>LR991092.1:7892500-12892500 GCA_905163515.2 Lymantria monacha | reverse complement strand
CTAAGGGATGGAGGATGGGATGGAGGATGGAATGGAGGACACGCATATAACATATAGATGTTAATGTTGTGTTGTTGTTGTTGGTATAGGGTTTTGTTTCGAGATTTCCATCTCTTGCATAGACAAGAGAAGTAAAACTCGAAACAAAACCCTATCTATACCAACACATCTGACCAGAGCGGTATATTAGGTTAATTTCCCTTCCATTACAGAGGAGGCCCAAACCCAACAGTGGGACATATATGAGCTGTGATGATGATGACATCTATATTGTATATGTATATTCCATCTTGTTTTTTATTGCTAGTGGTGGCAAACGAACAAGCAGCACACCTGATGATAAGTGTCACTGCCGCCCATGGACCTTTGCTACCTACCAATACAAACCCCGAACCCACCCCAGTTGGGCTTCCGGCTCTCTCGCTCACCGAATGAAGCGCAATAGCACATTGACATTACTCAGACGTCGATCTTCTGCGAGAGTATGGTACTACCCCGAATGGACCGGCCCGCGGCTGTAGACAGAGAACTGTCCACAGCGTGGTCCTACTACAATTAAAGTGTATATCATTATCGTAATGTTATGTTATCTGTAATCATTAATACAATACATATTACAACCAACTACACTTAGGAAAAAGATAAACATATTGACATATTGTACTCTTAATTCGTCACCGCATACGGAATTGTACAAAATATTGTAAAATAGTGAAAGGATTTTGGGAGCTTTTTATCTGATTGGCATCAAATTTGAAATAATAATAATTTTAGTATGACGTATTTGGGAGATACGATGAGATAATTTACCAAAACTCTTTGCAAATGTAATCATTTTCGTATTACGTATTTAGGAGACGCAAGAAGATTGTGGATAGAGATTACCGTGTGCAGCATTTTAGTAATATAAGGATGTTGTTAATAAAACTAGCCATATATGTTACATTATATTTTACTCCTTTTTCAAAGACAGTAAACACGTTACGTCCAACTACATATTCGACAGAATTGAAATAACCTTTTTTTTTTTTTTTTTTTTTTTTTGCGGTGGGCCATGGACGTCGCACCCCGCCAAGTCGGTCCGGGGTGACGGAAGAGGCGGCGCGCAACCCCATTGACCCACCCTGCAAGCACCTCTTCTTTGCCGTGCGAGCGGGCCACCGGTACCCGATTTTTGTCTTCGGTGGCCCGCTCGGCGGTATGCCCTCTCGGGCTCCTCTCCTGTCGACGCCCCGACAGCTTTCGCCGTCAAGGCGTCGTCCTCACGCGGTGGCCTCACGTCGGGTGACCGGACAATTCCCCGGTCCGATCACCCGAAAGAATTGAAATAACCTACTAACTAAATCAAAATACGTGTAAAATATGAATATTAATTTCATGAGATACGATAAGATTGTGTACCAACTCTCTTTAAAATAGTAATAATTTTGGTATTACGTATTTAGGAGACGCAATGAGATTGTGGATAGCGATTAATAATATAAGAATGTTGTTAATCATCATAATCATCATCTCAGCTCATATACGTCCCACTCTTGTGCTCGAACCTCCTCCATAATGGGAGGGAAATTGACCTATTATACCATGCTGGTCAGACGGGTTGGTATAGGGTTTCGTTTCGAGTTTTCCTTCTCTAGCATAGATGTTATATGCATTTTATTTCCCTTAGCCGTCTTTTACGATCACCGACGGGTAAGATAGGGAGTGGTGAACTGTATTCTTACTCCGTCACCACACGGAAATGTTGTTAATAAAACTAGCCATATCTCTTATATTGTATTATACAGTTTTTTCATCAAAGCCTAAAGAAAGTAAACACGTTACATCGACTATACAGGTTGCCGATTTAATTAGTAGAATCCTTGAAGGAGGTGTATCAGACCATGATACACTATTCAAATCAGTATAAAAAAAATAGCACCTAATTTTTGATTAAATTGCCCTAATGATAAGCGGTCAATACACTTGTACTATAAAAGTTCTATGTAGGCATATACTCATGCTTGTGACATTGAACTAGTAGGCAAATATATATATATATATATATATATATATATATATCCCACTCGCGCTGCGATATATTTTCCACCATTATCACCACCGCACAGCTGGTCGAAATGTACCTACAGGTCAATGTACGCTGGCAAACCTATTGTTTTGATAATAAACAAATCACTTTATCTCGGGATTGGGCAGAGCTAGGAGTCTGCAACTAACTTTATTGTTTTTTATGACGTCATTCCTACACCTAGTTTAAGTTATTCTAGTAATAAAATCGACACCCTGTATATTCGGCAAATATAGCATGATAAAAAAGCTTCTAACTAAATCAGAATACATGTACATTATGAATATAAATTTCATGCAATACAATACAAAAGTCAAATAATGCCATATTATTACAAACGGATTTAAATAAATATTATATTGTTTTGAACGAGAGTAGCGGCAAATCCTGTCATCGTTGGATAATAAAAACAATCCAATACATATTATTCGCTAATTTAAAGCATCGTCAAGCGTTTAACTGTTGATTGTAGTAAGTATACTTTTAAATACGATTACAAAGAACAAAAATAATTTTCATCTTTTTGGAACGGGACTCCGATTTATACAGGCTGGAAGTGGACCGCTCCCGAAAACAAAGACAGGTGACCCTAATAGTCCTACGTGTAATGATAGGCTAGCAAAAAATAGATTCACCTAAAAAAAACATTTTTTTTTTCACAACGATTTTTAAGTATTTTTCACATTCCATCGTATTAGGACAGTGCCATGTAACGATACTTCCATAAAAAATACGTAACTATATTCAGATGAGAAAAGACGCAATCTATTCAAAAACTCAGGATCATATGTTCATGAGTTCAACGACCTCGCGTGGGGAAAATATTTTTTTTTCCATCCGAATCGATTTTTTTCCTAGCCCTATAATTACAAGTAGGACTAGTAGGGTTACCTGTCTTTGTTTTCGGGAGCGGTCCCCTTCCACTCTGTATAATAAAAACTAAAATGTATAACAAATATATCATGAACATGCCTTTGAAGCCTGATTAGTTGCGAAATTTTGTCACAGATTTTTTGATACATTGTCAAAGATGATTGACACCGTCCTGCACTATGGAACTAGTCTTTGTATTGCGGGGGACTTTACAAATATGTAATTAACGCAGACAAATTACACCCAGACTCAAGTATTACCTTGTGTCGAAATCGAACCTACGGCACTGGCACAAAAGATCGGTATCTAAACTACAACGCCGTTTGTGCAGTCAAATTGAGTTGTCCTAACGTTTAAAAAATAAATTATATCAGAATATATTGTTGTGTACCATCTGTTGTGAAGCTTAGCACCAATACCTGAAATGATGACCACGACCACTCTGTCAAGAGTGATACCGACAAAGAAGACCATCTTTTACATTGCTCATGGGTGTTGTAAATGATAATATACTTTAGAATAATCTGGATGGAGTTTCCATCTGCCGCGGTCTGGTCAACAATTCCCAAGTAAGGTTGACGACTGGCAGGCATCCCGAGGTAAAACTATTGCCAAAACATATCGCAAGTACATATTGCGTCGGGCCACCGAAGACGAAGATCGGGTTCCGATGGCCCGCTCGCACGGTGTGGAGAGGTACTTGTAGGGCGGGTCTATGGGGTCGTGTGCCGCTTCTTCTGTCGCCCCGGACGAATTAGCGGGGCGTGTCCATTCCATAAGCCGCCGACAAAAAAAAAAGTACATATTGCGTCACCCTCAAGTAATTGGGATAAGAGCAGCATAATAACGATGTGAACATATGGAAGCTTCTTAACAACATACAACTGTAATTATTATGTACATGTCTGCAATTATATAATATTAAATCAGTTTATCACAAACAAAAATGAATAATTTGTAATTAGTGAACCAAAACTATTAACTACTTGTAAGTTGTATAGCCTTCTTAATATTGGTATTTAATAGCCCTGATCATGTATATGTCAGTTAGATACTTGTCTACTACCATTTAACATTGGGAATCGACAACCGTGAAGCGTGAAACCTCAGAATCGATGCCATGACAGCCGTTCAGTGCTAATAATATAACCCAAAAAAAAGCCGTGACCTCATCACTTAAGAAAAGCCGATTGACACGAGTAAAAAACTATCGTTAACTGATTGAATTCACATAAAAATATGTATCAAATCTTTAAAACTGCGGGAATGTTTTGCTTATATTTTTTTTTTATTGAGTATTTTTCTTTGAGCTATAAGCTGTTGACTATTACTATGTTTTATTTTACGCAGATTATACTTTATTTTCATTAATGTGACTTTTAGTTAATTGTGCCAAGTGTCTATTAGCGAATATTGCTTTCGTTAGTCGATGACACACTCACACTGGCTATTACATTTTTGTAAATTACAAATTCATGATTATACAAACACTATTTTGCTGCATTGAAAGTTTTTTAAAAAAGCTAAACTATAATATCAAGAATTACGATCGATAAACACAGAGCAATGTGTGATAAAGTAAAAAAAAATATACAATAAAATATAAATAATTTAACTACAGGATTTCAGGGTAATTTGTCTTTTACGTACGTGGTAAAAAAAAACATATTTTAGAATTCTGTAATTAGTTATACAAAAGATACAAGTATTTTTATGATATCTATAACTCAACCTACTTAGTAAAGAAACCATTCACAAAAAATATACCAATTAAATTTATATTGCAACATATTCTAATATATACATGGGACTTCATCTATCAGTAAAGTCTGGCTTCAATTCGGAACATCTGTGACAATATTATGAGTAATTTTCATTAAAGTGATGGGTATAATAAATATTTGTGTTAACATTCATGGACGTATAAATAACTAAATATAGCTGCCGGCTTCAAATATATTCAAAACATCGCCGCACTATTGTAATTCTTAGTCGATTTTTAAAGCCTAAAACTTTATTAACACAAAAAATGGTTGTAGTACCATTTTTTTAAATAAAGTAAAAGAAAATGGACTCTAATTGGAATACTAGTCACCTCAATTAGCGGGTTTAAATATGCAAATATTTGTTATGCCCATATGTGAGTTATAGGTGCTGAAGATGAATAACCTGTATAGCCCATATTCTAACAAGTTTGCGCAGCATACTTCCTTACTATATAGGTGAAGTAAAAGCAGAATAAACAGCAACAAAACAGATATAGGATGCCAGCATCGCCAACTCTCCTTGGGTCTAATACTGTTAAGTTTAATTTTTGTGAATACTGTTAAGTTTACAAAGTTTGCTTTCACTAAAGAAGATCTCTTCTCTAGTTAGATAGCTATGTTATAAGAGTGCACTGTGGAAAGAATGAAGCGATAGTGACAAAGATCGCAAAGGTAGATAGATAAAGGAAAAATATATGAACGGGAATATTTACAGTTCAATATAGTAATATGCTGGAGAAAAGCCAGATTTAAAGTAACTTTAAGCATTAGGCATGCCGTAGAAGTATGCTATTTTTTAAAGATGCAAGAGAAGTATTCCATGAACATAGTTCGCACCGTAATCTCTACTTAATACTCCAGGCAACTGGCTGGAATATGTATGTGTTAATAATATATGTATACATTTGATAACATATAAAGATGTGTTTATGATAGAAACCTTTATCCAAATTCACACGTTTAGAATACACAACAATAGTTTTTTACATATTTTTATTTTACTATTAAGCCAATCTCTTAAACGCCTGGAAACAGGAACGCATATTTGCAGGTAGCCGTTATCATGAAAGTTACTAATGCTACTTAAGTACCTGTGTACAAAAATGGAATACCATAAACGACAATTTTATTAAACTCATCTTTTCTCATAAAAAAATGATTACGAGCGAAAAATGATTGTCACACGTGGGACTCGAATCCCCACATATTGGAAATCCGTTCCAAACGTCCTACCACTTAGACAAGTGTGAGCTCGCGTATGACATTCAATTTGCGGCTCGTATTATATTTTCGTCTTTAAAGGAGACGTGTGCCGTCTACCCGACAATGTTTACACATTTTAATATTTTCAGTCATATCATTAACGTCATCATCACAGCCCATAAATGTCCCACTATTGGACTCGGGCCTCCTCCGTAATGGGAGGGAAATTAACCTACTATATCGCGCTGGTCAGACGTGTTGGTATAGGGTTTTGTTTCGAGTTTTCCTTCTCTCGCATAGATGTTATATGCGTTTTATATCCCTTAGTCGTCTCGTACGATCACCCACGGGTAAAATATGTGGTGGTGAATAGTATTCGTACTCCGTCACCACACGGAAAATGGTGATCATTAACGTACATTTTATTAATTTACACATCACTAATAGATATGTTGACTCATAGCTGTAGCAAATGTATGACTATATACATACCAATACATTATATGAATAATAAATGGGAACATCATAAGTATTTAAATAGTTATGATTTATCTCACGGGTTTTTTTTTTATTAGATCATCGTTGCAAAATTAACGTCCCAAGACTTTAAGTTCAAAAATCACTTGCTTACTGGACCCATGAGAATAGTTAATGTCACTAGAAGTAGAGGTAATAGAAAAACATAGAGCATTATGAGTAATCTTACTTATTTTAGAATAAGTGAGCGAACAAACAGATATACGTCAAAACGAATTAATTACATATTAGGGGCCGTTCATAAATTACGTAATGGATTTTGAAGAATCATTTGGCTCCCCTCCCCCTCCTACTGTAAGACATCAAAAAAATGCAACACCTCCCCCATGCCCCTTAATAAGAATTTTGGTAAGAAAAGGCCCTATTGATCAAATATAACTCCGTTTATTCTGAGAATATCTTTTATTACGATCTTCTTACTACAAGTAGGTATCATTAAGTCACTGCAATAACATTAATCTTATTAATCTATCACAGTTTTGACCAAAGTTAGTCATTTTCAATTTAATATCTTACGTAATGTCAGGTACATTACTCCCTGACTGCCTCTAGTATGAAGTTATAATATTCAGTCAACAAAGCCCTAAAAGCCTTACATAATTTATTGATGGCCCCTTGTTGGATTCCATGTCATATTTATCCAGATACAATAATGACATTGAATTTTTCTCAATGTTACGAGATGTATTACCAAATACAGAATGAAGAACTCATACCAAACAAATTAGTCATTAAATACAAAGTAAGATGTTCATACATACATACATATCATCACGTCATATCCTTTGCAGGGTAGGCAGAGAGAACAGAGTGCCAGAGAACTCTATCCTTGCATACTTCATTCGCTTCCTCAACATTCATAATTCTCTTCATACACGCTCGCCGGTTACGGAGACTCTTGACTCCACCTTCCTTCAGTACATGACCGATCTGGTCTAGGTAGGTTAGTCTAGGTCTCCCTCGGATTCGCATTCGGTCCGCCGCACAGATACGTCGCGCATTTCGCTGATGAATTTCGTGGCATGAATTCCTTGTAAGCGCGATAGACGTGCTACGAAGTGGAAACTTGTAATGTACAGTGTATATATTGGTGTTTGTGTTGTCTTTTACGTTATTTCTTGTAAATATTATTGTGTGTTATTTGCTCAGAAATGAGCACTTCGCCGAAGGCGTCGAAATGCAAGGGCAAAATGCCACCGCCCGCCCAACCACCGGCCAAATCTGGCAAGTCGAATAGTGGGAAACGTGCTGTTTCTCAGTCTTTATCGCAGTGGATAGACTTGGATACCGAATTCGACTCGGAAGATGACCTGGATGCACAGCCCCCGCCCAAAATCAGTACGGCAGAACGCGGCATTGATATACGCTGGCTGTCGGAAGATGAAATCAAACTCTTCACGTAAGACAGCCATGCGAAAATATTGAAAGCGTGAGTCGAAGTATAATAAGGGGACACACGTGAAGAAAATCAAGGACTCAGCGGAACTTATGCTCAAGCACCACGACGCCTTGAGGAAGAAGTTCCAAAGCAGCCATCGAACGGAAGAACTCAGGCAGCTGCGGATGGAGAAAGAGATCCTTGAGGGAGAGGCCGGGGATCCTCTGTCTCCATGTGTGAAGGCTAATTGTCCTAAGACTGAAGAGCTTCGAAAGAAGTATGAGATGGAAGTTGCTTCTCTCAGAGAACAATTCGAGCAAGCCAAGGTGGAATCCCAGGAAGTTGCGACAGCAGCGGCAGTGGCACCCACACCAGTGGGTCTTCAGATCTCTGGGAGAGATGATCACAGCGCGGTTTGCGGCTCTTGAGGATCAACTTCTTCCTGTGAGGACTGATAGGCCACCGTTGGCGGCAGATAGAAGAGCGAACGTGGTAAGTGCTGTAACAGCACCCGTTTCGGCGATTACCCCTTCGACGATTGATACGTCTACGTCTACGGAGCCTGCATCTACAGAGAGCTGGGCGACTGTACCGAAGAAGAGCAAGAGGAAGTCGTCCTCTCGTGACGTCGTTCCTCCAGTGGTTGCATCCATGGCTAGGGCTCCCAGTGCCACTACGCCTGTGGCTGCTGCCTCACTCGCGCAACGCAAGAAAAGGTCAGCACTCGTGGCTCCTCGCTCTCAGGTGGTAATTTTGAAATTACTGCCTGAAGCTCAGTCTAGAGGACTGAGCTACGCCGATGCACTTAGCAAAGCTGAGCAAGATGTCAATCTCTCCAATCTAGGCATCACGGAAGGATTAAAATTTCGACGGGCGGCGACTGGGTCAAGGGTGCTCCAGCTACCTAAGACTCAGACGCCCGAAGTGGCTGAGAACCTTGCAGTCTCCCTGCACGCTGCGCTGGAGGGAGTTGCACATGTCATCCGCCCCGTGAAGCGCGCTGATGTGCGCATATCTGGACTAGACGACTACGTCACGGCGAAAAAGGTACAGCAGGCAGTGGTCCGTGTTTGCAGTTGCAGTGCTGCGGAGGTCCAGGTTGGCGCAGTCCAGCATGGTCCCTATGGCATGGGTATGGCGAAGGTGCGGTGCCCCGTCTCCGCCGCCAAGACGCTCGCCGATGCCGGATGGCTATTAGTTGGCTGGAGCTCGGCTGGTGTAGCTGTACTGGAGGCCCTCCCTTTGAGGTGCTTCCGGTGCCTAGAGTTGGGGCACATCGCAGCGCTGTGCTCGTCCCCGGTTGATCGCTCGGAACTTTGTTTTTGTTGCAGCGGCCGGGGACATAAGTCGGCCGCATTCTTATTTAGAGAATGATCATAAATCACATCAAACATTATAAGATTAATTTATCATACATAGTTTCCGCCAAATATTTTATTTGCATTAAATTCTTATTGTGTTATATCGTTTCTTATATATACAAAATAAAACTATAGTGTCTGTATGTAATGTAAGTAATTAAATGCAGAGATGTACAAAACGGTTTTAAAAAAGCATTTAAATACAAAATGCAAAATACTTTTCAGATTTACTATTTCAAATGCAAAATACCAAATAGTTTTTTTGCGTTTTGAATTTCAAATGCTAAATGCAAAATAGGTATTTTCAAAATACTTTTTCAAAATAAAATACCTTTTGACCAAATCTCAGATATTTTTATTTATTTTAGGTATTTATCATTAGAAATAGAGACACAATGCCGAGCCAAACAAAAACGTCTAATAACATGGCACCTTATGCATGACATTTTGGTCATATTTATTAGTACGCGTATCAATAAATTATACATACATACATACCATCACGCCATGTCCATGCAGGGTAGACAGAGAGAACAGAATTTCGAATAATAAAACTAATTAATTAACAGCTTTAGTTCAAATTAAATAAAATCCATTAAATTGAATAAGATTTTCATAGATTATTTTAAATTTATAATCAATTCACCCATCCATTTGATTGAAATTCAATATGATTTTCATATATTGTTTTTCAATTACAGTAGCAAATCACTTTAAAAAATAAAGAATTATATCGACAAAAATACGGACTGCATCGTAAGCGTGCCGCACTAGTGAGAACTGTCACAGAGATCAAGCTATATTTTATAGACTACAAGTAAATTACCACAATATAATAATTATCATAAATTAGATGTTCAATAATAACTGATCATAAGCATTATAAAATTTTATATATATAATCACGTTCTTTTTGTGCTGGCAATGAATTTGTACTTTAATGACTGATAACTTATTGGACGTGAGACACCTTAGTCCTCCCGTGATCTTGAACGCAATAAAGTGTTCGAAACGTCGGGCAAATAAAAAATCAAATACAAATGCGATAGAATCCGTAAAAGTAGTTTTATTTTAAACTAGCTTCTGCCCGCGGCTTCGCCCGCGTAAAAGGTTACTTTTCTAAAATTTTTCATTGCCTATTTCTATTTCATCCCTTAAGGGTAAATTGTTCACAAAATGTTAATTTCATATTTATTTATATCTAATCAATAGTCTAAAAATAAATTTCAAGCTTCTGGCTTTAAAAATGACAATACTTCCTTACAACTTTTCATCCCCCTTTACAACCCTTTTTTTGCATTAAAGAGTAGCCTATGTCCTTTATCAGACTCTAGACTATCTGTGTACCAAATTTCATTTAGATCGTTTCAGTAGTTTTGGCGTGAAAGAGCAACAGACAGACAGAGTTACTTTCGCATTTATAACATTAGTAAGGATAGTTCTTATTTTATTATTACACTTTTCTTTTCTCTTATCTTGTTGTAGTACAGTCCCTACAATAGCCGTTCCAGGATTGTAGGGATAACAACAACACTTCAATACCATAAAAGTAGGTAATCAAATCAAAATAAGGGCGCGCATGGCAGCAGGTGCCTCTATCGGTCAAATTCGGCAATACAAGCGTCATTCGTTCATTTCATTTGTTTGACTAGTAATGTTGGCTAAACTTAATCATAAAATATTTTGCATTTTGAAATGAATATTAAAAATGCAAAATACATCTCGAAAGGTATTTCAAATAAAATAAAAAATGTTTTTTACTAAAAGGCATTTAAATGCAAAATACAAAATAGGTATTTTGTATTTGCATGTTAAATAGAAGTATTTCAAATAAATCGCATATCTGATTAAATGCATGTGAAAGTATATATAGCAATTGAGATAAAAATTTAAATTTTAGATTATCTGCCTGTTTGTTTGTCTGTTTGTTTGTTTTGCCTAAACTTTGAAATACCTGGACCTATTTAAACGAGATTTTCATTGGCAGATAGCTGATGTCACACGTAATTTAGACTACTTTTATCCCGAAAATAAAATTAGAATGCCGCGTGAACATAACGTAATAAATAGTTGAGGTTTTTACAGACACTAAATGCCTAGTTTAGCGTTATTTTTTAATATGGGTATTTTATAGAATTTTAATAACAATAATTATTCGCCAATTCTGCGAACCGAAAAAACATTTTTAATTCACACAGACAATGTGGCAACAACTAAATATAAATAAATATCGGAGAGCATATTTAGTGTTTGTTATTAATTTATATATATATATATATATATATATATATATATATATATATATATATATATATATATATATATATATATATATATACAGTCAAACCTGAATAAACGAGAGTTCAAGGAAGCACAATCTCATTCTCGCTTATAGAGGTTTCTCACTAACCCGAGTTTCTCGCTAATGCAGATACATGGGTAGCATTTCTCTCTTATAGAGGTACGCAGCAATAACAAGCCACAGCAAGTACGAATGTAGTAAATATGTAATATGATAAAATTATAATATATGCACAATATGCACAACATATATTATGTACATTGTACATACATATATATTTTTAATAGTGTGTATATGTTGCGTTCATTAGATTTTGACATATTGTACTTTATAAGGGTAGGTATTAAGATGCTTACGAAAACGAAGCGAAAAAATTTAGAACTCATTTACACTTAAAAAAATCCGTCAATTTCGTTTGGGTTTCTGTTTTTGTATTTTGAATGTTTTTCTCTAACTCATAAATTTTGTCAAATATTGCTTGATCAACAACCGCTACGTATTCAAAGTACTGATGGACCGTCTCCAACGCATTTAAAGCTAGCTTCATTGGAATGATCTTTTTTTCTGTTTCCGGAACCTGTGCCTCGTCTTCACTGTCATTTCCAGCAATACAACCTGTATGAACACCTATGAACACCTGTTCACACAATTCTTAACGATATCGTCGTCGGTTTCTTCTCCAGCGGTAGTTACGTCGTCATCAATTTGAACGAAATCTTCGAAGCTCGGCATTAACATATAGGATTCGTGAGACACAAGCTTAATCCATTCCACGTTGCTAGGTCCAACTTCAACATCATTTTCTTCTGGCAGGTCTTATTTATCTGTACTTTTCCAAAACCCAGCTTTCTTGAAGCAGTTTTTGACAGTAACGTCACTGACTAAATACCATGTTTTTCTAGCAAATTTCATAGCTAGAACTACGTTAATGTCAGGGCTACTGTTTTCTTCCAGACTCGTAAGAATATATCTAACGACTTCTCTGCGATAAAAGCATTTAAAAGTGTGAATGACGTCTTGATCTAATGGTTGAAGTATACTAGTGGTGTTAGCAGGTAAAAACATTACCTTTACGTTTGCAAGTGTTGGTACCTCCGTATGGGCAGCACAGTTATCAATGAATAGCAGATTTTTTTTTCGGTTTATATTGACGAGTAAACAATACAAAAACAATGGTAGGAAGTTCCACGAAAGTTAAGAATGAGTCATAAAATAGCAGATGTTAAATTTGTAATTTGTTTTGTCATTTGTTACTGTATGTGTGTATCTTTTATGTATGTGTGTATTTTTATTGTAGCTATAGTTCCTCCTAAATAATATAAATAAATAAAGCTCGACTGTCGCTTATAGATTGGGTTGAGAGCCCTCGGGCTCGCCCGCAGTCCGGTTCAGCTGTAAAAGCCCCAACGGCTAACAGCTCGCAGTTGGTTTTTTAGTGGGTATTCAGTGACCCCTTTAGGGCCTGCGAGTCCCACATACCCCGTACGGGCGGGTATGCGAAAAATGCATTTTTAGCCACTGCGTTACCAAAAACAAAAAAAAAACAAAAAAAAAATGTCGCTTATAGAGGTATAGATAAGTAGTAGTAAGCAGTCTCAATTACCCCATATGTCCATGAGGGAAAAACGACTCTCTCTTACAGAGGTTTCTGTTTCTCGCTAATGAGGTTTTGGGAGCTTAAATTGACGGGTCCTGGCTATAACTCTCACTTATAGAGTTTTCTCACTTATCCAGGTTTTTTAAAAGGCAAAAGTACTAAAATAGAGAATAAAAAAATGTATCGAGCAAAAAGGAGCCAAAACCACGTTTTTCGTATGGGAGCACCCTTTAAATATTTATTTTATTTTGTTTTTTAGTATTTGTCGTTATAGCGGCAACAGAAACACATCATCTGAAAATTTCTGTCTGACTACTGTTTAACCACCATGGTTCATGAAATACAGCCTGGTGATAGACAGATGGACAGACGGACGGACGGCGAAGTCTTAGTTATAGGGTGCCGTTTTACGCTTTTGGTACGGAACCCTGAAGAGGTTGAACTCAAAAGCCTGGTACAATGGAAATACTCTTTAAAATTGGAATGTCTCAAAAGTCACAATACTGTATTAACACGCCATTTGAAAGTTTTTAAGCTATAAAGAGGTCATACACTTTTAGGATACGGCGTCTTAGGAACGTAGAGTTTGAAATTTTAAATGGTTGGACAGCAATTTTCTAAGCCGAATATTGTAATTGAAAGCCACGATAACACATTGTATCGTACAACTGAAATCCATCGCTAATAAGATATATTACCCGATTTAATTTTACTTTGGCGAGGTATTTTTACCGCATAATGATTAGAAAAGAGAGATAGTCATTTTCTATATTTATTTTCCCTGTTTAGTCAGGGTTTAATCAACATATTTGTAAACGAACAACGATAGGGAGACAGGGTGTTAATGCTGATCAGATTAGTCGCAAGACGACATGACCTACCTATGTGCGCTATTATGGTCGTTTCGATTTCTTTATACTATTTACTTGAAAATATTTTAAATAATTCGAAGGGGTCGAATATTAACATAAATCTTTCGAATAAGTTATAAACCCCGAGTCCGATAACCAGGCGAGTTCTTGAATACTCTGAAGGCTCCCGGTCTCCCAACTCACATCTTAAAATTGAAAGCTGGCGCGCCAAAATTATACAATGCCACCAGTTTGCAAGAAAAAACATTGCATTACAATGTAATCGGGTCAACTATACTAATCGGTTGTTCTTGAGCAGAGTCTGTATTTCCTCTAGGATTCTCCAAATACCATCACATTACTCCTTCGAATTTCAGAGAGTGCAGTTTGCCATTAAAGTCTGCTTCGCAATAACCATAAACAAAACTCGAGGTCATATTCTTAAGGTAGCGGGAGTAGATTTGAGAGAAAGCTACTTCTCCCATGGGCAGTTGTATGTGACATGCTTCCGAGTAAACTCACAGAGAAGCCTGGTAACTCTAGCATCCGAAAGAAAAACAAAAGATATTGTTTACAAAGAAATACCGTAATAGGTGTAGTATCGCGGGTGAGCGGGGATGTTAAAGAAGCGGTACCAGTGGTCGACCTAATTTCGATGGAAAATACGGTGGGTTATGGGGCCTTACACTACCCTTCCGTCGCCTCGGTCGCGATCAGAGCGTTGTGTTAAAAACATGGCCTGCTAAGAAAAAACCTGGTGTCCATAATATATAACAAAATTTCATTTAATTTTTATGTTTATTAAACCTTCCCTACACTATAACAAAGATTGTTATCATCATCATCATCATCACAGCCCATATACGTCCCACTGTTGGGCTCAGGCCTCCTCCATATTAGGAGGGAAGTTAACCTACTCTACCGTGCTGGTCAGACGTGTTGGTATAGGGTTTTGTTTCGAGTTTTCCTTCTCTTGCATAGATGTTATACATACATACATACATACATACATACATACATATCATCACGCCATATCCCTTGCAGGGTAGGCAGAGAGAACAGAGTGCCAGAGAACTATCTTTGCATACTTCACTCGCTTCCTCAACATTCATAATTCTCTTCATACATGCTCGCCGGTTTCGGAGCCTCTTGACTAGATGTTATATGTATTTTATATCCCTTAGTCGTCTCTTACGATCACCCACGGGTAAGATAGGGAGTGGTGAATTGTATTCTTACTCCGTTACCAAACGAATAAGATTGTTATACTATATAAGAATACAAATATTCATACATAATTATCTATAAATAATAATAAAAATAATAACGAAAAAAAACAAACAAAGATCCTATTAAAACATTATCGAATTCTACGCAGACAAGGATGCCGGCAAATAATAATAATTGATAAAATAATAAAAAAAGGCCAAAAAGTAAATAAGAAAAAGTAAGGATCCGAACCGAGCTCCGTTTTGTTTGGATTAGACCACTCGATTTTCCAACTGAGCTAAATGTCTATGCTTAATGACAGCGTCAAAATTTGAAAACCTTCATATTCTAATAGTTTTAGTACAACGAAAAATTATATTTTAGTTGCCGAAATATACTGACAAAATAATATTTTCTATAAATAAAACCTAGCTAGATCGATTAATCGCCCCCGGAACCCCTTGTATGCTAAATTTCAAAAAAAACCGTTGGAGCCGTTTCCGAGATTCAGATTACATATCTATACATATAATAAAAATGTAACGGATCGCTGTCTGTACATGGAAGATATATGAGAAAAAATCTTACTGGGACCTTTATCAACACTAATAGAACCCAAAACAATGATTTTTAAAATTTTTGTTTGTTTATCTGTTTGTCTGTGTGTTTGTGCACGTTAATCTCAGAAACGGCTTATCCGATTTAGACGCGTTTTCGCTAATATATTGTGTTAAGCTTCACTTAACATTTAGGCTTTATTTCATGTCAATTAGTTTATAAATAAAAAAGTTATGGCAAATAAAAAAATGTTCGGAGAAAAAAATCTTTATCGATTCTTTTCAAATTACGTGCAAATTATCTTTAGTAAAATCAATAAACACGTGTTTCAGCATTTGTTAATTTTCACCCTCTGGGGGTGTAAATTAGGCTTGCGAAGTGGGTTAGACGACTCAATAAGTCATTAGCGCCAAGCCGATATTATTGAAGCTGGCAACTTGAAATTTTGACAGTGGTTTCTTTCTATGACGTAGAGATTTACTAAGAAAGGATATTACGAAATTACACCCCTTTTTTTTTTTTTCCGCAGGGTGGACCATGGATGTGGTCGCGCCCCGACAAATCCATCCGGGGCAACAAAAGAGGCGGCGCGCACCATGGACCCACCCTTTTTTTTTTTTGGGGGGTGGGCTACGGTCGGCGCACTCCTCGCACCACTCCATCCGGGGTGACAGAGGGGCGTAAGCGCGCACACCCGTAACCCACCCGTGACGTCGCCTTCGTCGTCGGGCCGACCACCGAAGCAGAGTGATTTGACGTCAGTGGTCGGCCCGACGGAATACCCCTGAGGAGTACCCTCTCCTCGACCGACATCCCCCCCTCGGATAGGATGTCGGTCTTTCCTCACGCGGTCGGCCTCTCGGCGGGTGACGGACTAATTCCCCGATCCAGTCACCCGCGGCCTTGGCTAGGGCGGCATCAGGCGCAGGTAATCGCGCCTGCGCCGCCCCAGTCGCCGGCGGCGGCTCGCGCCGTCGAGGAGACGATCCTCGCGCACGCGCTCCGCCGCCTCTTTCCGCGAGACTACTGCCTCGCAAAAGGTTGCGACCGCGTCCCAGTTCCTGACGCTGTCGAGCATCGCCCTGGCGATGGTCGGCAGCGTCAGGTCGGCACCGATGATTGCGACGAGTTCACGACGCTGCTCTGCCCAAGCGGCACAAACCTCAAGCGTATGCTGCGCCGTGTCTTCGTCGCAATCGCAGTGGTGGCAGGACGGTGTACTCTCCCTCCTGACGACCTTGTGCAGGTATTTGGCGAAGCATCCATGCCCCGTCAAAACCTGCACCAGTCAGAAGGAGAGCACCCCGTGCCGCCGTTCCAACCACTGCATCAGCACCAGCCGGAAGGCCTCTACGGTCCGCACACCGAACCGAGGCCTCTCCAGCCCGGCGGTTTACCCTTACGGGTTCCTCTCGTGTCGACACCCCGACAGCTTTCGCCGTCGGGGCGTCGCCCTCACGCGGTGGCCTCACGTCGGGTGACCGGACAATTCCCCGGTCCGATCACCCGAAGCCTCGGTTAGGGCGGCATCAGGCGCAGGTATTCGCGCCTGCGCCGCCACGGCCGCTGACGGCGGCCCGGGTCACGGGAATTTTCCCGGACTCGTTCCGCCACCTCCTTCTGCGAGATGACAGTCTCGCAGAAGGCGGCGACCCCGTCCCAGCTCGGACATACCTCGAGCGTATGTTGCGCCGTGTCCTCGTCACTACTGCAATGGTGGCAGGCCGGAGTCCATTCCCTATACGCGACCGTGTGCAGGTACAAACCGAAGCACCCGTGCCCCAACAATACCTGCACCAGCCGAAAGGAGAGGACTCCGTGCCGCCGCTCCATCCATTCCATCAGTACGAGCCGGAGGGCCTCAACGGTAACAACACCGTGTCTAGGCCTCTCCAGCCGCGTAACCCAACGGGCGATGACGTCTCGGCGGGCGTCCTCGCGCCAGGTGGCTATCTCGTTAAACGATGGGGAGCCACCCTCGTCACGCACTGAGGTTACCCGCCGGTAAAGGTCGGAGAGCATCTTCGCCTCTAGGTCCCACGGGGGTGTCCCGGCCAATAGGCATGCCGCCTCGGTAGACACCGTGCGGTACCCGCGAATGGCTCTGACAGCCATGGCTCGCTGTGGCCTCCACAGTACAGCCCCGAGCTGGGCGTTCAGAGCCCTCGCCCACACGGGTGCGCCGTACATGGCCATTGAGCGGATCACCCCCGCATACAGCCGTCGACCCTCGAAACTGGGTCCACCCACGTTCGGCATGAGCCGCGATAGGGCGGACGCCACGCCGACCAGCCGGGGAGCAATCCTGCGGAAATGCTCCCGGAACCACCAACGCCCGTCGAGCACCAGACCCAAATACTTCATATGGGCCTGGATACTGATGTGGATGGAGTTGACGACTAAACGAAATTACACCGCTAAGGGGGTGAAACAGAGTGGCAAAGTTTGTATGGGGAGAAAAAATCTTTATTGATTCTTTTTAAATTACGAGTCGAATCAAATATTCTATGGTAATATCCGGCATTTGTCCATTTTCACCCTCTGGTTGTGTAAATTAGGCCTGTGAAGCGGGTTGAATGACTCATTGCCGCCAAACCGAAACTATTAAAGCTAGAAACATTAAATTTTGACGCACGTTTCTTATTATGACATAGAGATTCAATATGAAAGGATTTTATGAATTCCGGCCCTAAGAGGGTGTAACAAAGTGGCAAAGTGTGTATGGGGAGAAAGTTTCTTTATCGATTCTTTTCAAATTACGTACAAATATTCTTCGGTAAAAAATAAATAAACACGTGTTTCTCTCTCCCTCTCCATCAACCCTGCGCCAGTGCCGTCATGGCGACCAGCGCCGGCGTGAGAGCTCATACGATACACATAGTAGACGGCAATAGGTTCTTGCCTAGGGGTTTAAGATACAGGTTAATTTTAGCTTCAAAAATATCCACTCTTTAACTCAAATAATAAATCATATCTAACGAGGTCGCAACTCTGCTGGTGAAACAAAACAGTCAAATAAAGGGTGGCGATAATTATATTTTTATCCTATGGTCATACCGTAAATAGTATATTAAAGGCAATATAATTTGTAGAATAATTATAACTTTGAACAATCTTTTTCTTTAGTGACCGGCTATGGTATATAGACACACCGCGCCCTAGCCGTTCGAGGGATCACGCGTCAGTGACCCCATAGTGTGTCGTACACGTACATCTACGATATGCGGGTGGGTCACCGCAACCGGGTATCATCTCGAGTCGAAGCCCTCATGCAGTGAACCTCAATACAGGTACTTACATTTGCGCCGCCCAAAGCACCGACGGTAGAGCGTGTCAACGTAGAGTATTTTCTCTTGGACCCACCCTATTGCCTAATTCCGTTAGACAACTAACTCGCAGAAGGCGGCGACCGCATCACAGTTTCTGACGCTGTTGATTATCGTCCTAGCGACAAATCTTCAACACCTTACATTACTTTTTCTATTTAACTCTGTCAGAGATGACTTCTGCGTGGACGAAGTCGCGGGCGAAAGGTAGTATATATATATATATATATAGGTTGCCGATTTAATTAGTAGAATCCTTGAAGGAGGTGTATCAGACCATGATACACTATCCAAATCAGTAAAAAAAAATAGTACCTAATTTTTGATTAAATTGCCATAATGATAAGCGGTCAATACACTTTGTAATATAGAAGTTCGATGTGGGCATATACTCATGCGTGTGACATTGAACTAGTAGGCAAAGAGTCCCGCTCGCGCTACGCTTACCGCCGCGCAGCTGAGTCGAAATGTACCTACAGGTCAATGTACGCTGGCAAACCTATAGTTTTGATAAGAAACAAATCACTTTATCTCGGGATTGGGCAGAGCTAGGAGTCTGTAACTAACTTTATTGTTTTTATAACGTCATTCCTACACCCAGTTTAAATTATTCTAGTAATAAAATCGGCATCCTGTATATGGTCCGATGGTTCGGACATGTGGAAAGAATGCCGAACGAACGTCTGGTTAAGAAGATATACAATGCGAAAGTGGATGATACCGAGGGAGACCGAGACTAACCTACCTAGGCCAGATCGGTCAGGTACTGAAGGAAGGTGGAGTCAAGAGTCTCCGAAACCGGCGAGCGTGTATGAATGTTGAGGAAGCGAGTGAAGTATGCAGAGATAGAGTTCTCTGGCACTCTGTTCTCTCTGCCTACCCTGCAAGGGATATGGCGTGATGATATGTATGTATGTATGTATATATATGTATATATATATATATATATATACAAGAATTGCTCGTTTAAAGATATAGTGAGATATATATATATATATATATATATATATATATATAATTATTATACAGAGTTAAATCAATTCAAACGTACATGAGTTTCATATTTAT
Organism: Lymantria monacha; assembly: GCA_905163515.2. Classification (NCBI taxonomy): domain Eukaryota; kingdom Metazoa; phylum Arthropoda; class Insecta; order Lepidoptera; family Erebidae; genus Lymantria; species Lymantria monacha. Next base: position 12,872,403 of record LR991092.1, on the reverse strand, counting down.
TGTACAAATACAATAAATTTTCAATAACAACAATCTGCACGAGGTGTAAATAAATAACCGCTGTTATCGATTGCCTAAGCGCTGTCCTTGAAGGTTCTATTATTTAGAAGTTTCTATTACTTACAAAGAAGCAATATCAACCGCAAAATTATATTTTATTTAAAATTCGGTTCTTATAAAATTATACTTTGAAGGATGAAGCCTCAAAAATGTACTACAAAAGGTTTACAATGCCCAGCGTAATGTTTTTCTGTCATGTAATATTTATGTACAATGTGATAAATTCACGATAATTTAAATTTTTAAAGCGATATTAATGTCAGTATTGTGCGCTGTCAATAATCCACACAAAGCCGCACATTGTGTTTTACCCCAAATATAGCTGTTGTCGACTCAAACGCATGTCTAGGAAACGGTCAGATCATCAATTTAAAAAAGATAAAATTAGAAAAGCTTGCGAACAGACATGAAATGATTATATAATGAATTGAATAACACAGCACCAAAAAATAAATATATATTTTTTTTAATAAATAAAGAAATTTTTAAATAGTTAATACTCTCTTTTATCGTTAGAAAATAATAATAGATAGATTCCTCAAGATATTTTAGTAAGAGAATTTGAAATTGTGGCCAAAATGATTTAGAAATAATAGATACCAATATAAAAATACTGTCTTCTTTCAAGCCGGCGATTCGGCCAAACACGTTACCTGCCCTAAATTAATGGACTTACATCATTTCGAATTTGTTAAGCTGTTGTGTCCGTTGATTGTGTATACATTCTATGGTGCGTTTACAAATACATTTACAAATAAAACAAATGTATTCTGGTATCTCAAAGCATGGTTATAAAATATGCGTATGATGAATGTCAAACTGGTTTCTAAGACGATTTGCTAAATAGCTTTCCATAAACACATCTTAGCCCATATATCGGATATCTTTATAAACCTTGACCAAGTAAGACCGTCGCATAAATTCCGTAACATGTTTATTGACCTTATTCATAGCTAGATTTGCATATGAACCTTTATAAAAATCGATTCAATACAGTAATAAAAATAAATTCAATGTCCCATTGGCATAACTATTTTAAATGTTGATTGTAAGTTAATTGAAAATTGATGTCAGCGCATTTAATATTACCAGCACAACTTTTGTCATATTTATTGTAAAAGACGACTAAGAGCCTTATAACGACCTGGGCCAACTACATCTGATGCCGTTTGGTCAACAATTACATTCCCAAGGAGAGCTGACATCTGGCAGGCTGCCAGTCATAGAACGATTGCCAATAACTTTTACAATTTGTACTATGAAAGAAGAGTACATATTGTATCGACCTCAAGTAATTGGGATAGGAGTAGGAGAATGATGATGATGACTTAATATTTACATAGCTTAATATTTTTTTAACTCGTGACAGAAACTTTCCAACAGTTATTTCGCCATAGCGTAGACAAAAGCACCGGTGAGTCAACTAAATGGTGATAAAAAAGTACAGTACGGCCAATTATGAGTTTGGCTAATATGATTTAGGTGTGATTAGATCGGATCGAAACACAAATAAAGGACACAACTAAATCAAGAATATATTCCTTAAGTCGCCTTTTATGACATTCATAGAAGAGGGTAATTTTCTATGTAGTAGCAGCTACGAATACTACCAACCCTTATTGTGGTCGCGGATGTCGTAAATGACGACTAAGTGCTTTATATCGACCTTGTCCAACTTCACCTAATATAGTCTGGTTAACAATTCCAATGCCAAGGTTGATGTCAGGCAGGCGGCTGGTCATGAAGCTATTGCCAATAACTTTTGCAATATGTACGAAGGAAGAGACATATTGCGTTGACCCCAAGCAATTGCTAGGGCAGGATAATGATGAATGATGAGAACAGAGGCTAATAGGGTTATTTTGTTTTCTAGTTTTTTTTTTTTTTTTTTTTTATAACACCACCCCGCACTAAGGAAATAATCCTTGTATTGCGGGGGACTTTACAAACATGCAATTAACTCAGACAAATTACACCCAGACTCAGAACAACACCTTGTGGATCACACAAAGTAATGTCCTGCGTGGGAATCGAATCGAACCCACGGCACTGGCACGGAAGGTCGGTATCCTAACCACTACGCCATCTGTGCAGTCAAGTTTTATCATTATCATCGTCTTAGCTCATATATTATCCGTGTGGTGACGGAGTAAGAATACAATTCACCACCCCCTATCTTACCCGTGGGTGATCGTAGGAGACGACTAAGGTATATAAAATGCATTTAATATCTATGCTCTTGCATTTCATTGCTCTTGAAGGAAAACTTGAAATAAAACCCTATACCAACACATCTGACCAGCGCGGTATAGTAGGTTAATTTCCCATAAAGGAGGAAGCCCGAGCCCAACAGTGGGATATATATGGGCTGTGATGATGATAATGATGATGATGACGTCTTAACTCATATACGTCTCACTGCTGGGCTCAAGCCTCCTGTACGAGCCAAAATTGCTCACACAGTGATTTGCGTGCTATAAGTGCTGCGACCTAGTTAGCATGAGGCAGTCGTATACAATCCTCCGTAGTGCACAAACGTGTGTAGTATTAACGTTACGAGAGGTGCGACTCAGATACACCGGGGTTACCGTAAGCTACGGAAAATCCCAAACATCTTGGTCCTTCGAGCCGGATGTGAACCAGCGACCTATGGATTCTTGGTCCTTTGAGAAAATAACTTATACATATTAACATTTCAATTTTTTTTGTACCACCTTGCACTAAAGAAATATCAAATATCCTTGTATTGCAGGGTACAGACAAATTCAACTCAGACTCAGAACAACACTTAGTGGATTGCACAAAGTATTGTCCTGCATGGGAATCTAAAGTACGGCACTGACACGGATGATCGGTATCTTAACCACTAAGCCATTTGTGCAGTCAAGTATTATACTAATAGCGGCTATTAACACTACCAACCCTTATTTTGCTCGCGGATATCGTAAAAGACGACTAAGAGCCTTATAACGACCTGGGTCTACTCTATCCGATGCCGTTTGGTCAAGAATTACATTCCCAAGGAGGGTTGACGTCTGGCAGGCGGCCGGTCATAAAACTATCGCTAATAATTTTTACAATATGAAAGAAGAGTACATATTGTATCGACCCCAAGTAATTAGGATAAGAGTAGTAGAATGATGACTATTAGTAATATATAAAACACGTAACTAACAAAATTTATAGTATGTATAATAAACTGTAATATTATGTAACGTATATACAAAGAAGATCGTTACAACAGACTTGTTCAAATATTTAAAGTCGCTACCAATACTTCGTTTAATTTTTATTTGCGTTAGAATGGAAAGTGAGACGGTAAATTGTTACAATCAAGAGAGAAAGCATAAATATACAAATGTTAAAAATAATTCTATATGTAAGTTTTTTTATCAATTCACATGGAAATTATGTATTCGTTACGTGTTTATGTATATTAATTTTAAACGTGCAGAAGCAAATTATTTCGGTTTAGCTAGAAAAGCCACAGTGTTTACGACCGAGTAGATAAATACGAGTCATCACGTAAGAATACGTATAAGTGTTAGTTTAAATGAGGCCAATCCTAACATTCTATATTTTTAGTTGCTATAAACCGAAGTTTATAAATTTGGTATCAAAGTAAGTAAAAGTATAAGTAAAAGTTCGAAAAAACTCTTTAGAAGAAATACTTTATATTCTAAGAAATACTTCTCATCTTCTAAGAAATACTTTATATTTTCTAGGAATCCATAGTGACTAGAAAATATAGAGAAGAAATTGGTAAAATGTGCTTCAATTCACTCATAAATAATGTAAGAGTACTATTATAGTAACGCATAACCGGTATGGCAAGCCTATGGGACTGTGGGTGAGTCATAAGATTGTTTCCAGTAATAGAAGTGACAAATCGTTGAACACTTTAAACGTTAGCCGAATTGCCGTATAATCTAAAGTATGTATTATTTTAGTTCAAAAGTAAACGTAACGTCTTGTAGTGTTCAACATAACATACTCGCAAAGAATTTGTTGTGCTGATTGTTGATATTTTAGTCATTCACTTAGTTGTTATTATGACCGTTGTTTTTAGTTGTGGTAGATTATGACTCAGCTCCCATCCAAATGTCATCGGTTTTGTTTGTTGTTTCTAGAAAGAAGGAAAACTAATCACAGGCTGCCCGTCGTTCATGAATCTCTTCTTTTTCTTGTAAAAATATTATCTGTTTATAGTAATTATCTTTTAAAATAACAGCAGCAAAAGAAGTTTTCCACTCAATAATTTATATTCCTGCCATGATATTTGCTAGTTCTTCATATCTTTATGATATCTAAGAAAGCATTTGGAGTTTTATTTGTTTTTAAAAGACAACATGCACAAAGGAAATAAAGCTGGTATTGCGGTGGACTATATAAACATATAATTAACGAACATAAATTACACCCAGATTGAGAAAACAATTTGTGAATCGCACAAAGTGTTGTATCAGGCAGGAATCGAGCTCACGGCACTGGCACGGTAGCTTGATATCTTCACTACCTACGCCATGTGCTATCGTAGTTTACGATAGTGCTCAAGCCAGCACTGATACTCGACGTAAAATAGTGTTAAAATAATCCTTATAAGTAATCCTTTCCGTATGGTAACGGAGTAAGAATACAATTCACCACTTCCTATCTTACCCGCGGGTGATCGTACAAGAGAACTAAGGGATATAAAACGCATATATATATATCATCTATGCTAGAGAAGGAAATCTCGAAACAAAACTCTATACCAACACGATAACCAGCGTGGTATAGTAGGTACCATTTTCCCTCCCATTATGGAGGAGGCTCGAGCCCAACAGTGAGATATATATGCAATCATTCTTATAAGCAATACTATGGACAGTCAGTTACGGCTATATATTCGTTACATGTAATGTGTAATGGATTTATAGATTAATGTGTCATGTGGTTGTTATTATTGTCTAAGTTGCGATATAATTTATTGTTACAACAAATAACTTCACCGCAAGTTTATTTCTAATAAATTATGTACTTATATAAAACATTGAAACAATATGTGATATGAAATGATGAAAATATGGGATATATTTGTTTGTTATTTAGTCTTTTGTTAGCTTCAAAGACATTAGCTTTAAAGACAATGACTAAAGAAAATATTTTATGTTATTTAACTATTTATATTTATTATTTTAACATACTTTTATCAACTAGCTGACGCACCGAATGTTGTTGCGTATAAACATAAAAAAAAAATATTCTTTCTAAAATTCGGTCAGAGCGCCTGCCGGATTTAAATCTCACATATTCGAATAAGAGTCTTGAAGAAATAAAAGCAGAGTTGATAACTTTATCAAGAATAAATATATATTTCTTATAGATAGAAAAAAGTACAGTGCGCCATTAGTTAAATCACAAAGTAAAAGGGACCATAGATAATAAATTTGTAGTGATGAGCTTAGTAATAGGGTTGGCGTTCATCTCTCAACATCCTCTCCTGGACGCAAACCCATTGCATTAGTGAAACCTTCATGTTTAGGACGATGTAAGCCCTTGGTGAGAATATCAGCCAGCATGTTTTCTGACTTCATAAATTCCACAACAATTTGATTTGCAGTGATCTTCTCTCTGATGAAATGATACCGTATGTCAATATGTTTGCTTCGGGCTTGATAACTTTCGTTACCTGAAAGACTTATACAACTTTGATTATCACAATACATATACATAGGATTATTTTTAAACTCAGGCCAAAACTCTTGTTGCAGTTGTTTTAACCACATAGCTTCTTGTACAGATGCAGCCAGAGACATATATTCAGCCTCGGTGCTGGATAAGGCAACTGTTTGTTGTCTCTTAGAGCCCCAACTTATAGTGGCTCCCTGAAAAAGAAAAATATATCCTGTGCAGGATCTTCTATCATCAGGTTGACTTCCCCAATCAGCATCACAATAGCCAACTATTTCACTATCATCTCTTTTGAATGTTAATTTGTAATGTATTGTAGCCTTTAGATACCTTAAAACTCTCTTTAATGCACTCCAGTGTTGTGCCGTTGGTTTGTTATTGTATTTACTTAAAGTGTTCACTATATAAGCTATGTCGGGTCTTGTGCCTTGTGATAAATATAGTAGACATCCGACAGCCTCATGATATGGAATATTCTTAAGTACTTCACCCTCATGTTCAGCCTTCTTTAACTGAGTATTTGCTTCACAAGGTGTATAAACAGGCTTACAATCTTGCATTTTGAAGCGATTTAGAATTTTCTCAATATATATAGACTGATCCAATGAAATTTCCTTTTCCTTTTGTATAATTCTAAAGCCAACACACTGTTTCACTCTTCCTAAATCTTTCATCTGAAATTTATTTTGTAGTTTATATTTTATGTTATCCATTGTAGTTTTATTGTTAAAGAAACAGGCCAAATCATCTACATATACAGTAATGAATAAAATATCTTCTTTGCTTAATATTCTGTAATAAATACAAGGATCTACATTTGAACGGGATAGCCCAATATGCAACAGAGCATTGTTTAGCTTTTTGTTCCATTGTCGGCTTGCTTGCTTAAGGCCATATATTGACCGATTCAAACGACATACTTTCTCTCCTTGCTCAAAAGATGGCGGTTGAGCCATAAAGATTTCTTCTTTGATGTCACCTTGTAAAAATGCTGACACGGCATCCATTTGGTGAATTTCTAAGTTATATTTTGTAGCTAGTCCAATTAGATATCTAATTGAAGAATATCGGACAACGGGTGCGTATATTTCATTATAATCTGTCCCTTTCTTTTGTTGATAACCTTTAATGACTAGCCTTGCCTTATAACGTATAACATTTCCGTTCTCATCTAATTTTGATTTGTACACCCATTTGCAAGGTATAATTTTCTTACCTACTGGTTTATCTACCAGTGACCATGTATTATTTTCAATCAGCGAATCATACTCTTCACTCATTGCTTGTTTCCATAGGTGTGCTTTTTCACTTTTTAATGCTTCATCAAGGTCCTGCGGATCACTGTAAAGTAAACTTGGTAATAACTCAGTATTCATACATAGGTAAGTAGTTGAAGTGTGGTCATAAAGTTCCATTCGCCGCTTTGGTATAAGATGTACCTGAGATTTTTCAGGTGTTTCAATAGTTTCATCTGGTAAGTATGTATCATCATTAGGATCATCATAGTATGATCCTGAATCTGAGTCTGAATTACTAACTGATTGATTTTCAGATTTCGCTTCAGGCTGCAGTTCAGTTAAAGGTAAGTTTATTTTGTTTTTCATTTTATTATTCATATTAATATCTTTTTTAATTTCAGGTTCAGCAGTGGGGACAATATTTCTCTTTATACTCCCTTCCAGAAATACCACATCTCTACTCATAATTGCCTTTTTACTTTTAGGTTCAATAAATCTATAACCTTTAGTAGTTTCAGAATATCCAACAAATATTAACTCGCTTGATTTTGAATCCAATTTTTGCCTTTTTTCCTTTGGTGTATGTACCATCGCTTTACAACCAAAAATCTTCATGTAACTCAAATCAGGTTTTGTTCCTGACCAGACTTCTTCAGGTGTAGTATTTGAGAGAGTTTGTGTAGGTGAGCGGTTTATAATGTGTGCAGCAGTGGCTACCGCTTCAGCCCAAAATTCTTTCTGTAAACCAGCATTGAACAACATACATTTAGCTCTTTCAATTAATGTGCGATTCATTCGTTCGCTTAAACCGTTTTGTTGCGGTGTATAAGGATTGGAAGTTTGATGCAATATTCCACCTTTTTTAAGAAAATTATCAAAATTTCTACTCATGTATTCTGTCCCATTGTCACTCCTTAAAACCTTTATTCTTTTATTTGACTGATTTTCTACCAAATTTTTAAATTCAATAAATTTATCCAGTACTTCAAATTTATATTTAATGAAATATACAAATACTTTATGTGAATAATCATCAATAAAAGTTGCAAAGTACCTCGCCCCTCCAATGGAAGTAGTTTGCATCGGTCCACATAAGTCGGTGTGAATCAGCTCTAGCAGGTTATGTGCTCGGGAGCCGCTACTTGGAAAGGGTTGCCTAGATTGTTTTCCTTGAAGACATGTGATACAAGTATAACTTTCCTGTTGTGGTGATAAATTTACTCCAGTGGCTAATTTTGGTAATTTATTAACATCTTTCATGTTTAAATGCCCCATACGCAAGTGCCATAAGTAACTATCAGTTTCTACAGATGCTGCCATTGCTAGAAATTTGTTCATGACATTTAATCTGTAGGTATCATTAATAATATTTGCAGAAGCTAAGATTTGCTTATGTTGATTTTGTATCAAACATCCAGTCTTGTCAAATATTACATTGTATCCAGCCTTTATTATCTTACTTACAGATAGTAAGTTGGTTGATAATTCTGGTATGTATAAAACATTTCTTACCTGTATAGTACTGTTGTTTTCTAATTGAATAGTTACATTACCACAACTCGCTACATGCAGTAATTTACTATCAGCAATTTTTATGACTGAAACAGGCGGAGTGGTTTCATCCTCCAACCACTCTCGATGCATGGTCATGTGGGCTGATGCACCGGAGTCTACATACCAGTTGTAAATGTCATTCAAGTGCATTGCTGAAAAAGCTGCTATAAAACCATTATCTTTATTATTGTTATTTTCAGATTTGTCTTTACTATACCAACAGTTTTTACTAACATGGCCATATTTATTACACTGAAAACACCTTGGGCCTTTTGGTTTAGACTGAGACTGCTTTTTAAATGAAGAGGGCTTTTTATGCAAGTTTGTGTAAAATGCAGTAGTATCTGGCTGTTTCACTTCTTGTAGAAGTTTGGTTTTTATTAAATCAGCACTAATTTTTACACCGGAACTCTCAATACCCATTATCATAGGTTTGTACATGTCTGGCAAACCTGCCAACATCAAAGTCCCAAGCCACTCATCATTTACCTCAAATGAAATATTTCTCAACTTGTGAGCTGATGTCATTATTTTATTGACATAATTCTCGACGCTATTACTATTTTCTAATGTTGTGTTTATAAGGTCTTTCAATAAACCAACCTTTCGTAGTAGACCGGAGTCTTGAAAAGCTTTAGATAAATTATACCAAACCTCTTTAGCTGACTGTGCTTCTTGGATGTGAATAAACAGAATTGGGTCTACCAATAGTATAAGCTTAGACTTAGCCCTTTTGTCCTTAATTTTGTCAGTGGGTCCATTTTCAATAATCTCCCAAAGATCTTCATGCTCGAGGTAGGCTTTTGCTGCAAAACTCCATGTTGCCCAATTATCACGGCCAGTGAGCTTCTGAATCAGTGTCATTGTGTTATTTGAATTCATTTTCTTTATTATTTTCCACCTAAAAAAACTGAAATAGAAAAAACCGGCGACCGCGTGGCAACTAACTAGGTTATGTCTACTTATTTTGTTAATACGCGAACTTTTAACGAAAAAAACTACGTACAGGCACTACTGGGCCCATAACCTGAAGAAATAAAAGCAGAGTTGATAACTTTATCAAGAATAAATATATATTTCTTATAGATAGAAAAAAGTACAGTGCGCCATTAGTTAAATCACAAAGTAAAAGGGACCATAGATAATAAATTTGTAGTGATGAGCTTAGTAATAGGGTTGGCGTTCATCTCTCAACAAGTCTGAGTACAATCACATACACAGAGAAGAATTGCGGAGAAAGAGAAACGAAAGATATGAAGTTAAAATCTTTTAAATATATTTTTTATTCTGTATGCATGGTGCTGGAGAAAGTATAAATATATCAATCACCATTCTATTCACGGGTAACATACCTACTTACCTATAAATTAATACGGCAATAGGTTTTTAAACTTCTGCCCCTTCTGCCAACAACCTAGTGCCCTTTGAGAAATATAGTTTACTATCTCTGATCTCAGAAACTCAACCAATTCTATCCATTAGATATTTACTTTAATGCAATCTGATTAACTACTTGTTATATTCACGTGGAGGGTGAATATCAAGTAAATAAGTTAGCGCAATTGGCAGTAGTCTCCTCTACGTTGTAACAATATATTTTTTGTACGTTACGCAAATAAGTAATTGTTCCAAAATTGCGTGAAATTTGTTTCCTGTTATTCAGCGCAAACTGATGTTTTACTAAGAAGACGACTGTTCGTGGAATTTAGGAACGTTAAACAAATTCTTATTATATACTCTGCTCTTCTTTTTCAGTGTATAAAGGGGACATAAAGGTGAAAAAATATGGCACCTCCGATTAATCTTGATAATTTAATGAAAATATTAATTTGTTTCCGTGTGATAACGAAGTAAGAATACAATTCATTACCCCCTAGAACAAACCCACGTGGGTGATCGTAAAAGACGACAAAGGGATATAAAATCTATGCAAAAGAAAGAAAACTCGAAACTAAACCCTATACCAACACGTCTGACCAGCATGGTACAGCCCATTATGGAGGAGGCTCAAGCCCAAGAGTGGGACATATTTGAGCTGAAAAGATGATGATAATGATTATTTTGTTTTACATACACTCCTAATAACTTTTAATTTGATTGAAGAGGAATGTCAGTGTTAAAACATTTCAAGTAAAATTCATGGCACTTCGCCCACTACTGTTTATAGCAGTGAATCAATTATGTAGATATATTTGCAATCATTATATTGTTTGTAAAATATCGAAAGCTCGTGATCAGCCTAAATTTGTCATATAACGTTCCTCCAACAACGCTTACTAAGCCTCGGTATTTGTATTAGGGGTCATTGATACGAAATTACATGAAAATCCTTGCTGTTAATATCTGTAACAACAATCAAAATCCAAACCATTAAGTAGATCTTAATCATTTAGCTATAAAATAATTCTGGTGGCAAACACCTTTTTATTCATTCTATTTATAAGGTGAAATTTAATAAAATCACAAGTCAATTCCTCTATTCAAAGGTCAATGGCAATTTCTAGTGCCTGTTTGGTATTAAGTAGCGTTATAAACAAAAAATAGAGCCGAACAAGTGATTATGAAATTTTTCAAGTCACGAGTTTTTTTGGATTTAAGTTTCTACACACGCAATCAATATAAGTAAGGGGTACTAAAGTTTTTTTTTAGCGCCGAGCTATCGTGTGGTCACCAGCCCATTAAATCCGTCCAGGACAATAGAATGAACGGCGTGCGACCCCATAAACCTGCCCTAGCTACAAGTACCTATCAAGGCCATGCGAGTGGGCCACCGGTACCCGATTCTGGCTTTCGGTGCACTGCCCGGCGGGTTAGCCTTATGGGTTTCCTCATAATTCGACGCCCCAAAGGGTTACTAAAACTTTAACACAGCGTTCGGATAGCTGTACAGTCAACAAGGCATTTGATAATCAGGCCTCAGACTCTACGAACCCTCATGAGGTGGGATTGTGGTGGTTACGCCAAACCAACCAAGCGGTAGATTGGATAGAAGCACCGCACAAGCTAAATCCCAGGCTTTGCGACTTAAATGTAAACTAAACAAGACCTTTCGTCAAATATATAAAAGAAATAAAAATTAGTTGAATTTGACAATGCCGTTCCTATACTCTGAAACTAGTTTGTAAATCTCTGTATGGTGATTTTGATCGCATCAATATCCAGTCTCGAGCCTCGGGGAGCCACCCGGCTCCTTTTGGCCCCGGCCAACTCTGAATTAGCCTGGATATAAGTAAAAGTAAATCATAAATCGAATTGAATCAATAATACGACGTACGTTCATACTTATACTAAATTTATTAGGCCAATATCAGTAGGTGCGTGTTGCAGTACATATTATAATTCTATTACGACTTTGCGTAACAAGAGTTTCACTAACGGAAAAGGAAGGCGGATGCGTTACGGTCGAATTAAACAAATGTTGAGGAAAATTTGTACATAGGTAGATACATATATAACTGGTTCTTTAAGCGTTACATTTCGCGTGGAAAGATATTAAGTATTCATTGTAATCGCTCAAAACCTCTATTGTTAGTTGTCATTCCCTTTCGTCTTTATAGTCTTAATTATTGTTTATAAACGGAAACCATCCATGTGGTGACGGAGTAAGAATACAAATCCCCAACTCCTGTCTTACCCTTGGGTGATTGTAAGATATGACTAAGAGATACAAAAGGCATATAACATCTATGCAAGAGAAGGAAAACTCGAAAGAAACCCCTATACCAACACATCTGATCAGCGTGCTATAGTAGGTCAATTTCCCTCCCATTACGTAGAAGTCTTGAGCCCAACGGTAGGACATATTATGAGCTGAGATGATGATGAAAGGGAAATGATTGAGCAATATCGTTGCTCCAAAAAGTATTCTTTTTTATTGCTTATGGTGGCAGACGAGCAATCAGGACACATCTGGTGGTAAGTCTTACAGCCGCCCATAGACTTTTGCACCAAGGGTACAGCTAGACCAATTTGTACCAATGAAAACCGCAAATCTGCCCAGAAAGTTGGTCTATTCACTCTCTCGCTCACCGAACGAAGCACAAAAGCAAATTGTCATTGCTCAGTCGTCAATTTTCTGCGACAGTGTGGTAATTACCCCGAACGGACCAGCGCGCGGCTGTAAACAGAAAACTGTCAACAGTGCGGCCCTAGGTTATAAAAGAGTCCCAAGAGATTGTTTTAGAGGATAATAATAGAGATCAAAATGTTATATATGTCTACAATATGACGAATAACGTTCGGCCTGTTCGAAATCAGAAAGGCTCTCAAATAATTAAATTACAATAAAACTCTAAAATAAATAATTAACGATCCTTTACATATTCTTTCTATAAGTTGTTTTCAAACATTATTGGAAATAAACTAGGTCACAAATTTGAAATTTTCCAAATACACTAGCTTGCGAAAAAAAAAAAAAAAAAAAAAAAAAAAGCTTTAGTCCGTAGTAAACCACATATGCTGCGTAAAAGTATTGCAATGAGGTTCATCACCTCAACTCATATCTGTTCTACTACTAGGGTCGAGCCTCCTGACGCTAGGAGGGAAATTGACCTACAATACCACACTAGCCAGAAGTGTTGGTATAGGGTTTTATTTCGAGTTTTCCTTCTCTTACATCATTGTTATATGCATATTTTATCCCTTAGTCGTCTTTTACGACCAGCCGGGTAAGACAGGGGTGATGAATTGTATTCTTAGTCCGTCACCACACGAAAAATATATACTACATAGACTTATATCATGACGTAAATCGTTTTATATCAATACATAATTCAATAGAGTTAAATTTAGTATAACTTGGCCTTTGAACCTCAGACTGCATTGTTATGGAACACGGTCGCCACTAGAGAGCCAAGAATTGACTGCACAGAATGCATAGTGGTTAAAAAACTTATTCATCATCTCAGCTCGTAATATTTCCCACTGTTGCCCTCGAGCCTCCTCCGTGATGGGAGGGAAATTGACCAACTTTACTACGCTGGTCAAACGTGTTGGTATAGGATTTTGTTTCGAGTTTTCCTTCTCTTGCATTGATGTTATATGCCTTTTGTATCCCTTAGTCGTCTCTTACGATCACCCACGCGTAAGTTAGAGGATGGTGATTTGTATTCTTACTCTGTCACCACACGGAAAAAGCTTATTACCTTATTGGTTCCAAAAGGTTAGATTCTCATGTTGACAATACTTTATGCAATCTAGAAAATATTATACTGAGTCTGGGTCTAAGTTGTTTTCATTTTAGTAAAATATCCCGCAACAGCCGTAATTAGTTCCTTAGTGGAATTTCTCTAACAAAAAAAAAACGCTCATCCTACATTTTCGAAACGCAGTCGACGTCTGGAGTATCGCAGAAAGGTTGATACCTCGTCAACAGGTATACTAACCGGAGAATTGCATTGCCCTAATTCGCCGTCTCTAAAAAGGTAAGCGGACGAGCAGGCCACTTGTGTAATACCGGTGCCAGTGCAATGTAGAAAAGGCAGAAAGTGAGCATAACGAGGAGTGTCCTTTATCGTGTAAGCAGATGAGATTCGGAACGATTTGTCAATTGGTGGCATTTCTTTAATGTGACAAATGACATCATTATTTAAAAAAACATTTATCTATCATCTCAGCTCATATATGTCCCACCGTCGGGCTCGAGCCTCCTTCATAACGGGAAGGACATCGACCTACTATACCACGCTGTTAAGACGTAATGGTATAGGATTTTGTTTCAAGTTTTCCTTCTCTATAAAAACTAAAACTATGCATTTTATATATATTTTTTTTATTAAATGATATAAAACATAAAACTATGCAAGAGAAGGAAAACTTGAAACAAATATTCAATTTTTTATATCAATTTGTCGTCTCTTACGATCACCCATGGATAAGACAGGGGGACTTACTCCGTCACCACAAGGCAGGTAAGGGCATACGTATTCTTAACTCGTCACACGTACACATATGTATTCTTAACACTCACACGGGTATATTATATCCTAATACTTGCCCGTTATTAATATAATGACACATCAATCAAGAAATTTCTCAATTGATGGCAGAGTCCCAGGTCCGATGCATAAAAATATAGAAATACTGCAATATAAATGTTAACTTGGGTGCATATATTTTTCTTCATCGTGCTGTATCGCTATAAATGAAGAAAATTTAGAATGAATATAGTTTGTACCCTGAAGGCTACGTTTCGAGGTGAAGTAATATATATATATTTTACCCATCAAATCTATACAACTACAACTGATAGTATTTAACTAAAATTCGTTATTAATCACTTATATCCTTGAATAACACAATTTTCCTCTTTATTGTTTCTATGCAATAATAAATATAAAGGTTATCCCTACGAGCGATATCGTTGTTACGATAATATGATATATTACTCTATATACGAGAGTATTAGAAAGTAAAATTAATGCGGTCGAAATGCGATCTCTACGGAAAATCTATGGAGTTAGGCTGATCGATCGCATTCGTAACGACGAGTAGGTATGAAAGAGAGTATTGGTGTAAAGATGCGAAAGGGAATGTTCCGATGGTTCGGACATGTGGAAAGAATGCCGAACGTCTGGTTAAGAAGATATACAATGCGAAAGTGAAAGGATGTAGGTACCGGTGGAGACCGAGACTAACCTACCTAGACCAGATCGGTCATGTACTATGTTCTCTGGCACTCTGTTCTCTTTGCCTACCCTGCAAGGGACATGGCGTGATGGTATGTATGTATGTACTATATACGAGTTATTGTAAATAATAAGGATAATGATTTAGATTGCTAAAATAAACACGACATGTAAATAAACATATTTATGTATATCCATTTTCTTACAAAATTATTTACAACACCATCATTATGCACATATCCACTGTCATATAAAACATTACATTCATAAATTAACGTTCCTAAAGCGAATATACAGCAAACTATAAGTAGATATATACTAATACTAATAAGCTTAACTAATTGCAGATCAATTTTAGGCACCATTCCATAAATAATAATTACAAAACAGAATATCTAATTCAAATTACTCATATAATAATTGAATATAATAAAAATTAAAGTCGTAGAATAATTTTAAAAATATTTTCCAATACAAAATTATTTCATAATAAATTACAAAACAAACATCACCTAAGGCCCTCTCGATTTTAATCAGCCTTATCAAATAATGGCATTATAATAATCAATCCTTAGCTTTTTTTTTCTGTAAAAATATTGCTGTTTGTTTACTTTAAGCCAATGGTAAAACGTATTATTAAATTTTTTGAGGAGAAATATCTTTAAACATTTTGTTAAGAATGTAAATTCAAAAATTTTGAGACGAACAAAATAATCCATGAATTAATATTATTTTTTAATTACAAAAATAAATAACTACTAGTTGAAATATAAATTAAAGTTACATTTTTATTTTGAGATAATTTAAATTGCAGCACAAACAAAAATCTTGTTGCACAACTAAAATTAAACATTCTGAAATAGAAACAAAAATATTTAAAACATATAAATTATTCATTCTGCAATTATATTGAAAATAAAACAACTTTTTTTTCTTATATACATATAAGGTAAATATTCATTATTGCGTTTAAAAATATACTATTTCAATATATAATACAGGCATGTGAAATTTGTTTTACTTTTTTTGTGAATTAGTGTTTCAAAATTGGCTTTTGAGCAGCTCTTACTGTCATAAAACCTTATATATGTATATGTACATCTGCGTAATAATCATACAGATGGCTGCCATAAAGTAAATTAGACTAACACTAAATTATTTATACAATATTATGTATTACTTTACATTATACTCAAATATGATACACAATACATTACAAAAGTAATACTTTTCATCGAATACAATTCCGCCATGCTATGAGCCGACACAAAATTATCGAACTGACGAAAGTTATTGTCAATGCTAAGAAGCCATTTGAATAAAATAACATCACTAACATTACAATGTTTAAAACGATTACACTATTTAGGTATATTTGTGAATTATTTTATTTTGGCAGTTCTTGTTCGTTGAAATCATAATCAATATCGCGGCGGGAATTTTATTTACGCCATTTTTGCACTAACTTATTAATAAAATCAGTGCATTTTTTATATATTCATTATAAGAAATTCCTATGACATATAGTCATAGATACATGGAAAGGTATCCATATTATATTTAAATTATAAAAAATACACTCAGATTATTATTAAGCACTTATGACTGTACTGGACAGTGAATATTAGAGTCGCGTTCTTATTAATAAACATCTTTTGATTATAGATGGAAATACTGATGTATTTCCATAGCAAATAAATTAGAACGTAATAAACTAAGTTTGCCCTAAAAAACATTCAAGAAGTTTAACTGTTGTTAATGAGCACGCGACTTCGAAATTATTTTTTATTGTATGGATGATGTTTAAAAAGCACATATTTCAGTCTTTCCTTCGTTAACATACATGGACCGACAACCATGAAATGATGCATAAATAAATTATTGTGTGTGATATGTACAACACAATTACATCATGGTTTAATATCACATATTCATTGGAGTTTAAACTATAGGCTACAGTCATATCTTTAGTAGAATTTTGACGGACGTTAGTTTAGGATTAAGTTCGCATAGATTTTGACACAAAATATATAACACATCAACTAAATCCCATTTTGGTATAGATGTTGACATATCAAAAATGATATCACTTTTTAAATTCTATACGCATTTGTTCTTTAACTCTCCACTATCATTATTCTAGTATTTATTAGCCCTAACTGTATTCCGGTCAGTGTTCTAACTCGGGCAATTTGGCAGAATACTAATTTTAAAAGAAACAATTGCCTTCTTACCTCCGAAACCTAAATGATAGATATGTAATTTTGAGAATACTAATTCTACAGATCGATATTTCAGCTAAAACTCTCAGCATAACGTTCTCTGCGAGGCATGAGCGTGTTGGTATTCTGTCGAAAATATGTTTGTACAGTTATACAACTCAGACTTGTAGATTTATTTTTACGCTTACATCTTCATCGTGAAATCAAGCAATAATTTAAAATTTCCTACAAAAAGGCAAGAAATACTTTTCGTAGTTGGAAACATGAGGACCTAAGCTAGGCAATTTATTTATAAATCTAATAAATTATTATTATTTAACCCTTCATATCGCCGATATTAAAATTCCATTTATTGGCTAAACTAAAGTAAAATCGATGTTAAGAATTAAAGAACATAGTGCTAATGTATATAATATTTCAAAATTAAGGCTCGTACTGAGGTGTCTATATATCATTAAATTGCACTTGAATTTACTGTTTATTTATATTTATTCTAGGACATTCCTTGCGAGTTCATCCTGTACGCGCACATCACATTCGAATTGACAATCAATATCTAAATCAGGACGTATCCTATACACAAGTTGCCACAATCACAGTTAATTTTCATCACGGGATATAATTCAACAACATCAAGATAAGGCTGTCCTTACATTTAGTATATTTATTTCACATACTTATAAGGGCAGTTCTTGTAATAGTTGCTTTGAGGTACAGCAGTTGATTAGTGTGAACTAGAATGGACATTGTGCTGGGCTTTCTTCTTGCGCTGTGCCAGCATATCGTAGAATGGATTGTGGCTGATTGAACGACGAAGGCATTCGATCCATTCGTCTCGCTCTTCAACTGTGGCTGCCGACATTCTGTAAGCAATATAGTATAAAATTAAAATAATAATTATTTTGCAAATATTTACATCATAAAGTCAAAGGATAGACATAATAAGTACCACAGTACATTTTTTTTAATTTACTACATATGGCTACAGATCAATCAGAGATGTTTATCACGTAGATGCGGACTTTTCGGCTGAAAGTATAATAGGTCGTCACCCCTTACTTGTAATGGAAGTCAGAAAATCTACAAACAGTCCTCATAGCCTACAAGCAGTCATAGCAGCAACTGCGATGGTCAACCAACCCGCCAGGTATGGCGACTAAAGTTTTATCCACCTTCATCGACAAGCCCATGTCCAACAGTATACGTCGATATAATATATGGATGATGAAGATTCTGGATTGAATTACTTGCTGTATTTTCAGAGCGCTATAATAGCTAATTTTTTGAGGATTAGGAGGTCACTATGGTAATGCTATGGTCAAGTCAGTCCATAGTCACCCCATGTTATTACGTAACCTGATTGCTCATCTGTCCTCACACAGTTCATTTTCGCCTTATAATCCCAGCCAAAGGGTTGTAGGATTAGCATTTAGAGATTCGGATTTACCACAGAAATTACATTTCAAGTTACTAATTTATACGAATGTAGCTTGAAACTAGTCTAAAATTAATATACCCTGATGCTTCATTTGTTATGATATACGTTTCTGTAACATATAAAGCGTGAGGGACGAAGACGCGACTATTTGAGTTAGTTTTCAGTTTAGTTTCAGGTTAATTTTCATATTAGCCATTGCCGTGGCAGTAAATAATTATCCATATATTGTTATGTAGATAACAGATTGTTCCTGTACACAGATTTAATTTCCTATCGGTAGAATAGTCATTACTATATATTTTGATTGAGTTGCTAAACATTTCTGTTTTATATTGTCTTTATAACTTCCTTAATGTAGAGGATTGAAAATATGTTTTTTTAATCCGTCGAGATAAAAGCGTTCATATAAAGTGCTCATGTTTATAATAATAATATAGATTAAAATATTTCGTCACCTGTACACAGTGTGTTTTCCTTCCACGACTTTCCCCTCGGAGTCAGTCTTACACGCTTTAATGAGATCGGCACCGCCGCTAGCGTACAGCTCCAGGCAGTAAGGCCGCTGTCGATCACTCGCCGAACGAACCTATAAGGAAAACATTATTGATTTTATTATACATGTATCCGAACAAAAGAACATTCCAGTGCAACCGTAAATGTATTTTGTGTGTTTATTAATTTATATATACAGGGTAATAAAATCGTAAGAAACTCGAAAACGTACAATGAAGATATAAACAAAAATAATAATGTTTTTGATATAGAGCCCAATGACATGGTTTTTAACTTTTGACTGTACATCTATACTTCAATATGAATGTTTCAGCATACGTAAAGACCAAAACAAGCAGACAAAAGCTATTTCCTTGAAAGTATGCAGAATTAATATAAGCGTACCCACCTAAGCACAGGCCATAAATTATAACGCTACTCATCACTGTAGGTACTCTTTATTTCTATAATATTTAATTCAATCATATACTGAATAGGGTTTACTCAAATTTTTGAGTATAATATGCAACAGACTAATTAATGCATAGGATATATAATTATTATCGTTCCAATTCCAACACAACTAAAAAATCAGTAAAATATTATGTATAAATATTAGGTAATCTTTACGTAAACCTTTTCCCGTAACCCGTAGTAAGTGTAAAATACAAGAAGATATGATATCCACAGATAATATCAATGTTGAACGTATGTTGATATAACCTCTTTTATTTTTTATTTACGCTGTGGAAATGCATTTACGCACTATCCCTCACCGGTGACAGATAGATGAGAATTAATTATGCTAATTACTACAGGAGGACATTTCTCCTGTAACCGTAAACGATATTTACGGTAATGAGAGAACGATGTTTTAAACGTGTTTTTTATTTTCAAATCAAATCATTTATTATGCATAAGCCCTAAAGGGGCACTTACATATTGTCAATATTACATATTTTTTTAAATTAATCTACCACCGGATCGGAAAGCCGCTACAAACTGAGAAGATCCGGCAAGAAACTCAGCGGGCTCGTCATTTTTTTTTTTTAAATTACATGTTTTCTTAATATTATTGGATACATGTTTAGACCATTTAAGCTCCAGTGCGATGCCCTTCGAGTAAAGATTTATTTTTTAAAAGTTAAATACAACATTAACAAAAAAAAACAAAAAAGAACAGAAATGGTTGGACCAGATTCCACAAGCGGCACTCGATCACGAGTTAATACTAAAGCAGCCATCACGCTCCTCAACCACATTCGAGGGAAGGGAGAGACCCCGCTCACGTAGCTACCGCAGGCAGAGACCTTTTTAGTGAGCATGACCACACCAAGATCTATAAATTACAATCAGATAGCTCAATCAAATCAATAAATAAATAACTCGTTAGGCAAAACACGCTACACTGTACAATTTGTGACAATGATAAGTATACAGAGTTCAGACGACAGTGAGGATCAGCACTAAAACAATGTAAAAGTTAAAATTATATAAAGTAATTGCTGAGAGAGGAGCAACTCATAACCATTCCGTATTATCATTTAGATAATCCGAAATGTTGTAATATCCTTTTTTGCAAAGTCTATTTTTGATAGCCTTTTTAAACTTATTTATGGGCATATCTCGGATATCTTTAGGTAGTTTATTGTAAAAGCGTATACATTGCCCCATGAAAGACCTACTAATTTTTTGTAGGCGAGTATGATGTATAACTAAATTATCCTTATTCCTAGTATTCACGTGATGAATGTCACTATACTTATCAAATTTATAAATATTTTTTTTACATATAATATGTTTTCCAATATAAATTGTGATACAACAGTTAGAATGTTTATTTCCCTAAATTTTTCGCGCAGTGATGCTCTTGGGCCTAAATTATAAATCGCGCGGACAGCCCGTTTTTGGAGAACAAAGATATTATTCAAATCTGCAGAGCATCCCCAAAGTAGTATGCCATAAGACATAAGACTGTGGAATTAAGCGAAATAAACAATTCTAGCCGTTTCAATATCGGTTAACATTCGAATTTTTTTACCGCATAAGCCGCTCAGCTTAGCCTACTTGATAATTTCTCAATATGAGGGCCCCAATGGAGTTTAGCATCAATAGTAATACCTAAGAATATAGTGGACTCCACAATTTCTAGGGCCACACCATTCATTTGAACATTGGTTTCCACTAGTCTCACATTAAGTGTGGTAAATTTAATACATTTGGTTTTCTTTTCATTAAGAACCAAATTATTTGTACTGAACCAATGAACAACATTTGACAGAGCATTGTTCACATCGTCATAATTAAGCATTTGTCTTTTAATTTTGAACAATAAAGAGGTATCATCTGCGAACAACACTATGTTTAGGTTATCCCCTATATAATAAGGTAAGTCATTATATATACAAGGAACAGAAATGGCCCCAGAATAGATCCCTGTGGAACCCCATCCACCACCACCACCAAAGCCCATTCTTGCAACAGAACTAGGTGATCGTACACCATTAACATCGACCCTCTGAATTCTGTTGCCTAAATATGATATTAAACGTTCGAGAGCCTTATTTCTGATCCCATAATGGTATAATTTCTTGATGAGAGTTTCGTGGCGTACGCAATCAAACGCCTTGGATAAATCGCAAAATATACCCAAAGCATCATGCGATTCCTCCCAAGCTCCAAAGATATTTTTTAATAATTCCACACCCGCATCAGTAGTAGAGCAATTCTTAGTGAAGACAAATCGATTTTTGTGAAAGATATTATGTCTCTTAAAATGATTTAACATTTGACTAAGCATCAGTTTTTCAAAAACTTTACTAAGTGTAGGCAGTATGGACATCGGTCGATAATTATTGAGATCTGACATACTACCCGCTTTGAACAAAGGAATCACTCTACTAATTTTCATGAGATCAGGAAATACGCCCCGAGCAACACAACCATTAAATACAGATGCCAGATGGAGGGCAATATCAATTATAGAACTAACGGTCTTTACAGAGAAGCCCCACAGATCTGCCGTCTTCTTAACATTAAGATTTTTAAAAGAGTTTATGATATCATTTCATGTATATATGTATATCAAAAATAATTTTATATATATACTACTATATTCAAACCACCGGTGACATTGTTAAAACAAAATAAAAAGTATATTTATGCTACTTTAGAAATTGCAATAACATTATCTAATTGTTCCAACTTAGAGTTTTATCCAGTAATTACTTTTTGTATAATAATTAATAATTGAAACCTTATTGGTATGTTAGATTAACACAAAAACAATGGTTTAAAAGTATAGGAAATTTACATATTAGTTTTAGTTTAACAAAAATATTTTACATAGATATTTATAAAATAACATTTTATATACTCACAGAAATATTCTCTAATGGAATGATGCCCCTTGGCTCCTTGTCCGTCGTGTATTCGAAGTAGTACAGGCAGTTATCGTTGAGTATAAACCACCGTCTCTTCCACGACTTGTATCTGTAATTAAGTTATATTTCATTTAATTATTTACAATCACTTCTATTATACATACTATGCAAGCTAGACAGACTCAAGAAATTCTTTTTATATTCCAACTATCAAACCACCAGCATTGATTATTGGGCTCGGGCTTGCCTAAGTTTGGGATAATGTAATCTCATTACGAGTGGTAAATGGGTTAGCAACCCCAGTAAATGTTATAAGATTCCCAAGAGAGTGCTATTCTCGTGGTTAATACTTCACCTGGTTGTTACTATACCCATGGGAAGTTAAGAAGTTGTGACACATTATATATTCTTAACCAAACATAATATATATTTTCTATTTAAAGTGATAATTTTATAGTGCCTAATAAACTGTGTATTTATGGTTTTTCATGTAAATTCCACTATTAGGCAATGGTATTCTTCACAGTGCTGAAAAGTGCTGTGTGGTAGCGGCTACGAATACTACCAATCCTAACTTTGCTCGTGGATGTCGAAAAAGACGACTAAGAGACTTATAACGACCTGGGCCAACTCCATCTGATGCCGTTTGGTCAACAATTACATTCCCAAAGAGGGTTGACGTTTGGCAAGCGACCGGTCATAAAACTATTGCCAATAATTTTTACAATATGTACTATGAAAGAAGAGCAAATATTGTATCGCCCCCAAGTAATTGGGATAAGAGTAGGAGAATGATGATATTCTTCACAGTGCTTAAAAAGGTCTACTATCCTACGCCAGTCCAACGATATAAGAAGAGGGATGTATGTATTTAAATTTCTCATCTCTTGCAGTCATATTATGTACCATTTTATAAAGCTATCAAATAGTATCTTTCGTTTTTAATATAAAGTAATAAGTTTAAAGTATAATAAATTTAAAATTCATTTATAAGAATGCTACTTTAAATTGTTTCTGTATGGTGACGGAGTAAAAATACAATTTGCTAGACCCTCACTTTCCTAATGTTGTCGTAAAAGACGTCTAAGGAATATAATATGCATATAAAATGGGTACAAGAGAAGGAAAACTCGAAACAAAGTCCTACACCCCAATCCATCTTACAAACGTGGTGTAGTAGGTCAATTTCCCTCCTATAGTGGAGCCGCCTCAGGCTAGAGGCCAGTAGTGTGCATATGAACTGAGATGACTTTAGATCTAAATATATTATTATTGTAAAACACGTAAATCTTGGTAAGCGTACTGTTACTATGTAAATTTGTATATTTTGTAATAATATTATTTTAGTACTCTTTCATGAGTTATGTCGTCGCTAATTGAGGTATGTGATCTATTTTAAGCCAAAACAAAAGCGAAGGCCAACAATATAACATATCTACGTAAATTTATAAATAAGTAAGGAATGACTAAGTAGAGCTGTTTTCCTCATAGGCATAGGTGTAAATGTTACTAAACGACGTAAAACACTAATATTTTTTACATCATTAAAATAAAATATTTTTAGTCATTTTTGTAAAAGAAAACAAGGAATGCTGATGAGGTTGGCAATGATCGAGGCACCAGCAATTAGACCATTGAGATGAAACAACAGTGAATCTGTTTTATTTAATGCCACATAACCCTAGCTTCCCGATCCACCGCCCTCCTCCAGAGGTTTGTTTGCTTAACAAATTACAGCCAAACTCTCAAAGGGATGACGAAGAGATTAAAGCCTAAATTTCACGACGTTATAGTGAAATTTTAGCAGTGGTACTGCTTAACACGTTAACAGTCCTATGAACCCATATGGGGTCACAGCAGTGTATACCCACACGTCCATGAGCCCATACGGGTTCATAACACTTAGCTTATTTCTTCACCGATTTTGAAGAGAACTTATGAATATGTTTTCTGTAATTCTGTGGACTTATGAGGGAAGGATGGGTCGTATAAAAACCGTGAAAACAATACAGATTATCTGAACGTTAAGTCTACAATTAGTAAGAGATCATGGGTGAAAAAAAAAACGTATTGCAAGAACACTTGTTTTTGTAAATATATTAAAAAAATAACAAGTTTATCTATGTTTTTCACGACACAAGGATGACAATAACCTTTTTTACATCCTTGATAAAGTTTGATAGATATTTTGCCGCCATCATGCCGATATCAACTTATTGTAACAGCTGGTGTATCTCTTACGGATTTTCTTTTTCCTAGTCACATCCCAGCAAATCGATATAAGGAAATGTCTCGAAATTGAACTGGTGGGTTGAGAAAAGCTGTTGGATGGAAAGAATTTGATAGAAAGATAGAAAGAAGTGAAGTGGGTCACGTCAATTTTTGTTCACAAGTCCGTGACACCACTTTGGGGTCACATAGGAAAATCATGGAAAGTGGAAAAACATTATGACGGAAAGTCATGTTTCTGATAAGTTCATTATAGAGAACTGTAATTATCTATTTATTGCTTTGGACTTGTGGGGTGGTCTGACTATTTTGTATAGGCACTGTTAACGTGTTAAGCCCCTTTCATTACTGTTAACAGAAAAAAAATGTAATAAATAACGAACACCCGGAACTGAAGAATAGAGTCTAGAGATCTAGTCGCGGAGGATTTTCTAACGTACAAGTAAGAGCACAACTCAAACTCAGAATAATCATTCATGGATCACAAAAACAAATTGTGCTGCATGGGAATCTAACCCAGACACGTAAGATCAGTACTTAAACCAACACACCAACTGTACAATCAGATTATTATTATCGTAGCGGCTACGAATACTATCAACCCTTACTTTGCTCGTAGATGTTGTAAAAGACGACTAAGAGTCTTATAACGACCTGGGTCAATTCCATGTGATGCCGTTTGGTCAACAATTACATTTCCAAGGAGGGTTGACGTCAGGCAGGCGGCCGGTCATAAAACTATTGCCAATAACTTTTACAATAATATGTACTATGAAAAAAGAGTACCTACATATTGTATCGACCCCGTGTAATTGGGATAAGGGTAAGTGAATGATGATATAAATAAGTTATACTTTATTACTATAGAAGGCACAATTTACGAAAGTATGAATACTACTAGTACTACTAATACTAATAGTGGTAGGAGCATGCTGTTGGCAGTTCTCTGTCCACAGCCGCCGGCCGATCCGTCCGGGGTAGTACCACACTCGCAGAAGATCGACGTCTGAGTAATGGCAATGTGCTATTGCGCTTCGTTCGGTGAGCGAGAGAGCCGGAAGCCCAACTGGAGTGGGTTTGGCGTTTGTATAGGTAGACAGCGGCCTAGCTATACCATTGATGTACCAAAGGTCCATGGGCGGCAGTGACACTTCTGTCAGCTCGTTTGCCACCATAAGCAATAAAAAAAATACTATGTTAACACAATTAACAGATGGCGTATCTGTTAATTGTGTCATCATCATTATCTTTGTTTTATCACAACTACTTGGAGTCGATACAATATGTACTCCTCTTCTACAGTACATATTGCATCAGTTATTAGCAATAGTTTATTGAACGGGATCCTGGCTAACGTCAACTCTGCTTGGGAATTAAATTTTTAACCAGACGTCATCAGATGATTAGCCTAGGTCGATATAAAGCTCTTAGTCGTGTTTTACGGCATCAGTCATATAAGCATTGGTAATATTCGCAGCCACCACCAGACAGCAA
This sequence comes from Lymantria monacha, assembly GCA_905163515.2. Lineage (NCBI taxonomy): Eukaryota > Metazoa > Arthropoda > Insecta > Lepidoptera > Erebidae > Lymantria > Lymantria monacha. The sequence goes on along the minus strand of LR991092.1, from coordinate 12,845,994 downwards.
AATATAGTAGACCAATGTGGTTTTAAAAATATAATAAAACAGTGGCATATACGCAATAAAACTATTGTCCAACTTAATAATATTATCTGTCAGCCCATGTAAGTCCCGGTGTTGGGCACTTACAAATATTTTTTTTGCGGCTTTCACAGTTTAATTTAGTTTTTATTATATCGGCTAACTATTTTTTTAATGAATTGTACAATTTAGTTTTTACTATATCGGTTTCAATTGAATGGTTTGGCAAATCAAAATAGTCAAGTTAACGATTATCGCATACTTAGTTAGTTTATTTTTGTTGTATCACGATAAAAGAATTCGGAATGACGTCAACCTGTGATGTTGGGTTTTAATATCATATATGAATGGAAAATACCATATGAATATTACAATATCATTCCATTCAAGGCTAGAGCCTTGAATGGAATGATTGATAGAATCAAATGATTTCCACAAAATTCGCCTGGTCGAACTCATTGCATCAGGGTCATTGGATAAATCTAACGATTAGAATGGTTCACAGATTGAAAGCACAGAAGCATCATATGAGTTGTTTATATTTTATTTAACAGATGTTCATTACCTAATACCCTTCAGTTCATAAATATCCCACTTTCGATTTTCTCTTTCTTACAATGTTATTTGCACACCATAACCCTTGGTCGTCTTGTACGATACCCACAGGCCAGGAAAGGGATAGTAAATTGTATTCTTAACACGTCACCACACCGAAAACAACAGATTTAACAGTTGTTACTAGTGTGTTAAAGTTTTAGATTAATTAACTGATATCTTTAGAGTAAAAACCTTAATTGAGGCAGAAGCGGATTAATAGTACAACACTCTAGTCTAAGTGGTGGTGGTCTCAGTGGTACTTAATTGGAGATGAAGAACTAATACAGTAAGTTATGTTATCTCATCGTACACTCTTCGACTGAGACTGTTCAGGCTCCCATAGAAACTACAGCATGTCAAAAAAATTATCACCAGCGCTTCTTTGTTATTCATAAGTACTAGCCAACAGTGTGTTTACAGTGAGGTAAGCATGGGGATAATTATTGTGAAATTTCTTTCTTTAGTTATTATGAACCTTCTTATTTATTTTCTTTTAAAAACTTCTACACACACGCCTTTGTAATCTAGCGCCCTATTCACGTGCCTTGTCTAATTTAGGGATAATGCGCCACTGATCAAAGAGGTATATACGTAAGTGTTCCAATGACCAAAAAATCTTCATATAGCATAGAACTAAGAATTAGTGTCATCAAAAATACTACACGAGCATTAAAATACCGCTTTATTCAAGGCTTTTTTGTTTTGGATGTCTTTATAACTCGGCTGATCGTATGTGTGTCTACACACGATTAAATGAAACGATGCCACTATCGTTTAAATATGACAAACAAATTCATTTGTGATTAAAATCTCAAACAATATAAACAGCTCTGACGTAATTTTTTAAGTCAAGTTTATTTAATTATTTAGACAAGTTTGAACAAAATATTTTTTAATATGCCGTAGCTAATTAAGGAATGCGAGCAGATAACGGAACTGCTAGAAAAGAAATACTCGATGTAAAAACCTATGCCAACCCATGTGGTCAGCATTGTACAGTAGATCAATTTCCTTCCTATCGTAGAAGAGGTTCGCGACCAACACGGGACTAATATTACTTGAAAAGAAATATAGATAACACAGACGTACGTATTTTACGATCAAGTACTTAATCTTGTAAATATTCTTGAAGGTTATCCATTAGACGGGTAAAAGGAACTACGCATTAACCAAGCAACTGTGTAAAAAAAACTTTTTGCAATGCTTGCAAAACAACTAGCATAAAGTTAGGCAAAAAAAGTGATCATAAATAATAAATAACAAAAAGGTTTCAATTGGTTAAAACTATACATATATCGCGTAAACATTAGAAACTTAACGAATGTATGTGAATGTGTGTGTGTTTTTAGAAAAATATAATAGAGAATAATTAGCCTGCAGATAGAACCCCCATCGTGCAAAGCCGCTGGTGAAGGCGACATTCATCACGTCGACATCATGACGAATCTTACTCGGCTAGGCAGCGCGTTCAGGTAACTGAGGAGGATCGTCTCATCCCACAGGCCTCAGTATTGGAAAGCACAGGCAATATAGACTAAATGTCTATGAGTAATGTTCTAAATGTCGGCTAGACTTAAAGTAGCTCAGTTTGCTATGGATTCAGGTGGACTGGTTCTAGCGACTATCCTCAGGATTTCTCTGGAAGATAGGAGCAGAAATACGGCATTCCGTAGAAGAACTGTGCGGTATAACTGACATAGCACAAAGGGTTAGCTTGCTGAAATAACTGCTGGACAAGAAAGGCTATCGAGTGGCCACCACATATCGGTGTAGGAAGGCCTTCCACAAGAGGGATTAAGGCCTTTTTAAAAAGTCGCTGGGAGTCGTTGGATGGAGGTGGCACAGGAACGTGCTTTGTTGCAAATTATTGGCAAGGCCTACCGTCCAGCATTGGACGGATGAATGAACTAAGAAAATACCTTAATGACATAAGGTTTCAAAGCTCATTCTTGAGTGTAAATAATGTCAAATCATACCATCATCAAGCTTAAAACACGTTTTATGTACACGTGGCAACGTACATGATTATCGTGCCCTCATCTCAGTTATTTTTTGGTATGCTATTCTGTCCGACTTCATCTTTGCGCTCATCAAATGTTCTGCGCATAATAAATACTTCACGCAATCCTTCTTTATCTTAGTTTTTTCCTATATCATCCACAAGCAAGCAGATCAAAACACCTTTCAGCATAACAGACATTTTTCAATTATTCTTTCTCTAATATATTCATCCTATGTGATGTTATTGTTATCACACCACATAACTAAATGCAGACGCAATCAAGAAGAAAGAGACAAAAATAAAAAAGACAGAAATAAATCTCTCCAATGGATGGAGCGTATCGACGTCTTCAGTTAGACGGAGATCTGTATAATAGGCGATAATGCCGTAATCGCCATGTTTAGCAGGTGTGTTTGGTATCGCAGTTAATGTTTAAAACTTCCCAGGAGATGGCTGCTCCACACTCTTCTGGTGACCTTTAAGCCGGTTTTATGAATCCAATGAGAAAGTGAGACATGACTCTCATTCTTGAAAAACCTTGGTTGCTAGTCAAAAAATTTGTAAGACTAACTTAAAAAAGAAATTGAATAAGGTATCCATGTGATTGAGGCTTTACATTAGTTTCTACTCCACCTACCTGTGTGCCACTGTAGTTATACTAAACAACTAGACCGATTTGAATGAAATATTATGTTTGACTAAGACTGTTCACATTCCTCACTGGACCTAGCGGGTCCAGTGAGGAATGTGAACAGTCTTAGTGAGTGAGTGAGTGAGTGGCACTCCGATTCGCAAAATGCCAATCGAAGTGCTATGCTAGTGTTAGCTGTGTTAGTCGATATCGATATGCTAGTGTTAATCGATATCGCTATTATGCTAGTGTTAATCTATACATATAATAAAAATGTAACGGATCGCTGTCTGTACATGGAAGATATATGAGAAAAAATATTACTGGGACCTTTATCAACACTAATAGAAACCAAAACAATGATTTTTAAAATTTTTTTCTGTTTATCTGTTTGTCTGTGCGTTCGTGCACGCTAATCTCAGAAACGGCGTATCCGATTTAGACGCGGTTTTCAGTAATATATTGTGGTAAGCTTCACTTAACATTTAGGCTTATTTTATGTCAATTGGTTTATAAATAAAAAAGTTATGTTAAACAATGTTCGGAGAAAAAATCTTTATCGATTCTTTTCAAATTACGTACAAATATTCTCCAGTAAAAATAAATAAACACGTGTTTCAGCATTTGTTGATTTTTTACCCTCTGGGGGTGTAAATTAGGCCTGCAAAGCGGGTTGGACGACTCATTAAATCATTAGCGCCAAGCCGATATTATTGAAGCTGGCTGACTTGAAATGTTGACAGTGGTTTATTTATATGACGTAGAGATTTACTAAGACAGGATTTTACGAAATTATACCCCTAAGGGGGTCGAGCAGAGTGGCAAAGTGTGTATGGGGAGAAAATTTCCTTATCGATTCTTTTCAAATTACGTACAAATATTCTTCGGTAAAAATAAATAAACACGTGTTTCTCTCCCCGCTCCATCAACTCCGCACCAGTGCCTTTGTGGCGACCAGTGCCGGCGTGAGAGCTCACACGATACACATAGTGGGCGGCAATAGGTTCTTGCCTAATGGTTTAAGATACAGGTTAAGTTTAGCTTCAAAAATGTTCACTCTATAACTCAAATAATAAATCATATCTAACGAGGTCGCAACGTTGCTGGTGAAACAAAACAGTCAAATAAATGGTGGCGATAATTATATTTTTATCCCTTGGTCATACCTAAAATAGTATATTAATGACAATATAATTTGTAGAATGAATAGATTTTTGAACCACCTTTTTCTTTAGTGACCGGCTATGGTATATAGACACATGCGCGCCGTACACGTACATCTACGTTGTGCGGGCGGGCCACCGCAACCGGGTATCATCTCGAGTCGAAGACCTCATGGAGTGAACCTCAATACAGATACTTGCGCTTGCGCCGCCCAAAGCACCGACGATAGAGCGTGTCAACCTAGAGTATTTTCTCTCGAACCCACTCTATTGCCTAATTCCGTTAGACAACTAACTCGCACAAGGCGGCGACCGCATCCCAGTTTCTGACGCTGTTGATTATCATCCTAGCGACAAACCTTCAACACCTTGCATTGCTTTTTCTATTTAACTCTGTCAGAGATGACTTCTGCGTGTACGAAGTCGCGGGCAAAAGCTATTGTTACATACATATTGAATGATCAAGCATAGTCGATTCATAAATTTGATTAATGTAGAAACTCGATTAATCATATTATTTGTTGTCGTCGACGATCGCATTGGAATAAACGGACATTTAAACCAATGGCGAAAATCTAATTCTTTTACTCACATATAAAAAAAATATATTAGAAAAATAACTTGTTCTTAAAGGTTTATCTTTAGATTCAAAATTTGTGTTAGAGATTCAGCACACATTCGGATGTATTTATTTTATGAAACTAAGCAAACGAGATAAACGTTAATCCGTAAATAATCGAATCAAAGTTCCATATAATCGAGTTTCAACTGTAACAGTAAAATAAAAATTACAAAGTACCTTCCACCCTGCTTCCACAGCCATCCTTCTTTATCCGGATTGAAAAATGTATGCATGAGATCGTTGCCGTCGTCCTCGGGTATCTTAAACGGTTCCGTTTTTATCGACTCGTACAATGACTGGAAATTAAAAATAAAACTATAATGTAAATATAGCGCTACAATTTCTGAAGCGGGCTAAAACCGGCCGACGTATTAAGCGTATATTTAAAAATACTTTTTCCATTTATATATTGGTACTTGAATACATCCAGTTTTAACAGATATTAACATTCAACTGTGATATTCAGATGATACAATAATATCGCGCGGTTGCTACAGATAACGATATAAACCATGTCGGCATATTGTTTACAAAAGCTATCTTACGTCAATTATTGAACATTAAAGATTGTAAGTACATGTTGTTGAAATAAGTTCAATTATTATAACTTCATTTATAAAACATATTCTTATGTAATGGAGTGTAATTTATTTTAACATGAATGAAGACTACACAGATGGTCTGTCTCCATAATATCGATCTAAGTGTCGAATGTTTTGTGTTCTATTCCCACGCAGAACAAATCATTGTTTCTTTTACAGTATCATGCCTTTATCACAGAAGCATTAAGCAGAAGTGTACATTTATACACATTTTGCAACATGATTCGAATGAGAGCAAATCTATTGTCGCTAAACAGCAGACGCAGTTCATACTTCGAGTTCACTGCTGATCTTTACTCGACAATATCTTCACAAATCGAGGCAATATAGAGAAAATCTAAACCGCACTTATTTTTGCCTATACCAAAATATTGAACTCAGAATCTCACGATCGCAGTAACATGCAATTAGACAAATAAGGCAGCAATTCTTTGAGCGATTTTAAAACGAGTTAAGGCTGGGTGTAATTTGTGTTTCATAAACATACGTCTGTATAGCTCGCGTCGGTACAAGGATTTAGTCCAATGCCCAAACGAATCAATCGTTTTGCTTTTTTTAAATAAATACATAGTGATAATTCAATACTAATATTATAAATGCGAGATATTCAATAGTTTGCAGTTTCAAACAAAAACAGATATTAATGTGATTTCTTGCTTGCACATATTATTCTAGCAAAATTCACAATGCACTCTTTCACAAGAATAAAAACCTTATTCTAGTTACTTCATACTTTCAAGATCAAGAAAGCAAGGAAGACTTAGTCCAAATTTCGATTTCGACAAATTAATTGAATTCGATCTTATTTATAAATTATGCGTAATTTTTATTCAATTACTGATGGTGGCAAACTAGCGTCTGGCACACCTGATAAGTGTTACTGCCACCCATGGACTTTGGCAATACCAATGGTACACAGCTAGGCCGCTTCCTACCAATGAAAACCCCAAACCCACTCAAAAAGCTTGGCTACCGTCTCTCTCGCTCATCAAACGAAGCACAATAGAACATTGCCATTGTTCGGACGTCGATCTTTTGGGAGTGTGGTACCACCCCGGTCGGACCGGCCTGCAGCTGTAGACAGAAAACTGTCAACAGTGTGGGCCTACCATATATTAAAGGTCCGACCACATATAATAGGTGTATATATATCATTAGGCGTCCGGGCGCTTCCAAAGTGAGAAGAAATTCCGTCTATTCTATTCAGGCCAGAAAAATAGTTTTAGCGAATTTTCTTTCAAGTTTCCTTCTCACACACACGGACAAGGGTTAAAACAAGACGTATTCTTATTCCACCAACAAACGCAACATTTTGCATTCAATCGAGTGCACAAATGGCGTAGTGGCTAAGATACCGACCTACCATGCCAGTGCCGTAAAACTTCGAGGATCCACAATTGTTTTGAGTTTAAGTATAATTTGTGTTCGGTAACTGCATGTTTGTAAATTCAGAGCAGGTTAATTTCCTTTTAAAAAAGAAATATATATTAATTGTTGTTAATATAATATAAAAAGAGTTTGCTGTGTGGTAGCGGCAACGAATAATACCAACCATTACTTTGCTCGTGGATGTCGTAAAAGACGACTAAGAGCATTAAAACGACCTGGGCCAACTCCATTTGATGCCGTTTGGTCAACAATTACATTTCTAATGAGGGTTGACGTCTGGCAGGCGGCCGGTCATAAAACTATTGCCAATAACTTTTACAATTTTTTTTTTAGTATATATTGTATCGACCCCAAGTATTTGAGATAAGAGTAGAAGAATGACGATGATAATATCAAAAGAGTAACTGAAACACCGACAAGCAAGGGTTTCATATTACTGCGATGTCTTTTGCAATTTTATCATTGCTGTCGTACATTGTTATCTATTGCATTAATCTTTGATGACTGCACACATGGCGGATTTAGATCACTAAATCCGCCAATTCCCATATATAATAAATCAGTAGAAATCCCGCGTCTGTATATTTGATAAATTTATTAAAAAATGGATCTAGTCAGTATGAAAACACTAACAGAAAACAAAAACATTTTTTGGAATTTCTTGTCTGTCTGTATGTCTGTAATCGCTAATCTCCGAAGTTACTGAACGGATTGTTTCGCAGTCTTGATAAAAAAATTAAGCCCAATTCAGAGCAACATTTAGTCTTTGTTTCATTGAAATCTGATGTCTGTAAAAAATAATTATTAATAATTATCGTGGCGAATGTCGTGCGTTCGAACTCTACGAAGGACGATATTTTGTGCGATCCACATAATTTTTGTTCTGTGTCTGCATCTGGGGGGGCACACTTAAAACATTACTTATTTTTACTGACCGTCGCGCCGCCTACAGGTTGTTTGTACAAACTTAACGGCTGCCATTTTGTCCTTTATGTCAAACGTTTGACAACTGAGAATTATTATTTTTTGTTCCTAGCGTAGGTACTTATTGTCATCAATCTATTTACGGTTATTGATGTACTTTCTGAAAATTATCTCAATTTTCATTGTTAAGCTGATATTATTATTGCTTCGTTATCAGCTGATATGTTTTTTTAATATTTCAGGGTAGCTTTCATAGTAAAAGAAAATTCTATATAATTACACATACACATGTAGATATGTATATATATCACTTCAACTTTAGTTCACCGCGTAAACTCTGGGTAGCAGCACCTTCCATACATGCATATTTTATCATGGAGTTGCCACTCTTTTTCAGTTTAATAACTTTACTCTTTGGTCTGCATGTAATTTATGTCCGTTTGTGAAGACCCTCGCGATACGTAGATTCATTTCTCATTGCGAGATGTATCTTTAACACGTTAACTGCCATAGTCTATTATAAAAAAATCGTAAAAAAAAAATGCTTTGCAAATTTTTACTCAATATCGTGTTTTAGGCTTGAAACTACGTCCGACAAGCCTGATTCAACGTATCTGTGTAGCGAAACAGATACGTTGAATTTGGTATGTTTTGTCGGTCATATAGTCCGACAAGTACTGAATGATACACTTATTTGTCGGACATATAGCCCGACATGGCAGCTAACGTATTAACAATAATAACGTCTAAAACATCTATGTAGAACCATTTAAAATGAATAATATTAAAGTTTGTGAAAATAAGATCAAGTAATCTAAGTGCCTAATTGTGCAAGTATTTAATGAAAACGCTACCAGGAAATGGATTCGAACGGAAACCGTAATTTAAATGTTCACGAAACCACTTGATGTTATTGAAATTGAATAACTGCTTTGTAACATTTAAATCATCATTTCCTTAAATAATAAACCTGTAATAATTTGTTGTATCCGTAATAGGCAGGTACATACGAGTGTGTTGCCATGTAAAAAAATCAAGATCTTTTTAAAGACAACACACCCTGCGCATCGGAAATATCCATTTATCGAGGTGGACTTTACAAACATATAATTAACGAACTCAAATTACACTCAAAACAACAATTCGTGAATCGCATAAAACATTATCTTGTGTGGGAATCAAACCCACGGCATTGGTCCGGTAGGTCGGTATGCTAGTCATAACGCCATCTGTGCAGACAATTTATACGCCGTTTAAGATCAAACTAAAATATTAGTATTCATTTAAATTGAATGTCGTCAAACAGTCAAAAACATTCAACAACGCTTTATTAACGATTTGAATATGTAAAATGTATTAGAAATACGTTAATACAATATTCATCTTCAAATCCTTATTATTATAAGTCATCATTCTCCTACTCTTATCCCAATTATTGGGGGTCGATACAATATGTACTCTTCTTTCATAGTACATATTGTAAAAGTTATTGGCAATAGTTTGATGTATAGTATTACCGGCCGCCTGCCAGACGTCAACCTCCTTGGGAATGTAATTATTGACCAAACGGCATCAGATGGAGTTGGCCCAGGTCGTTATAAGGCTCTTAGTCATCTTTTACGACATCCACGAGCAAAGCAAGGGTTGTTAGTATTCGTAGCCACAGCACCCTTATTATTATTATTACTATAAGTACGTTTATATTAGTAACAAGTTCGTAGCTTAACGCTATCCACGTTTACCAAACTTTGTGTTCATTCCAGTTATAAACTAACTGTATTGTAAATTTTATTGAAATACGTTCAACTTCTTTTGAGTGATTTCTTAATAAACATTAAGAATTTTACGTTTCTAATATTAATATTAATGGCAGGTATAATTTTAGGATCTAGTTGTAGGAACTTGTATATATATATAAACTTATATGTCATGAACTCGTGATATTGACTAATTAAAGCATGAGAGTATAACAAACAAACAATCAAACTGACTTTCGCATTTATAATATTAATAAGGATACATTACAAATAGATTCTATCAAACGCACATGTGGAATAAAGCGGCCACCACACTAAATTATAAAACGTCACTATAATACGCGGATGTGAACGTTCTAATTTATTAAAGTAATATAATTTCATATAAAAAACACTATTTGCCGCATATTTCTATGAAAAAGCGTAGGGATATTACAGAACGGCATTTGACAGAGACGATAAAATATACAATTCGCCACATTACCTATGAGCATCGTAAAAAAAAAATTATTATGTCTTATGATATGCAAATAATATCGTTGTAAGAGAAGGAACACGCGACAATAAAATTCTATGCCAAGCCGACTGACTAGCGACGGAAATTGATCTCCACAATGTCTTTCCTATTGTGGAGGAAACTTTGAAATGGTATATGAGCTGAGAAGAGAAGAAAATTATATTACACAATGCGAAACTCTAACAGCAGTTTCCGCCCAATATAACTAGAGAGTATATACTTAATGGATATTATAGAGTTCTGATTGAGAGCCCTCAAGCGCTCGCCCACAGTCCGGGTGAAGTTGTTATAGCCATCTGCTGCTAACAACTAAGTCATACAAAAAAAAAAAAAGTATATAGAATGCATAAGCATAGAAAAGTATCACATGTGTAAAATAATATTTTAACGTAATACATAACAAAAATATTTGTTAATTGTATTGGCAATTAAGAATCATACTTGGTTCTTTAGTAAAATAACTATTAGGAAAATTATTATTTTCCTTAAATATTATTTATTATATAAGGTAGTAATCATAGAATTGTAACTGACAATCTTGATAGGATGTAATGACCCTAGTGATGATACTTCTAAACTGAAATTTAGTGTATCTTATTTTAGGGATCAGGGACCACATAGATAACAAACTTACCAAAAGTAACTCCTGCGGCAAATCACCGCCGTTGTTAATACCCCGATTCATTGCAACGAATTGTTCCGGCAATGGCTTGTCCTTTACACTAGGGTTGTGTAGCGAAGTGTTCAACATTATTATAGCAAAACTTAGAACATAACACGTGTCCGCATTTGTGAAGATGTCCGGGTTCAACTGGCAATATCTCTGAGCAAAACATTCCATCATCCGATCGATTTTCTGTGCTTCGCCTGGCAAACGGAAACTCCATAAAAATTGTCTGTAAAATATTGATATGATAAATGTTCAACATTCAATAGAGTAGAATAATCCTTTCTTAACACGAGTATAATAAGAGACCCTGAGACGTAAACAAATAACGTCTCTGCAAAAAAGGAAAATTAAAAGTAAAAGGCTCAGTTAAATTAATATGGAGCTATTCTATATAAAAAATACAAGTATTACCAACCCCTACTTCCCGTGGGAGTCCAGGAACAGGCTGTATAATCACAATGAGAGCTTTTGAAATCTCCTGGGGAAGTTATAACACCAAGTGAGATTGACAGCCCCTGTGCTAATGGTGGCGATTATGTCACAATCCCCATTGAAAGTATATGTCCAAGAGTGAACGATATCTAGTCCAAGAGTGGACGTTGATAGGCTAATGAAAGGGCAGTTTGGTTACCAGTCAGTCAGACTGACTGGTATGGTTGAGTAGTCCCTCTGCGTGGTATAATAGGCTATTTCTTTACTCTCCGATTGTGGAAGAAGCTAAGCAGCTTCTTCCACAATAATAGGATAAGAAAAATATTTAATTATTCTAAGCCATTATGGCTTAGTTTATTCTCGTGAAACACCGAAACAACAGTACAATGACCTAATCACAAAATGTCGCGCAGTAGTCTGCCAAATGTAAAGTCCGAAAGCCAAGACGAGTACACACATAAATCGTTCATAGGTAGTCGTGATCGTGACTATTTACATAATATTTAGACTTTGTAATTCCAATACGTTGCCAAGTAAATAACTTCTTTAAATTAGAAACTTCTATATTACAAAGTTGATAAGATTGTTTGCACATTAATGTCATGTGATTTATAAAACTCTTCACATTACACTTGTTTACTTAGAGGGACATTGTAAGCTAAAACGCTGGACAAGTACGGAAAAAGCATAAATGTTAAAAAGGCGTTAAAAGTACTTATGTTATAACTAATAAAACGTATAATACAATATAACGCGCATAACCGAGTAAATGAAGACAAGTCACGTATTAGTCGCATTACCATAGAATGTAAAGCGCAAGAATCTGTTAATCTTAGTTTAGTCTCGCGTGTAGTGCCGCCATATATCCACCAAGGAATTAAAATTCATGGTTCTGTTGTTGCAATACGGATCTAACAACGATGTAATGTGGTTAACATGAAATTATATCTTTTTATATCTATATAAATCTACGTACTAAACCTGCTGTGTTAATAAATTATAAAACATCTGAGCCTATAAATTACAATAGCTAAAATTGAGCGCATCGCTACCGTATCTCAACTCAACTATATAGCATGTTTCCGATATTATAATCATCCAAGGCAACAATATAATTTAAATAATTGTACTTATTTATCCAGCTTAATTTCTTCCCCGAAATATATTACCACACACACACACTTGTTTACATACTTGAAACCTAAGCAGATATCTTATTAGGTAAGTAAACATACTAATTCTACGATTTTTCGTAATCTTTTGTAATCTTGTTGTTTGACTGCGAAGATACTTGAGAACGTACCTAACAAAAACATTATGGTTAATTAAATTAAGTATTATTCAAAATAGTATTATTTTCTAATTATAAATTTATCTTACTTCTACGCGTCTAGAGCGTTCTGTTTCTAGTAATTACAACACTAAAGATTAAGAAGGCATATAAAACATTATGGCGCATAATAAAGTTGATATAATCATACAAAAATTATATACACTTACAAAATATATATATATATCGAAAACGGAGATCAGCCTATTAAATTTAATTCAAAATTAAGAAGACTGACCACTGTATTAGCCAATTTATCTTGTTATATTAATTGAGTACGGGGTATATCTAAAACCTTCGATATTACGCTTTTATTGTATAACTTAAATCATGATATATTCCTATTTCTAGCGACTGCACGACACTATGGATAATAGTGACACAATAACAATATAATTACCATCCTTAACTTTAACAAAAATATTGTAAAAATCGATATTTTTATATAAAGAGATACTCGTAGCATGACTGTAAAAGATGTAAAACTGGAAGTTCTATGCCAACACGTCTGACCAGCTTGATATAATAGTCTAACGTCTCTTATCTGGAAGTCCGTATCCAACAATTAAGAGGTACCTATATGTGCTAAGAAAAAGAAGATAGGTACTGCAGGTACACTTACCTAAGTGCTTGGACTAGTATTAGATCCGTGAAATCGTGTAGTTCAACAAACGCTTTAAGCACGGCCTCATTAAAATCTGAACGCTCGCCAAGGTAATCGCCGATAGCTGTCTTACTTAAACCTTCGCCTTTGTGAAGAAATTGTGCTACATCTTCAGGTGTTCTTTGCAGTAGACCATTTTCATAAAGATATTCGATCCCTAAAACAAATAAAAACATTATGTATGTGGCAGTTTTCAACAATGAACCTTAAATATTAGGCAACACCTAGATGCAACTATATTATCCTAAGTATTAAATTTAGGGCATGTTGGTAAAAGCAGGCATTCCATCCATCCAACAGCCGTAGACGTTCATTGTTTAAAATAGGCCTCACAACTAGAATGCCACTTAGAACGGTCCTGTGCCACCTGCTTCCAACGGTTGCCTTCGACCTTCATAATGTCGTCAGTCCACCTAGTGGGTGTTCGTTACAAGCATTATTGCTACATAATAATCGTGGTTGTCTTAAATAATACATAGAAGATATATGTTTATCGATATACACCTAAAAGAGAAAGAAAACTTGAAAAGAAATCCTATATATAATATAGGATTTCTTCTTCTTCTTTTCTCTTAACCATTTGACAAACGTGATAGAACAATTTCCCTCTCACTGCGGAGGAGGCTTAGGCCTAGAACATAAATAATTACATCTAAATATGCTTTGTTTTTCAGAAATCTTACAGTAAAAATTGATTCCGCCAACTACACTGATGGCGTAGCGGTCTTAGCAACCTCCCAGATCATGGATTCCATCACCATGCAGGAGAGTTCTTTGAGAGTTCTTTGTGCAATCCACAATTGTTGTTCTAAGTCTGAGTATGTATTTGAGTCCTTAATTGTATGCTTGTAAAATATTAACGATGTATAAAGTATTAGACTCAAAAATGTACTGTTTAGTGTGGAGTATTGTCATTTAAAAATCAAATAAATATATTCATATATTTGAAGTTTCGTTATATTGTTTTTCCGTAATTAGAGGCTTCATGTACACATTAAATAAAAATGCCAGAATGGAATAGTCACGTCCTTTCCATTAGTTTAATTTATTATTAGGTGATATAACCACTTAAACATTTTAAATAGGTGCATACATATACATATGCCTCACGCTCAATTCCCAGAGAGGGTATGCACAGATTACGGATTGCCACACACAAGCCACAATCCTGGCATACCGCCATCTCTCCATTCTCACACATCACAGTCTTTATGCATGCTCTACGATTACGCATACTCTTAATATGACCTCTTAAACATTTTACTACGTGTATTGATCACTTTTACCTCTCGATGGCACTGTTCGTAAGCGACTAGTGAGGGCCAATAGAACGACTTGACATAGTAAACATAAGTGTACATAATCAATTCGGCCACGTTCTATTGGGTTAGAAATTGTACTTGAATATATGTCTATTGATTATTTGAACGAATTGGTACAAGAATAAACAAGAGTCAAACGACATCAATTTGCAATAATTGTGTAAGTGACACTTGGTACGCAGTCGTAGAGCCTTGAATGCCTCGTCTTTGTTTCACAAATTACTCCGAAAAGCAAACCTTATATAATAATAAAATATATAAATATTTATGTATGATTATATCTATGTTCAGACGAAATTCCTGCCGCCATTTATATTTACATTAAAACCACCTTCATTTGTGGATTACAAATTGCATATATGTATATAAATAAGTATGTAGTAGGCACGAAACTACGACTTAAAGCTAAAAAGGTTTAAAGCTTGGATGAGTGGTCCTTTGCGCGATTCGCACTATGAACATAGTGCCATTAAAGAGAACGGTGACCGTGCCTGCATCCATTTAGACCTGCAATCGTAGGAGCGGTGGAATGCAACTTCCCTTCAAACAATGCCGATATCTAGAGCCACGAGCTCGAATGAACAATACTTACATATTTCACATTTAGTATAGAAGTTAAGTGCCTACGTAACTCTAATATTATACATTTAGAAAACCTTTTAACATTAAACAAGCTATGTATGTACTATAAATTTAACGTGTCGTAAAACGTGTACCAAATATTTATCGCAAAACAGAGACCCTAACTTATCTTAATATATATTTTTGAACGTGTGTATATGACTGGACTCGTTAAGATTTAAATTGTAATGATTCTCTTGTAATTTGATTGGGGCCCTGGAGGTTTCACACTTGGTACTCTTAGGCAGAAGAGGAACCAAAGCAAGCTTTTTTTTTGCAATAATTTTAAATGCTAACATATCCGTATGCTCTGGAGTGCTTGCGATATATTTATTTGTAAATTTAACGCATATAAAACCGAGTTTACTATCAACTCAAGTAAAAAATAAATAGTTATCTATCTCCAGTAGTCTACAAACTTTTAGAAGTGTCTTCGCGTAATGTAGATATACATTTGGGTGTTCCTGAATGTGGCACTCAATCGCTAATTCTCTTAATCCTTCGTAAGTATAAATAGAAATAGGTCTATGTTTAATTAACGTAACTACGTTACTTATCTGCCTAGTCAAATGAGTTAGATAAATACAATAATTATATACCGAAATGACTCGCCTTTGACCAGCATAGTTTGCCGTATAATATTCCTGATAAGATAATGGCTCATATAGGATGGAAAAGATAAGGCAGCTTTATGTTAATTGCCATGGTGCAAATAAAATACATTGATAAAATATAAACATAGATAAAATAGCCTTAAATTTCTGCTGTTTTCATAGAAAACTTAAAATGATTTTTTTAATATTAATATTATTATACCAACAAAAACAAAACTATTATTATGAATAAACGTTGTGTTTTTTTTATGGACGTAGAATTTAATTTGTGCCTCTTAACTACCAGAGGTCTTATTGCAGCACGAAGTATTTTCGCTTCGTGTTTTCCCTAACAAAACTATTATTATGTTTAATCTGTTATTTTTTTGTAACTAGTAATTAATTTGCTCCTTTTAACACCAATGGTCCTAAAAGACAATTTTTTCCCACAGGATACATTACTCAAATATTTTATTGTTATTATGTTGGGCAGTAATTATATGGGTTTAATTTGACTTTAATTTCAAAATAAAAAAGGAAGAAAAATTGTTAAATTCAAATAGCGTAATTTTCATGCTGAAAAGAATATTATAGGTAAAATGCCTAATCGACAACGTCTTTTGATGACGTCATGCGCCCACACGCTGAGCCGTAACTTGAATGGAAGTAATCTGCGTGGGTCGTCAATTTCAGACGTCACTTAAAACCGAATGTTACGCAACAAAAAATATTTCTGAAAGACAGTTACATTTTTTTTTATAATTTACATATTTTTTACAATAACAAAACAAACGCAGATATATTTAATCAAGAAATATATTACCAGGAAGACAGCAATAAAATAATTTAATATGACTCACATATTTTTGAATAAGTGCGGTTTATCTGTCTTATATAGACATAAGCACATCATGCTAAAATGCTTTATTAACTTAACTGTGGCTTCCACACTGGACTGTTTGCAAAACTGGTGGAGTAGCAGGTGACATCGCTGGTAAGCAAGAGATGAGAAAAGAATTGACAGTTTGTTAATTTAAAAAATCTCGAATGATGCTAGGGAATTTTTAACTTTCTAAATTTTTTTTCAGTCTCACTACTTTATAACTAAAGTCGTAGACGGAAGTACAAATACATCCATGTTTTATTTCGCAAGCCTGTCTCGCGTAATAAGGTTACAGATGAGGGATATGTGGGATTCGTTAGTCGCTTGCACGACCAGATTACCCACAAAAACCGCAATGACCTTTTCTGCGCTTTTGCGGGGTGCCGAAAGGATGGTTTGATCACATTCAATCCCCGACGTCCCAAAATGAGGACTAGGCTGTCCTCGTTCACTGTCAAACATAAGCTTCTTCACAAAGAAAAATAATGAAATACTCGCCACTTTAGGCCGGCGATCTGGTGATCCTAGGTAGTGTAAAAAAAATTCAGACGAGCGTTCCGGCTCACTGCTCTGGTACTCAATGAGTTTTTACAAATAACACAGTATAAAGGTGAGGAGACATTGTGTTCCTAGCCTATGACTGATTTTAAACTAATATCGTTAACCATTCACCGATTCGAGCTTTTTGCCGAGATTTGCAAAGGGAATTATCAAGGAAATCTGCGGAAGACATTGACAAGAGTTTTTATTGTTCAATCCAGGATCTTAATAAATATCGCCGCAACAAATTCTAAATATAGGTACATTTTTTCATCATATTACCCTTGTCTTTATTATATTATCCAACTGTACTAAACATTCTAATCAAAATAGATGTTAGGTTAGCACTATTTAAAACGACTAACCACAACATAGGTACATAGATAACATAAAAGTGACATGAATTGCGAAATTACGTCGCTTCATTTCTCAATATCTTTGAACTGAATTTTGGACGTTGATTTTTCATGTAATCCATCATACTTGATATCCTAATCTTAGATAATATAAGGATGGTTCTTAACAACATAAATGAGCAAATTGACGCAAGTTATACCTTTAGATATTGCACGTAAAGAACTTGATAAGCACCATGATTAACGATAATAGATGTTCATCTATTGTCTTCATTCACTTCGCTTTATTTTTGTACGGAGCTGTCGTTTTACATAGCAAACCACTTGGCCACGAAAACGTCAAGGCAATATGGAGGAGCGCTTCAACTGACTCCTTTTTTTGGCGGCGGGCTACGAAGTGGTTACGCCCCGCAAAATCCGTCCGGGGCGACAGAAGAAGCGGAACGCGGCTCCTTAGACCCGCCCTACATGTACCTCTCTTCGCCGAGCGAGCGGGCCACTGGAACCCGGTCTTTGTATTCAGTGGCCTGCCCGGCGGTTTACCCTCACGAGTACCTCGAATTGATGCCCCGGCAGCTTTCGCCGTCGGGACATCGTCCTCACGCGGTGTGGCTTCGCTCCGGGCGACCATACAACTGACTGCTAGAACGGATTTCACCTTTTGAGGGAACTATTGGTAGCGTAATAGGCTAACTGCACACATTTAGAGGAGGTTATTCTAATAAAGGGACATAGATGGGCTGAGGAAAAATTTTTGCAAAAACTGCAATATGGATTACGAATACTTACTTACTTTCTTTTTTGACCTAACAAAACTAGAAGCGATTTAGTAAATTCCCAGTGGAACTGTTGCTTACACCTAACAGAATATATTCATTTTAATTTTATTTATTACGAAGTATACCGGGTACCTAATCTAGTTTTTATTAATCCCATGTTTCAATACATACTTTCAGGAAAATAAAATTACTGTTAAAATAGATTAAATACAATAAATGATAATTGAATCGATTTCCCAGAGGAAAGAAGCCTGATGCTACAATTATTTAATTTCAGATAAGTATTCATACATATGATACGGCGAATGAATAATGTTAACAGTATTCAATACTCAAACTGGAAACAAAAACTTATTATAAGAATTATATTATTAATTCTAACCACTAACTGTCATAGCTTTATGCTATCATAAATATATATTGTAATTGATGATAGTTTATAGGGTATATATTTCTCAATACTTTTCAAGAAAAATCTATTTAACAATCTCTAGGTGTCATATTAACTACTCCTTTTTTGGAGGCTATGGTCCGGACGGCTACATAGGCTAGTCCCATAACCCACTGTATTCCCTACCCATCGCCATTAGGCCGGCCACTAGTACCGCTTCCTTGCCATCCGTGGCCAGCCCGGATATTAACTACTCTACAAGAATTCCACATCCCACCTGCTGCAGGGCTGTACTATGCAGCCTCGATGATCGAGTGAAAACTTTCTTCGTATGAAACATGTGCTAAATTACTTTATGAGTGTGAACCAATAAGCAAATAATTTTTAATTAGTTAGTAAAAGATTAAAGTACAGATTGATATTTCTAATCATATTTATTATTTAATCTGTGCACAGATTGAATAATCGTGTAACTTTTAACGACCGCTACAGTTTCACAAAACGTGGCTACGTAATACTGACTATCATTACAAAAAACATCTAATAACAGTTTGCTACGGGTTCGTAGTCTAATATTGGGAAATTTCTGTTACTTAATATATTCTGCTGCAATGCTCCAATAAAATATACAACAAAGCTCTTCACTCTATTTACCGAGAAAACCTTTTCAAGCAGTAATTAATATGCACAAGCACATTTTTAAAAGAGCTTAAACAAAAACAGTGTAATGAACTATAATAGGTGTTTCAACAAGCGGAATGAGCGGGGTGTATCCAGACCATAGCCCGCCGAAAACAAAATAAAAAATAACGATGTTTTAAGAACCCTAGTTCAGTCTGCCAGAAACGACTATAATAAAGCATTCACCGAGAGTTTGTAACCAACTTGAACGAGACAACCGATTTATCACTACCGGCAAATACTGTCGGCAACTGGCTCTACTACTCTAAAATAGTACACATTTTTTATCAAGCGTAACTAATATCGAAATGCAGCATCAAAAAGCATGCGATAGGCAGACAGCCTAAGGTTACCTGCGCTTAATATTGCTTCTTCTTTCAAATCAAAACACTTATTATGCATAAGCCATAAAAGCACTTGCATATTGTCAATTTTACATCTTTTTTTAAATTAATCTACCACCGGATCGGCAACCGGCCACAAACTGAGAAGATCCAGCAAGAAACTCAGCGGGCTAGTAATTTTTTTTAATTACATATTTTAATCAAAATTTTGCAACTCCTATGCATAGCACCGATCGGAAGTTTCACGTTCTCCTTGTCTTGTAATAATGTGATCAGCTTTATTCTCTTAGTCATCCGTTATGGCACACCCTAAGGGTAGAAAGGGGTAGTGAAACATTGTATTTTAAGTTTATCACCACACGAAATATTGCATGCGCTAATGTGAAAAATGAGTAAGGCCGTGTAGCCAAGCACTAATTACTATAAAATTATGTGAACCTTGTTTTAATGCCTATGTAGGTTTATCAATAAACGAAAATAGATTTA
The DNA here is from genome assembly GCA_905163515.2 of Lymantria monacha. Taxonomy (NCBI): domain Eukaryota; kingdom Metazoa; phylum Arthropoda; class Insecta; order Lepidoptera; family Erebidae; genus Lymantria; species Lymantria monacha. The sequence continues at coordinate 12,825,683 of LR991092.1, read as the reverse complement.
ATGGCCGTAGTAAATCACATTATTGACCTACATAAATAGCAGGCGCGCAGTCTGGCCAGAAAATAAACTTGGAAATGAAATTTATATATTTGGCACGACAATCGAACAATTCTTTGTGAGGAAATAATGTGAAGCTGAATGTCTGTTTCTAATCTTTACATATGTACGGGATGTTTGATCTCGAGCTACTAGTACTCTTAAGGAGTAGTCAAATGTTCGATTTTCAAATATAGTATTACATATAGTCCATTGAAATGTTAAATTTTTTGGCCTAACCTTGCGCTTTTCTAAGTACGCAATTTTATTTTTGGGATGTGTGGACGGGGTCAGTAAAAGCTTAACTCCAAGTTTATGGCGTTGTAAACCTTGCCCCGCGCCCGCCATATTGAAAGATGTGGTGCATACGCCTTTATCGTCATATCTTTGAAACTATTAATCTGATAAAAAAAAATTGTAAAGACATAATTTGTAGCAAATTGCATTGTCTACAATTTTGTTTATGTAACTTTTTTCAATAAAATTACAAATAAAAAAGCTATTAACAGTAATATGGGAAAATTTCTCAACAAATTTTCTTTTTTGTTACATAACTTTTTTATTTATTATTTTACAACAAAATGACCTCTGTCAGAACAATCTTGTAGAGAGTCTTTTGACAAATATTTTGAACTATATTTTTTACGATTTTATGTATTTATGCGGGTTTTAGAGTGCTCCAAAGTTCACCGGATTCTTACTACTCGTAAGAATCCAGTGACAACGATGAGATAACGAGTGTTACACTTTTTTGAAAATAAACTCTTAATAAATGAAAATCTTAAACGCTATTATGATACGGATGTCCTGTATACTATATACTACACTTCATGTACACATGCCGTGTATTAATATCTAACACTTCCGAACTATAACTAGAGAATTTGTAACCACCTGAACTTATAATGACGTCAATTAAGATTACATACATAGTTACCTACTTGAAATGATAATCAGGCAGCTGTGTATTATATAAATACTAAGTATGCGCGCGGTACTACTCGCGTGGGCGTATAGATTACTGTTTAGTTTTTTTTTTTTTTTAATAAATAATTCATATATCGTCATAGTCCTAGAATAGTAACGGATATATATTAAGTATCAAAGATTCGTCACTTTTCTACGACTATGATGATATGACTAATTACTTAAGCACTGCAGATGCATCTATCAACTAAAATACACGCTGAATATACATACACTGAAGCAAGACAATTTATGCATTATAAAAAACACGAACATGAGATAAATGATTCCCGCCTCAAAAGAAAGTAAACCATGACAAAGTATTTCGCCAGTGGCTACACATATTGTTTTTTCTTACCGTGGGCAAGATATATTTTTTCAAAGATCACCTATTTATTGCACTCAGTATTGATGAAATTTGCCATTAATAAAATAATAATAATAATATCGAATCAATAGTTTTAGACATTACCCCATTTTTTTTGCGGTGGGCTATGGACGCGTCTCAGCCTGCCAAATCGGTCCGAGGTGACGGAAGAGGCGGCGCGTAACCTCATAGACCCACCATGCAAACTCCTCTCTTTGCCGTGCGAGCGGGCCACTGGTACCCGATCTTTGTCTTCGGTGGCCCGCCCGGCTAGAAATTACCCCCTAACATATTCAAACTTCACTTCTTTATAATTTTAGTACTACATATTAAGTGCCGCTAAGGAATGTTATAAATAATTGATATATTTCTATAGATATATGCAATGCACAAAAGCAGGCTATCCACGTAAATATGATGTCATTAGAACTCACTGTACTGAGGGACATACATTCGACAACAAGTCTGCTCTTGAGAATAGTAGAAGCGCTCGAGTGTCAGCCGAGCTTGGAGCATGTATTCAGAAGACATCGTGACTTGTATTCAAGTAGTTCCTACACAGAATATGACCTAATTAACCGTACGAATTAGGATGATAAAGCGAAAAAGTAGTATAAAGATAAATAAGTATACCTACCTCTAAAACCTCCTTCTTATGTTACGAGTATAGATGATTTATGAGCATGTCGAAAACATACAGGGTTGAATCCTGCGATTCATACCATTACTTGCAAAATATTAACCTATTTGCTTGCCAAGTTAAAGTATCTGATATAATTAATTGATAGATTACTAGGTATAAGGGTTTCATTTAATTTAACCTTTCTATACAAAATGTAGGTAATAACAATATAAGTTTGTATATCCATCATCATCATTTCAGCCCATCGCCGTCCACTGCTGGACGTAGGCCTCCCTCATGGTACACCACAGAGTACGGTCCTGTGCCGTCTGTATCCATCGTTTGTTTATACATAGCCATTTATATGAATAAAATTCGTTTTTCGATAACGTTTTTAAAGAAGGAAAACTGGAAATAAAATCTTATAGCAACCTCTCTTGCCTTCGCGATGTAGAAGGTGAAAACTATCATATTATGGAAGACGCTTACAACCAATAAATTATTTATAGTCTAAAGAACTTTGCTGTGTGGTAGCGGCGACGAATACTACCAACCCTTACTTCGTTCGTGGATGTCGTAAAAGACGACTAAGAGCCTCATGGACCTGGGCCAACTCCACCTGATGCCGTCAGGTCAACAATTATATTCCCAAGGAGGGTTGACGTCAGGCAGGCGGCCGGTCATAAAACTATTGCCAGTAACTTTTGCAATATGAACGATGGAAACAGAGTACATATTGCGTCGACCCCAAGTAATTGGGAGAAGAGCAGGAGAATGATGATGATGATGAGTCTAAAGAAATGCACATCTGTGTGCTAAGTCAATAATTACTTACACAAAAAGAAAACTTACTCAAGTAAAGTATATCGAAGCATATTTCAATTATTCATCATCATCATCTCAGCTCACTTATGTCCCACTGTTGGGCTCGAGCCTACTCTGCAATGGGAGGGAAGTTGACCTATACCACGCTGGTCAAACGTGTTGGTATAGGGTTTTGTTTCGAGTTTTCCTGTTCATGTTATATGCGTTTTATATCCCTTAGTCGTCTCTTACGATCACCCAAGGGTAAGATATGTGGTGGTGAATTGTATTCTTACTCCGTCACCACACGGATAATAATAATATTTTAATTATTAAAACATTGAAATGAAAAGCAATGACGTCTAAGATATCGCAATCGCAAAATTAATGAAATAAGGAATCAATACGGCTGACGTTAAAAGGGGTGCCGCTCGTAAACCCCTATTCTGTTCCATGTATTTATAAGCCTCGAACATATTAAAAATGTAGGTATAAGCTAGACAACTGCTAGGTTGGTGAGAGGGCCAACAACTTATTAAACCAGATTTTTACTGAACTCCATGGACGACTGTTGTTTCTTCTATCACCATATATTAAAAAAAAATTGCTTTATAGTAATATAGTATGCATACTATGCGTGCCTGATTTGTAAACTAATATCGATACGATAAATAAAAAAAGACTAGGTTGGTATATTTAAATTAGTTCTTTTACTTGCAGTAAAAGAAAACCGGCAATAAAATTATGTCACCCCGTAATACCCGAATGGCACAGAGTAGCAGGTAGGAAGAGAGCTCGTGATATGTAGAGGGTCGTGAGTAAGGGGAAAGTTCATTTAAAGCGTTATTAACTCATTACAGATACTATTAATAAATATCTTGGTATACTGTGGTCATTAACTTAATCGTAATTACATAACAGGTGCAGCCCTATTATCTAATTTAAGGCAGCATTCTATTAAACACGTATTCCGTTGGACAGGTGTAATAGAACATTTTGCTGAACATGTCGTTTGACCGGCCGTGGGAATGATGCACCTGCCATTGTTCTGAGAATAAGAATTCAACTTCTGATATATTATTATGGTATACTATTTTATGAAGATTATCGCATTGAAAACTATAATATAAGATAGAAATCCTTACTAATATTATAAATGCGAAAGTAACTCTGTCTGTCTGTCGCTCTTTCATGCCAAAACTACTGAACCGATCTAAATAAAATTTGGTACACAGATAGTCTAGAGCCTGATAAAGGACACAGACTACTTTTAATGCAAAAAAAGGTCTGTAAAGAGGGATGTAAAGTTGTAAGGAATTATCGTCATTTTTAAAGCCAGAAGCTTGAAACTTATTTTTAGGCTATTGATTAGATATAAATAAATATGACATTAACATGTTGTAATAATTTATACTTAAAGGATTAAATAAAAATAGGGAATGAAAAACTTTAGGTAAGTAACCTTTTACGAGAGCGAAGCCGCGTGCAGAAGCTAGTTATAAATAAAAGTGTAATGTATTACATAAATCTATCTATTAATACCTCATTGTCCAGAATTTGCCGTAGGTACATAAAGTCTCCCCTAGTGAATGCCACATACTCATTATTTTTAGTAGAGTGATAATATAGTAGCCACGCCTAGTAGTCGGGCAATCGCAGTGTAGTTTTACACGTTTCCTAAGAGGATATTGTTTTTTTTTACTAAATTCGCGGTATATTTGACTTTAGTAATCTATATTAACAATACCCGAAATTACGGTAAAAATTCAAGTAATATGTATTTATAAAAGCACATAACATGTATGTATATGTTACTTGGTAAATGGTATTAAAATGTTCAAAGATTATCGAGTTTAAAAATGCATACGAACAAATAAAATTACGTGTTGCTTGTTTTATTTTAAAAGCTATCGTCTAGCCTAGCGTCTGCATTCTTTAGAACAATTCATGTTTTTTAATCAGGCAGAAAATGTATAGTGATATTTATAATGCTTTTTATAAAACCGCAGCGCTATTTAAAATTTAAATCAACATTCTAGTCATTACTTGTTCTTTTAACTACTTACATTACTATTTGCTGTGTAACAGCGACTACAAATATTACTAAACCTTACATTGCTCGTGGATGTCGTAAAAGACGACTAAGAGCTTTAACAACGACGTATCTGATGGCGTCTGGTCTAGAATTACATTCCCAAGCAGTGTTGGCGTCAACAATCCTAAGTCTCATGTACCAATGTATCATCGATAAATTCTCTCTTTTCTATCATAAAAACCTATGCCATACTTTCTCCGGCCGAGTAAATGAAACAAACTTCAGGTTGTTTTTGTTCAATAGAAATAGCGGGTATTAAACTAGTTGAACATGCTCTCCATTTATCTCTAAATGTCCATACAAGTTTTTACTGACCTTTCTTTGGGTCCATGTTAAATTTCTTTCTACCTATACTCATCTGCTTGGCTTTACTGTTTTGCTTACACTCCTCCTGCCCATCCAGAGCCTCCAGCTCCGCGACCACTTCACCGAGCTCATCTTTGAGTTGCTGCAACAAAGAAATTTATTTGGAATGAGTTTTAAAAATGTTATTAGAGATATGAGGTATCTTGCGAATAAAATTACAACCAGTGGCAAAATAAAATAGTATTAAAGTGTCAAGAAAATAAATTAAGAGGTTTTCGTATCGCCTTAGCAACTTAATAAACTAATAACATCAGAACAATAAGCAATACATTTACGAAGGTTATTTATAAAACTTCTTTACGAGCGAAAGTGATTGTCGCACGTGGAAATCTTCAGTCCACGATCCCACACGTATTCGGACTCCGTTCTAGTCGTCCTATCACTTAGACTGGCGTATGACGACCAATTTGTAGGTCGTATTATTTTTTCGTCTTTGTGGGAGACGTGTGCCATCTACTGGACAATGATTACATATTGTCCCCATTTAATACTCTAACTTTGAAGTTAGAACTGTATTAAACGATGACTTAACCCTATGATTCAAATTATTGAGATTTAGCATTTAACATGCTAGGTTATTTATAAAAACTTGTTTACGAGCGAAATATGACAGAATCACACGTGGGACGCGGACCCATACTTATTGGAAATCCGTTTCAATAGTTCTGACCCTTAGACAACAGCAAGCTGTCGATGACAATCAATTTATGACTCCTATTATTTTGTGATTTTTATGGGCCACGTATGCCATCTACTGGACAATAAACAATAAGCAATCATTACCTTACGAAGGTTTATATATGAACGGTATGCACTTCTTGAATAGTCGATGATAGTTAACGACATTACAACATTTACGTAAAAGCAACATATATTCATATAATAGTGGAAAGTAAAAAATCTACGAATTTTTTACATTGTCTATAATAATAGCTTGAGTGGGATAACTGATAACATATACCCCAAACGCTTTGAACACCAAAATCTGTCAATAATACTATAATTTCATCAAAATTGAGGCTGTCTATGACTCAAAATAGATTTACCGAGATTGTTATAATAGGTTGTGCATTAAACAAACAGTTTAGTGGCGAGAGGAGACCGGCGTGGCGACCACAAGGCGAACCACAAATCACGTCAAGACACATTCTGCAACCACTATTAGAGCTTCAGAATACGATCCTTTGTATCACGACTTCTGATATAGTCTATGTATTCTAGAATAACGAACACTATAACACTTAAAAAAACACTCAAAATACAAACAACTTTATAATTCGATTACACAAACTAAATCACACAGTAATTAATTTTAAAATCTAATGACTGACTGCTAACGCGTATTATAGCCGTATGGGCGGGCGAGACCTCCGTGGTCGGCGGTGATGTCGTCTGAACTGTGGTCGGTGGCGAACTGTCCCCGCGATGAAAAAGAGCTGCTTTATATACCCTGGCTTGCTTTTTATTTTTGAGGGTAGTCGTAATATAACTTGCACGCTAACACGGCCTCTCCTGACATGAGTCCGTCCTCGGGCTCTTAACTTCGTAGATAAGTCTTCAAAGTAGGTATCGAGATACAGTTGCGGATATCCCGATCGAGAAAATGCTTTTCTTCATAGGTTGGGACAGCAGTCCCTCTTCCGTATTACGTACAGTACTCGCACGCAACTTTCTGGTTTTCATTAGAAGCCAAGTTTCTGTAATCCAGACGTACTAGGCTGCTGGTCGTCACCAATAGACGTATCCGTGGCTCTGGAAGATGACTCGTTGCTTTTAGCAGCGGTAGTGTTGGACTCTCTATCTGCGTCTGGGTCTGCATCTGCGTACATAAAACGGATAAGCAGATAATATCTTGCCAATAAGTCGTGAAATAATTGAAATGCTAGGCGGGATAGAGGCACTACGTTAAGCACATCTCTGCTATTAATAAAAATTATCGGCTAAGTCAGAGGCACGACGTGAAACAGTAACTTAGCTCGCCAAATGAGAAAGAGGCACTACGTGAAGCGTATCTCAATGGCAACACTCAAATGTCTAGCTTCGATAGAGGCACTACGTGAAGCATATCTCTGCTATTAATAAAAATTATCAGCTAAGTCAGAGGCACGACGTGAAGCAGTAACTTAGCTCTTGCCAAATGAGAAAGAGGCACTACGTGAAGCGTATCTAAATGGCAACACTCAAATGTCTAGCTTCGATAGAGGCACTACGTGAAGCATATCTCAGCTAGAAACAAATTAATCAGCTAAGTCAGAGGCACGACGTGAAGCAATAACTTAGCTCACAACCGTTCCAAGTTAGAGGCACTACCTGAAGCATAACTTGAAGCGGCGGCCGAGAGAAGAGGCACGACGTGAAGCGTACTCTCAACCTTTACCAGGAACTTGATATTACATCAATATTCATTCCGTCAAACAATAACTCACCATCAAAATATGCAGCACATACTTCAGGAGTCCACTCTCCATGCCACGGAATCATGTACTCTGCGGCTGCTTGGGTTGTCTTCCCATAGGAGCCAGTGAGAAGTTGGAGTTCATACCGCCCATGTGGCAGTATTTTCACCACTCGGTATGGTCCACGCATGCAGGAGTCCAGCTTGCCTGTTGACTGAGCTTGTTTTCTGACAAAAACTAGAGAATTAAGATTAAAAACACGAGCAGACTTTCGTCGCTCATTAACGTAAGTATCTTGTCGATTCTTGTTTTGCTCCAGTCGTTCCGAAGCTCTTTGTCTACTCATCTCACGCAAAGCTTCTCTATTAGGACTTGAACCTTCCAAGGCCACATCTCGAATTAAACTTCGAATCAGTGGAGTTGCCGCCTCAATTCCTATCAATAAATTGAGAGCAGAATATTGCGTGGCACGATGCTTCGTTATGTTCAAAACCAATTGAATTTTCCACATGACACTAGGCCATTCTTGTTGTCGATAATTACATTCGATGCGCACCATGTTGAGCACCGTACGACAGTAGCGTTCTACCTGTCCATTTGACTGGTGCATTTCAGGGGTGATCAGATGAGTCTCACAGCCCATATCCTTAACCCAGTTAAGGAATTCGGCACTCTGAAACATGCGACCTCTATCGGCCACTATTAGCTTCGGTGTCCCAAAAAGCGATATAACATTAGTGAAATGACGTTTCAGTTCACTAGCATCTTGTCTATGCATTGGGTACAAAAGACAAAATTTTGAAAATGCATCGACGACTATTAATATGTGACGGTAATTGTTTACCTCGGGTAATGGTCCTAGAGCATCGACATGAATGGTGTCGAATGGAGAATCAGGTTTTTGCCATGAATTAATTGGCTGGAAAGGAGCTCGTGCTATCTTTTTGTGAGACATACATACTAAACAGTGAGCAACATATTTTCGCACGAATGAACGTAACCCGGGAAACCAAAAGTGCTTGGTAATCAGATCAGCCGTCTTATCGATGCCAGGGTGTGCATGCTCATCGTGAAATATGCGGAGAAGACTTAACCTATGACCTTTGGGAATGTAACACAAGAGTCGTGATTGTTCTCCGATAGGAGAATGTTTAAAATACAAGATATCGTTTTTAATAACATAACGGGTATTATCAAGTTGTCCATCAGTCAGTTTCTGTCTAAGAATTAAGCTTTCTGCATCGGCTGCTTGAGCTATGTGTGCCCAGCTGCGAGGCTTTTGAATTGCACATACATTGACGGGATTGCGACTCAAATAGTCTGCATGGTTCATGAGTGTACCCCTACGATATTCTAAACTGAAGTCGTAGTCTTGTAGATACACCCACCAACGAGCCACTCTAGGCAACAAGTCTTTTTTGCGTTGAGTAAGCTTCAGTGCGTTACAATCGGTAACCACTGTAAAACGTATGCCTACCAAGTATGGTCTAAAATTTTGGAGGGCTTTCACCACAGCTAGTGTTTCAAGCTCATACGAGTGATATTTACCTTCTGCACCTTGGGTCAACTTTGAAAAGTATGCTACCACTCGCTTGAAACCACCTTCATGAATTTGCAACAAGACCGCCCCATATCCTATTGAACTGGCATCAGTGTGGACTTCTATTGGTAGAGAAGGATTATAAATAGCAAGAACAGGTTCATTCGTAAGACATTCAATTATGTAATCACGAGCAGCCCGATGCTGTGGGCTCCAAGATAGCTCGACTCCCTTTTTTGTTAAACTAGCAATGCAAGCAGTTTTTTGAGCGAAGTTTGGTATGTATCTCCTGAAATAACTAGCCAACCCCATAAATTGGCGAACCTGTTTAATAGTCTTCGGTTCAGCCGAGTCGAGTAACGCTTTGATTTTGTCACGGCTCGGTCGTACCTGACTATAACTAATACTACGACCCAAGTATTCAACCTCGGCAGCGAGAAAAGAACACTTTTTTAAATTAATAGAAAAACCTGCTGTAGTCAAAACGGCAAGTACTTCTCGCAAAAGGGCAAGGCCGTGGTCTATTGTCCTACTCAGTATTAATACGTCATCGATATAGACCAAAACATCACCAGATTCGATAAATTTACGAAGAGTTTTCGTAATAATTCGTTGGTATACCACAGGCGCGTTAGCTAGACCATATGGCATCTTTATGTATTCGTAATGCCCTTCGGGAGTTACAAATGCAGTGAGGTGAATAGACTCCTCATCTAGAGGGATTTGGTGAAATCCCGTAGCCATATCGAGACTAGTGAAACACCTACTAAATCCTAAACGGTCTATGTGGTCGTCTATTCTCGGTAATGGAAATCGATCCTTCACTGTCAAATCATTCAATCGCCGATAGTCGACGCACATCCTATCCGATCCGTCTTTCTTCTTTACAAGAAGAATAGGACTAGCGTAATCAGATTCAGACTCCCGAATGATTCGCTTGTCTAAAAGATCTCTAATAATTTCGCGAACTCTTAGAACTTCGGCATGAGAAAGTCTGTAAGGTCTGTAATTTACAGGGGTAGAATCCTTTAATTTTATTACCATACTTCCAGTATTGACGGTAGAAACCGCCGTACCAGTGATCAAAAATTGTGAAAAATTATCAAGGATAGTTAACAACTGTTGCAGTTCATCACCAACTAATGGTGTATTAATTGGTATAGGAACGTCATTTGTGTTATCCACAATATTACCGACGTTCTCAATTTCCCTAGTGATTTGTTGAGAATCACATGTCCGAACATAACGCACGCCTTTCCTATTAAGGACATCGGTCCCCACTATAATCGGTGTATTCATAAACTCTGATCCTACAATAAACAAATCAACCTCTAGAGTTATAAACTCGAATTCGATAGGCAAGGTAATGTATGACGTGCTTTCAATTTCTTGACTACCCAAACCTTTTAGTATACGAAAGGTGGGTTTACGTGCGCAATCGAAATGTTTTAATATTGCTGACGAAACAAGTGAAATAGTGGACCCACTATCAATTAAAACATCGATAGCAACGCCTTGAATGACTGCAACAATAACATCATTACCGCGGGTAGGTAATGTTTCACTACAGAAATTAACGTCATTTTTACGGTTTGTTTCAGATTTTAACTTCGCAAAGCACGTTTCTATTTTGTGACCGGGCTTTTTACAAAATGAGCAAGGTTCTAATCTCGTCGGCACAAAATTAGACTTGTATTTTTTAGTACTAGTAGAACTGGTATTTGCAGCAACGTCAGCATAGCTATTATTACCCTTATGCTTCTTGCAATTGGCTTGTGTATGTCCCTTAAGACCGCAAGAAAAGCATTTACCGCTTTCAAACCTGCGTTTCCTATTCTGGATATCGTGGCTATGTTTACTAGAGGAGATCTGTGATGTAGTACGAACGTTACTAATTTTGTTGTTAGATTTAACATATATGGAGAAAAATTTAACCAGGTCATCGGGTAGAAGCTTGGCATTGGTGGCAGATGCTCGGATATGCGGGTCAGTAATACCACGAATAACAATTGCCGTTGTTAGTTCGTCACTAAGTCCCTGCACAATTCGTAGACGAAGTAGAGAACGGCGTGCATAATCCGCATATGTGGGGTATTCATCAGAATTTTTACACATGACATCAAACAAGATATTTGCAATATCGGGCGTCTTTGGGCATAATGGTTTAAATTCGCGCTTAAAATTACTCCATGATCGATCATTGGTTACCCATTCGTTTAGCCATAGTCTAGCGTCTCCACGTAAACAGTTTCCTATTCGGGAAAGGCACTCATGGTCATTCCAATGATTTAGAGCTTTTGCACGGTCAACCTCCGTGCACCAGTCGTCAATATTGTGCAAACTAGGATCAAACCGCGATATATAAAAATTCTGATTTGACCTTACCGTGGTGTTGATCGACCTGATGGCATCAACAATTTTATCCGTTACCGTAGAGTGAGTTAAGGCGCTGGCCTCCCCGTCGTCATCACGGGAGGTGCCGAGTGATGGAGGTGCAGACTGCAGGGGTGACGACGCTACTGCCTCGCCAGCAGCAGAAGGCTGTACGGGCACCGAAGACGCCAGTGACGAATACTTCTCAGACGGGACGGGTATATCCCGGTCTGAAAATGGCGAGTGGCGACACCGTGGCGAATCGACACGTGGCAGCGCAACATGTGGCGGCACGACACGAGGCGATGGTGGCGGCGCGACACGAGGCGGCGCGACATGTGGCGGCGCGGCACGTGGCGGCGCGACACGAGGCGGCGCGACATGTGGCGGCGCGACACGAGGCGGCGCGACATGTGGCGGCGCGGCACGTGGCGGCGCGACACGAGGCGGCGCGACATGTGGCGGCGCGATACGTTGCAGTGGTGGCGACGCGACACGAGGCGGCGATGGCGACGATGCCAATCGTGCATGATCTTGCGCACGCAGTTTCTCTTGTTCACGGGATATAGAGGGTGGAGGTGTGGATCTCTCCTCTAACGCCGTGAGTCTAGTCAACATAGTTTCCATCATTTGCTCCAACTTATTATCACGCGAGCGTTTACGGTGTTTGCTCGATCGCCCAGCCGAATCGCGTCGCCTACGACAATCTTCGTCAGACATTTTTCACACGTAAAAATGTGGACAAACAAATTAGGTACTATCGCACTTCTGATCTAGAATAACGAACACTATAACACTTAAAAAAACACTCAAAATACAAACAACTTTATAATTCGATTACACAAACTAAATCACACAGTAATTAATTTTAAAATCTAATGACTGACTGCTAACGCGTATTATAGCCGTATGGGCGGGCGAGACCTCCGTGGTCGGCGGTGATGTCGTCTGAACTGTGGTCGGTGGCGAACTGTCCCCGCGATGAAAAAGAGCTGCTTTATATACCCTGGCTTGCTTTTTATTTTTGAGGGTAGTCGTAATATAACTTGCACGCTAACAGTATATTATATTAATTAAGTAATATTCATTACAAGCGTTACTCTCCTTACACATTTTACTAATGACATATATCGACCTATCCGTAGAATAAAGTTATATCTGCATAATCATTACTTTAGACAAGAGCGATTTGAAATTTGTCAAACAAAAAATCAGTAACATCGTTTTTCTTAATAGTTTTGTATAGGATTGATTCATTCTTAATATTAGTTCCTCTTATATATAAATCAACTTAGCTTTATTAATGCAATAAAACGATTTGCTATCATAATCATATGTAACTTTGTTCTTCGTTTAGCTCGATATTATTCCTTGGCGCCTATTAGAGTGCTTTCTTGTTGTTCTATCCTAAAGTAAGCAATATTTGTACTCATGTATAGGATTTAAACTTTCAGTATACATTATTATTGTTCTGCTTGTATGTGCTTTAATAAATCAATTTCTACTAGCGTTGTCCAAATACAAGACAAATCTGGATCAGAGCACTCGCCAACCTAAGACTATAGAAATATGTGCACTTTATTAGTACCAGAAGTTATTTTATTTCTACCAATATCGAGATAACTTTAACAAGAGTATAGTTTACTATGACAGCTGAAAAACATTTGCTTAATCGCTCTTAAAAACTAATGATAATATTTTGCAACATCGTAAAAAATAAAATATATAGTGTAGAACTGAAAAAAGATTAATTAGAATATTCAAAGGCATAATAATAGAACCGGCTACTTATTATCTTGGCAAAGCCAAACAAACGCGGGTCCAGATGAGAATCACAAAGACAACCAACTGAGAACAATGACTGAAACTAGGTAGGTAGTTTTGTTAGTTCTTTACATCCGCTCCTCTTTCACTGTTTATTCAACGTACAAGTCTGTGTCTTTCTGGGAAACGCTTTCGTGACTGTGTCATTTAATGTCGTGCATAACATTTTATGTTCAACAACTTTGTATTAATATTTTATATGCATTTCCAGGGCTAAACATTTTCAAATTAATAACACACTATGTTGTGTTTATAACAAGTAAAGTTTATTTGTCACGCTTATCTCAAAAACTACCAGTGAATTATAAAAAAAACTCACAATACTACATTGCCCGAAATATATTGTAGGTCTAATAACACTATCACCTAGTAATTGGGAAACATCGAACATAAATATCAAAATTCTATTAAAATCTGGAATGGAAACGGGACGACACCTTCGGGTTATAGCCTGGACTAAGCTGTGAAAGCCATCTGGGGCTAACAGCCTAACACACATAAAAAAAATATAACGGCAGTGCTAAATAATGAGTTATGGGAATTTACAACACATGGAATAATAGCTACTGTTATAATTTACTTATTTAAAAAAAAATATATATCATAGCAATAGAATTAGATCAATTGAAGCTCCAAATTTTAACAATAAATATACGTGTAGATTATCACATAATCTATTGAGGCTACACAATAAGACTTTTTTTTGTACATGTAGTTCTTTGTCAAAACCAGTTTGATATAATCAACCGAACAAATCTTCGTGCTTATTGTGTATTGGTAGTAAACTTTCAAATATCAGAACAGAGAGAACTCCTCAATACGAATAGATCTAACGCCTGCAGGCGTCTAGTCATGAAACACTAGCGAATAAACCATAATATAAGCTCAAACTAACTCACAATGGCCACGTTCGTCGCCACGCTCCAGCTGCGCTAACATAATTTGCGGTCCGCTACCTATTCCCCTAGGAGACACAATACCGTTCTTCCTTGTCTAGACGATAAAACAAGCCTGCTGTGTAGAAAATACCGTCAGTTAAACAACATTAAACAGTGCAAAATGAACATCCGACGGGCGTCTATCATTAGCTTAATCAACTAATGGTCTACAGGCTAATGTTATATACTTAACTAATATACTTCACTTTCTATGATAAATTGATTAATGTTTTAATGACTTCTAATGTTTACGCGAGTATTACACATTTGAAATAAAACTACTTTTACGGATTCTATCGCGTTTGTATTTGATTTATAATTTCCCGACGTTTCGAACACTTTACAGTGATCATGGTCACGGGAGGACCATCCTCCCGTGACCATGATCACTGTAAAGTGTTTTAATCACTAGACTAATAGAATAAATTAATATAGTAAACGATATACTTAAACAAATAATTATTTTTAAATTTTAAAGACGTGTGTTTCTCAGTGTAGGTAATCCGTGTGAGGATGGAGTAAGAATACAATTTACCATCTTACCCGTGGGTGATATTAAGAGATGACTAAGTGATAATAAATGCATATAACATCTATGTAAGAGAAAACTTGAAACAAAACGTTATACCATAACGTCTGACCAGCGTGGTATAAAAGGTCAATTTCTTTCCTCTTACGGAGGAGGCCCGAGTCCAATAGTGGGACATATATGAGCTGAGAAGATGACGTTTCTCAGTACATTTGGGCAGAAGAAGTTTTAAAATATATATCATGGTGAACAATTGAAAATATATAGATTTACAGAGTTTATACAATCTTTAATAACATAATACTAGTAGAGTAGCAGGTTGCTTAATTCATCGAAGATTTCTACAGTAATAAAAATAAGAAATAACAAAATAATCACCTGCTCGTTTTCACTCTTTTATTTTAAATACATATTAATAAAGGGAAGATTCCCTTTATCTGTTCCTGTATCGCCCATATAAATTAATACTTAAAAATCCTTTATGAGTTATAATAAGAAGTCGTTAAAAAAACATGACTTTTATTTTATTATTGATTATTATTCATCATTTATTTTATTATTGACTAGCTGACCCGGCAGACTTCGTACTGCCTTAATCGATAAATAAAACACCTAAACTTTTGTATAAAATAAACTTAAAACAAAAAAAAAAGGTATCCGTAATCCATAATCATATTTTTGACAAGTAAGATTTTTTTTTATTTGTCGTTTTTATTATTTTTCTCGCTATTTTTCCTTATTTTCTCATATATATTTTCATTAAATATTAATTAAATAATAATTTATTCATTTATATATATATATATAGAAGATTACGATTACAATTTAAATAAGACGATAAAAATAAATAATATATATTGCATAATTTATTTGCGGTATAGAGTTGCAATCCGGGCGCTTAATAGCGTCTAGACGAGTTTTTCACAGAAAATGCAGTAGAATTCAGTAGATGACTGCTTCCCATAAGAACGGTGAAATGAATGCACTTAAACTGGCGTTAAAGCTAAGGAAAATGATACTCAAATATATGAAATAAGTAACTCTGAAGAGGAAATTCTTAACATAGTGATCTAGCATTTGATTACTTACCTTCTGAGTTCTCTATTATACTCTAGATACTTAATACCCCTTCTAATACCAAAGCATAGAGTAATGACAAATTTCTATATATATTTTTTTAACGATATATAATTAGTTAACATGCCTTTATTTACAAAAAAAAACATTCAGTTCCTATTACTTATTGTAGACAATTCCTATGTATTCCAACTGTATCGTTACAACTTGAATAAAATTAACATTAAAGGCAGTATATTGGCCGTTTCCACAAAGCTTTTAGGTTAAAATGGGGTTATGCGTTTTTTTTTCACTTTTAATTAAAGTATCCATTTGCATTGAACATCGTTCAAAAGCAACCATGTAGATATTTACAGGGACAATCAGTGAAGCAATAAAAGCTTCGAGGTATCGTAACACCAGTTAGAATTAACAAGACAAAACAAGCGTATCAAATCAAATAAATTGGACAATCCGTATTATTTACTTTATCGTTGAGCATTGAGTATTTGAAGAATGGTCTATTACAAATTGTACGACTGAACTATATTTATTACAAAGTAAACAAGATGACTTTCAACTTCTCTACATATATATAAATACATACATTTAATAGACAATTTGAATACACAACATTTTTTTTTTAGTTAATGACTTGGTTACTAAGCTTTTAAAGCCAAATCTTTGTTTATAAATTAACTCTATTTAAAGTAGTGGTCCGTCAGTAAGTCAAATCGTTGCCTTTAAAAGTGCTATGGTCATACTTCTAAAGGTATAATTTAGGATTTGTAGTGGAAAACGTATATAGGCCACTGTTATATTATATTCACTACATCGCAGTACTTTCTACGCATCAGATTACATAAAATACCATCAAAATTAATTAATATAACACGTTAAAAAATTAAGATATTAAATACAAGAGCATCACATGACAATTTTCCTTTCCAATTAAAACGCCTACACAGTATTATTTAAATAAAGTCCACAGGCGAAACTATTATAGTTGACATATTCATTTTTGGAATTACTTTAACACATTATTATTTCCATTATAAATATAAAACGTGTAATAAGTAGATAAGATTAACATGGATTTATTCTACATAATAAAGTAATAAATTACAACTTGCACAATTCACTCACATAAAGAATTCTCTTTCAGAACCTTTCACCATATCGTTTTGTAAAAAGAATGACTATTGTATAACACCGAAAGTTACACTTCCAAAGCGTAGTAGTAACTAGTATTGTCTGCTTCCTATAACACAGTTCACACACAATTAAATCGTTTAAGACTTTTAGGAGTATACAGAGATAAGCATTTACTTTCATATGTAATAAAGTACCTACCACACTTTTATTACAGTGTTTAATAGACAAAATGACTCGTGTCAAGGTTTTAAAAACATGGAAACCTGTCGTCCGCATGCTGACGAAAAAGGAATATATATATATATATATATATATATATATATATATATATGTAGTTTCAATCCCTCATTCCTTCCATGTGTCGCAAAAGCCGACTAAACAATGTCAAATCAAATAATCTAATACGTAGATATAGGTCCTGCGAAGACACATTTTGTCAGTGTTACATATTGTCTGTAATTAATCTAATAATCTACCACCGTGTCTAACGCGAATCGCGGTCTCAAGGTGAAAAGATCCGGCAAGAAACAGCGGGCTCGTCATTCCCATGTAAACAAATAATACTTTTGCAAAATACGCTCCAAACAAATTGGCACGTGGCGTAGTTTCTTCTAGTTCTAGTCTTGTCTGTTTTAACCAGTCGTAAAGTAGCTCTGCGTTCTCTACTCTATTCTGGTACTTATAAGTCTAGCCCTCTTACAAACATAGTATTACATTTTTATAATGGATAGCAACTACTGTTTAAGCACTATTGATTCCATGAGCAGCGAGTAATATCAGATAATTCTTACTGGCATTCATCCAGGTTGCTGCAACATCTAGCTCTAGTATCTAAGTGAAAAAAGACAATATAGGAACAAAAGTACGACAACTCGACCAGAATGATATGATATATATTAGGTTTAATTATAAACTAAATATGTATTAAACCTATTGTTAAGCAGGCTGCTGTCTATAAGTGGGATGTAAATAAGTTGTAAAGAAGGAAAATATAGCAAAAACCAAACTATTCTGTATGATATGTCTACCGTGAAACTTGTATAATGTTACATTGTATCAAAAATACACCGTCGTGATTATGGTGATTTGTTACTGTGTTGGCTCATGTGGATGCGATGTGAGCAGAGTCCGTAATGGATAGCGATTAAGTCTCGCGTCGTATAAATAGCGGGAGACACAAATACCCCAGTGTTGCAGCAATTGTGAAGAAAATAGCGACAGCACGTGTTCTGACTTAAGATTTGTAAACATTTTACACAACTTCGCACACATCACTACATTTTTAATGTTACAATAAAATATAATTAAAAAATGCAAGCTGTAATAACCAAATCGAATTGAAAAGAAAAACATTACGCGCTGTTATCGGTCTTTTGATGAAACTATTAAAAGGATATCAAAAAGCTATAGCTTTACATATTGTAACAGAGAATAAGTTGCAGTGCGATCCTAAGCGATAAAATTAATAAATCCTACTAACTCCATATTTGTTTCCTCCTAGAGTCGGCAATAACACGAATTCTGTCATTCGGAACGGCTCTATTAAGTAACTAACTTGCAGCTGAACTGTGTAGATCTCACATAGTAAGTAGGATAGTCTATGGACGCGCGGCAAAATCCAGTAGAGAAAAAACTCGAGAGGCTGTCAATCTAAGACTAGTCCTGCGTTTGGTACCATATAACCAAGTAGGGAGAGAATTAAGCATCGTATGTATATTGTGTATTTCTATAAAACCGAAAACAAAATGGCGCGAAACACCCAACTACGTTAGAAAACATCAAGTTACTCTAACTTTTACGCTTGCATAGTGCAAATGGAACACGAATGAGGTCAAGATCCTGTACTTTGTCGACTTATAGGACACAGCGGAAGTTCATGACCGATTGTTAATTCATCCATACGGTTCATGATCTAGAGTCTACGGGTCAGACTAGAATGATTCATTAGATAATTGCCCTGTGAAAATAACGATATTCATCCACATTAAGTGCCGTTGTAGCTGTGATTTATTTAAAAATCATAAACAATCAATCATTGCTATTGTATGTATATGTGATAGTAGTAAACTTAAGAATAAAATGGTAGATCGCTTAAGTACTTTTTTCGAGAAAAGTCGCATAGATACGTAATTATTTCACCACCGAGGCAATTTAACGCCACCCATCGCTCGTTTTTTGAACATTTCATATAAAAAATAAAACAAATAATCGATAGTCCCAAATATACAATTTGTGTGACTTACAAATTTAAACATGCGTATAATCATCTGCATATTGATAAGATTTTTAAAATTTAAATCGTGTGTTTATATAACAAGATTTAAATAAGCAAAAATATACTACTACCTGTGCAAACATATTGTAGGTTAATCGCCAAATAAAACGTTTCGAATACGTAAACATTCAGAGGCACTACATTCCAACGTTCATTTTTTTCGCATAGTCTATTTATAGATTATTACATTGTATTCGTATATGAATAAAATAATATTAAATAGAATCATATATACATACATACATACACATCATCACGCCATATCCCTTGCAGGGTAGGCAGAGAGAACAGAGTGCCAGAGAACTCTATCTCTGCATACTTCACTCGCTTCCTCAACATTCACAATTCTCTTCATACACGCTCGCCGGTTTCGGAGACTCTTGACTCCACCTTCCTTCAGTACATGGCCGATCTGGTCCGATATATACATACATACATTTAAAAAAAAATGTTATATAACATGCATTATACGTTACATGAAGATGAACATAACAATTTTACTAATAGTCAACTGTGCTATATCCGTTATTATAAACAATTGAACTGTGCAGTAAAAGTGTGACCCCGGTTATATAAACGTTATTAAGTCACAGAAAACTTTCTATCATTTTGATCATCTAATACTGTAACAATTTATAAACGGCATCATGGCATGATGCCTCAATAGCCATGTCGAATGATATTTATATTATACAAAGCGAGATTTCCTTATTGGTCTCGGGTTCTCAAACTGACCGTTATTAGATGTTTGTTAGGAAAACGCAAAAGCGTATGAATACTGAGAATTTAGTCGAAGATAGAGGCTGTGCTGTTGGGTACAGTACCCGTTATTACTTGCAATTTAAAGGTTATATAGAATGAGTGCTTAACTGAGCTAGTAGCAAAAGCAAGCCAATGGCAATCGTGAGATCTTGGAATTCTAGGATGGGATAAAAACCGGGTTCCGAATGCAAGGCAAGGCTAAAGGGAGCTCACTCAATAGTCAATAGTCCATCGGATCGAATAGCTGGGCGAGGTGCGACCGGTTTATAACCAGCTCAAAACAAGGGAACCAGCAAAAACTTTTGTTTGAAGTTGTCTGGGGATTTCTTTGATATTCAGGAATCCTCAATGTTTATTATAATTAAGTGCTATGTTCAGATACCATAATAGTTAATTGAACGGCAACGAGCTATCTATTATAACAGCTATCTATTATATGAGATTTTAAAATAACGTGAAATAGATTAGGTGTTTTACTAAATCTGTTTGAAAACATTTTTTAAAAAGTATCTAGTTATCGATCTCATTTCTTAGAGGCCATTGGCATGCACGGGCGTATTGATTATAAAATGTAAACAATTGAAGTTTTTAACAAAGAGACAATCAATAAAAAAATGTTATAAAAGGACCCAACAATAATCGAAGAGACGAATGAAAAGGTCAAAATATGGTATGTATAGCAGCAATTGATAGATGAATCACTGACTGATGGACTTTCAAGATCATGCTTTATTTTAATTTGTTAGAAAAATACATATTTTATAGCGTTATCTTTCTCTCAGCTGTATAAGCCTTTATGCTTCGGAATGAAAGCCTTTACAAAAGGAAAAAATATACCATATTGACAACTGTTGACAATTCTTTTGTCCCGAGTGAAAGAAATAATATTCTCAGCTTACGTCTCCTTGTGTCAAACGGCAACTGCGGGAAAGGTAGGAATGCTGACATATTTTTTTTTTATTGCTATTGATGGCAAACGAGCCAGCAGCACACCTGATGGTAAGTGTCACTGCCGCTCCTGGACCTTTGCAATAGCAAGGGTATATATAGCTTAAGCCGCTGCCTACCAATAAAATCCCCCAAACCGGGTGGGTTTGGGGGATTTTATTGGTAGGCAGTTGGGCTTCCGGCTCTCTCGCTCACCGAACGAAGCGCAATAGCACATTGCCATTACTCAATCCTCAATCTTCTGCGAGAGTGTAGTACTACCCCGGATGGACCGGCCCGCGGCTGCAGACAGAGAACTGTCAACGACGTGGTCCTACCACTATATAAATTATATCTTTATCATCATATCATTACACTGCCCATATACAACTGTCTGAGAATATCCATGTGGATTTCTCCACCTAACCGTGTGGTGACCTAGTGAAAACACAATAGACACTACAGCGGTAGTGTCTGATAAAGAAGCGTCTTTATCTGTGATTGATCGAGAATGAGCTACTAAGGAATGTAAGCAAATAACGTCACTGAGAGTAAAACTCGAAAGAACGATGTAGTAGCTCAATTTCTCTAGCCTAAGTCCAATGATGGGACGTATACCATTTCAAATTATTATAATGATAGGGATATTACAGCAAAACATATATAATAACTATGGAACAGCAATTATTTATAACATTAACCTCCGGTTTCTGAAAGGCTGATCAACAGTTTAATTAGTTAACAAGCTGTCAAATCCTTTGTTAAGTGATATTTGGGTTTCTAAAAGCGTAATCAGCGGTTATATTTGATTGTCATGTCAGTTAACAGGACGGTCAAATTATGCTCGAGAATCGTGTGTCAACCGCCATTTTGAGTTTCTGAAACGCTTGTTACGCCTTGATCATAGATTAACCATATGTCAAATGATTTGTCAAGTAATCGGTGCTTGTGGACAAATTAACTATTAATCAAAATCGTTTATTCACGTAAAACTACTAGTTTTCCTTCAGATATTTACTTCAAAGGTATGTATACCATAATTATACAGAAATCGGAATGTTTTTATATACATTTACGATAAAAAAATCAAAAATTAATAGTTTGTATTTGTTGTTATAGAAAACACCATGTCTCTGTCGGATCTTACTATCAGCATGAGTTCTTCTGGTAGTGATGACGAAGGTCAGGCAAGGCCGCGAGTATTTAAGGCACGAATGAATCCTATAGAGTTCTACAATGAAGAAGAGTTTAGGAATCGATACAGGATGACGAAAGCTGTGATATTGTTGCTGGTTGACATGATTGCGCAGAAAATTAAACCTTTTACATTAAGGAATAAATCAATCAGTGCTTTGGAACAAGTGCTTTTGACTGTAAGTTTTTATGCAACAGGAGCATTCCAAATTACTGTTGCTGACCACATTAGGGTCCATAAGTCTACGGCCTGTAGAAT
This sequence comes from Lymantria monacha, assembly GCA_905163515.2. Taxonomy (NCBI): domain Eukaryota; kingdom Metazoa; phylum Arthropoda; class Insecta; order Lepidoptera; family Erebidae; genus Lymantria; species Lymantria monacha. The sequence continues at coordinate 12,803,199 of LR991092.1, read as the reverse complement.
AATAAAAAAGGTATCCACCGCCATTGCAGAACTTAGGCCACAGTTTATATCAATGCCTAGAACTGAACAAGACCGCAATAGAATTAAGAACCAATTCTATGCAATAAGTGCATTTCCAAATGTTATTGGAGCAGTTGACTGCACACATATTAAAATTCAATCTCCTGGTGGTTCCCGAGCTGAGCTGTACAGAAACAGAAAGGGATATTTTTCCCTAAACACTCAGGTAATATGTGATGCAAGTTTAACCATTTTAGATGTGATCTGTCGGTGGCCTGGATCTGTACATGACACTACTATAATCAATGATTCTCACATTCGAGCTGATTTTGAAAGTGGTGTATATGGTAATGATTACCTACTGGGAGACAGTGGCTATCCTTGTAGGCCATATTTATTGACACCATTCTTACGCCCATCTACACCAAGTGAAGAAGCATACAATCAAGCACATATCAGGACACGAAATACTGTGGAAAGGTGCTTTGGTGTCCTGAAGAGACGCTTCCCTTGTTTGTCAATGGGTCTGCGTGTTAAGCTTGAGACTACTATGAATATTGTAGTAGCTTGCTGTGTCCTGCATAATTTAGCATTAAGTCATAATGACCTTGTAGAAGATGAAACCAGTATGGAGTTAAACCTTTCAGAAGACACTTTTGATAGTTCAGCGAGCAATGAAAACACTTCTGTGAGGTCCTCTCTCGTATTAACTCATTTTAATAGGTAATAGGTTATTATTTTAATTAAACCCAGTATTAGAAATTAACATGTATGTATATTATTATTTTGAAAATTATATAATTATGTAACAACTTAATAGAATCTATAGAAGACAAAAACAATTTATAACAATTATACTAAATTTTACTTCTTAAGGGAGTCATATTCATACTGTTTAATTTTTAGTTCTAAATCCAATAGTTTATTTTTTTTTAAATTCATTTTATATTCTAATAATTTGGTTTTTTTTTCTAAGATTACACACTGTAACTTTTTTTGATAGTAAGCCTTCTTTAATATTACAATATTACTATTTTTTTGTGACAATTTCCTTTTCTTTCTTACTTCTGTAGTTTTGGTTATTGGCAAAGTTTTACTATTTTGTGAGCTTGAAGGTTGTGACACTGCTATTGATGTTACTGATGGAGTACACTTGTATTTTTCTAAACTTGATGATTGTGAAAGATTGTCAGGCGGCAATACTTCACATGTTACATTTTCATCTGAAAAGTAGGTAATTGATTATATATTAATTGTAATGATTAGCAATGATTGTATATATTATGGTGTCTCATGATAAAACCTTATGTGATCTGAAAGTAGGTTAATTTACATACCATTAAAGAAGTAATTTGATGCACTGTCACAGCTATTTGGGAGTGGTTTCACCTGGTCACCCATTAGGGACAACATTTGAGCACCAACATTGCTAAGCACAGGCACATGCACACCACCACCAGTTGCCATAACACCTTTCTAAATATATATTATATTTTAATAGTGGACCATTTTTCTATTAGGTACTTATTGGATTTCACCAATACAATAACATAATTAGTTATAAGATGTTTATACTAACCTTATCAGTTATTTCATCTTTTTTAAGTTGTTTAATAATACTTTGTACTTCGACTTCTGGGTATATGTTTGGCTGAAAATAAATTTTGCTATATTAGATTGTTTGTTGATATATTATATTGTATGAAAGAAGAAAGACTCGCCTCATCAGTGAATGTGCTAGAAGTATTTTGAGTTAGCTCCAAATATTTTTTTATCAGTAAAAAATAAATGTTTCATTAATATGTGTACTTCTTTTATTTTGTAACAATGTATGAACACATTAACTAATAAAACACTTACATTTTCACTCGCAATATTCTGCCTAGTGGTCCTCTTCATATTAAGGTAGGCCGTATTTAATTGTTTTAATGTCCGTGGTATCTCTGCAGCACTATTGAACTCTGTTGTGACCGACTCCCAGGCTTCATTTTTCTTTAATATGCTCACAGCATTTGTGCACTTATTTTCTATTATATGTTTATACCTAAAAATACAACAGTTCAGTGTTCGTCAATGTGTAATGTAAACATGATCAAAGTTGAAGCTACATTTTCTCAACTTTATCAATTTAGAACTTCTGAAAAACTAATTACTTACTTCTGCACTAGCTCCATAAGCTTACACTTTTCTCTTTCAGTGAAATTCTTTCCGCGTGAGGTCATTTTAAAGCTATTTTGTTGATTTACACAAGTACAAGTTTATCAAAGTTAATATAAACAATTTGAATTTCGTAGAATTTAATGTCAAAACTGACAGCAATTTGTTTTTTTCTGTCTTAGAACAAAGTCTTATGGTATCGTTTGACATCAAGTTTTCAGTGTGACCGCTACTAAAAATAATCTGTATGTCAAATCCATGGTCAAATCAGATTGATCATAGATTAGTAAATTTTTCACTAATCAACGTTTCGGAAACCAAAACTGATTTGACAGAGCTGTTAAGTTGACAGAATGGTTAACTGATTTAAAGTTTGATCAGCCTTTCAGAAACCGGCCGTAAGTCCATCAATATGACGGTTATAACATAAACACACATGTAACTAATTACTAAGTTAAAAATATTCCTCGACAAATATGTAACGCACATGACGGCAAACGGTTATACTTCCTCGTATTACAAACAACTAAATCAGTAAAACATTTTGGTTTTAAATTCAATATGATGTGGCGTCCCGTCACGTAGTCATTAATATATTTTTATAAAAGTTGCCTTTAGCTATAGCTTTACTTTCATCATTAATTTTATTATCATTCAGCTTATACTTTTAGAAGTAGGTCCCCGAATAGGCGCTCCCCCAAAGCGGTCCTGTGCTTCCCATATCCAACATCTTCCAGCGACTTTCACCAAGTCATGCGTCCATTTGGTTTTCTTTGCCAAAACAAAATACAATAAAATATTAAAGCCTCACATATATACCTAGTCCTCGCATTCGCATGAAAATAATATCTTGAGAAATTAATCCTTAATCACATATAGTTTTAGTTCGGCACGTTCCCTTTAGTTTAGTTACAAATAGGTACGACCCTCAGAAATTTTATTGGAAAGTAAGTATTAAACTTTCTACCATCCTTTAAAGTTTGAAGATAATGATACAAGATTTTGTTTAGAAAGTTACGGCAACACTGTCGTCTCAATTACTTTTAGTCCACACACCATATTTTTTCTTTCTACATTTTGCTTGAATTATACCTTTATAACATGACGCATTCCCATATTCATATCCAACAAACATTCTATTTTTGCAATATTATTGTACCATCTCGTTAAGGCTTTTCACATAGCACTACTAACGCTCTACACAATGCAATCACTGGTGTCCCACAAAGGTCTCTGTAATACTGATTCCCTGTTTTATCTATTCTCGTCACTCCAACAATCCTCTCCACATTTGCATCTTTACTACATGCAATCCTCTCTGATTTCATAAGCATACGAATAACATATTTCAACCGGTAAACTTGGGGAAATCATACATAAAAAGTTATTTGATAGCGAACACTCACTCATATTCTACGTCTATCCCGTGACGGCAAATACAAGGAACATAAAATAAATATACAAGCAACACTGTATGTTAGTCATACAAAATCACTTCTTCATAAACGTTTCAATTGTATTATTTGTGCAATCATCTTCATGAAATCTATTGAGAGTGGACTATAAATCTAAATGAAATAACTATGCAGCGAGCAATCATGTTATTTAAACTGCAAACGACTATTCGCAATTCGCCATCTATCAATTACTCACGAATTTCATGTTGAAGATCTTGTTATTTAATTGGATACTGTGACTTCAAACGACTGTTTTATATTTATGTGCTATTATCGGGTAAAGTTTGATAAGTTCATAAGACATTGGCAGCACGTAACGAAAGTGAACACGCGAATCCTTAGAGGCTTTCCCCTATTTAATTCACTTTCCCGACGCTGTTAGGCCGCGACCTCGGAGTGAGATTGAAACGAATGTTAAGTTTGATTACAAATTGCCGAATCATTTTCTTGTCTAACGTTTTGAATAATATTTAGAACACAGATTGCCATCGTTAATTAACTAAATGATGAAATATATTAACACGAACAAATCTTTATTTTAATAAAAACAGCACGAACATTGGTCACATAACGCGATGGAGACTCATGGAATTTTCGAACAAATAATTAAAATATTACCCAAACTTAGAATGATTCTTTGACTTGGACACAGTACATTAATTTGTTTTGAGTGGAAATAGAATCCACGATAATTGGCACTGAGGGGTCGGTACTTAGACCATTACGTCATCTATGCAGTTATAGTCTGTTTAAAAACAACTGAGAGAATTAGTGTTTTACAAAATTATTAGAACGAGCTCCTGCGTGTCAATTGCTCAGTACTTAGGCGGTTATAACTGCAGATCATTCTCTTATAAAGACATTCTACAAAATTAAGAAGTATGGTAACTTTGGATCTCTTAGTCGTCTTCTAGGACGCACATAGCTACCTATCACCACACGAAAAACCCTACCACTTACAAACTCCTCAACTGTGCAGATTAAGAAGTATCACCAGCCTCAAAAATTTACTGGGTTTTGTAATTAAGGGATCTAACGTATGAGTAAAATTATCAACAAGTACTCATTATTGAAATCAAAGTTCACTAGAATATAATGTTATCCACGGGCGCATATTAACGGTCGGTGCTCTGTGAGTCACGTGAACAAACAAAACATAATCCGGTTACTTTGCAGCCTGCTGCACCCTCTAATGCAACAAATGCATTTGCGACATGTTTACAATGTCACTTCGAGAATTGTTTACATATAATTGGATTGAATGGATAAATAGCGTATTGCAATAGCAACCACTAACATTGGCGAGTACTATAAGTTCGATTCTCAGGCCTAATCCCTTAAAAAAAAAATATCTTTTGAGTTTGGGGCTTTAACTAAATACCGAGAACGCGCAATAATATATATGTCATTTGAAGATACGATTTACTAGGTGGCTGTCTCCTAAAAGATCCGATGCAGAAGACCAAGGACCTCTAACTTTATTCAACTTATACCACAATCGTTAAATATTCACCGTTGCCTAAAAGACATAAATCTCAGTTAAATACAAGAAGCCTTTTTTCTGGCGGCGGGTGGTCAATTACTTTGGGTCGATACAATATGTACTCTTCTTTTATAGTACATATTGTAAAAATTATTGGTAATAGTTATATAACCGGCCGCCTGCCAGACGTGAACCCTTCTTGGGAATGCAAGTGTTGACCAAACGGCATCAGATGGATTTGCCCAGGCAAACTACAAAGCTCTTAGTCGTCTTTTACGACATTCACGAGCAAAGTAAGGGTTGGTAGTATTCGTAGCCGCTACCACACATCAATTTGTGCAACATATGATTAGTAAACATTATAGTCATAAGTTTTACTGATGAGTTTCTAACGACACGTAAATCATGATTATAAAACGTGATTCGCTACGGCACATTAGTTTTAACTGCATGCGGCTGAGTGAGTTGCCTTTCCAACTGAAATGTCAAGTCGTTCCTGGCAGTGTTCCCACAAAGACAAAATATTGTATAACCATTGCAAGTAGATGCAAAAATACAACGGCAACAACCTTCACTAGTACTATGTATACGATATATATGAACATGTATTTTTCTTTTTTAGTTTCACACTCAAAGGATGCAATCGGAACGCTATTACTAAGTCTCCACGCTACATCTATCTGATAGCAGGGGGTCAATTCTTGTTATACGAAACGAGTCACGAATCTAGATAAAAATTCAATTTCGAACTTTGCACAAGCGAGATTTGTCCATTCTCAAAAATGAATCATGAACAGACCAATACCGCAATAAATTAGGAAATCGAGATAAATTTCGAATGGAGAGAATCACCCCCCAGGTTGTTATGCGTTAACCGTTATAGATAAAAGAGTTGATTTTGTCCTCTTCTACCTAATTCATATACCTATTTACGTTTCGCTATTAGACACCACATATCTGAGAGTCTTCATTCATAGCAGTCGTAAACACCAGCTAAAGGAACACTAAGAGAATAGCAGCAGTATTCTCCTGGGAAATTTATAACACTATCTGCGTTCGCCAATTCGCCTGTTAAATATGGCGACTACGCCATTATCTCTCTTACGAGGCTTAGTGCCAATTGTGGACGGCAATAAACTGAAGAATGGACGATGAATAGACATTATGCTGCTGCAATACTTTCGAGTATTCCTTATCTTAAAGAGGTAAGTTATTAAGAGATGAAATAAACAGATATAAGACAGAGCGATTAGCCTCATATGATTCTCTACATATTATTCACAGAAAATTATTAGTGATGACGCCATTGTTCAAGGAATTTTATTTAATAAGCTCAATTGAAAGATCATTGATGATTTGGCAACTATGTAAGTATGCATTAAAATCTCAGGCAAGAAATAATTATTATTTTTAGAGTATTTAACATATCGCCCACGTATAATATTGTATCCATTATAAAGGAGTCGTATACCGAAACAAATCTCCAACACAATGAGAAGGATATTTTACTTCAATTGTATTCTAAACTCTTGTATGGTGTCATTTGCAAATCCAAAGACATATTTACGAAGAACACGTGTATGAAATGTTTTTATTTTATTTTCGAATCTATGTATACAATCATTATTATCGTTGATCACTAAAAGTATGAACACTGCGAAATCCTCAGCTAATACTTCTGACATGCAAAGGTTTTGTCTATCTTTGTGCGTAAGGACAATGTTAAATAATAGAGCATTAATGAATAAAGGAAAGAAATGACGATAACGTCATTGCGGCGAAATAGTTAAATTCTTAACACCGAGAAACTAATTTGCTACTATTCCTCGTAAACAAATAGTTAACTCGTTTAGTGAAGCCTTATTATTACTCATGCTATGGCACGTCACGACTATAATGTCATTCCATCTCTATTGAATAAAACATAATTAATTTCAAGTTAAACCCAAATACCTGCCATACTTAGGCAAAAACAGGAAATGATTGAATTCACAACGTAATTCTACAATATAGCTTATCGAGCTTCATTTACTAGATTAATGAGTTTGCCATACACAACGTTTGATTTACCTCCATGTGTATGTACGACATCGAGAGAGCCGGAAGCCCAACTGGGTGGATTTGAGGATTTTATTGGTAGGCAACGGCCTAAGCTTATACCCTTGGTATTGCAAAGGTCCATGGGCGGCAGTGACACCATCAGGTGTGCTGCTAGCTCGTTTGCCACCAAGAGCAATAAAAAAAATGAAAAAACAATCTCAATGGAACGAATGTATATTTAAGTACCTTCTGACGACGGCCCAGTGATGTTTAAAATGGCAGTAATGTCTGGCAGCTCAGCTTATTGGGGTGCCGATATCTATTTTTAACTAGAGACAATTGTTTTTTTTTTAAATACATACATACGTATCATCACGCCATATCCCATGCAGTGTAGGCAGAGAGAACAGAGTGCCAGTGAACTCTATCTTTGCATACTTCACTCGCTTCCTTTTTTAAAATACCATATTTGAAATCCAATTTTTATACCTAAGTACATAGATGAGGGAGATATTTTTTATTTATTTTACTGATGAAACAGCAACTTATTTAATCAGGACCTACTTCATGATTAGTCATTTGTGGATATGCTTTACAAATCTAAATTCATAAACATATTCGTAACAAATCTTACGAAAACTGGGTCATGAACATTGAAATACGCTGAACGAGAACGCGTGAAAGGATGAACTTAAGCTCCTCCAAAATACTTTCAAGGATCTTATCACTGAATTGAACGACGAATTGTCTTAAAATTATAACTTGCTGAAGTATCAAAATAGAAGGGGCGATCTCTTTCAAAGTATCAAAACAAGTTATATAAACGTAGAAACTATAAAATCGATACAAAATCTAGACATTCCTAGGTGAGCGACAAGGATGACGATATGTACCATATCTACATAGTACATTTAATAGCTCGTCCTTTTCTTATAGAATCATGAAAGAACTACAGAGCTGAGCTTTGTTTTAATCGCTATGGCCTATTATATTACAGAAAATATTGATAAGAGATTTACACGAATGAACAGATTAATATTATGTGAAGTACTGTGGTAATTTGTGGATATTCCTAATTTATCCTGTAAAATAATAATAACACTTTTAAGTAACAGAGCAAACGAAGATAAAGGAATACAGTTAACGTTTATAAATTGCAAATAATTTACAAATTATTTTTCCAAAACAAATAATCAAATAAATATCAATTGAAATGGGTACCACTTTTCGTTTGGTTATGTAACAATTACAGAATGTACCAATCACCTTCTCGATCGGATTTCTATAGGGGCTTGTAAGCTTTTTTTTTTGTGGTGGACTATGGATGCGTCGAAAGAGACGGCGCGTGACTCCATAGCAACCCACCATGCAAACTCCTCTCTTCGCCGTGCTAGCGGGCCACCGATACCCGATCTTTGTCTTCGATGGCTCACCCGGCGGTTTACCCTCGCGGGTTCCTCTCGAGTCGACGGCCTGACAGCTTTCGCCGTCAGGCGTCATCCTCACGCCGCGGCCTGAAGTCGGGTGACCGGAGAGGGGCTTGTATGCTGCCGTTAAAGAACATAAGCAGATAACATCATTGCAAGAGAGAAGAAAACGAAATGCAAACTGTATTAGTAACGTATTATGCTAGACAAACTTCTCTGTCATTTCAAAGCTCAGGCCCAACAGGAGGACTTATATAGGCTTATAAACGTATACGATATAGCTCTGCTAAATATACCAAAAAAAAATCGTTACGCAAAGTTCTCGAAGACGACGTTCTCTGCGACACTGTGACTCTTCATTAAGTTAGCCCAAGTAACTGCAAACTTTGACAGTAAACAAAGTTTATCTTGCGGAAGAAATTGCTTACATATTACGACGTCATACACGGAATACAAGAATATCTTCGTGGTAATTTTGGATGAAGATAACCTATTATTTCGAAGAAATATATTAATTTACTTGATGATCAAATAATATATTACTTTTATGAGCAATAATAGGTATATCTAATTATTCATTATTGCCCACAGACGAGGTAAAGTAAACGTTATTCATTGTTAGATTAACATAATTACTATAATAACATTACCATAATTACACAACAGATGTAAAAAAACTTGCAACGTCTGCGCTAACTGGAGCGGTGAATGCATATGCATTGTGTGTAATATACACTATAAAATAATTATAATCTAGTTATAAAACTAACTGCATTAATGTGTCTCACTACTTTTCTGTATTCTTATTCAATGGAATACGCTATCAAAAAATAGCATGGGACCCCATAATCTACCGTATTTCCGTATTCTGTTTATGAATTCGATGGCGGCCCGGTAGATTACTATTTCGGCAACCGCCACTAGCCGACATTCCAGCAAGAAAGCACCAAGAGATCATCTTCAAGCGGTCCACCTAATCCTTATGCCGATCACCCGGGATCGGGTGCCCTCGTGATCGATTAAAGCAATATTTTCTTAACCTCGTGCAGATAGATCTATGTATTTGAACAATACCTGCCGTGACGTTTGCACCTGACTCTTGTGGTACGACTTATCTAATAAAATTAAACAAGTGATATTCAATATAATGTTAAAAGTATCTAAAAGGAGAGTAATAAGTCCAATAGGAATAGAATAAAGACATTTTTATTTCAAGCCATTGCTTGACTCCGATAAAGCGAGAGTAGAGCATTACCTCCTCCACTTTTCGTGTTGAGAGGTGCGAAAAAGAGGGGGAAGTTTTCCCGAATAAGACCGCATCAGCGTTTTTAAGCATGTTGAAATTCCAGTTTTAATATAAAAAGGTTTGATATTAATTACAATTAATAGTTATGAAGAAATATCATTTAGTCACGAAAGAATTGTCATTTATGGGTAGTTTGTTAATAATAATTGGCAATATTCATTAAATTATTTCACATTCTTGCAATATTTATTTGTCGTATTTTTGTATTAAAAAGTGAAGTGACTGTATCGAAAGCGTTAATTACAATGAAATCTAAATTTCATTTACATAAAAGCTGTAACTGTGGCTCCGCTCACGTCGCAATATATTAATTTGATTAAAGCGCTTCGACAACATAATCTTTTAATTTGATTATATGTATTTAACAAAATATATCCAAATATCTTTGCCAAGTAATATAAAACTATGATCTAAAAGTACCAGGTATATCGTTTGAGCGGAATGAGTATTTTTTGGTCAAAAAGATCATAAACGGATAAACACAGTTATCTAATATGTATCATAAACCAAAACTACGGTAAACAAATTATTTGACGCGCGTTCCTTTTGTAATTGGACTTCTCGTGGCTAGGCAGGCACTTCTTGTGACGGATGAATTTCTGAGGCGTCACTCAGGGAGTGGTATCAAAAAAAGAGTGGTACCCAAAAATCCGTATAATCTAATATAATTACCGGGAATACTACTGAAATAATCATGGTCCTGCTCAAAAGGCGATGACCAGCCGCAAACGAGCTTTGCAATCTCACGCTGTTCGGCCATCACCTTCCCAGAGCCGGGTGAGTTAGCTTCAGAACAGCGCGCTATTAAAAAGGCACTACACGTGACAGTAGACTAGATGAAAAAAGTCACACATGTAAAACTGTAATACTATCTAAAATAAAAATCAGTGGTTCGAGCGAATCTTTGTAAAATTTACAAACACTTCAACATTATTTATGTATGTAGAATTTGTTTATTGTCCATTTTAGTACTTTTATAAATGAATTTACTCTCCAGTTTCTGCTCTAAAGAATAGAAAGGATACACATAATAAATTTGTTTCATGTTTTAAGTTTTTTCTTTGCTTACGTGATCCTTACCATCTATGGAAATACATTATGACTATCTTGGGAAAAAGAGATTGCATCTAGTTTTATATCATAGTTATAACCGTTGTTGTTTATTTAACTGATGAAGTAATCGTTAAAGAATTCTATAACGCACACGACATCAATTGAATGTGATTGTCGACCTTCGGGTGTGGCCAGTGAAATGAATAACAATGTGTTTAATTAGCATACATGATATTTATTAATACAATACAATAGCAAAATATTTTGAATTAATGAACTAACAAATTCTCAAAATTAAATTTGCGATATAGTCTTTTCTCTCTGTGTTGCAAGTCGAAATAAACAATCATCGGTTTCAAGCGGATTTCAATGGTGTCTTGATATCGGACACCGCGGCTACAGCGTCACAACCAATGTGAGGATTAATAGAATGGGTTTTAAGCGACCTAATCAAGTTCTATTACGATCTTGATCTCGTCATTATGATGATAAATTCTATTTTTAGCATGAAATATATTTTTTTTTACTTATACAAGCAATATATAAACCAATTGCACTTTTAGCATTGAATAACTTTTACATTTCTAATCATGTACTATTTTTTTAAAGATTAATTCTAAGTAATTAAACAAATGGCAGGTAAATTTATAGATAGATTTTATGGCAGATCGAAGTTTGCCATTTGTAATAAAAATGAAGATAACGTAAAAAGATTTCAGAGCGATGATTTTTGTATAACTTTAATGTGTTTATCACCGCAAGATGCGCTCGAATGCAAAATGCTTTTGGGAAGGAAGTAACTCATCTCAGTACCGTAAGACGGTGATTTGCCGAATTTAGTCGAAGATATGTTTCTCTAAACAACAAAAGTGTAATATAACTGTTATGCGATCTATCCAAGGACTGTTTTCTTTATGCTTTGCTTCATGTATAACATGATTAGGAACCATTTGGTAAAAAAAAATACAATAATAAATACAAATTTAATATTAAAAATTAAGAAACTATGTTGTCGCTGGATCCACACGAATTGATTTCAAAACAGAAAAGAGCTCGTACCTATTGAGCTACGGACATTATAATACTGTTTATGACATCGTCACGGGAGAAGAAACGTGGATTTATTGTTTTGCTGTTGCAAAAATGCAGAAAAATAACAATTTTGTGATTGGATCAAAGGCAAAAACAGACTAACAAAATTCAGATAGGCGAGGAACATAAATACAAAATGATTGCTTTTTATTTCTCAAATGTGTCCAAGTTATACGATTCCACTTGAGGATCAAAGAAGTATCAATGCTATCACCATTTGTTTTTTCACTACACTTGTAAAAGTTCGAGAAAAAGAAACAGAAGTATAATAATATACCTACTTACCAATTAGTATAAATATAAACGTACGGCAATGTTAGTGACTGGAACATCCCAACTAATGGTTGGGTAACGATTAACGTAATTAAGGGACCTTACATTTTTTTTACAACGGATTCCTCATTGCTGGATAGATTTATTAATAAAATTATTATTTTGTTTAAGCAGCAGAGCGAGCTTCCTGTGTGCTTAAGCATAAAAATAAATAAGTGATTCAGTGCTTACACACGCGAGTGGTACTTTGACCTTTGCCTTTTATTTTCTAGAGTTAGTTTAATAAAATCTTGATCGTAATGATTTCTTCTGTAAATAGTTTTTGTAGAATTGCTGTAGAAGATTTTTCGAGCACGTTACAATTTTAATATAATTATTGCCATTCCATACAAAAGTATGTTCCATAAAAAAGTATATACTATTCCAAAACTTTTTGTGATTGTGTATATCTTTTGTATTTAAAAATTTACAAAAAATCTTGTAGACAATTAGCATAGTTAAGATATGGCTACATAATAAAACGAAGCATTTATTTACAACTGAACAATTTGTGTAGGCACTTATGTTGAACATTATTGATCGATCAAGTAACTGCTCCTGGGGAAAATGTCCTACACGCTTTGATAGAGTATGCGCAAAATTCAAGTATTAGAAATTAATTATTTGGACGGAAAAGGTTTTTTTGATATTGGTTTATATAACAGTTTTATGACTAGGCCATCTTCAACTGAAGCATTTCTTGTGATTAGATAATACAGTTATGAAATTCTGTAACTGTACAAGACAGTATTATCGTTAAGCGACACAATCTTTTTTAAATAAGTTGAAATATGAACTGCAGCTTTTTCCATATCATCATCATTCGCCTGCTCTTATCCTAATCACTTGGGGTGGACGCAATATGTACTTCGTACATATTGCACAAGATATTGACAATAGTTTTACGATCGGCCGCCTGCCCGATGTCAACCCTCCTTGGGAATGCAAATGTTGTCCAAACGGCATCACGTGGAGTTGGCCCTAGTCGATATAAAGCCCTAGTCGTCATATACATTTTACAAAATCCACGAGCAAAGGAAGTTTTATAATATTCGTAGTCGTTACTACAGAGCAACTATTTTGTGGGATTTAGTTTTTAGCCTCAGATGGCTATGACAACTTTACCTGGATTGTGGGTCTGAAGGCTCTCAACCTGAACACAGTACCTTTTTGCACATACATCTTTATATATTAATTTCTACTGTACAAGTTCATGTGACTGAACAATTCCTAAATTGCTAAACACATTTTGATCAAAATTATATTTAGTAGGCCACCAGATAATTGCAATTCACTATCCGCTTGTTTGATAGCTAGCAATGTAATAAAATTGGAAAGAAGGTGACAACTTATATTGAGGTTAAAAAAATAATAGGTAATTGCTGCATAATCGAACATCATACACAAAACTAGGTACTATATCTCAGGTTCCCAAAGTACACAAACAAACGTCAAAAATTCGGTTTAAAGGATTTTACAGCGTAATGAATTCAAAATAGCTCTAGAAATTTCAATAGAACGTTTGCCAGTTTAATTACTAATCCGAAAAAAAATATCTTTGTCAAATCTACATTCATGTACCCAAATAGCGTTGTGGTGCGCCGCGTGTGCCTCTCTTGTCGAATGTTTTCAATTACCAGACAGGGTTAACATTTTGGAGAAGCCAAAATAGTTCAAGGCCGAGTGTAATGTGGACATTATATATGTATATTGGTAAAGACCCCAATCGAAAAAGGATTTCTTCAATTTAAAATACAAGCTTAGTAAAAGTCACTTAAAAGTTACAAGTGAGTCAGACGGAACAACACGTTGTTATAATGAATTTGCATGCGTCTGGCATTCGTTCCGAGAAAAGTGATAAATAAGCGAAAGGCGCTATCAGAATAAAATATTTTTGTAAAAGAATACGGCTGCCATTAGCAATAGTAAAACAGAACCGTATGGTTATACATTAAAATAAAATATATTGCATGGTACTGAGGTTCATTAAAAGGCTTAATAGTGTATAACTACAGTGTGATTCTTTATAAACTGCTATTGCAGTGATTTGATCCGTGCAGTGTGTTGACGATATGACCTCGAGTAGCCAGTATACCTAACATTGAAGTATTGACCCCACAACATCAAGATACTCGCCACAATATTAAAGTGCAAAGTAACGTTACTTCGACTAAATTTCTTAACAACTTTAGTTCGATCATGTACCAGTTAAATATTCTTACCGTTTATTAACGTTTATTGCCTTAAGTGATGTCAAGTAACGCTTACCTGAAAAAAAAAAGAGAACAGTTCATTAATATAAAATTGTCATCAACTTTCTTATTTTATGGGCCTCTATTGGAAATAGTTTAATTTTTCAGAATTGCATTATCAGTTTTAATTTACATACACTACCGTCCAAAAGTTTGGAAGCACACCTGTTTTCAAACAAAACAAATAAATGCCGACTAATAGCGGTAAAAATTAGCAATAATCTTAAGTTTTACAACCTTTTACGACTGTCTACACAAACACAAAAGGATTATTATCCTACATTCATCAAGTTTTATGGAATTCCTTAATATTGACGAAACACGTGTTTTATGACTTAATCCGTCGGCTACTTTATCCTATGCAATGGTGTAGTTTTATTGATAATGTTTGCTGGTTTTAACTTTTTTAGACCTTATTCAGTCGCACTTGAGCATTGGCACGTGAAAGTTGTGATATTAACATTGTCTGTATTCGAAAGATATCGGCTACTACTTTGACCGTATTTTTTCTTCTGAAAATGGCAAAACGCAAGCAAATCACGCTTGAACAGCGAAGCGCTATTTGCACTCTACGCGAGGAAGGATACAGTGAACGTCAAATCGCAGAAAGGCTCGGAATTTCTTGTAAAGGTGTCCACTATACCCTTGCTAGAAAACAAGAAACGGGGAAAAATGAAGATAGAAAGAGATCTGGTAGGCCCAAATCCACAACAAATCAAGAGGACAACTTCATTAGAGTTCTTTCTAAACGGAATCGACGCTTAACTGCACCACAGATCACTGCAGCTCTGAATGATACGCGAGAAACACCCATTTCAACAACTACTGTTAAAAGACGCTTACTGTCTGCGGGATTAAGAGGATGTGTTGCTGCTAAAAAACCCAAACTAACAAATCGACATAAGAAAAATAGACTAGAATGGGCAAAAGCGCATAAAAACTGGACTATAGAACAATGGGAAAATGTCCTTTGGAGTGACGAATCAAAATTTCAGATTTTCGGATCCTATAGACGTGTCTTTGTACGCCGGTCAAAAGAAGAGAGGGCTTCAGAGGCATGTACAGTGCCTACCATCAAACATGGTGGTGGTAATGTCATGGTTTGGGGGTGTTTTGGCAACAGTAAACCCGGCAATCTTGTGAGGATAACCGGAAAATTAAACAAGGAAGGCTATTTAAAAATTCTCCAAGATTCTGCCATACCCAGTGGACTAAGTCTCATTGGTTCTGGATTCATTTTTCAACAGGATAATGATCCTAAGCATTCGTCTAAATTGTGCCAGAACTTTTTAAACAAGAAAAAAGCTGAAAACATTTTAAACATCATGCAATGGCCATCTCAATCCCCTGATCTTTCTCCCATTGAACTTGTTTGGGATGAACTTGACAGGAGGGTGAAAAGTCGTTGTCCTACGAGCTCAGAACATTTGTGGCAGCTATTAGAGAACGAATGGAACAAATTAGATAAAGATTATTTTAAAAAATTGATTAATAGAATGCCCAGAATATGTGAGAAGATTATAAAGGAGAAAGGTGGACACTTTGATGAAGCTAAAATTTAATCTAATTTACCATTGTATATTATTTTTTTATTTTGTTTAAGTTAGTTTCTGTTTGTTCTTTATTTTTTTATCAATACATTTAAATTTAAATGACTTAGTTTGGTTTTATTCGATTTTACCTTGCTGCTTCCAAACTTTTGGACGGTAGTGTATATGCTCGTTTCTGGATGATAGAGATCGAGCTCTACCAACTAATAATAATAAATAATTTCGCAGACATGTTTGTTTTCACATTTTTTTTAGAAATAAATCCTTGTATCATAGTGTATATTACAAAAATACACCTTAACGGACGCAAATAACACGAATACCTAGACTAATACTTTGTGGATAATTCAAAAACTATTCTGCGTGGGATGAACCTATGACATTTGCATGTGAAGTATCGACTGCTTAGACTAGTCCATTCGTGTAGTCTAAGTAAAGTTCATAAGTTCGAATACCTACGGAAGGATAATCTTTGGAACTACTAATCAGATTTTAAAATTACTTTCACTAATATGAAGCCACATTATCCCAAAGCGCTATATATAGCGTTTACTTTAGCTATATAGAGCGTTTACTTTATGTCTCACAAATAAAATCACTGAAAAGTTAACGATGTTGTACATTTGTTTTGAACTCAAAAATCCTGTTTGTTATTCTTAATAATATTTAATACTAAATTAATAAAAAAGAAACGAGTATTTGAAACAAAGCGCATTATCGTACCAAACGGATGTTTTCAGTGTCACTGTGATACCGTTACTCAGATAAGCATGGAGCACAATACAAAATACTGTATTGCCGCCTACTGTATTTTATCAATTTTGCAAACATTGTACATTAATACACAAGTGATAACAGTACTTAATAACAAAAGTAGTTTTTTATAAATGCAGGCACTCTAACACATTGCAGACGGTTTATAAAAAGACGAAGTTGCATACAATGGGTTCATGTTTCCGGCTTGCGGTCACGAAATGAGAGACGACGGACAACTTCGACATTTTTGTTTCGCACAGACTCCAACAACCGTGTGTAAATTAAGGTCGTTTGTAAATCTGGCAAAGTGCCAAAAATAAATATCGACGAGACATTAGACATAACCGTTTGTAGTTCGGACAGTTAAATATTTTACGCAGATGATAGATATAATCTGAAAGTTATGAATGCTGTAACCATTGTCTCCTTCCTATATTGAGATGCAATAATAGAGAATCTACAATTCTAATAATATTATTAATGAATACAAAAGACTATGTGTATGTAAATATATTACTTTCTACGCTGCAACAGCTCAATAGATTTCGACGAAATTGTGTACTGTATTTTGAATTCTATAGTGTTTTTTAATTAGTAGTTTTTGTTAATTTTATTTTAATTTCTGTATCGTAGTATATTCTGTATAATAGTGAATATATAGACCATTCTAAATTAACATATAAGATACTTCTTTATCCCTATAGAAAATGCAACTACATATATAAGTACGAGAATAAGTACATATAATATGCGAGCTACATCTATCTATCTCTAATAATTGGATATTAGTATTAATTAGTAAATAATATAAAAATGGCCATAAGCTATACGAGATAGTCATATAAATACTATTTTGGATTTCATCTATGACAAAATAGCGTCTTAACATTAAAAAGTAATTCATTTTAACTGTTAGTTATTAAAATTTATTAATACTAAACTGATACGATAGACAGCTTTGCTACGTCCTTGTATATTACTAAGATCCATAAACGGCAGTCACCACTTACTTTAAGGATGGAAGGAAGGATGTAGGTACCGGGGGAGACCGAGACTATCTTACCTAGACCAGATCGGTCAGGTACTGAAGGAAGGTGGAGTCAAGAGTCTCCGAAACCGGCGAGCGTGTATGAAGAGAATTATGAATGTTGAGGAAGCGAGTGAAGTATGCAAGGATAGAGTTCTCTGGTACTCTGTTCTCTCTTCCTATTGATATGGCGTGATGATATGTATGTATCACTTATTTTCAGGGAGTAGATGTCTAGTATAGCCAGTTTGGTCTATTTTTAATTCTTATATAGATATTGTCATTTCAAAAACATATCCTCTAACTGGTGACTCAATACTGATACTAATAATAATCTATTTCCGACTAATACGAGACAAATTATTTAAGCAATTAAGCGATAAATATAAAGAGCTTCGTACAAATAAAACAAATATTGTGTCAGTCGCCATTGTACTGCAATAACGAACGGGAGGGTCAAACGAAAATATGAGCAAAACATTTGCAAAGGGATCTAATGAGACAGTTAGTATGGGTACAGAGGCTTGTGAAACATGTCAGACCGACGGCCAATGCCCTCACTAAATTTATTGACGCCGAATCATTTACTTTAGGAATAATAAGATTCAAATACTTATAACGAATATTACAGTTCGACAATAATGGTCTTGAATATCGATTAAGAATAGGTTTAAGTAGCACTAGAAATAAATATGTAGTTATGTCCATATGTGTGTATTACATAGTGAAACCTACATTTTGGGTCTCACGAAATATACATAAGTCATCATTATCCTGCTCTTATCCTGATTACTTAGTCGACGCAATATGCACTCCTCTTCCATCATTCATATTGCACACTATTGGCAATAGTTTCATGACCGACCTGCCTGAAATCAACCCTCCTTGGAAATGTAATTGTTGAACAGACGGAGTTAGCTCAGGTCGATATAATGCTCTCATACGTCTTTTTTTAGACATCCATAAGCAAAGTAATGGTTAATAGTATTCGTCGCTGCTACTATACAGAAATATATAATTAAGTGACAGACTAATAATAATTTGCGCACAATTTCCTTTTTGACCCCATCAACAATTCTAATGGTATGATGGAATTTACATGGCATTGCGATTGCAATTGAATGAATAATATAATAAAATATTTTGCCATAAATAGTGGCGCAATCCGTCAATAATTTCCTTTTACGAACAAGGATATATTACGAACTGTGCAGTTAAGTTTTAATCGTATTTACGCGCAAATACTACAGGGTTAAACTAACTAGTTCGTTAATTCACCGAAATAAATTTAATACAATTGTACACAATAAAGAAACTAATCAATTTATTAAAAAATACTGTTAATTTGCTTACCGTCTGATGCGGAAATAGTTGAATAGATTTTACCAAAAATTATGACGTAATAAGCATTAGTCCTCTCAAACGATTTTAAACATAATTCAAAATCTACATTTCGTTTAACTAAAGAGCGACATTCAGTACAAAGAGTCATGGGTTCGATTTCAACGCAGTATACCTAATTGTTTACAACACTGTCGTTTGTTGTCGGGGCATCGACGGAAAATATACTCGAAAGAGTAACCCGCCGGGCCGGCCACCGATATCAAGGAAGCGGTTCCAGTGGCCGGCTCAATGTGATGGGGAAGGAACACGGTGGTTTATGGGGCCACACGCCGCTCTTATTATAATTACTTTCCAGTAAAGTCGCCCACGACACAAAGATTTCTTCCTTATTGTGAAGGTAGCCTTATGAGAAAAACTAAATAAATAAAAATTAAATTGCTTGTACAATAGTTAATATTTAATGTGATCGTTCATCACTGGAGAAAACTTCCAATTGCATGATGCTGTCTTGTATTTCGATGCAGATACGTAACGGGAATACAATTGTATACTTATTACTACAATATCGCACGTAACAGTAGATGTTACAGAAGCCGATGACAATGTGGTGCTCTCATCAATCTCAAAACATTGACCGAACATTAATTTGTATTGTATGTAATCAATGTAATCATATACAAAATAAACATGGCTCTGATATCAAAGCAATCTATCATAATTAAGTTATATTCACAGACGAATGTTTGAGAGTTATTTAAAAACTAATACACCGTTTCTGTAACGAAATAATAAAAAAAACATGAACGGATATTTATGTTTGGTTCGTTCCATCGTTTCTTTTCTTTCAAGAGGAGGCGATAAAGATATGATAAAGAAGCCATATGGCGAGGCACATGTTGTATAACTATCGAAATTTTTATGCTGTGTTGACCCTGACCGTGGATATTGAACTTTTACAGTGATTAACCCCTAACCTTAATTGACTTATAGTACATGCACTCGTATTTATTTTTTCTAATAAATAAAATAAATAAACCAGAAAAACGTATACAATTTTCCATTTAAATTAAATAGCAAAGCATAACATTAAAGTTTAGTCGGTATTAGTAGTAGTATCGTAACTAAGTCACCATCGACTTTCTCTTATCCTAATTGCTTGGAGTGTAACCAATATGTCCAGATATATGGCAAATAATTTAGCCAATAGTCCTATGATTAGCCGCCTGCCTGACGTCAATTCTCCTAAGGAATGTAATTATTAACAAAATGGCATTAAATGGAGTAAGCCCAGGTCTATATAAATCTCTTAATCTTTTACGACTCCATGAGCAATGTAAGAGAGATAATATTTGTAGCCGTCATCACACAAAACTATATCGAGTCTTATGCATCTATATTTTTTTGAAAGCCCGAGTTTTGTTCCAGTCCATAGCCTGCACACACCCCGCAGAAGCCCTCCGGCGGCGTGTGGCCCCATAACCTACAGTATTCCCTCCCCATCGCCATTAGACCAACCCCTGGTCGCACCTATATCTAAGTATTAAATTCATATCACGCAAGTACCGCGAATGTAGAACTTAAAAACGAAAAACAAATAATTCAACGCTAACGGTTTCAGCTACTTTAATGATGTACAACATCATTCGAGTGTCTCGAGTGTTCAATTTCAAGAGCAAGAAAAGGACAAGGTCACTGTATAAAACGGGCCATTGAGATGAAACATATGTTCCACGTGACACCGCTTAACGTTACTGTTACAATACAGAGATGCACCAACTCCCATGTTGAACCGAGTTCTTTTTTTAAATGTCTATTTTTATATCGTCGTCTTTGTGTACGAAAATATATTAAGTAATACGTCATCATGAGGTAATTGAACAAAAACATTAATAATAAAAGACTGTAGTAAAAATATTATAAGAATTTGCTATGAGTTAACCTATCATTAACAAAAACCAAAGAACAACCAAGGATTTTGGCACTGGACAATTCATAACAAAACGCGCTAGCAAAAACACGAAGATAATATATTGACATTCCTAAATCAACTATCTTGCCAATGAAGATTTGTGTAAGAAAAAAAGACTCTCAGCGTGCTTTTATGCGATATTAGCGCACTCCATGGGGAAATAAACCGTTCTGAGACATCTAAAAAGCCGCCATTTCCAGTGGATAGCTTTCGTCGCGCATCAGTTTTCCCGTACTACGAGTTTATTAGAAATGTCAGGTAAAACAACCACATTTATTTGCCGAGGAAACACAGAGAACTCGCTCCAATAAACACCTCTTGAGTGTTTGGCGCATGTGTATATTTAAATAGATATAGATACTAATGAATGGTTTCCGTGAAAATAATATTATAAAGAAGTAAAGTTTGTAATTTTACATGTAAAAGATAATCTCTGGAACCATTGAAGAATAAAAAGAAAATAATCTTAACATATTCTTTTTCTTCCATTAGTCACATTAAATCTTTGCGATATAATCGGTCCAAGCGTGATAAAATGCATGTTGGTGATCCCGGCAAATATATTATTCCCACGGCAAAGTACGAGCACAATATACAAGCAACCACGCGCACAAAACCGCCGACAAAAACAATATCTAATATTTATATTAGTCCTCTATTGCTTATACAAGAATTTTTAAAGTTATATATAATTATCTCGAAGTAAGCTGTTTTTTTAGGAATTCATAATCAATTAATTCACAGATAAAAAAAACCGTTATTTTTAAAGGTTACTTTCACCAATAAAATCAAACCACAATTTAGTTTGGAGCAAAAATTTAGATTTTAATGTCAAATGGTATTTTTTTTTTTTTTTTTTTAAATATTTATTTTATACATGTCTACAAAAAGAAAGAGCTATTTAAACAATATTTAAATGCGTTTGGGAAGAAATTGGACAAAATTGATATTTCATCGGTATTACAAAACAAATCTGAAGACTGAATTCTTATAGCAGAATATTATATTATTTGTGAAAGGTGTTGTTTAGTTTTTATAAAATTTCTCGCATGCGTCGATATTAACGTTTGATGCGCAATTTTAAACAATATTTTTTACTTACCCTCTAAGAATGAACACTAAGCAAATATCATCATCATTCTCCTACTCTTATCCCAATTACTTGGGGTCGATACATTATGTACTTTTGGTTCATAGTACATATTGTAAAAGTTATTGGCAATTGTTTTATGACCGGCCGCCTGCCAGACGTCAACCCTCCTTGGGAATGTAATTGCTGACCAAATGGCATCAGATGGAGTTGGCACAGGTCGTTATAAAGCTCTTAGTCGTCTTTTACGACATCCACGAGCAAAGTAAGGGTTGGTAGTATTCGTAGCCGCTACCACACAGCTGAGCAAATATCAAATATCAAATAGCAAATATCTCAAAATAAATGTTATCTTTAGGAAAATACGGTTTAAAACTTACATTACAATAGGTCACCAAATGCTAATTTCTTTGTAATATAACCTGTGGTCAGTAATATTAGGTAATAAAATAACATTCAGAAAAAATAAATATCGCCATCTATTGGCAAATCCTAATAAACGTTATGACATTCACAAAAACTTAGGTAGTAATTGAAAAATAAGTAAACAGCTACAAGTAAAAGAGCAAAAAACGTTTTATAAGGTGTGAGGTATTCGCACGGCTCTTCTAGTATATGATAATGTTTAAAGCTTCACATTAACATCTACTTGCCAACGATCCTGCATTATATAATGGGTACTATATCTTTACTATTATTATATTGTTAGTAATATCTTATAGTTAATTCCCCATAAACTCTATAATGGTTTACAAAAGAAAAGGTTTATTTCTCGTGTACCATCGAGTCACAGTATAGCGTAATGGTGGCACTGCGACGTCGTATTGGTACTACAGATAGCAACATAGTATCTGTCATAAAAATGTGTTATGGTAAAGATGCTTTTTTTGTGTTTGTCTTTTAGCTGTTAGCCGCAGATGGCTGTCATAGCTTAACCCGGACTATGGGTGAGCGAACTAAGGTCTCTCAACCCGGAGTAAAGATGCGCAGGAACACTCCTATTAATATTAAAGGTAAAACTCAAGAAATCTTAAAATGGCTGTAAAAAGCATTAGGTTATGTTTACGACGTATTTAATCACTGCACCAATGTTTATGTAACAAATAGATTTGTGGTTATACTATTTTAAGATAGATTTTATGACAAGAATCCGCCTGGTTCTTTGCTTACTCTTATAATGGATGTGTATAGAAAGTCTATTCGGGGAAGCACATAAAAGTTGTTAATGCCACTGGTTTATGGCTAGAGAATGCATGTTTAAGTACTACGTAAAAATACCTAATAAAATTAGGTAATTATTACCTTGTGTAATCTAAAAAAGGTATTAGTTATTATTACTAGACAAAGTCATAAACGCTTAAGAATATTATACAAAATCGGTGAACATAAATAAGCCCTTTTTCCAATAATTGCATCAGATCATATATATGGTGGGTACGTAATTGTAATAGTTAATACTGTTTCAGTGCCCGAGTAAGCTACTTGTAGTTGCGGTTCATTTAGGTAGGTATCTGCTAATGGTGTCTTTATGCATTCCTAAATATTAACTGCCAATTTTTATAAAAATAAACAGAAGCTTTAATTTTCAGTTAATTAACTTATTAGTGCGTCTACATTGTCAATTTAAAAAATACATTATTTCGTTTCACTTAAATATATCTGTCCACAAAATAATCCCATTTTAATGTTTCACATCATTTTTAAGATAATTTTATTAGGATGACATGTAAATGTATGTATCTAAGTATGTAACTATCAGTCATTTAGAACATTATTTACCGCATTAATTAATGCAGTACGCAAAAATTAATGCAGTAAATAATTAAGTCTCAATGTATTTTGAAAATTTTATGCATTATTTAACTTTGTATCTATGCCCCGACATTGTGAACAGGTTCATTAGGATTATAATATCAAAATTTCTACTATTTATAATTGAAAAGTAATTTGACATTCAAAGTTCAACGTTAAAAGACCAAGATTTTTTCTTAAACCGTAATGTACAGTAATTGGATGTTTGACTGTCATCAAAATACTAAATGACTGCTATTTTTTTATAAGAAAAGTATATTTAAGTTTCTGCAATAAAAATAAAACGTATAAGGAACGAAAAAGTTAAAAGCTTTTAAAGTTATTAGGGGAGCGTTTCCTTTTCTCGCATACCAATGTTTGTAATATTGCTTTCTGTCTAATAAATAAAATTAAAATGCTATAGTGTGCTAATGTTGTTTTCACAATTCAATATAGCTTTAGTTCATTTTATATATATATATAACATAAAAAAGTAGTCACAACATACCAGTTTTTGCAAGTGTTTTGGTAAGGTAATTAAATAAAATGTTTGCTCTGTTTCGTTCTTTCTTGTCTATTACTTCTACTGTACCTAAATTAGTTATAGGAAAGAGTAATAAGTTTTTAATGCACAGAATTAACATATACAAATATAGGGATCCCATATTAGCTTATAAGACTAGTTCCTTAAATGTTTACGGTAATGGTTACAAGAGAAATCACTTAGAAGCGTAAGTTTCTTTTTAACATCACAATGCCAGCGATTATGGATGAGCACTGTAGAGAAAACAACCTCAATACGATGAGTCAGTCAGCAAAAAGTTTAAAAATCTTCAATAACTACATGTGTGTTTATTCGAAGATTGATTGAATCGAAATGTATTTTGTAGTTCTAACAAAAGCCAATGTGCTTTTGTTGATCAACATCTGTATGAAATCTAAGAAAACAAATAATTTCGATTATTGACATGATCGTTTTCAGAATCATTCGTCTTTTTTTGTTAATAATGTCACATAATTTCATCGGTTATCATGTATAAACGGTGCAGGAATGTTTATGCACGACACATATGTTGACAACTTTATATAATATCTCAATTTTGTATTATAATCTTCAACCTTATCGAAAGGCAATATCTATTCACCGAGATGATCCGGTACGAAATTCGCCGGTTACTTTTAAGAAATTAAATAAAAGGGTCCAATTAAACTACTGCAACGCGGTAGCCAGCCGTCCGCCGTTTATAAGCTTGCTGTATCTTAAGAAATGTTAAGGTAGGCAAGTGAAGTAATATGTTAAAATACAAATTTCCAAAGACTATGATTTCAATTGTCATTACAATAATACAAATAAAGTTCAAAGTTGACAGAGAACCCACCATACAAGAAATCAGATTTTTATCTTTTCTTTTACAAAAGTATTCAAAAAAGTTTATAGTCAGGGCCGTCTTAAACCTTATGCCGGGAACCTTGGGGACGCAAGAATTTAGGTGACAGTGGAAAAATAAAAAGTTAAATTATAAGAAAAATAAATTCTATATTTATTTTGATTGATTGATAAAATCAAAAATACATTGTCAATTAGATATGCTGCAGGTTTGAATTGGTTAAGGTCAATTCTTATCTGTCGATCTATTTATCTAAAGAATAACATGTAATATGATATCTAGCACGGAGTTTAAGGGCCCTATGGGGATCCTCGACATGGGCCCCGAATGCACTTATGGTAATGGCGGTACTTACAATTTGCTAGTGTCATTAAATTTTCTTTTTTCTTGTATTATATTGTACACAAAAATAACGTGCTATGTATGTAAATATAAAGATATTTATAAGTTTATAAAAATATAAAGTAATATACTAGATATAAAAATACGCCGGATATATCAAGAAAACAATTATAACACCAACAGTCAAGTTTAAAAAAACCTAAAACAAATTTATAATTACCTTCAAAAATCTCACAACTATTTTTGCTCCAATTAATGTTACTTTAGCAATTTATAATACCAATTACGGTAGGCAGCGACTTGGGTCATCATTCTCCTACTCTTATCCCAATTACTTGGGGTCGGTCTTCTGTCAGTCCCAAGTACTTGGTAGTGGGTACAATATGTACTCTTCTTTCATAGTACATATTGTAAAAGTTATTGGCAATAGTTTTATGAAAGGCCGTCTGCCAGACGTCAACCCTCCTTGGGAATATAATTGTTGACCAAACGGCATTCGTCGTCGTCTTTTACGACATCCAAAGTAAGGGCAAAGTAAGGGCAAAGTAAGGGTTGGTAGTATTCGAGCAAAGTAAGGGTTGGTAGTATTCGTAGCCGCTACCACACAGCAAAGGCGACCTGGGTGTATCTCTCATATTATTGATATCCATAAACGATAGTCGCCACTTACCATCAAGTTGGCTGTTAACTCGTCTGCCACTAATATACATTACAAGAAAATAGTAAAATAGATTGCAAGTCACGATCAATTTCATTACACATTTAATTAATTATATCAGAGCAATACCAACATGTTGAAATTAACTTGCATACATTTATTTTACAAAACAATAATGTGTGCTAACCTAATCTAATGCGCCAAATATAATTATCAAATTTTAATGTGCAGTATTAGATCATTAACACTAAGTAAAATATAAAATTCTTCGTTCGTACAAATATTTTTAGACGGTTACAAATTATTCCTTTAAACCCAACTTCCTTCATTAAAAAATTAAAAAATATACATAACTAATGTTTAATTTTCTTTAGCTATTCTTGCTTTAAAGAATTTAAAAATATATAATATTAATAAAAGCAATGACTGAGAAATCGATCTACTATCACGTTGATAAGACGGTTTTGCATTGGTTTTTGTTTTGCATCGTCTTCTATTATCATTTAGGAAAGACGGGAGAATTTTTATTGCATCACCACACGAAAGGTGTACTTATTATATAGCACTACATATTTCGCTCACTTTTAGAACAATCATTATAAGAACGTATTAGCCAAAAAAAATACTAGTATGAAAATAATTTTAGTAAGTATATGGACGTGCTAAATGTATATTATTAATATTAAATAAACAATAACGAATAAACTCCAAATTAAACAGCTATATGAAATCTCATTTCTTAAGACAAAGTTATTCTCTAAACCGGAAATCCTGTTTATAGTGACGTACATTAAAATATTTAAGAATACATAATTAGAACGTGGTCATTTTCATGTCTTGAAGAAATATTAATAAAATTACTGAAATTTAGCATTTAATATGCTTAATTATTTATAAAATCCGATTACGAAATGAATTTTTTTCATTTACGTAATCGGATTTTATAAATATTAATAAAGGTAAAACCAAAGATTTTTTTTGTCTTTGATTTTTGTTGTTTGATTGTCCCTTACAAAACTTAAGGTCAAAGCTATTTAAATGCTACAAAAAATAAATGTAGATATTAACTAAAAAGAATATAAACAGGATGTCCGCGACACATATCTTTATGTCCAACAGCTCGTCAAATATCCAAATGAAATGACAAAGAAATGAAGGAGAGCTCAACCAATGATAGGAACTATGCGAGTAAAACATGTCTTTCGAGTCAGTGACCGTACGCGTGCACTCCGCGGATCCTCTGCCCCCACCACCCCGGCAAGGTCAAGGGACCCCTCCGTCCCGCTTTAAAGTCTATTCCTGGAAACAATCCCATTCAAACCGCTACAAACGTAGCGGGCTTGTCAAATATCTTCAGATTTAACTGCAATGATTGTATTGATTATTCAGAATATATGATTGCAATGTTACCGTGTGGTTACGGATTAAGAATACAATTCACTACCTCCTATCTTACCCGTGGGTGATCGTAAAAAACGACTAAGGGATATAAAACGCATATAACATCCATTCAAGACAAGGAAAACTCGAAAATAAAAAGCCCATACTAACACGTCAGACAAGCGGTATAGTGATTCAATTTCCCTTCCATTATGGAGTAGGCTGTAACTCAGCAGTGAGACATATATGAGCTGAGATGTTGAATGTTTTGTTATTATTGAGTATCTTCTAATTCGGACCATATACTTCTAATTACTACGCACAGTCGTCCTCCTCCAAAAAACTGAATAAAGATGACCAACTATCCTGTGCTGATCAGTCATCATAGCAAACAGCTGTGAATTTTGTTAGCGTTTGCTAGTCAGAAGTCATAGAATGAATCCAGGTTTTCTAATTATTTCTACTGTTTACACGAGTATTACACATTTAGAATAAAACTATTATACTTTTACGGATGCTATCGCGTTTGTATTTGATTTTTAATTGCCCGACTTTTCGAACACTTTACAGTGATCATGGTTACGGGTGGATTAAGGTGTCTTACTTCCAAAAAGTCATCGTTATTACAGTAATTTATATCTACCCGCTACAGTATGAGTTATTAAAGTTTGACCCACATTCAAACTCAAACGGAACCTTAAAAGTAGTTTTATTCTACATGTTCTTTTTACCCAAGCTGAGAGAAAGCCATCTATACATGTGATAGCATAATATATTCACATTGGTATCATCATCCTCCTCTTATTCAAATTACTTGGAGTCATCACAATATATACTAATATTATTTTGATATGTGCATACATATTCACATTGGCGTGTGGGTAATTCAATAATATTGATATTATTAAATCTATTTTATATTAAATGTGCAACATGGTATTTGTGATAATTAATTGTAATAGATTTTGTTTTCAAGTGTTAAGAGTATTCTACAGTTGAATTTAATATGTCAAATAATAACATCAATTAGGAGCATAATAAATAAATTACTGAGTTATAATTTAAGTAATTACATATTGACTATACAATTTAGATAATTGGTCATTAATAATTATTGTTAATAATAATATTTAAAGAGTATAGCCACAATAAAAAGACCAGTAAAAGACGACTACGGCACATAAACAGTTGATATCTCACTGCTAAAAATCGAATCAGTTAGCCAAATTGGTATAGTAATATACTTTCGAATGTACCAATTTCTAGAATGGCGAAGAAGGCTCGTGCATAACAGTAATACGTATATGTACTCAGAAGATAAAGTATTAACGTCGAAACATACCTACACTAAATAATAAGAATAAATTGTATGACTACACATTAGCTCTATTAGACCAAAGAATTGGATCGCATGCAAATTCGCAATGGTGTGTAAATATGTCAAGCATGTCCACTATGTCACGCAATAAACACCTAATAAGCAGCACCTATTATCACTTGATATCGTAAGCAATGAAAAGGTCATCTTAATTCACCGTAAACAAGCCAGTCTACTAGGAAGTAAATACAAATTGGTAAAACGTTGTTTGCATAATAGTTTCGCGATAGCGTTTCGACCTTAGCTAAACTATGTTTTGAGTCAACCTATTTAACTACACGGAATTTGAAGGCAATCTGGCTTGGAAGATATTGAATAATTCTAGTAAATATTTTATATTAATAAGCAATAGCACAGAGTAATAGTGATTGAGTCTGTTGTATGGTGCTATATTATTCCTACATCAACAATATTGTAAAGAATCGTACATATGTAGATAAAATTGGAAAGGCGATGATCAGTTAAGGAACATTCGTTTTGATAGAGAGATATCTTAGCAAAATCATTTGACTCTATAAAAACCCGAATTAAAGCAAAAAATAAGTAAGAGCTTATTCGTGACTTATGATCTTTTCTAGTAATCTTAATAGCTAAAATTCGGTGGTGAAAGTATTGCATAAGCACATATTATAGTTGTACAAAGGTTAAAAATAAAAACGCTCTCATCATTGCAATATAAATTTGAATAGATATTTCTGACACGTAAACATAGTCATTAGTATTTACACTACTAAGAACAACGTTAAAGATAATATCGTAATTCTTTATCGTAAAAACTAATTTCATTATTTTGTAATGTTAATCGCTAAACCGCCTAACTCTATATGCAATAAAGGATCCAAGTTGAAATAAAACTTGTGAACTGATATAAGGATTACAGCAGAGCGAATCTTTTCTTCAGTGGGAGGTTGCTGCAAATTTATCTGTTATATCATGGTAGACAGACTGGTTGAGACAGGGATTTATTTCAATTTTCCATACTCTTGAAGTGTTGCTTTTTTTGACAGGTAATTAAGTACATATTGCCTGTATCATTCAGGGCGACGAAGGGTGACGTGCAGCTCCATAACCTGCCGTATTACCTCCTCCCTATTTCTTTTGGATTGATACTTTGACATAACGGTTTCGGGTGGCGAACTAATCGTCGATCTGTCCACCCATGACCGGTTATTAACTATTAAGACTTTTAGTCAAGCTCAAAGCAGTGGTGGTTACATATAATATTCTTAAGTCATCACAACATGAGACTTGTTTTTAATTCACAAAAAATACTTGTACACAAATATAAAATTGATGAAGCCATAAATTAATCCAGAATCAAAGCAAGTTTATGTTGATTTCATGATTCTATTAAACCTTTTTTATTAATAGTACTTACAATAGTACTGACTGTGTTACTGACAATAGTTAAATACTAAAAATATTCTGGCTTCACCGTATAACTCGATCGAATTGTATTCAAAATCAAGTTGATGAAGAGAACGTTACGCTTGGCCGGATCTTTTATGCAACTTTTTATTGTTGCAGTCACGGCATGTGAATACGTCACACTACAAAATACAGTGTGAACAAGTTCAGCCACGTAGGAACAGTGAAAAAGTCAAGCGTAATACAATTTTCAGACATATTACGTTGCTCTCTCAAACGCCGTTGGAAGGAAGTCACGAAATTCACACATCTTCAAGAACGCTTATTGAACACTCATAGATTTCCTAATAACATTTTTTTCGTCATTGCACATGCTTTTCTCTGCATATAATTCTTAAAAATACCCCAGATAGTAATAATTGGGTTTATGCTACTTAATATACATTTCTAAATTATATAATATACTTAATGGTAATTAATACTTTTCAAGTCTACATAAACAGTGTTTTCTTCATAAACAGTTGCGCAGGTATGGCACTTATCGATCGACTGATTTCACATTGGAATTAAATGAAAACTATTTTTTCTATCGATAGTCGTAGCTTTTATCGGTTTTTTCTCAGCCTATACACGGCCTTTCATTTTGCATCAAACTTCACTGGGGAGAAAGTGTTCTGCCATCACACGCTGTCTTCAATTGAAACAATTTTTGTAATATCAAAGTTCGCATTAACCATGACTAAAATGAGTCAAGCTCGGTGACCGTTGTACAATTGCCACCATGCAAAACATCAGGTATAGAAAGCGACACCAACAATCCATTGCACCGAACGAACAAAGACGTATTTACATTTAATAATGCTGCATGTGAATGTCAATAATGATCGACCATGATGCTAATGACAGCGTATACAGCATTTAGTATGCGCATAGCAATATATTAAACAAAGGAAAACAGGGGCATACTCAATCTATTTCCTTTTAATATCAAACAACATATATAAATATGAATATTTAATACTATACTACATAATAAAAGCCGTGCTAATACGTAGCACCATTAGTAGAGGATTTATTATGTATGTAACTGTAACCTAGCTACAGCATCCATTTATCCATCAGTCCGTAAACGTTCACTGATGAACAAATGCCTCCGTATGAGAATCCCACTCAGAACAGTACACCTAAATCCAATGGCTTTTTGCGACTTTCGAGTTCGCCTAGTGATAATTCGTCCTGCGCTGCCTCTTCCGTTTCGTGGTCGCCACTCGAGAACTTTTCCTCAACGGTCGTCGGTTCGACGAGTGTTGTAGCCTGCCCATTGTTACTTTAACGTACCTCGTCGGGCTATGTTGGTTGTACCCATTCTTCTACGGATTTTCGTATTCCGGTTTTTATCACATAGAAAAATACCCATGATATCACTCTTCATAGCATACTGAGTGACTGCGCTACCGTCACATAGAGACGTTTCAGTGCCGTAAGTCATCGCTAGTAACACACAACGGTTACTGACCTTTGTTTTTAGAAGCATGTTTAAACATTTTGAGAAACATATGCACTTAACGATGAGATATGTTATAGAATCAGCAGATGTTTTGTGGAAAATATTAATTTTAAAAAGAGTTATTTAATTTTCATCAATATAGGAGGTAATTCTTATTAAAGTCGTGAAAACTGGCTGTGAAATTATTTGATGATATCATGAAACGCGCACACTATGTTGTATACAATATACATACATAATATAGGTATATAAGCATAGACTAAAAATAATTTCTTGAATGTTGGCAGAAGCTTCATTTTCTAAAGAATTTTTGCAAACTTCCAAATGCGCAATGAATGAATATTAACATTTTGCCAAAATATTATAAAAAAAACCTTTGCAAACTTCATAAACTTTAAATTGTAATCTAGTGTTAACTTTAAAAATACTAATTTTGCTCTGTGATAATTTTCAACTCATGAACTCATCTATTGTGATAGTACTTTTAAATTGGTAGTTTCAAATACTTTTAAAAACTTAAAATTCGTAAAATATGTCCTCTCTATTCTGCTCGCTGCCTCCTGTCACGAAAATGCAACCTAGAAGACGTCTGAGCTTAAGCTAATCTTTTCAAGACCGTTTACTTTCACACTATGTAATACAGCTCTAAAACGTTTACACTAACGACGAGATGAAAAAAATAATTTATACAAAAATAGCTTATTTGTGCAAATAAACTGCACCGTGCAAGCATTTTATTGCGCAACCTACCAGCTATCGTGACTCATCATAGCATTTTTTTTAATAGTTGTATTAACCTAAAAAAATAGACGTGGATTAGTAAACCATGTATTTATTTTTTTATACGTTAATGTAAAATCATGGTTCAATGGGCAGACACTTTTAATTTTGGACATTCTATTCGTCCGTGTAGTGACAGAGTAAGTATACATTTTTTTGTTCGGCGAGTGTTGTAAAATACGATTAAGAGATGTAAGAACAAAACAACACTGTGCGTAAATGAAAACCAACCTTAGACAGGTTGGTATTTTTTTAACAATATGGAGTAGATTCACTTCTCTCCCATTTTGCAGGAGGATTAATGATCAATAGTAATAATAAATAGATTGAAGAAAAATTCGTCGTTGCTGAACCTAGCTTTTTACCATAGATACAAAATAACGACAGCGTTAAGTAGGATGCTAGATGCGATAAGAGGCAGACATTTTTTTAAAAGCTTAATGATAATGCAGCAATATCCGAACGAAATCTTAAATTACCCAAACATAAATATGGTACCACACTAATAAATCCCATGTTATGGTACTAAACGGAATTTTGGGGAAAAAAGGAAATTTCTTACGCCTCCAATGAATAAATTTCGAGGCATTTTATGCAATATAATACACAGAAAGAGCTATAAAAGAAATAATAGATCATCACGTATGTTTTCATTTCTTGCCAAAATTACCCGACAAGATCCTTAGTAGCAAAACTATCTATTTACAAAACACGACACGCTTGACTTACATAAAGACGAGATGTACAAAAAAGAAACTTCGATTTAACATTTCATTCATTTAAATGAATGATCAAAAAAACTTGGTTTAAGGACACTTTTCGTAATGATATATCTTCGCGTGTCTTGATAAATTGGTGTATTCATCATCATTCTTCTGTTCTTATCCCAATTACTTGGGGTCGACGCAATAGTTACTAGTACATATTGGCAAAAGTTATTGACAATAGTTTTATGACCGGTGGCTTGCTTGACGTCAACTCTTTGAGAATGCAATTGATGACCAAACGGTGTCAGGTGCAGTTGATCCAAGTAGATAGATATAAGGCTCTTAATCGTTTTTCGAGCAAAGTAAGGGTTGCTAGTATTCGTCCGCTACCACACAGCACTATATTAAATTAGTATATTGCAGTATAAAATTAGTATACATATAATAAAATTCACCAAGTTATCAAATCTGCTTAAGCACTAAACCCAATTATCGTTGAATAGCTGTTACGAAACAGTTCGAAAACATCCTCATCATTATCATCATCATTTTGCCTATCATCCCAATTAAGATAGACGGCACAGCATATTTTCGCCCTCTACAAAAAATACATGAAGAGCCTGAATATGTTACTTATAATTTTTGCAACTTACGACCGACCTATCCAAGTTTAACTAACCCTTGTTGGAAATGTAACCGTTAAATAAAACGTACGAGAAGGCCTTAGGGCAGTGTGCAGGCGGTTTTGACGACATCCTTGAACAGTTTAAAGTAGCTAGTTTTTAGCAATGTATACCTATGCATCGCAAACTATGTCCAACAGTGAACGTGATGAGTTGAGTAAACGGCCAGTTCATTCTATTTGATATTACAAATGTGAAAGTTTGTGAAGATGTTTGAACGTTTGTTACTCATCCACGCGTAAACCTTTGAACAGATGTGGATGAAAATTGACACACAAATAGACCATTATTACATTGTATACTTTTACACATACATATCATCGCACCAAATCCCTTTCAGGGTAGGCAGAGACAACAGAGTGCCAGAGAACTCTATCCTTGCATACTTCACTCGCTTCCTCAACATTCATAATTCTCTTCATACAAGCTTGTACACTTTTATCTCGGTAATATGTTCCTTTGGGATAATTTAGTGATAAAATTTATATTGTGAAAGTCACCTTTTACGCGTGCGAAGGCGCTTATACTGACGATATTAGGGGGTAAAATAAAGTAACATTAAGCAAATGTGTATTGTTTACAGACTACATACGTGAAAACTACGGGTAGTGGGTGCACAAACATTGTTAGAGTTAAACACAGCTCCACATTATGTAGCTAATGGTTGCAATTAGTAAACGGTCAACGCTTTAATGGGTGATCGTTAACTAATATCAGATTTCGAAATATGGATCAAATGTATCACGTGAAATCCTTACGCGACACTGATTATAATAAATCTTAAAGATAAGAAAGAATGAACCGTGTTACGTCAAGTTATAATGAAACCAATGATATCAGTGTAATCACGAAAAAATAGCAACTTTTATCACGATATTTATAAGATTAAATTTTTTTTTAAATATAATTTACTCTCAAAATATATACAATAGATTTTCAACGCTAAATTACAACTAAATAAATATCGTGCATCAACAATTTGTGTTTTATAAATAAAACTTATTTGTATCAGCTGTATGATATCTAAGAAATCTATTATTTATTACGATAATCGAGAAAATGAAGCCGGTAAGTTTATGAGAATATTATCGTATACAGCCTCGCCACTGTTTCTCAGAGCTTTTCACTGTATGTGCTTTTGTAAAAATGGAGACAATAACAAAGATACAAAACACTACTTGGTCTTTCTATGAAATATTTCATAAAAAAGCATCCACTTATTTTACACTTAGTGACCGTGCGAATCCGGTCCGCTAGTTAATAAATACATTCCAATTAATTTACACTGTCTTTTTCAGACCAAAAAGTATATATTAAATGCATATAGTAGTATGTGTAGAGAACTGGGAATAACATGGCTCATCACAGCTTTTAATGCCGTTAATCGTATGAGTCACACAAGGGCATCAGATAAAAGACATAGTCAACTTGACTTTCACTAGGTAGTTTACTAAGGCTATGTGGCCTATCCATTGATCCATCAGCCTATCAACATGACTGCTCATAAAACCAGCTCATCGCGCTTGACAAGCGCATTAGTGATCGCAGTTGGTATTAAGACTTTCCCAGGAGAATAATCCTGATCACTCTACTGGTGATCTCGCAGCTAGTTTTTAGTTACATCTGCGGTAAAATGAGAGATCATGGGACAGTATTAATTTATCGGCGACACTGTTAAAAAAATCATGGTAATGTAATATACTTTCATAAGAAAAGGTTCACCAGACATTTCTGCAGCAGTATAATTTAGTGAACACGCATGCATACGTATGCATAAGAATATACTCCGCCTATTTGTTTAATCTCTGGCTTCAATTTATGTGAGCTCATTTGGCAAAAAGGTCAGCTCTAAACAATCAAATACACATGTACACTTTCTGCCAAACCACTTTCTTTATTTGTATTATTACAAGTAGTTTACTCAAGCGATCAAGCCCGCGTGCGTGGGGGGTTTATTTTTTTTTTCCTATTACTTTTGTGAGCAAACAAGCAAACACACCTGATGATAAATTACTACCGCCTATGGCCCTTTGCAATACCAAAGATACAGCAAGGCCGCTATTATTGACAACTCCAAACCCATCCAGAAAGTTGGATTGCTGGCTCTCTCGCTCACTGAACGAAATGTAACAGCACATTGTTTTTTTTTATATAGCTTTTGATGGCAAACGAGCATGCAGCACACCTGATGGAAAGTGTTCTGCCGCCCATGGACCTTTGCTATACCAGGAGTAGGTATAGCTAGGCCGCTGCCTACCAATATAAACCCCAAACCCACCCAGTTGGGCTTCCAGCTCTCTCGCTCACTGAACGAAACGCAACAGCACATTGCCGTTGCTTGGACATCGATCTTCTGCGAGTGTGGTACCACCCCAGACGGACCGGCCCGCGGCTGTAGACAGAAAACTGACAACAGCGTAGTCCTACCACTATTGTCACTGTTCAGACGTCGATTTTGTGCGAGAGTGTGGTACTACCCCGAACAGACCGGCCTACGACTGCACAGAGAAAACTGTCACCAGTGTGGCCCTGCCACTTTTTAAAGTTTTGTAGAATTAGATTATTCAGCCAAGACTACAATTTAAAAATCTTTTTAAACACATAAATTGATCCAGACTGTTAGAGCCGTTTTCGTGATATACGAAATATAATATAATGGTACTTCTAATCAATAACAAACTTCAAGTTATGTGATATAAACTATAATTCTATATTTGATTACGGTACATAACACCTTGTATTTCCGTGTGGTGACGGAGTAAGAATACAATACACCACCCCCTATCTTACCCGTGGGTGATCGTACGAGACGACTAAGGGATATAAAACGCATATGACATCTATGCGAGAGAGGGAAAACTCGAAACAAAACCCTATACCAACACGTCTGACCAGCGCGGTATAGTAGGTTAATTTCCCTCCAATTACGAAGGAGGTCCGAGCCCAACAGTGGGACATTTATGGGCTGTGATGATGATGATGATGATGATGATGAACACTTGTATAGATATATATCTATAGTAATATTGAGTCCTGTAAATACAAGACATCTGACAGACCTGCGTCCATTTTTAACGCTGTGTAGGGAGATTTAACGTCTCACTGATCATAAAATTATATAAAAACCTATGCATCCTGTTTTGCTACTCTACCTAAATTAGAGATAGAAGACACCTTGTGCCAATACCGAATAGACAAGGCCAGAAATGATATACACTAATTGAATGAACAGATGGCAAAGTTGTCTCAGTACCGGCCTATCGTGCCGATTGTTTTAGGGTGCCCGAACGAAAGAATAAGCACTAAAAATTTTCGTTATATTATTATTATACAGGGTGTCCCAAAATTCAACGATAAGCCGGCACCAGCAGATGGACCTACATATGACTACTCGAGAACAAAAAAGAAAAAAATTCTACCTTGATTTTTTTTTTCATTACGACAAAAAAACCGATTTCTTTAAAAATCGTCATCTTTTATTATATTATTAAGTGCCATTGCTACAATTTTACAAGTAATTCTGTGATTTTTTTTGTATTGGCAAGGTAAGTAGTACTACTATCGATCACAACCATTAAAAATTCCAGAATATCTATAGTTTTTACACAAAAATCAACCAAAACTATGTTTTTTTCATAAATTATGTAAGATTTTGACTTTCAGCTCACTTTCACTCATCACAGTGAAAAAAAAAAGTATGGACACTACTGTGGCAAATAGTATTAAAAATTGGCGCAACTAACTACAATTCTAAAATGGTATAACATTCTAGGCAAACTAGCCACAAAAATATACTTAGGTGTACTATTTCAAAATAACAACCATACTTCGAAAATTGTTAGTGTTGATAGTAATCACTTCTACTATGTAGCCAAAATGTTTTTGTTGCAAGTTCTCAGAATTTGAATGAGACATGTGCGTAGTCCATAAGATAACATAAGTTAGAAAGAGATAGATATAGAGAGATTAGAATTTACTATATTATTAAAATTACAATAAATGTTCGAATTGTTTGCCATTGGCAGTAATGCAGGCACGACATCGCCTTAAAAATGAACGTTTTATTTTTCTTGCATATCTGATTCTGTTCATGTGATCCACAGCCTGAATTATTTTTTGGCGAAGCTCGTCCAAGGTTGCAATGGGTTTTGAGTAGACTCTGTCCTTTAGACAACCCCAATAGAAAAAATCCAGGGGATTTAGATCGGGTGAACGGGGTGGCCATAAGATAGGACCAAGTCGCCCGATCCAACGCCCTGGGTACTCTTGGTCTAAGTACTCTCGCACAGGGCGGGCATAGTGAGCTGGGCAACCATCGTTTTGAAACCACATGTTTTGCAAATCACTTAAGGGCACGTCTTCTAATAATCCTGGTAACTCATTTTGTAAGAAGTTCAAATAGCTATTGCCATCTATGTTTCCTTGTAACTCAAAGGGCCCTATCACTTTTCCATTTATTATGCCCGTCCATAGGTTAACCTTAAATTGATATTGGGATTTGTCTTCTCTCACCAGGTGCGGATTTTCATTGTTCCAGCTATGAAGATTGTGAAGATTTAAATAGCCATCTTTCTTGCAGGTTGTTTCATCCGACCATAAAACTTTGTCTAAGAATTGGGGATCTTCCCTGTGTTTTTGCAGCATTACACGGCAAAATGCGACCCGCAGTGGATAGTCCCGCGGTAATAACGCCTGCACGCGCCTGTAATGATATGGATGAAACTGGTGACGTTTTAAAATTCTATGTGCAGTACTTTTTGGAATTCCCGTTGCTACTTGTATGCCACGTACAGAGGTAGTTGTATCGCTTTCTATTTCTTTGAGAACTTCTTCATCGTGTTCCGATCTAGGTCTTCCAGCGTTTCTCCTGTCAGATGGT
Source organism: Lymantria monacha (assembly GCA_905163515.2). Classification (NCBI taxonomy): domain Eukaryota; kingdom Metazoa; phylum Arthropoda; class Insecta; order Lepidoptera; family Erebidae; genus Lymantria; species Lymantria monacha. Next base: position 12,764,023 of record LR991092.1, on the reverse strand, counting down.
ATACGACCCTCCGAAAATGCTTGATGCACGTTAATAAATACGCGATAATCCGGATACCTTTGAAGAGTAGGGTACCTTGCTCGATATAATCTGCTAGCAGCGTTGGCATTGCATCGGCATTCTCCATAAATTAGGTGCATATTAGCGTATTCTAACGCTGTATATGGTAGCGGCATAATGAATGCTAAACACTTGAAAATAAGGCAAAACTTCTTTAAAAAAACACAAAATCACAGTCTAAAATAATGCCAAGTCAGGTCAATTTCCAGGTCACTTAATTCAATCCAAAGTCGTTAGTATCAGAGCCACTTTAATTAAAACAGAACGGTGTGCAGTAAACAAAGAAGTAGAGCGTACTGACTTGCTGTGCTGCTGAGGACATTAATTACTTCTCTACCTGCATTAATGTTACTAAACAATTAGCATCTATCTATCTCCCTCTAACGTATAATCTCTCTATCTCTGTCTAACTTATGTTATCTTATGGACTACGCACATGTCTCATTCAAATTCTGAGAACTTGCAACAAAAACATTTGGGCTACATAGTAAAAGTGATTACTATCAACACTAACAATTTTCGAAGTATGGTTGTTATTTTGAAATAGTACACCTAAGTATATTTTTGTGGCTAGTTTGCCTAGAATGTTATACCATTTTAGAATTGTAGTTAGTTGCGCCAATTTTTAATACTATTTGCCACAGTAGTGTCCATACTTTTTTTTTTCACTGTGATGAGTGAAAGTGAGCTGAAAGTCAAAATCTTACATAATTTATGAAAAAAACATAGTTTTGGTTGATTTTTGTGTAAAAACTATAGATATTCTGGAATTTTTAATGGTTGTGATCGATAGTAGTGCTACTTACCTTACCAATACAAAAAAAAACACAGAATTACTTGTAAAATTGTAGCAATGGCACTTAATAATATAATAAAAGATGTCGATTTTTAAAGAAATCGGTTTTTTTGTCGTAATGAAAAAAAAAATCAAGGTAGAATTTTTTTCTTTTTTGTTCTCGAGTAGTCATATGTAGGTCCACCTGCTGGTGCCGGCTTATCGTTGAATTTTGGGACACCCTGTATATAAGGATATCAAAGTTGTTTAGTGGTAGGACCACTCTGTCGACAGTTCTCTGTCTACAGCCGTGAGCCAGTCCGTCCGGGGTAGTACCACACTCTCGCAGAAGATCGACGCCAGAGTAATGGCAATGTGCTATTGCGCTTTGTTCGGTGAACAAGAGAGCTGGCAGTCCAACTGGGTGGGTTTGCGGTTTGTATTAGTAGCCAACGGCCCTAAAAGTCCATGGGCGGTAGTAACACTTACCATGAGGTGTACTGCTTGTTCGTTTGCCACGAAAGCAATAAAAAAAAATTAGCTTGAGCCAAGGGCACCATAGAATCTAAATCCATCACTAGCAATAACTATTATCATTTACTTTAAAAACAAGTAAATATTTTAAAAATATAATAACTAGGCTAACTCTCGGCAGCCACCACCTCAGCCAGAAGGCACGTGTAGCAATACATAACGCAGTGCTTGTCCCAACATTACTGTATGGAAGCGAGAGTTGGGTATGCAGAAAAGAGTATGAAAGTAAAATTAATGCGGTCGAAATGCGATCTCTTCGGAAAATCTGTGGAGTTAGGCTGACCAACCGCATTCGCAATGACGACGTAAGAGAGCGAGTAGGTATGAAAGAGATTATTGGTGTAAAAATGCGAAAGGGAATGCTCCGATGGGTCGGACATGTGGAAAGAATGCCGAACGAACGTCTGGTTAAGAAGATATACAATGCGAAAGTGGAAGGATGTAGGTACCGAGGGAGACCGAGACTAACCTACCTAGACCAGATCGGTCATGTACTGAAGGAAGGTGGAGTCAAGAGTCTCCGAAACCGGCGAGCGTGTATGAAGAGAATTATGAATGTTGAGGAAGCGAGTGAAGTATGCAGAGATAGAGTTCTCTGGCACTCTGTTCTCTCTGCCTACCCTGCAAGGGATATGGCGTGATGATATGTATGTATGTATAATAACTATTTCTATATAGTTAAGTATGTAATGTTTATTTGCCTTGTAAATATATAGATAACAGAAGTCCCAATTGTCTATTTATTTTCAATTACAATTTTAAATATACATTTCATACGAAATATGAATCACTACTATGTATGGTTTAAAGTGTTTTCGTTATGTATGACACAACATGATAACAATAATGAATCATCTTCGGCATTTACAAATATATTTGTCGTACGTATTAATGATAACAAAAATAATTTATTCACGCCTACCTTTCTACGTATTACGATTTTACTTCGCTATTGACTGATAACAGCTACTATACGATCAAGTATAAAATTTTCACGAAAAAATCATTTTTAACGCATCCATGTACCTAATACTTAAGTGGAACCTAGTTTAAATAAACACATGTAGTCTACTGCAACGTAGTGCAAAACATTTGCTTTGTTTGGTAATAAAAATTGTTTAGTCATCATTTCACACGCAGACGCAAAGAGCATGATCGATCCAGCACATTTGGATAGAAGCCAAGTGTGATCTCCAGCACAATGTGTCACCATGCAATTATATTCTACATAAACACAATCAAAACCAAAATACAAACCAGTCTAGTAACCATTGTAAGGTCCCAGGCGGAACGGGTCTTGCCCCGCTGCTGGGTGCCATCCTTCCGCCTGCCCAGTGAACCATAACCGGACGGCACAGCAGTCTCTTCACGTTTACGACGCCCACCACCGCGTCTCAAAGACGAAAACCAATTGGAGACAGATCCACGACGCTCCGGTTCGGCCGGTCCCGGCCCAGCCTTGATGAACATTACTTTAAGAGTACCAATGCACCACGTACATTACACTCTCACACAGCCCAGTTTTTGAACACACGAACACCAATATTAGGCAAGCCAGCAGCCACAAGAATTACCTATTAAGCCCACCGTAAATTTTAAAATAAATATGCAGAGTTTTAAGAAAGCAAATAAAGTGGAAAGTGGATGAATGCGAGTCGTCGGACAGTATCAGAATTTAAATTCAGTTATTTGCCAAAAAAGTAGTGAAGCTAATACAATAATGAGGGACATATGCAAGGTGCACATTACATTAAAGCGGCATCGATGACACACCTGATTGTAGTCGTCGTCGTAGGTGCGCGCTGCGCGGGCACAACGTACCAGCAGTGGCCACCACAGAGCGCCGCACAGCAGGCGAGCATGCAAACACATCCCTCTAAGGAACGCACTAAACTGAAGATAGTCGCGGGCGCCACTGGTCTTTGGCACCGTGACAATTATATGTAAACATCTACGTGTACGTATATTGCTTTAACTTTCTGCATGTCTGCGGCAAGGTCGTCGTCACAACTAATATACGGATATAATGAGAAAAACAAATAATAACCATGCACTCGGATGGAACTCTTAAAGTTTAAAGAGTGCCATCAGAGTGCCTAATCTAGCCGAAATTAATTGAACATATCAGGCAGGTAAGTACTCGCGTTTTATTAAACTGCCTGAATTTTTTAAAGTTGCGCCTATTGACCCATCTATCACTGATCATAGATATTTTATTGTTAGTCTACTCTATATTAATGTGATTAAAATATTGCCGACTTTGGTTAGAATTTTTTAAATCCAATTATATGTATTTTTATAATTTTATCATTGAACTGTGGACAAAACTGTTATCGCCACTTGCAGACAGTGCGGAAACGGTAAAGGAAATATGATAAATCCAATACAAACATTGCGTTCCCGTGGTATTCGTCACAATAGGATTTTAAAGTATTTCATTCATTAATGCAATTGATTTACTCGTAGTAACATATTGTTTAACTAGCTTCTGCCCGCGACTTCGTCCGCGTGGAATGGTTACTTTGGGCTAACGTTAACTTCAACTCGCGAATTCGTTTACGTAAAAGGTGGAAATATTTTTAAATAATACATACGTTAAAGTTGTTTTAGGTACCTACATGACCCTTTTATTAGTAAGAGTAGATAGAACATTTAACCTTAAGTAAAATAATAATAATAATAATAATCTTTATTGAAAACTAAATACATATGACAGTTGACATAGATGTCTTTGCCTCTTGAATTAGGTAATACCTGTGTTTCAAGAGACAGTTCCTTCCCGAAATACATAAATCTTGAACATCAAATTATTTTACAGTAACATACATTATAAATAATGAATATATATATCTTACGTAATAAAGACTAATGATAAAGAAATCTATAATAAATGAATGAGTGAGAATTAACGTGTTAGTGAGCGCGTTCACACGTTGTGTGTGTGTGTGTGTGTATGTGTGTGTTGTGTGTGTGTGTGGTGTGCGTGTGTTTGTGTGTGTGTGTGTTTGTGTGTGTGCATGTGTGTATGTGTATATGTGTGTGTGTGTGTGTGGTGTGCGTGTGTTCGTGATGTAGTGTGCGTGCATGTATGTGTTTCTTTTTTTTTTGTGTGTATTTGTAGTTACGCGAAATAAGTATTTAAAAGTGATTCAAGTTTGACGTAATCCATATAATGCAATGTAGTACCATATAAAGTAATGCAAGTAAAAGTATTGGGTCTTATCTATACTTTCTATAGATATATACAATGTATGTATATTATACGTACATACATACACTTACGCCTATTTACGATTACACATACTTTTAATGTGTATGAAATCGCTGTGTGGTAGCGGCTATGAATACTACCAATCCTCACATTGCTTGTGGATGTCGTAAAAGACGACTAAGAGCCTTATAACGACTTGGGCCAACTCCATCTGATGCCGTTTAGTCAACAATTACATTCCCAATTAGGGTTGACGTCTGGCAGGCGGGCGGTCATAAAACTATTGCCAATAACTTTTATAATATGTACTATGAATGAAGAGTACTTATTGTATCGATCCCAAGTAATTGGGATAAGAGTAGGAGAATGATGATGATGATGACCTCTCGTGAACAAATCGCCAATTTGGTCCAGAAAAGGTCTTCCCCTTGTATTCGTCCCATTCACGATTGCTTTATATGTTTGCTTCGTCAACCTCTGCCCACTCATTATTTCTTCCACTTCGTGTCCAACCCACCTCAGCATACCAGCGCTCTTTTATAACATTATACCTAATTTTATCTTTCATACTTACATCACACACAGCTTACGAAGAGCTGTCAGCTCTACAGCATTTATTCTATTTTCATGTCTTCCCCGCCAAATCTAACTTTCACTGCCATACATGAAGGCAGGCACTAATACTTCCTATACTTATTATTATTATTTAGGATGTGTAAAGCCGACGGAAGGTCATGAGAAGAAAACAAAACTAAAAATGTAGTGTGTGCAGAAGTACTTTGAAATAACATTAGTTTGAGTTTTTTTTTAATATAAGATTATAAGATCCAGTATTTTTATCGTAAATGCGCGCCCAGTACTTGATCATTATTTTGCTGCGATGTTATTTTTAAACAGCGATATTTCCTAAGATATTCATTGAAATCAAATAATGTAAAGAGCAATTTTGTTTTAAATTAAATACTTGTGATGAATAACTCATTTATTTGGATATGGATTAATATTATGTTTATAAAAACACCTTCGAAAATATCACATTATTTTAAAACAAATTTGATTAGCATAAAAAAGGTTATAGTGAGCCAATCTTAAAAGATAGACATATGCTGTCGCGGACTTTTATTTAGAACTTTGAAAGGGGAACAATTATGTAGTACATAATTTTTGCGCAACTTTAACCGTTTACGCAGCGGAAGCTCTCAAAAGGAAACATAAACCCGATTTTTACACATTCATCATTGTTGCTCTGCTCCTATTGGTCGCAGCGTAATGTTATATAGCCTAAAGCCTTCCTCTATAAATGGACTATCCAACAAAAAAAGAATTTTTCAAATCGGACCAGTAGTTCCTGAGATTAGCGCGTTTAAACAAACAAACAAACAAACAAACAAACAAACAAACTCTTCCGCTTTATAATATTAGTATAGATAACTCATTTATTTGGATATGGATTAATATTATGTTTATAAAAACACCTTCGAAAATATCACATTATTTTAAAACAAATTTGATTAGCATAAAAAAGGTTATAGTGAGCCAATCTTAAAAGATAGACATATGCTGTCGCGGACTTTTATTTAGAACTTTGAAAGGGGAACAATTATGTAGTACATAATTTTTGCGCAACTTTAACCGTTTACGCAGCGGAAGCTCTCAAAAGGAAACATAAACCCGATTTTTACACATTCATCATTGTTGCTCTGCTCCTATTGGTCGCAGCGTAATGTTATATAGCCTAAAGCCTTCCTCTATAAATGGACTATCCAACAAAAAAAGAATTTTTCAAATCGGACCAGTAGTTCCTGAGATTAGCGCGTTTAAACAAACAAACAAACAAACAAACAAACAAACAAACAAACAAACTCTTCCGCTTTATAATATTAGTATAGATAAATAACGTAGGTAGGTAGTGATTTACATGACGAAAACAAAAAATCTAATGAACAAGAAACGTATTTAAATTCTGATGACAATAGTGCGATAATTGCATTAAAAATAATTCTATCATTGTAAAAATTAATTTATCTAAATAGAAAATTATATCATTCACATTAAAAATAAAAACTCAAGATTTAAAACTGTCTACAGATCGAAGCAAAGATAATATGTAAGTCGAAAAATAAATGGTTCTAAAAACAAAAATATTTTGGGTACCTAAGCCGATACAAAGCCCTTAATTTAATACGCGTTAATTATGTAGACGACGCTTTTGCGTAACATAAATAGGTAAATACATAATCAATTCATTAAAATGCTATACCTAAGAACACTTCTTTATCGATTACTTGATTGAACATTTGACGTCGTATAATCTCATTTTACGTGCAAATTAAAATTGATGAAGGTTATACTGCTTGAGGATATTCAAAACATTTAAAGAGTAAACAACCCAACAATGAATGTTTGCTAAAAAGTTTGCACACTGAATAATTTGCAGCTCATAAGAGATTAATATTTATCCTAAATTTATTAGAAAGGCCGATTTCAAAGATACATAACTATTACTAAGATAATAAGTAATAAAGCCCTTGGATGTCCGACGACATAGTCCTAGCATTTTCCACTTATCCACCTTATCACTATCAACTTACTATTTCTATCACTAACAGAGTTTAAAATAACACAAGATTTACTACACACCAAGATAATTCTTCAACAATTTTATTACAATTACTAAGTGATTCAACACAATACAATACTGAAACGCTTTTGAAATAAATAGTAGAGCGACGAGGAACGATGCGTCACCCGCGCGTCGCGTGTCGCTTCGTACTGGCTTGGCTGACTTCACTTATCACTACCACAACCATACACAGCGTTCGCGTAGTAGTAAGCCCTGCCCGAGCATTGATAGCTTACGTCAGTTCAGTCCGCATTGCCTCTTGAATGAAACGACTAGGCATAGGAATAGCGACTTTTAAGATCTGATCTTTAAACAAAAATCGTTAATGTTAAGGCGACTTTATATCGATTTAAATAAAAATGAATGTTATTTCTGACTGACCTATAGACGTATGCAAAACCATAACATAATATGTACTATTAATGGTATTTGCGATGATACAACTATTAGAATATTTTATGCTATATCACTTCAGAGCTAAAATCGTCAGTGGACGGTCTGGCACCCCCAATAAGACTTACCGCGTAGATGCGACGTCCCATAGTGCGCGAGGAGGGTTGCCATAAGATTATTAATCAACTAGTTAAAAAAGAGTTTGCATATCACAAGGACCTTTCAGTAGATATGATTCTCTCAAAGTAAATGGGCGAAAAGTAATGTTATTAGCATGAAAAACCAATCAATCTATAATGGTGTAAACAACTCTAAGATTAATTTTTTTCTGTCTTTTAATAAATTTAAGTTTTTGTTTTATTTTTATATAAAAAATTGTATTTATTACATAATTTTGCAATTTTCAAGACGATTTATGCACATAAATAAAAAACAAATAATATAAATCTATTCAGCTATTATCATAATAGAATAAGAGATGACTAATTAAATTAGGTGTTATTTATATATTGTTAACAAAACAAATATGTTAAGTAAGCTTAGTTTACTCAACTAATGACACAACTGTTTCAAGAGAGAGGGCTAAATGTAATTTAAATTGGAGACTGTTGTGCCTGACCATCTGGATGGTCCCAGATATTACTGGGTAGAATGTTGTCAAGCACTGACTTTTATAGAATAAAAAAATCCTTCACATATATATCATGTTTGATATCCATTGCTATCATAATGTTCAATCGGTTATCTCACAGTTATTGTAGTATGTATTTGCTCATAAAATAGGAGATATTAAGCTACATGATCATTACAAACTGTTTTTCAGCTAAGGTTAATCACAAAATAGTAGTACAATATATTTTTTAATTTTATTGTAATTTCTTATATCTTAAACTTAATGTTTTTTTGATATATCAAAAACGAAACCTTTAACTATAATGATAATGTTTCATATGCACTTTTTTAAATTTATAGTTTTCTTTTTATTATAATTGTATATATTCACATTTATAAATGAATTTGTTTCTTGAATACAAAGTTATATAATCACTAGAGATAATATACAAATATTGTAAGTAATTAGAATAACTTAATATTAGTAAATAATTAATTATAGCAACAGAATTAAAGAGTTTATGTAACAGTTTATCTGATATCCGAAAATATTTGGGTAAGATTAACTCAGATAGCAGAAACACTAATATACCTAATTGTAAAATTAGAGAAGTTAGATAACTTACTAATCTTTTGAAATTTTATACTAGCGCAACAGTAAGTTATATAAAAAAATAAATATACTGGCAGATTATCATAAAAAGAATCAAGGTGTAACTGAAGTATATTGAGATTGAATATTGAGATTGTTTACAAGAGGTTCATACTCTTAATACATCTAATGAACTTTATGCTAAACTTAAAACCAAAGATTTCTTTTAAAAACTAATATATAAGAAAGTAACCAATAAGAGTGTAATAACGTAATGCTTGTATACGCCTGTTTTAATCATAGTTTGATAGGAATTATCAGCTAACACGTAAAGTAAGCATCACCTTTTTTTGGAAAAATATCACTCACCTGTATTTCTAAAAGGAGTTCCGTTTTACGGCGTCGTATATCAATTAAAGTCTTTTGCTGCTCAGGTGTCAACTCTGGAAACAACGGTACATTGTCTATATATAAACAACAGTAATAAAACCCTAGGCATTGAGGTCATGTTATAATTGGAAAACAACTTTTCTACATCTACAATAGAATCAAGACTATCAATTACCGGTATGCGTAAACGGATCACCATGATTACTTGCAGCATTGTTTCCTCCAAGGGACAAATTTTCAAATTCACTTATCATTTCTCAAAATATTTAAAAAACAGTAAACAAAAGTTTACATGATTCTGGACTGACTAGCCGCCATATTTATTTACTAATTTTTACAATTCCAACTTCTATAATTTTGTTTTTTTTCTTTTAAATAGTTTAATGGTTTTATAGTATAAGTCTTTTGAACTCATTGCACGTGAACGGACTTAAGAGCTGATATCACGTGGACGTTTGTAATGCCATCTGATGTCAGAAATACGCACACTATAAGACTTTCTATATAAAGAGCCAAATAAGTAATATTCGGAATATACCTAAAATTTTAATACATCTGAAAACATTATTTAATAAATATAGGTGTATACGAATATGTGTAATGCTAGAGCCGCACCTGCGTGTGTCGTCACGAAGCTTCGTACAATGAGACAATACACGCAGATGTGACTGGTCATTATCGGCTATCGTCGCGAACATTCGGGTTTGGTGTGTGTTATCGCTTGGTTGGCGATAAGTCAGAGGCTTTTAAGCGCACTAATATATCGCGCTCTGTGGTCACACTAGCATTTTTCATTTCGGCGGAAATTTTTGATGTGTTTAGACGCGTTCGAGGATCTCCATTTAATCAATAAATATGGAGTGGAGCGATGAAATGGTGTAAGAATTTTTACACCATTATGAAGCTGAGCCAATGAAGTGATCCAAAAACATCATTATGTAATTATGAGCATAATATAGCTATAAAAGTAAAGCAATTCGTCATCCATAGGTAATCGCATGAAAATGATTTCGGCCATCTTTAATTATTGCACGATACTTCGTGTAAAATACCGAAGTCACTAATATGACCACAGTTTTATTGCGATAATATTCTAGTGTACAAAACGTACGAAGCTTCGCCACACATTACTTCGGGACGATACACCACAGAACAATATACCCAAGAGCGATACACGCAGGTGCGGCCCTAGCATAAGAGGTCAAAAAAAGAAATGGGTGCGTGTACTTATGTATATATCATTCATATTTATTATTAGTATATAGCATTAATCTTATATCATTAAAAATAGTTTTTAATTGCTTGCAAATAATTAATTACAATAAAATAATAAAAGGACTGGAAAAGGATAGGATATTTTTGTTCAGTAATACCTATTTACGAATATTAAATAATATTAATCAAAAATTATTCAATTTAAATCACTACTAAATATAATTTAATAGCACATATATAATTCGCACTTGTATGAAACTAAAACACATGTGAATGTAGAAACTAGAAAAAGGTTCTATATCTATTTTGTTGGTAGCCTTTTTTCGAGACTTAATTAGTGGTTTTGCAGGCAACTTCAACGTGTTACTTTATGTTACAGTGTTGCGCGCGCATCTTAAAATTTCACTCTCGTAATTTTTTCATAACGCGCCTAAAGAAGCATAACTTATATGTATAATTATACGACTGACCTGCAGACCCTAGTCGACACAATGACAGAAGATTGTAAGAAAAGGGGTCTACGCGTGAATGTGAGCAAAACCAAAATAATGGTCTTTGAAAGAGATAAAACCAGAACAGATGTAAGAGTAACAATAGGTAATGATGTACTAGAGCAAGTGGGAGAATTTGTATATCTTGGATGTGGATTTAGCCGAGATGGAAGGTACACTACTACACTACTGATATAGAGCGAAGAGTGAATGCGGGAAATAGAGTGAACGGAGCGTTGGGGCAACTTCTCGGCAGCCACCACCTCAGCCGGAAGGCACGTGTAGCAATACATAACGCAGTGCTTGTCCCAACATTACTATATGGAAGCGAGAGTTGGGTATGCAGAAAAGAGTATGATAGTAAAATTAATGCGGTCGAAATGCGATCTCTGCGGCAAATCTGTGGAGTTAGGCTGACCGACCGCATTCGTAACGATGACGTAAGAGAGCGAGTAGGTATGAAAAAGAGTATTGGTGTAAAGATGCGAAAGGGAATGCTCCGATGGTTCGGACATGTGGAAAGAATGCCGAACGAACGCCTGGTTAAGAAGATATACAATGCGAAAGTGGAAGGATGTAGGTACCGAGGGAGACCGAGACTAACCTACCTAGACCAGATCGGTCATGTACTGAAGGAAGGTGGAGTCAAGAGTCTCCGAAACCGGCGAGCGTGTATGAAGAGAATTATGAATGTTGAGGAAGCGAGTGAAGTATGCAAAGATAGAGTTCTCTGGCAATCTGTTCTCTCTGCCTACCCTGCAAGGGATATGGCGTGATGATATGTATGTATGTATAATTATATGATTAAGAACATGATGATCGATTTTATTTTATGCTATGTGTGATGGAGTAAGGATATAACAGTCACTATCACTTCCCTGTTGTGGGTCAATACTAAAAATCCACTAAGGCAACTTAAATTATAATGTGAAATTAAGCGGGAGATCACCAAATGACATCATTTCGAGAAAAGGAAAACTCGACATGATATTATCTGTCTGTCTTAACGGTGTGGTATAATCAGCAATTTCTTCTTCAAACCACAGTGAAAGCATTTGTAAACTGTGATTAAACCACAGTGGAAGGAACCACGGTTTAACCACTAAATTATCACTGTTTAACCACAATGCAAACCATTTTGCCACAAATCTACAGTGGACCCACGGTCGCTCTTCTGTGAATCTTCCATGATTCCATTGTAGATCCACTGTGGCCCATAAACTGCGTGGGAAACAAAATAATCTTAACAATCAATAAAAAAACACTGTGAAAAATTGTTTTAAACAAATGAAACTACTGTCATCACCATCATTCTTCTGCTCTTATCCCAATTACTTGGGGTCGACGCAAATGTACCTACTCCTCTTCCTACATATTGCAAAAGTTTTGGCAATAATTTTATGATCGGCCACCTGCCTGACATCAACTGTCCTTGGGAATGTATTTATTGACCAAACAGCATCATGTCGTGCTGGCCCAGGTCGAAATAAAGCTCTTAGTCGTTTTTTACGACATCCACGAGCAAAGTAAGGGTTGATAGTATCCGGAACCACTAACACACAGTTTAATGTTAATCATATTTCAGGTGGCACTTTAATCTTATATGGTAACTAATAACTACATAATTATATTTATCGAATTTTCCTGAAAAATGCATAAATCTCTTGATTTAATAACCACATTTATTATTATTCTTTATGACATCTAAACATATTATTCTACTCTGTGGTTTCACGTTTCTGTGTGATTCTGTGACTCTCCATGTTCTGTGTGTTATGTCAATCCATAGAGTATGTTGTAAATATCCAATCAGTTCGCTGCATAAGGACGTCATTATTATACTTTATTCTTTATTGGTGGACTTCTCTAACTTTAGTCAGCTGCGCCTGAAGTTGCGTTGTTGCGTATTTTGTGAAGTACACGCCCCCATAGCTGGAATTTGCTGTATTTTACCTAAATTTTAAAATCTTAGTACGCGATACCACCTCATTTCTATATGCTTCTTGTTAAATCAAATAAAATTCAATGTTTGAATGCGATAAAATGTTGAAATTATAAATCTGTGCTCACCGAAAAGAAAGATAATTTGCTTTGCCGGTGTATTTTACAAGCCAAATAATGAATGACAATGGTTGCATACACTTGAATAATTTCAAAGCTGCAAAGGGTACAAACCCATATAAAGTCGTGCATGCATTTTTCGTGTCATGCACGTCGTTCGAAGCAAGGAGATACAAGGTAAGTTTGCTGTAGCAGCCACAACTGTGACCGAGTACTCCGAACGTTTATGACCTTTTTACGCGACGCAAATAGTTATAGATTGATTTTATCGTATCGCTTGGCGTTTGCAATATTATCTGTATATTCTTTATTAAATATCTTTTTATGTAAAATACATTTTTGTTTTATTTAGAGAGAATTGCGATAGATCAGCTGATTAGTGATCTTTGACCTCATAACAGCTGTTTCGTATCTTTCGGGTGCATCGTCATTGACACCTTATTGCATTATATATTCTAATAACTTTGTATATGCTTGAGATGATTATTTTTCCACTTATATTATAATTTAAGATTATGTTTGATGGTCTATTCTATTCAAAGCTTTCAGTGTGGTATTTAAAAGCATTATTGTTTAGGCTCCAAAAATAGTACAAGTAGGTAGAAGAGGTTTTGGTGTTATAGTAATATAATCTGAATAATTTAACAAAAGAAATAATTTCTCAACAATATCATTGCAATAATAGTAATTAATATAAATCTATTCTTAATAGACAAATTAATCACTACATTAATAACCGTCTCTTAATTATATTATGACACCGATTTTACAGGATATGATGAAAATCTGAATCCAAACTTAAATTTGGAATCAAATTTTAATTTTTTAATAATTCAAATCACCACCTAGAATTATAAATAGTTTTGATTTTTTGGCATTAATATATACATATATGGATTCTCTGAAAATTATATTTGCTTTATAAACCAATTCTTCTCTAGCATTATAGCAAATTTTATTCATATAATTGATCTATCATTGCTAGTTAAATCATTATACATATGTAGAAACAAAATATTGCTATAACTAAACAGAATATCTGAAATGACTTAACCCTTACAATTGAAAGACAACATTGTGAATTTATTATCTCTACAATGAGAAATAATCACTTACATTAGTGAAAAGCAGAGTATTTCTATTTCCAACAATTCTATATGTAGAGCAAAATCAATATACTTAGTAACATCTGCCTTAACTGCAAAAGTAAGATGAAATATTTGCTGTAGGTACTTGAATTTTTTTTTTTTTATACTACAACTTAGGCCTATTTTATCTAATTTTAAATGGTTTTTAGTACTAGTGAATTTAAAATATATCTAATTATAGTACATAATTGCTTTTCTATATAGAATAGCATTTCTTATTGTTAAAAGCTATTGTTGGTTTTTATTTTTTGTTAGTTAGATGTTGTTTTTTTTTACATAAATGGCATAAAAACATAGTTACTATTAACTGTATATGATGATGAGCATGGCATAATCAATAATAAAAAAAAATAATGACAACAATTGTAACTTTACTTATTATGTCTGAAGCATGTTTAATGTAAACATTTAAATTTGGCTATATATGTAATAACTTACCTTTGTCATAGCTTTTACAACAGCGTATTGGCATGTGCATAAGACATATTAATATTCTAGATATGTGTACTTTATATTTTATATTTTTAGGCTACATCATGCCTTTGCTTTGTGTGTGGCCAACCTGGGCCTCGCATGCATTCTTGCCTGCACTGCATCTACTTCGCCTGTTATGCAGGCCACATCCAAGAACATTCAAAATCAAAGAAGCATTTCCTTTACATAGACCTCAGCTATGGAAATATATTCTGTGGGCAATGCCAGGACTACATATATGACAGAGAATTAACTGAAATCGCCATGACACATAGATTAAAAGAAGCCAAGTATGTATTTTATTTGCTTTATTATTCTTGGTATCCACATGATAAGTAATGCCTTTATAAAAATATTTGTATTTACTTATAATATGTAATTGTTTGAATTTGGTATCTTAAAGACAAATTGGCTTAAAAAAAATGTTACATAACCTATTTATTGTTATGAATCATATTGGAGGGATTATAAATGATCATTATTGTGTGGTGATGGGTTAAGAACGTGTGTCACCAGCCTTAGCCGTGGAAGTAATAAAAAATATTAAAGAAATGGTGTTCCCTTCACAAATTCACCTGCCTTCACTAATCCTTTTATACCAAGAGTGACGATTATGATATTATGTGCCTTCATAGAAGTCTAGTGTTGATAGGCAGATGAATGAATGGGTTGAAATAACAATATATTGGTTGCTTGGCAAATGTGGGTATAAAAAATATTACCACATTTGCTGTGATGATAGTGCTGTGTGGTAGCGGCTACGAATACTACCAACCCTTACTTTGCTCATGGATGTTGTAAAAGATGACTAAGAGCCTTATCACATCCTGGGCCAACTCCATCTGATGCCGTTTGGTCAACAATTACATTTCCAAGGAGGGTTGACGACTGGCAGGCGGCAGTCATAAAACTATTGCCAATAACTTTTACAATATGTATTACGAAAGAAGAGTATATATTGTATCAACCCCAAGTAATTGAGATCAAGTAGGAGAATGATAATTTGCTGTGATGATACTAGAATTTCTGGTATTCTAATTCACAATCATTTATTTTCTGTAAAACATACATTTTTCTATTCACAATTATCTAGCAAACCTTACTACCAGTGAATTATTAGCCATGTGGACCAATTAAAATCTCATCATTTTATATTATTATGTAATCATGTTGTGACAGAGGAAGACTAGAATAAGAATATACATAAAAAGAAGGTAATCTTGAAATAAAGTCCTATATTGACAGGTTTGATCAATGTGGAATAGAAGGTCAATATTTCTCATATTCTGGAAGCGACTTAAGCCCGACAGTGGGACACATAGAGTTGAGATGATGATAATGTAACGGTATGATTCGCTAATGAACTTCAATATTCGAAGTTAATATGCTTTACTAAACTAGGACTTCATTATCTGTGTATTGTAATCAAGTGGGATGTTATTAAGACTACCTTCAGAAAAAGCCCTGCCATTATATGAATAATATAGTAATAGTTAATATAACTGCACAGATGGCATAGTGGTCTACATAGTAATCTTCAGTGCTGAGTGTTATGCGTTGAACCCCCCATGCAGGACAGTTTTTTGTGCAAACCACAAATGATTATTCTAATGCAGGGTACTATTTGTGTCAATTAATTATGTTTGTAAAGTACTCAAAAGGGTGTGTCGCGATACAAAAGCCTTTACATAAGATCAAGGTGTTGTTATAAAAAAAATATTGTACCAGAATGTGAGCAGTAAATTATCTCATTTATAAATTTGTCTTATAGATCACTAGGAATTAGCGTGCCATTTACGCCATGGTTGCCGAATAGCAACGAAGCCATGGCATTGCGACGTCTACGCAAACGGCGTCTCATCAATCCTCATACCACTATTGGACTGCGGGGCCTGCAGAACCTTGGCTCCACTTGCTTCATGAACTGCATAGTCCAAGTTAGTACATATTATAATTACAAGTCATACATAATATATTGTGAAAGATTTCTTTGTTTTCATAAGAACTTCAAAGGAATTTTTGTATCAGCAAACAGCATTTGCACGAAGTATTATTCCTTATTTGTGATAATATTATTTTTCATATTTAAATTAAATTTATAATATTATTACAATTGGTGGTGTAATATTAATATTAAAATTTGCGATGGATGAAATGTTGAGGTCACATTCGGACAATTCAGGTTATCTAGTGTTCATCCTATTCTAGTAGGTTATCATAAAAGGTGAGTTTAAAGGTACAATGATGTAATTTGGAAAATTACAAAATCTTGTATATTTGTATTATCATAATATTAAATTAAGCTAATATTCTTCTGTTATTCTTATCTACACAGTATTAAATTTTCATCATCTAAGTCAGCAGCTTCGTCCGCGTAAAGGTTACTTTCGTAAAGATTTTCATCCTCTATTTTTATTTTACCCCTTAAGTGTAATTTGTTTACAAATTTTAATGTCATATTTATTTATATCTAAACAATAGCCTAAAAATAAGTTTCAAGTTTCTGGCTTTAAAAATGACGATACTTCCTTACAACTTTTCATCCTCCTTTACACAATCCTTTTTTTGCATTAAAAAGTAGCCTATGTCCTTTATTAGGCTCTAGAGTCTAGACTATCTGTGTACCAAATTTCATTTAGATCGGTACAGTAGTTTTAGCGTGAAAGAGCGACAGACAGATAGAGTTACTTTCGCATTTATAATATTAGTAAGGATTGAATCATTTACTGTATGGGTACTGATTCACTGTTATTATTATTATTCACTCTTTACAGCAAATCTCGAAATAAAACACTAGTTACTTCTTTATGATAGTCGGTACCACATTGTTTACAGTTTTCTGTCTACAGCCGCGGGCCAGTCCGTCCGGATGGTAGTACCACTCTCTCGCAGAAAATCAATGTCCGAACAATGGCAATGTGCTGTTGTGATTTGTTCGGTGAGCAAGAGAGCCGGCCAAATTTCTGGGTGGGTTTGGGGCTTTCATTGGTAGGCAGGTGCCTAGCTATACCATTGGTATTGCAAAGGTCAATGGGCGGCAGTAACAATTACCTTCATGTGTGCTGCTTGCTCGCTTGCCAACATCAGCAATAAAAAAATACCCATTTTAAACCCCGACGCAAAACGACGGCTGTTATAAGTTTGACGTGTCTATGGTATCGTAGCTCCTTAACGAATAGACCGATTATGATGCGGTTTACTGATATGAATGAGATGGTTCTTTGTTACAATTTATGAATAACTGTTCAGGTATTTCAAAGTCATTAGCTTTGTTAGCTGCCTTAGGGATCTTAGACGTCGGACGCGGTCGCTGCCTTCTGCGAGACAGTCATCTCGCTTAAAAGGGATCTTAGACGCGTAATCAGTTTTTACTTTACTTTCAACCATATTACTGACTTAACATGTGAAACATCTATCTATGTATCATACCACTGAGATACTTTGATGATGGAGTTCGAAGATAGGAAACGAAATCGTCGATTGCTTATTAGTAAACCCATTGAGTTTGGGCTCATCGGATTAATTTAAACCGGTACTGTTCATTTAAGATTTTATATTTCCAGAGTCACTTGAAATTTATAATTTTATATTTTACTAACCTAGTACCTACCTACAGGTCAATTACTCTCCATTGAAAAGACAAATTAATTTTGAGCTGTTAAGTAAACCAAAATGAATCTTATTTAATTAATGAAAATCATGAGTATGTTATAAATAAATAAGGAAGTATATTGATTTCAATAATTATTAAACTAATAGGATGAGGATGTTTGCTATTAGCTTAATAAATGGTCGTTATAAATCTAGTTTAAAAACTACATTATGTGTAATTGTTGAATTGGCTGCAGTCGTAATTTTGTTAAATTTGTTTGATTGTCAGTGTGGTCGAATTTTGTTTTACGCAGTATGACCAAACGGTTTGACCGATCTGAGAGATCAAAACTGATAATTGTTCAGATGTATCTGGAGGTGGTTCTTATTCAGTTTCTGTAGGTCAACCAGCGATGGGTCAAATTTAAATAAAATGCTCTAACTATGCACTATACACGCGAGACTGTGCTCGTCTAAGTTAGTAAGATGATGGTACGGATTTCTAGTAAATGTTAGTTCAATAATAATTTTCGCTTGTAAAATATTTCTTTTATAACTAACCTAGCATGTTAAATGTTAAATATCAGTTATTTAGATAATTCTCGCTCGCGTCATCGTTCAATACAAATCTAAACGGAAAAGTTAGAGTACTGAATCTGTACAATATTTTTACGCTGCTCCGATAAGATGGCGTGTGGAACGTCTCCATAATGACGAAGATAAAGGTGGAAATTTGTTTGTTATGCGTGAGCGCACGCTCGCCGTAAGTTAGTAAGGCGATTGAACAGTTTTCCAGTAAATGTGGGTTCAAATCCCACATTGGCATGCATTATTCGCTTACAAAAAGTCTTTATTATCGATTTGTTTTGTTAATTCTCTTGTTAAGCTGTAGTCGTATATAAAAGTAATACAAGTACCTATATCAAAAATTATTTCGATCGGCGATATTCTGTTTTTAACCGACTTCAAAAAGGAGGAGGTTCTATGTTTCATTGTATGTAATTTTTTTTTTTTATGTATGTTCAGCGATATTTTTGTCTATCGTGGGCCGATTTTCAAAATTCTTTTTTCTTTCTAAACGGTATACTCCAGAGGTGGTCCCATTGTCACCAAGTCATGATCTGATGATGGGAAGTCATGGAAATTGAGGACAACCCTCAAATTTTATAGGCACATATTACGTGTCTCATATATTTTCAAAAGCTATTCAAATATTTACATCTGACAGTGATAAACTCATTTAGGTGAGCTGATGATGGAAGGTACATCTCCTTAACGGTTAGGAGTTGGAGGATAATTCTTTCAATATCATACGCACGCATAGACCTTTAGCTGTATTCTTTCAAGTTAACTCCCGAGGTCGTCCCATTGTCACCAAATCATGATCTGATGATGGGAATTCTTGGAAATCGAGGGCAGTCCTTAAATTTTATAGGCATATATTACGTGTCTCATGTAATTTTCAAAGCTATTCAAATATTTGCATCTGGCAGTAAACATTTTATTTAAGTGAGCTGGTGATGGAAGGTACATCTCCTGAACGGTTAGGAGCTGGAGGATAATTCTTTTAATATCATACGCACGCATAGACCTTTAGCTGTATTCTTTCAAGTTAACTCCCGAGGTGGTCCCATTGTCACCAAATCATGATCTGATGATGGGAATTCTTGAAAATAAAGGGCAACCCTTAAATTCTATAGGCACATATTACGTGTCTCATGTATTTTTCAAAGCTATTCAAATATTTGCATCTGGCAGTGATAATCTCATTTAGATGAGCTGGTGATGGAAGGTACATCTCCTTAGCGGTTAGGAGTTGGAGAACAATTCTTTCAATAGCATATGCACGCATAGACCTTTAACTGTATTCTTTCAAGTTAATCACGTAAGCTGATAATGTAAGGTACTACTCCATAACGATTAGGAGTTAGGTAATTCTTTATGTTACCGATATATGATCTTTGTTACGAGACCCATATTTAGTGACCACATTTTCATGTCATTAATCATCACTGTTCATAGACTTGTGCCTTCAGACACTGAGATATATTAGGTGAGATGATCAGATCCAGCCGTATTGGATAATTGTATCGTACCTATTTAGAACCGTCTTATTCTTTGGCTTACGCTTTCTCCTGGTATAGTCTTTTGATTTGAGTCGTTTATTAGACCCTAAGTCGCAAAAAGCTGTTCCTCTAGAGTCTTTACACAACTCAGTGCAATATAAAACTGATCATTGCCAATTTATTTTTGCCTAAATCAATGACAGCTTTGTTTAAGGCTTTGTAAAGTACCCTAGAGTTTATATACCGTAACCGCCCAACAGAGGATTAGCGGAAGCATTTTCCGTTCATTATCCCGTAACCTTTCGTTGCCTGATATATGGTTGACACAGGCGCTATGGCAACTAACCCGTCACTGTCTTTCACTTTCGTGCCAATAGTGTCATCATTAAATTTTATAATAACCAAATCAGGTAACTAGCCTGTTTCAATTTGGTCACAACGAAGGGGAAGCCTACAAGTTTGGATATTATCCCTATTGCTCGCTTACCAAGCCCTTAATGACAGAGATATTGCATCCTACCATGACTCTGGAGCCTATGTCTAGTTTTAACAATTGCATCAAACCGTCACAATTATTTACATCACTTGTAGTCCAGTGCAATTACGGAAATAAATAAACATAAAATTATGTAGTTTAGGGATTATGAAGGATTGATAGGGGGGTGTATTCTGAGCATATATTCCAATTTGAGGGATTCTGGCGAGGTCAGCTCAAGGTCATTTCGATGAAAACGCGTTTAATTCGATGTCTCGAGAACGGCTAGTGTTAGGCAAAAAATTGTGGAGACTTTTTCTCTTCTAAATTAAATTTACTACCTTTATTATCTAAAACTTTTTTTTTTCATCAATATTTTTCAATTTATTGCTTCCGAAAGGCAAAAATTTTACTTTTTTCCTCCCTTTTTTTTATTTTTCGCCATTTTCTCCCCAACCGTTCAATTTTATTGAACTTTACCGATTATATAAGTGTAGATATTTTATTTATGAACAACTTTTTTCTTAAAATTTTTTCTGTAATGCCAATACCTTCAGAGTTATATGTTACTTTACCGAGCGAAATCCGCGCCACTGTCGCAATATCAGCGACATCAGTGGGTCATCAGTAATCATATCATCATTTTTGAACGCGGATTTTAATATTAAACTACCGCCTTAGCCAAAAATTTCATCTGATTGAATACTGGAAGTGATATTATTATTGTGAAATTTTGTAATTCTGAAAAATATTTTTCGTAACGGTAGAAAAATAATTCATTCATAAATAAAATATCTACACTTATATAATCGGTAAAGTTCAATAAAATTGAACGGTTGGTGAGAAAATGGCGAAAAATAAAAAAAAGGGAGGGAAAAAGTAAAATTTTTGCCTTTCAGAAGCAATAAATTGAAAAATATTGATGAAAAAAAAGAGTTTTAGATAATAAAGTTAGTAAATTTAATTTAGAAGAGAAAAGGTCTCTACAATTTTTTGCCTAACACTAGCCGTTCTCGAGATATCGAATTAAACGCGTTTTCATCGAAATGACCTTGAGCTGACCACGCCAGAATCCCTCAAATTGGAATATATGCTCAGAATACACCCCCCTATCGATCCTTCATAATCCCCAAACTACATAATTTTATGTTTTTTTTTTCCATTTTTTTCCGTAATTGCACTGGACTATTGGACGTTGGTAGTATCTCATACCTAAGGTGTTGCCTCACGTGACGTATCGATAGCACATATAGTGTTATACGCGAATTGATTGAAACAGTGAAATTTAAACCATTGGCAACGAGATACAGCATTTCGTTTTCATTTTTTCGAAATACGTTCTTTATTTTTTTATTTTGATTCCCTACTTCTACTCTTCCTCGTGCCATGTGCATTTTTTTAGTCGATCAACTCATAGTGCTATATTTAATAAATAATTTAATTTATATGAACTAGTCAAAATTATTACTTCACTATGATTATTTACACTAAAAATTCAAAAATAATTAAACTATTTATAAAAAAATGTAAACCGACTTTAAAATAGGATCAGCCAAAAACCATACTTATTTAAAACACTAAAAACCGAAAAATAAGATGATCTATTTAATTCTTGTCTAATTCTAATTATGTATTAATTTTTATAAAATATAATTACAATGTATGCTAGAAATCCACTAACACGATTTGAAGTCGGTGCCAAGCTTAAATTAACAAAAAACAATAAGCTTAATATTCAATAAGCTTTGTATATCAATACACACAGGGTGAAAAATTAACAAAAATAAAATTATTAAAGGAAATAGAATTAAAAGATGTATTCAGAACACTATAACGCCACAAATTTAATACCATTTGACACAACCGTCAACGACGTCTGCCCGTATGGATCAAATCGCTCAACCGTTTGAGACTGAAGTGATCGTTCAGATCACTTCAGTCACAAGCGCGGCATGGTTTGAATGCATATCGCATTATACAGTATACCTATTTGGCTTGGCACCGACATCAAATCGTGTTAGTGGATTTCTAGCATACATTGTAATTATATTTTATAAAAATTAATACATAATTAGAATTAGACAAGAATTAAATAGATCATCTTATTTTTCGGTTTTTAGTGTTTTAAATAACTATGGTTTTTGGCTGATCCTATTTTGAAGTCGGTTTACATTTTTTTTATAAAAAGTTTAATGTATTATATATTACGTGACTTCGTAATTGAAAACTGGTATGATTATGACTGATCTCTTAAAGACAGTGGCGGCCTTAGGGGGTGGTGAACGCGGCAATCGCCCGGAGCCTCGCTCTTGCTGGGGCCTCGTGCACCAACGCACGCTAATTTTAAAAATATAGATTTTTAACTAGAATTTTCTTATTTAATACTTTTGTTTTTGATTTTTAATTCTTTAATCAAGTTATAACATAGCGGTAAATTAAAATAAAGTTAGTTAACTAATTCATTCATACATTTGTGTGAAACAAAACAAGATTTACGAGTTCGCATGATCGTGATGCTGGTAGAAAATTTGAGTCAGGTATTTCAAAGAGGAAACGAGCTATCAAAAGAAAGCAGGTACAAGAAAATCTACATGCATCTTTATATAAATTTATAAAAAGTGATGATCAAGAAACCTCTACAAAACATTTATTGATAGAAAGTGAATCTAATCCTGATCCAATTTAAGACATTCTTTCCACATCATCATGGGTGCCACCGCAATGGAAAATCTGAATCATCTAAACGATTCTGGTTTGTGGCCCATAACAATTGCTGTTGTAGACCAAACAGATTGTATTAAAAGGTCCAATCCGGGTTAAAGTTGATTTATTCCCGTAAATGACAATGGAGCGATTCAGCGAATACCATTATAATAAAATATTAGTTTACGGTGAAAAGCTTGATAGGCGCTGAACTTTTATATTATTTATTCACAAATAAAGAATGCCGTTTACTGCTTTCCGTGTCGAATATTCGGGCCAGAAAATACAAAGATTGGATCAAGAAAATGAGTGATTGGAAACACTTGGGCGATTACCTAAAGACTCACGTATCTGCTCGACTGCATAAAGAATGTACATGGAAATGGATTAATTTAGAGAATGGTTTAAAAAGCTGTTACACTATTGACTCCTTGGTTAGTCCAGTCACAAATTGAACAAGAAAGGTAACGTTGGAGAGATATTTTAGAACGATTCCTCGCAATTGTAAATTTTTTAACATCTCACAATTTGGTCTTCAAGGGTTACAGAAGTTAACATCTGACTCAGATTCGAGTGAAACAAGCGGCAACTTTATAGATTTAGTAAAATTAACAGCCCGATTTGATCCCGTGCTGAGAATTCACGTAAAATAAGTAAAGGATAAGACGATTAATGACCACTATATCACAAAAATATTTAAAATGAGCTCATAAAATTAATGGCAAGCCACGTGAAGACTCAAATTGATAAAAAATAACTCGATTATTCTTGATTGTACTCGCAACTTTTCTCGTGTTGAGCAACTTTCAATTATTATATATATTTTTAATACAATGTATTTGTAATGCTGAAAATGAAGAACATTTTATTGGTTTCTGAACTGTTGAAAAAACCACAGCTGAGAGTTTGACTAATTATATAATCACAAAATTAGAACAGTTAGGTATATCATTGCAAAACTGCAGAGGCCAAGGATATGATAATGGTGCCAATATACGTGAAGAAAAAAGTGGTACTTCTTTCCCAAAAACGTATTCTTGAAGTTGATCCACGTGCTTATTTTTTACCTTGTGGGAGTCATAGCTGGAATCTCATTTCCTAAGAGATGCAGCATCGTCTTGTGTCCAGGCAAAATCTTTTTCTGGTTTGCTACAAAATCAAGCTCAAGTCAGAGGTAGGTATTTTAAATGCTCATTTAAAATCGTTATCGCTAAAATCACTTTTTGAAACTAGATGGGAGTACATGGTAGCGTCGGTGAAGGGCGTTAAATACCAACTAAGCGATATATGTGATGCTTTAAAGGATTTAGCAGAAAATACAACAGATTTTCAGTTGGTCAGTGAATGCCATTCTATAGAGTAAATTACTACCTAAGATTTTGGGGCTTCACTTGACATACGGTACGACATTCTTACAAAGATAAATGTTATAACTAAAACGTAGCATAGCAAAAACATGCATTTAGATGTGGCCATACAACACTTAGACGCATTCACAAATTGCTGGCTTGATAATTATCGAGAAACAAAACTTAACAATTTTTATGTCATTGTTGACAATGTGCACGCAAGCTGCTATCCTAGGTTTGAGACACTTAAACAACGACAACAACATGAGAGCATATTTCGTGACCTCTATAATATAAAAGGATTAAAAGAAATTAGTGATTTTTTTTTTTTTTTTTTTGTGGGCGGGTTACGGTCGGCACACTCCTCGCACCACTCCGTCCGGGGTGACAGAGGGGCGTAAGCATGCACACCCGTAACCCACCCGTGACGTCGCCTTCGTCGTTGGGCCAACCACCGGAGCAGAGTGACTTGACGTCAGTGGTTGGCCCGACGGAATACCCCTGAGGAGTACCCTCTCAAAGAAATTAGTGATAGAGAATATTTGAAGCAATGTCGCGACTTGCAGGGGGGCATAGTCCGGCGCGTGCTCCTCTCGTCCCCTGTCAGTCTAGTTAGACTGCTAATCCGGCTCGATATGCGTACCGCAGTGCTGGTTAGGGTGTCCCCGGAGGCACATCGGATATGGATCTGGATATGGCAGAAACCAGTGAACGCGTGATTGTATGCGGAGATTTGAACGGATGGGTGGGGACCAAGCGTCCCGACTATGAGGACGTACTTGATCCATTTGGTGATAAGAGAGTGAACGACGCAGGTAGGGTCATAGCGGATGTTTGCATGGAGAGAAACCTTATTGTGTCAAACACATTTTTCCAACTTAAGGACATATGTATATATGGAGAAGGAATGAACAGAAAAGTATAATAGATTTAATTTTGGTAGACAGTCGCCTCTGAAGCAAAATATTGGATGCAAGAGCCTACAGGGGCCCCACAGTCGATACAGACCACTATCTCGTTATTGCGAGATTTAGTGGTCTGTTCAGAAAGTGGAAGCACTGGCGAGAGCGTGTCCACTTCGGAGGGCTTGAAAGGATAAAGGTTGAAAGGTTGCAAGAAAAGTGTGTAAGAGAAAAGTATGTAGAGGGTGTCCGAGAACGGCTAACGATGGCAAGCCAGCCGCAATCGGACATTGAAGAATGTTGGAGAATATTGAAAGAGAGTATGGTAGATACAGGGAAAGAAGTATGTGGAAGCTCATAGAAGCATAGATAAACAAATGTTGATGCATGGTGGGATGCGGAAGTGGCAGCTTCCGTAGAGCAAAAGAAGAAAGCGTGGCTGGACTATGTCTCTATGTATATGTATGACTGAACAGAAGAAAGAAATATATCGGCAATGTAAGAATGACACCAAGGCCTTAGTGAAAGAGAAACGTGATAGAGCAAATATGAGTGCAGAAGATAGGCTGACTAAAAACTTCGAGGGTAACACCAAACTCTTTTGGAGGGAGGTGAAGAAGTCTCAGGGTGGTTGGTCAGCCTTCAGAATGAACAAAATAAGTTCTAAAGGTGGAGACATTCTTACACAAACACAATACGTGTTAAGCCGATGGAATGAATATTTTGGCGATATGTATGCGGATACTCGAGTTGGCGCCGGTGTCGCATGTGGTTTTAGTAGATCAACATTCGGCACCGGGGTCCTCCGATGGCATCAGTATGGATGAAGTTGAATGGGCGATAAGACGTTTGAAAAATGGTAAGGCAGTGGGCATTGATATGGTGTCTGCCGAGATGATCAAGCTTGGTGGCTCCTGTGTCTGGGGGGCGTTTCTGTTGCTCCTCAATTTATGTTGGAGCTCGGGAATGGTTCCCAGGGACTAGATAGCGCAGTCATCGTGCCTTTGTTTAAAAACAAGCGTTCACGTTATGACTGCGCAAATTACAGAGCCATAAGCTTGACCAGTTTGGCAGCAAAAGTGTACGGTAAAATTATCGAAAGGAGAATGAGGATGGTGTTCGATGGTTTACTGTGTGAGACACAAGGAGG
Organism: Lymantria monacha; assembly: GCA_905163515.2. Taxonomy (NCBI): domain Eukaryota; kingdom Metazoa; phylum Arthropoda; class Insecta; order Lepidoptera; family Erebidae; genus Lymantria; species Lymantria monacha. The sequence goes on along the minus strand of LR991092.1, from coordinate 12,737,208 downwards.
TTTCAGGAGTGGAAGGGGATGCATGGATCAAGTGTTCTCTCTGCGCAACATTGTGGAGAAGCATCTGGCTCTAGGGTAGGCGTTTAGCAGTGTTGCGTACTGTCAGCCAGACTGTTTATCATATATCTGGATAAATGTCTCCAAAGGTTGAGCGATATGAATGTGGGAGTCCAGATGGGCGACTCAGTGGTCACTGCTTTGCTCTATGCAGATGATGCAGTCTTGCTGGCACAGTCAGCAACTGACCTGCAGACCCTAGTCGACACAATGACAGAAGATCGTAAGAAAGGGCGTCTACGCGTGAATGTGAACAAAACCAAAATAATGGTCTTTGAAAGAGATGAAGCCAGAACAGATGTAAGAGTAACAATAGGTAATGATGTACTAGAGCAAGTGGATGAATTTGTATATCTTGGATGCGGATTTAGCTGAGATGGAAGGTACACCACTGATATAGAGCGAAGAGTGAATGCGGGAAATAGATTGAATGGAGCGTTGGGGCAACTTCTTGGTAGCCACCACCTCAGCCAGAAGGCACGTGTAGCAATACATAACGCAGTGCTTGTCCCAACATTACTGTATGAAAGCGAGAGTTGGGTATGCAGAAAAGGGTATGAAAGTAAAATTAATGCGGTCGAAATGCGATCTCTACGGAAAATCTGTGGAGTTAGGCTGATCGATCGCATTCGTAACGACGACGTAAGAGAGCGAGTAGGTATGAAAGAGAGTATTGGTGTAAAAATGCGAAAGGGAATGCTCCGATGGACATGTGGAAAGAATGCCGAACGAACGTCTGGTTAAGAAGATATACAATGCGAAAGTGGAAGGATGTAGGTACCGGGGGAGACCGAGACTAACCTACCTAGACCAGATCGGTCATGTACTGAAGGAAGGTGGAGTCAAGAGTCTCCGAAATCGGCGAGCGTGTATGAAGAGAATTATGAATGTTGAGGAAGCGAGTGAAGTATGCAAGGATAGAGTTCTCTGGCACTCTGTTCTCTCTGCCTACCCTGCAAGGGATATGGCGTGATGATATGTATGTATGTCGCGACTTGCAAATATCTATAATATAATAAATAGTAGGAGAATCATGTGATATTAGTGGAAATTAATTATACGAAGAACTGAACATGTTCATGCGTGTGGAAGGAAATGACGACATAATCTCGGTGCTGAATGAAATGCATAATAGAAATAACAAAATTAACTGAAGTTTACCTCATTATCGAAATAGTCCTGAGAATAATTCAAAGGAGTTTTTCGAGGCTTAAAATTATTAAAACATTAATATAAAACTACTTTACAGTGATCATGGTCACGGGAAGACTCAGTCCTCCCGTAACCATGGACAGTGTGAAGTGTTCGAAACTTTGGGCAATTAAAAATCAAATACAAACGCGATAGATACCGTAAAGTAATTCTTAGTCAAACATGACAAATACCTAAATCAAACAACCAGACCTACATTTGCATCACATACTTTTCATGAAGGACAAAGAGCCTCGCAAAGACCTGGCGCCCAGAGCTTCGCAATGGGTAAGGCCGCCTCTGCTTGAAGATATGACTGATTGCGGTTTGATAAACACTATTAGGTACCTTTTTTGACAAACAAGCACACAAAGGGTCAACGTTGTGTTCAATCGGCGACATATTTTTTTTATATTTTAGTCTGGAATTGTATTGGTAAATATGAGCAATTTTAATTACGTCAATCTCCGTTGTACTATTAACTTGATATTTACGCCTCAGATTATATAAATATAATCAGATTTATAACGGAGGCGTGGCATATGCTAACATAACTTACCCAAACACGTATACCATATCAGTACTGCGCTTTTTCTACGTAGTTAGTTACAACTCGAACGCATTTAGGGAAGGATTTTGTTATTTTCGTTCTACGCGTCGACATAGAAGTGATGTTAAATCTTATGCGAAGCTTACAATTACCAAATCGTGTATTACTACAATTTCAACAATTATTTATATTATAAAAAGGTAGATTCCTAATAATTTTGGATGCTATGTCTGGGAATACTGATACAATTTTAAAAAATATGTCTGGAAATATTGATTCAATTTTAAAAAATCTTCCATATTAATGGAAGATTTTTTTAAATTGAATCTATATTCCCAGACATACAGAAGCTATGTTATTCATGTGGTAACGGAGTAATCTTACCCGTGGATGATCGTGAGAGACAATTAAGGGATATAAAACGCATATAACATCTATGCAAGTGCAGCAAAACTTGAAACAAAACCTTATACCAACATCTCTGACCAGCATGGTATAGTATGGTTAATTTCCCTCCCATTATTGAGGAGGCTCGAACCCAACAGTGGGAAATATATGAGTTGAAATGAGATGACGTTATCCATAATTGTTATAGCCTCACTAATATTCGGTACACCACCGGTAGGTTATGGGGTTGTACGCTGCCCTTTCCGTAGCTGCGGCTGTTTGGTCAGGGTGTCACCGAGCCGTAGCCTATTCCTAAAAAGAAAAATCTATCTTTTATTTCGAGAAAAATATGACATTCTCACGGAAAGAACTTAATTTTCCCTCAAATTATTAGCACCATCTACTTGCACAATATCAATTTTAATACTGTTCCTTGTCAAATAATTTTCATTTAAGGTTTATATTGTTTGATTGCCATTGTTTAAAGCGGCAGTGCAATGTACTGAACTTAAATCGATAGCGATGTAAAGTGTGACGTATGTATATTAACAGCCACTGTGACACTGTGAGTCACGTTGCCAATGCTTAGTAAAAGTAGTGTGTAAGAAATGCACACTGATTTATTTCTGTACTATTGACTTCTGTGATAGCAATGATTTATTTTACGTTAGTTACCCGTGCCAATAAAAGAGCAATTTGTGTGATTGCTATGTTTATACACTGCGTTAATAGTGGATGGGACGAACACATTACAAAATGCTGCCACTACTTTGATACTTTGCTGATTTAGTACTCATTATATATTTTGTTATGTCTATGAAAATATGTGTATAATAATTGAATAAAAAGTTAAAATATTAGTTATTGAACGCGAAATAAACAAGGAAAGTATTATTTAACTCTTTCCACTATTTTGCCGGGCAAACCAGCTTTTCATATATTTTTGCTAAGAATATTAATTGTTATGTTTTCTATTTAGTGACTCAGTAAAAATACTATTCACCACTCCCTATCATACCTGTGGATGTCGTAAAAGACGACTAAGGGATATCATGTGCATTTAACATCGATGCAAGAGAAAGAAAACTTTTTTTTATTCCTTATAGTGGCAAACGAGCAAGCAGCACACCTGATGGTAAGTGTCACTGCCGCCCATGCACCCTTTCCATTACCAAGGGTATAGCTTAGGCTGCTGCCTACCAATAAAATCCCCAAACCCACCCAGTTGGACTCCCGGCTCTCTCGCTCACCGAACGAAGCGCAATAACACATTGCCATTACTCAGACGTCGGTCTTATGCCAGAGTGTGGTACTACCAAGAACAGACCGGCCCGCGGCTGTAGACAGAGAACTGTCAACAGCATGGTCCTACCACTATTAAAAAAACTTGAAATAAAACCTTATATCAAAACGTCTGATTATCGTGGTATAGTAGGTCAATTTCCATCCCACAGTGGAGGAGGACCGAGCCCAACAGTGGGACTTATATGAGACTAGCGTCGCGCCCTCACCCTGATCTTATCACAATTACTTAAGGTTAACACAATATGTACCTAATCTGCTTTTCTCGTACATACTGTATAAAAGTTTTACCAATAACTTTATAACCGGCCGCCTGCCTGACGTTAACCCTCCTTTGAATTGTAATTGTTAATCAGACAGCATCACAGATGGAGTTGGCTCAGGTTTATGTATAAGCCGCCTACCAAGCGTGATTATTACGGCAATATCCTTCTTATGAGGAGACTTATGTACAATAGAGGATATTAATAGGCTGATGAAGATAAAGCTAACTATGTACCCCTATCTATCCGTGTGGTGACGGAGTAAGAATACTATTCATCACCCCATATCTTACCCGTGGGTGATCGTACGAGACGACTAGGGGATGTAAAACGCATGTAACATCTATGCGAGGGAAGGAAAACTCGAAACAAAACCCTATATCAACACGTCTGACCAGCATAGTAGGTTAATTTCCCTCTCATTACGGAGGAGGCCTGAGCCCAACAGTGGGACATTATGTGCTGTGATGATGATGTACCTATAAGAAATAAGTTTGTTATTTTTTATAGGTACATAAAAGAGATAAAGACCCGTTTATTTTAACAGTTTGCTGCAGTAATCATATACCTCGGTACAAACTTAGATCCTCTGTACTTACGTCTAAATACTTTGAATGACTTGCCTGGTAGTATACCTGCTTATTACATCACATTACACAGTATTAAAGTTATGGCAACGCAGTTTACTTTGTTTTATTGTAACTTAATTACAGAAACGAAATACTTCGGTTTTGCCAGTTAGGTATTTTTTAGCTTTATTACAACTTATTGTATTAATGAAGCTGAAAAATTCTGGCCTACTGGATTGTTAGCTACAGTTACATTGTTCTTGTTTATCTATTTAACAGCTTTTCCCCATGAATTAGTTCGCTTAGAAATCATGTGACCGTGTGACGTATCTAGTTAAATATGATTTTTTTATTTGTGTTGTAGAGTGAAAAGTGTCAAATTAAAATTCAGTCTATTCTACACCCTTTTTTTTTTTGGTAGGCTATGGCCCCGTTACACGTCGCCTGCACCGTCCTGGGCGACGGAAGGGCAGCGCGTGGCCCCATAACCCACCGTATTCCCTCCCCATTGCCATTGGGCCGGCCACTGGTACCGTTTCCTTGCCTTCCGTGGCCAGCCCGGCGGGTTACCCTTTCGGGTACCATCCTCCGTCGACGCCCAGGTTAACTGCCGGGGCGTCGCCCTCACGCGGTCAGCCTCTCTGCGGGTGAAGGACTATTCCCCGGTCCAGTCACCCGTGGCCTCGGCTAGGGCGGCATTAGGCGCAGGCACCTGCGCCTACGCCGCCCCAGGCGCCGGCGGCGGAGCGTCTCACCGAAGAGGATTTCCTCTCGGAGTTGCCCCGTCGCCTCCTTCCGCGAGACAACTGTCTCACAGAAGGCGGCGACCGCGTGCCAGTTCCTGACGCTGTCGAGCATCGCCTTAGCGATGGTCGGCAGCGCCAGGTCGGCACCGATGATCGCGACGAGTTCACGGCGCTGCTCTGCCCAGGCCACACAGACATCGAGCGTGTGCTGCGCCGTGTCCTCGTCGCAATCACAGTGGTGGCAGGACGGTGTCCTCTCCCTCCTCACGACCGTGTGCAGGTACTTGCCGAAGCAACCATGCCCCGTCAAGACTTGCACTAATCGAAAGGAAAGGACCCCGTGCTGTCGACCCAACCACTCCATCAGCACCGGCCGGAAGGCTTCGATGGTCCGAACACCGAACCGAGGCCTTTCCAGTTGGATTGTCCAACGGGCAATAACGTCACGGCGAGCGTCGCCTCGCCAGGCAGCCGCCCCCTACCCGCGTCAATGACACCCGCCGGTACAGTCCGGCGAGCATCTCCGCCTCTAAGTTCCACGGGGGTGTTCCGGCCAACAGGTATGCTGCCTCAGTCGCCACCGTGCGGTACCCGCGTATGGCCCTGACCGCCATGGCCCGCTGTGGTCGCCACAGCAGAGCCCTAAGTCGGACGGTCAGGGACCCCGCCCACACGGGTGCGCCGTACAGGGCCATCGACCGGACCACCCCCGCGTGCAGCAGTCGGCACGTAGCGCTGGGTCCGTCCACATTCGGCATAAGCCAGGATAGGGTGGACGCCGTGCCGACAAGCCGTGGAGCAAGCCGACGGAAATGCTCCCGGAACCACCATCGCCCGTCGAGCACCAGGCCCAAGTACCTCATATGGGCCCGGATGCTGATGGGAACCGAATTGGCGGTGATCGAGGCGTCGGTGGGTGGATTGGTGCGGGGTCCATGGAATAATTAGGCACTACACCTTTAGAGATTGAAGAAAATTGACAACTGTTGATTTATTTTTACAGAAGAATATTTGTGCTTAATTTGTAGACAATGATATATTTTTCTTCCTATACTTTGTCACTGCGTATTTTGCATTGCCTTTGGGGTTGACTTTTGTATTTGTTTTCTACCTAATGAAAAGACTCCATGTCAACATTTCTTGTTACTGATTTCAGTAGTTTCGCTTGGCTATTATGAGTCAGTCAACATATAGATTACGTTTAGTGAACCTAGCAAATAACTTTAACAAAAAAAAAATGTATTTGTTTGTCTTACTTACACATTTGTACCGTTTCTCAATAATAATTATGCAATAAGGTAATACTAGTAAAATAATTATTTTCAGACTTTAATTCATACACCGTTACTAAGGGACTATTTTCTTGGAGAGAAACACAAATGCAGAGCGCAGGGATCTAGTAAATGCCTTGTGTGCGAAGTTTCTAAACTGTTCCAGGTAAGCAAGTGCTCCTATAAATGTGCGTGATTCTAAGAAATTGTTTAAACGTAGGTAATTTTATTGCTAACCGCCCTTTCCACGAACATCCCGCACACAATATTTCAAGCGTACATCTATAAATATACCCGCCCAGGCAAGATTTCAATGACGAACATTAAATCAATAACCCGTTTAATGTTTCATGTTTCTTTTTATATACATTTAAATTACATTCGAAGGGGTAAACGGAGATGTTATAACGCTAGATTCCGCCATGTAATTTTTAATCTCGACGTAATAGACGGCATTTGTCGGTCTGGTGATGAATTAAGAATACAATTCATCACCCTATTGTAAAGTACAACTAAGAAATATAAACAGATAACATAGCTGCGAGAGAAGGAAAAATCGAAATAAAACCATATACCACCCCGTCTGAAGAGTTTAGTACAGCTGATCAATTTCCCTCCCATTCTGAAGGATATCTGTACTTAATAGAAGACGTAAAATACGGCTAATAATTATTAGGCTGACGAAGACTAAAGAGCGAAACTATTTTCTTTAACAGCGTATAGTTCCAAACTTCGAACATGCTGTTTAGAATTTCATACGAGACTCATTATGTAAAGGCAATTCTGTAGAAAGCCCCTACAAACACTTTTGCCTGATCCCAGAATAGCCTTGTTTTTTTATAGCAGGCTATGGCCTGCCATAAAAATGGATGGCATGCCAAAATATCCCGGAACACCTTACCTCTTGATCGGCTTGTCTATGACACTGGACCAACGAGACATCATTCTTTCTAATTGTTTTTATTTTCTAGGAATTCTATTCTGGTGCGAAAACACCTTTGACGCTGCATCGTCTCCTGCATTTGATATGGACACATGCCCGGCACTTGGCTGGATATGAGCAACAGGACGCTCATGAATTTTTCATAGCAACCCTCGATGTACTACATAGGTCAGTCGATTTATAGTTTTATACGATACTGTATCATCAAAATGTATCTTTACAATATGTTCTTATGTTTCATTTACAGACACTGCATGAATGGTGTTGAGGGCAATGTTGAGAAACCAGAAAACGGGCGTTGCAATTGTATTATTGACCAAATATTCACAGGAGGTCTTCAAAGTGATGTTGTCTGCACGTCGTGCTCTGGGGTATCCACTACAATCGATCCTTTCTGGGATATAAGCTTAGATGTAGCCGGACCGGGTTCCCTCCAAGCTTGTCTAGAACGCTTTACACGCGCTGAACATCTTGGCTCAGGAGCAAAGATTAAATGTTCTAATTGCCGCGCTTACCGCGAATCCACCAAACAACTCACTCTAGAAACTCTTCCAATTGTGGCCAGCTTTCACTTAAAGCGCTTCGAGCATTCGTCACAAATTGATAGGAAAATATCCGCATTTGTCTCGTTCCCTGCTGAATTGGATATGACTCCATTTATGTCGTCACATCGTCGAGCGGTTGATGTGGGAGCCGACAATAATAATGCACCAGAAGGCATTTTTGAAGATAACCGTTACTCACTATTTGCCGTCGTGAATCATCTCGGGTCTTTGGATGCTGGTCACTATACAGCCTATGTGCGTCAGATGAAGGGAAACTGGTTTAAGTGTGATGATCACATGATCACACACGCTTCGCTTCGTGAAGTTTTAGATAGTGAAGGGTAAGTTTTGATAACTTATGATTGTTATGACATAACAATAGATAGCTCATGTTATTGTTATTTTATAATGTAAATGAAGTGTAACTCGATACTAGAGCACGATTGAGAGGGCGTCCATTAATTACGTGAGGCGTTTCTGAGGATTTTTTGACTGCCTTCCCCTCTAGTGGGATGTTCTGAGATGTGTCTCAAACCGAGTGAGTATATAATTTATTTTATTAAGAGTTAAGTATTTGAGATTCTAAAGAATCTCAAATACTTAACTTATATGATCATTATCTAAAGATAAAGATAGGACTTAAATGGGAACTACTAAAATACATAAGGAAATTTCATTCTAATTCATCAATACAAAGGAAATTAATCCGATACCTTTACATTCTTACACTATTTTTTTGCCGAAAAACAATTACAAAATATTTACAGAAACTCCCTCTCTTCCACATTTCAATTTAGTGAGTTTCGGCTTGTCTAATTAATCACGTAATTAATGGACGCACCTTAACAGATTTGGAACTTGCTCTCTGTGAATTCCTAAGATTGTTTATACTATCCTTAATATCTCGGCTTTTACAGTGTAGGGTTTTGTCAACTTGAGAATACAATGTGCCACAACCATAAAAATATCTGTCTATGCTAGATGGATGGCGACACCTCGTCGCATTTTCTCGCATGTTGTAAAAGTAAAGGATGTTAGCAGATACCATCATTACTGCGGATTACGCGGATCAATTCTGCTCTCATTAGGGAGGACTCGTGTTCAAGAAGCGTTTAAGTACTAAGAAAAAATAATTTTCTTTCGCCTCGATTTTATTAAACTAGTATGTTTAAAACAAAAAGCCAGGTATTGAGTGAGGACATTCTCTCCTTTTTTTCCGTGTGATGACGGAGTAAGAATAAAATTCACCACCCGCTATCTTACCCGTGGGTGATCGTAAGAGACGACTAAGGGATATAAAACTCATATAACATCTATGCGAGAGAAGTACAATTCGAAACAAAACCCTATACCAACACGTCTGACCAGCGTGGTATAGTAGGTCAATTTCCTTTCCATTATGGAGGAGGGTCAAGCCCAAAATGTCCCACATTTATCAGCTGAGATGATTATCAACTTTATCTTACTCGAAGGCAATATCCACTTCAAGAAATTTCATCCACTGCTACAGTAATACTAGCTCTAGAAAAATCATCAACCAGTTTCATTCATTATTATTACAGATCATATTCCTCCAACTGCGCACAGATGGGGCTCGAGTTCTCTCCATTATAGGCAATTAATCTACTAGATCACGCTGATGAGATGGTTTTATTTTGAATATTCCTTCTCTTAAATATATGTTATCTGCATACTATACTAAATTGTCATCTCATGGGCAAGATAGAAAGGTGGTAAAGTGTTTTCTTACTCCCTCAATACACGGAATCAGATTTAGTTACCCTGTCGTCTATTAACAAATTACACTGCAGTTGACAATAGGCAGCGCTAGAGGATTTTCCCGACCTGACGCTTCTGACGATCGCTAAGGCGATGCTCGACAGCGTCAGGAACTGGGATGAGGTCCCCGCCTTCAGGAGGTGGGCGGGGTCCGAGGGGAAATCTTCCATCCAAAGGGTAACCCGCCAGGCTAGCTATGGAAGAACACACACACCGAAGGCAAAGATCGGATACCGGTGGCCCGCTCGCACAGCGAAGAAGAGGTGCTTGCAGGGTGGGTCAATGGGGTTGCGCGCCGCCTCTTCCGTCACCCCGGACCGATTTGGCGGGGTGCGACGTCCATAGCCCACCGCAAAAGAAAAAAAAAGGCTAGCTATGGACGTCAAAGATTCGATGCCAGTGGCGGCGTAATGGCGATGAGAAGGGAATACGGTGGTTTATGCAGCCACACGTCGTCCTTTCGTCGCCCCGGACAGAATTGGCTGCGTGTGTCCACACCATAGCCTCCAAAAAACGCTAGAGCGCTAAGCTTATTAAAATTATTTTTGTACTTTATAAAATTTTTTTTTTTTGTAAAAATTACTTATTTTTAATTTTATATTTCCAGTTACCTGCTCTTCTACCACAAGACTGTTTTGGAGTATGATTGTGAGGTATCATAAATTAATAAAAAGAAGTACATAACTACTTCATAAACATTCAGTCATTACTTGTAATTGATGCGAATGCATCTAACTATCAGATATGTGAATTTTCTATATGTACGTATACAAAAAGGATTTATTTTGTTTTGAAACAAAAGTCATTCTCCCTCGTGATATTAGTGTAGATGTTTGAAAGGTGTCTCAACGATCACCATGTTCGATGTTTCCTGCGGAATCATTCACGAATTTGTTAGTTTTTAAGCTTTAATGTAATATTAACATAAAAAAAAACTCAAATGTTAATACAGTTGATAAGGAATATCTTATACATTTAAAGACTTCTCTTTATTTTGATTGAAAAGCTTTATTGAGCTATGTGGTACACTCAGCAAGATTGATCTTTAGTTATTGACTTTGAGAAAATATTAACTAATCTTTCACTTTAACTTATTATCTGCATTATTAAGGTGATGGTAGTTATCTAATGTATTATTAAATACTGCTTAATGTGTTTAAGACTATAAAGAAATTCAGCTTAGGTACATACATAATAGGAACGCTCACTAAAGCAATTAACTATTGCAAACAAAAGCAGTTTGATACATACATTTGCATTTTATTGTTCTGAATAACTACTCAAGCTTTGATTTATAAGGAACAATGATAATAATCAATAGATTATTACTTGTCTGTATAAATATCGATTTTTTTTTCAAAAGGCCCCCTTTGCCTTATATTTTATTGTTCGATATTTAAATTTTATTAAAGAGTGCAATGTTGAAAATTGCAATTAATATTTTTTTCTGCTATGTGTTCTATTTAATTTGAAATATATAAGAACATTCTAGTAATAGTATAAATGTGACACGATTCGTATTAAATTATTTTTCTTTAGACATTAAAGTGTGAACCAAGTTCCTTTGTGCGTGACATAGTTATATTTTGTTTGACATTTTTAAATTTCATTAAAAAAACATTAAAATCAATTATATTATAAGGTATAATTATTACCATGATCATGTCTAATGTCTATATACATATAAAAATATAAACGTGTATCATTCCTAGTAAAAATAAATTTGTGTTGTGTAATTAATGTACGAAGTTAATATTTCATTGTTTAATGTATAAATTGTATCGTTTATTGAACAAACATTTCAATCTACCTCGCTGTTTATGTTTTTTAATTGCATTTCACCCGTTTTGTGACGAAATGTTTGGTAATTCGGATACTTTAATGTTGCTTGTATATTATGTAAGGCTACATATACATGAGCGTAACCTAACTTCTTACTATATAATGTAACTTTAGATTTTACTATATAAGTAAATTCATCTCTTTTATATTAGAAGCGTACTACCTACGAACGTACCTACTGTAATATCGTTTCTATAGTCTTCGTTCATAGTTGATTTGAATAGGACCAAGCTGTCTCGAAAAGACACTTAATTACCTTTGTAATGTTCAAATATTGCATTTTCTTAATAATTTCTGATGTTTACGCGAATATTACACGTGTGATATAAATATATTTATGCAGATTTTATCGCATTTGTATTTGATTTTTACTTTTCTTGATGTTTCGAACACTTCAGTGTTTATGATCGCGTAAGAAGTCGTCATGAAAACGCGATAAAATCGGTTAAAATCGTTTTATTTCATTGCATTTTTTTTTAATAAATATTGAGTTGAAATTTAAAATGATAGCGATGTATTTTGTTTTCAACTTACGACGAATATAAGTAATAGTTCATAGCTGGTTATTTTAGTACAGATGTCAACTATCTCTATGTATCTTTAATTCACAGTATTCTATAAATACATTTTTTTTATGGAATTGAAGTTATGCCAGATTCATGATTTGGTATTAATATCAAAAATAGAAAAATCTATTACTAGACGATGATATCATCGGCATCTTGCTGTGAACCTCTACGAAGATGACCTGTTTACTTGTTTTTTTTTATTAAACCACGCGGTTGGTCTGCGTGTGGCTCATAACAATATTGTAAGACACAATATATATTTATTTTCTTTCATAACAAATTCGATCTTTCATAATTAATTATAATTATTTCTAAGTAATCGTTTAGCAAAGTTGCCAGTTTATAATGTTAGTAAGATTTAATATGTTTTCACTTAACACATGTGTACAGTCAACACGTGTCCGGAATGATTATTGTATTTTTTTTTTGTTATTTTTCGCTCATGTTTATCTAGCATAGATGGATTTAAGTAGTTCGTAACCTATGACTGAACTGACATTAGCTTAATGTGATATTTAATATTTATGAATTGTATTAAATGTAGTTAGTTGTATGAATTTACATTTCTGAAAATAGTTATAATTTTATTTTAATCTATGCTTGGATGTACTAGCAAATGATAAATAACAGTATAGGCGATGTTTATATATCGCTGACTCTAGAAATTGGCACTACGTAAGTAGCTTTAAAGTCCTTCTCAATATTCTTAATAAAGTATTTTTCTTTAAACGCCTGTTTAGTACGAGCAGCTTCGATTTGCGGCCCTCCGTTGGTACAATCGTTTTTTTTCCTTTATTGTCTTCATGCATCCACTCCTGAGCACAAACTTCTGTTACGAGAGGGATTTTTGATGTACAATATTAAGCTAGACAAATCATTAATATATGGCTTCCGTTTCGTTTGATTTTCTATTATGTAGTGACGTAACGTGCTTGTATTCCTTAAACATCTCATATCCACCGATAATAAAGATGGCTGAAATAGTCGAGAGGTTATATATGGTTCTACATGCTGTGTTTTCATAATGCGAATTATGATGGATTACATTCGTATGCCTTTAAATCCCTTATTAATAAGATTTCGGTTTCAATCAATTGTCCAGACTATAAAAACTAAAAATATGTCTTTGTTTTGTCATTTGCTAGTATTGTGACAAAGTTTTATTTTGCATTTAATATTAATTTAGTGATTTGGATCCGAGCCTAATCAATTGTCTAAATTTAGTCCATAATTATGATAATGATGTGATAGACATAATGTCACTATTATGTAATAATGAGTTGTCTGTAATTTGAAATGTATTAAAATCGATCAAAATAGATTTAGGCGTCATCGGCTGTATCTAATTAAAAAAAAAGTATTTTATTAAAATTACAATTTATTTTAAATTCTCAAACTGAACTATGGCTTGACATTATATATGTCAGATTTAAAAATCAATTATGTGAAATTTATGTAATAATTTATACGGTTGCTTTCTTTTGCGTATCTTAGTCGTTGTTTATGAATAAAATATAAATGTCATCAATGTAAACAAGTAATTCGATGTACCCAATTTTCCTACTTTATAACTGGAGTATAAAAATTCTAAATAGGTGGTCCCTTAATAATATGGTTATATAATTGGTGTTCGATTCGAAATAGTTCGATATTCAAACTTTTACCGTTAACGTCTAATATTGCAAAATAAGTATGATTACTATCACTGTGGAAAATAAAGAATTAAAGGTAATATAGTTGTTTGGTTTTTCTCTTTAAACTACAAATGCTTGTGTATTTTTTTGTGCATATTGTAAAGTATTTTAAACAATAAGTTCGATAAATGCTGTGTGGTAGCGGCTACGAATACTACCTACCCTTACTTTGCTCGTGGATGTCGTAAAAGACGACTCAACTCTATCTCATGCCGTTTGGTCGACAATTACATTCCCGAGGAGGATTGAAGTCTGGCAGGCGGCCGGTCATAAAGCTATTGCCAATAACTTTTACAATAAGAAATAAAATATAATAAAGGAGTACATATTGTTTCGACCCCAAGTAATTGGGATAAGAGTAGGAGAATGATGATGATGATATAAAGTTCGATAATATCCGACATTTTTATAGTTTAGTAGCTAAGAAAGCATTAACACGATTTTTTTACGGATTCTATATTGTGGATCATTTTAGGACTTGATCTTGCCATAATCATGAATGTTAAGAATTATAGACAAATATTAGCATACAGGCAATTCTTAAATAATCAAGGAAATATAACAAGTGAAGATTACAAATCTCAAAGACATGAATGGCCAGGAATTAGCTTGGTGCTTACTGGCTGGCAAGAACCTGACTGACTTCAGTCTGACGAATTTGATGTTGGGCTTAATCACCTCCTTTGCTAAACGGTCGTAGGGTACAAATGGCGTATGCAAGTCGTGCACGTTTACCATTTCACGAATTTGGTTTTCTGCAGTTTAGACATTTTACAAGTTTGATTTAACACGTTTATGACGTCACACATAATACATTAAAGCACACGAATTTGGTTTACACATTAGTATCACGCTGTAACCGTGTGGTGACGGAGGTAGAAACCAATTCACTACCCCCTGTCTTACCCGTGGGTGATCGTAAGATACGACTAAGGCACTAAGGGATATAAAACGTATATAACATCTATGCTAGAGAAAGAAAACTCGAAACGACACCCTATATCAACACGTCTGACCAGCGTGGTATAGTAGGTTAGCTTCCCTCCCATTACGGAGGAGGCTTGGCCCAACAGTGGGACATATATGAGCTGAAATGATGATGATCACGCTGTAACAAGACTTACGTCATCTGATTGCATAGTTACTAGGTGACTTAATTATTTTATTATATGCTTAGTGGTACACATCTGCAGTGGAAATCTACAGATAAACGTATACGAGGTTGTGACCTATGCTTTTATTTGCTACCTATGCTTTCTATGGTTTTCCGTGTGTTTGGGGCAGTAAGAATACCACTATATTGGCCGTGGACATCTTGAAAAACTACTAAATGATATAATATGCAAATAATATCATCGCAAAAGAAGGAAACTCATCTTGATATTGTGGGTCAAATGCTCTTCACTGTGGACGAGGCCCAGGCACAGGCGAGAAGTGTATACGAGTTGTGATGATTGATTTTGCGCATTTGGCGTACTCTAGATCATCATTCTTTTTTTTGTCAGGCTATGTTCTGGACTCACGCCGTCTATTCCATCCGGGGCGACGGAAAGGCGGCGCGTGGCCCCATAACCCATTGTACTCCCTCCCCATCGGCATTGGGCCTATTATCATCATCCTGCTCCTATCTCAATTACTTGGCGTCAACGAAATATGTAGGTACTCTTCTTCCATCATATACAAGGTGGAGATGACAATGCGATAATAAATGAAAACACCGGCAATACTGGTGTATAGGAGTATTTTGAAACTACCTAAAAAGTCCTCACATGCAAATGTAAAAAAAAAATATATTTTCAAACAAACTTTTTATTATAAATATTGAAACAAAATAGAACATCTTTGTAAATATTAATTCACTGACCTGTAATCCGACCGAGTAGATATCCTTTCATTACGCCGCATGCATTAGGTACTTTTATTTTCTTATCTAAGCCTGATGACACAGTTTATATGTCTTTTATCTTATGAGTCAGAAATAAGGTATAATATGCATTAATTTGTATTGCGTTTGGTGAAGACTTGAAGTGGTAAACTGGCGATATCACTATATGAAGGTACGATGCGGCGCGGGAGGTCTTTGATCTCTTGGTGATAGCCTAATAATTTTAATTTTTAATACAGAGTGTGGAAAATGTTAATAATACAAAATAATGTGCTGTGGCTAAACTATACGACATATTAGATTCAAAGTTTCTATACAGTCTGGTCAAGTCATCGGATACACCAAATTAAAATTATTGTCGCATGGTCATCTCCACCCATGACGGACTATCTGCCAGACGTTAAACCTTCTTGGTAATATAGGTAATTGATGACAAGACGGCATCGACGGAGTTGACCCATGTCAATGTAAAATTTGGCTGGAGTTGACCCATGTCAATGTAAAATTTGGCTGGAGTTGACCCATATCGATGTAAAATTTGGCTGGAATTGACCCATGTCGATGCAAAATTTGGCTGGAGTTGACCCATGTCGATTTAAAATTTGGCTGGAATTGACCCATGCCGATGTAAAATTTGGCTGGAGTTGACCCATGGCGATGTAAAATTTGGCTTTATCTAGATGATCAACAAAATGCCTGAGTCGTGCATATTTATATAGGCAAATTGAACTGAATAATTAAATATTCAACATTCTAGAACTTTAGTTTTACTTTCCAAGTCACTTTGTTTTCCTTGACTTATTAAATTAGAATTGTCAAATAAAAGAACATCTAATAACATCATATATTAATTATAAAATATCACAAAAATGTATGTATGCTTCTAGCACTAAAAATTAATTTGCCAATAAATAAGTACTTAGTATCGAATACATTACATGTTATTCTATTGTGTGTATATTTATAACAGCAAAATCTGATAAACATATGAAATTATGATCAAAACTTCAACAAATGGTATAACGAAAATATTTTTTTCAACACTTCAGCACTGTCCGCATTTATTTCACTGGAAATTGGTACTTATATAACTATGCAGGACTATAATGCCAACATCGAAAAACAAATTAAAGATAAGTATACCATAATATTGCACATTGATCTTTGGAAAAAAGGCAATCGATTACTATACGTAGCCGAAACGTATAGCCTTTGTTTCTGTTGCACACTACCTGTGTGTGATGATCAGTTCTATATGTGCGAGATAGTGATTGCGACCAGAGAAAAGAAATATATATGGAGTTGTTAAAACTGTAACAATTTAGGAAACAAAACTTGTAGAGTGTGTATTTTATTTAATACATACATACATATCATCACGCCATATCCCTTGCAGGGTAGGCAGAGAGAACAGAGTGCCAGAGAACTCTATCTCTGCATACTTCACTCGCTTCCTCAACATTCATAATTCTCTTCATACACGCTCGCCGGTTTCGGAGACTCTTGACTCCACCTTCCTTCAGTACATGACCATTCTGGTCTAGGTAGGTTAGTCTCGGTCTCCCTCGGTACCTTCCACTTTCGCATTGTATATCTTCTTAACCAGGCGTTCGTTCGGCATTCTTTCCACATGTCCGAACCATCGGAGCATTCCCTTTCGCATCTTTACACCAATACTCTCTTTCATACCTACTCGCTCTCTTACGTCGTCGTTCCGAATGCGGTCGGTCAGCCTAACTCCACAGATTTTCCGCAGAGATCGCATTTCGACCGCATTAATTTTACTATCATACTCTTTTCTGCATACCCAACTCTCGCTTCCATACAGTAATGTTGGGACAAGCACTGCGTTATGTATTGCTACACGTGCCTTCTGGCTGAGGTGGTGGCTGCCGAGAAGTTGCCCCAACGCTCCGTTTGGATATATATATATATATATATTTAATATTTATTTAATAACAAAGTTATAATTGTTTTAACAGTTCCTAATAGATACTAGAATGTTAGTTCTTCGTGTGACGTCACACAACTAGTGTGCGACAGCGACAATCCTCTACGATGCCGAACTTAGTGTATTGTATCTTTCTAAAGTTCGATGTGCAATATTTATTACAGGATACTGTTAATGTAATTTTTGTATACAAACACTATCACATTATTCAGACCACACATTGTCGTATTATCATTTGAGATTTTCCATGGCGAGTTTATATTTAAAATACTAAATTTTAATATTAATAGCTCCACTAATTCTACAAAAATATACATTATTTAATAATGTTAGTTTAGAATTATAATAATAAAAGAATATGCTGCCATTTTCATAGACAAACATTACTAAAGAATATTGCTACAGATTTATTTTTATCAATATATTGATACATAGATATGACTAGGTTATGAAGCATGAGATTTTTCAAATCAATAAAGGTGTAATTTTAGAAATTCACCATTACGTATTTACTGAAAGAAAAATGCATACCATATTGATCATTCATTAAACAAGAATACAACACAACTTTAAATGGTTTGCGATCTGATGAACTTGTAATTTATAATATCTATGCTTAGAATAAAACAATAGAGAGATAAAATTTGTACATTGAGGATATTTGAGAAAAGCAGTATAGGGGTAGTAGAGCTTAGAATTATTGAAAGAACACGTTCTGATAATTCTTGGTATTTTTGTTTGTTCTTGTATAACGCTAAAAATACTATGCCGATTTTTTTTAATTTTTTTTTTGGTTTTAATAGCTTATTTTAGAATTATTTTAATTACTATTTATTTAATTATTATTTTAATACAATCTTCGCTGCGGATGGAGTCACGGATACTGCCAGTAAGTATATAATAATGTTGAATGACTTTTCACCTTGGAACTTCTATAATATATTCTACTATAGACTTTAGGTAAGCTAGTATAGTTTACGCGATCATAAACGCAATTCACAGGTATAATTTTGTTATTTAATGCTTGCTACTTTAAATTTACTACTTATTTGTAACCATAAAGAACGTACAAAAACTTACTATTGATCCATACTATTGTAAATAGAATATGTAGCATATATAAATAAGGAATATATATATATATATATATATATATATTTTAATTTTGTAGTAATTTAATATAATTAAATCTAGAGAATATTTAAATTTTGCACATCCAAAACGATAATTAGATAATGATTTTTATTGCTAGAATGCTTAGTATCATAATAATATAGAAAGTAAGTGAATAGTCAAGAAACGAAATACGGAAAATAAAATATAAACTTATCCACCGATAAGCGATAGTTATCTAGGCATCAGCGAATAAAAATGGATATGGGAATAATCATACAGCGATTGTTATCCGACTTATAGTTTAGTTCAATTGACCCCCAGCATGCTTTGGATTAAATCGTAATAGTAAAATAATTTATATCACTGCCTTTTTCCCTCAAATCTTACATGACAATAAAACAATAATAATTTTAATGAAATGAATTGGGTATGAATATTAGGCCGTGGGAGAATTTATTTGTAAGTTTATTTTTTAGTGACTATCGACACTGTTGGCTCATCGAGTAATGATTCCAATTGCTTCACATCTGTCACTGGTAGAGAACATGCGTAACGCCGACATACATACGCCGTGGGGACGTCACCCACTGATTTGATGCGACTTAACACTGAAATTTAAAACAACACAATATTTATTACATCTGTCATGCGGTCATAACAAATTATAATAAGAATGATATGAAATCATAATACTTTAATAGTGGTAGGACCACGCTGTTGACAGTTCTCTGTTTGCAGTCGCGGGCCGGTCTGTCCGGGGCAGTACCACACTCTCGTAGAAGATCGACGTATGAGTAATAGCAATGTGTTATTGCGCTTCGTTCGGTGAGCGAGAGAGCCGGAAGCCTAATTGGGTGGGTTTGGGGTTTATATTGGTAGGCAGCGGCCTAATTATACCCTTGGTATTGCAAAGGTCCATTGGGCGGCAGTGGCACTTACCATCAGGTGTGCTGCTTGCTCGTTTGCCACCATTAGCAATAATAATGAAAAACTTTTTTTAACTGCTTTTGGAGCCTTTATGCTAATAACTCGGCGCAATGACACATACTCTATTTCTATTCGGGGGTGTGTTTAGCCCAGTTGCAGGAGGTGATACAATTGCTATCCATAAAGTGAGCCTAAAAGTTATTCCAAAATATGGGTCTCCAAGCCATTCTCTTCGCAAGATAGACGAGAAGAGAAGAAGATTACTTGCCTGCGGGTTTTTAAAAATAAGGCTAGAAAAGCAGTCAGTTAAATTCATAGCAAGAGAGAAATCTCGAAATATCTAAATGACATCACGATGGATCGTGCTTGATAAACGGCAATTTTTCTCTCAAAAATTAGATAAAAAATAAAATGTAAAAAATATTAATTATCCATAGGTATGTTTAACATATTATTATAAGATTTTTTACAGCCATTTCCAAATATTTTACAGGAAGAATAAATGTATACTATTTCGTATACACTTATTCTTCCTGTAAAAATCCATGTAATATTATATAATAGCTACTTATTTTATATCAATATTTATAGCGTTTTTAACTTTTAAGGTCACCAATCACTACGGCAGGGCTTTCATGGTAACACTACAATAAGAGTGATTTCTAAAAATGACACCTTTATAACAATTAAAAGTAAAAATGCGTTGTCTTACACCGTTTTTATATTTACAATTAGTAGTAGAAGCGGTTAAAAATATTTCATATTATTGTTTTTAATTAAGCAAGGGCCAAGTTTAGGGTTCATGGTTTCTCGAGCTTTTCCATTTCTCGGGTCTCGAGAATTCTCGAGGCTTCTCGGGTTGTCGAGAAATTTACATTTACGTACGTTTTCTCATATTATTTGGTTCCAATAACCTCAACAAATTCAGTGGTTTTCTTCTCAAATAAAAGTATCAAATTAATTCCATCCATCCATCCATCAACCCGTAAACGTCCACTGTTGGACATAGGCCTCCCCACGAGAATGCCGTTCACAATGGTCATGTGCCACCTGCATCCAGCAGTTTCCTGCGACCTTCATAATGTCGTCAGTCCACATAGTGGGGGGTCGTCCTACCTAGCGTATGGATATAGTCTATGGTACTACAACCTTTTCGGCAACCAGCTTGTTCAGGCGGCTGGAAGTCGTCTAGCTTGCGAGACTCTTGAAAACAATTTGTACACATGGCTCAGGAGTGAGATGTGTCTGTAATTCTTTAAGAGCGTTTTATCGCCTTTCTTGAAAAACAGCACCACCACACTCCAATTAATTAATTATAAAACGTTTATTGATTATATTCAAAAACATTAATCTTATGAATAAGCTAATTAACTATTTTTAAAAAAATACTAAAATAATATTATTCAGACCCATAATTATAATGACAGCACCATTTTTGGCTGATTTTTTAGAACTTTTAAACAAAAGTAGCTTCTATTAAACTAAACAAAAAATCAACATGAAAGAAAACATTAATATCTTAAATTCAGGTAGAAAATAAATGTAAATTATAATTAAATTACAATCACAGCACCATTTATGGCATGTTAATTAGAATAAAAATTAATGAAAACTTTGCAAGATCAATGGAACATCTCACGCTGAGGAGCTGAACATACAGTCAGACAGATATGATGTACATGATTTCTCGAGTTCTCGACTTTTCTCGAGCTTGATTTCCCGGGAACAAAGTCCAACGATTTCCCGAGAATTCTCGGCTCGAGAATTCCCGGCAATGAACCCTAGCCAGGTTCAACACTGATACAGAACAAAAGGAATTCGAGAGTCTCTCAGGAAGCATTCATAATCAGTCACTAGGCAATTCATTAAAACTAAACAATCTGATAAAATCCACTACCAATTGACCAATCAACAAATTGAAATAGTAAACTATCACTGCTTTATTGCTTATAGTATATCAAAATAATGTAATTAGCAGTTAAATAAACATTATTATATTATAACATATACAATATGTATGTAGTTTAAAGATAACTGATAATTGACTAAGATGCTAGACTACCAGCGTTAGGTTTGGGAAAATTCAATACGTTAATTTATATACAGCTTATCCTTATTAAGGGAGGGGTACGCGGACGAAAAAAGTTAGCCAGTTCTGAACTAGTATTCCAAGTAGCCATTTATATCATATTTCAGATTTGAAAAGAATAACATTTACAATTCAAGGAGTTGTCGATACTAGTATAGAGAGCCCACACGGTAGCAATTATTTGATCTTTTACTCACTCAATTATATTAAAAGACGATTAAAAAGAAATTTACTCTATAAATATACACACATGACCAGACCAAATGGTCTGGTCATGTGTGGTCGATGATATGAATAAATCACAGGTGGCGTTAAAATCGTTATTACCACCACAGCATTTGAAATCTATTCGACTTCAACATAAAAATCTGTAATATAATATGTTAGTGAAGCGTTATTTGATACTAAACTCACGTATGTCGGACATACCGGCGGGCGACTCTGCAGTAGGATCAGCGACGCACAGTACTCGGCCAGGCAACAGTCGCGAACGTACCACGCGTACCAGCTCCATAGTACGTGGGTCTGTGAAGCCGCCTGCTATAAGTACCTGTTGGATAAAGACACTTTAAATTTTGTATTCTATAGTGACGCTGATATCCTTTGGCTATTGGAAAAGCCCGCTCTAAGCCGGAATATTGCCATAATCACCACGCTTCGCAGGCAGATTATCGATCGTAGTTGGCGTTATAAGTCTCTTAGGTGAATGATTATGCCCATTCTCCTGGTGATCTTTCAGGCGGTTTTTACGATTCCTAGCAGGAAGAAAAGGGTGGCGAAATAATTGCAACGTTTGTGCGGAGACACAAAGAATTCAATGCTAGCACCTTTTTTATGGGGCAAGCTATGTTATGGTACACCTGCCCGCTCTCTCCGGGGCGACAGAAAAACGATGTGCGAACCCATTTTTTTTGTTATCGCTGTGGAAACGCATTTACGCGCTGCGCTATCCCCAGTCGGTGACAGACGAGGGGAATGTGGGACTCACCGGCCAGTTAAAGTTCGACCGGAATACCTACTAAAACCACAGCGGCCACTTCCGCACTTTTACGGGGAGCCGGAGAGATCGTCTACTGACATTCGATCCCCGGCAACCCTACGCTTGGCCTTCTGGTCACGTCCTATCGTCCCTCAAGGCGGTTGGAGGAAGTGCACATAACGGCGCCTCCTCCTCCCCGGTCGCCGGCGGTGGGAGGAAGTGCGCATAACGGCGCTTCTTCCTCCCCGGTCGCCGGCGGCGGAGCAAGTCGGTGGACGCAAGCGCTCGCGTTCCCGCTCCGCGGCCTCTTTCCTTTTCATGATGGCTTCACAAAAGGTGGCCATCGACGACCAGCACCTGTCGCTGTCAAGTATCTTCGAGATGATGGTTGACAACGACAGGTCTCTCCCAACGACGGTGTGCGACCCCATAATATCTTATGCGAAATATATTTCGCATAAGATATTGATTTAGGGCTTACGAAAATGATATCAACTCGAAATAAAAATCATTGACAATCGTTTTGGCTACCGTAGTACGTTAGTGGGAATTTTTTTATAAGAATAACAAATTTCGTCCCCACTCTCATCCATAGTCAGGAGACGCGTGCTCAATACTAATATGTGGAAGTGTCAAAAATGTGAGGACTGGACTGCACATGCAGATGACACGAGCGATGTATATTTTGTATACACACACATACATACATATCATCACGCCATATCCCTTGCAGGGTATGCAGAGAGAACAGAGTGCCAGAGAACTCTATCCTTGCATACTTCACTCGATTCTTCAACATTCATAATTCTCTTCATACACGCTCGCCGGTTTCGGAGACTCTTGACTCCACCTTCTTTCAGCACGTGACCAATCTGGTCTAGGTAGGTGAGTCTCGGTCTCCCCCGGTACCTACATCCTTCCACTTTTGCATTGTATATCTTCTTAACGTATGAAAGAGAGTATCGGTGTAAAGATGCGAAAGGGAATGCTCCGATGGTTCGGACATGTGGAAAGAATGCCGAACGAACGTCTGCTGTAAGGGACATGGCGTGATGGTATGTATGTATGTAAAAAATAAATAAACACGGAGTAAACAACCAACAACTGAAAAATCAACATATAGGAAGGACGATTGACGTTTGATGACATTCCAAAATGGCGTCATTAGTTCATCAATTTGCCACCGGGTCAGATAAGTTTGTGGCACTATATATAGATTGGCAGATCAAACTTTATAATCGTAGTCTACCTACTCAAATTTATTATAACCACATATACCGCTGGACGACACGAAGGCACGGCAACCTGTCCTTCAGGCTGACGCAGGTACTTACCGGACACGGGGTCTTCGATAAGTACCTGCACCGAATTGGACGTGAAGAGGCTCCTGGATGCCATGAGTGTGGCGCGCAAATCGATAACTCATGATATAAGTAACCCTTACGATATGCTGAAAAATATTGCTGTTTTAATATATGTCTGAAAAATTTTTAGTTAAAAATATTTATTATCTTTTTTTAGTGGTAAGACCACACTGTGGATAGTTTTCCGTTTACAGCCGAGGGCCGATCCGTCCGAAGTAGTACCATACTTTCGCAGAAAACAGACGTCTGAGCAGTGGAAATGAGCTGCTGTATTCGGTTCGGTGAGCGAGAGAGCCGGAAGCTCAACTTTAAAAACATCCCAAACCCACCACCACAATCCCAAAGATTGTTATTGGTAGACAGCGACCTAGCTGTATTGCAAAGGTCTATGGGTGGCATGGTAATCTTACTATCAGATGTACTACTTGCTCGTTTGCTACCAAGAGCAATAAAAATATATATATATCATCGTTCAAAGAAGTACCTACATAGTTTTAAGTTAGTCTTTTTAAATAAATGTGAATTTTTAATAAAATTACAAACCTGTGTAGGTGAATCACTGTAAAACATTAATGCAGACATCATCTCAGGCAATGATGTAGGTGCAACGTCAAGTCGGTTAGCGAAGACCTGCAATATTTTCTTCGCCATATCTCTTTCCAGCTCACCACCATCTGGTGCGGTGCTCTTATCAGCGTACGCAGCAAGCCTCAATAGATTATGGCAAGAGACACTGTTTCCAGACGGTTCAGCGCCATCTTGATCTGAATAAAAAGAAAAATGCGTCGGTCAAAGCAATAGGTGTAAATAAAGTAATAATAAAATGCAAATGTAGATTTAATTTTTTCTGTTCATATGATTTGCTGGCATTTATTGAAGCATGCCATTGTTTCTCTTATTTAATTCGGATTTCCGTGGGCTGTCTTAAAATCCGTTACATGTTTACGAAATTTAAATGAGATAATCCCCAATAAACATTTTTTTGAAAATCCATCCCTACTAATATATAAATGTGAATGAAAGTTTGTTTGTTACGCTTTCACGCTAAAACTACTCAACCGATCATCATGAAACATTGTACACATATTCTTGGAGGTATTAAAAGTAACATAGGATACTTTTTATTAAAAAAAAATCATTTTTTTTTATGAAAAATATAAAAATTGTTTGTCAAACTTCAACGCCATCTAGCAGTCCAGTAATGAAGTTCCAACCCTGAGTATTGTAATACCGATGCACTGTATTACCGACGGTCAAAAATAAAAATAGGGGATCAAAAACTTTAGGAAAGTAACCTTTTACGCGGGCGAAGCCGCGGGCAGAAGCTAGTCTATATATAATGGAGTTTTGCCCGGAAACTGCTTAAATTTAGTAAAAAGAAAAAGATTTTGTTTGAAAGAATCTAATAAACTA
This sequence comes from Lymantria monacha, assembly GCA_905163515.2. Lineage (NCBI taxonomy): Eukaryota > Metazoa > Arthropoda > Insecta > Lepidoptera > Erebidae > Lymantria > Lymantria monacha. The sequence continues at coordinate 12,711,776 of LR991092.1, read as the reverse complement.
CCATCAGATCAGAACACATCAGACAAGGAATTCAGCAGGCTCAATTTTCTAAGTTTTTTTTCAATAAAATTGTATATAACATGTTGCCTACTATTAGCACCAGTGTGATACCCATCAAAACTTATATAATTCTTTTTTAAACATATAATACAAAAAGAAACTACACCCGATAACAAGTTACAGTTTAGAATAGCCATCACTCCCCTCAACCACATTGGAGAGAAGGAAGAGATCCGCTCCACATAGCTAATGTAACCAGGGAATTTTTTAGTGGGCATGTCCATAAGCTAGAAGCTAAAAAGACAAAGAACGCAAGAGAAGGAAATCGCAAAATAAAATCTTATACCAACCCGTTTAACTAACGTCTAAGCCATTGTGGGGGAAGCCCGTGACTATCCCGGAGTTATATAGACAAAGAAATAAGAAAAAAATTATATAACGTGAAGCTACCTTCTTTCAATCGCAACACTACACTGCTATCGTTTTCCGAACAAGTGAAATAGCCACCACTATTGCTATCCCAAAACAGTTCATTCTGCTTTTGTTGTAGCTCACAAGCCCATTGGAGCCATCGGTAATCCAGTGAAGCCTCGTATAAGTCCAATAGACCTTTAATGAGGAAGGCGTAGTCATCGAGAAAACCTTCTATTGGTTCATCTCTGAAAATAAATATTTTACATTTTGATTCTTTGATATTCAAAATACATTATTAAATTGTCAACTTAGTTTAAATTTAATTGTAGTTGGGAAAATTCTATTGTAGTTAAGAATTTTTTTTGTTGTCTTTGGTGTGAGACAAGCTGACTATTGTTTGTTCTGTCTATATGTAGCCTGACCATAGCTTGTCAAAATAAAATCATGGACAGATCAGGGCAGCATGATGGACTGCACCTTTACCTACCCTTTGTGGGTTTGTTTCTTAATCTAGAAAGGTGGTAAGGTAGCTTGATGACATTACACCAGATTCTGCTCTACTAAACTAAATCTAATAAAGTAGATAATCAAACTTACGTTTGAGCTACTGAACCATCTTCAGCCTTATAACAAGAATGCAGTAATGTGTGTGTTGAATTGTTGTACAAATATTTTTTTATAAATTCAGCAGTTTCTATAGCGTCAGCTACGTAATCCTTTTCTCCCAGTCCTTGACCAGACTGAGCTAAACCAGCAATCATCAACCCATTCCAGGAACATAGCATTTTAGTGTCCAAATGAGGACGCGGGCGCTTTTGTCGTGCCTCATATAATATATCAACACACTCGGTTATTACTTGATCAAAGACCTCTATGGATAAGCCAAACTTTTCAGCTGTCTCCTCTTTGCTGCCATATATTATTAAGACATTTTTATTTGTAAGTTCACCATGTGGATCACTTACAGGCGATATATTCCCATCTTCTTGAACACTGAAATAGTCACAGAATACATCTAAATATGATGAACTATCTATATTCTTTCCATTTAATAGTGCCTTTAATTCCTGAAATTCCCAAGTGCAAAATGCTCCTTCCTTTTTGTGAGGTGCACCAAATTCAGGATACGAGTCTGCATCTTCAGCACTATAGAAACCACCTGATTCATGACGGAGATCTCTTTTTACATATTTTACAATGTCTTCAACAATATTAGCATAAAATTTATCTTTTGTTGCAAGAAATGCATCTGTATATGCTACAATCAACTGAGCCTGGTCATAAAGCATCTTTTCAAAATGTGGTACATGCCAGGCATTATCTACCGAATATCTAGCAAACCCACTAGACACATGGTCATGAATTCCACCGCATGCAATTTTCTTTAGAGTATGCAGACACATTTCTAAACAAATTTTACCTTCTGGGTGATTCTTGTCACGAGCATAATAATGAAAGAGGAAATTAAAAATAGAGGCCTGAGGAAATTTAGGAGCTGTACCAAAACCACCAAATTCAGGTTCATAAATAGTCTTGTATCTATGAACACATTTCTCCCAAGTTGAATCAGTAGGGATGGAAGTAGTAGTGTCAGAATCAACCAATGATATCTTTTGCAGTGCTTCCATAATACTATTGCTGGCATCTTCAAATTGTTTCTGGTTGTCTTTCCATTTTTTTGCTAGAGATAATAAAATCGTTTTAAATCCTGGTCTACCCCAACGATCTTGAGGAGGGAAGTATGTGCCACCAGTAACAGGTCGTAAATCTGGAGTAAGGAAGACTGACATTGGCCACCCACCCCCACCAGATGTCGCTAATATAAACAGCATATAAACACGATCTATATCAGGTCTCTCTTCACGGTCTACTTTGATGTTAATGAAGTTATCATTCATAACTTTGGCAACATCTTCATTTTCAAAAGATTCTTTCTCCATAACATGACACCAGTGACAAGTAGAATATCCAACAGATAGAAAAATTAACTTGTTTTCTTCTTTTGCTTTATTTATTGCTTCTTGACACCAGGGGTACCATTGTACAGGATTGTGAGCATGTTGGAGTAAATATGGTGATTTTTCTGTAATTAACCGATTGGTAAATTTTGGTTTATCCTTTTCAGTAGTATCATTTGAGGAAGACGCCATTATGATTTTACTGTCGCTAAAGGTCCTTGTGACTTGCAAGACACCGATGTTATTAGCTCCAAAAGTGGACAACCTATAAATCATTAAAGAATATTAGAAATCACAGTCATAAAATCTGATAAAATGTCGAAGGCTCAAGAAAAATTAGGATAACATTTTACTTGGATAGTCTGCATCAAGAAGTGATCTCGGGCATTCAGACAGAATAATATTCCACATAGTTACAGAGTAATAATATGATGAGCTTCATCTCTTCCTTTCATGTGGACATTGTAAATGTTAATTAAGCACATATCATCCATTAAAATAGTAGGAAAACTTGAAATAAAAACCAATACTAATGCATTTGACTAGTTTATTGATGTAAATCATTTTTCTTTCCATTGCGCAAAAGACTTAAAACCAAATGGTGGGCCATATATGATTTGAGAGGTTCATTTCTTTCTTCTTTTGCATAGTAGTAGAACTGTGTCAACCTACTTATTTCTTTTTGCATATGTAAATTCAAAGTTCTCGTTCCTACGATTATGTGAAATGAAGTCTGCTGCCCCTCCAGAGATAGGCTGATCACATGAAAGAGACACCCCAGTGCTTTATTGCGGTAACACTAGCAACAGTTTTATAACTCATAAGGGAAATCTAAATCAGTATATCTATAAATCAAGGGTTAATAAGGTAGATGAATTGGGTGGGTATGAACAGACCATATTGTAATGTGTTTAAAAAAAATTAAACATATTTGGTGCCATATTTCTCTGTGCAGCTATAGAATAAGAGTTGTAGTAATTATCATCCAATTCTGTTCATTGGATGTTGTCCATTTTGACTAACATCTCATCTACAAAAACAAAATACTTGATGTTAAGTTTTGGCTGGCACTTCTATTGTAGAGTATTTATCATTCACAATATAAGCCACACTACAAAGTTATGCAAGTCTCATTCCAATGTGATAATTAGGTGAAGGTTGACATTTTTAGGATACATGACATTTTATATTTTAAGGGAAATTGAAATCTGTTGGGTTGGTATAGGCTTTTATGTTAAGTTTTCTTTCTCTTGCATAAATGTTATATGCATTTTATATCCCTAAGTAGTATTTATGATAACCAGGTATAAGAAAGGCGGTCGTGAATGTGTTATTATTCTTGTCACCTAACAGATAATAATATGGTCTGCTCTAGGGATGTTATGGAGCTCGAAAACCTTAACCGAAACTGATATAAAAACTTTGTATAATTTTCGAGAGGATCAATCTGTATGAAACAAGAGTTTTCAACCAGCCCGACTAACAGCCTAGACCAAAGAATCTTCAAAAGGTAATAAAACGATAATCATTATTTATTTTTTTAGAATTCTCTAACAATCCAATATCCGTAACCGAAACTGTCGGATAATCGAAAATAATTTCATACCCGTAACTACATATATCGGATCCAAAACCTCACATCCAAAACATACCTACTTAGTTTGCATTAAAATTAAATTAGCTAGACATTGAATAGGCTCGAAATGAATTATTTATATCAGACAATAGTCATTCACCTAACTTATAAGTAGGAACGGTAAACATTACATGTAAACAACAACAAGGTCACAAAAACCAGGTACCTGTTTAGTACATATGTTAACAATATGAATCTATCCTAATTTAAATTAGATGCACACATATTAATTATGTATGTAATGTATGTAACATGTATTTTTAATAATTTATATAAGCATAATACCTTTTCGGCAAACATAAATCTCTATGAGTGGAGCCTACTGCATTTCCACACAGCGGTTCTTTCGTAGTATTTTGATTGAAGTTTATAGATTTCAGTTTATTATCACCCGTTGAGAGCCTCCGCAACAACAATACAGTACGGCCACTAGGCATAATAATATATTTAAGTTAAGATAGCATACACAACATTAGAATCTCGTTTAATTTTAATTTTCTTACATAATATTTATGTACTACGCAAAATTTCTGATTTCACCACGAATCAAAATATTATGACATTTCAAATATAGCGTTGCAAGCTGACAAATTTCTTATAATGTTGCAAAAGTAATTGCAATTAAAAATATAAACGTATATAAATATATATGTATATCAAACTATACGTTTATTTTGAACTTATTGTGTTCTAATTATGCAGAATAGCAGAGTGTTTAAATCAATCTGCTAATATATCGCTGCCTATTGACTTGCGTAATACTTACCGTATCTCTACACTTTGCTGTTAGGAAATAAGTAGGCGTCAGTTGGGGACTTAACGCGTTATTATTTTTTGAACTAATAAGAAAGGTCATGTCCCATGTTTAGGAAATACCTATATAATTAAATCAATATAGGTACTATACACACATACGATATAAATAATTATAGTTTTACATAAAAAGCTGTTTTAATATAATCTGCCACTTAGTTCTTCAATTTATAATCATTAAGTACCTAGATGTTATTATTTAATTAATATTTAATTCAGAAATTTTACACAATTTGAAATATGTACTCAAGAAATAATTAATAAACCTAACACATCATTCATTTATTTAAAGAAAACGTCATTCCTGAGTAAAAATAATATAAAAAGCTATTTTAATACATAAAAGTCACGTCTTCATACACATAAAGTAAACTAACTTGGCCGCAGTGTTCGTAGGTAAACGGTCCATTTCAAAGAAACCATAAATATTTCATGGCAAACACCCCTTGAATTTCTAAATAATACGCATGCGCTGAAATCTGGACGCCATTCTCACTTTCATACGAATTACTAAGTGTTTTGACACACTAAATACTCAACCGTGTTTTGTAGTCTAATGTGTTCTTGACACGAAACAAGCTTTAGATAATATATTTTGGAAATGGCAGTAAGGTTGCCCTCATGATAGTAATGTGGATATTAAAAAAAAATAATGGTAAGTTACATTTTAAAAGATAGAAAATAAGTGCTTACAATTGTTTACCTTACCGTGTTTGTATAGATTGCTATTGTGTTTATATGGTAAATTATGACATACCTACCTAGTATCTTATAAATTGTATTTTCCATGTATGTACTATGTAGACTTAATAAGTGCTTTAAAATAAAGTCCAAGAGTAACATTAATTTGACGATATTTATAAAATAGTTTAAATTAAAAATTGTTGTTTTCAAAAAGGCCGTAATTGAAATAAATAAAGACTATATATTTTTAATGTAATACAAATCTATTGTTTTTTAAAGAAATAAAAAAACAATTGGCGCCAAATTTTACTTTCACAATATAAAGTAGTGGTAATCGGGGTATTGAATTATAGTGCGTTACTATAGCAACCTCAAGAGGGCTGAAGCCCTTTGCTTTTCGCTCACGTTTTCTCCCCTCAGCTGATTGCCTATCTCGGTGTAGAGTAAATTTGATTTAAGTCGTAAATGTCAAACATCATTAAGTTACCTAATTTAGTGGGAAAAAAGGAAAAATTGCCAGTTGATTGATTTATTTAGACCGTATTAATTAGTTTTCGAATATACATTTTTTTTTAAATCTGAATTTTCAAACTAGACTCATTCAATTGGATTATTAATTGATTAATTCACTGTCTCGGCAACTATTGAAAGTGAGCACTCAGATTTGATCTCGAACTTAGGGTTTATTGAGTTTTAGATTTCGGTCCCTATATTATTTACGAAAATAAGGTGGTTTTTATTATACGCGTCTTAAAAATGTTCATATGAAACATTTAAGAAAAACACTATTAAGCCTATTAGCCTGTCTACGCTGACGCTTAAAATAATCACAGAATTTTAGTTATGTATACAATTAAAAAAAATATATAAGGAGTGCTCCCATACAACAAACGCGATTTTTTTTGCTCATTCTATTCGATATTGATAATGGCAACAGTTAGGCGCTTGAAATATTCACAGAATATTTAGCTATACTTATATTAAATTTAAGAATAAATAATTAAATTAAAATAAAAAAAATATTTAAGGGGGGCTCCCATACAACAAACGTGATTCACTTTAGAAATAAATAATTAAATTAAAGTAAAACAAATATATACTTATTTAAGTGGGCTCACCCACAAGAGCCATGATTTTATTGTCGTTTTGATAGATAATGGTACGGAGCCCTGCGTGCGCGAGTACGACTCGCACTTGTTTTGATTATGTAAGCTGTGCATAAAACGCAAAAAAATGCTTCTATGTCTATAAATACCGGATTACGAAACGAAAAAATGATGTCACAAGCGGGGTTCGAACCCGCACCTATTGGGAATCCGGCCCAGCCGTGCTGCCACTTACACCATCGTGAACTATTTTAGGACATGCAAATTTCGATTCATATTATATCTTACGTCTTCAAGGTGACGTATGCCATCTATCGGACAATGTTTACACATTGTATAGGCTTAATACTTCAAACTTTACAGTTAGAATTGTATTAAACGATGACACAACCTTGTTATTCAAATTACTGAAATTTTTAGCATTTAATATGCTTAATTATTATGCTTCTATGTCCATTATAGACTTTCAAAAAATCCAACTAATGTGTCGGCTATGAGACGACTTAAACGCCGATTAAAAGCTCTACATACCTAACGACTGTCTAAAGTTTGTATAGTCCTATGTGACCAATGATAGTGTTCCTAAATAGTGTTGACGTCAGGTAGGCGGCCGGTCTTAAAACTTAGTGGAAAACCTATTCAGTTTTTATTAAAGAACATGATCTGTGTTAACCTCCTGTAAAATGAGTCAGGAACACGGTTAGCACAGCAGTAGCTTTGCCATTTTACTAGCTAAACTATTTAATATTTATCTTTGTTTCAGGTGTATCAATCAAGGCCATAGCTTATTATCGTGCCTTATAATCTTCATCCATTCTAATACCTATATATTCTAATTTATTATTATTATCTTATATTTAAATTTCAATTTAATAACGTCCAAATAAAGTTTCAGTCCCATAATCTGTCCATATGAAAATTATTTTAGTTTATACACTAAATTAATGGCGGAAGAGATTTATACTGTTTATATATACGGTATGATATTGAGAGAGTTGTTGTAATAGAAGGCAAGTTTAGAAGAGTGGATGGTGTTACCAGTAGCATGTCTGTTTGGGTGGGCAGTGGCGCTGGCGGCGATATGCTCGCGCCGCCCGCTGCCACTATCCTCTCAACTAACACATCTATGGAATCTGGCATTGAAGCAGGAGTATTGCCAACGGTCACGGGCTCCCTTGCATCGGCTAGAGACTCCCTTGGTTCCATATCACGTGCAGCGGAACCCCAATATGATACGGACCATACAGATCTGGGCTCGGAATTGGACGAAGCCGAGATACGAAGGGAGTTGATGCATGATGTAAGATTTAAAAAAATATATAATACCACAAGATGTAATACAAGTCATTTACATTATTTTATAAATACTTACACGTTTTATTAGAATACAGTTAGCTATAAAAGGTTAATGGACACTCAATGAACGTGTGAACCCTATTGTTTGAGACAAACTAATGATATAGCTTTATTTTTTTAATTATAAAACATTTCGTTATTTTCATTCTATCACATCCATAACCAAAATATGGAATATCATCTAAATGCATTCATATACCTACTCAAAATAGCACGAGTACTTACAGTTATTATAGTTTTTCGCGCAGATCCAAAGGTCTATGTTCAATAGTGCACTTCGCTAGACAGAATGGCTGTATATTTTTTGGACTCAAATATTACCCCGACTTATAATGCACTCTTTTTTTTTCGTAAATTTTAATGTGTTATGTAAAGACAATCTTACGAATCTTACGTCCGAACTTCCAGCTTGATATTGAGAATTTCTTTTAAAAATGTTCTAGGAGAATATAATGAAAATTCTTACCCGAGTTAATATTCGATCCTTAGGCAATTTGTAGTGACATGTTTATATGCATGAATCAAGTAGTCTTCTTCTTCTTAATGAATGGCCTCTGTGAGTGATTAACCACAACTTCGCCAATGTCAAGTAAAATAAGTTTAAAAAATAATAATAGATTTATATTTTAGTCGTCAGTCATGTCGGTTCATTGTCTAAGTCTAGTAAAAAAAAAAATCTTCTTATATATTGGCAATCAGCTACTTAATACGAGCTATGGGTGCCAGTGTCAAGTTATAAATATTTTCACGTTTTTAGTCTTTCAGGTTAGTCATTGTCTAAGTCAAATTGTCGCCATTAACAGTGCAATGGCCACACTGTTAATGGTATAACCAAGTAGTCAAATGCGCGATAAAAACATGACACTTAAATACGTTCAAAGTCAATAATGTTATACGCACATAAATTCGAAGGAGAATATATTCGATCTTATTCTGATTATTGTCTAAAAGCTGTCATTGTTTAAAAAGATTTACGTTATAAAAGAAAAGAGAGAGGGAATATGTACGGGGAACTGAAGTTATACTCTTTTTATTACAGAAATGGCGCCTCCTGTTCGACAGAGTAAGTATTAATCTGTTTATCTTGATGGATAGAGTAAATATTTGCTTAAATTTTTTATTAATATTTTTAACCATCGCATGTCGACGTCCATTGTTGGATACCAAAGCAGTGTAATGTTATAATTGCCACACTCGGTTTTTGCGTTGGCTATCATCGTTGATGTTATAAGTTTCACTAGAAAGTGCTGCTCTCTATTTTTGAGGTGATCTCTCAGCCGGTTTTTACGACTTCCTTATGGGTAGAGACACATACCTTTCTACGTGATCTGTTCATAAAAAAAGGGGCCTTTAAAAATGTCAAAAATGTAAAATTGTGTCTTGGCCGTACATTACAAGTGGTCACCAAAGGGCCAGCATTACATCATTACAGTTCGTATACGTCCCACGCCTGGGCTTGAGCCTCGTCCACAATAAGAGGAAAATTAACCTAATATATCACGCTGGTCAGACGGGTTATCCTTTTGTTGCATAGATGTTATCTGCATATTATAATCCTTTGGTCGTCTATTGATAACTGAGGTGGTGATAAGTTCTATTTTTATTCCATCACCATTCGGATACAGGTCACCAAAAGGTGGAAGGAGTTAAATAATTGTAAAAAACGAGTCACGTAATATGGGTACGTTCCCTAAGTAAAGTCACAACGTAGAACACATTTCTTGTATCCTGACACATTGTATTCTTAACCCGTCACCTCCCTGGCCATGTAGAATATTATAGAATTCAAAGGCATTCACAGTAATTAAATCCAGATTTCTGTATTTTAATCTTTTTATGTTAGTACTAGGGATAGTAATAATATTATAGTAGTAGCCCCAGGACATTGTGGACAGGTTCCGGGAGCATTTTCGTCGAATTGCTCCCCGGCTGGTCAGCGCGGCGTCCGCCCTATCACGGCTCATGCCGAACGTGGGCGGACCCAGCTTCGAGGGCTGACGGCTGTATGCGGGGGTGATCCGTTCGATGGCCATGTACGGCGCACCCGTGTGGGCGAGGGCTCTGAACGCCCAGCTCAGGGCTGTTCTGTGGAGAGCACAGAGAGCCATGGCGGTCAGAGCCATTCGCGGGTACCGCATGGTATCGACCGAGGCGGCATGCCTACTGGCCGGGACACCCCCCTGGGACCTAGAGGCGGAGATGCTCTCCGACCTCTACCGGCGGGTTACCTCAGTGCGCGACCCCGACTAGAAAAAAAGTATGGTTCAACCAGATCATGTATCTGGACCCGATCAGGATAGAATGAGGCATGCCGGATCCGGCAAACCCGATCAGGACCAGGTCTGGTCCTGATCAGGATAGCCTGATGTGAAATAACATCAAGTATGGTAAGGCATACCGGATCAGGACCAGATCAGGACCAAATAAGGATAGCCTGATATGAAACATCATTAAGTATGGTAAGGCGTACCGGATCAGGACCAGATCAGGACCAAATAAGGATAGCCTGATGTGTAATATCATTAAGTATGGTAAGGCATACCGGATCAGGACTAGGTCAGGACCAAATAAGGATAGCCTGATGTGTAATATCATCAAGTATGGTAAGGCATACCGGATCAGGACCCGATCAGGACAGAATGAGGCATGCCGGATCCGGCAAACCCTATCAGGACCAGGTCTGGTCCTTATCAGGATAGCCTGATGTGAAATAACATCAAGTATGGTAAGGCATACCGGATCAGGACCAAATAAGGATAGCCTGATGTGAAATATCATCAAGTATATAGTAAGGCTTGTAGTATATCAGAACCAGAAACAGTTTTCGTAACACAAAAAAAAATATTAATCAAAATTCAAAAAAGTGACATGATTGTCATATTTATGCCACGGCGAAATTGTATTTGCATCAGAGGAGATTAATCTGAAATCTTTAATTAATCATATGTATTTAATAATAATAATAATAATGTTTAATTAATAATATAAAAATAATTTATATTTAAAGTAAAAAAACAAAAATAAATAATATATATATATATATATATATATATATATATATATATATATATATATATATATATATATATATATATATATATATATATATATATATATATATATATATATATATAAATGTACCTAACATTTGAAAACATAGATAGATAGAAATATTATATTGTAACAACCATTCTAACATTTAATGTTTTGGGTCATAATAAATAGATGGCGTTAGTAAAATGACGTCATTATTTGAATCGCGGTGTTAAGATTCTCCAAAGCGTAATGAGATGGCCTAATATTAAATTAGTTGTTATCGAATCAGATTAAAACAGATCGATCAGGTCATGAATGAGAAATTCAGGCGACAGTTGCAGTCGTTAGCTGGTGGTTGCGCCATAATCGGAACGGCTCACTGGGACTCTCTATGATAAGAATATAGCACTGCATTCGGTGCCTACGTCATATATTAATTTATATTTTTACCTATTAAACATGTTCTTTAAGATATTCATGTTTTTTAAAAGGACCGGACTGGGCATACTCGTTTTGGATCAGGCAAGATATATAACGCAGATGATTGATTTGGTTCCGATCAGTAAAATTTCATCCGGACCCGATCAGGAACGCCTGATCTGGACCCGATCAGGAATGCCTGATCTGGACCCGATAAGGTTTTCCTGATCGGGTCCAGATATATCTTCTGCGTTACATACCTTATCTGGTCCAGATCGGGCATGCCCGGTCGGGTCCTGCTAAGGAAGACGAAAAAATTTCTAGTCGGGACGAAGGTGGCTCCCCATCGTTGAGCAAGATAGCCACCTGGCGCGAGGACGCCCGCCGAGACGTCATCGCCCGTTGGGTTACGCCGCTGGAGAGGCCTAGACACGGTGTTGTTACCGTTGAGGCCCTCTGGCCCGTACTGATGGAGTGGATGGAGCGGCGGCACGGAGTCCTCTCCTTTCGGCTGGTGCAGGTGTTGTCGGGGCACGGATGCTTCGGCTTGTACCTGCACACGGTCGCGTATAGGGAGTGGACTCCGTCCTGCCACCATTGCAGCAGTGACGAGGACACGGCGCAACATACGCTCGAGGTATGTCCGAGCTGGGACGGGCAGCGCCGTGACCTCGTCGCTGTTATCGGTGCCGACCTGACGCTGCCGGCTGTCGCGAAAGCGATGGTCGACAGCGTCAGGAACTGGGACGCGGTCGCCGCCTTCTGCGAGGCTGTCATCTCGCAGAAGGAGGCGGCGGAACGAGTCCAGGAGGATTCCCTTGACCCGGGCCACCGTCAGCGGCCGCGGCGGCGCAGGCGCGAATATCTGCGCCTGATGCCGCCCTAACCGAGGCTTTGGGTGACCGGACCGGGGAATTGTCCGGTCACCCGACGTGAGGCCACCGCGTGAGGGCGATGCCCCGACGGCGAAAGCTACCGGGGCGTCGACACGAGAGGAAACCGTAAGGGTAAACCGCCGGGCGGGCCACCGAAGACAAAGATCGGGTACCGGTGGCCCGCTCGCACGGCGAAGAGAGGTGTTTGCAGGGTGGGTCCATGGGGTTGCGCGCCGCCTCTTCCGTCCGCCCCGGGGCGATTTGCCGGGGCGCGACCACATCCATGGTCCCACCTTGCGAAAAAAAAGGATATTGTGGACAGTTTTCATTCACAGCCGCGAGCCGGTCCGTCCGAGGTAGAACTACATTCTCGCAGAAAATTGGCGCCTCAGCAGTAGCAATGTGCTGTTGCTTTGTACTTCATTCGGTGATCGAGAAAGGTGACAATCCAACTTTCTGGGTGGGTTTTGATTAGTAGAAAGTGGATTAGCTGTACGTACCTCTGATATTACCAAGATCAATGAGCGACAGTAATATTCACTGTCAGGTGTGCTGCTTGCTCGTTTACCATTCATCATCATCATCATCATCTCAGCTCATATATGTCCCACTGTTGGGCTCGAGCCTCCTCCATAATTGAAGGGCAATTGACCTACTATACCACGATGGTCAGACGTGTTGGCAGGGTTTTGTTTCGAGTTTTCCTTCTCTCGCATAGATGTTATACGCGTTTTATATCCCGTAGTCGTCTCGTAAGATCACCTACTGGTAAGATAGAGATAAGGCGGTGGTGACTTGTAATCTTACTCCGTCATCACACGGGAAACTACAAAGTTTACCACTATAAGCAATAAAAAATATAATAGGAGTAGTAGCAGTTATTAATGGGTGTTAAAGTTCTTGGAAGGAAGGTCCCGGCTTGAGGATCTCTTGTGGGTACGAATACATTTTGAATTACCGTTATACATATTTATTTTGTAAGTTTTGATATTTTTTATTGATATTTTTTATTTAAGTACGAAATTAAAATTCATATTGGAATAAAAGACTAATAAAATAAACCAGTTTCACAAACGATCCGTAAATTTTATATTAGTTAGTATTAGGGTCATATATATTATAGTTATTACTTAGAATTTAGGGATTTTTGATGAAAATGGTTAGAAATCTACTCAAAACGTAATAACTTCTTTGTTACGTTCTATTAAGATATCCATATCTTCTAGATAACATATTTTAGATAAAAATAAACACCCTAGGGAAAACATTGCAATGAGATAAGATGATGATTAACGAGATGCGCTGTCTTGAAGCTTTTTTTAATATTTTTTAGCTTCACGTCGGCACTCAAGAGTCGCTGATGCCACGTGCGATATGTTTATTTTATTTTGCTACCTGTTCACATGTCAACAGACATATAAGTTAGGGGATTGCATTGACTTTAAAAAAAAACACATATCCTGTCAAATCAATTAGCATTTAAATTTTCATAACATTATCTATAAATTGTAAAATATTTTTATAATCGAAATAAAACAAAAAAAAAATAGCTGAAATTTATAATTATTTGCCTTTATTTTGATGATTATTTATTATTGATTAATTCATCATCATCATCTCAGCATAAATATGTCCCATTGGTGGGCCCGAGCCTCCTCCGTAATGAAAAGGAAATTGAACTACCTACTATACCACGCTGGTCAGACGTGTTGGTATACGGTTTTGCTTCGAGTTTTACTTCTCACGCATAGATGTTATATGCGCTTTATATCCCTTAGTCGTCTTTTACGATCACCCACGGATAAGATATGGGTTGGTGTATTTTATTCTTACTCCATCACCACACGGAAAATTATTGATTAATTAGTCACGTCTAATATTATCCGTGCGGGTTAAGAGAGCAATAAGTACCACCATTTTCTTTCTCTTGAGAATCGTAAAAGCTGTCTGAGGAGTAAGTAGTAAAATGAAAAACAAGACGAGGAGTCTTGTTGGTAAATTGAGAACACTAATTACAATTACCAATACGCCTAATAAGCGGAGTGATAAGTCTTATATACACTTGGGGAGGTGAATATGCAGCAGAGGACGTGGATAAGCTGATGGATGCATGTTTATAGAGTCAAACGGTCACAAATATTTACATTAGCTTTTATTAAACGTTTATATCAGCAACTTTTTGCATTTATTATATTAATTTCATTTCAACATTTTTTTTTTATTTGAATATTTTTTACCAGAAATACATTTCTATCTATATTCATTAGTTACAATAATGACTTAATCTTATTGTTAGTTTGACGCCTACCTAGTTGTTATTATGGTTAAATTAGTATTGAGAGGTAAAACACGTTATATAATACTTTTAAGGAACTTGAGCGTGAAAAACAGTATTTATATCATCTTCATTCAAGCCAAAGCATCATCAATAAGATTGTTCGTTGATTCGCATTGTATGCGAAAGTGGAAGAATGTAGGTGCCGGGAGAGACCGAGACTAACCTACCTAGACCAGATTGGTCACGTACTGAAGGTGGAGCCAAGAGTCTCCGAAACCGGCGAGCGTGTATGAAGAGAATTATGAATGTTGAGGAAGCGACTGAAGTATGCAAGGATAGAGTTCTCTGGCACTCTGTTCTCTCTGCCTACTTTGCAAGGGATATGGCGTGATGATATGTAGGTATCATTCAAGCCTTTGCTGTCTACTATTGGACGTAAGCTTCCCTCAGACTTCTCACTCATTATGTGGGGATACTGCCGCAATCGCCACGCTTGGCGGGCGAGTTGGCGATCACAGGGAAGTGTTATAAGAAAGATCTGCTACCCGATCTCCTGGTGCACACTTAACGGATTTTTAGGACACCCACGAGCAATTAAGGAGTGGCGACAATTATTTCTTTATACACGGAAAGTATTCATATAGTCCATAAAAATTAGTATTATTCAAATTAGTAAGTATTCATATAGTCGATATTTTTATAAATTTACTTAACTGTCATCGCTTTATAAATGTTGCTATATTGTTTAATTATTTTTATTAATATAAAAAATAAAACAATAATGATTTTAAAAGGCTGTAAACTCGATGATGTCATATAAGGGTACGATTTAAAGACCGCATAATTCACAAAAAAAGTCGTTTATTATCCGGAAATAAATTTCAAAGAATGCTCTTTGTTTTTGACTGATTAAAATGTACAGAAGTGGGATGTAAAATGTTTTATAAGTAGATAAACGCGCGGCGGTACCGCGCGGATCAAACGGTATGTCGTCACGTACGAAACATTGAGATAATGCCTGAGTCGAGATAGGGGCGCTTCGTATTTTTTGTGCCACTGTTTTGGGAAACAAATGAAAATATCATAACTGAAACGCATGTGTGAAATGAGAAACACACGTGATTATGATGTTGAGGGTGCTACATTGAAATCATAATAGGATTTTTTTTCTACGTGAGTGTATCGGGGTACAGGTACAAGGTACTCAATAGATATACCTATATCAACTTATTAATTTAACGTTACCATTTTATCTATAGAGGGCGTTCATTAATTACGTGAGGCGTTTTTGAAGATTTTTTGACTTTTCTCTTTCCTGGTGAGATCTTGTAAGATTTGTCTCAAAACCTGCTCCCCTGATCTCATGTGAGATTTCTCGAAATTTTTATTTTGAGCAAAAATGCGTTGGATTTATTATCAATCAAACAGTTTATTTTATTATTTATATTAGGACTAATAAAGTAGTAGTATTTGAGGTTATTATAGTATTTTAGATTATTAAGATCGCAATCTAAAATCTCAGTTATAAATAACATTAAAAATACTGAAATGGGCTAGAATGGGGGAATAGGTAGTCTACATTAATGGGGAACATTATTTCTATGCCAGTCTATAGAGACTCGTGCAATATGCAAATACATGAGATTTAGTGGGAATTTGCTCGTTGACCCTTTTCTCCTGATCTCCGCACGTGATTAATGGACGCCCCTCTACTTTAAATCAAAAAATTAAGTACAATAGAGCTTTATTTACTATTGCGTTTTAATTATTGTTTCTTAAGATTTCATGCATTCTTTAACATGAATTTTCTGAGTTTCTAAGAGATGGCAAATAAGCAAGTATAGTTTCCTTTCCATTTTGGAAAGGAGTAGCGCCCAAAAGTAGCCTATATGCATGCATGTATATGTATGTATGCCTATATCTATGTACACATATGTATGTAGAAGCCGATCCCATTGCCAATACTGACTTGAATCTTATAGTAGATTTTTACGTCTCATACGTTGGTTGTCTTCTTGATAGTGTTCAATTTGCGACTAACATTTGATATCTGACTTTGCCTCGACTATAAGAAATAGCTCGTCTTATTTTACAAACAACACCGCACAATAAAGAATAAATTTTTGCATTGCAATGGATATTTTAAACATATAATTGACAGAAACAAGTTATACCTAGACTCGAAGCAATCATTTGTAAATCGTTTAAAGAATTGTACTAAGTGAAGATCGAACGTACGGCTGTTAGAATAGGATGCCTCTAAAGTCTAAACCACTATTACATCTGTTTAGTTTATATAAAGCCATTTCTTTAGTGTTTTAAAAATAATTTTGTCGAACATTAGACGTAAAAGAATACGCCATAATATTTATTATATGATATGGTAATCTATACATCAGCAATATATGCTTATCCAGTGATCTTTATATCAATTGGACGTTCGGTTTTATACCAACATAAAAACAAACGATGTTTGCCTTCAATATTTTGAGACTTCGATTGTCGAATCATCATAAAGGTAACTTTATTTTTCCTTTTTTTTTGGGATTATTTCATATGCTAGTTGTATTCACATATTCAGTTATATACCTACTTAATATTCTCTGAATCTGAAATAGGCATTTCTTTTTTTTACATTTCAAAAATGTTTATGCAAATCTGTTCTGTACTCTCTGCCTACCCTGCAAGGGATATGGCGTGATGATATGTATGTATGTATTTTTATGCAATTATTACACTTTACATATTATTATGTATAAAATATTTTTTGCCGATTTCATTGCTTTTTACACGCTTTTTATTAGCTTGACCTGTATGTTTGTAACCGACTCCTTTGGACTTGATTTTGACCCACTTCCAACGGTCAGATTTCATTTAAATTTGGGAGACTTATCGAGGACCGATGACAATGCAATAATTTAATAAGATTACACCATTGTCCTAATCAGTTATTGGGATAGTTAGGAATAAATTGTTGAATTTAAGTTTCCAATTTCGAATTACGCGCCTAGAGGGCGCTACCGTAAAACAGCGCCCTCAAACAATAACAATGTCTCTCTATTTCGTGACATCTAGCCACTGTGTATGTTTTTCTTGTTAGTTTCATATTAAATAGTTAATAAAACTCGAGCTACGTCGTTCAATTCATCAGGTTAAGAGCCCAGAAAAGCTGAGAAATAAAGACAGTGTAATATCTAATGGTAAAATCAGTTATCAAAGACATTGAAGTAAACAAACGAAACATAGTTCGTGTAAAAGTTTTCTTGTTAGGTCTTTGCGAAGTATTTAAGTATTTGAATTGAGATATCTATTTGAAAATGGCATTAAATAATACTCTCGCATTTGTCGAAAACCTGTCTGGCCATACTAATTATTTATTTTAACTTTAGATTGCTCCCTCCAGTTATTATGAACGTTGGTATTCGAAAAGTTAGGCAAGAAAAAATTAAATATATTGCTTATAATTGCTTATATTACTATAGGCAAACGAGAAAGTAGCACACCTGATGGTAAGTGTCACTACCGCCCATGGGTATAATAGCTAAGCCGCAGCCTACCAATACAAACCCCAAACCCACCTATATGGGCTTCCGGCTGTCTCACTCACCGATCGAAGCGCAATAGCACATTACTATTACTCAGACGTCGATCTTCTGCGAGATTGTGGTACTACCCCGGACGGACCGGCCCGCAGCTGTAGACAGAGAACTGTCAACAACGTGGTCCTACCACTATTAATTTCAAAATTCAATGTAACATAACAGTACCAAAAGAGAAGGTAAACTTGAAACATAATCTTATCTTTGTTTTGTCCTCGCAAGGTGGACCATGGATGTGGTCGCGCCCCGACAAATCCGTCCGGGGTATAGAAGAGGCGCGCAACCCCATGGACCCACCCTGCAAACACTTCTCTTCGCCGTGCGAGCGGGCCACCGGTACCCGATCTTTGTCTTCGGTGGCCCGGCCGGCGGTTTACCCTCGCGGGTTCCTCTCGTGGCAGCTTTCGCCGTCGGGACGTCGTCCTCACGCGGTGGCCTCACGTCGGGTGACCGGACAATTTCCCGGGTCCGATCATCCGAAGCCTCGGTTAGGGCGGCATCAGGCGCAGATATTCACGCCTGCGCCACCCCGGCCGCTGGCCGTGGCCCGAGTCAAGGGAATCCTCTCGGACTCGTTCCGCCGCCTCCTTCTGCGAGATGACAGCCTCGCAGAAGGCGGCGACCGCGTCCCAGTTCCTGACGCTGTCGACCATTCTTTCGCGACAGCCGGCAGCGTCAGGTCGGCACCGATGACAGCGACAAGGTCACAGCGTCGCCGGGCCCAGGTCACGCAGACCTCCAGCGTGTGTTGCGCCGTGTCCTCGTCACTGCCGCACTGGTGGTAGGACGGAGTCGACTCCCTCCGTACGATCATGTGCAGGTATTTGCCGAAGCAGCCATGCCCCGACAACACCTGCACTAGCCGGAAAAAGAGGACCCCCTGCCGCCGCTCCATGCACTGCGTCAATACAGGCCGGAGGGTCTCAACGGTAAGAACACCGTGCCTAGGCCTCTCCAGCCGCGTAACCCAACGGTCGATGACGTCTCAGCAGACGTCCTCGCGCCATGTGGCTATCTCGCTAAGCGATGGGGAGCCACCCTCGTCGCGCACTGAGGTAACCCGCCGGTAGAGGTCGGAGAGCATTTCCGCTTCTTTGTCCCACGGGGGTGTCCCGGCCAACACGCATGCTCGGTCGACACCGTGCGGTATCCGCGGATGGCTCTGACCGTCATAGCTCTCTGTGGGCGCCACAGAAAAGCCCTGAGCTGGACGGTCAAACAAAATCTTATCTCCAAAACAAGGAAGTTTACTATAACAAACATCGACCTTTCATGATGTATGAGACCCTTGCCCAACAACATTCAGCTGGCATCAATCCAGGCTGTTAACTATCTCCATTACTATTATTACTTATATATGTTTAGATATTGTAGCGTTAAGAAGTAACACAATAATGTCTTTTTTTACTGATGAATGATGAAATATGATAGACTGATTTAGAGACACTTATCCATCTCACATATCCACCAATGCAACTAGTCTTCCATTAAAGAAGAAAAATATCTGAAAATATAGTCTATTACGCTATATTTACGTCAAATCAAGTCAAATGATATCAGTCATTTGGCTGATAAATATTCATTCTCGCCGAGTGGTGAAGGAGTAAGAATACAATTTATAACCACTTAATGACTTCTAATGTTTACGCGAGTATTACATATTTGAAATAAAACTACTATTACGGATTCTATCGCGTTTGTATTTGATTAATAATTTCCCGACGTTTCGAACACTTTACAGTGATCATGGTCACGGGAAGACTGAGGTGTCTTACGTCCAATATGTCATTGTTATTACAGAAATTTATTTATATCTACCCTATAAGATAATTTTGATCTCCTATAAGATAATTCCCTATAAGACATTTTTATACAAAATTAAATCAAATCAAATCAAATCATTTATTTTGCATAAGCCCCATAGGGGCACTTACATATTGTCAATTTTACATTGTGTTTTAAATTAAATTTAATTAATCTGCCACCGGATCGGAAAGCAGCCACATACTGAGAAGATCCGGCAAGAAACTCAGTGGGCTCGTCATTTTATTTTATTTTTTCACAAAAGAGTTTGGTTACATGGTTAATTTATGATAGCTCCAGGGATATGCCCTTCGAGTAAAGATTCATTTTTTTAAATGTTGTATATAATACAAAATTAAACTAAGAATATTTATAAACAAAAAAGAAAGAAAAATGGCTGGACCAGATCCCACAAGCGGCACCCGGTCACGAGTTAACTATTAGAGCAGCCATCACGCCCCTCAACCACATTGGAAGGAAGGGAGAGACCCGCTCCACGTAGCTACCGCAAGCAGAGACCTTTTCAGTGAGCATGACTACACCATAATCTATAAATTTGAAACAGATAGCTTGGATAAATAAATAAAAACAGATAGCTTGGATATTAATACAAATTCATTGCCAGTACAAAAAAAGAATGATTCTATATATAAAAAAATTATGTTGTTTATAATTTGTTATTATTAAAGTATTTAATTTATGATAATTATTATTGTGGCAATTTTTAAATTTTTTACAAAACTAACAAAAACTATTCAGCTACTACCGGATCGGAACGCGGCCACACTCAGAAAGATCCGGCAAGAAAACTCAGGAGGCATGATACTAATTTTATTATTGAATTTTTGAGTGGCGGCCTACTTTATCTTACTAAAATTAATTAAATTAAAATTTAACTATTATTGTGGGTCAAATCTATACAAAAATTGTAAAATTGCCACAATAATAATTATCATAAATTAAATACCTACCTTAATATTATTATATATAGAATCATTCTCTTTTTGTACTGGCAATGAATTTGTATTAATTTTGTATAAAAATGTGGGTCAAAATTTAATTTCTTATAGGGTAGATAAATAAATTTCTGTAATAACAATGACATATTGGACGTAAGACACCTCAGTCCTCCCATGACCTGATTGACATGAGTTTTATAACGACTTATCATGTCCATGGTTATTATAAAAGACGACTAGGGGATATAATAAGCATATAACATTTATTTAAGAGAAGAAATACTCGGAATAAAATCCTATACCAAACATGACTGACCTGCGTGGCATTATAAGTAAATTTTGCTTCTATTTTGGAGAAGACTCGAGCCCAGCAGTGGGATGTATATGAGCCGAGACGGTGATTATGATTATAGTTTATGTTTCAGTTCGATCCGGAGGGATTCGGTGAGATTCCGTGGCCAGATTTTATTCAGACACTTCAGCATCCAGATTTTATATCACAAGTGCCGTCCCACAAACGCGAGGTGAGGATTACGAATTTTACTGCGATTAATATTTTTTAGACTTATAAACTGTGTCGTAATGGTTATGAATATCTATTGCCAATCCTAAAGTTGCTTTTGGTTTATTCTAAGTATCGACTAAGAACTGATACCGACTTGTGCCAATTCTACATTCCCAAGGGGAATTTGGATCAGGCAAGCGGCTGGTTTTAAAAATTGAGTTAAGGTTTTAGTATTCCGCTACTAACATTTTTCGTTCCGAGCCGACTCGTCCGGGGTACCACAGCCTAAGAAAATAGAAGTTTGATTAATAACAAATTACTACTCAATTCGGCGAATTAGAGAGCCGAAAGATCAAATCCAGTTCTCTTCTCTTTTTGCTCTCTTTCTAGATCGAATTGCCTTTTCCCCTGATATTGCTGTAGTTCATGAGCGATGGTTACCATTTAGGTAACATAAGGTAATCTACTTGCTTATCTGCCACCAAAAACAATTAAAATCCTTAAAAAATGTGGTCTGATCTTTTTGTGACGATTTCGTTTAAATTGGGGTAAAAAGAATTTAAACTTTACTGCTTCACTAATTCATTAGCGTAAAATATGTGACTGCTGATTGCGAGGTTCCGAGTTCTACTTCTGAG
This sequence comes from Lymantria monacha, assembly GCA_905163515.2. Classification (NCBI taxonomy): domain Eukaryota; kingdom Metazoa; phylum Arthropoda; class Insecta; order Lepidoptera; family Erebidae; genus Lymantria; species Lymantria monacha. The sequence continues at coordinate 12,689,696 of LR991092.1, read as the reverse complement.
CCAAAAAGAATGTTTTTTGGAATTAAGTGCAGATTGCATCTATTTTTCTAGCGGAAATAAATTATAATTGCCGAAGTCGATGTTTGGAACAGTGTCCGGTTAATGGCAATAACATTGATTAACCTCTAATTTTTAGGATGCAGAAATATATAGGCATATATGAATAATAAATATGAAATTTTAAGGTTAAGGCTTGAGATTATAAGTAACATCACCATTCTCCTACTCTTATTCCATTTATATACTTGGGGTCGATAAAATATGTACTTTTCTTTCATAGTACATATTGTAAAAATTATTGGCAATAGTTTTATGATCGGCCCCCTGCCAGACGTCAACCCTCCTTGGGAATGTAATCGTTGAACAAATGCCATCAGATGGAGTTGGCCCAGGTCGTTATAAGGCTCTTAGTCGGCTTTTACGACATCCACGAGCAAAGTAAGGGTTGGTAGTATTCGTAGCCGCTACCACATAGTTCATATAAGATAATGAGATTATAATTAACAATACACATGAATAGAGACATAAATACTTCTTATAGTCTCACAGCCAAAATGTAAAGAAAAGAAAATGTTTATATTAAACTATTACAAGTAATGTTCCTTATTCATGATATTAATAACACAAAACTAAACATAATTATATTACAGATTCTCTTGGACAAAGCTCAAAGCGCGACCAGTAGTGCCATCACATTTCAGGAGTTCGTCAATGTGGTGAGTAGGTACTATATTTAAATAAATACTGTACAAGCGTCTCATAAAATTCAAAAAAACATTGAAAATAAAATATTTTATAGTGTTAATATGAAATTAGTTTACAGTTTTGTGTAAGAGTAAAAAAAAAATAATAAAAAAAAAAAAATTAAATCCTTAAATCGGAACAAGAGAAGGATAACTTGAAATAAAACACTATACTAACCCTTCTGATCAACAACGTCATCATAGCCATCTTTTACGACACTAGCGGGATATCATCCTCATCATAATGATTACAGCCCATACACTCTTGGGCTCGGACCTCCTCCGTAATGCGAGGGAAATTAACCTACTATACCGCGCTGGTCAGACGTGTTGGTATAGGGTTTTGTTTCGAGTTTTCCTTCTCTTGCATAGATGTTATATGCGTTTTATATCCCTTAGTCGTCTCTTACGATCACCCACGGGTAAGATAGAGGGTGGTGAGTTGTATTCTTACTCCGTAACCACGCGGATAATCAGATAAATACCCGTCTGATCAGCCTGATAATAGATCATTTTACCTCCTATTTTGGAGGCATCTCGAGCCCAGCAGTGGGACGTATATGAGCTGTAATCATGATGATGAGGATGATATCTTTCTTTCCCTCTAGTGTCATAAAATACGGCTAAAGATTGAAATTAATAGCATTACTGAAAGAAAAGGTAAATTAAAAATAAAAACCTATACGGATTTGTTAATCAGAGTGGATAAGTAAGGTCAATGTCTTTATCACCGTGGCAGAGGCTTGTGGCCAATAGTACATATATGGGCTGAGAAGGCCAGCAGGAAGGAGCAACTATTCCCAAAAAGGTTGTGATGCGAAAATACAGGTTTTGTTTGAATTTATTTAACAGGGGTGACATAGCTTTTTTTTATTCCACGTGTAAGGATGGCGGTTATTTCATTGTTTACCGATATAGTAAAACTTCTTACCACCCATCAGCCTACCGACATCTAATATTGGACTTAAGCTTTCTCTACGATAGAGGTATGATGACATAACCGTCACATTTGGCAGACGTGTTGGTAATTGTAGTTGATATTATAACTTTCTCATGAAAGTACAACAGGCCGTTTCCTTGTGATTCCTGAGTCGGTTTTTACGACTCCCACAGGATTGTAAGTATACTTTGCCATCTTTGCAATCAATACGAGCGAGAGGAGCGATATGATTGAATATATAGTGTGTCTGCAATAAATCATCATCATCATTCATCATTTCAGTTCATATATGTCCCACTGTTGGGCATGAGCTTCCTACATAATGGAAGGGAAATTGACCTGCTATACCACGCTGGTCAGATGTGTTGGTATAGGATTTTGTTTCGAGATTTTCTTCTCTTCCACAGCTGTTATATTAGTTTTATATACCTTAGTCATCTGTTACGATCACCCACGGTTAAGATAGGGGGTAGTGAATTGTATTCTTAGTCCGTCACCATACGGAAGCTGTAATAAATATGTCATCGCAATTAATCAAGACTTTAAAAGCAATACACATAATTATTCGCTATGATACCTATTGCGTAGTGACGGAGTAAGTGAACAAGTCTCCACCCTAATTCATCTATTTTGCACTTGGGTATCCTAAAAAAGACTACGGGTTAAAATATACATTTAAGATCTGTGCAGGAAACGGAACTACGCGAAATAACTACTTATATCAAATTACCAGATAATTTACTAGTTTGTTACTTAACTAGTTTGTTATAGAAATTGACCTACAAATGCCCTTCTATTGTGAATAAAATTCAAACCATCATCGGAACGTTTATGAGCTGAAATGATCTCTACTAAATTATATGCAACAGGATATTAGACCTCTTACGTATTCACATACACAGGATATAAAACTACTTAAATATAATTATATATATTTAAGTGAAAATAAGTTATAGATTAATTTGTACGATTTCTTGTTTAACTTATTTGGTTAAGGATTCTATTAAGTCAAAAACAGCTCCTCTGTAAATTTGTTATTCCATTTAAACTAATAATATCAATCTTTTTAAACGAGAAGTCATAAATATAGGGATATATGAGTCTGTCTGACTCGGCATCCTTTACCTTCGCAGTGGGTTACGTTATGTCCCACTATGCGTCCGAGCCGCCTCCCACAATACAAGACAACTAAATTAAGATGCAACGCCGATTACGCTCGACTCGCGCCCGCCAGATACGAACATGAGTCTTTAAAAGCAAATGCGACACTAAAGAAGTTCTCCTTATAGATATAAATGGAAACTAAACGCAAACTGAAAAGTTATGTATGTTTCGAAACCCTCATTTGGACGGACCCATATCCTTATCGAGTCCTTGCTGTCGCGTCTCGAAAGTCGATAAGGTCCAGCACGATTTATTAGGTGGACATTTATTTTTATATGGTTAAAATATATTATCTTAAATGCGTATTAACACCGAGCACCATCGTTTATTTTTTTATTTTATTTTCATTACCTACCACCTTAGAACTCGCGAAGAAGATAAATAGATTAAAATTTACAAAGAGTCTACTTTATTTTTTAATCGCTGATGGTCGATCTACGAGCTCAACTGATTAATTCGTATTTTCAAGCTTAAATAAATCTGTTTAGAATCTGTATTATATCTGTATTGTATACTTCGGTAATTTAGCTAAAGGAGGCTCGTATAATGATTTAAAATTCCAGCAACGTATTTGAAAGAATATCTTCCTTTAAGAGATGAATTATCTGAGTTTGTCTATTTTCTGAAATGTAAACTTACGTAATAAAAAAATTTTAAGACTTAAGGATCTATTATTTTTTACTAATTTCTGCCTTTATTAATCAACTACAAATGCTAGTCATTATTAGCAGTGTCAGGTAAATGTGTTTTTTATATTTATTCTGTTGTAGAGTTGATAAATTAAAAAAGGCAAGAAATTTGCTGTTACGAAAAAGAATAAAGTTGCTATAAATAACAAAAGAGTGAAACATTAATAGCAATTGTGGTAAAGGCTTAAGAAAATGTGTCTTCCATTCTCGTAGGTGTTACAAAAATAACAATAAGCATAGGCATAGGTAATCATGTAACATCTTGCCAACCTAGACCAGTATCAAACAGTGGATCAATTTTCCTGCCATTTTGAACAAGGCTTGTGCCCGGCAGTTTTTGTGTGAGATCGAGTGTGAAATAAAAAAAAGAAGGCAATATCGTTAACCTCCCTAAGCTGTTGTCAGGTTTCTTAATCATTATAACCGTTGCTTGTTTTCGTCCTCGTGTGTTGACGGATTCACTCCTTACTTTCTCGTGGATGTCGTAAAAACCAACTAACACTTTGCTGAGGACCGACTGCCAAGAGCACCGATTGTGGAGATTATCCCACTGTGTGTAGAGCTATTGACTAGTTGACGTCAACAGGATGCTAGATACCCATCTGTTATCATCATTCGATATAGACATCCGTATATATATCACCTAACGAATCCAAATAAGTACTGCACAAATGACGTAACAGTCTAAATACTGACCTTCCGTGATGACTACCATGTATTCGATTGTTACATCTAGAATAATAATTTGTAGGATTCACAAATGGTGCATTTAAGGCCAGTTGTAATTTATGTTCAGTGATTACATGTTCATAACATCCCCGGAACACAAGGATTAGTCCCTCAGCGCAAACGTGATCTTTAAAAAAAATATTTAATCTATGGTAAAAAAAAATTAGACAGAAATTGTTTATTTGTTTTTATTGCACATTAGAGTATATATTTTTAATTTAAGTCCGGCAATTGTGCTGCACAGAATCTACCAAGACTAATTTGGTTTTAACAAGTTATCTTAAATTGTTATTTTTATAATGGCAATAATTCACCGACAAAAAGTTTAACATAAGACCAAAGAATTTTATGAGATGTTTTAAATAATTAGGTATTTAATCTGGTAAACCCTCGTTTATCAAATTAATACCCGAATATGCCGTATGCAAGTGTAACCTTAATTAATTTGATCGCAAAAGGTAGGCGATATTTTTAACAATATTTGCATAAAGGAATCTTAAGAAGCGGCTTAATTCGTCCTAATGTTGATCGTAAATTACAATATAAACCTATAAGTCTTTTATTATGTTATTTTAAAAGGGTCGTTAAAGTTATAAAGTTTTTAGAATTATATACAAAGTTTGCCTCATGAAACCAGTAAGGGAGCTTATCCTGGATGAGGCATGGCCTGCGCCCTGAATGGGTGGTGGAGATTGTGTCGCCGTGTGTATATATATATATATGTAGCGGCCTAGGCTATTATACCCTTGGTATTGCAAAAGTCCATGGACAGCAGTGACACCACCATCAATTAAAAAAACATATAGGTACAAATAGACTTGTCGAATTGTTGACCAAACGTCATCAAGTGCAGTTGTCCCAGATCGATATAAAGCTCTTAGTCGTACTTTACGACATCTAAGAGCAAATTAAAGGTTGGTAGTATTCGTAGCGGCTACCATATAGCATGCTTTTAAAAATATATTCTTATAAATGTACTATTTGCCTTTATAAAATGAGCATGCTTATTTATAGTAAAGTACATTACACACATGCTCCTAAATAAAAATTGCTCGGTTATGTCATGAAATTATGACCTTCAGGGATTTATGTAAACAACGTTGTGGCAACAGAAATAGAAGGCACCTCAACATAAAATTTGATATTAGGTTCATATCTTTGTAATTGTTGAGGAAGTCCATATCCAATAGTGTAACGTTTATGGGTTGGAGAAGAAAGAGAATACATATTGAAATACGTTGTTACAGTATTATAAAAGAGATTAGCTCGCAGCTCTGCTTTCTTGGGCAGCTATGTACCTATATAATATTATTAGAGCTTTGGCGCTATCAATCTTCTTCTTCTTAGCTCATATACCTTTACCATTACCTTCTTCTTCTTGTCATAGGGCATGCGCGTTCCCCAAATAAGGAAAATTAGGTTGTTTATTTACACAATATTTGTTATCTCAACAGTCGTTATGAAAACGGCGCCCGTGCAGTACAGTACGCTTCACAGCCATTATTACTATACTCTGCCCGATTTACTAACATGTTGAAAAAACTACTTCGCTCCTATTTGTCACAGCGTTATATATAGCCTATGACTATTCTTGATTAGTATGTAGGTTATCTAACAGAATATTACTTTTTCTTAAATCCAGCTTTTAATTCCGAAGATTAGCACATTCAAATAAACTTTTTAACGCACTTTAAACAGTGTTGTCAAGTAAATATCAATATGAATCTAAACGCAGTTATTTTGAAACTATATAGAACCTTCCAATTTTATTTCAAAGTATTGAATTCTTATTTTTATTCCATTGTATTGTATAAAGTTCTAAAACGATTTATACAACAAGTACTAAGCGAGTAACCAACAATATAATAGAGTTGTATACTATCTAGTTGGTTCGCCGCTTTTTTATATTCACTTCATCGAAAAATGTTTTACTTACAATTGTGTGAATAGTCGTAAATCAAAATTAAATTCGATGTATAAACAGACAACGAGGGACAGTGTCGGGTCGTGGGCGTCCATGATGCAGCATTCTTATGCTAATCCGAGCGAACCACATACGAACGGGGTGGGCCAAATTGTTATTTATATTGTCACCTCGCGCTTTTTTGTTCCGATCTACCAATTCTCTGTTTAAATGACTGGCTCAGTGGTTTGGCCCGAGGTATCAACAACCCTGATATATTATTAGTATCATATATCATAATAAAATAATATATTTTTGTATAGCATCTTATCTTTATTCTCGAATGGGAAAACAGATGTATAATATAACTACATTTTGTTTATTTATCTTTTTACATGCCACGTCAAATTAAAGTGTGCTTTCCAATTAATACAAAAAGTGTCGCAGTGCTCGATAAAGCGCTTTCCATCAACGACACTGTTGAACACAGCTGTACACTGTTCGACACTCGAAAAAGTGGTGTTTGATAGATGTTTACCTACTTTGCTATATTCTAGTAGTATTACTTTAAAATTATAGTTGGTTCTAATAATTATTATTAAACAAAAGTATATTATAAGTATTATTACAAAACAATTATTTATTTGCCCACAAATTGTCAAAGTTCTTTAACTTATTGGAAGGTTATGTTTATAAATTATTGAGGCAAGACTTTGTCAAGGAACTTTACACAACAAGGCATTTAGGTATACAACACCAATAATTTTGCGATATTGATGCACTCTAGTGTTATTTTGAGACAACTAGCTGTTTCATTTAAACTTTTACACAGTGTTTGGCAGTGTTTCGCAATGTAACGCAGAGTCCCTCTGTGTTAACTAAATAGAAAGCTACCAAAGTATTCTATTAGTCAATCTTCAGGCTAAAGTAAAATTTCATAACGGTACAACTCTATAACTAAGTCGGATTTAGGAGTTATACGCAAAACTTTAAAATCTGAAGTTCACGCTTACTCTTATGCGTACAGTGTAAGTAGAATATGGCAAACGATAATATTAGGGTTATTTTTTAGTTTTCATCTAAAAGTGAAATTATTGTAAAAATCTAACAAATATTCTAAAAACGAATGTTAATTTGGCCGCTTTTATGATCAGTATGAAGTTTTAGCTATAAGTTGATAATGCCACGGACACCATAATAATTATCTTTCATCTAGAAAAGAACAGTATTCGTGCGGATAAGAAATTATTGTTGAAATCTATAATAACTTGGCACGAAGAAATGCTGCCGGCATAGATAGTATTATCATTATCATCCATACAGTAATTATTTTATTTACCAATCGCATCCATAGACAAATTCTGAAATTTCAAATAAATAGATAAAGCTGTGTGGTAGTGGTTACGAATTCTACCATCTCAGATTTTGCTCGTGGATGTCGTAAAAGATGACTAAGAGTCTTATAACGACCTGGGCCAACTCCATCTGATGCCATTTGGTCAACAATTACATACCCAAGGAGGGTTGGCGTCTGGCAGGCGGCTGGTCCTAAAACTATTGCCAATAACTTTTACAATATGTACTATGAAAGAAGAGTACATATTGTATCGAACCCAATTAATTGGGATAAGAGTAGGAGAATGGTAATGATGATCCATAGACAAATTCTATATCTGGATTATATTATTATACTCCCGATTCTTATTTGTCAATGATCGAATTGTCTATAGGCGTATCAGCTGATCGTTTCTTTATTAAATTTACTGTTAAATAATGTCATCAAATCTTCTAGTGACCGGATACAAGCAGATGAAAGGAAGTTATTCTGGGATTAAAAATGAATAGACTGTCCTCTCTACGGTCTAAATAACTTTCATTCATAACACAAAAGCGGAATATTTTAGTCTCATCTATTCTCTTTTTTTTTTGTAAGCCATGATAAAGTCTTTGTATGTGTTAAATTTTTGCTCAACAATCTAAAAGTGCTGACTTAATTTTAACATTGCTATTGTAAAATATATAGATTTCAATTTTATATAATTAGATAGATATAAATGTGTTTTCCTTGTCCGATTTATGTGTCATTGTGTCAGAAATATTATTCGTTTATATTTTTTTTATTAATAAATTTATTCGTTTATAATATAACTGTAGTTACCTAATAAAAAAAATACCGTGACCCCTAGAGCTAGCAAGATGGTATAGTGTGATTATTTTGAAGCAAACACATTTCGCTTTTATTTATCACATTTCACGTAAGGATTTGCTCGTGATTTGTAGTGTTTCTACGTTATAATAGGAGTAATGGAATGCATTTTTTTTTAACCATCATCCTATATTATAGATAGATACTTCTATATTAAGGATGTGTGTGAAGGAGCTGTGTGGTAGCGGCTTCGAATACTACCAACCCTTACTTTGCTCGTGGAGGTCGTAAAAGACGACTAAGAGGCTTATAACGACCTGGGCCAACTCCATCTGATGCCGTTTGGTCAACAATTACATTCCCAAGGAGGGTTGACGTCTGGCAGGCGGATGGTTATAAAACTATTGCCAGTAACTTCTACAATATGTACTATGAAAGAAGAGTACATTTAAATTACTGAAATTTAGCATTTAATATGCTTAATTATTTATAAAAATCCGATTACGAAATAAAAAATGATGTCGCAAGCGGGATTCGAACCCGCGCCTATTGGGATTCCGGCCCAATCGTGCTGCCACTACACCACCGCGACTAATTGTAGGACATGCAAATTTCACTTCGTATTATATTTACGTCTTAAGGTGACGGTATGCTATCTACCCGACAATGTTTACACATTGTTATAGGCTTAATACTTCAAACTTTACAGTTAGAATTGTATTAAACGATGACACAACCTTGTTATTTAAATTACTGAAATTTAGCATTTAATATGCTTAATTATTTATAAAAATCCGATTACGAAATAAAAAATGATGTCGCAAGCGGGATTCGAACCCGCGCCTATTGGGATTCCGGCCCAATCGTGCTGCCACTACACCACCGCGACTAATTGTAGGACATGCAAATTTCACTTCGTATTATATTTACGTCTTAAGGTGACGGTATGCTATCTACCCGACAATGTTTACACATTGTTATAGGCTTAATACTTCAAACTTTACAGTTAGAATTGTATTAAACGATGACACAACCTTGTTATTTAAATTACTGAAATTTAGCATTTAATATGCTTAATTATTTATAAAAATCCGATTAAGAAATGAAAAATGATGTCGCAAGCGGGATTCGAACCCGCGCCTATTGGGTGTAGTGGCAGCACGATTGGGCCGGAATCCCAATGGTTCGAATCCCGCTTGTGACATCATTTTTCATTTCGTAATCAGAAGAGTACATATTGTATCGACCCCAAGTAATTGGGATAAGAGTAGGAGAATGATGAATAAGTATAATCCTATATTAAGAAGCCCAACTGGGGTGGGTTCGGGGTTTGTATTGGTAGGCAGCGGGCTAGCTATACCATTGGCAAAGGTCCATGGGCGGCAGTGACACTTACCATCAGATGTGCTGTTTGCTTGTTTGCCAACATAAGCAATAAAAAAAATTAAGGGAATAATCATTATATTTTGGGTGACTACAAACATATAATTAACGGACAGAAAATTACACCCAGATTACAAAAAAAAAAACAATTCGCGGATTGTATAAAGTGTTGTCCTGCATGGGAATCGATCCCGTTAAAAATAAATTAAAATAATAAAATAGACTACATATTTGTGAGGACAGGTGCCGTTTATAAAAATTAATACAATAAGGTCAAAAATAAATTGATTGAAAATTTTAAAGTATAAACATATACCAATTGATAGTGAATTCATCACTATAAATGCTCAAAGCTACATGTTGACTTTAAAAATTTATGCATTTATTTTTGACCTAATAAACGAAGCTTTAAAATTTTTTTTTAAAAGACCCTTAAGGAAATATAATTCTCAAATTGCGAGGGCCTTAACAAACATGTAATTAACGCAGAGAAATTACACCCTGGCTCAGAACAATACCATTTGGATTGTAAAAAGTATTGTCCTGTGTAAGAATCGAACTCACGGCACTGGCACGAAAGGTCAGTATTTTAACCACTACGCCATCTGTGCAATCTTTCAAAATTTATGAATTTATTACTTACTAAATTAAGTTGTATTCATTGATTTTTTACTTTTCAGTAATTCATGTGTGTACTAATATATATATATATACAGTGGTGATATATATATATATATATATATATATATATATATATATATATATATATATATATATATGTATATATATATATATATATATAGGAGACTCTTGACTCCACCTTCCTTCAGTACATGACCGATCTGGTCTAGGTAGGTTAGTCTCGGTCTCCCCCGGTACCTACATCCTTCCACTTTCGCATTGTATATCTTCTTAACCAGACGTTCGTTCGGCATTCTTTCCATATGTCCGAACCATCGGAACATTCCCTTTCGCATCTTTACACCAATACTCTCTTTCATACCTACTCGCTCTCTTACGTCATCGTTACGAATGCGGTCGGTCAGCCTTACTCCACAGATTTTCTGCAGAGATCGCATTTCGACCGCATTAATTTTACTTTCATACTCTTTTCTGCATACCCAACTCTCGCTTCCATACAGTAATGTTGGGACAAACACTGCGTTATGTATTGCTACACGTGCCTTCTGGCTGAGGTGGTGGCTGCCGAGAAGTTGCCCCAACGCTCCGTTCTCTCTATTTCCCGCATTCACTCTTCGCTCTATATCAGTGGTGTACCTTCCATCTCGGCTAAATCCACATCCAAGATATACAAATTCATCCACTTGCTCTAGTACATCATTACCTATTGTTACTCTTACATCTGTTCTGGCTTCATCTCTTTCAAAGACCATTATTTTGGTTTTGTTCACATTCACGCGTAGACCCCTTTTCTTACAATCTTATGTCATTGTGTCGACTAGGGTCTGCAGGTCAGTCGCTGACTGTGCCATCAGGACTGCATCATCTGCATAAAGCAGAGCAGTGACCACTGAGTCGCCCATCTGGACTCCCACATTCACATCGTTCAACCTTTGGAGACATTTATCCAGATATATGATAAACAGCCTGGCTGACAGAATGCACCCCTGCTTAACGCCGATATTGACGTCAAACCAAGGCGACATTCCATCATCCAGCCGCACACAGGCTCTACAGCCCATGTAACTAGACTGCACAGCCTGTAGCAGTTTACCGTTAATACCATACTCCGGTAAAATGTCCCAAAGTTCTTTTCGTACAACCGTGTCAAATGCTCTCTCCAGATCCACAAAACTGCAGAAAACCCTCTGACCTAGAGCCAGATGCTTCTCCACAATGTTGCGCAGAGAGAACACTTGATCCATGCATCCCCTTCCACTCCTGAAACCTCCATGTGTCTCACAAAGTAAACCATCGGACACCATCCTCATTCTCCTTTCAATATATTTACCGTACACTTTTGCTGCCAAACTGGTCAAGCTTATGGCTCTGTAATTTGCGCAGTCATAACGTGAACCCTTGTTTTTAAACAAAGGCACGATGACTGCGCTATTCTAGTCCGCGGGCACCATTCCCGAGCTCCAACATAAATTGAGGAGCAACAAGAACGCCCCCCAGACACAGGAGCCACCAAGCTTGATCATCTCGGCAGACACCATATCAATGCCCGCTGCCTTACCATTTTTCAAACTTCTTATCGCCCATTCAACTTCATCCATACTGATGTCATCGAAGGACGCCGCTATCGAATGTTGTTCTACTAAACCACATGTGACACCGGCGTCAACCGTAGCATCCGCATACATATCGCCAAAATATTCACTCTATGGGCTTAACACGTCTTGTATTTGTGTAAGAATATCTCCACCTTTAGACCTTATTCATTCTGAAGGCTGACCAACCACACCGAGATTTCTTCACCTCCCTCCAAAAGAGTTTGGTGTTACCCTCGAAGTTTTTAGTCAGCCTATCTTCTGCACTCATATTTGCTCTATCACGTTTCTCTTTCACTAAGGCCTTGGTGTCATTCTTACATTGCCGATATATTTCTTTCTTCTGTTCAGTCATACTGTCATTCAGATTCAAAGAAGAGACATAGTCCAGCCACGCTTTCTTCTTTTGCTCTACGGAAGCTGCCACTTCCGCATCCCACCATGCATCACCATTTGTTTTTCTATGCTTCTTTGAACTTCCACATACTTCTTTCGCTGTATCTACCATACTCTCTTTCAATACTCTCCAGCATTCTTCAATGTCCGATTGCGGCTGGCTTGCTATCGTCAGCCGTTCTCGGACACCCTCTGCATACTTTTCTCTTACACACTCTTCTTGCAACCTTTCAACCTTTATTCTTTCAAGCCCTCCGAAGTGGACACGCTCTCGCCAGTGCCTCCACTTTCTGAACAGACCACTAAATCTCGCAATAACGAGATAGTGGTCCGTATCGACTGTGGGGCCCCTGTAGGCTCTTGCGTCCAATATTTTGCTTCGGAGGCGACTGTCTACCAGAATTAAATCTATTATGCTTTTCTGTTCATTCCTTCTCCATGTATACATATGGATGTCCTTATGTTGGAAAAATGTGTTTGACACAATAAGGTTTCTCTCCATGCATACATCCGCTATGAGCCTACCTGCGTCGTTCACTCTCTTATCACCAAATGGACCAAGTACGTCCTCATAGTCGGGACGCTTGGTCCCCACCCATCCGTTCAAATCTCCGCATACAATCACGCGTTCACTGGTTTCTGCCATATCCAGAACTTCCCTAACATTATCCCAAAACCTCTCTAGGTCTGATGCCAACGAGGATCCTACGGGAGCATATGCTACAACCATGAATACCTTGGTGACACCTAGTTTTATGCGGACCCAAAGAAGTCTGGGATCATACATTCCATAATCCTTCACACCTGAGGCCAAGCGAGAGGACAACAGCACTCCTACCCCCATGCTGGCTCGATTGCTCTGTGGTACACTAGACCACAGAGCCATCCCGCCACCAGGAAGATCGCAGGCATCGCTGCCCCTTCGCTTGGTCTCTGTCACGCAGAGCACGTCTAGCTGTTTGTCCGCCATGACGGATATCAGCTCGTGCAACTTACCTTCCACACAACCTCTTACATTCCACGTGCCCACCCGGCACTCTGCTCTCCTCTACTCGCCTGACTGGGCAAGGCATGATGGGTGGGTGCGGTACGCATTATTCGAGCCGGATTAGCAGTCTAACTAGACTGGCAGGGGACGCGACGAGCACGCTCCGGACTATGCCCCCCTATATATATATAAGCAATTATATACGTACCTAAGTGCTTATACTTAATATTTGATGCTAAGTATCTGACAAGATCAGCACTTATCTAAGAGTAGATCTTATCATCACATTCGTTCAAACACAAAGTACGTTTTGTTCAAAGACCTTAGTGGTAACAGACATATAATACAGATGCAAAACAATGAAAACTGGAAGTAAGAAAAAAGAACAAATTAGTCCGACTCATTTACTATTTTGACACCCGGAATGACAACCATATTGTTACACATGTAAATAATACAACACAAAATCTTCAGCATCGGATAAAGATAGAAAGAATATTGTTTTCTAACTTATTCCATCCTAGCACACCATATATATTTTCTTCAACTCAGGTGGGATTAGAACAAATCATGCTACAAAGCTTTTAGTCATTTTTTAAACTGGTCGCCTGCTAGACGTCAGCATTGCTTAGTAATACAAAATTGTCATGCGATGCTATCACAATAAAGATATTTGGAAGACCTGTCAAAAATTATAGTAACGCATTAGGTCAACAAACTATAATATATTCGTGGTAAAAAAAAATTCGATCACATACTCTCATACTGACGTCTACTACTAATTAATACCATATAATGGTATCATTATTTACATGATACTCGTACATTGTATACTAAGAAACATACCTTATGAAAAGGCTGTAAGCTATTATTATGGTAATATTTTCACATTAGTAAACCCAATATGATTAATGTTGCCAGGGTGACTAGAACGCAAGCTTTTAGGGAAATGGTATTTGCTCCTAAAGCAATTTCCTTACAGGAAATTAGTTCGTTCCATTTATATTGGAATTAGTGAACTTTAGTCGCTTTTAGTTGCTTCTCTTGGAACTTAATAGTAAATGATTAAACAGAAACGGTTCTAAAAGGTTATTTAATAATTTCGATTATATTTGCAACTTCTACTTCGAGAATTACTTACCCTTTAGCTGTATAGATAAAAAAAAAAGATTAGCAGATAATTTTCATGATCACAAACTTTTTTTTCTGTGATATGGCCCCGTTCCAGATATAAGCCTCCGTTAACTGTTGCCATTATTTTCTATTATGTACTTTCAGCATCTAGTCTACCAGCTATTTTTTTAGGACATCGATCAGCGTCTTTTCAGTCTCCCTCTACAAATTTTAACGTAAAACGTGCAGTTTTACCTGCTATGTGTTTTGCTTATTGCCACTTCAGTTGTACAAGTATGTTCTCTTACATTTATTACTCTTGCTTTTCTATGAATATACTTGCTCTTTCATTTATCAATAAGTTTAATACCTAGAATGCTACGCTCCATAGAGCGCTGGCACGAAAAATAAATATTTTTTGTTGTGCTTTGGAATATGAACATGTTTACTTGTGCAAAATACTGATTTAAAGGTATTGAGCACATAAAAAAGGAATTTAATTATAGTTTGAATGATTATATGAAATGTTATGCTAGCATTAAGATGGCATTTAAGTATTACCTGTCTCGCGTCACAAAAAACTTTGTGAGTTGCCGCTGACCCTTAATCAATTTATGGGGCGCTAACTGGAACATGGAAAATGTATTAAAGCTCACTGTGGGAACGAGCCACACATCAAACACACTCTCCAAATACTAATAATTACAACATTAACATTATTTTTTCATCCCTGAATAAAACATTGTCACATTATTTCTGTACAAAATTTTTAATAGAAACGTAATGCATACTCAAAGGTATTCGTACATATTCATAAATAATAAAATATTACTGAAAACCGTCAACGTCAACAAACCAAAATTTCATGATGCGTTTCAAATCCACATTAGGAACAAAAACAATTACTTAATAAAACATACCTCAATCAAAATTAATTGCTTTACGCATTAATCTCTTTATCTTCCCCCACCTACAAAACAACGTGTTCGTTCTCAAAGGTAATGGAAGCAATCATTCCAGATAAGATCCCTCTAATGTGAGAAAAGGTAGACGCTCCATTCGGATCGTTAATTTAATTTGAAATAATAAAAGTTATATCCATCATTTATCACTTTCGACAAATTTATTTTTAAATGCCCACTTTGACGTCCTTCTTATCTGTGACTGGCCAGTGGGGTGGGAGCAAAAAGACAAAAAGATCTTTTATAAATAGGCGTAGGCGTGCCGCTGTCGACGAGGCGTCAAGCCGTCATTAATTCGAGGTGGCGGAGGCCCAACGTTATAGTCGTCGCCGATGTTGCTTCAACAATACCGGCGCTTCCTCACCAGTAGTTATGTCATCAAACATCATGCAGCTGTAACGATAACAACAGTTAAGAAAGAAGTTTTCAGGCAGCTATTATTTAGACCTTGAATCCGTTAGATCAACTTATTTTTCCTTAGGCTGCAACTCTAAATAACTTAAAAATAAACTAAATTTAGATGTGTCAAGGAAAAAAACTTGTGAGTACCTAATTCGTTAGCGGGCCCTGTCACGGGGTGCATTCCATCGTCGAGTAAGTTTTCGTGTTCGCTCTGACTGTCCGTCCGTAACTCACACGGTATCGGTGCCATCTAAATTGAGATTTTATTGACGATTACTGTTCTAGCGACAATCGTTGCGATCTTGGCGCCCGCTCGCCCGCGCGACCACTAGGTGCCGGCATTGACCAGACTTTTATTTCGATTCCCGCCCTTTATGAAATTCTTTTCGAAACCCTCTTTGGTCTAAGTTTAAAAAAGAAGACCAAATTAAATCAAACAAACATATTAAGGAAAAGATGGCGTGAGTGTATACATAAATCATGTCAAATGTGATAAAGCCTTTTTATAATATGAAATATCAATACAATATGACGATAAAAATGGCTGTTTAATGTCAGTATTGTTTTGTCCTTTGATAACTAATGACTTACGAAAGTAAAGTTCTTGTTCGTGCGATAAGTCAGACATATCCCAGCAATAATTTTTATGAGTATTTCTTAACATTGATCAAGATATTGATTTCTGAATAACCTATACTTCTGTATGTGTTAATAAAAAGTATTCTAATGACAAAAGTTACTGTGAATCAGGATGATCTAATCATTTTTTTTATATGTCAAAGAATGCGCTATTATTTTTCTCGTAGTACACCTTCCCCGTGTGGCGATGGAATAAGAATACAATTGTCGTCACCGTGGGAGTCGTAAAAATTTACTGAGTGTCTCACCGAGAACGTAACTAGCTGCGATCTTCTATCTTCTTCTTCTCTGTCGTAGAAAACCGTTGGAATAGTTGATTCAAGATAGTTCTGAGTGGCGTTCTCGTGGGCAGGTATATGTCTAACATGGACGTCTACTGATTGATGGATGGATGGAACCTAAACTATAGAAAATAACTAATTAATCATATTTGATTACAGTTAATTCTTCAATCTTCTGGTTTCTGTAGCCTGTATAATTACGAATTGTATCTACTCATATAACTTTTCAAGACTAACCAGATTTCAAAGAATATAATTTTGACTTAACGTTATAGATTAATATATACCTACTATTAAACTAGTTGTCATATTAGGTAATCTGAACTGTACTTACATATCCAAAGTCGACTGTGATCACGTCAGTCAATGCTAAACAGTTTTATAATTTAGATTACATCAAAATATGTGATATATCTACTTAGATTTATACGATAATTTAGTCTACCAATTGAAAAACGTCTCAATTTTTGCTAATTAATTTCAAGAATAGAATATATAAACAGGAATAAAGAGTGTATGAATAGATTGTAGTGCATTGAATGTATATAGACACATAGATAGATTATTTAAGCCAGAACCATATGTTAACGGTCTTACATTTAATAACTTAAGTCTTGCATTTAACTTTATTTACTTTTAATTAACATTTATTGGTCTTACATTTAACTTATGTTACGGACTCTGATTTTCTGGTCTGGAAACTTGTCAGAAAAGTATTCTTGCAAAAAAAATACATCTTTTACAAACTAGGGGCTTGTTACAAACAATTACTTGAGGTCCGTATAATCTTGCTTTCTAAATTTGACAAATTATTAAAGTTCTAAAATTATTTTGCTCCATGGCAACTAAATTTAATGATGATATTCACCTCACGTTATTTTTTATGTTTTAATCATCTATTCATTATAAATGATTTAAGCAACCAAAAATCAAAAAAATAAACACAAATATTATGGTTTAATATATATTTTAATATATATTTTAATTAATTAATTGCAATGGATACTTTTGGAAGTATTTATATGTGGGTTTGAGATTTTAAATTATTTTTTCTAGATTTCATTCCGCATCTCCACAGCTATTTAGCATCAGCTTAGCAACCTAGCACATTAAAATGTTAGCTTGCGTTAAAACTCAAGCTAGCAAAAAATTAATACATTTTGAGAATGTTAGCCAAAGTAATTAATAAAAATATTATTTAATCATATCTTTTTATTTAGAGTTTTTGATAAATATCAAGAAATATTATTCTTAAGGCAATCAGTGATGCGGCTAAAGTTTATGAAATGTAATTATTATTTAAAAATAAGTGGCCAGTTTATGACTTTACTATAATTATCAAAAACTCTGCCCCGTGTGGCGACGGGAAAAGAATACAATTGTCATCACCCCTTACTTGCCCGTGCTTGTCCTAAAAACCGGCTAAGGGACTCACACTGGGAGAGTGGGCAGCGGCTATCACCCTGAAAACTTCATAACATCTACCGCGATCGCCAATCCGCCTGCCAAGCGTGGCGATTATGGCATTATTCCCAAAAAAATATGGATTCAAATAAATTCTCGGCCCGCAGTCACGACAGTCCCGCTGTCAGGCTCGCAGGAAACCGTTGGATGCAGGTGGCACAAGGACGTTGCAAATGGCATTCTCGTGGGGAGGCCTATGTCCAACAGTGGACGTTTAAGGGATGATGGATGGGATGGATGAATACACAATAAAATCTATAGGAAAAAACTGTTAGTTACACCTAGCGGGGCTGGGAGGTTGTCTACGTATAAGCGTAGTATTTAGAAATAAGAAAACTATTTAAGTGTAATGAAGTCGTCGTAGTTCTCAATTTTAGGCAAATTCATATTGGTGATAGTTTATATTATAAATATGCAATTTTTTAATTATCAAAAATTGAATTGCCTGGTGCATAAGCAATTTCACAGGATTGTGAGTATTTTTTTATTGCTTATGGTGGTAAACATGCAAGTGGGACACCTGATAGTAAGTGTTATTGCCGCTCATTGACCTTTGCAATACCAGGAGTACAGCTAAGCCGTTGTCTGCCAACCCAAACCCATCTAGAAATTTGGGCCTCCGGGCATATTTGCCTAGTAAAGTATCTCATTAAGATTGACTTTTTGCCATTCCCACAAATCTTATGTGATGATTATCGGTTATTATAGTACAGTAAAGAGATTTAAATTCATTCAAGAACTCGTGTTAAATGAAGACTAAAATGTTGGCCTGAAAGGCATTAATAATACCAGACTTACTAATATTAGTAGGTTGTGGAACCCAAATGTTATAGCTTTACAATCTTCCCTCTCTTTAAGGGATAAAGGCGTGAGACTCTAAAAAAAAAATATAATTAAGAATTATATTTCTCAGAGGAGGAAATCTAGCTGGGAGGGTAAATTGATGACTCTCGGAGGTAACCGTAACGAATGGCTTGTAGGGGTTGATTGCTCGTGTAATCGTAACAACATTTTCAAGACCACACCGAAGCAAATTTACAGTAATTTCACGGGCGGCAAGGTTCACACGCACCTGTGCCTTTTACTCAGCTTTGTTTACCTACACAACTATTAAAAAGGATGATATAAACAACAAAATTTTACGCTTTGGACTTATGAAAGAGGTACATTCAAAATATTATCAAATTAACAAATTTATTACCCAGGGGGGGTCTTTTGTTATGGCCCTCAAATTGGACAAAGACGTCGAATGGTTACATAATAGTAGATACAAGTGATGAGATCATAACACCATAACGGAACGCTGTTTTGAATATCATATCATCGATAGCACGCGTTTGTACATGTTGTCACTATATAATTATTTATGTAAGTAATAGATAATCCAAAATTATTTTTTAATCAATTGAATAGCATTAATGATTGAAATTAATTAATGAAAACGTATTATAACATTATTTTAATCTTGTTTATCTAAATACGTTTGGGGCCCTATAATTTTTTCATGTATAATCAAACCCCCCGTTCATTGGAACACTGTTTAATTACAGAGTTTAAAAACGGTATGAGTATTTTAATTTTCCTTTTTATATATAAAATAATAAACCTTGATCATGAAAGATTTATTATTTGCACTTGCCGTAGTTTACTGTGAAAATTGTTTTTTTTTTTGTTATAGAAATTGTTCATTATAGAAGCTGGAAAAATTATACTATATTCTTTAACCGTCGATCTGCCTACCTAACTATAATACTTATCTTAGTGGAGGGCCTATTGTTGAAGAACCACAAATATTTTATAGAAAGTCTTATCTAAAGACACCAAACTTTTTTCAAACAAATATCCTCTTGACCTAAACGTATCCTTTATTTTAATTAAAATTGTGCTTCTATCTAACTATAATTCCATTTAAGTTGAAAAGCTACTAAAGTTAACAATTACACTGATTTCTTAGCTTTAAAGACTACAAGTATTAATAAGTCATATGGTTGTTAAATATATATGATGACATACATACCTACATATCATCACGCCATATCCCTTGCAGTGTAGGCAGAGAGAACAGAGTGCCAGAGAACTCTATCCTTGCATACTTCACTCGCTTCCTGAACATTCATAATTATCTTCATACACGCTCGCTGGTTTCGGAGACTCTTGACTCCACCTTCCTTCAGTACGTGACCAATCTGATCTAGGTAGGTGAGTCTCGCCGGGCGGGCCACCGAAGACAAAGATCGGGTACTGGTGGCCCGCTCGCACGGCGAAGAGAGGTGTTTGCAGGGTGGATCCATGGGTTTGCGCGCCGCCTCTTCAGTCGCCCCGGGCCGATTTGCCGGGGCGCGACCACATCCTTGGTCCCACCTTGCGAAAAAAAAAAAGAAAGTAGGTGAGTCTCGGTCTCCCCCGGTACCTACATCCTTCCACTTTCGCATTGTATATCTTCTTAACCAGACGTGACAAAATAGATTGAGTTAAGTCTAGTAGTTGTAATGTTTTTTTTTTTCATATTACTTTATTTCTTTTTTTTTTTTTTTTTTTTTTCGGTGGCCTATGGATGCGTCTCGCCCCGCCAAATCAGTCCGGGGTGACGGAGAAGGCGGCGCGTGACCCCATAGACCCACCGTAAAATCCTCTCTTTTCGCCGTGCGAGCGGGCTACCGGGACCCGATTTTTAACTTCGGTGGCATATTACTTTATTTCCTTTTTTTTTTTTTTTTTTATTGGTGGGCTATGGATGCGTCTCGCCCCGCCAAGTCGGTCCGGGGTGACGGAAAAGGCGGCGCGTGACCCCATAGACCCACCGTAAAACCTTCTCTCTTCGCCGTGCGAGCGGACCACCGGTACTCGATTTTAACTTCGGTGGCCCGCCCGGCGGTTTACCCTCGCGGGTTCCTCTCGTCGACGCCCCGACAGATTTCGCCGTCGGGGCATCGCCCTCACGCGGTGGCCTCACGTCGGGTGACCGGACAATTCACCGGTCCGATCACCCGAGGCCTCGGTTAGGGCGGCATCAGGCGAAGGTATTCGCGCCTGCGCGGCCCCGGCCGCTCGGGTCGCGGGAATCCTCCCGGACTCGTTCCGCCGCCTCCTTCTGCGAGATGACAGCCTCGCAGAAGGCGGCGACCGCGTCCCAGTTCCTGACGCTGTCGACCATCGCCCTCGCGACAGCCGGCAGCGTCAGGGCGGCACCGATAACAGCGACGAGGTCACGGCGATGCTGGTCAAAGCCCGGACACACCTCCAGCGTGTGTTGCGCCGTGTCCTCGTCACTGCTGCAATGGTGGCAGGCCGGAGTCCACTCCCTATACGCGACCGTGTGCAGGTACAAGCCGAAGCATCCGTGCCCCGACAACACCTGCACCAGTCGAAAGGAGAGGACTCCGTGCCGCCGCTCCATCCACTCCATCAGTACGGGCCGGAGAGCCTCGACGGTGACGACACCGTGTCTAGGCCTCTCCAGCCGCGTAGCCCAACGGGCGATGACGTCTCGGCGGGCGTCCTCGCGCCAGGTGGCTATCTCGCTCAGCGATGGGGAGCCACCTTCGTCGCGCAGTGAGGTCACCCGCCGGTAGAGGTCGGATAGCATCTCCGCCTCTAGGTCCCACGGGGGTGTCCCAGCCAGTAGGCATGCCGCCTCGGTCGATACTGTGCGGTACCCGCGAATGGCTCTGACCGCCATGACTCTCTGGGGTCTCCACAGAACAGCCCTGAGCTGGGCGTTCAGAGCCCTCGCCCACACGGGTGCGCCGTACATGGCCATAGAACGGATCACCCCCTCATACAGCCGTCGGCCCTCGAAGCTGGGTCCGCCCACGTTCGGCATGAGCCGCGAAAGGGCGGACGCCGCGCCGACCAGTCGGGGAGCATATCGGCGAAAATGCTCCCGGAACCACCATCGCCCGTCGAGCACCAGACCCAAGTACTTCATATGGGCCTGGATGCTGATGTGGACGGAGTTGACGACTAGCGAGGCGCCGATTGGCGGCCTTACGCGTGGCCCATGGAACAATAGGACCTCCGTCTTATATATTACTTTATTTCCTCGTGTTGTCGTAAAATATGACTTAGAAATGTAATAGGTATGCAGATAGCATCTATGCAAGAGAAGTTAAACTGTAAATAAAATCTTATACCAATTCGTCAGACTAACGTGGTATAATAGATGAATTGCCCTCCCACTGTGGAGGAGGCTCGAGCCCAACAGTGAGACGTTATATGAGCCGTGATGATGTTTATCTTTTCTTTTTTTTCTTTTGTACCTATTTTTATTTATTTACAGTCACTTCTTTTGTCAATTTCTATATAAGTGTTGCAAATGTACACACTTCATAAATCGAATAAAAACAACATTTTATAAAGTATTTATAGTTGACAAATAAAATTTAAAACATAAAAAGTAGCATCAATTTTTTTTTTTAATTTTACACTTTAAATTGTAACACAGGACATTTCGTTCCGCTAAGATTGCTTGGCTGTTTAAATTTATGATTTCTGCCCCTTTTTATTACAAAAATATCATTGTGCATTGCATAGTTAACAATTACCTTTGATCCATTTAAATAAATCCGTCATTAAAACACGGATATGCTCATCAGATCACAAATAGATAAACAGTGACATTCACATTTGCGTCGGTGAATGAACTGTTGCGAATATGTGGAGGTGTCGCTCGTAAAGATTCCAAAACGGGTCGCCTTATGATGATGGCATGGGGCCGGTGACATCACCACACCAACTATATGTTATATTGCTCCAAACAGAAGCTGATTGTCATGATTCTTCTCAAAATAATTATCCTACTTGTGATGACATACTAAGAACACCTTTCTTACTCGAGGATATAATACAAGGCGACTAAAGGAATAAAATCCCTATCCCTACTAATATATAAATGTGAATGTAAGTTTGTTTGTTACGCTTTCACGCTAAAACTACTCAACCGATCATCATGAAACATTGTACACATATTCTTGGGGGTATTAAAAGTAACATAGGATACTTTTTATTAAAAAAAAAAAAAAAAAAATTTTTATATGAAAAATAAAAAAATTCTTTGTCAAAAAATCTCAAAATCTAGCTTCTTCAACGTCATCTAGCAGTCCAGTAATGAAGTTCCAACCCTGAGTATTGTAATACCGTTGCACTGTATTACCGACGGTCAAAAATATAAATAGGTGATCAAAAACTTTAGGAAAGTAACCTTTTACGCGGGCGAAGCCGCGGGCAGAAGCTAGTAAATTATAAAAATGATTCGTGAAAGGAAATTACAAAGAACGCTAGTTACTTCTTTTCTTTTACTTTTTTATCTTCGCTATGTTTAAATGTAGCATAAGGCTGAAGAGATACTGATGGTGTTAAAATATAAGATAAATAGCTTTTTGTATAATAACCTATTTAAATGTTTACTTACGCATTCACCAAATTTACTAATATTCATTCACCAAAAGTAGGTAGTTAAATAGAATAATTGTTATATAGCTAGAATAAAGGACTTTCGACTTACATTTATTTCCATAGCACCCATCTTCTATCTACCAACCAAAGACTACAAGGCTTGTCTAAATAAATTTTCCTCGTTGCAAATAAACCAAACCTAGTTATTTTATATTACCACCTAAAACCGCATTACCTGTAGGTATCAAGTTGAATATTATTAAAGCTATTTAAAAAAAATACTACCATTTAAAAAAGAAATATACACATATAAATGCTATGGGAAAAGAACAATAAAGCAATTGGACATTTACCGCAGGATATGGTGAGCTGTCCATATAATATCTTTCCAATATTTAGCGGGATCATTTGCGTTGTGTCAAAATGAATTATACTATTTAAGAGACTAGAAGTTAAGCGGCACCTATAAATTAGCAGATAATTGACCGACATCACCTGATAAAGCGCGCGTGCACGCTACTTATACCCGCGTCAATACTTGATTTACTACTCTATAGTCTATTGGTACCCAGTACCTACTATCGCATTACTGATGGCACGTGACTATTATACATGAGCGTTGTTTCATTTACACTCTTTAATATGTCTCATCTATCTATCTTTTAAGTTAAAATATGTATTTTTTGGAGTATAATTATTTGAATAATTAATATATTTTAAAATATATAATTACATGTAATGATTAGTTAACAAGACCATTGCTTCCTTCTACTGTATTTATGCTGTTGGCACGTGTATATTATATTAGAGACTTTCGATTTAGACTCTTTTTAAAAATAACATCAATCTATCTTTTAAGTTTATGCAAATAAATAAACATCTTTAATATTTAAGCATTACGTAGACAAACATTCTGCACTATGGAATAAATTTTCGTGTTGTTTATATTTAGATTGAGACAAGCATCTGGTGATTGCACAATGAATTGCTCTAAGTAGAAATCGAACGTAATACTCTAATTACTTTGACCAAACACTTAGATATTTATAAGTATGTAATGGAAAAAACATATGATATAAATCTTATTAGAGTCGATATACAGGGTGTCCCAAAATTCAACGATAAGCCGGCACCAGCAGGTGGACCTACATATGACTACTCGAGAACAAAAAAGAAAAAAATTCTACCTTGATTTTTTTTTCATTACGACAAAAAAACCGATTTCTTTAAAAATCGACATCTTTTATTATATTATTAAGTGCCATTGCTACAATTTTACAAGTAATTCTGTGATTTTTTTTGTATTGGTAAGGTAAGTAGCACTACTATCGATCACAACCATTAAAAATTCCAGAATATCTATAGTTTTTACACAAAAATCAACCAAAACTATGTTTTTTTCATAAATTATGTAAGATTTTGACTTTCAGCTCACTTTCACTCATCACAGTGAAAAAAAAAAGTATGGACACTACTGTGGCAAATAGTATTAAAAATTGGCGCAACTAACTACAATTCTAAAATGGTATAACATTCTAGGCAAACTAGCCACCAAAATATACTTAGGTGTACTATTTCAAAATAACAACCATATTTCGAAAATTGTTAGTGTTGATAGTAATCACTTTTACTATGTAGCCCAAATGTTTTTGTTGCAAGTTCTCAGAATTTGAATGAGACATGTGCGTAGTCCATAAGATAACATAAGTTAGACAGAGATAGAGAGATTATACGTTAGACGGAGATAGATAGATGCTAATTGTTTATTACCATTAATGCAGGTAGAGAAGTAATTAATGTCCTCAGCAGCACAGCAAGTCAGTACGCTCTACTTCTTTGTTTACTGCACACCGTTCTGTTTTAATTAAAGTGGCTCTGGTACTAACGACTTTGGATTGAATTAAGTGACCTGGAAATTGACCTGACTTGGCATTATTTTAGACTGTGATTTTGTGTTTTTTTAAAGAAGTTTTGCCTTATTTTCAAGTGTTTAGCATTCATTATGCCGCTACCATATACAGCGTTAGAATACGCTAATATGCACCTAATTTATGGAGAATGCCGATGCAATGCCAACGCTGCTAGCAGATTATATCGAGCAAGGTACCCTACTCTTCAAAGGTATCCGGATTATCGCGTATTTATTAACGTGCATCAAGCATTTTCGGAGGGTCGTATACCATCTGACAGGAGAAACGCTGGATGACCTAGATCGGAACACGATGAAGAAGTTCTCAATGAAATAGAAAGCGATACAACTACCTCTGTACGTGCCATACAAGTAGCAACGGGCATTCCAAAAAGTACTGCACATAGAATTTTAAAACGTCACCAGTTTCATCCATATCATTACAGGCGCGTGCAGGCGTTATTACCGCGGGACTATCCACTGCGGGTCGCATTTTGCCGTGTAATGCTGCAAAAACACAGGGAAGATCCCCAATTCTTAGACAAAGTTTTATGGTCGGATGAAACAACCTGCAAGAAAGATGGCTATTTAAATCTTCACAATCTTCATAGCTGGAACAATGAAAATCCGCACCTGGTGAGAGAAGACAAATCCCAATATCAATTTAAGGTTAACCTATGGACGGGCATAATAAATGGAAAAGTGATAGGGCCCTTTGAGTTACAAGGAAACATAGATGGCAATAGCTATTTGAACTTCTTACAAAATGAGTTACCAGGATTATTAGAAGACGTGCCCTTAAGTGATTTGCAAAACATGTGGTTTCAAAACGATGGTTGCCCAGCTCACTATGCCCGCCCTGTGCGAGAGTACTTAGACCAAGAGTACCCAGGGCGTTGGATCGGGCGACTTGGTCCTATCTTATGGCCACCCCGTTCACCCGATCTAAATCCCCTGGACTTTTTCTATTGGGGTTGTCTAAAGGACAGAGTCTACTCAAAACCCATTGCAACCTTGGACGAGCTTCGCCAAAAAATAATTCAGGCTGTGGATCACATGAACAGAATCAGATATGCAAGAAAAATAAAACGTTCATTTTTAAGGCGATGTCGTGCCTGCATTACTGCCAATGGCAAACAATTCGAACATTTATTGTAATTTTAATAATATAGTAAATTCTAATCTCTCTATATCTATCTCTGTCTAACTTATTTTATCTTATGGACTACGCACATGTCTCATTCAAATTCTGACAACTTGCAACAAAAACATTTTGGCTACATAGTAGAAGTGATTACTATCAACACTAACAATTTTCGAAATATGGTTGTTATTTTGAAATAGTACACCTAAGTATATTTTTGTGGCTAGTTTGCCTAGAATGTTATACCATTTTAGAATTGTAGTTAGTTGCGCCAATTTTTAATACTATTTGCCACAGTAGTGTCCATACTTTTTTTTTTCACTGTGATGAGTGAAAGTGAGCTGAAAGTCAAAATCTTACATAATTTATGAAAAAAACATAGTTTTGGTTGATTTTTGTGTAAAAACTATAGATATTCTGGAATTTTTAATGGTTGTGATCGATAGTAGTACTACTTACCTTGCCAATACAAAAAATGTATATACAGAGTGGAAGTGGACTGCTCCCGAAAACAAAGATAGGCAACCCTACTAGTCCTACTTGTAATGATAGGCTAGAATAAAAAATCGATTCGGATGAAAAAAAAAAATATCATCACTCGAGGTCGTTGAACTTTTGAACATATGATCGAGAGTTTTGAATAGATTGCGTCTTTTCTTATCTGAGTAAAGTTACTTAGTTTTTTATGGAATTATCGTTACATGGCACTGTCCTAATACCATGTCATGTGAAAAAAAACTTAAAATTCGTAGTGAAAAAGATTTTTTTTTTCCATCCGAATCGATTTTTTTGCTAGCCTATCATTATAAGTAGGACTAGTAGGGTTACCTGTCTTTGTTTTCGGGAGCGGTCCCCTTCCACCCTGTATATAGTAGCTATTCGAAATTATTAAAACTGTGGAATAAGTGGATACATTACGTCTTTAGAAATTGCGGCTAGTCACTTGTCTGTAATCTAAGTTGGTAATTAAAGCGGAATGTAAATAAACTTCCTGACTACCTGCGTAATGAAATTTTCAAGGGCTTCTCGTTATGTGCCACTTCCTAATCTGTATTTACAAACCTGTATCCTGTACGTCGACGCATGCAATACTACCCATGAAATCACACGTGTCCGATCGGCAGATAAGAGAAGGTCGATACCAGACGCCTCCTGCAACAAATATTTACAGTGAGACTGTAAGTTAACATAAATACAACCAGACGCAATATATTGGTCTTGTTATTTGTTAATTGGATTCGTCATATAGCCGCGGGCGATTGTTCGCAGACAGACAGTGATTATTGCCGTGGACAATCACGGTGAGACGGTTATTGTTCCACGTGTCAATAGCAAAAATATAAAATTAATTATCATTCTATGGCGCGTTCATGTCGTAAACATAAATAAGCACCAACTTCTATTTCTTCTTCAGCTCATATGTATACTACTACTACTAAGCATGGAAAGCCATTTTTTTAATATATGGCTTGGTTACTAAGACCTTTAAGCCAATTTTTTTTTTAATATATTTACTTCATTTAAAGTCATACGTCAGTAAGTCAAACCGTCTCCTTCAACAGTGCCACGGCCACACTGTTAGAGGATTCTTTTTGGCATTTTAGTGGAAAACGAAAACGTATGTAAGGCACTGCTATATCATATTTACTACATACATACATTATTTACTACATACATTACTACATACTTCCTGCGCACCAAATTACGTAAAATGCCATAAAAATTACTGAATATAATATGTTAAAATACTAAGATATTGAATATAATAATAATCCAAGAGCTCCAAATGACACTTTTCCTTTCCCTCTAAAACTCCATGGAAAACCAAGCACACGTCCACAGAGTAATAAAAATGGCATAATATTTCATGCCAGCCAGTTTGCGATAACCTTTTGTTTCGAATTTTGAATGTTAATAGTGAGGTGCGTATCTCTAATGTAGGTATAATAAGTATTACCTATGGGTGCGTATACCGAATCAACTGTAGATTCGTTTATTTATTTATTGTATATTCGTTATCGACTGTATATCATTATCGACTGTATATTCGTTATTATTAAATTTTTCTAATGAATTCTTTTACTATATGTAATGCCAAATCTGAAATTTTAACCTATTAATCTAATAGTTTCTACCCATTTTATGTAAAGCTTAAAATAAAATAGCCAAACTTTGTGTGTTCCTATTTCAGGGTAACATAAATTATTAAAAAAAATATATATCGAAGCGTATGTATATTTATGCGCATATTTATTATATAATATGGGAATGCGTATAAAAGCGAATTAGTGTTCAAAGCCATGCGCATAGAAAATATAGTGTATACGTCTTTAGTAATGATATAATTACGAGTTTAGTGTCCAGATAATAACAAGTGTTTCAACTTTATATTGCTAATTAGTCAGCAATTCCCAAGCAATAGCTATTAAAAAGGGCAACGATAATGAACCCCAACTAGCTAGTTGGGGTATAGCTATAAGCGGAGAAATTATTCATTACGTTTGAATTAAAAAAAATATCCATCATAAACTAATTATCAAACAATTATGAAAATTGCATTTTTGAA
The DNA here is from genome assembly GCA_905163515.2 of Lymantria monacha. NCBI lineage: Eukaryota > Metazoa > Arthropoda > Insecta > Lepidoptera > Erebidae > Lymantria > Lymantria monacha. The sequence continues at coordinate 12,660,507 of LR991092.1, read as the reverse complement.
ACGTATAAGTATTTTAAGTAAGGACATTGCTAAAACTCAAAGGGAATTTATTACTGACTTCTAATGTTTACGCGAGTATTACACATTTGAAATAAATAATTTATTACTACTTATCATTCTGTTGGAACTACATTATAGGTAAATAACAGAGTAAACAAATATATCAGATTCTCACATAAATGTCTCGGCCGTCTTCGCTCGGTCATTAAGTATTAACAACCTCATAACATTTTTATGTTTCTTCTTTATAGAGCATAGATATCCCATTGCTGGGCACAATTTTTTGTCCATAATTAATACGAGACATTTACATGATTTCATTATATAAGTAATACAATTTTCAAATTACTGAAATTTAGTATTTAACATGCTTGATTATTTATAAAAACCTGAATACGAGCAAAAAATTATTGTCCCACATGGGATTACTTGATGAATTTAATACAATTTTCATTTGTAATTTATTTCATTTTATCGCCACTGTTTGTGAGCAGCCATATAGTCGATCAGTAAACAAACCGACTGCTACGAAAAGATCTCAAGATCAAACATCGTGGCTTGCTCGACTGATTTTTCAAAATTGTATGAATATTAAAACGTATATTTGAAATTAAAACTTTAATTAACGATGAAAGAAAATTTTGTGAGGAAAGTCGTACGTCTAAAATTTGTTACGAAGATCACATGGTAGGAAATTTCAGTACCGGTGGCCCATTCAATTAGTAGTGAGGAGTGATATTGTTTTGAAGCCGCATCCCATTCTTTCGTCACTTCTTCGTTGTTTAACCAAAACATAGTAGACCAATAATTTACGTGGCTTAATAAGTTAGTATGAGAAGTAACTTTTATTTCCTGCTGTTAATAGGAGAGTCTATTACCGTCAACCCGGTAAAGTCCCACACTTCCTGTAAAGAATTTCGAATTTCTCGAAAATTTAAAAATAACTATGACAATAGAGTTAATATTATTAATCAAAATTTACTAAACATATGTTATAACTAAGAAAAACACATATCGATAATACTTTTTCTGATGCTTATATAGCAAAATGTAATGTAATTTCTTTTAAAATTATTATAGTTTATTATGAAATTCATGTATTTAAATGGTATAATTTCACGGTAGGTGCTCTAGTGCAATTAGTCGGTGGATGTGAGAGTAGAGAGAGGTGATAGGGATCATACGAGCGGAGACCTCACCGTCACACCGTGTGCCTCTAAGTAAGATTCTCACGAGATTTTCAAATTGGATTAACGGCTGTACCGATAATATATCTCTCTTATTATTGTATGTTCTTGTTCACATGCTAATGAATTTAATAATGATATAAGTACACGATATCTAACTACATTGTAAAAAAACTATGAACAACTATTGAAGAGTTCCATTATCCATTACATGTCTCCATCATCAGACCCTCGTTGCTATGTTAAATCAATTGGAATTGTCAATAGAAATAATATGAACCTAAATTCGACAGGTTTTAGACAATGAATAGTTTCACCGTCCACTATTTGGTTTCCATCATTAGATCAGCTCATTGGAACTAAATAATTGTATTATCATCAAAATTACACGTACTTGCAAAACTTCATATCAATACGATTATTAGAAGTAGGTTAAAATCAATTTGAAAGATTTTATTACCGTTACCAGGGGCGGCTTTACCTATAGTGCAGAGGGTGCGGTGCACCTGGGAGCCGGATGTTAGGGGGCGCCGAGAGCCGCTCGGGACACATAGAGCCTTCACTGTAATGCTCCGCACGGAGCGGGCGTACCGTACGCTGCGAGTGCTTAACCATTTATAAACGTAGTGGGTAAGTTATTGGTCAGCTTTTGGGTAGGTTACTTTGTCGCTATGCCATGCTCACTGTAGCTTCATAATCCGATCGCGTTTACCTGGTTTCGTGTCAAAACAACGAGACTAAGCATGCGACAACGCATTCCAGCGAGATTCGGAGTTTAGTCAAACGTGTTGTAACTATCAACCTATTCCATTTTGTTCACACATTTTGATACAAGAGGGCGCCAGGTGATTGATTGCGTTAAATAAAAATAAAAGGTGATTGATTGCACCCGGGCGCTACATGGGCTAGAGCCGCCCCTGACCGTTACCATTACCGTTTATTACCGATTTTATTACCGCATTCGCAACGACGACGTAAGAGAGCGAGTAGGTATGAAAGAGAGTATTGGTGTAAACATGTGAAAGGGAATGCTCAGATGGTTCGGCCATGTGGAAAGAATGCCGAACGAACGTCTGGTTAAGAAGATATACAATGCGAAAGTGGAAGGATGTAGGTACCGGGGGAGACCGAGACTCACCTACCTAGACCAGATTGATCACGTACTGAAAGAAGGTGGAGTCAAGAGTCTCCGAAACCGGCGATTGTGTATGAAGAGAATTATGAATCTTGAAGAGGCGAGTGAAGTATGCAAAGATAGAGTTCTCTGGCACTCTGTTCTCTCTGCCTACCCTACAAGGGATATGGCGTGATGATATGTATGTATGTTATTACCGTTTAAGTAAAGCAATATAAAGCGTGGCAAACAGGGTCACTGCGAGTGATCAGTGTTCCGCATTCTAAAAAAAAAGAACCGGCTAGAACTAAGATATTCTTTTTAAATCATCAAATAATTATATTTTGTTATATAGAACACTTCATATTACCTAAGGAATAAAGCCTTTTGTCACGGCAGCCTTTCATCGTGATCATCTCAGTTCATAATATACGTTCTACTGCTGGATTCAAGACAGACTTTTAGTCTGTCTTGGGGAAGAAAATTAATTTACCATACCTGACTTATTAGACGGAGTATAGGATTTCAAGCGTTTCGTCCCGTGTATAAATGTTATCTGCATATTGTATCCCTTACTAATGTTTTACGATTCCAACGAACAAGAAAGGAGGCGATGAATTGTATTCTTACTTCATCATTATATGAATAATAAGAGTATAATAAACTCAAATCATCATTCTCCTACTCATAAGAGTAAAAAAAATGAAAGGGATAACCCTTTGCTAATTCCTTGGGGTCGATGCAATATGTACTCTTCTTTAATAGCATATACTGTAAAAGTTATTGGCAATAGTTTTATGACCGGCCGCCTGCCAGACGTCAACCCTCCTTGGGAATGTAATTGTTGACCAAACGGCATCAGATAAAGTTGGCCCAGGTCATTATAAGGCTCTTAGTCGTTTTTTACGACATCCACGAGCAAAGTAAGGGGTGGTAGTATTCGTAGCCACATAGTTATATAATAATAAACTCAAATAAATAGTATAATAAACAGTATAATAAAACAGTATAATAAACTTAAATAAATATCCATATTAATATCGATAATCAAACGTGTTTTTGTGAATATATTGATGACTCTGTGATCTCTACATACCAGTGCATTTTATTCTTCACTCACTTGTATGTTGCCATGTATGGAGAAGGTAAATATCAAAAGTAGTTTTATTGTATCACGAAATATGCCGTTAAAAACTGCTAGAATCGAAACCATCAATACGCAGGTTATGCATACAGGCTGTATAGTGATTACTAGTATGGTCAAAGCAGTCACAAAAGCTTTCAGCAGTGCAGACGTGCGTGTTTGACTGTTACATTAGCAGTTAGCGGCGGCTGGTACCCGCCCTCGTCGCTTTCTCACGCCCACAGTCATCCAGCCTGCCTTTCTTCTTTATTACTCACTATTAAACCATTGTTCTAACGCTAAGGTGTAACAACGTGCTATAAGTTAGCTTTGATATCTCCTATTTCATTTTTCAACTGTCATTTCATTATTGCCTTATTAATTAATGATTTGTTCTAATATATCTATTTTTAATTTTAAAGTCTTTTTTCAATATTATATTTCAAATGCTTTATATAATTTTACATGCTTATGACTACTTGCAAGAAATCAAGGGGGAGCAAATTTTGGTTTCCTGTAGGTGATGAAATTCTAGTTCAAATAATATTACTACAGAACAAATAAAACTCGACACAACTAAATACCATATATTATGTCTCGCATTAAGCGCTAGGTTTTGTTTCTTTTTATTCATTTACGACTGTATTTGCTAGCTGCAGATGGCTATGACAAATTTACCCGGACTGTTAGATGAGCACTGAGTAGTCAACCAGATCTCGCTAGCGTGATATTAATAGGACAACTTACCTCTTATGAAACAGCTTTTAGGCCCAAACCTAAGATGTATATGAATTGTTAAAGATATAGGATGGAAAGAACACTATTCATTTCATCATCATAATTACGGTATATATACATTATACATATATTAATTAACTTTTCACTAAATTAGATGCACATAAAAAAATATTTATGATCAAATCCTATGTACATTGTATTTGCATTTTGACGAAGTTGCCAATAATTACATAAGAGTAATGCCCGATGTGTATTTCCTTAGCCCCAATGGAAGCTGAGTACAAACTATGCCACACAAGGCGTTATTCCCTCTGTTACCAAGAATATGTCAAAAATAAGTTACACCGCGTAGGTGGCCGAGCCGGACACTAATCAATTGTTATACTCCACTAATGTACTGTTTACCCTACGTTACTACCGCCTGAAGAATTAGATACATTTGTGACACATTTGTAAGAACATATTATTCACAAAAGTATTTCGTAAAATATTCCGCAAGTGCATTTGGCACCTTAATCCGCTAATACCCGAAGGATTATTCACAATAAGATTTTATTTTGAAATATATTTCCGAACATTTATTTTTTTTGTGTGTCCGATCTCCTTAGGTGGATTTGTTAAAAAATATTCTGTTTGCAAAATCTTAGGTGATTATAAAAAGCGGATTTGCAATAAAATGAATTCAAAACATAAAAATTTACATTATGTATACAATAATAACCGTTAAGCTGTAAAAAAGTTAATGTTACCACAAAAAAAAATTCGAATTATGATTGACGGTTGCCGTCACACATTTTGCAAGTTTACAATTGCATTTTATTCGTGTTAATAACACCCATATCTCTATTAATGTTATGGTATCACGTCTTCTCGTTGTCTCATGCCCACACGTGGGCAGACAATAGGTTATATGAGCGTAGGCGGCAGCCAAAACGCGATCCTACACGGTCACGCCACATCGCCCTGTCGGCCTGACCCCGTCGAGCCACAGCCATTAAAACTTTAAGTACTTCATATTTTTATTGATTAATTAGCATCAGATATGGCAGCGAGCAATCAAGATAAAAATATAGCCTTATGTGTATAATATATAAATTACTAGCTTCTGCACGCGGCTTCGCCCGCGTAAAAGGTTACTTGCCTAAAATGTTTCATCTCCTATTTTTTATTTTACCCCTTAAATATATTTTTTTACAACATGTTAATGTCATATTTATTTATATCTAATAGACAGCCTAAAAATAAGTTTCAAGCTTCTGGCTTTAAAAATGACGATACTTTCTTACAACTTTTCATCCCCCTTTACAACCTTTTTTTGCATTGAAAAGTAGCCCATGTCCTTTGCCAGGTTCTAGATTATCTGTGTACCGAATTTCATTTAGATCGGTTCAGTAATTTTGGCGTGAAAGAGTGACAGACAGACAGACAGACAGAGTTACTTTCGCATTTATAATATTAGTAAGGATTTGGTACGTTCACCTTTTTTAACAAGTATTTAGGATTTAACTTCTAAATAATATGAAATTTATTACTATTTACACATAGTATATTTATCATGTACATTATATTAATTAGACAGGCCTTAATTATGCGTGTTTCGGACTAACAACTGTTTTTGGAGCACTGCCAATACGATATAATTTTATATTCGGGTGTTGCGTGACTAGGTAGCTACTTACTAAGATCGATTTACCCTATAATGGTCGTGAAATATAATAGTTACAAATTAACGCATATCTTGGTGCTTAAGTTTTATAAAAAGTACAAAATAATAATTATTTAAATTTAGACTAACAATAAGTAAAATTTGAGTATGTAAAATTTCTAGGTTTGATTAAATACGAGTGCGATCTACAAAGTTTTAAAAAGTCTTTCAATAGGGGCCTACCCAAGAGTAAGTAGCGTATCATATCCTCGAAAATCAGCATTTGAATGGGAAGCGAGAAGTCACAAGTGTGAAGAAACTAATACAGATTGTATTAGTTGGCAGAAACAAAACGTAACATGTTTTACACTTTTTTTCTCTATATCATTACTTCATTCGAAACTTAACAATATAGTATTTCAATTCCCGTCCTATAGTGGAGGGCAGAAGGGAAAGTGAGAACTATCGTAAGTTATACTGACAATCGTAAATGAAAAGAACTTAAAATATTTTAAATCGATAAACATAATTAAAAAAAAAAACGATATTTTAAATGTGTCATGTTATTATCAAATCAGATTATTGGTATGCGCACGCGCAGTTGGAAGCGGTGGCCGCCTCCTGGGAGCTTTGTCGGTGACCCCCGCTGATCCACTCTCCCACTTAAGTGAAAAATTACAACTAACTTCCATACAAATACATAATATATCGATTCGAAATCTTTTTACAACGCCTTAAAATACAATATTATTTTAAATGTTTACTTACTATTATTTTGATTTGGCAACTGAAATGAACTTGTTTTGTCACATACACCAAACACATATTATGCTCAATCGACTTAATATTTATACGATTAATATTTTCACTATAAAGAAATACTATTCTTAATTGCGTATATAGACTTATTTTTTTTATTGCTTATAGTGGCAAACGAGCAGACAGCATACCTTATGGTGAGTGTCACTGCTGCCCATGGACCTTTGCAATACCAAGAGTATAGCTAGGCCGCTGCCTACCAATACAAACCCCAAACCAACCCCAGTTGGGCTTCTGGCTCTCTCGCTCACGTCACCTTAAGACGTAAATATGATACGAAGTGAAATTTGCATGTCCTACAATTAGTCACGGTGGTGTAGTGGCAGCACGATTGGGCCGGAATCCCAATAGGCGCGGGTTCGAATCCCGCTTGTGACATCATTTTTCATTTCGTAATCGGGTTTTATAAATAATTAAGCATATTAAATGCTAAATTTTAAATGTTATCATCATTCATCTGCTCTTATCCCAATTACTTGGGGTCGCTGCAATATGTAAATAATATTGCACAAGTTATTGCCAATAGTTTTATAAATGGCCGCTTGTATGACGTCTAACTTTCTTGGGAATGTAATTGTTGACCAAACGACATCAGGTAGAAATGGCCCAGGCCGATATAAAGCTCTTAGTCGTCTTTTACGACATCCATGAGCAAAGTGAAGGTTGACAGTATTTATCATCAGTGTGGTAGCGGCGTGCATATAACATCTTGCATAGACGTTATATGCTGTTATGTTAATGTTACCCAAATGCAAGACTCTTGCGAGTCTCACAAGTGTTGCAACTCTCACTGTTAGAATAACATAGAGTCACTTGTTTTGATAGAAACGAAAAATCGCATTAAATTCCATTCATCTAATGACACTAACTGTACAATTATCAATAATTAGGTACATGCCACTTAACGCGAGTGGGACTATAATTACACCTATCTATCATGAGACTGTTTAAAATAACATCAAATTATTTCCCCGTGTACTGGTATTAAGAATACAAAATGTGTCTAAAGGAGCACTGCGAGACTATTGCAGCGAGTCTTGGTCTTGCATTTGAGCAACACATATATAGATAATCCCTATCCCTAATATATAAATGTGAATGTAAGTTTGTTTGTTACGCTTTCACGCTAAAACTACTCAACCGATCATCATGAAACATTGTACACATATTCTTGGAGGTATTAAAAGTAACATAGGATACTTTTTATTAAAAAAAAAAATCAAAATTTTTATATGAAAAATAAAAAAATTGTTTGTCAAAAAATCTCAAAATCTAGCTTCTTCAACGCCATCTAGCAGTCCAGTAATGAAGTTCCAACCCTGAGTATTGTAATACCGTTGCACTGTATTACCGACGGTCAAAAATAAAAATAGGGGATCAAAAACTTTAGGAAAGTAACTTTTTACGCGGGCTAAGCCGCGGGCAGAAGCTAGTATATAATATTTTTATATAATATGCATACAATGTCATTCATAGATGTCATATGCGTATTATATCTTTTAGTTGTCATTTACTTACTTCATCACCACACGAAGAGTCTTAAAATTCGAATTTGTCCTCTTATGTATATGTTACCTACGATATTTTTATACTAAAATAGTTCCCCAGGGTAATAAAGTATTTATGAAGAAAAGTCACGCTACGGCAAATATTTTTGCAATAATAATTGCTTAATTACTCACCTCTTTTATGGGCAAGTCCCAAGCAATGTGACGTAAATGATTGTATATTTATTATGTATTATTATTATACATTTGATATTTTAAACTCCGTTCACTGTCTATTTGTATATAGAAATATGTAAGGAAATCCGGTTAGTAAATAATCAAAAGTGCTAAGCAACATGGTAATACCGTGCCTATAATAAATTTTACAGTTCGACATTGACCGAAACGAATCATTAAGTATCCTGAGAAAATATCAACAGGATCAACGGCTAATAAAATCGTGTATCAAGGTAATCGGTGTGTCGACACAATTTCGATGAAGTCGTCAACGTTATAAAATCGATTCGTCATCGGTCAACCCGATGTGATCTACCGTCGTGACGGCGCAGTGGCAGGTGCAGACATCGATGTAACGCTTCGGATCGGTAGCGATCAACAATTTCATCAATTATTTACAAATAATCTGATACCGAGATATCGAACGCTATCCGAACATCGGTCACGATTTATAACAAAAAAATTGATTGTACAAGTCGTGCGGAAAGGTGTGATCTCTTATTACGTATATAGAAATGTAACAATAACCATGCAATCATAAGATTTTTCCTTTGAGCTTATATTTAATATTCACAGGGATAGTAGAGATAAAAAAAAATTAAGTAACTTATTCACGGCGCATCAGCCATGCGCTGCAAAAACTCTCACTTCGCTGATAAATCACTTAATCAGAAGCAGGTAGTGTATTTAGTGACGTGAATTTATGATATTAATTTATCGATAAAATATTTTGTCATTAGTATCAATAAAATTCTCTAACAGCGTATTCAATTTCATGTTTATGTACACATTTTTTTGTGTAGTGAAAGGCTAAGAATACAATGGTATTATCCCCCATCCCTTAGCATTTTTTTAAATACCTAATATTGAGCTTCAAAGTTTCGTAGTCGATATTCTGAAAAATTTCTTACAGCTTGTTTAATAATACATATTTCTCTGTTACGCCAAATATTCTATATTTCATTTCATAATTATAAATCCAAATTATATTTTAGTACATATTGCGTAATGGTTGAACTATAATCGAGAATACCTTCAGAGTTGTAGTGATAAAAATTAAGATTCTACGCGAAAACATAATAGGATACGTACGAAAACATAATACAGTATAATACATGAAGATTTAAGTTTATTGTTTACACTAAACAATATCGATATTCATATCTACGAAAAAGTAACGTCTCTAGCTTAAGCTCCAGTTATAATTCATAATAAGTTAATTTTTAACAAAACCCATAAACCGATTATTACTAACAAGGTGGTCCATAGCAATGTTTGTGTCTCTTTCTTTCACACGAGTTGAATAAATTGTCTCCTTTTGTAAAACGTGATGATACACAGTAAACACAAAGCAAGATCTCAGAGATTGCCACCTTCCATCCATTTATATAATAAAGGTGTCTCAAAGCCCTTGCATTTATTTATTATTATTACTTAAATGTTTGATCCGCCGTGATCTGACAATGTTTTGTACAAAACATATTTCTCTTATAAAATATAGATATTCGTAATGGCAAAGATTGTATTTATTAAAATATCATTGATATTTTTAAACGATGGCGATTTTTATATATAAAATATGTAAATATGGTTCGAATAATTTCTTCTAATTGGTTTAAAATTTAAATGTGGTATTCTTATAAGCTATTCTATAGAGGGATTTGGTATTTTAAGGAATGAATAATAAATATGTAATTCAGTAAAACTATTCTAGATACACAATAGCTAAGGTATAACAAATTTATACCTTTTAACTTTTGAATACCACAGTTTCACACAGACAGAGTAAGAATATAATTCATTACACCTATCTTTTCTGCGTTAGTTGTAAAAAAAAACAACTATATGATTTGCTATAGAAGAAAAAATAGAAATAAAACTCTTTAGCGATATATCTGACCTGCTAACCAGATACCAATAAGTGTAGGATAACTTCCATCCGAATGTATTATAATAATATAGTATTATTTATATTTTAAAATGTTTTATTTTTTATTTAATGTTTAAATTAGTAATAGTGTTTTAAATAGAGGATAAATAATTCTCTATTTCAGGCATTAACCTCACTTACGCACACGAGTAAGTGTGAATTCGGGGTTTGTAATGGAAAGCAGCGGCCTAGCTATACCCTTGGTATATACCCAAGGTCCATAGGCAGCAGTGGCTCTTACCATCAGGTGTGCTGCTTGCTCGTTTGCCACCATAAGTAATAAAAAATAAATTAATTTAAAGATGATTAAAAGAAATTAATATCTATAATTTATAACTATAAGTGATATGTTGTGGTTACTGGATAGTGGAGGCTACGAATATTAACAACTCTTACATTGCTGATGGGTGTTGTAAAAGAGGAATAACAATATTACATCGATCTTGGCCAACTACATCTAATGCTAACTGGTTTACCATTACATTCCTAAGGTAGGTTGGCGTCAAGCAGGCGGCCAGTCATAAAACTATTGCTAAAATATTTGCAATATGTACTATGGAGGAAGAATACATATTGAGCAAGGCTTATAAGTAGATAACTGGGATAAGAGCAGGATGACGATGAAGATATCCTGATATTATAATAACATAATTAAAGAATATGGTAATAATATATGTATAATGGGCAATATAGTTCATGCAATTTTACTATTTAATTTCTTTTTCGTTTCTCATATACATACTTATTTGACAACTCTATTTAATTTTGTATGAAACGAAGCATATGAGTTGATTGCCATTTATGTGTTCAGTAGAGTATCACTGTTGCTATTCTTGTCTTGTCCCGGTATAGCGGTTCTCGGAATGCAGCGGAAGTCCCGAGCGGATCCAGCGAGCCGCCTCCTTATTAATGGCCTGTTTAGACGAGCTCCTTTGTTACTCGCTCACGTCCTGCCACTTCAGTGCTTTACGTACTAATAGATAGACTGTAAAACTTACAACATCACATACTGCTTTTGTTTTGTTCTTTAAAAGTACAGTTCAATTTATAAAAAGCAAGGGAAGACATCCAATGTAAATCAGTCGTAATTAGAACAATAGATTGCAGCCGCGGTTAGACATCTTCGTTCTCAGTTTCGACCAGTTTAAATTGACGTATCCTGTTGTGAGATTTCCTGGCGTTAATCCTTTGGATCGGTGTTTAAATAAGTTACGAGCGGTTACACTCATTCTTTGATGTTTGATAGGGTACCTTGTAAAAAGATATTTTAAAGTCGGTACGGTATCGATAATAGTGTTGTTAGTTGATTTGTGCGTTTAGAGGAGGGGTTCGATACTGATAGTTTAAAATGTTCAAGGCATGAATCATTTCGGCACGAGCCCTGTCATGAGGAATGAGTCAAGTCCCCATCAAATCCGGCGACATTCGCAAGGTCGTGTTATTGCCCCGCGCGCTCGCGACGATTCGCGCAACCTACATCCTGTCTCATGTTATTAGTACGCGAATAGTTCTTTATGGTTACGGCATAATAATTTTTTTGGTTTTTTTCGTTTGAATTGAAATTGAAAATCTTAATAAATGTCTTCATTTTATGTGTTTATATATATCCTACAAGAACTGTATATTTTGTCTTTATATTAATAGGCTGACCGACCGCATTTGCAACGACGACGTAAGAGAGCGAGTATGTATGAAAGAGAATATTGGTGTAAATATGCGAAATCAAATGCTCCGATGGTTTGGATATGTGGAAAGAATTCCGAACGAACGTTTGGTTAAGAAGATATACAATGCGAAAGTGGAAGGATGTAGGTACCGGGGAGACCGAGACTCACCTAACTAGATCAGATTGGTCACGTACTGAAGCAAGGTGGAGTCAAGAGTCTCCGAAACCAGCGAGCGTAATTATGAATGTTGAGGAAGCGAGTGAAGTATGCAAGGATAGAGTTCTCTGGCACTCTTTTCTTTATGCCTACCCAGCAAGGGATATGGCGTGATGATATGTATGTATGTATATTAATATATATAATATCCGCTAATTTAAATGCAATATTCTGTTCAAGTAAATAGCTGTCTGTGTGGCGACGGAATAAAAATTTAATCGCCTGAAGGTCTCACTTTCAGGGTAGTTAGCGGCCAACAGCAATTTTTCCTTATATTACTTTTAACACCGACTGCGATCGCCAATTCGTCTGCCAAGCGCGGCGATTATGGTATTATTCACTCCTAAAAAAATGGATGGCCCCTAATCACGTCAATTCCGACAGTTCATGAGCTCATTATGATAGTTGTCTAGCTGGTGGCAAGGTAGTGGGTGCTCAAAATCTCCGGAAGTGATCCGTTTAGGACGACCTCGCTGGTGGATTGACGACAACACAAAAGCCGCAGAGAGCCGTTGGGTGCAAGTGGCACAGGACCGTTCCGAGACGTTCTCGTGGATAAACATATGTCGAACAGTGGACGTTGTGGATACGCTGATGGATGGACGGATGGAATCCTTCAAACATTGTGATAATTTTGAGAGATTTTTATTTACGTGTTTCTTCATATGTAATATACTAAACTTCATCACAGCTCTGCCCGTGTACTTCTGTGTAAATGTCATGTTTTTGTTCAAATAAGATGCAGCATTACTGATATCATATGTGTAGCGTACCATTGCTTTTATTGCAAGTGTGTGAAACTGGATCTATAAAGTCGAGAAAAATACATTCAACTTATACATTTTTCTTTTCCTTTTATTAGTACCGGTATGCGTTATTACCATTTTCCTACCCATATCTCAATTGCTTGGGGTCAATACAATATGTATTCTTCTTTCATAGTACATATTGTAAAAGTTATTGGCAATAGTTTTATTACCGGCCGCCTGATAGGCGACAACCCTCCTTGGGAATGTAATTGTTGACCAAATGGCATCAGATAGAGTTGGACCAGATCTTTATAAGGCTCTTAGTCGTTTTTTATGACATCCACGAGCAGAGTAAGGGTTGGTAGTATTCGTAGCCACACAGCTTACGGGTATGCGTTATATACATGTATATTAATTTTATTTTGTTATACCTTCTGTAAGTGTAAGCAGAAGTTTTACCGCTGCTATGTTTCGAAATATTTAGCATTAAGGATCAGTTGCCATTTACTACGCACCTTATTAAGCTTCGAATATTTCAATGTGAATTGATCTAGAAAATACTGCAGAATACCTAAACCTTTTTTTAACGCCCTTCTTTTTTGTTGTGTTTTAAATACTATACCTAGTAGGTAGGTACCTACTAAGGTAATAATCCTTATATTGTGGGTGACTTAACAAACATATTAGAACAACAAATCAAATTCAGAACAACAAAATTGATTGTGTATTGCACAAAGTTTTGTTCTACGTGAGAATCGAACCCGTGACACTTGACATCATAGGTACATTATCCACTGCGGCAGCTACTTATTCATGCATAATTGCAGTAGCATAATTATACCACTCGATCAACAAAGCAGATAAAGTCTATAGATATTAAAAGTAAGCTACCATCTTTAGAACCATCTTAAAGTTCAGACATCTTATTATAAACACAGCGTTAAACAAATGTAATATGGCACGTTAAGGCGCGCCTGTGTGGGAGATACCAAATAGTTGATATCCAGTACGTTGCGGTCGCTAGGGCGCCGGCAATCACCGGCGCGATCAATAGCTGCCCATTCACATCAACCCACGTGCTTCTATGTTGGGGGCCAGTTAAATACCTGAATCAATTATTATCAATAATAACATTTTTAGAGGCTATTATAATACTTATGGACTAAATTGACTTACTTTCTACACCGTTATAGGTTTAGTGGCCCATTAAAATTGATTGTTTTTCAGTAAAGGATTTTTAGTACATTGATATCATCATTCTACTATTCTTATCCCAATTACTTGGGGTCGATACAATATGTACTCTTCTTTCATAGTACATATTGTAAAATTTATTGGCAATAGTTTTATGACCAGCCTCCTGCCAGACGCCAACCCACCTTGGGAATGCAATTGTTGACCAAACGGCATCAGATAGAGTTGGACCAGATCTTTATAAGGCTTTTAGTGGTTTTTTATGACATCCACGAACAAAGTAAGGGTTGGTAGTATTCTTAGCCGCTACCACACAGCACTTTTAGTACATCGATATATACGAATAAATAGACTATTTTGTTTTGTTCTTCTCAAGCTATACACACAACTGTATATGGAGTTCCTCTATAATGTAAGGAAAAATAGATGTTTAAGCGAGTGTTACACATTTGAAATAAAACTACTTTTACGGATTCTATCGCATTTGTATTTGATTTTTAATTTTCCGACGTTTCGAACACTTAACCACCACGTCCTCCCGTGACCATGATCACTGTATCATAGTCACGGGAGGACGTGGTGGTTAAGTCCGTAAAAGTAGTTTTAATTCAAAAGGAAAAATAGACAATATATCACGTTGTCGATTTGGAATATATTTTTATTCCGGTATTTTTTTATATACACCTGTGCGAGCAGCACACCTGATGGTAAGTGTCACTGCCGCCTATGGACCTTTGCTATACCAAATATAAACCCCAAACCCACACAGTTTGGCTTCCGGCTCTCTCGCTCACCGAACGAAGCGCAACAGCACATTGCCATTACTCATACGTCGATCTTCTGCAAGAGTGTGGTACTACCCCGAACGGACCAGCCCGGGGCTGCAGACAGACAACTGTGAGCAGCGTGGTCCTACCACTATTAAATACTCATTACTGCCGATTATTGCAATTACCTACGAACCAAAACTCACCCACAGTTGGGCTTCCGGCTCTCTCACTCTCTGAACGAAGTGCAATAGCACTTTACCATTGCTCAGACGTTAATTTCTGCGAGAGTGTGGTACTATCCCGGATGGACTGGCCCGCGGCTGTAGATAAAAAACTGTCAATAATGTGGTTCTACAACTACTAATGGGTTTTCATGAATATTAAATAGTATTTAGACAGTAAAGCATGTACAATAGGCACGCATTTGTAGAACGTAGTCGTGGGTTCGATTCCCTTACAGGATAATACTTAGTGTGATCTATAACATTTTTTTTTAAATTTAATATCTTACTATGTATTATTACAATCATGAAATCTCAATAGATTTTTATATTATAGACTTGTTAACTCTATGTTTTATTGTGTATGTACTTACATATTAAGCTTCTTATCAACAAGCTGCGATATTGTACTTGATTGGTCTAAAGACTATTATGGCAATTTTCAGTTTGTAGTTTATGCCCACTTTTTTAGGACTATATGTGTAATACCTACCCGTGTCGTATATTTAATTATAATGAGCTTTAACGGCGATGGATAAGATCTTGATAAATTCTGTATGTCTAACCATTCTATAAAAATAAATATTCTCGAAAGTGTATAATTTTTGAATAGTGCTGTCGATCCTGGATAGTCTTGTAACTATAATGAGACTAGTCATAAAGAGTGGAAGGTACCCATATCTGTACTCTTAAATATCTTGAAAACTAAACTAACCTTGTATTAAGTTAGGCTGCGAATAGTAATGGCTATGAAATATTAAAGTTCAATGTACTTTTATTTTTTTTTTGTTTTCCCGCAAGGTGGACCATGGATGTGGTCGCACCCCGACAAATCATCCGGCGACAGAAGAGGCGGCACGCAACCCCAAGGACTTAACCTAAAAATACCTCTCTTCGCCGTGCGAACGGGCCACCGGTACCCGATCTTTGTCTTCGGTGGCCCGCCCGGCGGTTTACCCTTGCGGGTTCCTCTCATGTCGATGCCTCGATAGCTTTTGCCGTCGGAGCGTCGCCCTCACGCAGTGGCCACACGTCGGGTGACCGGACAATTCCCCGGTCCGATCATCCGAAGCCTCGGTTAGGGCGGCATCAGGCGTAGATACTCGCGCCTGCGCCACACCGGCTGCTGACGGCGGCCTGGGTCACGGGAATCCAGCCGGACTCGTTCCGCGGCCTCCTTCTGCGAGATGACAGCCTCGCAGAAGGCGGCGACCGCGTCCCAGTTCCCGATGCTGTCGACCATCGCTTTCGCGACAGCTGGCAGCGTCAGGTTCGCACCGATGACAGCGACGAGGTCACAGCGTTGCCGGGCCCAGGTCACGCAGACCTCCAGCGTGTGTTGCGCCGTGTCCTCGTCACTGCCGCACTGGTGGCAGGACGGAGACGACTCCCTTCGTGCGATCGTGTGCAGGTATTTGCCAAAGCACCCGTGCCCCGACAACACCTGCACCAACCGGAAAGAGAGGACTCCGTGCCGCCGCTCCATCCACTTCGAAAGTCCAATGTACTACAATTTCTTCCTTATAAAACGTATGTATGTGTATATGAAGCAGTTATCTTCAAAACCAAGTCTAAATCATTCTATTGTAGCACTTTACACTTATTGGTTATCTGTGATTTAATGATAAGATAACTCTTTAGGGAATTTCTCTAAATTATCGTCTGTTTTATCAAACATGTCCATGTAACAAATAAAACAAATAATAAATTTCATTTATTTTCTATACGTCGCTTACCGCAACGGGCTAGAATAGATGATTGCTCAATTACCAGGACCTCCTTAGTTGAGACACTAACAGCAATCTCGAATTGACTACACTTTCAACTTTACGACATTAAAAATAAACGCTTTTTTGTCTCGCTCCATTGGTAATCTCGGTCGGCTTTACACAAAAGGTGGGTTGAAGTCAGCGCCTTGTCATTAGAGCACAATCAAACATTATGTTTAGGAATCGCCGACAGCTTAACGTGAGTTTTTCATTCATTTCATAATTTGTTATTTGGGATTATAGGGTGTGTGCCGCAAGAGACAAAGTAAACATTACCACCGTAGCCGGCGGCTCAAGTCCATACTCTGTCAACAAACAATGTAGTTACATTGATAATTGAATAACGTCAACACTTGATGCATTAAACTGCAGGGTAGATGCATTTTCCGTGTGGTGACGAAGTAAGAATACTATTCACCACCCCCTATCTTACCCGTGGGTGATCGTACGAGACGACTAAGGGATATAAAACGCATATAACATCTATGCGAGAGAAGGAAAACTCGTGTTATCGAGTAGCACTTCCGGCCTCACATATACACATCCTAATTAATATATTGTTAATCGTATTATATAATGTTAATTATTAGTAATTTATAATCAAGTAAATAGTTGATTCATATCTATGTAAACTGGTATAATTTTAATACCATGGGCGCCATCCGCTTGTCAGCTTCCGGCGCGACTACTAAATATTGCGTTTTAATATAGACCTCTGTACTTTCTTACACTATGTCGATTAATCAATCCTAATATCGTTTTGTTTTACTATGTATAATGATTAAGCTATTAGATTCTTATTTTACTGATTTATGATTTCATCACACTGGCACTTCCGCGTGTCAACTTCCGGCGTACAACTTAATGTTTAGGGATTTATAATGATTATTAATATTATTATACAGGATTATGTGACCTGTATAATATTTGGATGTAAATAATTATTAGAATAATTAAGATATTTAATATTTCATATTATCCATTAAGTTTGTGAATTTAGTACTAGATCACGCCACGGTATGTATAAATACCGCCGGTTAGAATATCTTAGATCATTCTTGTTCGTATTCGATTCCGTATCGTAATTATTATAAGGTGCAATATAAATTTAAAAGTACAGCGTGTATTCATTGTCGCTACCACTCTCACTATCGACATTCTACACGTCAGAAGTGGGATTATGTCAGGCCCATACATAGACGGATTCGGCACGAAGAAAAGGAGAATTTGCAGGAATGCTACACTGGACAGCGACGAAACATCAAGTTTTTTTTCTTCTTCCGATGATCACGAAGAGGACGTGAAGAAACACAGACGATACAAGAAACGACGTGTCACCCAAATCGACGCGGAGGTTATTCCAACATTCCGGCCGGATGAAAATCTAGCAACATCAAGGGATGGCTGCACAAAATTGACCAATTGGGTGACGTATATGGATGTGACAACAAAGACCGGCAGTTCATCATGCAGATACGCCTTCGAGGTTCGGCTAGAGACTGGTACGACGATCTTGACGACTACGATCTCACGTGGGAGGGGTGGAAAGACGCTTTAGAGACCGCTTTTCCACGTTCTACTGACTTTGTGGATCTACTGGAGACTATGCTTGCGAGAAAAAAGAACAACTTTGAAACCATGACCAAATATTTCCACGACAAGGGTTCCTTGCTAAAAAAATGCGGTATGTTTGGCGAGCCTGCAATTTTATGCATAATTCGCGGTCTACCCATGGAAATAAGAGCCAACGCAAAGGCGTTCCAATGCGATACACCACAGTAACTATATTACGGGTATTTGTCATCACTCGAAAACTACAAACAAGTTGAAGCCACCCATTCACGACCGATTACCACGTGGCGAAGAGGGGGCGCCGTTGCTCCAATTGCAAGAGGAACCGACCTTCAACTGAAAAAAATGTTACGCCTGCTGAAGAGAAGGTCATGAAGCAAAGGACTGCAAGGTGCCACGCTGCGAGATTTGCCATCGCCCGGGCCACACGTCAGCCAGCTGCTGGTATGCGGCGAGCTCTTCACATCAAAAGGTTAGTAATATTTTTTTTTACAACATAAACAAAAATAACAACATATACGTAGATTTGTAAAAGAAAGCAGTAGTGATTAATGGTTGTAGTCTCATCTCGTATAGATACTGGCAGTAGATTGAATATCCTCACTTTTTCATTTGCTGATAAATTAAAACTAAAGGTTGAACCTTCCGTGGTTACTATGAGAGGTTTCGGAGATGCATATTCAAACCCTTTAAGAACTTCCCAAGTAAATGGTCACGTAGATGATATTGTTTTAAGTGGATTTGTGGAATTAACCAATTACGATATAGCCGACATAGATTTAATAATCGGACAATCAATGATAAATCAACCTAATATCAGTTTAATTATATCACAAAACTATGTTAAATTTGTGGGTAGTGATGATTCTTTTAATAGTACTCTTAGTGCCATAGAATTACAGGACACAGACTTTATAACAAAATTGGCAGTGTATTTGAGACACGGCTGTATAATACCACAACAAACGGTTGCTTTGGTGCAAGTTTATCTCAATATCAAGAGTAATGACACATCTCTTGTGAATACTGTTTATTTTGAGTTAGGCTGTATGTGTTATGTAATTTTAGGGAGACTTATAAGGTCGAAAGATTGCTTTTTAAAAATAATCAACATTGGAGACAAAATTATTGAATGGAAACCGGATAGACTAATAGCGCGCGCGGAAATTGTTACTGATAAAAATGATAGTTTACAAAGCAGCACGAATGTTATGATAGTTGACCAATCTATTGACGAAGATTTGCGATTGTCTGATATAGATATAGGAAGTTTAGGGAAGGATGATTGCAGTCGATTGTTACGGTTATTGAATAAATACAGACATTTGTTTGCAAAAGATACAAAAGATTTAGGATGTACAGACATACTAGAAATGCATATTCAGACTAAAACCGAGCAGCCTGTTTATTGTAAGCCTTATCGACTCTTTCACAAAGAAAATTAAATTGTAAATGACAAGGTTCAAGATCTCATAGATGCGGGTGTAATAAGGAACTCTTATGTCTGATTATGCGAGTCCAGTGGTTCTTGTAAAGAAAAAAGGTGGTGATTATAGGTTATGCATAGACTACAGCGCCTAGTCGACAGACCAGTATTAGGTATATATGATAGGAATGCTCGCACGGAGCTTCATACCGATGCCAGTAAGCTGGGCCTAGGAGGTATCCTTTTTCAATACCAAAGTGATGATGTTTAAAACCTATTGCTTACTTCAGTAGGGTTATAAGTAAGGAAGAACAGTTTTATCATAGTTATGAGCTGGAGACATTGGCAGTTGTAGATTCTCTGAAGCGTTTTAGAGTCTATCTCGTAGGGATTCCCGTTACTGTAGTGACAGATTGCGCGGCATTACGCACAACTCTAGTTAAAAAGGACCTAATTCCCCGTATAGCCCGCTGGTGGCTTTCAATCCAAGATTATGATCTACAAATCGAGTATCGATCTGGTGATCGAATGCGAAACGTAGATGTCCTAAGCAGGAACCCGGTACAGGAGAGTGTCCTATTAATTGATAACTCCGATTGGCTAGTGACTTTGCAATTACAAGATGAAAGTATTCAGTCTCTTTTAACTCAGCTACGGAGTGGCATAAACAATAAAAACATTATTGCTAACTATGCTATTAAGGATAACATTATTTATAGAAAAACAATTAATGAGGATCGTTTCGTTATACCTAAACTCGCAAAATGGGGATTATTACAAAAATTTCATGACCAAATAGGGCACGTAGGTTTTGAGAAGTGCGAAAAAACTATTAAGGCACAGTTTTGGTTCGAGGGCATGACTAGATTTATTCGAAAATATGTTTTACGCCAAAGGGGAGCACGGTAAATTGCAGGGAGAACTACATCCAATAGAAAAGATTGCTATCCCTATGCACACACTACACGTTGACCATCTAGGCCCATTTGTAAAAACACGTAAAGGAAACGCATATATATTAGCTGTCATAGATTCATTCACAAAGTTTGTATTTGCAAAACCTGTTAAAAATTGTACATACATACATATCATCACGCCATATCCCTTGCAGGGTAGGCAGAGAGAACAGAGTGCCAGAGAACTCTATCTCTGCATACTTCACTCGCTTCCTCAACATTCATAATTCTCTTCATACACGCTCGCCGGTTTCGGAGACTCTTGACTCCACCTTCCTTCAGTACCTGACCCATCTGGTCTAGGTAGGTTAGTCTCGGTCTCCCTCGGTACCTACATCCTTCCACTTTCGCATTGTATATCTTCTTAACCAGACGTTCGTTCGGCATTCTTTCCACATGTCCGAACCATCGGAGCATTCCCTTTCGCATCTTTACACCAATACTCTTTCATACCTACTCGCTCTCTTACGTCGTCGTTACGAATGCGGTCGGTCAGCCTAACTCCACAGATTTTCCGAAGAGATCGCATTTCGACCGCATTAATTTTACTTTCATACTCTTTTCTGCATACCCAACCCTCGCTTCCATACAGGAATGTTGGGACAAGTACTGCGTTATGTATTGCTACACGTGCCTTCTGGCTAAGGTGGTGGCTGCCGAGAAGTTGCCCCAACGCTCCGTTCACTCTATTTCCCGCATTCACTCTTCGCTCTATATCAGTGGTGAAAATAAAATAAAAATTGTAGTTCCATGGAAACTATAAAGCAATTGAAAGACATTATTTCGCAGTTTGGAAATCCCAACAGGATTATTACAGATAGAGGCAAAGCTTTTACTAGTCGGTATTTTAAACAATTTTCAGAGGAAATGCAATTTAAACATATTTTGAATGCCATTGCCAATCCGAGGTCGAATGGGCAAGTAGAACGAGTAAATCGAACTTTGATTAACGGATTGAACACTATGTCTAATAGCGAATGCACCTGGGATGACCACCTAATTGATGTAGTTTGGGGCATAAATAACACTCCTCATGCAACTACTGGTTTTGCTCCTTTTAAATTACTAATTGGGCATCCCAATTCGCGCTTACCAGCATATCCTTCCGGGGAACCCAATGACTTCGAAAGTCAAGCGAAAGCATTAGAGGACAGGCGAAACGTGGCTAAATTGCGTATTGATAAACATATGACACTCATGAAGGATAGGTTTGATCGATCTCATAAAAAAAAAATGCAATAAGTATTCGGTAGGACAATTAGTACTTTGGAAAGGGGGTATAACTAGAGTAAGCGCTAATGTAACTAGGAAACTTAACGAGTTATATACAGGACCCTACAGAGTATGCAAAGCAGAGCACTTGTTAGATCGCTACACGATATGTAGTATTAAAGGTTATCGAAAATTTTCTGCTGCTGTTCGCGGCGACGTCCTCTGACCTTATAATTCTTCTATTCCCGATGATAGCAGCGGCACTGACCATGAGGTAGATAGGGATGACTTAATTCATTTATTAGAGAGTTAATAATGTTAGTTAATTCATGATATGATGTTAAGTAATAATTAATTTCTATGTATATTTGTGAAAGTATAGCAATAGACCAAACATGTGTTCGTTTTTTTCTATTAAGTACCTAGTAAAATTGAATCCAGATACATTAGGATAGAGGCTGCATAAGGCAGAACAATTAAAAGCTGTGTGATGGGTAACAATCAAAAGCTGTGTGATAGGCAACAATTAAAAATCTGTGTGATGGGTAACAATAAAAAGCTGTGTGATGGGTAACAATAAAAAGCTGTGTGATGGGTAACAATAAAAAGCTGTGTGATGGGTAACAATAAAAAGCTGTGTGATGGGTAACAATAAAAAGCTGTGTGATGGGTAACAATAAAAAGCTGTGTGATGGGTAACAATAAAAATCTGTGTGATGGGTAACAATAAGCTGTGTAATGGGTAACAATTAGAACTGTGTGATGGGTAACGATTAAAAAAAACGCTGTGTGACGGGGAAAAATTAAAAGCTGTGTGACGGGGAACAATTAAGAACTGTGTGATGGGAAATAAATAAAAGCTATGTAGATTATGTCAAACGAAGATTGTATGTATTAGGACAAATAGGATAAATAAAAGCTGTGTGATGTAGGATAAATACATTTTGTATAAATTAAGTAATACGAGATTTAATTACTGCTTAAACATATCGATTCCAGATACCGTTCACCACCGACAAACCAGGCGCCGCCAACAGCACTGATCGCCGTGGGACACGGCATGCACAGGATGGCCGAATGTTATCGAGTAGCACTTCCGGCCTCACATATACACATCCTAATTAATATATTGTTAATCGTATTATATAATGTTAATTATTAGTAATTTATAATCAAGTAAATAGTTGATTCATATCTATGTAAACTGGTATAATTTTAATACCATGGGCGCCATCCGCTTGTCAGCTTCCGGCGCGACTACTAAATATTGCGTTTTAATATAGACCTCTGTACTTTCTTACACTATGTCGATTAATCAATCCTAATATCGTTTTGTTTTACTATGTATAATGATTAAGCTATTAGATTCTTATTTTACTGATTTATGATTTCATCACACTGGCACTTCCGCGTGTCAACTTCCGGCGTACAACTTAATGTTTAGGGATTTATAATGATTATTAATATTATTATACAGGATTATGTGACCTGTATAATATTTGGATGTAAATAATTATTAGAATAATTAAGATATTTAATATTTCATATTATCCATTAAGTTTGTGAATTTAGTACTAGATCACGCCACGGTATGTATAAATACCGCCGGTTAGAATATCTTAGATCATTCTTGTTCGTATTCGATTCCGTATCGTAATTATTATAAGGTGCAATATAAATTTAAAAGTACAGCGTGTATTCATTGTCGCTACCACTCTCACTATCGACATTCTACACTCGAAACAAAACCCTATACCAACACGTCTGACCAGCGCGCTATAGTAGGTTAATTTCCCTCCCATTACGGAGGAGGCCCGAGCCCAACAGTGGGACATTTATGGGCTGTGATGATGATGATAATAGGTGTATAAATAGGTACAATATCAAATAATGATATAGTCGTGTTTATTTTATTATCATCCTTGTTTTTTTGATAGACTATGGTCTGGTCAGACCTTACTCAAACCATTCCGGATGATGGAAGAGACTGCGTGTTATCCCATAAACTGCACTATTGTACCTCTCTGTCGCTCTTTGAGCTGGCCTTGTCTACGTTAGCCTGCCCGGTGCCATCTACATCTACCCTTTCCCATCAACAATATTGCCGAGGCAATCCTCCTAGCATGTATCATTCCTAATTACATTTGAGTGAACTTTTCAGTGTAACTTTAGAAACACTATTGTAATTTAAATTACTGAAATTTAGCATTTAATATGCTTTATTATTTATAAAACCCGATTACGAAGCGAAAAATGATGTCACAAGCGGGATTCGAACCTGCGCCTATTGAGATTCCGACCCAATCGTGCTGCCACTACACCACCGTGACTTACACACATTTATACATCATTTTTCGCTTCGTAATCAGGTTTTATAAATAATAAAGCATATTAAATGCTAAATTTCAGTAATTTAAATAACAAGGTTGTGTTATCGTTTAATACAATTCTAACTGCAAAATTTGAAGTATTAAGCCTATAACAATGTGTAAACATTGTCGGGTAGATAGCATACCGTCACCTTAAGACGTAAATATGATACAAAGCGAAATTTGCATGTCCTATAATAAGTCACGGTGGTGTAGTGGCAGCACGATTGGGCTGGAATCCCAATAGGCGCGGGTTCGAATCCCACTTGTGACATCATTTTTCGCTTCGTAATCGGGTTTTATAAACTTTTGAATTTTTTTTAATAATCTACTAATTTTACATTTATTACCCTTTTATATAATTATTATAAATAATAATGATTAGAGAAAACTAAAACATATTCAATTTATAGTAAATTTAAATACGGATAGACAGGCGGACGGAAGGAGAACGCAGCGCAGGACTTCCCTGCATTAGGAGGACTAACCTTATGAACTTATGTGGTATTCTCATAGGGAGGCCTATTTCCAGCCGTGAACGTCTACGGACTGATGGATGGATGGCAATTCAAATTACTTAAATTATAAAATTGGTCGAATCTATTCACCAGAAATATGGCAATTACGCTGCAACGTATTTATAAATTTCCACCAAGTCCCAGGTCTATTCTCTACAACTTATAGGAATAGATAAGGATATGCTCCGATTAGACGGACACGACAGAGTTTTTGAGGCAACTAATTCCTTATTTCGACTAGCTTAGAACATGATCGATGAATTAATGCATTCTCCAAGGCTTAAAATAATATTATCAGATGTCATCCCTGAATTCACCCATTTTAACCTTCCTATAAAACCACTAGCAGTTCAAAAAATAATTATAGTAGAATTAGAAGAGAAAACCTTTCTTTCCCACAAGCCAACACGTTCAAAGTTAAAACTATCCTCACAACATAAATTTTGATCTTTTTATTAATAATAAATAAATTACGATTTTTTACATCTACATTTATACTGGCAGAACTTTCAGATATTTTATATACCACACTGTTGAGAGTTTTCTGTCGACAGCCGCGGGCCGGTCTGTCCGGGGCGGTACAACACTCTCGCAGAAAATCGTCGCCTGAGCTGTGTGCTGCTGTGTTTCGCTCGGTGAGCGAGAGAGCCGAAAAGTCCAACTTTCTGGTTGGGTTTGAATTTTTGTTGGTAGGCAGCGGCCCTAGCTGTACCCTTGGCATTGCAAAGGTCCATGAGCGACAGTAACACTTACCATCAGGTGTACTACTTGCTTATTTGCCACCAAGAGCAATAGAAAAAAAAAACATTTCTCAGCTATAGAATTGAGATAATTTACAACACAATAATAAGCGAGACATTATCATTTTTATTCGATTCTTTTATATCTATTTTTTTATATTTTATTCCTCAAATGGCGACGTGATAATAATACAATTGTCACTACCATATATTTATCCATGGAAGTCCTTAAAATCGGCTAAGATTACTCAACAAGAGAGTTGGCAGCAGCTCTCTATCGGCTAATGTATAACACCTCACTGCGATCACCAACCCGCCCGTCAAACGTAGTACTTACGACTACCTCCCCTTATTAGTAGCAGTAGTCTACGTCCAGCTATGGACTATTAGTGACTGAAGCATCTTCACCGGCTCGTATCCCAATTGTTTGGGATCAACGCAATATCTGCTGTCATCATAGATATTGTAAATTCTATAAGCGGCCTTTTTTTTGGGGTGGGCTATGGTGTGGTCACGCCCCGTCAAATCGGTCCGGGGCGACGGAAGAGGCGGCGCGCAACCCATAGACCCACCCTGCAAAGCGCCTCTCTTCGCCGTGCGAGCGAGTCCCCGTTACCCGATCTTTGTCTTCGGTGGAGAAATTCTATAACCAGCCTGCCATTATTGATAATAGTTTTGTAACTGGTCGCTTGCCCGACGTCAACTCTCTTTGGGAATGTAATAGTTAACGTGACGGCATGAAATGGAGTCAGCCCAGGTCAATGTAAAGCTCTTAAACGTTATATACAACACCCACAATTATAGTAAGGATTGGTAGTATTCGTAGCCGCTAGCACACGTCACATAATTCCCACAATAAGGGCATAATCATTTCAAATAGATATTAATATTACTATAACACGATTTAATTATCATATGTTATGTCATTATAACGGGTAGGGTCCCACGCTAAGCATATAATGGGCATATTAATTATAATTTAAACTAAAATTATTTATCTAATTTATTCACACAAACAATTGTATGGTCGTTAATATATGGTACAGTTAAATCCATTTACTCGGGTCAATGTTACCATCGAAATATTATTATAATTTCGATCCTCTATAGTGAAGGTGTAACTAGTTTTTACATAAAACTTATTAAATTATCTAAACTTTTACTGTAGTCGCTGTGTTTTAAAATTAAAAAAAAAATATTAGTGAGTGAGTTTAACGAATTGTTAATACAGGTATGTTTAGCAATTAATTATGAAGAAATTGATATATTACGATATCTAATATTTAATTATAACATGAGGATATAAGCTTTTTTTAATGCTTATGGTGGCAAAACGAGCAAGCGACACACTAGATGGTAGGTGTCACTGCCACCCATGGACCTTTGCTATACCTTTGGTATAGCTAGGCCGCTGCTTACCATTAAAATGCCCACCACACTCATCCAGTTGAGCTTCCGGCTCTCTCGCTCACCAAATGAAGCGCAATAGCACATTGCCATTACTCATACGTCGATCTTCTGCGAGAGTGTGGTACTACCCAGGACGGACCGGGCCGCGATTGTAGACAGAGAACTGTTAACAGCGTAGTCCTACCACTATTAAACGTATATGATATATTCCGTTATCAAGATATTACTTCGAAAAATGTAGTATTTCATTATAACATGAGGATATAAGGTTAGTGTTGCAAACCTGTTCTATAAGAGTTCCAATAAGAGTAAAAGATACTTCGTTGTTTTATTATCTTTTAAATTACTCTTTACATACATTACATTGCACCTAACTCGCGTTATTTCTGCTCCACCCTAGGCTAACTAGCAGAAAATTCCTATGGCATTCAGTCCACCTAGTTGTGGAACAGTTATAAATAAAAGTAAAATATATATCAATATAACTATATATATTTATATATATATATATATTTTATTATTTTATAAAATCGCAAGTAATGCTGGAGAGATTTCGCCCTGGAGTCAGAATTTATAATATAATGAATATAATATGATAAAAGATAGCGGAGTATACGATCCCTAGAGGGATTCTAGAGGGAAAATTTTCTTGATTCTATTCTAGAGGGAAAATTTTCTTCCATAATAGATTATGGAAGAAAATTTTCCTACTATACTACTCGCCAGACGGGTTGGCATTTAGGATAGTGCAGGTGCTTACCAGACACGGGGTCGTCGGTAGGTCTTCCAATTGTATGCAGGTAGCATAAAATTGGAAGGGAAGGGGCCCCAGGATGTCATGAGTGTGGCGCGCTAATTGACGATGCGCGCCACACAGTGGAAGTATGCCCCACCTGGTGGCCCCAGCGCCACGACCTGTCGTCGGAACTGGGAATGGATCTGTCGCTGCCGACCATCATCTCCAAGATGCTTGGTAGCGACAGGTGCTGGTCGTCGATGGCCTCTTTTATGAGACCGTCATGAAGAGGCAGGAAGCCGCGGAGCGGGAGCGCGATGCGCTTGCGTCCGCTGACTCGCTCCGACGACGGCGACCAGGAAGAGGGAGGCGCAGATACGCGCTTCTTCTTCCAGCGCCTTGAATGACGACGGGACGTGGCCAGACGGCCATGCGTTGGGGTGTCGGGGATTGAATGTCATCAGACGATCTCCCCGGCACCCTGTAAAAGCGCGGATGGGGCCGCTGTGGTTTTAGTGGGTATTTCGGTCGCACGGTGGCCGGTGAGTCCCACACAAGTCCTCCCACTCTCAACGGTGAGGGGATAGTGCGCAAAAGCATTTCCACAGCGTCAAAAAAAAAAAGAGACGGGTTGGCACATGATTTTATGGCGATTTTTCTTTTCTTACCTCTTTATTCAGACTGCACAAATGATCTAGTTGTCTAAATAACGACCTTTCATAATAAATAAATATAATAAATAACGTTTCACGGGTTCCACGCTCTTGCGTTTATTTTAGCAATCCCGGTATGATTGATCTTATTTAGATGTTGCATGTATCCGTTAGAACAAGTGGATGAATTTGTATATCTTGGATATGGATTTAGCCGAGATGGAAGGTACACCACTGATATAGAGCGAAGAGTAAATGCGTTAATTCCGTTAATTACATGTTTGTAAAGACTTCCGCGACATAAGTATTTATTCTATAGTGTCAAATATATAGGTGAAAAATGTTTAAAAAAATCAATTTCAGCTTACGAAAGCCATCAGCTCTCAGCATACGAAAGCTATCAGATTAATATGTAATAATTATACAGTACTAGCAGACCCGGCCACGCGTTGCTGTGGCTAACACATAATAGTAATGGTCCCACATAAACGTTTTGTAGAATTTGCATTGTACAAAACGTTTACGTGGGACCTTTGACGGGAATTTGAAAACGCCATGTGGTACTCTTGTATTATATTCCATATCTTAGTGTTTTAATGTGTTATATTAGATAATTTTGATGGTATTTTGTGTAATGTGATGTAGCGGAACTACTGGGATGTAGTGAATATCATATAAAAGTGCTATACAACGTTTTCATTTTCCATCAAAATTTCCACAAGATATCATTAACTTGACTTAGACAATAACTAACCTGAAAGACTAAAAACGTAAAAAAACAACAGTAAAAAACGTAAAAATAATTATAACTTGACACTGGCACCAATAGCTCGTATAAGTAGCTGATTGCCAATACACAAAGAGAAAAAGAAGAACGTTTATGTGACATCAACATTTTTAGAGTTCCATACCCAAAGATAAAACAGGAACCTATTACTAAGACTCTGCTGTCCATCCGTTGCTTCACCTGTCTGTCACCAGGTTGCTCTCATGAACCGTGATAGTTGGACAGTTGAAATTTTTACAGATGATGAATTTCTTTTGCCGCTACAACGAGAAATACTTAAAAACAATAAAATAAATATTTAAGGGGGCTCCCACACAACAAAAGTAATCTTTTTGCTCGATATTGATAACAAAAATAGGTAGACGTTTAAAATACTCATAGAATATTTAGTAATAGAAATAAATAATTTTAGAAATAATTAATTAAATTAAAATAAAACAAATAGAGAATTTAAGCTCCCATACAACAAACATGATTATTTTGTCATTTATAGATAATGGTACGAAACCCCTCGTGCGCGACTCCGAGTCGCTCTTAGCCGGTTTTTTGAATATAATCGAATTGATTTTTCAAAGATGTGTCAAAATAAAATGTCTTTTAAATCAAAATCACTATAATCCTTAAAATATAGCTTGATCTCTGTGACAGATAGTGACAAAACCGATGAAGTAATTTTGAATACGCGTCATTATTACAATTTTAATTTGTATTTTTTTTTATTGTTTATGGTGGCAAACGAGTAAGCAGCACACCTGATGGTAAGTGTCACTGCCGCCCATGAACCTTTGCAATACCAAGGGTATAGCTTGGGATGCTGCCTACCAATAAAATCCCCAAGCCCATCCAGTTGGGCTTCCGGCTCTCTCGCTCACCGAACGACGCGTAATAGCACATTGCCACTACTCAGACGTTGATCTTCTGCGTGAGTGTAGTACTACCCCGGACGGACCGGCTCGAGGCTGTAGACAGAAAACTGTCAACAGCGTGGTCCCACCATAATTGATTATATCGCCTATATTTTCATTCTTTAAGTGCCAGTTATATCTCAACTGAATTATGAATATAAAAATATGAATATTTACACCAAAATTAGTACCTCATATGTTTTAATATACTTAGTAACCATTTGATAAAAGTATGGTGCTTACGCAAGTACAAGATCATACTGAACTGAGAATAAGATAGAGATGGGACAATCGATAAACATGAATCGATAACATTCTTATTAATTATTTATAAAACAAGTAAAACCAATACATTACCTATGTAAACCACATGGTTACTCTATAAAATAAGTAAATTGCGTTAATTTAGTATTCAGACATCAGTTATAATATTAATAAGACCATTTCGATTATATTAAAAAGATAATTTATTTTATAAAATAAACATGATTATCCATGAAATAATCTGTGACCAAGAACTCATCATCAACCTATAGGAATGCTCCAGCGATGATGATAATAGTGATGATGAACCTGGATATATTCCTTTCGAGTAATAAAAAGAATTAATTAACAGCTTTAGTTTAAATTAAATAAAATCCATTAATTTAAATTCAATAAGATTTTCATAAATTGTTTTAAATTTAAAATCGATTCATCCATCCATCTGATTGAAGTTCAATAAGATTTTCATGCATTGTTTTTCAATAATTGCAGTAGCAAATAACTTTAAAAAATAAGGAATTATATCGACAAAAATATGGACTGCATCGTAAGCGTGCGGGACTAGTGAGAACTGTCACAGAGATCATGCTATATTTTATTGACTATAAGAAGTATTGATATCAACTTTAAAGCAAATCACCCCTAAAATAACTTTCTACCCCTTTTTAACCCAGTTAGGAGAAAAATCTCAATAAAATATGAATCACATCTTTCATCAATTCTCTTAAAGAATGTTTATGCAAAATTTGAAATAGATTGGACCAAGGAATCACGTTGTCCCATACAAACTTTGCCCTGCTTTTTGACCCCCTTAGGGATATAATTTCGTAAAATCCGTTCTTAGCTGACCTCTACTCGCCGTGAGAAATATTCCCACCAAATTTGAGGTTTGTAGGCCTTATGGTTCCAGAGATATCGTGATGAGTCAATACATAGGTGGAAATCTCTTATATATATATATATATATATATATATATATATATATATATATATATATATATATATATATATATATATACCTATATATATAGATATAGATAGATATATCCCCTATATTATTACTCTGATGTTACCACAATATATGTTAGTTGTAAGCATTAAAACTATTATATTGCGAGCATACAGTCTTGACCTATCATTCACCACGCTTGACCCATAGCGGTAACCTCTAATAGATATAAATAATCGCATATTAGCAGCATTTGTAACAGTCGATATGCATAACTCGATTGCGTACTACACATGCGTGTTTCAGTGCTGTACGGTTTTATTGTAGAATGCGGTAAATGTTAATGGGACTTATTAGTTCCGCTATATGCTGCGGCGAGCGTTCGCCTTCATGCACCGGTCACGGTTGGAGACACCGATCTACTACTGTTTGTTTCCATTTTTTTTTGGTCTAGTTGTAAGTATTTAGGCTGCACCTCTGCTTTCGTAAGCGTTACACATTTTTATTTTTATTGTAATGGTGTACTTGAAAATATTAACTCTGGTGAACTTAAAAATCATCATTCTCCTACTATCCTAAAGATATTATCCCAATTACCTGGGGTCGATACAATATGTACCCGTTTTTCATAGTACATACTTATATATACTTTATTGGCAATAGACCGGCCGCCTGCCAGACGTCAACCCTCCTTGGGAATGTGATTGTTGACCAAACGGCATCAGATGGAGTTGGGCCAGGTCGTTATAAGGCTCTTAGTCGTCTTTTACGACATCCACGAGCAAAGTAAGGGTTGGTAGTATTCGTTGCCGCTACCACAGAGCTACTTCTGGTGAACTTAAAAATATGAGACACTAAATCGAAGTTTAGGAAGGTGATCATATAGACTTTTTTTTCTCTCTGGCGTACGCGGTTTGCGTGTAGCCACAAACAAAGGTAAGAAAACAGGATATATTAGGAGTTAATTTTGGAACGAGGAATTTAGAAAAGTATCAGAAGGAAATATTAAATATATAATTAGATTAATACTCATACTTTAATATCATTACGGTTTTATTAACCGTATAGATATATATATATATATATATATATATATAATATATAACGTATAATATATAAACGTATAATATATATATATATATATATATATATATATATATATATATATATATATATATATATATATATATATATATATATATATATATATATATATATATATATATATATATATATATATATATATATATATATATATATATATATATATATATATATATATATATATATATATATATATATATTATACGTTCAATGAGCAATAACTATGTAAATTATTAGTTGCTAATAATATAGGAATAGAAGAGGGTAAAGGAATGTTACATGCATTCATAGTTTCATAGATGGTGGTATTATCACGGTCATATAGACTTATGCCAATTTATAGCTCGCAACAACAGATTAAAAAAGTCTTATTCTTCTTCTTTTTTATATTGACAATGCGCTATTTATGCGAGCCATTGTTGCCAGTATGTAGTTACAATTTTTTTCACGTCTCTAGACTCTTCATGCTAGACATTGTTGGTCAATAAGTCAAACCATCGTCATCAAATTGCTATGACCACACTGTTAATGGTATCTTCTAAGAATTTTAGTGGAAAATGAAAACATTTCAAAGCACTTTTATATTATATTCACTGAATTCTAGCAATTCTTTTGCATCACATTACATAATGTGCTATCAAAATTATTTAATATAACATGAGAAAATACTAAGATATGAAACAAGACCACCAAACGACACTTTCATATTCCCGCTAAAAGTTTAATTTAAAAGGCTTTTGGAAAGTCCTACTTACTTGTTTCATAACTTTTAATATACTTGACTTCATAGATAAACTATACAATCTACATACCCGTATATATGCAGAATAGCAGGATATCATCAAATTTAGAAAATATATTGTACGAATATTTTCATATGCCTTATATAAACTAGAGTCAAAGTGTAATCTGGTTTCTCATTTAATTATACTAACAATAAGATAAAATATCAATACAAGTAAAATATCCTCTTCGGTATTTCAGTCACGGCAGTCAATCTTATAAGAAAAATAACCATTTGTGCGAGACTAAATATAGTGCACGAATCGTTATTCTCTCAGAGATCTATGGGATAGTAAATCCAATTCAAACTGAGAGAAATCAGGCGCTGGAACAATGACGATTTTTCGTGTTCTCTGAAGCAAGAAGACGCTTGTGTACCACATAATACCCTGACCTTGCGTTAATTATGAACCTTTCGAAAGTTTACATAGCTAATGGTCGGATTTTAATTTAATTAGGGTAACACATATCAATTAAAAAACAATAATTAAGTATAACTATATAAGTAAAATAAAACATTTAAAAAGTAATATACTACACGAGTCTTTTACTGACTTCTCACGCCTTCGAGAAAATCTCAGATCTTTCTCAGAGATTTTAGGCATGCGGGTTTTCTCACGAGTTTGCGAGTTACCTTCACAGTTTAAGTGAGTGATAATGAATTATTAATACACTCGTATTTTTTAAACTGTTGATCTTATTTACAATCCACCAAAAAATATTTGAGGTTTGAATATTCTTTTCGATATTTGGCCTTATTCTTCTTAGCCTATACAGGAAGAGTAGGTTCAACCCGAAAAGTGAGACTTTTGGGCTTGAACCTCTCTTCAATCATAGGGTAATTAACCTTATATATAACATCTAGGCAAGAGAGGGCAAATTCGAAATAAATCCCTATACCAATCCACCTGACTAGCGTGGCATAGTAGGTCAGATTATGTTGGTGGAGGAGACTCGAACCCAGCAGTGGGACTTATATGAGTTGAGAAGAAGTTAAAATTTTGGGAAAATTCTATTCGTATGTTTGCTAAAAAAGATAAAACTGACTGACTGAGTGTATAGATGGCGGAGTGATTGAGAGAGATCTAAGTACCGAACTTTTTGCCAAGTGTCATCAATTCAATTTCCGCGCAGCGCAATTCTTTTTATAGTTCACAAGTTTTGCTTCTAAGTCTGGGTGCTATTGGTTTCCGCCAATTATATGTATGTTTTTAAACAAGGCAAGCATTAATTCCTTAATATTATAGTATTTTATTTAAAAAAAAAAGTGAAACTAATGTTAACCTTCTTTTCATATCTTACAAAAGTCACACAATAAAACGATTATAAAATATAAGAAGACGTAACTTTGCCATCATCCAGCCTTTCGTCAGCCTACTGAGGTCGCCTGTTGGACATAGGCCTCAACATAAAGGGAAGATAATGATATCACCACGCTCGTTAGTCGGGTTGACGATCGCAATTGGTGCTTTTTCAACTGATATCTATGTTTTCACGAGAAGCAAGGGATAGCTTCTCGGGGAAACGGGTTTTTACGACTGCTACGAGAAGCCATCCCTTATTTCTGGATGTAAGGAATAAATTATTACTTTGCCGCGTTGCACAAATGAGGTAACTGTTGCGATGTCGACTTACCATGCCAGTGTCGTACGTTCGATTCTTACGGAGGACAACACTTTGTACGATCCATAAATTATTGTTCTGAGTCTGGGTGTTATTTGTATTCATTCAATTATGTATTAGTAAAGTCCCCTGTATTATAAAGATTATTTTCTTAGTACAGTGTGTTAATAATCTATTTTAAAAATAAAGCTGTCGGGTATTATTAGAAAATAAAATCAAAATGATTATTAAATCCCTAAATGTAGGCCTCATAACCAAGCTCAAAGTCGCTCAGCGTGCTATGGAGCGAGCTATGCTCGGGATTTCTCTACGTGATAGAATCCGTAATACGGAAATCCGCAGAAGAACGAGTGTAACCTACATAGCACGAAGAATTAGCACGCTGAAGTGGCAATGGGCTGGCCACATCGCTCGAAGAACCGACAACCGCTGGGGAAAAAAGGTTCTAGAGTGGCGACCACGTACCGGACGACGCAGTGTAGGACGCCCCCCCACTAGATGGACAGACGATCTAGTGAAATTTGCTGGGCGTCGATGGATGCAGAAGGCACAGAACCGCACTCTGTGGCATACCATGAGGGAGGCCTATGTCCAGCAGTGGACGGCGATGGGCTGAAATGATGATGATGAATGATGATTATTAAATGCTATGGCTAGGCTAGGCTATTTGATTCACGACACTAATTTAATCGGACGCAAACCTATGATCCTCATTTGTAATGACTAACAAAATACAAAAGTATGATGAAATAATATATAGTATAGTGTAAGAAAATAGTGGTAGGACCATGCTGTTGGCAGTCTCTGTCTACAGCCGCGGGCCGGTCCGTCTGGGGTAGTACCACACTCTTGCAGAAGATCAACGTGTGAGTAATGGCAATCTGCTATTGCGCTTCGTTCGGTGAGTGAGACAGCCGGCAGTCCAACTGGGTTTGGGGTTTATATTGGTAGGCAGCGGCCTAGGTATACCCTTGGTAGGGCAAAGGTCCATGGGCGGCAGTGACACTTAACATCATGTGTGCTGCTTGCATAAGCAATAAAAAAAAACACACTATTTTAGATATTTCACGGGCAAAAAGATTTCATGCATTCGAATTATCAGCAATAGATCATACAGTTGTATTCATTGCAAATTTTAAATATCAATTTGCTTTAAGAAATCAGTGACGTATTCGAAATAAAAGAACTTAGAAAAAAAAAATCTCTTTAAACAGAAACCCAACACATATACAAGTCTTTTTATTATAGTATTTTCTATTGATGTAGGTGCTTTGATATAAAAAAAAACGCTTTAAACAAGCTATAACTAGCGTAAATAATGTCGACATGATGTAAAGTGGAACGTGCGTGCAACCTAATTGGTCTTAAAACGCAGCTGATTCGTGCCGACAGTCATTGCTTCCCAAATTGCGAATTTTGTAAATATTAGTAAATCACGAGAATAGCAAATCACAATGACGGACCCGGATCTAGGGTCTCTACCTGCGGCTTCCGAAATCCGCGAACACAAAAAAAAAATTAGAATCGATTCATTCGGACTGCACAAAAAGGTTTATATTATGTCCCCTGTATTTAGCGATGCCGATCGACAAATAAGGTTATATCGTTTGGAAAAAAAAAATGGATTATCGTTCTCTACATCTTTTGCTACTCATAGGAAAGAATATATTATTTGTATTGGTACAATAACAATACAGGAATTTGATCAATAAGGTTCATCTTTTATAATTGAATAGCGACCTGGTTATATACATTCCAGAAATATGGGTCAGTGTTAGATGGCATTTAGACGTAGGCAGTTGAGATGTGACAGGATGCAGGTAATGAGAGTTTGACCGAGCTAACAATTGAGATGACGAATCCTACGCAGAACTTTACAAATACATTATGTAACACGAGTAGTCATACTTAAAGCCGGTTGTGGTTGATCAAATCATATAACGAGTTTATTTGGACTATAATCGTTACGTTGAGAGTTTTTTTTATAATATTCTGACACTAGTTATTACAAATAGATAATTAGCAAGGTGTTAATTTGTTTTACGATTCCAGGGGATCCATGAGAACTCATAAAGCAGGTAACTTTTAATTTAATTATAGTATGTTTTTTATCTATACCTCTTATTTTCAGCTGATATGTTTCTCATTGTTGGGCATGGGCCTCCGTTGTTATATGGTTTTATTTTGAGTAAGCCTTCTTTTACGGTGGATGCTATCTGCTTAATCCCTCGACCCACGGGAAAGGAACTGTTGCCAATTGGGATTTTGAAAGAAAACATTCTTCTTTATTTACTTTAAAACTTTTTTATTAATTAAATTGATATTTAATACGAAAACTTACAACTTTTTTTTTCAATGAATTATAAACCATTCAAAATTGATAAAATTTAAACAAAAAACACATGACTGTGAATGCGCCATAATTGGTCACCATACTTATGACGTCATAATGTTAAAGCAATTCCTTGTTATCTCTATATGTTACAATGAGTGAAAACTAACATTATGACGTCACACGCACTCGAGTTCGTTCGGGAGTTTTCGGCGGGTCTTCGGTACTGGATTTAAAAATTAATTTTTATTTTGGTAAAACTTTTTCATTATTGCGAAAAAAAGGAAAAAATGTACTTTTGTTATAAAACTTATATATGATCTTTCCATTTATCCCAGAATTTAAAAACCCAATTCTATTTTTACATCGCGACAACATAAAAAATTGTCCTGTAATTAGACAGCGCTGCAATTATGATATTATTCCTTCTACTATACTCAACAATGGACTAATGGATGTTAGAATTATTACTACATTCGTCTACAGAAGTAAAATTAAAACACATATGAGTGTACAGGAAGCGAATCATGATACTCATCAGTGTTAATACTTGCACATGATAAAAAGAAAACGTGCATCGTACCGAGCCGGTGCGCGTGCGACAATGAGGAAATACTTCGGATGTCCCGGCCAACGACATGCTACCAAGCAGCTCAATAACTATTTACATATAGTCACCAAACGATAACCATTTGTGAACGCTTCTGGCGGAATAACAAATGATTTTGAACCGACAAAGTGCGTTGATTGGAATTCATGAATTGAGGCAGGCTCAAAATAAAGTTAAGATTTAAGGGTGTAGATCGTGAAAATCACCGAAAAGAGTGTTACGATTTTTCATATTTAACCTATTTACATATGATTGATATCAATGATAATTTGTATATATTACAATCAAAGACCAATAAGTATGTTCATGCTTATATTAAACTCTTAAACCTAATAGTTGTTATATAATAAACGTCAACAAACGCACAAAATTGAGTAAAAATGCAAAAACATGACTTCGTATTTTTCAGATTTAACCCCATAAATCAACACAAATTGATAAAAAGAAACACTTTTTGAACACTGAAGAAACCAATAAGTATAGCTGTATACTTCTTTTTATACCTTTACAAACAAAGACTTCCTCTTTTAAAGCCCTATAATCTAGATATATTTTAAAGTAAATTTTTCATACACAAATGTATGGGATAAAGCGTTCGTTTCATTCGTGCAATCTCGGTGGTCACTAACGGCAGTTCCTTTCTGTAAGTGAACATGACACCACGCTTGTCGGCTGCAGACAGCAGAATTACGTATTGTGAATTTGTGTTTTTTGTAAAAAACTGTAAGTATAACATTTTTATAATTAATTTATTTTCAGTTAGTAGAAAGTATCGATATAATGAATGTCTGAAAGAAAACCATGATGGAACTAGATATAAATCGTAAAAAATACAATATCTACACTAATAGGTATTATAAAGAGGAAAGATTTGGATTTTTGTATGAAACGAATAAACTCAAAAAGTACTGGACCGATTTTAATAATTCTTTTATCATTCGAGCTACATTATCACTGAGTAACATATTCTATTTTTTTCGCAGGACTGATTGAATTTGAGTGTCGTGCCAGGGAAAAGAAAGTTTTGTACGCATTATAAAAATATGAAAGCCAAAAGATCTCGGCATAAAATGTAAGTTCCTCCCTACTTATTTATTATCGCATTTGAACAGGGTACATTACAAAGCTAATACAATATGTCATATGATTTAGATCGCCCGATTCAGACATATACCTACAATAACATGTAAATATTGGTTTGTATTATCTATATCTATACTGATAAATAAAATTGAAGTATCTGTATGTAATATCAAAATAATAAGATTTTTAAAAAAAAAAGGCGATACGGAGTTCGCCGGGTCGGCTAGTATTGTCTAAATATCAAATTGTGGAAGTAGGTAGGCGACAGCGCAACTTTGTCGACATACCTATACCTATACCGCCAAACAGTCGCGAGGCGCCTAGCGTCTGGCTTAGGGTTGTACAAAATAAATAAAAAGTGGATAATATTGATAATATTTCCAGTATTGAAAATAAAGAAAACCTTGGGGCCGAGACTCTGAGCAACAATGCTACGCGCTGTATAGAGGTAAGTTGTTATACGTAATTCTTGTAGACTTGTTACATAAACAAACAAACTACTTAGTTAGTGATGGGCGAAGACAAAATCTCAATACCTACCTATAGATTTTTTCTTGTAATATTTATTATTTTCATCGAGAGACAAACACCTTAGTACCGAAATACTTCTCAATTACTTTCTCAAAAGAAAATTTACGTTCAAATAGGTGACGTCATAAAAAACAATACCTAATGCGTAAAGAAATTATAATTGATGAATAGATCATCAGGAACCTAATATAGTATTAATTCATTTGCATTTTTTTAAATTTTTAATTATTTTTTATAAAAAAAATTAAGCCATTATCTTTCTTTACAGGAACTAGTTATTGAAAACGACCAAGAGGGAAAGGTGGATGAAATGGAAGTTGGGCGTAGAGTTGTAGACGTTTCTTTTTTTTTTAAAGCTCTTCAGGCCATAGGTGACCACGGTCCAATGGATTGTAAGTTAAGTTACCTCAGTATAATACGTGAAGTAAAAGTTGGTCTGGACTCAAAACTCATCATGAAATGTAGTATGTGTAGTATGAAATTTACTGTGTGTTTGATTGAAAAGAAAGAAGATAGAATGGAAGTGAATCATCAAATTGTATCTGGTATCATATCATCTGGTGGGAGCTACTATCAGTTGGGTAAGGACAAGGCTTCCAAGGGTTATGTCATAAATAAAAATCATAACTGGTATTTCCAAATTCAGAGATAGGTACATATTACTAAAAGAAACGTTTGCATGCTTGGCATCTGGTTTGGTGCTACTGTACCTATGAAAGTTTATATTATAGAAAAGGACGACAAATTTTGGGAGGAGAAAATGGAGATGAAATTAGTTAGGTTTTATTACGATTGCCTACTTCCAGAATTAGTTGATCCTCGGCAGTCACGAAGCATGCCCATTCGTGACGCGCCCAGTATCATAGAGGCTATGAAAGAGAGGAAAGAAATAGCTTTACGTGTTATGAAAGAGAAGAACGCCTAATGATTTTGAAAGATACAGGTAACTTAACTACCCAGCCAGTCGATTCACGTAAACACGCCAGTCCAAAAGTCGTTTTAACTTAGGAACTTAGAAATCGCCTTTTGGTTTTCTGTTTTAAACGCACTTACTTATCTAGTCTTGGATTGTCATAAATCTTCCAATAGCTCAATTACTATACAATTTCTGAGTTACCTGGTGTAAAGAATCATAAAAATTGGTTCAAAAATACAGCGAATTGAGAATTCTCCTTTTTTTAAGTCGGTTAAAAGGGCTAAATTTGCAAAAAACGAAGTGACGTCACTGCGCTACGGTTTTTATTACTTACGTGAATCGGGCAGCTGGTAACGTTTTCATTCTGATAGGTTTTGTGATAGCCATTGATTTTATCATCAAATTAGCAGAAATCAGAACTTGATCCGTAATCGAATGAAAAAACATTAGAATTTTGAACTCATATTTCGTTATTGTTTAATTACATACTTTTAATTAGTATATTAATAATTTACAAACTTCTGTTAAAATTAGTAAATAAATGAATTATTTACTAATTTTTGTACAACCCTAGCACGCTTTTCAGATAGCGAGTAATGGCGACTCATATTTGTTATTGTGTAGTAAATAAATCATTTTTATACTTGTGTTTCATTTATTGACATTTTTTTTAAAACCCTAGGATTTTTTTTAGATATCGACGAGGTGATCGTAAACAAAAAGTATGTATTTGAGTTTACGCAATAGGCACATTTCCTTGCGTAGAGATAAACACACTTCCTACTGAATTTGCAATTATTTTATTGAATGAATATTTTACGAATTAGAATAAATTTTGGTAGTGAAATTACAAATAAATACATAGTTGGAATTTTAGGTAAGTAGAATACAAAAATGTCAGTCCGGACCTGCTCTTGATTGTATATTATATTATAAACTAGTAACCCGCCCTCGCTATCTTCGCTATCTTCGGCAATATTCACTTAAATTACATACTATAAAAAGCATATTGATCTATAATAAATGCACAATTTATTTAAGGTACTTAATTGGATAAGGATTAATGCTGTATTGTATAAAATCACTTAGTAAATAATCATTTTTTAGTAGAGGATAAAAAATGGTTATGGTGGGTATCCCTAAGAGATAGACATATGCCATCGTGGACTTTTTTGTTGAACTTTTTAAGATGGATAATACTGTAGTACATTATTTTGGTCTATCTCGTAGGGTTCAGCCAACGTTTGCAATATAAGCGCAAAAAAACGTGCTTATTTACGACATCACATTAGAAACCTCTAAATTAATCAGCGTTTCTCTACTATATTATGCATGTATTATACATATAAACCTTCCTTAAGAATCATTCTATTTATTAAAAAAAACTGCATCAAAATCCGTTGCGTAGTTTTAAAGATCTAAGCATACATAGGGACAGACAGACGGCGGATAGCGACTTTGTTTTATACTATGTAATGTAATGATAGAAAAACATAAAAATTGTGTCTCAACTACTCTTATTAATCTATTAAAAAGAATCAACAGCTAGTTTCCAAAAATTCAACGTTATTGTTATGCTGTAAATATTCAAGTTCAATAACAATTTCTCAACGTGGAACGTTTGTTGCAAAACATTTTGAAAATCGCGCTCTCTAGGTCATTCATCCGCCCCGTCGGATGTTACATTAAACTTTGGCGCTGCGGTCGCTCGAAATCGAGATCTCAGGCCAACAATCTACACCCTTAATATTTTTGTATGGTACATTTAAGGATCGATTTGGTCTAAAATGAAATATGATTATTATTTTTATGTACTTCCATTTATTTTTACGTATTCTTTCATGCGGAACACACCCAATCATTTGGGAGTTATATTTTTTGGATAACGAAGTTATTTTCTGTGTTAAGGTAGTAAGAATACAATTAATCTTGTCCGTGTGTGTCATAAAAGCACTCGTGAACTACTAATGATAAATATTATTATTGCCGTGGTGACGGAGTAAGAATACAATTCACCACCCATATCTTACCTGTGGGCGATCGTAAGAGACGAATAAGGGATATAATACGCGTATAACATCTATGCAAGAGAAGGAAAATTCGAAACAAAACCCTATACCAACACGTCTGACCAGCGTGGTTAATTTCCCTCCCATTGTGGAGGAGGCCCGATCTCAACAGTGGGAAATATATAGGCTGTGATGATGATGATAATGATTATATTTGGTTTGTTCTAATTTTACAAGTTATCCCAATCTGTACGCGTATCGGGCTTTATTGCTCCATTAAGTCGAAGAACAGTAGAATGCACTACTATTTTTAAGAAAGTTTTACGCCAGGCCGCCTGGGTCCCAAATTTTTTTCCTATATATACACAAAATTATACATTATTTAATATCCGCCCAAGTCATATATTTTTTTCCTGTATATACACAAAATTATA
Source organism: Lymantria monacha (assembly GCA_905163515.2). NCBI lineage: Eukaryota > Metazoa > Arthropoda > Insecta > Lepidoptera > Erebidae > Lymantria > Lymantria monacha. The sequence continues at coordinate 12,617,719 of LR991092.1, read as the reverse complement.
AACGTGTATCGATATAGCGTTGAAACAGTTAAATTTAAAACATAATTTTATTATACAAAATGTAACAAAACTTTAAAACAAATTCCAACCCAATGTCAATATTAATAAAATCACCCAATTCATATTTATATTTACGAAATACCAATACACGAGCGCCATAAACCCATAACTGAGTCACAAAATAAAAATGAAGCAATCAATTATTTGTTAGATTCGCGTTTATCCTCAGGTGCGAAATTGATATTTCACGTGATGTGGTCAACTTGTATCAAATTATATGTAGTAATTGTTGGTCTGATGCCGCCCGCGTTGTGAACGTCGCGTCGGCGCCACGAATTCACATTATAGACCTGTCAATAATATTATTTACCAAGTTTTATGACTATTCGATTTTGTATGGGAACGTTAATATACGAACGTTATTCTTATACCTTTTTTGGTCTGACCTTCATAGTTTGATGTTAGTGAGAAAGTACCGTGTCATCTGTATAGAGTTTGACATATAAAGTGGGGTTATTATCGATTACCGTCGCATGTATAGTTAAATACTTAGTAATTGAGATGGCGTCATGAAAGGAATAAAAATTATAAAGTTATTATTTTCAAACTTTGGTCCGTTTTGAATCAGTTTTAAAACTTTTTAGCTGCACAATTTTAACTTAGAAAGTGCGACTTTCATCATCATCATCATCTTTAACCTATCAGACGTCCGCTATTGGACAAAGGAGGCATTTGTCCAACAGGAAGTCAAAGCAAAGAAGAAATATGTAACTTTTAGTTAAACGTAATTTGGTTATCATTCTCCTACTCTTATCCCAATTGCTGGGGTCGATACAATATTTACTCTTCTTTCATAGTCTATATTGTAAACGTTATTGGCAATAGTTTTATGATCGGCCGCCTGTCAGACGTCAATCATTTTTTTTTTTCGGATTGTCGGGGCACGGTTGCTTCGGCTTGTACCTGCACACTGTCGTGTATAGGGAGTGGGCTCCGTCCTGCCACCATTGCAGTAGTGACGAGGACACGGCGCAACATACGCTCGAGGTATGTCCGAGCTGGGACGGGCAGCGCCGTGACCTCGTCGCTATTATTGGTGCCGACCTGACGCTGCCGGCTGTCGCGAAAGTGATGGTCGACAGCGTCAGGAATTGGGACGCGGTCGCCGCCTTCTGCGAGGCTGTCATCTCGCAGAAGGATGCGGCGGAATGAGTCCAGGAGGATTCCCGTGACCCGTCCCAGCTCGGACATACCTCAAGCGTATGTTGCGCCGTGTCCTCGTCACTACTGCAATGGTGGCAGGACGGAGCCCACTCCCTATACGCGACCGTGTGCAGGTACAAGCCGAAGCAACCGTGCCCCGACAATACCTGCACCAGCCGGAAGGAGAGGACTCCATGCCGCCGCTCCATCCACTCCATCAGTACGGGGCGGAGGGCCTCAACGGTAACAACACCGTGTCTAGGCCTCTCCAGCCGCATAACCCAATGGGCGATGACGTCTCGGCGGGCGTCCTCGCACCAGGTGGCTATTTTGTTTGACGATGGGCACCCACCCTCGTCGCGCACTGAGGTTACCCGCCGGTAGAGGTCGGAGAGCATCTCCGCCTCTAGGTCCCAGGGGGGTGTCCCGGCCAATAGGCATGCCACCTCGGTTGACACCATGCGGTACCCGCGAATGGCTCTGACCGCCATGACACTCTGTGGCCTCCACAGAACAGCCCTGAGCTGGGCGTTCAGAGCCCTCGCCCACACGGGTGCGCCGTACATGGCCATTGAGCGGATCACCCTCGCATACAGCCGTCGACCCTCAAAACTGGGTCCGCCCACGTTTGGCATGAGCCGCGGTAGGGCGGACGCCGCGCCGACCAGCCGGGGAGCAATCTTGCGGAAATGCTCCCGGAACCACCAACGCCCGTCGAGTCATACGTCAACTCTGCTTGGAAATGTAATTGTTGACCAAACGGCATCAGATGGAGTTGGCTCAAGTCGTTTTTTTTACGACATCCACGAGCAAAGTAAGGGTTGGTAGTATTCGTAGCCGCTACCACACAGCGTTTCAACGTAATTTGGTGTCAGTCTATTATTATTCACGGGCCGTAGCTCCAGATTTTTTTTTAAATTAATATAGATATTACCCGCGGCCTCGCTTAAGTCATAGTTAATTGTATTTGTTTGTTACCTATTTTATTTACAGCCATTGATCCCCATGTTAGACGTCAAAAATGCAAAAATGATGGATTATACTAGATGATATATTTGTTTTCTTCACAATACCATCCGTATACCGTCTTTAATTATTGCACAAGCAATCCTTCTTTTTACATTTTGGGCACACTCCGTCCAACTCTTCTTCTTGTAGTAGGTCACACTGTTGAAGGTTTTCCGTCTACAGCCGCGGGCCAATCCGTTCGGGTTAGTACCACACTCTCGCAGAAAATCGATCCCTGAGCAGTGGCAATGTGGTGCTGTGCTTCGTTCGGTAGGCGAGAGAGCCGACAGCCCAACTTTCTTGGTGGGTTAGGGGTTGAGAGAAGGACCGCTGGACGACACGAAGGCACGGCAACCTGTCCTTCAGGCTGACGCAGGTACTTACCGGACACGGGGTCTTCGGTAAGTACCTGCACCGAATTGGACGTGAAGAGGCCCCTGGATGCCATGAGTGTGGCCCGCAAATCGATGACGCGCGTCACACCCTGGAGGTATGTCCCGCCTGGGGGCCTCAGCGCCGCGACCTGTCGGCGGTCATTGGACCGGACCTGTCGTTGTCAACCGTCATCAACAAGATGCTTGACAGCGACAGGCACTGGACGTCGATGGCCTCCTTTTGCGAGGAAGTCATCTCTGCAAAGGAGGCCGCGGAGCGAGAACACGAAGCACTCGCGTCTGCGAACTCGCTCCGCCGGCGGCGACCAGGGAGAGGGAGGCGCCGCTACGCGCACCTCCTCCCACCGCCTTGACGGCTGACTGGTCGTGGCCAGATGGCTAAGCGTAGGGGTGTCGGGGATAGAATGTCAATAGACGATCTCTCCGGCATCCCGTAAAAGCGCGGAAGGGACCGCTGTTAGGTTTTAGTGGGTATTCCGGCCGTCAATCTCATGGCCGGCGAGTCCCACACACCCCCCCGTCTGTCACTGGCGGGGGATGTGCGCAAAAGCATTTCCACAGCGTAAACAAAACAAAAAAAAAAAAAAAAAAGGGGGTTGAGAGAAGGAAAACTCGAAACAAAACGCTATACCAACACGTCTGACCAGCGTGGTATAGTAGGTCAATTACCCTTCCATTATGGAGGAGGCCCGAGCCCAACAGTGGGACATATATGGGCTGAGGTGATGATGATGATTTAATAATATTGTAAATGTGAAAGTTTGTGAGGATGGAGGGATGTTTAGTGATGGCAATGATGTACTAGTGTCGAGGGCTTGACCCAAAGGCAGACACTACCTATACTTTAAACCTTTTATTTTTTTATTCTTTGCTACTACCGTGCGACAAATGAATCGCTATATTAACTAATCCTCTTGTATAATAATAGTATGGACTCATTATTATCTTATATAAACGAAAGTAATTTCTAATTGCCTGTAAATCTCTTTGGTTGTGGAAATGTGTCTTTAACGATTAATCTGCAGAGCTCTTTACGATGAATTTTATTATATAGCGAAAAGCCTGGGCGAGGAATATTTTTTATGTAAGATTTTTTTATCAAAACCAGGCAGGCAAAGTTACGGATAGAGCTAGTTAAATGTAGTTACATTTAAGTAAAAAAAAAATATCATTCTTCTGTATTTGTCACAAAATAGAAAGTGTAAGCATTATTGTATCTACATCTTTTTTATACATATGTGATTCAAAATCACAATATACCGTAGTGCTTTTTTTTGTATATAAAAATGGGCTATGATATGGTCACACCCCGCTCGATCCCTCCAGGGCGACAGAAGGAACGATATGCGATCCCATAAACCCGACCTACAAGTACTTCTCAACGCCGTGCGAACTGTTACATCCCTAGCCTGTTCATATAAAAGCTTATCTGTTGCCGAGTCAGCACTCTTCCCATCAGTCGCCGGGGACGATCGCGGGGAGTGCCTCAGTTCGGGTCAGACAGCCGTAACAGTTGGACGTTTATCGAATTTTCCTTATTTCACTATTAAAACCCATTGTATTTAAAGGGTCGAATAAAAGTTTATTTTTTAAAAAAAGATTTCTATTTCCAATTCTAACATTTGGTGGCAGCGGTGGGATGAGAATATATCCCAGTGCAAGACATTGAAACAACAGTTAAAAGTTCAAGGACATAGTGAATACATCCGTGAACATTCAGTGAGTGATAATCGTCCCGATCCGAACTCCATCCATCTAAAGCTGAGTGTATTCGCCGTAGTACAAGCCATATAAATTACCTGGTGGGTCCACCACCTCGAGTCCACTGCGCAGTAAGAGTTACCAGAGTCGAGCAATAGCAATTGTGCCCGACCTACCCAGTATCCAGCGCCGACCTCGTGGTGATCATCATCAACTAAGCCTAAGATAGACATCTAGCCGATCCCGAATTCATAATGAAGTGTTCCTGTAAGCTGATGCTGTAAGTGCAAATTATTCTATTCAGTGAATCTAGTTTAGTGTCGTGTTTTATCTAGTGCATATTGACTTTAATTCCATATTATTATTTTATTAATATGATATCATAATCTAATATTTTATAACTTAATTTTAAAGTTCAATTTCAACAATATTATTATTGTAACTATTAAGCATAGTTCATAGCAACATTGTAAAGAGCATAAACTTCAATCTTAGTCATCCTTATCAGTAGCGTCGAGACTAAACATCGTCACTACTGGGGGCGCCCACGCATTTATCAGTACCAAGTAATTCAATACTAAACTATACAAGCGATATCACGCGAGTTTCTTTATTAATTAATTATTTCATAAATTAATTACAAAATGGCTAAATCCGAGAGTAAAAAGGATGCTAAGGAGTTGAAAGGTGAAGAGGAAATCTCATTAAATATAGTTTTAAAATTTATTAAATCCTTTAATGGTGATAGGGACAAATTGACCGCCTTTTTAAGGAACTGCGATAGTACCATAGGCTTAGCGTCTCCTCAACAAGAAGACATCGTTTTTAGGTACATTTTGAGCCAACTAGAAGGCAAAGCCGAGACCGCGTGCTCTATAAAAGATTTCGAATCGTGGCCATCACTAAAAGAATTTCTGAAAAATCAATTCGGTGAACGTAAACATTATGCACACCTACTCACAGACTTGCAAGATTGTAGACAAGGAAACCAAGAAACTATTACCCAGTTTTCGCTTAGAGTTGAGACTTGCTTGCAGAAACTCCTTACTGAAGTCACTGTTTCCAACTGAAAGAAGAGCGAGCTTGCCGGCCGACTAGCAGCCATGGAAGACCTCGCTCTTCACACATTTATGTTAGGATTACATCCCAGAATTGCCAACATTGTCAGAAGCAGAGATCATAAAACTCTAAATGATGCTATTAACGCTGCGATATCAGAAGAGAAGATTCAACAGTTTTCCTTTCGTAACGGTTTCGTAAAACCAAAACCTATCGAGACTTTTCCTAGAAGAACTGAATTAGGTAACAGGTTTCAACCAAGACCATATATTAATAATTATAGTCAGCCAAGTCCTTCCTACAGAAATCCTTCGTTTTGTAGATACTGTAAAAAGTCAGGACATGTTCTCGAAAATTGCAGAATCCGCGAATATAATAATAAAAGATTCTCAAACGGGGCCGAACCATTTACCCCTTCTCGTATACCATCATCCAATTTTAGAGACGCAAATTCCAAGCCTGGTGCTCGCGTAAATATCACCAACGACTGTGAAGATGAAGATGGAAATAACACAGAGAATTCTAATGATAACCCTAATTTAAACTATTAAATGTCCCGTATGGGTATCATATATATATATCAGCACGGGGCAGGTCCCTTTCGCCCAAGACGATACCAAAGTTATTAATATCAAGACCAAGCCGCAGGGTAACCAGCCCCATAAGGAAGGTCAGATCCTTATTAACAGTAGGACCAAGCTGCAGGGTAACCAGCCCCATAAGGAAGGTCTGAACCTCATTAACAGTAGGACCAAGCCGCAGGGTAACCAGCCCCATAAGGAAGGTCTGAACCTCATTAACAGTAGGACCAAGCCGCAGGGTAACCAGCCCCATAAGGAAGGTCTGAACCTCATTAACAGTAGGACCAAGCCGCAGGGTAACCAGTCCCATAAGGAAGGTCTGAACAATGAAATAATGAATAGTTCAAAGAATGTTGAAGTATACCAAATAGTTATCCAAAAAAAATATTTACCTCACATCAAAATATACACATCTGTGAACCCAAACCCACTAATATTCTTAATAGATTCTGGAGCATCTATCTGTGTCATGAAAAAAGAAACCATCAAGAACCCCATACAATTACAGGAGAGCATCATTAAGGTTAAAGGTATAGACACAAAAAATGGAACCTTGAAAAGCGTTGGATGTTTGAAGCTACAGCTGAAATTTAATAAAGAATTAAAGATGACACATACCTTTCACATATTCGAAGACATAGATTTACCTTATGATGGTATAATAGGCAATGATCTATTTTTACAGAACGAGTGTCGAATTAATTATCAATCAGAATGCCTAGAAATAAATAAACATAGTATTAAATTATGTTTTGATGAATCATCATATGTTCTTGAACCTCGTACTGAAACCATAATAGAATGTTCAGTTAAAAATCCAGAATTAAAAGAGGGAATTATACTAGACCAACACATCTCGGAATCCATTCTGGTATCCAACTGCTTAGTTAGAGTAAAAAATAATAGTAGAGTAAATCTAACAGTTCTCAATGTATCTGATGAACAAGTCCACCTAAACTCTAATTTAATGCTCACTTTAAGTCTAATTGATGCCACTGAGAATGCTCTGATACAACATAATAAATCTTTTAATAGCCTCGAAAGAGCTGAAACACTATCCGGTCTCTTACGAACCTCACACCTAAATGACGAAGAACTGAGCTACCTCAACGAAATCTGTCATCAATATTCTGACATTTTCCATCTACCAGGAGACCAATTAACATCCACAGATGTAACTCAGCATGAAATAAAGACTAACTCACTTTCACCAATCAATGTGAAATCATACCGATTTCCTGAAATACATAAAGAAGAAGTCAAATCCCAAATAGATAAAATGCTTGAACAAGAAATAATCACACCATCGAAATCCCCATGGTCTTCACCTATTTGGATCGTGCCGAAAAAAGAAGATGCTTCCGGCAAGAAAAAGTGGCGAATAGTTATAGATTACAGAAAACTAAACGACATCACTATTGGCGAAAATTACCCCATACCACAAATTAACGAAATTCTGGACCAATTAGGTCAAAGCAAATATTTCACCACCTTAGATTTAGCTTCCGGTTTTCATCAAATCCAAATGGCGCCGGCCGACGCACCTAAAACAGCTTTTAGTGTCCCTCAGGGACATTTCCAATTTAATCGAATGCCATTTGGCCTGAAAAATGCACCAGCCACTTTTCAGAGAACCATGAACACAGTGTTATCTGGTTTACAGGGAGTTCACTGCTTCGTCTACCTAGATGACATTGTGGTCTACTCATTTGATCTATTATCACACATGGAAAAACTTAATCTCGTATTTGACAAGCTCAGAAAATTTAAACTCAAACTTCAACCAGATAAATGCGAATTTCTAAGAAAGGAAGTCGCCTATTTAGGTCATGTTATTAGCGGTGATGGTGTTAAACCTAATCCTGAAAAGGTAAAAGCAGTTACACAATTTCCTGTACCCAAATGTGCAAAAGATATAAAATCGTTCTTGGGTCTTGCATCGTATTATAGAAGATTTATACCAGAATTCTCTAGATACGCAAAATCTCTTACAGCTCTATTAAAAAAGGACGTCCCTTTTGATTGGACTAATACTCAGCAGCTATCATTTCAACATCTAAAAAATCAACTAGTAACCGCACCTGTTCTTATTTATCCGGATTTCACGAAACCTTTTATTTTAACCTGCGATGCCTCGAATTACGCTATTTCTGCCATTTTATCACAAGGTGTTATTGGCAAAGACCGACCGATAGCTTTCGCATCTAGAACTATTAATAAAGCGGAGTGTAACTATAGTGTTACAGAGAAAGAGTGTCTAGCCATTGTTTACGGAACCAAGACATTTCGTCCATATCTTTTTGGCCGTCAATTTACCATAATAACAGATCATAAACCGCTGAACTGGTTATTTAATTGTAAAGATCCCGGATCCCGACTAGTACGTTGGCGTCTTAAACTTGAAGAGTACAATTATGATATTCAATACAGAAAAGGGAAAACCAATACTAATGCAGATGCTCTTTCACGATACCCGATAAACCCCTTACAAAGAGAATCTGAAGATCAAACAGAAGACACTCAGCAACTAAACCCAGAAAACCTACATCTACCAGACGACTTTGTTCTTCCTGAAGATCTCGAGCTACCTGACGACTTTGATATACCTACTCCACCACCCATTGAAGTAGCTAGTGAAGATGAAACGTATTCAAAGTGTTTAAAAACAATAAACGATAAATCAAGTACCTTTGACACTAAGATCTTTGAGCATAACGAAACCCTATTAAAATCAAAGGTAAAACACATAATAATACCTACCTCTATCGATCTTGACGAATCGAATCGTTATGTACCTGAAATAATGGATAATATTTCTAACTCTAGAGAATTTACAGCATTAGAAAGAACTTTGCACTCATTCTTGACAATTGAAAAAGACAACACCAAATACCATTTCCTATTTATTAAAGTCTACCATTATGACAAAGCCAATTACGATGATATTTTTAAAGGATTGAGGAATCTGAAAAGACACCTTATATCAGAAGAGGTAACAGAGTTTAGCATAACTGATTTTAGCAACCCATTTGACAGTCACTCCTTTACTAAAATATATAATATAATAATGTATTTATTTCACAACACTAACATAAATATACACATTTATAAAAATATAATAATGTATCCGACCATGAGCGAAATCACCAAAATATTGAGAGAGAACCACGACATCCCTATTTCAGGGCATCTAGGTTCTAATAGAATGTTAAGCAGAATTCAAGAAAAATACTACTGGCGAAGCATGCGAAAAGACATTGAAAACTACGTCCGTAACTGCACTTCCTGTCAAGCAAATAAAGCATTACGTCAAACTAACCGAGCACCAATGCAAATCACTTCAACTTCAACACAACCATTTGAACGTGTTGCTCTAGACATCGTGGGCCCTCTCCCTGAAGCTGGCAATATAAAGTTGAGATTTATTTTAACATTACAAGATGACCTTACGAAATACTCTGCTGCTTATCCTATATCAAATGCTACAGCAGAAGAAACCTCTGAATGCCTAATACACTTTATTGCTCAATTCGGTATTCCAAAGACAATAATAACTGACCAAGGTACAAATTTTACAGCTGAACTATTCAAACAAACCTGTAGTTTTCTGAAAATAAAACAACTTTGGAGTACTCCATATCATCCGCAAACTCAAGGAGCGCTTGAACGGAGTCACTCAACATTAAAAGAGTATCTGAAATCATTCATAAACGACAACCAAAACAATTGGCACCGATATGTCTATACAGCCATGTTAACATATAACACAACAGTCCACTCCACAACAAATTTCACTCCTTATGAGTTAGTTTTCGGTCACAAAGCCATAATACCTTCTTCTATCTACGATACCTCTTTAGAATCAACGTACAATAGTTACGTTAAAGTACTACAACAACGTTTACGGTTTTCCAGAGAGAGAGCTATAGAAAATATATTAAAATCAAAAGCAATATCCAAAACATATTATGACCGACATACTAGATCAATAAAATATAAAGCCGGCGACATGGTATACGTCAAAAATCATTTGCGACTTCGGAAGGCATTATCACCTATCTGGAAGGGACCCTATAAAGTTGTCCGAATAAACGGCAATCATACTCTTACCTTGCTAATAAATCGACGTCACATAAAATACCACTATGATGAAGTCAAATTAGCTTAAGTTACCTACAAGATGTACATAGTATACAATTATATAATTTTAGTAGATTTAGTTTAAAAACATACTTAGGATATTATGTCATACTATTCCAGAATCACCGCAACGTGCATCTCCGTTGTCACAACCAATGTTATAGAACCTATTAAGGAGAATACAGGAATTTATTTTGATCCAGCGGGAACTTTGAAAATTTCCAATAGCTATCTTCATATTCTGGTACCCGTCGATATAGGATACATACAACCTCACTTAGACAATATAAAAACGGCTTTAGGAACCGCTAGATTTATTTGTCAACAAAATGAACTAAGTATCTCCAAGCGTCATAATTTCTTACAACCCTTAACATCCCGTCTAAATAACGTTTTAAGAGCTTACAGTGCCATGTCACATTTGATTCGTGATAGAGAGAAGAGATCTGCGTGGTTCGCTGGTATTGGTTCTATCTTTAAACAGTTAATTGGCACAATGGACGAAGATGACGCGGTTAAGTATAATGCTGCTATCCAACATCTAGAAAATAATGATAAAAAATTATCATCTTCTCTTAAAGATAATATTTTAATGACTAATACTGCATTAGAAAGGTATAACAAAACATTATACGTAATTCAAGTTAATGAAGCCCGAATGGGCATTGCTATAGAAAGACTTTCAAATATAATAAATAATATGTCTAACCTCCCTAGGGAACTATATATAGAATCTAAGATGAATGAAATATATAATGAACTGTCCTCTAGTTTAATGACATTATCATTTAATCTTGAAGACATTATAAACGCCATCTTGTTCACAAAGAGTCACTCTATACATCCATCTGTATTAACTCCTAAAGAACTTTACGACGAACTAATGCGTAATATCAAAGATTTATCAAAAAAATAGCGAATTACCTATTAGTTTAAATTTAGATAATATCCATGCTCTGAGCGATATAGCTCAACTATCATGTTATTTTAGTGACAATAAAGTAGTTTTTGTTATTAAAATTCCACTAGTACATAAGTCAGAATATATAGTATATAAGTCTATACCTGTACCTGTTCCACATGATAAAGAACAGCCTAATTCTTACGCTATGATCATACCATATTGTAATCATATAGCTATAAGTAGAGATAAGCTAATGTATGTATGCCTTAAAGAAATAAGTAAATGTTCCAAAATGATTAATCAACTTTATATTTGTAATGATCTTGAACCACTCTCAGTCCAGGACATGCCTATCTGCGAAACGGAAATGTTATGTAGAATTATTAATAAATTACCTCAACAATGTGAAACCAGGTTAATTCATGGCAACATTGATACTTGGCAAGAATTAAGAGGTAACAAATGGTTATTTGTGAAATCAGAACCAACCAAACTTACTCTTGAGTGTGATTCCCACACATCGGAATATAAGCTATTAGGTACTGGCACTATTTATGTAAAGCCAGGTTGTAAAGCTTATTGCAGAGATAGAGAGTTTTCTTCTAGGCCTAGCTACAATATAACGACAGCACCTGTTATCTCTGACTTTAACCTTATTAATGATCCTTGTTGCGATAAAAACAAATTTGTTTCAATTAAATCGAAATTAAAACCTCTAAAATTATATGATATGCATTTAGAAAAGCTCATCACTACATCAAATGATCAGGTCTTGTCTAACATTGATAAAATTATTAATGAACCTAATCCATTAATTAAATATGAATCGCACTATCCTATTCTTACCTATTGTTTAATCATATTAATATTAATTTTTGTATCTTATAGAATAGTAAGTGTATTTTGTAAAAAAATCGCTAAATGTCCTACCTATAGTAACACATTTGAGCCTAATAACACATCAAATGAAGGTCAAGAGCTGGAAGAAATTCCAGTCCCCAGACTTCGAATAATATCCTGAAACTTATAAACAATATATTATAAGTTTCATCTTGTTGGGGGGGTTGTTACATCCCTAGCCTGTTCATATAAAAGCTTATCTGTTGCCGAGTCAGCACTCTTCCCATCAGTCGCCGGGGACGATCGCGGGGAGTGCCTCAGTTCGGGTCAGACAGCCGTAACAGTTGGACGTTTATCGAATTTTCCTTATTTCACTATTAAAACCCATTGTATTTAAAGGGTCGAATAAAAGTTTATTTTTTAAAAAAGGATTTCTATTTCCAATTCTAACAGAACGGACCTCTAGTACCCGGTCCTTGTCTCCAATGGCCCATATCGTAAAGCTTGTTATAAGTTTCTTGACCCTTAAGCCAAAGATGTTTACTTTAAATAAATCGACATCAGTTGTCACACCTATAATAATCAGCTTCAACAATAATTCTAAAAATAAATAATCCACCAAGTTAAATAGAAATTAGTAATGAATTGGAAAACATTTGTCCTTGTATTTCATCTGTATCATTATTCAAAGCGCCGGTATCGGGCGCCGCGTGTTTATTGGATAATGAGGCAATCCAGTCGCGTCCCGTCTCAATCAATTGAATGATTGCCAGTAGTAGTCATAGCTACGCCGCAGGTCGCCGTACGCCCCGTACGGTATCCAACATGATCATTTGATAAACAAAACCAGAAGTTTAACTCTACGCAAATTATTGGCGACATATATGTTGATGTTATATATTTAATTCCTTTATAGGTTCCCGAGTCAGCCATTTATGAAACGTCCGTATACGTTTCATAAATGGCCGCACCCATTTTGATGAATTTGTGTGTGTGTGTTCAGCTAGATTGATGTATGGCTTAGATTAATAATTGGACTCAGTAGGTTACATTTGCAGAGAATAGCGTCTATAGCTGACCCTAGTTTTTATATAAATTTAGAGTTTCGGTTATAAACATATTGTAATAGAAATTATGTCTGTACTCCGGTCACCCGAAGTGAGGCCACGGCGTGAAGACGACACCCCGACGGCGAAAGCTGTCGGGGCGTCAACTCAAGAGGAACCCGCGAGAGTAAACAGCCGGGCGGGCCACCGAAGACGAAGATCGGGTACCGGTGGCCCGCTCGCACGGCGAAGAGAGGAGTTTGCATGGTGGGTCTATGAGGTCACGCGCCGCCTCTTCCGTCACCCCGGACCGATTTGGCGGGGCGAGACGCATCCATAGCCCACCACAAAAAAAAGCTATGACCAGTACCAACTATTTTTTATTGGCCACACTGTTGACAGTTCCCAGTCTACAGCCGCGGGGCGATCCGTCCGGGGTAGTACTGCACTCACAGCACTCTCACAGAAGATCGATGCCTGAGCACTGGCAATATGCTGCTGTGCTTCGTTCGGTGAGTGAGAGAGCCGGAAGCCCAACTTTCTGGGTGGGTTTGGAATTATTGGTAGGCAGCGGCCTAACTATACCTCTGGTATTGCAAAGGTCCATGGGCAGCAGTAACACTTACCATCAGGTGTGCTGCTTGCTCGTTTGCCACCAAGAGCAATAAAGAAATACTAATAACTAATACGACTAAAAGTTTCAAATATGGTAAACATAACGATTTCTAAAAATTAAATTAAAAATTAAATACAAACGCAATAGAATTCGTAAAACTATTTTTATTTCAAATTAAAATATGGTTGTTTCATACTTATTTACTTTCTTTGAATTAAGGCACATCTTGGCTCATATATGTCTCACTGTTGAGCTCGGGCATCCTCCGTAATAAGAGAGAAATTGACCTACTATACCACGCTGGTCAGACGTGTTGGTATAGGGTTTTATTTCAAGATTTCCTTCTCTTACATAGATGTTATATGCATTTTATATCCATTTATGCATTTTAGTCGCCTCTTACGATCACCCACGTTTAAGACAGGAGGTGGTGAATTGTATTCTTACTCCGTCACCACACAGATGAATAATAAATGAATTAAGTGCTTTCATTATATTTGTAAAATTAATGCGTTTCACCTTTAGATGGACGGAAAAATTTTAAGTTTGGCAGAATATTCAGTAGTACAACGTCAGTTCTGTTTATTTAACAAATACCTACTCATGGCAATCAATTGCTATGAAATTGTGTAATCAGAGTCTACGTATTTGTCAGTAATTATTCCAAAGATGATTATAATAGAATATATGTTTCCATATTTTTCAACAAATGCATTAATTCTGTAGTGTACCGGTAGATATCTATCAAGAATGCCATTAACCATTACAATTCTATAATAGTATTTTACGTGTCTTTGTGGGCGTTGAAGAAATCTTATCAGTTTATTGAATCTAAGCGTATCTGGCATAAAGTACCTAAATAATTACACACCGTGGCATATAAGCCGCAGGTTTTTTTGGTGTCGGAGCAGTAAGCAATGCTAACTGCTACTCATAGACTCCTGCCTGATTCTGGTAGCCAAGCTGCTCTGCCTAACGTAAAAGTATGGGAAAAGTAAGTATTACCGAATTGCACTGCCTACAATAAAAAAAAATTGAAAAGTCAATGATTGTCTATAAAGAAGACTAATAGATTGAATCCGTAGCAAGCTCGAACGCCTGCCGGGTGGACCACCGAAGACAAAGACCGTGTTCCTGTGGCCCACTCGCACGGCGTGGAGAGGTACATTGCAGGGCGAGTTTATGGGGTCGCGCGCCGTTTTGTCTGTCGCCCCGGACGGATTTAGCGGGGTGTAACCAGACCATAGCCCGCAGCAAAATAAAAATAAAAAAAGCAAGAACCCACGTCGGCTTTTTAAAGTTACATGTTAATCAAATTGTTAATTATCACTTTCTTTAACGTTATAAGAAAAACTATATAATCTGAAATTGTGATGAAAATTAATATCTACCTATGATTAATGGACTAGTGTGATAGATTTCAGCCTAAGAAACCCGTACTCAGCTTGTGATTTTCGATTCCAGTAGTGAAACAATAAAGGAAGAATAATTACAATGAAATTCGGTCATTTTAATTTTGTGAGGAGGGCAGTTATACAATCTCGGAATTTCTGGGATCAAATTAATAATAAAGCTTAAAACCAATTTAAAAGTACCTATATGTACCCAAAAGCGTGTATATAACTATGACGAGTGTGAAGAAAGCGAGATAGATATGTTAGAATCGTGGAAAATGTATAGTCATCTGTCTAATTTTCGGGGAACAGGCGAGAGACAATATTTGTATGTGATTTTGCCCCCTAGTTAAGACAATTTGTTAACACACAAGCTTAGCCACAAATTGGGGATAATGCCATAATCGCTTGGCAGGTTATAAGTTTTGCAGATAAACGCTTATAAGTTTTCCAGATAAAACGATTCATTCAATCCAGTTTTTGATTGGTCTTAGCGGTTTTGATATACATTCTTAAATAGAAGTAATTATACTATAATAGTGTCAAGAACCTTAATAAATTAAGGAAAAGTCGGCATAAACTAAGTAGTAAACAGCAACGGGCACGTCGCAAAAACACGATACAATTTGCTCTGGCATACCGCAAAATTCCAATCCGTAACGTTTGTAGCCATAAAAAATAAAGTGACGTGTTTCCCATCTAATTATATCTGTTAAAAACTTGATCATTTGACTGCATTATTGAAAAAAATTTCGAAGTCCGCTATGGTGGTTGCGTCCACGTGAACCAGCCCAATTACTTAGCTAATGTTTTTCATAGGTAGTTTAAACACAGACGAAACAGTCTTTGTTACGCTGAGAACGACTCAGTATACTTGTAATTAGAAAAGAGCAATTAAATTGATAACTATAAAAAATATGGAAAAATAGAAGTCTCTTTATTTTAGAAGTACCAAAGTGTACATTTAATTACTTTTTAAAATTGTTCTATAAAGAAAATAGAAACAAAAGCCTATGCGAACCCTTTTATGAAAAGTAGTATAAGAACTTTAATTTTCCTAATTAGAAGAAGATCGTTTAAAACATTTTGTTGTAGTTTGTATTTTAATAAAAAAAATATATAAATCATCAAATTAAATGTCGAAAACTGCTGACAAAAGTTTTATTCTATGTTATTTGTTTGTTGAAAAAAAAAAATTTAAATACGTGTAAAATATAATACTGTATAAATACTGTAAAATTTGATATTTTTGATTAATGTCACTTTTCTATTTAACCGACGACGATGTGTTAAAAAGAAGATGAAAATCACTCCTACGCACAAATATAACGTCATTTATTATTTCTATGATCTAAATGTTAGAGCAAAAGCTATTAATACATTCGTCATCTTAGAATTGTAAACTTTCACACTACACTAATATCAATGTTTTATTCGACATCGAATAAATTAAGTATCAGCGAAAAAAAATATCTTGAAATGGGATAATAATTAATTATACAATAAATGTATTTGAGATGTATTCGTCATGTTTTTATAATAAATATCTGGTTTTTGGTGTGTTTTAAAATATATACTAAAATATAATAAAAATAATTAATAAAATAATGAAAAAAATTAAAAAGGCAAAAATAATAAAAAGAGAAACTAAGGATCCGAACCGGTCTCGATTAGACTGCTCGATTTTCAATTGAGCCATATCTATTATTAATGATAGCGTTAAAATTTGCCTTCATATTTTAATAGTTTTCAGCCAATGAAAAATTATATTTTTAGTTGCCTAAAAATACCGACAAAACAATATTTTCTATAAATGAAAGCTAGCTAGATCGATTAATTACCTCCGAAACCCCATGCATGTAAATTTCATAAAAAATGTATATATATATATGGATGATGATGATATATATATATATCATCAGTATGGATGTTGAATGGGCGATAAGAAGTTTGAAAAATAGTAAGGCAGCGGGCATTGATATGGTGTCTGCCGAGATGATCAAGCTTGGTGGCTCCTGCTCCTGCTCCGGCTCCTGCTCGTGGTTGGAGCTCGGGAATGGTTCCCGGGGACTGGAATAGCGCAGTCATCGTACCTTTGTTTAAAAACAAGGGTTCACGTTATGACTGCGCAAATTACAGAGCCATAAGCTTGACCAGTTTGGCAGCAAAAGTGTATGGTAAAATTTTGTAAGGAGAATGAGGATGGTGTCCGATGGTTTACTGTGTGAGACACAAGGAGGTTTCAGGAGTGGAAGGGGATGCATGGATCAAGTGTTCTCTCTGCGCAACATTGTGGAGAAGCATCTGGCCCTAGGTCAGAAGGTTTTCTGCAGTTTTGTGGATCTGGAGAGAGCATTTGACACGGTTGTACGAAAGGAACTTTGGGACATTTTACCGGAGTATGGTATTAACGGTAAACTGCTGCAGGCTTATCTGGATAAATGTCTCCAAAGGTTGAATGATATGAATGTGGGAGTCCAGATGGGTGACTCAGTGGTCTCTGCTCTGCTTTATGCAGATGATGCAGTCCTGCCAGCACAGTCAGCGACTGACCTGCAGACCCTAGTCGACACAATGACAGAAGATTGTAAGAAAAGGGGTCTACGCATGAATGTGAGCAAAACCAAAATAATGGTCTTTGAAAGAGATGAAGCCAGAACAGATGTAAGAGTAACAATAGGTAATGATGTACTAGAGCAAGTGGATGAATTTGTATATCTTGGATGTGGATTTAGCCGAGATGGAAGGTACACCACTGATATAGAGCGAAGAGTGAATGCGGGAAATAGAGTGAACAGAGCGTTGGGGCAACTTCTCGGCAGCCACCACCTCAGCCAGAAGGCACGTGTAGCAATACATAACGCAGTGCTTGTCCCAACATTACTGTATGGAAGCGAGAGTTGGGTATGCAGAAAAGAGTATGAAAGTAAAATTAATGCGGTCGAAATGCGATCTCTTCGGAAAATCTGTGGAGTTAGGCTGACCCACCGCATTCGTAACGACGACGTAAGAGAGCGAGTAGGTATGAAAGAGAGTATTGGTGTAAAGATGCGAAAGGGAATTCTCCGATGGTTCGGACATGTGGAAAGAATGCCGAACGAACGTCTGGTTAAGAAGATATACAATGCGAAAGTGGAAGGATGTAGGTACCGAGGGAGACCGAGACTAACCTACCTAGACCAGATCGGTCAGGTACTGAAGGAAGGTGGAGTCAAGAGTCTCCGAAACCGGCGAGCGTGTATGAAGAGAATTATGAATGTTGAGGAAGCGAGTGAAGTATGCAGAGATAGAGTTCTCTGGCACTCTCTTTTTATTTATTTATATATATATATATATATATATATATATATATATATATATAATATACAATAGATAGATAAGAGTGAATTACTATAATTCATATAACTCCCTCTTACAGAACAGATTTTCTGTAGGCAAGTAAATCTGGCCCAAAGATTTTAACGATCTATTTATAGAGGAACGGTATCGCACCTAATTGTATTGTCTCCATTGCCTGACCATGAAGCTTGGACAAAAACAATGTTTTGTTTACATCGCTTACCGAGTAGTTCGAAGTGATTGCTACAGTAACGGACTACACCGTTGTTGATCGATTCGAACTAGATCAGAGGCACCTGTTCGATCGTGCATATCAAATAATTAGTGCAAGCAAATTTAATACGTCGCTCGCTTAATAAGTAGTCTTCGAATGATTCTGTTAGGAAATTTGAGCGTAGTGCAGTAGCATCATTATCCTTTATTAATTACAATTACATTGGGATCAATTTAGAAATCATGCTCGGAAAAATATTATTTTTTCATAGAACAATTATTGTCTGGTTAGACAATAATTGATGATTAAATATGAAATAATTAATGATTAGGAAGGTTTTCCTAATCATAACAGCCATGTATCTGTAAGTTTAAATGTTTTTTTTATTTTTTCATTTCGCTCACGATGCACGTTTTCTTACGTGATTATTTTTTTATATCTAATACATTGATATATGTGTACTATCTAGCTCTAAGATTTGATATGATTTTCATTATTCGTTTTATATTTTTAATCATTTATTGTTTTTTAGTAGAAAACAGTACAGAGTATGGTTAAAAATACAAGTAAAATGACTTTTAAAATAGCAATGATTCACTAGACTTAATATATATGTTTTTGCAAAAGTTTACCCAATGCTATGAAAATAAACTACCACATATACAATAAATAACGACGATAATATAAAAGGCTAGTAAGTTCTTGTAATAATCAAACAAACTGTTGACCAACCCCGGCTCGAAGTTTTCCCATAAAGTTTGAAAAGCTCCGTCGACACGTCTCCATGCCCGTATTTGTTGGGAGCGGCAAACTGGCAACGCAAACAACTAGTGGTCAAATCCCTTAAGTAGGCAGCGTGTCAATATTTTTGTTAATAATTTAGTGTGCGTGGATTCCCACGGCCCGTGGAAACTTAAGAGAGGGCTCGCTTACCGATCACACCCTCTTGTATACGGATCATTATTTGATTAGTGTTGGGTGACCGATACAATATTTAGACATTTTTTTAACATTCATCATCAATAAATAACTAAAACGATAGTCTACAGTTAAGTGGTTAGTAGGCGTCTGATGATCGCGAGGTATTGACTTCGAATACTGGTTTAGGAAAAATGTTATTATTTGAAGTAAAATCATTTTTATGCATTCTATCATGTTTGTATTGTTTCAAACACTTTACAGCATTTATGGTCACAGGGGGATTAAGGTGTGTTACGTCTCACAATTCATCGTTATTACAGAGATTCATATCTACCCGCTACAATATTAGTTATTAAATTTTGACCCACATTCTTTTTAATACAAATTCATTGCCAGTACAAAAAGAAAGTTATTTTATATAAAAAAAATATTATTTTGTTTTCGGTCAGTGATTAGTAAATATTAAGTTTAGGGTAATCATTATATTATGACAATTTATATTAATTTAAAACTAACATTTATAATATTATAATAAATCCTTACTAATATTATAAAGGCGAAAGTAACTCTGTCTGTCGCTCTTTTACAACAAAACTACTGAACCGATCTAAATGAAATTTGGTACACGGATAGTCTAGAACTTGACAAAGGACATAGGCTACTTTTTAATGCAAAAAAGGGTTGTAAAGGGGGATGAAAAGTTGTAAGGAAGTATCGTCATTTTATAGCTAGAAGCTTGATACTTATTTTTAGGCTGTCGATTATATATAAATAAATATTAAAATTTTATAAAAAAATTACCCTTAAAGGGGTAAAATAAAAATAGGAGATGAAAGTTTATATGGAAATTGGTTATTTTAGAAGCTAGATTGACAAATTTTGATTAAACATATTTTTTTGTATTTTGATTAGATATAAATAAAAATGGTATAAGGTTGACCGGCTGCTGTCAGTAGTTCTACGAGGTACCATGCCTTGCAGCTCAGACTCATAGTTGGCTAAATACAAAAATGCTGTCTCCTGCGATCAGCTTTTTGTTATAATTTTTAATGATATCTCATCTTATATTTTAATTACATATATATATATATATATATATATATATATATATATATATATATATATAAATAAGTTAGCTATAAACTTTGTTTTTTTTTATTTTCTATTTTTTCTTATCTCGGTAAAACCATATGTTTATGTTTCCATTGCAAGCATTTCCTAGATTAACATATATGATACTTTTATCCCGGTAATGTGTTCCCTTGCGATAATTGTTCAACTTTAGGAAAATAAGCTTTTGCGCGGGCGAAGCCGCAGTTAGAAACTAGTATATAATAATTTATAACTAACAGATCTAATAGGCTACCACCAGATCGGGACGCGGTTATATTGAGCATACAACAAAACTCAGGATACATAATACTAATTATTGACTTTAGGAAGCAATATTGAATAAGATGATATTTAACTATTATTGTGTGTCAAGTCTATATAATAAGTGCTCACAGTACCTTGCAGTCTCAGCTTGATAAAAACACGATAAGATCCTGAAAAATAGTTTTATTTCAAATGTGTAACACTGGCGTCAGATACATCAGAAATCAGAATGTTATTATTATTTTATTTGACGACTCTGAAAAAATTCTCAATAATAAGTTTGAAGTATACAACAGCACTTAGTAAACGGTAATATACTCTGAAAAATATATAGTGAAATGTGGTTACGAGTATATTACAGTTCTACTGATACCTGTGAAGGCTATAAATAAACAATATTTTATAACATTTCATTTTTTTTTAATATTCGTGAGCGAAATAAATTCAACCTTAAATCATTTTTTTTTGGGCTAGCTAAGCTAAGCTCTGGTTTCTCCCTTCCGTAACAACAGAAGGTCGGTGAGGAAAAGCTTACATTCAATATGGACGTAAAGAGGCTGACGGAACACTATCCAGGTGTAATCAAACTTCTACCGACACAGTTAAAGAATTTATCTTAGCTTTTCTTATAGTAGTCTGCTGAAGTGCCTAATCAACAATTTTTTTTTGCTCTGTCTAAGATTCAAACCTAAAACTTCATGTATAGCGGATGAGGTGAGGTAGGTAGTAGTGGTGGCATATACATTATTTTTGCCAATAAAATTCTTCAGATAAGAGATTACCTATCCATCTACCTAGTCAACTTTATCATGCTGGGCAAACGGACTGGCATAGTTTTCTTTTGAGTTTTCTTAATGCTGTAAGTGATTTTATGGGCTTTTTGTGTGTTTAGCTGTTAGCCACAGATATAACACACAGGCTGTAACTGCTTTACGCGGACTATGGGTGAAGGCTGAGAGCTCTCAACCCGATTGACTTTTTTTATCGGTTTACTATATCTTTTACATGGATCTTACGATAATCTAACTCTATCATCACGTAGAGTCACTATTTAACAAAATTTAATTAGTTTATATTCAATTCCTGAATATCAAATATATCTATGTTAAGACAGGTAGATAATGCAGGTAGTGATGGTATTTGTAAGCTCACACTACTTTTGCTTATAATACCTAAATTAAAATTTCGAAATATAATCATAATGAATAATGAGCAGATTGTTATTTTTTTTTATACAAGTTCGCAAGAAGTTGGTCAATACACAAATTAAAACAATACTCGTTTCAAACAAAAGATAATTAAGCCCTTATGCAATAGAAACATTAGCCAATGTGTATGGGGAACAAAGGAAAGCCTAAAAACAGCATTGAATATAAATCTTCCTTGTCGCATAAACTACTGATAAGATGACGATGGCATAAAGTAGTCCTTTGCTAGTCATTAAATTAGAAATGGTTGCCATGGTTGCTTATTCTTCTCAGGCAAAATACATGTCAATGTTAGACTTCATGCCTTATATAAATCTATTAATTACCTGTGATCTGATTGCATCCGGAAGCCCAACTGGGTGGGTTTGGTGATTTTATTAGTAGGCAGCGGCCTAAGCTATACCCTTGGTATTGCAAAGAGTCCATGGGCAGCAGTGACACTTCATCAGGTGTGTTGCTTGCTCGTTTGCCACCATAAGCTATTAAAAAAAAAAACATAAATAGGAGGATAAAAGTAAACCTATATAATTTTTAGTTATATTATTTTTATAATATTTCTTGTTTGAGTGTTATGCTTATCCTTAATATCTGATGGTGCGTTTAGGTTCTATGGGTTTTATGAGTTGCATCAATGTTTATTGCAAAAGGGGCACCTTTATAATGCCTTGATGCCAATTGATGTAAATCGTGTTACGATATTAATATTAGATAGAATGTATTAATGAATTCAGGATTTTCAAATATTTACATTTGACTGCACAGGTAGGTGGTGTAATGGTTAAGATACTTTCTTACCGTTCCAAGTATCAAAAAAATCATAAATTGTTGTTCTGAGTCTAGGTGTAATTTGTGTGGCGGTCAGAGCCATTCGCGGGTACCGCACGGTGTCGACAGAGGCGGCGTGCCTATTGGCCGGGATACCCCCGTGGGACCTAGAGGCGGAGATGCTCTCCGACCTCTACCGGCGGGTTACCTCAATGCGCGAAGAGGGTGGCACCCCATCGTTTAACGAGATAGCCACCTGGCGCGAGGACGCCCGCCGAGAAGTCATCGCCCGTTGGGCTACGCGGCTGGAGAGGCCTAGACACGGTGTCATTACCGTTGAGGCCCTCCGGCCCGTACTGATGGAATGGATGGAGCGGCGGCACGGGGTCCTCACCTTCCGACTGGTGCAGGTGTTAACGGGGCACGGGTGTTTCGGGACATACCTGCACACGGTCGTGCACAGGGAATGGACTCCGGGCTGCCATCATTGCAGTAGTGACGAGGACACGGCGCAACATACGCTCGAGGAATGCTCGGGCTGGGACGGGCAGCGCCGCAACCTCGTCGCTATTATCGGTGCCGACCTGACGCTGCTGGCTGTCGCGAGGGCGATGGTCGACAGCGTGAGGAATTGGGACGCGGTCGCCGCCTTCTGCGAGGCTGTCATCTCGCAGAAGGAGGCGGCGGAACGGGCCCGGGAGGATTCCCGTGACCCGGGCCGCCGCCCGCGGCCGGGGTGGCACAGTCGCGAATACCTGCGCCTGATGCCGCCCTAGCCGAGGCTTCGGGTGATCGGACCGGGGAATTGTCCGGTCACCCAATGCGAGGCCACCGCGTGAGGACGACGCCTCGACGGCGAAATCTGTCGGGGCGTCAACAGGAGAGGAGCCCGAGAGGGCATACCGCCGAGCGGGCCATCGAAGACAAAGATCGGGTACCGGTGGCCCGTTCGCATGGCGAAGAAGAGGTGCTTGCAGGGTGGGTCAATGGGGTTGCGCGCCGCCTCTTCCGTCACCCCGGATCGATTTGGCGGGGTGCGACGTCCATGGCCCACCACAAAAAAAAAAAAAAGGTGTAATTTGCCAAAAAAAAAAAAAAATGTAAATATTATATATATTATGTAGTTGAGCTATTTTACAAACTGGACTTTACTCGTTCGATGGCGGGGTATTTTCTCGCGGGAGTTATGAAAACCGGGTAAGTAAGCACTAGGGGTGTTCCCTTATTGGTAGCAGTACTCTTCTGGAAAACATATGCCACCACCTGTGATCGCCAACCCGCCGGCCATGGCGATTGACATTAACCCCTCTTCATGTGGAACCCTATATTTAATGCCTAAAAGGAAACATTGATAACCTGCGGAAAATATGGTCTGGGATATGGGATAAATAAAATATATTAAAGCAATCAACTACTAAAATCAAACATCCTTTCTCAGGAAATTGCCAATTGATTAACGTTGATTACTATTAAGCTATGATTCAGTTAATCAAATGTTGTTTGTAAAAGGTAAATTGATATTGAGGTTACCAGCTCGACTGTTCTTCATTATCGTAACTTATATATACATATCGATGCTTAAAAATAATGGTAAAATAATTAATCATCATCATAATTCGTGTGGTGACGGGAAGAATGCAATTCATCACCTCCTATCTTGCCCGTGGGTGATCGTAAGAGACGACTAAGGGATATAAAACGCATATAATATATATGCAAGAGAAGAAAAACTCTAAACAAAACCCTATACCAACACGTCTAACCAGCGTGGTATAGTAGAGCAGTTTCCCGCCCACTACGGAAGAAGCTCGAGCCCAATAGTGGGGACATATGTGCTGAGCTGGTGAATTAATCATATTATCCCAGATTCCAAATAGCATTTTCGGAATCTTGGATCGAATTTCGGATTTCAAGGAAGGAGTTTCGAATTATATTTGGAAAACGATAGTAGCAATAGACTTGAATCTTGTTATGTAACTTGAAAACATATCATGGAGAAGCAAGTGCTATTCTTGTCTATTCCTTCAGAGACAATTTTCTTTAATGACCATAAATAAAAAAGTTTTGACTTATTGGACGCTCGAAATAAACTTTTGGCTATCCCGTTGCCCAGAGTGGTCAATTTCCCTTCCATTATAGTGGAAGATTTGACACCTTATTGGGCATATTATAAAAAAACCTTTCTTCTTGAAGTCTACTATCAGCAAAAAATACAGAGTTTGATACCGTACATTTTTTACAACATTACATTCATTTGTTCAAAGGAAGTACCTGTAAGTTCACAAATTATACCTCTTTGTATGTAGGGAAAATGTTCAATGGAAATAAAACGTATTAAGAACAGAGGCACCAATGAGTGCGTAGTGTTAATTGCTAATTCTGTACATCAATGTCGGCAGTTTTCCCACACGCTGTTGAAGTTTTTGTAACACATTTAGAGCACTACTTAATTTATAATAAAAATACCTTTAGCATACATCTAGGAAATCTCTATCATCTGATATATCTTATAATATATCTTATAATATATGAATTAGTAATAGCCTTCATTTTGGACATTGTTAAAGTTATAGATGATTTTAAGCTCTATATGGAAATCCTGTAACATTCTTTTGGAGAAACCTCTGCTCAATAGAGGATGTCGAATAGTCTTTTAATATACATTGAAAAATCCTTCACTTAAAAATTATTCTACAGTTTTAAATGCACATATCTATCTATCTATAAAACAGTCTGTTTGTTTATATGACATCGCTAAACTCCACTATTTTACCGATCATTATGAAAATTGGAATGTAGATGTATTTTTCACGGAGAAGGTTTATATGCTATCACCATTGATATAACTCGTCACCAGGTGGCGCTGCGATATATTGACTTTTATAAACAAACCAACGAGCTGGGTTTGCTAGTCTCTCATAAAAATGATTAGTATTAGCAGTAATAATGTAGTGGCTAATAATGTTTTCTTATAGGCACTTATAGAAGTCGTCGAAAAAGATTTTTAAAATCAGACACTATTATGTAAAATTAGAGCTTTAAAGCTGTCATTCATCTTTTAGGACATCGACACAGAAATAGACTCAGTAATTTGTAACTGTAGTGGTCACGGAACCTATAAAAATATTCGATTTATAAATGTGTTTAAGGAATATGCTATATGTAGGTGACCGGAATATACATTGTTGTATATTACAAACTGATTCTATTATTGCATGCTACATATCGTGTGTTGAAATTGCTTACCAAAATATAGGGAATCGTGTTAAGTGCATTGTTCAAGTTTGATGTAACGTTGCTAAGCAAATTGATGCAAGGCTACTATTGTTTGCAAGAGAAACGTGCGAAATGTGGAGCACTAATATGAGAACTGTAAACATCAGTCGGTTCCGAAGCTGAGTTAGTGTTGAATAAAAAAAAAATAACTGCCACTTAGTGAATGTACATCTTAATTTTCCAGGCTAATAGCTTAAATAAACATGTTAATATTCTTTGGCGCCTTATTTGAATGGTTTCACAGGAGTGAAGTATGTCTTTTCTATTTGGTATGTGCGTGTATATTTTTGTGATATGAGCTGCAATATAAATTAAAGTTACTGGTGAGTTCATATTAAGAGTAGCACCTTCGAGAAAAACTCGTCAGCTTTACAATATTGGTATAGATATACGAAATCTAATTCTGCTCTCTTTCAGTATTAGTAGCAAATATCACCGAACATTTGTGTACGTGTTTTTCTGTTTGTTCCATTACGCTGTGATATTCCGATATTTTTTTTATTGAACATGGTGGCAAAGGAGCAAGCACCACGAATCTGATGGTATGTGTGTACTGCCACTCGTGAACCTTTGCAATACCAGGGGTACTGCTAGGCCGCTACCTACCAATACCTACCAATAAAAACCTGCCTAGCTTGGAGTTCCGGTGCTCTCGTTCGTCGAATGAAGCGCAACAGTACATTGCCGTTGCTTAAACGTCGATTTTTAGTCAACAATGTGGCTCTATCGCTACTAAAGACTTACATAATACTTACGATTCTGTTGCTGTTATCAAGAATACTTACAAACTTCAAGCCTACTGTTGGCACTTGTTCTCCAATGCCTTTTTCCTTTTCCCAATCAAGAATTCGAATGTAGGATCTTACAATCACAGCTACGTATTTATGTCGCTTGTCTAACGAAGCCATCTCAATCCCTCACACTTGCTTAATAGCGTTTTTCGGCAGCAGGCCATGGCTTGTCCGCGCATCGAACCACCACTCGACATAACGTAGATGGTCTCGTAACCAGAAACCATGAACAGTACCACTATTTAATCTGAGTATAGTGATTTTTATCTCAATAGATGTTTTTTTAGAGATAATAAATGTCCGGGAAGCAACTTATCGGTTTGCAACTTGCAATCTATGTTAAAATATAATCTAACCACGTTAAATCTGAATCTTCATATTTATAAGATTAACAGGTGACATTAACTATAATGTAAACATAATGTTCGAGCAGATTGTTGAATGGTCGCTGAACAAAGGTAGCGACCGAGTCGGACGCACCAAAACAATGATAATACCGACACCGGCGCGTGCGCAGCGTACGCAAGTAGTGTATCAAATTGTTATCCACTTCTATTTTAAATGTAACGATATTTAAGTTTTTTTTTAAATAACATCACAATTAAAGGCCTTTTAAACTATATTAGTATTTTAGTCGATTATTGAAAAATTTAACAACTAAAAGTGATGAAAAATAAATTATAAATAATTAAGTGAAACCTCCAGTCCGGTCAATAAATTATATTTTAAATTCTACATTTTGGGATGTGTAGCACTGGTTCATCAACTAAAGAAGTCGGAATATGTTGTTTTAGTTAAATTGGTTTTCCGTGTGGTGACGGAGTAAGAATACAATTCACCACCCCCTATCTTACCCAGTGGGTGATCGTACGAGACGAAAAAGGTATATAAAACGCATATAACATCTATACGAGAGAAGGAAAACTCGAAACAAAACCCTATTCCAACACGTCTGACCAGCATGGTATAGTAGGTCAAGGCCCTCCCATTATGGAGGAGGGTCGAGCCCAACAGTGGGACAAATATGAGCTGAGATGATGATGATGAGTTAAGTTCGTTAGTTGCATTTTGCGATTTACTACTTGACATATATGCAAACCACACCGGGGTAGTATTGAAAGTTTAGCTACTAATTTACATTATAGGATTAAGATGTTATAAAATTTAAATTAATTTTAATTTTATTAATTTACATGCGGTTCGGCACCGCAATGATAAATCTCATGAAACTGTTTAGCGCGTCTTCTTTTTATGTGAGTGTAACAGTTGCTAGCCGCAGATGGCTTTGACTACTAAGCTCAGACTATGGTTAATTGCTGAGAGCTCTCAACACGCTATTTAATACGTTATGCCGTACTTATTTTTTTTTTTAGGTTAAACGATGATAGTACATCATCTATTATCTAAAAGCGGGTGTCAGATTCATAGTAATAAACAGTGGGTACTAATATTCGTAAATTTTAGTCTGCTCATTACATGTCACAAAATTAGTCTTATTTCATATTTATGCTCGCATACATGTATTAATAGGGAACTTAATATTATCAGCATCAGTCATATATAAGTATTACTCAAACCTCATCGATTAATTCCGTCAATTGGTCAGTTTTTCTAAGAGAAATGAATCACTGCACTGTGTGAATGGAAACACACCGCATACCGGAAGGTCGGACAGACTTGAATGACGTAGATGCGCCAGTTGAATCAACCTGTCGCGTAGGTGCACTCTGCTGCATTACACCTGCGTCATAGATTATTTAACACAACCAATAAGGCAGAAAATGTATATACACGTTGAATAATTTAAACTACAATTTGACCTAAATGCTTTACAAAGTATATTGTTACGAATCTATGCACAATGAAATTAGAACACGATACGCCATCCTCTTTCTTGCTGCACAGGATGGGTTATAGATGGACTACGTTCATAAATGATTAAATGATTTTAATCATTGGAGGCGTTATATATATTTATTCCGTTAGTAATTAATAAATATGGGATTAAAATCATTATAATTTTTATACCCTCACCCAAATTATAATCACACAGAGTCGGTACGGCATATCTTATTTCTTTAACGCAGCTTTAAGAAGAGCAAAATTATACTATTTAAGGTTTTAGCTTAATTTTACTACCGTTCGCTTATATTGGGATAATTGTTGAGCACATGGCTTTAGGTGATTGGCATAGGTGACATACCTAGTGGTTTTATGACACATATGACTAAAGTTAGGATTGTATTAATATAAAATGTAATGTTTAACTTTATTATACCACACTTATTCAAGTTAATACAAGATTTTAAGCATATTTGCAATAATAAATGTATAACAATCCAAGTTGAAGATTTTAATATTTTGTACTAGGGATATTGCAGCTCTGGATACGGATATTAGAATGACGTATATTAGAATATTATGATTATCGTATTATTCCATTTAGAAGAGGAATACGTTTAGCCTGTCAGTTCGGTTGGTTGAAAGAAAACCTAATGTAACGTGTCTCATACACACACAGGTTCCATCCAAAATTATTGGAAACTTTTATATCGATTTCGGTTGCGAAATTCGGATATATTGTCGTTACGGATATCCGATAGTTTCGGTTACGGTTATGGATCTCCATAACATCCCTATTTTATACTTTCAATTACGTAACTATAATTACCACTATATTAAGTAACGTGGAAACTCTTTGATTATAATTTTAAATTATAGATATATAAATATTCACGCATAATATATTGTCTTAACAATGAGGTGTTATTTCCGCAATAAATAGACGTGTCTATAAATTTCAAGGTTTGCTCTGTGGCATCAATATCAACGAATTGAAAAGCTAACCGGTCGCGGTCGCCGGTACGTGACCGAACTACGCGATACGTACATAGCGGCAAAATAAATTCATTCATTACTTACTACGTGCAAGTACAATGACATCGAATAGATTTTTTTTTATGCATTTATTATTTATGTTCTACTAATGAAGATAAACATGATTTGTACTTTATATAAACCGTCTAACATACGCTTAGAGTCAAATTAAATGAGTTTTTATAATTATAATTAGTTTTTACATTCCTTTTCTCATTCAAACATCGAGGTCTAAGTAATTTTGAAAACAATAGATACTTAATCTCTTCACACAAATATTCCCGCAATATTTTATCATATTAAAAAGTTTCATATAGCATTTCAACTCTTGTTTACATTTCACAAGCTCATATTAAAATAGAACAATGAACGCAGTAAACGAAACGTAACGGGGTGTCCCGTCGCTTAGTGTTTACAATGGATACGAACGTGAGAATTTTGTTCTAAATCAACATTATCCTGGAGTTTGGAAGTGCCCTACGTGCCCTTACAAAGACATCACACGCCAGACAAAATTTTACATTTTATTGTGTAGGCGGCCTAACACAAAAAGTATCATAAACAATGAATATCTATTCGCTTGCTAGTGTAAGACATTAAGCCGTACAACTTGCATACAATCACGTAATTATATTTAGGCGAGAAATGCGATTGTTATAGATTTTAATGTAAGCCGTGGGAAAGAATTTTTTTCATGCTTAACTTCCTTCGGATACTTCCTGTGTTTAGAAAAGCTAAAAGAAGAGGTGTATTTGACAATAAAGAATTCGGACAATTACTACCGAAGGTAACATAGTGACCAAAAAGAAATGAAAGATTTGTATTTTTTCTTATAACCATGCTGGTGGTTCTATCCATGGCGACTTTTATTGGCTCCTATGTTGAATGGTTACTATCAGCCTATACATTACTGCAAACTATAAACCATATTGTCTTACTATTTTTTTTCTATTCCACCGCTTTTTAATAGGTCATTAAGCAGTTTTGCGTGATTCACGAAGCTAATTAAGATACAGACAGTAAGACATAGACAAAAATTCCAAAAATCATCGTATTCTGATTATGATCATAAACAAATTTTGTCTCTCTATTGTTTTATTATAATTATTTAATAAATGACTATAATAAACACAGCCTTTGTCCACGGGTTTATGTGTTTTAATTAACGTCCATGGAATTTGCTATTGCCATCCACCATATAGGTCACCTACTACATATTCATATACTCTGTGACTCATCATTATTTTACCTTTGCCCGAATTACTTGACAATTATTTTTTATGTTACTTTAGGTAGCAACCTTGTCTTTAATAGTCCATCCTTAAAATTTAATAAGTAGATTTTCATGATAGGCTTCAACAATTTACCAATAGTTTAGTAATATTAGGTCATTTCATCGTTTAATACGATTCTAATTAAAAGTCAAAGTAAAAAAACAATACGTAAACATATGAGATATTTGGCAATATCAACCATGGAAAGAAGCTCGGACCCCAGTAGTAGGGCGTTAATGAGCTTAAATTATGATGATCACAAACCAGGCCAGTTCATAAGATAATATAAACAAAAAAAATATCTCTAAAGATAGCCTCCATTATTACGATTAATTAGTAAAACAATTGGAACATATCTCCAACTGATGTGTGATAAATTCTCTATTTAGGGAACACTTTATCACCTTGTGTGGTAGTAACTACGAATACTACCAACCTTTCGCTCGTGGATGTCATAAAAGACGACTAAGAGCTTTATTGACTTGAGCTAACTCCAACTGATGCCGTTTGGACAAAAATTACAGTCCCAAAAATGTTTGACATTAGGTAGGCGGCCAATCATCATCATCATCACAGCCCATAAATGTCCCACTGTTGGGTTCGGGCCTCCTCCGTAATGGGAGGGAAATTAACCTACTATACCACGCTGGTCAGACGTGTTGGTATAGGGTTTTGTTCCGAGTTTTCCTTCTCTCGCATAAATGTTATATGCGTTTTATATCCTTTAGTCGTCTCGTACGATCACCCACAGGTAAGATATGGGGTGGTGAATAGTATTCTTACTCCGTCACCATACAGATAGGCGGCCAATCATAAAACTTGCCAATAACTTTTACAATATGTGCGAGTACATATTGCGTTCATCATCATCTCATAATCTCAGCCTATATATGTCCCACTTTTGGGCTCGGGCCTCCTTCACAACGAAAGGATAATTGATTTACTTATACCACGCTGGTCAGACGTGTTGGTATAGGCTTTTGTTTCAAGTTTTCTTTCTCACGCATAAATGTTAAATGCGTTTTATATCTCTTAGTCGTCTCATACGATCACCCACGGATAAGAGGTGGTGAATTGTATTCTTACTCCGTCACCACGGAAAGATACATACATACATATCATCACGCCATATCCCTTGTAGGGTAGGCAGAGAGAACAGAGTGCCAGAGAACTCTATCTCTGCATACTTCACTCGCTTCCTCAACATTCATAATTCATCAAACCACGGCAAGATAGACATAAATATTGCGTTGTTCCCAAGTAATTCGGATAAGAGAATGATGATGACGAACTAAAAATCTCTTTTTTAATTTACAAATTCAGTTTTAAGAAGCACTTAGTGTTTGGATATGATCAATGAATAAAACAAAATCAATAACGATTTTTACCTATACTGAATAAAAGTTCTACAAAATCAGACTGAGGCGTTTCTGAGTTTAGTAGATTCCAACAAATTGTTTAAGTTTATAAAGCGTGCACGAGATTCCACTCCTATATTTAGATAAACTCACATGATTCATGTAGGAATTAATTATCATACAATAAGACTTCTATTATTAAATTACAAATTCCTTACCATAATCATATTTTTTCTTATTCAAATTGTTTCGTCGTCTATATGTCATTGTAATCTAGGTATACAGGGTGGAAGTGGACCGCTCCCGAAAACAAAGACAGGTGACCCTACTAGTCCTACTTGTAATGATAGGCTAGAAAAAAATTCGAACAGGATATTTTTTTTTTTTTCACAAGTAATTTTATGTTTCTTTTTCACATTCCATCGTATTAGGACAGTGCCATGTAACGATAACTCGATAAAAAATACGTAACTATACTCAGATGAGAAAAGACGCAATCTATTCAAAACTCACGATCATATGTTCAAGAGTTCAACAACCTCGCGTGATGAAAATAAATTTTTTTTTCATCCGAATCGATTTTTTTTCTAGCCTATCATTACAAGTAGGACTAGTAGGGTTACTTGTCTTTGTTTTCGGGAGCGGTCCCCTTACACCCTGTATGTGAAAGTTTTTTTTTATTGCTTATGGTGGCTGGCGATCGAGAATATAGCGCACCTGATGCTAAGTGTCACTGCCGCCCATGGCCCTTTGCAACACCAAGGGTATAGCTAGGCCGCTGCCTACCATTACTAACCCCAAACCCACCCAGTTGGACTTCCGGCTCTCTCGCTCTCCAAAAGAAACGCAACAGGTACATAGCTATTCTCATACGTCAATCTTCTGTGAGAGTGTGGTAGTACCCCGGACGAACCGGCCCGCGGCTGAAGACAGAAAACTGTCAACAGCGTGGTACTACCACTATAAAAGTTTGTATGCATTCAGTCACTACATTTCATTTGACTATTGCTGGGCTCGAGCCTTCTCCACAATAGGAGGCAAATTGACCTACTATATACCACGCTGGTCAGACAGGTGAGTATAAACAATATATAAATATTATTTTGAATTTTCCTTCTCTTTAAACCTACTCAAGTACTTAAAATTATACATGACTGCACAGATAGTGTAGTAGACCAGATAGATATCTGTTTACCATGCCGCGTATAGCGGGTTCGATTCCGACGATTTTTGCGATTCACAAGCTGTTGTTTGTTGTTGTGGTTTAGTTGATCACTTGTATAGTCCCCCGCAATATAAGGATTTGTTCTTTAGTGCATGGTTTTATGTTTTACAACAAATGGTAACGGCGATTTTAATGATTTCTGGCACACAGAGAATTTCTGACGTGGATTTATTTTTTTTTATTTTTTTTTTATTATAATATACGCCAACATTCATGAAAAAGTATACATTCGCACCAGGATTACGGAGTTGCGATTGAATGCTAAAATTAAATAAATATTTTAAATGAAAATTTACCAAAAAATGAATAAAACATTCTATAAAGGTATCACCTATTGCCGTTAGGATTTAAACGTCCAAATATTGCCATCACGATTGTCAGTGACATTTACAATGATTTTATACATTATAGCATTGGACACTTACTGACATGATCGATGATGGGCCCGACATCCGGCGGACACACACGAACTTCCGTCCCTCTATTGTCCTTAGCCCCCCCGTTATTAAATATACCTACCTCCGCAATGAGCCCTCTAAGTGCATCCCGTGCACTACGCACTTCCGAGAATAGTAATGAGGTTTTAAAGCATAACGTTCCCAAAAAGTTTACGTCTAAGCCGGTATTAATTCTAGTAATTAAATGTCTACGTTTTAATATATTTGTAAAACAACAAAGATGGAGTAAATTTGCTTACGTAGATACTTTATAGAAATCAATTCCTTTTTTTTAATTATTTCATCAATTACAACCATGATTACGCAAGAAAAGTCCTCCCATTTCTATTCCTTATATTTTTATATAAAAAATTGTCGCCATCGACAAGTATCTATAGTGGTGTCTTATTTCGGTATATATCTACTTAACTTTAGGTATGTTTTAAATAAAATTTCTAGATGTCATGCTCACACTAAAAAAATCATTATTTATTATAAAATGTATTTATATTTTATTATTATTTGTAATTTCTTTATCCTGTTAGTATCGTGTAACTAAATAATAAACTTGAAAAAATCTTAAATATAGAAGAGAAGGAAACCTAGGCAATTTAAATTAAAACTTATACTTTTTGTGACATTCCTGAAGAATTAGGTCAATTTCGCTCTCATTCGAAGTAGAACAAAGTAAATAAAGCACTTCTAGATCAAAAGCTAAATAAGGAGTAATATGACTAGCTTATAAATATAGGCTCATATTATTAATAAAATAGTTGTGCTGTGTGGTAGCGGCTACGAATACTACTAACCCTTACTTTGCTCGTGGATGTCGTAAAAGACGACTAAAAGCCTTATAACGACCTGGGCCAACTCCATACTGATGCCGTTTGGTCAACAATTACATTCCCAAAAAGGGTTGACGTCTGGCAGGCGGCCGGTCATAAAACTATTGTCAATAACTTTTACAAAATGTACTATGAAAGAAGAGTACGTATTGTATCGATCCCAAGTAATTGGGATAATAGTAGCAGAATGAATATGATTGTTAAAAAATAATAGGGTCAAAACATTCAGATTCAATTGAATTTCCACTTCTTTATTTGAAGTCCATTAAAAAGTGAACCAAACCACCTATTTACTTCTTTACTATATATACTTAAAAATATATATGGCGGTATCTTATAAGGTTTTAATTACATATTGTAAGCTAAAAATGGTAAACAAAGTAATCAATTAATGAATGTGACTATAGTAATTAGGTAGGTACGAGGACAGTACATATTTTAAATACATATTAGTACGTAGCTGAATACCGATCAGAAAATATATTATTCTGATCGTCAGCAAATAATTAAAAACAATTACAATTAAAAAAAAATGTGTGTGTCAGCTCCGACGCACGACTGGAGTTTACTCCTTAAGTACGATTATCAAAACAGGCGCAAAAAAAAGCTCATTTGACTAAAAATAATATATATATATATATATATATATATATATATATATATATATATATATATATATATATATATATATATATATATATATATATATATATATATATATATATATATATTATATTTACATTTATTAAAACTGTTCAGTGAAGTATTATCTCACGTCAGAAAGTGAAAGGTGCGCAGAATAGGTTGCGCACCAAAAACGTAACTAGGTCATTCGATCACTAGATTTTACTCCTCAAATTTTTCTCATACCGGGCGCCTTATATGAAAATCGATTCTTAAGGAGTAAACTCCAAAAATATATTATTGTAAAAAGTAACAACTGTAAATAAATTTATCGTAGTAGCAGGATAACTGTTGACAGTTTTCTGTCTACACTCGCAGCCGGTCCGTCCCGGATAGTAACCGCATTCTCGTAGAAATCGACGTCTTGGCAGTGACAATGTGCTGTTGCGCTTCGTTCGGTGAACGAGAGAGCCGAAAGCCCAACTTGGGTGGGTTTTGGTTAGTAGACAGCGGTCTTGTTGTACCCCTAGTATTGCAAAGGTTCATGTGCGTCAGTAACACTTACCACTCATCAGGTGTGTTGTTGGCGCCACCGATGACAAAGATCGGGTACCGGTGGCCCGCTCGCACGGCGAAAAGAGGTGTTTGCAGGGTGGGTCTATGGCAGGGTTTCTTAAACTTTTTGTAGTCGCGGACCACATTCACAATTCAAACAATTCACGTACCCCTGTCAAAAAATATTTTGGTTTTGAAAAAAAGACGGCCACGCGCCCTTTCAGGGACCCACGACCCACTGCGGACCCCTGATACACATGCCACGGACCCCTAAGGGGTACGTGGACCCCACTTTAAGAAACCCTGGTCTATGCTGTTGCGCGCCGCCTCTTCCGTCGCCCCGGACCAATTTGGCGGGGCGCGACCAGGTCCATAGCACAACGCAAAAAAAAAGGTGTGTTGTTGGCTCGTTTGCCGCCACATGCAAAATAAATTAATGTTATTTATTACATAACAGATTGATTTAAAGTAACTAAAAGCAATTATTGTAAACTACCATTTGTAAGTCCATAATTAATAAATGCATTTTAACTCGAATTACAACTAAAATCTCATACACAATATAATAAAATATTCTGCTGAACATTACGAACACATTTATTTAATTACTATTTAAGACGGTGCTCAATATATTTAAAGGTAGCCGTTAAATGGTTCTTCATCATGAAAAGGGAAGTCCGATAATGCTAATTGGTCCTTAACAACTGGTTAAACAGTCGTAAAAAAAGACTTAATCGCCGACGTAACCGATCAAGCAAAATACTGTGAGCCCTGAGATATTACTACTGCCTGTTTTTAAACTAACGTTTATGGAAATATTCAGGTATTTATTTATGTACCTATAACATAGTACGAAAGGAAGTTCCCAAGTACAATCTTTACTATTAACTACTGTCTTTAGTATTTCTTTGAAATGCTCAGCTTTGTGTTTAAATTCCAGCCATCTGTTTTTTTATTATGGTACGTATAAATATCTTAATAGCTTCCATTACTATTATATATACTTGTCCAGGTCTATACGCGCAGGCCATCGACGAAAAAGACCGGGTCTTGATGACCCACTCGCACGTCGTGGAGAATTGCGGAGCGAGTCTATGTGGTCACGCACCTCTTTATATATCGCCCCGGACGGATTTAGAGGGGTGTGACAAGACCATAGTCCGCCGCAAAAAAAGGTCTATTATACACGCAATTCTATATTTGCCCCTATTGAGTCAGTGGTCTTTACTACTATGATATTGTTATACTACGCTGGGTTGTTATAAGATTTAACTTCGCACTCTCATTTCCTTGCAGTAATTTTATTTGCTTGAAATCTATGAATTTTTTTAAAGACACGAAATGATGATGAATTGACAGTGCCTATGTGGTGGTGCATAACGAATGTAATATTTCATCACCTCCTGTTTTCAATGTCAATAGTAATCCTGTGAATAACATTATACAAATTGCAATCGTCAACTCGCCTGTAATGGTATCGCCGCACTGTTGACCGTTTTCTGTCTACAGCCGTATCGCGATCTGTCTGAGCTACTACCATGCTCTAGCAGAAAATTGACGTCTGAGCTCTGGCATTGTGTTGTTTAACTTCGTTCGGTAATAGATGGTAGCCCAACTTTCTGGGTAGGTTTTGGTTGTCTTGGTATTGCAAGTATCCATGAGAGGCGGTAACACTTACCATCACATGTACTCCTTGCTCGTTTGACAACATAAGCAATGAAAAAAGATAATGATACTATACCGCCTTGGGGAGGCCTGTCTAATATACCGAAGACAAAGATCGGGTACCGGTGCCCCGCTCGGACGACGAAGAGAGGAGTTTTTGCATGGTGGGTCTATGGGGTCACGCGCCGCCTCTTCCGTCACCCCGGATCACATCCATAGTCCACCGCAAAAAGAAAAAGGGCTGTCGAATATAAATGGCAATAGGCTCATGAATGAATAAATTATATTTTTACTGCGTAACTACATAGGAAACTCCGTTGAAAGGCATGCAAAAGAATCATATATTCAAGATTATATCATAGATTTCAAGTTGCAAATTACTAGTACACAATGTAACAATGGTAGTAAATATTTAAAACTAATATATTTTTTAACATCTTCACAAACCACTAGATTTGTAGTCCCCCTCGGCCGACTGCTCTCCGGGGCGGTGCCACCGTCTGGCAGGTGCGCGAGCGCACGTGCGTCGCAGCTTTAGACGCTATGTCTATTATGGATTACTTTTTGATATAGACTATTACGCTAATTATTTGTTTAAACAAAATATAAAGGTGTTTTTAAAATCTTAAATCCATTTATAACGTTTTTATGATAGATAATTTTATTAAGATAATAAATAAATGAATTTTCAGAAACACGTAGGTTTTAATGAGGTATTGTCGATTAATAATTAGATATGAGGTTAGCATATTTAAATTTTTGAAATTTTAAATCTATAAACGGATAGAAAAGTGTTAATTTTAGTTTCTATACTGTTTCTGAAAATGGGCATGTTAATACGCCGAGTTAACAAATTTCATGCCCTTGTTAGTTTCAAGTCGATGGAATGCAGTTTTTACTTTTTTGTTGAAGTCAAATGCATACCTAATCAATTTAAAAGTCAACAACGAACGAACTAATTCAAGTTCAACTCATATTATAAATAAATGTATATGTATTTTGTACACTAAAATTAATATTAGGTACCAAAACATCTATCGCAGTACATACATACATATCATCACGCCATATCCCTTGCAGGGTAGGCAGAGAGAACAGATTACCAGAGAACTCTATCCTTGCATACTTCACTCGCTTCTTTAACATTCATAATTCTCTTCATACACCGCTCGCCGGTTTCGGAGACTCTTGACTCCACCTTCTTTCAGTACGTGACCAATCTGGTCTAGGCAGGTGAGTCTCGGTCTCCCCTGGTACCTACATCCTTCCACTTTCGCATTGTATATCTTCTTAACCAGACGTTCGTTCGGCATTCTTTCCACATATCGGTAATCTATGTATGTATATATTATCTAATGTCTATCACAGTAATTAATATAACTCTAAACGAGTCATTTGTGTCATGTACTCTACACTAAAGTGTTCTTTCTGTTGTTCTCCAATGCTATGATATGTTATTTTCAAGTACAGTTTAAGAGGAATCGTTTTATATTATTCTTTTTATTGATCCATAAGCAGCAATTACTACTTACCATTTCAATGGCGTTCTGGCTAATTTGTAAACATAATCAAGTTAAAATCGACGCTGGAATGGGTTTTCAATCTTACCATCGTATTGAAAATCTCTAACAGTATAGTGCTCAAAGCTAGAATAGGATACGAAGATTCTATCTTTTTCGTGATAGTGGAACACAACCTACTTCGATCTGATGTACAAGTTTCAGAAATTGAACTTATAAGATATCGCAAATATGAATAATTTATCTAAAAGAGGAATATGATTATTACAATTAAGAAAAAAAATAATAAAATGCACGAAGATTTGAAGGCGTTACAATAGATATATCTCGGAGTTAAAAGCATTATCACAATTTAACGCTCCGATAATAATGTTAAAGATATAATGCTACCTTTGTTCGTAATTACTAGGTACACATTACTAGGTACACATACACCATCATGGTGCATCTAGACAATCGAAAAATAGCAGTACCTACTTTATATATATATATACTAGCAGACTCGGCCACGCGTTGCTGTGGCTGAGGTAGTCTCAGTAACCCGTGGTGGTTATGCTAATAAATTCTAGCTTATATGAAAACGTTTCTACGTTTAACATAGCGCCATCTATTAAATATTTACGCAATCTAGTCAACAGATACCACCATCTGTTAGAATCGTTTGGAGATAACAGATAATTGTGACTGTCAAATAATAATAGACAAATAATTTGCAATGAAATAATATTGTGACTATAAATTGAGATGGAAGCTACCCTATCTTTTAAGTTGGATCAAACTACACTTATTATGCAAATTTGATTAAAATCGGTTAAGTACTTTAAGAGTGCATGGATGATAAATGGCCTGTGATGATGATGTGATGATGATGCGGCGGAACTACTGGGATGTAGTGAATATCATATAAAAGTTCTTTACAACGTTTTCGTTTTCCATCAAAATTCCCACAAGATACCATTAACAGTGTAGCCATAGCACTGTTGATGATGGTGACAATTTGACATAGACAATTACTAAACTTTTTTTTTTTAGGGGGGTTTATGGTCGGCGCTCTTCTCGCACCACTGCGTCCGGGGCGAGAGAGGGGCGTACGCACGCATACCCGTAACCCACCCATGAACCTTGTCTACGTCGTTGGACCGGCCACTGGAGCAGCGTGAACTTGTCGTCAGTGGCCGGCCCGACGGAATACCCCCTGAGGGGTACCCTCTCCTTGAGCGAGGTAAGGGGGCGGACAGCGGTCCCTCCTCGCGCGGTCAGCCTCTCGGCGGATGACGGACTAATTCCCCGGTCCAGTCACCCGCGGCCTCAGCTAGGGCGGCATCAGGCGCAGGTAATTGCGCCTACGCCGCCCCAGTCGCCAGCGGCAGTTCGCGTCGTCGAGGAGATGCTCCTCGCGCACGCGCTCCGCCGCCTCCTTCCGCGAGACTACTGCCTCGCAGAAAGCTGCGACCGCGTCCCAGTTCCTGACGCTGTCGAGCATTGCCCTGGCGATGGTCGTCAGCGTCAGGTCGGCACCGATGGTTGCGACGAGTTCACGGCGCTGCACTGCCCAAGCGGCACAAGCCTCGAGCGTATGCTGCGCCGTATCCTCGTCGCAATCGCAGTGGTGGCAGGACGGTGTACTTACCCTCCTGACGACCGTGTACAGGTATTTGGCGAAGCATCCATGCCCCGTCAAAACCTGCACCAGTCGGAAGGAGAGCACCCCGTGCCGCCGTTCCAACCACTGCATCAGCACCGGCCGGAAGGCCTCCACGGTCCGCACACCGAACTATAACGTGACACTGGCACCAAAAGCTCGTATAAGTTGCTGATTGCCTATTCACAAAGAGAAGAAGAAGAAGAACGTTTATGATGATGTCAATCAACCTTTTTAGAGTTACATACCCAAAAGATAAAACAGGACCCTATTACTAAGACTCTGCTGTCCATCCGTTGCTTTGCCTGTCTGTCACCAGGTTGCTTTCATGAACTGTGATAGTTGGACAGTTGAAATTTTCACAGATGATGAATTTCTTTTGCCGCTACAACGACAAATACTAAAAAACAATAAAATAAATATTTAAGGGGCCTATGTGTTTATCAGGCTCTAAACTATCTGTGTACCAAATTTTATTTAGATCGGATCACTAGTTTTGGCGTGAAAGAGCGACAGACAGACAGAATTACTTTCGCATTTATAATATTAGTAAGGATATATTTATATTATTTTCTTAACCCGTCATTCAATTTAAAGTTTTAATTTATTTTTAATGATTGCTTAGCCAAAGTAACTCGATGGATAGACTATAGGAGCCGTTATATTAAACACCCATAGTATATAGTTGTGAACCAGTCCAGTGTCACGCTAGTGGCGCAACTAGTCCGCTATTGGACAATAGACGTCAACAATGGTAGCAAGTCACCGTAGACAAGTCAAGTAGCTATGTTATGTTGCCACAATGTTACTCGACACTGCGCACAAACCTGTCCACTTTCGAAATAATATA
Source organism: Lymantria monacha (assembly GCA_905163515.2). Classification (NCBI taxonomy): domain Eukaryota; kingdom Metazoa; phylum Arthropoda; class Insecta; order Lepidoptera; family Erebidae; genus Lymantria; species Lymantria monacha. The sequence goes on along the minus strand of LR991092.1, from coordinate 12,576,069 downwards.
TATGAACGCAAGGACTACGTAGGTATAATGAGATTACCTTTTTTTTTTTCCGACGACGCCCCGACGGCGAAAGCTGTCGCCCTCACGCAGTGGCCTCACGTCGGGTGACCGGACAATTCCCCGCGTCCGATCACCCGAAACCTCGGTCAGGGTGGCATCAGGCGCAGATATTCGCGCCTGCGCCGCCCCGGCCGTTCCGCCGCCTCCTTCTGCGAGATGACAGCTTCGCAGAAGGCGGCGACCGCGTCCCAATTCCTGACGCTGTCGACCATCGATTTCGCGATAGCCGGCAGCTTCAGGTCGGCACCGATAACAGCGATGAGGTCACGGCGCTGACCGTCCCAGCTCGGACATACCTCGAGCGTATGTTGCGCCGTGTCCTCGTCACTACTGCAATGGTGGCAGGACGGAGTCCACTCCCTCCACGAGACCGTGTGCAGGTACAAGCCGAAGCAACCGTGCTTCGAAAATACCTGCACCAGCCGGAAGGAGAGGACACCGTGCTGCCGCTCCATCCACTCCATTAGTACGGGCCGGAGGGCCTCAACGGTTATAACACCATGTCTAGGCCTCTCCAGCCACGTAACCCAACGGGCGATGACGGCTCGGCGGGCATCCTCGCGCCAGGTGGCTAATAATGAGATTACCTGCTGCTATCATTTTAGCCCAACGCTGTCCACTGCTGGACGTAGGCCTCCCTCATGGTACGCCACAGAGTGCGGTCCTGTGCCGTTTGCATCCATCGACGCCCAACAATTTTCACTAGATCGTCTGTCCACCTAGTGCCCCCCATTCCGCCCCACCACCCCGCGTCCTACACTGCGTCGTCCGGTACGTGGTCGCCACTCAAGAAACTTTTTTCCCCAGCGGTTGTCGGTTCTTCGAGCGATGTGGCCAGCCCATTGCCACTTCAGGGTGCTAATTCTTCGTGCTATGTCGGTTACACCCGTTCTTCTGCGGATTTCCGTATTACGGATTCTATCACGCAGAGAAATCCCGAGCATAGCCCGTTCCATAGCAAGCTGAGCGATTTTGAGCTTAGTTATGAGGCCTACATTTAGGGACTACGTTTCCGTGCCGTAAGTCATCACTGGTAACACACACTGGGTGTAAACCTGTGTTTTCAGACACTGAGGTATTTTGGACGAGAAGATCCTCTTAAGTTGCCCGAACGCTGCCCAACCGAGTTGGATTCGTCGGCTGACCTCTTTCTCGAAATTGGATCTACCTAACTGGACTGTTTGTCCAAGGTAAACATAATGATCGACAATTTCGAGAATCGCATTGCCAACTATGACCGTCACAGGAATGACATGGGCATTTGACATGACTTTCGTCTTGTCCATATTTTTTCGTAACCCCACCAGTTGGGATACCCAGCTGAGATCATTGAGCATGGTGCCAAGGTCCTCCATGGATTCTGCCATAACGACGATATCGTCTGCAAATCGAAGGTGAGTGTGTATTACGTATACGTATATTCGCCGTTAATGTTAATACCGAGTCCGGTCCAGTCTAAGAGCTTGAAGATATCTTCCAGTGCAGTGGTGAACAGTTTCGTAGAGATGACATCTCCCTGTCTCACGCCTTTCTGCAACTGGATCAGTTTCGTACTCTTATCCCGGATACGGACTGACGTTGTGGCGTTCCTATACAAACACTTCAGCACTTCGATATAACGATGGTCGATTTGGCACCGCTGAAAGGACTGCAGCACCGCCCAATTTTCGACTGAATCAAAGGCTTTGTCATAGTCCACAAACGCTATACACAGCGGCCTCTGTGTATAGCGTTTTGTACTCCTCGGTCTTCTGGATAATCTGCCGAAGCGTGAGAATATGGTCTATGGTGCTATAGCCTTTTCGGAAGCCAGCTTGTTTGGGCAGCTGGAAGTCATCAAGCTTGCACGTGAGTCGATTGGTAATGACCCTCGAAAACAACTTGTAGACGTGGACCAAGAGTGAAATGGGTCTGTAGTTCTTTAGAAGAGCTTGGTCACCCTTCTTGAAGAACAGCACCACCATACTCCTGGTCCACGACTCTGGAACGTCGCCCCTGAGGATAACGGAATTAAATAGCTTTTGAAGGGCTTTTAAGACCGGCTTACCGCCTGCCTTTAGTAGCACTGCCGTAATTCCGTCATCTCCCGGTGCCTTACCGTTTGGTAGTTGTTCGACAACAATTCTGATCTCACACAAGCTCATGTCCGGGATTTCTTCGGTATAGTGCCGAGTTAGCTTGGATCTGGGATGTTGGACCAAGCCAACAACAGGACTTCGGGATGATTTAAATAACTGTCCATAAAACCTTTCGACCTCTCCCAAGATTTGACTCTGGGATGAAATGACAGTGCCGTCATCGGGCTTCAGCTTACTCAATTGGCTTTGCCCAATAGACAGATCTTGTGCGAACACCACTCTATCGCTTCTTTAACATGGAGCGTATTAAATTGGCGAATATCTCGATGCACAGTCCTGGAGATCTGCCTATTTAGCTGCCTGTGTTCGGACCAATCGGCTGAAGACTGTACTGTCATTTCTTTTCTCCGCTCCATGAGCCTGAGAGTCTGGTCAGAAAGTTTTTTAGGTCTATTGGCACGGTGAGCCTTGAAGAACTTCGACCCAACTGCGTGGACAGTTTCCACGAACCTGTTGTTCATATCGTTCGGAGATTCACACTCGTCTAGACATTGGAAGCGATTGTGTAGTTCGAGTTGAAAGCTTTCGAGGTTCTGGTATTGGACAGGTGTAGGTCGGAGGGTAGACTTCATCAAGCGTGACCGTTCGACTTTTGTATGGATATTTAATGTGCCTCGTACAATTCGGTGATCGGTCCCAGTTTTAATCCTGCTGATCACTAAAACATCATTGAATATATGTCGTTTGTCCGACAAGATAAAGTCTATCTCGTTTTTTGTTGAACTATCGGGGCTAATCCAGGTCCATTTCCTTTGTGGCTGCTTTTTGAAGAAGGAATTCATCATAAAGAGGCTTTCCTTCTCCAGAAATTCAGCCAGTTTCTGACCCCTCTGGTTTCTCTGTCCTTATACATTTTTTCCCACTCTCAACTCATCATCACTCCTTTTGCCTAGATTCGCGTTAAAGTCTCCCATAACCACCGTGAAATGGGTTTGGACGCGTGTATGGCTTTCGAGATATCCTCGTAAAAGGCCTCCACCTCGTCGTCGGAGTATGCCGAGGTCGGTGCGTATACTTGTATGACCTTCAACGAATACCGTTTGGTAATTCTGGGTATAAGATATGCTAGCCTTGTCGACACACTCTCGATCCTCTCCACGTTGCCTACGAGAGACCTGCGAACGATAAACCCTATACCGCCTTGGTACGGGTGATCTCCCTCCCGGTAGAAGATCAAATTTCCAGACCGGAGGATTATCGTGCCCTCGCCATCTCTTCGCACATCTGATAATCCTACAATGTCCCAGCGGATTTTGCTCAATTCCTCTTCCAGCTCGATGACCTTCTCGTCGGTCCTGAGTGTCCGAATGTTGTGTGTTACCAAGGCCAAGGGTCGTTTTGATTGGTAGCTTGATTGCTGCCGGGGATTCTTAGCACCTCCTACTCCATCGCTACCAGGCCCGCTACTACAATGAGCCCGTAGGATAGCGGAGCTGCCGTGACCGGAGGCCGTTTTTTTATTTGTGCTTATCATTAAGGGGTTTTGAGACATAATCGTCACGCTTGGCAGGCGGGTTGGCGATCGCAGTGTGGTGTTATACGTATCCCAGGAGAGAGCTGCTGCCCTCTCTCCTGGTGGACCCTTAGCCGATTTTTACGACTCCCGCGGGCAAGCAAGGAGTGGCGACACTTGTATTCTATCCCGTCGCCACACGGGCAAACCTGCTGCTATGCAACTATCAAAAAAATAAATGTGTTTAACTAGCACAAACAACGATAGAACAAGATTTAGAGTAGGCAACGTCCAGGCTTTGACCCTGGTATTGCAAGGGTCCATGAGCGATAGTGCCGCTTACTATCTAGTGTGCTGCTTGCTCGTTTGCCACCTAAATTGTTGCCACCTAAAAATGTCACCTATTTTAAAGTAGTTAATTAAATAAATTTAATAGATAGTAGTAGGACCACGCTGTGAACAGTTCTCTGTCTGCAGCCGCGGGCCGGTCCATCCGGGGTAGTACCACACTCTCGCAGTAGATTGACGTCTGAGTAACGGCAATGTGCTATTGCGCTTCGTTCGGTAAGCAAAAGAACCGGCAGCCCAACTGGGGTGGGTTTGGGGTTTGTATTGGTAGGCAGCGGCCTAGCTATATCCTTAGTATTGCAAAGGTCCATGGGCGGCAGTAACACTTATCATCAGGTGTGCTGTCCGCTCGTTTGCCACCACAAGCAATAAAAAAAAATAGTTAAGTCAATATAATATGGTTTTATAACAATAAAAACATTTGGTTAATAATCCCCTGTTTACAGTGAATGCTTATATTCTGTATGGTGAAGCATGTCAATTCATGTCCACCCTTAAGCTTAGTGATGTAAGTAAAGAAACGAGCAAGTACAATTGCCCGGAAACGGAAGGCGCGCGTTTCGCGATCTCCCGGCAAAATTCGGGCAACAGCTGCGCTTGCGCAGTCGAGACGCGGCCGCTACTCCCGCCAGCTGCTATCTAATAGGTCATTTCCGCTTTTTCTACCATAACGTACAGATATCCTAACTCTGTGTTAGTAAAATGTCCTGCGATTTATACCTTTACTCCCTGCGTCCTGCGATTTATAACTTAAATAGATTCACGCTTCACAACGCGATAATAAATAAGTATGGCAAATAAGTAATAAGTTATTTCTAACTTTTAAATTAAATTATTTGAAAAATAACTACTGAATGCAATTACCCTTTTTAGTTAAAACAGAAGTTCTCTTGCGGATACATTTAAATTAATGCATGCATATTTAGGGAACAAAAAATAAGTGACATTTTATTTTAAGCATACTACAGGGGAGATAACGAAAGCTGCCTTCAATTTATCACCTGGATTAGAAAAAATGTCAGTCGGAATAGTTGATTGCAAGAGGGAATAGAGACACATATGAATCAAATTATTTATAATTTTGAAACATTTTCAAACAAGGCGACTCTATTTCTAAATACATTTTAATAAAAACTCACAGCTGTTAACATTATTTTTCTACATGACTTTTTCAGTTCAAACAAATGTGTATCAGAAACGTTCGACTTCTTATTTAATTTTATAATTAAATTATTAAAATATAATTTGTCACAGTCTCTATATAAGTTATATAGAGACTGTGACAAATTTGTTGTGTTATATCGAAATAGGAGCAGATTTAGCTGTTATTTTGATTTTTGGAATCAGAACTACGATTATCATCTCAGCTCATATTTGTCCCGCTGTTGGGTTCGAGCCTCCTCCATAATGAGAGGGAAATTGAACTCCTATACCACGCTGGTCAGACGTGTTGGTATAGATAGGGTTTCGGTTCTAGTTTTCCTTCTCTTGCATAGATGTTATGCCTATGCATTTTATATCCCTTAGTAGTTTTTCACGATCACCTACGGGTAAGATCAGGGGGTGAATTGTATTTTTACTCCGTCACCACACGGAAAGTTACGAGTATATTCTATGACAATAAAGAAACAGAATTATAAGCATAATAATTTATTACAGGAAATGTGATTAACGTCAAAGAGACCATTAATAATAATAATAATAAAATAATTTATTTCTCTCAAAAGGTTACAGTGGTTTCTTAAATATACCCAGTACACGATTTGTCTTAGTTTAACCTTGTGAGAGCTGGAGTCTGAAGTAGGTTCGAAACCTGTATGACAGATCTCCAGGCTCTCTTCTTTTTATGATACACAAAGATACTTAGTATAGTTAAAAGAAACTTATTAATATATACACGGCAACTTCAATATTGAGGTAATAAACTTAATCTTAGATTATTTAATTATGTGTGTGTGTGTGTTGTGTGTGTGTGTGTGTGTGTGTGTGTGTGTGTGTGTTATTTTTGAATATTGATAATATTTTCGGTTTCAGTATAACTTAGGCTAAACAGCCATTTTGTGACAGCCTTTTTGCACTCGAATCTATTTTTGGGGTGTATATCTAGATTTTTATTTAGTTTGTTGTAATTAAATTATTATCTGCGCATATACTCTCGTGTGTGATAATTAGAGAGAGAATACAAGATCTGTAATAAAAGATTAGGCTTAAATATTTCTATTGATTTAAAATACATGTGTTATTATTGTTGAGTAAACTGAAGCCAAAGACCCCGAACGTTTTTTTTTTTGCTGAATCACTTGAAGTTAACCCCTCGACGAAGTGCATATGTCAGTAAAAAGTAATTCGATTACCCTCGGAGCGCCTCTCCATCTGTCGATCCCTGCCGCAAAGGACGCAAAAAGCCACGCGCTCAAATACCTTCTTCCGCCAACCTGCTTCCGCTGCTCAGTCAATGCTATCGAGCGCCTTTTATCGCTTATGTTGATGTTTTAGAAACTTAACGACTTGATAATTTATTTCGTAGTTTACTTCTTTCTTAAATGACTAACTTTATTAAAACTAGTAAACTAAGAAATAAGCAAACTAGCTTGCAACTAGCTGCCCAAAGAATTATTAAGAATGTTCCTTCTTTAAGACTTTTCTATTCCATCTATAAATAGAGAAGATACTCTTCTCTCTATCTATACCTATATATAAAATGTAGGTGTTTAATAAAATATTAATACAGATTGGTGCAGCGATTTTGGAGTACATAGGGAACATATATGCATGTTCCTAATGTGCTCCCAAACGTCTACACAAATTTTGATAAAATTCAATAAATCTTCAGATTAGTGTAGAAGTAATCCGGTTTAGTTGCGATCAGAACAATCGATCGCTCAAACCTATATTTTTCATTCATAATTTTTATTTTCAACTTGTTTATTTTTTCTTTCATAATTTTTATTTTTAACTTTTTATTTTCTTTCATAAAATTGTTATTTTCATTTTATTTTTATTTTCCTTCATAATTTTTATTTTTAACTTTTTATTTTCTTTCATAATTTTTATTTTCATCTATCTACATGCGAACAATATAATACTATCCAATACTCCACGCGAGAGGGACAACTAGTAAAATCTAGATTATAACTTATATTTTACTATATATAGATTTTTCATAGTCTATTTATTTGCAATAAAGTAACATAGCTACCCATATTAGATGCTTAATCAAGTAATCTAATACACTTCACTTTTAAAAATTTTGATTTGAATTACCACCAAAAAAAGAGCACTCTATTTAGGAACGTAACATATCGACAACTGTGTATCGGTATTGAAAACATCCGAAAAAGCGTGTAATGTGTACATCTGGTAACCGGTGATGAAATATCGACGTTCGAAGATAGGACGGAACTACTAATGCGCCGTACTCATATTTACGTTATTTTTATCTAAACACGCACATCGTAACTCTTAAGTATGTTTATCGTAGTTAACTTGTATGAAGGTGTATCGTGTGTAATTTTATGACTTTTTTATCGAGTGACATATTTATTTGTAATCTACTTTACGAGTCCTTGAGAAGCTCATACGGGTACTTAAGGGTTAAAGTGGCATTTTTATTAGGTGCTACCTTTTTGTTTCTTCATTCTATACTACATATTCTTCTTAGGCCTAACTTTTTAAGCATGATATAGCGACTGTTCTAAGATTAATACTGGTTATAGATATAATAAGAATGCAATGCCTTATTCATTTTTAAAAAAACACAAAGGACGCACTAGGACTGCCGACATAAGTGAAAACTTAAACCTATGAAAATAATGAATATTATAAATTAAAATAGACCAACAAGTACGCATTTCAGCTAATTTCACGACGGTCACAGTGTTTACTTCGCTGCATAGCAAGAATACCTCATGCATGTGATTGGGATCTACCGACTCACTCTCTTTCTTGCTCTTACTTTCTACCTAAGTGTATCTTTCTTTTCTGTTTGAATATTGGACGCTACTCGTTGCTAACGCTCGTGCTGGCCTGTAACAGGTATACTACGCGCATGCGTTCGAGTGCTATTGCGTTAAACATTTAACGCAACCTTGTTGGAAGTCGTATTAGAAGTTTCACTTAAAAAAAAAACATTTTTTACAGGCAAGTATACACAGTACACACGCATATCATGGCTGCGTGGCTCTATAACTGCGTGATCTTTTCCATTGTTTAACATACCACTGACACCTTGGATATTTAATTGACTTCAATTAGCTACCTGTAAAAGAATATATATGTCATAATTAGTGTTTATGAAGTACGCTGCTTCTTGATTCTTCCTTACTAATAGACTGAATTTGGTTAGCCAAAGGCAAAAATGCTATGGCGTATTCTCTTGAATATTTGATTATCTTTTAAAATGCCTTACCGCATTCCCTTCGCCTTTTTTTCAGTTGGCGTATAGAGTTGTTTAAAAATAATATTTGAGCTTAAATGGACAACGGATTGCAGAACTTTGTCTGAGCTCTTGCACTCACTTTTTCAATAAGTTGTTATTCTTACAAAATATAAATAAAGAAGATATGCTGCAACAAATTCATACGGATTGCAATATTGGGTATAGAATTATAAGAAATAAAATACACTGCTAGTGAAGAACTAACTGCATAGACGGTTTGACGGTCCAAGTAACGACTTCGGATCTATCTATACACAATTAAGTTTATTGTGATGTCGACAAATGTGCGCATCTGGCTGGTTTTTGAGTATGTTAATTGTAAATTGGAGAAAAAAAAAACCTCAAAATATTATACCTACCCATCTAGTCAGCGTAGTGTAGAAGGCTTATTCCCTTCACCTGGAGGAGAAACATGCTAACAGTACATATTTAGGTTTAGAAAAAGTAGAATTGTAAATTGATAAAGTTCCTCGCGAGAGAAGGATTTATATACCTTTTTTTTTGGGTGGGCTACGGTCGGCGCACTCCTCGCATCACTCCGTCCGGGGCGACAGAGGAGCGTAAGCACGCACACCCGTAACCCACCCGTGACACCTCGCCTTCGTCGTTGGACCGAACACCGGAACAGCGTAAACATGACGTCGGTGGCCGGCCCGATGGAATACCTCCCTAGGGGCACCCTCTCCTTGACCGATGAACTCGGGGAGGACCTCGGTCTTTCCTCACGCGGTCAGCCTCTCGGCGAGTGACGGACTAATTCCCCGATCCAGTCACCCGCGGCCTCAGCTAGGATTTATACCTTTAGCTTTTTGTTTTTATTAAGCTAAATAAAATGTTTAGGTATTTAAAATTCTATCATCATCCTCCTACTCTTATCCCAATTGCTTGGGGTTGATACAATATGGGTTGGTATTGTTTTTACAGTAGATACATATTGTAAAAGTTATTGGCAATAGTTTTAACCCAACCATCCTCGGGAATGTAATTGCTGACCAAACGGCATCTGATGGAGTTGGCCTAAGTCGTTATAAGGCTCTTAGTCGTCTTTTACGATAACCACGAGCAAAGCAAGGGTTGGTAGTATTCGCAGCCGCTACCACTCAGCATTATTTTTATTATTAGGTATTTAAAATTCTATAATATCATTAATATATATTTTTAATACTGTTACGATAAATTATTGATACCATAATTCTCTTGTTGCAGGTAAGTCCGCATCTCCAATTTCAGCTGAGATTTTAACAGACTTTAATTACAGGTAAACTTCGTGTAATCTTATTATAAACATTTGTTAGAAACTCGTGTAAAACGAGATTAAGCTGCTCGCGTGCTTTTAATGCCATGATCTATTGTATTCGGTAGATAATCCTATTGTCACTATACAAGTTAGCGCCTGGCGAAACGCCTTATCTCTATTTATCTTGTTCCCATAGCAAGAATAACAGATTAGGTAATCTATTCAGCTATTTATGTTATCTATTGTGGAATGTCTTCGTTGTCTCTTTATCCTGCAATTTGTAAACGATAGTGTCAATTAAAAACCTTAAATTTAACCTATGAAATTAATACTATCTGTAGCTTTGGTTCGGTCTGTAAAAAAGAATTTTTGTGAACTGAAAGCCGTGAACATTCACATATCAGTATATCGACGTCGGTTATTGGGCTCAGGCCTGACAAAGGAGAGAGAATGCCATCATTACCATATTTAGTACTCCTGCATAGAAATCGTATCCAGGATACCTCAGCATGAAAGTACAATATAAAATACTTGACCACTGCTCCGACTATACACGCAAATCGTTAGGAGATGACGGATAATGGGCATAATACTTTCATTAATATTAATTGATGAATTTGATGATAATAACGGTTCGATACCAACGCAGAACTATTTTTGATGTGATTCATAAAGGATTGTTCTGAGTTGATGTGTAATTTGTATCTGTTAATATTTTTTGTTAAATCTTTCACGTTTTTGGAGTTGACTCCTTAAGCATCGATTTTCATATAAGGCGCCCGGTATGAGAAAATTTGAGGAGTAAAATCTAGTGATCGAATGACCTCGTTACGTTTTTGGTGCGCAACATATTCTGCGCACCTTTCACTTTCTGACGTGAGATAATACTTCACTGAACAGTTTTAATAAATGTAAATAAAAATATATATATTATTTTTAGTCAAATGAGCTTTCTTTGCGCCTGTTTTGATAATCGTACTTAAGGAGTAAACTCCAGTCATGCGTCGGAGCTTTTTTTTCATAGTACATATTGTAAAAGTTATTGGCAATAGTTTTATGTCTAGCCTGCCAGACGTCAGCCCTCCTTGGGTATGTAATTGTTGACCAAACGACATCAGATGGAGTTGGCCCAGGTCATTATAAGGCTCTTAGTCGTATTTTACGACATCCACGAGCAAAGTAAGGTTGGTAGTTTTCATAGCCGCTACCACACTGCTTTCTCTCAAAATTATTAGTAAATAATATGAAATTTTAAATTTAGATATTTGAAAAAAAAGAGCGTTACCAATCGGATGTCTTAAAATAACTAACATATTATCCATATTTCACACTGACGCAGCAACAAAGCCAATTTACTCAAAATCTTTAACATCTGTTCGGCAAGGTGTCTTGCCACACCAACTATTCAATATTAACACACGCATACTAGAGCCCGATACAAAGTAATCCAAAATACATTTTATTGCATGTCCAAAATTGATTTTTATAGCACTTTAATTCTGTATCTAAGATTGTAATCAAATTACGTACAAGTTGTTTTTGTGTCGTTGAAAGTTTGATTATTTCTATTATTTCGAGAATTAGATTATGCTTACATGAAATAAATCTATTTTGTACGGACGGACGTACGGATTTTATCGCATCTAAATTAGTTTTAATTGTTTAAACGTAATGTTACACAGTCACAAAAAGGTCAAAGAGTTTTCCGTATAGTAACAAAGCAAGAATGCGATTCACTTTTCTGTTCCGTTGCTAACGTTGAACACTGAGAGATTTAAACGGACAAAATTATTGTTGCCCTCTCTTGCAGAGAGGGCAACTTCTAAATAAAGTGCGATTTAACATATAAATCGTATAGGTATTATATCAGTTTAAATTAATAATAATATTAGTTTAATTTATTGTTTAAAAGAATTATGACTAGCGTATCTTAACAACGCAAACTGATGTGATATGTGCTCACCATCGGATGATACATTAAACATAATGGAGTCTACTGAATGAAATAAGCAAAAACAGTATTCAATGACAGGCATGTACGAGCTTTCCTTCTTTTTTTTTTTTTACTTTTCTCAGCTTCTAAAAATCAGCTGAAGATAAATTGAATTATATTACTGATTAATATAATTAATATTTATTTGAATGAATTATCGTCGTCTCGGCTCAGCATTGCATTGTTGCCACCGAAGATCACCTAAGATCGGGTACCGGTGGCCCGCTCGCACGGCGAAGAAAGGTATTTGCAGGGTGGGTCTATGAGTTTGCGCGCCGCCTCTTCCGTCGCCCCGGACCGATTTGGCGGTGCGCCACTACCTCCTCAGTCCACCACAAAAAAAAGCATTGCATTGTTGAGCTCGAATCTGTTCCACATTAAGAGGGAAATCTACCTACTAAGTACACCACCCTATTCAAATGGTTTGGTTTAGTTTTTTATTTTGAGTTTTCCTTCTCTTGTATAGATGTTATCTGCATATTATATCTCTTAGTCATCCTTTACAGCATTCTCAGGCAAAATAGGATGTGCTACTCAAGACCTAAACTATAGACAGCCGCAGTCCTATTAGCTTTTTTCGAATCTTACAAATGTCTTGTGAGGAGATTGTACCTATAATAATTGCGACGTTTATAAATCGTTTTGTTCTTTTAGTCTCCCATCTAATATCTTAGGTTCAAATGAAAAATATTATGTAAATATATCTGTAGTATTGGCTCCGTAAATATCGGACAACCTTTTAAATAGCTCCTCCACATGTCGGGTGCGGATCAATCTGGAGCATTAGCCGGCTGTTAATATATTTTTTTCTTAGACATGTGCTACTACGGCACCGCTAATTTACCAACAGTAACACCTTTTCCATCTTTCTAACGCACGCGCGTGGACCACATAGAGATTTCACATGCATGTGCGGATATCCGATAAACTATTATTATTGTTATTTGTATAGAATTTTAGCTTTGGTTGATGTAGGTATAGAATAAAATTTTTGTTGGGCGTGGATAACTGCAAAGAATTTGTTGATTCATGACCATTTGAAAAGTTTACTCCGTATTACGATAAATGCTTTATCATTTACCAATTTGATTGCACAGATGGCGTAATGATTGAAATGCCGACTAACCGTGCCAGTGTCATAGGTTCGATACCTATGCAGGATAATATGTTATTTTTGTGATTTACGTTGTAGTTCTAAGTTTTAAAGGTAATTTATCATATCGATAACTCACTAGATGTAAATATTTTCAGAGACCTATTTTATATAATGATGGCTCACTTTTTTCTAATACTATAACAACACAAAACATTGAGATGTGTAAAAACGGCTACAAGTTTGTTTACATCTAAATTTCCCCCTGATACCTATAAAAGTTATCGAATTCCCTAAATACCACTAAACTTTAGTAGAACAATAAAACTGCGCGACCCCAACATTATAAATAGTGAATTGTACTCACAGAAATGGGGTAGCAGTCAATGGCAGTAAACATGTCTTAAAAGGGGTCTGCAAATTTACAAACAAAACATTTTGCCTATTGAATTTATTTAAAAGATTCTTACAAAATACAGAAGAATTAACATATAACCAAACTACATTTTGATTTTCTCCCGTGACAATGAACACTATAGGTAGCGTTCACTATAGTATAAGTGTTCACGGGAGTATGAGTGTGTATAGGTGTTCTAAACGTCGGGAAATAAAAAAATCAAATACAAACGCGATAGAATCCATAAAACCAGTTTTATTTAGAACAAATTACATTTCTTTATTGTTTTATCTATTTTATACGGATAAACCTAAAATTACATTTTTTTTTATTAATTAAAATATTACGTAATTCTTATGTCGTATGGCACTTTGCAAACGGTCACAATCGGATACTATCGGTCACAAATCAAACACGGATACGGAACAATTATTTGTGAATCAGCCAAGGAACTATTCTATGTGGAGATCAAACCCACGATAGGTACTTGGCGTGGAAGCTCTTTATATAAAGTATTACATTATTTATGGCTCCGATGGTTCGGACATGTGGAAAGAATGCCGAACGAACGTCTGGTTAAGAAGATATACAATGCGAAAGTGGAAGGATTTAGGTACCGAGGGAGACCGAGACTAACCTACCTAGACCAGATCGGTCATGTACTGAAGGAAGGTGGAGTCAAGAGTCTCCGAAACCGGCGAGCGTGTATGGAGAGAATTATGAATGTTGAGGAAGCGAGTGAAGTATGCAGAGATAGAGTTCTCTGGCACTCTGTTCTCTCTGCCTACCCTGCAAGGGATATGGCGTGATGATATGTATGTATGTATGTATGTACATTATTTATGTAAGCAAATCTATATAGTCCAAATGTTGTCACACGGTAGACAACAGTTACGTTAGCAAAAAGAGATAAAGGTAACACATGAAACTTATGCCATAATATATTAAGTAGCATGTTAGGAAATGGGCCAAAGTTTTCACGATTGTTAAAAAAAGAAATATGGGACTTAGATTAGTAACTCTGTTTGTCTGTCGCTCTTTCACGCCAAAACTACTAAATTAAATTTGGTACACAGATAGTCTAGAGCCTGATATAGGACATAGTCTACTTTTTAATGCAATAAAAGGGTTGTAAAGGGGGATGAAAAGTTGTAAGGAAGTATTGTCGTTTTTAAAGCCAGAAGCTTGAAACTCATTTTGAGGCTATTAATTAGATATAAATAAATATGACATTAACATGTTGTCAAAATTTACCCTTAAGGGGTAAAATAAAAATAGGGCATGAAAAACATTGGGAAAGTAACCTTTTACGCGGGCGAAGCTGCGGGCAGAAGCTAGTATATTTATAAATGTCTAAACAATAGAGAATAATGTAAATGCTTAAAAATATTTCAAGAATAGTTTTATTTAAAACTTCTAAACATAAAATCGTATAATAGCACTCGCATTTTACCATTGCGATGTATAATTACTACTGTGCTGTTGATAAATGTACATTAAAAATACTCGTCATTCACTTTATAAAGAGTCCATTATCTTTGGGAATGGAATATACTCATATATGTAAGTTCCGCAGCGGAAATGTTAGTCTGAGTCGAATAATTGCTCTAGCTTAGGTGATTACACGGTGTATATAATCGGCCCAAAATCACCCTATTTTTTTTTCCCAACAATAGCAACTGGACACAATCGTACAATGTAATTGTATTTAATTGGTCGTGTCGCATTATATTAGAATTTTATTTTGAATAGAAAATTGTTTAGAATAAAATGCCAACCTTTTACTTCAATTGTAATAAGTGGACAGGTAAACGCTCTTTTCATAGTACGTATTGCCCTGTTGACCTACTAGCATAAATATGCAACTGCGATTATAAATTGGCAGTTTTTAATCCTATATTGTTTCGCCAAATAATTTAAAAAAGAAATTGTGTGTGTCAGCTCCGACGCACGACTGGAGTTTACTCCTTAAGTACGATTATCAAAACAGGCGCAAAAAAAGCTCATTTGGCTAAAAATAATATATATGTATTTTTATTTACATTTATTAAAACTGTTCAGTGAAGTAATATCTCACGTTAGAAAGTGAACGGTGCGCAGAATAGGTTGCGCACCAAAAACGTAACGAGGTCATTCGATCACTAGATTTTACTCGTCAAATTTTTCTCATACCGGGCGCCTTATATGAAAATCGATTCTTAAGGAGTAAACTCCAAAAAGAAAGGACCAAAGTTCAAACAGGCCTTTTTTTTGGGTGGGCTATGGTCAGGACAAACGCGGACCCGTTCCGTCCGGGGCGACGGAAAAACAGCGCGTAGTCATATTACTCATCGTATTCCCTCCCCATCGCCATTGTGTCGGCCACTGGTACCACTTCCTTGACTTGGTGGGTGAAGCAGATCTGGTGATGAATTAAGAATACGTTGTATGCTCAGCCTTTATTTTCTCATGAGAGTAGTAACTAACTAAGAAAACACTGGAATATGGGTGACAATGATGTTTCTGGGAAACTTATACTATCTACCAGTGATTGTCTAATCGGCTGCCATTACGCAAATATTCTCACTTTGTGAGTAGAGCCACATCCACGTGAGCGTCGATATTCTAATGGATAGATGGAAGAACCAAGAGGTCGGGAACTAAGCCTACTGTATGGCAATAGGCATTTTCTATTGTTACAATAATAATATGTGTTAGAGATTTTGACGAAGTCACCTCTGATATTTGTAGCTTGATTTTGTACAATACCAATTAAAAAGAGGGTTATATTGTATTAGGAAACCATGTTTGTAGAAGTTGATATATCGCAACGCCGTTAGAAGTTACATCAACGGGCATAGCATATAAACCTTCTCCGTGAAAAAATACACATCAATTTTCATAATGATCAGTCAATTAGTTTTTGAATTTAATGATGTCATATATACAAACATCTTCTTTTATAGATATAGATAAAAAAATCACACAAATCTCATATCCTGCAGACAATAGAGATTCGCTGCAAATGTTCTTGTCTCTGTACGACTTTTTATAGCTAAAGAAGGGATTAAATTTAAATTAGAATCTACATAAAATATCGGTAAACATTAATTTAAATTAAAATACTGAAATATGTGAAAATAATATACATAATATATCATTATTCATTCTTAAATAATATGTTTATAAACTTTGTAGACTGATAATTTGGGGACTAAAAACGGGTCGGCGCCACAAAGGCTGACATATCTCAGCAACATTGATTATTCTTGCGTTCTAGATAGAAAACAGATAAAATATATCATCTATGACACTTCTTTTGCTTATCGCTAAGTATGGTAAACAAATTTTTGTAGGTTACACATTATATCTGGGGTAAGTACTTATACTTGATATATATTTCGAGCAATATAAACCTTCATCATTCATGGTGCAATATAAACCTTATTTTAAAAATATCTGCTCAAGCGCTCAGAAAATATTTTGTGAACAGTCACGTTATTAAGATTTCTGTGTAGCTACAAATAGTACCAACACTTACTGCGATGTTATTAAGATTGCTTTGTGGTAGAAACTACGAATATTACCAGCTTCGCTTTGCTCGTGGATGTCGTAAAAGACGAGTAAGGACATTCTATCGACCTGGGCCCTCTCCATCTGATGCCGTCTGGTCAACATTTAATCCCAAGGAGGATTGACGTCAAGCAGATGGCTGGCCATAAAACTATTGTCGATAACTTTTGCAATATGTACGAATATGTATTGGGTCGACCCCAAGTAAGTAGGATAAGAGCAGGAGGATGATGATGAATGATGAGTCCTTCCAAGACCTTTGGATAGGTTTGATTGTGGTCGAGGCTTTGTACTACTATACGGTAAAATTTGAGCACTGGACGACACCTAATATCTACTATTAAATTGCTGAATCGTTTTAGAGAACTAATATGAAATTTGGTTACAAGGACTAACCACTTCTATATCCATCTTCTTCCATCCATCTTCTATATCTATAAAAGAAGATGTTTGTATACAGACATCGCTAAATTCAGAAACTATTTCACCGATCATTATGAAAACTGGTATGTATATGTATTTTTTCACGGATAAAGTCCATCCATCCATCCATCAGCCTGTAAACGTCCACTGTTGGACATAGGCCTCCCCACGAGAATGCCATCTATAACGGTCCTGTGCCACCTGCATCCAGCGGTTTCCTGCGACCTTGATGATGTCATCAGTCCACCGAGTGGGGGGTCGTCCTACGCTGCGTCGTCCGATTCGTGGTCGCCACTCGAGAACCTTTTTTCCCCAACGGTTGTCGGTTCGTCGAGCGATGTGGCCTGCCCATTGCCACTTCAACGTGCTAATCCTTAGGGCTATGTCGGTTACACCCGTTCTTCTACGGATTTCCGTATTTCGGATTTTATCACGTAGAGAAATACCGAGCATAGCCCTCTCCATAGCACGCTGAGCGACTTTGAGCCTTGTTATGAGGCCGACATTTAGAGACCACGTTTCAGTGCCGTAAGTCATCGCTGGTAACACACACTGGTTATAAACCTTTGTTTTCAGACACTGCGGAATATTAGACGAGAAGATCCTCCTAAGTTTCCCGAACGCTGCCCAGCCGAGTTGGATTCGTCGGTTGACCTCTTTCTCGAAATTGGATCTACCTAATTGAACTGTTTGTCCTAGGTAAACATAGTGATCGACAACTTCGAGAATCGCATTCCCAACCAGGACCGGTACAGAAATGACATGGGCATTAGACATGATTTTCGTCTTGTCCATGTTCATTTGCAGCCCTACTAGTTGGGAGACCTTGCTGAGGTCATTGAGCATGGTGCTAAGGTCCTCCAGGGATTCTGCCATGACTACGATATCATCTGCGAATCGAAGGTGAGTGATGTATTCGCCATTGATGTTGATGCCGAGTCCGGTCCAGTCTAAGAGCTTGAAGACATCTTCCAGCGCAGTGGTGAACAGTTTCGGAGAGATAACGTCTCCCTGTCTCACGCCTTTCTGCAGCTGGATCGGTTTCGTACTCTTATCCTGGATGCGGACTGACATAGTAGCGTCTTTATACAAACACTTCAGCACTTCGATATATCGATAGTCAATTTGGCACCTCTGAAGGGACTGCAGCACTGCCCAAGTTTCGACAGAATCAAAGGCTTTCTCATAGTCCACAAACGCTAGACACAAAGGCCGATTATACTCCTCGGTCTTCTGTATAATCTGGCGTAGCGTGTGGATGTGGTCTATGGTACTATAACCTTTTCGGAAACCGGCTTGTTCGGGCGGCTGGAAGTCGTCTAGCTTGCGCGCGAGTCGGTTCGTAATGACTCTTGAAAACAATTTGTACACGTGGCTCAGGAGTGAGATGGGTCTGTAATTCTTTAAGAGCGTTTTATCGCCCTTCTTGAAAAACAGCACCACCACACTCCTGGTCCACGACTCTGGAACGTCGCCCCCGAGAATGACAGAATTAAACAGCTTCTGTAGGGCTTTTAAAACTGGCTTGCAGTCTGGTCAGAAAGCTTTTTTGTTCTAGTAGCGCGATGGGCCTTAAAGAATTTTGACCCGACCGCGTGGACAGTTTCCACGAACCTGTTGTTCATATCGTTCGAAGATTCGCACTCTTCCAGGCATTGGAAGCGATTATGTAATTCGAGTTGAAAGCTATCGGGGTTCTGGTATTGGACAGGTGTAGGTCGGAGTGTAGACTTCATCAAGCGGGACCGCTCGACTTTCGTACGAAGATTCAATGTGCCTCGAACCATGCGGTGATCACTCCCAGTTTTAATCCTGCTGATCACAGAGACATCATAAACGGATAAAGTATTATATGCTATATGTATTATATGCTATCGCCTTTGATGTACTCGTAACTCGTCACCATGAGTTTGCTAGTATAAAATATAGCTTTTAAAATTTTTGAATACAATTTCTTACTATATAAACACTGATGTAAAAATGCTCCGATGGTTCGGACATATGGAAAGAATGCCGAACGAACGTCTGGTTAAGAAGATATACAATGCGAAAGTGGAAGGATGTAGGTACAGGGGGAGACCGAGACTCACCTACCTAGACCAGATTGGTCACGTACTGAAAGAAGGTGGAGTCAAGAGTCTCCGAAACCGGCGAGCGTGTATGAAGAGAATTATGAATGTTGAAAAAGCGAGTGAATTATGCAAGGATAGAGTTCTCTAGCACTCTGTTTTCTCTGCCTACCCTGCAAGGGATATGGCGTGATGATATGTATGTATGCATGTATGTATGGTATGTAAAAATAGCGATTTAAAAAGCCGTATTATCGAATCTTACATTTATATTTATGATAAGATTGCTGTGAGCTATGATATTATACATATTTTACAGTTAGTGAATTTATAGCAGTGTAAACTATAGTAAGAACCACAACTTGATTTGAGATTTAAACATGACACTTTATGGTAATTATTTTGTATGATTATATCACGAAATCAAGGAGGCGGTCCTTTACAAATCATGCCATAATGTTTTATAAAAAAAAATCAAATGTTTTATGCATGAAATGCTAAAAAAGGCTATTTATTCTGATGGTCAGAAGAATATTTGATGTAATCACAATAACGTTGTAAAACTGTATCAATCAAATATCAACTCAGACTTAGTGGCGCTGAACTCAATCATTACTATGCTAATGTTATTTTGTTATTATTTTTTGTCACGTTTTTAGCGTTGTATAAAGTTCTTATTACGAATCAAATAAATAATATAGAAACCTGCTACGTTGATTCAGGGTTTGTATATTGTGATTATTTCCAACTTCACTAACTGGTTTTATTGCCTATAACATAAGCTTCTGAGGACGTATAAAATTTATTCTCTATAATTTTAACTAAACTCGAAGAGGTTGAGTGATAATTGAGCTTAGCGTTAGTGTTATCTGGACGTTAAACTCACGTTTACATTAAACTGTCGTTTAATATTAGAATCAATAATTAATTATTTTATTAAATAAAACAGTGCAAGTCAACAACAAACTTTGAAGTGCATGAAGCCTGTCAAGGGTAGGAAGACTTCCGTCGCGACGGTTGTCAAGTCACCCTCCAAAATTTATTGCAATCCGATACACGCATGTCTGCACAGAGGGGGAAATTGATCGCGTACTATTAGCAGTTTTTGTAAAAGATTTTTTTTATTAATGCTGAGTAATTTTTCTTGTTTCAGTCGTAAATAAATGGACTGAAATAAAAATTGTAATTTATTACCATAGTACTGTAGGCTACCGGTGGTTATATTATAATACGTTGTGGTATTCTAATAATTATGTAGTGGCTTAATCATCCATAACATGATGGACTAAAATAGTACCATAACCTTATTTTCCTGTCGTAATGAGCGTAGGTAAGGAGACATCATCATCATCATCTTGCACTTATCCCAATTATTTGGGGTCGACGCAATATGTCATTTTCCTCCGTACAATCCTATCAGACGTCATATCTGCAGTCACTCACTGTCTATCCATATCATACCTCACGCAGTCCATCCATCTTTTCTTTGGTCTTCCTTTACCCCTAAGGCCTTCAACATTCATATTTAAAACTTTCCTCACAACATTACTTTCATCCCGTCTCATCACATGTCCATACCATATTAACCTTACACTCCTTAACTTTTCCGTCACTGACGCTACTTTCAAACTTCCTCTTATATGTAAGGAAAGGTAATGAGACAATATAAAGTAATAAAAAGTCACCAAAACTACGTACATAATAAAAAAAACTGAAAAGAAAAAAACAAGCACTTAGATGTCCGGTGGTCTAGAATTCCATAATATATTATTGAATAAATACTATTGCAGAAAATGAAATATATTTTAATAATAGAACATGACAACTGAACAGTCGGGATCCTTTATTCGACAGCAAATCCTATGGTATATTGGACAATATACCTACTAGATACTTCAATATATGTCCATCCACATCCAGTTATATGAATTTTTCGTCTTTTCATCGTAAATTTCTACTGTCTAAAAAACCTATATGTGAGAAAGGTTGTTACGAAACTTTAAATCGATATAGATCCTAAACGGTCAGTTAAATCGAAAAATGTTGAAAGAAAACTAATAATGATTTTTAAATACCTATTTAACGATACCCCACTCGATATAGTTTGTTGACTTTAATTTTTTTTATTTTCACAATATGGCGTCCAGTAGTCGCCATATTCAATTTTCAATAACGTCATATCTTTAGTGACACTCGCCGGATTAAGAGGAATCGATTGACGTGCGAATCATAAAATCGGCCCAGGCGTTTGGTATATATAGTGCTTCAAAGGAACATACAAACATACATACATACATACATACATACATAGACTGTTAAACACAATACCACTCCTTTGCAGTCGGGTAAAAAGAAAACTTTATTCCAATCTGTACAGCCAGTGTGCTAATTTTCCTCCCATCGTGAACGAAATTTGTAGGTAACAGAGGGATGTGGAATGGCTGTAAGGTAGAAACAGACATCCTTTTTTTTTTTAATTCTAATCGTAATTAAAATAATATTGTACAAACAATTTCGATTGAAATACGTCTCCGATTCACCTAAAACTACTGGACGATCAGAAATTGGCTGAATTGATGTGGTATATCTTACATGCTACCGTTAAAATCTTCTATTTACGTTTGCTTAAAATAATTGAATAACTGATTATTAATTAATACTCACTTGCTTTATTAATCTACCGATTAAAAAATTCAAACTATTTTCTACGTACAGTACTTCGTCTAATGACGTACCTCCATCAACATCTTTAAGAAATAAATGAAGCTTTTATATATAATCGCAAATATATTAAAAACTTAATTAACGCACATTAATATTTTGCCGTTAGGTTAACATTAGTAATGAGGTACTGACCTAAATAAATTCTTGCATGTTCTGAAACCACGGTTACATTACACGTCATATTTTTCCTCGAACGGAATATAATGTAAAGGAAAATGAGAAAAACGCGTGCTTAGGGCGCCGGGGCGGTCATTGCCTTCTATGCCAGATATTATATAACTTTTATGTTCATATTTGGTTAATTAGTATAAATTTAATGGCTGTATTTATTACAAATTTAGTTCGTTTTAATATTGAGAAATGTTATAGCTACCGCTTAGTTTTTATTTCTCATTATAACTGCCGTTACTTAGAAAATTAAATTGAAAATACGTTCTAAATATCGATTGGTTTGATAATTTAAGGCCTGTATGTCCATTCCAAATCTATACATATAATAAAAATACATACAATGAAACATAGAACCTCCTCCTTTTTTGAAGTCGGTTAAAAATGTAACGGATCGCTGTCTGTACATGGAAGATATATGAGAAAAATATTACTGGGACCTTTATCAACACAAATAGAACCCAAAACAATGATTTTTAAAATTTTTGTCTGTTTACCTGTTTGTCGGTTTGTCTGTGCGTTTGTGCACGCTAATCTCAGAAACGGCTTATCCGATTTAGACGCGGTTTTCATTAATATATTATGGTAAACTTCACTTAATCTTTTAGCTTTATTTTATGTCAATTTGTTTATAAATAAAAAAGTTATGTCAATTTTAATAATGTTCGGCGAAAAAAATCTTTATTGATTCTTTTCAAATTACGTACAAATTATCTTCAGTAAAAATAAATAAACACGTGTTTCAGCATTTGTTGATTTTCACCCTCTGGGGGTGTAAATTAGGCCTGCAAAGCGGGTTGGACAAGTCATTAGCGCCAAGCCGATATTATTGAAGCTGGCAACTTGAAATGTTGACAGTAGTTTCTTTTTATGACGTAAAGATTTACTAAGAAAGGATTTTAAGAAATTATACCCCTAGGTGGGTGAACAAAGTGGCAAAGTTTGTATGGGGAGAAAAAAAATCTTTATTGATTCTTTTCAAATTACGAGTCGAATTAAATATTCTAGGGTAATATCCGGCATTTGTCAATTTTCACCCTCTGGTTGTGTAAATTAGGCCTGTGAAGCGGGTTGAACGACTCATTACCGCCAAGCCGAAACTATTAAATCTAGAAACTTTAAATTTTGAAGCATGTTTCTATTTATGACATAGAGATTCAATATGAAAGGATTTTATGAATTCCGCCCCTAAGGGGTTGTAACAAAGCGACAAAGTGTGTATAGGGAGAAAATTTCTTTATCGATTCTTTTCAAATTACGTACAAATATTCTTCGGTAAAAATAAATAAACAAGTGTTTCTCTCTCCCTCTCCATCAATCCCGCACCAGTGCCATTGTGGCGACCAGTGCCGGCGTGAGAGCTCACACGATACACCTAGTAGACGGCAATAGGTTCTTGCCTAATGTTTTCAGATACAGGTTAAGTTTAGCTTCAAAAATGTTCACTCTATAACTCAAATAATAAATCATATCTAAAGAGGTCGCAACTCTGCTGGTGAAACAAAATAGTCAAATAAAGGGTGGCGATAATTATATTTTTATCCCATGGTTATACCGTAAATAGTATATTAATGGCAATATAATTTGTAAAATGAATAGAACTTTGAACCACCTTTTTCTTTAGTGACCGGTTATGGTATATAGACACACGCGCGCCATACACGTACATCTACGTTATGCGGGCGGGCCACCGCAACCGGGTATCATCTCGAGTCGAAGTCCTCATGCAGTGAACCTCAATACAGATACTCACGCTTGCGCCGCCCACAGTTCCGACGGTAGAGCATGTTAACCTAGAGTATTTTCTCTCGGACCCACCCTATTGCCTAATTCCATTAGACAACTAACTCGCAGAAGGCGGCGACCGCATCCCAGTTTCTGACGCTGTTGATTATCGTTCTAGCGACAAATCTTCAACATCTTGCATTGCTTTTTCTATTTAACTCTGTCAGTGATGACTTCTGCGTGGACGAAGTCGCGGGCAAAAGCTAGTGCTTGAATAAAATCAGTAAATAAAATCATTTTTTTTCTACGTACATATGAGTACTTCTTCTTTTGCCTATACAAGTATATCCCAATGCTTTTTTACTATGTTAAGCATATATATAGTATATCTGGGAGACGTTGGATGTGGTTGACAAAAGACCGCACTTTGTGGTGTAATATGAAGGAGGCCTACGTCTAGCAACGGATGACAAAAGGCTGAATGATGATGAATGATGAAGCACAATATTTTAATCGTAATTGCTCCCCCTTCACTTGCTGTAATCTTCGAAGTTATCTGCCGACATCTCTTAATGATTTTTTGCAACAAAGGGAGCTTTGGTGAATTGTATTCTTACTCCCGTTAATGCATATGAATACTAATAACTATTTAAATAAAGTATTAAATTTAATATGTACACAATTATACATACATAATTATATAAAAGTACATAGCTAGTTATCTAGGAAAAATATAACTAAAATATTATAGCAACCCGATCACCATGGTATATAGTAGGTCAATTTCCTTCTTATTTTCTCGAAGGTTCAAGGCCGGCAATAAGATGTTGGTATATGCTAAGATGAGGTGATGATAAGACGTACTTAAAATGCTATGGTTTGAAACTAAACATTTTGGATAAGATTTCGAATTATTATAAAAAGATTTCTAGAAAACACTTTATATTAAGATTTAATTTCAGTGTGATGTAATCATAACACTGTGTCATCATCATTTCAGGTCATATATGTCGCACTATTGGGCGCGAGCCTCCTCCATAATGGGAGGGAAATTGACCTACTATACCACAATAGTCAAGCGTGTTTGTATAGAGTTTTGTTTCGAATTTTCCTTCTCTAGATATTATGTGCGTTTTATATCCATTCCTCGTCTCTAACGATCATCCACGGGTAAGACAGGGGATGGTGAATTGTATTCTTACTCCGTCACCACACAAAAAAGAAACATTGTGTACTCGTTTGCAAAATACATATAATTATAAGAGTTAGTAGGTAGTAACATGTTCATCCTTTTTAATTTACACGAAGCGTTATATAATTTTAAAAATATGTAATACTAGCTTCTGCCCGCGGCTTCGCCCGCGTAACAGGTTACTTTCCTAAAGTTTAACTATTATCGCAAGGGAACACATTACCGGGATAAAAGTATCCTATATGTTAATCTAGAAAATAACGATACTTCCTTACAACTTTTTATCCCCCTTTACAACCCTTTGTTTGCATTAAAAATTAGCCTATGTCCTTTGTCGAGTTCTAGACTATCCGTGTACCAAATTTCATTTAGATCAGTTCGGTAGTTTTGGCGTGAAAGAGCGACAGACAGACAGACAGAGTTACTTTCGCATTTATAATATTAGTAAGGATTAGTGTAGTTTAAATTGCAATCTGAATGAGTTTATTACTACTTAATTGCTATGGTGGTCACATAAATATCGCGGATAAGCCATGAAAAGGAAGTCAACTTAATTAAATAGTTATGCGGGCTTCTTATATTACTGTAGAAATATAAAACGTAACTACCTACTTCATGAAAGTCTATAAATCTATTTTAAATTACGTTATTTTTACATTTATTATTATTCAATTGCTATTATTATTTACTGTTTTATTATTCCCCTTGTAGTCACAGATCATTCTCCTGCTCTTATCCCAAATTGGTTGGGGTCAACGCAATATGTAAGTATAGATACATATTGCGAAAGTTATTACATACATACATACATATCATCACGCCATATCCCTTGCAGGGTAGGCAGAGTGAACAGAGTGCCAGAGAACTCTATCCTTGCATACTTCACTCGCTTCCTCAACATTCACTATTCTCTTCATACACGCTCGCCGGTTTCGGAGACTCTTGGCTCCACCTTCCTTCAGTACATGACCGATCTGGTCTAGGTAGGTTAGTCTCGGTCTCCCCCGGTACCTACATCCTTCCACTTTCGCATTATATATCTTCTTAACCAGACGTTCGTTCGGCATTCTTTCCACATGTCCGAACTATCGAAAGTTATTGGATCATAATGTAAACATACACATTATTGGCAATAATTTTATAACCGGTCACCTGCCTGCCCTAATCCCTGCATCATCATCATCACAGCCCATAAATGTCCCACTGTTGGGCTCGGGCCTCCTTCGTAATGGGAGGGAAATTAACCTAATATACCGCGCTGGTCAGATGTGTTGATATAGGGGTTTTGTTTCGAGTTTGCCTTCTCTCGCATAGATGTTATATGCGTTTTATATCCCTTAGTCGTCTCGTACGATCACCCATGGGTGAAATATGGGGTGGTGAATAGTGTTCTTACTCCGTCACCACACGGAAAGCCCTTCATGGGAATGTATATGTTGACCAAACGGCATCAGATGGAATTGGCCCAGGTCGATATAAAGCTCTTAGTCGTCTTTTACGACCTGCATGAGCAAAGTAAGGGTTGGTAGTATACGTAGCCGCACAGCATTGTAGTCTTACCTGCGGGAGTCGTAAAGACTGGTTGAGAGCTCACCAGGCGAATGGTCAGTAGCACTCTCTGAGGAAACTTAAAACACCAACTGTAATCGTCAACTCGCCTGCCAATCTCAACGTTTCTGACGTTCTAGCTCCTTGAGGAAGCCTATATTCAAAAATTCACAGATGGTTTAGTGGTTAAGATACCGACCTACCGTGCCAGTGTCATGGATTCGATTCCCAAGCAAGACAAAATTTTGTGCGATCCACAAATTGTCGCCCTGAGTCTGGATGTAATTTATATCCGTGAATTATATGCTTTTATAGCGCCCCACAATACAAGGATTATTTTCTTAGAGCGGGATGTTGTTAAAAAAAAAAAAAAAAAAAAACAGTGAACTAGCTAAGCTCATCATTTTGTATTTTATAGTGTACTAGCAGTGTTACTCATCTTTGTTTTTGGGAGCGGTCCACTTCCACCCAGTATAGCTTATAGCCTTCCTTGATAAATGGGTTATCCAACACTGAAAGATTTTTTTAAATCGGACCAGTAGTTTCAGAGATTAGCGCGTTCAAACAATCAAACAAATAAACAAACAAACTCTTTAGCTTTATAATATTAGTATATACTAAAAATAAAATGTTACTACACGAAATTTGTTAAATCTTAGGGCCTACAAGTACTGTAGCTATTCTCAGGTCAAAACTAATAAAAAAATCAAACAATTTAAAAAATGGTACAAGGTCCATCTCGAAAGATATGACGGTTGCTTCCTTTAATACCCACAAAACACAAAGAACAAAGTAATGTACGTATTTATCCATTTTATAAAATACGTCTTTAATGTTACTAAACTTTCATCGATTATGCGCTATTATTGTCAATTCGTTCTTATCTGACAGAGAAAGCTTCCGATAAAGGAAAACGTGGGAGTTTGCTAAAGAAAGTATCAACATAACGCCAACATTACAATACTGCGATTCAATTATATGGCTCGTTTTTAATGCCATATTGTTTTTTGACGCAATTAGTTCTGCACAATTGAACATGAATAGAAATAAAATAAATAATGCCAATATAAATATACAATATTGTAACATGAATAATTTTTAATATTTCGATTTATAAAGGCGATATTATATTGTATGTGTATATATATATATATATATATATATATATATATATGTGTATGTGTGTATATATGTGTATATATATGTGTATATTATATGTATGTGTTTATTTATATATTCTATACATAGTTAAGCAGTACACCTACAACTACCGCTCTCTCCTTACATGTTTCCATCCAAAGGTTGCTTGGCAGAAATCGCTTTTAGTGACAAGGTCGCCCATTGTACTATCTCCACTTAGACTTGTTATTATAATTGTATTAACCTAGGTGTGCAATAAAGTATAAATAAATAAATATTATAGAGATTTTTCTGTGTGCTAATGGAATAAGTATACAATTCACCAACCCCTATCTTAACGGTGGGTAATCGTAAAAGACGACTAAGGGATATAAAACGCATATAACATCTAGGCAAGAGAAGGAAAACTCGTAACAAAACCCTATATCAACACGTCTGATCTGCGTAGTATATTAGGTCAATTCCCCCCCATATTATGGAGGAAGCTCGAGCCCAACAGTGGAACGTGTATGTGCTGAAATTAAATGAAAATGATGAAGATAATAATCTACTTTTGAGATTACGTATGAACCGAGATTTCGTTATGTCGAATACCAATGACAGTGTTAGCAATGCTATCCGTCTGGTACTTTCGTAATTATTTATAGAGGCACAAAAACATGACAATATACAATGTGTCCCGCTCACTGAATGTCGATGAACATTATCGTCCACCTGCGCATATGTGCAGGACCGGACGAACGCGTGCGCCCGTGCTGACTAATGTGACACAACCAACTACATATCTGCAAAATATCGTTGAATAATTCAACTATACAATCTCGTCATTTCATCAATTATGTCGGCACGATAACACTTTTTTGAATTAATTTGTGGAAAATTACCTCTTATCTAAATTATTATGAGGTAAAGTAACGATAGAAATAAACGAGGTTTTTACAGTAAACCCAGTTTTACTTTTGAAATACTTAGTAATAAAATGCTTACTCATATAGGTAATTATATATTTTCTTTTAAAAAAATTAATTATTGTTCTAGATACTTAATATAAATAAATATCAGACTTAACAATTCAAAGGTCCATATAAAACCTATATTTGAAACCCAAATAAGCGGTATGCAGTTGACTAAGCTAAAATATATTTAAAAATAAAAAAGACTGTAATAATATATATTATTCCTATATACCATAGCATTTTTTGTCTTAAAATAAACATACCAACATGAGCAAAATGTATGAACGAACACATTTATAACTGAAATGCAACAAAAAGTGGTCCACATCATCTTGGCTTCGATGTCTTCGTGTTCCTGTGCTAGTTTTTTATACGTACATTCCTTCAGATCTTGCAAGTTACTTCATATGAAATAAATATATAAATATTTACGAATGAAGGTATAAGGTAACTATTTATATAATTAAATTTTATTGTATAATTATTTATAAATACATAATGACTTACGCGAATGTTTACGCGAGTATTACACATTTGAAATAAAACTACTTTTACGGATTCTATCGCGTTTGTATTTGATTTATAATTTACCGACGTTTCGAACACTTTACAGTGATCATGGTCACGGGAGGACTGAGGTGTCTTACGTCCAATATGTCATTGTCACCTCAGTCCTCCCGTGACCATGATCACTGTAAAGTGTTCGAAACGTCGGGAAATTATAAATCAAATACAAACGCGATAGAATCCGTAAACGTAGTTTTATTTCAAATTTAAAAATACACTTTTGTCACACATCATTTTATTTAGAAAATGTTGGTTTTTTAAAAAAAAGTATTAAAAATATATGGTTTTTGATAATATTTGGCTATAGAAATGGACAGTGACAACTATGACAATATAAGATAAATGACCTTATGCTAAACAGTCTGCAATTTACTTCCTGGAGTAGTATACGACACTCAACTAGTAGCAATTCGAGAAAATTTCCTTGCGCTTAAGCATTTCTGCCATACCTGCTATTGCAATCAATGTTAACGCTCACAAATAGGCCTCTTTATAGGCTTATTAGTCAATTTTCCTTCATGTTACCCGCTTTGCATATGAAGTTATATATTTCCAAATACTATATTTTTCTTTTCTGATTAAAATGGTTACGGGTCCCAAGACAATTGAAAGTATATGCCGGGAGTGTCTAAGGGTCAAACCTCGATGTCATTTATGTTGGGTTGTCATATATGTGAATCTTGTCTTACAAAAGTTACCATGGTGAAAATCTATGGCGGAATTAGTACATACATACATACATATCATCACGCCATATCCCTTGCAGGGTAGGCAGAGAGAACAGAGTGCCAGAGAACTCTATCTTTGCATACTTCACTCGCTTCCTCAACATTCATAATTCTCTTCATACACGCTCGCCGGTTTCGGAGACTCTTGACTCCACCTTCCTTCAGTACCTGACCGATCTGGTCTAGGTAGCTTGAGTCTCGGTCTCCCTCGGTACCTACATCCTTCCACTTTCGCATTGTATATCTTCTTAACCAGACGTTCGTTCGGCATTCTTTCCACATGTCCGAATCATCGGAGCATTCCCTTTCGCATCTTTACACCAATACTCTCTTTCATACCTACTCGCTCTCTTACGTCGTCGTTACGAATGCGGTCGGTCAGCCTAACTCCACAGATTTTCCGAAGAGATCGCATTTCGACCGCATTAATTCTACTTTCATACTCTTTTCTGCATACCAATGCGGACTGCATACAACTGCGGAATTAGTCTCATTAAAAAAGTGATATAATTATTAATAAACGTGATATTAGAACATTTTTTATTATAGTTTATACCTTATTTTACAGACTCAAATAATTTCTGACTAAAATTATTGAAATAACACTGAATAATTTCTAAAGTTTATGTGTATGCCCACTCTAAATAAAAGGCGTATAGCAACCCACCTGGATTACTACCACTAGATACATCAAGAGTAATACAATATCCCTCCCATTTGAATGAGAAACTGTTACGAAAAAATCTTTACCTTAAAATTGTAACGAGGTGATCCTTGTACGTTATAGATATTAAAGTAAAATGTGAAGAAAAATATTGGAGCAGAATCCAAAATATTATCGTCATGATTTTTGTCTGTCTGTTTACCTGTAATTTTGTATACGCATCACGCAAAAACGACGACATGGAATTGATTGCAGTTTCCACCGTTGTATTGCTTGAGCTCTGACTTTAAATACGGTGTCTATATAATAATAAATTTCAAAATAATAAATATCCAAGTAATCAACACAAACAAAGCAACGGACAGACTTATTAGAAAAATGGAAGCGTATATATAACATAATTAAAACAATTCTACATAGAGCAAATCTCAATTAATTTATTTAGTCAACATCATCATTAGCCTATCGATGCATTGCTAGAAATAGACCGCTATGCAGTGGGAATTAATATCGACACTAGAAAGTATAGCTTTGCGGTAGCTACGTGGAGCGGGTCTCTCCCTTCCCTCCAATGTGGTTGAGGGGCGTGATGGCTGCTCTAATAGTTAACCCGTGATCGGGTGCCGCTTGTGGGATCTGGTCCAGCCATTTTTGTTTCTTTTTTGTTTTATAAATATTCTTAGTTTAATTTTGTATTATATACAAAATTTAAAAAAAATGAATCTTTACTCGAAGGGCATATCACTGGAGCTAACATAAATTAAACATGTAACCAAACTCTTTCGTGAAAAAATATAATAAAAAAAAAAAAATTACGAGCCCACTGAGTTTCTTGCCGAATCTTCTCAGTATGTGGCTGCTTCCCGATCCGGTGGTAGATTAATTAAATTTAATTTAAAAAACAATGTAAAATTGACAATATGTAAGTGCCCCTATGGGGCTTATGCAAAATATAAATGATTTGATTTGATTTGATAAACGTAGTAAGTAACCTACATTATTAAAAAAAAATGTAAAAATAAAATAAAAAAGTCTGAATTTAAAGTTGGACAATGGTGAAAATTATCCCAAAAAGACAACTCTAGATTCACAAATACGAAAGTAATAAATTTATAATTAAACTAATAAACACACTCGGTATATCAATAGCAATTGGGGCTCTAAGATTACCTATGATCTGGTTTTACGCGCATAGGTAATGGTTGTGGCGACATTGTATTTTAAGCCGACACCACATTAGCTGTTCTTTTTTAATATTTAAATAACGCTATTATCTGATTGATCCAGAGACTTACCTATGTCTTTATATGGATTAAAAAACTATTGAATCGCCGAGAACATATCGGATTTCTATCCGGTTAGTCGCAGATACCATTTAAATTAAGATAAGAAGAACAAGAGGAAAGCACCATTTGTAAAATGCATAAATATGAATATATGTATATTGCAATCCATACTATATATATTATGGATACTGTTCGTTCCGCTTTCTTCACGTTATTTTGTAAATGTTACGCTTTTGTTGCTACAGTTTTAATGTAATAACTACTAAGTTTTTTTAATTACGTAATAACATGTGAGCTTGAATATGTTGGACGTGAAATGCTTATTGTTTTACTTATTTTATCGCTATGCGGCGGCTTTAGAAAGTAATCTTTCACCGTTTCAATGTATGAATAGCAATAAAATATATGTAAATACAAAACTTACGTTCTCGTTAATAAAGATTTCGAAACATTTTAAATGGTTACCTATTCGTTAACACAGTACTTAAAATAAGAATATTTACTAGAATTACAACAATATTTTTTATAAGTTCGATATCAAAGTGATTAATTACAAACCTTTTTAGTTAGTGATAAGTTTTTTTTTGTATTACCTTTTTATACATCTAACAAACACGGCAT
Source organism: Lymantria monacha (assembly GCA_905163515.2). Lineage (NCBI taxonomy): Eukaryota > Metazoa > Arthropoda > Insecta > Lepidoptera > Erebidae > Lymantria > Lymantria monacha. The sequence goes on along the minus strand of LR991092.1, from coordinate 12,543,549 downwards.
ATTTATTATATATTATAATTTTTATATATTTAGTAGGGGTGTGACCACACTGTTGACTGTTTTCTTTTTACGGCCGGTCCGTCTAAAATGGACACATTCTCTTGCAGAAAATCCATGTCTCTGCAGTTGAAACTTAACTGTTGTGCTTCGTTCGGAAAGCGAGACAGTTGTAACCAACTTTCTGGATGAATTTTGGTGGGTAAGCAGCCTCCTAGTTGTACCTTGGTATTGCAAAAGTCCATAACTGGCAGTAATACTTACTATTAGGCGTGTTGCATACTCTTTTTGCCACCATGAGTTAGATATATATAAAATAAATAAAAAAGCTGTAAATAAAAGGTAACCATTCTATGTAAAATCGTGTGTATTATTATAGCATACATAGTAGGAAAAATTACCCCTTATTGGCGAGGTGGATCGAGCGTAACAGTGGCATTTATATGAGCTAAGATGATTGTGATATCATCATTACCTTGCTCTTATCCCAATTACTTGGGGTCGACACAATATATTCTTTTCTTCCACACAATCCTATTCGAAGTCATATCTGCGGTCACGCCCTTCCTATTCATATTATGCTTCACGCAATCCATCCATCTTTTCTTCGGTCTTCCCTTACCCCTAAAGCCTTCAAAATTCATACTTAAAACTTTTCTCACATTAGTTTCGTCCCGTCTCATCACATATCCATACCAACTCAAGCGTTCACTTTTCAACTTTTCCGTCACTGACGCCACTTTTAAACTTTCTCTTATACACTCATTTCTTACCTTATTCATTCTTGTCAGGCCACACATCCATCTCAACATTCGCATCTCTGAGCAAACGACGGATGAGAGACGGCTGCGTGTAGCAGCCGTCTCTCATCCGTAGTTTTTAGCCCAACATACTGACCCATACAATGCGGCAGGCCTTATTAAGGTTTTATATATTTTACTCTTAAATTAAGATGATTATGATAATGATAATAAAATAAAAAAAGTGTGTGTGTGTACTTATATACACGCGTTAGAAGTTATATCTACTTCTTTGGAGTAACAAGATAAAAATCTATTCAAAAATTTTATCTTTCACCTTATTTTACGTTAGTAGAAAAAACGTCACTAACAATAGAAAAAAAGTATTTAATACATTAAAAGTATTATTATAACGCATTATCTAGTTAAATAAAGTTTATTTATATATCACAATAAAAACTAAAATGTTGACTATAGCTAACTTCAGGGTATCGGATTTTCGAGACGGTGTGCGCGCGCATCGTAAAAATTTACTCTCATAATTTTTCCCTAACGCGCCAAAACAAGTATAAATTCAATAAATAAGATAATATAACAATATAAAAAAATATATAAGTATGAATTTTCTTGCTCTCGGGTAATTGATTTTTCTCAAAATAATATCATCGTCACCCGACTGCGTTTCGATTCAGCAGGCGATATTATTTTTATGTCTGTCATTCTTATAGCTTAGTATTAGTTTAGGGTTAAATCAACGATCATGCATAAAAATGTGATGTGAAATAATAATCTTTAGCGGTAGTAAGTGTCGCTACAATTTCTAGGAAACAGGTGTTAGGCTTATATGTGTTTAGCCGGGCGGGCCACCGAAGACAAAGACCGAGTTCCGGTGGCCCGCTCACTCGGCGAAGAGAGGTACATCTAGAGCGGGTCTATGAGGTCGCGCGACACTCCTTCTATCACCCCGGACGGATTTACCGGTTTGTGCCAACTCCATAGCCCGCCGCCAAAAAAAAGCCTTATATATATTTTTTCTATTGCTCATAGTGGCAAACGAGCAGACAGCACACCTGAAGGTAAGTATCACTGCCGCCCATGGACCTTTGCAATGCCAAAAGTCTGCTACAAACCCCAAACCCACCCCAGTTGGGCTTCCGGCTCTCTCGCTCACCGAACGAAGCGCAATAGCACATTGCCATTACTCAGACGTCGATCTTCTGCGAGAGTGTGGTACTACCCCGGACGGACCGACCTGCGGCTGTAGGTAGAAACAGTCAACAGCGTGGTTCTACACACTATTAACTATATATGTTTGTTTGATGGCGTTAATCTCAAATACAACAACTTGGATTTTGAAAATCTTATTGCGTGAATAGTCTATTTATGGAGAAACGTTTTAGGCTATAATACATAACGCTACTACAAACAGTAATAGAACAATGTCTATAAAGAAACATAAATATTGTCGGTTAGATGGCACACGTCTCTTTTAAACACAAAAATATAATACGAGGCAAAGATTGAATATCATACAACAGTTCACGCTGATGTAAGTGATAGCACGGTTGGAACTTATTTCCATTCTTCTTCTTCTGGGTTCGAATTCAATGTGTGACAATAATTTTTCGCTCGTAATCAAGTTTTTATAAATAATCAAACATGTTTAATGCTAAATTCAGTAATTTGAATAACAGGGTCGTGTCATCGTTTAATACAATTCTAACTGCAAAGTTAGAGTATTAAATCTGTACAATGTGTAAACAATGTCGGGTAGATGGCACACGTCTCTTTTAAAGACGAAAATATATTTTTTTTTTATTGTCTACGGTGGCAAACTAGCAAACAGCACACCTGATGGTAACTAATGCTGTTGCACATGGACCCAGCAACACCAGGGGCACAACCAGGCCGCTGCCTACCTTGAAGAAAGAGCTCTTTTTAAACCTCGTTTGAAGAAGGACATGTCATAGCGCTCGGGAAACACAGCAGCAGGTAGTTCATTCCAGATCTTGCATGTACGTGGGAGAAATGATCGCTGAAAAAGTACAGTGGAGGACAGTATCGTTTCCAGGTGAAATGAATGAACCCTGTTACGGTGTCGAGTAGTACGATGGTAAAACGGTGACGGTGGTACCAAGTCAAACAGTTCCTCAGAGCGCTCCCCGTGAAAGAGCTGGTAGAGTACACAGACTGACCTAAGTCTCTCTGCTGCTCCAGCGACTCTAGTCTGTCCGTGAGATTAGGATCACCGACGATTCGAACTGCCCACCTTTGTAGGGAGTCAAGTGGGTCTAGCTGATATTTAGGCGCGCCTGCCCAGAGATGAGAGCAGTAATCCATGTGAGGACGAACTTGTGCTTTATATAGCACAAGACGTTGTCTCGGCGTGAAGTACCGCCTAGACCTGAGCTGAGCACAGCACGCCCAACTTTTTGCTTGCCAATTTGGCTTTGTCCTCCAAATGACTCCTAAACTGGACTTTCTTCGATAGTTCGAGGCCGAGGATTCCAATACTCTCGGAGATTTGGAGAGTTACTCCTTGGATCTGAGGCGCCATGATAAAAGGGTCCTTCTTCGCAGTGAACGCGCAAACTTGTGTCTTAGTGGGATTGAACTGAACTAAATTCCGTTCACCCCATTTCGAGGCCCGCCCTAGAGAGCGCTCGACTTCAGACACAAGTTGAGCCCGTCTTTCCTGTAACATACTCCGAGGGGCATTCTGATGCTCGGTGTATCGCTCGTCACCCGTGCTGTCATCCGCATAGCAACGAATACTCTCTATGGAGAGCATGTCATTGATATGCAGAATAAACAACGTCGGGGAGAGCACCGAACCTTGTGGTACACCAGCATTAATGGTCATGGTCTCGGAGCAGGAGCCGTCGACGACTATTTTTATGCTCCGACCATCCAAAAAACTGGTGATCCAATTACAGAGTCCCTCGGGAATGCCATATAATGGTAGCTTCGATAGGAGGGCCCCGTGCCAAACCCTGACGAACGCCTTCGCGATATCTAGGCTGAACGCTAGCGCCTCACCCTTGCTCTCCAAGACCCCTGCCCAACGGTGTGTGAGGTACACAAGAAGACCACCAGCCGACCGGCCATGACGAAAGCCATATTGGCGGTCACTGATCAGCTGATGATCCTCAAGGTACTGCAGAAGCTGATGGTTAATTATTTTCTCCATTATCTTGGAGAGCAAGGATGTAATCGCAATCGGCCTGTAATTCGACGGGTCCAACCGGTCTCCCTTTTTTGGGATCGGGTGGACATGGGCTACCTTCCACGAAGATGGAACCCTACAAGTATCATAGGAAAGTTGGTATAAGCGCGTGAGGACGGGGGTCAACTCGGGGGCGCACGTTTTCAGAACCACTGCAGGGATGCCATCCGGCCCGCTCGACTTATGTACGTCTATTAGCCCTGCGGCTAATAGACGCGGCGGGAGCTGCCTCCCGCCTCACCGCTCGCTGCGTAATGCGGATTTTAGGCAGAGAGTTTTCACACCGCGGGATGATAGGTGGTGTGGCGGCTCCAGCGTCCAAAGTCGAGTTACAGGCAAAGAATTGACCTAAAAGATCGGCCTTCTCCTTTGCACTGTGGGCTAGACTGCCATCATTTTTCTACAGTGGTGGGAGATTGGACTGGCAGAAGTTGCCTTGGGCAGTTTTGGTGAGCGACCAGAATGCACGACTCCTGGCGGGATAACTCTCCAATCGCTCGCCAAGTCTGGCAACATGTTCCGCCTTGGCTCTGGCAATAGCCTTCTTACTAGATCTAGAAGCAGCATTAAATTTTCGCTACTCCTCCCTGACATTTGGGTACCGACAGTTTTGGGCCCTATTCTAGGCCTGGTATGCGGACTGCTTTTGCCGTGCAGCCGTCCTGCAGGTTTTATTAAGCCAAGGCCGGCTGCAGCCACCGACCGGTATTTTGGTGTTGGGGATGAATAATTCCATCCCCGTAATAACCGTATCGGTAACGCAATCCGCACAAATGCCAGGGTCCCCAGAGGCAAAGCAAAGCTACTTCCATGGGTAGGATGCGTAGAACTCGCGAAGCCTATCCCAATCTGCCGACTTATATTGCCAGACTCTGTGAGTCCCAGTCGCTTTAGAGCGATTAGGCCTCGCAATAGGGGCTTGCTACGGACCAAGCAGTGCTCAGATGACCCAAGAGGAGCTTCGACCACTACCCGGTATCCGTGCCGGTGTGTAGTCAGCAGAAGATCCAGTAGAGAGGGCTCATGGCTCTTAATGTCTGGAACACGGGTGGGCTGTGTTGCCAGTTGTGAGAGACCATAGGCCGAGACCATATTGAAGAGATGCCTACCCAAGAGGTCAGTGGTTCGGGACTCCAACCACTCTTTATGATGAGCATTGAGGTCTCCAAGAACCACCACCTCCGCTGATGGACACTGCTCCAATATTTCGTCAATCCTCCATTGAACGTTCTCGAATAACTGAGTTGACCCTGAATCACTGCCATGGGACCTGTAGAGGCACGCGTAGATGCGGGTATACCCTCATAGTCTGCGCGTAACCATAAAATTGACAGGTCACCATGCTCGAGGGACCTAAGGCGGTGACAACAGATGTCATCCCGGATGAACATGCACACCCCAGCTTTACGGTGGAAGGAGTGCTCCAACTCGTAGCCCGGATAATTTAGGTACGAAAGATCATCCGGGGCACTTATTTGCGTCTCCGTTAAAAAGAGCAAGGCAGGCCGCGCCGTCTCGAGGTGTTGGTGGACGGCGTCGAGATTGCTGTGTAAAACCCTAATGTTGCAAAAGTCCACGTCAAATGTAGATAGAGGGACCGCCGTATAAAACCTTATCTTTTTGTGTTTCCTTTTTATTGCGGGGTTTTGTATAAGAAGAGGAAGGGAGTGTACTTTCGTGGAATGGGGTCCGGTGATGCCAAAAAAAAAAGGTGCGAGGCATAGTACATGGTTTTTTTTTTTTTTTATTGCTTATGGCGGCAATTTTTATTGGACGGTCGGTTTTGTGAGGAGCTGACACGAAGCACGGAAGGGCCCCCGGTGCCCCCCCACCCGTAGTCGCCGGGCTCCACTCCGGTTTCCCACTCCAGCACGACGACTGCACAACGGGATTTTCGCCGGTTGGCGGGACAGCCTCCCAGGGGGATAGTCCTGAGCTCGGGTCCCCTGCTGACCGGCAGGTGGCCGGCGGTGACCATTCCCACCGGGTCTCACTGTACCCCATATCAGCCCCTCACGCCCAATGCCCCAACCAAGACCTTACCACCGTAAATTTCAAGCATCATCCAGAACCCACCACACGAAAACACACCCGGAAAGTTAGGCTCCGGCTCTCTCGTTCACCGAACGAAGCACAGCGGCAAAAGCCTCATACGTCATACGTCGATATTCTGCGAGAGTGTGGTACCACCCCGATGGGGCCTGCCCGCGGCTGTAGATAGAAAACTATCAACAGTGTGGCCCTACCACAATTAATAAACACGAGGCGAAAATAAACACGAGAGAAATACGAGGCGAAGATTGAATGTCATACAACAGTTCACGCTGGTGTAAGTAATAGCATGATTGGAACGGATTTCCAATAGGTGTGGGTTCGAATTCCATGTGTGACAATCATTTTTCGCTCGTAATCAAATTTTTATAAATAGTGTCTATACAGGTTAACATAGGCAATATTGATAGCAATGAGACATCACGCATTAAGCATTCTGTTTTATGTATTAAGTAATCTGTGATTCTGTGCAGTCACCATTGTCATAACAAATACTAAGATAACAATATAATTGAAAATATAAACATTAAATACTTACCTAGCTTCTGACTCTACGCTAGCGAAACTCCTGTCGTAATTGCTATACAATATACAGGGTGGAAGTGGACCGCTCCTGAAAATAAAGACAGGGAACCCTACTAGTCCTACTTGTAATAATAGTATAAAAAAATAATCGATTCGGATGAAAAAAATTTTTTTTTTCACTACACGAGTTCGTTGAATTCTTGAACGATCGTGAGTTTTGAATAAATTGCGTCTTTTCTCATCTGAGTAAAGTTACGTATTTTTATGAAATTATCGTTACATGGCACTGTTCTAATACGATGGAATGTGAAAAAGACTTAAAATTCCTTGTGAAAAATAAAATTCATCCGAATCGATTTTTTTTCTAGCCTATCATTACAAGTAGGACTAGTAGGGTCACCTGTCTTTGTTTTCGGGAGGGGTCTACATCCACCCTGCATAGGTAGCTATGCATTATTAATGTACGTTAGTATATATTTCAACAAATTGTATGTTCCCTTAACAATAATACAAAGAGAAGTAATTCCAATATTTATTTAAGTGTAGGAAGTGTCTTCGCAGATCGGACAAACGTTGAAACTGAACGCGGCGCCGTGGGAGCATTTTAGTGAGTGCGTGTGAACTGAGTGCGACAATAGACCGAGTACACACATGATGCACTGAGCTCTGATTTAGAGGAGACATTACGTCGAACAATGCTGGATCGGCGTGGCGCAATTGTACGATAATTACGTGCCTATTGCGTAGGACGCATGAGAACAGCCCGCTGTACTTACAATAAAGTAATGCCAACCTTCCCTTGTATACTTGAACTCACAATTAGAACGAAAAATTATATTCACAATTACCTTTTAGGGAAAACGTAACAAGAAACAACGATTTTGTGTTCATAAACCTAAATAGGCTTGCGACCATAAAATCACCTTTTAGCTAAATTAACAGAAAAAAAAAATATGGTTGATAAGTTTTTAAATTTATCGTTGGATGCTTAATTTCTGGTTATTTTAATTCATCTTTATCAAAAACCGTAAATTCTGTTTATATAAATATATTTGTCTAATATTTTAAGGCCTAATATCAATATTAGCGCTCTCTCTACGTTATTTTGGGTTCAAGATGTATTCGCCAAAAGAAGCAGTTTAGTATAAAGAAAACCATACGGATAAATGATATTACATACAATTTTATTTGCATTTTACATGTTATATTATTTGTTTTCCGTGTGGTGACGGGATAAGAATACAATTCACCACCCCATATCTTACCCGTGGGTGATCGTACGAGACGACTAAGCGATATAAAACGCATATAACATCTATTCAATAGAAGGAAAACTCGAAACAAAACACTATACCAACACGTCTGACCAGCGTGGTGAAGTAGGTCAATTTCCCTCCCATTATGAAGGAGGCTCGAACCCAACAGTGGGACATATATGAGCTGAGATGATGATGATGATGATATTATAAAGACTCTAAAGATAATATATTATTGAAAGGATATAAATTATTGAAAGGAGAATGAGGATGGTGTCCGATGGTTTACTGTGTGAGACACAAGGAGGTTTCAGGAGTGGAAGGGGATGCATGGATCAAGTGTTCTCTCTGCGCAACATTGTGGAGAAACATCTGGCTCTAGGTCAGAGGGTTTTCTGCAGTTTTGTGGATCTGGAGAGAGCATTTGACACGGTTGTACGAAAGGAACTTTGGGACATTTTACCGGAGTATGGTATTAACGGTAAACTGCTACAGGCTGTGCAGTCCAGTTACATGGGCTGTAGAGCCTGTGTGCGGCTGGATGATGGAATTTCGCCTTGGTTTGACGTCAATATCGGCGTTAAGCAGGGGTGCGTTCTGTCAGCCAGGCTGTTTATCATATATCTGGATAAATGTCTCCAAAGGTTGAACGATATGAATGTGGGAGTCCAGATGGGCGACTCAGTGGTCACTGCTCTGCTTTATGCAGATGATGCAGTCCTGCTGGCACAGTCAGCGACTGACCTGCAGACCCTAGTCGACACAATGACAGAAGATTGTAAGAAAAGGGGTCTACGCGTGAATGTGAGCAAAACCAAAATAATGGTCTTTGAAAGAGATAAAACCAGAACAGATGTAAGAGTAACAATAGGTAATGATGTACTAGAGCAAGTGGATGAATTTGTATATCTTGGATGTGGATTTAGCCGAGATGGAAGGTACACCACTGATATAGAGCGAAGAGTGAATGCGGGAAATAGAGTGAACGGAGCGTTGGGGCAACTTTTCGGCAGCCACCACCTCAGCCAGAAGGCACGTGTAGCAATACATAACGCAGTGCTTGTCCCAACATTACTGTATGGAAGCGAGAGTTGGGTATGCAGAAAAGAGTATGATAGTAAAATTAATGCGGTCGAAATGCGATCTCTGCGGAAAATCTGTGGAGTTAGGCTGACCGACCGCATTCGTAACGACGACGTAAGAGAGCGAGTAGGTATGAAAGAGAGTATTGGTGTAAAGATGCGAAAGGGAATGCTCCGATGGTTCGGACATGTGGAAAGAATGCCGAACGAACGCCTGGTTAAGAAGATATACAATGCGAAAGTGGAAGGATGTAGGTACCGAGGGAGACCGAGACTAACCTACCTAGACCAGATCGGTCATGTACTCAAGGAAGGTGGAGTCAAGAGTCTCCGAAACCGGCGAGCGTGTATGAAGAGAATTATGAATGTTGAGGAAGCGAGTGAAGTATGCAGAGATAGAGTTCTCTGGCACTCTGTTCTCTCTGCCTACCCTGCAAGGGATATGGCGTGATGATATGTATGTGTATGTATGTAAAGATAATATAACCTTGTATTATTAGGACAAACACCATTTGTATAATTAACATAGGTCACCATTTATATAGATTAGAAATCATAGTAGAATCGTGTCTTACAATGTATGCAAACATTCTCCAAATGTTTGTACTAAATATCAGGATGGCTGACATCCTTACATCTAAGATCGCGTTTCTCATTCGAGATAACCAATTAACCTTATAACACGCCTCTACATTGAACCTCAGACAGAAAGGCGACATTTGACAGCATCAGACATTTGCCGGCATCGGTAACCCCGACCGGGTTACAATATGAATCTATATGACAAGTGTGATTAGGTTTCATAAATAATTATATACACAAATCGATAAATAGTGTTGGGATATTTTACGTCAGGAATGAGAGAAACATAATCGACTGCACAAATGGTGTAGTGCAGGGGTTCCCAATCTTTGTCAGCCTACGGCGCACCTACACATTTAGTATTTATTCACGGCGCCCTAGCCTAGCTAGCTACTATACTATACTATTATAAAATACAATAGTTATTCAGTCAAATCAATGTGACGGGTGGGGTTGGTGATCGCTGCAGTTTTTCAAATCTGGATATAAGACTAGACATTGCTACTCTCATTTCTTGCTCAACATTGATCCTTGAGCGATATTTGTTTTTAATTACACCTACAACTAAAAATCCAGCTTTGCATAAATATGATGTTGCAAACAGAATGAAAATTGTTAAAACTTTTGAAGTTATAGTTGGATATTCATTTGGAATGGATATCCAAAACTCTATCAAATCGGAATTGGTGATTCTAGTTTTAAGGCTGCTGTCGCAAGAGAGTTCAATGAGACTTTCTTCCTCTTGTGATGTAAAAAAATCCTGGCGCAGCGTGTGCATGGAATGGATCTTGTATCCACGCGTATTTTTCGACATCATCATTAGCAAAGTACTTCAAAAACCAATTGATAAGCTTTGATAAGTGTTCTGTGAAAAGGACCATCAGGTTTCGTGAGACAACTAATTCATTGGATGCCGCATATTTACATATTTACATAATCTTGGCCACCACCTTTTTTTTTATCCACAACTACAGTTTCCTTCTAAATGCCGCAATCCTCTCCGACAGTTTTAAAATGTGCCTGTTTTTTCCTTGCAAGACATATTGAGATTATTTAATTTCTCAAATATATCGCACAAATATGCAAGTTTTAGTAAAAAATCTGGATCATCAAAATATTTGGCGTTTTCATGACATTCTTCCTGTAAAAAAGTGCGAATTTCTTCGTGTAATTCTAACACACGAAATAAATTATTTCCGCGTGAAAGCTATCGCGAATTGCAGTAACACAGTAGGACCGTACGTTCAGCTCCCATATCTATGCATAGTTGTTTAAAAGTCTAGCTTTTAGTGATTTAGTTTTTATATAGTTTACTGCACCAATGGCACATTCTAGTACTTGGTTCAGTGCAGCCCTCATGGACTTTGATGCATAACTTCCCTATGGATAATACAATGGATCTACATAGCATTTTTTACGAATAAATGCTTGTATTGCCCCCATACCTGCCAGACATAGATCGAGCACCATTAGTACATACACCGATACACATTTTCCAATCCAAACCATTTTCTGCAATAAACTTGTCAAGGAATTTCAAACAAGTCTTGGGCCTTCGCACTTTCAATAATGCTTTTGCAGAATAAAAGGTCTTCGATAATAATATTATCAGCCAGAAAGCGAAGGTAGCAAATAAGATGTGCATCATTATTACCGTCAGTAGCATCATCGAGTTGTAAACCAAAATCCTTGTTTTTAATTTTTCTATTAATTGGTAACTAAGATCCTCAGCTATATCATGTATTCCTCGCCTGATAGTGTTATTAGATAGATTAATTTTTCAACTGATTCTCCCACCATCATGTTCACCATATCGAGAGCAGCCGGTAGAATAAGCTCTTCTGCAATAGTATGAGGTTTTTTGCATTTAGCCATCCTGTATGCCACCTTAAATGATGCTAATAGTGCGTTGTTAGGTACTGAGGCTTGCTGAGTGAACACATTTTTTATTTTTATTAAATTATTTAGTTCCGGTGATAAAAATCACGCGATTTTGTAGTCATAGTTAGATGGATTGTCTCAAAATTTCCTTTTAACTTCCCAGCTTTCAGCTTCCAAGTAGAAAGCATACTTTCGGATGATAGTATTTTCAAACAAAGTACACACTGTGATTTTTCTTCATTGTTTACTTCTATTGAAGTAAAAGCAAAATCCAAATAGCTGTCATCGTATTTACGATATTTTAGCTTCTTTGCTTCCCCGCCGCTAGCAGAGCCGTTAGTAGATGCTTTATCACTATCATTTGAACTATCGACTTGTTTATTTATTGAAAATCTGGCCATTTTGTATGAGATTTTTGAATAAAAACAAAGTGAAACAAATCAGGCAACACGTTCGTCCCTTCGGCGCGGGCGGCTTAAATAAACGAAAGAGGAATTGCGAGCAAGGGGATGCGAGCGGGTAAAGACTTTTTACTTTCCGGCGAGGGAGTGGCGGCGAAGCGACGTAAATAAGTACCTATGTTCTTTGCCGATGCGAGCACTCAAAATAGGTATTGTTGCGTTATTATATTATAGCCTATAGGTACTCGCAGATATTTGTGGTTTCGGATAATGATAGAGGATTAGCTCACGGCGCCCCTCTTCACTTTCTACGGCGCCCCAGGGCGCCGCGGCGCACACTTTGGGAACCTCTGGTGTAGTGGTTAAAATAGCACGTACGAGGGGTAAATTAACACTGAAAGCGTACAATGGAAGACGATATAATTTCTAGGTGGTATAGGTGAATCATACTCCGGTGTCGAATAACAGAAAGGTGACATTGGTACCAAGATAAACAGCTCCTCAGAGCAATCCTCATTAATCTATCCAATTTTGCCTGTACATTGTTTTTCTTTGTGTGGATATGGGTGAAGAATGCAATGTGCCACATTCCTTTGTAAATAGTAATCAACAACTTGCCATTTATAGTTTTTGAAAAGTCAGAATGAAATTTAAAGTCAAGATCTCTGGTGTGGCAGTGTATTTGCCTCATAGATAGAATTAAACATATATAGTAGCTTTGTAACGCTCGTTTTAAGTATGTTCAGCCATATCATCATCTTCAACATCATCTCAGCTTATTTATGTAGGAGGCATAATGGTCAGGAAATTGACCTACTATACTATACTGGTCAGACGTGTTGGTATAGGGTTTTGTTTCGAGTTTTCTTTCTCTTGCATAGATGTTACATGCGTCTTATATTCCTTAATCGACTCTTACTCCTACGGGTAAGAAGGGAGTGGTGAATTGTTTTCTTACCACCACACAGAAAAGCCACATATATTTAACAAAAAATAAGTTAAACCATTCTACATTTAAATCTACACGTAGTTATAATTTCTTAAGCAACAATTGCTTCAATTAAAATTTGTATCTATTGTAAGTGATATCATAGTACGAATTTTAAACATGTCTTAGCGCAGCCTATCCATCACGAGCGTCTAGTTTTGTGATTGTGACGTAACGAGCAAATGAAACCTCGTTTCACAATCAGATACAGCATGCAGCAAATATGCTCGGAACTTCCTGAAATTGTTTCTCGGCGACCAAATAAGTGCTTTCTTTTTATGTGGGACATTTTTGAATGGTTAGTTTTTATTTATACGCCAATATATATAACCAGTTACCCATTCACTACTGCTCCCAGTCTTTGCTTGAAGTATTAATAGGTGCATGACGTCTTCGTAATTAAAATATATTTATATAATTTTCCGTGTGGTGACGGAGCAAGAATTCACCAGCCAATCACTTATCCGTGGCTGTCGTAAAAGACGACTAGGGAGTAGAATATGCAGATAACATCTATGCAAGAGAAGGAAACCTCTAAAACAAACCCTATAATGAAAATGACAAGCGTAGTATAGTAGGTCAATGTCCCTTCCATTATGAAGATGAACAGTAGTGGGACATATACCTATGAACTGAAATTATGATGATGATATTTTTGTTTCATTGTTAGATCTGATTTATGGTACTTTATTACTTTAGTGCTCACTAGTTTTAGAAATTTGTCCATGTCCTTAAATGTCTTTAGAGTTTAGTGATGTTACATATGATGTCGTATACCTGTGTAGGCTGTGTAAGGACATTCATTTTTATACACACGTCCAATATAATTTCCGTGTCTTTTAATAGTCTAACAATAGTGCTCAGAGGTCTTGCTATTTTTTTGGAACAAATCCGACTGCACACTCCCACTGTTGTAACTTCTGTAAGCCAGGATCCGGAGACATGAAGCTAAATCGGCTAATAAGCCAATAAATAAGAGTTTGTACAACTACGAGAAATACAGCATAATACCACGGATATGACAAATCTTAAAAGGCCTATATTGAGCCTATATACAGATATGACAGAGCCTAAGGGGCCTTAAGATTAATTGCAATAATGGGTATCATAGAAACGACTAAACGCTAAGAAATTTTCTCCAATTACTACAAGGTTCGTATGGTATATTACCCCAGATGTAACTTGCAGACTTACTAACGTAAGGTTGCACTCATCTAACGTGAGACTAGCTATTTGACAGGCAAGAGATTTTGATAAATTAAATTTTCCTACTAAAGTTGAGTGATTTCCTTGTGAGGACGGAGTAAGAGTAATATGTTCAACATCCTTTGCTATCCTGTACACTTCATAAAAAAAAAAAAAAAAGAATACAAGGAGATAATATAACTACGAGATAAATTAAATTTAAATATAATGTAAGTCAATACGTGTAGCCAATAATATACAGATTTATAAATATTAATTTAATGAATAGTATAATATAATTGAATTTATTGTAGAAAATTAATCCTTACAATGAAAATGTACAGAATAGTCCGGCGTTTAGTCGTGTTTTATGATTTATTATGAAGAGCAATGACTGATCCCGCCCCAGCACTAATGTGACAAGGCTTTATATCATCGTGGCGTGTCACACGCTAACCTTCAACTAACCGTAATATAACAGTAAAATGTAAACCTATGCAAATGAAAATATAAAAGTTATATAAAATATCGCGAATACGAACTTTCAAACGTAGTAACGATTGAAATCGATACGTCGATAATACTGTTGCGTGTTCTCTGACGAGTTATTTACTATTTTAATAAGAAGACAGACAACTTAATCAATCCAACATAACATTATAAGTGATTTTTTTTAATGTGTGTGTCGTCTGCTCATCTATTACATTCCCAAGAAGGGTTGACGTCAGAGATTCGAACGCTCATAAAACCAATAACTATTTGCTATATGTGCATTGTGTTCTTGTTCTTCACCAAAATATCAAATTTAAAAACAGGACTGCAGATTCCAACTTAGCATGGCAAGTATTGTGAGTTCGATTCTCACGCAAGACAATACATTGTGATTGATTGATCCACAAATTGTTACTCTGTATCTGGGTATATCTTCCGTGTGGTGACGGAGTAAGAATACTATTCACCACCCCCTGTCTTGCCCGTGGGTTATCGTAAGGGACGACTAAGCGATATAGAACGCATATAACATCTATGCAAGAGAAGTAAAACTCGAAACAAAACCCTATACCAACACGTCTGACAAGCGCAGTAGGTTAATTTTCGCTCCCATTGCGGAGGAGGCCCAAGCCCAACAGTGGGACATTTATGGGCTGCGATGATGAGGATGATGATGATGATCTGGGTATAATTTGTATCGGATAATTGCATGTTTGTAAAGTATAATTATTATTTTCTCAGTAGGTATAGAATGCTGTTATTTAAAAAGAAAAAATATCCAACATATTTTAAATCTAAACAAACTTTTTAAATGTAAAGCGACATCACCATTAAAATGCAAAAAAAAACTTCGTTACCTTTGAATATACACAAATGTATGGAGTTTATTTATAAACGTAGACTGTTATGTTGGATCGTTTATAATTATTCGCCCGTGGCCTACAACCGAACAGCGAGCGGCGTGCAATAAAATTGCGACCCAAACAAACATTGAATGAATGAATAACAAACAAGATTTCACATTAAAACCCACTCACAATTTATATTGTATGTGTTTAATTGATTTTTACGGAACAGATTGTAAGAATAACTGACATTGTTGTTATTTATGAATCGGATGGCGCGTAAGTCGCACCTCGTGTTAATCATCGTATAAGCATTACTTCAGAATGATCTTTCAAATCACCTGTGAATTTTTATTTATTTTAATTGTATATATACTTAATAATCCAAGAGCTAGAACAAAATAGTTTTTTTTTTGAAGTTATACTTCTTTTGGCGCGTTAGCAAAAAATTATGAGAGTAAATATTTTCGATGCGCGCGCACACCGTTACGAAAAACCAACACCCTGAAGTTAGCTATAGTCAACATTTTAGCTTTTCAAAAAAAGTTACGAACGAAGTAAAAATAAGGATTTATTTAGATAATGCGTTATAATAAAACTTTCAATGTATTAAATAACTTTTTCTCAAACATGCTTGGAAATTTGAGCATTATTTTGACAACCTTCTTCGAGATAAATCGAAATTGCTGTACTGACCAAATACTTGCGAGCAACGGCCGGCAAAAAATGTATGAAAATCCATATCTGTCGTGTTTTAGCGGCCAAATAAATATATATGTAAATTCATATCTATCGTGTCTTTTAAAAATGGAATGATTTGTTACTTCAAAAAATAGCCACCGAGGAGACGACTTATCAGAGCTTTATTTAATTTTCGCTTGAAAAAGAAAGCTGTTTGATAATGAAAAAAAACAAATGAACCCTTTAGCACGTGAAAAATGTTGTTCGTTGTTCGTCATGTTTACAGTTCTACTTAGTACTATTTAGTTTTCATTTCCGCGCATTATCTGAGAAAAGCACTATACAAGCCTTGGCCACAACTAGTAATTGATGGACTTACGTATATGTGTCTCGGCTATGCCTCGGCCCACATTTACACGTTCGTCCATCAATCCCTGTTTTGCTGGCCGCTGCAGTTCTTAGTGTCGTTTTTCTACAAACGTAAAATAAGGCGAAATATAAAATTTTTGAAAAGATTTTATCTTGTTACGCCAAAGAAGTATAACTTTTAACGCGTGTACATAAGTACACACACATTTTTTTTAAAGTGAACCTTAAGGGGTGCCCCCGAATTTAAATTCCAGTTGGCTGGACGCATGAATGCGAACTTCAGCCGCCATCTTGAAAAATATATTTCACTAAATATCTCATAAACCGTGCATCGTGGAAACCTTGAATTATATGACATCAATATAATAATTAAAATACTTAACATAAAAAAGGCACAGACAAAAGTCTGCGGAACATAACTTTATTATAAAAAAAAACGTACATCATAGAACAAAAATGATTAAGATCATTTTCATAGATAATTACTATTCCTATCGTTTTTATTCGAAACCTTTTTCTTTATAATCCACACGTTTGTATTTATAGCGCTCCAAATTTTTTCTTATATGGTTATTGCTAATCTATAGATAACGGTTGGTGATGAAGCCGAAAACAAATCACTACAATGGGGGACTTGAACCCACATATGTATATTGGAAATACGTTTTAGTCATTTCATTTTTAAGCTATAGTGGAGTTTACTTTTCGTAATCAATTTCAACAAATTTCCTTTCACTTTCTCGGCTTTAGGGGAGGCCTTTTGTCACGTTATTTTTGTAATATTTTTACCGTTTACTTTGATCTAGTACTCGCAACTTTACATATAAAACTATACTAAAATAAACGATGCCCCGAGATAACCCAATAGTGTAAATTATCAATAACTTCTTAGATTTAATATTTGACGTCATAAGAGAAGGTATATTAAACTTATATGTTAAGAAAAAACTAAATCTCCTTTGTAAAATGGTGCCATTGCATATCATCATTATTCTCCTACTCTTATCTCAATTACTTGGAGTCGATACAATATGTACTCTTCTTTCGTAGTAGGTACATATTGTAAAAGTTATTGGTAATAGTTTTATGACCGGCCGCCTGCCAGACGTCAACCCTCCTTGGGTGTGTAATTATCGACCAAACTGCATCAGATGGAGTTGGCCCAGGCCGTTATAAGACTCTTAGTCGTCTTTTACGACATCTACGAGCAAAGTAAGGGTTGGTAGTATTCATAGCCGCTACCACACAGCTTTATAGATAATATGAAATATAAGCAGCATAATTACAGCAGTTGGATTATGTATAACTATATAAAAAAAAATATGTATGCATTTAAATACACCATTAGACAGATTAAAGTAATTTCATAGGTAATTTAATAGATCATTACGAGTCTAAAGTCCATTTTTACATAACAGGCGAATACGGTAGCGATTTGCTATGAGAGCGAAGATATCACATTATTAACGCGTATATAAAATGTTATCATAGCGAACGCTATTCAATTCGATTTCCCGAAGTTACAGTAACATGGTCGCGTTGAAAAGAATGTGTTTCGTCATAACAAATTCGGATGCTGTTTGTTGTATATTTTGAAGGTGTTGAATAACAGTCATTAAGTTAGGCGCTTTTATGTAGTATATTTTTGATTCGTGGTTAGATTAATCTAAAATTTTGCTTATTCTGTAAATTCTTACTTTTGTGCTACGTGGTAGCGGTTACGAATACTGTCAATCCTTCTTTGCTCGTGGATGTTTTAAAAAAAGACTAAGAGCTTTATATTACATATACCTGAGCCA
The DNA here is from genome assembly GCA_905163515.2 of Lymantria monacha. Taxonomy (NCBI): domain Eukaryota; kingdom Metazoa; phylum Arthropoda; class Insecta; order Lepidoptera; family Erebidae; genus Lymantria; species Lymantria monacha. The sequence goes on along the minus strand of LR991092.1, from coordinate 12,525,448 downwards.
ATTTCACCTGATACCGTCAGGTCAACAATTATATTTACAAGAAGGGTTTACGTCAAGCAGGCGGCCGATCAAAAAGCTATTGTAATATATACGTTGGAATAGGAGTACGTATTGCATCGGCCCCAAGTAATTGGGGTAAGTGCAAGGTGACGATGATTATGAGGGTAAAGTAAGCGGTAGACACATTATATTCTTAACCTGTTACTATTTACTTATACTTACTTACTTTGCCCTTGAGTTCGTAAAGATAGGCTAAGAGAGCACTCGGAGAATGGGCAACAGCACTCCTTTCGTGGGGAGACCTATATATAATAGTGGCATGTTTAATATGCTATACATTTAAGTAACTATTAGCTATGATGCCTTTTATACCGGCATATTCTTCTTTAATGTAATGGCAAATGATTGATGGGCTGATCCCATCCCACACGCAGCACTTTATCATCAAGTTAACTACAAGAATGCTTTTGTAGAGGAGTGATGACAGTCTCCACCACCACATTGAAGAGAAGGGAAAGACCCACTCCACGTAGTTACAGTAAGCAAAGATCTTTCACTGCTCATGACCTAACCATAACCTAAAAAAGATAAACCACAGTTAAAATATTAAAATAACAAAAAAAACCTAAATTACGCACAAATACTCTTCCATAACCATAAATACAGGTGTTTCAATATTTGCCAATACTCGTCGTCTAAGGGGACAATTATAGGATTCAATTTTACCTCGATATTTTACTTGATTTCTTATAAAATTAAAAATTAGCAATAGAATGAATAAAAAATAAATATCTTGAACACCTTGCACAGCTTTCTCGATTTGCCTCTTTCCCGATTTGTCTCTATGCACATGAGTGCTACGGGGAAGAAGTCACGGGCAAAATTTAATGTGATATATCGAGAGAAAAAAACATTGAAACGTACAAATAAAACTTGTTGCTAAGTAGATACCTGGGTCTGGAATGCCGGATGATGTGTAAGTGCAAAGTAACGCTAAGCGGGGCGACATGCAAAGAGAACATTGCGATGCGACGTGGCGGCGGCTGGCGACGCGGATGTCGACAGATTTAGATGCGTCCTCTTATAGGATTTGTGAAAGGGTTACCATATATATCCCTAAAAGAACTCCTAACAGTTATATTCTCAAGGGAAATGATACTAAGAATAGCTTCCGGATTAACTTTTAAATTAATTCATATTTAGTATCATTAAGAATGAATTTTTTTTAATAGTACTGCAAATTCTTCATCACCATATCGGGCTCATGTACGTCCTCACTACTGGGCTCGAGCCTCCCCCTCAATGCGAGGGAAATTGATCATACCAGTCAGATGGGTTGGTGTTGCCCTTCATATTGAGTTTTTCTTGTTTTGCATAGATGTTATATGAGTATTATATCCCTCAGTCATCTTTTACGATATTGATGGTTAAGATCCCCTATCTTATTTTTACTGTATGTGTGAGTATTATTTTTACTGTGTCAGCACCAAGTAAAAATGTAAATTAGGGCTATCAATTATATAAATTGAAATTTACGATGGTTGAAGTATTTTCAACACAACAACAAGTCTACACTTGAACAAGTCTAAACTTGTTTACATAAAAATATTTTCACAACACAAAAATTCAAAAATAATAAAATAATAAAATTTGTTAATCAAGGTATCGCTACCTTGATTAACAAATTTTGAATTTTATACTTTCTTTGTAAATATTTGAAAGTAATGAATATTCTTATTTTGGTTCCTGCAACACAGTTTGCAACTAGCGTAGGAACCAGGGAACTCGAAATATTTTGTGTAAAAATTTTTACGTTGAATAAATAATTATTATTATTATTCGCCAACCCTGTGATTAGCTGGACGTTCCTTTATGTTAGAAAATTGTATAAACCAATTCTGTAGTCACTGTCTACACAAAATATAAATTCCCACGTTTGTACTTTACTTATACGTTTTAGATTTTCACAAGATATTTTGTTTTCACTTATAATGTTATTCCTCTTATAAATATTTATCCAACCATCAGCCCATCAGAATTCCTTTTTTTTTAAAACCAGCACCCTGTACTAAGAAAATGTTACTTGTATTGCAGGAGACCTTCAAACATAAAATTAACTGTCACATATAACACTCAGAATCAGAACAATAATTTATGAATCGCACAAAGTATCGTCCTGTGTGGGCATGGAACACTATAATACTTTCCTATATACTAGCACAGAAGATTGGTATCTTAACCACTACGCTATCTGTGCAGTCAATTATCATCATCATCTCAGCCGATATATGTCCTACTGTTGGGCTTGGGCCTCCTCCGTAATGGAAGGGTAATTAACCTACTATACCACGCTGGTCAGACGTGTTGGTATAGGATTTTGTTTCGGGCTTTCCTTCTCTTGCATAGATGTTGTATGCGTTCCATATCCCTTAGTCGTCTTTTACGATCACCCACGGGTAAGATAGGGCGTGGTAAATTGTATTCTTACTCCATCACCACACGGAAAGTGCAGTCAATTCTATCTATTATTGCTATAGCTTAGTGCAAGTATTTGCTAACGCTTACTCTATTTTACAGTATTTTTTATAATATTTTATTTTTTCTATCAGTCTCTATATTTAGACATAATATACTTTTCTCAAACATGCTTGGAAATTTTAGCATTATTTTGACAACCTTCTTCGAGATAAATCGAAATTGCTGTACTGACTAAATACATGCGAGCAGCGGCCGGCAAAAAATGTATGTAAATCCATATCTGTCGTGTTTTAGCGGCCAAATAAATATATAGGTATGTAAATTCATATCTATCGTGTATTTTAAAAATGGAATGATCTGTTACTTCAAATTCTAGTAACCCTATAGGCAACTTATCAGAGTTTTATTTGAATTTCGAACTGGCTTGAGAAAAAGCTGTTTAATAATGAAAAAAAAAACAAATGAATCCTTTAGCACGTGAATAATGTTGTTCGTTATTCGTCATGTATACAATTCTACTTAGTACTACTTAGTTTTAATTTCCGCGCATTATTCGAGAAAAGCCCTATACAAGCCTTGGCCACAACTAGGAATTGATGGACTTACGTATCGTTTCGTTTATACATTCGACCATCAATACCTCTTTTGCTGTCCGCTGCAGTAATGTACTATTGTTGTATAGTGGTGATTAAGAAAATTACCTTTTATTTGGAGCAGTCTGATATCTGTCCTTACACCTCCGATCTTCTAGGATGACGGGAGGCTGATCTGGGTTCCCTGCGGCCTCCGCTAACAATACCACCGCTAATTTAATGGGATGGTATACACCATTTAAAAGCAAGTTCTAAGCTAATTCATCTCCTGTCATTTTTTTCAACGACTGTATATGTTATTAAGAGGTTTGACGGTAGATAAGCCGGTCGGTGGTAAAATTGAACCAAAAGCCTTCAAAATTGAATAAGTATATCATCACGCACTACTTATGTCACAGCCCGTGTGTAGTGAATTTGCTGAAGATGCCAAATAGTGATATCTACAAAATGAAAAATTTCCATCTTTATTTGCAGTTTTGGCAATTCATATTGAATTTTGTCAATTTATAATATAATTAAATTATGGCAATTCCTAAAAAATTTTGGCAATTCACATTGAATTACCAACATTTTTAGTGCTAAATTCCAATCTAGAAAACTCCAATGTAGTTGAATTGCCAAATTCTTTTAGTGTTATACTCCAAACCTTTCTTTAGTGCTAAAGTCCAATGTATAAGAAAAGATCTTGCAAATTTTCACAGTTCTTATTACAATAAATTCATCTGCTATCTGATATGTCTATTATTTAGATCGGATACCTTCATTTATATTGGTTTACATGTATAAACGTTGGTCAGAGAAAATATTGCTGGAAACAGTATTTGTCTCCATCTGTTTTAAAGACAATAAAATGTTACAAAACAGGTCCTCCGCAGCTGAAGCGTTAGTCCTTGAAGTTAGCGCATGTGTTAGCGGGGCGGCCTCGTGACCTATTATACGGCATTGCAGATGCCTATCTACAGGTGCCACTTGAATAATTACCTACAAAATTAAAACTGATAGCTTTGTCAAATTCCGACCTAAATGGAACTGGCAATAAAAAAAAAGGCAAACTCATCAAAGTGTATTATAATTAAATAAGATTTGCATTTACAATAATTTACATTGTAAAGACTTATAAATTTTAAAATGAAAACTAAATATTCTCTCATAAATGCTGATTTTATTCTGAAAAAGCTTAGTAAAGTCATATTGAAATCGGTACCTTAAGATCGGCAGGCACATCGCTTTTACCATCACTCCAACGAGTATGGTGGTAAGGCCTCTCAATTTAAGACAATATTTTCTTTGGAGGTAATAGAAAATTGTGAACAGTAAAATTTACTAAACCATTGCTCAAATGGTCAATCAAAATAATAAAACTTTGGATCGTTTTAGATTTACAACTAAACAAGCTGCGATTTAATTCTCGATTATCATTTTTCTTTTCATAGCAATTTAATAATTTAACTGAATATTGCTAAAGGGGCATAAATAAATTACTATTTGATTAAAATCCACGTAACTGAATCGAAATGTAAAGACCGGGATTTAGTATGTCATATTAAATTGTATATCAAATTAATTGTATAATTATTTTTAGGGTGACAGAATAACAATACAATGAGAAATTTCCGTTCCTTTCCCAAACGCATCGTAAGAAACAATTAAGAGATATAAGTAAACATCATCTTTGTAGAAAAATTAAAACTCGAATAAAACCATATGCGTGGTAGTCTTTCGAGGTCTATACCTATATAGATTGAGAAGATGAATTAGTTATTGATTATATTGATGACATTTTAAGTTTTTTTTGGAGTTTACTCCTTAAGAATCGATTTTCATATAACTCGCTCGGTATGAGAAAAATTGGAGGAGTAAAATCTAGTGATCGAATGACCTCGTTACGTTTTTGGTGCGCAACCTATTCTGCGCACCTTTCACTTTCTGACGTGAGATAATACTTCACTGAACAGTTTTAATAAATGTAAATAATATATATATATATATATATATATATATATATATATATATATATATATATATATATATATATATATATATATATATATATATATATATATATATATATATATTATTTACATTTATTAAAACTGTTCAGTGAAGTATATATATATATATTTAAATCGCTGAAGTGTTGTTGCGTCTTTTCAAAGTCGAATCCTGTAGCGTCCACCATTGTCAATGAGATTCCAATAGTTAATCGTGCGAATATTGTTACATTGCTGTCATATGAATTCCATTGTCGACGAGAAATTTTATTTAAACACGAAATGAAAATATTCAATTTGGAATAATTCTCGCTGGTTTATGGTGTCCGTTCATGATGGAAATCATCCGACACTTTGTATATTTCTTAGTTATCAATACATTTCTTCGATTTTCCTAAATCCATCTAAATATATGGGTATATCGCTTCCGTATATTATCTATACATATAATAAAAATGTAAAGGGTCGCTGTCTGTACATGGAAGATATATGAAAAAAATTACTGGGATTACTGGGACCTTTATCAACACTAATAGAACATAAAACAATATTTTTTTAAATTTTTGTCTGTTTATCTGTTTGTCTGTGTGTTTGTGCACGCTAATCTCAGAAACGGCTTATCCGATTTAGACGCGGTTTTCAATAATATATTGTGGTAAACTTCACTTAACATTTAGGTTTATTTTATGTCAATTGGTTTATAAAAAAAAAAAGTTATATCAATTTAAAAAATGTTCAGAGAAAAAAATCTTAATCGATTTTTTTTAAATTACGTACAAATTATCTTCAGTAAAAATAAATAAACACGTGTTTCAGCATTTGTTGATTTTCACCCTCTGGGGGTGTAAATTAGGCCTGCAAAACGGGTTAGACGACTCATTAAATCATTAGCGCCAAGCCGATATTATTGTAGCTGGCAACTTGAAATTTTGACAGTGGTTTCTTTCTATGACGTAGAGATTTACTGAGAAAGGATTTTACGAAATTATACCCCTAAGGGGTTGGAACAGAGTGGCAAAGTTTGTATGAAGAGAAAAAAATCTTTATTGATTCTTTTCAAATTACGAGTCGAATCAAATATTCTAGGGTAATATCCGGCATTTGTCAATTTTCACCCTCTGGTTGTGTAAATTAGGCCTGTGAAGCGAGTTGAACGACTCATGGTAATGAGTCGTTCAAACGTTTGGCGGTAGCCAAGCCGCAACTATTAAAGCTAGAAACATTAAATTTTGAAGCACTTTTTTATTTATGACATAGAGATTCAATATGAAAGGATTTTATGAAATCCGCCCCTAAGGGGGTGTAACAAAGCGGCAAAGTGTGTATGGGGAGAAAATTTCTTTATCGATTCTTTTCAAATTACGTACAAATATTCTTCGGTAAAAATAAATAAACACGTGTTTCTCTCTCCCTCTCCATCAACCCCGCACCAGTGCCGTTGTGGCGACCAGTTCCGGCGTGAGAGCTCACACGATACACATAGTAGACGACAATAGTTTCTTGCCGAATAGTTTAAGATACAGGTTAAGTTTAGCTTCAAAAATGTTCACTCTATAACTCAAATAATAAATCATATCTAACGAGGTCGCAACTCTGCTGGTGAAACGAAACAGTCAAATAAAGGGTGGGGATAATTATATTTTTATCCCATGGTCATACCGTAAATAGTATATTAATGGCAATATAATTTGTAGAATTAATAGAACTTTGAACCACCTTTTTCTTTAGTGACCGGCTATGGTATATAGACACACGCGCGCCGTACACGTATCGCGCGCATCTACGTTGTGCGGCCGGGCCACCGCAACCGGGTATCATCTCGAGTCAAAGCCCTCATGCAGTGAATCTAAATACAGGTACTCATGCTTGCGCCGCCCAAAGCACCGACTGTAGAGCGTGTCAACGTAGAGTATTTTCTCTCGGACCCACCCTATTGCCTAATTCCGTTAGACAACTAACTCGCAGAATCAATTGCTTTTTCTATTTAACTCTGTCAGAGATGACTTCTGCGTGGACGAAGTCACGGGTAAAAGCTAGTACATTATATAATTTGTGATACTTTTTAAACAGATCTCGTATACGCCACTTAGGTAGTGCACACCAAAACTAATTTATTTTATATAATTTAATGCAGTTTATCCTCCTTGATATCAGTGCTTAAAACAAACAAACTCTTCCAGTTTATGTTAACAACAATAAAACTAGGATTTAAAATTAATGTCAGAAGAAATAATCACAAAATTACCTAGAAGAAATATTTAATGGTGTGATCATCGCACTATTGAATGTGACAATTTAGTTTACTGATAAATGTTGATTTGAATAAGCTAATCTCAAGATAAGTAAAGACGTTGCATAAAGGTCTTGCCCGCGTCGCAACGCGGATTCGGTAAGCCTCCGCCAGAGCCTCAGCCACTAACGATTAAGGTGGGTCGCCCGCTAACAACGTCGCCGCGGTCCAGGAAACCGTACGGTAGCCCCTAATAGCCCTCACCGCCATGACTCTCTGCGGTCTTCGCAAAATACTACCTACCCAACAGCGCGGCCGTCTTGACAAGACTTGGGACGAGCTGGGCACTTTGCCCAGCTCGTCCCGAAATTCCATCTAGTGACCCGAAATTCCATCTAGACACATCAAGGTTACATCAAGGTGCAGGCCCAGATATCTCATCTGAGCCCGCACTGGCACGGCAACCCCAGACACACCAATGTGTGCTCCTCGGGGAGGACCTCGATTCGGGCCATGAAATAAGAGGGCCTCGGTTTTCTCCACCGAGACCCTCAGGGCCAACATGCCGATCCGGCCCACTACAAGCGCAACTCCCTCCTCTGCCAATCGGACAGCTCCCCGGAAGTCGGGCCTCCTCGCCGTGACGAGGGTATCATCCGCATAGTAGATGACCTCCATCCCGGGGAAAAGCCGACCCCGTAGGAGCCAGTCGAATCCGACGTTCCACAGAGCCGGACCGAGGACCGAGCCCTGTGGGACGCCGCACTCCACCCGATGGCGACGTATGCGCCCGTCACCCCCCCTCCCAGAGCACGTGCCTTTCCTCGAGGTAGGCTTCTAACAGCCTTCGGAGATACGGAGGCACTCCATGCTACCGAAATTCCTCCTTCAATGTTTCGTATGAAAGATTGTTGAAGGCGTTCTTGATGTCGAGCGAGACCGCCAAAAGAACCTTCTTTTGGGACTCCAGAGACTTCAGGGCGGCCAATGCATCGATTGTTGACCGGCCGCCCCTGGCCGTATTGACTGACATCCTGACAGTCACGGCCCGACTTCCTCGAGGTGCTGTACGAGACGGTCCACAATCACCTTCTCGAAACATTTAGCCGTCTCGTCCAGCAGCACCAGTGGTCTGTACGCAGAAGGGGAGTCAACTGCGCGACCCTCCTTCCGCAGCAAGCACAATCTGCCAGCCTTCCATTGCTTCGGGAACTGCCCGGACCTCAAACACATGTTGAGCAGTTCCCGGCGTTCACTCTTGAGGTATTCTGCGGCGATACCGAGCACAAGCCCCGGGACGCCGTCCGGGCCAGGCGCTTTCCTTTTCCCGTGAAGTTGCGAAAGGGCCACTTCCATTTCTCGGTCGGTGATGGGTGGAATTGTGGTCTCCACCTCCATCACCGACCGAGGAACCATTCGAGGGGGAACATGTCCCATAGAACGCGAGAACAGCTGCCCCATTATCCCCGACAGGAAACCCGAATCCATCGAATTCGATGATGGGAGCGCCACAGGCACGCAGTTTGTTCCGCGCCCGCTGATATGGGCGCCGCTACAGGTCCCGGTCGAGGCCTGCACGTAGCTCCTCACGAGCCCTCTCCTTCGCCTGGCTGATGGCCAGCTGCAAAGTCTTCTTCCTCGTCTTGTATTCTTCTCGCAGCTGACCCTCAAGGACGTCGTCCCGGTCAACTCTCTGACGATATCGAATGTAAGCACGCCGCGCCCGGTTAGAAGCCACTGAAGATTCGCAATCTCAGGTGACCACCAGTAAATCTGACGGCGCAGCGGCCTCCACCGAGCCCTTGGCGTCGCCGCATCGCAGATTGCCTCAAGGGCACTTCTCATTTGACGTGCAAGCCCCTCTATATCTGTGAATAACTATCCCGTCCTGCCCCAACGCTGTGCTATGGCAGACCGAGCCATTTCCAGGTCGAGTTGACCAATGGCCAGAGAAATAGATACCGATGATAGCGAAGTCTCGCCACCCTACCACAACATAACCATTGCCCTCTCCAGTGCAGAGAGGGAGGGCCGTCACATCCTCTGGACAGAACAGCCACATCTTCGTTATTGTCCCCTACCCAATTGGGTGAGTGAGGAACAAAATAGGGCTCGCAGGCCAGCACCAGGTGACCCGCTCTGGGAGCTTGAAGCGGAGGTCCAGGTAGAAGCCTACCGGCTTCGTCCCAGGGCGCGAGCCTAGAGTGCGCAGATCTCTGACAGAGAACTGGACAGAGTGATGGTGACGGCCTGGGGAACCTTGATCCAGCGATGAAAGGTAGATAGAATCCTCCGTAACAGGAAGACAAACAGTGGAGTCTGTTGGCCCACACCTATATCGCTAGATCAATAGACAACATCATGTTTATTCCTGCATTAGTATTTTGAGTGACGCAGTTAAATCACTAATTAAAATTGATTAAAACTTATTAATTTCTATACAGAAGCAACATTATCGACATGATCTATGTAAAAAAAACATCGAATATACGCTTATTAATATAGAACATAAAAAAATAGAAAAAAGGAAATAACGACAATCACGCAGTATTGAATTTTTTTTACTAACTCCGCCCCCTCACTCCTGTAATCCCCGCGATGCCCTTTGCACGATGCCATTTTGTGGGACGCAATTAAACTACTAATTAAAATCGATAAAAACTTTTTAATTTATATACAGAAGCAACATTATCGACATAATGTCTGTGACCAAAATAGTGAATATACGCCAATAATATACGCCGCGCTGAGGCGGCCTCCCGAACTTGTGCGGTATAGTGCAGAACTAAAAAATACGGCAAAAATCACCCCAGTGACAAAATGGAGTCCACGCCAATATTTCACCCATGCGTTGTATCAACCATTTGGCTGCCTCTGGCTGAATTTGAGAGCTGGGCAATCGTGCGTCCGTATAAATGATGCAACAAGTGAGTTGGATGCAACATCATCGGTAAAAAGCGCCATGTATGACGCAACATCACTTTGGGGATGTATATATATATATATATATATATATATATATATATATATATTATTTACATTTATTAAAACTGTTCAGTGAAGTATTATCTCACGTCAGAAAGTGAAAGGTGCGCAGAATAGGTTGCGCACCAAAAACGTAACGAGGTCATTCGATATCGATCAATATATATATATATATATATATATATTATTTTTAGTCAAATGAGCTTTTTTTGCGCCTGTTTTGATAATCGTACTTAAGGAGTAAACTCCAGTCGTGCGTCGGAGCTGACACACGTACTTTTTTTTTTATTGCTTATGGTGGCAAACGAGCAAGCAGCACACCTGATGGTAATTGTCACTGCTGCCCATGGACCTTTGCTATACCAAGGGTATAGCTAGGCCGCTGCCTACCATTACAATCCCCAAACCCACCCGGTTGGGCCGCCGGCTCTCTCGCTCACCGAACGAAACGCGATAGCACATTGCCATTACTCAGACGTCGATCTTCTGCGAGAGTGTGGTACTACCCCGGACGGACCGGCCCGTGGCTAGAGACAAAGAACTGTGAACAACGTGGTCCTACCACTATTATTAAGTCCCTAATATTATAAGTCACTATTATTAAGTTCCTAATATACCACACCAAGGCCTTATTAATGTGGTATTTGGTACTCCTTCGTAATGGTACACCCATTCTTAAATCCAGTCTTAAAAAGAACAAAGTCTGAGAGATTGGTGAAAGATATAAGTCCCTATCTAAACGAAATTTATCAAAATCACCTATTATGATTTATCTTTATATTGAACTAGCAGACCGGGCCACGCGTTGCTGTGGCTTAGGTTAGCCTCAGTAACACTTTTTGTTTGTTCTAACAAATTTTAGCTTATATGAAGCGTTTGTACATTTAACATAGCGCCATCTATTAAATACTTACTGAATCCAGTCAACAGATTCCGCCATCTTTTAAAATATTTTTGATATAACATATGATTTTGACTGTCAAATATTAGACATATAATTTGCAATAAAATAATATTACTATAACTTGAGATTTAAGCTATCCTATCTTTAAAGTTGGATCAAACTACACATGCTGTGCAAATTTGATTAAAATCGGTTAAGTACTTTAGGAGTCCATCGCGTACAAATAACGTGACGCGTAATTTATATATAATAAGATTGGTAAAGAAAAAACGATATCGAAACGACAGTGACACTTGTCGATATGTAAACACAAACAGTGAGTGACGCGCGACTTCATTTGAAAATTTCAATAGATAAGTCGCGTGTCTGCCCTAAGAAGGTTACAGCATAAGATATACTTAGTATAAACCTACCAAAATAAATCAACAACATTGAAAAATTATTTAAACCTTATGTATTTTAAAATAAAGGTTATAGATAAGTTTTTCGATGGTATGTGTTATGTGGTAAGGTTGTGTCGGTTGTGTTTCAAACAAGAGGTGTTTGCAGGAGATAGCATTATCGCCTGGGAACGTCAAACAGGCGGGCCTGTCCCGCGTGCCACTGCCTGCCTTCACTTATGTAACAATCACTGTACTGAGAAAATTATCCTTCAGTACATATTTATATGTTCTATTATTAGACACGGGCGTCTTTCACGATATGAGAAGAAATGTCTACTGTTCTGGGTAGTTAGAGTATTGTTTCAAGTTTTCCCTTCATTTGTAGCGATATTGTCTGTTTATGTCCCTTAGACATTATTTACGACATGCTTGAGAATGAAATAAAGATTTTAAATTGTATTCTTACTCCCTGCACTACACTAAAGAAAATAGCTGAGAGATTTAGAAATATATTTTTTTATGAAGAAAAATAAACGAATCATAATAAAAATTAATAAATAATAAAATTTAAAAAAAAAACAACATACTTATTCTTTTGGTTTAAAAATCAGATACTACACTATCTTATTCTTTTTTCAAATTTATTATACTCTTAGATTTAAAGTCATTGTTCTTGAGTTCGTTCATACCCTTTAATTAGAGCAGTGGCTACTCTGCTACGATCTTTATTTGAAGTTTGAATGAAAATGTGCATTGTACATTCAAAAAATATGTTTTTACCGTAACCATCAAAATTGCACACTAGTATTATTATTATATGTATACTTACTAGCTATTTAATTTAAGTTCACCTACGTGGATTACAATGAAATAATAAATTATTTATGTTCGTTAAGCAATATTTGACTAAATAACTGAATGCCCTCCACCTGATGCCGTTTGTTCAACAGTTACATTACCAAGGAGGAGGTTCACGTCAGGCAGGCCACCGGTCACAGAACTATTAGCAATAAAATAAATAACTTTGCAATATGTTCAATGGAAGATGAATACATATTATATCGACCCCAAATAATTAGGGATAAGAACAGGAGAATGATGACGATATACATTTAGATAAAGCAGGGTGATTAAATACATTAATTATGTAATCACCACGTAAGTAATTTGGTTTACAAAATAACACATTCGCATAAATCACTGAATCAAAAAAAGTTCCCAGTGATTTAGTCTGTAACCATATAGGCCGTGCGAATTTCTGCATGCGATCCTATCTGCCCTCTGTTGTAACTTTACCTGTTATCGATGTATAATTGTATTTTGACATAAATAGCATGAAATTTACGATCTGGAACGAACAACTATGTCCTGCTACGGTGACTCAACAAAAAAAAAACATGAAATACTAGCTGAACTCGTCGCTTCCCTTACATGGACTCAATTGATATACATACATAAATGAGGCTGCTAGAACCAGAGTGGCTTAACTGCATTTTTGCAATTTTTAACCTAATTGCAATTTTGTAATTTAAAAATGTTAATCTACAAAACCACAGTGGCCTAAAATTGTTTACAAGCTCATAACAATAGATGGCAGTACAAGTACATTTTCGGCTTATGTTCAAATCGATTAAATTAAATTTAAATTCATTTAATTCCCTCCATATTGTAAAATGGTTCTTGTAGTTAGGCCGCTCTGGTTCTAGCAGCCTCATATGTACATCCTACTATTATTGAGGGAGAGTTTCGCCTACTATCCCAGACTGATGTGAAGTGTTAGCATAAAAGGTGAATCTAAGAAAATCATGACTTACCAAGACATAGTCCATATATAGATTTGCTTCTTTAATTTAACATCTGCTTATCTTTATGACTGTCATGAAGTCACCTTGGACATGTTAGCTTGACTCGCTAATTTGGCGACATGTAGTTTTTCTCTCTTGATATTATCTGTCCTAAATTATCATATAAGGGCAGTAATGTGGTGAAATCAGAAATTACTCACGAAATTTTGTAGGATAAGAAAACTGTTATAGCGAACCGAAATAGTTATAATGAAAATTGTATGTGTATTGTGAAATTAAAGTATTAGAAAATACAAACTTATTGCATTGAGGGTTTGTTATATATATTATGTATTTGTGTGATCCTTTATTGGTTTAAATACAATTGGATTCATTAGGTTGAACTGCAATCAGCTGCCAAGATTTTCGGGCGTAAAATACATTTTTATTTTTAAAAATTAGCTCTTACCTGAACTACAAAATTTTATTAAAATCGATCCAACACTTTCGAAGGATTTAATACCTTTTTTTTTGCGTTGTACTATGGATGCGTCTCGCCCCACCAAATCGGTCCGGAGTGACGGAAGAGACGGCGTCGTGTGACCCTATAGACCCACAATGCAAACTCCTCTCTTAAAGGATTTAATGCCATAAGAGTTTATATCACTTTAGTACGCCATATCAATATGTGCTTTCTATACTTTTTTAATGTGTGAAACATAAACGCATTTGAATCAGTATGTCCATAAAACTGTATTCATATGTTGCTATAGCGGTCCATCATTTGTGAATTTTTTTTTATATAATTGTTGTCTTGTGTCGACACGGATGTCATAAAAGACGACTAACGGCTTTATATCGACCTGGTGGTTAATAGCGGGAGGGCCACACTGTTGTCAGTTTTCCAACTACAGCCGCGGGATGGTCCGTCCGGGGTAGTACCACACTCCCGCACAAAATCGACTTCTGAGCAGTGACAATGTGCTATTGTGCTTCGTTCAGTGAGTGAGGGAGCTGGAAGCCCAACTATCTGGGTGGGCGCAATCTAGTCCAGAGAAACCGAGGTTTGGTTCGGATCCTTAGTTTTTTAATATTTTTGGCTTTTTATTATTAGGGTTCCGTACCTCAAAAGGAAAATCGGAACCCTTATAGGATCACTTTGTTGTCCGTCCGTGCGTCTGTCGGTCTGTCCGTCTGTCTGTCTGTCAAGACCCTTTTTCTCAGGAACGCGTGGAGGTATCAAGCTGAAATTTATATCAAATACTTAACTCTACTGTCCCTTAAAGCTGTGAAAAATTAAACTTCTAAGCCAATGCAATCAAAAGATACAGGTGTTTATGCCGCAAATTTCCGCAAATTTTCGACACTCGCAAGGGAATCAAAACCTCCAGGGTACTCTTCCCGTGAACTCAGAATCTTGAAATTTGGTACGAACCAACGTCTTATAGCACCGATAAAGGAAAATTTGTGATAACCGTATATTTTTATTTTATTATTTATTTTATTATATTTAAATATATCTTTTAAAACACACTAAAAAGAAAATATCGAGAGAAACTCGGTCATTCAAATATTATTCATCAACAACTCGGTCATTCAAAGTTTAACTTTGACATTTTTTTACTGCAAACTTAGTTCATTTAAGCCTATCAGTTTGATGGCAGTCGAAATACAATAACTAAAACACTCGGTATGCAAGCAACGCCGATCGTCCATCCGTTCGTCCGATCGGCGCCAGCCATGTGTGACGGACGAATTTACGAGTAAACTTATTTGTGTTTGTGATCACCATTCAAGAACACAGACTTCGATTATGAATTGCAAATTATCTGCTGGATGTGGTTATGTAAAATTAAATCATAATATATATTATATTACAATGTGCAGTACTTGATATTTTTTTTTATAATTTCACGTATTTTTTACATACATACATACCATCACGCCATGTCCTTTGCAGGGTAGGCAGAGAGAACAGAGTGCCAGAGAACTCTATCCTTGCATACTTCACTCGCTTCCTCAACATTCATAATTCTCTTCATACACGCTCGCCGGTTTCGGAGACTCTTGACTCCACCTTCCTTCAGTACATGACCGATCTGGTCTAGGTAGGTTAGTCTCGGTCTCCCCCGGTACCTACATCCTTCCACTTTCGCATTGTATATCTTCTTAACCAGACGTTCGTTCGGCATTCTTTCCACATGTCCGAACCATCGAAGCATTCCCTTTCGCATCTTTACACCAATAAGATCGCATTCGTAACGACGACGTAAGAGAGCGAGTAGGTATGAAAGAGAGTATTGGTGTAAAGATACGTTTTTTTAAAGATCTAAAAATGAGGTGTTTCTTTTTTAATACAGACAATTTGTCGCACTGAGGAATAAATTACTGTATCGCTGGGAACTTTACAAGTATATGTACAATTAATAGACCCAAATAATGCTAAAACTCTGAACAATAATAGTTTGTGGATCACACCAAAAACTCTTGTGTAAGTATCGAACTAGTTTTTTGTGGAATTATTAGCACTCGGCATGGAAGGTTGATAGTTAGACTACGCTATAATTAAGTACGCTATGCGCAGTCAAAGTGGACTTTACAAATATAATTATAATCACTAAGAGATACATATGAAGAATTCTTATAGTAAATAAAATGCACAAAAATATTTATTACTTCAAAATATTTCATTTAATAATAGATATCTATTAATATTATTTTCTGTGTGGTGGCAGCTATGAATTCTGTCAACCCTTATAGTGCTCGTGCGTGTCTTACACAGAAAAATCTTTGTCGTCAATAGAATCGCACTGAGCCTGGATGTAAACTTGTTTTCATTAATTATATTTGTGAAGTCCTTCAACACAAACATTTATTCTTTCATAATTATCATCTCAGCTCATAAATATTCCACTGCTGGGCTCGAACCTCTTCCACACTAGAGGGAAATTGACATACTACACTACGCTGGTCAGACGTGTTGGTATAGGGTTTTATTTCGAGTTTTCCTTCTCTTGTATTGATGTTATATACATATTTTATCCCTTAGACGTCTTTTTACAATCACCTACGGGTAAGATAGCATTTGGCGAATTGTAATCTTACTGCGTCACAACACGGCAAGTGAGGCGTATATTACAAAAAGAAGTTATTCTTTAGTGAGCAGTATATTACAAAAAAAGGCACAATCAATACGCGTCAATATAATGAGACATATACGATACAACTTTGATATCAACTAATGTTTTACTATCACCGACTACATGCTCGTTACGAGCTTATAAACTAAAGTGTTTGTTGATTGAAGGAGAATCCAAGTAGATAATCAGAAGTCGGCCCGTGGAATGCAACAACATGGCTACAGGTGTAGGAACACCTGCCGATTGTCGGCACACCGCGTCGCACCGTGGCCTCTGCGTTCCAACGTAGACCGCAGCGACGTTTTGCAACTGTAATAGATATTAAAAACAAATATTAAAAAAGTTATAATACAGTTGTATTGAAATAAAACTATTTTTACTGATTTTGTTGCGTCTGTATTTGACTTTCTTGGTCACGCAGGGTTGCCGTGACGAGCGCTAAAAAGTTCTTGAAACGTCATAAAAGTAAGAAACAGATTAAACGATAAAACGACAAAATATTTGAAACAATTTTATTTCATCATCATCATCATCACAGCCCATATTTGTCCCACTGTTGGACTCGGGCCTCCTTCGTAATGTGAGGGAAATTAACCTACTATACCACGCTGGTCAGACGTGTTGATATAGGGTTTTGTTTCGAGTTTTCCTTCTCTTGCATAGATGTTATATGCGTTTTATACCCCTTAGTTGTCTCTTACGATCACGACCCACGGGTAAGATAGGGGGTGGTGAATTGTATTCTTACTCCGTTACTACACGGATAAATTTTATTTAGTACATAAATATAAAAAGTCGTTTGTATTAATGAAAATTTATTGAAATTAAATAAAGGGTTCTCATTTTTACACACTATTGATTTAGTGTAACAATAAGCTTAACTACTAATTTCTTAAATTCTTAACCAATAAAATTCATAGTATTCCGATGAAGTCTCTTTCATAATAGCAATACTGTCTTAAGCACACTTGTCAGTATTGCGTTTTATTTCTAACGTCTGCTCTTTTAACAGTATTATATGAATCGAATTAAACAGAAACAATATCAGGTAAAAAGGCATTCTTATTTATATTCAGTAATATTATTTCTTTGAATAATTATATTACGGCTTAATTCACGTGGAGTCGAAATTGTGCATAAATAAAAATGATATAATTTGGGTCATATATAAAAAAAAGTAAAAAAAAGGCTTAAAAAATATGAAAGCTGAGAATACAATCCATGACATCAGTCCACCACACCCACTTACATATGCTTATGGTGTCATCTTTACTAATAAAGAATTTGAATTTTTAAACTTAAATTTGAATAAAATTTAGATAAATTTGACAGTCGTTTAGTATCTTACTTGTATTTAAAACAATTTATATTATATATGTACTCAAAAATGGTTTACTTTATTTTCCGTTTTAATCAGTGGTTACAGTTAAGAACAAAAATACTAAATTCTGCATTCAACCTTTCGCAGTCTACTACTGGATGTAAGGCGCAGAACACCACTTAGGCCAGTAATTCATTGGAGGAATTATTGTCATAATTATCACATAACAACAAATTCTCATTTTAATTTACCTCAATTTTATTTATATCATTTATTTTAATTTCATTACATTTGAATTGATTTGATTTAATTTAATTTACCTTATTGTATACTCAAAATCCGGTTTCTTATTTTTTTTTTTATATTAGCTTAAAATTATAATTACAAAGTGTAGACTCCGTGTGTACATGTGTGTTAACTTATAATTAATTGTTGTTTTTAATAATTATTGTCACATTTGTTTGATTTAATCTGATTTAATATAATTTAATTCATTTCATGGGACTTCATTCTTTTTTGATTTAATATCACTTTACTATTATATTTCCAATGTGAAACCTCCGCATGTACATTTGGTGTTATCCTATAATTAATTGTTATACTCGCATTTGTTTTTTTTATTTCTGTTTTATTGTATAAGTATAAACAATTGTTGGTTAACCTAATAAATAACAAGGTTGGCAAGCTCCGTAACTTTTTCTTTGTTTCCCAAGAGAACACTGCTGTCCATCCTAATGATCCCACTGCCAATTTTTACAATTTCCATGAGCCAGTAAGTGGTGGCGATAATTGTATTCTTATCCCATAGCCACACGGAAATATGCAATTAAAGAATTTTTTGGGACTAATCCCACCACACATTCCCACCATTGTAACTCCTGTAAGCCAGGATCCACAATGGTCACTATAAATGACACCGAGGTTTGACCCTCAGGCAGTCCCGGGAAATGATTTTAATTGTCTTGGAACCCGCAACAAATTTAATTAGAAAAGTTAAAGAGGAGGACTTGGAAAAGAGTGATTCCACTTCCCTCCCAGGCAAAGCGGGAGACAGAAAGCAATATTGACTAGTCAGCCAATAAGTAAAGGGTTGTACAGCTACGATAAGCGCAGCAGTACGGCACCACGGATACGGGATAACTTAACGGGGCCTATATGTGAGCCTTAAGATTGGTTGCAGTAGTAGGTATGGCAGAAACGCCTAAACGCACGGAAATTTTCTCGGTAGACGTTTATTTTAACTTCGTGGTGCAGTTTCTTACCAAATAGAACTATCATTACTAGTTCATCTGGAAATTTTCTACACATATTTCCAATTACCCTTGTAATAATAGTTTTACAATAGAGACCATGAAGTAAATACGTGCAGGTTTTAAACCCATGAAAATTATATGTATATACATATGAAGAGAATTCACTGACGACCATTACACCGTTATTCCTGGAGATGATCAGCCGTGCCCCATTCATATATTGGCAAAGGGGACGCTCGTCCTCTCCCGTCACTAACACCGACAGATGCTATAAATAAAACTTATTTTACTCATTTTGTTTGCAAACAACAACTCTTATTAATGGTAATGGAAGATTTATAACTTAATCGTGTTATATTTAGAAATACTTGATATATGTAATTAAGTTTTGGATATGTTTGAATAAGTGTTCTATTGTTATTGGTTTTTACACTTTATTACTTATTGCGATGCGCTATTGAGATTAATCTCATCTCAACTCACATACATCTAACTGCATGGGCTTGGATCTCCTCCAAAGTTGGAGGTTACTTGAAGTACTACAAAATTACTTAAAATCGATCGCAGTGCCATCTACTGAATCTAAACCATTCATCAATCATCCTGAACAAACACAAATTCATCAAAATTAGTTTATCTCTTTCGGAGGTGTTCACTCACAAATGCACGCACAGAAGAATTAATAAAAATTGGATACGCGATGTGGATCCATAACAAGTACTTAGGCATATGCTATATTGGTTACGTAAAGTAACCAAACCTGTTAGTATTCTAACTAATATTATAAATGAGAATGCGAGTTTGTTTGTTACGCTTTCACGCCTTAACTACTCAACCGATTTTCTTAAAATTGCGCTTAGACATTGTCAGGGATATAAAAAAGGCCATAGGGTACCTTCCATCGTGGCAAAGGTACTGTTCGCAAGTGATGGCAAGCCATGAGCATAGTTAAAAACTTGTATTAAGAATAAATTAATTGATGTTATGGGCATTCAGTAACACATATAGGTCTTTCTTAAGTAATTTCAAAATAATTTTATATGGTAAATACATTGATCGCGTTGAAGATTATGGAGACGATAACCCGTTGCGCTGGAGGCGTACAAACTCGATCAACCCATATACGAAATTCCTATCTGTCTATTTATATGATAAACAACTGTTTTATTTAGACGATTTAAATTTTGTCCATCCATCCATCTATCAAAATCCACTGCTGGATAAATGCTGTACTACACCACAAATGGAATAGTGCCATGATTACCACGTTTGGTCTTGATAGGGTACTGTTTATGGAGATCTGATCCAGCTATAATCTTTAGTATTATATTTGTTATTTATATTATATCGTGGTTTGAAAGACACATTGGAGTACTTACTAGGCATCGCCGTGACCTCGTCGCTGTCATCGGTGCCGACCTGACGCTGCCGGCTGTTGCGCGAGCGATGGTCGACAGCGTCAGGAATTGGGACGCGGTCGCCGCCTTCTGCGAGGCTGTCATCTCGCAGAAGGAGGCGGCGGAACGGGCCCGGGAGGATTCCCGTGACCCGGGCCGCCACCCGCGGCCGGGGCGGCGCAGGCGCGAGTACCTGCGCCTGATGCCGCCCTAACCGAGGCTTCGGGTGATCGGACCGGGGAATTGTCCGGTCACCCGACGTGAGGCCACCGCGTGAGGACGACGCCTCGACGGCGAAAGCTGTCGGGGCGTCGACAGGAGAGGAGCCCGAGAGGGCATACCGCCGAGCGGGACACCGAAGACAAAGATCGGGTACCTGTGGCCCGCTCGCACGGCGAAGACGAGGTGCTTGCAGGGTAGGTCAATGGGGTTGCGCGCCGCCTCTTCCGTTACTCCGGACCGATTTGGCGGGGTGCGACGTCCATAGCCCACCGCAAAAAAAAAAGGCATATTGTCTGCAATTTCATATAAAAGAAATAAGTAAAAAAATAGACAAACTCTTTGTTTCTTGCCGGATCTTCTCACTGCGTTCGCATTTCGATCCGATTGAGTTTATTTGAATTTGAGGTAAAATATAAAAATTGGCAATATATAATTGTCTCCTAGGGGAATATGCATAATAATTGATTTGGATTTGTAAAATTTCTAAAGTTTCCTAGGAAAGTGGTGCTCTTTAGCCAGGGTCCCGAAAGAAAGAAGCAAGGTTTAGTCCAGAGATTTTATTTTTTAGATTTTTTTTAGATATTGTAATCTTGGCGGGTTTCCTGGAGAACCTTGACACTAAGCTCAACGAACTCAGCAAAGTTTCTCAACTAGAGAATCTGTAAATAAACATGGACAAGACGAAGTAATGTCTAAAACACATGTAATTTCTGTACCGGTCCTGGTTGGGAATGCGAATCTCGAAGTTGTCGATCACTATGTTTACCTAAGAAAAAAAGTCCAATTAGGTAGATCCAATTTCGAAAAGTAGATCAGTTGACGAATCCAACTCAGCTGGAAAGGTTTCAGGAAACTTAAAAGGATCTTGTCATCCAATATGCCGCAGTGTCTTAAAACAAAGATTAATAACCAGTATGTGTTACCAGTTATGACCTACGGCACTGAAACGTAGCCTCATAAAAAGGCTCAAAAACGATCAGTGTTGCAAAGGCCTATGCTCGATATTTCTCTATGTGATAAAAATCAGAGTACGAAAAAACATAGAAAAACAAGTGTCGTCAACAAACCTACATAGCTCGAAGAATTAGGACGTTGAAGTGGCGTTGGACAGTAGTCAGTAACTACGGATCTCAGAAGTTGAAGTACCAGAAAAATATATCTTGAAATATAACGCTAACCCTTCTAAACAGCGTCATTCAGTCTGGTTTAGTGGGCCAAACGCGGGCTGGTTCAGATAAGTGTCGTAGATTTATAGAAAATATTTATTAAATAAACTAAATTGATCGTGATTAAATTTAATCTCGGTGGAATCTTTTTTCTAGCAATCTCTTGTATGGCAACAATAAACGTGCCGCGCGCGCTTTCATCCTCGTTTCAAAGTTATAAATAAGTTTTGATACTTGATTCTTTAAGTTCGATATTAGCAATAGATACAGGGAAAAAAAGCTATTTTTGCAATGATTCAATCTCGTTGAACTAGTTCATGTGAAGATTAATAGATATTTTTTTAGGTTACTTCATTAATGTCGTGGCATAAATTTGCGATTGTTGATTGTGAGGTCCCAGGTTCAAATATACTCTTCGAAATGCTACAAGATGTTTTACCGATAAATACTAAATATTTACATATAGTTCCAGACCAATTCACACCACATGATAACTTCTAGGGCATTGCAATAATGAATATTTTTGATGTTTATGGCAGTGTTCTGCTTCTAAACCCGTAAACATTCCTCTGTTAGACGTGGGCCTCTTGCAGATGAAAGAAATGGCTATACGGTTTAGGATAGATTTTAATTTCCAGTTCTCTCTAGTAATAATATCTAAAAAAAATCAATTAAACACTTACCTACATCACTACGTCTAAAAGTATATAAATATTATACGCATCAAATGAGATTAGTTTTATGGCAAATCTCCTCCAATTTTCATGACCATATATACTGTACAATATCTGAAATATCGTAATCGTGATAGTAAACACAAAGAAAGTACTTAAAAATATTATAAAACCCGATTACGAAGCGAAAAATGATGTCACAAGTGGGATTCGAACCCGCGCCTATTGGGATTCCGGCCCAATCGTGCTGCCACTACACCACCGTGACTTAATGTAGGACATGCAAATTTCGCTTCGTATCATATTTACGTCTTAAGGTGACGGTATGCTATCTACCCGACAATGTTTACACATTGTTATAGGCTTAATACTTCAAACTTTGCAGTTAGAATTGGATTAAACGATGACACAACCTCGTTATTTAAATTACTGAAATTTAGCATTTAATATGCTTAATTATTTATAAAACCCGATTACGAAGTGAAAAATGATGTGAATTTGCATGTCCTACATTAAATCACGGTGGTGTAGTGGCAGCACGATTGGGCCGGAATCCCAATAGGCGCGGGTTCGAATTTCGCTTGTGACATCATTTTTCACTTCGAAATCGAGTTTTATAAATAATTAAGCATATTAAATGCTAAATTTCAGTAATTTAAATATTATAAAGTTTATTTCTTTTAGTTTTTTTTAAAGGACCCTGAACTAAGGGAAATTATTTTATTGATTTTACAAACATATAATTAACAGATACAAATTGTACCCAGAATCAAAATATGTAACTATTTGTAGATCGCATAAAGTATTCTCCTTTTCGAAATCGAATCGAATCCGTGACATTTGGCATCGTAGATCATCTTAACCGCTACGCCATCTGTGCAAATAATTTCATTAAATATTACATAATAAATGATCATGATGAAGTCAAAGATACTAGTCTCGTAAATGATTTTATTTCATTTCACTTACTACACTACCATGTATTACTATTGGGCTGTTGTATTGCCCAAGGGAACAATACTTTTATTCCCCTGTCTTGTCTATCGCCGCACATATTACTGTTGATTGTTCAGAAAGAATTCAAATTCTGGATCAGGCTTTATTGTTTATTTTTAATTAGGTAGGCAGTGCAACAGTTTCGTCTTCTATAAAATAGACTAAAGCGGCTTGATGAAATGGAAATGTGAATATGTTTTTACTTCTCTACTTCACGATAAAGGTATGATCTAAAAACATATAATTTTATATAATAACGTTAACAGAACCTATAAATCAAGATTATATGATAAACTTTGTTTTATTCATTTATTCAAATTTAAGATATAATACTAATTTTTGCTCGTGACTTCGATCACTATGAAATCACATGTGACAGAGGAAAACATATTACAGAGTGAAATTGCAAAGCAAAATTGAGGCTGCTAGAACCAGAGTGGCCTAACTGCATTTATGCAACTTTTAACCTAGTTACAATTTCGTCATTCAAAAATGTTAATCTACAAAACCACAGCGGCCTAAAATTGTTTACAAGCTCATAACAGTAGATGGCAGTGCAAGTACATTTTCGGCTTATGTTCAAATCGATTAAATTGAATTTAATTTAATTTTAATTCCTTCCATATTGTAAAACATGGTTCTTGTAGTTAGGCCGCTCTGGTTCTAGCAGCCTCAATTTACCTCTTATTATACTCGGACTGATTTACGAAATATTTCTTTTAAATGAGTCATCACAAAACTAAGACAATATTGTTTACGAGTATAAAGATTCTCTCCTATTTCCTAATAGATTACGCAGAACTAAGGCTTTTCACTTACCACGATAATAAAATAGTTATCTCTTACTTCATTCATTCTGGTATTATCATATATTCTTGATACAAGTTTGTTGGTGAAGTCAATTTTAATTTGGCGTTTCGCCAACACGACGCAATTTTGATCCAAAAAAAATCCAACGAAATCCATGTAGCCATTCAATTACCCTAAAGACATATGTATATAAGCGTATATATTACTTACATAAAAAAAATATCCAATCCTATAATTTATTAAAATAACTTGTGATTATTTAAGTTGCCATAAGAATTTTCATATAAAAACATAACGCAATTTTAGGCAACCTTTGTGTAAGCACGAAATTACCGATATAGTTACTAGAATAAGTTGAATAACCTCATTTATGGTCACCAATTAGCTAATGGACTCTACTAAAAACGCCACTGGAACTATATTTTATGACTAACGAAATAAAATCATGAACTACGATATATTTCGGACTGTATGTCGATCACAGTAACCAACCAGTACCAGGCAACTACGAAGGATATATATATATATATATATATATATATATATATATATATATATATATATATATATTATCCGTGTGGTGACGGAGTAAGAATACAATTCACTACCCCTATCTTACCCGTGGGTGATAGTAAGAGACGAATAAGGGATATAAAACGCATATAATATCTATGCAAGAGAAGAAAAACTCGAAACTAAACCCTATACCAACTCTTCGATTCCTACGCAGGACAATACTTCCTACAAAGTGTTGTTCTAAGTCTGGGTGTAATTTGACAACGTTAATTATATGTTTGTGACCGCAATGCAAGGCTCCTATAACAAAAAAGCAGTCATGAGGACTGCCGCCAGAAGTGAAAACTTAAAATTATCAAAAATATTATGTTTTTTATAAATGTTAATGTTGTTTCACTATATAATATTAGCACGATAAACCACTATAACTATATACAGTAACCTCACAATGTAAACAAAAAAAAATAATTCATTAGTCAAAATAATTATTATTACGTATCAATGATATAATTATAAAAAGCTATTGAATAATTGATAATAATTAATAATAACAATTATTACATGTATTATGTACATTGGTCCGGATCGACGAGTGTCAGGTCGGGTACACTGGGCGATCCCGAGCTAACCCGGTCGAGCCTTTTACATCAGAGCGTGACGGATTATCTTCACTTATGGCTATAAGTACGAAAAAATCTATGTGCGGTGCGTCAAAAGAAGTTTTCACTTTAAAAAGAAACGAAAATGCTCTTACTCCTTCAAGACTGGAAGCATGAGTCTTAGGTTTAGTATCAATAAAACAAGTAAGTATCATCAATATACTAAGCTATTAAATCAAATCATTTATTATTCATAAGCCCCATAGGGGCACTTACATATTGTTAATTTTACATCATTGTTTTTTAAATTAAATTTAATTAACCTACCACCGGATCGGAAAGCAGCCACATACTGAGAAGATCTGGCAAGAAACTCAGTGAGCTCGTCATTCTTTTTTTTTTTAATTATATATTTTCACGAAAAGATACATACATATTTAATTTATGTTAGCTCCAGTGACATGCCCTTCGAGTAAAGATTCATTTTTTTAAATTTTGTATAAAATACAAAATTAAACTAAGAATATTTATAAAACAAAAAAGAAACAAACATCGGAAAATAAAAAAAAATATAATAAATAAAATATTTATAAAACAAAAAGGAAACAAAAAGAAGCAAAAGGACCAGATCCCACAAACGGCACCCGATCACGATGCTATTAGAGCAGCCATTACGCCCCTCAATCACATTGGAGGGAAGGAAGAGACCCGCTCCACGTAGCTACCGCAAGCAGAGAACTTTTCAGTGAGCATGACCACACCATAAACTATAAATTTGAAACAGATTGCTTGGATAAATAAATACATAACTCGTTAGGCAAAACACGCTACACTGTACAATTAAGACAATATAAATAATACAAGGTTATCAGACGACAGTGAGGATCAGCGTCAGAGCGCTGTAAGAGATAAACATTAAAAGGGTAATTGCTGAGAGAGGAGCTGCTCATAACCATTCCGTATTATCATTTAGATAATCCGAAATGCTGTAATATCCTTTTCTGCACAGACTATTTTTGATATCCGTTTTGAACTTATTCATTGTCATATCTCGGATATCTTTAGGCAGTTTATTGTAAAAGCGTATACATTGTCCCATGAAAGACCTACAAATTTTTTGTAGGCGAGTATGATAGATAACTAGATTATCCTTATTCCTAGTGTTAACACGGTGAATGTCACTATATTTATCAAATTTATCAATATTTTTTTTACATATAATATGTTTTCGTATATGAATTGTGATACAACGGTTAGAATGTTTATTTCCTTAAATTTTTCTCTCAGTGAAGCTCTTGGCCCTAGATTATAAATCGCGCGGACAGCCCGTTTTTGAAGAACAAAGATGTTATTCAAATCTGCACAGAAACCCCAAAGCAGTATGCCATAAGACATACGACTATGGAAGTTGGCGAAATAAACAATTCCAGCCGTTTCCATATCGGTTAACATTCGAATTTTTTTACTTTCATACGGTACCGTACCGGTAGTAAAATTACGTGGGACGCTAGCCAGACAGCGTCAGGAACTGGGACGCGGTCGCAACCTTCTGCGAGGCAGTAGTCTCGCGGAAGGAGGCGGCGGAGCGCGTGCGCGAGGAGCGTCTCCTCGACGGCGCGAGCCGCCGCCGGCGACTGGGGCGGCGCAGGCGCGATTACCTGCGCCTGATGCCGCCCTAGCCAAGGCCGCGGGTGACTGGATCGGGGAATTAGTCCGTCACCCGCCGAGAGGCCGACCGCGTGAGGAAAGACCGACATCCTACCCGAGGGGGGGATGTCGGTCGAGGAGAGGGTACTCCTCAGGGGTATTCCGACGGGCCGACCACTGACGTCAAGTCACTCTGCTCCGGTGGTCGGCCCAATGACGAAGGCGACGTCACGGGTGGGTTACGGGTGTGCGCGCTTACGCCCCTCTGTCACCCCGGATGGAGTGGTGCGAGGAGTGCGCCGACCGTAGCCCACCCCCAAAAAAAAAAAGGCACGTTTGAATATTTTACAATATTTTTTTACATATTTTAAGAACACTGGACTATGGTTATAAGACTTTTCGTCATAAAGATCATATAACCTTCGTCTACTCTTGTAGATACCACAAGTTGCCTATTCACTAAAGCCAGCAGGTACTCCATTTGTTACAGTTTTAGGTTTAAATATTTTACTAAATTCATCATCAATTATGTGAAATAGAGACGTATACAAATCATTGAGGTAATCATG
The DNA here is from genome assembly GCA_905163515.2 of Lymantria monacha. NCBI lineage: Eukaryota > Metazoa > Arthropoda > Insecta > Lepidoptera > Erebidae > Lymantria > Lymantria monacha. The sequence continues at coordinate 12,497,790 of LR991092.1, read as the reverse complement.
AAAAGGCAATAGTGGTACTTTCATACTCAAATTGTGTTTAAAGTGCTCTAAGCTGCTGACATTAATAGGAACAAAGGTAATGCATTCTCGTGGAACCCTATTAGTTCTAGGAAGTACAACACGTTGTCCGCAGTGATCTGATTCTAGTGTGTTTATAATGGATTTACTAATCAGTTTAGCATTTATAAAAATATTATCTATACAAGTTGCATTCCCAGCAGTTATCCTAGTAGGTTCCAGGAAAGCATTATATAAGTTATAAGAACTCATTAAATTTTAAAATTTTTGTGTTATATTATTATTGTCTAATAAATTAATGTTAAAATCCCCACAAACAGCAACTGTTTTATTCGAGGCTGAGGTTTTGAGTAAGATATCTTCCATTAATTTCTCAAAATCATCATATGGGGAGCATGGGGGTCTGTATACGCATACAACTATGAACTGCTCAGACTCAACACAAGCAATTTCAATAACACGTTCAACAGACAATCTCACAATACCTTTTCTTTCCTTAGATTTAATTAATTTATTTAAAATTATTAAAGAGCCACCTCGTATCATATTGGTTCTGTCGAACGAGCTAACAACCTGGTGATTGGGAAAATTGAACATTAATTGGTTACCTTTAAGCAGAGAAAATCTATATGGCAACCATTTAAAATAATTCAATCTCCAAATCCTTACCTAACATTCCTTGAATATTTTAATGTAACTGACTGATTGACTTGTTATATGTATTCTTATGGCTATTTTGAAAACAAGAGGAGTTCTCTATTGTCTTATTGAGTAATTTAAATGAATGTCATTATTTCCTCAATTGGAAATGTTACAATTTAAATTAGTGATGTCAATATTACGTTGCTCAATAAAAGCAACATTTTTAGCCAAATTCTTGGCTGATGTAAAAAAAAAATAAGATAGCGAATCAGCTATCAGATTCTTAAAATATTTTGAAAGATAACAACTATCTTTTGTCATAAAAAAATTCTTATTAACATAACTGTTAATGTCAATAATATGCATTTTATTTTTAACCGACTTCAAAAAGGAGGAGGTTCTATGTTTCATTGTATGTATTTTCTAAAATATAATTTGTTTTTGTTTTACTATTATGTAATGTCAAATTTAAATTATAGATGGATTCATTCTCCATCTGTGTCAAACATGTCCTGTAAGGTAATGTGAACATAACAATTTTGTCTACATTTAATAAATTACTAAGTTTACAGTTATATTGTAATAATTGCTTCTTGCTCACATTTACTTTATTTCCTACAAGTATTAATAATGTACTACCAGGACTAAGCTTATAATTAAATATTTTTTGCATTATTTCATGGTAAGACAACCCCGGCGAACAGTTATTGACAATTGAATGTCCTTTATGTGATAATTTGATAAAAGAACACCCATATTTTTACCAATTAATACTCCCAATAACGTTGGACTAGAAAAGTCGATATTGAAAAGATAAAAAGTAGTACCGTTGTATAAGGTCTTTATTATTATAAAGCTTATGACAAAATGACTTCAAAGCAACCGCGTTTATCACCGTCTCTACGTATAATCGGTCTTGTTCATTGTGCTTCCGACTCGGAAACCACAAGCATTCCGTGTCGCAGCATAAAGGCGCGTCTACATTGACCATTTACTTTCTACCTGTGGTTTGCGACGAATGTATGTACGTGCTTAAATATAATCTGCATGTTATGGCAATATGCAAGCGAGTAAATATACATTTTTTTCTCTCGTGAAACTACACTTTCTTATTATTATTACTGGTATTTTTTTCTTATTTCACAAAATAAAACTAAATACTTGCTTTAAATATATCAACGATTCATTTTCGAAAAGATATTCTGTATTGTATTTTCATTTTCTTTTCTATAATGTGGGCTGTGTGGCTATGTGCAGCTGTATGGTTCTTCTATAATATGAGCTATTTCATGCAAGAAGACAGTACTTGGATACATTATTATACGATTATTATATATGATGTATGATGATGAGGTTTTATTTCGTGTATTCCATCTATTACTCTCTCTCTCTCCATAGTCGTATTTTACGATATTAACAGGATTGGCAGTCTAGATGATATTTGTATTCTTACTGCATCACTATACGGAAAGGAAGCAAATATTATAGGATTATAAGATCTTGTGCTGAAAATGTTGTTCTATGAAGATCTTTGCCGCAGCGGCAAAAGGCGAGGGGAAAATGGGTTCGTTCATATTGTGATATCAATAAATAATTTAAAAAAATATACCAGTAATATACTATTTAAAAGCTTATTTTAGGTTTTTTAAAAGAACACAAGATAGAAGTATGTAAAGATAGAGTTCTCTGGCACTCTGTTCTCTCTGTCTACCCTGCAAGGGATATGGCGTGATGATATGTATGTATGTATGTACAATACACAAATTATTGTCCTACGCGGGAATTGTACCTGCGACACCTGGCACGGTAATGGTATCCTAAAATATGCGCCATCGTGGCAATTAATATTAATAGATCGTACGACTTATAGGAGTCGCTCAGATAAGTCTGAAGAAGTATTTTACTAAATATTCATGGTACCGGTAATGGCGCCTGCATTGATACTACAGGCGTGAGAATCTCACTTATTGGCATCTCATCCGTAACCTATTCGACTCATCAGTGTGGCCCACACGCAAAAAGCATGTCATGGAACATAAATCGATTCTCATCGAAACCAATGACAATTCCTACCGGTATTAAGAGTTCTCTGTAATTGGTATCGATTTTAGAATTAGTTATGCACTATGGGTACAAAACAAATTACGTCTCTTTTGATGTTGTTAAGAAAAAGTTAGCGAGTATCCGTCGTAATTTGATGCAAACTTCATCTAACACAGTAGATTCTGTTTATAAATTGTTTACTTTAAAATGCACAAGTGATGGTGGTAGTGTTTAAGATACCGATCTACCGCGCCAGTGTCGTGAGTTCGACTCCTACATAGGATAATAGTTTATGCGATCAATAAATTGTTGTTCCAAATCTGGGTTTAATTTGTGTTCGTTAAATTGAATGTTTGTAAAGTAAATGCTTTCCGTGTGGTGACGTAGTAAGAATACGATTCAGCACCCCATATCTTACCCGTGGGTGATCGTATGAGACGATATAAAACGCATGTAACATCTATGCAAGAGAAGGAAAACTCGAAACAAAACCCTATACCAACACGTCTGACCATCGTGGTGTACTAGATCAATTTCCCTCTCATTATGGAGGAGGCGCGAGCCCAACAGTGGGACATATATGAGCTGAGATGATGAAAGTAAATGCAAAGATACAAAAATTATTTCAAAGGCAATACAAAGATTATTTCCTTAGTACAGGAAAATCTTTAATAAAATAAAAAGTAAAAAAAGACAAATCTACAAGACCACTATTTTCAATATATTTTACTTTATCCTTTTTCTAACTATGTACATCTAAACTAAAAAGAAATAACGGAAATAAATTACACTCGGATTTTGACTAACAATTTGTGGACCAGACATAGAATTATACTGCGTGGGAATCGAGTGTTTGACGGTTGACATGGAAGGTCACCACTTAAGCAATTCACGCAGTATTAATTATTCAAATTGCGCAAACATTTCTATAAAATATATGCGGACTTGAATCTGTTACTTACTTACAACTTCAACAATGCTGTCTAGCACTTAAAAACAAGCGAATTCTGAGCAGAAAAGAGCTAAAAAGCTTTTGTAACTACAAACTACATAATTGTATGTGTTATAATATAATTGTATGATCCCTTGTGGCTATGCCTGTTGGTGAACCACTTAAATGGCAAAAGATAAAATAAAATCACCTAGTGCTGAAATATATAAATAGATATCAGAAACAGAGAAAGTTACATAATATCTCAAATTAAACGTCCTAATCAACGTGGAATTATGAAGGAACGTTCCCAATTGTGGCATGTACCTACTCGTATGTAAGTTAAAGAAAGAGATGAATTCACTCCCTATAGGTGGGAACCTCAATTTTTTAGAAGTTTGTACTCGTTTATGCAAAACACAGAAATAGTTTCTTGTCCGTTATAGACTTCGAAACCATCCAAAGAATATGTCCCAATGTGTGGTCTTAACTCTTAGACCAGTAAACCTATATATTAGATCACTAAAGCTATATATTAGGCAACTAAAGCTATATAAAACTAGATTCCACCGAAGTCAAAGATCGGGTACCGGTGGCCCGCTCGCACGGCGAAGAGAGGTGTTTGCAGGGTGGGTCCATGGGGTTGCGTGCCGCCTCTTCTGTCGCCCCGGGCGTTTTGTCGGGGCGCGACCACATCCATGGTCCACCTTGCGGGGAAAAAAAATATAAAACTAGATTTAAGACTACTAAAGTGATATATTACCCGAGTGATGGTGGCGCTGCAGTCGATTTCAAGGACTACTATTTTTTTTTTATTTGTACAAAATAGCAGTTATTAATGATCCAATAGTTAATAGTAAATAAATATGAGAGTAATTTGACGGTTAATATTATTGAAATTAGGGGACGTCCATTAATCACGTGATCTTTTTTTAGCATTTTTACCACACACCCCCTCCCCCTTGGTTATAAGTGGTGAGGTTTAAGACTATGATCCCCTCCCCCACCAACATCACGTGAATTTTTAGTACCTACAAAGAGGTAGCCCACAGCTCTTTATATTCACGGTTTTTTTGCTTTTTATACTTCGCAAAAAGGTTTTTATACAGATCATCTACTTTAAACTTCGTTCGTTGCCTGGCAACGGCAAGTCAAAGTCATACTACATGCCACTTTTCAGTTTAGAAATCGCAGCGTTTGACGAAAAAATAAATACACGTGATATCTTACTACAACTTGTAATATTTCGTGACTTTTGACAAACCCCTTCCCCCCTTTCAAATCTAACGTGATTAATGGACGGCCCCTTATTTTACAATTAATCAAGACTTCAAGTCCAACCTGTCGTAATCTATATGGATAATAAATTTTATAATATAGCCAATCACATCGAATACTTAGAAAATAAAAAACAAAAATTAGACTTTGATTAGAAAATAAAATCAAAGAAAACGATAAGCAATACACTCTCTATACTAATGACCATTGATAACATCTGGAATGAAGTTATATGGGCTAGTAATGTAGTTATTGAAATATTTTGATATTTTGACTTCATTACTGCAATACGAGATATTATACTGATTGAAGCACCCATCATTTATACATAAAAGTCGTTCGTCAGTATTCAACGTATAATCATTGAAAAGAGAGTTTGCTGAGATAAGCAACATTAGTTTTCAAGTTGCTATTTGTACTTAAAGTTAGTTTATTAGTAGTTATTATTATAAATAAATATAAAAAAAATAAACCGCGGTCATTATCTATATGTATACTAATATAGACCTGAAAAGTTTGTTTGTTTATTTGAACACGATAATCCCAGGTACAACAACATGGTCCCGGTGGGCTACCGAAGACAAAGTTCGTGTACCGTTGGTCCGCTCGCACGGCGAAGATAGGAGTCCTTGCAGGGTGGATCTATGGGGTTGCGCGCCGCCTCTACCATCGCCCCGGACCGATTTGGCGGGGCGCGACCACATCCATAGTCCACCGCAAGGAAAAAAGCAAAAAAAAAAAAATAGATACAACAACATTTTGGAATCCTTGTTGAATACAAGGATTCCAAAAAAAAAGTTATTGTGTAAGATAGCCTACTTATCAAAAAAGGTTTTAGATTATATACATACTGCTATGATAAATAGAACCGGAGTAGTGAATATTAATTCAAAATCAAACAATTTTTGGTAACAATTGAACAAAAATATATATTAATGTGTTTCAGATGTTATTAATGTTGATATTATTATTAATATCGGGGATGTGAGTATTAAAACAATGCGTCGATCCAAATTAACTGAAAAGATCAAGATAGATGATGATAATAATATCAGTAATATTGTACCTAAACATATTGACAATACTTGGGGAGATCTTAGTGTGTTAACTCTAGGACCGCCGGCCAGCTACTCGACTGGGATACCCACTAAAATCACAGCGGTCCCTGCCGCGCTTTTACGAGGTGACGGAGAGATCGTATGTTGACATTCTATCACCGACACCACAACGCTAGGCTATCTGGCCAAGTCCAGTCGAATCATCATCATCATTCTCCTGCTCTTATCACAATTACTTAAGATCGACGCACTATATACCCTCTTCCATCGTAGTTATTAGCTCAATTTTCTGGGATCGGCTTAGTTTTATGATCGGCCACCTGCCTGACGTCAATCCTCTTTGGGAATATAATTGTTGACCAAACGGTGTCAGGTGCAGTTGACCCAGATCGATATAAAGCTCTTAATCGTCTTTTACGACATGCACGAGCAAAGAAAGGGTTGGTAGTTGTATGGTAGCGACTATGAAGTCGCTACCATACAGGTAATACCATAAATATTATATATCTCAAAATATATAATTCTTCCGTAGGTGTGTTTGACATCTAACTCCTCTTAAACATCTGGACCGATTTAGATGAAATTTGGAGTGAATATTTCAATAGTTTACTGGACGGTTTTAAAACATAATTAGACTCAGTAATATCTACCACAGGGCCCCGATGCTATCGATATGTCATCAGGTATAATTTGCAGTATAATTTACAACATAAAAAAAAATATTATTTTTAATGTGACGTTACTTTCTCGGGCAGGACAAAGTCTGTCTGAAATGCTAGTGAGGTATAAATATACTAATAGTGTCTGGTCCTCTTTATTGTTGAGAGTTTCTAATAAATCTAAATTGGCGCGGTCGTATTGATGGCGCCTATATACGTGGCGGCGCGGCAGTACCGCATCATCGCTTCGGTAGTGTTTTAATAGCAGTTAAGTTAGGGTTAAGGTGATTAAAACCGCCCGAGCGGCGCGCGCGTGCCCTCAGGGCCTTTGAGCCCGCACATATATCACATTCCAATATAAATTAGTTTTTGACCGACGCTGGTTTATGTGCCGAAATAAGCTCGCCGGGGTAACACAGATAATTAACCGGTGCTTAAAGTAACAGCTCTCGACGTAAAAATATCAATAAATTAGTTGCCATAGATGGAGTAAATTATTAACTAATAGTTATTTCATATCAGCTACTCGTGCTCGTGTAATATGTATGAATATATTACAATATTGTGTTGCCCAAATGCAAGACTAAGACTCGCTGCAAGAGTCTCGCAGTGCTCCCTTAGACATCAGTTTACGATTTCTTTGGCAAAGAAAGTATTGTCAACATTTTGTATTCTTAATACACGGGCCAATAATTTGATGTTATTTTAATCATGAGACTGCATGATAGGCGTGATTATAGCCCCACTCCCGTTAGGTGATATGTACATAGTACTAGATGAATGGAAATTTCATTAATTTAGTTGGATTTTTCATTTCTATGTATATTTTTCATTTCTATCCCAACAAGTGACTCTGTGTTATTTGAACAGCGAAGTTGTAAGACTTGCGAGACTCGCAGATAAAAATAGTTTCATGGTAAATGTATGGCACAGATTGCATTGCACATTTGCGTTGTCAAGTGTCGTAGGTTTAGTATCTACGTAGGACAGGTCTTTGTGCTATCCATAAATAATACTATATGTCTATTATATATACTTAAATATAATTTAGAGAATAATAAATATATATGACATAATTTGTACTAAATATTATAAGATCTTTAATTTTAAATATATATTATTATTTATTTAATATTATAAAATTAAATAAATAAATTTAATAATAAATTCAAAATTTAATTTAAGTTTAATCATTTTTTAAATATTTATTATTTTCTTAATTTAATATTCACTTTTCATTTTTAACCGACTTCAAAAAGGAGGAGGTTCTATGTTTCATGATCATAAAGTTTTCATTAAATTTGTTCACCTTCCTTCAGTACGTGACCAATCTGGTCTAGGTAGGTGAGTCATTGTATATCTTCTTAACCAGACGTTTGTTTAATAATATAGAAGATAATAATAAGATAATGTAAATAATATAAAAGAGCATAATTACAGAGGCCGATCGTAAATCGTAGTCAAAACCATACGTAACATTATACTTGTGTTAGAGAAAGAAGTTCTGCTGTAGTTCTTCTAATCGAATTCAATGTCCAGTCCGAGATTTTTTGTAATTAGAAACAACAAGATTCCTAGTTTGAAAACTTTTTAAATAATTTGAATTATAAATTAATTTTATTAGGGACTCGTGTTTTACGTGTCGAAAAGCACACGAAGAAATTGATTTTGGAAGGCACACACAAATCAATTTCTTCAATCGTTCATACACCGGCTGTTTTGGGCAAAAGTGACGTCAGACTTTTGCAAAGATGGTCATGCTTCAAGAATAGTAGTTACCGTAATGGTACAGTGGTGACCGCTATAAAATACTGAAGATAATTCCTTATACATACCATTGTTGTCTTAAAACATATTTTTGGGTACAGTTTCAAAACAATCGAACAATATCGCATAAATCAGTATCTTTTTTCAACTACATTCTCGTTTCTTTTTACGCAAATAAAATTTACCTGTTTAAGTGTCGAGCTAAAATGAAAATAAACCAATAAGAACCGCATACGGGTATCATTCATTTAGTCGCGTTTACGATTGGTAATTGGGGAGTGTATTTCAAGTGGCCGCGGCTTGCGGTCGGCGCTTGTCTGACGCGAGCCGAACAGCACGCGATGCCCTGGCGTTAGTCCGCAAAGCAGCAACTGCTCAAACTGAGTGCAATTTCTGTATTTCGCCTGCGGCCATCGCCAAATTACAACACACGCCGCCGGCATAATTGCGAGCGGCCGACGGACGCGTGTGGGAACACCGGCCGATTTATTAAGATTTAATCGCGCCCAATTAAAATACGCACCACATTATTACCGAATACAAAAAGCTTATGCAAATTCTTCAAGTTTGCGTTCGGCGGCGCCACGCAGCCCGGCCCTTGCTACGAGTTCCCCCTACGAACACGTAGCGCGTAGACGCTGAAATACAGATATATTATTTCGAAACCTCGTAAGAAATGAATAATACTGTATCATTTCCATTCATATATGGAAACAATACAGCTGTGTGGTAGCGGCTACGAACACTACCAAACCTTACTTGCTCGTGGATATCGTAAAAGACGACTAAGAGCCTTATATCGACCTGGGCCAATTCCATCTGATGCCGTTTGGTCAACGATTACATTCCCAAGGAGGGTTGACGTCTAGCAGGCGGCCGGTCATAAAACTATTGCCAATAACTTTTACAATATGTACTATGAAAGAAGGGTACATATTGTATCGACCTCAAGTAATGGGGATAAGAGTAAGAGAATGATGACGAGTTATTAAGGTTTCAAAGAATAAGATTGTGGTATTCACCTATTTAAGTCTGCCAATAAGTGAGAGAATTTAGTTATAGAGCTTTCGTTCGTTTTGAAAACGATGCCTCAATTAATACATTGCTTTTAAAAAAAACAATGTTCACGATTATCATTTACCATCAGATGATCCATCAGCTCTTCTGTCTCTGTAAAGAAAAGATTTAAAATCTTTAGACTTTAAATATATTTGGTATGGGTACTAACATTTTATTCCTATAAGGGTTTAAAAGTATATATAGGAGATGCAGATCGCGATGATAACGTCTTCCCACGACACAGCGAGGACCTCCCCGATGCGCATACATTACTACAGCACGTATTGTCGCCGTCGTGTCGGCCACACACACGCACAAAGCTGCCTCACCATTCATTCGACATGTTCACCTGCACTCCTACTTACAACAGCCGAAATATCTTATTCGTTTTGTATTGCATACATGACGATTCACGCAGACAAAGATCTTAAAGGAATTTGAAGTACTTTGAAGTTCTTTATTCGCTGCATCATTTCTATTATAAATATGACAGTATTAAGTGCGTAATATCGATCAATAAGTGTCGTAACATCAGCATCGTCTCAGTTCATATATGTCCCACTGCTGAGCTCGAGTCTACTCCACATAAGGAAATTGACTTACTATTACTACGCTGATCAGACATTTTGGTAGGATATTATTTCAAGTGTACTGCGTCTCTTTCATATATATTATCTGCATATCGTGTCCCTAAAATTTTTTTAGGCTTCCGTACCCAAAGGGTAAAAATGAGACCCTATTACTGAGACTTCGCTATCCGTCCGTCCGTCCATCTGTCACCAGGCTGTATCTCAAGAACGGTGATAGCTAGACAGTTGAAATTTTCACAGATGATGTATTTCTATTGCCGCTATAACAACAAATACTAAAAATAAAATAAAATAAATATTTAAGAGGGCTCCCATACCACAAACTTGTTTTTTTTTAGTTTTACGGAACCCTTCGTGCGCGAGTACAACTGGCACTTGGCCGATTTTTGATAACAACTACATCATCACACGGAAAAGAGGAACGGGTAACAATGGTTAAATACTACAAAGTATATAGGTACCAAAAAAAACCTTGTTTGAGTAAGTACACTAATCTAAAAAAAACATTTAATTATTATGAATATCCTTTGATATATTTTTTGGGACTTGCTTTCGATTTGCACCAGTTAGTTCGTCTGAATTGAAAACTTCTCTACGAAATAGCTATGAAATCGCAACCATCGTTAGCAATAATTACCCGATGATTTAAAAAAGACAAGCAATAGTTATGAAATCGCGAGCTTCGCTAGAGTAACGTGTGTACACGTTAATTTTGAAAGTCTATGTCAATTTTATAACCTATCACTCAGTCTATCAACCCTAATTCGTGACATAACTATTGCCAACACTGCAGATGTGATTTTGTCACAAGTTTCAGAGTTGATTTTAACGACCACCAACACGGCTAGCCTATCGACATCCGCTCTTCTTTTAATCGCCTTACTTGACGGGCATGTTGGCGATCACACTTTGTGTTATAATTTTCCAAGAAGAGTACTCTTGCTCAGACACCCACTTTTCGAAGATGTTGGTGATGTGTTAAGACCAGAATCTGTCACACCTGGAATTGCAATTTTACGACACTTAAACGGTTGTACTCGTAACCACTACCATAGGAGATAAAGTTATTTTAAATGTAATAAATTTGTCGCCATATTTATTTATTTACATGAATTAAATCAATCGGATTAGACGATTATTTTTTTAGGTTAATTTAATCCCAAATACCAGTAAATGTGATGAACTAATCATCGTGTTGACCCAGTGAGAGTGTTATAGTTTCGATGCTCCAGAATCGGTATTAGCATGTTAATGAAGGGGCGGTGCTCCGGCTCGATGGTCCCACACAAATCACGTCCCATGTCTCCCACACGACGAGCTTCGACCGTGATATATGCTCTTTTTAATAACCAATTACATTGTCCTATAATTCTTTTTATTTCAAACTGGATGTGTCCACAGCTTTACTTACGAGAACTAGGTAACTATTTATCGCACCCTCTGTCCTGTGTTATTCTGCATAAAATTTAAGGACCTATTGTATTGTGTTAGATCTTATAGATAAGGTTTAATTATATATTATTATTTAGTCGGACGAATTGGCTAAAATATATGCGGTTTCAGATTAGACTAAAATCTAATCAACAATAAAAATCATTAAAATATATTCAGGAAATCGTTCAACAATAAACCTACTAAATAAAATAGGCTGTTTTGTCTTTCTTTGTTTGTTTACCTTAACTAATTTTTACGTGGATGAAAATGCAATAAATATTTCACTCCATTCACCGTTACGTTTTGATTATATCCATAACATCCAAGTCATATTTCTGCAAAACTTTTTCGCCAATTACTTATGTAGCTGATGATTTTTCGGATTAATTAACTACATACAATGGTCCTCCACATGTTTGATAGAGTATTAAACTATATAATAAAAATACTAAACTATATCTTTATAATTATTATTTTATTGTTTAGTATGGATATTGCAAAACAGAATTATTATAAAAAAGTCTCACACATTCACTTTAATTGACAATTAAGCCTCAATATATTAAAAATACTTAAAATTTTTCTATCCTTAAAGTGATATTTTTAAGTAAGCCTGTACTTTAAATTCGTTTTTATTTATAACAAATATATAAAATAGAGACTTTGATAATAATACAAGTTTCTAGATTTTGCGGGGGTAAAAGTCATTTATGAAAAATAATGAACTATTAGCATAGAATCTAGGATTCTGATATAAGTCAGTGCATAAATTCTAAGGCGCATTTATTTTAATATGTATTTGAAAATATTTGTTGATACGACATTAAAACGAAGGGCAGGCTTGTAGGTAGCAGGAATTAACATAGTAACGAAGGGGCGGGCCGACCGGTAACTCACGCCCCGTACAAAATAAATAATTTGTCGGGAGGAATGTGGTCAGATAATGGACCTCGTACCGCGTTGAAATGTTTGATTTTACATCACATACATACGTGCCTTATATGGAACCTTCTACAGGACTAAAGCTTTTGAATTATAGCTTTTAAAACAATAATGTGAAATTGTATATTTTTGATATAGTAATCTCTCTAAGTACTTACTTATATCTAGTGAGAAAATTACCCGTGATCGAGAATAATATGCTTTAGAAATTTTTTAACAATTTTTATATATCTAATTCTTCTTTTCGTGTGTATGCGGCTGACGTCCTCCTAAACGACTGGACTGGTTTTATAATTTGTATGTTCAGTTGTATTGAAGATTTAGATTAACAATTGAATCCGGTAGTTGGCGCTGCGATCTTTTTTTTTGTGTGTGTTTTTAACTGTTAGCCGCAGATGGCTTTGACAGCTTTACGCGTACCAACGTGCTGCGATCTATTACAATGTTTTTTTTTTTAGATTTATACATTAACAGCATCTGTTGGGTTAGCTAGCATATAATTAATGTAAATATATGTTTAAGTAGCTGTTTCTCAATCCTGAAGCCGATAAGTCCATATAAATACATAGTCCATGCCTTCTGCCCTGAAGGGATTGCTGGATATGTAACATGCTCGCATTTTACTACATAGCTTAGATCAGCAGATGATAAATAGAGACCAACCAAGTAAGATCACACCTGAGCTAATGAAAAAAAGCACGTGACTTGTTTGTTAGGTAGTTGCTTTTTTTAAACTTCTTATAAGCTCTGAAATTCTGATCATCAACCTTTTTGCGGGACGAAAATTTCATGAGAAAAAGAATTTAAGCGGCTACTTTATGGCGTACTTATTTATCACACACTTTGGGCTAAAAAGTGTGAGCGCGATAAGCGATTTAAGCAGTCAGACAAGCACTTTTGCTCAGAAACTTCATAAGCGTAAGACATACGCTTTTGTTGTGTTCATAATTTTTTGTTAAAAATGCCATAATAAACAAAATTTATACTATTTAAAAGTGATTAGCGAATAATTAAAAAAATGATTGCTGATGTTTACGCAAGTAAATAAATCATTTTTTTTCGGAGTTCGCCCGTGCCCATAGGCGCTTTAAAATGTTAAAACATCGGCAAATTAAAAATCAAATACAAAACACAATATAATTCGTAAAAAAAAATAGTTTAATTTTAAATAATTAAAATGTTTTCTTTAAAAACAAAAGTTTTATTTCTATTGTGTGTTTTTAGCAAACAACTTATCTAGTTTTTACTGGACCGGGGACCAGACCTTTCTCTGTCAGAAATAAGTATCAAAGTATACTGTAAAGCACTGTAATGATGTTTCTGATCCATGCATGTTGGACTAGGCCAGGGGTCGGCAACCTTTTGAGTCGGAAGAGCCAAAAATTAGAATTTATAAAGGTTTAAAGTTTTTAAAGAGCCACATTTTTTTTTGCCACCAATAATTTGTGCCTAATCCTCATTAATCAATTCAGAACCATTTTTAAATGTTTTCTTTATAAAATATTTTTTTATGTATAGAAGAGCCGTAACTTCACATGCAAAGAGCCGCAGGTTGACCCCTGGACTAGGTTATCCATATCTGTTAGACTATCATAGTCCGACGTGTAATATCGCTTAAAAACACTTCGTAAGTTGTGTATAACGGTTCGGCTAATTCTCAATAAATCTTATTCACGAGATATGGTAATTTCAGGATAATCAGTAAATGATAATTTAGAAAACTCAGCCAGAGCAATTACATATCATTCTACCTCCTTTTTTTGACAGGTTATGATGTAGCTACTTACCGTCCACTGTCTGAGGCGAAGGAAAGGAGGACAGCGCGGGGCTCTTTATTCTTCTTTTTTCTTGCGGTGGACTATGGATATGGTCGCGCCCCGCCAAATCGGTCCGGGGCAACGGAAGAGGTGGCACGCAACCCCATAGACCTACCCTGCAAGCACCTCTCTTCGCCGTACGAGCGGGTCACCGGTACCCAATCTTTGTCCATATCACCATATCCTGAGGTATTTATCCTCGCCGCCAATTGGGCGTGCTAACGGAACCGATTCTTGACTTCGGTATCCCAGTCGAGTTACTCTGTCCGATGCCTACTGCTATCCATATCCCGGCAGTGTCGAAATGTCGCCCTCACGTGACGGCTTCAACGACATATTCCGCTTTCTGCGATGTTTTCTTTGTCATCAATTTAGCTGGTGGTTATACGTTCATTGCATCCCCCGATCCCTGACCTCTTATCCAAATCTTAGGAAAACTTCCTAAAAGCGTGTACAATAAGGCTTACAATATAATCATTTTGCTTTGGTTTGTTACAATGGCTCTAAAATTATCTTTTGTGGTAAAAGCAATGTTTGTGATAGTACTCTTTTCTGGTCCATTCATCATCAGCGCAACCCATATACCTCTAGCTGCTGGGCTCAAGCTACTTCCAGAATAGGAGATAAATTGACCTACTATGTCAGTCGGTTGGCATAGGTTATTATTTAGAGTTTTCCTTCTCTTGCATAGATCTTATATGCACATTATATTCCTCATCATCATCACAGCCCATAAATGTCCCACTGTTGGGCTCGGGCCTCCTCCGTAATGGGAGGGAAATTAACCTACTATACCACGCTGGTCAGACGTGCTGGTATAGGGTTTTGTTTCGAGTTTTCCTTCTCTCGCATAGATGATATATGCGTTTTATTTCCCTTAGTCATCTCATACGATCACCCACGGGTAAAATATGGGGTGGTGAATAGTATAGTTATAGTTCTTATTTCGTCACCACACGGAAAGATCCATCATGATATAGAAATTTAATCCCTTAAAGACATTATTATAGAATACATACTTGTTTTAGATAAACATCGCGTTTTGCTAGACACTAATATTTATAATATAGAAACAAATTAAAACCTACACCAAGTTAGTCACCTCTATTATCGTAGTAGTTTTTGCGACGCAACCTTAATCCTTGTGAAGATCAAAGTCAAGATCCTCGGACGTCCTCTGAACCTCCAAAAACATTTTGTATTATCCTCTAATTTACACGTGCCGGCCAATTAAATGTTTGCAATAAAACGTATTGTAAAGGAATTTGCTTAACATTTACAAAAAGAATTTTAAGTGGGTCAAAAATAATATGTAGGTAAGCTTTATTTTAATAGACTTCTTTAAATATTTAGTCTGGCTATAAATATAAAAAGAGTTTTTTTATCCTTTTAACAACACTAGCTATAATCTTTACTCGCATTAATCTGTTTTTTTTAATCTATAATACATACACACATCACAATATTAATATGAATTTTCAAGAATATTTAAAGCTTGAAAATGTAATAAATGAACATACAAGTTCTCTTTCGCATTTATTATATTAGTTAGGATTTCTGGCAAAACTTTTACACCAACCATGTCTCATTAGTTTAATTTTTTGGATTTTTCATATGATTGTGCCGAGCCGTAATTTGTGTTTTTTTTTATTGCTTATGGTGGCAAACGAACAGCGGGCCACCGAAGACAAAGATCGGGTACCGGTGGCCCGCTCGCACGGCGAAGAAGAGGTGCTTGCAGGGTGGGTCAATGGGGTTGCGCGCCGCCTCTTCCGTCACCCCGGACCGATTTGGCGGGGTGCGACGCCCATAGCCCACCGCAAAAAAAAAAAAAAAAAAAAGAAATGGTGGCAAACGAACAAGCAGCACGCACACCTGATGGTAAGTGTCACTGCCGCCCATGGACTTTTGCAATACCAAGGGCTTAAGCCGCTGCCTACCTATAAAATCCCCAAACCACCCCAGTTGGGCATCGAATCCCTCGCTCACCGAACGAAGCGCAATAGCACATGGCCATTACGCAGACGTCGATCGTCTGCGAGAGCGTGGTACTACCTCGGACGGACCTGCCCGCGGCTGTAGACAGAAAACTGTCAACAGCGTGGTCCTACCACTAATCACATCTTGTTTTACTTCGCCTAAAAGGCGAAGTACATCTGATTGACGGCCAACTTAGACCAGCTTCCCTCGAGATAACTGACCCCATGTGAATGTGACATGTGAAACCTGTGTTCATTAATTGTATGTTAGTAAAGTCACCTGCTATGCAAGAATTTATTCCTTAATGCGATTTATGTAAAAAAACTACAGTCGGTGGTGTATGTCTAAATCCAACACTACAAATGTGAAAACTTCATCAAGGCGAGATTAAATACATTTTTTTTCTATATTCATAAACTAATCACACGTATAATTGTAATTGTGTATAACTCACTCTGGTAAATTTTGCTCTAATTACTCTAAAAATGCTACATTGTCGACGAGAGGTACTCGAAAAAGCCTTACATAGCCGATCGTGACAGCTCAGTCTAATACCCACAAAGTGTACAGCACGCTTAAAAAAGATATCACTTCAGTAGGATTTAATCAAATAAATCTAAATAAAATTATGATTATAAAGTCTCGAATGCAATAAAAACATTTTAAAATAGAGGTATGTGCAGTATTTATTGGTGTATCTCAGTATATCCAGGATCGTGCGTGCAGTGGGTGGCATCGACATTTGTCACCGGTTACAACAATCAATATTGTTACTGAGCTCACTATTACTATTTGAGCACACTCAGTACAGGCTTTTAAACTATATTATTACGTAAATAACTTAAATAAAGGTATATTAAAAATATTTTTTTATAAAATAAACTTTCATCAATGGATTTCTTTTTGAATTGAGTACCTACACATGTGGCAAAGAACGTATCTGAGTTATCCGATTTTTCTTTTACTTGTAATGTCAACGTCAGCTATATATTTTATATTATAGTTTGGCTAATTATATCCTATTTTAAAGCACATTACACTAGAGCTAATACTTACTAAATATATTGTACTTGTATACAATTTTATATAAAAACATGTAATTTAAAAACTATGATAAGCTCACTAAATTGCTTGCCGCGTATTCTCTGTTACGTTCGCGTCCCGATCCTGTGGCCCCCTGTCGTCCCGGACGGAGTGGTGCGAGAAGAGCGCCGACCATAACCCACCCCTAAAGAAAAAAAAAAAAAAAGATTATGAGATTAATTTAGAATAAAACGTAAATGCTTCAGTAGGAATTATACATACATTATAAACAGTTTGATTTTTAATTTAATAACATGGCTTATCCAAAAATTCGTGGTTTCACGAATGTTGACGAAGGCCGCGGTGGCCAGTATCACAGCAAGCATCGAACACTATGCAAATTCAGTTTTTGCCAGCTACCAATTGAGAAACATTCGATGGCGCATCTCTCAGTGGGTGGGCCATGATTCACATAGTAATGTGAATTAAAGCGAATATAAAATTAGAACATAAGCTATCTGGAGGATAGAGTTCTTAGTTACATCCACTTTTTGTATAAGGGCGCTAATTGTAGGGAAAACTTAAGCCCACCACTAGATGATGATATTTATGACGATAATCCGATAAATTTTCTAGTTTACCTACCTGCTAAGGGGACGTCCATTAAACACGTGATCTTTTTTTTAGCATTTTTTAACCCCTCCCCTCCTCCTTGGTGATACGTGGTAAGGTTTAAGACTATGAAAGTTTAGGACTTCGTGATTTTTGTCAAGACCAAAAACGTGATTAATGGACGGCCATAACAGATTTATCTTAAAATCAATCTTCACACATTGAAAATTCACAATCATATCAAATATAATATTTTAATATAGTTATTATTCTTAATAATATTTTGCGTAATGATTTCTGATGTTTACGCGATTGTTACACATTTGAAATAAAACTACGTTTACGGATTCTATCGCGTTTGTATTTGATTTTTAATTTCCCGACGTTTCGAACACTACAGTGATTGTGGTCACGGGAGGACCATGATCACTACAGTCGTGTAAATAAACGTCGGAAAATTAAAAATCAAATACAAACGCGATAGAATCCGTAAAAGTAGTTATATTTCAAATATTTTGCGTTTTTTGTTACTGATGTAATTATATCTATAACTTTCCAATAAAACAAATTAAACAAACTATGCAAGTAAGTTGTCATATAAATGTATGAATCACTCGTAAATGTTCCTGTTTAAAAGTTGATTATACCAAAAGTTGACTATACAACGTATATAGAATTGTTGTACTATTAAAATGTTACTAATTGTAAAAAGACGCACAGACAAGTTCAATGGATAACTAGTTTACATATTATAATATTCAAAACTACTCTCAACGACGTCTGAGTCATTCTTTGTAAGGATTTTATATTCATAATGTAAAGACCTCATTCGTTTGGGAGAGCAAACGATATATGAGTGTTTTGTAACTATATTTGGACCATTCTACTTAAGGTCCTTCTCCTTATGCAAAATTTGATAAATAAAAAAATAATTCATAACAATATTATTGCATTGGACCCTTTTTTAAGGTCCTTATGCAAAATTAAATAAATTGAAAAGTTTTTTTTTTAATTTATATTGAAAAATAACAAACATTTTAGTTGACCAAATAACATTATCAGAGTTATTTTATTATCATTGAAACTACTTTCAAAAATTAACATAATTTTATAATATATTGTTTGCCGGATGATCTTAAACAATTTATATCATAATACATATAACTAAGTGGGACTCACCCATTTTACCGTCGGACTTACTATCGTCTTCTCTCCCTAGTTAGTTATTGTTATCACTGACCACCATCTACAGTCTCACAATATATTGTAAACAAACGATTCCAAAATGAGACTATCCACTAGCATTAGTAGCACTTTGTACAAAATGATTACCTTAATAGGTACGAACGCACTCTTTGCGTGACACGACAGCGCTAGTGTCGATTGGAATGTGTAAAAGTACTTATTAGATTGACAGCTACTCGAGCTTTACGTACTACGGTAACAAAATCCGAGCGCAACGCATGACACGCGCGCCATTTAGATTCACATTTTAAGATTATAAAATACCTATTTTGAAACTGACATATGTGTATACTATTGATATATACATACAAGCCAAATGGCAGTGAAAAAGAGAGCAAGAGTCAAAAAAGGAAATCATGGTTGCTGATGTATTGAATAGTGTCGTTTTGAATTGGTATAAATATTATTGGGGCACTGTGCCTTAGCAAAATTACATTAGCGTGATTTATTAATCGACAGGGTCAAGAAAAACGGTGCGGTCGCCACATTCTGTTAAACCATGGTCTCACGGAAGATCAGATCTATGCAGATATTTAAGGAAATATACGCTGACTCAACAAGCCGACGGCGCTATGTAGCCACTAAAACTATGTAATACCATTACACCATTAACAATTACATATATGAAATAAAACTACTTTTACGGATTCTATCGCATTTGTATTTGATTTTTAATTTTCCGACGTTTCGAACACTTTCCAGTGATCATGGTCACGGGAGAACTGTATGATGATCACTGTAAAGTGTTCCAAACATCGGGTAATTAAAAATCGAATACAAATGCGATAGAATCCATAAAAGTAGTTTTATTTCAAATGTGTAACACTCGCGTAAACATTAGAAGAAATTATATAAATAATATAATCAAAAAATTATAATAAAACTAGCGGAGCCGGCTAACTTCATTCCGTCTAACAGTCAATGTATGAAAAGTAAAAATCCAACAACTCGATCGCAGTGCCACCTACCGGGTCCATTTGCAAATGTAAACCATTATCGAATCCAATTGAACACCACAATACATTTCAACAAAATCCGTCCAGCCGTTTAGGAGGAGTTCAGTGACATACACACGTGTATATATATATATATATATATATATATATATATATATATATATATATATATATATATATATATATATATATATAAAGATTATGATGAAAACTATCGCCTATGTATTGATAAAAGATGAAATCATATATTTAAAAGATCTTTAAATGAACTTCAATTGAATAAGTATGTCAGATAAGAATAAAATCGTAGCGTAAATATTTCTAGAGGCACTGCAGCTTAACAATATTTTTTTTGCGTTTCGCAGCTCGGTACGACAAGACGATAAATTAGATGCGTTGAAATGTTTGTGTTGTGGCACCGTGGTCCGTTGTCGTCGACACCGCACGCGCATACATTAGCGCACAATACCGCGGGGGGCGCCCATTGTGTCTCACGAGTCACACGTATTATAAAACCCCATACCCCTCACCTCTAAACCGCCTCATAACACAACACGCCCCTAATGAAGAATTCAACAACAGGACTATAATTATCCGATGGAAATCTGTGTGGTCATACATCGGTGACCGAATATTATTACTGTGTACTAATTTCTTTTAATTTCTTAAATATCTATTGCGATTCTACTGAACAATTTAATTTTAAGTCGCGTAATCACGAATATGAATAACTCTTCATTGATAAAAACACTGATTCTATAAAATCATTGACCATTTAAAAATCAAAATATACAAGATACATATTAGGGTGATTCATTTCCGCAAAATTTCTTTTTTTTTCGTTGCTCATGCAAAATATTAATCTACACATAGAAAAAAAAAATTTCACCAAATTTGAGATCTTAATATTAAGTTTAAGTACTTGCAATTTAAATTTAAAGTTTTACCATTTAAAATGCATGTAAAAAAATCTTATTTTTTTTCAAATTTTTAATGCTTACCCGGCTTTTACAATATCGCAAATCAGTTTGATGGACCTTGTGGGGAATTTCACGCTCTTCAAAATAGCCTTAGAGTTTTTTGTGTAACTCGCACTGGTTCACCAGTAGGAGTCGTCAAAGTACAGTTTTTGATAAAAATATATTTTTTTTTAATTTTTCGAGCAAACCGCCAAATGTAGGAAGAAAAAAAGGACTGACTCATAAAATAAAAGTTATCCAACTAATATTTAATGAATTTTCAGCCATTTTTATACCGGAAAATGTAAGAAATTGATAAATATGAACTCATAATGTTATTTAGATTCATTTTTTTTTATTTATTACCATTATATTTCTTTATACTAAGAACTTTTCAAAATTAGTATGATTTTTTACTCATAATGAATACAAAAACAACATATGAATTGATAAAAAAGGTTACGTTATTATATAACATACTTCAAATGTAATAAACATCTAAATAGTTATAAAAAACAAGTTAACAAATTTCAAATAACTAATAATGTTATTGAAAACACATCAAGATTTTAAAGCTGAATAAAGCTTTTTAGCGTACAGCGTAGCGTAGCGTTTGCAATTCTTTTCGACATTGTTGAACCATTAATAATAAATATTGTTTCTGATCTTCATCATATGTCCCAAACTCGTTAAATTTTTCAATGAGTGCAACACATCGTTCAGCAGTGTCATTGGTAGTTTTCCAATTACAGCACTAGAGCGCATTATGCGGCATAATGCTTAACGTTGAATGTTCCAACTACAGCAACGCTTCGCACAATCGAGCACTCTTAAAAGTAGTGCTTTCGTCTGATGCGTGCAATCGATACCAACTTAGTGACTGAAAATTAACAAGTGTTTTTTCTTTAAGTTGACATAATAATTATTTAAGTTGACATATTGATCGAAATGCTGTATTTATATTATCGTTAGTAATATTATTTATTGGTGAAAAATTTTTTAAAGCTTTCGTTTCGTTGTAGTTTTATGGAAATAATCAAAGTTAATTCAACCTGTGTTAAAAAAATATATAATTATGAATGAAGGTACAAACATTGACTTTTTTTTTGTATTTCACATTTAAAAGGTGAATACAATTTTATTTTAGAATTCGAATCTATAAACAAATTTATCAAAATCTAAATTACTTAAAATAACCGTAAACAGTTTTCAACCAATTATTATGTATACCACTTTATATACAGCTTGTTAACTCTGAGATTTTTTTTTTTCAACGCTGAACTTAGCGCACTCTGCTGGTGCATTTAAAAACTAATTCACGTTCCAATTAAGCATGAGCATAATTTGGCATTGTGCGCCACTGAGTCGCATAATGCTCTGTAATTGGAAAACTACCATTAACAACACGTAATTTTTTAAAAGTTTCGCAGCAAGTAATGTATTCTTGATCCGTTTTCCAGAAATCAGGGTCGATGTCTAAGAATTCACACGTCAAATTAAACTTATTGAAAATAGTGAGAGATTCTTGACTCACAAAATCACTCATACTTTTAGACGACATTATTTCAAGCTTTTTGCTGTCTAAAGTAAATCGAGGATATTTACTATTGCTCGATTTTTTGTTTTTAATAGAATCAACTATTTTTAATTTTTCTTCTCGGAATAGTTTTTGAACAAAAAGTGTTAAGCCTGTTTTTGTATTCATTATGAGTAAAAAATCATACTAATTTTGAAAAAGTTCGTAGTATAAAGAAATAAAATGGTAATTAACAAAAAAAAAATGAATCTAAATAACATTATGAGTTATTATTTATCAATTTCTTACATTTTCCGGTATAAAAATGCCTGTAAATTCATTAAATATTGGTTGGATAACTATTATTTTATGAATCAGTCCTTTTTTTCTTCCTACTTTTGGTGGTTTGCTCGAAAAATTAAAAAAAAATATATTTTTTATCAAAAACTGTACTTTGACGACTCCTATTGGTGAACCAGTGCGAGTTACACAAAAAATCTGTAAGGATATTTTGAAGAGCGTGAAATTCCCCACAAGGTCCATCAAACCGATTTGCGATATTGTAAAAGCGGGGGTAAGCATTAAAAATTTGAAAAAAAAAAAGATTTTTTTACATGCATTTTAAATGGTAAAACTTTAAATTTAAATTGCAAGTACTTAAAATTAATATCTCAAATTTGGTGAGAATTTTTTTTCCATGTGTAGATTAATATTATGCACGAGCACCGAAAAAGAAAAATTTGCGGAAATGAATCACCCTAATACATATGGCATTCTCGTGGGGAGGCCTATGTCCAACAGTGGACGTTTACGGGCTGATGGATGGATGGAATACATATAGATACGTCATCATTATTATCCTCCTTTAATCTCAATTACTTGGGCTCGACGCACTATGCGTCTTCTCCCGCCATACATATTGTAAAGGTTTTGGCAATAGTTTTATGACACTCCGCCTGCCTGACGTCAATCCTCCTTGAAAATGTAATTATTAACCAGGGACATGGAGTAGGCCCAGATCTATGTTCAGTTCTTAATCGTCTTTTAATACACGCACGGGCAATGTAAAGGTTGGTAGTATTTATAGGCGCCACCACACAGTATTAATGAAAGATAAATGTCGCCCTCTTTCGCTTTTGTTATGTCTGTGTCTTCTTTTCCTCAGGTATTGCATTCAGTTGTTCAAGCAGTTTTTTTCCTTCAGTAGGCAATCACCTGGGGATTGGTAGGCATAGGATATTGATTCGATTTTCTATTCCTTTAATAGTAATGTTATATGCTCATGACCCTTAGTCTTTCGACACCTACTGGGAATTAAAGTACTACTTATTTTATAGTAAAACTTTTCTTTGTAAATTTTACATAAGCCAAATGATATTGTCTAAATTAGAAAGAAACATTAATTGTTAAATTAATTATTCTTTCTAATCTAGACAGTCTATATTTTATACCTATATAATATTTTAAGTAAAATCCATGGTTAGGCAAAATCGCTTAGACATTGCCATTTGTTAATCCGTATATGTGATTTTATTACGACAAAATTAATGGTAATCGCTTCCTCTAAACATTTAATGTAGTCAGTTTATAGATAGATCACCATATTCAGAAATCAATTAAGAAAAATATATGTTTATTGTTTTTCTTTAATTGCAGACGAATTGGGCTGATCTCCGTAAGGAATGAATCTCCAAAATACTTGTTTATTTAAATTAACATATACAAAATGTAACTTTTGCCTTGCTTTTAGTATCAAACTTAGAATATTTTTATATATTTAAACTACATATATATTTAAAATAATGCCTTGATGGTCCAATGGTCGAAGAAGAGTATTATCAATTTTGTTATCGTTATAATTACACTATATAAATAATAATGACTGATTCAAACAACCGTACGTATACACACACCCGGTACAAACGTACTCGGCAATAAATATTGCACATCGATCATTTGAAAGAGGCAATCGATTAATTTCGGCTCCGTAGAGCGTTGTCTCTGTCGCACTCTGCCGTATGTTGTTTGTCAGTCATTGCACGAACGCGAAAGAACGTGCTGCGTTCAGTAAAAAAAAACATATATTTTTTAAAACTGCAATAATTAAAAAAAAGATAGGTATATTTTATTTAATAACAAAAACTCATCATTGTCAACTCAACAGCTCCTAATAAATACTAGACTGTCAGTGCTAAGTACGATGGCACGCAGGTAGTGAGCAGGACGGGGCAATGCTCTAGTCTACGCATCCGAAATTAGTCGTTTATCTCTTTCCAAGGATCGACGTGCAATATTTATCCCCTGGTACTGTATATCTTAATGAGATATTAATAAAATATTATTCTAGTACTAATTAAATTAGGCATTACGTAGATCATATTTAAATAATGCCAAAAAGAGAATTTAAATAACTTTAGTGGTAAAGCCACACTATTGACAGTTTACTGTCTACAGCCGCGGACCGATCCGTCCGAGGTAGTACCACACTCTAGCAGAAAATCAACGTCTGAGCTGTGGCAATGTGCTGTTGCGCTTCGTTCGGTGAGCGAGAGAACCGGAAGTCCAACTTTCTGGGTGAGTTTGGGGTTTTCATTCGTTAGGTAGCGGCCTAGCTAGTATTGCAAAGGTCCGTGGGTGGCAGTAACACTTACCATCAGGTGTGCTGCTTGCTCGTTTGCCAATAAGCAATAAAAAAAGAATTAAAAACTCACAGACGGGCATAGATTCATCGACATATTATCTCAAGAGCTTACTAGTAATCCCAATTTAGTTGTACAACTAGGGCCTCGAATAACGCAAAATAGGTCAATTTTTTTTCATTTGAATAACCTATATCGTCCAAATGCCAATTAACTAAATTTAGAAAAATGCGACTGGGAGCTTATAGCTCCTATATATTTAATTAAAAAGAAATAATGAGATATATGGAAGAGTATTTATGACGCAGTACTTAGACAAAGTCAACATAATTTCAATATTATATTTTGCTCTTTATAATAGGTATACTTCTTCCTCTTTTGGTGAATCTCAATAAGAAAGGACAATGATAATGCAAACTCACAATATATTTAGCCGTTTCTTTTGACTCGGCTTACATGTGAATATTGTGATTATTTGGCTGACATATAGTCTATCTAATCTAAGAAGTGCACTTTGATAGCTGTCAAAGTAAGTTGTCTAGGTATGTGAACCAAATAACCGCTATCGAAAATATCCGATTTTGGTGAGAAATCGATATTGATTCTTTTTAATTAATAATCGGTATATTTTTATTTTTTCAAAAAGAAGATAAATAAATTAAGTGCTAAATTAATATAAATAAATCTAAACAAATTTAATTACTTCAACATAAAATCTATTCATCATATTTACTAGGATTGGGTTAAGTAAATACAAAAACTGAATTTAAAAAAATAGCTATTTATTCAGAATCACTACTATTACTTGAATTATCATCGTCGCGAACATTAATAATTATTTCCTTATCAATAAAGTTGTCGAAAAGTACATCTCTGTCAAAATCTCCATTCGATTAATAATATTATTCTAATATTTTTACCGATTATTTGGATATTCGTGATTTGGAAGTTGTCAAGCACTACTGTATAGAACGTGATGACATATCATTGTAAGATTGTCAGTGACAATTACTACTTACAATGTTATTTTTATTTTAAATTAGTTTTACGAGTTTCAACATTAGATTATGGTACAAGAGAGTCACCCGCAACTTTGATTATGTAAATAAGTTAATAATTCTTTAAAATTACAGATTTATTGTTCGCAATCATGTGTATACGTTTGACCAAGGTTATTGTGTATTAAAAAATGCGAAACGTCAAAATGCACTTCTTAGATTAGATGAACTATAACTATTTTTCACTATCATATAAGATGCTGTCATTTCTATATTTATTTACATACATACATACATATCATCACGCCATATCCCTTGCAGGGTAGGCAGAGAGAACAGAGTGCCAGAGAACTCTATCTCTGCATACTTCACTCGCTTCCTCAACATTCATAATTCTCTTCATACACGCTCGCCGGTTTCGGAGACTCTTGACTCCACCTTCCTTCAGTACATGACCGATCTGGTCTAGGTAGGTTAGTCTCGGTCTCCCTCGGTACCTACATCCTTCCACTTTCGCATTGTATATCTTCTTAACCAGACGTTCGTTCGGCATTCTTTCCACATGTCCGAACCATCGGAGCATTCCCTTTCGCATCTTTGCACCAATACTCTCTTTCATACCTACTCGCTCTCTTACGTCGTCGTTACGAATGCGGTCGGTCAGCCTAACTCCACAGATTTTCCGCAGAGATCGCATTTCGACCGCATTAATTTTACTATCATACTCTTTTCTGCATACCCAACTCTCGCTTCCATACAGTAATGTTGGGACAAGCACTGCGTTATGTATTGCTACACGTGCCTTCTGGCTGAGGTGGTGGCTGCCGAGAAGTTGCCCCAACGCTCCGTTCACTCTATTTCCCGCATTCACTCTTCGCTCTATATCAGTGGTGTACCTTCCATCTCGACTAAATCCACATCCAAGATATACAAATTCATCCACTTGCTCTAGTACATCATTACCTATTGTTACTCTTACATCTGTTCTGGTTTTATCTCTTTCAAAGACCATTATTTTGGTTTTGCTCACATTCACGCGTAGACCCCTTTTCTTACAATCTTCTGTCATTGTGTCGACTAGGGTCTGCAGGTCAGTCGCTGACTGTGCCAGCAGGACTGCATCATCTGCATAAAGCAGAGCAGTGACCACTGAGTCGCCCATCTGGACTCCCACATTCATATCGTTCAACCTTTGGAGACATTTATCCAGATATATGATAAACAGCCTGGCTGACAGAACGCACCCCTGCTTAACGCCAATATTGACGTCAAACCAAGGCGACATTCCATCATCCAGCCGCACACAGGCTCTACAGCCCATGTAACTGGACTGCACAGCCTGTAGCAGTTTACCGTTAATACCATACTCCGGTAAAATGTCCCAAAGTTCCTTTCGTACAACCGTGTCAAATGCTCTCTCCAGATCCACAAAACTGCAGAAAACCCTCTGACCTAGAGCCAGATGCTTCTCCACAATGTTGCGCAGAGAGAACACTTGATCCATGCATCCCCTTCCACTCCTGAAACCTCCTTGTGTCTCACACAGTAAACCATCGGACACCATCCTCATTCTCCTTTCAATAATTTTTCCATACACTTTTGCTGCCAAATTGGTCAAGCTTATGGCTCTGTAATTTGCGCAGTCATAACGTGAACCCTTGTTTTTAAACAAAGGCACGATGACTGCGCTATTCCAGTCCCTGGGAACCATTCCCGAGCTCCAACATAAATTGAGGAGCAACAGGAACGCCTCCCAGACACAAGAGCCACCAAGCTTGATCATCTCGGCAGACACCATATCAATGCCCGCTGCCTTACCATTTTTCAAACTTCTTATCGCCCATTCAACTTCATCCATACTGATGCCATCGGAGGACGCCGTTGTCGAATGTTGATCTACTAAACCACATCCAACACCGGCGCCAACCGTAGCAT
The DNA here is from genome assembly GCA_905163515.2 of Lymantria monacha. NCBI lineage: Eukaryota > Metazoa > Arthropoda > Insecta > Lepidoptera > Erebidae > Lymantria > Lymantria monacha. Next base: position 12,469,689 of record LR991092.1, on the reverse strand, counting down.
CCGCATACATATCGCCAAAATATTCACTCCATCGGCTTAACACGTCTTGTGTTTGTGTAAGAATGTCTCCACCTTTAGACCTTATTTTATTCATTCTGAAGGCTGACCAACCACCCCGAGACTTCTTCACCTCCCTCCAAAAGAGTTTGGTGTTACCCTCGAAGTTTTTAGTCAGCCTATCTTCTGCACTCATACTTTTATTTACTCAACAAATTAAAACAATCTAAGACGCGATTATTTATGTTCAAATGTTGACTGATCTAAATGAATTAGTAATGTTGTATCATTTACGTAAAAAAAAGCTATTACATTTTTGGTTTCAATAACTCTACTTCCGCCGTGTTTTTCAATTTTTCGTTATCGAGTTTCATATCCAGTAGATCACACCCCTTTTCACAGAGAATGAAATTTGCAAATGATCAAATATCTGCAAAACATTAGTCATTAATTATCAACACAGAACCGATTACGAAAACAAAAAAATAACATAGTCGTACACTGCATGTTAACTTAATATGTTGTTATACTGTAAATGAAAAATTAGTCTGTGTCATATTTAGACTGTGGCTCTGGTAAAATAGGATGATGCAATAATATAAAAAACAAGATGGCGTTTAGGCTTAGAAACAATGTTAGTGTTTTACATTAATAAATTAGTTTAAATAATAATATACAGTTTCTCTTCCTTCCACGGACCCCTTATCACTGCACACGATGTTAGTACACCTAGGTGGTTTTATCGCATACAAAAAAAAAAATGGAATCAATAATACACAGTATATCATAATAGCACTTGCATGTTGATATACATACATAGTATATGCGTATGCATACAAGTATGTATATACTTGTGGATATACTACTACATACATACTTATACATAAAATTATGCATGAATGAATGATTCAATGAATATGACATGACTTAATACCAAAAATTATAAGATTAAAAGTCGGTTGCACCCGTTTTCCTACAAATTTCTATACTTCGGCCTTTATCTCGTTAAAAAGTCTTGAGTATAGTGTACTCTATAGTATACTGATCGAATTTAGCTCAGTTATAAATACGACAATTAGAGACCACGTTTCTGTGTCTGTTGTGGAGTAAGTATATAATAATTTTGGGTTTGTTCGGTTCTGTGCCGACTAATAACCGAATAATTGCATGGCAGGTGCGCAAACGCAGAGGGTTGCACGCTAAGCGCACACGCCAGACACCACGTTCCGTAGACCTTTAAAGTGTTCAACGATTTAGTTACAATAATCCATAGTATGATAGCATCCTAATCAAATATATTTGAATAAATTAATGCACCGCTCCCGTTGTTTCGTTACGCTTTCTAATTTTGTGAAATATGAGGTGCCTTTTGGCTTGTATTGTTAATTATTAATAATAAATGTATGCATTATTAAATATAATTTTAATTTGAATATATCAGTGCCTTCATCTTTAGGTTTATTTATCACATTTTTGTGCATAAACCTCTTCGATAATAGGAAATTATGTTTCAATCCATTCACGCTGATTTTGATTTAGCAAACCTTTAATATTGAGTTTTTTATATCCTTTTATTGTATTAATATTATGATTACATCCCTTAGTCGTCATTTATGACATCCACGGGAAGAATAGTGTGGTGAATTGTATTGTTACTCCGTCACCATACAGGAATCTAAATGTAGAACAAAATGAGAAAAATTATATTAAAACAATATATCCAATCACCCATTCAACGCTGACTTCCACTATTGGACATAGGCGCCTCCACGAGAATTGCACTGAGATCAGTCCTACGTTACATGAATCTATTGGATTCATCATTCATCCTCCCTGCAACTTTTCAAATGTTGCGTAACGCTGGGTCATCCAATTCGTGATCGACACCCGAAAACCTTTCTTCCCCAACTGTTCTTGGTTCGACGAGCGGTGTAGCCTACCCATTGCCACTTCAACGCGCTAATCTTCGAGCTATAGGAGGATAGAATATCCTACCATAGCCCCAAGAATTGGCACTTTCAATATAACATACCGCAATGTTTGAGAACGAATGTTTATAACCGGGTATGTTATCAACGATGATACAGAAACGTGGTCTCTTAAAATTGGCTCCATAAAAAGGCTCAAAGTCACTCGGCATGTCCAATAAAATCCGGAATACGGAAATCCGTCTACGGCTAATGGAAAAAGATATAAAATGTAAAGCTATTAATTAGACATTAAGAAAACATCTTACCTATCTACAGGGACAATGTAAAACAATAGAAAGTTCTCAGATAAGATAGGAGAAAACCAAATGTCTTAATAATTAAGTACTCATCATTCTCCTACTCTTATCCCAATTACTTGGGGTTGATACAATGTGTACTCTTCTTTCATAGTACATATTGTAAAAGTTATTGGCAAGAGTTTTATGACCCGCCGCCTGCCCGACGTCAACCCGCCTTGGGAATGTAATTGTTGACCAAACGGCATCAGATGGTGTTGGCCCAAGTCGTTATAAAGCTCTTAGTCGTCTTTTACGGCATCCACAAGCAAAGTAAGGGTTGGTAATATTCGTAGCCACCAGTTACCACATAACAATCTTACTAATTAGGTACTATGTAAAAATAATTGTACATATGTACCAGGCTCATGTGAGGCAAGCTGCGAGCATAGATACGTATAAAGGCAGACTCATTATAGCAGAAAACCAAAAACCTCATATAGAAATATAACTAACGTCTCAACTATTATTTAAATAATTCTAAATCATTATATAAAATTTATTATCCATAATTTAAATTATAATTGTCAGCATATTGCGATAACTGTAAGCATAACAACGGCTGTTACATGAAAAAAAAGTTTTTTTTTATGGACCACCTGGCACGCCACCCGCGCCAGAGTCTATCACAAAAACTAAAAGAAAAAACGTCATAATATTTGAATATTATTACAAAAACAATTAAGGGTGCCGCGCGTCACCTGTCGCGGCCACGAGATACGCATTTGCATAGAGAAACCTATTTCTAAGGTTGCGACTTGTTAGTTTTACTAGCGATTTTATATCAAGCGGAATAGTGACATTAGTCACTACGTGTTTAACTTCTGTAGCTGTAACTTCAAAAGAAAATACTGTAACTTCGCAAGAAAATAGTAATAAATTTCTATAAAAATATGACGTCTAATCTAATTTAAAAAACATTTCGATTATTTACTGCCTATTCTTGCAACATTTGTTTTTTACATTCGCGTTTATTAAAGTTCAGAACAAATAAATAGGATTATTATTTGATTACTAAATTTGCTTCAACTTTGAAAAGTTTCATGTTTCTAACTTTAATAGCTTTAACAACTTATAGTCAATGAATTACTTAAAACAGGGCCTTCTACATATACAAAATACAAATTAACATATATTTTATAACACACTTTGACACCTTAAGGTCAAATATCAGATGCTATTCATGGTAACATACGTAGAAACTTCATAGCTAATATAATATTATTAGCTACTTCTAATATTATTAAAATTTTGATAAAAAAATTTCGACGATTAATACATTCTCATTCATTCTCCGCCATACATATCCCACTATTGGGCTCGAGCCTCCTCCATAATGGAAAGGAAATTGACCTACTATACCACGCTGGTCAGACGTGTTGGTTTTTTATTTCGAGTTTTCCTTCTCTTGCATAGATGTTATATGCGTTTTATATCCCTTAGTCGTCTCGTACGTTCACCCACGGGTAAGATATGGGTGTGAATTGTATTCTTACTCCGTCACCACACGGAATATACGACGATTAGTGAAAGAATTAAAAAAATATATATTAAGAAATAATTTAAAGCTTACAACATGAACACGGCCGAAGTTTAATTTGAAGACACGTTTTCAAACAATATTCTTTATAAAAGAGCTTTGTTGTCGCGTGTAGCCAACACTTTGAGATATTATCTAGCAATATATAACAGAATAAAAAGCTCTTTTGTTGTAAACACTTTCCATTTTATTTGTTTGCGTTATAAATATAATAATTTTATAACAAATAACACATATTTTCGTAATCTCGTATTTATCCTCTTCGGTATTAGCAGAAGTCTAATTATTCTCTTAGAATTATCCCAATTACTTAGAGTCGATATAATATGTACTCTTCTTTTATAGTACATAGCTTCTGCCCGCGACTTCGTCCGCGTGGATTGGTTACTTTGGGCTAACGTTAACTTCAACTCGCGAATTCGTTTACGTAAAAGGTGGAAATATTTTTAAATAATACATACGTTAAAACTGTTTTAGGTACCTACATGACCCTTTTATTAGTAAGAGTAGAACATTTAACCTTAAGTAAAATAATAATAATAATAATAATCTTTATTGAAAACTAAATACATATGACAGTTGACATAGATGTCTTTGCCTCTTGAATTAGGTAATACCTGTGTTTCAAGAGACAGTCCCTTCCCGAAATACATAAATCTTGAACATCAAATTATTTTACAGTAACATACATTATAAATAATGAATATATATATCTTAAGTAATAAAGACTAATGATAAAGAAATCTATAATAAATGAATGAGTGAGAATTAACGTGTTAGTGAGCGCGCTCACACGTTGTGTGTGTGTGTGTGTGTGCATGTGTATGTTGTGCGTTTGTTTGTGTGTGTGTGTGTGTGTGTGTGTGTATGTTTGTGTGTGTGTGTGTGTATGTGTGTGTGTGTGTGTGTGTGTGTTTGTGGTGTGCGTGTGTTTGTGATATAGTGTGCGTGCATGTATGTGTTTCTTTTTTTTTGCGTGTATTTGTAGTTACGCGAAATAAGTATTTAAAAGTGATTCAAGTTTGACGTAATCCATATAATGCAATGTAGTACCATATAAAGTAATGCAAGTAAAAGTATTGGGTCTTATCTATACTTTCTATAGATATATACAATGTATGTATATTATACATACATACATACACTTACGCCTATTTACGATTACACATACTTTTAATGTGTATGAAATCGCTGTGTGGTAGCGGCTATGAATACTACCAATCCTCACTTTGCTTGTGGATGTCGTAAAAGACGACTAAGAGCCTTATAACGACTTGGGCCAACTCCAATCTGATGCCGTTTGGTCAACAATTACATTCCCAATTAGGGTTGACGTCTAGCATGCGGCCGGTCATAAAACTATTGCCAATAACTTTTATAATATGTACTATGAATGAGGAGTACTTATTGTATCGACCCCAAGTAATTGGGATAAGAGTAGGAGAATGATGATGATGATGACCTCTCGTGAACAAATCGCCAATTTGGTCCAGAAAATGTCTTCCCCTTGTATTCGTACCATTCACGATTGCTTTATATGTTTGCTTCGTCAACCTCTGCCCACTCATTATTTCTGCCACTTCGTGTCCAACCCACCTCAGCATACCAGCGCTCTTTTATAACATTATACCTAATTTTATCTTTCATACTTACATCACACACAGCTTACGAAGAGCTGTCAGCTCTACAGCATTTATTCTATTTTCATGTCTTCCCCGCCAAATCTAACTTTCACTGCCATACATGAGGGCAGGCACTAATACTTCCTATACTTATTATTATTATTTAGAATGTGTAAAGCCGACGGAAGGTCATGAGAAGAAAACAAAACTAAAAATGTAGTGTGTGCAGAAGTACTTTGAAATAACATTAGTTTGAGTTTTTTTTTAATATAAGATTATTAAAATCCAGTATTTTTATCGTAAATGCGCGCCCAGTACTTGATCATTATTTTGCTGCGATGTTATTTTTAAACTGCGATATTTCCTAAGATATTCATTGAAATCAAATAATGTAAAGAGCAATTTTGTTTTAAATTAAATGCTTGTGATGAATAACTCATTTATTTGGATAAGGATTAATATTATGTTTATAAAAACACCTTCGAAAATATCACATTATTTTAAAATAAATTTGATTAGCATTAAAAAGGTTATAGTGAGCCAATCTTAAAAGATAGACATATGCTGTCGCGGACTTTTATTTAGAACTTTGAAAGGGGAACAATTATGTAGTACATAATTTTTGCGCAACTTTAACCGTTTACGCAGCGGAAGCTCTCAAAAGGAAACATAAACCCGATTTTTACACATTCATCATTGTTGCTCTGCTCCTATTGGTCGCAGCGTAATGTTATATAGCCTAAAGCCTTCCTCTATAAATGGACTATCCAACAAAAAAAGAATTTTTCAAATCGGACCAGTACTTCCTGAGATTAGCGCGTTTAAACAAACAAACAAACAAACAAACAAACAAACTCTTCCGCTTTATAATATTAGTATAGATAATTTTAAAAGTTATTGGCAATAGTTTTATTACCGGCCGCTTGCCAGACGTCAACTCTCCTTGGGAATGTAATTGTTGACCAAACGGCATCAGATGGAGTTGGCCCAGATCGTTATAATGCTCTTAGTCATCTTTTACGACATCCACGAGCAAAGTAAGGGTTGAGAGTATTCGTAGCCGTTACCACACAGCATTAGCAGAAGTCTAATCTATACCCAAATTTCGTCTACCTATGTGTATACCTTTTTATTCCTTGTGGTGAAGGATACAATTCACTATTTAGATAAGAACATGAATACGAGAATAGTCAACGCAATGAATACGTTAATAGTCAACGCACTGTGTTAGCGTTGCTCCTGAAGAACATTAACTACATATAAAACATTTGGATAACGAGGAAAGAACAAGAAAACTCGAAATAAAACCTCATATCAAATCACTTTAATAGGTACAGTAGTGGAATTTCCCTCCCATTGAGAAGGAGGCTCGAACACAACTACCACACTAATATGCTGAAAATAATATGATTGGAAAAAAAGATTGAATATTTCCAAAAATATTAACGAGATTATTGTCAAATTGCTTTACAAAAACCAAATGTAAATCGCTTCGTTTAGAATTGATGACACTAACCACAGATTAAAAAATATTGCTATGGTTTTATAACACAAAAGTAAAAAATAATAATTTGACTGCACAATTGGCATAGTGGTTAAGATACGGACCTACCGTTCTATTGTCATGGCTCCCAGTCCCAAGTAGGACAATACCTTCTGTTTTATTCTGAATCTAAGTGTTATTTGTGTCCGTTAATTACATGTTTATAAAGTCTTATATTACTTCCTTTGCGTGTTACCTTAAAACTCTATTGTTACATAAAACTAAATCTGAAGGATATATTTTAATTATAATTTTATTAACAGACTAGTTTAAATACTTACGTTTATTTTTAAATCTCAATCATACGTTTCCTGTGTTTGTAATAAACACAACATTAATTCAGAGTTAAGCCTAAAGTTATTAGTAGATTTCTACATGAAATTTACGAACATTGATAGCGCGTTTGAACGACTATTTTGCTCACAATGTGCAGGTAGGTAATAGATTTTTATTACAAGTAATTAAAATTCTAACGTGTAACTAAATATGTTTTTTTATGAGTAATAAATATATAAATAGTATAAATATTGTGAAACTAAAATTAGGGTATATTCTCACAAGTATTGCCCAAATGCAAAACTCTTACGAGGCTCGTAAGTCTTGCAACTCTCGCTATTGACACACATTGTTGAATGACAGAGTCACTTGTTTTGATAGCAATGAAGAATCCACATAGAAATGAAAACTCCAACAAAATTAATAAAATACCATTCATCTAGTGGCACTAACTATGCAACTATCAATAATTAGATATATACCACCCAACGGGAGTGGGGCTATAATCACACCTATGTATCATGAGACTGTTTAAAATAACATCAAATTATTTCCCCGTGTACTGTATTAAGAATACAAAATGTTGACAATCATTTCTTTGTCAAAGGTATTGTAAAATGCTGCCTAAGGAAGCATTGCGAGACTCTTGCAGCGCGTCTTGGTTTTGTATTTGGGCAACACTAATTCTCACAATATCGCTGTGTAGCTACTAATACTGACACCATTGACACTCTTGAGTGTCGTAAAATAATAATAATAATAGTTTATTGCAAAAATAAGTTTTACAAATCATCTAGACTAAAGACAATGTTATTATATCCTTACATCAGATCCTAGGTATCCAGTGAGACCCAAACTAGATATTAGTCTGTATCTTGGGCCTCAGAGTACGACAGTTTACATAAGATATAATTACAATACCAATATAAGTGTGCGTGTGTGTGTGTGTGTGTGTGTGTGTATGTGTGTGTTCATGTGCGTGTGTGTGCGACTGTGTGTGTGTGTATGTGTGTGTGTGTGTGTGTGTGTGTGTGTGTGTGTTATTGTATTCACATGCGTGTGTTTGAGTAGTTTAAATCAAGAGTAGTTTAAATTAGTAGTTTTTGAGTAGTTTAAATCAAAAGGCGACTAAGAGCTTAACATCGACCTTAACTAACTCTATCTGATGCCGTCTCGTCAATAATTACACGCCCAAGAAGGGTTGACGTCAGGTAAGCGGTCAGTCATAAAAATTTTGCCAAAACTTTTCTAATATGTACGATGGAAGAAGACACATATTGTGTTAACCTCCCAGTAATTGGGATAAGAGTTGGATGATGATGAACTTAACTTTCACAATAAGATACTAACAATATTATTATAGTCCCACGTATTTTATCCTAAAAGGGGTAAGCATAGATTTAAACACGTCCACATTTTGTACATGCAATTTTTAGTCATCGTAGAATGATAGGTTAAGAATACAATGCCTATTTCTTTTCCGTGAAAATCATAAAATCGGCTGAGACATCACCAGAAAGATTCATCAGCACTATCCTAGGAAACTTATCATGCACCGATTGCCAGACCTCCTGCCAAGCGTGGCGATTAAGGACAAAGGAAACATATCAATGAATACCGATGGATTCATAGAATGGCATAAAATAGGGAGCGGCGAAAATATTGCCGTCAACCGTATACAATTCTAAAACTTCAAATTTCTTACTGAGAATTTTGATAACAAAACATCTGAAGAAAACCTCAAAAACTTGTTTTTTGGTTGCTGCAGGATTGAAACCCTTAACCACAATTATATAATGTCACTACGCTAAAGAGTAACAACAATAAATTCATACAATACACCATTCGGATACATAATATAAACGACATGTCTAATACAATTCATTTAATATTGTTTTGACAATCATCATAAGAAAAAACAAAAAGCTTTGGGTAACAATCGTGTTTATGAATAGGAAAAATACACGTCATTGTCTATTGAAAGCATCAAATCATCAGATTGTCAGTGGTTAATGTAAACGGTCGCGTCTTGTCTATTGTGGTACACTAAAACAATTCCTTGTTATGGGTGCTCCAATGCTGACTAAATAGTAAGGAACTACATTTAGAATTATTCACTGTGTTTATTGTTTAAACGTAATATACGGTGGCGGAAACTTGCACTATTATAAAACCACAGACTCGCAAAACTCTCTCCGTTGACAACCTGGTTTCTTTTATATATATTTTTTAATCATGTGTAAAAGATGGCATAGGTATTTCCTTAGAAACTCGTGCGTTTATGCTTAAAATAGTAACACTTAGCCATCGTTTTACTTTTAATCATGCTTAATTGATGGCCATTTTATTATAGACTCAGCTACTTCTTTTGTATTGGCGAAACCTCAGTTTCGGTGAATACAATAGTTTTTTAGTTGACCGGCAATTTGAATCCGAAACTCAAAATGACAATTGCATCTTTATACTTGTTACCTACGGCGACACAAGCATAAATAACAGTTAATATATTTTTTAAAAGACAACAAGGATTACATCTTTAGTGCAGATGTACTAAGGATGTAATCCTTTTAATATCACGGATTTTTACAAATGTGTAATTATCTTAAAATGGAGGAAAGGAAGGAAGACCCACTACTTTCCCACTGTTAATCAATATTCCGTACACCTCAAGAAAGGAAGGAATACGGCATGGGATCAAGGTGGAATAGGATATAAGGAAATCTTACTCCTATGATGAGAACTCTCCAGAACTTCAACTTGCAATTTTCCGCAGAACTTCGAATAAAGATTCGACACGTGTTTCGCCTCTAAACGAGGCATCTTCAGGACGGTTTGGCTTCAAATGCGCCCCGATCAACTGTACGCACGCCTTTTAAATATATAATTGAATGGATACAAATTACACCAAGACTCAGAACAACAATTTGTGGGTCGCATAAAATATTGTCTCACCCAGGAACCGAACCCGCGGCACTTGGCACGTAAAGTCGATATCTTAACCACTACGTAACTGTGCAGTCAAAATATACTGTAGAGGTGGCAGAGTAAGTATCGACAGTCTTGTGTCGTGGGCTCTCTCCTCACTCAGGACAATTCTTTGTGCAGACCACAAATAAGAGTGAAATTTGTGCACATTAATTCTCTGCTTCTGAAGTCCCCAATGACTCAATTATAAATCGTAAATGCGATTCTCACTATTGTTTAAGTAGTTATTTCCAAAAGTTTTATTACATAAGCACTACTAGCTATGTTCGCAGCTTAATTCACTATTATTCCTATGAATATGAATTATCTCTTTGCTAAATTTCATCAAAAACTGTTGGTACATTAATTCATGCCTACTTCTTTTTTCATTTGTAATATAATAAAATTATATTAACGGATTCTATCGCATTTGTATTTGATTATTAATTTCTCGACGTTTCGAACACTTTACAGCGTTCTTGGTTACAGAAGGACCGATAAAAGCCGAAAAATAGTTTTATTTCAATACTCGCATAAACATCAAAAATCTTTCTCAAAGAAGTAAAATTATTAATCGTTGCTATTATTTTTGATATCATATATTTTTAAAACATTATATATTTTATACAATTTATATTAAAATCACATTGCATAATTTTCATCAGGATAGCTTTCTTAACGTCGCGTCGTCGTCGCAATAGCGGCGCGTCGCACATTCTGCGGTTTGCCACTGAAAATTATGGATCTTATTCCACAACATTTTGAATTCCTCCAACTGTGATATATAAAAATAAATCTTGACCTAAAGAAATTAGAGTTCTAAATTAATTGTTATAATTTAAATGGAGGCGCCATTAAGCGATATTTACGCATCAGCAGGTGCAGCGGGTGGCTTTGAAACTACCGATGACCGCTAATCTGCGCATTGATATAAATTGTCTCATTATACGTTCTCGGCATATACTCGATCATTAGCTAATCCGTATCGACACTTAAAAAGCGTCCTCAGTTTATATTTTAATCTATTATGTGTTACATCTAAAACCGTAAAAAATATGTTGATATTTTTTTTCATAAATATAGCAAAAAATATGTATACGAGTTCTGATTTAATGTGATTTAACTTTTGACATGTTAGCCTACTTATTTAAAGACCATAGGCCGAGGCAAAAACAAAATAAGGCTATTTATATAAAGTTAAAGTTATTAGGTTTACACTAAATTGATTTTATGTTTTTTAATTTTATTTAACAATTAGGCCAGTGTGGGTAATTCCGTATGGTAACCAAATTTGTATATCTTGGATGTGGATTTAGCCGAGATGGACGGTACACCACTGATATAGAGCGAAGAGTGAATGCGGGAAATAGAGTGAACGGAGCGTTGGGGCAACTTCTCGGCAGCCACCACCTCAGCCAGAAGGCACGTGTAGCAATACATAACGCAGTGCTTGTCCCAACATTACTGTATGGAAGCGAGAGTTGGGTATGCAGAAAAGAGTATGAAAGTAAAATTAATGCGGTCGAAATGCGATCTCTTCGGAAAATCTGTGGAGTTAGGCTGACCGACCGCATTCGTAACGACGACGTAAGAGAGCGAGTAGGTATGAAAGAGAGTATTGGTGTAAAGATGCGAAAGGGAATGCTCCGATGGTTCGGACATGTGGAAAGAATGCCGAACGAACGTCTGGTTAAGAAGATATACAATGCGAAAGTGGAAGGATGTAGGTACCGAGGGAGACCGAGACTAACCTACCTAGACCAGATCGGTCAGGTACTGAAGGAAGGTGGAGTCAAGAGTCGCCGAAACCGGCGAGCGTGTATGAAGAGAATTATGAATGTTGAAGAAGCGAGTGAAGTATGCAGAGATAGAGTTCTCTGGCACTCTGTTCTCTCTGCCTACCCTGCAAGGGATATGGCGTGATGATATGTATGTATGTAACCAAATTGTGACTCATATTATCGTCTTTATGGGTGATGTCTTACACGCTGCATGTTTAAAATGTACCATGCGTATTTATCCACTCTGACCTAATTGATACGGGTTTCTAATAGATATAAATCCTAAGCGTGGTAATTAGTTTTCGCGCACAAATATGTTTTTATGTAAAACTATTTTTAAAATTATTTTCTCAGATTTTATTGCGTTTGTATATTTACCTACCGATATTTGTTGTATCAGGCAATTAAAAATCAAATGTATTATAAATGCGACAAAATCCGTAAAAATAGTTTTGTTTAAATGACTAATACTCGCATAAATATTAGAATTAATTAAGATTGTTATCAGAAGTCATTAACCATTACAGGTTCCTCTCTTATTGAAATGTTCCAAGTACAACGTATATCATAATTTGACAAATGCTTATCGTCCTAGACGGGACTGTCATTGTCATTCTCCTACTCTTATCCCAATTACTTGGGGTCGATACAATATGTACTCTTCTTTTATAGTACATAATTTTAAAAGTTATTGGCAATAGTTTTATTACCGGCCGCTTGCCAGACGTCAACTCTCCTTGGGAATGTAATTGTTGACCAAACGGCATCAGATGGAGTTGGCCCAGGTCGTTATAAGACTCTTAGTCGTCTTTTACGACACCCACGAGCAACGTAAGGGTTGGTAATATTCGAAGCCGCTACCACAGAGCTAGGACTAGCGACTGTATTAAGGGCGATTTTCAGATCTAAATAGATAATATCCTTTTCCACTGAACGCCTATCAACGACATAAAATAAAATATTTTTTAAACATAGTCATTAATGCGTATAATAATATTTATGCGCTATAAGAATACGGAAGGGTGATTTTCTAAAAATTTAAATGACATCTTTGTTTAAAATAACCGCCACATAATTTAATAATTATCATGTCTCGTTCACAAAGCTAATTACCGACTGTTTATATTTACTGTATATAAATTAAATATCTTTAAAATTACTTAATAACTCCCTGTTCAATTTACTGTGATTAAGATGTTAAACGAACAAATAAACAGAACAATTGTGACTATTATAATATGGTCAATATTCACACGCATATAAAATTTAATAGTCTTAGTGTGAATATAATATCATATTATTCTGTTTACACATTTTGAGATTTCTTTCTCTTACGTACATATTATATGCATATTATAGCCCTTCGTCGTCGTCTTAGGCTAGAAAGCGAGGCCACCGAAGTCAAAAATCGGGTATCGGTGGCCCGCTCGCACGGCGAAGAGAGAAGGTTTTACGGTGGGTCTATGGGGTCACGCGCCGCCTTTCCGTCACCCCGGACAGATTCGGCGGGGCGAGACGCATCCATAGCCCACCAATAAAAAAAAATAAAAATAAAAAAAGGCTAGAAAGCGAGGTGAATTGTATTCTTACTCCGTCACTACACGGAAAAAAACCCGGTTAGAAATATCAATTACAATTTTTTCATTGATGCTATCCGTTTGGTGACGGAGTAAGAATACAATTCATCATCCCATATCTTACTCGTGGATCATCGTAAGAGACGACTAAGGGATATAAAACGCATTAATGTCTATGTGAGAGAAGGAAACCTCGAAACAAAACCCTGTACCAACGCGTCTGACCAGCATGGTATAGCAAGTCAACCTCCCTCCCATTATGGAGAAGTCATGAGCCCAACATTGGGACATGTAATGAACTGAGATGAATCAATGAATGAAATTATACTAATAATAAAATATAAAGACGAACCAGTGCACCAATATTTGATTGATTTTTCTTACATACATACATATCATCACGCCATATCCCTTGCAGGGTAGGCAAAGATAACAGAGTGCCAGAGAACTCTATACTTGCATACTTCACTCGCTTCGTCAACATTCATAATTCTCTTCATACACGCTCGCCGGTTTCGGAGACTCTTTACTCCACCTTCCTTCAGTACGTGACCAATCTGGTCTAGGTAGGTGACTCTCGGCCTCCCCCGGTACCTACATCCTTCCACTTTCGCATTGTATATCTTCTTAACCAGACGCTCGTTCGGAATTCTTTCCACATGTCCGAACCATCGGAGCATTCCCTTTCGCATCTTTACACCGATACTCTCTTTCATTTCTTTAAATTTTCTTCTTTCTAAAACTATAGATTAAAATGATACCTTTAAGAGGATAGATACTCTTAAGGTATAATTCATCGAGCTAAAAAAATCCATTCAATTTCTCAATTTGAACCAAAGAAGACCCACAATAATTTTAAAATAGTGTGAATATGACGGCATAGACTATCGTCATACCATTTGCCGTCACGGCGTTCATAGTCGGTCTTACCCTACGCACCGCTACATATTTCACATATAAAAAAAACACAGAAAGGTTATTACGCGTTTATAATAAACAAAAGGAGAGAGCGAACGCATATATAGATACGCCTACGTGCAACGCCAAGAATGATGATTGTCTGGGGTGGAATACATGTGCTTATTAAATTAAGTTTCAGTATTAAGATAATCTTCACTAACCTAATCATTAAGATTTAACATTTAACTAAACTTGTTTATAAAACTAAAAATGATTGTCACACGCGAGACTCGAATCCATACCTATTGAAAATCTATTTCAATTTCTTAGCACTTAGACAAGAGGGAGCTGTCGTACAATCTAATTATGGCTCGTATTATTTTGCCATCTTTATGGTAGATTTGTTTCATCTTTTTTCGGATAAATATCCCGTCGGTATAGTAATATCCCGCCCGGGCAACTGAAGGGACGACGCGCGACCCCATAACCTGCCACACACATGCCTCTCTACATCGTGAGGACGGGCCACCGGAACTCGATATTTTTCACCGATGACCCGTCCAGCGGGTTAGCATTTTGAGAGTCGTCTCGAATCGTACACATTGTACCGGTTTACAACAATTTGATTGTCATACGACAGCTCACACTTGTCTAAGTGGTAGGACGCTTAGAACGGATTTCCAATAGGTGTGGATTCGAATACGACGTGGTATAATAATTTTTCGCTCATAAACAAGTTTTTTTTAATAATAATCTTTTTTCTTATACTTGAGTGGTATGTATAATGTAGGCTGAAAGCCCAAATACATACCAAGTGACCATTATTAGGCACGAGCCTGCTCCACAGTGGCAGCGAAATTGTCCTACTATGGCGCCACGTTAATCACGTTGATGTAAAATATATTTTGCTTCAAGTTTTTTTTTGTTACTATGATGTCGGCTGCTTCTGTAATTTTTTTTTGCCAAGCTCGAGAACAAGAAAAGGGTAAGTAGTAAATTATATTCCTACGTTAACAAAGTACGGACACACGTAAAACACGGAGAAATATGCTACAGAGTATGCATGCCAAAAACATTAAATTACTAATACACACATATCATCACGCCATATCCCTTGCAGGGTAGGCAGAGAGAACAGAGTGCTAGAGAACTCTATCCTTGCACACTTCACTCGTTTCTTCAACATTCATAATTCTCTTCATACACGCTCGCCGGTTTCGGAGACTCTTGACTCCACCTTCTTTCAGTACGTGACCAATCTGGTCTAGATAGGTGAGTCTCGGTCTCCCCCGGTACCTACATCCTTCCACTTTCGCATTGTATATCTTCTTAACCAGACGTTCGTTCGGCATTATTTCCACATGTCCGAACCATCGGAGCATTCCCTTTCGCATCTTTACACCAATACTCTCTTTTATACCTACTCGCTCTCTTACGTCGTCGTTGCGAATGCGGTCGGTCAGCCTAACTCCACAGATTTTTCGTAGAGATTAAATTAAATTAGACGTATTAAATTACTAATCCTACTTAAAAATCAACAACCTTATTAATTATCTTCTCAGTTAATGTAAGTCCCACTGGTGGATTCATTCAAGCCTCCTCCACAAAAGGAGGATAATTAACTGTCAAGACGAGTCGGTTCAGAATTGCATTTCGTGTTTTTCCTTCTCTTGTACAGATTTTGTAGACATATTAATATATCCCTTATTCGTCTATTACTATGGTCAGGGACAAAATAGAGGGTGGTGAATCGTATTCGTACTCCATCCCCGTTCGATACCTTGTTACGTATTTGAAATACAAATTGGCTATTGCCATTTCTCCAGTAACGTGGTATATTATTTCACTCTATTCTCTCCTAGTGTGGATAGTAGACTAGTATGTGTCTGGGTCTAAATTTTTTTTTTCCATCTTTCTACTTCAATTATTAGTAATTATTCTAAAAATCAAGAAGAATTCATTATAAATATTTGTTTAGGATTTTATTGCGCGCTTCAGCATTCTTCGTCACAGGCGGTCAGTCTGGCTGTGTTTTGAAAATAGATTTTCCTCTTCCTGTCCCTGTTTTTAAAATGGATTTAATTCAAATTACTGAAATTTAGCATTTAATATGCTTAGTTATTCATAAAAACCCGATTACGAAGCGAAAAATGATGTCACAAGCGGGATTGGACCTCGCATCTATTGGGAGTCCTATATGGATTTAGTTGTCTAATATAAACTAACGATACGTAAGCATGAAGTGAACAATGCTATATTTTTTGGAGAAAAAGTACAGAAGCTCCAGCACTGCTCATTCGAGTAACTTAATTATGGAATAATTGGCGTTTGTAAACCTATTATAGTTAAAGTAAATACAATTATTCTAATATTTATAATATTGGACTATTTATTAATATAAATACATTTTAACTATAGCGTGAGTGTGGATGAATGGAATGACAAATGAACGGACGGATAAAGTTTTACTTCAATCGCCCGTTAAATTTAGGCGCACTATTTTTTGTTTTGAATCTATCTTATTTCAGGCTTTTAGATTCTATTTCTAAAATGTTATGCACAAATATGACACGTATATCCAGACAAAAATAATGTGACATTCTCTGGCAGAGCCGCCTTTTTTGCGTGAAGTAAGAATATTTTTTTTTATTTCTCTTATAGAGATAAACTACTTAATCCTTTTAAATTCCTTTGTTTAAAATGAAACCCTTAACAATAGCGAGTCTATTATAAGTACAAGACCTATAAGATAACCATAATATTATAGAATCGTTTACAAAAGAAACTAAAGCGAATGTTTGTTCCTCACAAAAGCCAAGGTCTTAAACACGATAACGTTTATCATAAATTTTAATAAGTGAACTTTTCAGCTCTACTAAAGATACGGTATAAAATGGTTTCGAATAAATGCCCATTTCCTTTGATTGTAGTGTTGCATGCAGCTCTAGTTGCTTTTTTTACGATAAAGAACTAAATTAACTACTTAAATAAAGGTAATGTGGAATTATGAAAATTGTAAAAATCTGCGTGAGCATTGTGCGGTCGGTAGCGCGCCGCCTGGGGCGCTCGTGCCACTCGCGTTCCAATTTCGAATGCAAATTTTGTTGTTTTCTTCAACAGACCATCGTTCTGTTATGACCAGTCATATTCATATTGTGGTAGACTCTTGACCGCTTGCTTACGCGCTTGCGTGCCGCGAACGTTGCACCTTCATGGTACCCTCGGGATATTATTCGATTATCCCCTTGAAGAGTTGAAATGAATGAGGCACGTTCCGTTTTCAAAATGATTACTTTCATAAAATTTTATTAGGATACATCAAGATTAATAATTTGAATGATTTTAACTATTTTGTGTTTTTTTTTAATTCATTTCTAGACAATTTCTCAGCAGTGCGACGTTTATGAACTTAGACGATGAGACGAATCGTGGACAAGTTTATTGCCATCTACCGAATGGTATCTCTTGACTGCGCTTGCTTGCTAATTTCTTAGACAAAAAATCCATTAACAGTTTTAGCACTGTCGGGCACGAGACGCCAATACATAGGATATGGGCCTTAAACATCCTTAGAAATTGTAAAAAAATCATCACTTCCATCAAAAACAAACTCAATTGTATTAAATGTATGTTAGATATAAGTATGTGATATCTTTATATATGTATATTTATATAGCTCTTCTGTAAATGGGTATATGACTGATTTCCATCTAAACGCCTATGTGTTCATATGGATTCAAGAATAGTTTAGCTGGATTATATTCAAAATTGGATTTGGTAGGTGACATTGGGATCGAGCTCAAGGAATATTTTTTTATTTTTTTTTATTTGCATAAAACAGTGTCTATTCGGACAACTGGCATATTATATAATTAAATTCGTTTATGTTATAGAAAATAGGTCAATTTTATTTAATGAAACTATAACAATATATTTTGAGACGCCATTTTTTAATAAATTGTACAGTGCTCATGCTCATGTATAAATTTTCTCATACTTACCTATCGTCAGTTTATATTAGACCATCCGGGCTGGCCACGGACGTCAAGGATTCGGCACCAGTGGTCGGACCAATGGGGATGGGGAGGGCATACAGTGGGTTATGGGGCCACGTGCCGCTCTTTCGTCACTCCAAACGTGCAACAGACGGCATGTGTCCAGATCATAGCTTGCTAAAGAAAAGCTTACATAAGACACATCATCATCATCACAGCCCATAAATGTCCCACTGTTGGGCTCGGGCCTCTTCCGTAATGGGAGGGAAATTAACCTACTATACCGCGCTGGTCAGACGTGTTGTTATAGGGTTTTGTTCCGAGTTTTCCTTCTCTCCATAGATGTTATATGCGTTTTATACCCCTTAGTCGTCTCGTACGATCACCCACAGGTAAGATGTGGGATGGTGAATAGTATTCTTACTCCGTCACCACACGGAAAAGACACATAACTGAATTAAAATATAGATATTTCTAGAAGATATAAATCCTTGACTTCACCTTGGTTGAATAAAGGCGTAATATTATACTAAAATCAATGATAAAAGTAACACGCCTACGTTTTTCCCATTCTTTCAAGTGTCGTCAGTAAACTAGGCTAATGTGTGATAATGTTACCAACGTCAGACTAACACCCTCTCTGCGTAGATTTCTAAATGGGATTAAAATTTACTAGTATAATAAAATTATTTGGCATCTAGGTCACAGCAACTACCTAAACTTAGGAAGTTTAGTTCACTTTTATATATTTTTTGATGCTGTTATTATAAAGTAAAAATACCTTTGTTAGTTATCTCAGAGATGTAGGCATCATTGGCAGCGGAAGTCACATACGTCCAACAACTTCTCAGCCCTCTCCACAAAGGTAGAGAATAAAACTTTTTACCTACCCGTCTGACTAGCGTGATATAGTAGGTCAATTCCCCTCTGATTATAAAGGAGGTTTGAGCCCATTAGTGGGACGTTTATGAACTTAGACGACGAAGGGGATAATCTCACTATATCTTTAAACGAGCAATTCTTGTATAGATATATATACGTATATAATATTTAATCTGAATCTCGGCAACGGCTCCAACGATTTTCTTGAAATTTAGCATACAAGTGGTTCCGGGGGCCATTAATCGATCTAGCTAGATTTCATTTATAGAAAATATTGTTTGGTCAGTATTTTTCGGCAACAAAAATATAATTTTTCGTTGTATTAAAACAATATGATTAAAATAATATGAAGGTTTTCAAATTTTGACGCTGTCATTAAGAATAGACATTTAGCTCAGTTGGAAAAAAATCGAGTACTCTAATGCAAACAAACCGGAACTCGGTTCGGATCCTTACTTTTTCTTATTTACTTTTTGGCCTTTTTTTATTATTTTATTAATTATTATCATTTGCCTGCATCTTTGTCTGCGTAGAAGTCGAAAATGGTTCTAATAGGATTTTGTTTGTTTTTTACGTTATTAATTTTATTGTTATTTATAAATCATTATGTATAAATGTTTGTAAAATGTATAAATGTTTGTATACTTATATATTAACAACAATCTTACAATCAAATCAAATCAATAAAAAAAAACTATCTTATTCATGTGGTGACGGAGTAAGAATAAAATTCACCACACCCTATCTTGCCCGTGGGTGATCGTAAGAGGATATAAAATGCATATAACATCTATGCAAGAGAAGGAAAACTCAAAACAAAACCACCAACACGTCTGACCAGCGCGGTATAGTAGGTTAACTTCCCTCCCATTATGGAGGAGACCCGAGCCCAATAGTGGGACGTATATGGGTTGTGATGATGATGATAACAATCTTTATTATAGTGTAGGGAAGGTTCAATAAACATGAAAATAAAATGAAATTTTGTTATATGTTATGGGCACGAGGCTTTTTTATTAGCAGGCCATGTTTTGAACACAACGCGCTCATTCCAACTGAGGCGACTGAAGGGTAGTGTGCGGCCCTATAACCCACCGTCTTTTCCATCGAAATTAGGCCGACCACTGGTACCGCTTCTTTGACATCCACCCGCGATACTACACCCATTACAGTATTTCTTTGTAAACAATATCTTTTGTTTTTCTTTTGGACTACTGTGTGAGCTTACTCTGAAGCATGTCACATACAACTGCCCATGGGAGTAGCAGCTTTCTCTCAAGTCTACTCCCGCTACCTTAAGAATTTGACCTCAAGCTTTGTTTATGGTTATTGTTTATAAACAAACTTTAATAGCAAACTGCACTCTCTGAAATTCGAAGGAGTAATTTTAATGGTATTTGGAGAATCCTAGGAATAAATACAGATTCTGCTCGAGGACAACCTGTCCATATAGTTGACCCGATTACATTGCAATGCAATGTTTTTTCTTGCAAACTGATGGCATTGTATAATTTTGGCGCGTCTCAATTTTAAGATGTGAGTTGAGAGCCTTCAGAATATTCAGAAACTCGACCGGTTGTCGGACTCGGGGTGTATCATTTATTCGAAGGATTTATTTTACTATTCGATCTCTTCGAATGATTTAAAATATTTCCAAGTAAATGGTATAAAGAAATCGGAACGACCGTAGTAGCGCACATAGGTAGGTCATGGCGTCTTGGGACCAATCTGATCAGCATTAACATCCTGGCTCCTTATCATATCTTACTGATTGTTCCTAACATACTCAGTCTTTCTGTCTCGATTTTTACAAATATGTTGATTAAACGCTGGCTAAACAGCGATCAAAAATAAAGCAAATGACTATCTCTCTTTCCTAATCATCATCATCATCATCACAGTCCATAAACGTCCCACTGTTGGGCTCAGGCCTCCTCCGTAATAGAAGGGAAATTAACCTACTATACCACACTGGTCAGACGTGTTGGTATAGAGTTTTGTTTCGAGTTTTCCTTTCATCGCATAGATATTATATGCATTCTATATCCCTTAGTCGTCTTGTACGATCACTCACGGGTAAGATATGGGGTGGTGAATAGTATTCTTACTCCGTCACCATACAGAAAGTTCCTAATCATTATGCGGTAAAAATACCTTCGCCAGAGTAAAATTAAAACGGGTAATACATCTTATGAGCAATGGATTTCAGTTATTCGGTGCAATGTGTTATCATGGCTCTCAATTACAATATTCGGCTTAGAAAATTGCTGTCCAAAAATTTAAAATTTCAAACTCTACGTTCCTATGAAGCCGTGTCCTAAAAGTGTATGATCTCTTCGTAGCTAATAACCTTTAAAATGCCGTATTAATACAGTATTGTGACTTTCGAGACATTCCAATTTTAAAAAGTATTTCCATTGTACCAAGCTTTTATGGGAGTTCAACCTTTTCAGGGTTTCATATCCAAAGCGTAAAACCGTATAACTAAGACTTCGCTGTCCGTCCATCTATCTATCACCAGGCTATATCTCAAGAACCATGATAGACAGCAGTCAGACAGAATTTTTCACAGATCATGTATTTCTGCCGCCGCTATAACGACAAATACTATAAAACAAAATAAAATAAATATTTAAGGGTGCTCCAATACAACAAACGTGATTTTGGCTCTTTTCTAAGTTTCTATTTTTACTTTTTGCCTTTTTAATTTATTTCTTCATTATTTTTATTACATACATATCATCACGC
The DNA here is from genome assembly GCA_905163515.2 of Lymantria monacha. NCBI lineage: Eukaryota > Metazoa > Arthropoda > Insecta > Lepidoptera > Erebidae > Lymantria > Lymantria monacha. The sequence goes on along the minus strand of LR991092.1, from coordinate 12,447,598 downwards.
CATATCCCTTGCAGGGTAGGCAGAGAGAACAGAGTGCCAGAGAACTCTATCTCTGCATACTTCACTCGCTTCCTCAACATTCATAATTCTCTTCATACACGCTCGCCGGTTTCGGAGACTCTTGACTCCACCTTCCTTCAGTACATGACCGATCTGGTCTAGGTAGGTTAGTCTCGGTCTCCCTCGGTACCTACATCCTTCCACTTTCGTATTGTATATCTTCTTAACCAGGCGTTCGTTCGGCATTCTTTCCACATGTCCGAACCATCGGAGCATTCCCTTTCGCATCTTTACACCAATACTCTCTTTCATACCTACTCGCTCTCTTACGTCGTCGTTACGAATGCGGTCGGTCAGCCTAACTCCACAGATTTTCCGCAGAGATCGCATTTCGACCGCATTAATTTTACTATCATACTCTTTTCTGCATACCCAACTCTCGCTTCCATACAGTAATGTTGGGACAAGCACTGCGTTATGTATTGCTACACGTGCCTTCTGGCTGAGGTGGTGGCTGCCGAGAAGTTGCCCCAACGCTCCGTTCACTCTATTTCCCGCATTCACTCTTCGCTCTATATCAGTGGTGTACCTTCCATCTCTCATTTTTCCAACATAAGGACATCCATATGTATACATGGAGAAGGAATGAACAGAAAAGCATAATAGATTTAATTTTGGTAGACAGCCGCCTCCGAAGCAAAATATTGGACGCAAGAGCCTACAGGGGCCCCACAGTCGACACGGACCACTATCTCGTTATTGCGAGATTTAGTGGTCTGTTCAGAAAGTGGAGGCACTGGCGAGAGCGTGTCCACTTCGGAGGGCTTGAAAGAATAAAGGTTGAAAGGTTGCAAGAAGAGTGTGTAAGAGAAAAGTATGCAGAGGGTGTCCGAGAACGGCTGACGATGGCAAGCCAGCCGCAATCGGACATTGAAGAATGCTGGAGAGTATTGAAGGAGAGTATGGTAGATACAGCGAAAGAAGTATGTGGAAGTTCAAAGAAGCATAGAAAAGCAAATGGTGATGCATGGTGGGATGCGGAAGTGGCAGCTTCCGTAGAGCAAAAGAAGAAAGCGTGGCTGGACTATGTCTCTTCTTTGAATCTGAATGACAGTATGACTGAACAGAAGAAAGAAATATATCGGCAATGTAAGAATGACACCAAGGCCTTAGTGAAAGAGAAACGTGATAGAGCAAATATGAGTGCAGAAGATAGGCTGACTAAAAACTTCGAGGGTAACACCAAACTCTTTTGGAGGGAGGTGAAGAAGTCTCGGGGTGGTTGGTCAGCCTTCAGAATGAATAAAATAAGGTCTAAAGGTGGAGACATTCTTACACAAACACAAGACGTGTTAAGGCGATGGAGTGAATATTTTGGCGATATGTATGCGGATGCTACGGTTGGCGCCGGTGTTGGATGTGGTTTAGTAGATCAACATTCGACAACGGCGTCCTCCGATGGCATCGGTATGGATGAAGTTGAATGGGCGATAAGAAGTTTGAAAAATGGTAAGGCAGCGGGCATTGATATGGTGTCTGCCGAGATGATCAAGCTCGGTGGCTCTTGTGTCTGGGAGGCGTTCCTGTTGCTCCTCAATTTATGTTGGAGCTCGGGAATGGTTCCCAGGGACTGGAATAGCGCAGTCATCGTGCCTTTGTTTAAAAACAAGGGTTCACGTTATGACTGCGCAAATTACAGAGCCATAAGCTTGACCAGTTTGGCAGCAAAAGTGTATGGAAAAATTATTGAAAGGAGAATGAGGATGGTGTCCGATGGTTTACTGTGTGAGACACAAGGAGGTTTCAGGAGTGGAAGGGGATGCATGGATCAAGTGTTCTCTCTGCGCAACATTGTGGAGAAGCATCTGGCTCTAGGTCAGAGGGTTTTCTGCAGTTTTGTGGATCTGGAGAGAGCATTTGACACGGTTGTACGAAAGGAACTTTGGGACATTTTACCGGAGTATGGTATTAACGGTAAACTGCTACGGGCTGTGCAGTCCAGTTACATGGGCTGTAGAGCCTGTGTGCGGCTGGATGATGGAATGTCGCCTTGGTTTGACGTCAATATCGGCGTTAAGCAGGGGTGCGTTCTGTCAGCCAGGCTGTTTATCATATATCTGGATAAATGTCTCCAAAGATTGAACGATATGAATGTGGGAGTCCAGATGGGCGACTCAGTGGTCACTGCTCTGCTTTATGCAGATGATGCAGTCCTGCTGGCACAGTCAGCGACTGACCTGCAGACCCTAGTCGACACAATGACAGAAGATTGTAAGAAAAGGGGTCTACGCGTGAATGTGAGCAAAACCAAAACAATGGTCTTTGAAAGAGATAAAACCAGAACAGATGTAAGAGTAACAATAGGTAATGATGTACTAGAGCAAGTGGATGAATTTGTATATCTTGGATGTGGATTTAGCCGAGATTTTTATTATATTTAAATATATCTTCCAAAACACACTAACAAGAAAATACCGAGCAAGGCTCGGTCATCCAGATATTATTAATAAAGCGCGAAACAAAATCCCACATTAGCTGGCCTCACCAGATACGTGACTGTCTAGTCAGTAGTCCAAATTCTGGAAGACACTCGTAACCAGTGGTGGAACATATATGAGCTTCCAGAGTTGGGACAGTATAATAATACAAAAGACACCAACCCTTCCTTTCCCACGTGCATTGTCAATTAAGAGTTATAATTAGATAAAATTACGGCTTAATTAGGCAAACTTGAAATAAAACCGTGTTTACCTGTCTTGACGGCAACGTGGTGCAGTAGGCCAATTCCATCATTAGGAAGCGGCCTGTACCCAACAGTGACGAAGATCTTGAAGAAGATACCTACAAAATGAACAGAAATCATTGTGATAAGTGTAGTTGAATGTCCACCGAAAATGAAGAAACTCTACGGATGGCCCGCCCAAATGGCGATAGTGTATAGCAGGTGAGGTTAGATTACATGTCATCCCTTCCAACTCCCAGTTAGTTGGGCTGAATTTGACTGGGTCTAAGTCTGTCTTAAAAAAAATTGTAGCCACCAAAAAGTATAGTCAAGGTTTTGGCGGGAACGTGAAAGGCTTATATTATATTCAGAATAATGATGCTATATTTGTTGGCACATTTTATGTACTGTGATGCACCATAACTCCTAGAAGATAGCATTGACAATGTAGCCATGACGCTGTTGAAGGCGAAGATTTCTTTACAGAAGGACAATAACTTTAAATTAATTAATTACAATTAATTATACATACATACATATCATCACGCCATATCCCTTGCAGGGTAGGCAGAGAGGACAGAGTGCCAGAGAACTCTATCCTTGCATACTTCACTCGCTTCCTCAACATTCATAATTCTCTTCATACACGCTCGCCGGTTTCGGAGACTCTTGACTCTTGAAATTATGTTTGTATTTAATTATAAATAATTATTTATAAATAAATACTAAAACTCGACACTGGCATCAATGAGCTTGGCGTATCTTTTTTTTGCTAATGGAGGCAAACGAGCAAGCACCACACTTAACGCCTAACGGTAAGTGTTATTGCCGCTCATGGAAACTTGCAACACTAAAAGTACATTTAGGCCGCTCCTACCAATCAAAACCCCAAACCTGCCCAGTAAGTTGGACTGCCGACTCTCTGGCACATAAATACAACAACACATTGCCACTGCTCAGAAGTCGATTTACTGCGAAAGTGTGTAAACAGAAATCGATCCAATAGTGCCCTACCACTACTAAAGTGTAAGTATTCCACTACTAAGGCCGTCCATTAATCACGTGACATTTGAAAGTGGGGAGGGATTTGACAAAAATCACGAAATATCACAAGTGGGGAGTGTAGTAAGACTTCACGTGTATTTATTTTTTCATCAAACGCTGCGATTTTTAAACTGAAAAGCAGCGTGTAGTGTAACTTTGACTTGCCGTTGCCAGGCAACGAACGAAATTTAAAGTAGGTGATCAGTAAAAAAGACCTTTTTGCGAAATATAAAAAGTAAAAAACCGAGAATGTAATGAGCTGTGGGCTACTTCTTTGTAGGTACTAAAACTCATGTGATGTTGGTTGGGGAGGGGGGTCATAGTCTTAAATCTCACCACGTATCACCAAGGGGGAGGGGGGGTTAAAAATGCTAAAAAAAATATCACGTGATTAATGACCGTCCCTAAAGTGTTAGTATTCCAAAACTAAAGTATTAGTGTCCCGAGATCTTTTACAATGCAATAAACGCAACTAAATTTGATATGATTCATGTCAATGTACTAAATGATTCACGTGTGATTTACTCGTTGAAACTCATCTTAAACTATAGATCTATGTATCATTATGAAACAGATATGTATATGATTCAATAGTTTGTAAACAGTGCCCTGATTTTCAATTTCGAAGAAACGACATAACTGATTCAGATGCTCGAAGGTGTGCTTTAACGTAAATAAATAATGAATCATTAGGTTTACACGTATTCATGAAAGTAGTCTTCGTTAGGCGACGAATTTTGGTAATATTTTAGAATCTGAATACTAATCGAATCACTTTAGGACTATTTATATATTGATGATTTTTTTATTGCTCATGGTGGCAAACCAGCTAGCAGCACACCTGATGGTAAGTGTTACTGACGCCCATGTACCTTTGCAATATCAGTGATACAACTAGGCCGCTGACTACTAATAAAAACCCCAAACCCACCCAGAAAATTGGGCTGCCGGCTCTTTTGCTCACCGAGTGAAGCACAACAACAGATTGCCATTGTTCGGACGTCGATTTCCTGCGAAAGTGTGGTATACTACCCCGGATGGACCGGCTCGCGGCTGTAGACAGAAAACTGTCAACAGTGTGTTCCTACCACAAATTCTTACTCCGACACCATAGGGAATTCCACGCGGTGATGGTTTAAGGTCACAATGTGTCCAACACGCTTTTCCTCTCTTGTGGATATTTTATAAAACAACTAAACGATTAAAGCGAACAGCATTGAAAAGGGAAAGTATATTAATAGGTCCTAATCTGTGGAGTTAGGCTGACCGACCGCATTCGTAATGACGACGTAAGAGAGCGAGTAGGTATGAAAGAGAGTATTGCTGTAAAGATGCGAAAGGGAATGCTCCGATGGTTCGGACATGTGAAAAGAATGCCGAACGAACGTCTGGTTAAGAAGGTAGTAGGATATACAATGCGAAAGTGGAAGGATGTAGGTACCGGGGGAGACCGAGACTAACCTACCTAGACCAGATCGGTCATATACTGAAGGAAGGTGGAGTCAAGAGTCTCCGAAACCGGCGAGCGTGTATGAAGAGAATTATGAATGTTGAGGAAGCGAGTGAAGTATGCAGAGATAGAGTTCTCTGGCACTCTGTTCTCTCTGCCTACCCTGCAAGGGATATGGCATGATGATATGTATGTATGTATGTATTATCAATCCTATATATGTCTTCAAGAAGATATTTAAAGAATCTGTTTGGTGATCAATTAGAATATATTTACTAAATGGCAGAAGAACAATTCTACTATACGATTGATTTGATGATTATTCTCATCATCCTCCTGATTTTATCCTAATTACCTGGACTTGACGCAATATGTACTTGTATATATTGCAGGAGTTATTGGCAATAATTTTATGATTGGTCGCCTGCCTGATGTCAACCCTCCTTGGGAATGTAATTGTTGACCAAACAGCATCAGGTGGAGTTGGCCCAGGTTGATATAAAGCTCTTGGTCGTATTACGACATCCACGAGGAAAGTATGGGTTGGTAGTATTAGTAGGCAATACCACACAACAGGATTTGATGATTCTGAATTAATAAAATATACCTATTTAATAATGATAGCTTTTATTTAAATACGGTATTCTTCCTAGTCTAATTGCAGTTATTTGAACTTTCATATCGTAAAAGTTTAGATATGTCTACGTTTTCTACTTCAAGATTCACTCTTAAATAATATAATCATGTGCACCAGATTGAAAGAACCCAATTACGGATCGTTTACTTTTAAGTCCTTGTAATTGGTAGCCGCTTAAATATCCACATTACGTGTGCTTACGCATTGTATCGATCATGGTTCGATGTGGAACGCCCAATTTGTTGATACTACTAAATCATGGAACAAACGTGCCGCCTGATCTAAATCGATTTGTCTAAATTATTATTGACCGGTTATATAGAAGGCAACTTACCCTCTTTAAACACACGCCGTCTGTGAAACACCTGCGCTTTTGCCAACCATTTATGCTATTTGATTAATAAGTCGATGATTTAGAGTTGTAAATTCTACGCAGAAGGTAAAACGTTGTCATTTTAAAGTATGTCCGTATAACAATAAATACAAAACTAATTTTGTTTTGTATTTCTTAAAATGTTGTTTTTGATTTAATTAAAACAAACTCTTCTATAATGGGAGGGAAATTGACCCACTATACCATGCTGGTCTGACGTGTTGGTATATGGTTTTATTTCGAGTATTCCTTCTCGTGTATATATGTTATATGTGTTTTATATTTATATCCCTTAGTTGTCTCTTACTATCACACATGTGTAAGATAAGTGGTGAATTGTATTCTTACTCCGTCACCACACGGAAAATTGCATAGTATGAAAACAAAAAAAATCAAATTATAGGATTCAAAAACAAAATTCTCTAATAATTTTCTAATTTGTGGCAGGTATCATAAAATAAGTTTAAAATAAGATAAAACTTAATGATTTTAACTTTACAATTATTTGAGTGAACAAATAACGTAGTGGTTAAAATACCGACCCACCGTGCTAAATGTCGTGGATTCAAATCCCATGCAGAACAATACCTACTTTGTGCGATCCACAAAAACTCTAGTTATAATTTGTGTCCTGTAATTACATTTTAGAAAGTAAGATTTTTTTTGTTATTGTCTCTAATAGAATTATTTATTGTATCTGAACAAAGAATTCTAATAATGATCTGTATTTTAACATCTCTCTGACTTAGAGAGCAGGGTACCTAGATTCGTCTTTTTCTTTCTACATTACAGTCCATATACTATCTTCTGTTAGATACGAGCCTTTTCCACGACGACGAATATTCTATATTTCAGTAATCAGATGGGTTGACATTGTTTTGTTTTAAATTTTACATCTGTTGCTGTGTTAGCTGCTTACGTCGCAGACCGTTTTCAACAACCAGCGAAATAAAAGGCAGCGATACATTGAATTCTTAGTTCAAATATAACTATTTTTTTTTAACAAGCTGTATCTGCATGGACATACCCCTCACGAACTATCCGGGACGATGTAAGGTCGTCGTGCGATCTCATAACCAGCTGTTTTAGCTTCCCATCGTTATTTGGGCTGACCACAAATACCATTTTTTTTTTAACTTCAGTGGCACCAAAACGTAAATGAAATTGATTTTGTAATTATACTATTACAGGGAGTTACTATCAATTAAATCACCACAACATTCGTGATAGTAGTTCAGGTGTCTACAGGAGAATTTAAAATAACGCTAGCTGACATAATAGAAGCTGTTGTGTATAAATTAAAAAAAAAAGAAAATAATGAATGACTACACAGATGGTGTAAAGATTAACATAATGATCTACCGTGCTAGTGTCATAGGTTTGATACCCAGGCAAATCAATACTTTGTGTGATCCATTCTGAGTCTGAGTATAATTTATCTCCGTCGAGTTATTTTTGTGAAATCCCCTCGCAATATTAGGATTATTGCCCTAGTGCCGGATGTTATCTTTTAAAAAAATTTAAAAGTGGTGGAAATCGATCGCAGCGCCGCTATTGGATATAATTATTAATCATATAAAACATTTTTGAATTCACGTGAAACAAAAAAAAATCGTTGAAATAAATGTTATAATAATCAAAAACAGAAGAGAAGATAGAAAATATCATCAAAAACTTCTGTTTTAATTATCTGAATTATATAGATATATAAAGATTGATTGATCTTCCGTGTGCTGAAGGAGTAAGAATACAGTTCACCACCCCCTCTCTTAACTGTGGGTATCGTAAAAAACGATGAAGGAATACCTATAATATGCATATGACATCTGTGCAAGAGAAGAAAAGCTCTAAATATATTATACGTTTATTAACACGTCTAACAAGCGCTGTACTTGACCTACTAGGTCAATTTCATACCCATTATAGAGGAGGCTCGAGCCCAAAATTGGGACATATGTGGGCTGAGAGAGATGATAAAGATTGTCTTAAAAGACGAGAGTCAGACGACTTGGTATAGGATTTTAATTCGAGTTTTCTACTTTTCACATTGATATTATCTGCATGCCATATCCCATAGTAGTATTTTACGTTGCCCACCGGCACGATATATTCTCACTCTGATACCACAGGGAAAACATTTAATTGCCATAAAAATATAAAAAGAAGTTGTTCGTTATAGGTATATCAATATAAAAATTCAAATAGAGAAAAAGTATATAAACATTTTTATTGCGAAATATTAGACAAATATTACGAAAGACGGTGAATCTTATTTGGTTTTATCATGATTAATATTGCATAATATTAGCCAATTTTATTAGACGATTGTAAAAAAAGAGCGCAATGTAAAACAGTTTCCCCCATGTTTCTATGGAGAAAATCTGTGGTTTATCATAAACTTATTACATAATATTTTGTAATTATAGCCAAGTTGATTTTTTAATACAGTCCCTCATCATCATCATCGTCATTATCATCTCAGCTCATATACATTCTACTGCTGGGCTCGAGTCTCCTCCAGAATAATAGGAACATTTATTTATACCTCGCTATTACATCCATGAAACATTCGTAAGTATTCCTGTTTAGCGCAAGTACCTGCGCTTGATGCCGCCCTAGCCGAGATCGCGGGAGTATAATTCGGAGAAGTCACCCACTGAGAGGGCGACTGCGTGAGGGCGCCGCTCAACAATACTGTTGTCTGTTGCCGGGGCGTCGATGGTAATGATACTGGAAAGGGTAACCCGTTGGGCCAACCACGGATGTCAAGGAATCCATTCCAGTGGTCGGCCTAATAGCGACTAGTAGGGAATACGTCGGGTTATGGGGACGCACACTGCCCTTCCATCACCCCGGAAGGAAATGGGCGATGTGTGTCGAAAATATGGCCTGCCAATATCATTGGAAAATATAGCTTAATGGATGGTTGCTTAACTTTTTTATTAGCTATGGTGCTAATCGTGGAAGCATCTCTCTTTATGGTAAACTTCGCGTAACTGCCGCCATTCAATTTTAACATTACAGCCCCCTTGCTATGGCTAACTAACTAGGACTGCATAAGGTCTAGGGCCTATTGTCTCAGTGGCCTTGTACATACAATACTCGCAAGAGGGAAAGGGCCTTTATTGTATTCTCGTTACCACATGGTTATTTTTTTATTCGGGCAACATTATGAATTCGCTTAATTTTTGAAGGCCCATTTACATCTAAAAGTTCTATTGAGTAGATCGATTATAAGAGGGGGAAAAAATATAGCGGGTAGCAAATGAGATGACTTGCTGTTTTATTCGAGTAACATTATTAACAAATTTTTGATAACGGCAGCCGCAGTTTGGTCTGCCACGCCATATGCTAGGGTCGTTAAGCATTATAATGAGTCTTACTTAAAAACCTTCACGTTGGAGAAACTTAATTCGAACTATACGTACTTATTATGAATTTTATTTTTATAATGATTTATACTTAGATATTTTGAATATTTATTAATATTAATTAACTTTCAAAATGTAGCGTTACGTTTACCTATGGGTCTACTCGATTGTTGAGGATTTTTTTTTATGAAATTTTAATAGCTAGGTAGAAATTGCCCGTGTGGTAACGGAATAAGAATGCAAACACTATGATCCTTATCGTACCATGTTAGACTAAAAATTACGTGAAGAACACAAAAAAAGAAAAGCCTTATTCTATCCAATTAACTCCCACTTTTTTTTAAACAATATTCTGGGCTAATTCTTGTGTGGCAGAGTGACGCTATCATCATCACTATCATCATTCAACTTATCGCCATCCACTGCTAGACGTAGGCTTTCCCCATAAATGATATAGGATAGTTCATAATCGCCACGCTTGTCGGCCAAGTTGGAAATCGCAGTTATATGTAATCCGTTTCCCAAAATTGATCTGCGATCGACTCCCCTGGTGAGGCCCTTATTCGATTTTTACGACTCCCTCGGGCAGATAATGGTTGGCGACAATTGTATTCTTATCCCGTCAACACACGAGGAGAATCAGGGTGACCCCACAAACACACAATCAACGAACATAAGCAAAATTCACACTAAGAAGAATCATGTCTCCTGCGGCAGGATTAAACTCATGACACTCAGCATGAGATGTCGCTACTTAGACCACTATGCCATCTGTATAGTCACAGTTCAGTATTATCTTTATTTTTATCCTTAACTATGAGATCTAAACAAGATTTTTGGCAATCTCATTCTTTTAGTTCCGAAGGGGTACATTTTCTTACAAGTGTTAATACATACGATCTGTATACATAAGTCTAATACAAGAATATACGTCAATCGCCAAAAGGATATTTTTATGAATATTAATTTACATGAGTAAAATTCAATTATTTTCATAAGAACTAGCAATTCGTGTCATTAATACTTAGGTGCTAATCCAGATTTCAAACACGAAACTACAGTCAGTAGTCGCATACTTTGGTTACTAAACTAATGAGGCCGCCAATCTAAGCGAGAATATAACACTTATAGTCTATCTAACCTAAGAAGTGCACTTTGACAGCTGTCGGAGTAAGTTGTCCTCGTTTGACCGAGGTTATTGTGTATTAAAAAATGCAAAACGTCAAAATGCACTTCTTAGATTAGATGAACTATAATACAAATTTTTGTAACGATCGTTACTTTTTTTACGCACTTTTTTTTACATGCCAAGTCTTTTCAGTTAAAGTTGGGCATAGAGTTTTATCTACCTTTACTCTTGTCTCTTAGCCAGCCCATGATCGCGGGAATAAAATAGGTTGATAAATTAAATTCTTAGCCCATCATCACACAAGACATAAACACACTAAAGTTAACAAAAATAATATTAAAAAAGAATTACAAAAAAAAGTTATTAGTATTTCAAATTTTATTATCAAACGTACCGCGTGGAACCAAATTGACGATAATGACCCATGACTTGTGTCGGCAACATCTTGCAAATAAATATTGGGCAAATTAGCAGACCCCTCTGGCTGACGTCCACCTGCCATTGTTACTGATATCGGCATCGGTCCATGTGTTGACGTGTAAGGACCGTAAACTTTCAGTCAAGCTCATTAAGCGTGAAATGTCATTATGACAGCTGTCAAAACCTTTGCTCACCATTCACCACATGTTTTGTTTTTTTTATAATGTAGGTGTAGGTATACTATGCCGATTTAGATAATCAATAAATCCTGTTTGTTAATTAATTACTTTCTATTTACTTATATGCATTATAAAACGTGTTTCTTTTTGTTAAAATAAATAAAATTATTAAAATGCTGTGTTCCAAGTGTTCTAACACAGAGGCGTACTCAGATTATTAGTTGATTTCTAAGCCTTTTTTAAGGCTTGCAAAGAAATTAATCTTTGTATTGTACCGAAAAAAATACAGTTACAGACACAAACACAGACTGAAGTAGTTTAACTTTCTTAGTATCTAATAGTATCTATTAAGTAGCTAATGTATTTTTCTTATTATAAACATGTATGTATATACATATTATTTTCGCCCTGAAGGAATCTCGTATGTGGAACTCCATAATCCTCTAGGAAACAGACTTGAATCACAATGTATCTATTTATTCGTTATGGCATTTCACTTTACATACGTATATTATTTTGGAAATTAAATTATAATCTGTCAGCTAAATCGGATAAACAAAACGCGTTTAACAAACTTTCTTTAACGAGTTCACTTTAAATGCTTTATTATAAGACAATGCGCTAAAAGAGCTCTAACAGCTGCAAAGGATAAACTATTGGCCAAACTATTATTGTATTCACTTTATGATCTGCTTGTAAACCACATAATAAGTGCATATAACAATTACGGTTCATAAAATAATGCTTTGTACATTTAGTCAGCAGGTGTTTACTTAAACAAAAAGTTAATCCGAGAACAAATAATATTATCTTTGAAGTCACTACCTAATTGTATTGTCATAAATGGTATTTTGATTCGTTAATAAATCTAGTTCTTACTTTTGCCAATTTCTAATAATATATCAACAACTTGCATTTTTTTTATTTACGTGCTATATATGTCTATGGTTTTTGGTGTTGACACGAATATTACGCATGTGATATAAAGTCCATTTTCAGGTGATTTTTAATTACCCGACGTTTCGAACACTTTTTGGCGCTCACGGTCCTCCCGTTAATATACGACAAAATCGGTAGAAATATTTTTATTTCATTTAGGTACTTACATACATATATGTATACCTATAGCTATAATCCTATAATCTTTACTGTATTCATGTGATGTGTATGAAAAAATTTTACATTTTCGGATCAGTAATTAGGGAGTAAAAGCGAAACAAACATACACATTAACATTTATAACAAATATTTTTACAATATTAGAAAATACCTATTTAGAAAATTCTCCACTAACTAATAAGTGAGCGTGTACACAAAGTATAAATTAACTGGAATTGATTAGTGGATATGAAAAATGTGATACGAAAATTTCAAAGTAGACCGCATAGTTATCTAGTAGTTTTAGTTTGGTTATTTTTCTCCTTGTCTGGATAATACAAACAAGGTAAGTATATTTTAATTTTCTTATTTAAAAATTAAATAGGTAATAAGTAGTTTTTTTGTGACACTCTAGTTACGGAAATCTATGACAACTTTACTCGTTCATTGGATGAAAGGGTAGGTCTTTCAATTCGAATTATTACTGGGGTCGGTTGTAGGTACGAAGCAATATTATTTACCTGCTAAGAACGCATTTCTTACAGAATTGGATAGTGAAAACACGACAGTGAAAATATAAATCAAAATGTTGTTCTCTTATCAAAACATTTTTAAAAGTAATTTAAATAACACATTACTATAAAAACATGTACGATTCTTTTAAAAATTAAGATGTTTATTTTTTTATGATTAACGTGATTCAAAACGAACTGGACTAACTGTGACTTTAAACGCTTGCTTAGTTAGGGTTGCCACCTTTTTAAGTAAATAAAATACATAAATAAATTTAAATTACTTTTTTTGTTAAAAATAATCTTCGATTAATTTCACTTTGTTCTTTTAGGGATAATACCCATATTATGTGACCTGTTTAGAGAGGAAAGCATCTTCAAAAATACCACGTTTGAACAAAATTAGGCCTTTGCCGCTTACTACGGGTGGTCGCTGAGAGGCGGAGGGGGTTACAATTTGTAAAAATTGCGTTCCCTTATTTGTGCTATAATACCTGTGGATTTTACAGTCCGTCGCTATTTGAGTTAAAATAATTTATAATCAAATTTAGAGACATTTTGCTTCAGCCATCTCGACATTCGCTATTCATCACAAGCAAAAGAATCTTTGTGAATGCTGACGACAGTAAAAATGAATTTATACAAACTTGAAATATTATTATGTATCAAAAATTATTTTATCTTACATATTTTATATAGATATATAATATTATCATCACTCAGTCTTAAAATGAATCCCAGAGATATCTCATATGTCATGTTGAATAAAGTTATTTCGTGTACTTCGAGTTTAAAGTACAATTCAATATTTGACAATAATAATTTCTTATAGCAGCAAATATATATATAATATATATATAGAAAATACATTACTGTAAACAAATATTCAGATATCCGAAATAACGTATAATTCTTTAAAAAAGTTTGGGTGGCAGCCCTATTTGCATTATGTCAGTTGGCCAGTCAGCGTATAGGATAATATTAATTTACAAGTAAGGTATGTGACGTCATATAGCGTTATGACGGGTTTGGTGGTAATTTTCAGAGAACATAGAGTTATACCAAAAATATGAAATTGCAAATGGATTATAATATTAATAAACAATTTCAAATGATCCATATAGTTACACCAACATCAACCCAGTGAAAAAAATATTTACTTATAAGTATGTAATTACTAATTTTATTCAGTCACGTAGAGCGCCTACTACCTCAGTATATATTATTTTTAATATAATTAGGTATCGTACCTTAAATAATAAATGTTAGCGAGTAGGTATGCAAGAGAGTATTTGTGTAAAGATGCGAAAGGGAATGCTCCGATGGTTCGGACATGTGGAAAGAATGCCGAACGAACGTCTGGTTAAGAAGATATACAATGCGAAAGTGGAAGGGTGTAGGTTCCGGGGAAGACCGAGACTCACCTACCTAGACCAGATTGGTCACGTGCTGAAAGAAGGTGGCGTCAAGAGCCTCCGAAACCGGCGAGCGTGTATGAAGAGAATTATGAATGTTGAAGAAGCGAGTGACGTATGCAAGGATAGAGTTCTCTGGCACTCTGTTCTCTCTGCCTACCCTGCAAGGGATATGGCGTGATGATATGTATGTATGTAAATAATAAATGTGATTTCAACATTGAAGAAAAATAAATATTATATAACTTACATATCATTTTATTAGCGAACTTAATATTATAAATTTATAATTACAAAAAAAAAATTAGGTCATTCAACTTAATTTATTGATAAAAAAAATCATAAAGAGAATAGGTACGAAGCTCACAGTATAAGGAATCAAAACAAAATAATATTATTTACACTTCAAAGAAAACTGGATACCATATACTAAAGTATAACCAAAAACGATATCGTTTGCGTTCGACAACCGGACAAAAACAAAACGCAACCTCGGATATCGGTTGAGAACGGAATGAAACGAATTGTACGTCAGTCTGTTGGGAGCGCTGTTGAGAGTAGTTTGTGTCGCTTCGTGCTCTCCGCTCAGCTGATTTCGCACGCGTCTTTATTATCGGTTACAAATATCGTACAAAATAAATAATTATACCTTATATATATATCTGTGACTATTAGTGTCGTGTACATCAGCTTTATGTTTAAAAATAAATTATTGTACCAAAATAACATTTCACCATATCAAGTAAATTATGGGTAAGTTATTCAAAATATTATTTCTCATAAATAATAATTAATTTTAATTCTATTTTTATATAAATCGTGGTACTAAACTGTCGGTAATTAAATATTATTGCGCTTAATAGTTCGATTTATTCTTTATAGGTTATGTTTTCTATATGGAAAGTAATTTTTATGCCTGGCCATTAAATACAAAAAAATTAAATAATATAAAAATGTAAAGGAATTATAGGAAATTAAATGCCTACGTTTTCTTATAATAATAGAAAAATAACATGATATCAAAATATATTGACATATTAATTAATATTGACATTATATACCTAATGTGGACTATACGGTGACTATGATGTTTTGATCTAGTAATGCTTTGCGTAGGTACTTCATATAAATAAGATGCAAATTAAAAAAGTTCTATTAAAAATGGCAAAAAGACTAATGTTTTAATTTATAGTTTATTTGCAATAGTTCTTCATTTAGGTGGTTATTTACAATGTGTAATAATTTAAACAAATTAGCGTCCTTACATAAGAAAGTCTATACCTAAATACATAGATTTCATAGGATATTTAGTTATTAGCTACTTATTAAGTTAGTGACAAAAATTTGAATACGGGTAGGGAGAAATAGATATTAATAAAAAGGTAAGAGTAATAAAAAGGAATTTCATTTATTTTTCTACGTTAGTGCGTTTATTATATCTTATATTCTTGAACTAATACTTTAGATTTTATATTATGGATATGTGTGTGTTTTAAATTTTAGCGAAACCAAATATATAAGATAATAAACCTAAAAACCTGTAGTATGAGTATATATGGAGTTTATTTTACGCAAATATATATGTATGAATTAAATATTTCAAAATAGCAAAAATCCTAGACAAATAAATTTCATAATGGGCGTTGTAGGTAATGGTATCCTACCCACGCATTAATTGTGGGCGCGACTTTTGCAATAATATATCTTGTATAATGTTGTGAACATTAATTACAATTCCCTACAGATTTTACCAAAATTGAGCATAGTATTAATAGTAACATTTGCAGTCTTAGTTTTTGTTAGCTATATGAATTTTTATGTATAAATACAAATTTAGCTAGCTAAAATTATTAAAATAACTTGATAAATTTTAATCGAAATTATGCGCTTTCTGAATCTTGATCGAAAATATAATTTTTCCGTTACATGATATAAATGTTTAATCAGTGTCGCACGATTTTCAAGTAAATATAAAATCTATGAATTTAATTAAGTTTATATCCGTGAATTTATGTTTTGTAAAATTATCAAGCGTTTGCACTTATTCTTTATTAAATTTTGACAATACAATTGCAACTATATTTTAACACTAATGGATTTTGCGCTGTAGTTCGATAAATATTTTTTAACATAATACTCATAAACTGAGTACAATAATTATTGAAAATATTATTTAATATCTAAAACTAAAACAATAGTATAATTATATGTAATATAGTTATCTGTTTAAAGTGTGACACAAACCTATTTCAAGTCACATTTAATTTTCAAATTAAAATATTAGCCCGATACCAATCATGAATACTCACGATGTTGTATACCAGAACTACGTGGAGACCAAATATAAGTTTAAGTGAAATTGTACAGGTATTGAAGTAATATTATGTTTTGAATTATATATACATTTATAAAATATATACATCTAGATAATAATGTATACAAATATAATAAACATTTAAATTTTGTTTGGTTGTATGTAGGCTTTAAGGTAAAATTTTGAATATTAAATGTTATTACCATAAAATATACCTACCAATCTAGTAATACTAAAAATGCGCTAAATAAATGCTCGACTTGCCTGTAGTAGCCTATGGTACGTCTGTACATGAAATTAATGTTTTCTCAAAAATATTGTATTTCAATCAACATAGTAACAGTTTATATGATGAAAATAAAAAGCGAAATAGACGTCAAATAGAAATTCAATGCTTTTACATAAATATTTGTTCTTATGAATTAATTCATCTGCGAAATTTAATGTGTAAAAATAGCAGCTCAACATCACTAACCCAAAGTCAGGCGTAGACAGGTCACTAATAATATTATATGTCTATTTATTTCATCGATAATTTGAATTCGAATCGGACTGCTAAAGATCTTATTAATGACCTTGTATTTACCTTGATGTCATAATATGCTGAGGTCTTACTAAAGATATTCAATTTAAATTAAAAATTTTAATTGTATATGCAATTTATTAATTGTGAAGGAAGACAATTTATCAAATTATCATTTTATAATATTTTAAGCGTATAACGTGTGAAAATAATAAATTCGTATTTGGCCTTAATCCTATGTAATATGGGACTGGCCTATAGTATACTGTTCACGTCCTGCGTTTAAAATTATAAATTCTCTGCTGCTACTAAAAATTTACCGACGAATAATCCAATATCTTTCCGTCCACTATTACACCTATAGGTGTAATAGTGGACGGAAAGGGGTATATATACCCCACGATTAACAGTCCTTACATTAATTATTTCATTAAAATTAAATCACTAAATCAACAAAATAATTACAATATTTCTTTGTATATAATATATTTAAAATGCATTTAATATAGATAAATCATTATATTAGGATTTCAAATTTTTTGATAATATTGCCTAATTATATTTTGTGTCATCAATCCTTTGATCATCGCATACTTTAAAAGTAGTGTCATAAAGTCGATGTTATTATAATAGAAAAAACCCAAAGAGTAGGTCAGTGATGGATGACATGTACGAACATGTCGCGGCATGATAATGTTATTGTATCGCTTGCTCAAAGACGTTAACTCGTTATATAAAATACCTGTATAATAAACATAAAGATATTTTTAAAATCGTAGCGAGATAGATATATTTTATATTCACACAATATCGAAATATATATATTCAAGTCTCTAAGTACTTAACCACAGCAAGCGACCGGAAGTTCCGACAGGAAATCGCGGGTGTGCACCGGGCCAGGCATGGTGCCACTCACCGCTAAAACCAACTCTCGGTACTTCATATACCATATATTAATATTTTAAATAGATGCAGGTGACTTAAGTTTGAAAGCATATCATGTTTTAATATCTGTATCTATAGAATATACATATGTTTTGCGAACACTTATCCTCGTTATTATATCTTTTTGTGACTCGTACTCAAATTCGCAATATGAATTTCTATTTATTAATCTTCCCACTTGCAAAACGAATAGCATACTTTCACGGCTTTGTAATAATGGAAAGAGACTACAAGAGATTAGAACATAATAGTGCGGAGGTGGGTGCGTGGGAACGCTCCCAGAGTTCATGTGCCCGGCATGCACATGGTTTTACCATACCAAATCTTACATTAATATGTTAGATCTACACACACAATATTTAATTAATGCTTTTATTTCTCATAACAGTAATACTTAAAATAGTATTTGCAATAAAAGCACAAGAAGCGAATCATCAACATGCGAATTTTTCTCATTATAATGCAACACATTATAGAACATTAAAGAATAAATGATTCAAAATGTTACATCTGATAATCTGATTTGATAATCTCCCCTTATTGTCTGTAATACTTTTTGTAATTGAGGATCATCCTTTATAGGGTATGTAATAACCTTAACTAGCATTCATAACCTAAATCTGTTGGCTAGTTACATTTAGAGATAACTTTTATACTTCTGATTCAAACGTTATTATTAGTATTATGGCGTAATTTTGGTATTAGGCTTTCTTTTCCGAATATAGGTATGTATGTACAGAAGAACTTCATATTACCTATAGATATAATTTTTAACCCGTATAATACGAACAACGACTATTACTCTCTACTCGCCACATTCCTATATGTGGTGCTGAAAAAAGTTTACTAATGGTGACACCTAATAATGCTCAATCTAATAGTCAAAGCTGGTAGCAAAAGAGATAGTAGTCAAATTATCAATTATTATGACACTAAAGAAACTATATACGTAGGAATAAAATATTATGTATATAATGACGAAAATTTTCTCAATTCAAAACCTAAATTATAAATATTTATAATATTGATATGAATAATATAAGTGAATGAACTACAACTAGAAAATCAATTATACTTCCATTCATAAAGCCTCAATGATTCTATGCAGCGTAGGAGTTCATAAGTCACCGTCCAATAAATCTGCATCAACGCGTATATGGTAAGAGTTTCGATACATACCTATCTAAAAGTTAAAACAATAATTATGATAAGATATAATATTTTACATATACCTTTATTTTAATGTTAAGTGCGTATAAGTTATACAGAAAAAAAATGTTTCCCAAAATATTTTGTATTCTTTTAATTAAATAAGTGTGCTAAATTAGAGTTTTTAAGAAATTATAATAATAATGTCATAAAGAGCATGTATTTTATGTAATTACGAAGAATGATAATTCTAAACATTAATATGATAATATGTCTTATTGAAAGGATTTTATCGCGTAGGCTCGTGCGCCTATTTGACTGGCATCGGTAATAGGTGCCTAGTTAGTGGTTCCGGATACGGATCGGACGTGTCGGATGTCGGCGTGAGTCACGCGGCGCCCACGCCGGTCGTTCTACCACTGCGCCCACTGGCGCCCAAATCGCTGCGTGAAAACTATTATATTTATGAGATTTTTTGGTATCTACCGAATAGACAGTGCATAACTTTCACAAATATTTTATATACGACCAAGAATTTGTAATCCTACTATAAATGCTATCATTTATTTGACATAATTATGACATAAAGAACTTTGCAGAATTTGTTCTGAAATTAAATGAGTCTAATAAACTGACCTATATAGAAATATATATCTGTGAATTCGTTCCCTATGCGTTACGTATGGAATCGAGTTAAAACTTTCTAGGTACAAAAGTATTCAAGTTAAAATTATTAATAAATACGGAAATATGTATCGTATCATGTAGATATCCGTGTTGAAAATTATAAATGTGTTATTCTTTATAATTCATCCATCATATAGTTACTTAGTGCAAAAGCGACATCAAACCCTTTTGGTAGTAAGAAAATAAAAATAAGTACATTCGTCTTTAAAATTTATGTAGGTATGTGAGTGCATTATTTATATAGATAGGTACCTACATACCTATACATACTTTTTATTTGGTACATGCTATGACATGGTCGGACCCTGCCCGACCTGGTACATAATGTGTATATGTAAGTGTGTATTTAGGTTTCTTTTTTGACATTTAATTTTGAACTGAATAACAACGTAGATATTATCTATAATAGGGGGGTTGCTGGCGCTAGGTGTTAACCCAAAAAATCCACATTTTCCAATACTGCCCCTACAGATTTGAAATTTGGTGTGGACTTTCGTTCTGCCCTGTAAAGGTCACCTGAAGCAGGATTTTAAGAAATTCCTTCTCCCAAAGGAATTCTATGTAGCAAAAGTAAACTATACAACTGAACTCACGTAACCGAAGCGAAGCGAGGGCGGGTCGCTAGTCTAATATAAATAAACGTATTGTTTTTAAACAACCTAGCAACATGCAATTTATCCAAATAACTGGTTTTATAGAATACTATGAAATCAAAATGAAGAGTTAAAAGCGTAGCGATAACATGACAATGGTAGCGGACAGTGTTATACGCACTGTCTGCGGACGCTGTTACCGAGACAGATTTAGCTGTGTCTGCGACGCGTCTAGGTTATTTGTATTTGCGTTTTGGCATTGGTTATTTCGCAGTCTCGTGGGAAACCGAGTTGAACGACTGCGAAGACAATGCGGCTGTCTGGTATCGCGACCAGTCGTTCACCGACGTACCACCGCCCACCCGTACGGGTCGGCGGAGCGACCCTGCTGCAGTATACCTACTTGATCACATACCTAACATCTTACCATCTACTTGTAACAATGTCAATTTAAAATCCATATTCAACATTCTTACTGAGAAAAATCAAATCTTTTGTTATAATTCATTTCAATAACAAACAAACTGAAAACCAAAGAGAAGGAAAACTCGAAACAAAACCCTGTACCAACACGTCTGACCAGCGTGGTATAGTAGGTCAATTTCCCTCTCATTATTGAGGAGGCTTGAGCCCAACTGTGGGACATATATGAGCTGGGATGAACAACCAAACTTGCTTTCTACAATCCCAATTATTATAATCTTACAATCATATATTTTCCTGAATAAAAGTAACAATTTGACTCAAATCCAACTACAAACAGTTCAACAGTGGTTGTAGGGTGAAAAGTACTAGAAGATAATTTCAACAATTGTTTCAAATTGCATAATAATACTCGACTAATATAAGTAGGTAAATGGAAATTATGAGTATTAGTTTGTTGTAGAGTTTACAAGTTAAGGGCTTATAGTTCCTACCCCTGTCACTTACACTAACTCTTCCCTTCTTCTATGTATTGTATAAAAAGACTAAGAGATGTACATAGATAAGATTATTTATTATTTATAAGGTAGAAAATACCGTATTAAGGAATAAATTCTTGTGTCGTGGTGGATTTTAAAAATAATTGACGGACACAAATCACACCTAGACTAAGAATAATTATTTGTAGATCTCACAAATCTTGCGTGGGAACCAAATCCATGGCAGTCGGTACTGGAGATCGGCACAACGGTATCGTTGCAAGAGAAGGAACACTCTGAAACTGAAATCCTATGCGGACTCATCTGACCAAAATGTTAGTGTCCTCAAATTCCATTTTTCACTTCGATTATGGGGGAGACTCGGTATCATTAGTACAACGTATATCAACTGACGAAGAAGTATGTACATGAAATACTTATTTCGAATCTCGACGAACGGAGTAATAATAATAAAACCGTTTCCTGCAACTTGTACCAGTTTTCAGCAGGATCAGTAAGACTGTAACAAAGTTGGTGCATATTTAGCGACAAATTTAAATGAAACAAACATATTAGGTAGTCAGGGGCGGCGCGCGGGTGTTCGACAGGGCAGCGGGGTCGATAAGCGCTGGCCGCGAGCCAGCCGCCAGCGCCGCGACACATAAATACACCCTCGCCATTGTAAAGTGGAAGTTCTCACTCATTTTTTTATTGTAATACAATTTTATTAACATAATAATGTATAAATATTTACCCACAAGAATTAAATCTTCATGATATCACGACTTGTGCTATCTTATTTTAAAGGCTTTACCTAAATAAAACATATATATGATTGTTCTCGGTCTAGATGTAATTTGTGTCTGTTAATAGTATAATTGCGATGTCCCTCGCAACAAAAAGATGTCTTAGTGCGGAATCTAGTTAAAAAATGTTGTTATAAAACAAAAAATAAATATGGCAAGCGTTTTACGTCTACGTTTTTTTTCTAACACACGACGGCGAGGAAATGAACAATTTGGGAGCGCCAGTGTTCATGTTCGATTATAAAAAAATACTATTTTGAAAGAAAAAAGTGAATAGAATTTTATATAACTATGCTCCACTGTTCATGACCTATATCGCCATTTTCCACTAATAAATTTTAATCAAAAGAAAATAAATTAAACAAGTAAATACAGTGATGATTGAACCGTCCGTTCGCCCGCATTGTATAAAATCGTTATCAGAGTATCTCGCCATGGGAATCAAATTCACAACATTTAATACGTAAGTTGTTGGCGAAATGATTACTTAAATAACACATGCAGTCAGTTACAAGCACTAACAGGTTTTCGCTATATTACAAAGCTTTACTTAAAGCCGCCAGCCGTTAATGAACGTACAAAATTCTCTAAACATGCGGAACACTAGCATCTCAGCGAAGCTTAGGTAAGGGTGGCGTGATGAGAACTAACGGTCGTTTTCATTAACCTATCAGAGATTACAGATCATCTATTTGATGCTATCTTCGATAGATATATACTATAAATTTCGCAATCGTCGATAACTACTATGTACAGTTAATAGATGCTCTAGATTCAGTTTCCATCCCATCTATCTTAAGTGTATACACTTTTTATATTAACCCACAAATACGTAATATTGGAAAGTGAAATAACGTACAGCATTTTTGGAAACAGTTGTACCTAAATCTACTACTCTTCTCGTGCCATAAGCGCCCCATTGTTGGACACGCCAGCTTCCTCATGCCAGACCGATGGGTCTATTATCATAAAGTTGATATACCAACCAGTGGTTATAACTCTGTAGGGTTTCGTATCAACTTATACTTCTCTTGCTGTAAAGTTGTTCACGAATGTAGTAAAGTGCTTAGTCATCTCTAACTGTAGCCGTGGGAAAGAAAAGTGGGGACACATTGTCTTAATCCGTCACCACACGGACAATTAAAGTATTAACACGTAAATCTACTAACCTAACCGAATCAACATCGGTCCGTTTTATGAATTTTATTATAAATTTAATTTTAATACTTTAATGTAGAATTAGGTGTTGGAGCCTTAACAAAATTACCACGTTAGGGAATTAACTGAGTGCGACTGTACGAGGGAAACACGCGTTATGTTTTATTGTCTTTCCGGGAACGGATTAAAATTTAAACTGGGCTTTATTAAAACTAAGATAATGCCCACATAGATATCCTAATTTATATAATTACTAGATATATCTAACCCTTTTTAAAGTTTACGTAAAGCACGTAATGCAAAAATATGAATAATTTTTATTCATAAACATTTAACTCAAAGGAGATTACTGTAATAAATATTAATGGTTTTATTGTAACCATATAGGTAAGAGATATCGTCATTTCCAAGGAGACATTTCTAAGGACAATTGACGTATAAACTTACCTATACATATATTACTTACAGACGAACTTAGTAAGTCAGTCCCTCATTGAACCTCAGAGTTGTAATAAGACAAAAAGTAGAGATTTTCAAAGTGCTGTGAACGATGAAGACTTCGAAGTCCCTGGTTCCCTTATGTTAACTAAAACGATTACCGTGCCTATATTTTTTACACATAGATAAAAACACGTTATGCGCTGATTCCATAAGGGGACGTCTATTAATCACGTGATCTTTTTTTTAGCATTTTTAACCCCCCTCCCCCTTGGTGATACGTGGTGAGATTTAAGACTATGACTCCGCTCCCCCACCAACATCACGTGAGTTTTTAGTTCCTACAAAGAAGTAGCCCACAGCTCATTATATTCTCGGTTTTTGCTTTTTTATACTTCGCATAAAGGTCTTTTATACAGATCATCTACTTTAAACTTCGTTCGTTGCCTGGCAACGGCAAGTCAAAGTCACACTTCACGCTGCTTTTGAAAAAATAAATACACGTGATATCTTACTACACCTCCCGTCCCCCTTGTGATATTTCATGATTTTTGTCAAACAACTCCCCTCCCCCCCACCTTTACAAACCTCACGTGATTAATGGACGTCCCCTAAATTATATATTTTTAATTAGGACAAGTAAATAATGTCTTTATTAACATAAATACAAATAGGTACCATTAAGTTTGAAAATAATTTTGAAAATAATATAATAATAGGTACCGAGGGAGACCGAGACTAACCTACCTAGACCAGATCGGTCATGTACTGAAGGAAGGTGGAGTCAAGAGTCTCCGAAACCGGCGAGCGTGTATGAAGAGAATTATGAATGTTGAGGAAGCGAGTGAAGTATGCAGAGATAGAGTTCTCTGGCACTCTGTTCTCTCTGCCTACCCTGCAAGGGATATGGCGTGATGATATGTATGTAAGTTTGAAAAAAAAAAAGCAGCTTTAAAAACATCTTAACTGCTTCATATTTTAACACTAATTTTTAGTATGAAATCGTCTATGTATATTCTGGATTGACAATATAAAAACTAATTTTTTAAGCACATATTCCGCGCGAACTAAGCAGTGGGTACAAATAGGTATATGATGTCATCTTCGTCCTGCTTATCCCAATTACTTGAGGTCGACGCAATATGTACTCCTCTTCCATTGCAAAATTTATATTTTTATGACCAGTCGTATATGTGATATCAACTTCAACTATCAACGAATCTTTTACGACACCCACGAGTAATGTAAGGCTTGGTAGTATTCGTGGCCGCTACCACACAACTATGGTGTATTTATAATTAGTGGCCGGCCCAATGGCAATAGGACGGGGGTTATGGTTCATGGGACCACGTACAGGCCTTCCGTCGCCCCGGACGGAACGGGCGGCGTGTGTCCAGATCATTGCCTACCCAAAAAAAAAATGGTGTGTTTATAAAGATACAAGTAGCCGTAGTCTGGAGTAGTCCTTTCGTTGCCGTCTTTCAATCTACCGACTATTTGGTTTTTAAAGTTCTATGTATCTTCTTTAGTTCGAACATTTGTATGTGGTTAACCTTCAGTGCTACTGCGAGTAATTACCTAAAGACAGCGAGCTAAAATCCGTGACACAGCCTGTTTTTTGAATAAACTCGTTACTCAATTTATTTATTTGTTTAATATTACGTTTTGTAATGCCGCTTCGAAAGATTATTCTTTAGTATAACTGCATATAGGTAACAATTTATTTACAGTCTCCAAAATCTTTTTACAATTAAATATAAGTTGGTATCATAATCATGACTGCACACATAGCGTAGTAGTTAAGATACCGACATTCGGTGTGCCGTGGGTTCGATTCCTACGCAGGATTATACTTTGTATGATCCACACAATGTTGTTCAGAGTTTGGGTGTAATTTGTCCGCGTTAATTATAGGCCCTCGCAATGTAAGAGTTATTTTCTTAGTGCAGGCTGTCTTTTTTTTAAACAAATAAACATAATCGCTGACAATAATATCATCATTATCCGTAGACTGCACAGATGGCGTAATGGTTAAGATACTAACTTACCGTGCCAAGTGTCAGGGGGTACGATGCTCACGCTCCGTGCGTTCCACAATCTGTTGTTTCGAGTACAATTGTAGTTTGTGTCCGTAAATTGTGTTTGTAAAGTCTCTCATAAAACAAGGTTTATTTACTTAGTGCAGGAGATTCTTTCTGGAAATCCTTCAATACAAACCGCATGTTAAGCCCAATCTCACTAAATCACCCGTGGGAAATAGAGAAGGGTTTGGAATGGAATTTTTTTAAGCATAAAATAGTGTAAATACGTGAGAAAATCAAATTAATCGAAACAGTCTCAACTACAAGATGCAAAAAATAATTCTTTTCTTTTTTATTCTTCAATCTAACGCATTTATACTTCAAATACAAATTTGCTAATATAAAAAGCTAAATACAATAAAGCTGATATATGAGATTAGGAGAAGAAGGAGTGGGTTGAAACAAATCTCACGACATCTCACCATGAGGGTCAAAACTTCTCTATAACGCGTCACGTAATTAATGGAACACCCCATAAGTAGATTAACCCCTTATTACGTAAGTTTTACTAAGTTTTATAATCATTGATTGTTACAGATGAGTGGCAAGCGTACACGCAGCTATAGATGTGCAGTACACCATCGCGACCGCGAGGTCAGCTCTGAGAACGACTTCCATCTACTACTCGAAGATCCCACATTATTCGCCAGGTAATTTTATATTTTCTTTATGATTGAATAAATATACCATTTACTATCATTTTCTTGCTTTTGCATTTCGGAAAAGATTGCTTATGGCTATAATATGCAGATAACATCCCTGCAAACGAAGGCAAACCCTAAAATAAAAGGGTTAGATATAAACCTAACCCGTCTCATTACAGTGATACAGTTGGGTTTTTTTTATTGCTTATGTTGGCAAACGAGCAAGTAGCACCCCTTATGGTAAGTGTTACTGTCGCACATGGACCTTTGCAATACCAGGAGTACACCTAGGCCGCTGCCTGAATGAATACCCCAACATCCTCTGAAACTTGGGCTTCTGGCTCTCTTGCTCACCAAACGAAATGCAACAGCATATTTCCACTGCTTAGGCATCCATTTTTTGCAAGAGTGTGGTACTACTCCGGACGCACCTCCCCGCGGCTATAAACAGAAAGCTGTCAACAGTGTGCCCTACCACCATTAAAGTATATGCAAAATAGTATAGTAGTAACTGCTGAAGCAAAGATAATTCATCATCATCTTCCCAGCTTCTTCGTCCTACTATTGGCTCGAGCCTCCTTCACAATAGGAGAGGAAACGTTACCATGCTGCTCAGACATCTAGGTATAGGGTTTTATTACGAGTTTTCTTTACATATATACATACATATTATATGCATACTATATCCATTAGTCGCCCCACCCACCCAAGAAACAATTGACAAGAATATAATAGCAATATCTATATAACTACGCTACTCTATATTTTCTGTATATTTAGTTAATAAGCTAATCTATGTTTAATAAATTTACTACATCCTTACTAATAAATTATAACTGCGAAAGTAATTCTCCCTGTCTGTCGCTCTTTCACACCAAAACTACTGAACCGAACTAAATAAAATTTGGTACACTGATAGTCTAGAGCCTGATAAAAGACATAGTCTACTTTTTAATACAAAAAAGGCTTGTAAAGGGGAATGAAAATTTGTAAGGAATTATCGTCATTTTTAAAGCCAGACGCTTGAAACTTATTTTAGGCTATTAATTAGATATAAATAATTATGACATTAACATGTTGTAAAATTTACCCTGAAGGGGCAAAATTAAAAAATAGCGGATGGAAAACTTTAGGAAAGTAACCTTTTAGCCGGGCGAAGCCGCAGGCAGAAGCTAGTACTTAAATAAATGATCCAACTAAACATATAAAAACCCTCTTCACTTAACCTCTTTGTTATATTGAAAACAACTTTCAAATAAATCAAGTATGCCGTGACTCGTGTCATCTACCAGAAAACATATTTCATATCTTATTAAATTACCAGTAAAATGTAACTTTTGATAATTTAAATCAAAATAACAGTTATACAAAATTATTTAATGTTATATTTTTGAAAAGAAACCGTTTAAAAAGTCTACGTATCGATTGTTGCGGCTTAATTTTCTTTTATGATCACTTCTCGTGTCAAACTGACATGTGCGGTGTGTTTTAGTACAATTAAAAATGCTAATAAAATACTTTTAAATAGAACAGAATGGAGAGAAAGCCAACCGATACGTAGATTATACAGTAAAATTCTGAAATCAGTAAAAAGCAGTGTACATAATATAAAGATCATTGAAAATACAGGTAAATCAGTTCAAGCTAACTCATTATAACCTATGTAAAAGTTGTTTTTTTTTATTGCTTATGATGGTAAAGGAGCAGACAGCACACCTGATGGTAAGTGTCACTGCCGCCCGTGGACCTTTGCAATACCAAGAGTATAGCTAGGCCACTGCCTACCGACACAAACCCTAAACCCACCCTAGTTGGGCTTCCGGCTCTCTCACTCACCGAACGAAGCGCAATAGCACATTGCCATTACACAGACGTCGATATTCTGCGAGAGTTTATTACTACCCCGGAGGGACCGGCCCGCAGCTATGGTCCTACCGCTATTATTTGAGCTTTAGACCTATGAAATCTACCTACATTTCGCCATATATTATCAAAGTCATTTGATTATACACCTATATCAAATGACTGGTTAAATGATACATTAGGATTATTTACCTTATTATAAATTTATATTTGATACTAACCTTCCTAGACCAGATCGGTCGTGTACTGAAGGAAGGTGGAGTCAAGAGTCTCCGAAACCGGCGAGCGTGTATGAAGAGAATTATGAATGTTGAGGAAGCGAGTGAAGTATGCCAGGATAGAGTTCTCTGGCACTCTGCTCTCTCTGCCTACCCTGCAAGGGATATGGCGTGATGATATGTATGTATGTATGTATATTTGATACAATGTATTCCAATATTCAACATCAAATATTACCAACCATAACTCGTGAGTTATGTGCATATACTCTTCATCAACAATCGAAACTTTTGTATTCCCAATTGTATTGAGGTCCATTTGTTACTGCGAATTGCTGTATAGTAGCGGCTACGAATACTACCAACCCTTACTTTGCTCGTGAATGACTTAAAAGACGACTAAGAGCTTTATACCGACCTGAGTCAACTCCATGATGTCAACTGATGCGATCTGGTCTAGAACTACCAACCCAAGGAGGATTGATGTCAGGCAGGCGGCTGGTCATAAAAATATTGCCAGTATATTTGCAATATGTAACGATAGGCTGCGAGGAGACGAGTATATATTACGTAAACCCCAAGTAATTGAGCTAAGACCAAGGCACTTGATGCACGCAATAGAAGCAGCTATCATATCTAGCATTGGATGTAATCATTAAACGATTAATATACTAAACAGAAATTATTTCGTTTGCAGAATGGTGCACTTAGTAGCGATGGAGATGCTTCCGGAGGAGCGGGACCGCAAATACTACCAGGAGAGGTATACTTGCTGTCCACCGCCGTTCTTCATCATATGTGTCACATTATTAGAGGTAATTGATTTTATTTTTAAAAGACCAGACACCCTGCACTAAGGAATTAATCCTTGAATTGTGGGGGAACTTCGAAACATACAATTGTGTCCTTTAAACAAAATATATCCAGAATAAAAATTTGTGGATTGCAAAATGTATTTGTTTTGAGTGGGAATGGACTCCGTGAAACTTGATAGGTACCGACCTAACCACTACGCCATTTGTGCAGTCAATTTATTTATTGAAATTAGTGGCCGTTGAGTCGGGGAACCTTGATGGCATGTAGTAAATGCTGCTCATAAGGTTAACAATACTGGATTCACAGACAAGCCCATCATGAGAAAAAGGAATAATCTTAAAGCTCGCATTAGAGACAGCATAGTATCTTATAATAGAGCAATCTATTTAATTTTCGCGTTATAAGTTTTCTTCAAGAACTTTTAGTTTTTGTACGTACAACGCCTGCATGAAATTAATTTGAAGTCGACTAAGTTATGTAGTAGGTACTCCGTATGATCGCTCCTCGCGCTTTACATGCTACCGTGACACGATTACGCAAGGTAGTTTATTTTACTCATTTATGCATGACACCTATCATATGGGCTTATAAGTTCTATGGCTCTTAAGTTCTATTTTACTCCAACTTTTCATCATATTTTCAAAGAATTTCAAATAGTCAATCCAAAGAAATCTGAACAAACCAGCAGGTTGTATAATATTTCAATAGTAAAATATATCATTTTTCCGACTCATATGATATAACACAGTCAGCAACAGACATAAATCTAACGAGTGTGTCGAAGAAGCGTGTAAAGTCATCACTTTCTACGTGCCTAGTACCGCTTCAATCCCCGCTCCAGTTACTTCGGTTAATTAAAAATTACAATAGCGGATTTCACATCCGTGCAAACAAGCGGTTTACGTGAATCATAACAATCGTTGCGCACGCGCACCTCGTCACAACACGTTGATTCACTTACAAACCTAGCACGTCAAATTACAGCGGTTTTAATTCTTCGCTATATCTGTCATTTGTCGCGTAATTTATTTCTACCATTTAATTATAACACAACACATCCGTGAAGTTTTTATTTCGCGCTACTATGTTATCTGTGGTGACATGGGTGTTGTAAAATCGACATCACTAGAAGATGATGAAATAACATCACTGCAAGAGAAGGCAAACTCAAAATAAAACAATAAAGAATTTCAAAACCATGTCTGTAAATTGTATATACTTTCATACTCGCCTTTTAAAACACTTGCGTTTTGATACTCCATTTGACGGTGTTAATTTTTTATTAATCCGCTCATTAAAACACGTAAAATTCACCATTGTGATTCCCTTAAGAAATGTACGTACACTCGCTCCATTTAGTTAGACTAATCTAAGAACGTATTTATATAATAAATACGTTTTGATCAATTCAAAATCCGTTGATCCCCGTTAAGTAGTTACGAGCGGAGATACATATACGCTTTTCAAATACATAACCCTTATTGGGGATTCGCCATGGTCAGGTAGAAAGAGAGTATTAGAGTATCCTCGAACCTATCGCGAGTAACTTTGTGTTATCCTGTCATAGCTGCGAATGAATGCTGAATTCGCGGTCTATTTACAGTTTTATACGGACCACAGCTACTTTCGATACATAATGCTACTTATAACGCGTACCCACCAGGCTTTATTACTGTTTTTCCCTGTTTCATAATAAATTTAAATGTCGTAAATTATCCTCATTAGCTTTATTGACAATTCTATATTATAATGTAATTTTACGTACTTATTAAATACTTTAATGTTATGTAGTATATAAGACTATCTATCGTGGCAAGCTCAAGTTCGAATCGCAAATCAATTATAATATACTAGCTTCTGCCCGCGGCTTCGCCCGCGTAAAAGGTTACTTTCCTAAAGTTGTTCATCCCCTATTTTTATTTCTAAAAATGAAATATGCCTATGCCTAAAAATAAGTTACAAGCTTCTGACTTTAAAAATGACGATACTTCCTTACAACTTTTCAACCCCCTTTACAACCCTTTTTTGCATTAAAAAGTAGCCTATATCAGGCTCTAGAATATCTGTGTACCAAATTTCATTTAGATCAGTTCAGTAGTTTTGGCGTGAAAGAGCGACAGACAGACAGAGTTACTTTCGCATTTATAATATTAGTTAGGATTATTGAAGGTTTTTCTGTTTAGAAATTCTCAATAGCAATCACGCTAAGCCTAAACACCCTCACACTGCAATAGATTCGCACTAATAAACTAATACCAGAAGCGAGAGATGAGTTATTTGGCTAAATATGATTGTGACTTGGATTACCTTTCTGGGGATAAAGGTATTAGATTACATACTTATTGTCTCTATTCAGTGTATTCCTATAAATATATAAAGGCTAAAGACTTGAGTATATACAGCCTTAAGCTTACTAACTTAGAGATGCCGGTATTGATTGCGAGTCATGAGTCTCCGAAACCGGCGAGCGTGTATGAAGAGAATTATGAATGTAGAGGAAGCGAATGAAGTATGCAAGGATAGAGTTCTCTGGCACTATGTTCTCTCTGCCTACCCTGCAAGGGATATGGCGTGATGATATGTATGTATTGCGATATCTGGCTTCTTGTTATTGGGTTTGTCGCAAGAATATTTTATTATTCTCAGTAGTAACAGGCGTCGTAGAGTGTGGAGTCTACAACTGGACCTCCGACATGGTAGATGCCGTTAGTCTCGTAGCCTATTAACGTAGTATTTTACTTCTTTTACCACTACTTCTGATTGCGTAGATGGCTTAACAGCCTACCTGGCCAAATACTGCGATACCGCACGTCAAATGATTGAACGATTGTTTTTATTTTTTGCTGTATATCTGTCCGTTAATTGTATATTTGAAGTGGCCCGCATCATAAGAATTTATTATTTAGTGCAGATTATCTTTAATAGAAAAGTAGTAGGTGATTCTTATTTATCAGAACTTCATGCATTTAATGGCAATGGATCAATCATACGTATGTTTTTCCAGCTAGGTGTTTTCGCGTGGTACGCTTGGGGTTCTGGCGGAATGGCGGCGGCGGCAGGTCCGGTGCCAGTCGATTCCCCGCTCGTGTACCGGTCCGACAGGAGACGTGAGCTGTGGCGGTTTCTTACATATAGTGTAGTGCATGCCGGCTGGCTGCATTTAGCCTTCAATCTACTTGTACAACTCGCTGTAAGTTCTTTAACTGCTATCTATGCATTAATTCATCATCTTATCGATATCCACTAATCAAATAAACTTCCCTAAGAGGGAATAGTACCATAATCGCCATACGGTCGGATTAGCAATTGCAATTATTATTATAATTAAAAATTTGAGGACAGCGCCACTGTCCATTCTATTAGTCATTACTCAGTCTATTTTTACGATTCCCATGGGGATGTGAAGGTAAAGTGTCAGCTTTTTAATATTCAATAAATATGAAATATATTTCTCCATTTTTCCGTGTGATGACACACGTAGTAAGAATACAACTCAAAAAGAGGATGGCTCTTTCTTGTCCTGGCTGTCGTAAGACGAAAAAAGTATATCATTTACAGGCAATATATATGCAAAAGAACGCAGAATCAAAACAAAACCTTTACTAACGTTTCTGAGCAGCGTGGTATAGTTGGTCAATCACTTGAGGAGGCTCTAGCCCAGCAGTGGAACGTATAAGAGCTGAGAGGAGTTCGATGTCCTCTATAATGAATGACTTCAAAGTATCAGGATATCGATGTCAATCAAAATTACGTCATCGTAAGTCTGTACCTCACCGAAGTTAAAATCGAGTACCGGTGGTCCGCTCGCACGGCGAAGAGAGAAGGTTTTACGGTGGGTCTATGGGGTCACGCGCCGCCTTTCCGTCACCCCGGACCGATTCAGCGGGGCGAGACGCACCCATAGCCCACCAATAAAAAAAAAAATAATAAGAAAAAAAAAAAAAAAAAGTCTGTACCTACTAATTTACGATTACATAAAAGACATAATACTCATATTAGCGGCATATCAAAAAATCAATAACAATTCTTTTTATATAGGTGGGCCTGCCCTTGGAAATGGTGCACGGCGCTTTACGTTGCGCGGCCGTGTATTTGGCAGGAGTGTTGGGCGGCTCTTTGGCTGCATCCGTGTTAGACCCCGACGTATGTCTCGCCGGCGCTTCGGGAGGTGTATACGCTCTATTGGCGGCGCACTTGGCCAACGCTTTGTTAAACTTCCATACCATGAGGTATGGCGCCGTCAGATTGGTCGCTGCACTCGCTGTAGCCTCATGCGATGTCGGTTTTGCAGTCCACGCCAGATATACAAAGGTAATTATTATATTTCTTTATACATCATCATCATCACAGCCCATAAATGTCCCACTGTTGGGCTCGGGCCTCCTCCGTAATGGGAGGAAAATTAACCTACTATACCGCGCTGGTCAGACGTGTTGGTATAGGGTTCTGTTTCGAGTTTTCCTTCTCTCGCATAGATGTTATATGCATTTTATATCCCTTAGTCGTCTCGTACGATCACCCACGAGCAAGATAAGGGGATGGTGAATAGTATTCTTACTTCGTCACCACACGGAAATAACTTTATACATAACCACAATATATTTCTGTTCGTATGCTATATGTTAGCGATCTGAATAGTATCAATACTTAGCTCGTGGGCGTTATAAAAACCTGTTAATTCATCGACTTAGTTCATTTCCATCTGGTCATGTATTGTCAACAAATGCTTTGCCAAGGATAAATGACGTCAGGCAAGCGATGGTTAGTAAGAGTTAACCAAAACCCTATGCACAATATTTCATTTGCCTTAGATTTTTGAGAAAAAGACACCGTATACACCGACCTCATATAACAATTGGAACAACTAGCAGAGGTTGATGGCGATGATACATTTCTATTTATGCAGCAACAGACAAAGAATACAACACATTACTGCCCTAAATTTTTCGCAAAACGACTAAAAGGCTAGTCCTCAATTCCTTGCCGCCTTTATTTGGTGAGAGGCTATGGCCGCGTGTTAGTTATGACCAACCCAAAAGAACCATGCCTTCAAATGATGTGGCGTCATTTCTTAGTAATAATAGTATTTTGAAAATCTGTTCGAGATTATCCAAACATCCAGTTTATCCAAACAATCTTTAACTCTTTATATTATTAGTGCTAATTAATCCGTATTATTAATAAAAGTCGTTTAAATATAATTACTTTTTGTTCATGTATCCTTTGGGTTTTTGTCGCGTAGTTTTGCTATAATTTCATCTGTCTGAACTCTACAGCATCTAATATAACGACTTCAGGAAACGGATATACATGTCTATTAAATAATTCAAATCATTTTAAAATTGTATAACGGACTTTTGTCGCAATCATAACTGTATTTTTAACAATATTACTGTAGCAATATA
Organism: Lymantria monacha; assembly: GCA_905163515.2. Lineage (NCBI taxonomy): Eukaryota > Metazoa > Arthropoda > Insecta > Lepidoptera > Erebidae > Lymantria > Lymantria monacha. The sequence goes on along the minus strand of LR991092.1, from coordinate 12,412,706 downwards.
GTGGCACTTAATGAAACATGACGACATACCGTACAATACCCTACGTTGCCCTTAGGAGGATGCTAACGTCTCTTTAAAAGAAGGAATTCTTTATAAAAACCTGATTACGAGCGAAAAATGATTGTCGCAAGTGGGATTCGAACCCACACTTATTGGCAATCCGTTCCAATCGTACTGCCACTTACACCACCGTGAACTATTGTAAGGAATTCTTATTAAAATCCCATACCAACTAGGCCACAAAGCACTTAGCTCTACTACTGTCTAGCACGCTGTTATATTCCATAAAGAAGTCAGACCATTTAGGAAACATTTCTGCCTTTCCATCCTATTTATGAAATTCGCAGGTTATCACCTCAGCGCATATAAGTCCCAATATTGGTCTCGAGCTTCCTCCATAATAGGATGAAAATGTACCTATTATAAAACCCTGGTCAGACTTGTTTATATAGGGTTTTATTTCGAGTATTCCTTGTCTTGGATAGATATTATATACATATTATATCCGTGAATCGTTTTTCATGAGATCGCTATGGGCGAGATAGGTGGTGGTGAAGTGTATTCTTATTCAGTCATCACACAAAAATCTTAGACACTGGTTAAGATCTTCAAGTACTATCGTACTACTTTACGTTTACTGCAAACCCTTCTGCCAAACGATTATTCCCGAAACCTCTATCTATTTACACATATCACTCTTCATATGGTGTATATTTCGTTCGGTCTCACCATTTGTCTGTACCACAATAAATTCATTCATAATTCTAATAGTTTCGCGTTAAAAAACCATTTTGAGAATTAAATCTCTATGTAATCCTTTCATTTTGTCTAAAGACCTCAAATGATTGCTTTAGATCTAGTGCCGAAATTATACTCATAATAAATATCAAAGCGTTACTTTCGCACGAAAATATGTACGAATTTTTACACTTGTTGTCTTTGGGAGTGACAAGCGGACATTTGCCGTCGATATTCAGTCGTTACCAAATATCCGTTGTCTATTTTAGTAAGTCGCGCTGTCGAACGTGGCCGCTTGCACAATCGTACACTATGAGTCCATTCAAATAAACGTATATAGTCGAATGTGGACTGCAGCGCCGTATTTCCTTGTCGCCCGGCGTCAGACTATGGCCAATATTGTTTTTTTGTCTTTGGTCTAATAGTGTAAGCTGAATAGACCACTGACCAGCCAGCGAGTCTATAAAATACCCAATATATATTAACATTACCCAATTTCAATAACATTAAATATAGGATAAAAATATTTAAAATTTTGTTGGTACATACATTACATACATATCATCACGCCATATCCCTTGCAGGGTAGGCAGAGAGAACAGAGTGCCAGAGAACTCTATCTTTGCATACTTCACTCGCTTCCTCAACATTCATAATTCTCTTCATACACGCTCGCCGGTTTCGGTGACTCTTGACTCCACCTTCCTTCTTTTGTTGGTAATTTATAAAATCTGAATCTGTTTAAGTTTAAATTTTATTGCGCTATCTGTTGGCTTGCGAAGTTTGATAGACACTAGTAACCTGACCATAACATCTGTGACCTTAACTTCTGTCATTACAGAAGAAATGCTAGCTAGGTGCACTAGACTTGTAGAGGCGTTTCAGCTTATCTTATGAGATGGTAGAAATAAACTGTCAACTACGTTAGATATTTTGTAGATAAGCAAATTATCTTACCACTACTAAAGCCATAATTTATTACCAAAAATATTTCCCATAGTAGTTCCCCGATTTTACTAATTTTGGATCTCGATTAATTGTGACATAGTTTTAACAACTGCATCGTGTAGACTAAATTAATATAAGCATGCGGATATGCGGGATGTTTTGAATTCTAATAGCCGCAGAGTACATGGAAGGTCGTCTGGACTGTCTCGAGTTAATGTATGATAATAATACAAAAAGAACATTTTTTGTATTTTTAAAAGCAAGTTTGTAGTCATCTTCACGCTAAGAAATAAACCCTTGTACTGTTGGGGACTTTACAAATGTAATGTCAACGGGACACAAATAACACTCAAACTCGTTATAAAGTTTATGCGAAATGGTTTAGGTATACTATAAACCATTTTGTATCGCATAAAGAAGTGCTATAAATTGAAATCGGACCTAAGATATTTGGCGTGAGAGATCGTCGCTTAAATCTCTTTCTTATATATAATATCTATACAAGAGAGCGAGAAGAGCGAGAAACCCTATATCAACCCTTCTAACTAAAGTGGTATGTGGTGTAACGTCAATTGCTCTGCTGTTTAGGAAGTTAGTAGCCCAGCAGTAAACGTATATCAACTGAGATGACGAGTTGTTTATTAATCAATATTGTATTACAGTAATAGGTGTAAAACTACGTAACATTCTGTTATTGTTGTTGCAGGAGGCGCCACCGGTGTCGTACGCAGCGCACGTGGCGGGCGCTTTGGCGGGTCTAACTATAGGTCTCCTGGTACTCAAACATGCACAGCAGCGACTATGGGAACGCCTACTCTGGTGGGCAGCACTTGGCGCTTACGCAGCTTGCACACTATTCGCCGTACTATACAACCTATGCAGCGCTCCCTCAGCTGAACTACACTACCTGCCACCTGACCCACCGCCCGGCGCTCCATTTTGACGACACCCATAAACTTCCACCTCCAATACCTCGCTATACTAAACTATATTCCTTTGCTAGGTATTCCTAAAATAAATTATATCAAGCATTAGAAGAAATCAATGAATACCTCGTGAAGTAATAATATTGTTATATTATTCTTTAACAATATCCACTCATTGGATCCTAATTTTTACGAATGAGTGGACACTGTGATAGATAATTTTGTCAGCTGCATGATGAACCAACAAGAGATAATACATATATATACATATATAATTTTAAATTAATATCGCAATAATGTACCTGTGTGTTAGATATTCTGAAGTCTTATTTAGAATTAGTCTGACATATTTGTATAGAACTAAACCAAAAACGCATATAACCATCGTATGACTGTAGAAATACGTGTTAATGACGTCATTAGCAAGTAATATTAAAATATATTGTCAATTAATTCCAAGTAAACAAACTAAGAGAAGAGACCTTTGGTCGTATTCGTAGAATGAACGTCACAATCGCATAAATATGAATAAATTCAGTATTTTATATATTAAATTACAATTTGTATAGTTAATTCATTGCGCCTCATGTTGGTTCACATGTTTGCAGACATTATATATTTTAAGTTTGAACAATCTGTTATTTCCGTCGAAGCCTAGCCGTAGATCACAAAAGCGATCCACTCACAACGCCTAGTCAATTTACCTTAGTGTGATTTGCTATAAGTAGTTATAATTGAGGAGGCCCGACAATGTTGGATGTCTCATTTGCGCCTACTCAAAGTCATTTTTATATTATTTGAGATTAATTTTGTACATTTTGTGTTTCGTACGACGGCCTCCTCGCGATACTTAATTGTTAAGTAGTCTTATTATATTGATAGGTGAAATATTTTTGTACCTAATATCGGCGTCCGTAGAAGATAGAATGAGGCGTTACCGCGACACAACAGTATCAAGTTCCCGTGCGAACTGAACGAAATTTACTAAATGAAGTGGCAAAAGAATTGTTTTTAAAAATAATTAACAATTTATAGCAAACACTACATTTAGTAAATCGTTCCATTTAGTTATGCCCAGCACACCAAAGATTAGGATAAAATACTATTCATATTCGAATAATCGAAGACTCCTTGCTCTTTTTTGTTTGAAATTTGATTACATTATGACGATATTTTAATTACAAATTGCTCATTATTAAATAAATACTTTAAGTATGCCCCGCATTAACTGATTCTAACCACAAATATTTGTGTATTGCTCAATTGCAATGTTAACATTTAATCAGTAATGATAATATGCTCAAAAGTGAGGTTTTTTTTTTATTTTATTGAAATATAATTGTTAACGAAATGAGACAGTATTTGTTTATTGAAGTGATTTCGTCCATTTGTATTCGTCAAATAGCCCTCCCTTTTCCTATTTATGTATTGAAATGTTAACAATTCCATTGCTACTCACTAGTATATGTAGTTTTATTATTAATATGTGCCTGATTCCTATTATTGTAAACTCGTATTTTTTTTTAATTTTAATCAAATAATGTCAGGAAACGACTGAGTTTTTTTTGTCTATTAATTATAACAGAATATTTTTGTCTTGTTTAATTTATTGTAAAATTATTTTAAGTGTGAATCGGAATAATTATGATTATGTGATTTATAAATGAAAATAAGAGTGAATATAATGAGAAGTATTAAAATTATTTTTTTGTTTTATTTTCAACTCTTAATTCAAACGCACAATATAACAAGTGGTGAAAGTGGGGACTTTTGGCGGGAATCTAAAGCGTCATGTGGTGCTCTTGTATTATATTCGATATCTTAGTGTTTTAACGTGTTATATTAGATAATTTTTATGGTATTTTATGTAATATGATGTGACAGAACAGCTGGGATGTAGTGAATATCATATAAAAGTGCTTTACAACGTTTTCGTTTCCCATCAAAATTCCTACAACATACCATTAACAGTGTCACCATAGCACTGTTGATGGCGACAATTCGACTGACTGACAGACAATGACTAACCTGCAGAGATTAAGAACGTGAAGATAATTATAACTCGACACTGGCAAAAATGGCTCGTATAAGTAGCTGATTGCCAATACATAAAAAGAAGAAGAAGAATATAACAAGTTTTTTTTTTATTTATATACTATTTTATTTCATAGAATTTAATAACAGACAAATAAAATAGTTAAGCTTTATAAAGCCAGCTACTTAAAATTACACAACTTCGATATAATTAGCTAACTAGACTAAACATCAAATGCAAACACATGTAATAAAGAAATGTTTATATGACTACTATTACTATTTTGCATAAAATCTGTATAATCAACAACACTATTAATCATTTCCTATACTTCATAAACATTATAAAAGCATAGCCAAAGTGACAAAGTACTATCCAATATACGAATTATTGTCTTTTTATATTGGTCGACTACGAGCTCTTCCTGTGGTAATAGATTAAAAATACATTTTTCTCTGTATGGAGTGTGGACGCGTTAGTCCACACTCCATACAGAGAAAAATGTCTTAAGAACCGGCTGAGAAATCACTAAGAAAATAGATAGCAGAATTCTCCAAAGAAACCTATAACACATACTGTAATCGCCAACCTTCCATACTTAACTATTATAGCATTATAACCCCATTGTAAAGAAGCTTATGCCCGAGAGTGTACGTCGAAGAGCTGCTAAATGAATGAGTGGAAACTTACTGATAAACAGAGATGTGACTTATCTAAGATACAAGTATCTGAAATACAGATACAAGGTACAAAATACGTATTTCCATCTTGTAACTAAGATACTTTTTAAAAATTCATTTTGTATCTTGTATTTAGATACCTTTTGCTTGGTATCTTAGTATTTTATAAATACTTTTTCTGTCAAAATACTTTTAGTAATATGTTAGCAGACATTTATAAAATTATTAGTCCGACATCTCATTGATGTCACATTTTTTAACAAACTGTGCTACGTATTTCATAATTTTTAATGCTTTTCTTTTAAAATCCGCGATCAACTCAAAAGTCAAAACAAATAATATCGCAATACAGTTTTACAAGTCACGTGTTTCAAATGCAGTGCTGTTGTTGGTCAATTTCATTTTAAGGGACTTTAAAAATAATTATAGTTAGTTTAGCGGCGTTTGCAACTAACATTATTTTTTAGGTCGAATTTATGCCAAATTTTAGTGAGTTACGTTAATAAGCATTGACTTATAGCAAATAAAATTTAAAAATCTTTCCTTTGGTGCAAAAATGTAAAAATGTATCAAAAATCACTTTAGAGGGTTTTGAAACTATACCTTTCATTTTAGCATTTAACACGATTTATTCGTAAATAATATTAATGTCAATTATCAAAAATAAACTTAGATTCATTAAAATAAAATCTTGTTTTCTTACAAAAGTATTTTCATCTTAAAAAGTATTTAGAAGATACCTATTTTGTATCTAGTATTTCAGATACTATTTTGAAAAGTATTTTGTATCTGGTATCTGAAATACTTAATTTAAAAGTATCTTGCATTTTGTATTTCAGATACTTTGTACAGGGTATTTTGTACATCTTTGCTGATAAAAAAACATCAGATATTACTGTGATGTGGTTCAAGAATAAGGTAAATTAAATATACAAACGTCTTTCTCATTTTTTTTCTTTAGCTTAAAAATTGGAATATTCCTCTATGCCACCCTATAATGGAAAATATAATGGTCAATTATCTTACGCTGGCTAGGCGGTCTGACGTTGAATTTTATCCAAGTTTTCCTTTACTTTCAATGACGTTTAAATCGCGTATCCCTTTGTATTTTTATTCTAAACCAAAAAATCTTGATTTTACTAGTATTGAAACTAAATTAAGCCAGCATGTACTTAAATTCTGGAAGACATAAGACTTAAATCTTAAATAGAATATATAACTAATATAATATAAACACAATACTAATCTATATCTATAAAAGAGGATATTTATTATGACATCACTAAACTCAGAAACTATTTGACCGATCATTATGAAATTGGTATATTATATATGTATTTTCTCACGGAGAAGGTTTATATGCCCATTGATGTAATGGACAACCAGGCGGCGCTACGGTATATCGACTTTACAAACAAACCAACTAGCTGGGTTTGCTAGCAGAATATATTTTACTTTTACAAAAATACTACTTTTATAAAAACCTACGGTAATTATTTACTTAGATACATAGGCCAAAATTTAAACCATCAGAAACTTCTGTCACTGAGATTAAGGAAATGTAACAATTCACTTAATCTGGTTTTATTGCATAGTTGGTTATTACCTCGATCATTAGTTTGTGCAACCGAAATGTAAATCTGGGTGTAATTCGTGTTCATCAAGGTCGGAATGAGAGCCCTCAACGTTCACCCACAGTCCGGGTAAATTTGTCATAGCCATCAAGCAAACAAAAAAAAATAAAAACATGTCATCAAATGTGATGTGAACAAACGTTTTTAACAGCATAGCATTTATACATACATACATATCATCATGCCATATCCCTTGCAGGGTAGACAGAGAGAACAGAGTGCCAGAGAACTCTATCCTTGCATACTTCACTCGCTTCCTCAACATTCATAATTCTCTTCATCACGCTCGCCGGTTTCGGAGACTCTTGACTCCACCTTCCTTCAGTACATGACCGATCTGGTCTAGGTAGGTGAGTCTCGTTCTCCACCGGTACCTACATCCTTCCACTTACGCATTGTATATCTTTTTAACCAGACGTTCGTTCGGCATTCTTTCCACATGTCCGAACCATCGGAGCATTCCCTTTCGCATCTTTACACCAATACTCTCTTTCATACCTACTCGCTCTCTTACGTCGTCGTTACGAATGCGGTCGGTCAGCCTAACTCCACAGATTTTCCGTAGAGATCGCATTTCGACCGCATTAATTTTACTTTCATACTCTTTTCTGCATACCCAACTCTCGCTTCCATACAGTAATGTTGGGACAAGCACTGCGTTATGTATTGCTACACGTGCCTTCTGGCTGAGGTGGTGGCTACCGAGAAGTTGTCCCAACGCTCCGTTCACTCTATTTCCCGCATTCACTCTTCGCTCTATATCAGTGATGTACCTTCCATCTCGGCTAAATCCACATCCAAGATATACAAATTCATCCACTTGCTCTAGTACATCATTACCTATTGTTACTCTTACATCTGTTCTGGCTTCATCTCTTTCAAGCATTTATTTTCATATTAAGTTAATTACAAGCGTTTTAATTAATTAGATAAGATGACGTCAACTTTGAAATCATACATACTATAGTCTATCTAATCTAAGAAGTGCACTTTGACAGCTGTCTGAGTAAGTTGTCTAGGTATGTGAACCAAATAATCGCTATCGAAAATATCCGATTTTACTGAGAAATCGATATTAATTCTTTATAATTAATACCTACTCGGTTTATTTTTTATTTTTCATAAAGGTGATGAATAAATTAAGTGCTAAATTAGTACTAAACAAATTTAATTATTTCAGCATAGAATCTATTCATCATATTTAGTAGGATTAGGTTAATTAAAAACAAAAACTGGATTTGAAAATGGCTATTTATTAAGAATTACTACTATTACTTGAATTATCAGCGTCGCGAACATTAATAATTATTTTCTCATCAATCAAAGTGTCGAAATGTACATATCTGTCAAAATTTCTATTCGATTAATTGTATTATTCTAATATTTTTACCGATTATTTGGATATTCGTGAATTGGAAGTTGTCAAGCACTATTGTATAGAATGTGATGACGTGACATTGTTAGGTCGTCAATGACAATTACTATTTACCATGTTATTTTTATTTTAAATGATTTTTACGAGTTTCAATATTAGATTATTGTACAAGAAAGTCACCCGCAATGTTAATTATGTAATTAACTTAATAGTTGTTTACAATTTCAGATTTAGTGTTTACAATCATGTGTATACGTTTGACCGAGGTTATTGTGTATTAAAAAATGCAAAACGTCAAAATGCACTTCTTAGATTAGATGAACTATAATTTACGTCTAATCTAAACAAACATCGTTTTAAAAGAAAGGGATAGCAGCTTGTAACTTCTCAAATTCTCTATATTCCAAAAAATATATTTGTGCATTTTCTTGAAATTATACATATAATATCTTCACAGGAGTCGAATACCCAACTTTATAGGTATATTTCTAAATTACAATGCTGAGAATAGGTCTCCCCAAAGAGTAAAGTTATTTTAACTGAAAAAGAGTGGCAACTCGATGATTAATTATGCATGTATGGAAAGTGATAAAACCATATCAGCTGATAACGAAACAATAATAATATAAGCTTAACAATGAAAATTGAGATAATTGTCAGAAAGTACATCAATTACCGAAAATAGATCGATGACAATAAGTACCTACGCTAGAAACAAAAAATAACAATTCTCAGTTGTCAAACGTTTGACAGATAGGACAAAATGGCAGCAGCTAAGTTTGTATAATCAATCTGTAGGCGGCGCGACGGTCAGTAAAATAAGTAATGTTTTAAGTGTGCCCCCCAGGGTCTCCCTTAATCACCACGCTTAGCAGACGGGTTGGCGGTCGCTGTAACCGTTGAGTCCTAGGAGAGAACTCTTCAACTGATACTCCTTTAGGCAGATCGTACAACTCCCACAAAGATGGATATATTTTCATTAATCCATCCCTCTAAATAAACAAAGACAGAATGAAACATTAATACAGTTACTATGCAATAATTTTAGTAAAAAAAAATAGTATAAACGCGCACATAATTACCTAACATCCGTTATAAATGTAATTTAATCGTAATACATATATTACATAATGTCTTATAAATATTAATGTGTTTGTATTATAATTTGGCTAAGTATTATTTACATAAATATACTTAGACTAACCTTGTGTTAATGACACGGTCTAGATCAGGGATTTTGTAAATATAAAGTTTCGGAACTTTATACGGATATGGATATAACAATAACATTACCGGTTTCAAATATGGTTCATCATTTTAGCGCATATACGTCCCACTGTTGGGCTCGAGTCTCCTCTGTAATGGGAGGGCAATTGATCTACTATATACACCGTGACATTTAAATCGTCTTACAAAAGAAGTGCCATAAAAGTATCCGACCAAAGAAATATATGTAACATATTTAATTGTTTAATAGTGGTAGTGATAAAAAGTTAATATTTTGTAACAACCTGGTTATAATGTTTACATTTTAAACAAAAGAAATCATACGGCATTCCGCATAATATAACGTAATTACGTTAGCCAATCACAGCTACGACGTTCACGTGGACTGCTATTCCAAAACGTACCTACGCCTAGGTAGTACCTACACAGTATGTAGGTTATGTCGAGTAGGTAGCCTACCGCTCGCTACATGCTGTTCCCTTACTATTTTAATTAGTAATTATTTATTATAGTTTTTAGTAAAAAATATTCCAGTAAATATTTTTTTCTAACCTTTTAATTGTACGAATGAATAGTAGATACAGGATACGTAAACTGAACTGCTTTTGTAAGACGATATAAATGTCACCGTGTATATACCACGCTGGTCAGATAAGGTTTTGTTTAGAGTTTTCCTTCTTGAGCATAGATGTTATATGCGTTTTATATCTCTTAGTCGTCTTTTACGATCACCCACGGGTAAGATAGGGGGTGGTGAATTGTATTCTTACTCCGTCACCACACGGAGATAATTACGGTATATATGGTTATGATATGATAAATATGGTTACAATTATGAAATTATTTCCGATAGTATAGTTTCAATTGTTCGGATGGATCCATCGGATGGATTTTTAGGGTATTGCAAAAGGGAAACGCAATGTGTAGTGATTATCGTGTTATTCACTATTTATAGAGGTTATGTTTAGGCCGTTGTTTCGGCTTGTTGAAAAAAAAAAACCTTATGTAGACCTCGACCCTATGCGATATTATTCCAAAGCTTTATATTAGAATCGATTGTGGTTTCGCATAGCTTTTCATTTCAGCTATCCAATGGTTTTGGTTACGCTTACGGAGCTCCTAAATATCCTGTAGTCTACATGGAGTGTTTTCATCGAAGTGAAATATAGTGACCAATTTCAAAATATAAGTATGCATTGATATGACACAATGTGTATTGAGAAGTATCCGTAGATAAAGGGTAGAAAATTTATTTAAATCGCTACTATAAATAGCATGCTATTATTGTAGTGACAGGACCACACTGTTGACAGATTTCTGTATACAGCCGCGGGCCAGTCCATCCGGTGTAGTACCGTAGAAAATCGACATCTAAGCAGCGCCAATGTGTTGTTATGCTTCGTTCGTTGCGCGTGAGAACCAGAATCACAATATTCTGGGTGGGTTTTGGATTTTCATTGGTAGACAGCGGCATAGCTGTACCCTTGGTATTGTAAAGGTCCATGGTCGGTGGTAACTTACCATCAGTCAATCATTTTCTTCTTGTACTGGCAATGAATTGGTATTAAAAATGTGAGTCAAAATTTAATAACTTATACTGTAGTGGGTAGATATAAATTTCTGTAATAACGATGTCATAATTGGATGCGAGACATCTTAAGTCCTCCCGTGATCCACAACCATGATCACTGTAAAGTTTTCAAAACGTCGGGAAATTAAAATCAAATACAAACGCGAGAAAATCCGTAAAAGTAGTTTTATTTCAATTCAATACACTCGCGTAAATATTAGAAATTATTACATCTTGGCAAAGTCATACTGAACTGATTATCATTTTCGACAAAACAGGTAAACTTTTATTATTTATATAACATGTTCATAGTACCTATATTTTATTTCTTTTTAAAGTCATTATTTTACAATGTGTCTCTTTACTAGAATTATAGTTTCTTTATTTCATTAAATAACATATATTTAAACATAGCCGTTAAATAAATATTTTTCAAACAAAATGCAAATTAACTGTATGGTAAACTCACATAAAAGTAAACCAATAATGGTAAATCATGCAAATCGTTTGTCAATTTAGGAAGAATACAACGATACGGTAAACACATTATGATCATCGAAGCGGTGATGACTTTAACGGTGAAAACCCACAGGTACCGTAATCTCATCTATAAAAGGATATTAGTAAATAACAGCACGGTAACAATGAAGAAATTTACAATAAAACCCTAACCAAACCGTTAGACGGACCAAACCGTTAAACGGACCAAACCTTTAGACGGACAAAACCGTTAGACGGACCAATCCGTTAGACAGACAAAACCGTTAGATGTGCCAAACCGTTAGACGGACCAAACCGTTAGACAGACAAAACCGTTAGATGTGCCAAACCGTTAGACGGACCAAACCGTTAGACAGACAAAACCGTTAGATGTGCCAAACCGTTAGACGGACCAAACTGTTAGACGGACCAAACCGTTAGACAGACAAAACCGTTAGATGTGCCAAACCGTTAGACGGACCAAACTGTTAGACGGACCAAACCGTTAGACAGACAAAACCGTTAGATGTGCCAAACCGTTAAACGGACCAAACCGTTAGACGGACCAAACCGTTAGACAGACAAAACCGTTAGATGTGCCAAACCGTTAAACGGACCAAACCGTTAGACAGACAAAACCGTTAGATGTGCCAAACCGTTAAACGGACCAAACCGTTAGACGGACTAAACCGTTAGACGGACCAAACCGTTAGACGGATCAAAACCGTTAGGCGGACCAAAACGTTAGACAGATCAAATCGTTAAACGCACCAAACCGTCAGATGGACCAAACCGTTAAACGGACCAGACCGTTAGACAGACCAAACCGTTAGACCGTCTAAGCCTAAAGGCAGCGAGGTGAAATAGGCTATTTTTCTCATCTGAAGTGCCACGCCATATACCTGACCGTTCAAAACTACTAGACTAAGTAATTCTTTTAACATGATAATATATTAAATATAAAGGCAAGTATTCTTTTATTTCACTATGATCATATGTATTATAACTTTCACCGTCCACCTAAGGTCTTCCCCATAATATACCACTATTCTTTGGTGTAATTATTGGCATAATCGCCGCGGTCAAAGTAAGGTGTTATACAATCCCATGCAAGCGTTTCGACCCATTCACCTTGTGATCGGACAATCGGCGATTATTTCTGTATAAGTCTTAAATTAAGTGTTGGAAGAGTTTTTTTAAAGTGGACTGTAGTACACTCTTAGATAATATGTAAAATATTTTACAGTAAATCGATTTAACTAATACTTAAGACAATATTCATTAAATACATCATTCTTTCACTTAAAATTATATTGCAAAATATATCACAATTAAATTCATAATTAATTTGTCAATTAACAGTTTCTTCACTAAAATGTTTCATTAAAAGTAGGTTCGGAATAGACCGACCGTGGCTCGTACCCACAATGGCGTCTCCCTCTTCTGTAATTCGCTACTGCATTCTGAAGAATATTTATGTAATAATGCTGCTTCCTCATGCATTTTTTTCTGAAAATAAATTAAAATTAATATGTAAATTATTGTTAAATTGTAAAGTAATTGTATGTGTAGTAACAGAGGAAGAATAAAATTCATCATTCTCTTTCCTGCCTGTGGATGTCGTAAAATTCGACCAAATGATATGTACGATATATGCATATAATATGTATGCAAGAGAAGGAATACTCGAAACGAAACCCTATATCAACCCGTCTAACCAGCGTCAATTTCCATTCTATTATGGAGGAGATAAGAGCCCAACCCAGTAGGACATATATGAACCGCGATGACGCCTTTGTTATTTCGGGTTGAGCACCCTCAACGCTCACCCACCACAGTCCGGGTAAAGCTAATGTTGTCATAGCCACCTGAAGCTAACAACTAAGACACACAAAAAAGCCTGTTATTTCTGATCGTGTATATAGAAATGTTCAGTCTAATCAATTTCAAGATTTATGTGGGTTTTACCCACACAATATAAATTTATGATCTTCAATCAACTAAAAGGAAATTCAATCCAAAGTAAATGATCATACATACATACATACATACACATCATCACGCCATATCCCTTGCAGGGTAGGCAGAGAGAACAGAGTGCCAGAGAACTCTATCTCTGCATACTTCACTCGCTTCCTCAACATTCATAATTCTCTTCATACACGCTCGCCGGTTTCGGAGACTCTTGACTCCACCTTCCTTCAGTACATGACCGATCTGGTCTAGGTAGGTTAGTCTCGGTCTCCCTCGGTACCTACATCCTTCCACTTTCGCATTGTATATCTTCTTAACCAGGCGTTCGTTCGGCATTCTTTCCACATGTCCGAACCATCGGAGCATTCCCTTTCGCATCTTTACACCAATACTCTCTTTCATACCTACTCGCTCTCTTACGTCGTCGTTACGAATGCGGTCGGTCAGCCTAACTCCACAGATTTTCCGCAGAGATCGCATTTCGACCGCATTAATTTTACTATCATACTCTTTTCTGCATACCCAACTCTCGCTTCCATACAGTAATGTTGGGACAAGCACTGCGTTATGTATTGCTACACGTGCCTTCTGGCTGAGGTGGTGGCTGCCGAAAAGTTGCCCCAACGCTCCGTTCACTCTATTTCCCGCATTCACTCTTCGCTCTACATCAGTGGTGTAACTTCCATCTCGGCTAAATCCACATCCAAGATATACAAATTCATCCACTTGCTCTAGTACATCATTACCTATTGTTACTCTTACATCTGTTCTGGTTATATCTCTTTCAAAGACCATTATTTTGGTTTTGCTCACATTCACGCGTAGACCCCTTTTCTTACAATATTCTGTCATTGTGTCGACTAGGGTCTGCAGGTCAGTCGCTGACTGTGCCAGCAGGACTGCATCATCTGCATAAAGCAGAGCAGTGACCACTGAGTCGCCCATCTGGACTCCCACATTCATATCGTTCAACCTTTGGAGACATTTATCCAGATATATGATAAACAGCCTGGCTGACAGAACGCACCCCTGCTTAACGCCGATATTGACGTCAAACCAAGGCGACATTCCATCATCCAGCCGCACACAGGCTCTACAGCCCATGTAACTGGACTGCACAGCCTGTAGCAGTTTACCGTTAATACCATACTCCGGTAAAATGTCCCAAAGTTCCTTTCGTACAACCGTGTCAAATGCTCTCTCCAGATCCACAAAACTGCAGAAAACCCTCTGACCTAGAGCCAGATGCTTCTCCACAATGTTTCGCAGAGAGAACACTTGATCCATGCATCCCCTTCCACTCCTGAAACCTCCTTGTGTCTCACACAGTAAACCATCGGACACCATCCTCATTCTCCTTTCAATAACTTTTCCATACACTTTTGCTGCCAAACTGGTCAAGCTTATGGCTCTGTAATTTGCGCAGTCATAACGTGAACCCTTGTTTTTAAACAAAGGCACGATGACTGCGCTATTCCAGTCCCTGGGAACCATTCCCGAGCTCCAACATAAATTGAGGAGCAACAGGAACGCCTCCCAGACACAAGAGCCACCGAGCTTGATCATCTCGGCAGACACCATATCAATGCCCGCTGCCTTACCATTTTTCAAACTTCTTATCGCCCATTCAACTTCATCCATACTGATGCCATCGGAGGACGCCGTTGTCGAATGTTGATCTACTAAACCACATCCAACACCGGCGCCAACCGTAGCATCCGCATACATATCGCCAAAATATTCACTCCATCGGCTTAACACGTCTTGTGTTTGTGTAAGAATGTCTCCACCTTTAGACCTTATTTTATTCATTCTGAAGGCTGACCAACCACCCCGAGACTTCTTCACCTCCCTCCAAAAGAGTTTGGTGTTACCCTCGAAGTTTTTAGTCAGCCTATCTTCTGCACTCATACTTGCTCTATCACGTTTCTCTTTCACTAAGGCCTTGGTGTCATTCTTACATTGCCGATATATTTCTTTCTTCTGTTCAGTCATACTGTCATTCAGATTCAAAGAAGAGACATAGTCCAGCCACGCTTTCTTCTTTTGCTCTACGGAAGCTGCCACTTCCGCATCCCACCATGCATCACCATTTGCTTTTCTATGCTTCTTTGAACTTCCACATACTTCTTTCGCTGTATCTACCATACTCTCTTTCAATACTCTCCAGCATTCTTCAATGTCCGATTGCGGCTGGCTTGCCATCGTCAGCCGTTCTCGGACACCCTCTGCATACTTTTCTCTTACACACTCTTCTTGCAACCTTTCAACCTTTATTCTTTCAAGCCCTCCGAAGTGGACACGCTCTCGCCAGTGCCTCCACTTTCTGAACAGACCACTAAATCTCGCAATAACGAGATAAATGATCATAATAAATTATATTTCAGATATTTTTTTTCGTCAAAGGTCATAAATCAATGGCTATTAATTTCAACAACACACAAGAGACAAGCATGGCACTTGTCTCTTGCTTATTCATAATATCTGAGAGAAAAAAATTACCTGTAATTCTGGTGAAACAGTAAAAATAGCGGCCTGTGCTTCAAGATCGCGTTTCACAGACCTTTCACCTAAATTTGCTGATCCAATTATCGTCGCCCATGGCAACTGACTTCCTGGAGGGTAGTACCTGAAATAAGATTTTTTTTATTTCATTATCTCCTTCACATAAGGAGAAACATTAACCTCTTATACCCACGTTGGTGAGACAGGTTGACATGTATAGTAGTAGTTTAATATGTAGATTGCCTTTTCTTGCATAGATATTATCTGCATATCATATCCCTTAATCGTCTCTTAAGATATCTACGGATAAGGAATGGTAATAAATTGTATTAATACCTTATCACCACGGTCTACAAATTTTGATTGCACAGATGGCGTAGTGGTTAAGATATCGACCTTCCGTGGCAGTGCCATGGGTTCGATTTCCACGCAGGACAATGCTTTATGCGATCCACAAAGTGTTGTTCTGGGTCTGGATATGATTTGTCTGTGTTAATTGCATGCATGTAAATTCCCCCGCAATACAAGGATTATTTCCTTAGCGCAGGGAGGTGTTTTTAACCAAAAAAAGAATTGTTGTTCTGTGTCTGGGTGAAAGTTGCATCCGTTAATTATACAGTTGAAAAACTCGATTAACCGGACTAATTGTTGTCGTTAGGCATTCGGATAATCGAAAAGCCGGATTATAGAATGTACGAAGAAAAGCTGTAAAGATCACGCGAAGCGCGGACGGGTAATGCCAGTTCTGATACGTTCCCTTGCATTGATTTGACTTGTGTATGCAAGATCGCGATCGGTAATCCGGATAATCGAATCGAATCCGTATAACTGAGGGCCGGATAATCGAATCGAATCCGTATAACTGAGGGCCGGATAATCGAATCGAATCCGTGTAACTGAGGGCCGGATAATCCAGTTTCCACTGTATTTCTTACCTATAGTCTATAAAATATAGCTTGATCTCTGTGACAGTTGTCACTAGTGCCGGACGCTTACGATGCAGTCCGTATTTTTGTCGATATAATTACTTATTTTTACACGCTTTTTATTAGCTTGACCTGTATGTTTGTAACCGACTCCTTTGGACTTGATTTTGACTCACTTCGAACGGTCAGATTTCATTTAAATTTGGTAGACTTATCAAGGACCGATTACAATGCAATAATTTAATAAGATTACACCATTATCCTAATCAGTTATTGGGATAGTCAGGATTAAATTGTTGAATTTAAGTTTCCAATTTCGAATTATGCGCCTAGAGGGCGCTACCGTAAAACAATGTCTCTCTATTTCGTGACATCAAGGTCATCTGTCAAGCGACTGTGTATGTTTTTCTTGTTATTTTCATATTAAATAGTTAATAAAACTCGAGCTACGTCGTTCAATTCATCAGGTTAAGGGCCCTGAAAAGCTCAGAAATAAAGACAGTGTAATATCTAATGGTAAAATCAGTGATCAAAGACATTGAAGTGAACATTAAAAACAAAACGTAGTTCGTCTAAAAGTTTTCTTGTTAGGTCTTTGCGAAGCATTTAAGTATTTGAATTGAGATATCTATTTGAAAATGGCATTAAATAATACTCTCGCATTTATCGAAAACCTATCTGGCCATATAAATTATGCAACCTGGCGTTTCGCAATTCATACTTACAACATGAGGAACTCTGGAATTGCATAGAAGACTTCTCAGAAAGAGTAGATAAGAAACGAGACGCTAAAGCTAAGACGAAGATAATACTCTCAGTCAATCCAACAAATTATGTGCACATTCAAATCTGTGTATGCGTGTTGCCAAAGAAATATAGGAGAAATTGACAGGAATTATCTGTGCAGTCCTCAGGACAAGTAAGCTTAGCCACTTATATATTATAAAGATCATGACAAAAAGGTCCTGTTTAATAATGTTTTACATGTTCTCGAACTAGCAACCTAGCAATCTGATATCTGTGAATCAGATTATTCAAAGTGGTGGCCAAGTATGATTTGACAAAACTGACTGTTATTATAAACAGTAAAAATTAACAACAGCTAATTTATAATCATTAACATGTACCGGCTGAACATGTATACAAGTCATTCACTTACTGGCTATGTTTTCATCAAGAACGGGGCGGTTGTGGTTTGGTACAGCCAAAGACAACAAACTGTGGCTCTATCTACTACAGAGGCTGAATTTATGGCAGCTTGTGCTGTTAAAAAGAGGCCATGTGGATCAAACAGTTTTTAAGTAAAGAGGACTCTGTCCTAATTTAGATAACCAAACTGCTATCAGTGTCATTAAAAATATTAATTTCCATAAGAAGTGTAAACATATTCAAATTAAATATAACTTTATTAAAGAAAAGTATTATAAAAAGATAATTGTATTACAGTTTGTTGGTAGTGATTGACAATTTGCAGATATACTTACAAGAGGATTGTTTAAAGATAAATTTCAATATTTAAGATCAAAGCTTGGAATGTTATCATATAACATAGTTTTAAACTGATTCAGTGCTTATTTGTGAAGTTAAAAATTGAAATGGTATTTATTATATAACTTACTTTTGTATTATTATAATATTTAAGATCTAAGCTTGGAATGTTATTATAAAAAATATGTAGTTACTAATGCAGGAATAATGTAAAACTTAGTTTTTTAATTGTTCATTTGTGAGTTATTGTCTAATTTAAAAGAAGTACTGGTTTCGGCCATCTTAGTACCATTTGTGACTACTTCAAATTTTAATTGATTGTAAAATACAGTCAAAATTATATTTTCATATAATTTCAAAACATTAACATTTATATGAATTTAAATTTATAAATATTTGCACTTATTATATTTTTATGTAGTAGGTAAGTTAGATAGAAAATAGCCAAATATGGAACTGCTGAGAGACGAATGTTGCCATTGACATTCTGAGTTGAGCATCGAGCGTCCACAAGATTCAAGGCTGTACAGTTGACCATGCAGTCATTTTTCTAGGCTCTCGACTGTTTGCTGCTGGACAAGCTTATGTAGCACTTAGTCATAGTCTTCATAATCAAATCATTTCATCTAAAGCTTCTCTGTTACATAGCATTTGATGCAATGCTTCGATTATCAAGTAACAAGACGACAATGTAAAATTATTTGAATGAATTTTAAAAATCGAGATTTCACGATTAATACAGCTGTACTGTGTATATTACAGTGTATATTTAATGATTTGGAAAATAATTACAGTTACCGATAATAGTCATGGAATCTTAGTAGATTAAAATATATAAAATCGCGCTTCTGTATTTAGCGGAACTAAAAAATAGAAAATAAATAATAGTTTAAAAACTAAAAAAGACACACTTTTATATATAAACTAAACTAAAAAGTAGAAAATAACTTTTTTAATCATTCTAGTTAAGGTAGAGTGAGAAATAAAAGAAATTATTTTAATATAAAAAAGCGTGAAAAAATCTTATTGTTATTGAATTGAAATCAATGGATTTTATTTAATTTAAACTAAAGCTGTTATTTATTTTTATTATTCGAAAGGAGTACATACAAGTTCATCGTCACTATTATCATTATCACTTGAGCATTCCTGTAGGTTGATCATGAGTTCTTGGTCACTGATTATTTCATGAATTAGCATGTTTATTTTATAAAAGAATTTATATTTTTAATATAAAAGAAATGGTCTTATTAATATTATAACTGATGTCTGAATACTAAATTAACAAAATTTTCTTATTTTATAGAGTAACCAAGTGGTTTATATAGATAATAGTTTGGTTTTACTTGTTTAATAAATAATTAATAAGAATGTTATGGATTTACGTTTATCGATTGTCCCATCTCTACCTTATTCTCAGTCCAGCATGACTTTGCATTTGCGTAAGCATCATATTTTTATAAAATGGTTACTAAGTATTTTAAAATATATGAGCCACAAGTTTTGGTGTAAATATTCATATTTTTATATTCATAATTCAGTTGAGATATAACTGGCGCGCAAAGAGTGAAAATATAGGCGATCATACTGGTAGGACCACGCTTTTGACAGTTTTCTGTCTACAGCCGCAGGCCGGTCCGTCCGGGGTAGTACCACACTCTCGCATAAGATCGACGCCTGAGTAATGGAAATGTGCTATTGCGCTTCGTTCGATGAGCGAGAGAGCCGGCAGCCCAACTGGGTGGGTTTGAGGATTTTATGGTAGGCAGCGGCCTAAGCTACATCCTTGGTATAGCAAATATCCATGGGCGGCAGTGACACATACCATCAGGTGTGCTGCTTGCTCATTTGCCACCATAAGCAATAAAAAAGATACAAAATAAAATTGTAAACATGACGCGTATTCAAAATTACTTCATCGGTTTTGTATCTATCTGTCACAGTGATCAAGCTATATTTTAAAGAATATAGTGAAGGTGTAGACTTTTAAAAATTATAATCCCTATATTTAGTATGCGCCCTTGACATAATTATGACCAAGTATAATATTATTGAAGACCCCTCTCCCCTTCAAAAAGCTTCTAGGCGATTAATGCATTCTCATTCGTGGAAACACCTATATCCAACAGTGGACGTCGATGGACCAACGGCTAAAGAATAGATAATTGAAAATATTTCTATACAATGTAATATTTATGTTAATTAAAATTCAATTTACCTAACATAAATATTGTAAATAAAACATAATTACCATAAACCTTTCGCATGGAATGTCCAACCGGGTCGTGAATACTCCAACATTTCAACTTTGCTTTCCTGATTAGATTGCAGTACTCTTTGCCAGAATCTGTCAACAAGCACGTATTTCATTAATATCTACAAAAGTTAAGTTTTAAACTCGTGAGGTAACTTTTAAATTCTATCTAATATTTAACATTGAATATTTGCGAAGTTGTTAACACGCCTTTTACGCCAAGTGTATAACGCTAGATTTTCACACATCACAATACTTTGCCATCATCATCTCATCTGATACACATCCTACTGCTGGAAAAAGGAGAACAATTTATCTATTATACCACGCTGCTCCGACGTGTTGGTAATAGGTTTCCATTTTCAGTTCTCATTATCTTACAAATCTTATCTCTTATGACCGTTTTCACCAACGACTACTAAAGCTTAAGTAACACCTAAAGCAATATGAATAAAACATAATATTGATGTTATATTAGTTTTTAACATTAAATTTAAAATTTAACTAATGTTAATAAACAACTTTTCCGTGTGGTGACAGAGTAAGAATACTATTCACCACCCCATATCCTGCCCGTGGGTGATCGTACGAGACGACTATTGCCCTCCCATTACAGAGGCAGCCCGAGCGCAACAGTGGGACATACATGGGCTGTGATGATGATGATGAAGAATAAACAACAAAAATTTTAAACGATCTCAATCTTATTTATTTATTTATATTGACTTAGGTTAGGTTACCTAAAAGTATGATTCGTCTGTGAAAGTGGGCGTTGGTAGTCTTTTTCGTCTTACCTACGGGCGAGTAGTGAATTGTGTTCTTACAAAGACATCACAATAATTTGTGTATAAATTAATTGCATGCTTTGTAGTCCCTTATTATATAAAATGTATCTATAAAGTTATAAAAAAATCTTAATGGACTGTAGCGTTTATTAAAAAAAAGAAACAAAAAAAAATAGTGGCGCGCGTTGTGTGGCGACGGGATAAGAATAAGATTTGTCACCCCTTAGGGAACGTACCCAAACTACGTTACTTTTTGTAATCTTTAAAACTACCATCCTTGTTAATAAAAGCGAATTTTAAAACAAAAATTCATATTGACATTTTCATCAATTCTAATCAGTTTTACTCTTTATGTATTAGTAATTGGGATAAGAAGAGGATGATGATGTACTTTAATTAACAATAACCATCACGGACTTTATCATTTTAACCTGCAATTAATATTTCGTATCTATTTATTTCTTTCCGTTAAACGATACAACGATTAAAGTTTTAATCATAATTATATTAAAATTAAATAGAATATAACTTACTTTCCAGCAATTAATGAATATGCATATGGAATTCCACCAGCAGGACCAGGCGCACCCAAGAATCCATTGGCCTGCAATAAATATAAATTAAATATAAAAAGATATTTTATTATACACAACATCCTGCACTTTTATAATTTATATCAATTTACAATAGCACCATTAGGACAGGGCGCAATTAGAGTGAGCCCTGGGTGTCAAGTACAAAAGGAACTACCAGGGGCCCCCTTTTATTTTCAAGAAACAAATACTCTAAGTTATTTCTATAATAATAATACTTTTATTATTCTTTAAAAAATTAACCTAATGACACAAATGCTAAGTAAAGAATAATTTTATATATGCATCAATTATAGTAGCCACAGCAACAGAACTAGGATCAGCCTGTATCTCGGCTTACAATGCCAATTACACACGTTCATCCCTAGGTGATTCTGCGACAGAAATTATACAAACACTCAACTTCTAAATCATAATTTGACAATATAACTTATTCCCTGTTGATTACTGAGGTTTACGCGAGTATAATTTTCTTTTTTTTTTTTTTTGTGTGTCTTAGTTGTTAGCCTCAGATGGCTATGACAACTTTACCCGGACTGTGGGTGAGCGCTGAGGGCTCTCAACCCGTAAAAGTTAAGCGACCGTTCCCGAGGGGATCCCCTGTGGTGTACGGACCTCGGCTCGGGGGGTCGCTGGCAAAGTGGGTTCTCCCACGTTTATGATTGGGGATAATTTTCTTTTTCCTTCGTTTTATTTATCGTGGAAATCGCAAAAACCGGCTGCGGGTCCACCAGATCAATGGGTAGCAGCACTCTCCTTGGAGTTACCTATTATGACCTCAACTGCGATCGTCCAAACTACCCGCCAAATATAATAACAACTTTATTAGTCCAAAAAACTTAACAGTTTAAATTGCTATAGCGTTTAAATTGCTATACATATTAAAATGCTATGAAATTTTGCTATGCAAATAAAAAGTGCAAAATTGAATTAAAATAATTCAGATGCGTAAAAAAAACATCTTTCCGTGTGGTGACGGAGTAAGAATACATTTCACCACCCCCAATCTTATCCGTGGGTGATCGTACGAGACGACTAATGGATAAAAAAAACGCATATAACATCTATGCAAGAGATGGAAAACTCGAAAAAAAACCCTATACCAACAAGTCCGACCAGCGTGGTATAGTAGGTAAAATTCCCTCCTATTATGGAGGAGGGTCGAGCCCAACAGTGCGACATATATGAGCTGAGATGATGATGATGATGATGATGAAAAAAACATCGGTCGTTACAAAAGGCGCGGTAAGTCAAAACACATGCACACTAGTCAACCGACAAACTCACACTAAATGACTAAACATAGCGACGCGATAGCGCTGCTTCGCATTTTTCGCTACTAACGAATGCAGCGCCCATTGAAGAGGTCTGCGTCCTACAGTGGATTTAAAGGGCTGATGGATGGATGAATACAACTTACATTGGGATGTGCCATCAATAGGCTAATATTAGATTTACAGTCCATAAGTAATGTTTTTGCATATTGATCAGTCAGATTGAAGTATCCCGTCGCTAACTTTACTAAAGACCCTTCCGGTGCAGATGCCAGAATTTGGCTAGTAACTTGTTCATCTTGTGTTATGCCAAACTCACCCATTTGTATTAATGGAAATATCCATGTGTCATATGGTTCACCTGCAAGAAATAGTTAATATATATAGAAATAGGATGTGAAAAAATAACATCATTTGTCTTCTCAGTCCATTGGCATTCCACTGCAGGAATTGTTATAGCCTTTTATTTTGAAGTTTCCTTCTCTTGCAGTGATGTTTTATGATTGGGTGTCATAGTCATTTTTAATGATCACCCATGGGAAAAAAGGGTTGGTGAATGTTGTATTCCTACATCACTAGCACAATAAAGGATAAAAAACATGTGTATAGCTTAATTCATTAATTTAGCTTAGAGGTAGACTTATCACGATTGCGTTTTCTCCAAGTAAACATTATACAATTAAAAAACAATAGAACCATATTAAGTTTAGAAATATATCATCTCTTTGCTTCAATAATATGTTACCTTGAAAAATGAAATTTTAGAAGAATGTCCTTCAAGTTTCAATAAATAATTGTGTCGCAACGAATACCTTTTATAGTTCTATTGAATCAAAGAAGCGATATTATGTTGATAAAAATCATTCAAAATAATTTAAAACCTAATTCAAAACTAATTTAATTGATTTTGATACATTTTGCTACTCCAAGTATATTTTTACTATCTCACAGTTTTGAATACTTTTAACTGTTCATAGTCATATGAGGTCACTAGTTTTATAATACTTACATAAACATCAAGTTGTGACCTCTAATCAAAAACATTTGATACAGTAAAATATCTCTTTATTATGATAGCAGAATAGCATTTGATCATTGATTGAGAGTTCATGGTAAAAGAGATGATCCCTCTATTACTATTTCACAATTTAATGAGATGAATTATACAATAGTAACATTCAAAGGAAGCTTGTTGATATCAGGCAATTTGCTTAATGGGTCAGATAGGCCAAAACACAAACCCAAAATACATAAGCAATATACTCTATTTTTAAAATAATCATAAAATTATGACATACTAATTTAAACATTTAGATGTTCATATATAACTCCATCGCATATAGACATAATTGTGAAATTCTTTTTTGTGGAAAACAAGTTTATTTCAAATCGTCTGATATGAATTTGACAATGATTGAAAGTTTTCTCTGTTAAAAAAATTGCCTGTATATAATATTTTTATTTTTTTCTGTGTAATGACAGAATAAGAAGACAATTCACAGCCCCCTATTTTAGCCGTGGCTGATCGTAAAAGATGAGTAAGGGATGTAAAACACATACTGTGTGTGTCAATGCAGGAAGAATGAAAACTCTAAACTAAACTCTATACTAATATGTCTGACCAGTGTGGTATAGTTGGTCAAATACCCTCCCAATATGGAAGAAGCTAGAGCCGAACAGTGAGACATATATGAGCTAACATGCTGATGATGAGATGAAAATTTTTATACTTTTCTACCACATATTACAGATGAAGAAGACATGTTATAATGCAATACAATATGCAATATCAAAAATTAAATTATTTAAAAAAAAAGATTATATAATACACTAAAAGCATATTAAACATTACCATCAGCATTTTGCAGAGATGATGATTTTGTAAGCTGTTGATCCTTCCATGTTTCAATGAGTAGACTGATTCTATTCCTCAACTCCTGTACAAGTAAATCTTTTGAGGCAAATTGTCTCTCATGTATTCCATCTGTAGTGTACTGTTTACTAAAATCACTAACTTCATCTAAAACATAAAATAAATAATACTATAAAGTGATTCTAACAGAAGTTGTCCTGTCCACATGATCACTGGACAAGACATGAGGTCTACAAAGATTTGATTGGTCCATTTATATTTATAAATTGAATTGAATTTGATTGTGTCTTTCTATATGGTTTTAACCATCCAATGATCCACACAAACATACATAAAACTTTGTTTTTATCAGAATATGTTCAGCAGTTAATGAGGAATTAAATTACATTCTAAATGAAATTAAATTACATTCTAAAGTATGAAATCTGAAAGAGTGCCCTTTAATAGCAATAGGCTAAAATATGGAACTAAAAGTTACACTTTAAGATATAAGTGACCTATACTTGCCTGCCCTTGAAACCCATAATATAATGCCAAAACCCAAATCAAATTTGGGTTGATGAGCGTGATATTTTTGAATAATCCCTGCCTCCTGAACATAGCTCTTATTATGAATATGTTCTTTACATCCTATAGCTACCACAATATTGTATAACTACGAATTTAAAATCACCATTAAAAGTAGTAGCTTAATGATTTGAACTACAGAATTTTATAAGGCTTTTTAATGGTAATTTTGTCCTAATAGATAAAATATATCTACCTATACAAAAAACAAAGTTACATCTGTTTATGATACCAAATCATTTCTATTGCAGTTATAAAGCTAAGCTGATCTATAGTATATATAAGAGGAACTAATATTAGGATAAAAATAAGTCCTCTCGAACAATTAAGAAAAATGATATTGCTGATGTTGTGTTTGATAAATTTCAAATAGCTCTCCTCTTAAAGTAATGATTATACAGACATAACTTTATTCTACAGATAAGTCAATATAACTGTGATAACAGTTTGTATTAAATCTGATATAATTGAAACAATATTGTAATTTTACACAATGTCATAAATAAGAACAAAAATAATTGAAATAAATATTCAATAAACAATTATATGGTAAATATATAACCAAATAAAATTAAAATAAATAATACTAACTTACACAGTCACCATACCTATAAGTTCATTGTAAAATTTTGCTAAGTCTGCATCTTTAATTTCAACATATCTATCCTGCCGCTGTTGAAAATAATCATTTGAACAATTTGCTCCACTAAGTAACACTGAATCATCTGCTATGTACAGTTTCATATGTTGGAGACCAACAAGCTCGTTATATCTTGATGGTAAAGCTTTTGACCACGCACCATGCAGTCTGGGAGTCTGATATAAACTAACACTACACTGTCCAGGAATATCGTCTACAAACTCTTTTAGCAATGACACTGAGTTAACTTCTCCGCGTGTACCACGCTGATAATCTAAAAGCACTTTAAATTTCAAACTTTCCTGTGCCTCCAAATTCACTTTCGTCACTTGCAAAAGTTTTTTTTCTAGACTCCCTGTACCCAAGTACAGACTCGCAATCGATATTCTACGGTTTGCATTAGTAAAATTTTCATATAAAGCATCGTAAAACTTTTTAGGATCTGTGATAATATTAATTTTAGAAGCATTTACAGCGAAACATGGTGAAATATTATACAACCAATTAAAATGGTGAAATTCAGTTGTTTTGAACCTTAAAGGGATGTGAGTATTGAATAACATTTTAATTCAATGTTAATTAAAGCACTTCACTGGGTTCAATAAATGAATTACAACAATTATTTGAAATCATCTGATAATAGATTACAGAAAACAATCGCACTCGTTATTGTAACACAGAGACTATAGAAAAAATAATACACCGTCAGTGACTAAATAAATATAATTTGTAACGATAATTTTTCTAGAAGATATTTGGGTTTAACACCAAGTTATATGGTGCAAATACATTATGTAACGAATTGTCTAGTACTTATTATCTAAAGTTAATAAATTTTCTTTGCTTATTGTCAAGTACAATACTATCTAATTCTACACTCTGAACTTGAAATAAATAATTAGCTCTGAACATAAGCTACGCTGTTCATACAGTTTGGTATGAAGTTTTATATCATAGATAGAGAATAGACTATAAATTAGACTTTATATTCTAAATTTCAATGTGTACTTTATAGTCTATAGGCAATGTGTTACAATAACTTGAAAGGAACGAGTTTAACTGACAGTATAATAATATATTATAGTAGTGACCACGAAGTATGTGTATCTATACTTCGTGGTAGTGACACTTGACTGGATCTGAAAGGTATAGGCTTTTCCATAGACTTAATACTTACATACCAAAACTTAGACAATGAACCGACATGACTGACGACTAAAATATAAATCTATTATAATTTTTTAAACTTATTTTACTTGACATTGGCGAAGTTGTGGTTAATTACTCACAGAGGCCATTCACTAAGAAGAAGAAGAAGGCTTTTCCATAGTATTATGGAGTCTAGAGTATAAGGAGAACCATCTGATATGGGAGAAAAATCGTAAAAGTGTCCAGCTGTATGCTATACATAACAGTTCAAAAACCTTCCACAATCGCGCTGGTGTAGCAGGTTTGTTATTAATATAGCAATTGTAGACGAACTGAAGCACAGAACAAAATACTCAGAAAAGAAGAACTTCATACTTTAGAATTGCTTACACCGTGCACACTAGCACTCCGGTTTATTCCATCGAAAACATTCGTAGAGCGGGCTATTTAAAGTTGTAATTATATTTTTAAATATCCCGCTCATTTCAAAACAATATTCAGCTATCGAATTTCCGATTGCTGTTTTTGCACAATACAATTGAGAGGTACATACCTGTATTCGACTATATAAAAATTGTGCAAAAACAACAAACGAAAATACTTTGTAAAGTGATTTACAATGGTTAAATAAAACAAGATGTCAGACATTCTCTGTACGATATTTATTTGAAGTCATATCACAATTTTACGCACTTTACAGTTTACTTTCCAGCCTTTGTAGAAAATAACAAAAAGTTTCAGTATATCTCAAATATAATGAGTCTCTATCTCTTAAAACCTTTATCTCATAAGTTATTGTAACACAAAACTAAAAGCGTCAATTTCGTCACTGATGATTGAAAACACTGTAAAATCACAATCATCTTACCAAACTAACATTTAAAAACAAGTAATAGATATTAAAATAGAAATAACGCCGAACGCAAATCTAAACAAGTCTTATCAAATACACTGAGTAAGAAATGTTATGGTCAAATCATAGAGTAAAATAATGAATTAAATTGTCAAAAAAAAATATTTACGATGACGTCAGTGACGTGATTCTTATGTCTCATTCTTTAATAGAGCACCATCTCTTTTGTACGGATAAATCCAGTGTAGGCATGGTCTGCTTTGAAAGCTGACTCCCTGTGAACTGAAGTACGCCGAGTTAAAAAAAATAATATAATTTATAACCTTCAATAATTATTACAATAAAACGTACACCTAGAGTGATTTTATTTCGTAAACTGTGAATAGTAAGCTTATTGATTTATTAGTTTCGAGTGATTTTATTTCGTAAACTGTGAATAGTAAGCTTATTGATTTATTAGTTTCCTTTTCCGCTTCCTTTCAAATTTAGCCTGATGCTAATGTGGCGCCATCCTTATTTAATACATTTTGACGGACACTTTTCATATACACAGATGATTCTCCTTATACTCTAGTCTCCATGCATAGTATTCATGGACACAATCACGAAGTATAGATACACAGGAGTCCGAACGTAATGTTAAAAGAATGGTCTCAATTTAGGGGACAGAACTTTTTGCCGGTAGAGCGCGCCACTCTTCAAGAAATACTTATTCGTTTAAAATTTTAAATCTTTACATGGGAAGTTTTGTTGCTATTAACAGCTGTGAAAAGTATTGTATAAATGATAATGCATCATTGCTGTGTATTTGGATGTAGGAAACCAGGGAACCATTCATTTCCAAAAGAAAAAAGCTAGAAAACTATGAGAAGCAGTAACTCGTAAAGACTTTCATCCCAAAGAACATTTGAAAATATGTTCAACATATTTTAAATCCGAAGATTTCATTCAAATTGGAAAGCATTCAGGTGATTTAATCTCATTTATAGAATAACATTTACTTTTATCACCTAAAACAAGTATTTATGATTTTATTCCTAACATAACCTAAAATCTTAATTATTATTTCCAGGACTAAATAATACCAGGCGCATTTTAAAGAAGGGAATGGCCTTCAGTATTTCCATGGACTAAAATTGAAGATATAAAGTCTGAACAAAGGCGAGAACGTGATCAGCGCGTGATTCTAAACGAAAATTGTGTTTTTCATATATTGAAAAGTGTGATGGCTTAGCTCATACTCCAAGTGTTACTACAGCTATATGCAATACTTCATCCAAGGCGACAGCATTGGACTTTGGCGTCGATTGTGTTGAAGAAATTGTGATCCAAGAAAATAGTGTATATAACTTGGAAAATGTGCAAAATGATATTGGTATTGCTCGTGAATGTGCAACTCAAAAAAATTACCAATTTTACACAATAGAATCCTTTAGGAATTATGCTAAAGATATTGGCTTTTTATACTGGATTTGAATCATAAAGCAAATTTATGTTTGTGTTTTATATTTTGTGCCCTGAAGCCTATTCAATAACCTATAAAAGAAGTTCTCTTAGGTCTGACTGTTGAAGACCAGTTCTTTTTGACGTTAACGAAGTTGAGGAGAAATAAGGAAGACTATGAGCTATTTCGTTTTTTTGATGCAAGTTCCTGTATTGTATCAAACATATTTATTACATGCATTAACTTTTTGCATCAAATGTGGTCAATGCTGAATATTTGATAGCCTGAGAGGTAATTAGTGGATTTCTACATGCCTGAAGGATTTAAAAAATATTACCCTTCTACTAGAGTCATTGTAGATTGTACGGAAATACCTATACAACAACCTGTTAATCCATATATACAAAGAGCCGCATGGAGTTCATACAAGAACCGTTCTACTGTTAAGTATGAAGTAAGTCATTTTTAAGGCAAAAAGTCAGTTGCCTGGTATGACCATTGTAGCAGATTGGAAACTTTCTTCAAAGAGAATATACATTGTATGTGTTATAGGTTTAACTAAAATCTATTGTATATTCCACAATTCTATGAATATTATATTCCTCTCTTGTCAAAAATATATTTTGTATGTGTTATGACATGTAACTTCCATGAAAATATTGTTAAAGTACAGCATAACTTCTTCTACTCTGTATTTTTTAACTTTAATAAAGTTTTCGTTTACTATTTTTGTATTTTTATTTAAAACAATTTTTATAAAGTAAATAAACTCATTTATCAAAGTAAATTCATTTAATCAATAATTTAACAATGACATGTGGGTATTGCTTAACATTTAAATTATTTATAGAAACATTTGAGATACTTTAAACTTTAACAAACAGATGTAAATATCGCTTAATATTAAAATTATTTAAAGAAACAGTTGGCATACATTTTACTTTAAAAACCACATTATAAGTATTGCTTATTATTAAAATAATAATTATTTGTAGAATCATTTGACGTAGTTTTTACAGAGTACTTTGTCTAGTACCTAATGCTGGTCGGCGGGCCACCGAAGTCAAAGATCGGGTACCGGTGGCCCGCTCGCACGGCGAAGAGAGGAGTTTGCAGGGTGGGTCCATGGGGTTGCGTGCCGCCTCTTCTGTCGCCCCGGACGTTTTTGTCGGGGCGCGTTTCATCACTAATTGGATAATAATTATTTTTGCTTGTAAGGGCACTTTACCTCTAAAATCGCTTCTTTGCCAATAAGTCCATCAGGAGACGCCCCCAAATATGGCTTATTTTTAGATAAAAACAATCCACATTTCTGCACCTTCATTGCAGTACTTCATAAAAATGTATAGCCCCTGACTCACAGTCTTTTCCATGTAGTGATTGTTTGTATTTGAACTCTAATGTATTCAAAATTCTTTGGGCTACCTTATTTTTGCTTTTATAGAAACTGCTTTGCAACATGTATGGAAGTAACTAGCTGTTATATGATTTCTGCGAATTTTATGCCATTCAAAGTTATCAGCCTGATTTCTCGTCAATTGTTCAATATCTCTTATATTGCTGTCTGTTATATCACCACATTGGTCACATATTGAAGGAAGGTGGAGTCAATAGTGTCCGAACCGGCGAGCGTGTATGAAGAGAATTATGAATGTTGAGGAAGCGACAGAGTGTCAGAGAACTCTATCCTTGCATACTTCACTTGCTTCCTCAACATTCATAATTCTCTTCATACAATATTATATCACAATGATGTAAGTTTAGCAAAATTTCTTTTTCCAAGTTTGCAGCATATCTATCTTACCCGTGAGTGATCGTAAGAGACGACTAAGGGATATAAAACGCATATAACATCTATTGCAAGAGAAGGAAAACTCGAAACAAAACCCTATACCAACACATCTGACCAGCGTGGTATAGTAGGTTAAGTTCCCTCCCATTACGGAGGAGGCCCGAGCTCAACAGTGGGACATACATGGGCTGTGATGATAATGATGATGGGAAGATAATTAATATTTTCGATATTTTTCTTTTTCTTGAAGGTAATTTGTCAGCTTTAAGAGGAGTCCCAAAATAGTTTAAAGGCCTAGGAAAACTTTGCAGATGTTGTGTACATGAAACATTTACAATAATTTTTCTTTTCGTCCACTTACACAACCATGAACAGCACAACACCTTCCCATTTCTTTTTAATATTATTTTATATTTAAATTAATTAAATTCAACAATTTCAACATTCACGAACTAACGCGCGTTTACGTGTAATAATAATAATAGCATCGGTACGTCCACGAAGTATAGATACATACATGTATATATATATATATATATATATATATATATTCATGTGTATATATAGATATATGTATCTATAATTCGTGGGTGCGATCTTAACACTAGCGTAGCCAGTGGCAGAAAAAAGAACTAAGATCTGGGTTTATTTTTGTGACCAAAAATACTATGGAAATACCGTTCGGACTCCTGTGTATCTATACTTCGTGGACACAATAATAAACCCAGATCTTAGTTCTCTGTTCTGCCACTGGCTGCGCTAGAGTTTTTGACGTACCGATGCTATTATTATTATTAATACACGTAAACACGCGTTGGCTCGCAAATATTGAATTTAATTAATTTAAATATAAAATTCCAGAGCTGTCAATAGCAAGAAAACTTCCCGCGTAAGGATTTAAACTAGTACCTACTACTTGAAAAGTGGCGCGCTCTAACGGCAAAAATTCTGTCCCCTAAATTGAGACCATTCGTTCAACATTACGTTCGGACTCCTTGCATTTTATATATATTATTTAGGGTACAGAATTTTTGCCGGTAGAGCGTGCCACTTTTCAAGAAATACTCGTTTAAATCCTTACACAGGAAGTTTTTTTGATGATGACTGCAATGTTTTGTTGCTATTGACAGCTCTGGAATTTTATATTTAAATTAATTAAATTCAACATACGCGAGCCAACGCGTGTTTTCGTGTAATAATAATAATAGCATCGGTACGTCCTAAACCTAGCGCAGCCGCTCTGGAATGTTTTGTTGCTATTAACAGCTTTGGATCTTTTTATTGAAATTAATTAAATTCAACATTCGCGAGCCAACGCGTGTTTACGTGTAATAATAATAATAGCATCGGTACTTAAACCTAGCGCGGCCAGTGGCAGGAAAGAGAACTAAGATCTGGGTTCATTATTGTGTCCATGAATACTATGGAAAAGCCTATAATGTTCGTATATAGCACGCTGAGAATAAAGTGACTCAATTCAAAATTTATAACTTTGGGCAATCAATATGGCATACATTCTATGTCCTATATCTTTAAAATACTAAAAAAAAATAGATTTTGTTTTATTTAGCAAATTAGGTATGACAGTTTATTAATTTTACTTGGATTTAAAAAAAAAAAAAATTAACTGTGCCACTCGTCATCTCTATTGCACGAGTAGTAACGGGCATAATCACACAAGTTTAAAAGAGTTTAGTTCTGTCTAAATATCGCCATTTCTGTATTCGTCATGTCTCTTTTTATTTCATAGCATGTTTAGAACCACTTTTCGTCAGTAACTTAAGTACTCGCCTTTAATTAAATATTGGCTACACAATTATAATATCCGCACAGAATTTTAGCAAAACATTATAATACACGTTTGCATTTTCTCTATATTTATCATCATTATCATCTCAGCCCGTATATGTCCCTCTGTTGGGCTGGGGCCTCTTCCATAATGGGAGGGTAATTGACCTACTATACCACGCTGGTCACACGTGTTGGTATAGAGTTTTGTTTCGAGTTTTCCTTCTCTTGCATAGATGTTATATGCGTTTTATTATATCCCTTAGTCATCTCGTACCATCACCCACGGATAAGATGAATTGTATTCTTACTCCGTCACCACACGGAAATTCTCTATATTAATACGAAAAAATATATATTAAGTTTTTCAAAGTTATTGATAACTGTACCTTTCACGAAATTATGATTAGTGGGATTTATACCATGTGTTCTATTACTTACGAGTTGCCGACATTTTGGCACTGTTACAAGCGCCACGATCATGGAAGAACTGAAGCAGCTGCGAGTAGGTAGTTCATTTGCGATCAGACTATCTTCACTTCCATTGAAAATACCAGGTGTGCACAAAGTGGATTGTAGCTGTTGGAGCTCTTATATTGGTCAAGCAAAAAGCACGATGGCATGTCGTATAAAAGAACATATTATAGCATATACATAAAAATAACGGGTTGAGAGCCCTCAGCGTTCACCCACAGTCCGGGTAAAGTTGTCATAGCCATCTGAGGCTAACAACTAAGACACACAAAAAAAAAATACATAAAACCCACGAACCGCAAAAATCGGTCATAGCACATCTTTTGGAAGCAGGGACAGATTTCTCACCACCCTCAGCAATTTCATAGTTGTTGCAACTTAACTGTTACACGTTTGAAAAATCAGACAGACAGATTGTGTTAACTGTTACAGTTTATTTTTTTGTAATAACTATACATAATTGTAAAGCGTAGCGTGTTTTGCTTAACAAATTTCTTACTAATTTGCGTTTGTACATATAGATATAGTTCATGCTTACTGAAAGGTTTGCTGCATGGACTGGATCTCTCCCTTTAGAGCAGGATATCTTAATAGAAGATATGTGCATGGAGAGACGGAGTGAAACCTTTGCCTTTATGTCAATTAACGCATGCGGAGTGGCGCAGGTAACACAAAGTATGTCGCCACATCGCTGAAGGGGTTAGTCGCTGAGTCGAATACCAAAGATGCCAACAGTTTACGCAGGCAACGATCGTTGTAGGACTAGTAGAGCATAGAGATAGTAAATATTAAAAATATTGGATAAAATATAAGTTTGCTAAAATGTATGTCTACTTCATAATCAATAAATAGTTATAAAATTCTTAACCATAACTGACAAAATCCGATTACGAAATGAAAAATGATGTCGCAAGCGGGATTCGAACCCGCGCCTATTGGGATGCCGGCCCAATCGTGCTGCCACTACACTACCGCGACTAATTGTAGGACATGCAAATTTTATTTCGTATTATATTTACGGCTTAAGGTGACGGTATGCTATCTACCCGACAATGTTGTATGTATATGTTGTATGTATGTGTATGTATGTATGTATGTAATATGCTTAATTATTTATAAAATCCGATTACGAAATGAAAAATGATGTCGCAAGCGGGATTATTTAATTAAGCATATTAAATGCTAAATTTCAGTAATTTAAATAACAAGGTTGTGTCATCGTTTAATACATTTCTAACTGTAAAGTTTGAAGTATTAAGCCTATAACAATGTGTAAACATTGTCGGGTAGATAGCATACCGTCACCTTAAGACGTAAATACAATACGAAATAAAATTTGCATGTCCTACAATTAGTCGCGGTAGTGTAGTGGCAGCACGATTGGGCCGGAATCCCAATAGGCGCGGGTTCGAATCCCGCTTGCGACATCATTTTTCATTTCGTAATCGGATTTTATAAATAATTAAGCATATTAAATGCTAAATTTCAGTAATTTACGTAACTGACAAGTTAATATTTTCAGGCTTCAGGCTGCCAGACAGAAGAGCTGGAAATGTACTAGCGGGCTACCGGGGATGATTATATAGTAAAAACACTGACTATGACTGCACAGATAGCGTAATGAATAAGATACAACCGACCTACAGCGCCAATGTCGTGGGTTGGATTCTCACGTAGGACAATACTTTGTGGAATTTATAAATTGTTCTTTTAAGTCTGAGTGCAATTTTTGTCCGTTAAATTGAATATTTGTAAAGTTCTCTACAAAACAAGGATTATTTCCTTAGTGGCAGGTGATTTAAAAAAATATGAATGAGAGTTTTGACGGGAACGGGAGTCTCATGTGATGCTCTTGCATTATACTTTATATCTTAGTGGTTTAACGGTATTTTATGTAATGTGATGCGGAGGAACCACTAGGGTATAGTGAATATAAGAAAAAAATGCTTTAAAATTATTTTCGTTTCCCACCAAATTTCCCAAGAGATACCATTAATAGTGTAGCCATAGCATTGTTGAAAGCGACGATTTGACTTACTGGCAGACAATTATTAATATGAAGAAACTGATTATTTGTGAAGAAATTTGTAACTCTAACTGGTAACAAAGGAATCGTATTAGTAGCTGATTGCCAATAAAAAAAAGAAGAAAGTAGAATTACATTAATGTTAGATATTGTTTACAAAACATACAAAATTATTAACTTATCGCAAATTCTAAATCTCAACAATTTAAAAAAATGAACTAAAATGAAATAAAATAGATGTATTTTGTTATAAATTTTAATACTGTCATATAAAATTCTCATACGTATAATATTTTCCGTTAATAGAAATCTCTTCAAGATTAGTTATAGTCCTCCTCCAAAACTTGGTCGTGATCGATGCCATAAAATATTTTATTATCCTTCACGTAACCCCACGACATTCTCTTCGAACTAAAGTGCACTCCAACATCGCCGTCTTTTGACAATGTTATTGCACCAGCAGTATTGTTCAAGCGCGCAGTCATTCCTAAAATATACATGATTTAAAATAAAAATATCATTTTTGACTGAATGATTTGAACTAAAATTACATACACGTAAATTGTAAAACATCTCTTAATGTCCGTGTGGTGACGGAGTAAGAATACAATTCACCACCCTCTTGCTCGTGGGTGTCGTAAAAGACGCCTAAAGGATACGATTTACCTATAACATATGTGTAAGAGAAGGCAAACTCGAAATAAAACTCCAACCCGTCTGACCAGCGTCGTATATTAAGTCAATCTCCCTCTCATTATAGAGGAGGCCAGGTCCCAGCAATGGAATGGAGAACTTTAGAGGTAATGATGATATCTCTTATCTTTTTTTTTATCTAAGCATTTTTTGACTGCATATCTTTTCATCTTATCCTAAACACTGATGATTTGTCTCATTTGATTGCATGTTTTATCAGTGGGTGGTAACTAATCAATGGCGATACCTACTATTAGATGGAACATAACAGCTACCGATACTGTGGAACCCTTACTTAGACAGTTCCCCATACCCATTCGACACAAATGTAGAGTAAAAATACTCAACAGCATTATCATTTCGCCTTTTGCGGTCTACCGCTGGAGTTATGGCGCTTCCACAGAAAATCACGCGGTTATTCATTAAAAGGGTTATTGACATAATGACCCCGCTTGCTAATTGGTTTGGCGAAGGCACTTAAGTGTTTTGTAAAGAACGTTTTCCAGGAGAGCGCTGATCCTCATTCTTTTGGAAATTTCTCTACATGCAGTTATTTAGGACTTCTACTGACAAATGGACAAGCAATAATCCATCCATTTTAGCCTATATAAGTTCTACTGTACAGTGCAAAGGAGAAGGCCGATCTTCTAGGTCAATTCTTAACCTGTAACTCGACTTTGGACGCTGGAGCCACCACACTACCTATCATCCCGCGGTGTGAAAGCTCTCTGCCTAAAATCTGCATTACGCGGTGAGCGGTCAGGCGGGAGCTGCGGCTAATAGACGTATCGTAGACGACTGTCGGAGAATAAAAGTAATCGTCGAAAGCTCCTGCTCTGAGACCATGACCAATAATGCTGTTGTACCACAAGGCTCGGTGCTCTCCCCGACGTTGTTTATTCTGCATATCAACGACACACTCTCTATAGAGAGTATACGTTGCTATGCGGATGATAGCACAGGTGGCGAGCGATACACCGAGCATCAGAATATTCCTCGGAGTATATTACAGGAAAGACGGGCTCAACTTGTGTTTGAAGTCGAGCGCTCTCTGGAGCGGGCCTTGGAATGGGGTGAACGGAATTTAGTCCAGTTCAACCTCACTAAGACACAAGTTTGCGCGCCTCAGTTCTAAGGAGTAACTCTCCAAATCTCCTCGGCGTCGAACGATCGAGCAAAGTCCAGTTTGGGAGTCATTTGGAGGCCAAACCCAAATTGGCAGGGAAAAGTTAGGCGTGCTGAGCAGGGCTAGGCTAGTCCTCACGTGGAGTACTGCTCTCATCTCTGGGCAGGCGCGCTTAAATATCAGCTAGACCCACTTGACTGCCTACAAAGGCGTACTGTTCGAATCGTCGGTGATCCCAATCTCACGGACAGATTGGAGACTTTAGGTCACTCTGTGTACTCTACCGGCTTTTTCGCAGGGAGTGCTCTGAGGAACTGTTTAAGTTAGTACCACCGTCACCGTTTTACCACCATACCACTCGACATCGTAGCAGGATTCATTCATTTCACCTTGAAACGATACGGTCCTCGACTGTACGTTTTCAGCGATCATTTCTCCCACATACGGGCAAGATCTGGAATGAACTACCTGCTGCTGTGTTTCCTGACCGCTATGACATGTCCTTCTTTAAACGAGGTTTAAGAAGAGCTCTTTCTTAAACACGGTAGGCAGCGGCCAGGCTATGCCCGTGGTGTTGCTTGGTCCATGTGCAACAGTATCACTTACCATCATGTATGCTGTTTGCTCGTTTGTCACCGTAGGCAATAAAAAAAAATTATAGATTTTCATAGAGATAATTAAAAAAAAAGCGGGAGTGACGAGACTCGATAAA
The DNA here is from genome assembly GCA_905163515.2 of Lymantria monacha. Lineage (NCBI taxonomy): Eukaryota > Metazoa > Arthropoda > Insecta > Lepidoptera > Erebidae > Lymantria > Lymantria monacha. The sequence goes on along the minus strand of LR991092.1, from coordinate 12,374,157 downwards.
GTGCGAAATGAGCACATCAGAGGTTCTTTCAAAGTAGCTCCTATTGTAGAAAAAATGGTTGCAAACCGTATGAGGTGGTTCGGACATGTCATGAGGAAAGATGATACATACGCCGTTAAAAAAGCTCTGGCCATTCCAGAAAAGAAGAAGAGCAAAGGGCGACCTTTGGCTACGTGGTGGACAACCGTTTCCAGAGACCTGGAACGGACTCAATTAAATCCGCAGACAACCCAGAACAGGACGTCCTGGCGCCTAAAAACGAGGAGGGCCGACCCCAAATAACGGGACAAGGCAAGGAAGAAGAAGATAGAGATAATTAAAAATAATTTATTAAGTCGAAGCTTACCATTGACTGCTTTTGTAGTAGCTGTGTTCGCATCTAATCCACTATCCATTAAATTTATAATAGTATGGGCTAAACAATACTTCAGTATAGATTCCCCATGACCTGAAATATACAAAATAAAAATATATACAAAATCATAGACGCATTGTTGAGAGGGAACAAGGTTATATACAATATTTGAGTTATAGTTTACATAGAAATCTTATTAGACTATTAAAATTTCTACGATGGTTAAAATAGAAATATATCCTAAAATTGTCTGGAAGTAATTGTATGCCAACACCCCCTAATTGGACCAACGTTAAATGATTGTATTTTGTTTTATTTCTGTATTTATAAATGGTGCACGTGCACACCATTGTAATAAAGATTTATTGTATTGTATTGTATGATTATGGCGTGTAGTAACGATCACGATTGCTACCAAGTAGGTATAACATTGATCCTGGATATCGTAAAGCTAAAAGTAAGCACTCTAAAGTGACTTGAGATGATTCCAACTAGCGCGATTTATTTCAAACCCAATGAGGTTTGAGAACAATGGGACGGTGGTAAAACCTAAACAAAATTCTGTAAAGCATGTTTTGCTTTTCTTCTGCTTTTGTTAGAAGAAGAATAGGTACATGCTGTGCTGACTTCATATAAGAATATTAGGACGGTTATAGGAGAAAAGGTGGCAAAGGGATATGAAGATGGTATGCTTTCTATGAACTTCAGAAATTATAATGCAAATAATTCGTATAACAAGGACAAGATATAGTTTAACGGAGAATTTGAATTGGGAAAAGTTTACGTAATTAACATCAGGTGTCTAATGTAAGTACATAATGATAAAAAATTATAAATGTAATAAATCCTTACCAGTACTCGAAACCCCGCCAATGTTATCATCTGCGTAAGTACCGCTCCCAATTTGAGGCGTATCACCGATTCTACCAACAGCTTTACCACTCATACCTCCAGTACTAGTGGCAACGGCTACATGTCCATGAGCATCCACAGCTACTGCACCTACTGTGCCTACACCCCCCTGTACATACAATTATATTGGTTGCACAAACGTATTCGTCCATATGTTATTCTAGTCTGGTATTCTGGTGGTAATACCACGATTGCCAGTTTTCTGTCTTCAACCACGTAAATAAACCGGCTTAGGCGGCCAAAAAAAATATTTTAACAGTAGGAGTAAATTGAAAAGCCGCTTCGCTCGGTGAATAAGAGAGCCAGAGACCTAACCACCTTTAGGACAGGCAGCCACCTGGTTATACCCTTAATTTTTCCGAGATCCATTAGTGACAGTTATCATGTGAACTGCTGCCGGGTGCAAAGGTGATACAAAAACGATTTTTAAATTGGGTATGTAATGGATACGAAATTTCGGTTCTGGATACGAATACTAGCAGCAGAATATAACATTATACTGGTTTTGATAACGGTTACCAATTAAAAGTTATTTCGGGTTATCCGACAGTTTCATCCAGTGGATATTGGATTTTTAGGGAATGTAGAAAAGAAATATTAAGTGTGATGATTATCGTTTTTTCTAGTTTGGAGAGTCTTACGTTTAAGTCAGGCTGTCAGTTCGACTGATTGAAAAACTGTCGTAATGTGTCTTATACTGACACTGGATCTCGGATAAGGAATCGGAAATTATCGGAAACTTTTATATTGGATTCGGTTACAGTTTCGGATATATTTTCATTCTAGATAGCCGATAATCTCGGTTAAGTTTACAGAGTTGCATGACATTCTTAACACATTCTTAATTTACATGATTAAATACATTGCATGAACAGCAACATACATACGCAGCGATTCAAAATATAAACAGCAACGTACATACTTATCCATACAGCGGTACAAAATCGACAATAGCTAAACAAACTAACAATCATATCGCTAGATATAACGTAAACAAATGACTGATTTAAGTCGAAACTAACTAATATGGTAAATAAATACTTATCTACTAGGTAGTTTAAACCCAAATACGTTGCTATCTAAAGAACATAACTACATATTTCAAATCCTTTTATCAGCCCTATAAAATATGCAAACAGAAAACAATAGGTACTCACTACTTTTCTGATCCAGCAAGGTAAATAAAGTAATTGATTTTAAAGTTTAAAAACTTTTATAATTATAGAAAGATACTTGTCTAACCTACCTCTTCGGGCGATCCTATTTCAGTCCTGCCTTGATCACCATGTTCTAAAAAGTTTTTCAACGCTTCTATAGCATGATCCGTAATTAAAGACTCCGGGGGTATCGGTTCAAAATTCTGCAACCATAAACAATATTGTCATTGTTTTATCCGAGGCTTTGGGTGGTCGGACCGTGGATCAGACCGTTACCTGCACAGCGATGGATTGCATGCTATGCCTCTTTTTGGCGCCTTATTGATGGGAGTTCATACCGGGAATAGTAACGCGTCGGTCGAGCCACCAAAGTCAAGGCATCAGTACCAGTGACGCGCCCGTCGCCCGGGACACTTTTGGCGGAGTATATCCAGACTGTACTGTCTCGGTGACAACCTGACGCTGCCAGCAAGCGATGGTTGACAGCGTCAGGTGGCCTTCAGAAGATAGTAAGTAGCAAACCTTACATATCTTTTTTATATCAAAGACTTCTCTAATTCTCCTAAGATGTTAACGAATGTCCCTATAGAAATTTCCACAGAAAATCCACAGGAAAATAACAACTCTTTCGGATAAACCGATTGAAGTTTGAAAGTATTTTTTGGATATATCAAATAATGTTGATTTACAACAACTATGGCTAAATCTAAACTATGTACCTTTTCCAGAGCAAATAATTTGGCTCCTTCACCTCCCAAAAGGCTATGGGGTGAATCCGTGAGTACTTTATGAGCAATACTTATTGGATGTAGAAATTCCTTGACCAACGTCACCGCTCCAACATTTAAATCAGAACCACGCATAATACTTGCTTCCATTTCTACTTCACCTTTCAAATTCAAAACAGACCCATAACCTAAAACAGAATAGTAGGTATTGGATCTAAATACATATAACCAAATTATAGGGTTCTCTACTTGTTCTAACGCATAAGTAACATATCTAAGATGCGTTAGCATATTATCATTGATAATTTATTATCATACTATCATTTTACTATGTGAATTTCAGGCAAAGTCTTTGACTGTAGCTTCAAGACGAATTACCACTCACGACTCACCTAATGGAAGAGCCATTCAGTTAAATGGAAGTTGATGTACTGATATGTTTGTAACAAAATCATTGAAACTCAAAACTCAAAGATGTTTACTATTCAATACTTATATTATTTACCTTCAAGTATTCTTATTATTTACCTTCAAATATTCATATCTTTTGAATTCGGTAGTTTTTATTAAAATTGAATTATTTAACAAAATAGGAGACAAGGATTCACACGGATTCAAGACGTTCACTCAATTTGATGAAAATTATCCCAATAAATAAAATTAATGTATTCTTTTAATGACTATGTATCGACGTATGATACTACCTATCACACGGACGGAGAATTAAGAAGTATTGACGAAAAGCAAGAAGAATATAATAGAATCTCGTATTCTTATTTAGTTATAGACTATGAAACTGGTTGTAAATTTGTATTAATTGTAGAATATTTATGTTTTATTTGTTGTTCATATACATGTTCAAATCTAATTTATGGATAAATATTAATAAAATAATAATTACCGTATAATAGTTTCATAATAATTACGGGATAGAGACAACATCCAGCGTCATTAGATGGTCATGATGAATATTTTAAAACAATAATGACTGTTTCTGAATATTCATTTTACGTTGTTCTTAGTACTATAGAAGTTACTATAGAACAGTATAATGTATAAAAATTCTTGAGATACATCTTTAGTATGCTACAAACATAGTATTTACCTGCGTTAAAATTTTTATCTTTCTCCATTGTTCGCACAGCAGCCTCAACAGCATCTAAGGCGCTACCACCATTCATCAAACAGTCGTATCCCGCTCTGACAGCTACTTTAGTTCCATCCAGCTTGCCTTTAACACGACTTAAGGGAATATCTCCAGCTCCACCGTGAACTAACACAATCGGTTTCATGTTGCTCAGTAACGATTTGAATCCTATTTGAATACAATAAACATTATAATTATTATAAAGGCTGTTATCAGTGTCAATACAGACGCTATCAAATAACTATGAAAGCGTATTGGTTAGAGATAAAACTATATTAATATTAATAGTATTATATCTTACTACTTGTATTGTTTAAACGAAGATAACATACATAACTTAATTGGCTGTGTGGTAGCGGCTCCGAATAGTACCAACCCTTACTTTGCTCGTAGATGTCATAAAAGATGACTAAGAGTCTTTATAGACGGCCCGGGCCCACTCCTATTGATGCCGTTTGGTCAACAATTGCATTCCCAAGGAGGGTTGACGTCTGACAGGCGGCTGGTCATAAAACTATTGCCAATAACTTTTACAATATGTACTATGAAAGAAGAGTACATATTGTATCGATCCCAAGTAATTGGGATATGAGTAGGAGAATGATGAGCATAAATGAGTTAATTCGGGTAGGTAAAACATCATCACTCCACTGCTCATATCTATCAATAACTTGGAGTTGACACAATATGTAGGGGAAAGTGGGGGAATCACAAGCACCTTACCGGCAGAGAGAACAGAGTGCCAGAGAACTCTATCTTTGCATACTTCACTCACTTCCTCAACATTCATAATTCTCTTCATACACGCTCGCCGGTTTCGGAGACTCTTGACTCCACCTTCCTTCAGTACATGACCGATCTGGTCAAGATAGGTTAGTCTCGGTCACCCCCGGTACCTACATCCTTCGACGTTCGCATTGTATATCTTCTTAACCAGACGTTCGTTCGGCATTCTTTCCACATGTCCGAACCATTGGAGCATTCCCTTTCGCATCTTCACACCAATACTCTCTTTCATACCTACTCGCTCTCTAACGTCGTCGTTACGAATGCGGTCGGTCAGCCTAACTCCACAGATTTTCCGCAGAGATCGCATTTCGACCGCATTAATTCTACTTTCATACTCTTTTCTGCATACCCAACTCTCGCTTCCATACAGTAATATTGGGACAAGCACTGCGTTATGTATTGCTACACGCAGTGCCGGTTTTAACACTACCAGCGCCCTGGGCGAGATTTTTACAGCGCCCTCCAACTGCAATTCCAATTATTTCGCTCAATTAGGGGACTTTACGACTAAGTAGACCTCGAACTATGAGAATGGCCTGCGGCGCCCTTTTTTACCCGGCGCCCTGGGCGGTCGCCCAACCTCGCCCTACCCTAACACCGCTACTGGCTACACGTGCCTTCTGGCTGAAGTGGTGGATGCCGAGAAGTTGCCACAACGCTCCGTTCACTCTATTTCCCGCATTCACTCTTCGCTCTATATCAGTGGTGTACCTTCCATCTCGGCTAAATCCACATCCAAGATATACAAATTCATCCACTTGCTCTAGTACATCATTACCTATTGTTACTCTTACATCTGTTGTGGCTTCATCTCTTTCAAAGACCATTATTTTGGTTTTGCTCACATTCACGCGTAGACCCCTTTTCTTACAATCTTCTGTCATTGTGTCGACTAGGGTCTGCAGGTCAGTCGCTGACTGTGCCAGCAGGACTGCATCATCTGCATATAGCAGAGCAGTGACCACTGAGTCGCCCATCTGGACTCCCACATTCATATCGTTCAACCTTTGGAGACATTTATCCAGATATATGACAAACAGCCTGGCTGACAGAACGCACCCCTGCTTAACGCCGATATTGACGTCAAACCAAGGCGACATTCCATCGTCCAGCCGCACACAGGCTCTACAGCTCATGTAACTGGACTGCACAGCCTGTAGCAGTTTACCGTTAATACCATACTACGGTAAAATGTCCCAAAGTTCCTTTCGTACAATCGTATCAAATGCTCTCTCCAGATCCACAAAACTGCAGAAAACCCTTTGACCTAGAGCCAGATGCTTCTCCACAATGTTGCGCAGAGAGAACACTTGGTCCATACATCCCCTTCCACTCCTGAAACCTCCTTGTGTCTCACACAGTCTCTGAACTTAAATAAAACGGTAGAATTTAGACACAAAGATGCTTTAATTGCGTTTTGAATCAATATTGCTTATCCATTTTCTTAATAGACCAATCAAAGTTTACATTTTTCAATAAAATATAACATTAAGTAATAGAAATAAAACTCTTCGTGTTTACCCGACTCATGTGGAGTAAAGCCGAGCACCAAGTGGAGTAATGACGAAGTAGTATATAATATCATAATTACGACAGAAATCACATTTATAACCCGCCGACGATGAATCTGTACATTTTTTTTCATGGGCCCGTCATCGCGGGATTCATTTATTTATCTTCTTCTTCTTGTTATGTATTGGCAATCAGCTACATATACGAGCTATTGGTGCCAGTGTCAAGTTATAAATATTTTCACGTTTTTAGTCTTTCAAGTCAGTCGTTGTCTAAGTCAAATTGTCACCATTAACAGTGCAATGGCCACACTGTTAATGGTATCTTGTGGGAATTTTGATGGAAAACGAAAACATTGTAAAGCACTTTTATATGATATTTACTACATCCCAGTATTTCCGCACATCATATTACATTAAATGCCATCAAAATTATCTAATATAACACGTTAAAACACTAAGATATCGAATATAATACAAGAGCACCACATGACGTTTTCAAATTCCCGTCAAAAGTCCCCATTTATTTATCTTTATCATGGAAGTAATAAGTACTCTGTACAACAGGAATGAGCTGTTGTCGCAAAATTGAAGCCGAGCGAGAGCTCAGAACTGTATCTTTTATCCCTCTCTGGCGATGGTGACCATATTGAAATAGGATTTAAGGACAATAATTATAAAAAATATTTGTGATCTGACATCAGCAGATCATTGCTTCAGATGGATTTTAATCGAAAATGCTAATTATAAACTTGCTCTTTGTGGCACTATACATTTCCTGTTTTTGCTTGCTTTTCACACTCGTGTCATATAAGTAGGTACTTATCTACTGGTCCTTGTGGGACACGACATGCAGCTGGACTGAGATAAAATTACGATAAGCTGGTGCGTGGTATATTTAATTAAGAAAAATCAGTTAAGTTTACATTTAAGTTTAATTCTAAATTAGACATTGCTAAATAAGACAGTCTTGTGAAGTTTCTGCCGAAAACCCAGCTTATTCCTTATATGTTTCATTGATTCTAATTTTGCATTGAGTTAAACGTAAATTGAGATATGAATTCGCTAACGCCTTCACCAATAGAATATCATGTGGATCTTCAAATATAGATTGAGGAGGATGTGCTGATTCTAACGATGTATGTAGTTTGCTATAAAATTCTCGGACGACATACCTACATGATAATTTTATTTTAGTTTACGTTTTTTAACGATTGATTTAATAATGTAATAAACATTGTTCTATGATGTTGTGATCCAATAACACCACACAATTTGAACAAGAAATTTTGTGAATCATCCCATTCACGATATATCCAGCAATATAAAAAATAATGTTCAGTTTAAAATCTGAAACACAAGCGTTATCTACGAGATCTAACAAATCATCTATTGATGTCGATCATGTTGACTGATCTTTATTACATTCTTCCACAATAGCTTTCTTTTTGTTCCTAAATTTTCTAAAAAACTTAATGTTAGGGGCATTAAGATCTTTAGGAAATTTGAAATCTAAACAAAGTTATTTTCATAAAAAAATAAAAAATACATAGGTATTTAAGTTATTTGTTCTTGAACTAGGATTGAATAGTCATGCATGGTCACCGTAATTCTTCACTAACAAATTATGTTATTATTATTATTTACGATTTCATGTGGGGTTGTCAAGTCAGGTGTCCGTATTTCATACATATAAAAGAAAACCTATACTCCAATCGCAAAATATTTGCGTTAATAAGGTTTTATACTTAGCAACAAATAATATTGCTTTAATATGTCGGTAATAAATTATTATTTATATTTAAAAACATTTTAGAAGTAAATGTTTTTACTTCATTACATTACATCAATCGCATATTTTTCTACCAACAAGGAAAGGATTGAAATCAACTTAACTCTGGCAATTCTAAGTCCACTGTTAGAACGGGACATAGGGTACACTGGTTGCCCTCTCACTCGGCTTCATTTTTATTTTGCGCGCAACAAGACTCTTACTACCTTAGCATAAGGTTTTATTTTCTTTATTTTTGCTGCAAAATGCACAGATAGAGCTCATTCCTGTTGTACAGAGTACTTATTACTTCCATGGTTCCAGCAAGACGACGCAGTCGGACTTTTGCGCGGTATGTTCGAAAATCGCATAATTAACCGAAACAGCGATGTCAAGATGTGAAAAATATCCACCCGTCTTTTTATAGCAATTTTAAAACGCAACTTTTTCGTGGGCCACCCCTTTTTTTGAAAAAAAGCTATTTTCACGGGTTCGTATTTTATTTGTAATTACCCGACGTTTCAAATACTTTACAACGTTCATGGTTACGGGAGAACTGTGACAGTCTTCCCTTCATCATGGACGCTATAGCTATAGAGTATTTGAAACGTTGGGTAATTAAAAATCATATACAAACGCTATAAAATCCGTAAAACAGGTTTTATTTCAAATATATAATACTCGCGTAAACATAAGACATCATTATATCCTAATGTAAGCCTTAGCATTCTTCAAAATGGCATTTTTTGCATTAGAATTCTTTTTCAATTATATAAATAAAATAGCGTTCTCCTCGCAGCTTTACTTGAATCTTACTCTTTTACCACCAAAAATGTGATACCGTCCCCAGGAAAAGCCCTGACAATGCTGCGAAAGGCAATACGGTCTGTGCTACCAAACAAAAAATAGCAGTATAACAGAATCTGCTCTAATATGTATGTATATGTATAACTATTCGATGCACCTTATTCTGTTTCTTTATGCATGAATCTATTTAATGTGGGCAGTTAAAATACCTACTTTTCTTCTATATTCATTCATTTAAATATATTAATATTATTTTACAATAAGATTTTTATTTTATTACAATTTTTGAAAAAGCTACTATTTGTTATATTTGTAAATCCAAAAAATTATAGATGCGACTCGCATTCGATAATATTTATATGTAATAAAATAACTATTCACTTCACTATTGTAACCTGTCAACCATCACATCAAGTCGCTAGTTTAGGTATTCATAATTATAGAAAATCTGATAAGAAATAGCTGTTAATGTTGACCATTTGCAATACTACAATAAAATTAATTAATACGAACATTTCATAGAAATTCAAAATTGGCAATCATACACAATAGGTCATTGATCTCAATCTGAACTAATATCTAGATGTCAATAGAGTCGAGTACTTTCAAGTGCATTCAACTAAATACTATTTTTTTAAATATGTACCTAGTAATAAGGGCATCATAAAATATTTTTAATTATATAAACAATTAATCTATCTTATGCCTTCGTCCTTATTAACTTTGACCAGCAAACAGGATAAAATAAGTAGCAGTGAAGTGGATAAATATTTACCAAGAACGTGGAACGAGTAACAGCCACAGACTAGTTGTATTCAGTATTATAGTAGCTTGCGTAGCAAGACGGCACTTGCAGTATCATTCATAGATAATACTCTATAAATTAAAGATTATCATAGAGAAAACAGGCTCTTAAGTTAAACTAAAAAGTAAACTACTTAAAGGATTATTTTTAAAGGGCTATTCTAAATTTGTTAAGTCAGTATTATTTCCTAAGAATTAAAGATGGCTGGGTGTATATACTGGCATAGGTCTGAAAATCCAGCAGTTTGATTTTGATATACACGTATTGGCTATATACAACAGAGACCCAGGATATACCCATTAGGCACCGAATGAGTCCGTATGACTGAAATCCAAGGAACATACTACTTTCTGACGAGAGCTGAAATCATATGAACTACCCATGCCCATACTCACCTATACCTGATCGTACAGGTACGGTTACATGACGCGGTCCTTATATGATAACAACGAACGTTCATTAGCACTCATGGTTGACCGGCCTTTTTATTGCGGTGGACTATGGAGGTAGTCACGCCCTGCCAAATCGGTCCGGGGCGACGGAAAAGACGGTGCGCGATCCCATAGGCCCACCCTACAAAGCGCTTATCTTCGTCGCGCGAGCGAGTCACCGGCACCCGATCTTTGTCTTCGTTGGCCCACTCAGCGGTTTACTCTCGCGGGTTCCTCTCGAGTCGATGCCCCGATATCTTTCACCGTCGGGGCATCATCCTCACGCGGTGGCCTCACTTCGGGCGACTAGACCAATCCCCGGTCCGATCACCCAATTTCTCGGCTAGGGCGGCATCAGGCCCAGATATAATATATATTCGCGCCTGCGCTACCCAAGAACGGCCGACCGACCTCCATATAGGAAACTAAATTATCAAACGGTTATGGTGTCTCCCATTCCTGCCCATTTTAAAAAGATTAGGCGTAGTACTATTTATGCATTTTAGTATATCAAAAGTAAGATATTGCTTAATAATATTTTAATTAACATTTATTTTCAATTTCTTTATCACGGAAAAGGGTTCCTTTTTATATTTTCTCTTTATTATACATTTATAAAGGTGACAGTAATTGTAGAATGGTTGAATATATTTTGATTTTATTAGGTATTATATGTATATTTGGGCACGTACTCATATTATGTGCCCCTTTTTTTACAATTTTAACCCCGCCCCCATCTCAGTAACCATCCGTAGTATGCGGCCAAGAATCAATTTTATTCGAACTAGGGGTGTCCACTTTGAAAAAACATTGATGTTTTTATGGATTCGATAAATCGAAACTGTACATCGATGTCTTTCGATGTATCGGATGAAAACATCGATGTTTTGTAAACATCGAGTACTTTTTCTAAAATATATTACAAAGCTAAAGTCATATCAAAAGTGATACTTCTCAAAACAGGTCTTCTTTCTAGAGTGAAAATGTTTGTATTTGAAAGTTATGAAAAGAGCTAAATCCATTATTTTATTATAGTTTAAGTAACTCATAGACAACTCACTGACTCTTTCATGCTTGCGTAGTGCTGCCAATATCATCAGTGCTTCCAACTGCCTACATCATTTCTATGTTGGACAAACCGGCACGGCCAGATTTTTTAAAATCTTTATTGGTATATTTTATTATGACTTTATTTTCGATAATATTTAAAAAAAAAAAAATATGTTTTGTGGCATTTATATTCATTTTCACTTCAAAACAACATTTACTTAATGCACAATTACACTGTCTTATATAGTGCGACATTTCGATACTCTTAAAAATATATATATTTTATTAAATATTGCCAATTTTATTTATATGCCAATTTTATGAAGTCGACCAAAATGTGCAATAATTCACGAACGCAGATGCAGTGCGGTTGAAAATAGATTTTGTGTTTTTGTGCCGAAACCGGTACCGAAACTAGATTTTCCTGAAACTTGTCAAAATTCAAACCCTAGTGACTGACCAATATTCGGTTGCTCACTAGAACCGAATTAATGTTACTGTCATTCCCACAACTGACATTTCTTCGTAGAAGGTATTTGTATTAAAAATATACATTACGGATTTCTTCACAACCGTATTTGTTATGTATTTGTGACACTAGATGGCATGCTACTATGAATGAGTTACCTAAGATAAACATCATCAACATTTCATATATCGTTCATTCAAGTCGTATTTTGTTCTGTCAGCAATTCACAATCATATTCACAATTCACCTTCATTCATTACTCGAGGTATTAAAAATGGTGGTTAAATAGTTTATGTGTGGAAAATTCGTGAAATCAATATAAAAAGTGTCCAGATGTTCCATAAAAAATCAGAGTTATAAAATGTCCACTCCTGTAACAAATCGTAAATACGGAGCGCAAAAAATACGTCTTACTAGTGAGTGTTTTACTAACTAACCATTTCCGCTTTTTGATACAATTATTATTTTAGATGGACTATGTTACATTCCTTGTAAATAATTTATTTTATTATTTGTGTTTTAGTACTATGTGCACGGAATCTAGTCAGGAGAGATCTTTTTCGTAAGTATTATTACATAAATTTGATCGCAATTAGACCAGTCTTCAAGGTGAGAACGATGTGACATGCGATGAAACTTAGTTTGATACGCGATAAAGACTGCTTCTTATTTTTTAAACAACTTGTTATTATTGATAATACTTTTAAACAATAACATTACAGGTTTGCCAGATCCATTTGCAAAAATATCTGTTGACGGTAGTGGACAGGTGTATTCAACTAATACTGTTAAGGCAACCCTTGATCCAAAGTGGAATACACATTACGATCTTTACTTAACTAAAGGAGATGGTATTACCATTAGGTATGTAATCTATGTTGACTATTTTTTATCCTTACCTGTATTCCATCTATTCTAATGTCCAGGCTGTACTTAATAACATATTGTTACTTTAGTACAAATGAATGAGCAGCATCCAACTTAGATCTTAGCAGTCGAGCTTTCTTGATAGCTATAAGAAAATACCACCAATAAAAAACTTTTTAGATTACGGTGTATTAATAAAAACATTTTAATAATAAACATATGATTTTTAGTATATAAAATGCATTGTGTTTCTGTAAAATACTACCACATATATTTATTTCAATGTTTATGCAATACAGATGACCTATATATGTATATATTTAGTTATCTCTCATAGTTCTTATCATTGATATATTAAAACTTTAGATGTCAGATACTGAAAAAAGAGTGAAAGTGTATTGGATTAATTTAACAATCCTTTTTTAGAGGGATCTGATGTATATATATCATTATTATGAAAAAATACATTCATTTGAAAAATAAAACATGCTGCATATTTTATTGAATATATTTAGAAATAACATGGAATGAATAAATGAATAAAGCTTTATGAAACCCTACTAGGAGACTGGCATGCATGGAAATAATGTTGCATTGCAAGTGCATAATATGTTATGAAAATAATATTGCACATTATGAAAGGCAAAATGGAGGTTTTAAAACTGTGTCAGTGATTGCTAGGTTTGTCCACCATAGTTATATGATGAAAGTACAGTCAAAACCTGTTATAACGACATCAAAGGGGCTGCTCATATTCAGTTGTAAAAACCGATAGTCGTAACAACCGGTGATGTTTAATGTGTATTGTGCAAGTACAAACAAATCCATAGGTAATTATTGGAAAAATATATTCATTCAACTATGTACATTTTGTTTATTACACATAAGTACAATGCATATTATTTTTCTGTGTGCATAAAATCGGTAATTTTAGTCTATTTGGAACACTTCTGTGCAAAGATAGTTTGTAATTCACGTTGGATTTTAATTAACGTATCGTCATAATTGCTCTGGATGTGGAACTGTTCATTAAAAAGAACAATCTTTCTTAATACACTAACAGCAACAACAAAAGTAACAAAGTAACTGAAGAGATATGAAGAAGCGCGCTTTGACTCTACTGCATGCACATGTTTTGTTTCTAAGAATTAGAAAAGACTCTACACTAAACTAAATCCTATTGTTTTCTTTTCTGATTTTAATAGCCATTGAAGACACATGTGGATACCTATTCAAATTGTTTACAATACAGCTTAGCCGGTCGTTCTAATAGATCTAATTCTCCGAAATATTAGTTAAATGTGGTTGTTTAATGAGGTATGTCATTATTAGCAATGTCATAAAAAGCAATGATTTTGATAAGGCCGCCATATAGCATTCAGCCGGGACCTTTGTTCTGGGTTATTATAATGGGCATGTTGTTTTAAACAATGTCGCAGTAAATGGTTTTGACTGTAATCATATTGGCAGAATTTTTCAGTAAATGTCAATAGTTTTAAAGATTGATAGATGCTGGTGTGAAAAATATGGACTTTCATTAAATAGGTTTTGTATTAACTGCATAATTATTGTTGCATTGACTTTTAAGCATAAAAGGATTCTATTAGAAAATAATAATATGTTCTAGAATGCTATGTTGCTAGTTATTAAATGATAAAACCCAATACACAAACATCCTTTTTTAGTATTGTACATATATTTTTAGCTTTAATGTAAACAAATTTAGTTTGCAATCATTTTCCTTAACTGTTAACAGGAGAAAATAGACTAATACTGTCAGTATATTTCATGATTTAAGGCATATACTTATCACTCTTACTGGACTAAAAGACCATTTAGCTAGTGACATTATCACTACACTATGAATTTCATTATTCTAAAAAAAACAAAACTAAATGTTGCTATTAGAAACAAAAGCATATCACCTTTGTTTCTTATTGTTGAAAATAAATTCTTACACTGTATAATTATCTTGTCAAATGATCCAAGTAGGTGGTGGTTAGAAAAATAAATGAAAGTATTTTATTTTTGTAACTACTTGGCGAATTTAACTTCCTATGTTTAGTTTCTGTCTAATATTTCATTTGTATTATTCAATGAGTGATGTCACTGGGTATGTTTTCCTTATATAATGTTATTTATATTATTTCTTTTTTTTTACGTGTCAGTGTATGGAATCAAAGAAAAGTCCACAAGAGACAAGGTTCTGGTTTTTTGGGATGTGTTCGAATTCAACCATCAACAGTACACAAACTCAAGGACACAGGATGTAAGTCTACAATTATTGCTACTGCTTTGGTACAATGGCTCATTAATTAATCAACTACTTATATAATATATTATTGAAATTATAATTGCTAATTTATTATGATTATATTAGATTCAAAATAAATTAGTTATGCGAGGTAACAGTATTCAAGGATATAAAATTATGCTTCAAATTTATAAAGTCAAGTGTTTCTTATGTTCACAATAAAAGGTTTAACTGTACAAGGGTATTATAATATACTCAAAAGGTTTTATAATTAACATGTCCTGCAGAGCATGGAACATGTAGTAGTAATTATTGATAATCAAAATTAGTTAATATTTCCTATACATTTGGCTATGTAATACTTAATCAAATGCATCTGTGCTATTGGTGTGATTATGTAATTTTTGGCACAACTGTTCACAATATATGTATACATAACAAAGTTATCTCATTGCTATAAAATTACATAAGCTCTATGTGAAAACTCTTATCTTTCGTTTAATTAGTCTTTTGTGTAAACAAAGGCTAATTAAATGCATGTTTGTTAGTTTGCATGCATTTAGTTACTTTGATTGAAGGATATGTTTTGGAAATGATTTTATTTACACAAAAAAAAAACTTTATAATTTTTTTTAAGATGAATACTGATTTTCCTTAATTGCAATTTAATTATAATGTTTTGAAGTAACATAAGAGCATTTTGACCATCTTCTTACTTGTCTTAGATTATTTTTCATTATACAATTACTATTTAAGAACATATGATGCCATGGATGTAAAGGAAGCGGTACCGGTGGATGACCCAATGGAAATGGGGAGGGATTATGGTGGGCACACACTGTCCTTCCGTCGCCCCGGACGGAATGGACGACGTTTGTCCAGACCATAGCCTAACTAAAAAAAAGAGCATAATTATAATAATACTGCTCTAATTTCATACCCACTCCACATTTCAATGCTATGAGTGTGAATATTGTATTGAATAATTATCCTTAAATCTGCTTGACAAAAGTGGGAATATAATTGAGATACAATATGTGGCTGTTGACTCTTATTAGCGATAAACATATTGATTTTAGTCAAAAAATAATATAACTCAGTAATATTAATATTTGTGTAATTAGAAAACTTTTTACACTGCTCCATTATGAAGACATCATCAGACTCCTTGTTGGTTCAGTCACATAGAAAGAGCGATCCTTCAAACTGTATCTCTAGAATTTGCTGAGAAAGCAAGTGCAGTTTTTTCTCCTTTCAAATATATTCTTGCCCTTCGATAAATGCAGGTTCCGGTAGATTTCGTAGCTAGGTGACTCCAAAGTAGTTATTTGTATTGTTTTTTTACTTTCATCATTATCTCAGCTTATATATGCCCTACTGCATGTTTGGAGCCTCTCTATAACAGGAAGGGAAATTTATCTGCTCTATGCAACCCTGGTCAGAGTTGGTATAGAATGTCGGTGTTTCTTCTCTTGCATCAATGTTATCTTTGTACCATATCAATTAATCGCCTTTTAGGAATATCTATGGGCAAGAAAGGGTGTGATAAATTCTATTCTTACTCTGTCACCACATGTATTGTTATACAGACCAATGTTTGGAGTTATGCGATGATGATGGCGAAACAAGTGGGGTACGGGGTCAAGTAATTGTTTCGCTTGTATCACGTGACACGGCCCGGGGAGAACCTGCCACAGCCGCAGGTGAGGGATCACCCCTTGCTGTAGTGGGCCCTGCAGGAGATGTTAGAGCACCAAGAGACCTGCCTTCTACGCCGGCTGCACCAGCCATTAGGCCAGTTTTACCACTGCATTGGGAGGAACGATTTACCTCTAAAGGCAGGTTAGTAATCACGACTATGTAATGAGATAATTATGTAATTGTCAACGATACGACATTGGTGTACTTACTTTCTCGTCTATCTTCATAATAATAATAGAATTCATTCATCGCTACATTCGTCAATCTATCATCGCCTACTGCTGATACTAAGTTTCCTCACAAAGGTAATCGCCACACTTAGCAAGTGTTTTGGCGATCGCAGTTGTGATTGCAAGTTTCCCAGGAGTGTTCTGCTGCCCATACTCTTCAGTCAAAAAGTCAAAAATAGTAGACATGCGCGAAACAGTACTTCGCGAAGTGATGTTATATGGCATAGCATTTCGTGCCGAGTAATATTACATTTTACCATCACTTCAAACATTACACATGACATTTGATTTAATATAAGCCTTAATGTTCTAAAAATAAAGCTCAAAATAAATAGTTATCGACCGCAGGCGCAGCGCGGTCCAGTCGTTCTATCCTTCTCACTCTCCCGAAAAGACACACGGCGCGTTTGAGAGATAGATAACCATTACCAAATTACCGAACATTGCAGAAATATAGAACAGTACACAAGTGTTCGGCGTCATGTTTAATGTGATGTGTGATGTTTAATGTCATGTCATGTTTAGTCGCGCAATGTGTAATATGACAGTACGCGGTCGGGTAATACTACGTGTGATGCATCATTCGTATTACTTACACATGTCTAAAAAATAGGCTGTGGGATTATTCTCATCTAGATTTTATGACTAACGGACAAAGAAGTCGTGATGATGTAGGTACACTGAGTCGAGTCATAAAGATAGGGATCTTAACTCATCACTAGATTCATTCCATTTTAATGTATTTTGCTTTTTTATTTACAGACCTTATTATGTAAATCATACAACGCGCAGCTCGCAGTGGGCGCGACCCTCTAGTGATGGCTCTACGACACTGGTTCCGGCCTCATCGCCGCCCTCATCCCCTACCCCCGCAGCTACACCCTCCACTCCCGCGTCCCCTGTGTCTCCATCGTCACCCATGTCGCCGGTGTCGCCTGCGTCTGATACCGACGTCAATTATGCCACTTCCATTTCCTTAAGGTATTTTTTATTTATAATTTCTTTTATTATATTGCAAACGTAATAAATAATCGTCATACTTAGTAGGCAGTTTGGCTATCGCAGATGGTGTTAGTCATGTATAACTTTCCCAGTAGAGTGCTACTAGCTAATTCATTTATGATCCTCTCTTGTGGAAGTTTATGTCTAACGCTGTACATTGAATGGCTGGTGGATGGATAAAAGTTTCCTGTCTGCCATAGTTGTAACATCCCACTACTGAGCTCGTGTCGCTTTGATACAGATACAGTTACATATATTAAATTATTTCGGATTATTCGATAATTTCGGTTACGGTTATATTGGATTTTTAGTTAATTGTAAAATGGAAATACTAAATGTGGTCATTATCATATTATTCCTCTTTAAAGAAAACCTATCGTAACCTACCTTAAAAAAATAAATCGTAACATTTCTAATACAGACATCGATCCTATCAGAAATTATTTGAAACTTATAAAACATATCCAATTTATTTTTATTTCGGATATCCAATAGTTTCGGTTACGGAGATCCATAACATCCCTAATGTAGATGATATCCGTCCAAGAGAATGAAAACCCTTTATGACCCATAGTATTTCAACCGTTTGACCTTGATATAGTAGATTAATTACTCTTTCTTTGTAGGGGAAGTTCAAACCCAGCAGTGGGACTTGTATGAACTGATATGATAGTTAAAAATTAGAGGACTGCTGCATAAGAAATACAAATAATAACCTGTACAGGAAATTTAAATGAAATGTAGTTCTAATTACCGTTTTAAATAAGAATATGTATATTTGTATATTACGCTTTCATGCCTTAACTACTTAACATTGAAATTTGATGTACACATTGTCAGCGGTACATAAAAGGCTGTGGGGGTACCTTTCATCTTGGAAAAGATACTTATATGCCGTATCCAATATCCCAGGGAAAATTGGCAAAATATATCTTAAACGAAGCTGGGGTAGCTATTTGCATAAATAAAGCGCTAATCATGTTTTGATGGAGACTATAATTGAAAAGCAACCTTGTAAAATGAAGCAGTTTTCAGGTCATTGCTAAAGCCAATTTGACTAAGATAAAATTGAAAAATTCTATTATATTTTCTAGACCTGAACCACAACCGCAAACAGCGGTACGTTCACGACAGCTCCCCGTCGCATCGCCCCCTAGCAGCCCTCAAATATGCAACCCTGTCCCACCTGCCACGCCTGCTACTCCAATAGCTGCCACTGATTTACCACCGGGTTATGGTAAGTAACAACGATTTTAAAATAAGCATAAATTTTATACTTTCTGAACTAATTCCAACATTTTTTGTATTTTTGATGATGTATTAATTTACCCAGTTCATATAATTTTCATTTTTACACTAGTGTCCATCATATCAGAAGAAAATTGATGTAAATACTTGCAAGACAGGATTTTAATTTACTTTCTATCTCACTGATGCTTGCGGCTACTATTTCCCGCAACACATTCTCACCGTTGTAATGACTGTAAGCCAAAATTCTCAACAGTTTTCATGGATCACGAATTAACATAAGATCACGCTCATATTGGCAGAGATGCGTACAACTGCTCAAGGGCAGGTGTACTTCTACAATGGTGCGACTGGTGCTTCGACTTGGCACGATCCACGAGTGCCGGCGCACTTGCGTCACTGCGCCGCTGCCGCCGGCCCGCTGCCTCCCGGTTGGGAAATGCGCCACGCTCCCTCCGGCCGGCCCTACTTCGTTGATCACAACAATCGAACTACGCAGTTTACCGACCCACGACTTGCGCTCTCCGTAAGACTTGTGAGTTGTGATTTTGTATGTTTTTAATACTCTTATTAGCTTGATTAATACCTCCTGAGTTCTGAGAATCCAACCGAGTAAGAACGCCGTGCAGTTATTAAACAAATATAAGATACTAAATTTTAACCGCGACCTCGTCCGCGTCAAAGACGAAAATTGGTCTAATAGGATTTTAATTGATTTTTTAATTTATTGATTTTGTTGTATAATTTATTGTTGTGGGTTTTAATATCTATAAAAGATATGTAGGATTAAATAAATATGAAATAATAAATATGGTAGGGATTAAATAATGGTTTTAAATATATATATGAAAATATTTCATATTTTGAATGCTAAAAGTGCGTCACCTCTCTAAAGCATAGAAACCTTTAAATGACGTCCTGATATAATATGGTGACTCCCGAGACTTTCCAAATGCCTATTTAAATTCTCCTTACTAAGTTGTATATTACAAGTGACTAGTTAAGATTGACTGCTCCTCTTGCTCTATCTACATTAGCGTGACAAAGAGCTGATATTCGATTCACTTTCACTTGTCGCACGTTACTTTTGTACCACATGCTAGGCCTGTATCTATGTAATAGGATATTTCAATGTGATTTTTACAGAATTTAAGGCATTTGGTCACAATATGCCATTGGAGGCCAATAGTTAAGTTGCTACGCCATCTGCTAAGTCAATTCATCCCTTTAGCGCAGGATGTTTTTAAAAGTATTATTAAAACTCAATTGTTATTAATTTTATTATTCTAGCCTCCAACTGAGCCTGCGCCAGTATCAGCTTCGACTCCCGTCGCCGTCACTCCACCGCAACCATTAAGTGAACCACTCGACGCTGAAGCGTTACCCAAATATAAACGTGACCTGGCGGCGAAAGCAAGAGTCCTGCGTGCTGAGTTACAAGCTTTACAACCACAAACTGGACATTGTAGAATAGAGGCTAGTGAAATTTTTAAGCCCTTAAGTGGGTACTGCTTTTTCTGGCAGGGTAATCTGCCCATGCCGATGGAAAGCAGCATGCAGCCTCCTAACCCACTGTATTGCCTCCCCAGCGCCATTGGCTGGCTACTGGTGCCGCTTCCTTGACATCCGTGGCCGTTCCGGCGGATTACCTTTTCGGGTATCATCCCCATTGACGTTACTTCGTGTAACGTCCGCTCTTAAGCGGTCGGCTTCTCTGTGGCTGGTAAACTAATCCCCAGTCCATCCACCCACGATCTCGGCTAACGCGGCACAGGCAAATTATAAGGGTCACCCCCAATTTAAGAATACAATGTTTCACAACCTTCACTTTCCTGTCAATTCGTAAAAACCGGCTAAGGACACACTAAAACAATGAGCGCCGGCACTCTTCTGGAAAATTTTAACCTATCAAATCATTTATTATACATAAGCGGCGGGGCTTATGTATAATAAATGATTTGATTTGTTAAAATTTAGCCCCATAGCGGCATTTACATATTATTATTGTCAATTATACATTATTTTTTAAAATTAATTTTAATTAATCTACCACCCGATCGGAAAGCAGCCACAAACTGAGAAGATCCGGCAAGAAACTCAGTAGGCTCATCTTTTTTTAATTATATATTTTCACGAAAGTGATTGGATTGGCAACAATGACTGCCATCGTCAACCGCATGATGTCGTGATGATTATACCACTATTGAGAAGACCATTATTAAGGTACGACTAGCAGTAATATTTTGTGTATTCTTCTACCTACTTTTCATAGCGAATTGTTAGACGAAAGTTTACCCTCGATATGACTACAAAACGTAATTTTATGCTAACTGCCTCCAAAAGCTCCCGTTTACTAGGTATGAGACCTACACTGATAGTCCAATAAGTTGTTGACACGCAAAAACAATCCTTATTTGTAGTTGTTCAGTCGAACATTGTAGGCTGCGTGACTGATATAGTCACACTCTTTGAAAATTGTATAATAATCACAAATAACTCTTCTGTTAGTATTTTTATATATGTAACTCTCCTCGTAGTGTTTGTGACTGAACTCCTTTTATACGATTGGATAGATGGTCTTGATAAATTTTGTCTTTAGGTGTGTCTCTGAATGGTTTGATTAAAAATACGCTAAGTGCGGCTGCAATCGAGTGGATTTATTTAAACTGAGTAACGTCCTTTGGGTATAGATAAAGGTTTGAATAATATATATTATATATTGTATCAATAATATAGGCTTTTCTTTTCAGGTATCCCGAAATGAAATACTAGAAGAATCGTACCGACTCGTAATGAAGTTACGAGGTAAGGAGCTGCGAAAACGTCTCTTGGTCAAGTTCCGTGGCGAGGAAGGTCTCGACTACGGTGGCGTCGCGCGAGAGTGGCTCCACCTTTTAGGCAGAGAACTATTCAACCCACATTATGGTCTCTTCCAATATGCGAATTCCGGAGATGACCGATATGCCTTGCAAATTAATGCAGATTCAGGGGTAAGAATATCATTTAAAATCTCTATTGTTTGTTAAATATCGTTTATAATCGTGTGGCAACAGGTTAATAATAAAAATATAAATCCTATATCATACCCATGGTAGTACAACTACCGAAACCAACTAAGGGAACAACAGGAGACAATGGGCAGCTGCGCTCACCTACGAAACTTATAAGGCCATTTACGATCACCCAATCATTATAGAGCTTTGGGGCCTATATTAGTGGATGGCTAAAAATATCATAATCTTTATGATGTAATTATGTGCCCCCAATCAATTTTATAACGTTTCTCGTTCTTTATAGGTGAACCCTGAGCATCTTTCATACTTTCATTTCGCGGGACGTATACTAGGAGTTGCGCTGTTCCACGGCCACCAACTAGACGCGGCATTTACGGCACCTTTTTACAAGCAGCTACTGGGCAGACCAATCACTTTGCGTGATATCCGCGACGTAGACCCTGAATTACACCGTTCGCTCTCTTGGATGTTGTAAGTTGTATATTTTTGACTTAATATCATAAATCTGAAGGATTTGTTTGTGTGAATGCATTAAACTCTTTGATCCTATACTTCTTTTTTGCGATATATCGAAACAGGTTTTAGGCCCTATATATCCATGCAGAGAAATGTGTATAAAATCTAGCAATCCGGAAAAAAATATGGTGACAATTGGACGTCATGCACTGTGTTTTGACTAGATAGCAACTGCTGAGATAACAAAGATGGCGGTTGATGTAATACGGATGTTATTAATATCGTGAGATGACGTGGTTGTTCAAACAAAATAGTAATTTTAAATACCTTGGTACTTCCATCCATCCAAGCGAAGCTGCTAGCATAGCTGATCATTTGAAACTTTTTGAAATAGACTTTTTGATATAATATTAATGATTGCATTTTCAAATAGGTTAGGTCTGCTCGTCGTAAAACTTAGCTAAAGAACCATGTTCTTCGACCTATTTTAATAAGGAACGGTATGTGTGCGTAGACGTCAAAATAAATTTAGATAATGACAATATGACGATCATAAATTGTAGATAGTTTTGCTAGAAATCAATGCTGGAAAAATTAACTGCTGATATGATGAAATAGTTACAAAAAATGTATTCCCTTTATTCTCAAGTAAGTTTACGTACATGTAAAAAATATCTAATGTTTCAGAGAAAATAGCATCACGGGCGTGATAGACACCACATTCTCGGTAGAGTGCTCGTCATTCGGCGCTGTACGCAGCGTGGAGTTGCGGCCTGGGGGCGCCACTGAACCTGTGACAGACTCCAACAAGCGTGAATACGTACGCCTGTACGTAGCGCATCGTTTCACACGCGGTGCTGAACGCCAGTGGTTGGCGTTACAACGCGGTCTCGCTGATGTAGTACCACCGCAGTTATTGCGGCCACTCGCTCCTCGTGACTTACAGCCACTATTGGCTGGCCGTGCCGATCTAGACCCTGCGGACTGGAGACGCCATACCCGCCTTAAACATCTTGCACCCGATGCTCCACTACTACAGTGGTTCTGGGAAATTGTCGAAGAGTTTGATGCAGAGATGCGCGCGCGATTGCTTCAATTCGTGACGGGATCTCGCCGCGTGCCATTAGCCGGTTTTAAAGCGCTCCAAGGTTCCACAGGTGCTGCAGCACCGCGACTTTTCACGCTGCACTTAGTCGCTGACGCGTCACCTGACTCGTTGCCTAAAGCGCACACATGTTTCAACCGTCTCGATTTGCCACCTTACCCTGCCAAGGAGAAATTCCGTGATAAATTAACGCAAGCAGTTCTCGAAACGGCTGGTTTTGCTGTTGAATGATTCTATTTCACTGTGTCTATTCTAAATTGTGTTCATTAATTACATTAGCCTATTGAATTCAATATGACTTTTGTAAATATTGCGATGTTCTATTGTTGCCTGGAACTTAATAACTAATTGATTTTTAAAAGAAATATCATGACAAGCTACTCAACCTGGTGAAGATTATATTACAGTAAAAAAAATAATAGTAAGTAATCAATAAATTAGACTATTTGGTTGTGTCATCGCTTAGTATAATTCTAACTGAAAAGTTATAGTACCAAATCGGGTCCATATGTAAACAATTCCAATAGATGGCATTGTAAAATGTTTCCCGTAAAGACTAGAATGTGTACGGGAAATTGATTACTGCCATATTAGATTAATTGGTAAAGCCATTGGAACAGATTTCCAATAGATATGGATTTGAATCCTGCATGTGGTAATTTCTTTTCTGTTCACAAATGAGTTTTTATAAAAAGCCTTGCATGTCAAAAAGTAATCAGTAATAATAGTGTCAATAGCACTATAAAATAAACTAGGGTTGTACTTGTAATGTTAAGATCATTAACACATAGTTTATATTGTTACTTCAAGTGCGATGTAATAACGCGATAGTATTCCGTATAGGTTGTATTTAATAAAATATATCTTTTAATGAAACATTTATTAATGGCACTTTAAAGGCGTGTATTTTGCTTGTGTTAAGAATTGTTATAAAGCTCAAACAACATTCTCTATTGCATGAATTAGTAGTAACTTTTGAAAATGTAGATCTATTTATATATTTCATTTGCCTCTAAACATCAATTGGGCTTCCGTTTTATAATAAATATAATAATTTCCATATTCATTCATTCTCTAAACTGTGTCGGAAATGTAAAATAAATAAACAGCATAATAATTTGAATTCTATTTTGCATGTACAAAATAGTTAATAATGGAATTAAGTATTTAAAATATTTTTGTAATTATTTGTACATAATATAATAAGTTAGTACAAATAAAAAGATATGCTCATGTTATGCATTTGTATTTTGGCATTGTAACTCCTTGATTTTTAGATTTTTTCTGAGACAAATAATATTCATCTCATGGAATCGCTTAGGTGCCTTATTATGTTAATAAAAAAAAACATAAGATTTATATCAAAAATCCCCATATATATATGTATTTTTGTGACTGTACTGTTTATTTGTATATGATAACGCCAATCTCTAATTAATACGAATTGTATATGATAACAAGTTTTATTAAGACATGTACTCTAAATTTGGTTAATATTTTTAAGTTTATTTATTACGCGTGTAATAAATTTTTAATTATTATAAGAAAAATAAATATGATATTCCTGGTGAGAGTCACGTCGTTTGTAGATTGAAGCAAACACTCCCAATTATTAATTTTAGAAGACAATGAAATAGGCGTGACTGTTACTTAATTATACCTAAGTTATTAGATTATAAGAAGGATCAGTGCCTTTACCTGTTAAAATGAATGACTAATTATAAAGCGACTGTCTAGTGATATAAAACTATTTATTAGTAATAATGTATATTTAAAATTATAACTATTATATTATTTTTTCTAAAATAGATGATTTCATTTCAATCTTATCATCATCATCTTGCTCTTATCCCAATTACTTGAAGTCGACCCAATATCCTCCTTCCATACAGCCCTATCAGACGTCATCTCTGCTTACTCCCTGTCTATCCATGTCATGCTTCACAAACTCCATCCATAATCTCTTGGGGGTCTTCCCTTACCTCTAATACCTTCAACTTTCATCCCGTTTAGTCACATGTCCATTTAATTTTAAACAGTTAATAAGTAATTTATAAATTACCGTCTTCATCAGCTCCATTTAAAATGGGATATGTACTTATTGTTAACTCGACTCTGCACGCTACTAATATCGTGATGGATGTCGCCGGTTTCAAGAAGCAATTATATATCGCTGTCCCCAGCGAATAATATCGTAACCAAAAACACAACATTTTACAGGAAAAATAAAAAACCGTTTTTTGATGATAATTTCTTAACAGGATTACATAGCAAGTTCGTCGGCATATCAAAAAATAATATATTTTTTTTATAATCATTTCTCTTATAAAAACAAAATATTGGCTTTACTTCCATAAAGTTATAACCAAAAACGTATATTACCAGAATTGAAATATAATTTTTACACTGTAATGCAACAATACGATTTTATTCGTGTAAACTATTGACAGTAACCTATACAGCAATAGTTAATTGCGATCGTCTTGACCGTAAAGTAGTGATGTTGATTGTAATGGTAACTTATTATTGCCATAGTATTAATTGCTCAAAACAATCTATTGTTGTAACAGTAAGTTGAGTAACGTTAATATTCCTTAGCAAAAGGAACACGTGTTGCTATTGTAAAAAAACATTACAGTTTGTATCACATTGCAAACATTTAGTACTAATTATTTGCATTATAAAATAAAACATTTACGAAAAAGAACTAAAAAGCATTTAATCAAATTAAGCAGGCACAACCATAAAACTTACATATTTTTTATTATTAGCACTGACATCGACATTTTATATAGATATTTTAGTCATCATTTCGATCAGATTCATCGACCTCATTTGAGTTTTGCGGTTCTGGGTTCCCACAGCTTGCAAGAGATTTGTAAAAACCATGATAATGTTTGGGTATAGCTTCGCTCGCGCATAATCCAAGTAAATCATCATAAAGAGGTTTAGGTATAGGAATAGGTTGATGATAAACCTGTTTTAGGACCTCGTCGACTACAGGTTCCACAAGATTTTTCGGTCGTCGTACACGCTTTGCTCTTAAAGTACCCTGATCAGTGTCCAAGTCAAAATAGTCTTTCCCAAAATCATATTTGAATTGTAAGACATGAGGTCTTAAATGAGACACTTTTATTTCCATAATCTTCGACCAAGAAATCTTCCTGCCTTGTGTATCTTTTAGCCAGTTTTTTCCAGATAAGAGACATTTTAAATCATAGAAGACACTTTGCTCCATTTCTTTTAAATTATATTTCTCACCTTTTACTTTTGCATTTAATATAACACTGTAGACTTGGTCAGGGGTATATAATACCTTATTCTTCATTGCGCGTTCAATACAAGAATGCATGTTATCACCCTCACTCTGGCTATGTCCAGTCTCAAAGAAACGGTGCGTTATACTTTGTAGTCCATAAGTTTTTAAAGCGTAAAGATACATGGCAAAAATAAACCTATTTTTGTTCTGTCCGGCGCAGCCATCAGAATAAAATGATATGTTTTTGATACCTCTTTGTGCTTCTTGTTGTATATATTGCAATAAGCAGCTTCCAATTTCATTTGCTCCTCTTTTGGCAATAGAGAGGTGCCAGACATAGCAATACCCCGACTTATTAAGTGTATCAAAGACTGTGAAATTGTAAATAGGGTATTTTCTTTTATAGTGGAAAATACCTACTTCGGATTGAGGCACACTGAGAACTTTTTCTAAATCGAAGACTGCAACGGTAGTACATGTTGAATCAACTGCAGCTTTTTCCTCTTGTTTTATTTTACGCACTCTATCTTTACGCTCCAGATGTGCTTTATAGTTTTCTTCTAAAACAGTTTTTTTTGTATCTTCAGCTTGTTCATATAAGAAACAAATTGCGCATAAATCCTTTTTAGGTTTAAAAAACGAAAAGCTATACCCTGTGTTAAAAATTGTTTCGTACTGCCGCTTTGTACCTTGATTTTCTGGTGAATAATTTTGATTTTTAAACCAGATTTGGTACAATCTATACATTTTTGAAATGTTAAGTAGCTCTGATAAATATTGTCTCCTAGAATTCTTTCTGACATAATGGGATTCTACAGCGGGAAATAGATTGATGTGCTTCATAATGGCTTCTTTTGCAGTAAGACTCATCTTATGAGGCCTATTTAAATGTGTTCCTCTCTCATCAGTCAAACTCTGATCTTTTTTTATTTTTTCTAATGCCGTGTAGACTACCTGTTCTGAAATCTTTAATGTGTTAAGGAAATATATCTTGCATACTGGTATATCACATCCATCCAAAGGAAAACTATATTTAATTGTTTGTGTTCTATTATTCTTTCGCTCCAGAGTAAGTCTTTTTATAGGATTAGTAATGATACGTCTAGTAATATATTGCCACTGCAATTCATGATTTTGAAGCTTGTAAAAAGCGTTGAAAAAACTTGCCCTTTGCTGAGAGGTAAACTTTTCACCGCATCTTTTTTTACATGAACATACCGGACCAATTGTCTTAGCTGCATAGAATTTATTAGAACGGCATCCTACATAAGCTTTGCCGGAGTTTTTCAGTTTCTTGTGTTTATTATCTTTCCATTCATTTTTATTACACTTTCGTTTTCTACTTCCATTCTGGTCTACTAAAGCCTCAGCGCCCTCATTTTGTTCAATCGTAGCGGATTCTGGTACCATTATTTTATTATTATTATTTTGATTATTTAAAATAGACGGCGATAATGGAATAGGTTGAACTAATTCTGTATCATTTAAACTTTCTAATACTATTTCTTGATAAGGAGTGTTCTGGTTGTTTATATTATCCCCGCATGTTACATCATTATTGCTGCTTGCCCAACTAGATAAACCATTGATGATCTCTTTATATTCTATGGTTGAATCATTTGTTTTCAGAGTAATGTCGATTTTATCTGGCGTCAAAGTTTTATTTTCTGCTAAATTTTCGGCTTGATCATAAATAATAGAAGAGCTCTTAGAATGCTCTTCTAGGTATTTTGACTCAAGAGAACAGTTGTCACCTTTGAGATCGGTCTTAGTTCCATTGTCATACTGTTGTGGAATATTCCTTTTATTCGAAATCTTGTAAATAGCAGATGGTGATGCTACAAAATCTACGTTATCGAAAACTAAAGATAAGTTAGAAATTGTTGACGGACTACGCATATTGCTCGAATGGATCATTTTATCTATAAGAAACTAATCTCCTCCAATACTAGAAGTTGTGCTTGGTGTGTCAGATCTGATTTCACGGTAAGGACTTGGTACATATTCTGAAGACTCTGGCGAACAATCTTCATTGTTGCTATCACGCTCATTGTATTTTTTTTCTGTTGTTTTCTCTGTAATAATAATAATAAAAATATATAAATATTTTCATTTATTAGCATTATTTATACTTCACAGAAATATAGAAAATAAAAATAATTACCTCGTGTATTGTATTTTTTTCTAATATTGACTTCTGTTTTTCGTGCTTCACGACTTGTTGTAGGGATTTCATTAATCTCTACTTCTTTTACTGGCTCTTGATGAGCAGAACTATCATCTAAAAATACAATCATGATATGTTAACAACAGCAAAAGTAGATAATAATATTTAGTCTTAATAAATTGTTTCAAGCTTTTATTTTAATGATGCCTATATAGAATTTATCTAATGATGAAGGTACAATAGTATAAAATAAATTACTTATGTAGGTAATTATTTGTATTAGAAAGCAATGGTAATTAATTTGCCCAAACAAATACTGATTAGCTTGACCTTGATGTAACTTATGTATATAGGTTGGTATCAATTTCATCTCATAATGAGATAGAAATATTCAACTAGCCAGCAATATCAATGTTAATACTATATATACAATGATTATATAATTGGCGAAAATATTAAATAACATACACCAAAAAACATAACATACAGATGAACATAGTACCTCCTCCTTTTTAGAAGTTGGTTAAAATGAAACTTACTTTTATCGCGGCAATTTGGTTGTAACAAGTCCAACATTCTTCTAGCGCGGGGGTTTTTTATAACAGACCTCTTCATCCTGCACTTACTACACTACTTCTCATAAACTTTATATTTATTTTTATCACGAACTTAATAATTAATCATACGTGAACGCTTCACTTAAAACTCAAACGAAACTAAAAAGTAATATTGTAAACAATCATTGCTAAAACCACGAAGTATCCTGTCAATACATGTTCAAATCTGCGCGGAGTAATATTGTCCAATAGATTGGTATGTTTTCCATATCACAGAGTGTACAGTATTCAATATAACAATTCTAACGTTTTCACAAGACATATTGAAAATAACTTTATTATAAAATAAAAATCATATTTTTACGCGAATAATATAGTAATATACTTTACCGAAATTAGTTTTATTTTTTCTACCTGAATAATTTTGTAATTACAGTTTACTGGAATAAGAAAATTTTTGAGGTGTCAGTATTAATCCATTATGATGATATTCGTTACATAAAAAAGATTTTGTTTAGAGAAGAATATCGTAGGTATATTCATTACAAAATGTCTAACTCGAAAAGTAATAGCACGAATTACGTGAAAAAAATTCACAGGTTGTAATCGCACCTCTAGAACAATAATTCCTCATAAAAGCATTTCTATCGCAATAGTCGATTACGATATTATTCGCTGGGGACAGCGATATCTACATAATATATCAAACGTCCAGCAGCTTATAAGTATTCATTAGTAGGCAAAAATCTTCCCAAAGGTAGGAAATGCCTTAATTGCCAATTTCTTAGGCAGATTGGCGCCCGACCGCATTCGCAACGACGACGTGAGAGCGAGTAGGTATGAAAGAGAGTATTGGTGTAAAGATGCGAAAGGGAATGCTCCGATGGTTCGGACATGTGGAAAGAATGCCGAACGAACGTCTGGTTAAGAAGATATACAATGCGAAAGTGGAAGGATGTAGGTACCGAGGGAGACCGAGACTAACCTACCTAGACCAGATCGGTCATGTGCTGAAGGAAGGTGAAGTCAAGAGTCTCCGAAACCGGCGAGCGTGTATGAAGAGAATTATGAATGTTGAGTAAGCGAGTGAAGTATGCAGAGATAGAGTTCTCTGGCACTCTGTTCTCTCTGCCTACCCTGCAAGGGATATGGCATGATGATATGTATGTAGATTGGCGCCCATAACTGGTACCTACTATTAGTTTCCCTAACTATTCTCCTGGTGACTTCTTAGCCCATTTTTATTATTCCCAAAGATTAATCTATCGGCATATAACGATAATTAAAAACATATTTACGTATCTATATTACGTGACGCATTTTTACAATTTTTGAACCCTATCGCCCCTGGTGACCATCCATAATATACGACCCAAGGTCAATTTCGTTCCAGTGTAATATTTTGGAGACAAAAGGCAGATCACGTTGTTATATTATTAAAATGGTATCTAATGAAAGATGGTTTTCTGATATAGTTTCTCTTTACAGAGGAATGAATTAAAGTTAATTAGAATTTCTAATTTATTAAAAAAATCAACAATTGGATTACAAAAAGCTATGGAACAAGATTTTTTCTAGGGTTAATAATATAATCGTAAAATAAATAACTAACATAAAAAGTCATAACTATAAATGAAATAAAATGGTAGATCCGATGATAAGTAATCTTGTTTTCAAACTTCTCGCGCTCCACTTGGTTGTTAGCAAGTACATTTTTTGCCGACAGCCAAATTATTTGAAGTAGTAGAAATAGTGTCAATTTGAATAAACAAATATAATTATTCCATAAAAAAAATGGTATTTAATTTAGCTGTATAGGTTTTGTGCCCTTTGCCTAAGCAAAACAACGAGTCATACTAAAAAATCTTTGGTTTGAGAAAAGGCGCGGGAACTTTCGAACGCTTAGGGCGGTCTTTTTAATTACATATTTTTTATTTTAATTATATTACATATAATTGCAGTAAAATATATAATTAATTGTATATATCTAATATTTAATTAGTTTATTATAAGTAAAACTTTGTATATAGCAATTTAGGTCAGTGTTAAGAAATGTCGAAAAGGCGGAAAAAATCCAAGCCCGAGCGGGATAAAGGTGAGTCTTTTTCAGATTCTGCCTCCGAAAGTAGCCAATATTCAGATTCACGTACAATGTTAGAGGACGATGACAAATTTTATTTACCATATAGGGTGACTGATTATTGTCGCCGTTACCCAGAAGATGCATGTGCCGGTCATGAATTCATAGTATTTATAGAAAGTCTCACTGAACAGCCACTGGGTAGTCGTGACATGCTGACTCTTAGTAGTTGTTTATCGCGCTTCATCAAAGGCATTAAATATCTTAAGAAAATTAATAAGTTTAAAATTGGAGTAGTTTTTGAACGACCTAGTTTAGCCAACACATTTTTAGATAATACAACGTTTTTAAGGGAACAGAATATTAAGGCGTCCATCCCAGCTAGTGCCACTGAACTTTCGGGAGTGATTTCTTCTGTACCTGTCGACATGTCCAACAAAAAAATTTTTAAATCTTTATCGAGTACCAAAAAAATTATTTCTGTTCGAAGAATTATGAAAAAAAGTAAATCTGAGAGCGGTTTTACATTACAACCTACACAGGCTGTTATTATTACTTTCGCATCATCTACTTCACTCCCAGACTACGTACACTTAAAAATGTGGCGTCTACCAGTGCGACCTTATGTGCCACCGGTTAAGCAGTGTTTCCGATGCCTAAGGTTTGATCATTTGGCTAAATTTTGTAAAAATGCTCAGCGATGCTCAATTTGTACAGACAATCATTCATATAAAGAATGTACTGTTCCTATTGATAAAGCAGTATGTGTACACTGTAAAGGTAACCACCTTTCAGTATCTGGTCAGTGCCCTATCAAACAAAAAAAAATAATAGATAGCAAAAATAAAACTAAAATGCCATTTTCAGATTTATTCAAGCATCCAACAAACTTTCCTTCACTAAATAAAATAGAAAACACACAAGACATTATTAACTTAATTTTATCTAATCCAGCAGCAATGAATCTAATTACAGAATCAATAATTAAAGTGATTACATTAAATAAAACTCAAAATCAAAGCATTAGCTCACATGCAATAAGTTCAGCCATCAAAGATACAATACAGAATAAAAATAAAACTTCACATTCAACAGTCACAAACTTAACATAGTACAGTGGAATGCTCAAAGTCTGTTGAGTAACAGACTTGAGCTTCAAAATATCCTTTACGAACAGGACATACACATAGCTCTTATTTCAGAAACTTGGCTTAAACCAAATATGCAGTTTTGTATCAGAGGTTATACAATAATTAGAAATGATTGTGGAAATGATCACAATGGTGTAGCAATTTTCGTCAGAAATGGTATACATTTTCAAAGACTACAAACATTCTGTGATAACTCCTTGCAAAATGTAGCAATCAAAATTAAAATCAACCAAAAAGAAATCTCATTTGTTAGTTTTTACAGTCCTGGTAACAGTGTTCCTAATTTCGAGATATCTAAATTTAATAGACTGTTGCATAGTATTCCAAAACCATTAATAATTGCTGGTGATTTTAACGCTCATCATACCATTTGGGGTTGCAATAGAATTGATTCTAGAGGTAGAGACATTATGGACTCAATGGACGACAATGACTTAATACTCCTGAATAATGGTCAACCCACAACAGTGGGTACTAATTCTTGGAGACCAAATGGACTAGATTTAACAATGGTGTCATCTTCTTTGTTTCTTTGCTGTGAATGGCAAGTTCATGAGGACTGTCTAGGCAGCTATCACCTGCCCACAATCACCAAATTCTCTGTGGCAGTGTCCGAATCTGAAATTTCTTCAACTTCATCCAACATTCCTTCGCACAGTAATCTGAAATTAGTAAATTGGGATCTTTATCAAAACTTAGTAAATGAGTTATTAAAATCATTTGAAATAGATAATTGTAACTTGCTCACATCTTACAATAATTTTTGTTCAATTATTCTTAAAGCAGTGGAAAATTCAGTACCTGCAACTAAAACTCGTCATAACAATATTGGCTGTATATCTAAAAGAAAAAGACAGCTTCCTTGGTGGAATGGGAAATGTACTAAAGTGGTAGAAGGTTGTAAGCAGGCTTATTTGTTGTTTAAATCAAATCCCAATAATCAAAACTATATTAATTTTAAACATGCTCAAGCTTACAAAAAACGTGTTTTAAGACTTGAGCGTCGCAAATCTTGGTCAGACTTTTGCTCATCTATAAATAGGTTAACACCAATGAATCAGATTTGGGCAAAAATGAGGAAATTTAAAAACTATTACTCTAATAATAATAGTTTCACTAGCATTAATTGGATATCTAATTTTCTACATAAATACACTCCAGATACTGTAACAAATTTGACAAATATTCACAGTAATAAACCATTAAATAGTGGTAACTCCTTCATGATTGCTCCTTTTTCCATAGAAGAACTAAAAGCTGGTTTATCTTCGAGAAAAGACTCTGCATGTGGTTTGGATTGGCTTTCATATAAAATGTTTAAACTTCTAAACCCCTCTAATTTAAATCATTTTCTAAAGCTGTTAAATCTCCTGTGGCATCACTCCACTGTTCCAGAAGAATGGAAAACCGACTGTTTGATTCCAATTTTAAAACCCGGAAAAGATCCTAGCTTATCTGATTCTTATCGACCTATTACATTAAGCTCTTGTGTGGGTAAAATATTTGAACAGTTAATAAAACAAAGACTTATATTTTATATTGAAAGTAATAACCTCCTACCTTATAATCAATTTGGATTTCGATGTGGTCGCTCTAGTTGTGAGAGTTTACGTCATTTTTGTCTTGACATCCATAGCGCCCAGGCTGAAAATAAGATATCAGCTGGTGTTTTTTTGGACATTGTAGGAGCATTTAATAATGTTGATTTAGAAAAATTATCATCCATTCTTCTGTCCTTAAATGTTCCTGAAAAAATAGTTTGTTGGATATTTAGTTTTTTACATGGTCGTAAACTTTATGTTAAGGTCAATAACCAATTAATAGGGCCTCGATATTCATATAGAGGAGTATCCCAAGGGGGAATTTTGAGTCCTTTGCTCTTTATAGTATACATAAATCAAATAAATATTGTTTTAGGTAATAAAGTTTCAAACTTGCAGTTTGCAGATGATCTAGTGGTTTATAATTCAGGACCTAATTTAACAAATGTTGCATTAGATCTTAATGCAGCACTCAAAAAATTGGAGTTCTATTTCCAATGTCTTAGTCTGGAAGTCAGTGCTGTCAAAAGCAAAGTAGTAATATTTTCAAAGCAGTCTATTAGAACAAGAGATGTCAAAATATATTATGGTAATCGTGAAATTACTATAGATAATTCAGTAAAGTTTTTAGGAGTTACATTTCTTAGCAACCTTAAATGGAATAAATATGTTGAAATGTTGGAAAATCGGGCATTAAAGGCTTGTAACATTCTAAAGTCATTAGCTGGTACATACTGGGGTGCAGACCCAGGCATTTTACTAACTCTATACAAGTCATTAGTCCGTAGCCATTTTGAGTATGCCTTCTTTTGTTATGGGGGCGTAAATACTTTAGTCAACAAGTTAGAAAAGATACAAAATAAATGCTTAAGGATCATTACAGGTGCTCTTAGGTCTACTCCTATTGTATCATTACAGGTAGAATGTAATGTTCCCCCACTAGCACTCAGATTTAAGTATCTACAGTCAAAATTATTTCTCAAACTAACATCTATTAATAATCATCCACTCCTCTTAAAGGCACAGGACTATGTGAACAGGACTGGCAATAATACCTATTATCAAGTACAAGGTATGTCTGATATGCTTCATTTTTGTTGTGATCATAACCTATTTTCTAGCACTCTTTGGCCCTGTTATTTAAATTCTTATAACTCAAAGTATAACCCTATTAAAATAGTAATTAATGAATCATTAAAGCATAAGGAGGATGTATATAGTATGTTGGGAGAGTGGCAAAATTATAATCATCTTTATACAGACGGTTCCAAGAATAAAACTGCTGTATCTATAGCAGTCTATGACAAAAAACTACGAAGTGGGTTTGGTCATAGATTAAATACCTTGGCTAGTATATACACAGCAGAATGTGCTGCATTATATGCTGCGCTAGAGTATATTGGAGAACATTCTTACAATAAATGGATAGTTATTACAGACAGTATGAGCATTCTAAAAGCTTTACAGTATCCTAAATGTGATGTTAAAACTAATTTTATAATATACAAAATTAGAGATAAATA
This sequence comes from Lymantria monacha, assembly GCA_905163515.2. Taxonomy (NCBI): domain Eukaryota; kingdom Metazoa; phylum Arthropoda; class Insecta; order Lepidoptera; family Erebidae; genus Lymantria; species Lymantria monacha. The sequence goes on along the minus strand of LR991092.1, from coordinate 12,338,070 downwards.
TCATTGCTTATCACATATAAAAGATATAATTTTATTCTGGACTCCCTCCCACATAGGTGTGGAAGGAAATGAACAGGCTGATTATCTCGCTAAATCTATTGTTAATAGTAATCAGATACATACCAACTTGAACATTCCTATACCACACACAGACGCACAGTCTCATATTAAAGCCACATTGTTGCAAGAATTTCAGGATTATTGGCAGCAAGTTGTCCAAACAAAAGGCAAATGGTTGGCTAATATAAAAAACCAAATCTCTCCTCCCTGGTTTCTTAGAAATCATAATTACTTGAACAGAAAATTTTATACCACAATTTGTCGGCTACGTCTGGGACATTCCCGTTGTGGTGCTCATTTGTACAGGATTGGTCTCTTAGACTCTCCCACTTGTAACTTTTGTACTGTATCTATCGAAACTCTTGATCATATTTTCTTTGATTGTCCACAATATAATCTGCAAAGATTATCTTTGACAGACCGCCTCTTGGATATCTATAAAAATGCTGAAGATATCCCGCGCTCACTTCAGCAATTATTGAAAACACATGACTGCCACATGCCGCTTTATGAATTCATCGTTTCAACGGTAGGCGAAATTTGAAAACTATTCTCCATGTTGAAAACACAGCTCTTGACACATTTTCTTACACAGACTTAGAAACATTCGTTCACGAATTTGAATTATAAATAAAATATAATAATAGGTTTATAATGTACAAATGTAAATATTATAATTAACGTTACCTTATGTATATATATGTGTATGCATATATGTGCATGTGTATATATGTATATTATATAGATATATATACAAAACTGTGTCGTTAACACAGGTTCTTTTTTATATTGTTACTTTAAATTTATGAATTTATATTATAATATAAAGATAAGTACATAAGTATATGGTATAGTAGATCTAGTAGATATTTAATACCGGGCTAAATTTAAAATGGATCGGGATGATAATGATGTTGACAATAAAAGACTTGGCTTCGGCCTACTACTCTTTCACGAAGAAAATTTTATTTACGACGTGAAGAACACCAAACACAAAATTCTGCTATTTATGACTGAAGCTCTTCAATAAACATGTGAAGGGCTACATAATATGAAGAAATGATGAACAATGCTACATAATATGAAGAAATGATGAACAATGCTACATAATATGAAGAAATGATGAACAACATATGAAAAATAATTAAATAAGACTTGGCTGTATGGGCTTTGATCCCTTTGCCTGTCCGAATGGACGAACAGAACAAAAAAAAAAAAAAAAAAAAAAAAAATCTTTGGTTTGAAATTTGTAATACAATTTTTCATAAATGGAGTTGTCGCAGATGTGTGTGCTTGCGTAGTTGCTACTCTTATTTTGTTGAATCTTATGTTTACTTCTTAGTCAACGTTTTCTTGAACTTGAAGTGTTGATCGAGTGTTTAATTGAGTGAAGATATTTGTGTTTGTAGTGTATTTAGGTTTGAGTGAAAATGCCGACCAGTGCAGTATATCAGCCTACTACAGTGACCTATGAACAACAGCCAACCGACCAACGATGGAACTGCCCTATCAGCTACTTCTCACGTAGAGTGACGAGCAGCTTGAACCGAGCAGTTTGTTTACGCATTGGATTATGTTTATTGGGGAGTACTCTCTTTGTAATCGGTGAGTACATACCTAATTTGAAATAAGATTTTTACTCTAGAAAACTAATTATATGACAACACTAAACCGTAATTGTATTATATATATAAACTTTTATGAGCATAAATCAATCTAAACATTAATTGGCATTGCCATAAAAGGTGCTTCACAAATAATTAATTTATAGTTATGTAGAAAAGGTCGTAATAATATGAAAAATAATAAACCCGAATATTATAAATCAACTATTATCAACAACTATATTTTATAATATTTATATACTGGCTTAAAAACATAATACCTACTAAAGGCTCACATCTGAATTATATTATACAGTCTTCTTAACCCATACATATCCATTCGCTGTTGGACACAGTCCTTGTTCAAATAAGGGAAAATGGTGTGACAATAATGTCATTTGTTGCTATTTATTTATTTATTTTTAGGATTACCAACGAACAATACACAAATATACAATATAGTAAAAAAAGAATCACATGGATCATGTTTTGTGCTCTTTCATTTACAGGTAACCACGACTAACTAAATGTTACTTAAACTCTTTAAAACAAAATATCCACTTCCTACTTTTTTAAAAAGGAAAACAAAATGATAAATACATCAATATACAGTTGGCAAACTATATATACCTACATACATATATATAAGTTAGTTACCATACAACCATATGGTAGTTAAATAAAAATAATATGTAATAATAATAAAAAACTGCACAAAATTAAATTTATAATAAGCTAATGTGAACATTATAGATTAATGATGCAAATTTTGCGGACTAGTCTTAACAAGTTAATATACACATACATATCATCACGCCATATCCCTTGCAGGGTAGGCAGAGAGAACAGAGTGCCAGAGAACTCTATCTTTGCATACTTCACTCGCTTCCTCAACATTCATAATTCTCTTCATACACGCTCGCCGGTTTCGGAGACTCTTGACTCCACCTTCCTTCAGTACATGACCGATCTGGTCTAGGTAGGTTAGTCTCGGTCTCCCCCGGTACCTACATCCTTCCACTAATAACAAGTTAATCATTATAATAAAAGATTTAATCAATTACAAATATTAATCTTATATCCGTCACTAGGAATTAGGATGTGTTTGTCAAAATTTTCATTAAACATAATAAATATTTTGTGTGCCAACTTTTCTTATTCCAAGGACAAATAAAATATTTGTAGAAGTTAATGGTTTCAATTTACTCACACTTAGATTAACTTAAGATAACTCTTAGGATAAGACTCTTAATTGTCAGAAATTGGTAAGGTAAAACATGTTACAAAGTTTTCTACATAGTCTATATTCATACTTAAAGTCTCCCTCCTCCTCCCTTCAGCCAATACATGATCTTCTCTGTAGGACACAACTCCATTTAAAATGGCAAGGAAATAAATTATATTATGCTGTTTCACCAGTATTGAGGTAGGAAGAAAAACAAATCTTTGTGAATGATTCATCATTAGATTTTCTGCTCATAAAATCTCCATTGCACTTTTCAACCATTACAATGGGCGAGAAATTGATTGACCTAGTATATCATACTGATTAAATAGGTTGGTATAAGATTTTAAGTCACATTTGTCTTCTTTTGTATCAGTCTTATCTGCATATCATTTCACTTAGTGGGCCATATACAGCATTCATGGGAAAGAAAGAGGGTGGTGAATTCTATTCTCCTCTGTCACCACATGGCAAATTACTTATATTATTTTAAAATAAAACCATGTTCCAGGTTACAAATTTAACTTCAACTAACCTATATCTCAACCTATTGTTGGTTACTGTTAGACATGGGCTACTACATGAAAGGTGATGATGTTATAATCACCGTTATTGGCAGATAGATTGGCAGTTCTAATGGATATAAGTTCAATGTCGGGGGATCACCAATGGAGTAGGCTTATAGCCTACTCCATTGGTGATCCCTAAAACGATTATTATAATAATGATTTCTGATGTTTATTTGAGTATTTTAAATAAAACTATTATTGCGGCTTCTCTCGCGTTAATTTCGCGACGTTTCAAACACTTTACAGAGTTCTTGGCCATGTGAGGACTGGTTTTTGTGATTCCTATAGGAATGTAAAAGATGGCGATTCTTAATTCGTCATCACACGGGCTAGTTTTATTTATTATGTATCAGCACTCGCATTCTTTCACATCGTAAAGTTATATATGTGTAGGTAAGCACATTACACTACAAAAGAAGAAAATCTCGAAATAAAATCCTAAGCTTATGTCCAGGCGGGACACAATCTCTTGAATACCTCCTCATAAAAATCTACAGTACATAATTATGTAAAAATATAACGCTCTATATCCTTAATGATGTCATTTCAAAAGAAGTTTTAAAAATTAGTTTCGTTAATGTGTTGAGCGTTAATGCTTTATCTGGCCAATATAGATACAGATTCCGTTTGTCATGTATTACTCAAAACTACGAAGGTACCCATATTTATTTAAATTTGCGTGTTCATTGCTAAGAAGGACCATTATCATAGCACCTCATTTCCAATGATTGACGCATCAAATCTCCGAGAAGTAATAGAAGAAATCCGAGAGAATATTCGGTGTAGAAATATCCAGTTTGAGTCATTTCGAAAAAAAAAAACATCATTAGCGTGCAACAAGCTGGGCGTCTTAAACTGAACGAAGCCAATGATTTGTTTTGTACACAGTACAGAATAGTTCACAAGTGGAGTACTGTTTACAGCTTTTGGCGATCGCGCACAAATATCAGCTCCACCTACGTGACCCCCTGCAAAGACTTGCTGTTCAAAATGTCGATGGTGGATTGGTATGGTTAAAGAAGCACAGAAAATTCGGGTCTCTGTGTATTTTATCGTCTCTTCAATAGGGGGTGCTCCGAGGAGTCGTTTGACTTTTGAGACTTTTTTGTTTGAAGATTGTAACAACTAATCTCTCTTATCATTTTACCACTCGAAGTTGCAGAAGGTATCTCGATTAGGCTATATCGATCGCGGCGTCGACTGTACGTTTTAGTGTTCATTTCTTCCACGCACATTGCAGACTTTAGAATTAACCACTTACTGCAGATTCACCCGTCCCATAAGTCCTTCTTTTAACGAGATTCAACAAGAGCTCTTTTCTCACGGTAGCCTGCAACTTAGGTATTGTTCAGATCCATGAAAGACTATCGCCACTTACCATCACATAGGCTGCTTACTTGTCGCTATCAAAATACCATATAATAAACATCCTATATAATGTTAGATTTTCAAATAGGTTTTATCCTGTAGTTATTTCCAAATGTCACACATGTCATCAGATTAGAAGTCATTACAAACAGCAAAAATCCGTTTTGTAATGTTTTCAATAAGTCATTCCATAATTTATATTCTGTGTGTTGTTAACTTTAAAGATTATATATGTTTTTAATAAGACAACATCCTGCACTAAGGAAATAAGCCTTATATCGCGTGTGGACACAAATTGCACCCAGACTAAAAACAACAATTTGGGGACCGCACAGAGTATTGTCCCTCGTGGAAATCGAACCCCATACATGGCACGGTAGGTCGGTTTCTTAAATAATACGCCATTTGTGTGCAGTAACTATGAAAACAGATTACTATGAAGGTTTTGTATTCTTGTGGCGTGTACGGTAGAATCGATAAGCTGTTTATCGAATGCGTATCGTACACAATGAACGGTGGTCGGCATAAATGGTATCGAATGTCCGGTGAGGGCTGACACGACTGGGCGGCGCTTGCGGCCGATGACTCATCCGGTAGCCGCACGCGTTATCTGATCACTAAGGACGTAGGTAGTATAGACTATAGAGTAAGAAAATCTAGATGGGACAGGATATTATTTAGTTATTTACCTATTAACTTTATTTAACACCAGTTGTATAACTATACAACTTCTAAAAGCGTGTCAGATTGGTTCCTTATCGGTGTCAAAAACAAATATTTCGTTTTCATTAGATACTATTACCTGGTTGGATAAATAAATAAAATAGTTCATCGAGTTCATGACATGTCGCGCCAGACTCGACCATTGCGCTCAGAGAATAAATTCAAAGCAATTATTATTTTTTTTAAAATCTGTGCCACAAATAAATATTTTTAAGCAAGTTTTATTGTAGCTATGCACCTATGAAAGGTCATTACTTAAATCATTGCGCCATCCGTTAAGTCTACGGATAACGTAACCTTGTAAAGATGTAATAATAATTACGACATATTTCTTTGTATTGGTTATAGTAGGCTAGAATAATTTGTAATATTTACCTTCTACCTACTTATCTACTTTAGTCAGTACCAGTTTTTATCCGACTACCGAATGCGAAGCTAAAAGTAAGGTTATGGTTTTAATTTATATGTACGTTCACCAGTGTAACTTTTAAACTAATCATAATTTGGTAAACGAGATGTCACTATAAGCGTTATGATGGTTTGTTGGTTATATGTGACATCAGATCGTTAAATTCAATATTGCGTCCTGTAACGTTATAGGTTCTATACAATAAAACAGCACTAATTGATCTTTAGGCCAGGGCGATATGACAAAATAAAACACGAACCACCGTGACATATATTTCTTCAACAACCAATATTAAAATAACATGAAGTGAGTCTCTCATAACTTAAATAAAATGAATAAATTGTAGGTCAAACGAAACGCGTTACGGGACAGTGCAGCAGAAAAGTTTTTGTAATGAATCAATGGGAAAGGTTCATTGAGTGCAGCAGCACTTGAAACTTGAAGGTTTGGTTGAGAAAAGTCAATACTTTCATTGCCTGTGGGCGGTCTTTATGTATCCACCACATCGTAGTATGAAATACTATCAAGCAAACTAAACTATAATATTATTATTTTAGTTTATCAACGGCTATGGATATAAGTCCTTTAAGACCAAAATATTAATAAAATATGTTGCCAGACAATTACGATATCGTAAATGTCGAAAAGTCTGTAAATAGTCCCTCACGATGGTGTAAGTGGCAGCACGGTTGGGCCGGATTCCCAATAGGTGCGGGTTCGAACCCCGCTTGTGACATCATTTTTCGTTTCGTAATCGGGTATTTATAAGTCTGTAAATAGTATATTTTTACGGATCGTCTGAGAATCGGTTCGATAGAGTAGAAATAATTAATGGAAAATAAGTAGATCATATTTAAAAATGTATATATCACAGAATTAAATCATACATTCCAAATTAAACTTATGTGCTATATCGTTCTGTGCGTCTTACGTGAAAATAGTTCAACCAATTGTAAAAGTATTTGAGCATTTCTATAATTTATTTAGTCAAACTTAAAATTTTTAAAGTTGTATTAAAGTTAATAATTTTTAAAGTTGTATGGTTTAGCTGACTTGATCAAGAAAATTTTGAGGTATAACTTGGGTCTGCACCCTTATCAAGTTTTTCTTAATTGGAAATTATAATTCATCATCGTCATCATCATCCTGCTCTTATTCCAATTATTTGAGGTGGACATCTCTACTATCATAGGTCCTATTGCAAGAGTTATTGGCAATAGTTTTATGACCGGTCGCCTGCCTGACATGACATCAAACCCTCTTGGGAATGTAATTATTGACCAGACAGCATTAGATGCAGTTTGTCCTGGTCGATGTAAAACTTTTAGTCATCTTTTACATACTACGAGGAATGTAAGAGTTGGTACTATTTGTAGTCATGTACTACCACACGGCGCTTGAGAATTTTAATTCGATAGAAATAAAAATAGCAACTAAAAATTTTAATTCGATGGCAGTAATGAGTTCACATTTCAGTCGATTTGTTGACTTTTGTTGCCAGCGTTAAATTCATATAGTTAAGGAACCACTGATTGTTACAAAATCGTAATGATATTTTTATGAGCTTATTCAACAAGTGGGACAGCTGATATCTTTCATTCTCGGTTAATATAACGCCTCGTCCCCATGTATAAATGATAGGAAACAAGTAAGTATTGTCAGACAAATTTGGTATTACCATATTAATATGACTTCAGTACTCGTCCAGAATTACGTTTCTTCACGTTCTTCTTTTTGGTATTCGTTTAGAATTATGTTAATTATTTTTCGCGCCAAATGAATTACATTTTTTTTTGCCCATATACGTCCAATTAATGGGCACGGGCTCTCTCCATAATGAGAAAGAAGTTGACCTACTATACCAAGCTAAATATTCCGTTGGGTGCAAACTTACATTCATTCTTAAACGAATGTTCACACTTTATTTCATTACAATTGTGTGTTGTGTATTCATGAAATCCAATTTATCCATATAAATCCATCGAATTCTTGTATCTGCAACCATTGCAGGCCAATTTGCATTCTATTTCAGAGAAGATTTTTATCCGATAGTGGAAATAAAGAATAAAGTAATCTGTACCCAAGCTTGAGTTTTAAAGTACTCTAGTAAAAACCCATGCGAAGCCAGGCTTTGAGTAATCAAAGGATGTAAATCCTTACTGCTATATAATGACTGAAACGGATCTGAATATTTCAAGGAAAAAGCGGAAGTCATAATAAGTGAATTTCCTTTAACAATAATCAATTACATTCAACAAATTATATTGAGAATGTCAATGTGAAGGGATAAAATGGCTTTTGGATCGTACTTGATCACGACTAGCTAATATTCGTTTGCGTAGTATTTTTTTCATGGCTACTGTTATTAGTACACCAATATAACTGGGCCCCAAGCCCACCATTGTGTAAAAGAGCTGCAGAAAGCGTGGTGAATGGAAACACGTCTCAACTTACTCTTCGGCAGGCATTACAGTACCTAATTGCTTTGCCTGACGTGACGTGAACGTATTCAATTTTCTAATGTTAAATATGTATTTAACTTTGAAATCATAATGTTCTCATTCTATTACCTACTTACTAACTGTACATAAACCGTTGTTAGAGTACTTTGTATTGTTAGTGATACAACAACCCAAATATAAAATTGTTCCTAACAAGCTATAGATTACCGCGTGGGTGTTTATTGTTCCAGTTCCATGACGAGTGAAAGCCGGTCTGTTCTAATGAATCACTAATGCTTTAGCTGCCCACTGCCTTAATCTACCTCTTCCGCTATCGCGACCTATTTTCGCAACAATATTAGGCTCAGTCTAATGTTTTTTTAAAACCGTTCATAGTTTAACATTATAGTTGGTGTTCAATAAATTTTCTAAAAATAGAACAAATGTTTTTGGTTTGGCAACGAATAAGCAAGTTGTACTGTGGATATTAATATCGTACACAATATATAGTCCAAGAGCCAGTAACAGATATATATGACCAAGTTCCTCTCAAGTGATAATTAGTAAAATGCATCCGAAAATGGAACCATAAAGTCTCGTGAACGTTAGCTAAGGCTCGGTGGGGGGGATGAGCAGTAGAAAAAAAAAAAACATTCACTCATTTTCTCTCGGCTAAAAAATTATCAAATTATAGCTAACCCAATATCTCAACAAAAAAAAAAATCAGCTGGCTATAACATAGTGTATTGTACGTCAGCTGATGTCTCGATCATGGAAAAAAAAATCTTCACTTTCAGTGATATCCTCTCAAATAAAAATTTACCTGATGATAGCTTATATGTAACTATTGATAAATATATACGTCAGCTGGCTGTATCTCGGTGGAAAAATAGTCAGCTGATAATTTGAAGATAACGTAGAAGTTAGCCAGAAGCATTTACTGACTGCTGCATTTACTGACTTCTTATTGTAATTTTTCATAATTTTTTTATAATAAATATTTTTTATCAAGTAACTAGTTAATTTATACTAAGCAAATAGATTATTTAAATATTGGAATAGAACTAAAATTATTTGAATATACACGTATAAGTTTAAAAAATATTGATACGGAATATTTGTTTCACCTCAACACTCATATTGGAGTGCTATGCCGAATAATTAAAGAGATGTCATTTCCTCCCATATGAAAATTTGTGAGCTGATTTTAAATATGTTTCTGTGATAAAAAAAAAAAAAATAGCAGTAAGTCGAGGGAAACTTAGTCAGCTGATGCATTTAAATAGTCAGTAAATGCTTCTGGCTAACTTCTACGTTACCTTCAAATTATCAGCTGACGATTTTTCCACCGAGATACAGCCAGCTGACGTATATATTTATCAATAGTTACATATAAGCTATCATCAGGTAAATTTTTATTTGAGAGGATATCACTGAAAGTGAAGATTTTTTTTTCCATGATCGAGACATCAGCTGACGTACTATACACTATGTTATAGCCAGCTGATTTTTTTTTTTGTTGAGATATTGGGTTGGCTATAATTTGATAAATTTTTAGCCGAGAGGAAATGAGTGAATGTATTTCTTTTTTCTTCGAGCGTGGGAGGTTACAACTGCTCATCCCCCCCACCGTGCTGCAGCTGACGGTCATAAGGCTTCATGATACTATTGTCTGATGCGTATCACCAATTCTCGAGAAGAAATAATATATATAAATATAAAATCTCTCGAGAAGAAATAATTAACCAAATTTTCACCTGGCTCTCGGACCAATAGTAAAACGCAAAAATAAACAAAAATACACCGGAAGACCGTTTTTGAAAGGAATACATTTACTTTGAGTTTTTGAATTACATTTTTTTTGTACTAATTAATACCCTATGTTTACCATGTTAGGTAAAGTTTTTTTTTTTAAATGAAGAATGGAAACCTAGTCAGGCATCAAGGCAAAAGTTATACTAGCTAGTATATCTATTGAAACTATAGTGTCGATAATTTGAAGTGATTGAGTATATTCTGAGATCTTCACTTTATAAATTTCATTTTTATCAACGTTTCACTTTTAAAGCTACGAAATCAAGTTTTGGTTATATATCGTCTTGTAACCAGTTTAACAAATAATTGAATTGCAGTTTAGAAGACGCTAGACTTTCTTTTCTGGTACAAGGTCGAACCTTCCTTATGATATGAAAAACAATATCCTAGTTGAGAGTTTAAATAAACTATCATAAAAACAAATTAAATTTAGTTATAGTTTAACTCATAACAATAATTTGTGGATCGCAGAAACTATGCCCTGCGTGGGAATCGAACCAATGACATTAGTACTGTAGATTGGCACTACGTCATCTGTGCAATCAAAATGCCGAAAATTTTAATTTTTACTATTTTTGGACCGTGGCACATTCCATCGGCTGCTGGTCTGTGTTGCATAGATATCACTTATGCGCTTTCTAGATTGATCAATTAATAAATAGCTAATGATTTTTGAACTTTTAGCGAGTATTATACGGTACATAATATGAAATAAAATTATACATTTCGTTTAATATAATGCTTCTAATGTTTTATATGATTCATGCAGCGTAGGGGACTGGTTTGGATACATTATCAGTTTCTAAATGCATGTGTTTTACCCTTGTTGGCTTTTGGTAATAATTGTATCGGAAAGTTATTTCTTTTACCGTAAATTACTTTCTATAAACTTTCCAATGAACCGTGAAACATTGGATAGCGATTGTTAATAATTTCCTATCTGAAAAAAACTTATTGTTTGATACTGTTCAAACTTGTTACTTATTACTTTAGAGTTTTAAAAGAACGAACCATATGGCAACCAACGGCTTTCAGGTCAAATACAGTATAACGTGTCATCGACTCCTTGCTATATGCTAATATCAAATGTCAATAGTTTATCAAGTTACAAAATAATATGAGTTGTTGTTGTATTACATTCCTATAGTTTATAATGCAAATACGATTGCGTTACACATACTACAGAAGACAAAACCCTAATAAGTGGGACTAAAAATGACGAAATGATAAATATGGTTGCGCCATGAACCATATTTCGGTAAGCACCTGGATACAGTTTTTTTTTTTTTTTTTTTTTTGTTGTATGACACCACCCCGCACTAAGGAAATAATCCTTGTATTGCGGGGGACTTTACAAACATGCAATTAACGCAGACAAATTACACCCAGACTCAGAACAACACTTTGTGGATCGCACAAAGTGTTGTCCTGCGTGGGTATCGAACCCACGGCACTGGCACGGAAGGTCGGTATCTTAACCACTACGCCATCTGTGCAGTCATCTTATAACTGGAGGGAAGCTTGCGTGCCTAATGTCACCGCTGTAATTACAGCGAAGATACGGCGCATTATATGTTCGACATTTGTGTAGATTAGGCAGAGCAGCACCGTAAATTCATTGCAGCCATTAAATTAAGAATTGTTATTGCCGGTGTTCACAAGAGCGATGGTCGGCAGTGTTAGGAATGGAATACATGTTATACAGCGTTCACGCTTGGCTATGCCGCTTGGGTCAGGTTGAATATCAAAAATGATTTTTTGGATCTGGATATTTATGTCAAAACCATAATTACCTTCAGATATAGCAATCGTCCGGGCTGGGCACAGATGTCAAGGAAGCGATACCAGTGGCCGGGCGATGGGGAGGGAAGACGGTGAATTATGTGGCCACGCGCCGACCTTCCGTCACCCTGTACGTAAGGGACGGCGTGTGTCCAGACCATAGCCTGCCAAAATAAAAGATATTGCATCAAATCAAAAAATGTTATGAGGCCGTACAGTACATACATATCATCACGCCATATCCCTTGCAGGGTAGGCAGAGAGAACAGAGTGCCAGAGAACTCTATCTTTGCATACTTCACTCGCTTCCACAACATTCATAATTCTTTTCATACACGCTCGCCGGTTTCGGAGACTCTTGACTCCACCTTCCTTCAGTACATGACCGATCTGGGCTAGGTAGGTTAGTCTCGGTCTCCCCCGGTACCTACATCCTTCCACTTTCGCATTGTATATCTTCTTAACCAGACGTTCGTTCGGCATTCTTTCCACATGTCCGAACCATCGGAGCATTCCCTTTCGCATCTTTACACCAATACTCTCTTTCATACCTACTCGCCGTACAGTAATGGCTAACAAATACGAATATCTGAACGTTAAACACTGTCTACTAAAGATGAAGGTCGATGTGTTCATCGGCTCACTAATTATCATCCATATTTACAGGAACTGCGTTAATTGAGGAAATGAAACCTAATTATTTTGAGCTATTTGTTTAGCGTACAAATTCATTTAAGGCCCTTCTAATTCGGTCATGCATTGTGAATTCTATTCATTTTACCATTCATGCCTTTATTTGATTAACAAAATGAATACCTACCTTAAAGTTTATCTACGTGACTATTATGCATCCTATTTAGCGTCACGTATTTTTTTAACGGGGAGGTTTTCATATTTAAACTGCGTAGTTTTTTGACGAAATTATAGTTACATAGTTAAAATTCTGTGGTTCGATTATTCAGTAACAACACATATTATTCAAATTTATATATGTTTTTATATTATTTCGTTCATATGTATTTCGCATAAACAAATCCAGAGTTAGAAATATTACTTTTTAATAATATCTGTCATAAGGGGTCACGGGTAGGGATTGCAATCCGGCGTCATTTCTAGTCCAGCCGGATCCGACCGGATTGATCAAATTAGGATGATTCGATCGATCTGTGTTGACTGAATATTATAACTTCTTACTATAGGCAGGGGGGAGGTTAGTGAACCTGAACTTACGTTAGTTACTAAAAATTACTGATTTTGTTTATTCTGAAAATATCACAATTTTGAACTGTGATATTTTCAGAATAAACGGAGTTATAACGGCCCTTATGGATATGAAGTTAATTCGGCTTCGGATATTGTTACGAATATTAAATTATTTCAGATTATACAATAGCTTCGGTTACGTTAGTAATTAACTTGTAATCTAGTGCCGCTTTTGGGATCTGGTCCAGCCATAATCATTTACATTGCATTTGGATTTTACACTATATCGGTGTTCAAAAGGCATCACACTGGAGCTAATTATTGCTGATCATGCTGTACTATTTTTTTATAAAAATGTCAGTAAAGAAATAATAATAATAGAGAAACCCGCTGAGTTTCTTGCCGGATCTTCTCAGTAGCGGTTACGTTCTGATCCGTGGGTAGTTTATTCGATTAATTTGAAATGTTAAAACTGACAATATGTAACCGTTCTTAACCGTTCTTATCAAGGCCGGCGTCCCTCAGGGGTCGGTTATCTCCCCATTTTTATTCACGCTACTACTACGCTAGCGACATCCCCAAATTCAACAGAGTCCACAAAGCGCTTTACGCTGATGATACCGCACTCTTTTGTGCAGCTAAGACCCCAACAACAGCAGTTAAGACTCTCCAAACAGCGGTTACCGTCCTAGCCAATTGGTTTAGGAAATGAAGAATCGAGATCAACCCAGATAAGAGTCAGGCGGTAATGTTCACCCGTAGAACAGCCCGCACTTACTCTATAGATAGTGTTCCGCCCCTAAAGCTATTCAACAAGCCTGTCACTTGGAGCAGGCAAGCCAAGTACCTAGGTGTAACCCTTGACGACCGACTCAGCTTCGCCCCTCACATAAGGATTGTCCGCGCACGTGCAGCCTTTGTGATGGGACGCCTCCATAGTTTATTAAACGCTAGGTCGAAATTAACCTTGAATAGCAAAGTCCGATTATACACCGCTTGCATTCGGCCTATCATGACCTATGCTAGCGTAGTGTTCGTGCATGTTAAGGCACACAGGATCCACAAGCTACATACACTTCAGAATAGTTTCATGCGCCGAGCTACGGGAGCACCGTGGTTCATACGAAACGTCGATCTACACGTTGACCTCGAACTGCCGACCATCATACCGTTACTGAAACAGTGCTCCCGGAGCTACTTTGACTCTTCCATGACACACCCTAATCCGCTAGTGGTTGGGGCGGCTTCCTACACGCCCTCTCGCATTTCCAAAATCCGACGTCTGCGGCACGTGATCGACGGTGACGACGACTCTATCACACTTGCTCAATTAAGAGCCTACACGGCCCGCGAGGCCATCACAAATAAGTGTGGTGCGAAAACGCGACGCGTAAAAATCAATAACCAAAACGTGGGCATGCCCACTTTGCCTCCAGCGACGCCCCAAGCCGAGTTCCGTTCCCACAGGGGGAGCCCTTGGGCAATGTCGCTTAGTTTACTTGTATCGGGTTGAGAGGCATCAGCGCTCACCCATTGTCCGCGTAAAGTTGTCAAAGCAAAGCCATCTGCGGCTCACAACTAAACACACACAACGTAACCGTTCTTGCAGGGATTATACATAATAAATGAATTTGAATTCCGTTATGAATTTTTAGGAAATTGCAAAATGGAAGTGCTAAATATGTTGATCAGCGTGTTGTTCCCCTTGAGAGGCTTACGTTTAGGCTGCTAGTGCGGCCGCTTGGAAGAAAACCTTTCGTAACGTGTCTCATACAGACATCGAACAGATTCGAAATTATTCAAAACATTAATATATCGACTTCGTATATATTTTCATTTCGGATGTCCGATAGTTTTGGTTTCGGTACGGAGTTCCATAATAATCCTAGCATCAAATCTATGCCTGACTTGCACAACTATCACTAGAGATTTGTTATAATTCTTCTGAGGTACCATCTAAAAACAAAGTTATTATTTTTTTATGTTATAAATAAAACCCCATCTATTTTTACAAGCTATATACGTCTCACTGTTAGGCACATTGTTCTTCACTCACGGTTGTTCTTCCGCGACGGTAGTTTTAAAATTATATTTCAATTTGTCTTTCTCTTCAAGTGATATTATTGATTCACAAACATTAACTTTTTTAAGATACACGAGAAAAAAAATAACATAATGATAACGTTACATTCCTTCTATCCACTATGACTTGCCTACGACGTCGTCTGATTCATGGTTACCATTTGAAAATCTACTTCCTTAACGGCTGTATGTAGAACTGGCATTAAGAGTATGATGTTTTTTGTATGGTCTGTGATCGAGCGTTACAAATTACATATCTGTAACTACTTACTAAAACTAGTTAGCACTGTGATTAACACGATAGAAAATGGCCCACGTCTGACAAACACGGTCTGTCAAGGTGAATCGGTTCTTTATATTATGTTTTATAACAAATACTCGTTTAACAGGCCCGCTTCGCATGAGTAGATAAATTTAAGTTGCGTTGAATAGTTTCTTTCCGCTTGAGAATTGTACAAACATTTTTATTTCATACCGTCATCTTGTTACCATGATTTGAAGACGGCACACCGTAGTGCCCTTTGTGCCTCATTTCTAAACTTTCTTATCTTTATAAATTAAAATTCAAGACTTTCTTAAATATCGTATTACACCATATGTATACCACCATTCATTCCTTGGTGTTTTTATTATATCATTTAAAGGTTTACTTTTTTATCATATGCATAATATTTTTATAAACAATTAAATAAGTATACAAAAAATTGAAATAAAACTACTTCTACGGATTCTACTGCACACTTTACAGTGATCATGGTCACGGGAGGACAGTCCATGACCATTGTAAAGTTATGGTCACGTCTGGAAATTAAAAATCAAATACAAAGGCGATAGAATCTGTAAAAGTAGTTTTATTTCAAATGTGTAATATTCGCATAAACATTAGAAATCATTAGGTAAATAAAAATGTTCTGAACTTTATTTGCATTTTCGTTAAATCCTATTTCTTGACGTCCTTCTTTTTCGTGGATCTATAACATAATTAATTTATGGACAATATGTAATTGTCACCAGCAAAGTTAGTAGTTTTTGCACCGACCGACTTGACAACATCAACAGTCTGACGACTATTTTGGCCCGGCTATTGTTTGGCAATATACCGTCCAACCATCTGAGTCTATGGAAGGACGGCTTCAGGATCCACGACTTCCTATGTTTTCCGCTCTAGCCTGATGGAGTGGGCAACAGATGGTCGAGCACTTGAAATGTTCAACTTTTTTTTTCGCAATAGATCTCTTTTCATACTATCCTTTCTCCCGCTTCTTATGTACCCACAAAACGGCCACGAAAGTCACCTGTCTAGCTTTTATAGTACCAACAAGCGAGACTAGTCTGAGATTGACAGAATCTTACGCTTTACATGCCACGGTATTGCGACATAATCGAGTCATTTCAATTAGTCAAGCCAGTCATGAGTCATTGTACATTACTTCCTGGCCCTGTTGACGACGACATGAGTGTTGGGCTTAATGTTGGTTTTCTCTAAGTGAATCGCTAAGCTGAGCAATATTCTGCTTAATTTGTTCAGCGTCTCTACCATTACGACGATGATCATATAAAAATGTTTTAACGGAATATTGAACACATTTATAATATTATAATTGATTTTCCACTGAGGTCGTGGTCTCTATCAGTATTGCGTAATTCTCAGATGTTGTATCGAAATCAGGAGATTTAGTCAACGACTTTCGAAATTATAAACGTTATGACCTGCAAAATAAACGAAAAACTTAAAATAAACCTTAATGATATTTACCTACGTAAAATTCATTCTTAAAATTAAACCTTAGTGTTATATACTTCCCACTTTTAGGCACGAAGACGTCCCAGTGTTGGGCTCGAGCCTCCTCTATAATAAGAGGGAAATTGACCTACTATACCATACTGGTCAGACGTGTTGGTATAGGGCTTTGTTTCGAGTTTTTATAGATGCTATATGCGTTTTATATCCCTTAGTCGTCTCTTACGATCACCCACGGGTAAGATAGGGGGTGGGGAAGTGTATTTTTACTCCGTGACCACATGGATAGTGGATGACTAATAATAGCAACTTAAAATAGCACAAGGGTTACATTGTAAGGATTGATAAACCGTACGTTAAAATGCTAGAAAATTGCCAAAAATCTCTTTTGACTTAGTCTAAAATAATTTAGCTTTATCGAGCACTATGCTGTGTAGTACTCCATAACCCTCCCTGCGCCAATTTCCCCCCGTTTGAATATGTAGTAATATCGTATTTGTTCAACTTCAATGGCTCATTGGTTAGCTTGTCCTTTTTATGAATTGGCTGTGCTTTGGCCACACCTTACCCAGCAGTTTGGGGCGATAAGGGCGGTGAAGCTCTGTGACCCCTTGCCGCTAATTATGGCTGCCACTGTTATCACTGGCTTAATTTCGGTGGTGCGCCAGAAGATTCCTTTCAAGCACTCTCAATATCGTCCCAGCGCACGCTGTTTTCATTTCTTGACTGTAGAACTAGTTAATCTGAAATCGTGTTTAACGTAACGGTCAAGTATAAATGAAGTGACTTGTATCTCTATATTGTATCATAAACATAATAATTGAAATAATTAACTCGCAGTCAGTCAGAATGATATTGTGAGTCATTACGTACTTGTTATAATAGGTACATTGACCTAACGATTTAATTAAGACTTGATGTAGAACTGGTTGCTCTACCAACATTTAATATGATGGTATGTAAGTTTGTTCTGAACGAATCAGGAGTTTAGCACATTATAGGTGGGTGAAGATGTGAAGTATATTCAATGTACAAAAATACTCATATATCTATACACATAATAAATACTAAGTACCTACATAGCGAGAGGCCGCGTAACGTCAAGGAATCGCTTAATTCCCCACTCAATTGGCAGAGATAATACGCCAAGTTATAGGTTTTTAATTTATTTTTTATGTATTTGTATATTATAAAAAAATGAAAAGAACTCAAATACAAGTTTACTAGCTGTATATCAGAATCGAAGTAAATCTTCTGCTGTATCATCAGATCAAACCCAGTTAAAAATAATATTATTTATACTTAGTGGTATTTTACAGTTCCCAGGTCAAGTTCCCAACTCGTATTATTAAAACCGTCACTGAAATTATGTAGGTAATTCTTCAATTGCAAAATCGTAACTATATCGGTTAAAATATATTGTAAGTAAACGGAAACATTTGTTTTTGCACATAAATCGTCTCTGAACTACCTTTTTCGCTCTACAAATTTGATGATATGAAGAATCATAATGAAGTAATTTACGTTAGAATAATAATAACACACGTGTTATAATTCTAAGTTGTTCACTAAAATTAACAATAATTTTCTTTTTTCATTGAAGTAAGCTTGCATTGGACAGGATAATGTCTGGTCGAGTATATACATATTTATAAAGAAAACATGTTTATTTTGCGCGCTTTCATTAAAATAGTTACAATAGTATTAGGTACGTTTTATTTATGTATTGTATTGCGTCATTTTCGATTACGACCGACTGACACTTCTTTTACGACACAGTGTCGTAGTGGTCCAATTTATACAATACAATACGTAACTACGTAGTTTGTTCAAGGTTAGAAGTGGCATTACCATAATCAAAACCGAGGATTTAAAGTTCTAAACTTTAAGTATAGATGTTGTACATTGGCGCCAATTTTTGAGCCTTATTATTTTGCAGATAATTCTCTAGATAGTACATTATTTTGCTGTTTTTTTTAAAGCTTAGTTAAGAAAAGCCATGGGAATCGACTTTTGTAAACTGATTACAAAACATTAATTTTTTTTTACTGTTAATTAAAGAAAAGTTTAAATAGAATGAGTAACATTATATACAAAGTTGCCCTAAGAAAATTCTGTAAAACCGCATTTAAAGCCGTTGCGTGGTTTAGACATGAAAAAGTCACGAACAGATACTTTCTTTTATATTATTACTAGCTTCTGCCCGCGGCTTCGCCCGCGTAATAGGTTACTTTCCTAAAGTTTTTGATCCCCTTTTTTTATTTTTACCGTCGGTAATACAGTGCAACGGTATTACAATACTCAGGGTTGGAACTTCATTACTGGACTGCTAGATGGCGCGCGAAGAAGCTAGATTTTGAGATTTTTGACAAACAATTTTTTTATTTTTCATATAAAAATTTTGATTTTTTTTAATAAAAAGTATCCTATGTTACTTTTAATACCTCCAAGAATATGTGTACAATGTTTCATGAAGATCCGTTGAGTAGTTTTAGCGTGAAAGCGTAACAAATAAACTTACATTCACATTTATATATTAGTAGGGATACTTTTATGCTATCCTACTAATCATTTCATAAATGTGTGAAGATGTTTGGGTGTTTGTCACTCAATCACACGTAAACCGTAGAACAAATTTAGATGAAAATTGGCACATATGTAGATATATTATTGCCGCGAATAACACATAGTATATTTTTTACCACGGTAATGTGATCCCTAGGGATAATAGTTCAACTTTAGGAAAGTTACTTTTTAAGTAGGCGAAGCTGGGAGCTGTATATTGGAAATCTATTTTAAGTTCGGATGTGTCTGTAGTTAGCCTAGAGCCTAGCCCGTTTTCGCACGGTTGATATGTATACAAAGTGGATGATATATTGTTTACGACAATTCTCTCTGTATGCCTAATCCCAATGGGGAATATGCATGACTTTTTTATTTTTTAAACGTTTCTATTAGTTATTACATTACCATAAATAAATATAACACACCCAAAATATAAACCTTTAAACTAAAAAAAAATATTAAAATCACTATCATTTTTGGGCGATTTAAACACGGCTATTATGGCGCGCTTCTGTGACGTCAGATTACACACACAAGTTGGATGTCAACAACGAAATGTTTGGTTCACGAAGTTATTGAAAATTAAAAAAGTGTGTGTAAAGTCAACTTATTACCGTGGAAAAGAACAGAAAACCGTATTATAAATATTGTGTCGTTTCTATGTGATAAAATATTATCAAAACTGTACATAACAAAGTATATTTCCTTATGCCGAGAAATGTAAATTTGGAGTCACGTGCATATTCCCTATTGTAAGGCTCGAGCATAGCTCAATTACACTCCTATTGTGGAAGAATGACCTACTATAGCACGCTGGTCAGACTGGTATACGGTTTTATTTTCAGTTTTCCCTGTGTTGCATAGATGCATATTGTATTCCTTAGTTGTCTTTTACCATACCCACGGGCAATATATTGTGAACTGAATTGTATTGTTAGTCCGCCACCATACGGAAGTATTTATAAATGTATGGTTAACACTTAATGGATCCAAAACTGCCCTGATTTTATGTTATAAATATATAAAGATTTAAAAGTTTTATATTATTATGTTTATTTTGTTATTTTAAACACGAATAAAAGTGTAATCAAATATTTTAATGCGTCTGTTTACATTGTTTCAGGTCTGGCGTTGTTGATTGCGGGTGGTGTGCAATATTCGAATGCACCATTTACGACGCCCGACGGCGATAATGGCTTCGGCACACTTATCGCCGGAGGGGTCATACTGTTCCTTGGACTGTTATTTGCTGGTTAGTATTATATTATTAAAGTAATATTGAATTTGCCGTAATGTAATATAGACATCGTAAGAATAATCTTAAAATGTCTACGCTTTACACGTCACAACTTAATTGCAATTGGCAGTAGTGTTGTAGTCCATTTTCTCTCACGTGGTAGAGGCTCAACTATGGGACTTAGACGAAGAAGGAATAGATTGTATGAAATAAACAGCTGTAGTTTAATGCCGATACTGCTACCGAGTATTTTTATAAAGACACCTCGCAAAGAATGAATCCCTATATTGCGGGGTCCCCAAAAACATTCAATCATTGTTCTCAAATTATATCTAGAAACTGAACAATTATTTTACACAAATAATTGGCCATGTTTAATTATTCTACTAAATAACTAATTACTGACTTGCTTTAAAGTGATGCAAAATATAGTGAGGAAACTGCATGTCTGAAAATTTTTATAATGTAGAAAAGTTCCTATTTTTCCGTTCCTATATATTCTACTTTACAAGTGGAAAGATATTTGCTCTAATACACCATTAAAACAGTAGTATTTGGATCAAAGTCTTATTATAATTTTACCTTTTAGATAATTTTAGCAATTAATGTTATTTAGTCGTCTTTTACTTTACTCACTGGAAAAGAAATAAGTGGTGATTGTATTCTTTTATCCTTATTGTATTAAAAATGGAATCTGTCCATTTATATTTTGGTCACAATGGTAAGCTACTACATAAAAACACTCATTCTGAGAGTATCCATGTGTCCTATAGTGTGATTAAATTATACCGTTTGTATAAACATATAATATCACAATATTTTGAATGCTTCTTCGTAATTATGGTCACGCGAGGACTAAAACGCAATAAAATCTGTAAATGTAGTTTTATTTCTCATATGGAATAAACTACCCAAACAAACCTATTTAACGTAAGCATTAGAACTCGTAAAGCGTGAATTGCTTTTTAGTGATTTTATATTTAGCTTATAGTATTTATGGCATGCTCAGTGACGGCGATTTCATTGTTCAGATAGTTAGCGTGTAGTGCACAAAGACGTGACAGGATGAAAATATGAATGACATGTTTTTCGCACGAGTGGCAGTCGAACTAATTGTTAAGATTGACAAACAACAGCGGTGTCACATAGCGACAAACTTTTACTTTTTAATTTCATTTACTCGAGCCTGTCGCGTTTTATTTTGAGCTACGTGCTGGTCCTGTCCTATTGCTTTGAGTATCTCAGACGACACACGCGCTGTTTACCGTTAACGCGTATCAGATGCCTGGCATTGAAAAGAAATAGATATTATTTATACAGGGTGTCCCAAAATTCAACGATAAGCTGGCACCAGCAGGTGGACCTACATATGACTACTCGAGAACAGAAAAGAAAAAAATTCTACCTTGATTTTTTTTTTCATTACGACAAAAAAACCAAAATCTTTAAAAATGGACATCCTTTATTATATTATTAAGTGCTATTGCTACAGTTTTACAAGTAATTCTGTGATTTTTTTTGTATTGGCAAGGTAAGTAGCCCTACTATCGATCACAACCATTAAAAATTCCAGAATATCTATAGTTTTTACACAAAAATCAATCAAAACTATGTTTTTTTCATAAATTATGTAAGATTTTGACTTTCAGCTCACTTTCACTCATCATAGTGAAAAAAAAAAGTATGGACACTACTGTGGCAAATAGTATTAAAAATTGGCGCAACTAACTACAATTCTAAAATGGTATAACATTCAAGGCAAACTAGCCACAAAAATATACTTAGGTGTACTATTTCAAAATAACAACCATATTTCGAAAATTGTTAGTGTTGATAGTAATCACTTTTACTAAGTAGCCAAAATGTTTTTGTAGCAAGTTCCCAGAATTTGAATGAGACATATGCGTAGTCCGTAGATCCACAGTCTGAATTATTTTATGGCGAAGCTCGTCCAAGGTTGCAATCGGTTTTGTGCAGACTCTGTCCTTTAGACAACCCCAATAGAAAAAGTCCAGGGGATTTAGATCGGGTGAACGGGGTGGCCACAAGATAGGACCAAGTCGCCCGATCCAACGCCCTGGGTACTCTTGGTCTAAGTACTCTCGCACAGGACGGGCATAGTGAGCTGGGCAACCATCGTTTTGAAACCACATGGTTTGCAAATCACTTAAGGGCACATCTTCTAATAATCCTGGCAACTCATTTTGTAAGAAGTTTAAATAACTATTGCCATCTATGTTTCCTTGTAACTCAAAGGGCCCTATCACTTTGCCATTTATTATGCCAGTCCATAGGTTAACCTTAAATTGGTATTGAGATTGTCTTCTCTCACCAGGTGCAGATTTTCATTGTTCCAGCTATGAAGATTGTGAAGATTTAAATATCCATCTTTCTTGCAGGTTGTTTCATCACGACGACGTGACGTTTTAAAATTCTATGTGCAGTACTTTTTGGGATTCCCGTTGCTGCTTGTACAGCACGTACAGAGGTAGTTGAATCGTTTTCTATTTCATTGAGAACTTCTTCATCGTGTTCCGATCTAGGTTTTCCAGCGTTTCGCCTGTCAGATGGTATACAACCCTCCGAAAAAGCTTGATACACGTTAATAAATACGCGATAATCCGGATACCTTTGAAGATTAGGGTACCTTGCTCGATATAATCTGCTAGCAGCGTTGGCATTGCATCGGCATTCTCCATAAATTAGGTGCATATTAGCGTATTCTAACGCTGTGTATGGTAGCGGCATGATGAATGCTAAACACTTGAAAATAAGGCAAAACTTCTTTAAAAAAAACACAAAATCACAGTCTAAAATAATGCCAAGTCAGGTCAATTTCCAGGTCACTTAATTCAATCCAAAAGTCGTCAGTACCAGAGCCACTTTAATTAAAACAGAACGGTGTGCAGTAAACAAAGAAGTAGAGCATACTGACTTGCTGTGCTGCTGAGGACATTAATTACTTCTCCACCTGCATTAATGTTACTAAACAATTAGCATCTATCTATCTCCCTCTAACGTATAATCTCTCTATCTCTGTCCAACTTATTTTATGGACTTATGGACTACGCACATGTCTCATTAAAATTCTGAGAACTTGCTACAAAAACATTTTGGCTACATAGTAAAAGTGATTACTATCAACACTAACAATTTTCGAAATATGGTTGTTATTTTGAAATAGTACACCTAAGTATATTTTTGTGGCTAATTTGTCTAGAATGTTATACCATTTTAGAATTGTA
This sequence comes from Lymantria monacha, assembly GCA_905163515.2. NCBI lineage: Eukaryota > Metazoa > Arthropoda > Insecta > Lepidoptera > Erebidae > Lymantria > Lymantria monacha. The sequence continues at coordinate 12,314,001 of LR991092.1, read as the reverse complement.
GTTAGATGCGCCAATTTTTAATACTATTTGCCACAGTAGCGTCCATACTTTTTTTTTTCACTATGATGAGTGAAAGTGAGCTGAAAGTCAAAATCTTACATAATTTATGAAAAAAACATAGTTTTGATTGATTTTTGTGTAAAAACTATAGATATTCTGGAATTTTTAATGGTTGTGATCGATAGTAGTGCTACTTACCTTGCCAATACAAAAAAAATCACAGAATTACTTGTAAAACTGTAGCAATAGCACTTAATAATATAATAAAGGATGTCCATTTTTAAAGATTTTGGTTTTTTTGTCGTAATGAAAAAAAAAATCAAGGTAGAATTTTTTTCTTTTCTGTTCTCGAGTAGTCATATGTAGGTCCACCTGCTGGTGCCAGCTTATCGTTGAATTTTGGGACACCCTGTATATGAGCAGCTGCGCGTAACTATGATTAACCATAAATGATTAATTAGTTTTGGATATACACTACCGTCCAAAAGTTTGGAAGCACACCTGTTTTCAAACAAAACAAATAAATGCCGACTAATAGCGGTAAAAATTAGCAATAATCTTAAGTTTTACAACCTTTTACGACTGTCTACACAAACACAAAAGGATTATAATCCTACATTCATCAAGTTTTATGGAATTCCTTAATATTGACGAAACACGTGTTTTATGACTTAATCCGTCGGCTACTTTATCCTATGCAATGGTGTAGTTTTATTGATAATGTTTGCTGGTTTTAACTTTTTTAGACCTTATTCAGTCGCACTTGAGCATTGGCACGTGAAAGTTGTGATATTAACATTGTCTGTATTCGAAAGATATCGGCTACTACTTTGACCGTATTTTTTCTTCTGAAAATGGCAAAACGCAAGCAAATCACGCTTGAACAGCGAAGCGCTATTTGCACTCTACGCGAGGAAGGATACAGTGAACGTCAAATCGCAGAAAGGCTCGGAATTTCTTGTAAAGGTGTCCACTATACCCTTGCTAGAAAACAAGAAACGGGGAAAAATGAAGATAGAAAGAGATCTGGTAGGCCCAAATCCACAACAAATCAAGAGGACAACTTCATTAGAGTTCTTTCTAAACGGAATCGACGCTTAACTGCACCACAGATCACTGCAGCTCTGAATGATACGCGAGAAACACCCATTTCAACAACTACTGTTAAAAGACGCTTACTGTCTGCGGGATTAAGAGGATGTGTTGCTGCTAAAAAACCCAAACTAACAAATCGACATAAGAAAAATAGACTAGAATGGGCAAAAGCGCATAAAAACTGGACTATAGAACAATGGGAAAATGTCCTTTGGAGTGACGAATCAAAATTTCAGATTTTCGGATCCAATAGACGTGTCTTTGTACGCCGGTCAAAAGAAGAGAGGGCTTCAGAGGCATGTACAGTGCCTATCATCAAACATGGTGGTGGTAATGTTATGGTTTGGGGGTGTTTTGGCAACAGTAAACCCGGCAATCTTGTGAGGATAACCGGAAAATTAAACAAGGAAGGCTATTTAAAAATTCTCCAAGATTCTGCCATACCCAGTGGACTAAGTCTCATTGGTTCTGGATTCATTTTTCAACAGGATAATGATCCTAAGCATTCGTCTAAATTGTGCCAGAACTTTTTAAACAAGAAAAAAGCTGAAAACATTTTAAACATCATGCAATGGCCATCTCAATCCCCTGATCTTTCTCCCATTGAACTTGTTTGGGATGAACTTGACAGGAGGGTGAAAAGTCGTTGTCCTACGAGCTCAGAACATTTGTGGCAGCTATTAGAGAACGAATGGAACAAATTAGATAAAGATTATTTTAAAAAATTGATTAATAGAATGCCCAGAATATGTGAGAAGATTATAAAGGAGAAAGGTGGACACTTTGATGAAGCTAAAATTTAATCTAATTTACCATTGTATATTATTTTTTTATTTTGTTTAAGTTAGTTTCTGTTTGTTCTTTATTTTTTTATCAATACATTTAAATTTAAATGACTTAGTTTGGTTTTATTCGATTTTACCTTGCTGCTTCCAAACTTTTGGACGGTAGTGTACATAATACGAAAACGAATTTATTATTTCTCACTTGGTGTATTTCGTCCTCAACCCAACCTAATTTGTTCTCTATTTAAAGGTGATTTAACAAGTTTTTATCATGAATATAAATAAGTATGTGACAATAATCATACTTACAGATGTGCATACTTTAACTTGTAAAAGTCAAAATCCACAATGACTTACAACTTAACTTTAACTTAGACAATACTGAGATTTAAACTTATGCAAATTTCCGACGGCGTTTTTAACTGTTTTGAGGTCCGCAAGACATTTAATTGGAAAAGATAAACAGGTGGAAATATATGATATTGCAGAGTCAAATATTACAATGTCACAAACTGAATTTTAACGCGTAAATCTGAGTTTGAACGCGTTGGTAACATCAACTCAGATTTTTCTCCAAACCTAAACTTTTGATCTGACACACTCGAACTTATCGCGTGATTCTTTACACTGCGTGCTAACCTTGTTATAACCAGATACCAAAATATAGAATAGTTAAAATGATATTAATATACAGGTGCCGATTTTATTACTAGAATAACTTAAACTAGGTGTAGGAATGACGTCATATAAAACGTTAAAGTTAGTTGCAGACTCCTAGCTCTTCCCAATCCCGAGATAAAGTGATTTGTTACTTATCAAAACAGTAGGTTTGTCAGCGTACATTGACCTGTAGGCACATGAGTAAATAAATGTACAGAGACCAAGCTTCTAAGGAGCGAGCAAAATTGTTACCTATTCTAATAGAGTTGGTACATGAGGATGATGACAAAACGTTTGTCAGCTTTTTTATGTATGGATATTTTTTACAAATTGCTTACTCTAAATAGTTCTTTTTTCGTAATTTTTGATTTTTAATAATTTGTTATATCTTTTATTCGAATGATAAATTCTAAATCTAATATATATTTTTTTTTAATAATCAATGGGAAAGAAGTGCTTTGCATGGCATATCAAATTTACAATCTTGTATACCTACGTTTTAGTATATCACTACCAATATTAACAATATTTATTTCTAGATCGAAATATTCTCGAAATTTCTTCTCAAGCAATTCAACAAATGCGATGAAGTTGTCAGGAGGTATTATTAAAAAACCCAATTGTATACTGCTTTCGAGTTTTTCCCCATATTTATAGGTTGTTCAGATCTATTAACATACAATGGCATTTTCTCACATTTGTGTTGTTCGAGGCATTTTCTGTACAAATAGCCCGATACATAGACTAAACCAATTTTTTCCGGTAAATCAAATCGATAATATAATCATTTTCTAATTAATTCAAATTTAAACAAACACGCACGACGTGATGCATAGCGAGCGGTGAGTGAGTCTTTGTTTGAGCACTGGCCGAACCAGCCTAAACAGGTTTCGTTCCATACGTGACGAGCCGCCAGTGCTCACGCACACACGCGCATCATACTTGTAGTGATGCACCTACCGTGGCGCGGTTGTATGAAGGTTTGTCTCTGTACGTTTATTTACTCATGTGCTGTAGGTACATTTCGGCCGGCTGTGCGGCGGTGAGCGCAGCGAGCGCGCGACTATTTGCTTACTAGTTCAATGTCACGCGCATGAGTATATGCCTACATCGAACTTTTATAGTACAAGTGTATTGACCGCTTATCAGTAGGGCAATTTAATTAAAAGTTAGGTACTATTTTTTTACTGATTTGGGTAGTATATCATGGTCTGATACACCCCCTTCAAGGATTCTACTAATTAAATCGGCAACCTGTATAGATTTACATCTATTAAAAATTAATGTTTGTATGGTTACCAATACAAACATTATTTTTTTTTAAGAACTACTATTATTTCTTTGTTTAAAAGGTACTTTTCACCTACTATTTACTTCAGTTTCCTGTTAATTTCGATATATATCTTTGTTATAACCGCCCCACCTCTATTGACCTTTTCCTACTAAAGATAAGATGCATTGAAAGATTAGTTAAACGATTGTATTGATTTTGTGTCCAAAACCGTCTTATTTATCAAGAACACAAATTTTCTTTTATACTTTTATTTCTTCTATCATTATCCACAAACGACTATATTTGCTAATAAAACTGAAATAAATTTACATATGAATTATTGCGTTGCTACTATTTCGTTATTTTCGTCTGTCACACATTTCTTTGTCCATTCAGTGTGGTTGAATGGCCTGACTGATCTGGGGAATCGAGAGTGATAATTATTCAGATATGTACTCCCAAGTTCCAAACACATCTTAGATTTTGTCCGTTAAGGTGGGCCCACCTTAAGTGGTTTACATATCGATAAAATTCTAGAATAGTACATATTTTAAACGCACAACGGAGTGTAAAATGTTCTCCATTTAAACATAGTAATATGTTTCATCCTAACAGTCGAAGTGCGTTAAATTTTGAAAAGGTTTCCTAGACGCAACATATTTGGAATGGTAATTTTGAAATAAAAATGTTGCCCGCCAAATATTAGGTAATGTTGTCATTTTTGGTTAGACGTTTTACAATTGGAAGTAATTTTTTTTTTGCTTAAAAATTGTAAATAACTGATTGTTTTGTATGGAGTGTGAAGCAAAAGTGTTCTGCGTGTCAGTGCAAGTCAGGGTGGTAATGTGACCCCTTAAGAAACAATGTAGGTGCGTGAACGGCAGGAATTCGTTCGCCAGCTCAAGGTTTTTAATAGAAATCATTTAATTTTTCAAGTTAGGGCAATAATATTTATATTAACTTTCTATTAAACATTCGGAATGTTAAAATTTTATAATTATATATAATAACTAGCTGATGCCCGCGACTTCGTTCGCGTGACATTTAGTTTTACTATGCACCCCTATTTGAAACTTAAAAATTCAAACTCGATCTAGTATTTCCAGCAGCCACTTGACCATTTTTATCAATGAGGAGGCTTTCTCCAATTTTCTTTAAAACATCGGCAAATTCTTAAGCATGTGAATTAGTGTTGCCCAAATGCAAGACTCTTGCGAGGCTCGCAAATCTTGCAACTTTTGCTTTTAGAATAACACAAAGTCACTTGTTTTGATAGGAATAAAAAATCCCCATAGACATTAAAAATCCAACTAAATTAATGAAATTCTATTCATCTAGTGGCAGTAACTGTACAACTATCAATAATTAGGTACATACCACTAAACGGAAGTGGGGCTATTATTCTTCCATGTACCGGTATTACTCGAATACGAAATGTTGACAATCCTTTCTTTGCTAAGAAAATCGCAAAATCATGACTAAGGAAGCACTGCGAAACTCTTGCAGCAAGTCTTGGTCTTGCATTTGGGCAACACTAATGTGAATGGTGACCTTGGTTTTGCTTGCATGTTGATGGTTAGGGTCAGCTTTCCTACTTGGGGCCACAGATAAGAATACTTCAGTGAAGCATTGATCTCATCAGTTCTATTTCCTCGAGTTTTAACAGGAAGGATTTGCCAAAAATCTCCAAAGAAAAGCATCATTTTTTATTTATCATTGTCCAATCAACGCAAACGATTAGACAGCAATCCTTAATAAAAACACTAATAGTGGTAAAGCCACAGTTGATAGTATTCTTTCTGCAGCCACGGGCCGGTCCGACCTCCAGTCGGACCTAGTACCCCACTATTGCAGAAAAGCAACGTCTGAACAGTGGCAATGTGTTATTTCCGCTCATTTGTAAGAGGCGGCAGCCTGCAAAAAAAAATAAGTGCATGCTGCTTGCTCGTTTACCACCGTACACAATAAAACAAAAAACACTTTGAATGTGTCGCAGTTTCGTGTTATTGAACATCTCGGTGTTTCATTGCTTTATAAATCTATCGAGTTTATAAAAAATGTGCATAAATCTATTGGGTTTTTAAACAAAGCTCTTTTACCACAAAGAAGTAATGCAGCTGCAGTTTCTGACGTAGTTGCTTCCAAAGTTATTTTACGCTGTCTCCTCATTTTGGTAAGATTGTTCTGCTCAGAGAAGTCTTTTCAGGGCTACCTGGAGACATGGACATCTATCATCTCAGCTTATATACGTCCCACTATTGGGCTCAAGCCTCGTCCGTAATGGGAGGGAAATTGACCTACTAAATCACGCTGGTCAGACGTGTTGGTATAGGGTTTGTTTCGAGTTTTCCTTTTCTTCCATAGATGTATGATATGTATGATGTTCTTTAGTCGTCTTGTGGGTGATCGACCCACGGGTAAGAAAGCGGTTGGTGAATTGTATTCTAACTGCGCAACTGTATGGATAAATATATAATAAATGGCTTTCATTACGAAAGAATTAATAAAAATGAATCTCTTGGTTCATGTCGCGTTTTAGTAGCGTAGAATATCTTCAGATGGATATTTTTTATATTTTATAATAATGTCAAAGGATTTGAAAGACTGTAAAACAATAACATCATTAAAATCAAAAGACTCAAACGAATGGGGCTATGACTGTTACAGGCCTACTCAAGGGTGTCATCTCAGCGCTGATCACCTTCAAGTGCTCTGCAAGATGCTTGAAACGTACTCTATGCTATCAACAATGTATAAAAATGTAAAAAAGTAGGCTCTCGCACAATATGCAGCAACAGGCGGCAGTAACAGCACTATTGCTAAAGTAACTGGTGTAGTGATGGGGCATGGTAGCTTCGGCCTGTATCTGCTCACGGTCGCAAGGAGGGGGAGTACACCGTCTAATCACTACTGCGATTGCGAGGCGGACACGGCGCTGCAGACGCTTAAAGTTTGCGTGGCCTGGGCAAAGCAGTGTCGTGCACTCATCGCAATCATCGGTGCCAAACTGGCACTGTCGACTATCGCAAAGACGATGCTCGATAGCGTCAGGAACTCGGACTCGGTCGCCGCATTTTGCGAGAGAGTCGTCCCATAGAAAAGGCGGCGGAGCGTGTCACAGAGGAGACTCTCCATGCTGACATTGCCGCTGGCGCATCGGACGTCACAGGTGCGGTACTTGCACCTGTTGCCATCCTAACTGAGGTCGCGGGTAGATGTACCATGGGAATTAATCTACCACCCGCAGAGACACCGACCGCGTGAGGCTGATACAACATTGTTGTTTGCCGGGGTGTGGACGGGAGGAGACGATACCTGGAAGGGTAAACCCCGGACCGGCCACGGATGTCAAGTAAGCGGTACCAGAGGCCAGCCTGATGGTTTTGGCAGAGAACACGATGAGTTATGGGGCCACATGACGCCCTTCTGTTACCCCAGAAGGAATGGCCGTGTCCAGACCATAGCCTACCAAACAAAAACAAAAAAGGGTACACTTTACATACTCACCCCAAAGTAGCATCTTAACTAAGAATGTACGTTTTGTACGCTCTATGATGTGGACTTTACTTTTTTTTTTCGTGTTTGACTTACTTGTTAGTCGCAAATGGCTATGACAATTTTACTTGGACTGTTAGGTGAGTGCTGAGAGCTTTCCACCCAAAGTACCTTTACTAAGTTCAAGAAGTTAATGTAGTAGCTTTTGAAAATATAACGAAAAAATAATTTAAAGTTTTAAATTAAATTATAGCGCCATCTATTGCTCATTTAACAAACTAAATAAATCATGCATTTTATTAATTTATAGCTAAATGATATTATTATTAACTAATTAAAACATTCTTTTTTTATCCCAAATGGTTTTAATAGTTATTTTGACTACCTGACTAATGTTATGTATTATGTCAACTTCCCTTCTACTTTGAAGGAGGTTTGAGCCCAACAGTGGGATGTATATAAGCTGAATTGATAAAACTACTATATATTAAGTAATACAAATACTTTCCTTACACTATAGATAAATTAAATAATTATTTTGAATTGAACCTTCTAGTGACATAAAAGGCGAGCGGTGATTTTAAAAACTTAAATGACCATAACTTTTTTTACAGACATCAGATTTCAATGAAACAAAGACTAAATGTTGCTCTGAATTGGGCTTAATCTTTTTATCAAAACTGCAAAACAATCCGTTCAGTAACTTTGGAGATTAGCGATTACAGACATACAGACACACAGAAAGACAAGAAATTCCAAAAAATGTTTTTTGTTTTATGTTAGTGTTTTCTTACTGCCTAGATTCATTTTTTAATAAATTTATCAAATGTACAGACACGGAATTTCTACTGATTTATTATATGTATAGATAATAGAAATTTATTTCATATTCAAATACCTTAAGTTTTAGTTATACCTTTTAGTTAATACATATAAGATTGCAGATATTTCTGAAATGTTTGAAATGTGGGGCCTGCCATATATACGTTTCCCTTTGTTCACGATAAAAAAAAAGATGTATAGATATATATAAATAAACAGCGATTCATAATTTTATTTTAGGGTCAGCAGTTGATATAATCAAAAAATCCTAATGACATGTTTTACTTATATTTGTGTGCATAGTGCGTATTTATTACTATTATTTTTGCTTTTCAAGGGTGTTAATACGTCAACTATAAATTAAGTTAAAATGATCAGTGAGTGAGTTAGTTGACTCACGATTAGTCATGACTTAGTCGATTACCTTCACATCAAGACAAAGCAAACAGCTTTTGGGCTTTTCAAGGATTTTAAATTCCATAAATGTTGGACATTTTTCAATGATCCAAAAAAGAGGGAGTTGTGATAACTTCGTAAAAAGTAAACTTGATAGAAATGCCCTTGCCTATCTGACAAGTGCGGTATTGTTTCAGTTTACCTCCTATTATGGTGGATGACGACTCCAACAGTGGGAAATATATGGGCTAAGAAGAAGAATATATTGATACAAGCTCAGAGACCAAAAATTATCATGCAACAACTTGGTAGACGGGTTGTCTTTCACAGTTGATGTTAGTATTCACAGTTGATGTTAGTAATCCCTTTTTTTTTTTTTTTTTTTTATTGGTGGGCTATGGGTGCGTCTCGCCCCGCTGAATCGGTCCGGGGTGACGGAAAGGCGGCGCGTGACCCCATAGACCCACCGTAAAACCTTCTCTCTTCGCCGTGCGAGCGGACCACCGGTACTCGATTTTAACTTCGGTGGCCCGCCCGGCGGTTTACCCTCGCGGGTTCCTCTCGTCGACGCCCCGACAGATTTCGCCGTCGGGGCGTCGCCCTCACGCGGTGGCCTCACGTCGGGTGACCGGACAAATCCCCGGTCCGATCACCCGAGGCCTCGGTTAGGGCGGCATCAGGCGCAGGTATTCGCGCCTGCGCCGCCCCGGCCGCTGACGGCGGCCCGGGTCGCGGGATTCCTCCCGGACTCGTTCCGCCGCCTCCTTCTGCGAGATGACAGCCTCGCAGAAGGCGGCGACCGCGTCCCAGTTCCTGACGCTGTCGACCATCGCTCTCGCGACAGCCGGCAGCGTCAGGTCGGCACCGATAACAGCGACGAGGTCACGGCGCTGCCGGTCAAAGCCCGGACACGCCTCCAGCGTGTGTTGCGCCGTGTCCTCGCCACTGCTGCAATGGTGGCAGAACGAAGTCCACTCCCTATGTGCGACCGTGTGCAGGTACGAGCCGAAGCATCCGTGCCCCGACAACACCTGCACCAGTCGAAAGGAGAGGACTCCGTGCCGCCGCTCCATCCACTCCGTCAGTACGGGCCGGAGAGCCTCGACGGTGACGACACCGTGTCTAGGCCTCTCCAGCCGCGTAGCCCAACGGGCGATGACGTCTCGGCGGGCGTCCTCGCGCCAGGTGGCTATCTCGCTCAGCGATGGGGAGCCACCTTCGTCGCGCAGTGAGGTCACCCGCCGGTAGAGGTCGGAGAGCATCTCCGCCTCTAGGTCCCACGGGGGTGTCCCGGCCATTAGGCATGCCGCCTCGGTCGATACCGTGCGGTACCCGCGAATGGCTCTGACCGCCATGACTCTCTGGGGTCTCCACAGAACAGCCCTGAGCTGGGCGTTCAGAGCCCTCGCCCACACGGGTGCGCCGTACATGGCCATAGAACGGATCACCCCCGCATACAGCCGTCGGCCCTCGAAGCTGGGTCCGCCCACGTTCGGCATGAGCTGCGAAAGGGCGGACGCCGCGCCGACCAGCCGGGGAGCAATTTGGCGAAAATGCTCCCGGAACCACCATCGCCCGTCGAGCACCAGACCCAAGTACTTCATATGGGCCTGGATGCTGATGTGGACGGAGTTGACGACTAGCGAGACGCTGATTGGCGGCCTTACGCGTGGCCCATGAAACAATAGGGCCTCCGTCTTATTTAGGGCCACCCTGAGCCCCAGCGCCTCGATTCGCCCGACCATCTCCTCGGTGCCGAGAGTGGCCAGGCTCGCCGCCTCTTCGAGTGTCCTGCCCCGGGCTGTGACGAGCGTATCGTCAGCGTAGCATATCACGCTCAGCCCGGGGGGGAGACTCCCTCTCAACGCCCAGTCGTACCCGATGTCCCACAGAGTCGGCCCCAGAACCGACCCCTGTGGAACGCCGCACGACATGGACGTCCGCACAATGTCCCCTGCGGGACTCGCGCAGAGGACACTGCGCCCCTCCAAATAGTCCGCCACCAGCCGCCTCAGGTACAAGGGCACCCCATGAAATCGGAGCGCCTCCCTGATGCAGCTGAATGGCAGACTATTGAATGCGTTGGCGATGTCCAGCGACACCGCCAACAGCACTCCCCCGCCGGTGACAGCCTCCGCGGCCGTCTGCCTCAGTCGTAGCAGGGCCCCGATGGTCGAACGCCCCCTTCTAAAACCGAATTGAGCGTCCGACAGATCGGGCCCCACCTCCTCCACGTGCTGGACGATGCGGGCAGCGAGGATGCGCTCCAGCAGCTTACCCACATCGTCGAGGAGCACGATGGGCCTGTAGGCCGACGGCGAATCCGGGGGCCGTCCCGGCTTTGGCAGGAGAACCAACCTCCCCTCCTTCCAGCACTCAGGGAACCGTCCAGACGCCAAACAGGCGTTGTACAGCTGCCTGAGGCGAGGCTCGAGGTGCTCGAGGAGCGACGTCAGCACCCGGACTGGTATTCCGTCCGGGCCGGGGGCCGTGGTCGCGGAACGAATCCGCGCCACAGCTGCTCCCACTTCCGTCTCCGTCACGGGCGGAACACTCTCGTCGTCAGCCTCCCGGTCTTGTTCTGGCGAGGCCATGACCGGGGGCGTGTGTTCCGACTGCCGTGGAAACAGCTCCTCGACCACCCTACAGAGGAAGTCGGGCTGGAGGGTCTCGGTGAGGGGGGGGCCCTGCGCGCGAAGCTTGTTCAGCGACGCGCGATACGGGCGACCCCAGAGGTCACGGTCGAGACCGTCCAGCATCTCCTGCCAACTCGCACCCTTGGCGGCTCGGATGGCCAGCCGAAAGGCCGTCCGCGCATCGCGGTACGCCTCGTACAGCTGGCCCTCCCGCTCAGCGTCGCGGTGACGCCGCCGGCTGCGGGTGTAGGACCTTCGGGCTCTGATACATGCCGCACGAAGGTCCGCCAATCTTGGGGACCACCAGTAGACCCCCTGCCTCGGAGGTAGACGCCGCCGCACTCTGGGCATGGCCGCATCGCAGATCTGCGTTAACGCACTGCGGATGCGGACAGCCTCAGCGTCCACCCCGTCCGCTGGGGGCGGTGAGGACAGCCACGTGTGAACGATGGCCGCCTCCGCCAGTAGGTCCCTGTCAAGACGACCCACAGCCCACCGCGGAAACGCGGGAGCTCCGTCCGCCCTGTGACCCCTACCGGGGTCCCGGAGAGGGGAGACCTCCATCCGGATGTACCGGTGGTCCGATAGGGTCTCCGCCTCCTCCAGGACACTCCAGTTCCTCACCCGTGGTGCGACAGCGGGGCTAGCGAACGACAAGTCCACTATCGACCCGCCCTGCTGCTGCCGCACACACGTGTTCACTGAGCCCCTGTTAAGAACACAGAGGCCCAGTGAAGCCGCCCACTCGATGACCGCCCGCCCGCGGTCGTCCGTCATAGGGGACCCCCACGCCGTGGATTTGGCGTTGAAGTCCCCCAGAACCAGGACGAGGCCCGGTGCCAGTCGCCGTATCGAGGCCTCCAAGTTGGTGAGGGAGGCCCCGAAATCGTCCATTCTCCTGGTAGGGGAGAGGTATACGCTGTAGAGCGTGACCCCTCCCCACTCCGCCGCGACAAATTCCTCGCCCCTATCCAAAAGAGACAAGGACGGGAAGTGCCGCTGCGTAGAGACGACGATTGCCGCAGTACCGTTTCGGCTGACCACCCAATTGGGGCGATCAGGCACGCAGTACGGTTCCGCGACTACGGCTGCACCAATCGACCACTCCGCCATGGATTGCAGGAGTAAGTCCTGCGCACCGGCGGAGTGGTTGGTGTTGGCTTGCAAGAGGTGGTGCATGGATGGTGTAGCCATTAACGGGCTGTATCCATGACCTCCCCCTCGCCGGCGGGCGATCGGACCGCGCTAGGAGCGGGAGCGGCCGTGGTCGGAGGGCCGCCCCGCCCCTTTGGGGCCGAAGCTGGAGGTTTGCACGCCCCAGAGCCCATGCGGTGCTTGGCGGGCTTATTGCCCGCCGCACACGCGGGGCAGTGGGGCGGGGCGGCGCAAGATGCCGCCACGTGCCCGGTTTGACCGCAGCGGAAACACAGTCCGCCGCAGTCGAAGCAATTAGTGCATGTCGGTCGAGTATGTCCGACCGCCATGCACTTATAGCACCTCGCAGGCCGGTGCTCAAGCACGGTCACCCGCGCCGAGCTCCAGCCCACGAGGAGCCTGCCTGAGCCGGCCAGTTGCCTGACCGACTCCACCGGGCACTGCGCCCAGGCGGCACCTACGCCGCCCGGACCGGGGCGGATGACACCAACCCGGACGGTGTCTATGGGACACCCGGTTCTCGAGGCAATAGCCTCCCGGATGTCTTCCACCGTCACGGAGTCGTCCAGACCCGCGATGCGCATTTCGGCGCACTTGACGGGCCTGGCGATCCTGATGCCACCCTCCTCGGCAAACAAACCTCGCAGCTTGTCAGCTACGCTGTCGGCCGTCTTGGAGCCCTCGGCCCCGGGGAACTCGAGGATTCGAGCCCCTGTCCGGCCCTTGCGGGTCCTGGCTTCGACGCCTCCAATATCGGAGACGTCTAGCTCCCGCCGGGCCTTCCTCAAGACGGCCTCGTAGCTGAGGCCCTTCTCAGCCGCCTCAGGCAGCACAGTGATCACCACTGCGGCTGTCTTCGGCGACTTGAGCCCCTTGCGCGGCCTCTTCTTTTTACCGGCTCCTGCCTGTGGAGCGGGAGCGGGGACCTCAGCGGCGCGCTTGGCCTCCGCTCTCCTTCTCTGACCGCGACTCTTCCGGTCGCGCTCGGCCACCTGCCAACCCTCGGGCGCAGCAGGCGCGACAGGCGCGGAAGGCGCAGTCGTTGACGCGCTGGTCGTCGCCGGCGGTGTTGTTGCCGACGATGACTGCGGTCCGGCAGGAGCCGGTACCGTCCTCTTCCTAGGTTTTGGCGCGGGCCCCTTGGGCTTGGGCGCACCCGCGGCCGCGGCGTAGCTGCCACCCACGCGGCCACCCTGACAAGGCAGCGGGGCGGGGGCTGATGCCACATGCGACCGCTTGTCCGCGGCGAGAGGCGGCCGAACACGTGGTTCTGGAGGCAACCTTGCCTCCAGAACGGCCACGCGCGCATCGACGAGTTTCCCGACTGCGTCGATGATTTGGCGCAGGGCCTCGTCCGGTAAGCCTCCCACCGCAAGTATCGGGGTCGGCTGGGCGCCTTCGGGGGCCCGTTCCGCGGCGCCTGGCGGCTTTGGCGCCGCAGGGACGCCAGCCGGCGGCATGCGGTCCGCAGCGAGAGGCGTCATCCTCACCACGGGGACCCGTTTCGCCGCGGCGACCGCGCCAGCGTCAGCTGGCGACGCGCGCTTCACAGCGGCAGGCGTCTTTCTCGCTGCGGGGACGGGTGTCACGGTGACGCCAGTGCCCAGCGTCGTCGGCACCGCAGCGCGAGGCGGCTTTGGCGCTGCAGCGGCCGCTGAGTGGCCGGCCTTGGCCGGTGGCGCAACTGGCGCAGGCGGCGCGAGCAGCGCCATTTGCGCCTTTAGGTCGGCCACGTCCTTCAGTAACTGGCGGTTTGCCCGCCGCATCCCCGCCAGCATGTCCCCCAACTGCCGGTTCCGGGTCCGTATGGCCGACATCTCGCCATTAAGGCGGGCATTTTCGGCCCGCAGGTCGGAGGGGTCGCCGTTGGCGCGGGCAGCGACCGCCGCCGCCCTTTCTTCTTCCGAGGCCCCTCGCCCTCTTCGGGAAGCCGGCACCTTAGGTGGGGGCATGCTGGCCACGCTCCCCTCCGAGTCGGCACCCGAGCTGCCACCCTTACTTAGGCGGCGCTTCCTCACCTGCGAGGGGAGGGCCTTCTCCTTGGTCGTCAGCGTTGTCGCTGTCGCCGCCGGGCTCTTTGCCACAAGACGCGCTGACGACCTGGCGGGGGCTTCAACAGCCGGCCCGCTATCCTTCTCGGACGGCCCTGCGGGAATGTCACCGCCCTCGTCCATTTTGGCGGTAGAACCGCCACCCCCATCTTCCCCGGACGGCTCTGCGACATCGCTGTCGCCCTCGTCCGTCGACGGCTCCGTTTCGGCTCTACCGCCGTCTTTCCTCGCTTCCGCGGCGGCAGCCTTTCTGCGCGCTCGCCGCTCCTCCAAACGCCGTTTGAAGCTGGAGGTCTTCCCCCGGCTCCTCCTGGGCGACCTCCGCTTCGATGTTGTTTGGGCCTCTGCGTGTTGTGCCGGACCCTCGGCGGACGCCTCGAGTCCCGAGGACGAGGCGTCGTTTCGGTCAGTTTTCCGTTGGCATGACCGGGCCTTGAGGTAGGAATCACTATGATCCACGTAGCTATTAAAATTTAAATGAGTATCCATAGTTAAACCCACGAGTATGGGAGATACTATTACGTCGACCCGGGCAGAGATCCCTGTACCCGGGCAAGCCTACATTTACCAACCAGGGGGGCAGCCGGTACCCTGGCTGGAGCGTGCTAAGAACAGAACAACCCATCTGCCATGCATCTTCTCGCCGCACGCCAAAACTTAAGATTATGGGTGATTTCCGAATTCGAATGTACATTCGAAATTCTTTATAGAGGTTGTCTTCCTCGCGGTCCGGGCGGTTAAGCCAAGACCCTCGTTCCTGAAACTAAGACAAGCAAAGAATCAGGTTTACGATTTGACGACGGTGGCGGTGGAACATGCCTGCCCAGCCCTCAAATGAATGAGTGACTGAGCCCGTCGCGGATTCGCGTCCGGTCACCTTCTACGGATAGAAGGCTAGGAGCGAAGCGCCAGATATTCGCTACGGACGACAGTACAACAGAAGAACTGGGGACCGCCGTCCGCACCCAGGGTACACCGCGTGGAGGTTTCTGACATCGTACCCCTGTTAGTAATCCCCTCAGGAGAGTGCTGTTGTTGGCTCTCCTAGTGTTCACTCAACTGTTGTTTTCGACTACCGGGGAAAATAATAGAATGGTGATATATAGTATTGTTATTCCGTCACCCGGATCATTGGTGACTGTATGGTTTAGTAAAATACTTACTAATAGACAAAAATGAAAAAAACTAATGTAATACGTGGTACGCTGCCTGTATCTTCATTATCTCAACGCAGCTGTGGGACGTATATATACGTCCCACAGCTGCGTCTAAGCTGTTGCCGCAGTAGGACAGGTATTGACCTACTATATTTCGAATTGTCCTTTTCTTACGGTTTTGCTATCTGCCAGTCCCTTTGTGGTCTTTTACGATCATCTACGGGAAAGAAAAGGATTGTAACCATGGTATTCTTACTCTGTCACCACAGAAATATTTACTCCGACTCAATCCTTGAAAAAATATTTACGGTATATAAAAATGTGGATCTGAATACATTAAACGGTGGATAATAGCTAATAACATAGTGAAGACGCAGGAAAGTATTTAAATGATAGTATTTGCGTCGGTAAATGAGTATAGCGCATAATTATTCAAGGTAATATATTATGTCACTCGACGTCACTAGTATTTACTTAACATATTCAAATTCTTTTTCTTTATCTAATTTAATATGTGTGGCTTTTGTTCAATTATATTACGTTGTCTTAATATACAATTCACGATTCGAATATATAATTCGAATTCTATTGTGGTAGGACCACGCTGTGGACAGTTCTCTGTCTACAGCCGCGGGCCGGTCCGTCCGGGGTAGTACCACACTCTCGCAGAAGATCGACGTCTGAGTAATAGCAATGTGCTATTGCGCTTCGTTCGGTGAGCGAGAGAGCCGGAAGCCTAACTGGGGTGGGTTCAGGGTTGTATTGGTAGGCAGCGGCCTAGCTATACCATTGGCAAAGGTCCATGGGCGGCAGCGACACTTACCATCAGGTGTGCTGTCTGCTCGTTTGCCGCCATAAGCAATAAAAAAAAAAAAAAAAAAAAAAAAAAAAAACGAGATCGTCATCTTCATTCTGCTCTTATCCTAATTACTTGGGATCGAATAAATATTTATGTCTCTTACATCCTACATATGCCAAAAGCTATTAGTCGCCTTTTACGAGCAGTGTAAAAGTATTCGTAGTAACTACCACCCAGCATATGCTTTCACTTTATGGTAGACAGTCATCTAGCTGTACCCCTGGTATTGCAGAGGTCTATTGGCGCTAGTTATTTGCTCGTTTGTTACCAATCATCATCATTTTCTCAATTTATGTACCTCTTACTACTGGGCTCGAGCCTCATCCAAAACAATAGGGGAAATGACTTACTATATTATTATACATATACTACACTGGTCATGGTCACACGTAGTGGTGATATCAAAGGCAATCTTGAAAAAATATCTTGTAAAATGATGCGTGAAGGAAAATTTATTTTAGATTATTTTATGCTGCTACTTTCTTCGTTGTTTCGCTTACTCAAAGCGACGTCGACGGCGTTCTGGATCGTGCGGCAATGCACTAAATCGTCTCGGGATGGATGAAATGGCAGGAGGTCAACATGCGACTCCAGAGTACCCCTTTAATTAAAGGGCAAAATTTCCAAAACTCTAATACATTGCTGTACTGTATGGATCAGCATGAAGGATAACAAAAGCGATGGATGAGAGACGCCTGCATGTAGAGGAGATGCAGATGTTGAGGTATGACGAAAATGGATTAAATAAGGAATGGACATATTAGAGAAAGTTTGAAAGTTGCGCCAGTGACGAAAAAGTTAAGGAGTGAATCGTTGGTGGTCATGGTAAAGACGTGATAAGACGGGATGAAAATAAAGTAATGAAAAATGTTTTAAATATGAATATTGAAGGCTTTAGGAGTGAAGAAAGACCAAAGAAAAAGTGGATGGACTGCGTTAAGCAGACATGGATAGACAGGAAGTGACTACAGAGATGACGTCTGACAGAACTAATATATGGAAGAAAGTGACATATCGCGTCGAACCTAAGTGATTGAAATTTGCAAAATTTCGAATTTACATACATCAGCAGCTTATGCCACCACAAGCCGGCAGTCTGGCGATAGTTGGTGCTATAAATTTCGCAGTGGAATTCTGCTGCCCTTTATCCTGAAGACCAATCGATTTGTAAACACACGTTTACACTGAATGAAAAATGTTACCTTCTGAAATATGTACATTAAGCATTACGTGATTTCTGTCCGCTTATACCTATAATTTAATGTTGTAGAAGAAAAATATATGTTTTAACTATGTTACTATTATGCTGGCTTAACGCGAACCAAATTGTATTCATGCTCTTGTGCATAAATGATCGCAAAAACACTTTTGCCAAACCAAAAATTAAATACAACACTTATATAAGCAAAATAAAATATAACTCCATAAATTCCAGTCAAGATGTTAAAAAAACGTGTTAATTCATGCTAATTCGATACGTGCTATAACACTTTAGACGTGGACCAACGTCTTTCAATTTGTGCAGACGTTTCAAAACTCCACACAAGCAATTGCAAATTTGTTTTTTGCTATGTCAACATTTCGGCAACTTTTAAAGGCAGTATCCTTCTGTGATTGCATCGGGTTAGTAAAAGAATAATTTAACTCCATAAAAGTCGTAAAAACAGATGCCTTATAATCGCGAAAATATGTACATATTATAATATGTATGTTGTATGCGTGGTAACACTTTTAAATACTTTTGAATAATTAAAAGTTTTATAATTCTAAGGTGAATACGAATAACTTCAAAGAAGAAGTTCATCATCATCACAGCCCATATATGTCCCACTGTTGGGCTCGGGCCTCCTCCGTAATGGGAGGGCCTTAACCTACTATACCGCTCTGGTCAGACGTGTTGCTATAGGGTTTTGTTTCTCGAGTTTTCCTTCTTTCACATAGATGTTATATGCGTTTTATATCCCTTAGTCGTCTCTTACGATCACCCACGGGTAAGATAGGTGGTGGTAAATTGTATTCTTACTCCGTCACCACACGGATATGAAATGCGATTTCATCCTGTGTGTGAAGTTCATTTGTCGACCAAAAATTATCTTTAGATATTTATTCACTTATATTTATTATTTTGTAACTTATTCTTTGCCTTTAGCCACTTTCTTATAAAATAATTCGTGTCATATTTTAGTGACAAAATAAAAAGTGATAATTAGGTCACTAAAGCTTTTCTCAAAGTCTCAAGACGTCCATATTTTTACTTGTTAAGGAGTACAATATTCTTTACTTTTGTTCTCAGGCTTAGGTGGATGGACCTGGTCAAGGCTCGGTGGCGGTAAAGAGGCGCCTAGCAGTGGTGCTGCGGCCCTTACAGCGCTTAACCCATCAACAGATCCTCTGGTTGCTGCACAATACGCGCCGGTACGCGATGCACCGCCTGCGCCTGATGATGAAATGCGTAATCTCATGGATAATAAAGATTGGTAAGCGTTAAACTTTCTTTTATAAAAAGAACACACCATACTAAGATTAATCCTTGTGTTGCCATGGATTTTACAAATATAACATCATCATACAAATATTTGTGGATCTCACAACGAAGATTCCACTAGGAAATCAAAGTGTGACACTGGCACGAGCAATCGCTGCATAGGTAATTGCAACCACCCCGGTATCCGTTTTAAGTTTTACTATCCTGTAAGTCACTAAATGATTAAAGTCCTACGAATGATCACTCTGGTCTTACAAATTGAAATAGAATTTTATTTCAAGACTACCTTCTCCTGCAGTAATGTTACGTGCTAATGACGTTTACTCCTCTTACGGTAGCGGAAGGGGTGGTGAAATGTATTCTTACCCGCCAAGTTCACGCTGCTCCGGTGGCCAGTCCAACGACGAAGGCGAGGTTCACTGGTGGGTTACGGGTATGCGTGCTTACGCTCCTCTGTCGCCCCGGACGGAGTGGGGCGAGGAGTGCGCGGACCGTAACCCAACCCAACAATAAAAAAACGCCATTACAAGGAAACGGATGGCGGGTGCGAACGGAAGCGATCAACCGAAACTGTTTAATTAGGGTACCTATTCCATACACGTTACTAGTATTGAATGCCGCCTGCCTTGCATTGAACATTGCCATAATGCAGGACGTAGATGCACATTTAAGAATAATTTTAAAATTTCCATCGTCACAGGAACTGCGATATGAAAGGAAAATCGAACGACAGGCAAACAATTGAATAAGTGAGTCTTTCATAGAAATTATGTGCTTGTTGAAATAATACGAATTGAATCCCAGCTAATATGTACTAAGAATCATATAGTTTCATAAATAATAACTGCATGGATTTTAAAGCGTATGCGGAACTCATATCTAATTCTGCGGTGTACTTCGTTACTTATCTCAACCAAATAAGTCACTATATTTAAATCATCATCATTCCCCTGCTCTTATCTCAATTACATGGGGTGGACGCAATATTTACTCCTCTTCCTACATATTACAAAAGTTATTGACAATAGTTTTATGACCGGCCGCCTGTCTGACGTCAACCCTCCTTGGGAATGTAATTGTTGACTAACGACATAAGGGGATGTTGGCTAGGGGTGTCCACTTTGAAAAAACATCGATGTTTTTATCGATTCAAACACTGTACATTGATGCATTTCGATGTATCGGATGAAAACATCGATGTTTTGTAAACATCGAGTACTTTTCTAAAATATATTACAAAGCTAAAGTCATATCAAAAGTGATACTTCTAAAATGTTGGCTAGTATTTGTAACCGCTACCACACAGCAATATACAATTCGTAAATATGTACATAATATAATTTATATAGCATACCACACACTTAAATTTAGATTTTTTATTAACAGTCACTTAATATTATCTCACGTGTTCATCATCATCACAGCCCATAAATGTCCCACTGTTGGGCTCGGGCCTCCTCCGTAATGGGAGGGAAATTAACCTACTATACCACGCTGGTCGGACGTGTTGGTATAGGATTTTGTTTCGAGTTTTCCTTCTCTTGCATAGATGTTATATGCGTTTTTATATCCCTTAGTCGTCTCTCACGATCACCCACGGATAAGATAGGGGGTGGTAAATTGTATTCTTATTTCGTCACCACACGGATATGAAAATGTTATAAAATGCGATTTCCTATTTGACCCGTGGGTGATCGCCCACGGGTAAGATCGGGAGTGGTGAATTGTATTCTTACTCTGTCACCACACGGACAACGTGTCTCAAGTGTTACGTTCGTTTAAAAGTTTTCTTTCATACCTCGGAAACGGTCCTTTTTATCCAATTATAGGTACATTGTATTTTTATTCTGGTTGTTATGATCATTTATATGCAGAATGGCATTGTGATAAGATGAGTATTTAAAGCGTGCATGCGAAATAAACAAACTAACGTACGCATTTATAATATTACATAGGACGATTACACTACTATAACGCGTGAATGTGCGCAAAACCAAAATAATGGTCTTTGAAAGAGATGAAGCCAGAACAGATGTAAGAGTAACAATAGATAATGATGTACTAGAGCAAGTGGATGAATTTGTATATCTTGGATGTGGATTTAGCCGAGATGGAAGGTACACCACTGATATAGAGCGAAGAGTGAATGCGGGAAATAGAGTGAACAGAGCGTTGGGGCAACTTCTCGGTAGCCACCACCTCAGCCAGAAGGCACGTGTAGCAATACATAATGCAGTGCTTGTCCCAACATTACTGTATGGAAGCGAGAGTTGGGTATGCAGAAAAGAGTATGAAAGTAAAATTAATGCGGTCGAAATGCGATCTCTACGGAAAATCTGTGGAGTTAGGCTGATCGATCGCATTCGTAACGACGACGTAAGAAAGCGAGTAGGTATGAATGAGAGTATTGGTGTAAAGATGCGAAAGGGAATGCTCCGATGGCTCGGACATGTGGAAAGAATGCCGAACGAACGTCTGGTTAAGAAGATATACAATGCGAAAGTGAAAGGATGTAGGTACCGGGGGAGACCGAGACTAACCTACCTAGACCAGATCGGTCATGTACTGAAGGAAGGTGGAGTCAAGAGTCTCCGAAACCGGCGAGCGTGTATGAAGAGAATTATGAATGTTGAGGAAGCGAGTGAAGTATGCAAGGATAGAGTTCTCTGGCACTCTTTTCTCTCTGCCTACCCTGCAAGGGATATGGCGTGATGGTATGTATGTATGTATGTATGTACGATTACCAACCGATTTAGCATCTGCCTACATAATCTATGTATCCTTCATTATAATTCTAACTCTGTCTTATTTGACGATGAATAACCTATTTACGGATAGCATTTCCTGCCCAATGTACTTAATTGAATTCTTAACTGTTATGCGTGATTATGAGATGCAATATGTGTATAGCTTACATACCATTTACGGCTCCCCGAGGCGCGTTTTGTGTTGCGAAGGACTTAAATACAATGTACTATGTCAAATACTTTTTCTAACATTATCAGTTGACGTTTAGTCGTTATAGCCCTCCAGTTTCAGATAAACAGGTTTTAAAGACAAGCCTTTTAGTATTGGGGATATATCGCTTGTCCGGAAGAATAGTGGCACAACTCTAAAAATTACAATTTTCACTATATTTCAATTTTTGGTGGTGGAGGGGTGGTAATTCAAATTCATTTATTATGCATAGGCCCTGCGAGGGCACTTACATATTGTCAGTTTTAACATATTATATTAATTCAATTAACTACCACCGGATCGGAAGTAGACCATTACTGAGAAGATCCGGCAAGAAACTCAGCAAATATAATAATATAAGTAGGCCCTGTCAACTCTTCGTCGTCATTCTTAAGGCAATTACACTAACGTTCGTGCATTTGGGATCGCTGCTGAACCGAGCTGAAAAAAAGGAAATATGTACTTATTTTGACCCTCCTGAAAAATTTAGCTTTTTTAAATTGTGTTACTATTCTTTCGGACAAGCGATATATAGTACGAGGTGCTAAGATCATTCATAAATCTAATAAACTATTAGTTTATTTATTAGTTATTGATATATCATTCATAAATTTAATAAACTAATAACAAGAATGATTTGTGAGTGGCCACGCTGCTAATGGTTTTCTTATTGGAATATTGAATTGGACGGCTCGCTTGAGATAGTATGACAGTCGCAAAAAATCAAGTAGAAATTTGTTTCTACGAATTATTCGGCGAACGAGAGAGCCGGAGGTTTAAACTCTTTGCCTATCCCTTCCCCTCTTCATTTGATTGCCTTTAATCCTTTAACTGTTTAAGTTGATAGGGTCTGGCTGTGCCTCAGGTATTGCTGAAAACTATTAGTGGCAGTTGCCTATTACCACCAATTGAGCTGTATGCTCGTCTGATACCAAAGGCAATAAAGATCGCTCTCATATAGATATATATACGTACCAATGGGACTGTACAGATAGCGTAGGGGTTAAGATACCGATCTACCATGCCATGTATCGCAAGTTCGGTTCCCACATAGAACAATGCTGCCGTTAATTATAAGTTTGTAAAGTTCCATTCCCCGCAGCACAAGCATTATTTCCTAAGTGCAGGGTGTTGTTTTTATAAAAAAAAATATTGAGCACAGCTAGAGAGCTTCCTCCACAGTAGTGAGGATATCGACCTACTTATAATACGCTGGACAAACGAGTTGGTGTAAAGTTTTAGTTTGAGATTTCCCTTTTTTCCATTATTATTCTTTAGTCGTCTTCTACGGGCAAGGAAGGTGTGTGTGATGAAATGTATTCTTATTCTTTCACACACAGATTAATCTCAGATAGGCCATTAAAAACCAGTATTTAATCTCTAATATTCCTTGTACGCTACGTACGCTTATACACCATAAGCGTCGGCAGAATTCGCTAAGTAACTTTAATAAACAATGGAACCGTTGTGTAACTGTTTGAAAACACTTAGCCCCAAGTTATAACACTGAGTAACCCCGTTGAGTATCCTTGTTAGGGTATTAATACGCGTGGTAACATTATGATATATACGTATGTAAAAGCCCAAGTTATAATACTGAGTCACCCTGTTGTGTATCATTGTTAGGGTATTTAATACGCATGGTAATGTTATGATACATTCGTAAATAATTATGGGTAAAAACATAATAATGACAACTAAGTGCCACTTCCTTTTCTGAGTGATAAAATACAGCAATCGGCTTAAATATGTCCCGCTGCTAGGCTCGAACCTTCTCTACAATAGAAAGGAATTGATCTATACCACGCTGATCAGGCGGATTGGTTTAGGGTTTTATCTCGAGGTTTCTTTCTCTTGCATAAAGTCGTCTTTTACGACGGTCATGAAAAGAGGTGGTCATTTGAATTCTTTCTTCATCACTACATGGAAAGGCTAACACAACACAAATGACAGAGCAGATGGGTACTGGTTTCTGCCGCCAAGTGTCGTGAATTTAGTCTCATGCACGACAAATCATTGTACGATTCAAAAATTATTGTTCTGAGTCTGGATATTACTATTTTTTTTTTTGGGTGGGCTATGTTCCGTACACGCGCCGCCTGTTCCGTCCGGGGTGACGGAAGAGCAGCGCGTGCCCCCATAACCCACCGTATTCCCTCCCCATCGCCGTTGGGCCGGGCACTGGTACCGCTGTCTTGCCATCCGTCGCCAGCCCGGAGGGTTATCCTTTCGGGTACCATCCCCCGTCGATGCCCCAGCTAACTGCCGGGGCGACTAGCTAGTCTGAATATTACTTGCAGATAATTGTATTTTATAAAATCCTTTACTTTTTATTCCTTAATGCAGGATGTTGTCTTAATAAAGAATACTTGAGGTTTTTTGGTTACATACACTAAAAAACCTCAAGAGATGATAATGATAAAATAAAACGCTTTGTCAACTGTCTGGCCGGTTTGAGTAAGTAGATCATATGCTCTGGACACGTGAATCTCTTTAGTCTCGATGTTTTTAATGGGACGCATATATGTATTTGGAAAATGAAATAAAAATGTTGCATTTATATGATAAAGCTAATGATTATTTCATTAAATATTGTAATATCATAAGAAATTGCCAAAATGCGTCATACAATACTGTATTCTTAGATATGACTCATGTCGGCGTCTATTATTGTTAAAAGTAGTTGCAATTTGTAAATTAGCAGTACCTATATATTTTTTCTACAAAAATAAATTACACACTAACTGTATTTTTAACTCACAGCTTCGGAGTCATTGACCCTGCCTTGTTATATTTTTTCAAGTATGTAATGCGTTGTTTTTAAGATTAGGGTGCTCACTCAAATAAACTCTTACCTTGGTAATAACGTCATTCTTTTTCTTTTAATTTGCATGGCATCGGCATACCATTACTTTTTCCTATAACACGTGTGGATAAGGATAAATCATTTGATTTGCCTAAATTGCATGCTGTCCGGGAACATAGTCATTGACCACACATTTCGATTATTGCCGCGATGGTATTTACAAGTCAACTTTCAATTGACTTTTGTGACATCCACGAGAAGTGTTAGGTTTGCCAATGTTCATAACAGACCTCTATAATATATGGTAGTATTCTCATATTTCATTATTTTTAATCTCTTATCCTAGAAGAGATGCGACCCAAAACAGTCACATTATTAAATTGTAGAATACCTGAGAGTATTTTAAAGAAATATTCTCTCAAAGATGTGTCAATTATATGCCTTGAAAAACCCTTTAAGAACGTTAATTCAAGCTGTCATGAACATATTATATGTATATAACACTAGTTAATGAGACTGCATCTTAAAATATTCTGACGTCTGGTATTAAAGTTGCACTTTTAAGACCGATCGCCTGCCTGACGTGAACCCACCTTTTGAATGTAACTTTAGACCAAACGGCATCAAGTGGCGTTGGCCTAGGTGGGCATAAAGTTCTTAGCCGTTTTTTTGCGACAACCACGAGCAAAGTAAGGGTTGGTAGTATTCATAACCATTATCGCACGATAATATTAATTAGTAGTATAACTAATATAAAATAAATATAAAATCATAATAATTATGGGAAGCAATATCGAACGTCACACCTTATGGCATATAATTCGATCAACTGGAACAAAATTAGATGCGGAATGGATTGATAAAATAGCGTATCGAATTTTGACAAGAGCCGTGGTGATAGACTCGTCCTTGATTCATTACTAGTGGGCGCGCGGCATTGAGAAATATACGAGCTTCTAAGTGATGGATAATCTAATGTCTTATATTCTATAAGGTGAATAAACTTTGGCCGTACTATATGTTAAACAAATACGATCACGCTGGGAATGATTTGGTAGACTATAAAGGTGGTTATGGTAGTTACTACATACCATGGAATCATATAACTTCATACCATAGGATCCTATAACTTCATACCATGGGAATATAACTCTTTGTATTCAAAACTCATAAATAATGAAATTCCTTGAATACTTTTAGATCTTTAAAAATGTGTTAATATTTATCGATGATTAATGATATGTTTGTTTTTCTTACAGTCTAAGCAGTGCTGAAGAAAGCGATAAAATGCTCGATGGCAGGCCGTCAGTGGCGTAAACTTTTTTCGAATAAAACGTTGTAAGAGCATAGAAGAATCCTAAAGTCCCCCTAAATTTTTATTTAACGAGCAGCGTTAAAGTTGCACTTAATATTAAAGCATAATTAACATAGAATTTATTTTTATGATATTTCATTGCAAATGTATAACGGTATTTATGCCGTAATTGTTGAGATCTTTAACGCTACTCAATTATACGTTTCGTGTCCATAAGATTGGATTTTGGTACAAAATGTAGATGTATTTTGCTAACGATACGATATCCTCGAAATACTTATATGTATTGTATCTATTCGCAAGTGTTGTATGTTTGTTTGTGTGATATATATATATATTATGTATGGTGCGCAATCTCTACTTCGTGTTTTGATATTTTAATTAATTTTACAATATCAAACAAATCATTAACACATTTTTATAAATCATAAGCACAATTATAACGTTTTGTTTGTGTTGTAATGTTTGTAATTCAACGAAGCGAAAGTTTTTAGATAATTAGTTATACTTACATTACAAGCAAACTTTTTATGTAATTACATACAATGTATGTAAAAACATTTATTTATGTAAAATTTATACATAAGGTATTACAAGTTTAGTATTCTTAATAAAGTGTTCAGATGTAATTGTAACCTCACATTATAATTATAATGCATTTAGTTAAGATGTCGCATAGATATTTATCACCATTACGGCTGTCCAGATCCTCAAAAAAAAAAACGAGCCCTATATTTTGTAAAGTAGGTAATAAAGCGGATTGATGTAATAATAATATTACCTATGCTTTTATAGGACATTAAGGATGTCTTTAATACACCAGACTGGACTAAGCTGGTTCTTAGCACTTACAAGAAGTAAGTAGGAACACGTCGCGCACCTTCGTCTTATCGAAGACATGTGTAGTTGTGTTGCCTAATTTGGTAGAGGTTATGACTTAAGCTACATTGTTATTATCTTTTCTGTTGTGCCACGGTCCTTTTTCGTAAATCCCTCGTGTCTTGCCACATCAGAGACGACATTAGAGTTACATAAGAGTACATCTTAAGTAAAATATATAGTCCTGTGGTGACGCCAATATGACTTATGTGCACTGGATATATTCATCTCAGACTGTTGAAAAGTCTATAGTAATAGTACTTGTCCGAAAATATGGACTTCTAATATGGACACATTATACATTTAGGTTAATACAACTATAATAAAGAAGTCTTTGAATCCCTATACCTGACATCAAGGATCTAAATAATGTACGTCCTAATTAGTATCCAGTGAGCTAAGCTTAATGTTTCCCTGTAAAAGTAAACAGAAAAGATTAAAGACAATCGAGAATTGTAAGTCCCTAACATATTTTATAGAAATTGCAGACCGATTCGATTGGTTTGGTAGATATCTGATGAAGACAAGGGATTCATATGCAATGAATTTTTGACGTTGAAGACCGTAAAACGGCAAAAGTTAAATTATGCTACTGGTTATATGGACTCAAGTCCATCGCCCTCGAAAATATTTTGGCGCATTACATTAACAATAGGTTGATTGTTTAATATAATTCATGGAAATGCCATAACATTCTGTATTGTAAGTGTTAAACACTTTCGCTTTGTCGTAAGCTTTTGGGAAATTTGTCCTAATTATTATGACTAAGTAATTAGTAAAAGACAAGTGGCCAAATTATCGTCCAGAATGTATTGTAGTAATGTGAGTAATATGTATTTGACATATTTATATACGATATCAAATATCATATTCTCATTAGCCAAGTATTAAAAGAATGCTTGTTAATCAAAAACCTTTAGAAAATAATATCATAGTTAATTAATTATAGTATTGTTTCTAAAACACAATGCTATTTAAGCTTCTTCAATGATTGCTGTTATCATTAATGGCTCCTAACTGTTGTGGTTTTAGTCGATTATTTGATAATAGTTTCGATATAGTTATTACCTTATCAAGATCTTGGAATCAAACAAATAGAAGGCGAGAATTAATTTAACAGATGAGTTTGTTTGTCGATTAATTAATACGAATCAATTTTTTTCTCATAGTATGTAACATTGTTATAAAATTTTTCTTCAAGTTTTTAGAGGTTGCACGATGTTGACTAGATCTGGGTGTTGTTAAGTCCCTTTTATTTTATATGACCGTCCTTTTTAGAATGTAAGTTTATAGAAGATAATGATAATGCTGTATAACTTTAAGATTGTCTTAACGGCATTTAATGTAATTGGTAAAACATGATTTTAATTTATTTGAGCTCTCTTTAGACATAGATTTGAATCGATATTCTTGCAAATATGATCATCACAATATTGTATTGACAAAAACTGCAATATTATTATAATTAAAAAGCGACGTGTACATGAAGTACTTAGTAATAAGATTTACAAGTTTTTCACTATCTGTTTCCTTTATATTAATAAATCTTTGACTAATAATTCGTATCGTAAAGAGATAGTGAAAAACGCTTAATATCTGTTCATACTATCTATGTATATTTATCCGACTTTTTGTATAATCTTATATTTCATGCTATTTAGATCTCATTCTTTTATTTCGTTATTTTTTTCATGAAATCGTGTTTTAAATTACATATATATTCTTTTAAATTTTAAACAATAATATTTATAGCCGCGAATGACTATTTTTATAAAGGTATCAATTTTGAACAGATCGGACACTAATGCAGGTGGCGCGAGTACGAGTATTATCTTGTTTTAAGCTGTATTTTTTAATAATATTTTTTTTTTGTAATTTCAGATAAATCTTTTTATCTATAAGTTTCACAATAGTCTTTATATAATTACGATTTAAGCATATATCCTGCAAATGCCGTTCAAGTTTGGCGCCTTTTTAAAATCATTGTGCATTACGCTTCTTAAACATTTCTGATAATATTGTACTTGATATATGTAATAAAATGTCGTAATTAAAATAATTAAGAAAAATAGTAGGTATCTACAGGGTAAATACTGCATTGTCATTACTTGTGTCACTAAGTATTCGCAGCATGGTTCACCCGAGTTTTTCAACTAATTCATACTATTTTTATTTTGGATTACTTTAATGGCGGCTATAACGATACTTATTCGATTTTCGAAATATATTATTTTACATATTTATAATTATTTTAAGTTCTGTACTTATCATTGTCAAATGCAGATAAATAAGTTATACCCGATAATTGTTTTCTTTTTAAATTCTTTATTAATATAAACTTCCAACTATTGCGTTCGAATATCCTATACGATATAACTGTACTATAATCATACTTATTTCGAGTGACAAGAGTGAAAATATAATTCATCAGCGCGTGGTGGCGAAGTAATAACACAATAATTTATTTTTATTTTAAATTTTGTATACTAAGTACTTTTTTACATATAATAATATGAATGAAATATAGAAGTGAGATAATCCATCGGCAACGAAAACCAGCAAGCTGTCAGAGCTCTAAATGAAGAAACTTCTGCACCACATTTTTAAATCAAACTCGCCTCTTAAGGTTTTTGTTAAGGCTCTTAACTATTAAATCGTTGCTATATTTACACTATTATTATTTTTATATCCATTGCAATGGGATCTTCCAGTAAAGAAGACACTCGGACTTTTGTTATGCTTGTGGATTTCTTATATTTACAAGATATTGTAGAAGCATTTGGAGAATTTTAATCTAAAATTCTTGTGTATTTCTAAGTTGTCAGAATCTTTGTAATGGTATCAGCTATTTCCATGAAGTTTATTACATGCAACGTTTCGGAGGCGATACATCGATCTAACTAGGTTTTAGGTATGCGTCCGATATATCAAAACGAATCTGAAATCGGCTTTCAGTCAGAAATCGTATCGTATCGATATTCAACACTATACAAACTGATTTTAGAAAACGTATTTCGGCAGAAACTAAATCAACACATATCAAAACAAAACGACGAAAACGCAAACTAATAATAAATCTAATCATCGCGCAATCGTTTTCTATTGCTAGTTTTGCAAACCAAACCAATATTTGAAAACTTACTATCTCTTTCACTCCGCTAAGCGATCGCTTAGTCAGAATGAGAGAAAGCGAATTTCATTAAAATTCGCCTCCTTTCATTCTAACTAAGCGATCGTTTAGTGCAGTGAAAGAGATGGAGAGAATTGCGGTTTCTAAGAAACTAAGAATGGCAGATTGATACGAAACAGAATTAATTATACGGGACAGGGAATAAGATCTATATCAGAATGCAACTACTTCCATGATAATATTACGCAATACGTTTAAGTTTTGCGTTTGTTAAATAGATTTTTTGAATTATTGGAGAGTTTTGATCCACACTTGACCTTGGTGATACGTGCAGTGTGCGCGTAATGTTATTTTTGTGTTCTCGTGAACTATATAATTATATATGTATTTTATGATTCAATACTATACTAACGTATGTTAGTATCGTACATACGATTTGATGATAAATAAGAAATAACTATTAAATGTAAAATGGTAAGAAAAAAACCATACTAAAAATGTACATTATATAATATAATCATGAAATCATTGTAAATATGACGATTTTTAAATACGCCAGAAAGTTTTGTATCACACTCAAAACAAAACATTTTTGCTAGTCTAGTACTCTAGTTAAGCCTAGATAAAGCATGAAGGAAAATCGTACACCTAAATCCAATCAACAAAGAAACTAAAGAAAAATATTTTGAATGCGTTTGTTCGTTTGCGTTTTTCGTTTGCTACGCTCAAATAACTAAAACCATCGAACTAAGGTAAATCCGCTCCGACAATCGCTCTGGAAATCGATTTCTGAAATCGGTTTTTTAAATCGATTTCAATATCAGAAATCGAATTTGTATCGGTTTGCGTAAAAATCTGAAAACGCCCATCTCTACTAGGTTTACTACTTAAATATTGTTATTGTCATGTTTTCAGCCCCATGAAAAAATATACAATTTTAGTCAATGTGAAGGTTGACCACTGTCAACAAGAATAGCAATAACTCAATTGAGAGAAAGAGTAGTCTTATCCAGACAGCCCCGGAACGATTCTTGGTTTTCCTATATTAATTTTTGATCATTAATATATCAATTATATTATACTTAAATATATTTTCGAAAAGCACGAAAAAAGATATCGTGCTAAGTCATCTCCGTCATCATATCAACTTTACAAAGCTGATTGGACGTCTACCTATAAAAACGCCACGTGTGCATAATTGCATATAGCACGTGTGTAACTGTCAATGATAGATATAAAACTATTGTGTGTCAATGGTGTCTTATATTTTGCTGTGCGGTTTCGTGTTTAATTGATTGGTTTACCTTGAAATTAAACCTTTCTTTTACAACAAAGTTATAGGCAAAAACCCTAGTTCCTTAGTGAAAACTTAGGACGTTCGTGGGTAATGAAGTAACAAATGTTATATGTGTAAATACACACAGCATAACGGTGAGTGGTGATGATGAAATACTGTCTTCTGTGCATGTGTAACCGACACCTACGTTTTAAGTAATAACTAACGTAATAAAAAATGATTACGACGCAATATTAATGATTGATTGATTTTGTATTATTCAACGAGTAATATTGAAGTTTAAATAAGTTTGAGGTGTTTTTGGTGAAAACGATTAAAAAGATTTTTTAATTTATCTACGTTGCGTTATGTAGCGAATTTTAAGAGTTATCGATCTCTTAAGATTATTTTACACAGAGAAAAAAATCACTACGTTGAGAAAATGTGTCATAAATTGATCAAAACGAAGAGTTCACAACTCTTGGACCTTCTCAATCAAATTACTTACAATAGCTTTTTTTTTATTGAAAAACA
Organism: Lymantria monacha; assembly: GCA_905163515.2. Lineage (NCBI taxonomy): Eukaryota > Metazoa > Arthropoda > Insecta > Lepidoptera > Erebidae > Lymantria > Lymantria monacha. The sequence continues at coordinate 12,282,234 of LR991092.1, read as the reverse complement.
CTACACTAAGGAAATAATCCTTGTATTGCGAGGGACTTTACAAACATATAGTTAACAGACACAAATTACACTCGTACTCAAAGCAACAATTTGTGATTCGCACAAAGTATTGTTCCGTGGGAATCGAACCCACGACACTGGCACGGTACGTCGGTTACACTACACAACACACTACCTATGTTATAATTAATTTCAAGTTAACATAATTAAGTATATTTGATTGTAGTAATAGTTTTACTGTCAGTAGTGATTTAAGTACATGTAACGTAGTGAAGTGTAGGGTATTTATGTGGATGGGTCAAAAGGAACCTTCACGTTTACAAACCACGCAGTAAAATCATGCTGCTAAATGATTACAAATTGGCCATCCAAAAACGTGCTCTAGAATACACAACTTCATAGGACTAGGATTACAACTGCTAAAAATCAAAACAGTTCAAGAAAACAATGTATGATCAATTGATATTTTTATTGTAAAAATAAGATCACGTATTATTGTATCCTAAGTATATATAAAAAAAAACTTAAATTAATATACATGTGGTATACAAACTTAGAGCTAATCAGTCTCTGTTAGTGCGGCGCCACCATGGTATCCCGGTCTCTTCTTCTTCAGCACATATATTTACTGTCGGCCTGGAATATAACCATATACAAACACTCATTTAATTTCGCAATTGGGATTGTAATTTGAGAGATTTTAGAAAAATATCTCAAATTATTCACTAAAGCATTTAATCTTTGTGTTTATTTAAATCTCTATGGAAATTGCAGTAAAACTTGAAATGACTAAAGAGTCGCTAAAACGCTACATGACGTCAAGCTCTCGTAAACAAATTTTAACCTATATAGTCAGACAGTTGACATTGTGGCCTTCTCCATACTTTATAAAGTATCGTAATTATATTATTTCGGATTATTATTAGACTATAGATTAAACTGTTATTAGCTTAACAGAAACTATTTTAATACCAATTTAAGTAATTGTATTGTTTAAAATATGTATTATTTGTTTAAATAAGTATAATTAATACAGGGGGGCATAGTCCGGAGCGTGCTCGTTCGCGTCCCCTGCCAGTCTAATTAGACTGCTAATCCGGCTCGAAATGCGTACCGTAATGCGGGTTAGGGCGTCCCCCGGAGGCGACGCGTACCGACCCGCCCCCGTCGGTACGAACATCGGCAGTTGCGGCGATGGGGGCCGCCACCCATCACGCCTTGCCCAGTTAGGCGAGTCGAGGAGAACGGAGTGCCGGGTGGGCACGTGGAATGTAAGAGGTTGTGTGGAAGGTAAGTTGCACGAGCTGATATCCGTCATGGCGGACAAACAGCTAGACGTGCTCTGTGTAACAGAGACCAAGCGAAGGGGCAGCGACGCCTGCGATCTTCCTGGTGGCGGGATGGCTCTGTGGTCTGGTGTACCACAGAGCGATCGAGCCAGCATGGGGGTAGGAGTGCTGTTGTCCTCTCGCTTGGCCTCAGGTGTGAAGGATTACGGAATGTATGATCCCAGACTTCTCTGGGTCCGTATAAAACTAGGTGTCACCAAGGTATTCATGGTTGTAGCATATGCTCCCGTAGGATCCTCGGTGGCATCAGACCTAGAGAAGTTTTGGGACAATGTTAGGGAAGTTCTGGATATGGCAGAAACCAGTGAACGCGTGATTGTATGCGGAGATTTAAACGGATGGGTGGGGACCAAGCGTCCTGACTATGAGGACGTACTTGGTCCATTTGGTGATAAGAGAGTGAACGACGCAGGTAGGCTCATAGCGGATGTATGCATGGAGAGAAACCTTATTGTGTCAAACACATTTTTCCAACATAAGGACATCCATATGTATACATGGAGAAGGAATGAACAGAAAAGCATAATAGATTTAATTTTGGTAGACAGTCGCCTCCGAAGCAAAATATTGGACGCAAGAGCCTACAGGGGCCCCACAGTCGACACGGACCACTATCTCGTTATTGCGAGATTTAGTGGTCTGTTCAGAAAGTGGAGGCACTGGCGAGAGCGTGTCCACTTCGGAGGGCTTGAAAGAATAAAGGTTGAAAGGTTGCAAGAAGAGTGTGTAAGAGAAAAGTATGCAGAGGGTGTCCGAGAACGGCTGACGATGGCAAGCCAGCCGCAATCGGACATTGAAGAATGCTGGAGAGTATTGAAAGAGAGTATGGTAGATACAGCGAAAGAAGTATGTGGAAGTTCAAAGAAGCATAGAAAAACAAATGGTGATGCATGATGGGATGCGGAAGTGGCAGCTTCCGTAGAGCAAAGAAAGCGTGGCTGGACTATGTCTCTTCTTTGAATCTGAATGACAGTATGACTGAACAGAAGAAAGAAATATATCGGCAATGTAAGAATGACACCAAGGCCTTAGTGAAAGAGAAACGTGATAGAGCAAGTATGAGTGCAGAAGATAGGCTGACTAAAAACTTCGAGGGTAACACCAAATTCTTTTGGAGGGAGGTGAAGAAGTCTTGGGGTGGTTGGTCAGCCTTCAGAATGAATAAAATAAGGTCTAAAGGTGGAGACATTCTTACACAAACACAAGACGTGTTAAGCCGATGGAGTGAATATTTTGGCGATATGTATGCGGATGCTACGGTTGGCGACGGTGTTGGATGTGGTTTAGTAGATCAACATTCGACAACGGCGTCCTCCGATGGCATCAGTATGGATGAAGTTGAATGGACGATAAGAAGTTTGAAAAATGGTAAGGCAGCGGGCATTGATATGGTGTCTGCCGAGATGATCAAGCTTGGTGGCTCTTGTGTCTGGGAGGCGTTCCTGTTGCTCCTCAATTTATGTTGGAGCTCGGGAATGGTTCCCAGGGACTGGAATAGCGCAGTCATCGTGCCTTTGTTTAAAAACAAGGGTTCACGTTATGACTGCGCAAATTACAGAGCCATAAGCTTGACCAGTTTGGCAGCAAAAGTGTATGGAAAAATTATTGAAAGGAGAATGAGGATGGTGTCCGATGGTTTACTGTGTGAGACACAAGGAGGTTTCAGGAGTGGAAGGGGATGCATGGATCAAGTGTTCTCTCTGCGCAACATTGTGGAGAAGCATCTGGCTCTAGGTCAGAGGGTTTTCTGCAGTTTTGTGGATCTGGAGAGAGCATTTGACACGGTTGTACGAAAGGAACTTTGGGACATTTTACCGGAGTATGGTATTAACGGTAAACTGCTACAGGCTGTGCAGTCCAGTTACATGGGCTGTAGAGCCTGTGTGCGGCTGGATGATGGAATGTCGCCTTGGTTTGACGTCAATATCGGCGTTAAGCAGGGGTGCATTCTGTCAGCCAGGCTGTTTATCATATATCTGGATAAATGTCTCCAAAGGTTGAACGATATGAATGTGGGAGTCCAGATGGGCGACTCAGTGGTCACTGCTCTGCTTTATGCAGATGATGCAGTCCTGCTGGCACAGTCAGCGATTGACCTGCAGACCCTAGTCGACACAATGACAGAAGATTGTAAGAAAAGGGGTCTACGCGTGAATGTGAGCAAAACCAAAATAATGGTCTTTGAAAGAGATAAAACCAGAACAGATGTAAGAGTAACAATAGGTAATGATGTACTAGAGCAAGTGGATGAATTTGTATATCTTGGATGTGGATTTAGCCGAGATGGAAGGTACACCACTGATATAGAGCGAAGAGTGAATGCGGGAAATAGAGTGAACGGAGCGTTGGGGCAACTTCTCGGCAGCCACCACCTCAGCCAGAATGCACGTGTAGCAATACATAACGCAGTGCTTGTCCCAACATTACTGTATGGAAGCGAGAGTTGGGTATGCAGAAAAGAGTATGATAGTAAAATTAATGCGGTCGAAATGCGATCTCTGCGGAAAATCTGTGGAGTTAGGCTGACCGACCGCATTCGTAACGACGACGTAAGAGAGCGAGTAGGTATGAAAGAGAGTATTGGTGTAAAGATGCGAAAGGGAATGCTCCGATGGTTCGGACATGTGGAAAGAATGCCGAACGAACGCCTGGTTAAGAAGATATACAATGCGAAAGTGGAAGGATGTAGGTACCGAGGGAGACCGAGACTAACCTACCTAGACCAGATCGGTCATGTACTGAAGGAAGGTGGAGTCAAGAGTCTCCGAAACCGGCGAGCGTGTATGAAGAGAATTATGAATGTTGAGGAAGCGAGTGAAGTATGCAGAGATAGAGTTCTCTGGCACTCTGTTCTCTCTGCCTACCCTGCAAGGGATATGGCGTGATGATATGTATGTATGTAATTAATACAAACTTGAAATGCAAAATCTTAACTTATTTAGTTAAGATTTTGCACATATGTACTTCAGAGATTTACCAGAAGGCGGGCATTATAATAAATTTCAAATGCAAATCTTTTACGCACATCAATTAATGAGCAGGCACAAAACTTGTTTAAGTTGTCGCGGGGCACTCGTGAGTTGTCTGTCAAGGCGAGCAAATCACTGAGCATTTAAATACTACAACTTAAAAGCTTTGGAAGCGTAGTGTCTTTTTAGCACATATGTTATATATAGAACAAGAATTGCTTGTTTAAATTTATTGGATTAAATTAAGGAACTAAGCAGGTAAAAACATGAAACTAATTATAATTTCATATGAATCGTATTGTATTTCATCCCAGTGAAAAAAATTAGAATAAGCCAATATCAATTTGGAACCACTTGGATCAGCGTAAGAAAGAAGCAGCAGGTAATTTTAAAAGCATGCAATTACACAAATGAAATAGGGGCTGTTTTTGACTAACTATATCATATTACGGATAAGCAAGCGCCTTCAGTTATTAGGACTGGCGGATGCGGAGCAAGCTTCTTTGTAAAACGGGTTATTTTTTTAACCTAATAAGAATTGGTACAATCAATTTTTCCACTCTACCTGTATAATATAATGCTATATTTTTTAACTTACCTGTACACTTGACTATGATGTATTGAGGAAGGCAATAAGGGGCAAGCTGAGGCGGGTTGCTCCTGAAATTGAAAAATAACAACAATATTTTTTTAATACAAACACTGTTTGCTTGACCTAATTGCAGGAATAAATGCATCATGAACAATTTAAGGCTTTAAATTTGGACTGTAATTTAATTTTAAAATGTAGTCATGCCCGAACTCTAATAAAGAAGAGTTTCATCCATCCATCAGCTCGTAGACGTCCATTGTTAGCATAAGCCTCCCCAAAAGAATTCCACTGAGAACCGTCCTGCTCTCCTACGTCGAATAGGTCTCTGCGACTTTTAAAATGTTAATAGTTCACTTGGTGTAGGGTTTTCCTACGGTGCATCTTCAGATTTATTAAAACTCGTATGTTCGCAACAGACTAAATTTATTTATACAAGAAGGTGGTTACACATTCCAAACTTATGACAGAAATTACTCACTAGATGGCGTTAGTAGTAGTTAAACAAAGGCTAATAACTTTATTTTGATACTAAATATATTCCTATTTACTAACACCACCACTTATCAAAATAAGCTAAACATTATATATTATAAACCTACGATACAAAGCATGTTCATGAATTTATAATGCTTTAAATGACACAGACCCTTTGTTAGCAGGTCAGCGGGCATTTCCCCAGTGGGAATATATTTAATCTTAACAATATTATCATTGATAACATCCCTGATGTAATGATAATGCACATCTATATGTTTTGACCTGTTATGACACTGTTGACTAGAAGCTAATTTCATGGCACTCTGATTGTCACAATGTAAACTAACAACATATAACTGAACTGTAATTTCATTTATCAGATTTCTTAAATAGACAGCCTCTCTGGAAGCTTCTGACATAGCCATGTACTCAGATTCAGTACTGGATAGACTTCTATTTACGGCTTTGTCAGGAGATTGCAGATCCAGACAACATAAAAGAAAATCCAGTATAGGATTTTCTATCCACGGCATCAGATGCCCAATCACCACTATCAACAAACCCTTGCAAATTAATGTCATTATTGGTATACTTAAGACAATAATTCTTTGTACATTGTAAGTACCTCAAAATCCTTTTCGCATAATTATAGCAATTTACATTGTAACAGGTATTAAATTGGCTGAGGTAGCTCACAGCATAGGCAATGTCTGGTCTTGTCAATACTGCCAGATACATTAGACTGCCAATGAGTTTTTGATTTGTTTGAAGGAACATTAGGTAAACATTCTGTAGATTTTTCTGTATTCAATTTCGGTTCAATAGGAGTACTCTGAGGTTTACAATCAGACATCTGAAATTTCTCAAGCAATTGTTCAATTTATTGTGTTTGATCAATAGTAATAACACTTTTGTTTTTATTTACATTAATTCTCATTCCCAGATACTGTCGGACAGGACCTAAATTCTTTAATTTGAACTCTGAAGCTAATACATTTTCAATTTTTCAGTCTCATGGTCATTATTTGAAAAAATTAGAAAATCATCAACATATAACCCAATAATTATTTTTGTATTACCTTTAGTTTTCGCAAACAAACATGGTTCATATTGACTATTGTTAAAGCCTAATTTACAAAGACAATCTTTTACTTTTTCATACCATGCTAGAGATGACTGCTTTAAACCGTAAATCGCCCGCTTTAATTTTAACACATTTCCCCCACTTTTGTTTGCAAAACCTTCAGGTATCGACACATACAGGGTGTCCCAAAATTCAACGATAAGCCGGCACCAGCAGGTGGACCTACATATGACTACTCGAGAACAAAAAAGAAAAAAATTCTACCTTGATTTTTTTTTTCATTACGACAAAAAAACCGATTTCTTTAAAAATCGACATCTTTTATTATATTATTAAGTGCCATTGCTACAATTTTACAAGTAATTCTGTGTTTTTTTTTGTATTGGTAAGGTAAGTAGCACTACTATCGATCACAACCATTAAAAATTCCAGAATATCTATAGTTTTTACACAAAAATCAACCAAAACTATGTTTTTTTCATAAATTATGTAAGATTTTGACTTTCAGCTCACTTTCACTCATCACAGTGAAAAAAAAAAGTATGGACACTACTGTGGCAAATAGTATTAAAAATTGGCGCAACTAACTACAATTCTAAAATGGTATAACATTCTAGGCAAACTAGCCACAAAAATATACTTAGGTGTACTATTTCAAAATAACAACCATACTTCGAAAATTGTTAGTGTTGATAGTAATCACTTTTACTATGTAGCCCAAATGTTTTTGTTGCAAGTTCTCAGAATTTGAATGAGACATGTGCGTAGTCCATAAGATAACATAAGTTAGACAGAGATAGAGAGATTATACGTTAGAGGGAGATAGATAGATGCTAATTGTTTAGTAACATTAATGCAGGTAGAGAAGTAATTAATGTCCTCAGCAGCACAGCAAGTCAGTACGCTCTACTTCTTTGTTTACTGCACACCGTTCTGTTTTAATTAAAGTGGCTCTGATACTAACGACTTTGGATTGAATTAAGTGACCTGGAAATTGACCTGACTTGGCATTATTTTAGACTGTGATTTTGTGTTTTTTTAAAGAAGTTTTGCCTTATTTTCAAGTGTTTAGCATTCATTATGCCGCTACCATATACGGCGTTAGAATACGCTAATATGCACCTAATTTATGGAGAATGCCGATGCAATGCCAACGCTGCTAGCAGATTATATCGAGCAAGGTACCCTACTCTTCAAAGGTATCCGGATTATCGCGTATTTATTAACGTGCATCAAGCATTTTCGGAGGGTCGTATACCATCTGACAGGAGAAACGCTGGAAGACCTAGATCGGAACACGATGAAGAAGTTCTCAAAGAAATAGAAAGCGATACAACTACCTCTGTACGTGGCATACAAGTAGCAACGGGAATTCCAAAAAGTACTGCACATAGAATTTTAAAACGTCACCAGTTTCATCCATATCATTACAGGCGCGTGCAGGCGTTATTACCGCGGGACTATCCACTGCGGGTCGCATTTTGCCGTGTAATGCTGCAAAAACACAGGGAAGATCCCCAATTCTTAGACAAAGTCTTATGGTCGGATGAAACAACCTGCAAGAAAGATGGCTATTTAAATCTTCACAATCTTCATAGCTGGAACAATGAAAATCCGCACCTGGTGAGAGAAGACAAATCCCAATATCAATTTAAGGTTAACCTATGGACGGGCATAATAAATGGAAAAGTGATAGGGCCCTTTGAGTTACAAGGAAACATAGATGGCAATAACTATTTGAACTTCTTACAAAATGAGTTACCAGGATTATTAGAAGACGTGCCCTTAAGTGATTTGCAAAACATGTGGTTTCAAAACGATGGCTGCCCAGCTCACTATGCCCGCCCTGTGCGAGAGTACTTAGACCAAGAGTACCCAGGGCGTTGGATCGGGCGACTTGGTCCTATCTTATGGCCACCCCGTTCACCCGATCTAAATCCCCTGGATTTTTTCTATTGGGGTTGTCTAAAGGACAGAGTCTACTCAAAACCCATTGCAACCTTGGACGAGCTTCGCCAAAAAATAATTCAGGCTGTGGATCACATGAACAGAATCAGATATGCAAGAAAAATAAAACGTTCATTTTTAAGGCGATGTCGTGCCTGCATTACTGCCAATGGCAAACAATTCGAACATTTATTGTAATTTTAATAATATAGTAAATTCTAATCTCTCTATATCTATCTCTTTCTAACTTATGTTATCTTATGGACTACGCACATGTCTCATTCAAATTCTGAGAACTTGCAACAAAAACATTTTGGCTACATAGTAGAAGTGATTACTATCAACACTAACAATTTTCGAAGTATGGTTGTTATTTTGAAATAGTACACCTAAGTATATTTTTGTGGCTAGTTTGCCTAGAATGTTATACCATTTTAGAATTGTAGTTAGTTGCGCCAATTTTTAATACTATTTGCCACAGTAGTGTCCATACTTTTTTTTTTCACTGTGATGAGTGAAAGTGAGCTGAAAGTCAAAATCTTACATAATTTATGAAAAAAACATAGTTTTGGTTGATTTTTGTGTAAAAACTATAGATATTCTGGAATTTTTAATGGTTGTGATCGATAGTAGTACTACTTACCTTGCCAATACAAAAAAAATCACAGAATTACTTGTAAAATTGTAGCAATGGCACTTAATAATATAATAAAAGATGACGATTTTTAAAGAAATCGGTTTTTTTGTCGTAATGAAAAAAAAAATCAAGGTAGAATTTTTTTCTTTTTTGTTCTCGAGTAGTCATATGTAGGTCCATCTGCTGGTGCCGGCTTATCGTTGAATTTTGGGACACCCTGTATATACAGGGTTGTTTTTCAAGAGGTACCCTTTCAGAATAGGTTCATGCGCCGTGCGACGGGAGCACCGTGGTATATGCGCAATGTGGATCTTCACATAGATCTCGGCCTGCCGACCATCCGGCAGTACATGAAGCAGTGCTCTCGCCGCTACTTCGACTCTGCCGTCACTCACCCTAATCCCATAGTGGTTAGGGCGTCTAGTTATACCCCATCTAAAATATCCGCGATTAATACTCGACGAACCCAACGACATTATTACGCTCGCCCAAACGGAGGCATACACAGCCCGCGCGGCCCTGACAAAGAATTATCCACGATTCCGCCCTCGCCGTCGAGGTCGGAAGTCGTGTCGCGTTCAAATCATAAACGTGGGAGAACCCACTTTGCCAGCGACCCCCCGAGCCGAGGTCCGTACCCCACAGGGGGTGCCCTCGGGAACGGTCGCTTAACTTTTACGGGTTGAGAGCCCTCAGCGCTCACCCACAGTCCGGGTAAAGTTTTCATAGCCATCTGAGGCTAACAACTAAGACACAAAAAAAAAGTGAAATAAAAACATGTTTTTATTTTCAAAAAAAAATACATTTTACATTCTAAACATTCCGAGATCCACTAAATTTGATGACACTACGTTAGTTATTCAAAATTATAAACACACGCCACGCACACAAAGAAACACTCCTGATAAATCGAAGTTTATAGGTACTCAAGTATTTCTTTGTCGGTATTTCGGTAAGCGTTCGGCAAAATTCGTAACCCCCCCTTGTACCCGCTGCGCACACGCCGATGTTCACCCCAGTGAACTCTTAGTCTTGACCGTGACCTTATTATGAGCGCGTGCTAATTTTTATTTTTTATATCCAACGATGGTAGCACAAATCATGTAAGATATTCGAATATTAAAGAATGTGTGTATGGTGCTGGCTACTTTCTTAGTGCTGAAAGTTACGTGGTATGCGAAGTAAAAAAATTGCAAATTAGTGAGTAGGTATAATGAGGCCCTTCATAGCAAAATGATTACTGCATTTAAGTGAAGTGAAAGGTGCTCGAACACAAATAACATTAAAAAACAATTTAAGCAAGTGTTAAAAGAATTGTACATTTATACACACTACAAAAAACAATAGGTACACATGTGAAGGGAGTGATTGACCATCGAAAGTCAAAACAACGGTCTGAGTAGGAATCCATGTTGTCCCTTCTGGGGTAATGGTTCTCCGACTCAGACACCTGCTTTTAATCACTTTTACCATTTGGAACCTGCAAATTATTAATAATATCTTCATGCGACCATTGTATTGGCAAATCTCTCACTATACCCATTCGACAAATATTGAAAGTGGGAATGTAAACTTTATAATTATTTTGACTTAATATTGGATGTAAAAGGAAAAGGCATTTGCACTATTTGCTGTTTTAAACTGTATTGACAATCTATTACGACCAATACGCTTAATACCATTTTCAAAAATATCCTTTAAGTTGTTTTTAAATGAAAATGCCCAAATTTAAGTGGATGTAAAGTAACACTATTTTGAGGGCTATTATTCATTAATTCTACATGTACCAAATATGGACCTGAATCGCTATTTAAATATGTAGATCTATAGGGTTTCTCAACATCTGTTGTAATCATTGGCGCTTCAGTAGTAGCAGTAGCAATAGGCTTATTCTGATAAATAAATGCAGCTTCTGGCAAATTTATATTTAGTTTAGCTATATTAACTTTGGACTTCAACATTGGAGCTCTTAAAATCTTTTTTGGTTTCTTTCCTTGAAGAGAGGAAAGCTTCCTGTATCAACCAAATCCATGTTGTTATTATTTAAAAAGGTATCCGCTTCTAGTAAAGTAAATAAAGGATTTTTATCCGGTGGCTCTGGTTCCACTTCCATACTTACAAAGTAATATGCAAAGACTTACCTAAATAGCAGCTAAAACTAATTAATATATACACTTATATACAAAAATTATCACTATTTAACTAAAAATTTAGACAAAATGTACAAGAAAACTATAAATATTATATTTTTATAACTAAGATAATACCGTCCTTTTTGAAATCCCGCCAAAAAGTCCTGTCACTGGTTTCTTGTTTGATGTAAATGAACCGCCATTTTTCTTCGGCTTGGTGTTGCCAGAGTAATATTTATTTCTCGCAACGAATGCAGCGCCGCTAACTTCAGACGCACTAGAAACTTCCATGTCAAGCAATTTTGATTTAATGACATCGGCTGTTATCGGAATACCCGAATGTTCGATAGCCATTATCATCGGAGAATAACGGTCGGACAAACCTGCTAATAATAATGATCCCACCCATTCATCGGTTATTGTAAATCCTGTGCCATTTAACCGTTGAGCTGTTTCGACTATTTGTGTGACATAGGTAAACATCGAGTCACAACTTTCCAATCTTATGGATATCAAATGTCGAAGCAAGGTTATTTTTCTAGAGAAACCGGAGTCGTCAAATATGGTCTTCAACTTAGTCCATAATGCCGCTGATGTTTCCGTGTTCCTGATATGCACATACAAAGCTGGATCCATTGTCAGTATTAACTTTGCCTTCGTTTTTGCGTCTTCTGCTGGTTTAACTTCAAATCCGGCCGGCGGTTTGATGTACTTGTCCATCCCATCCAAGACCAGTAAGCTTTCAGCCGCAAAACACCACTCGTCATAATTTTCCCTGCCTTTTAACTTCGGTACACTAGCAATGTAGATCGAGTTCATGTTTTCGCGAATCAACAAGCACAATTTATCTATTTTAAACGTAAAATAACTGATAAATACGGGAGTAGCCCATAATCTATTAAAACTCGTTGTATGTTCGCAACAGACTAAATTTATTTATACAAGGTGGTTATACATTCCAAACTTATGACAGAAATTACTCACTAGATGGCGTTAGTAGTAGTTAAACAAAGACTATAGTCTGTCTAATCTAAGAAGTGTACTTTGACAGCTGTCTGAGTAAGTTATCTAGGTATGTGAACCAAATAATCGCTATCGAAAATATCCGATTTTACTGAGAAATCGATATTGATTCTTTATAATTAATAATCGGTTTATTTTTTATTTTTGAAAAAGGTGATGAATAAATTAACTGCTAAATTAGTACTAAACAAATTTAATTATTTCAGCATAGAATCTATTCATCATATTTAGTAGCATTAGGTTAATTAAAAACAAAAACTGGATTTGAAAATGGCTATTTACTAAGAATTACTTCTATTACTTGAATTATCAGCGTCGCGAACATTAATAATTATTTCCTCATCAATCAAAGTGTCAAAATGTACATCTCTGTCAAAATCTCTATTCGATTAATTGTATTATTCTAATATTTTTACCGATTACTTGGATATTCGTGAATTGGACGTTGTCAAGCACTACAGCTTGCTTAGTGTATAGAACGTGATGACGTGACATTGTTAGGTCGTCAATGATAATTACTATTTACCATGTTATTTTTATTTTAGATGATTTTTACGAGTTTCAACATTAGATTATTGTACAAGAAAGTCACCCGCAATGTTAATTATATAAATAACTTAATAGTTGTTTAAAATTTCAGATTTAGTGTTTACAATCATGTGTATACGTTTCACTGAGGTTATTGTGTATTAAAAAATGCAAAACGTCAAAATGCACTTCTGAGATTAGATGAACTATAATAACTTTATTTTGATACTAAATATCCTATTTACTAACAAGATTCATGATCGCAAGGAAGGGTTACGTATAGCAAGGGAGGGTAGTGAGAGAAGACCGTGTTGAACTTTTACGCAAAAAATTGGTAAGTGCGTGTAAAGGCTAGATTAGAAGTATCCATGAGTTGTAATGTATGTGAATTTAGTTGATCAGGTCAATTAGAAGACGGGTGGAGGACATTAAAGTCGTAGCAAGAGGCATAATATGGATAAGAACTGCTAATGATAAAGGGGAATGTAGAAGTTGGAGGACACTTGCCAATAAACGGCATATAAGGTTGTCGATGCAAATTAAGCATGGAATATAAGAAATGTAACAATATACAGTGGAAACTCGATTAACCAGTCTAATTGTTGTTGTTAGACATTCGGATAATCGAAAATCCGGATAATAGAATGTACGATAATAAATTGTTTTTGTACATATTGCATAAAATCAGAGATGCGATTTATTTGAAATACTTCTATTTAAAATGCAAATACAAAATGCAAAATACCTTTACCTTTTGTATTTTATTTGAAATACCTTTCGAGATGTATTTAGCATTTTTAATATTCATTTCAAAATGCAAAATACTTTGTGATCAAGTTTAGCCAACATTACCAGTCAATCAAAATGAATGACGCTTGTATTGCCGAATTTGACCGATAGAGGCACCTGCTAGCCATGCGCACCCTTTTTTTATTTCATTTGATTACCTTTTATGATATTGAAGTGTTGTTGTTATCCCTACAATACTGAAACGGCTATGTACTGTACTACAACAAGATAAGAGAAAAGAAAAGTGAACTGAAATAAATGGCCACACAATTCACAAAATGGAGCCATGGCTCTCTTTTCGTTAGTCTAGTTTTTTACATTATTTTAAGTGAGTATTATTATTATTAATAACAACAGAATTTATTGATATGCGTACTGTTAAATATGATCAAAATGTCATGCATAAGGTGCCATGTTATTAGACGTTTTTGTTTGGCTCGGCATTGTCTCTATTTCTAATGCTAGGGCCGCACCTGCGTGTATCGGCCCGAAGTAATTTGTGGCGAAGCTTCGTACGTTTGGTACACTAGAAAATTATCGTGATAAAACTGTGGTCACATTAGCGACTTCGGTATTTTACACGAAGTATCGTGCAATAATTAAAGATGGCCGAAATCATTTTCATGCGTTTAACTATGGATGACGAATTGCTTTACTATTACAGCTATATTATGCTAATAATTACATAATGATATTTTTGGATCCCTTCATGGGTTCCGCTTCATAATGGTGTATAAATTATAACACCATTTCATCACCTCGATCTCCAGTTAATCAATAAATATGGAGTGGCCATATATAATTGTATTGATTAACTGGAGATCCTCGAACGCGTCTAAACACAACGAAAATTTCCCCCAAAATGAAAAACGCTAGTCTGACCACAGAGCGCGATATATTAGCGCGCTAAAACCCTTTGACTTATCGCCACCCAAGCGATATTGCACACGAAGTCCGAATGTTCGCGACGATAGCCAATAATGACCGGTCACATCTGCGTTTATCGTCTCATTGCACGAAGCTTCGTGACGATACACGCAGGTGTGGCCCTAGCATAATGATAAATACCTAAAATAAATAAAAAATTCTGAGATTTGGTCAAAAGGTATTTTATTTTGTAAAAGTATTTTGAAAATACCTATTTTGCATTTAGCATTTGAAATACAAAACGCAAAACTATTTGGTATTTTGCATTTGAAATAGTAAATTTGAAAAGTATTTTGCATTTTGTATTTAAATCCTTTTTTAAAACCATTTAGTACATCTCTGCATAAAATTATGCAGTAGTTAACAATAAAGAATCGTATGGAGCATAAAGATAACGCGAAGCGCGGGCGGGTAATGCCAATTCCGACACGTTCCCTTGCATTGATTTGAGTTGTATATGCAAGACTGCGATTGGTAGTCCGGATAATCGAATCCGTATAACTGAGGGCCGGATAATCGAGTTTCCACTGTATAAGTAAAAGTAATAGGTCCAGAAGTATTAGGATAAATACTTTAAATGTAATGCTGTCTGAAATCAAGTCTATTATTATTAGAAGATCAAGATTGCAGCAAATGTCTTAGTAGGTATAATTTAACAGATAGGTATGCCTTTATATATAAAAGTGTAAAAGAAATATATTTATTTTTTAAATAAATTGTTACACTACTAAATGTAGTTTTGAGGCTTAACCAAAGATAATACAAAGTATTTTTAATATTCGCACGGATGGCATTAAATTTTATAGAAATCTCATCTCATCAATTAATACATATCTACCTGAATTATAATACTTTTGTCTCACAATATGTGTATATCCTATTATGTTACTAGTTATTTCTTTTTATCAACCTTTTTTTTAATAATCGTGGGTATACGTTAAAATAGAGCTTTTAATTACCTGAATAGATTGCATGGGTATATGCATGTTGGCTCGCAGTTTTCGCTGTCTGATTTCTCGTCGCACACAACATTGAACGCCGAGTAATACGCCACAAACACATGATGAGAGACAGCCTGCATTCAAAATTTATATAGATTACCTTCAAGTAATCACATGCTATCACAGCAAAGTATCGTAAGCTATTGCTTATATGGTCTATTACCATGGCATGAGAAAAGACAGAGCTAATTAATTGCAAGACACATTTCCATTTACAACTGTTCCTAATAGGGAAGATGCATGTTTTTATATATTTTTTAAATGTTTTTACATATTATATCACCAAAATAAAAAAAAAAAACATCGAAAATAAAACTTATCAGGCTAAAATTTTTTATTCAAGTCATTATCATTTTCGGACGATTTATACGCGGACAAAATGAGTGTACGTATTTTTCGGTATTATATTGTGACGTCAAATGCCAAAAGTTCTATGTTAACAACTTTCTAGTTCATAAAACTACTAAAATTTAAAAAAGTGTGTATTAAAATACTTAAGATGAATTTTCTATGAAACTTCTTTCTGTATAAAAAATTCCATGATCAAAGTAAAGTGCCAAAGCCAAGTATTGTGTGTTTGATACTCATGCAGGATTCTTGATGAAATTCAAATTATTGTTCTACGGGTGTTATTAATATCCACCAATTATATATTTGTAAAGTCCCTTTCGAAACAAGGATGGTTTATGGATTTTTATCTTTTAATAATAAAAAAAAAACAGAACTTTCCATAGACATTAATCATATATTCATGATGATTTCACACCAGAGCCATATTCCTTTTTGTTTTCATAATTTATCATTAATTAATCGGGACACTAAGAACTTAAAATAATAAAATTCTAGTTACAAATAATTAGGATACATAAAGCCATAACAGGTCTTCACTATTATGCTTCATATCTAATAATACACAACCTCAGGTAGACCTCGGAGATGTTATAGTATCATATAACCATCAGCTCAGCTCATGTGTTACACTGCTGGTCTTGAGTCTCCTCCATAGTGGGAGGATAATTGACCTATAATTACCATACTGGTCAGACGTGTTGGTATAAAGGTTATTTTGAGTTTTATTTCTCTTGCATGCATGTCTACATATCATATTCCTTAATTTTCCCCACATGCAAGAGAAGGGGGCAGTAAATTTTATACTTACTCTATTATCACATGGATAATTGATATAAGTTTACTTAATTTCTCACCTATGTACACTAAAACACCAAGATCACCATTACGGTTTGTGCGTCTCAATACAATTCCAGCTATACATAAAGATATTCCAGTCAATATTCCCACTACAAAAATAACCTGAAACAAAATAAAATTATTTAGCAAAATATTGAATGAAATGACAGTGTTTAATTTCTTCGGTTCTGATATTACAGCTCAAAATTTATAATATTTACCTGTAGTATATAATAGCAAACATATTCAAATCCTGGACAATGTCCACCACAAGCTCCAATTATAGGCACTTCTGGGCTGATAGAAGGTACTGGGGGAATAGGAGAATGACTTACAGCCTGATTATGCTGCTCTACATCACATAAAGGAAGTGAGAAGGCAGAAGCACATTGTGGAAATGAGTAAGCTTCTGTAGAGGTTGTTGATTTAAAAATTTTAGCTCCCTTTTTGTAATTAAGATAAGTTACAGCTTCATATGGTGATTGATACACTGGTGAGGGAGGTCCATAGTCTCTCACTGTTAAATTATAACAATGTGGCATCTGAAAGCAGCAATGCATATTAAATAGGTCAGACATATATTTAGGCAACCACTTTTACATACTTTGTTTTATTTTTGAAAACAATGCTTATGTATTTATAAAACCCTTGTTTGAAATAATCACTTAGAAAGGATGAAAATCATTTATTTTACTCTTGCACATTTCATATAAATAGTTTGGATAGAAAAAAAGGGAAACAAAGAAAATGTGTACTAATAAATCTAAAAACTAATGTATGCCCAGACAAAAAATCTCAACACATATTGTGCTAAATACTTGTTTGTGGTGAAGTAACAACTTAAAATGAATTACGGGGATTTACTCAGTCACAATTAAAAACTTTATTCAGGCACAAAGCGATGGGATCTAAATAACTAAATATTATTACAATCATGTGAAGACACATATATATTTGATTAATTTATAAAATAGTCTTACGTACATGGTATGCATTATCAGATGTAGAGCTGTCGGTGCCTGCCACTTGATAGACCGGTGCGTTAACATCATCCGCCCACGGGTACTTCGCCCTTTGTTGTGTAGCTGATGCAAATTGTTGTTCACTTCGAGGAACAACCGTTGTTTGATAGGGGTGAACGGTGCGAGGTGATAATTGTTGTTTAAACATTTTTAAATCAATTATTACCTATAAATAAGATTAATGTTTCAATTTAAATAGGCTGAAACAATAAAGTAAATTTCAACTTTGTTATGAAGAAAAATACACACCCCATATCGCTACATTTTTAATTAATGCAAATACACATTAAAATCCTAAATGTTAGTGCAGCCATGATTTCAATTTTAATGTGTTACAATATTTTTCTTAGCATTACAAGAACAAATACATTCACTTAGTCCATTCCACCATTTTTAACCACAGATTCAACAGATTGATATATTTCACAGATTAATATATTTTCTATGTAGAAATTATTTTTTTTAACAGTTCTATCGAAATTATAGTGTATTATAGAATTGTAGATCTAGTACGGTAGTAGCGTCACACCATGGCATAACAACCAAGTTAGCTAAATCTATATGTTGAGAAATGCAGACAGGCATATTTTGAAAATAATAATAATAGATATGTTTAACAGTTAATAATTAAAAATTATTTCATACCGTTTTTTCTTTTTCTTAAAAAGACAACACGACTTTTAGGAAATAATTCTTGTATTGTGGGGGACTTTACAAACATTCAATTCTAAGGACACAAATTAAATCCAGCCTCAGAGCGACAGCTCGTGTCGTGGCACAAAGCATTATCCTTCTTAGCAATCAAATCTACGACGCTGGCATGGGAGGTCATCATCTCAACACTACGCCATCTGTGCAGTCGGGTTGCAAAAAAAATACTGTTAATTATTTTTGAACGAAGAATAATATAATATACACCCGATGCACCACCAACATTTTGCAGCCCTATGGGCGAATCTTCTATTGACGTCACGCTTTCAAGCGCAGACGTTTGCTTGTATAGGTGGCGCGTCCTCGCGGACGCGTCGTGTAGTGATCATCGCCTGATCGCGTACGAATTTAAACCGGGATTGATACAGGATCCTCCCAATCAGTGTCACAATTTTAGATATAAATGTAAAGGAGCAAACTGGGAATTCTTTAGTTATCTATTTGCCTCGTGTGCCAGGGATTTCACTCGCAAAGAATTAAACGCGGAAGAAAGTGCGGAAATAATGTCACACTCTTTAATATATTGTGCCGATATAGCTCTGGGCCGTACATCTCTGCCCAATACTAAAAGGTGTGACTGGTGGAACGGTGAACTGGTTGAACTTCGTAGACGTTTCCGAAGAGCACGCAGGAAATATAATAAACTCAAAAAGTCACGAAAAACGGGAATAGCGTTTGATGAGTCCTCACTTGCACTCAGAACTGCAAGGTCTTGTTACCGGATTGCGGTTGAAAAGTCTAAAGATGCGTTGTTAAATAGAGTAGTGGAAAAACTAGAAAACCAGGGTCCGTGGTCTCCATTATATCACGAATTTAAAGCCAATCGATCGGTTGCCCTAGCTTTCATACAAAATATTAAAATAAATAATAAGCACACCGCGGGCATAGAGGAGACCACCGAGGTTTTAATAAATACGTTAATACCAGATAACAACGTGGCAATTGATACCGAACATCATGCGCAAATAAGAGCTTGGGCTACATTGCCACCACTATCCTCTACGTCTGATCTCCCCTCCCTAGCTGAATTTTTGAATATTGTAAAAGCTCTTCCTCTCAATAAAGCCTCCGGAGAAGATAAAATCTCAAATAAAATGATTAAAGAAGCTTGTCGAACATCAGCCGACTCAATGTTAATAGTATACAATCGTTGTAGAGCCGAAGGAATCTTTCCTCGTTTATGGCGTCGCGGCTTCATGCGTATAATACCGAAACACGGTGATAAACCGCCGGACGACCCGAAGTCATATCGGCCAATTACTCTACTGCCATCACTAGGTAAGCTCTTAGAACGCCTGGTTGTTCCTCGTCTGTTACCGGGTGGCCCCACATTGAATCTTAGACAATTTGGATTTACCCCGGGGAAATCAACTGTTGATGCGGTTATTGTCGTTAGAAAAACTGTTACGGCATCAGTTTTTAAATATGTATTAGGCATCTTCCTAGATATCTCAGGTGCTTTCGACAACGCCTGGTGGCCGATGTTACTACTTAAACTAAAGGCTCGTGGATGCTTCAAAAACATCTACCAACTTATACAGTCTTACTTTCTTCAAGGTTCAACCACACTGAGACTCGGTCACCATGCTGTGTCTAAATCATTAACGATGGGCTGTCCTCAAGGATCTGTGTGAAGCCCATATCTGTGGAATTTAGGGTTTGATGACTTTCTTGAGCTCCCTCTACCTCAAAATTGCTCATTGATCGGCTACGCTGACGACGGTCTTCTACTCATACAATCGAACACTAGAGACGGACTTGAGAAATTGGCGGATACATGTCTTAATTTAATAGTTAAATGGGGCGCACGAAATTGGCTAAATTTCGCTACTCATAAAACTTATCATCTTTTATTAAAGGGTAATTTGCAGTCAACGCCACGCATAAGATTTAATAATGCGACAGTTAAAAGGAAAGAGTCAGTTTGTTATCTTGGCCTAGTCTTAGAAAAAAACTTCTCATTCATTGAACATATTAAAACTGTGGGTGAAAAGGCAAAACGAAACTTTTATGCTCTTACTAGAATTTCAACGTCTACCTGGGGCATCTGTTTTAATACACTTAAAATCATATATACAGCCACACATCTGGGGTGTATATGTTACGGTACCCCAGCCTGGGCTGACAGAACTACAATAGGCGCGGCACGGCGTAAATTACTCCAAAGTCAACGATTAGCATTAATATTCCTATGCATATAGAACAGTTAGTACCGAAGCCTTACCAGTACTTGCAGGTGTACTTCCAGTCGACTTGGAGATACAAAGGCGCGCGTCATTGTATTATTCCACCAGGGAAAATATGAACACCAATTTTCTTTTACCGCGCGATCGTATTAAAATTACTAGACTTTTTGCGCCGCAATGCGTTGTGTACGAGGAGCTCCTGACCGAATGGCAGGAAAGGTGGGACTCATCAACGAAGGGCCGTCATCTATATCTATTCTTTCCATCTATTCGAGAGCGTTTAGAGAAGGTTAGGCTAGAAATTGACCACTATGTAGCACAATTCCTCACAGGCCATGGTAATTTTAGAAGTAAATTATTCTTTTTTAAACTAGTAGACTCACCATTTTGTCGATGTTCCACACCAAATTGCACTTTTGAACAAACAGCCCATCACATCCTCTGGGAGTGCAGTCTCTGGCAAAACGAGCGCGATCTGATGTTAGACAGTCTGCAAGTCGCGTCGGGGGTTATAAATTATACGGACCTTGTAGCAACTCGAGAAAATTTCCGTGCGTTCAGGCGCTTCTGCCATACCTACTATTGTAATCAAACTTAAGGCTCACATATTAAGCGCTGTCATATCCGTGGTGCTGTACTGCTACGCTTCACGTGTCAGTACATCCTTCTATCTATTGGCCTATTAGCCAATTTTGCTTCATGTCTGCCGCTTTGCATAGGAGGGAAGTGGAAATTCTTCAACTGCTCCTGTTTTTCTTTTCTAATTAAATTTGTAGCGGGTCCCAAGACAATTAAAAGCGTTTCCCGGGACTTCCTGAGGGTCAAACCTCAGTGTCTTTTATGGAGACCATTGTGGATCCTGGCTAACAGGAGTTACAGTGGTGGGAATATGTGGTGGGATAAGTCCCAAAAAAAAAAAATATATAAAAATATCAGTAGTTAATTAAATTCCTCTAACCAGGTGGACGCTCACTAAACAGTCCGGATAAAGTTGTTATAACCACTGCAGCTAACAACTCTCTATGTCACACACAAAAATAAAACAGTTTCTCTAAGTCACAAATGTCGATTTTTTGAAGGAGATTTTCTAATATTAGATTTGCTATCATTTAACATTACCTTACCTAAAGAGCCTTTTCTAATTATTTAAGATAATAATTTAAATTAAATTGGCATCAAGCAATTTTCTTGGTCTAACTCTAAAGATTAAATAGATCAATTTTCTATTATATATATTGTGTAATTAGGATGCGGTCGCCGCTATCTGGAAGGAGGTGGCGGGGCGGCTCAGAGAGGAAATCCTCTTCGGTGACACGCTCCACCGCCGGCGCCTGGGGTGGCGCAGGGGCGAATATCTGTGCCTGATGCCGCCCTAGCCGAGGCCGTGGTGACTGTGAGGTGACTGGACTGGGAAATAGTCCGTCACTCGCAGAGAAGCTGAACGCGTGAGGGCCTGGCGCCGGGGCGTTTACGGGGAATGGCACCTGAAAGGCTAACCCACCAGGCTAGCCACGGATGTCAAGAAAGCGCTCCTAGTGGCCGGCCCAATGGCGACGGGGAGGGAATACAACACTATATTTTTTGAAACTTTATATTGATGGATACTGATACACAATACAGATATCGTAAAGAAATCTTCATTATTAATATGATTTTAGTTATATCGATTGGATTGGATGGCATCAAAACCAAATTGCACTATTTCTTAGCATAATGTTATATTTACTTATTTGTAAGGTCGAAAAGTGAAATTTTACTTTTTATTTCGTAAATTACCATAGAAATAGTTCTACGGCTACGACGGACCATATTTTCACGGATTCGGATCGGATGTACTACATTCTATATATTTAAAGTACTCTATGTAGATATGGGCGTTTTCTGTTTGTGCCACAAACGGTTATGTATCCGATATACAGTTTGCATATCGATATCGAAAACAGTTTTCTGATATCGATATCAGTTGTAACAACTCAAATTCAACCTTATCACATCGAATTTCAGTTCCATTTTGTAGAGTAAGTGTCTCACTAATATCGAGTAACCGTAGCCGCTAGAAACGTTATCATAACTTTAACTATACAATGGAAACTAAACCTTATTGCTAGTACAGTACAGTGCCGGATTAGCCACGTAGCAAGAGTAGCAAATGCTACGGGCCCCGAGAAGTGGGGGGCCCCACACTCCAACTGCGGCACTCTGACCGTTAAAAAAAACTTTCAATTTAAAAGTGTAAAAATATTTGCATTGCTTAAGCGCGAAGTGCTTAGGCTATTATGCTTCCCTTTCAACTGAAAAACTAAATTTCGATTTCACTGTACTCAGCAGTATAATTTATTTTTTTATCTGAAATTAATCCTGTGGTTCATCATACATTAATATGGTATAAAAATATCTATATCTATTAGATAGGAGATTAATTAACAGATTTGATACATTTGTAAGTCTATCAATTAACTAAATGTATGAAAGCATATCGTAAAATTATTATTGTTTTTGGAGAACCTATTACGACAGCTGAAAACTCTTACAACTGAAGAGATTTTGGAAAAAGCCTTAAGTATGGTCACTGACCCCTGAAGTCGCTGAACAAGCTTCGCACGTAGGGCCTCTCCCTCACCGAAACACTTCAGCCTGACCAACTCCGTAGAGAGATTGAGGAGCTTTCTCCGCGGTAGCCGGAAAACACGTCCCCGGTCATGGCTTCGCCAGATCAGACGAGAGTGTTCCGCCCGTGACGGAGTCGGAAGTGGGGGTGGCTGTGGTGAGGATTCGTTCCGCCACTATAGCTCCCGGCCCGGACGGAATACCCGTCCGGGTGTTGACGTTGCTCCTCGAGCACCTGAAATCACTCTGATGCACCGCGAAGGCTGTCGCCCGCGGAGACTGTCATCCGCGGAGGAATGCTGTTGACGGTGTCTTTGGACATCGCCAACGCATTCAATAGTCTGCCATTCAGCTGCATCAGGTAGGCACTTCGCTATCACGGGGTGCCCTTGTACCTAAGGCGGCTAATGGCAGACTATTTGGAAGGGCGCAGTGCCCTCTGCGCGGGTCCCGTAGGGAACATTGTGCAGACGCCCATGATGTGCAGTGTTCCACAGGGGTCGGTTCTGGGGCCGACTCCGTGGGACATTGGTTACGACTGGTCGGTTCTGGGGCCGACTCCGTGGGACATTGGTTACGGCTGGGCGTTAAGAGGGAGTTTCCCCCCCGAGCTGGGTGTGATATGCTATGCTGACGACCAGATATGTGACTTAATATCTAAGATACAAGTATCGGAAATACAGATACAAGATACAAAATACGTATTTCCATCTTGTAGGTATTTAAGAAACTTTTTTAAAAATCATTTTGTATCTTGTATCCTACCTATATACCTATACCTTTTGTTTGGTATCTTAGTATTTTATAAATACTTTTTCTGACAAAATACTTTTAGTAATATTTTAGCAGACATTTATAAAATTATTAGTCCAACATCTCATTGATGTCACATTTTTTAACAAACTTTACTAGGTCTTTCATAGTTTTTAATGTCTTTCTTTTAAAATCCGCGAGCAACTCAAAACAAATAATATCACTATACAGCATGGAAGTAATAAGTACTCTGTACAACAGGAATGAGCTCTATCTGTGCATCTTGCAGCAAAAATAAAGAAAATAAAACCTTATGCTAAGGTAGTAAGAGTCTTGATGCGCGCAAAATAAAAATGAAGCCGAGTGAGAGGGCAACCAGTGTACCCTGTGTCCCGTTCTAACAGTGGACTTAGAATTGCCAGAGTTAAGTTGATTTCAATCCTTTCCTTGTTAGTAGAAAAATATGCGATTGATGTAATGAAGTAAAAACATTTACTCCTAAAATGTTTTTAAATATAAATAATAATTTATTACCGACATATTAAAGCAATATTATTTGTTGCTAAGTGTAAAACCTTTTAACGCAAACATTTTGCGATTGGGGTATAGGTTTTCTTTTATATGTATGAAATACGGACACCTGACCTGACAACCCCACATGAAATCGTAAATAATAATAATAACATAATTTGTTAGTGAAGAATTACGGTGACCATGCATGACTATTCAATCCTAGTTCAAGAACAAATAACTTAAATACCTATGTATTTTTTATTTTTTTATGAAAATAACTTTGTTTAGATTTCAAATTTCCTAAAGATATTAATGTCCCTAACATTAAGTTCTTTAGAAAATTTAGGAACAAAAAGAAAGCTATTGTGGAAGAATGTAATAAAGATCAGTCGACATGATCAACATCAATAGATGATTTGTTAGGTCTCGTAGATAACATTATTTTTTATATTGCTGGATATATCGTGAATGGGATGATTCACAAAATTTCTTGTTCAAATTGTGTGGTGTTATTGGATCACAACACCATAGAACACTGTTTATTACATTATTAAATCAATCGTTAAAAAACGTAAACAAAAATAAAATTATCATGTAGGTATGTCGTCCGAGAATTTTATAGCAAACTACATACATCGTTAGAATCAGCACATCCTCCTCAATCTATATTTGAAGATCCACAGGATATTCTAATGATGAAGGCCTTAGCGAATTCATATCTCAATTTACGTTTAACTCAATGCAAAATTAGAATCAATGAAACATATAAGGAATAAGCTGGGTTTGCGGCAGAAACTTCACAATTCAATTTTGCGACAACAGCTCATTCGCCTCATTCCTCTTGTACAGAGTACTTATTACTTCCATGCTATTCAGTTTTACGAGTCACGTGTTTCAAATGCAGTGTTGTTATTGGTCAATTTCATTTTAGGGAACTTTGAAAATAATTATAGTTATTTTAGAGTTATTTAACTAATATTGTTTTTTAGATTGAATTTATGGTTACATTAATACATAAGCATTGACGTATAGCAAATAATGTTTTAAAATCTTTCCTTTGGTACAAAAATGTAAAAATGAATCAAAAATCACTTTAGAGGGTTTTGAAACTATATCTTTCATTTCAGCTATTAACACGATTTATTCGTAAATAATATTAATGTCAATTATCAAAAATAAACTTAAATTCATTAAAATAAAATCTTTTTTTTACAAAAGTATTTTCACCTTAAGAAGTATTTAGAAGATACCTATCTTGTATCTAGTATTCCAGATACTGTTTTCATAAGTATTGTATATTGTATCTGGTATCTCCAATGCTTAATTTAAAAGTATCTTGCATTTTGTATTCCAGATACTTTGTACAGGGTATTTTGTACATCCCTGCTGACGACACGCTCGTCACCGCCCGGAGCAGAGCACTCGAAGAGACGACGAGCCTGGCCGCTCTCGGCACCGAGTAGATAGTCAGGTGAATCGAGGCATTGGGACTCAGGGTGGCCCTACATAAGACGGAAGCTCTTTTGTTCCATGGGCCCCGCATAGGGCCGTTTCTCGGCGCCTCGATAGTCGTCAACTCCATCCTTATCAGTATCCAGGCCCCTATGAAGTATTTGGGCCAGGTGCTCGACGGGCGTTGGTGGTTCCGGGAGCATTTCCGCAGACTTGCTCCCCGGTTGGTCGGCGTGGCGTCCGCCCTATCACGGCTCATGCCGAACGTGGGCGGACCCAGCTTTGAAGGCCGACGGCTGTATGCGGGGGTGAACCACTCGATGGCCATGTACGGCGCACCTGTATGGGCAAGGTCTCTGACCGTCCAACTCAGGGATTTTCTGTGGTGCCTACAGAGAGTCATGGCGGTCAGAGCCATCCGCGGATACCGCACGGTGGCGACCGAGGCGGCGATGTGCACTGGACGGAATAACCCCGAGCCATCTCGAGGCGGAGATGCTCTCCGATCTCTACCGGCGGATTTCTTTTGACGCGTGAGGACGATGCTCCGACGGCGAAAACTGTCGGAGCATCGTCCTCACTCTGCTCACATGGCGAAGATGGGTGCTTTGCGGGGTCGCGCGGCGTCTCTTCCGTTGCCCCGGACCGATTTGGCAGTGCGCGACCTCCCCCATAGTTCATCGCAAGAAAAAAGTATGGTCAATGCTTACGAAGATGATTTGGAGAATAGCCTAGGAGACGAATTAATACAGTTCGCTGAGCTGCTGAAAACAGATGTGGCTACTATTAATGACAGCAAGAAACAAGAGCCTCTGGAACTGCGGTTTTATAAACTTTTATTAAATAATTCTTTAGAATCGTGTTTTCCAAACGTAGAAATTACCTTGCGCATTTACTTGTCTCTCATGATCACTAACTGTTAAAAATGAGTTAAGGAACACCATGGGCCAAGAACGTCTTAATCTCACTTTGTTGAATATATAAGTAGAGCATGATTTGCTTAAAGAAATCAATATTGAAAGTTATCTTTAAATTTGACCATATTAAATCAAGAAAAGTTAATTTGTAGGTAACAGTTTTGTTGTATTTAATAACCTTAAATTGAGAACCTAAACCAAATCAAGGGCCCCTTGACAGAATTTGTTACAGGCCCCGCGCTGGGTTAATCCGGCACTGGTACAGTAAGATATATTAACCACGCAAACATGGCTAAAGTTATTTCATATTCTCTTCATCTCCTTTATACTAATAAAGGAACATACACTTAGAACGAGAGGTAGCGAATATGGTTCATATCTCAATATCGTTTGTGAAGTTTGCGTTTTGTTTTTACTTCGTACGTGTTCACATCGTTATAGTTTTAAGTTTTGACTTAATAGTTATCGCATGTTAGTAGAAGTTTTGACTCGATACAGTTTTTGTGATTTCGGCTACATTGATATTAGAGATGCGAAAAACGGCTCACTGAAAAGAAAAGAGAGATATAGCTCTTTTGATCAAAAGAGCTATATCACTATTTTAGCTCTTTAGTTCATTTAGCTCATATATATCTTGAGTTCATTTAGCTCATCAAGAGAGCTAGCTCTTTTATTGAGTTAGCTCATTTCATTTCAACTCGTTCATGGCTCTAACTCTTTTGAATAGTTCAAACTCTGAACTACGCGATCATTAAGCGATAAGCTTGATATGCATGAGCATGTAAATTTTGATTGGTGATCACAGGAGATTTTATATTAGATATAAAATATATTTATATAAAAAAATAAATAAAATTGAAAGGTCTGTTTGTAATTGAAATGGTTAAAAACAGCTTTTCACTAAATACATATGGGCTGACAGAATCGACTGCGTCCAGTGACAGCTTACACTGATAACTATTATTATTATTGAATATTGTTATTCAAAGATGAATATTAATTTTTTAAATATAACTTTTTATAACATTTTTTCTTTGTTGAACATATAACGTTTAGGCTCGCAATAGTCACAATGCATATCGGTGCTCAATACTTTTACTGTTCGGCGGTGATCGGCATATATCGGGTACTTTCGGTCGTCGACTGCTCACACGACATGACGACACGAGTAAAAGAGCCAATTGAGCCGTTGAACTATTAACTGAGCTACAGAGCTTTTTTTTTTTTTTTTGGTGGACTATGGATGCGTCTCGACCCGCCAAATCGGTCCGGGGTGACGGAGAAGGCGGCGCGTGACCCCATAGACCCACCGTAAAACTCCTCTCTCTTTGCCGTGCGAGCGGGCCACCGGTACCCGATTTTTAACCTCGGTGGCCCGCCCGGCGGTTCACCCTCGCAGGTTCCTCTCGTCGACGCCCCGACAGATTTCGCCGTCGGGGCGTCGCCCTCACGCGGTGGCCTCACGTCGGGTGACCGGACAATTCTCCGGTCCGATCACCCGAAGCCTCGGTTAGGGCGGCATCAGGCGCAGGTATTCGCGCCTGCGCCGCCCCGGCCGCTGGCGGCGGCCCGGGGCGCGGGAATCCTCCCTGACCCGTTCCGCCACTTCCTTCTGCGAGATGACAGCCTCGCAGAAGGTGGCGACCGCGTCCCAGTTCCTGATGCTGTCGACCATCGCCCTCGCGACGGCCGGCAGCGTCAGGTCGGCACCGATGACAGCGACGAGGCCACGGCGCTGCCGTTCCCATCCCGGACACACCTCCAGCGTGTGTTGCGCCTTGTCCTCGTCACTCCTGCAGTGGTGGCAGGCCGGAGTCCACTCCCTATATACGACCCTGTGCAGGTACAACCCGAAACTCCCGTGCCCCGTCAATAACTTTTTTTTTTTGTGGTGGGCCATGGACGTCGCACCCCGCCAAATCGGTCCGGGGTGACGGAAGAGGCGGCGCGCAACCCCATTGACCCACCCTGCAAGCACGTCTTCTTCGCCGTGCGAGCGGGCCACCGGTACTCGATCTTTGTCTTCGGTGGTATGCCCTCTCGGGCTCCTCTCCTGTCGACGCCCCGGCAGATTTCGCCGTCGAGGCGTCGTCCTCACGCGGTGGCCTCGCGTCGGGTGACCGGACAATCCCCCGGTCCGATCACTGGAAGCCTCGGTTAGGGCGGCATCAGGCGCTGGTCAATACCTGCACCAGCCGAAAGGTGAGGACTCCGTGCCGCCGCTCCATCCACTCTATCAATACGGGCCGGAGGGCCTCAACGGTCTCCACACCGTGCCTAGGCCTCTACAGCCGCGTAGCCCAACGGGCGATGACGTCTCGGCGGGCATCCACGAGCCAGGTGGCTATCTCGCTCAACGATGGGGAGCCACCTTCCTCGCGCGCTGTGATAACCCGCCGGTAGAGGTCGGAGAGCATCTCCGCCTCTAGGTCCCACGGGGGTGGAGCTACTGAGCTAATAGTGAGCTAGATTGAAATCAAAGAGCTAGTTCATTTTATCTCTCATTCAGGAGCTACCCAAGTCTAATTGATATAGATATCGATATGATATGATATCTAACACATATCCGATATAAGTTACGTTTTGATATATCGAACTCATTATTTAATCATTAACTCTATGGTATCATTGGTATCTACCAGAGACTAAAATATGTATGTGCGGACTGCGGTAAATGTGAAACAGATCAAACAGACAATAGGATAAAATGTAAAATAAGTCCGTTGTTATATGTTTTAGGTTGGACTTAGACAATGCACCAAAGAGTATGTAACACTACGTATTAAGAGTCCGAACTCCATACATCGCTTTCAGCTACACGCGGCAGCAAAGTATTACCAACCATACAAATCACTTTTTTTGTTATATGTTGGCTAGTCTGTAAATTGTCTGTTGCCTAGCAACGTCATACTAACGTCATTATATACTTTAGTGCTGCGCACATATCGACAAACATTCACGATATAGTAGTGTTGGGATTCTAATTTATTATCGATACTTTTTCCCAGGGTCCATTTATTATGGTCGTTCATAATATTTAAGACCTCGGATTGGAATACACACAAGGGAATTTCGAATCAATAAATAAAACCATTTCATCATTGCTTAATTTTATTAATTTGTCATGTAATATTGTTACTATTTATTTTTCTGACAGAGAAATTTTTACATATTATAGGATTATATATCATTTTCACATTCGAAATTAAATTCTACTAGACATCAAATTAAAATCTGCATCAATAATTTTATGCACTATATAAAACAAAAATGTAAATCTAACATAATAGATTTAATTCTATAAGATCACAATTCACAATTAATAGAAAGCCCTGTAACTAAACAAAACTATTCGAACTGGCGATACTGGCGCGTAAACCATCATGATTTTAATAAAGCAAACATGTCAAACTTTTAATACTCCCTTAATAACTTGTCATTTACAAAAAATATTTTGCTGAGGACCCAAACCGGGCATATATTTTTTGATAATTTTAAGCTATTTTACGACTTCTTTCCATTCAAGATGACAGTTTATAAAATACAAAGAGGTCTAAATGGGTTTCTACAGGTATAAAAATATGCACTTAAAAGACTGAACCCTTTTAACTGAACAAATTTGACTGCACAGATAGCGTAGTGGTTAAGATACCGACCTTCCGTACTAGTGTCGTGAGTTTGATTCCCATTCAGGACAATATTTTGTGCGATCCACAAAGTGCTGTTCTGAGTCTGGGTGTAATAGGTCTGCGTTAATTGCACGTTTGTTAAGTCCCTCACAATACAAGGATTATTTCCTTAGTGCAGAGTATTCAGGGTAGTATAAAAACAAATAGTATAAAAAAAAAGAAAGAAATTTAAAAAAAATATAAAAATATAATAATGATAGTAGATATATCAATAAAGCAATAATTATAATAATTAGCAATCCAGTCCAAATGTTTTCAATAATTATTTTGTTGACAAAGTCATACCAGTGTCAACTAGTAGCAAAATAATGACTATCATTTTCACAGTCAGAGAACCAATGTTTATGAGACCTGACCTGAGTACATCATTCAATATTAAAATAATTACAATTCAATTAGCAAATAGTAAGTGTAGGTTATGACGGCATAACAACAAAAATAATTAAACTCAAATAAAACATTCAAACCACTAGTCATATTATTAATCCAAGCCATGCTGTCTTGTGAGTACATTGCCCATGTAGGATAATTCTTTGTATAATCCATAAATGATTGTTGTGAATCTGGGTATCCTTTGTGTCTGTTAATGGTATGTTTGTGAAGTCTAGAACTCCTCCGCAATACAAAGACATATTTTAACTCTTTTTTTCAAAATAGCTTTACAAATATACCATTAAGCAAAGTTTAAGTAGAATTTTTTTTTATTGCTTATGTGTGACAAACAACCAAGCAGCACATCTGATGGTGTGTCACTGCCGCCCATGGACCTTTGCAATATCAAGGGTATAGCTAGGCCGCTGCCAACCGAAGTAAACCCCAAATCCACCCAATTGGACTTCCGGCTCTGTCGCTCACGGAACGAAGCGCAATAGCACATTGCCATTACTCAGATGTCGATCTTCTGCGAGAGTGGTACTACCCCGAATGGGCCGTCCCTGCCTGTAGACAGAGAACTATCAACAGCATGGTCCTACCTTTCTAGAAAGAATTTGAAGAAAATAAAGAATTTGAAACAGAAATGATAAATGCAAGTTATCCTTAAAAGAAAATTTAAGCCTAAAAAAGAGTTGTTCTTAAATTTTGTGGTACCATAATCATTGAAGCGAAGCATGCCAAAGAAGTTCTCAAGATTTTCTCTTTTAGTAATATTTTACAGTCAATTCATGAGAAAGTTGAGGACACCATTGTGTTCTTACTTCATCACCCTATGAGTAAATTATGCAATTTCTAATAAACCACCTAAATTATTCATCATCATCATCACAGCCCATAAATGTCCCACTGTTGGGCTCGGGCCTTCTCCGTAATGGGAGGGAAATTAACCTACTATACCGCGCTGGTCAGACGTGTCGGTATAGTTTTGTTTCGAGTTTTCCTTCTCTCGCATAGATGTTATATGCGTTTTATATCCCTTAGTCGTCTTGTACGATCACCCACGGGTAAGATATGGGGTGGGGAATATTATATTCTTACTCCGTCACCACACGGCAAATTATTACTATTATAAAACATGTGAAATGATGAAATATCTAAACTACACATCATCATCATCATCACAGCCCATAAATGTCCCACTGTTGGGCTCGGGCCTCCTCCGTAATGGGAGGGAAAAAAATCTACTATACCGCGCTGGTCAGACATGTTGATATAGGGTTTTTTTTCGAGTTTTCCTTCTCTCTATCTAAGCTACACAAAGCCTGTTAATAGGATATTTACACCACATGACTCATTAGATAACGGCCATAAAAGTGTAGTAACTATTTTCTTTTTCATGCACTATGTTATTGCGACACTGTTGAGTATGAACTCACAACTCATGCTCTATTTCTATTATGTGAATATTATGTACAGAACGGTGGGAGTATACATCTTTACTTAATCCTTTGGAATAATAAAGTGTAATAAATATAGTTATATACTAGCAATCTACCAATTCTCATTTTAAAACAATGCTCATCTTCTTATTGAACTTTTATTAATACTATAATGGCGGCAATTAATCATACTTACTATGTCTTAGATATTAGCCAAAATGTAGTGGCAAATCCACAAGAGTCTTCTAATGGCTTTAATGGTAAATTTAAAGCTTGGTTTATGTACTTGTTTAGTAAACTGTTATAATCTTCTTTAAAATATAAATTACACACATACTTAATTTCATTTAGTTTTTCTATGATTAAATACATATGACCTTTCTGGCTTATCGCTTTTACAAACCACGATATCTAAAACAAAACGTGCCATTAGAATTATTTATATCTTTTCAAAATATAAAAGCTACTCACATATATGAAGATAAGTAAGACATACATATCTGATCCAGTGGTGTTCTTGTTAAATATACATTTGATGCCGGTACCGGTATATATCTTTTTTCAGTTTGTAATTCCTCCCGAATAGCAGGTTTATCCATTTTAACGAGATCACTTATTATAACTTTCAAAAACAACAATTTCATCCAATACCAATGTTTTATGTAAGAAAATAGGCGTTAAAAAGTTTCATGCCCTTTATCACAGGAAGGTAATAACTGCACATCCACTTAGAATGTTTCACATAAATCTAAACGCTATATTATTAAAACTATTCAAAATCAAATACTATTAAATGTAATATTACTCTTATTGTTATTATAAAAACTTGGAAATAAATTCTCAATACCCTGTGGCGCCAAATATGCAGAAAAGAATCTGCAGCCAACACACAAAAGTAAAAAAAACTGTTGTCATGTTGGCTGCACACGCTGTGCTAACATTTTTTTTTTTGCAATGAAACCTACTGCATCGGAATAAGGTTTAAAATTGCCTGAATTTCTGTCATAAAAATAATATGTTCTAGAGTGACGACGCACTGCAATGCACCGACATGACTGACGACTAAAATATAAATTTATTATAATTTTTTAAACTTATTTTACTTGACATTGGCGTAATTGTGGTTAATCACTCACAGAGGCCATTCACTAAGAAGAAGAAGAAGAAGAAGAATGTTTTAGGTTAATGTCAAGAAAATAGAAAGGTTGGTTTTTCATTAGTTACGAAATGTTAAATTAGTGTGGTGATAAATTCTTATGCCAGCGTGTTTTTTAAGGGAAGAAATAATGCTACCTACTGCAAATAATATTAGAAGATAATAATGGGTGAACCACTCAAGGTAGCTTTTCACAATTATAACAGAGCTTGTATTAAACAGTCATTCAGCTAAAATGATTGGACAAACGACCCATGATGCTGCAGCAGGCACCTCGGATGAGGTTGATAAGCCTGTACCAAGTGCAACCAATTATTGTAGAGATTTTATTCGCGGTTGTTGTACACGCGATAATTGTAGATTTATACACGAAATGCCCCCGAAAACGTATCTGAAGGATCTGTTTCGATTCTGTCACGATTTTCAAAATAAAGGTTGTTATAGAATAAATTGTAAATTTATACATAGTACTGTAGAAGACGAAGATAATTTTTATGCATCAGGAATATTTCCTCGCGATCTTCGCAATGATACTTTATGCCAGGCTTACATATACGATGCTTGTTCTAATAAGGAATGTAAGTTTATTCACCCACCTGATGTAGTTGCTAATGAGATGGTTTCTGTTCTCAATATTCCTTCAACACAGTATAGTCATCCACCACCACCCCACCGAGATATTGACTCTCCACCAGAGGCCAAATTTCGAAGAATTGCTTTTGAAGATCATGGAATTGACAATCAAGTATTATCAACATCTTCACTGTGTCGCAACTGTGAAGCTTTAGACCATAAAGTGAAATTACTCCATGAGAATATAAGTGTGTTATTAAAAAAAGTACAAGATTTATCTGAAAAGAATAGTCAGTTGACATCTATGAATGAATTTTTATTGGGTCAGACGGCTTCAATGAGAACCGATCAATCATGTGTAATAACTTCAAGACATGGAAATTCTGCTCCTGTCTCCTTAGCCACTGTAAGTGTAACACCTGTTGTGAGTCTTGCAGGAGCTCTGCCAGCATTAGTACCTGCAGCAGCAACTCCAAATTTAACTCTGGCTCCAGCTGCATCTAGAGCTCAACTATTGACACCAGCTCCTCAAATTCTTACAGTAAGCACAACCCAGCAGCTTGTTGGCAATTCCGGTGCTTTAATAGTTACAAGTGCTGGAGCTCAACAGTTAATGCAAGTTAGTGACTCAGGCACATTAATGGGTGGAGGACAAACTGTTGTTGCAGTACCAGCACAACTGACCTTAGCTCCACCAGCACAGCAAATTATTAGCAGTGCTTCACAAACTACTGTGCAGCAGCTAGTTCAACAGTCAGCATTACAACCACAATTAGCACCTCAACATCAAGCACCACAGTTTACAACACAGCAATCTGTGCAACATTTAGCTGCTGCTCAACAATCGGCCCTTGCTCAGCAATCAGCTCAACATTTAGCTGCTCAGCAGAGCGTCCAACATTTAGCAGCTCAACAGTCTGCTCAACACTTAGCTGCTCAACAATCTGCCCAACATTTAGCGGCTCAACAGTCTGCCCAACATTTAGCAGCCCAACAGTCTGCTCAACATCTAGCAGCTCAACAGTCAGCCCAACATTTGGTTGCCCAGCAGTCTGCACAACACTTAGCAGCTCAACAGTCAGCCCAACATTTAGCCCAACAATCTGCCCAGCACTTGGCTGCCCAACAGTCAGCTCAGCACTTGGCTGCACAGCAATCAGCCCAGCATCTAGCTGCACAGCAATCTGTACAGCACTTAGCTGCACAACAATCTGCACAGCATTTAGCCGCAGCTGCTCAACAATCAGCCCAACAAATGGCCCAGCAGTCTGCTCAGCAATTAGCTGCTCAACAATCAGCACAACAGCAACTGGTACCATCAGCACAGCAACTTGTTCATCAGACACAGACACAACAAATTGCCATTGCTAATACTAGTCAATCAATGGCATTACCTAATTCTCAAGCTCAGTCTATTACATTCCCCATAATTTCACAAAGCATACTTCCCCATTAAGGTATTACTTTTGCCTCCTAACAAAACCAATTTACAATATATTGTTATTTGGTATTCAATCATTATAAACATCTAAGTAATAATGTAAAATGATAAATATACTGCGAGTGTTTTAACTATTTAAGGTTTGTGTTGCTTTTAACTATTTAAGCTTGGTATAATATCAGAATCTTCATATACTCGATTTTTAGTAGAAATATTGATATTATATTCAATGTTTCAATGATATTCTTGTATTTATAATTTAAGTTACACTACCATTGCATAGTTTTTACTCATTACTTGGTATTTGCAAATTTCTTTTTGTTACATACAAAAATCTTTCATGAAATATGATAAGAATAACCATTAACTCAATCATGATAAATTAAAAACTAAGATTTTTGAGTTTTACACTCAATATACTGTAACTATTATCATTTAGTACATAAAAGTAGTAATAGTCACTATTGGTGAGAACATAGTGTTTAAAATTCTGGACTGTCAAAATTAGGTATATATAGTTTGAACTTAGGTTAAGGTAAACCCTCGGCAAACTTAGTGTAAGGGGTTTTAGAGCTATTTGTGTATAATATTTATTAATAAAGACAGGTTGGCATTGAATAATGGTTTTAGATAAATATGTTATCAAAACTTTGTCATGTAAACAGCTTAAAATGTAAACCTAAAGTGGAAAATATACACGCCTGTGCTGCATTTTTTTTTATGATTATATATTAGCTCGAGAAGCCAAAATTAGAATGCCGATTGTTGCTAACGTAAAGGATATTTTTGTATACATTTAGTTGTGAGAAAATGCTCTAATTTTTTTTATTTGTAAATCTCAAAACGAATGGCCGATTTATTGTGTTAATGTCACACAACTATTCACCATTATGATGATGATTAGCTCGCAAAGCCAAAACTAGATGCTGATTTTCGCTAACGTAAAGGATATTTTTGTATACATTTGGTTGTGAGAAAATGACCTAATTTTTTTTATTTGTCAATCTCAAAATGTGTAGCTGATTGATTGTGTTAATGTCACACAACTATGTAGTAGTTATTTTAAGCTTTGCTATTTTGGGTTGTCAAAACTAGGTAATTTATTTTTATGATTAAAATGATAACTTAATTTTATTTTTTCTTATCACCTGTTAGTACTGGAGCTTTAAAATTAGTACCTAAACATCTAAGTATTTATAACTTTGCAGTATTTATTAAGAAGTGATAGCCGAGTGGGCGGTTAATGCAATGGTACAGGGAGAACTCGGGGTTGAACCTCAATACACGCACCGTCTAACGCCTCAATGCGCAAACTTTGTGTGTGGGGACCTGATTTTGAAATTTCGCTTGCCTTAACATCGTAGGTAAAGATTACGTGCGAATCGGTATGTCTAACAGTTTTCTAAGAAAAGTATTTTCGTTTAAGTTGTGAAAACCCCTTCTATAGAGCACATTATCACACAAACTTCCATCACGGTGGTCATTTCATCGACATCTGTGATAGTGGTTATGAGAAGTCATATCCTCAAGTATACTGACTGGTATAATCCTAAAATTTAGCTGTGCCTTTAGGTTGAGTTGGCCATAGGGCAAGAACGGAACGTGTCACGGAACGGAAAATGTCAATCCTTTTAAACTGATTTGTTTACATAGGCTACGTAAATATATTTTTATAGTCAAACGTTCTCATTTCAAAAGGACAAATTGGAGCATGTTATTAAGACTGTCATATATATACAATATAATACGTCTTTAAGTCTATTGTGGTTCAACTTGGCTCAGCCATCTGGGGTGAGGGAAGGTCTGCCTGGAGTCCCATTCTGTTTTCCTTCTCGACTATAAATTCCCGGCACTTAGCGGTTCAGACGGTTGTAGATGAAATGTTCGAGAGTATCAAACTTCAACTTTGCTGCCAAAAATTTCCTAAGTACATCTAAAAAAAACTAGAATGCTTCAGCACTGACTTCATCTGATTCAAGACCTCACTATCGCAGCAGTATAAGTGCGCTGCTATTAGCTAGTAGTAGTGTAAGTATATTATTAAACCGTAGGCAGAGGCTGATCTTGACGTTTGAGAATAGTAAAGTCTAGAAGTAGGTTCTGTAGAATATGCCATCTATGGGTCCGGTTTGAAGGACCAATGGATTGGGCGAAATTTAGTACAAAATGTCGAGAACATTACACTATTACCTACGTAAATTAAAAATTATACAACCTAGGCATGAGCGGCATCTACTCAAGGGCTTTTTGGACTGCAGCCCAGGGCCCCATGGACGTAAGGTCCCCCCAGCCCCTATTGAAAATAATAGACGATACGATGTTTTAAATTAAAATATAATTCAATTACATATACAATTGGTAAACCTTAAATCGATCAACCAGGCTATCGAACGAAACGGAGAATTCTATACCGCTTGTTTTCGGTCTTTCTCGCGAATTGTATTAGAAAGCAAATATAAAACAACAATGTTAAATGATTTATCGATTATTTCCATAATTGTAATTTAATTTACATTGTGAAGAGCAAATAAAATAATTTGTTAATTTTGAAGAGCAAATAAAAGAATGTGTTGCACATTGTGAAGAGCAAATAAAAGAATTTGTTAATTTAAAAATCCAGAAAGGTTGCTTTATATTATGATTTAAGTATATGTTATAACTAGCTGCGATTACAGTGGGTGTTTGTATGGGTAGGTACCTACATAAACATTTATATACAAAATGTTCTATTGTCTCGTTTTTCTATTAACTACCTTTCTTCTTCTTCTTTTATCTTTCTTCTTTTCTATTAACTACCTTCCATTCTTTTTTTTTATGGGGTTAACAAGTTTTCGCCAATAACTCAATTTCGATGAACAGTTATAAGAGTTAGATCATTTTCATTACAGAAAACGGTTTTTTAATAGAATGACAGTTATTTGAATAATTAGTATACGCTTGTGTAGTATTAGCGCATGAGTAAATAAACTTACAGCGACAAAAATTCAAACAACCGCGCCACTGTAGGTACATCACTACAAGTATGATGCGCGTGTGTGCGTGAGCACTGGCGGCTCGTCACGTACGGAACGAAACCTGTTTAGGCTGATTCGGCCAGTGCTCAAACAAAGGGCTCACTGACCGCTCGCTGTGCATCGCGTCGTGCGTGTTTGTATAAATTTAAATTAATTAGAAAGAGTGGAAATATGGTTTATTATATTGTGTGCATGAACAACAATCGAAAAAATAAAAACATCTTTTTTTAATTATCCCAAAGACATTTGTTGAATTGCTTGAGAAGAAATTTTGAGAATATTTCGATCTAGAAATAAATATAGTTAATATTGGTAGTGATATACTATAACGTATACAAGATTGTAAATTTGATATGCCATGCAAGTGCTTTCCCATTGATTATTTAAAAAAACTTTATATTAGATTTAAAATTTTTCATTCGATTAAGAGATATAACAAATTATTAAAAATCAAAACTATTTAGAATAAGCAATTTGTAAAAAAATATCCATACATAAAAAAAGCTGACAAACGTTTTGTTTATTTATTGTCATCCTCATGTGCCAACCCTATCAGAATAGGTAACAATTTTGCTCGCTCCTTAGAAGCTTGGTCTCTGTACGTTTATTTACTCATGTGGTCGCTGGATGCCCTGGACTAATAAGTCCAGGGCATCTTTTCTCGCGAATTTTTAGGTATACAAGAATGTTGCGGAGAATTGTTATTTCAAAATAAAAAGCTTTACTTCAAAAATTATAGCGCGAATAAACCGTTCTTCACGCTTGGGATTTTCAAATTACCTTGCATATCTATTTAGTTGTCTATCCGTGTAGTGAAGGAGTAAGAATACAATTCACCGCCCTCTATCTTATCCGTGGGTGATCGTAAGAGACGACCAAAGAGTAAAGTTATTAAATTGAAAAAGAGTGGCAACTCGATGATAAAATATGCATGTATGGAAAGTGCTGCCACCCAGAGTTTAGGCGGTGAACTAAAGTTGAAGTAATATATATACATATCTACATGTGTATGTGTAATTACATAGAATTTTCTTTTACTATGAAAGCTACCCTGAAATATAAAAAAAAAAACATATCAGCTGATAATTAAACAATAATAATATCAGCCTAACATTGAAACTTGAGATAATTTTCAGAAAAATATCAATAACCGAAAATAGATCGATGACAATAAGTACCACCTTGCCTCCACACAAGGGCTCTGTGGGGGTGGATCGTTTAATACCCTACTACTCGTGGGAACGCTATGGATTATATGAAAAGAAATGAAAGGGAGTTGGTCTCCTTCTCTCTGCTCGAATGGCTCAATGTGTTAAAGAGTATGATTGTGTGAATGCTAGATTAGTATGGTTAAGAATGAAAGTGGGTCTGACCCGTATTTTTGTTGTAGGAGTATATGCTCCAGTAAACACGGGTTTGACTAAAAATAAATCTGAACAGGATGCGAGAGAGAAATTTTGGGAAGAACTAAGAGATGTTTTGAGATTATGTCAGTTGAATGAAAGGTTGATTTTGCTAGGTGATTTTAATGGATGGGTAGGAATAGGTCGAAAAGGATTTGAAAAGGTTTTAGGAAGGTTTGGTGATGAAAGTGTGAATGAAAATGGTCAAAGTTTACTAGAGGTGTGCTTGGAATGGAATCTTTGTATTACAAATACTATGTTTGAACACAAAAAGATCCATATGTATACACGTGAAGCAAAGAATGTAAGAAAGAGTATGATTGACTTTATAATAGTAGATGAAAGACTTAGAAGCAAAGTTCTAGACACTAGGGTGTATCGCGGTGTTGGTATCCATACAGACCACTTTCTAGTAATGACTAGAATAAGTGGTCTCGTAAAAATGTGGCGAAACCGATTACATAACCCGACAAGTGTTCTAGAAAGAATAAAAGTAGAAAATTTGCAAGATGAGATTGTTAGAGAGAAGTACAAAAGTAAACTGACAGAAAAGTTGTATGATTCGGTTAATGTTAGTGATATGGAAGAATTATGGAAGACTTTTAAAGATAATGTGATAAATACTGCTATAGAAATATGTGGCGTGACCAGAAGAAGGAAAGTAAATGAGATGAAGAATGTATGGTGGGATAAAGATGTGCAGAGTGCAGTTTGTGAGAAGAAGAAAGCCTGGATAGATTGGCTTGCTAGCAGAGCCAATGAGAGAATGGAAAAGGCAACGAATGATGATATAGTTATAGCTAAAGAAGAGTACAAGAGAAGAAAAAGAGTAGTGAAAGAAATTGTCAGAAGAAAGAAAGAGGATCAAAAAGACGAGTATGATAGAAGATTATCGCAGGATTATCAATCCAACTTAAAGATTTTCTGGAAGTCGATAAGATCAGCTCGAGGTAAAGCTCAAAGTACAGAGCTTGCCTCGATCATGGATAAGTATGGAAGGATAGTGAATAGAGAAGAATGTGTACTAAAGAGATGGAAGGAATACTTTGAAAGCTTATTTGAAAGAGAAGAGTCACAAGACCTGTTATCTGAGAGTGAAAGAGATCTTGAGGATGGAGAAGGTATAACTATGGTGGAAATTATGAACGCACTGAAAGGTATGAAAGTGGGTAAATCTGCAGGATACGATAGGATTACAGTTGAAATGCTGACGGCTGGACAAGATATCATAGCTAACATGCTATACCAGCTCTTCAATCTCTGTTGGACTAATGGCCAAGTACCTGACGACTGGTGTAAGGCAGTTATTGTACCTCTGTACAAAGGGAAAGGTTCCCAGCAAGATTGTGCAAACTACAGGGGCATAAGCCTCCTTAGCATTGTCGGCAAACTGTATGCAAAAGTATTGATTGAAAGAGTAGTGAAAGTAACTGACAAGAAAATATGGAATGCACAAGCGGGTTTTCGAAAAGGTATGGGTTGTACGGATCAAGCAAAGAGTAAAGTTATTAAATTGAAAAAGAGTGGCAACTCGATGATAAAATATGCATGTATGGAAAGTGCTGCCACCCAGAGTTTAGGCGGTGAACTAAAGTTGAAGTAATATATATACCTATCTACATGTGCATGTGTAATTACATAGAATTTTCTTTTACTATGAAAGCAACCCTGAAATGTAAAAAAAAACATATCAGCTGATAATTAAACAATAATAATATCAGCCTAACATTGAAACTTGAGATAATTTTCAGAAAAATATCAATAACCGAAATAGATCGATGACAATAAGTACCTACGCTAGGAACAAAAAATAACAATTCTCAGTTGTCAAACGTTTGACAGGCAGGACAAAATGGCAGCACTTAAGTTTGTACAACCAATCTGTAGGCGGCGCGACGGTCAGTAAAAATAAGGAATGTTTTAAGTGTGCCCCCCCAGGGATCAAGTCTTCTCCTTAACATGTATGACGCAGAAATTTTTGGCTAAAGGTCAGAAAATCTTTTGCGCATTTATTGATTTGGAGAAGGCTTATGACAAAGTGAGGAGGAATGAATTGTGGTCGGTACTGTCTATGTATGGGGTGGACAGCCATCTTATTCACGCTCTGAAATCCATTTATAAGGACTCCAGGGCGTGCGTAAGAATAAACGGATCCTACACGGAATGGTTTAATATTGATAAAGGTGTTAGACAGGGATGTGTAGCATCACCGTGGCTGTTTAACCTATTCATGGATAGTTGTCTGAAAGATCTGAAAGATA
The DNA here is from genome assembly GCA_905163515.2 of Lymantria monacha. Lineage (NCBI taxonomy): Eukaryota > Metazoa > Arthropoda > Insecta > Lepidoptera > Erebidae > Lymantria > Lymantria monacha. Next base: position 12,240,079 of record LR991092.1, on the reverse strand, counting down.
ATGATTGTGGTTTAAGAATGAATGAGTTACTTATCAAATGTCTTCTTTATGCCGATGATCAGGTATTACTTGCATCGTCGGCTGAGGATTTACAGGCGATGGTAACTACTATGCATGAAGCTTTTGAAAGAAAAGGCATGAAAGTAAATGTACGTAAGACGAAAATAATGGTTTTTGAAAAGGATAAATGTATGACGGAATGTAAAATTAGTATAAATGGTGAGGAATTGGAACAGGTGAAAGAATTTTTGTATTTGGGTGTATTATTTACTCGAGATGGTAAAAATGATAATGATGTTGAAAGAAGAGTAAATGCTGGTAATAGGGTGAATGGGGCACTGTACACCTTTATGAGAAGCAGAAATGTGTCCAAAAAGGCACGTCTAGCTGTGCATAAGGGAGTATTAGTACCTACCCTCATGTATGGTAGTGAAAGTTGGATTTGGCAGAGAAGACATGAAAGTAGAATAAATGCTGTAGAGATGAGAGCTCTTCGTAGTATGTGTGATGTGAGCCTGAAAGATAAAATTAGGAATAGTGTTATAAGAGAGCGCTGTGGTGTGAATGAAGAAGTAGTGACAAAGATCAAAAAGAGTATGCTGAGGTGGTTTGGACACTTAGAAAGAATGAGTGAAGAGAGGTTGACGAAGAAAATATATAAAGCAAGCGTGAGTGGGACGAATACAAGGGGAAGACCTCGTCATAATTTTCTGGATCAAATTAGCGATGTATTGACGAGAGGTCATATTAAGAGTATGCGTAATCGTAGAGTATGCATGAAGACTGTTATGAGTGTGAATGAAGCGATGGAAGTATGCCAGGATCGTGGTTTGTGGCAATCCGTAGTCTCTGCCTACCCCTCTGGGAAACAGGCGTGAAGCTATGTATGTATGTATGTACAATAAGTACCTACGCTAGGAACAAAAAATAACAATTCTCAGTTGTAAACGTTTGACAGGCAGGATAAAATGGCAGCAATTAAGTTTGTACAACCAACCTGTAGGTGGCGCGACGGTCAGTAAATATAAGTAATGTTTTAAGTGTGCCCCCCCCGGAGACGACCAAGGGATATAAAACGCATATAACAGCAAGTGAAGGAAAACTCGAAACAAAATCCTTTACCAACACGTTATAGTAAGTCAATTTCTCTCCTATTATGGAGAAGGTTCGAGCCCAGTAGTGGGACACATGAACTGAGACGATTCAACATCTTAAAAGTCCTAAGTCGACAAAGGAAATTTCAAATGAAACCAACAATTAATATTTCATTGAAATATAATTAAGTTTTGTTATAATTTAATTATATTGTCTTTATTATTTTTTGTGTGGCTTTAATATTTTTTTTTTTGCGATTAATGATTTATATTCTTCAGTCTTAAATGTAGCTTTCATTATAATTTTAACTAAAGAAGGTAATGTAATTCAGTGACGGTTTTAGGTCTTAGGTCCAAGTTGATTTCGCCAAAGTAGCATGCCCTTTGGCACCCCACAACAGATCAGGAAGTGTTGTCGCTGTTAGCTTTTAGTGAGTGTTCCGACGCTATGCGTCAGCGAGTCTTGCATACCTTCTTGATATAATGTGCAGAGAAAATGCATAAAGGTAGGTATTTTCCACAGTGTGAAAAAAACTCATGTTAATTTGACGATATACGTATGTAATAACAACCCATCGAAAACATTTTTTAGTAACCATTTGTTTAACATTTTTAATTTTAGTACTTACACAATTAATCATTTTAACAAAATCATTATTTCTCTTTTAACCCTGACATGACCTTTAAGATTGTAAAATTTGTTGCAAAAAAGATAGTCTTGTAAGACTAGTTAGTAAAAATAATACTTGTTATCCAATTTTTGCTATTGCGAAAATTTTGGCACACCTAAAAATTTTCTGTCTTAAAACCGGGCTTGACAACCTTTTTTTTACGGCGGGCTACTACCAGACAATAGTCTGGTCATACCCCGCTAAATCCGTCCTGGGCGACAGATAAAGCGGCGCGCGACCCCATAAACCCGCCCCGCAATGTACCTCTCCGCGCCGTGCGAGTGGGCCACCGGAACCCGGTCAAGAGCTTGACGGGCCTAAGCCTAAATCTGTCACTGATACAATTTAAATATGAGTGTGTTAATAATTTTCTACAAACTATTGCATTTATTGGAACTAAGGATTAAATGTCTGAAATTAAAATTATTTTATTATTATTATGCAGCATATTGTTTTGAAGATATCATGATGAGTGCGTCATTGAGTAGCATTCTCCTTATACGCATCTGGATAACTGGAATCACAATCATTAACACTGTTCTCACTCTGCCCTATCTGACACTGTAAATATGATGGCAGGCGACCTTGTCTTTCTCCTTTGATCTTGTGAATCTTCCATCGATGACCTTGCAATATTTTCCTGAAAGTTGATCAAAAACAATTTATTTGGGCAATATTTATCAAGTTGGTCTTGTGGCATAATAATGCGACTGCTGATTGTGAGTATGAGTCTTCAGTCGGACAAGAGTCCTTTAAGACCTTAAATAATAAACACAATATCTGGAACTATAGAGATGCGAAAACGGCTCACTGAAAAGAAAAGATAGATATAGCTCTTTTGATCAAAACAATTAACTATATCACTCTTATAGCTCAATTAGTTCATATATATAATGAGTTTATTTAGCACATCAAGAGAGTTAGCTCATTTCATTTTAACTAGTTCACGGCTCTTAACTCTTTTGAATAGTTCAAACTCTGGAACTATATTAAATATATAAAAATATATATAACTCAGTAGGCTCGTTTTGCTAGTGAATATTTCATTCGTTATGACAAAATTTTCGTTGACTAAGTTTTTTGCATCATTGCCTTTTTATTTCTATTAATGACTTATGCCCCTATCGATTAGTGGGAATTATTGCTAATAGGTCAAATTATAATAAGAACCCGTCTTGTTTCCTCCAAAACACCTGAGGTTATTAACGTTTCCGAGAAGATCCGGCAAGAAACTCAGCGGGCTTGTCTATTATTATTTATTAACTAACTTTTTTTTTTAAAATATACATGTTTAGAAAGGTAGCTTTCGAACCACGATATAAATCCCACAAGCTCCCTCCTCCTGACTAGTACTGCTCTGGTCCTCGTAGTATATCGAACCTTAATATTCTATACGGTATATATTTTTTTGAGATCTCTTTATCTAGAACTTAGATCATATCACAAAATAGAATTGTTCGAAATGTCCTCAGTTTGCAGTGAAATTATCTACTTACATAATATAGTAAGTCTACAACACCAGCGGGATAGAATGACATATTGACAAAATGTATTTATATGGCGGTACCACACGAAACTGAATGCTTAAGACTTTTAAGGATTCTACACCATAATCATTATCTCGGCTCATATATTGATATATATCCCACTGTTGGCCTTCGAGCTTACTCTTTAATGGGAGCGAAATTGACCTACTATACCTTCCCTTCTCTTGCATAGATGTTATATGCATTTTATATCCCTTAGTCGTTACTTACGATCACCCATGGGTAAGATAGGGAGAATAGTATTCTTACTCCGTCACCACACGGAATTATCATAAACGTAAGATTACTTACTTAGTATTAAATTTCTTATAACAAACATCACAATCAACTGTGCCTTGTCTGAGATGTATGTCTTTTACATGCCTCTTCATATCGTGTTGATATGAGAACGCCTTCTCACAGTAAGTACACTGAAATAAGGTATAAACGTTATACGTTCATTTAATTTTCTATTTAATTTAAAATTCTTATTGCTAAAGCAGAGTTTCTCAAATAATTCTGTCTCATAGACCCCGTAATATTTTTTATGTTTTATGTATAATATATATGATGTTTTGTTTATATATGAGCCTAACGATATACAATCAGCTTTAAATATACCGCTTCTTTTGCATTTCTATACGTCAAATTCTTTGTCACGAGGCTACACTACAATGGGAGAGAAATTAAACTATAGACCATATACCAGGTTGAGCAGACGAATGGGCTTTGGGTTTTATTTTGATATTTCCTTCTCTCTCTCTCTCTGTCTTTAGTATATAGTGCCAAAATGTGATTTCATCAGAATCACACATTTTAAATACAACTAGTATCTGCAATTATTACGTAGAACTTCATCAATTAAAACTTTTTTGTAGGAGTAAGAAATCTAAAGAAGAATCTATATCGGTGATAATATAGTTGGTTACTTTTACTAAACAGTCTTTACATGTTTTGAGTGACAGAGTTACCAAATAAAATTCTAGTAAACAAGAGTACTCTAAAGAACTAAATGGTGACGGGTTAAGAATGCATGCAATGTGTTACCACCCACTATTTTCTCGAATGAGTCATAAAAATTCCAAGAAAATTGTCAATAGCACCCTCCAGGGAAACTTATATTACCAACTGCAATTACGCCAACCCGTCCACCAAGCGTGGTGCTTATAAAATTATCCCGCTCTAGAGAGGCTTAAATACATGGATGGAGGCCTGTATACATGGATGGAGGCAAGTATACATGGATGGAGGCCTGTATACATGGATGGAGGCCTGTATACATGGATGGAGGCCTGTATACATGGATGGAGGCCTGTATACATGGATGGAGGCCTGTATACATGGATGGAGGCCTGTATACATGGATGGAGGCCTGTATACATGGATGGAGGCCTGTATACATGGATGGAGGCCTGTATACATGGATGGAGGCCTGTATACATGGATGGAGGCCTGTATACATGGATGGAGGCCTGTATACATGCATGGAGGCCTGTATACATGGATGGAGGCCTGTATACATGGATGGAGGCCTGTATACATGGATGGAGGCCTGTATACATGGATGGAGGCCTGTATACATGGATGGAGGCCTGTATACATGGATGGAGGCCTGTATACATGGATGGAGGCCTGTATACATGGATGGAGGCCTGTATACATGGATGGAGGCCTGTATACATGGATGGAGGCCTGTATACATGGATGGAGGCCTGTATACATGGATGGAGGCCTGTATATATGGACGGAGGCCTGTATACATGGACGGAGGCCTGTAAACATGGATGGAGGCCTCTATACATGTATGGAGGCCTGTAAACATGGATGGAAGCCTGTATACATGGATGGAGGCCTGTATACATAGATGGAGGCCGGTATACATAGATGGAGGCCTGTATACATGGATGGAGTTCTGTATACATGGATGGAGGCCTAAATACATGGATAGAGGCTTAAATATATTGATGGAGGCCTAAATACATGGATGGAGGCCCAAATACAAGGATGAAGCCCTAAATACACGAATGGAGGTCTAAATACATGGATTTAGACCTCATGAGGGGATGTCGATAGTGATAGAAATATAATCTCTTTGATCAATGTAAGTCATGTAATAAATAAGTCTTTGACATTTTGTGTTATATTTAACAATAAATTAAATACCTTATGGGGCCGAGTTGTACTGTGTACATGTCGCATATGTTTAGCAAGATTACTAGACGTGGTTGTCGCTTTTGGACATTGTGTGCATTTATATGGTTTATCTACCATATGAGATCTGCTATGCACTTTCAACAGATCCATTGTCCTGCCTTGATATGGACACTGATCGCATTTGAAAGGGAAAATATTTTCATGGGTGCCCCTGCAAATATTAAACATTAAATTATATTGCTTATGTTGTTTACAATTTCTGATAATCAGGCAAAAATTAGATGCTTTAAAGTGTGCCGTAAAGTAGCGATAGGAGCTCGATGAAAAACTATTCAAATGTGGAGCGCTAGCATACAGTAGTTTGTCGAACGTGGGGGTCGAGAGCGTCCATCCGAGGATCCTGAATTCATCAGGCCTAGCTCGAACAAAAATTGTCGGCTATTATTACTAATTATTATATCTATGAAATCTTAGGGATGTGGACTGCAAACGCCCGTTTTTCTTTGAAGACAGGCTATGATCTTGTTACACCTCGCCCAAAATAGCTGCACTGACGGAAAGGACGGTGTGCTACCCCATAACCTGCTGTAAGCATACCTCTCTATCACTATTTGGGTGAGTCAACAGTTTCGAAGACTGTCTTCGTTGGATCGCCGGGCAGGATAGGAAGACCGTTAGAGTAAAGGTACGGCCAAACCTGCGCGTCCAACACGCAGGACGCGACACACGAGTGTCTGAAAATGCGTACAATAAGTCCCGCGCCGTGGTCGCTAATGTGTGCATGTCGCAATAGGATATCACGGGTAGCGTCTGTCGCGGGGCTGACGCTCCCCCTTCACAGTCGCTTTGGTCGCGCAGGTTTGTCCGTACTTTAAACACATTCTTAATTACAGTACTATTTGATGCAAACTATTTAAATACTTTGCTAAAAATATACTATACGCACATATGAACTAGAAGGCTTGCATTAGAGTAAGCTGTTTTGCCACATATATCACAGAGAAATTTTTTCTTAGTTATTTCAGGCGGTTTGTTTCTCACTTCAGACGCTTGCGCATTGCATTTAGTTAAGTGACTATTATATGACAGCTGAAATAAACATTGAAAATATTAGATACCTATCTCTCAAACTTTTTTTCTGCAATCCAAAAATAGTTAACTACGTACCACTATACAACTAATTGTATGTTTGTAGAGTCAGCTAAGGACATAGTACATAAGGATATATTCCTTGCTGTTTTCATTTAAAGCAAAGGCTGCGCTAAGCTCAAAACAAAAGAAATCTATAACTAAATTGAAACTAACCATATCATTAAACTCTTCACTACACGTTGTACAGCTCCATAACTGCGAGTTATCTTCTGAGAAAGCTGGTGATGGAATATTAAATGAGTCATCACTGTCCCTTTTTTCTCCATCATTGTATTCATCTTTTTTACACTCTAATTCATACTCTGCAATGAATAATGGAATTATTTTGTTTTAAATTATTTCCAATCACAAGCGTACATAATAATTCCAATACGTCTGGAGATGATGACATGTTTTGTATGACTAATAGATCTTCGAATTTTCCTAAATACAGACGCACTCCATTTGCAAACACCTAAATAATCACTTTTCTATGTCGGACGTCTCTAAGCTCTCCATCGACTAAGGTCACAGTGGACCAATAAACGTAAACAGCTTTAAACACTTTATGAGTAAGTTGAGGTTTTCAAATTACTGATATTTAGCAAATTTATTTTGTTAAATGTAACATACTTGATTATTTATAAACCCGTTTCAATCGTGCAGAATGATTGGAACGGCTTTCCAATAAGTGTGGGTTCGAGTCCCATGTGTAACAATCATTTTGCGTTGTGTTTTACCACTCTTTATGTATTACCAATTGCCCTAGATGCAATTTTCTCACAATGATAAACTGTTTCTGATTAAATAGATAAGGGATACTAGTTATTCAACTTGCCTTTTCAATTTTATTCGTGACATTGTTACAAAATTACATGGAAGATGGGTTTAGCTTTGTATTTGTTTAGTGAACAAGGTAAATACTACAAAATATTTCTATGATGCAACGCTGCTACTAATAATTAATAATAAAGACAATAATATCGATTTTAAAAACAGACTACAATCTACTTGTAGTAAACAGTGTACTAGTTGTATAATAGACTTTTTTTAGTATGGTGACTGAATAAGAGTGTAATACGGCAGCATCATATTCATTTCTCATGGATTACATGACGTAAGGTCGTTATCAGACGTAACAAGTTATCATTAATGCAATAGAAGAAAATATCGCAACAAAACTCCACACCAATCCAGCGGTACATTGTAGATGAGTTTTCTCTCGCTATTGCGGCCGTTTGTACGGCCCCTACATGAACAGAAAAGAAGTGAAACAGAATTAGCAGCAATATGAGGCTAATGTTACCTTTCTTTATTGCTATTCTAATCATCTTGTTTGTTTTTTGACACATTTCTCTGAACATAATACATCCATTTAGAAGATCTAAGCAGTTTTGGCACATTTGTTTCGATAAGTTATCTGATTCTGTTAACTGGAAACAAAATAACAGCTATTATTTATGCATTAGTTATTAAGCATTTAATAGATCTAATCGATGCTTCGACGATAGTTTATTAAAACACGCATTAATTAATAATAATGCCAATCTAATGAATTACTAAATCGATGGGGATAAAAGGAAATTCTTGTCACTTCAATAACTCGGAATAAGTAAAAATATAGTGCAATCTGTTGAATGGTTTATCTTTGACAAATTAACAGTAGCTATATGTTCATTTACAAACCTAATCCATGCTAATATTATAATGGTTCTTTGAAAAGATTGTTGTTTGTATGTAATTAATAAGCTCTGAAACTATTGGAGCGATCTGAACCATTTTCTCACCAAAAGAAAGTTATCAACGAAGTTAAAGGAAGTAACATATACTATCAGAAGTGACATTTCTTTTAAAAAAAATCTTTAAGAAAATTGCAATTTTTTAACCCAAGGTATGAAAACTATTGATGACAACAAAATAATGTCCTACGGGTTTATAGATCTTAGTAACATCTACAAAATACTCTGCCATGGAATATATCTAACTATTATATTTAAGTGAAAATAGTAGCTATTATTGTCTAAAACCCAATGTATTAAATTACATTTTTATAGGCGTGCGCTACAAAACTATTAAGGATAGAATACCATAGTGTATTATGGATTTATAGGTTTTATTAATATCTATGAAAAGTATATACAGGGTGTCCCAAAATTCAACGATAAGCTGGCACCAGCAGGTGGACCTACATATGACTACTCGAGAACAGAAAAGAAAAAAATTCTACCTTGATTTTTTTTTTCATTACGACAAAAAAACCAAAATCTTTAAAAATGGACATCCTTTATTATATTATTAAGTGCTATTGCTACAGTTTTACAAGTAATTCTGTGATTTTTTTTGTATTGGCAAGGTAAGTAGCACTACTATCGATCACAACCATTAAAAATTCCAGAATATCTATAGTTTTTACACAAAAATCAATCAAAACTATGTTTTTTTCATAAATTATGTAAGATTTTGACTTTCAGCTCACTTTCACTCATCATAGTGAAAAAAAAAAGTATGGACGCTACTGTGGCAAATAGTATTAAAAATTGGCGCATCTAACTACAATTCTAAAATGGTATAACATTCTAGACAAATTAGCCACAAAAATATACTTAGGTGTACTATTTCAAAATAACAACCATATTTGGAAAATTGTTAGTGTTGATAGTAATCACTTTTACTATGTAGCCAAAATGTTTTTGTAGCAAGTTCTCAGAATTTTAATGAGACATGTGCGTAGTCCATAAGTCCATAAAATAAGTTGGACAGAGATAGAGAGATTATACGTTAGAGGGAGATAGATAGATGCTAATTGTTTAGTAACATTAATGCAGGTGGAGAAGTAATTAATGTCCTCAGCAGCACAGCAAGTCAGTATGCTCTACTTCTTTGTTTACTGCACACCGTTCTGTTTTAATTAAAGTGGCTCTGGTACTGACGACTTTTGGATTGAATTAAGTGACCTGGAAATTGACCTGACTTGGCATTATTTTAGACTGTGATTTTGTGTTTTATTTAAAGAAGTTTTGCCTTATTTTCAAGTGTTTAGCATTCATCATGCCGCTACCATACACAGCGTTAGAATACGCTAATATGCACCTAATTTATGGAGAATGCCGATGCAATGCCAACGCTGCTAGCAGATTATATCGAGCAAGGTACCCTAATCTTCAAAGGTATCCGGATTATCGCGTATTTATTAACGTGTATCAAGCTTTTTCGGAGGGTTGTATACCATCTGACAGGCGAAACGCTGGAAAACCTAGATCGGAACACGATGAAGAAGTTCTCAATGAAATAGAAAACGATTCAACTACCTCTGTACGTGCTGTACAAGCAGCAACGGGAATCCCAAAAAGTACTGCACATAGAATTTTAAAACGTCACGTCGTCGTGATGAAACAACCTGCAAGAAAGATGGATATTTAAATCTTCACAATCTTCATAGCTGGAACAATGAAAATCTGCACCTGGTGAGAGAAGACAATCTCAATACCAATTTAAGGTTAACCTATGGACTGGCATAATAAATGGCAAAGTGATAGGGCCCTTTGAGTTACAAGGAAACATAGATGGCAATAGTTATTTAAACTTCTTACAAAATGAGTTGCCAGGATTATTAGAAGATGTGCCCTTAAGTGATTTGCAAACCATGTGGTTTCAAAACGATGGTTGCCCAGCTCACTATGCCCGTCCTGTGCGAGAGTACTTAGACCAAGAGTACCCAGGGCGTTGGATCGGGCGACTTGGTCCTATCTTGTGGCCACCCCGTTCACCCGATCTAAATCCCCTGGACTTTTTCTATTGGGGTTGTCTAAAGGACAGAGTCTGCACAAAACCGATTGCAACCTTGGACGAGCTTCGCCATAAAATAATTCAGACTGTGGATCTACGGACTACGCACATGTCTCATTCAAATTCTGGGAACTTGCTACAAAAACATTTTGGCTACTTAGTAAAAGTGATTACTATCAACACTAACAATTTTCGAAATATGGTTGTTATTTTGAAATAGTACACCTAAGTATATTTTTGTGGCTAGTTTGCCTTGAATGGTATACCATTTTAGAATTGTAGTTAGTTGCGCCAATTTTTAATACTATTTGCCACAGTAGTGTCCATACTTTTTTTTTTCACTATGATGAGTGAAAGTGAGCTGAAAGTCAAAATCTTACATAATTTATGAAAAAAACATAGTTTTGATTGATTTTTGTGTAAAAACTATAGATATTCTGGAATTTTTAATGGTTGTGATCGATAGTAGTGCTACTTACCTTGCCAATACAAAAAAAATCACAGAATTACTTGTAAAACTGTAGCAATAGCACTTAATAATATAATAAAGGATGTCCATTTTTAAAGATTTTGGTTTTTTTGTCGTAATGAAAAAAAAAATCAAGGTAGAATTTTTTTCTTTTCTGTTCTCGAGTAGTCATATGTAGGTCCACCTGCTGGTGCCAGCTTATCGTTGAATTTTGGGACACCCTGTATGTAACTAACTCTCATAGTTAAATCACAATAGAGCTTTTATATTATAATATTTAATTAGACCGTCGATAAAACAAGGGTCGTTACATTCGTATCTTAGTATCAATTTTTATCCAAAAGTCTGTATTTACATTTTTGTTTCCTTCTTTAGTATCCAGAATAAATAAATTTTGAAATATTAGCATAGTAAAAAAAATTGTAACTGTATTTCCACTAATGAAATCGTACACTAATTGTGAAGGAGGCTGCGAAGCGGGGCCGTGAGGAACTCCTCTATGGTGACGCACCACTGACGGCGCCTTGGGCGGCGCAGGCACTGCCGCCAGATGCTACTCTAGCCGAGGCAGCGGGGGTTAGTCTGGTCGCTCGGAGCGAGGTCATACATCGCCAGGCATCGACTCGAGAGGATACCTGCGAGGGTAAACCGCCGGAGACTTTCTTCTCCAATGGTTATCGGTTCGACGAGGGATGTAGCCTATCCATTGTTACTTGTCCGTGCTAATTCTGTAGGCTATATTAGTTAAACCCGTTCTACGGATTTCCGTTTTCTTGAATTTATCGCGTAGAGAAATACCGAGTACAGCCATATTAAAGCACATTGAGCAACTTTGAGCCTTTTTATGAGGCTGACATTTAGAGCATAAGCCACCGCTGTTAAAACACAGGTTGTAAACCTTAGTTTTCTAACACTGCATTCAATGAGAAGATCCTCCTAAGTTTCCCAAACGCTGCCCGGCTGGGCAACTCGGCTGAGTTGGATTCGTTAACTGACCTCTTTCTTGACATTGGATCTACCTTGGACTGTTTGTCTTAGGTAAACATTGATCGACAACTTCGAGAATTGCATTCCCAACCAGGACCGGTACAGAAATGACATGAGCATTAGACATGACTTTCGTCTTGTTCATGTTTGTTTGCAGACCCTCGAGTTGAGAAACCTTGCTGAAGTCTTTGAGCATGGTGTGAGGGTCCCCAAGGATACCGCCCAGATTACGATATCATATGCAAATCAAAGGTGAGTGATCTATTCGTCGTTGATGTTGATACTGAGTCTGATCCAGTCTAAGAGCTTGAATGTATCTATCAGTGTAGTGGTGAATAGTTTCGGAGAGGAGACATCTCCCAGTTTCACACGTTCTGGATCGGTGTCGTACTCTTATGTAAAAACTACTCCGATAAACGTTCAGATGCTATGGCAAGAATCACATTTCATTTCTAAGTATATTTATTCATAATTTATCAAAATAATTTCTAGAAAAATCTTTTGATGGTATCATTTTAAAAAACAATTTTACTCAACGTTAGATGGCACCACTTTGCGTAATAGCACCTAGAACTATAAAAGCACATAAAGTTCAAACTATTAAGATTATCGTAATAACTAATAACCATGAGTATTAAAATTTATACTTTTATTTTACTTTTACCTCGACAAAAATATGAGTTTTATATGTACTTAATAATTATTTTGTAATCAATACGCCAGCTGTCGTGAACTATGACGAACCATAAAAGTGTCACAATTCCAGGGTCGTAATTAGAATATAATTATAACTTTCATCAACGACCAATATTTTTTACACTACTTTAAATGAACCTATTATAATTAAACTGTAAATTTTGTATGTTTTAGAATACCGTCCAATGATAATGTTAAGAAGCAATGGATTTAAAAAAATAATAGACAAAATTGGAGATAATTTGGAGTCCGTAAAACAATCCATACGATTGGCAGTGAAGAATTTTCCTATTGAAAGAGTGCGTGCTTCTATTGAGAACTGGCCTCAACGTTTAAAGGACTGTATTGCAGCCAATGGAAACCACTTCGAACAAGCTTTTTATATTTTAAATTGTTTTATATTTATGTATTAAACTAACACTGTAAAAGTAATAAATATTTTTTGCAATAAAAAAAAGTTTTTCTTTGTTACAGTATTTAGGGCAAGACTAGGTATAGCTCAAGAAATATATGATGCAAAAGAGTATTTCATTTTTATTATTGGAACCAATGTCTCCCTTTCTCCTTTATTTATTAATAATGTATTATAATTGCACTCGATGTAATTTCTTGATAAGATTAACGAGGTTGAGCACGTCACAAAAATATTCAAAATGGTGGTTGCGTTGAAGACCGGGTCTTCAAGATACCTTTGGCATGGCTAAGTTTTAGATGGCCCGTGCTAATCAGACGGTTGCTACCAGGAGGGGCTGGTCTGCTCGCCTGAAATACTCTTTTACATGTCTTGGTCATTGACAGTTGTTTAATTATCGATTGTATAAAGCATTATTTTAATAGAGTGGTTTGATTCTTTATTATATGGAAAAGACAAAAGGGAAGGAAATAGTACCGTGTAACTAACATATTTACTAAAAGTCCAACTAGGGCTTACATTCGACAATTTGTTAGAAACCCAAACAAATAATTGTATTATTTGGTCGTATGAAAAGGACACAAATATGAAGAAAAAAAAAGGTTTCTAAACTTCTGAGTTTATCAGAATGAACAGTAAAGAAAAAATGGGTTTTTCATAAAATATTAACATTATGAACAATGCTGACAAGCCTTATAAAGAAATTTGCGGTTAAAAACAGTAGTCATTCACCTATTCGCTATGCAGAATTATTTGATTATAAACATTTATATTTGAATAGAGCAAACAGCTAATAAGATTTGTTTGTATCTTTGAAATAAAAAAAAAATTAGCACTCCTTGATATAGGCAAATTCTGAGTACATCCCTGTTACACCATATACTTACTGACATCTAATGCAAGATAGCTCAACTGCATAAAATATACGAAATTAGTAGTTGTGCTAATAGCCGGTAGATGGACATAAAGGAGGGAGTGAGACAAGTATTATCTATTACTTGTCTCACTCTCTCCATTAGCAGCGATCCCCACACCCTGTAAATGACACGCATTGTTTCATAGAAAATATTCATTACAACAGCTCCTCTTTGTATTTGCTCTGTGATCCCGCCCACTACATTACAGTTTACAAGTACAATGTTGTAGTCATTGCTAACAACTGCATGCAATTTTAGTTTAATCAAGGCAACCAGTGTTGCAGTAAATATCGTATTTCGAAATATTATTAATGGACATAATTAGAAGATCCTACCCTCTCACAAGGTTCAAAATGCATAAGCGGATAGTAATTATATGATAGAACGCAATCTTTAAATAGTAACTTCCTTTGGAGAAGTTATGTATGCCTTTAGTAGTAGTAGGGCCACAGTGATGACAGTTTTCTGTCTACAGCCACGGGCCGGTTCATCCGGGGTGGTACCACACTCTCGCAGAAAATCGAAGTTTGAGCAGTGGCAATGTGCTGCTATGATTCGTTTGGTGAGTGAGTGAGCCGAAACCTCAACTTTCTGGGTGGGTTTGGGATTTTCATTGGTAGACAGCGGCTATGTCTATGAGCAGCTGTATAGTGTAGAGTAGTAAAAAAAAAAGGACTTACAGATGGATGTACATAAATTGTCAAGAATGGTACAGAAATGTCAACAGTATAAATATGTATATATTTTATAATGATTATTATTATTAATTAAAAATCGGCCAAGTGCGAGTTGTACTCGCGCACGAAGGGTGCCGTAAAACTAAAAAAATATTTATGTAGTAGTTCTCTTTTTGATATTATTTCAAGTTTTTTTTTCTTTGATATTAATTCAAGTTACACCCTATTTATTAAAACTACTAATTTATTAAAACATTTAAAGTACACGTTTTTAAACTGTTTTATTTATAATATTATTAAATTATTATAAATATTTGAAATAAAGCTACTTTTACGAATTCTATCGCGTTTGTATTTGATTTATAATTGCCCGACGTTTCGAACACTTTACAGTGATCATGGTCACGGGAGGACTCATTATAAATTATAAATCAAATACAATTATAAATCAAATACAAACGCGATAGAATCCGTAAAAGTAGTTTTATTTCAAATGTGTAATACTCGCGTAACATTAGAAGTCATTATATTATAAATATATTTTGCAAAAATAAATAGCAAAAAGAGTTCGACGGCGGTGAGATTCGAAACCACGCCTACGGTGTTTACAACCAGCACCTTAGACCACACGGTTGCGCTGCCTGCTTATAATCAGTGCAAAATTAACTGCTGCTTGTCTACCATACAATCTTAGGTTTTATTTTCTTTACGGAATTTCTTGATTCGGTCGCTTAGTAATATGTTGATATGTATACTCCTTACTACTATACTACTGGCACAATAATTCTATTATAGTTTTATATATAATTTATATGTCATTACTATGGAGATTTTCTAACAAGCTAATTGTAATTCTTAAAGTTGATTAAAACCAAGTTTCCTTATGGTTTGTCGTTTAAATGTATCAATTTAATCAACTTTAAAATCAAAATGTCGAAGTCAAATATAGCCGAGGTCGAAAAAATTATCGAAGCGAAATATTCTAATTTATCCCGTTTTTTGCGACCGGAACGATTCGATGTACAACCAGATACAAGTACTGCTGATGCTGAATGGACACACTGGCGGTATACATTTCTTAATTTCTTATCTGAAGATGGCTTGTCTATGACACCAGATTCCACTAAATTAAAGTTGCTTATTCACCATTTGTCACCAACATTATTTGCATATATAAAGGATTGCAAATCATGTGAAGAAGCCATAAATACTCTTGATAAAATATACTTAAAACCAAAGAATGAGATTCTTGCCCGCCATAAACTTAATACAAGAAGACAAGGTTCTACTGAGTCCATTTCAGATTACTTAAGAGCTCTAAAACTACTTGCACATGATTGTGGCTATCAAAGTGTTTCAGCTCAACAACACGAAGAACAGTCTATACGGACCGCTTTCATAGTAGGAATATCATCGCAAAAATTAAGAGAAAGGCTTTTAGAGAGTATAAATTTATCTTTAGAAGAGACTGTGAAACAAGCTGTATCTTTAGAAGCAGCAGAACAGAGCTCTTTAATGATGTCACAGAGTTCAGCTTCTTCACCCATACATTCAAACGCCATATCTGAAGGTACTAAAGAGGATGACAGCAATAACCTTGCTGCAGTGTTATCATCGAAATATCGAAAACGTTGTTTCTTTTGCGGTGGCAGCGTCCACTCTAGAATAAGATGCCCTGCAAATAACTCTGTATGTCACAAATGTTCTAAACCAGGTCACTTTGCAAATGTTTGTCGTAGTAGTCGTGAACAACTCAAGCAATCAAAATACGTTACGAATGCAACTGAAATCAGCACTCCTAGTCAGCTTGGAGCAGCATACGTTCTAGCTGCGTCTCCAGCTAGTCTTCGAAAAGCTACAGTGTCTGTAATCATAAATGGTATACGTGCGGATGCCCTTATTGACACAGGTAGCTCAGTAACATTTATCAATAAAAATTTTGCATTTTTGCTTAGTTTGAAGAAGATACCGTGCAAACAAGCGATATCTCTGGCATCACTGTCCCAAGTATCTTTTGTAGAAGGTATGTGCTACGCATCTATTCAAATAGGTGATCACAAATATAAAATGCGTTCTCTACTTGTTGTAAATAATCTCTGTGCTGATTTAATCATTGGTCATGATATTTTAAATGAACACAAGACACTTGTGTTTAATTTTGGAGGTCAAAAGGCGCCACTAGAACTCTGCATTGTAATGGAAGCAAACGTGCCTCCTGCTTCTCTTTTTACAAACTTATCACCTAATATTCAGCCTGTGGCAATAAAATCTCGGCGACACAACATCAACGATATAAAATTTATATCCGATGAAGTAGAGAAACTTTTAGCTGATGGTGCTATAGAACCTAGTATCTCGCCATGGCGTGCTCAAGTTTTGGTAGCTGGTGGAGGAATGCACCGAAAGCGTCTGGTAATTGATTACTCTCGCACTATTAACCGTTTTACACAATTAGATGCTTATCCTTTGCCCAATATTTGTTCAATAATTTCTAATGTAGCAAAATATAAGGTCTTCAGCCAAATTGATTTAAAAAGTGCTTACCATCAGGTACCGATTTTGGAAAAAGATAAAATTTATACAGCTTTCGAAGCTTGTGGCAAACTGTTTCAATTTACAAGAATACCTTTCGGTGTCACTAATGGGGTCGCTGCGTTTCAACGTACGCTTGAATATATTATAACAGAAGAGCATTTAAAAGGTACGTATGCGTATTTAGATGACGTCACAGTCTGTGGAATGAATAAATGTGATCACGATGAAAATCTAAATAAATTTATGGATGCTGTGACTAAGTATAAATTGACTTTAAATATAGAAAAATGTAAGTTAGCTCAAAGTTCTATTAGTTTACTAGGCTACACTATATCTGATAACACTATCAAACCCGACATGGACAGACTCAAACCTTTAATAGAATTACCCTTGCCAACTAATACGCAAGAGATGAAACGAACACTAGGCTTATTTGCCCATTATGCAAAATGGATCAGTAATTTTTCAACCAAAATTCGTCCACTTACTGAGACAGTTTTATTTCCTATTACTAACGAAGCTAAAACGAGCTTCGAAAACCTGAAATCCGAAATACAAAAATCGTCTCTCACTGCTATTGATGACCAAGAAATATTTACTGTCGAAACAGATGCTTCAGAATTCGCTTTAGCAGCTACCTTATCACAAAAAGGACGACCGGTAGCACTTTTTTCGCGAACACTTACAGATTCAGAACGTAGACAATTTTCTATTGAAAAAGAAGCAGGAGCCATCGTTGAAAGTGTTCGCAAGTGGAGACATTTTCTAATTGGTAGACATTTTAATTTAATCACTGATCAACGATCTGTGGCATTTATGTTCAACAGCAATCATAGTAGTAAAATTAAGAACGAGAAAATAGAGCGCTGGCGTCTTGAATTATCCTGTTTCAAATTTGACATTTTATATCGACCTGGCGCTGAAAATATAGTTGCAGACGCATTATCTCGTGTTTGTGCTCACATGAATATTGATAAACTGCGGGAATTACATAATGATCTATGCCATCCAGGGATTGTTAGGATGATCCATTGGATACGTGCTAAGAATTTACCATATTCTGTGGAGGAGGTAAAAGCAATGACAGCTTCTTGCAGGGTATGCGCTGAAATAAAACCACGATTTTGCCAATCTAAAGGACAATTAATTAAAGCTATTGCACCTTTTGAAAGACTTAACATTGATTTCAAAGGTCCGCTACCGGGTTCTCATAAATATCTACTAACAATTATAGATGAATATAGTCGATTCCCTTTTGCATATGCCTGCAAAGACATGAGTTCCGCTCCAGTAATAAAATGCTTGCAAGACCTATTCTGTATATTTGGTACTCCATTATATCTTC
Source organism: Lymantria monacha (assembly GCA_905163515.2). NCBI lineage: Eukaryota > Metazoa > Arthropoda > Insecta > Lepidoptera > Erebidae > Lymantria > Lymantria monacha. The sequence goes on along the minus strand of LR991092.1, from coordinate 12,221,679 downwards.
ATAGTGATCGAGGGACGGCGTTTATGTCAGTAGAACTAAGTGAGTTCCTAAAGCCTCTTGGAGTTGCTACTAGTCGGACTACGCCATATAATCCTTGTGGCAATGGCCAGATCGAACGTCTTAATGGCACCTTATGGAAGACTATTCAGCTTGCTCTTCGTGCAAGAAACTTGCCTATAGATAAATGGGAGCATGTTTTACCTTTAGCTCTACACTCGATCCGTTCACTTCTATGTACATCCATAAATGAAACGCCTCATGAAAGGCTTTTCAATTATTCGAGGAGATCCGCGAACGGAAACTCTGTGCCGTCCTGGTTAGTTCCAGGACCAATTTTATGTAGAAAGAATGTGCGTAATAAAAACGATCCGTACGTGGAAGAGGTAGAACTTTTACAGAGTAACCCATATTACTCATTTATTCGACATAGCGATGGTCGAGAGTCTACAGTCTCAAATAGAAAACTGGCACCGCTTCCTGACGAGGAGAATATTATAGATAGTGAAACTTCTACTTCACCGGTTCTGACAGATAAAAGCACTTCTGAACAATCAAATTTAGAGCCAGTCAGCGAGTCTCAGCAAGAGAATTCAGTTGAGATTGAAGTTGCTGTACCAAGAAGGTCAGAAAGATCAAGAAAACCACCTCGGCATCTAAACGATTACGTCACATAAATCCTTATCTGCTAACAAAATGTAGAGGGGGTGAATGATATGTATACTCCTTACTACTATACTACTGGCACAATAATTCTATTATAGTTTTATATATAATTTATATGTCATTACTATGGAGATTTTCTAACAAGCTAATTGTAATTCTTAAAGTTGATTAAAACCAAGTTTCCTTATGGTTTGTCGTTTAAATGTATCATATGTAATAGCATAAAAATATGTGATGTAACTAAAAATTTAAGGTTTTCTGAATTTTTCCTTTATATGTGCTATAAAACATTGCTTCATGCCAAATTTCAAGATTCTAGGTCGACTGGAAGTACCCTTTAGGTTTTGATTCCCTTGCTAGTACTTGCGAGTTTAAAAATATGCGGCTTAAATTGTTATTTCTTTTGATTGCGTTGACATGGAAGTTTGATTTTGTTACAACTTAAAGGTATTATAGACCTGAGTATTTGATACGAATTTCAATTTAATACCTCTACATGCTCAGGTGAAAAGGGGTAGTGAGTTTAAAATTATTAAAAATATTTTTTAAATATATGATGTAATCAAAAATTTAGTTTTTACTATTTTTCCTTTATCTGTGCTATAGACGTGGCTTCGTACCAAATTGCAAGATTTTGAGTTTACGGGAAGTTCCCTCTAGGATTTGATTCCCTTGTGAGTGTCGAAAATTTGCAGAAATTTGCGACATAAACAGCTGTATATTTTGATTGCGTTAGCTTAGAAGTTTGATTTTTTCACAGCTGCCAGGGACAGTATACCTGAGTATTTGATATAAATTTCAGCTTGATACCTCCACGCGTTCCTGAGAAAAAGAGTCTTGACGGACAGACAGACAGACGGACGGACAAAAAAGTGATCCTATAAGGGTTCCGTTTTTTCCTTTCGAGGTACGGAACCCTATAAACATATTTTTTATATAACATATTAAATAAAATATAAATTAAAATACAAAATAAATGTTATTACATGATTACAAATTCTTACAATTTAATATAGGGTTTACTATCCTAGCTGAGGTAGTGAGTGATCAGACTGGAGATTAGTCCATTACTCGCGAAGGCGACGCCCCGACAGAAAAACTTACAGAGGCATCGATACAAATGGTACTCGAAAGAGTAACCCATCAGATGGCACACCAAAAAAAATTTGTAATGCCATGAATAAAGCAAAAAAAAATTATGACTGAGTAGGCCCAGGGGGGTCATGACCCCCATAGATTTCCCTGAACAATCCTTGCTTTCAGTATGTCATATCCTAGTATATGTTGAAATAATATGTTGAATAGCAATAAGAACAGCTTGGTTAGCTAAGTGATCAAGAAAGCCCTTTTTTGGAACCATGAACAAAAGTTTGGTATAAAAATAAGTCTGTGAAGATATGATCTCATAATTTCAATATTACGAAGCTCCACATCCCACTTTCCAATTTTCTATAAGAAACCATATGAACAGTGAATTCAAAAACATAGGAGACCTTTTGAGAAAACAGCAAAATCAAGGCTTATTTCACCTCCAAAAAAATTACTAGACCTTTTCTGAAGTGTTTAATTTTCTACAATGCGTTTGTTGAAATTGCATCCTTCAAACATTTTTAAATGTGTAGATTGGCCAAAGAGATTAAACAAAGCATAACTTTTGTATAATATAAATTTGACCTTTAATTACTTTTGATACATCCAATTTTTAAAAGAATCATAAACTATTAATTTATAACAATACTACAATCTTTCATTTGTTAGTTGCAAAAATCAGCAAAAATAATTTTTCATATATTATTCTTATGGAAAATCAAAAAGTGCAATGTGGAGCATCTCGCTTTAAAAATTTATCATTTCTTCAAGGTCATTATTACACCTAAACAAAAAAAAATTGGCTTGGTTAGGAGAAAAACTAGAAAAAAAAATTTTGATCACCCTATTGGTTACATATATTATATTATTACAATATTAGGTAATAACACAAAATGATTCATTATTAAATTGAAATCAGTAAATTTACTTACATTGATTCCTGAAAAGTGCTGTATTTCTTCAGGAATATTAGGTTGCTTAAGATTATTGAATATATTTATAACTCCTCTTTCTTGATTACAAATCCTACACATCTTGATGTTAATTTTTGTGATTTTATGACTGAAAAATATAGTTCTAGTTGGAGCATTTAAAACACACTAATTTATGCTTGTACATTATATGAAACGAAATGTATTTCCTGCCTACTAATACGAAATAACATTGAAATATCCGTTTTCAACATCTATTGTGTAAAAATATGAATACGTACTTACTTGTTTCTTATTTTCTTCTTTTTCTTTGCCTTGCTCTTTTGGAAGGCATTAGCGAATAACATAGACTTTAACAATAATAGTGAAGTCATTATGTCTGAGAATTTACTAAGTTTCAAAAGAGCTAAGAGTTTATTGTCGTAAATATAAATAATAACAAGACTTGATTATCTGAAAGCAAACCTGTGTCAATCTGTCTGTCAATGACTCAATGTCAAAATATAGAATAATAAAATTATTTCTTTTTTTAATTTATCGCCCTTACAGGCAGGCTATAGTCAGTCGACCTTACTGCCTTGTCTTCAGTATTAATTTTCTTTATATATTATTTATCATTTTTTCAAATTGTAATTAGTTCTTGATAGTCACTGTCCTTTAGTAAGTCAAGTCGTTACCATTAACTGGGCGCTGATAACCAAATTAATAGTTTCGTTAGGGAATTTTGGGTAGACACGAAAATACACCTAAACCACTATTATACTATTTTCATTACAATTCAGCACTTTAATCGTATCCATTTTAATCATATCATATTCCATAAAATACCAGCAAAATGATTCAATGTATCACTACAAAACACTAAAGAAATGAATATAATACAAGAGCGTGTCATGACATTACCATATTTGCGCCAAAACTAGTAATAAAACGCAGGGGTGCATCTATTTTTCAAAAATATTTTGTTGCATATGCACTTAGATCTTTATGCCCAGTATTTATTTAAAAATAAATTTCATTAAAAGTAATTTGTTAGTAAATCAAACCGTTGCCTTCAAAAGTGCTTACGCCATAGTGTTAATAGTATCTTCTGGGAATTTTGGTGGACCAAGAAAATATGTGCTTTATGTTGTTACTTATATATTTTAATAAGTTTATTAAAAGAGAGAGTTATGTTACACATATATTTTATTGGAAATGTAAAAGAATAGAATGTCACTTCATATTTAAAACGCATACAGCTTACATACACTTCCAACCAGTAAGCGATTGCAGACCTTTTTCACTTTACATATTCACGGCGATATTTTATGTATGTGGAAAATGTGTTGAAGTTAGAATATGTCGTTATATCCTATACATTATGGTTCTTTATTTACTGACAAGCTATGAATTCAGTTGACCGTGTTCAGTATATGGTAAATAAATTTTATTGTAAACATTTGGTTGTATGGGCTCTATTCCCTTTGTAATTGTGAATAGAGGAACCGAACTGCAAAAGTATTTACCAGAATTAGGCATGTGAGCTAATGGAAAAGAATCGATTAAATAAAAATCAATTTTTCTTTATTCAATATTAATCGTTTTGCCAAAAATCGATTTTAATAAAAATAAATAATCGATTTTTAAGGAAAAATCGTTTTTTTTCTATTATTTAAAAATCTATATACTTTTTGTATTCCAATAATAAACCTAAGAGATTCATATTAACAATTTATCAGATTAAAATTCAAATTATATATATATATATATATATATATATATATATATATATATATATATATATATATACAGTTGTACACAGGATGTATCAGGTTATGTGTCAATCCTTTGAATATGCTGTAGTATCACAGTCGTTTTCTCGTCGTCGTCGTCGTCTTTGTGAGACTTCGCCTTAAATGTGACGTCATTTATGTCTACCTACCTTGTCACGAGCTGGTATGAATAGTTACATACCTAATATGTATTTGTTCGAGTTATAGTTTAATATAGATTTCTGTAGGTAAAAAAGAAAGTGTTATTTAATTGTCTACTTTATCACCATCAATGAAAAGATTGTGCCGTATTCGCTTGGCAGGCGAGTTGGAGATCGCAGTGAAGGGTTATATATTTCCCAAAAGAGAGACGTTGCCCACTCTCCTGGTGTGACACTCAGTCGATTTTTACGACTCCCACGGGTAAGTAAGAGGTGACAATTGTATACTATCCCATAGCTACTCGGGGAGTAGTAACATCTACTTATTTTTAATAAATAAGATGAACTAACCTTTCGTGAAAGTTACCTTAGTGGTTAATATCCTATATAATACGGCATATCCAGGTAATGTAGGGTTTTAACATTATTGATATTAAAACTTATTTAGAATCTACATTTCTTTTAAATCAAATACATAAGCTACACGTCGTGCCAAGACAAAATACAAACACCATTTGATCACCACGAGTGCATGGAATACCAAACGCTCACACTATATTACTAAACACTAATCTTTAATACACGAAGAAAGTCTAAGGAGATGATAATCGTTCGTACGTATCCTTAGATCGAACACCCGGGGTAAACTAATATAAATTATAAAACAATAATAATTAAATTTTTAACCTACAATTTTTTTTATAAAGGTAAGCTCATATTAGTTGAAATTAATCGTTAATGAATAAATGTATGTTCGTTATCTCTTATGTCAGTTTGCTACTCAAAATCGTATTGTGAATGTAATTATGATGCCGACGCCTAAATAGAGTAAGATGCCGGAGCGTCGACTTTAGATAGTAGTCGAAAGGGTAACCAATCGAACGGGTCACCGATGACACGAACCGGGTACCGGTGACCGGTATGTGCCGGGAGGTTATGGGATCACTCGCTGTTCCCTCCAGCATCTTGATTAGATTGGATGGGGCGTGAATGTTGGTACATAGCTTGCCACGAATTTAAAAAATACGTATACTTGACATTTTGTAAATTGGTTAAAATATGAAGTTGCAAATAGATCTCTTCTTTATAATTTACACAGTGAAGGGAAAGGTTAGATAGTATATAAGGTTAGCTCTCAAATAAGGCAATAAATGGATAAAGTAGTAGAGAAATAAGCAAACTAGCGAAAAATTAAAGTGACGCAATTGCAAAACATTATATTGTGCATTAGGAAATCTATACTTCTATACTAATATTATAAAGAGGTAAAGTTTGTGAGTTTGTGACGTTGTAGGAGGTAATCTCTAGATCTACTCAACCTATTTTGAAAATTCTTTCACCAATAGAAAGCCACGTCATTTGTGAATGACATAGGCTATATATTTTACTATAAAAACATACGGTTCCCTACTAAAACTTCAATAATGTAAACCAAGGTATGAAAAAACTTGCCTTAAAATATCTTTAATCGCAATCACTGCGGAAACTATGAATGTTAGAATAAAAAAATGTTCTACTATATTTAAGAACATATAAATATTTATAAAAAACTTTGCAGTACCATATGTCTAACTATTATAGTTATGTCAGTATAACTACTTTTTTGAAAGAAATGTTAACAAAAACTAAGCCATGCCTATAAGAGCACGTTATTCATATCTTTGTATTAATCCTTATCCAAACAAATTTATTATTATTTACAACTATTTCAGTAGCTAAAGATTACTTTTTGAATGATTAAAATCGGCCATTGCATTCAAAAGATATTACGAGTTTAAAAATGTCAATCTAAACAAAAACAAACTTAAATATTTTAATCGCGAAAGTGGTATAGATGTATGGATGTTTAAGTGTTTAAAAGAAAAGACTGTTCCCTTTTGCTGTTTATAATTTGGTCGAATAGTTACAGAGATAATACGACATAGGTATGGACCCGCGACTGTGTCATAATCTATTGAGTGATACTTCTGTTAGACGATTTTTCGATTGCCCTATCGTTATATACAAGAATCAGACTATTAGCTTGTTGTTCGGTTTATGACCAGTGTAAGCGCACCTTTATTTTGCAAGAGTGAGCGACAAAGTAGGCTAAACGGGACGGACATATGGCGGCAAGTGTTTGCGGCACCCTGGGGGGGCACACTTCAAACATTACTTATTTTTACTGACCGTCGCGCCGCCTACAGATTGGTTGTACAAACTTAACTGCTGCCATTTTGTCCTGTCTGTCAAACGTTTGACAACTGAGAATTGTTATTTTTTGTTCCTAGCGTAGGTACTTATTGTCATCGATCTATTTTCGGTTATTGATATTTTTCTGAAAATTATCTCAAGTTTCAATGTTAGGCTGATATTATTATTGTTTAATTATCAGCTGATATGTTTTTTTTTATATTTCAGGGTAACTTTCATAGTAAAAGAAAATTCTATGTAATTACACATACACATGTAGATATGTATATATATTACTTCAACTTTAGTTCACCGCCTAAACTCTGGGTGGCAGCACTTTCCATACATGCATACTTTATCATCGAGTTGCCACTCTTTTTCAATTCATCATGAATAATAATATCAGCCTAACATTGAAACTTGAGATAATTTTCAGAAAAATATCAATAACCGAAAATAGATCGATGACAATAAGTACCTACGCTAGGAACAAAAAATAACAATTCTCAGTTGTCAAACGTTTGACAGGCAGGACAAAATGGCAGCAGCTAAGTTTGTACAACCAATCTCTAGGCGGCGCGACGGTCAGTAAAAATAAGTAATGTTTTAAGTGTGCCCCCCAGCTGATTGCCAATACTATGGAGTCTAAAAACTAAGGAGGACCATCTCAGTGTATTAAGAAGTGTCCATTGAACGGGAGCAAATTAAGGTGGCGCTATAGTAGCAAGTGGAAGAATTTTAAAAAGAGCGCTACAAATTTCATAGGTTCATAGGTTATTATTTATCAAATCAAAGTTAACTACGTAACTCAGCACACTTCACTCTGCTTATTACTGCTACAATCATATCATTTCCACTTGCTACACTAGCGCTATTTCGGTGAGTGTTCGAACAATAATTTGCTGTTTACAAGTGGACATTTTTTGGACTAATCCCCCATAGAAGATGGTTCTCCTTAGTTTTTACCCTCCATAGCCAATACATAAAAATAATAAGAAGAAGAATATATTAATCTGTGGATCCTGTGGTATTTACGAGCAGACGGATTTTGGAAATTTTGTTTTATTTTAGTAAACATAAGATCAGTCAGTGTTATATATATTTATATCTGTGATATATTGTTATTGGATTAACATTAATAGACAATTATGGTAATAAGTAGGTAGTTTTGTTTACGACATGGCAGTTTATTTATCGAAAAAAATGCTTTCGAAAATGAATAATGTACACTATCCCTGTACATCAACATCTGTAGAAGACGAGTCGAACACTACGGGGGATCATTGGCAAAAGCTTATAATGGATACTAGGTATTTCTATAATCATTATAATATTTAAATACCTTATACAGTCGATTGTCTGTGTTCTCGAGCTAAAGAGATATAACTTTAAAATATTTCAAAGAAGCCTTAACTTTTCAGTAAAAACACTGTTCATTTAGCTAAAGACATGATATGCAGAGTTTGTGGTAGAAGTGGATGCACCCCACTTAGTGATAACATAGATGGTCTTAATATTATGAGTGTTATAAGAAGCATAAGCAATATTACTGTAAGTATTCACAAACACTTATTTCACATACTTATTTCAAGTCTCAATAAAACTTAAGCCTTGGAACTTTTAAAAAAAACAATATAATGATAATTATTATGTTTTAGCAGATAAAATATTCTCACAATTATTATGTTACAGATAGAACTGGATGACTCCTTACCCAAGTACATATGTACAAATTGCCTAGAATCATTAAAGTTTGCTTTGAATTTTAAAAAGACTTGTGAAGCTTCTGATAAAAAATTCAGGAGGATATTAAACCCCACAGGTATATATCATTTTCTCTTTAAATTGCTATAAAATTGCAGTATTCATAATTTAGCTACTCTATGATATTGTATATCGCTACATAGTCGTGAATTATGTCTATGCTCTTTGATACTAGTGGGTTAATCCTTCTTCCACAATGCAAATAGAAAAAACTATTAAAAGACTACTAAGCTACATTGATATGAAGGTGTATTTGAAGTCTTCCTTTTCAGTGATGTTGTTTGTTCAGACATCTTATTCACCTTATACAAAACTCATAGAAAATTAGTTGATGAAGTGTTAAAAAAAAGTAGTAATAATTTTCATGTGATGGCAACATGAAAATTAGTGGCATATAAGTAGGCAGCCCACCAGATGGCTCTACCGGGCTTGCCATGGCAGGCAAGAAATTGTTACCAGTGGTCAGCCCAATGCTGATGTGAATATAATAGGTTATAACTGCATGCTGCCCTTCCATCACTCTGGCCTGAATGGACAGGGTGTATTCAGACCTTTTTTTATTACTAAGGATAGCAAGAGAGTAAACAGTACACCTGATGTTAAGGTAACATACCCAATCTACATGACCCATTTTTTTTAATTTTCAACTCCTTCCCCTACCCTTATTCCAATTACTTGGGGTTGATACAATATGTACTCTTCTTTCATAGTACATATTGTAAAAGTTATTGGTAATAGTTTTATGACAGGCCGCCTGCCAGACATCAACACTCCTTGGGAATGTAATTGTTGACCAAACAGCATCAGATGCAGTTGGCCTAGGTCATTATAATACTCTTAGTCGTCTTTTACAACACCTACAAGCAAAGTAAGGGTTGGTAGTATTCGTAGCCGCTACCACACAGCTCTCCACCACTCGTAGTATATGCCAACCACTCTTGGTATATGCTAACCACTCGCAGTACCTATATGCCAAGACCCCTCCCCATAGGAGTGTACGATATATATCAATATTTCATAAAATATCGATATATGAATACGATATTTCGCTTCCACCCGACATTATCAAGTAATCTAGTATGGATATATACAATTAATACATTTTTCGCTTCGTAATCGGGTTTTTATAAATAATTAAGCATATTAAATGCAAAAATTCAGTAATTTGAATAACAAGGTTGTGTCATCATTTAATACAATTCTAACTGCAAAGTTTGAAGTATTAAGCCTACACAATGTGTAAACATTGTCGGGTAGATGGCGCACGTCTCCTTAAAGACCTAAATATGATACGAAGCGAGATTTGAATGTCCTACAATAGGTCACGGTGGAGTAAGTGGCAGCACGATTGGGCCGGAACTTAGACGAAATCGGCTACGTAACAAAAATCTAATCCTGTGACTGAGTGTAGAATTTTGAAGGCTTGCTGTTGACTTTCTGCTTGCCAATTTGGCCTGTCCTCCAAATGACTCCCATTGGATTTAGCTTGATAATGATAGTTCGACGCCGAGAAACCCTATACGCTCGGGAAGTTTGAAGACCTCGGAACTGAGGCGCCATGATAAAAGGGTCCTTCTTTGCAGTGAACATGCTCGTGTTTTAGTTGGATTGAACTGGACAAAGTTCCGTTCACCCCATTCCGAGGCCCTCTCCAGAGTCCGCTCAACTTCAGACACATGTTGAGGTCCTTCCTGTAACATACTCTAAGGCACATTCTGATACTTGATATACCGCACGCTATCCGTACTGATAGATAACAGATGTAGAGCAACGCATATGATCTATGGAGAGTATGCCATTGTTATGCAGGATAAACAGCGTCTAGGAAAATAGCGAGTCCTGTGGTCCGATTAATGCTAGTCATTAATCGTCATGATATCGGAGCAAGAGCCATCGACGGCGACTTTTATACTCCGACCGTTCAGAAAGCTGGTGTTCTATTTATGTATTTCTTCGATACCTTCAAAGGCCGTGTGCTCCGTGTGTATCAAACTCTATCGAACACCTTTACGACTTCGACCATTAGCTGGTATCCATACTGGTGTGTAGTCAGTAGAAGATCCAGTAAAGAGGATTGCTCATGGCACTCATTATCTGAGACACAGGTGTGCTGTGCGAGATCATAGGCCGAGACCACTTTGAATAAACGTCGACCCTGGAGGTTAGTGGTTCGGAATCCCAACCATTCTTTATAATGAGCGTTGAAGTCTCCAAAAATCACCACGTCCATCAATGGACACTGCTCCAATATTTGATCAATGCCCCCTTTTGACATTCTGAAATAACTAAAGTGATCACAAATCTCTGCCAAGCAATCTGTACAGACCTCTTAAAGTTTACACAAAAATGCATATATGCATTGTATGTTGAATGGGATGCTTTTTCTTATTGTTTTTTTTTGTAAAACCACTAAAAGTAACCTAAATTATGTGATTGAAATATTTTAGGTAGTCTGAACCCATCATATCCATATTCAAAACATGATTTTCAACTTATTTTGCATCAAATGAAAGAGAGAAGAGCTAGGTCTGAAGAAAGAAGAGTCAGGGAAGAAATGAAAAGAGAAAAACTAGAACAGAAGAAATCGCCTAAAGTTAAGCAATTCACATGTTCCCCTTGTGACTTGACATTTCCCAATAAGGTAATTGTAACGTATATAGTCAGAGATATAATTTAATAATTTGCTTTCAACCTCCTGCTTCTGTCATAAGACAGTAGGTGTGTATGATAACATCATCATCATTCGCCTGCTTATCCCAATTACTTGGGGTCGACGCAATATATACTCGTACATATTGCAAATGTTATTGGCAATAGCTTTATGACCGGCCGCCTGCCTGACATCAACCCTCCTTGGGAATGTTATTGTTGACCAAACGGCATCAGGTGGAGTTGGACAAAAAATATTTTCATAGTTTGATGGAAATATTAATGCAATATTTTCATAGAAAAACATATATCAAAGGGTATCAAATATCGCAAATATTTATCGTGTGGTGACGGAGTAAGAATACTATTCACCACCCCATATCTTACCCGTGGGTTATCGTACGAGACGACTAAGGGATATAAAACGCATATAACATTTATACGAGAGAAGGAAAACTCGAAACAAAATCCTATACCAACACGTCTGACCAGCGCGGTATAGTAGGTTAATTTCCCTCTCATTACGGAGAAGGCCCGAGCCCAACAGTGGGACATTTATGGGCTGTGATGATGATGAAGATGATCAAATATTGCATTATATATCGATATATCGCATAGTGCTATAGTGATATTCGGACTGGATATCCCTTGCCAACTCGCTTGCCAAATATGTCGACAAGTCTCGATGCGGCGTGGCGATTATTGTCGCATTGTACTAATTTAAAGAAGACTAAGTCCGATAGTGGACATCAATAGCCATGGTGGAATAAAATATAGATAAGATGTAATTTCTTTTTCAGTTCATAGATTAGTTTTATAAAAAGTTTAGCCATTTAAAGTTTTCATTATAAACATAAATGTTGATTTTGTAGGATAAATTAGCAGCACATCGCAGAGAGCGTCAATGTATGAGGCGTGCTTGCGATATTTGTGGTCAGCTTGTATTAAGCATCGCACAACACATGAGACACATACATAAGAAGACTGAGAAGAGTGAGCCACACAAGTGCCCCACTTGTGGCAAAGAGTTCCCACTTATAGCCAGATTGAAAAATCACATGTAAGAGAATTCATTTTATAACTTCAGTAAATAATGCAGTAACAACTTGGCTTTCTTTATTTCCTTTACTATTTCTTTTTAAAAGAATGTGTGTTTAGGTAAAAAAAAAATGTACAAGAGTTTTAGGGTTGTTATATTTATAATAGGCCATTAAAAATAGCCAGCTAGAACTTATTTCGTACGTCGTACGCAATATTATGATGCTTTTATTAGGTAGATAGACCATCCCTAAGTAAGTTTTTAAAAAAATACTAATATTATGACACTTGAGAAGCTTACTGAAGAGTTATCAGTTCGTAAACTACATCTTGTCACTCGTCTTGCTAAACTTTTAAGCTATGTTGGTTATGTTCGTATTTCGCTATTGTTTCATATAGAAATACACTTTTTCAATAGTACGCTGTGAGAATTTGAGCGCGATTATGAGGCCATTTTACTTTTGTGCGCCATAATAACAATGCCCACTTGTCATAGAAGTTTTTGATTTGGACATGGACGACAAGATTCTCCTAATTTTCCCTAATGCTGCTCGGCCATGTTGGAATCGTCTAACTCTTGTAGTCGAATTTGGATTTATTGATCTGGACTATTTGTTATAAGTCATAATCCGTGTGGTGACGAAGTAAGAATACAATTAACCACCCTATCTTAACCGTGGGTGATCGTAAGAGACGACTAAGAGATTTAAAACGCATATAACATTTATGCAAGCCAAGTCGTCTGACCAGCGTGGTATAGTAGGTTAATTTTCCTCCCATTACGAAGGAGGGCCGAGCCCAACAGTGGGACATATATGGGCTCTGATGATGATGAAAGGTTGCCTGGCAGAAATCGCTTTTAGCGATAAGGACGCCCATTGTACTATCTCCGCTTAGAATTGTTATTATAAATGTATTAACCTAGGTGTGCAATAAAGTATAAATAAATAAATAAATAAATTTGTCATAAGTATACATTCCGGGTTGCCAATTTCGACAGCTGCATTCCCAACTGATACAGGAGTTGGAATGATATGGACATTAGATAAGGCTTGCCATCCGTCCGGGTTTCTCCGGATTTGTCCTAGTTTAGAGTGCATCCGGGCAGCGTCAGGGTGCGGTTTCATTTGTAGTCCGGGTTTAAAAATTTAAAGTCTGGGTCGCTCGCGACACACGTACTGTGTCCGCACGCCGCGTTCAACCGCCGAACCGAAAAAGCCTGTTGACATGTCCGGGCTCTAAAATCCGTGTTGCCAAATTATAGAGATGGCAACCCTAGATATGGCTCTCATTTTGTCCATGTTTATTTGTGGACTTGTTAGTCAGCAAACTCTGAACAGATCGTTGAGTAAGGTGTCAAGATCCTCCAGGAATTATATCATATCGTGTAATTAAAATCTCATATATATATTTTTAAATCACACCTTAATTTTATGTAATATTACTGCTAGTCTATAATTGATTAATGTTATGTCATTCAATAGAATTATGAATGTGCAGTAAAGCAGTTAGAATGAGTAGGAATATGGTATGGTTAAATAACTGTTAATTCTTTAACAAATTGAACAGGTTGGTCCACACAAACACTTTCAACTTCTTCTGTGATCTGTGCCCATATAAGTGTAAGCATAAGTACTATTTAGTGATGCATATGAGGACGCACACAGGAGAAAAACCGTACAAATGCCAACTCTGCTCAGCGACATTCGTCAACCCTTCCAATTTAAATAAACACAAACTCACTCATCAGGATAAACAATTTAAAGTAAGTGTGTATTCTAATTATAATTCTTCGCTCGTTATTAGCTTAATAACAAGAAAAAAGAATTGGGTAAAATTAACACAGTAATTTATGATATATGATTATTAGCTATTTTTTTCTTATGTTAAAATTATTTTTTATAATTACCGTTGGCTGTTTAAAATTACCCCCGGCCTATGTAATGTTTATTACTGTTTTTACAATTTCCCCCTGGGGTGTTTATAATTAGTCCGAGCGAACGAAGTGATTATTACTAAAAGGTACTTAACCAGATGTGAAATTTAGCTTTCGTGCGCCGTCATTTCGATTCTCTGCGAGTCTGATGGGGGGCCGACAGTTTTTCAGAAAGATATCATTTTCAATTCGCGGCTGAATGGGCTTGTCATGTAGATATACATTCTACTGTAGATAAACATTCATGCTGTGTGATAGCGGCTACGAATACTACCAACCCTTACTTTGCTCGTGGATGTCGTAAAAGACGACTAAGAGCCTTATAACGACATAGGCCAACTTCATCGTATGCCGATTGGTTATTACATTCCCAAGGAGGGTTGACGTCTGCAGGCGGCCGGTCAAAAAACTATTGCCAATAACTTTTACAATATGTACAATAAAAAAAAAGTACATATTGTATCGACCCCAAGTAATTGGGATAAAGAGTAGGAGAATAATATATAATGTAGATATACATTCGCGTGACAGTCATACTAAGCAGATTATTGTTGATCATTTAGTGGCTCATTGTCACAGATGACCCAAGTTGTTTTTATATACAGAAGTCATCAATTCCTCGGGTACACGTAATGCAGGCAGTATTACGTGTGCTACTTAGAAACCTATGTCGTTTGTTGCCAACAAATGAATTGTATTAAATTAATGTGTTAAGCCTATAAAAGTCACAGATTAAAAATTTTAAATATTCTTCTGATTACGTCAAACATAAAGATCTATTAATTGTTTTAATTTTCGAAGAAATAAAATCAAGTTTCACTGGACTTATATCTTAAATTAATTATGTACTCGTACCATGTTTAGTGTTCAATGTGCGAGAAGGCATTCCGTACAAATACAGCACTAAGAGAGCATCATGAAGCGACCCACATGAACATTAAGCATACGTGTAACTTTTGCGGCAGGAACTTCTGTTATAAGTGAGTACAATTTACGATTTTATGCTTATTTGAGTTCTTCGTCGAGTTTTTCGGTGACGATACGATATTGAGGAATAACGAAGGGAGAGTTGAGTTAGTACTTACTAAAGTTGCATTTACTTCTTCTTCTTCTTTTTATGTGTTGGCAATCAGTTACTTATACGAGCCATTGTTGCCAGTGTCGAGTTATAATTATCTTCAAGTTTTTAGTGTCTTCAGATTAGTCATTGTTCGTCAGTAAGTCAAATTGTCGCCATCAACAATACTATGGCCACATTGTTAATGGTACATTGTGGGAATTTAGATGGAAAACAAAAACGTTGTAAAGCAATTTTATATGATATTCACTACATCCTAGCACTTCCGTCGCATCACATTACATAAAATGGCATTAAAATGATCTAATATAACACGTTAAAACACTAAGATATCGAATATAATACAAGAGCACTACGTGACGTTTTAGATTCCCGCCAAAAGTCCCTTTGCATTTACTAAATTATAGATGTTGCTTGTCTTCAAAGTGGGCCTATGCCCACTTTGAAGACAAGCAAGAGTCTCTATAGACTATGTTCGTTTTCCGTTCGTTTGTGATTTTTTTATCTGAATTTCGAGTTTACTTTTTGTTTCAGCGTAATCGATACTAATAAAAATAAAGTTAGATCGATCTATTAGAATCAAATTGCCAGTACATAAAATATAAATTAAAAAAGAATTGAAATTTCTGAGATTCACGGATATTTATTGTGGTTATGAGAACGCTAAGGAAATAGTTATTCCCATCCGTCATTTTTGAATCTGCGAGAGAACAAACCTTGAAATTATGTCAAATTGAAAAATAATTACTTTATGTTGGACGCATCTAAGTCAATCTACATATAGTAGAAAGATTTCGCGATAAGTGGGATTCGCTACTACATACTTATTATACCATGCTGAGTAGTCTTTTTCTGTAGGACCTTCATTAAACTCATTACAATAGCGTATGCTGGTTACGTTTTATTATCACTTAAATTATTTCCTAACCCTTTATAAAACAGTTATACTCTGCACACTTAATGAACGAATAATTCTTACGTATATTCAATAAAATCGATGGGCTAGGATCGGGGCTAGTCATCATCATGGCCATCATCTCAGCTCATATATGTTCCACTGTTGGCCTTCT
This sequence comes from Lymantria monacha, assembly GCA_905163515.2. Lineage (NCBI taxonomy): Eukaryota > Metazoa > Arthropoda > Insecta > Lepidoptera > Erebidae > Lymantria > Lymantria monacha. The sequence goes on along the minus strand of LR991092.1, from coordinate 12,205,373 downwards.
CTATAATGGGAGGAAAAATTATCTACTATATCTCGCTAATCAGACGTGTTGGTACAGGGTTTTGTTTCGAGTTTTCCTTCTTTTGCATAGATGTTATGTGCGTTTTATATCCCTTAGTGACGACCATCTTACCCGTGGATAATATCGTAAGAGACGTCTTACGATATCATCCACGGGTAAGATAGGCGGTGGTGAATTGTATTGTTACTCCGTCAAAACACGGATAAGGCTAGTTGTACGACATATATCTATGTATAAGCTGAGATAATGATGATACGACGTCAACATAACGGGTGGAGTGATAATCTATGTTATAGATTTTAAATTATACATGAGAGTACTCCTATAACCATATCCCATAAAGTATGGGATTCTTCTGTCGCATTCCTGTTTTAACATATATTATCTTTAGGTCTGATCTCCGCAAACACGAAATCCGTAGTCATAACCGAATGAAGCGTGATTACATTGGCGGTGAACCGACATACAAACAAGTGGAAAGGCTACAGAAAGTACAAGAGAATGAGATGGAAAAATGGCGTGTACAAGAAATGACCATCACTCAGGCAGTGCCTGTAGTACAACCTACTTATATAGATCAACCCAAGGAGTTCATAACTAACCATACTCTGTATTTCTCTGACGTCACCGGTATGATACAACAGCCGGCGCAGATGGGTAAGTGCTTTTTATTAAATTTCGTTATTATATTGTCTCAGCACAACAAGCCAATTATTGCCAGTGTCGAGGTAGAATTTTCTTTACAAGTTATCAGATTCTTAACATCTTTAGTTTTTTCAAATTGAGTTTATACATCAGTAAGTCAAATCGTCGCCTTTAATAGTGCTAAGGCCACGCTGTTAATAGTATTCTGGCAATTTTAGTGGAAATCTAAAGTTAGGTTAGGCAGGCAGCCGGTCATATAGCTATTGCCAATAACTTTTGCAAAATGTACCATTGAATAGGAGTGCATATTACATCCATCCAAGTATATGGGATAAGAGCAGGATGATGATGATTGTCAATTATTGTATTAAAACTTCTTCACCATATATATTTGCTATTATCGGGCCTGTTAAATATTGAGAGGAAAAATTGGATTTTGTTTAGAGTTTTCCTTCTTATGCTGTTATATTTTTAGTAAATTCCTTAAGGTTAGAATTGGGAAAGGAATGAAAATCTAATGAATTGTTTTATTCCATCAATACACGAAAAACTTCAAATTAATTCTATTCATTATTCAGTTTCTGGATTTTCATTGTACAAAGGCACCTCCCAATAATACCATAGTCGCCACGCTTGGCATAATTGAGAAATGTCTCATCTAGATTTTACGACTCCCACAGAAAAGTAACGAATGGTGACCTATTCTATTCTTTACCCCATAAATACGAGGGAAACTAATTAAAATAACATTATTTAACTAACCTAGATAAAGAACTCAGCTCATATACGTCCCGCTACTGAGTTTGAGTCTCCTCCACAATAGAAAGGAAAATGACCTATCGTGCCAGTTTAGGCAGACGGATAGGGTTTTATTTTGAGTTTTCCTTCTCTTGCATAGATGTTATATGCATATTATATCCCTTAGTCGTCTTTTATAACACCCACGTAAGATAAGGGGTCGTGAATTGCATTTTTGTTCCGTCATCACACGGAACATTAGTACCTTACTAGGTGCATATGTATGTAAAGCGGTACATCGCTTTGCAGTGAGCCAAAAATTCAATATAAATAAGTTTCGATCAATTTATTCTTTTAATATTTTTCAGTTGAACAACAGACTGTGCAGTTGACTCTGTGAGTATACTTTACATAATTGCTTTTGTTAGTTAAATTGCGTTGCGTTGTTAGATCCAGATGCTCATTATTTTTTCTTCGTTTCAGACCAGAGTTGGCTTTGAAGAAAGATGAAGTGAAGTTATACGAAACATATTTTTAGTTTACACTTCGTACATATCACAAGTAGTAGAATTTTATGGGAATCTTTTTGTATCCTTATTTATAAAAATATTGTATGAAATAATGCTTTTATTGTTAGATCTGATGTATACAAATCATAAATTGATATAAATTTATTTTTTTTGGTTTTGATACCCTCTTTACCCTAAGATCAGGATCCGTGCATAAAGGTCTTCAAGACCGGGACCTTCAACGCGTTTGGGAAGTATCAGATAATAAGTATTAAGAATTAGTGTCCTTAGAATTGTATAAATAATTACTTTACATGTGGTAACGGACTACGAATACAATGCACATCACTACTTCCCTTCCCGTGGGGGATCTTAATGTCGCCTAAATGACGCAAGTAGATAACGTCACAACAAGAGAAAGAAAATTTCAAATAAAACCGATCAGCGTGGTAATGTAATGTAGGTCAATTTTGCTCTCACCGTAGACGAGGCTCGAGTCCAGCAGTGGATCGTATATCAGCTGAGATGATGATTTCTTTGGAAAAAAACGATAAGAAAATGTGTGGTATTTTAAACATCAAGTAAAGGTATCAGAAAATATATATGTGTATAATATATACTTTTAGATTTGTTTACGTTGTTTTTTGTTCCTTTGATTAGTTAATTTTAAAAGTTATTACTGTTGACAATTTTCTGCCTACAGCCGTGGGCCGGTCTGTCCGGGGTAGTAGCACACTCTCGCAGAAAATCGACGTCTGAACAATGGCAATTTCGCTGTTGCGCTTCGTTCAGTGAGCGTGAGAGCTGAAAGCCCAGTTTTCGGAATGGGTTTGGGGTTTTCATTAGTAGGCTGCGGCCTAGTTATACATCTGGTATTGCAAAGTTCCATGAGCGGCAGTTACACTTACCATCAGATATGCTGCTTGCTCGTTTGCCACCATAAGTAAAAAAAATATCTGTAATATTATTATATTTACCTGGTTTTATCCCAATCCTTAATTTTTGGCCCATATTGAGAGAGAAACTGGCCTAGCAGGGATACTGGCCAAACATGTTGGAATAAGGCTTTGTTTCATTTTGAGCTTTCTATTGTTGCAGAGATGTGGCGTGTTTTCGAACCAAAAAAATAATTAATCGAAGCCATGTTGTACGTTCATACAGCTATGATTATAGGTAGCTACTGTTATAGAACTTGCCTTTCCTCAACATTTTATTCATCATATCGACCATTTCAAACTTTGCTTTTGCTGAAATTTACTTTGGTTTTACTTTACATTTTTTTTTTCTTAAAGACACTACCACCAGGGCAGCACCCTAAGGAAATAATCCTTGAATTGCGGGGGACTTTAGAGACATATAATTAAAGCGGACAAATCACACCCAGACTCAGAACAATAGTTTGTGGGTCGCTCTCCACAAAGTTTTGTTCTGCGTAGGAATCGAACCCATGACATTGGCGTGGAAGCTCGATATCTTAACCATTATGCCATCTGAGCATTCAAATTTATTTATTATTTTATTTGTTAACGATTACGCATTCTAACGTTTTATAACTATTAAATATTGTTATTTATTAAATGAATTCATTGAATGGTTAGATGAATGAATGGTTAAATTTTAGCCGATTCGGGCTAAAATTTTATTAAAGCCTTACATTTCGAATAGCTTTCATGAACGCAAATAAATTATATAATTTCGGGATTAATGCGAAAATTCGGGCAGAATTGAAAACATTATTCGTTATGGGATTTCAATTTGTTGGAGAACTAACACTGAACTCACGATTCAAATGCGTAACCTATTTCTATGTCGCTGAGAACGTGAAAGTTCAGAAATTCACTGATTACACTGGAAGCGAATTCGTAACAAAGTAGTTCAGAGAACGTACTTATACTACGTGACGTCCAAGGTCCACCGATGAGTCTCTGCGATCACTCGCAGTATAGTGAAAAAGTCCAATTTTAGTTGTATAATACTTTGGAAGGCCTTCCTCCTCTCTCTGAACTGGTACCATTACGTGGTATATGGGTACGTTCGCTTATGAAATTCAGCTAAAACAGTTTTTGTTGAGTTTTGCTAGTACTATATAGTAGCTAGTATTTTGATATTCAATATAAATGTAATCATCTTGACTAGTTTTAAATTAACAATATGCAGCAGCGTATCTACCTAAAGGCTAATTGAACACGTGAAGAGGAAAATTACTTATCGGATTTTCGTCGCCGAGCTTTTAGTAACATTAATTCATCCGTGTGATGACGAAATATCTCAAATTTAAATTCATTTATCATGCATAAATCCCGCGAGGGCGCTATGTAATTGACAATTTTAACATTTTAAATTAATCCAATAAACTACCACCGGATCGGAACGTGATCGCTATTGAGAAGTTTCTGCAAAAAAACTCAGCGAGTTTGTCTGTTATTCTTATTTTTTTTTTTTTTTTTTTTTTTACAGATTTTTATGTAAAATTCTTTACATGTTTAGTAATAATTAGCTGCAATGTGGTGCCCCACGAAACCCTATATAATGTAAAATTCACCTACATTCCTACATACCATATAAAGCATTATAGCTGGCCCAGATCGCACACGCGCCACCCAATCACGAGTTAACTCCTAGAGTAGCCATCACTCCCTTCAACCTTGGAGAGAAGGGATACATCTCCCCGCTCCACATACATGTGCTATTTTTTAAGGCAGTTTAAAGGATTTATTTTATTTTGAGGTAATTTTTTGTAATTTTGAGGTATAAAACTCCGTAAAATAAATATGAATAGGTAAGTATATGCAATCAATTTCTATAAAGCATTTTTCTGCCGTCCACTCTCCTGGCAAGTTCCGTAACTGATTTTTACTACTTCCACAGGCAAGTAAGGGGTGGCGACAACGGTGTTCTTATCCCATCTCCAGATGGGGATGCATCAAGATACATTTGTAACAGCAATTCCGTTTGGTAACAAATTAATGACTGAGAGAAAAATACGGTTAACGAAATGGAAATTATAAGGATAACAATAAATTTAAAAAAAAATGCGCAGACTTGAACGGAATAACAAATGAAGTAATAAATAGCGAAATGTCCCTTAGCGCATCTGTTTAATTAACATGGTATGCTTATTCTTAAGCATTATTATTATTGCTTAAAAATTATATTCCTAAAATAAAATATCTACATAATTTTAATTCTGCTTTCATTCTCTACAATCTCTATTAAATTAAGGAAATCAGATCAGCTGTGTTATAAAAAAAATGAATCAATTGAACAATAATTGGTTTTAGTTCCCAACTTGTGTAGATGACGTGTGAAGGTAGTAGCCACCCGAGAACTTCTTCCCCCAGCGTTTATAGGTTCATCGAGCGATATGGCTGGCAATTGCCACTTCAGAGGGCTAGTTCTTCGGCCTATGTCGATTACATTCTACGGATTGCCGTATTTTGGATCCTATATCGTAGAAAAACCCGAGCATACCACGCTCCATAGCACGATGAGCGACTTTGAACTTATTTATGAGTTCGCCGCCATATTCCCGTGCTATTAATGATGGGGGGCATAGTCCGGAGCGTGCTCGTTCGCGCTCCCTGCCAGTCTAATTAGACTGCTAATCCGGCTCAAAATGCGTACCGCAATGCGGGTTAGGGCGTCCTCCGGAGGCGACGCGTAGCGACCCGCCCCCGTCGGTACGAACTTCGGCAGTTGCGGCGATGGGGGCCGCCACCCATCACGCCTTGCCCAGTCAGGCGAGTCGAGGAGAGCAGAGTGCCGGGTGGGCACGTGGAATGTAAGAGGTTGTGTGGAAGGGAAGTTGCACGAGCTGATATCCGTCATGGCGGACAAACAGCTAGACGTGCTCTGTGTAACAGAGACCAAGCGAAGGGGCAGCGACGCCTGCGATCTTCCTGGTGGCGGGATGGCTCTGTGGTCTGGTGTACCACAGAGCGATCGAGCCAGCATGGGGGTAGGATGCATGCTGTCCTCTCGCTTGGCCTCAGGTGTGAAGGATTACGGAATGTATGATCCCAGACTTCTTTGGGTCCGTATAAAACTTGGTGTCACCAAAGTATTCATGGTTGTAGCATATGCTCCCGTAGGATCCTCGGTGGCATTAGACCTAGAGAAGTTTTGGGATAATGTTAGGGAAGTTCTGGATATGGCAGAAACCAGTGAACGCGTGATTGTATGCGGAGATTTGAACGGATGGGTGGGGACCAAGCGTCCCGACTATGAGGACGTACTTGGTCCATTTGGTGATAAGAGAGTGAACGACGCAGGTAGGCTCATAGCGGATGTATGCATGGAGAGAAACCTTATTGTGTCAAACACATTTTTCCAACATAAGGACATCCATATGTATACATGGAGAAGGAATGAACAGAAAAGTATAATAGATTTAATTTTGGTAGACAGTCGCCTCCGAAGCGAAATATGGACGCAAGAGCCTACAGGGGCCCCACAGTCGATACGGACCACTATCTCGTTATTGCGAGATTTAGTGGTCTGTTCAGAAAGTGGAGGCACTGGCGAGAGCGTGTCCACTTCGGAGGGCTTGAAAGAATAAAGGTTGAAAGGTTGCAAGAAAGGTGTGTAAGAGAAAAGTATGCAGAAGGTGTCCGAGAACGGCTGACGATGGCAAGCCAGCCGCAATCGGACATTGAAGAATGCTGGAGTGTATTGAAAGAGAGTATGGTAGACACAGCAAAAGAAGTATGTGGAAGTTCAAAGAAGCATAGAAACACAAATGGTGATGCATGGTGGGATGCGGAAGTGGCAGCTTCCGTAGAGCAAAAGAAAAAAGCGTGGCTGGACTATGCCTCTTCTTTGAATCTGAATGACAGTATGACTAAACAGAAGAAAGAAATATATCGGCAATGTAAGAATGACACCAAGGCCTTAGTGAAAGAGAAACGTGATAGAGCAAGTATGAGTGCAGAAGATAGGCTGACTAAAAACTTCGAGAGTAACACCAAACTCTTTTGGAGGGAGGTGAAGAAGTCTCGGGGTGGTTGGTCAACCTTCAGAATGAATAAAATAAGGTCTAAAGGTGGAAACATTCTTACACAAACACAAGACGTGTTAAGCCGATGGAGTGAATAATTTGGCGATATGTATGCGGATGCTACGGCTGGGCGCCGGTGTCGCATGTGGTCTAGTAGATCAACATTGGGCGACGGCGTCCTCCGATGGCATCAGTATGGATGAAGTTGAATGGGCGAAAAGAAGTTTGAAAAATGGTAAGGCAGCGGGCATTGATATGGTGTATGCCGAGATGATCAAGCTTGGTGGCTCCTGTGTCCGGGAGGCGTTCCTGTTGCTCCTCAATTTATGTTGGAGCTCGGGAATGGTTCCCGGGGACTGGAATAGCGCAGTCATCGTGCCTTTGTTTAAAAACAAGGGTTCATGTTATGACTGCGCAAATTACAAAGCCATAAGCTTGACCAGTTTGGCAGCAAAAGTGTATGGTAAAATTATTGAAAGGAGAATGAGGATGGTGTCCGATGGTTTACTGTGTGAGACACAAGGAGGTTTCAGGAGTGGAAGGGGATGCATGGATCAAGTGTTCTCTCTGCGCAACATTGTGGAGAAGCATCTGGCCCTAGGTCAGAGGGTTTTCTGCAGTTTTGTGGATCTGGAGAGAGCATTTGACACGGTTGTACGAAAGGAACTTTGGGACATTTTACCGGAGTATGGTATTAACGGTAAACTGCTGCAGGTTGTGCAATCCAGTTACATGGGCTGTAGAGCCTGTGTGCGGCTGGATGATGGAATGTCGCCTTGGTTTGACGTCAATATCGGCGTTAAGCAGGGCTGCGTTCTATCAGCCAGGCTGTTTATCATATATCTGGATAAATGTGTCCAAAGGTTGAATGATATGAATGTGGGAGTCCAGATGGGTGACTCAGTGGTCTCTGCTCTGCTTTATGCAGATGATGCAGTCCTGCTGGCACAGTCAGCGACTGACCTGCAGACCCTAGTCGACACAATGACAGAAGATTGTAAGAAAAGGGGTCTACGCGTGAATGTGAGCAAAACCAAAATAATGGTCTTTGAAAGAGATGAAGCCAGAACAGATGTAAGAATAACAATAGGTAATGATGTACTGGAGCAAGTGGATGAATTTGTATATCTTAGATGTGGATTTAGCCGAGATGGACGGTACACCACTGATATAGAGCGAAGAGTGAATGCGGGAAATAGAGTGAACGGAGCGTTGGGGCAACTTCTCGGCAGCCACCACCTCAGCCGGAAGGCACGTGTAGCAATACATAACGCAGTGCTTGTCTCAACATTACTGTATGGAAGCGAGAGTTGGGTATGCAGAAAAGTGTATGAAAGTAAAATTAATGCGGTCGAAATGCGATCTCTTCGGCAAATCTGTGGAGTTAGGCTGACCGATCGCATTTGTAACGACGACGTAAGAGAGCGAGTAGGTATGAAAGAGAGTATTGGTGTAAAGATGCGAAAGGGAATGCTCCGATGGTTCGGACATGTGGGAAGAATGCCGAACGAACGTCTGGTTAAGAAGATATACAATGCGAAAGTGGAAGGATGTAGGTACCGAGGGAGACCGAGACTAACCTACCTAGACCAGATCGGTCAGGTACTGAAGGAAGGTGGAGTCAAGAGTCTCCGAAACCGGCGAGCGTGTATGAAGAGAATTATGAATGTTGAGGAAGCGAGTGAAGTATGCAGAGATAGAGTTCTCTGGCACTCTGTTCTCTCTGCCTACCCTGCAAGGGATATGGCGTGATGATATGTATGTATGTATGTATTAATGATCACTGGTGGTAATCTAAAATTAGAATCATAATAGCCTAATATTCTTCTTCGGAAGTGTATTATTACTAGAAGACTCGCGTTAATACTTCGTAACAGTGACTTAACAACGGCATATTACATATCATCTCAGCTCATATATGTCCCACTATTGGACTCGAGCCTCCTCTATAATGGGAGGGAAATTGACGTAACTATATCACGCTGGTCAGATGTGTTGGTATAGGGTTTTTTTTCGAGTTTTCCTTCTCTTGCATAGATGTTATGTGCGTTTTATATCCCTTTGTCGTCTCTTATGATCACTCACGAGTAAAATGGGGGTGGTGAATTGTATTCTTACTCTGTCACCGCACGGAATATTACATATACTTTGAAAGTATATTACATATACCTATTTTGATACATATAAAAGGTGAAAGGTAGTAACATGGACGATATTTACTGAAAAAAAAATGAAATCTTTAATTATTTATATAATATTAACTTACTTTTTGTCATCCCCTCTGGATAATAATATTAAAAATGGCTTATCTAACATTAAAATCGATGAAATATGGTCAATATCACAAAATTACAGAAATAACACCGTATACTATAAGGTGCTCTTCATGCTGTCTTCTTAAAAAAATGCTTGAAATTGAGAGCATTTTTTCAGATGATGCTCCATGTACATGTGAGGTTTGTCAGTCATTTGTTCTGTGTGTGTCAATTACGAACCGTACGTAGTTTTCTCTGTTGCATTTGTTATATTGTGGACTTTATTTATCTCTGTGTGCTTGCGGTTAAGATGCACGCAACTTCAACAAACTTACACGCACATTTTACTGATTTTACGCTATCTTGTTAGATTTTTTCATCTTTTCTTTCTTCTCCACCATTTCGTATGTTTGTTGCTTTATTCGTTCGACGGCTCAAATGGAGGTCCATTCTTTGCGTTGCTGATATAATTCACCATAATACACGCAAATATACCAAATTTTTGCACTTATTGATGAAAAACAGTGTGCCGATAATGTATTTCTTCTTTTATCATTTTACTAACATTTTACGGCCAGAGAATACGTATACCCGAATATATTTTGGAGGAGTTCGATAACAAACACCATGACACGAGATTTTTATATATAAGATATTAACGGTAAAAAATAGTGAGCAGAGTACCTAATTATTACATTAAGACTATATTGTGAAATATATATTTGCTAGAAAAATGCGATGACTAATGAACAAGTCAATTAATATAAATTGAGTGAATGGGCATGTAAAATTAAGAAAGTCTTCTACAAGGTATCAAAAAGTTATTGATAAAAGTTTGCAGCGAACATTTTACATGAATGATTTATTTAGTAAATTAGGAGAGATAGATATAAAAATAGAAGGATCATTGAGAAACGCTGAATAAAACACTGCATTAGTGCGTCTAACTCCACTTGACCTTTTTGTGGATGATGAAACTCATTACGGGGACTTGTTCGCTGGACTGCCTGCCTGGAAGTGTTCCGCCGAGCTTCACCGTATCAGTCTAGTAGAACTTCGCGTTGTTATTTCGCATATCTATTACTGTGTGTGGATTTGTTAATTCCTTATTCCGAGCGGGTTTCTGTCGCCATTACTAGAGCATCAGATTTGTACGGATAGGGGAGGATGGGGGAATTGCGGACGCTGAAGGGAAATAACGCACTACATTCGTACTATCAGTAATAATCAGTCTGTCTTTATTAATTATTAATCTTTAGTTATACATCTACAAAAACACTTATACTTATTAAACAAGATCAATCAACAAATAGAATATTTTTAGCAAAAACAAAACCTTGTTTGTCCGTAATTACCCGTAGCGCTCGGGGTAAATTCGGACTGACCCTAGGTTAATTACGGACAGCATGGGGTATTTACGGACTAGGTCCACATCATAGACAAAAATCACAAGTAAAGCCTTTAGAAGAACTGCCTGCAGTGCAGTTCTCATGAGCCCACTTGTTACACTTTGAATACATATTCCAGTCTTCGGCGGGTGGATCACTGTACTTTTCCTGACAATAAATGCAAAAGTAATCAACATTTCCTTCATTTTCAAATTTATCTTTCTTTTCCTGTAGAAAGTTTTGACTTTTTTAGCTTATTAGATGTAGTTTTATTTTCTTTTTCTTGAGCTTTTCTTTTCTTGTCTAATTTCTTTTGTTCCTTCTCTTCTAGATTCTTTTTTCCGGTGTGCTGGTAAAAATAATGGAATGCTTTTTGTTTACTACCCGTTTGCTACGATGAATTTGTAGAGTTGGGACCTTTATTAAATCACTAAGCGGTACTGATGAAGATTGACTTGTTTGACTTGTCGTACTTTGGTTTAAATCAGCTTCACTTATAGCATTATTCTCATTTATTTCGTCTTGATCAGGTACATTGGAAACGGATTCATCGATAATGTTTATGTTACTAGAGGGCTGAGACTCTTGTTGAGATCTTACTTCACTAGGAATGCTGTTATTAGCTACATCACTAATTTGAGATTCGCTATGAAACTCTCTTTGGCTGTTATGATCAGGACCCACATGGCTGGTATCACATGGAGTTTCTGGTGTAATTATATCACCGAAACTTTTGAAAGTGCCCTTGAATTTATCTTGATCAACTGGGAAAATTGCAGCACTCTTGAAGCCATTTATAGCTTTATCAATAGACGAGCATCGGTTAAAAGCTTTTGTATAAAGACCAACAATATCAAATGCTGTAATTTTTGCTCCAGGATGGTTAACCATATAGGTTTCACATTCTCTGTTGTATGCTGTTTTTAGTGGTCCATGAAAGGTCAAGTCTAATGGCTGCATTCTATACGATGTATGAGTAGGCAATGTCAAAACATGGATAAAATTTTTACGACAAAACTCGTAAGCTTTCAGACTAATATGGCTCTCGTGGTTGTCTAGAAGTAACAAAACGGGCTTGTCAGCCGATGGTTTAGCGAATTCTTTAAAATGCTGGAGCCAATCAACAAATATCGATTCATTGATCCAACCAGAGTCTGAAACACAAGCTACCATGCTGCTATTACTGTCTTTCATAAGCTGAGCATTCATCCTTTTTCTTTTAAAGATAAATAATGGTGGAATGTACGAGCCTCCAGCATTAAAGCAATTCACAACTGTAGTTAAAGAACCACGTTCTGCACTGGTACATTTTCCAACCTATTTTAGTGCCTTTGGTGCAAGAATCCTGGAATTGCGTTGTACCGTACTAATCCCAGTTTCATCTATATTGTAAATTGAATCAGATTTAAATTTGTATTTAATCATGAGAGCTTTCAGATTCACATAAAATATATCGGTTTCTTCTTCATTAAATGCGGTAATTCTATTTATGGAAGTAGCTTCAGGCCTTCGAAGTGATATATTTGGATGTCTAGCCAAAAAATTGTAATACCAATCCATTCCTGCCATACCAGTTTCTTTATTGAAATTATGTTTTATGTTGTTTGCGGTGGCAAAATCGAAAGCTATCTTTTTCAGAGTAGGTATTGTTATCCCAAAGAAAGCTTTACATGACTTTAAAATAAAATCAACCAGTTCGTTTTCTTGTATTTCGTTAAAAAGAGATTTTTTACCTCTCTTTGGTATTGTAGAAACACTTCCTTTTTTCACTTGGTCAAACAAAGTAGCTCTAGGAATCCCATATTTTTCTTCCGCCTGACGAAAAGTTATCTTCTGGTCTTTTATTTCTTGCACAGCTTTTTGTAATGTTTCGATGGTGTATGATTGTTTTTTTATTCTTATATATTTCCGAGGCATCTAAAAATGAGCAGTTATTGATTAATTTCATAATAGTTTATTGAATTAGGGGTAATTGCGGACGTCCGTATTTACCCCGCAAGGCTTGTCCGCAATTAACCCAACTGGGTATTTTTAAATCAAAGAGAGAAATTTGTAGGTTATGAAAACGTTCCATAAAACAAATATTGGCGATTCAAACTCCATTGACAAAGCTATCCATAGAAAATATCACTTTTTACCATCGCTTAGTATACAGACCTGTCCCTCGAATTAAAAAACACTAAAAATTAGATCAATATACACTTTTTTTTTTAATTTTACCTACCTTTCAAACTGTGCGCAGCCGGCTGTCGTAAGTTTTTGCGTGGCACTAAAATGGCGGAAAGAAACAGATGACAGCACCGGGCTGCCGCGGGGGGGAGGGAATGAGTAGATACTTGCTAGTCCGTATTTACCCCGCGTCCGCAATTCCCCCACTCTCCCCTAAATCTGACAAGAGGAGTGAGTGCATTGCGTAATCGTTTGACAGATGTACCAAAATTTGAGACCTTATTAGACGACGAAGATGAAATCTAAGAAACTGTTGGACGGCGAGGAACGAAAAGTGATTAATTCTATCTGATGTTAATTTAGGGCTACTGAACTTTTGCAGAAGGAGACGGTGGAGCGGGTCAGTTCCTCGGATTGTCACCGTAAAGGAATACGTGCCGCCGATGGCTTATCAGGCGGTACAGGCGCGAGTACCTGCGCCTGATGCCGCCGTCATCGAGGTAGTGGGTGATTGAACCCGGAATTATTCTGTCACCTGAGGAGAAGCCAACCACGCGACGGCGACGCTACGGCAAAACTTTCAGTTATTGGCTGGTCGTGCCACTGATAACAAGGACCGGGTACCGGTGTTTCGCCCATATGGCGCTTGAGAATTACGTGCGCGGCAGGTTATGGTGCTGCTCGTCGTCTTCATCGCCTCAGATGGATCGGGTGACCGCACTAATAAAAAAAGCATTACTGCACTTAAAGACTGATGTTAACAGCTAGTACTTCGTTCAAGGGGACGAGAGGGGATGAGAGTGGATGCAATACGAATCGTGGGTGAGATGTAATTAGAGATTACAGCCCGCCAAATAAAAACAAAAAAAGACAAAGCTTTGAGCATTGGATAATCAAAGACCACGCTATACGTCATTAGAAGCACAGTTTATTCAGTAGATAGCAACTAATCTTAGCCGAAGCCTCCCTATCAGGTATCGTGCTAATGGACGTATACGAGGTCAAGTATCCAATTACTTTTACGCTTTCTGTATTAAAGAAAATCTTTTTAGTTAACCCACGAAGACAAGTATTAAAATTGCAATGTATAATATATGTATATAGTTTTGTAATATATAGGTACTTGCATATATTCTCAAGAGGAACAAAATGCGCTCTTTATTAATACAATAAAGCTGATGAGTTTGAATGCTTAAGAATTGGAATTTATTTGGATAATTTCTATTTATTATATGAGGTATATTATAGGGTATAAAACATAACACTGAAGTTTAAAAAAATAAGTGAAACTATAACTACAAATATTAGCAAAACGTTAATGCTTTGCTAGCTAAATATTAGTGACAAACAACCATTGTAATATCAAGTACCTATTAAATTATCATTAAAGTATTGCGTGGGGATATATTTTTTTTATTGCTTTTGGTGACAAACGAGCAAGCAACACACCTTTTTTTTTTTCTTGCGGTGGACTATGGATTTGGTCGCGCCCCGCCAAATTGGTCCGGGGCGACGGAAGAGGCGGCACGCAACCCCATAGGCCCACCCTGCAAGGACCTCTCTTCGCCGTGCGAGCGGGCCACCGGTACCCGATCTCTGTCTTCGGTAGCCACAAGCAACACATCTGATGGTAAGTGTCACTGCCGCCCATGGACCTTTGCAATACTAAGGGTATAGCTAGGCGCTGCCTACCAATACAAACCCCAAACCCACCACGGTTGGGCTTCCGGCTCTCTCGCTCACCGAATGAAGCGCAATAGCACATTGCCATTACTCAGACGTCGATCTTCTACGAGAGTGTGGTACTACCCCGGTAGGACCGGCCCGTGGCTGTAGACAGAGAACTGTCCACAGCGTGGTCCTACCACTATATAAATATGTATATATTTAAAAATAAAGTACCTAAATGATAATGTAAAATAAAGATGTGGTCACTTAAAATAGCAGTGAACATGTGAGTAAAAGTAAACAATTAAATGTGCCGAACAAGAATAAACATAATCTTTTATGTACAAATGTAATATTGTATAAGTGGGCTATTAAAAATACATCTATTATACTAAAGAAGTTGAGTGAAAGTATTTACGTTGTTATAATGGGACTGTCTTGTTCCTTGTGACAGCTGTTAGACAATGACAGATCTACGAAGTGAAACAATATGTTGACATAATAAGTACATGTTGACGCGATTTGCCACATCGTCCTTTTATTAAACAACTAGCGTCTGCCCGCGGCTTCGCCCGCGAATTTACTTATTTACTTATCTAAAGATTACTTTCCTACTTTCCTAAAGATACTTTGTTACTTTCCTTTAGGAAAAAAATCTTTACATTTCATGCCTTATTTTTATTTTACCCCTTAAGGGTAATTTTTTTACGAAATTTTAGTGTCATGTTTATTTATATCTAGTCAATATCCTAAAAATAAGTTTTAAGCTTTGGCTTTAAAAGTGACGATAATTCCTTACAACTTTTCATCCCCTTTTACAACCCTTTTTTTGCATTAAAAAGTAGCCTATGTCCTTTATCAGGCTCTAGACTATCTGTATACCAAATTTAATTTAGATCGGATCAGTAGTTTTGGCGTGAAAGTGCGACAAATAGACAGACAGACAGAGTTACTTTCGCTTTTATAATATCAGTAAGGATAAAGGAACGAACTTGCTATGTCGTGTTGGAGGCACAGGTAAGAATATTTTGTGTCACATTCGATTAACATAATCTTTGGACTTTTGCATGTTCAAAGAAATAAAAAAAAACACGAAACAATAAGAAATGAATGAAAAATTTTAAATTAAAAAGATCTAAAACCTGACTTCATAGTACTTCACATTATTCGTTGACTTTATTTTTTTTTTACTTTTCACCTTGTTTTGATCTTGCTTTGAATTGATTATCTTAAACTAGCTTCTGCTCGCAGCTTCCTCCGTGTATAAAGTGAATTTCACATTATAAAATATTATTTAATATTAGCCCAAGGTAACAATTACCGGAATAAAAAGTACCTTATGTTTTAATCCGGATAATAGTCTATTTGTGTGCTAATTTTCATTAGAATCTATTCTACGGTTTACGCGTGATTGAGTAACTAACATTCAAATATCTTCACAAACTTACACATTTATAATATTAAATAATAGGAAGCAGGATTTTTATAGCTTGTTTTTCTTTCAGTCTGCGGGATATTCCTTATTCCTGTGACAAAGTCCATGATTTACGCCTCATTTTAAATCTTATCGTGACGGCTAATGATTAAAAATCATTTAAAGAGAGGTCCTTTAATGAATGCCTCGATTATTCGATAGATATCGAATCTTTCTATTTCATTTCAAAATTCAATATACCTTTTTTTGGTAGGCTATGTTCTGGACACACGTCGCCCGTTCTATCCGGGACGACGTTCTTCCCATTGCGATTGGGCCGGCCACTGGTACCGCTTCCTTGACATTAGTGGCCGGGCTGGCCACGAATGTCAAGGAAGCGGTACCAGTGGCCAGCGAAAAGTTCAATATACCTATATCGTTTTTACAAAATGGAATGATATACAAAAGGATTTGATAGGCACTGCGGAATTCTGTACGGATCGATGTACTTGTGATACTTGTAAAATTTAAAGGGATTGATTAATGTAAGTTTCTGTGTGGTGACTAAATTTGAAAACAATTTATCACGTTTCACATGTGTTAAATTCTAATTGGCAATTAGATACTCTTGTAACGTCCGTCATTATACTTTAGTTTGATGAGTTGGTTGTGTGTGTTGCTGGTGTTTATGGCCACTGCTACTTCGCTACTTAGTTATAAACAATTATAGCCTTTATAAGGAAACAGGTAGCTACGTAAAGTGTGGTAGTAAAAAGCAAGTATTAAAATATTCTAACTGGAAAAAATATTATTATAGCATTACGATTTCTTCTTTTCAGATCATATACATATGTAACATAATGTCCTTTTTATACACTACAGAGGATTTATACCAGTTTGCGAATTTACTGACCGTACGGTAGCTATGTATCTTATGTAAATAACACTCGTTACTCCCTTATAACCCTCTGCTACCAAATAGCGACAGAAATGTAAGGTTTTCTTCTTAACTGGAATTAAAAGTATTCTACAGGTGCATGGGAAAATAAAAAAATACATATTTGCTCTCGCAATAAATATAATCTATACTAATATTATAAAGCGGAAGAGTTTGTTTGTTTGTTTAAACGCGCTAATCTCAGGCACTACTGGTCCGATTTGAAAAAATATTTTTTTGTTGGATAGTCCATTTATAGAGGAAGGCTTTAGGCTATATAACATTACGCTGCGACCAATAGGAGCAGAGCAACAATGATGAATGTGTAAAAATCGGGTATATGTTTCCTTTTGAGAGCTTCCGCTGCGTAAACGGTTAAAGTTGCGCAAAAATTATGTACTACATAATTGTTCCCCTTTCAAAGTTCTAAATAAAAGTCCGCGACAGCATATGTCTATCTTTTAAGATTGGCTCACTATAACCTTTTTTATGCTAATCAAACTTGTTTTAAAATAATGTGATATTTTCGAAGGTGTTTTTATAAACATAATATTAATCCTTATCCAAATAAATGAGTTATTCATCACAAGTATTTAATTTAAAACAAAATTGCTCTTTACATTATTTGATTTCAATGAATATCTTAGGAAATATCGCAGTTTAAAAATAACATCGCAGCAAAATAATGATCAAGTACTGGGCGCACATTTACGATAAAAATACTGGATCTTATAATCTTATATTAAAAAAAAACTCAAACTAATGTTATTTCAAAGTACTTCTGCACACACTACATTTTTAGTTTTGTTTTCTTCTCATGACCTTCCGTCGGCTTTACACATCCTAAATAATAATAATAAGTATAGGAAGTATTAGTGCCTGCCCTCATGTATGGCAGTGAAAGTTAGATTTGGCGGGGAAGACATGAAAATAGAATAAATGCTGTAGAGCTGACAGCTCTTCGTAAGCTGTGTGTGATGTAAGTATGAAAGATAAAATTAGGTATAATGTTATAAAAGAGCGCTGGTATGCTGAGGTGGGTTGGACACGAAGTGGAAGAAATAATGAGTGGGCAGAGGTTGACGAAGCAAACATATAAAGCAATCGTGAATGGGACGAATACAAGGGGAAGACCACGTCATTCTTTTCTGGACCAAATTGGAGATTTGTTCACGAGAGGTCATCATCATCATCATTCTCCTACTCTTATCCCAATTACTTGGGGTCGATACAATAAGTACTCTTCATTCATAGTAGGTACATATTATAAAAGTTATTGGCAATAGTTTTATGACCGGCCGCCTGCCAGACGTCAACCCTAATTGGGAATGTAATTGTTGACCAAACGGCATCAGATGGAATTGGCCCAAGTCGTTATAAGGCTCTTAGTCGTCTTTTACGACATCCACAAGCAAAGTGAGGATTGGTAGTATTCATAGCCGCTACCACACAGCGATTTCATACACATTAAAAGTATGTGTAATCGTAAATAGGTGTAAGTGTATGTATGTATAATATACATACATTGAATATATCTATAGAAAGTATAGATAAGACCCAATACTTTTACTTGCATTACTTTATATGGTACTACATTGCATTATATGGATTACGTCAAACTTGAATCACTTTTAAATACTTATTTCGCGTAACTACAAATACATACAAAAAAAAAGAAACACATACATGCACGCACACTACATCACAAACACACGCACACCACACACACACACACACACACACATACACACATACATACACGCACACACACACAAACACACACACACAAACACACGCACACCACACAAACAAACGCACAACACACACATACACACGCGCGCACACACACACACACACACACACACACAACGTGTGAGCGCGCTCACTAACACGTTAATTCTCACTCATTCATTTATTATAGATTTCTTTATCATTAGTCTTTATTACGTAAGATATATATATATTCATTATTTATAATGTATGTTACTGTAAAATAATTTGATGTTCAAGATTTATGTATTTCGGGAAGGAACTGTCTCTTGAAACACAGGTATTACCTAATTCAAGAGGCAAAGACATCTATGTCAACTATCATATGTATTTAGTTTTCAATAAAGATTATTATTATTATTTTACTTAAGGTTAAATGATCTACTCTTACTAATAAAAGGGTCATGTAGGTACCTAAAACAGCTTTAACGTATGTATTATTTAAAAATATTTCCACCTTTTACGTAAACGAATTCGCGAGTTGAAGTTAACGTTAGCCCAAAGTAACCATTCCACGCGGACGAAGTCGCGGGCAGAAGCTAGTCTATACTAATATTATAAAGCGGAAGAGTTTGTTTGTTTGTTTAAACGCGCTAATCTCAGGAACTACTGGTCCGATTTGAAAAATTCTTTTTTTGTTGGATAGTCCATTTATAGAGGAAGGCTTTAGGCTATACAACATTACGCTGCGACCAATAGGAGCAGAGCAACAATGATGAATGTGTAAAAATCGGGTTTTTGTTTCCTTTTGAGAGCTTCCGCTGCGTAAACGGTTAAAGTTGCACAAAAATTATGTACTATATAATTGTTCCACTTTTAAAGTTCTAAATAAAAGTCCGCGACAGCATATGTCTATCTTTTAAGATTGGCTTACTATAACCTTTTTTATGCTAATCAAATTTGTTTTAAAATAATGTGATATTTTCGAAGGTGTTTTTATAAACATAATATTAATCCTTATCCAAATAAATGAGTTATTCATCACAAGTATTTAATTTAAAACAAAATTGCTCTTTACATTATTTGATTTCAATGAATATCTTAGGAAATATCGCAGTTTAAAAATAACATCGCAGCAAAATAATGATCAAGTACTGGGCGCGCATTTACGATTAAAATACTGGGTCTTATAATTTTATATAAAAAAAAAACTCAAACTAATGTTATTTCAAAGTACTTCTGCACACACTACATTTTTAGTTTTGTTTTCTTCTCATGACCTTCCGTCGGCTTTACACATCCTAAATAATAATAATAAGTATAGAAAGTATTAGTGCCTGCCCTCATGTATGGCAGTGAAAGTTAGATTTGGCGGAGAAGACATGAAAATAGAATAAATGCTGTAGAGCTGACAGCTCTTCGTAACGTGTGTGATGTAAGTATGAAAGATAAAATTAGGTATAATGTTATAAAAGAGCGCTGGTATGCTGAGGTGGGTTGGACATGAAGTGGAAGAAATAATGAGTGGGCAGAGGTTGACGAAGCAAACATATAAAGCAATCGTGAATGGGACGAATAAAAGGTGAAGACCACGTCATACTTTTCTGGACCAAATTGGAGATTTGTTCACGAGAGGTCATCATCATCATCATTCTCCTACTCTTATCTCAATTACTTGGGGTCGATACAATAAGTACTCTTCATTCATAGTACATATTATAAAAGTTATTGGCAATAGTTTTATGACCGGCCGCCTGCCAGACGTCAACCCTCATTGGGAATGTAATTGTTGACCAAACGGCATCAGATGGATTTGGCCCATGTCGTTATAAGGCTCTTAGTCGTCTTTTACGACATCCACAAGCAAAGTGAGGATTGGTTTTATTCGTAGCCGCTACCACACAGCGATGTCATACACATTAAAAGTATGTGTAATTGTAAATAGGCGTAAGTGTATGTATGTATGTATAATATACATACATTGTATATATCTATAGAAAGTATAGATAAGACCCAATACTTTTACTTAAGGTTTAATGTTCTACTCTTACTAATAAAAGGGTCATGTAGGTACCTAAAACAGCTTTAACGTATGTATTATTTAAAAATATTTCCACCTTTTACGTAAACGAATTCGCGAGTTGAAGTTAACGTTAGCCCAAAGTAACCATTCCACGCGGACGAAGTCGCGGGCGGAAGCTAGTTGTATTATAAAAGACTGTCGTATGTTGACTAAACACTCTTTATTATAAGGAAACTGAAGGTTTGTTACACGTCCTGTATTAGGTACAGAATATATTATATACTAGCTTCTGCCCGCGGCTTCGCTCGCGTAAAAGGTTACTTCCTAGAGTTTTTCATCCCCTATTTTTATTATACCCCTTAAGGGTAAATTTTTTACGAGATTTTAATGTCATATTTATTTATATCTAATCAATAATCTAAAAATAAGTTTTAGGTTTCTGGCTTTAATAATGACTATAATTTCTAAGAACTTTTCATCCCCCTTTACAATCTTTTTTGCGCATTAAAAAGTAGCCTATGTCCTTTATCAGGCTCTAAACTATCTGTGTACCAAATTTCATTTAGATCGGTTCAGCAGTTTTGGCTTGGAAGAGCGACAGACAGACAGAGTTATTTTCGCATTTATAATATTAGTGAGGATATGCACACATAGGTATACGCGCTTATACACACTTACGTACACACCACACATAAAAATACTTACATCAAGTATTTTAAGCAAATTTTATAATATAAAATTGAAAAAATATAACATTAACTGAACATGGACATTTATGGTTCGGACATGTGGAAAGAAAGCCGAACGAACGTCTGGTTAAGAAGATATACAATGCGAAAGTGGAAGGATGTAGGTACCGGGGGAGACCGATACTAACCTACCAGATCGGTCATGTACTGAAGGAAGGTGGAGTCAAGAGTCTCTGAAACCGGCGAGCGTGTATGAAGAGAATTATGAATGTTGAGGAAGCGAGTGAAGTATGCAAGGATAGAGTTCTCTGGCACTCTGTTCTCTTTGCCTACCCTGCAAGGGACATGGCGTGATGGTATGTATGTATTAACTGAAAATACCTGACCACCAATACGTCTAGGGATAAGTGAGGCTAGAAATATGTCATACTACCTAGTACAGATGCCAATCTCTCAAACAGATACAATTTTTATCGCAATTAACCTTCGAAGACTAAGATATGATTTTTATTTTTTTCTGTGTGAAAGAGAAAATAATATACCTATACATTATTATTATTACTATTGAGCTCTCAGCCTCCTCTATATGGGAGAAATTAGCTCTCTACATCACACTACCAGCCAAATTGGCAAGCAGAAAGCTGGGCGTCCTGAATAGAGCTAAGCAGTAGTTCACATCGATACAGCGTCTTGTGCTTACAAAGCTAAAATCGGTCCACATGTGAAGTACTGCTTACATCTCTGGACAGGCACGCCCAGTGGCGTAACTACAGGGTGGCAAGTCGGCAAAATGCCACGGGCCCCCAGCCGGAAGGGGCCCCCGATCACAAGAGAATCCCAACTCCCAATATTTATTATTACACATTTAGTATTTGTCCGATGAATTTGCCACGGGCCTCGAACGGTATAGTTACGCCACTGGGCACGCCCAAATGTCAGCTAGACCATTACAATAAATCGACACACTTACACTCGACTATTTTATAAATCCGATCTGTTATGATTAGGCTGAACACTTTCCTAAGATACAAGCCTCTTGGCCTAGTATAGGAGACAGGGTTTTATAACTCAAAATTGTCGTTAAAGAAACATCTATGGTATAAGTCAATTCTATTGTATTTCTCGTGTATCACTAGAATTTTTATTGTAAATTAACTTGTGAGTGTTTTGTAATGTTTATTTATGTGTAATAAATAAATAATTATTATAAAGAAATTATCATTATTATCAGCTAGACCCGCTTAACGCCCTGCATAGACGTGCTGTTCGAATCATCGGTGATCCCAATCTCAGGGACAGACTGGAATTCTTAGAACGGCGGAGAGACTTTGGATCACTGTGTGTACTCTACCGGCTCTTTCATGGAGAGTGCTCTGAGGAACTGTTTGACTTGGTACCACCGTCACCGTGTTATCACCGTACTACTCGACACCGTAGCATGCTTCACTAATTTCATCTGGAAACGTTATTACTGTTAGTTTTTAACGATCATTTCTCCCACGTATGTAGCAAGCGTAAGCAGGATCAGGTATTAATTGCTTGCTGCTGTGTTTGCTCAGCGCTATGACTTGTGCTTCTTTAAACGAGATTTAAGAAGAGCATTTTCTTCACGGTATGCGGCGGTCCAGCTATGCCCCTGGTATTGCAAAGGACTATGAGCGGCCATATAACTTAACTATCAGGTGTGCTGCTTGTTTGGTTGCTGGTTGCCATCTGCAAGGAAAAACAAAAGTGCTGGTCATATCTATTTAACAATAATGATAGTTCATTACATCGACGATTGCTAATATTCAAATATATTTTCCAGGCAAATCCAGTATGGAATACAAATCCAGTAGGGAATACAAATCAGGTATGGAATACAAATCCAGTATGGAATACAAATCCAGTAGGGAATCCAGTAGGAAATCCATATTCGATTTGTATTCCATACTCGATTTGTATTCCATACTCGATTTGTATTCCATACTCGATTTGTATTCCATACTGAATTTGTATTCCATACTGGATTTGTATTCCATACTGGATTTGTATTCTCTACTGGATTTGTATTCCATACTGGATTTGTATTCCATACTGGATTTGTATTCCATACTGGATTTGTATTCCATACTGGATTTGTATTCCATACTGGATTTGTATTCCCTACTGGATATGTATTCCATAACGGATTTGTATTCCATACTGGATTTATCATCCATACTGGATTTATCATCCATACTGGATTTATCATACAGCAGGGAATACAAATCTAGTATGGAATACAAATCCAGTAGGGAATACAAATCCAGTAGGGAATACAAATCCAGTATGGAATACAAATCCAGCAGGGAATACAAATCCAGTATGAAATACAAATCGAGTATGGAATACAAATCGAGTATGGTATACAAATCGAGTATGGAATACAAATCCAGTAGGGAATACAAATCTAGTATGGCATACAAATCCGTTATGGAATACAAATCCAGTAGGGAATACAAATCCAGTATGGAATACAAATCCAGTATGGCATACAAATCCAGTATGGAATACAAATCCAGTATGGAATACAAATCCAGTAGGGAATACAAATCCAGTATGGAATACAAATCCAGTATGGAATAAAAATCCAGTATGGAATACAAATCCAGTAGGGAATACAAATCCAGTATGGAATACAAATCCAGTATGGAATACAAATCCAGTATGAAATACAAATCCAGTATGGAATACAAATCCAGTAGGGAATACAAATCCAGAATGGAATACAAATCCAGTATGGAATATAAATCCAGTAGGAAATACAAATCCAGTATGGAATACAAATTCAGTATGGAATACAAATCCAGTATGGAATACAAATCCAGTATGGAATACAAATCCAGTATGGAATACAAATCCAGTGTGCAATACAAATCGGAAAGTCTAAGACATTCTCGCATATTTAAAATTATGTTCAGCATCATCATTATCCTGTTCTTATTCCAATTACTTGGGGTCGAAACAATACGAACCATTGTACATATTGCAAAAGTAATTGGCAATAGCTATATAAACAGCCGCCAGCCTAACGTCAACCCTCCTTGCGAATAATAATCCTTATGAATTTTTGGTTGGCCAGAGGGCATCAGGTTGAGTGGCTCCATGTTAATATAACGCTCATAGCGCTCTTTTACGACATTTACTAGCAAAGTATGAATTAGTAGTATTCATAGCCGTTACAACATAGCAAATATTTATATTTAATTAAATACCAGCGAAATCTTAATACAGTTTGCCACAATCTCAATAAATCTTCGTATAAAACTGTATAATCTTCAGTCTCTTTAAATAATTAATTTTTGAATAATAACTATATAAAAACCGCTTATCAAAACTTACTTTAAAACAGATTTCTTCGTACGACACTTTTGCGACCTACTTAAAACTCTCCTAATAGGTATTCTAAAAGCTTATAGGTACCTATTCTCTCATTTAACAGAACTTTGACGTAAGTATCTAGATAACCGTTCCAGTTCTCGCATCCGAAAGTTTCAACTTCGACAAGAGACAGTTGACTGTCTCTTACTGGGACGATAAATTACTTTGTTTAATTTGTAGATAGATCTGTAATAAAGTTTTATAACTTAACTAACTGTATGCGAAATTAATAAGTCATCATTCATCATCATTCTCCTACTCTTATCCCAATTATTTGGGGTCGATACAATATGTAATCTTCTTTCATAGTACATATTGTAAAAGTTATTGACAATAGTTTTATGACCGGCCGCCTGCCAGACGGCAACCCTCCTTGGGAATGTAATAGTTGGCCAAACGGCATCAGATGGAGTTTGCCCAGGTCGTTATAAGGCTCTTAGTCGTCTTTTACGACATCCACGAGCAAAGTAAGGGTTGGTAATATTCGTAGCTGATACCACACAGCGAAAATAATAAGTAAAAAAAAATAAGATTGAGATGGTAATATACATATTAATAAGGTGACAGACTACGAATACCATATAATACGACACTTTTCTCGCAGTTGTTATAAGGGTTATAAATAGATAACTAATCTAAGTGGGGGCAAGCTCAGGATAAAACCTTACACCCACTCATTTCTTCAGGGTGCCATTTCATCATTGTATCGGCTCGTATACACCTCATTGCTTGGTTCGAGTTTCCTGCACAATAGGAGGGAAATTGACCTATTATAATACTACGATGTTCAGCTATTGGCTGGTATAAGGTTTCATTTCGAGTTGTACTTCTGTTTTGCATCAATATGACATAATATATTCCGTGTGGTAACGAAGTAAGAATTCAATTCACCACCCCTTATCTTATCCGTGGGAGATTGTAAGAGACGATTAACTGATATTAAACGTATATAACATCTATGCAAGAGAAAGTAAACTCGAAACAACCCCTATACCAACACGTCTGACCAACATGGTACAGTAGTTCAATTTCCCTACCATTATGGAAGAGGCTTGAGTGCAACAGTGAGACATCTACGAGGTAAGATGATGATATATTATTATTGGTCGTTTTTTACAATCATCTATGAAAGAGGGTGATGAATTTATTGTATTCTTACTTCGTCACCACACCAAAATTTTTTCAGAATAAAACTTCATAAATCTTTTGACTCTTTTATTAAGACAGTAAATTATAAGAAAAAAATTAAATACAAAAGAATATGAACATTTAAAAACCAAAAAAATCCGTAAAGTACTATTCTGTGAATGTTATAAATTACAAAACATATCGTACTACAGTAAATGCTTGTAATTACAGGAAACGATTACAGATTGCTGACTAATTAATCTAAGTTATACCCAGCAACATGTTGCGAATCTGTTATTAAATTATGCTCGGTGGTTAGTAATTATCCGGTTTTCAACAAATTCACTTAAATATTTACTTGCTGCCAGATATATCGTCCTTTTTCACTCCATTAAACGAACTTCAAACATCACTCACACACACTCTTGTAGTACTAACTGGCGACAAGCAATGGGATACTAAGTTATTTCAATCTATACATTAGATTGTTATCGTCTCGGTATAAACAGAATGTATTAATATGGATTTTTCTGTCGCAAAATGATTAACTTTAGTAGTTGAATAAAGACAACTAAAACAATAATACGTACGTTGACGGAGTAAGAAGAGAATTCACCACCTGGTAGGCGTTGTAAAAGATGACTAAGGAATATGATACGCAAATAACATAAAACTCTGTATCAACTCGTCTAACTAACGTGGATAGTAGGTCATTTTTCATTGTGGAGCAAACCCGAGTCTAACAATGAATCGTATGAGTTGCTAAGAAAAAACAAGGAAGAAAATAATAATTAAAATTTGCGACAATTAAAATAATAATAACGAGGGCAAATAAAAACAAAACAAAAAAGAATTAGTATGAACAAATTGCATAGACTAAATGAAACGAAAATAGAAAAATAAGAACAATTTAAACCAGATAAAACAATAATATGAAAGGGCAATAAAAACAAAACAAACAAGAATTAGCATAAATAAATTGCAAAGACGTAACGTAATTAATGTGTGTACGTTTCTGTCCTTTGGATAAAAGCATGAGACTAAGAAAAATTAAAAAGAAACAGATTCAGTTATATATAGATTTTTTTTTAAATAGTTGTGTACGTTAAAGAAAACTTGCACAAAGGCGGTATAATAGATTAAATAACTGGGTTTTTAGTTTCACTATATAACTCAATATTTTTATTTAGTCTTGGTAGTTGCTAGAGATATTTTTAGAATTGCATTTTGATGTTTTGCTTATATTTGCTGTTAATGTCATTGTTTAAAAATAAATTAACAGTGTTAACTACTTGTATGCTGGTTTTTACCTGTCAATTACTTGATCTGGTGAGATATTATAGATACCGCCTTTTCACCACCTTCTTTTTCTTCAGAAGATGACTAAAGAGAATGTTACTACAAGAGTTAAGAAATCTGAGACAAAACCTTGTACCAATTCGTCTAATAAATGTGTGGCGATCGGATTGGTAGACATCAGTGCCCCAAATAAATATTTACGCAAAAGTCACTGGCCGGGCTATTGAAGTCAAGGCATGGCTACCAGTAGCTCGTTTAAATTAGGGTGTGGGGTAATATGAGACCCTTTCGTCGCCCCGGACGTTTTGAGCGGCGTATGATCAAACTATAACCTATCAATGTGGGTGAGGCTGGTCTAGGAGTGATCATATAAGGGTCCACCATGTTTGCGTATGTGTCATTATTATGTGGCCATTTATGTAATATATTTATATTAATAGCACCTATTTTAAGCAGTTCATTATGAAAATATAGCATTAAAACGCTACCCTTAATATATATCTATGAAATTGCCATGTTTGTTAATTCTTAATTAAATTTATTTTGGCGAATGGTAGACATTTATCTATGAAATGTACGAGATAAATAATAAACTTTGATTACATGAAGCCAAAACAGTGTTGATGGCAAAAAGTATCTTTTGTATGGCCACAATTATCTATAACCAACTTTCGCCCGCGACTTCGTCCACGCAGAAGTCATCTCTGACAGAGTTAAATAGAAAAAAGCAAAGCAAGGTGTTGAAGGTTTGTCGCTAGGACGATGATTAACAGCGTCAGAAACTGGGATGCGGTCGCCGCCTTCTGCGAGTTAGTTGTCTAACGGAATTAGGCAATAGGGTAGGTCCGAGAGAAAATACTCTACGTTGACACGCTCTACCCTCGGTGCTTTGGGCGGCGCAAACGTGAGTAACTGTATTGAGGTTCGCTGCATGAGGGCTTTGACTCGAGATAATACCCGGTTGCGGTGGCCCGCCCGCATAACATAGATGTGTTACGTGTACGGCACGCTATGGGGTCACGCGTCACCTCGAACGGATTGGGCACGGTGTGTTTATATACCATAGCCGGTCACTATAGAAAAAGGTTGTTCAAAGTTCTATTCATTCTACAAATTATATTGCCTTTAATATACTATTTACGGTTTGACCATGGGAAAAAAATATCTAACTATCGCCACCCTTTATTTGACTGTTTTGTTTCACCAGCAGAGTTGCGATCTCGTTAGATATGATTTATTATTTGAGTTATAGAGTGAACATTTTTGAAGCTAAACTTAACCTGTATTTTAAACCCTTAGACAAGAACCTATTGTCGTCTACTATGTGTATCGTGTGAGCTCTCACACCGGCACTCTGCTCGCCACGACGGCACTGGTGCAGGGTTGATGGAGAGGAGAGAGAAACACGTGTTTATTTATTTATACCGATACGGCAATTTTCTCCCCATACACACTTTGCCACTTTGTTACGCCCCCTTAGGGGCGGAATTCATAATTAGTCCGTTACCCGCCGAGAAGCCGACCGCGAGAGGAAAGACCGACATCCTACCCGAGGGGGGAAACGTCGGTCGAGGAGAGGGTACTCCTCAGGGGTATTCCGTCGGGCCGACCACTGATGTCAAATCACTCTGCTCCGGTGGTCGGCCCAGCGACGAAGGCGACGTCACGTGTGGGTTACGGGTGTGCGTGCTTACGCCCTTCTGTCACCCCGGATGGAGTGGTGCGAGGAGTGCGCCGACAGTGGCCCACCCAAAAAAAAAAGCGGAATTCATAAAATCCTTTCATATTGAATCTCTATGTTATAAAAAGAAACGTGCGTCAAAATGTAATGTTTCTAGCTTTAATAGTTTCGGTTTGGCGGTAATGAGTCGTTCAACCCGCTTCACAGGCCTAATTTACACAACCAGAGGGTAAAAATTGACAAATGCCGGCCCTAGAATATTTGATTCGACTCGTAATTTGAAAAGAATCAATAAAGATATTTTTCTCCCCATACAAACTTGGCCACTCTGTTCCACCTCCTTAGCGGTGTAATTTCATAAAATCCTTTCTATAATATCGGCTTGGCGCTAATGACTTAATGAGTCGTCCAAGCCGCTTCGCAGGCCTAATTTACACCCTCAGAGGAAAAATATTAACAAATGCTGAAACACGTGTTTATTTATTTTTACTGAAGATAATTTGTACGTAATTTGAAAAGAATCGATAAAGATATTTTTCTCTGAACATTTTTTAAATTGACATACCTTTTTTATTTATAAACCAATTGTCATAAAATAAAGCCTAAATGTTAAGTTAAGAAGCTTACCACAATATATTAGTGAAAACCGCGTCTAAATCGGATAAGCCGTTTCTGAGATTAGCGTGCACAAACGCACAGACAAACCGACAAACAGACAAACAGATAAACAGACAAAAAAATTAACAATCAGTGTTTTGGGTTCTATTTGTGTTGATAATATTTTCTCTTATATATCTTCCATGTACAGACAGCGATCCGTTACATTTTTATTATATGTATAGATAGATAAATTGCCAAAATTATGAAAAGAACTTAATACAATATTATTCAGAAGGAAATTAAACATTTTTCAAGCGAGAGAGTACTTCTGTCAGTATTCTTACTATAAAAAAAATATATTTAATCATTAGTCTTTAAAATGTTAATATTGTTATTGCATGTAATTACATACCTAACAATTGGAGTACCTATATTATATTCATCATCATTATCTCAGCTCATATGTCCCACTGCTGGGCTCGAGCCTTCTCCACACTAGGAGAAAAATTTACCTATTATACCACGCTGGTCAGACGTGTTGGTATAGGGTTTTATTTCGGGATTTCCTTCTCTTGCATAAATGTTACATGCATATTTTATCTCTTAGTCGCCTTTTAGGATCACCCACGGGTAAGATAGGGGTGAAGAATTGTATTCTCACTCCGTCACCACACCACCAATATCCTACATCATGGAATACTTTTAAATTGTATCCTATTAATATTGTAAATGTGAAAGTATGTGAAGGTGTTTGGATGTTTGTTACTCAATCACGCATGAACTGTTGAACGGATTTGGATGAAAATTGGCACATAGATAGACCATTGCCTGGACTAATACATAGGTTACTTTTTATCCCGATAATGTATTCTCTTGGGATAATAGTTCAACTTTGGAGAAGTTATTTTTTACGCGGGCGAAGCTTGTGGAATAAACTTCACCAAAGGTTGTCCTATTGGTATCATAAAAGACTACTAATGAATATAAACAATAACTCGAAATGCAACATTATACCATTCCATTTTACCAGCATTGTAGGTCAATTTTCCTCATATTGTATACTCATACTTAGAACAAGTATTTGTAGATTGAATAAATAATTTAAGTATTTGTAGATTGAATAAATAATTTAAGTATTTGTAGATTGAATAAATAATTTCATTTGTAGATTGAAATAATAATTTAAATTTAAAGTATGTTTTCACATACTCATAGGACCCATACGATACTTTAGTTTATTCTTATTTAAATATTCATATCTATGTAAGTACATTAATGTTAACATTTTATTTGCACCCTGAATCAAGTTAATCATATTGTAATATAAATTTACTTTTATTCAAATTTATTGAAATTAATTCGTTTAGACTCTATAATTGTTAAAACGAAACGATCAATTATGTATTCAGTAACGAAATATAACTTCGAAACGTGCCAGTATATTAAATCTTTAGTTAAAATATGCAGTGTCGGTGTAATATACATAATGGTGTGGGAAGATGCATAATGTAAGAAGAAAAAACCTCTCTTAATTATTGATACTATATAGATTTTTAAAATTATAATTTGTTCATTACCAATAAGTAATTAGTATCATTTATTTAGTTACATTCATGAGTATATGTTAAGTTAGTTAGTTTATAAGTTAAGCTTATTTTTTTAACCGACTTCAAAAAGGAGGAGTAGAGACGTATGCAGACTACGAATCTGGCATCACGTTATTCGACTTGACTGGTACTGGTGGCTTTTAATGCCCAGTTTATTTACTGTAGAAATGTGTAAACTCTGGTCTTCCAAAACTTTCTATTATTCTCTTTACACCGCTTCTCAATGAAGATACACTTTTATTACGCAATTAGTGTTGGCAATTCGCAGTGCACTTTTGCTACGAACCTTAGGCAGAACTACAGCTGGGAACTAATTGCTACTCACTTCGGCTGTCACTAGTTACGGCTTTGTTTCATTAAATGCAAAAACTCTGTGTCTGCGGTAATGCAAGAACTTTTGCTTCAAATTGTAGTGCGAAGTTTAGCCGAGGAGACCCTCGGTATTGAAGAACGAAACCCCTAATTAACATGACGGCTATCCGTTAGTTTACCAAAAGTATCTAATTAGGAGATACCGGTTAAGGCACATGCACGGGCGCTTCTTAAATTAAGAAAAGGATAATCTCAGTAAGATGTTTAGTTGAGCTGAGCTAAATTAATCCAATTTCTGTCCCAAAAAACGGTAAATACAAAAAGGATAGGATCTTTTAAATTAAATTATTTTTTTTTTAAAAAAAGGATCTTTTGTTCCAATTATAGGCTTTATTAGAAACCTTTAGTGTAGAAAGAGATATAGTTATGTTAATAAATGTTAATAAGCTAAACAAAACCGTATGAAAATATAAGTATTTCTACTTATTTACCTGTTTACATGTAATGCGCAGATGGCAAAAAGGTGTAAGGATTGAGCGAACTTCTGTGCCAAATGTATACTGAGTGTAATTCTTCGCTTTGCGAGCAATTCGTTTTGCGATTCACAAATTATTATTAGATGCTGGGTGTAATTTATGTACAACAATTGTGAGTTTCTAAAATCTCCTGTATTATAAAGGTTTATTATTAATTCGTAGACGATGCTATTCTTAGAAAAGTGTTGTTGTGTTTAAGCAGCTGTAGATTTAGGTATGCTCTTATTTTCGTGTTAATTAGGTAATAGAATATCATCATAATGTTTTCAAACAATAATTTTAAAAATCAAAAGATATAATTTTAATATTTAACAAAATGAACGGAACTTAGTCAAGTTCAAACCCATTAAGATGAAGTTTGCTAGTTTACTGCGAAGAAGGTTTAATTTATCATGGCGCCTCGATTCTAAGGACTAACTCTCCAAATTTCTCTCTCAATTATATATTCTCTCAATTATACTCTTGGTATTGAAATTCTTGGCGTTGAACTGCCAAGCTTCATCCAGTTTGGGAGTTATTTGGAGGACAAAGCGAAATTGGCAAACAAATAGCTAGGGCATTGATATGGTGTCTGCCGAGATGATCAAGCTTGGTGGCTCTTGTGTCTGGGAGGCGTTCCTGTTGCTCCTCAATTTATGTTGGGGCTCGGGAATGGTTCCCAGGGACTGGAATAGCGCAGTCATCGTGCCTTTGTTTAAAAACAAGGGTTCACGTTATGACTGCGCAAATTACAGAGCCATAAGCTTGACCAGTTTGGCAGCAAAAGTGTATGGAAAATTTATTGAAAGGAGAATGAGGATGGTGTCCGATGGTTTACTGTGTGAGACACAAGGAGGTTTCAGGAGTGGAAGGGGATGCATGGATCAAGTGTTCTCTCTGCGCAACATTGTGGAGAAGCATCTGGCTCTAGGTCAGAGGGTTTTCTGCAGTTTTGTGGATCTGGAGAGAGCATTTGACACGGTTGTACGAAAGGAACTTTGGGACATTTTACCGGAGTATGGTATTAACGGTAAACTGCTACAGGCTGTGCAGTCTAGTTACATGGGCTGTAGAGCCAGTGTGCGGCTGGATGATGGAATGTCGCCTTGGTTTGACGTCAATATCGGCGTTAAGCAGGGGTGCGTTCTGTCAGCCAGGCTGTTTATCATATATCTGGATAAATGTCTCCAAAGGTTGAACGATATGAATGTGGGAGTCCAGATGGGCGACTCAGTGGTCACTGCTCTGCTTTATGCAGATGATGCAGTCCTGCTGGCACAGTCAGTGATTGACCTGCAGACCCTAGTCGACACAATGACAGAAGATTGTAAGAAAAGGGGTCTACGCGTGAATGTGAGCAAAACCAAAATAATGGTCTTTGAAAGAGATAAAACCAGAACAGATGTAAGAGTAACAATAGGTAATGATGTACTAGAGCAAGTGGATGAATTTGTATATCTTGGATGTGGATTTAGCCGAGATGGAAGGTACACCACTGATATAGAGCGAAGAGTGAATGCGGGAAATAGAGTGAACGGAGCGTTGGGGCAACTTCTCGGCAGCCACCACCTCAGCCAGAAGGCACGTGTAGCAATACATAACGCAGTGCTTGTCCCAACATTACTGTATGGAAGCGAGAGTTGGGTATGCAGAAAAGAGTATGATAGTAAAATTAATGCGGTCGAAATGCGATCTCTGCGGAAAATCTGTGGAGTTAGGCTGACCGACCGCATTCGTAACGACGACGTAAGAGAGCGAGTAGGTATGAAAGAGAGTATTGGTGTAAAGATGCGAAAGGGAATGCTCCGATGGTTCGGACATGTGGAAAGAATGCCGAACGAACGCCTGGTTAAGAAGATATACAATGCGAAAGTGGAAGGATGTAGGTACCGAGGGAGACCGAGACTAACCTACCTAGACCAGATCGGTCATGTACTGAAGGAAGGTGGAGTCAAGAGTCTCCGAAACCGGCGAGCGTGTATGAAGAGAATTATGAATGTTGAGGAAGCGAGTGAAGTATGCAGAGATAGAGTTCTCTGGCACTCTGTTCTCTCTGCCTACCCTGCAAGGGATATGGCGTGATGATATGTAATAGCTAGGCGTGCTGAGCACTGAGAAAACCTCTTGTATTATACAAAACGTAGTAACTCTCATCTCTAGGCAGGCGCGCCTAAATATCAGCTAGACTACTTGACTCCCTACAAAGGCATGCTGTTCGAATCGTCTGATCCCAATCTCACGGACAGATTGGAGTCACTGAAGCAGCGGAGAGACTTTGGGTCACTCTGTGTACCCTATCGGCTGTTTCACGGGGAGTGCTCTGAGGAAATGTTTGACTTAGTATCACTGTCGCCGATTTACCACCGTACCACTCGACACCGTAGCAGGGTTCATCCATTACAGCTGGAAACGATACCGTCCTCGACTGTACGTTGGTAGCGACCATTTCTCCCACGTACGTGCATGATCTGGAATGAACTATCTGTTAATGTTTTTCACGAGCACTATGACATGTCATTCTTTAAACGAGGTTTAAGAAGAGCACTTTCTTTACGGTAGACAGCGGCCTGGCTGTGTAGGCCTGTGTGTGTGTATTTACGGTAGAAAGCGGCCTGGCTGTGTAGGCCTGTGTGTGTGTGTATTCACGGTAGACAGCGGCCTGGCTGTGTAGGCCTGTGTGTGTGTGTATTTACGGTAGACAGCGGCCTGGCTATGTAGGCCTGTGTGGGTGTGTATGTGCATCAGTATCACTTACCATCAGATGTGCTTGCTTGTTTGCTACCACTGGCAATAAAAAAAACTTGAACATCTTTCCTTATTCTATATTACCTATTTAGTTTTAGTTTTCTAATGCATATTAAATGATAGTGGACCGATGATGACTATGGTCTATTCCAAAATATCCTCGTGTGGTGACGGGATAAGGTATTCTTTTTCTTATCCTTTTAATTGCCAATGGGAGTCTTAAAACTTAGCTGAGAATGTACCAGGAGAATATGGAGATACGTTCTGTGGGAAACGTATAACATCTTACTATAATCGTAAGTCGGCTTGTTAAGTGCACCAATTATGGTAATTACCCTACAAATGGTTAACTTATGACGCGGTCGGACATTTCGTGCCGAGTAATATTACATTTTACCATCACTTCAAACATCACACATGACATTTCATGTCATGTGTGATGTTTGATGCGTAATGCGATAGCGCTCTATATATACGGCGGGCGGTGTCAAGAAATATAAGCTTAACGTTCTGAAAATAAAGTTCAAAATAAATATTGAATTGCCAGACACCGAACATTGCAGAAATGCAGAACAGTACGCGGGTGTTCGCGTCATGTTTAATGTGATGTGATGTTTAGTCGCGTAATGTATAATATGACAGTACGCGGTCGGGTAATATTGCGTGTGATACATCACTCGCATTACTTACACATGTCTAATGCGTACAGCAATGGACGGCGAAAAGATTGAATTACAATGATGATTATGATTGCTAAATGCAGATGTTTGAAATGCAAACCTCACTTTGTAGGCACTCAAATGAAATGTTATGGGAAATTGGTTCTAAAATATGATGCTATTACTTATATAGTTCGATTTAATGTATTTATTAAATGACGATTATCTAGGTAATATTAAATAAGAATACCACAACGTACCCGCGAGGATACTTGGTATATAACCTAACCTAACCTAATTTTTCTTGGGTTGTTTAAAGTCACTGGTTTATAAGAATACACGACAAACTTTAGCAATTCTGTTGTTTTAAGTATAACAACAAGCATTAAGGAATAAATCTTTGTCACAAGAGACTTTACAAATATAATATTAGTGTACAGTTTACACTTGGACACAGACACAAACTATTGTAAACAATGCGAAAGTGGTCGGGTTGAGAGCCCTCAGCGCTCACCCATGGTCCGCGTAAAGCTGTCGAAGTCATCTGCGGCTAACAGCTAAAACACACACAAAAAAATAAATAAAAAGAAATGCGAAAGTGGAAGGATGTAGGTACCGAGGGAGACCGAGACTCACCTACCTAGACCAGATCGGTCACGTATTGAAGGAAGGTGGAGTCAAGAGTCTCCGAAACCGGCGAGCGTGTATGAAGAGAATTATGAATGTTGAGGAAGCAAGTGAAGTATGCAAGGATAGAGTTCTCTGGCACTCTGTTCTCTCTGCCTACCCTGCAAGGGATATGGCGTGATGATATGTATGTATGTATGTACAAACTATTGTTAAGCGTATGGGTCGAACCCAGAACGCATCACGAATGTTCAGTACTTAAACTACTCTGATATCTATGCAGTCGAATCTTAAATATTAATTTCGAGAAAATCAGAAACAAAATTCAAAAAAATTGAGAAGGATAATGAAGAATGCTTTTAATAGACTTTGTAGAGAAATTCTTCGTCTTATTACAAACAAACTAGCGGAGACCGGATAAAAAAAAATCTGATTGATCTTAGCACAATTCCCAAGAATTTTACTTAAGCCATGGACTAAACCTAGTCCTTCCATTAGTTCACGTCTGAAATAATCTGTTGAAGATTCAAAATTTAGTTAGAAATTATTTGACTTACAATAAATCAATATTGTGTTATCATTTTACCGTGGATAGTACTATTATGCATACTAATATTAAATAAAGTTACATCACCATCATCTCAGCATGTATGTCCCACAGTTGGGCTCGAGCCTCGTCCC
Organism: Lymantria monacha; assembly: GCA_905163515.2. Classification (NCBI taxonomy): domain Eukaryota; kingdom Metazoa; phylum Arthropoda; class Insecta; order Lepidoptera; family Erebidae; genus Lymantria; species Lymantria monacha. Next base: position 12,168,955 of record LR991092.1, on the reverse strand, counting down.
TAATGGGAAGGAGTTGACCTACTATACCACGCTAGTCAGACGTGTTGGTATAGGGTTTCGTTTCGAGTTTTTCTTCTCTCGCATAGATGTTATATGTGTTCTATCTCTTTGTCGTCTCTTACGATCACCTACGGGTACGATAGGGGTTGGTGAATTGTATTCTTACTCCGTCACCACACGAATAGATAAAGTTAAATAGGACTTATTTTTTCGATTTCAAAATATCTTTATTACTCATAAATATAACATAATATCTATCATATATCATATATATATATATATATATATATATATATATATATATATATATATATATATATATATATATATATATATACTAGCGGACCCGGCACACTTCGTTCCGCCTAACAGTTAATGAATGAAGTTAATGAAGTTATTATTTTATTATGACAATAAATATGTATAATATATAAATTCAAAATATTAAGTATTTTAATAACGTGGCAGCAAGATGAAGAAGGACCGTGTGTAATACGACATTTTTCTTCATGCGCGTTGAAAATTATCTAATTGTTGATCTCTGAGATTTGGTCGACGATTTCACATTGTCAACCGAGCCGTTTCACGTGCTGCCTCGAAAATGTGCAATATCTTGTTCTTCTGCCGTGGTTACATTCGTGATCTTTCGAATTGTAATTGCGTTACGGCTTTGTCGAGAAAGATTTGATCCTATTGATCGCGGTATTGTTAATAACAATATAGACACAATATGATTTATTATAACAATATTCGTAAAAATTTGTAACACTCGCATAAAACGAATTCTGTCCGGTCAAATTTAATTTCAGCTTTTCGCGGTATTTTCCAAACAAACTATTAGACCACGAAATGACATGAGCTGTCAGTTGCGTTTTGTTACATCATTAACAAATGGACGTTTAGAACTAATGTTTTTTAATGGTTTTTTTTTGTTGATTAATATCATATTTTAATATCCTATATCCTATTCCCGACGACAACAAACTCAAAAACATAAAAATCATAAAAATTGGTGCAGCCGTTTTCGAGTTATAAGTGTTGTAACTAACACAACTTTCTTTTATATAATAGATATATATCTTAGAAAAACAATATCATAAGTAAACTTATTGTATTTCTTTCTATTTTGCTAAACACAAAAACAACGCTGAATGCACAAAAATAAAATATCACCAAGTTTAATGTTTTAGTAGAATATTGCTACTCAATGGGTAAAAACTTATTGTTAGCTTTAGTATTATCAGCATCACAAATCAAAAAAAAATACTTATTATGGAATGGAAGGACTGGGCTTATTACAAACTATATAAATACATGAAATGAAAATACCGTTAAAACATTTACCTAATTAGGGTAACTCTGGGACTAAATGAGAATTATTATTATTAAAACTTTCTATTATAATCTATTTAATTTTCTGTTATGAGTATATGTCTCTAAATATTTAAATAATTGTACCTATTAAATGTACCTAGTAGCGTTTATTTTTACGTCTACATAAAAGAGTTAGTCCTTGACATTTCACATAATGATAAGTGGCAAATCGTATTAGGCAAAGAAGCACTGGCTTCATGTTTATTTTCAGATATTGGGGTTGAGAGTGTTATGTACGGGATGAAGGACGTCTGTTTTTTTGCACATATTCAGGAAAGATTACTACTATCTAAGGTACATAATTTATAATTTTAATAAAGAGATAGACGGTTTTTTCACGGTTATACTGCAAAAACTACTGAACCGATCGAAATAATAGTTATAGACGTTATCATGTCACCCTGATGCCGTGCCGTGTCATGCCGACCTGGGCGAACCCTCAGTTAGGTCAAGTCGATATAAAGCTCTTAGTCATCTTTTGCGACATCCACGAGCAAAGTAATTATTGGGTAGTATTCGTAGCTGCTGCGGGCGACCGGACCGGAGAATAGTCTGGTCGCCCTTGGAGCGAGGACGACGCCCTGACATCGAGATGCATTTTATGGGTTGAGATGACGGGGCGTCGACATGAGAGGATACCCGCGAGGGTAGACCGCGGGGTGGACCACTGAAGAAAAAGACCGCGTTCCAGTGACCCACCCGCACGGCGTCGAGACGTATATGTAGGACGGTTCTACGGGGTCGTGCGCCACTTCACTATCGCACATGAAGGATTGACGAGGCGCGATGTACCGTAGCCCGCCGCAAAAATAAAAAAGATATTCGTAGTTGCTACCACACAGGAAAACCCATTTATACATTTTAATTTAAAAATAATTTATAACTTAAAAGAATGTAGACATAAGATTAGACATCATGTTGGTAAATTAATTATTAAAGGAATTGATTCTACAAACCTCCAAGAACGGAACGAATGAACTATGCTAGCTACGAATGAACTATACTTGCAAGATCAATTGGCAAAGTATTTTTTTCTTGTAGTGATGTGCACAATATCAGTCAACAGGATGGTGACATATTACATTTTAAGTACATTTTAATGAAAATTTTATTATAAATAAATTGAAAAACCCTTAATGCTATAAGTACATTAATATTCATGATTCTCCTACCGTATTTTAATTTCCATGCGGTTGACGTTGCAAGTGAAATGTGAGGGCGGTATGTAGCAAAGGTTTTGACTAGACAGTAAATTTGTTCCCAAAATGACGTCAGCTTACTTTGATGATCTTTTGTTTGCTAACATAGTTACATTTACATAATGAGATTGTGGTATACCGTAATTTGAAATATGTAATTATTTGGTTCAACTACGGTGTACGTCATAAAACAAGATAACAAGAGTATTAGGTAGTTTTTGTACTTAATAATAAATCATTTTATTTTGACATTTTGTTAATTCACTTTGCTTGTATTAATCTTATTATATGACTTTTATTCTGGACAGACATTCATTAAAAATAAGAACAGACAAGGTCAAAATAATTTGACTACGTACAAAAAATTTATTCTGTTTATCGTTAAAATTCTTTTGTCTTAAATATTTTTATTTGGTCTATCGTTAACTTTCGATATTTGGCTAGAAACAAGAGGATTGACCAGAAAATGCTCTCAAACGGTTTGGCATAAGGTTTTATTTCGAGTTTGTTTTTCTTGTAGTTATATTGTTTTGTTATGCCTTTTTGTAGATCTTTATTATAGCCGAGAGAAACGATAAAGAATGGCGCTATATTGTATCCTTTTATCACACGTATATATTTAAGTAGCTTCTGCCCGCAGCTTCACCCGTTAAAAAGAGACTCATTATATAAAATTTTGTGTCTAAATTATTCCAAGGGAATTTATATTATAGGAATTAAAAGTATCCTATGTGTTAATCCAGAAAATACTCTATTTGTATGCTAATTTTCATCCAAATCTGTTCAACGGTCTAAGAGTGATTGAGCAACAAACATCCAAACATCTGTACAAACTTTCAAAATTTATAATATTAGTAGGATTATCGAATTTAAGGTCCTTTTTTAAACTCGTTAAATATATTTAAACTCAGTGAATAAGGGCTCAATTTATAGTTAGTTGTATAGTAGGTAATTGGCCCATCGCAAACTTCTTAATCTAAGCCAGCTGTTACGAACGGCTTCTCATTATCATATCTCTGTCCCAAACCTGTATTACACCTAATTATATTAGTATTTACATTTAATTTAATCGAATTTAGACCCTCTATGCAAGTGACAGATGTTTTGTGTTTATTCTGCTATTTGGCAGACATCGTTTCATATAAAGATTACAACAGATTAAACATGGAATAATAATTAAATACCGTGATATAGCTTGATTATAATCATATGAAATATAATCAAGCTATATTAATTATTTTAATAAAACAAACTCAATAACGGATTAGAATACAATTTAAAAATGGTTACTTTTAATAAGTCGATTGACATTATTAATCATTCATCATTCTCCTACTCTTATCCCAATTGCTTGGGGTCGATGCAATATGTACTCTTCTTTCATTGTACATATTGTAAAAGTTATTGGCAATAGTTTTATGACCGGCCGCCTGTCAGACGTCAACCCTCCTTGGGAATGTAATTGTTGACCAAACAGCATCAGATGGAGTTGGCCAGGTTGAGGTCGAGATAAGGCTCTTAGTCGCCTTTTACGACATCCACGAGCAAAGTAAGGGTTGGTAGTATTCGTAGCCGCTACCACACAGCTAATCGACATTATTAATCATTTACGTATGGTAGCAAACGAGCAAGCAGCACACCTGATGGTAAGTGTCACTGCCGCCCATGGACCTTTGCAAAATCAAGGATATAGTTTAGGCCGCTGCCTACCAATAAAATCCCCAAACCCCACCCAGTTGGGCTTTCAGCTTTCTCGGTCACCGAACGAAGCGAAATAGCACATTGCCATTGCTCAGAGGTCGATCTTCTGCGAGAGTGTGGTACTACCCCGGACGGACCAGCCCGCAGCTGTAGACAGAAAACTATTAACAGCGTGATCCTACCACTATTAAATATTAAGTCAATTTCCCTCCTATATGGAGGACGCTCTAACCCAGCAGTGGGAAGTATATGAGACGATGATGTGATAATGATGACTCGTACAAATAATAAGTACACAATTCATCATTTATGATACTATTCAGCTTTTTACCATACTCTGGACGTGTCACTTCCGTAAAATATAATATTTAAAAAAAAAAAAAAAAAAATTGGATTTGCTATAATCGTCACGCTTGACTGGAGATTGCTGTGAGGTGTTATTTATACGATTTCTAGGAGAACAGCCTTGTCCATTCTTTTAGCAACCTCTCAGACGATATTTACCACATCCAGGGGCAGATAAGGGGCGGCGGCAATTGTATTCTTATTCCGTCGCTGCAAAGGGAAAGGAAGTATACAAGTATTCAAATAAAATTATTTACATAATTCCTAGAAAAAGGATTTATACTTATCAGGCTTAAATTGCAGCACTCAAAACTCTATAAACGTATGACTATAAACTTTGAATGTATGCAATGAATGTAGAGAGTTAACTCGAGTAAAGTTGAGGGTATTATTGCTAGCGTCTACCGTGGCCAGTAGAGATAATATATGACTGCGAATATACAAATGGTTAGTGGTTAAGATACCAATCTACCGAGCCAGGTGTCGTGGGTTTCATTCCCATATAGAACAATAGTTTGTGTGATCTAAAAATTGATGCTTTAAGTTTGGATGAAAATTATGTCCGTTCATTATATTTGTAAAGTCTGTCGCAATACAAGTATTCCTTTTTTTTTCTTATTGCTTATGATGGTAAAGGAGTAAGCAGCACACCTCATGCTAAGTGTTACTGCCGCCCATAGGCAATTACAATACCAAGGGTATAAGCTAGGCTGCTGGCTAACTATACAAACCCTAAACCCACCTATTTGGGCTTCCGACTCTCTCGCTCCCCGAACGAAGCGCAATAGCACATTGCCATTACTTAGACGTCAATTTTCTGTGCTTCGCCGTGCGAGCGGGTCACCGGGACCCGATTTTTAACTTCGGTGGCCCGTAACATTTTATATCTGTAATATTCGTTAAAACATTGATTCGGATAGAATCCACACCAGGCGTTTTTTGTAATTTGTTTAGGTCGAATCAAAACTAATCAAGTAGTAATACAAATTTTCACTGAGCCCTCTGAATCCTATAACTCAAAGCGAATATAGACGTAGTCCCAATATCATAGTTTGACTGATGATATCACGGTACGTAGGTGCTCCACTTTTTCCTAAGCGTGTAAAGAAGTGGTAAGGAAGTGACATAGTCTTGGCTCATAGTATTGCGTAAGTCCGTGAAGGGTTCTTACCGGGATCAAAGGCAATTCGTTGGCTCATTTGCTAACGTCCATAAAACAGTACTTTACTTTATTTGTATAGCACAGAGATTTTATATTTTGAAGTTATACATGATGAAGGAAGCACAGAGTAAAGTACTCATTTAGTATTCAGAACATTTCCATAGCATTAAACTTTGTAATCCGGGTGCAAATAAAGAGAACGATAAATTCGACATCTTTTTAAAATCGTGTACCCTCTAACGCTTTTACTTTTACTGAGTACGCAAAGATATCTTATCCCGCTGGCAGATTTTCAAAAGCCTTTTTTTGTATATGAAAGTATTGACTCAAAATTGTATAAATTATATTATAAAATATAATAGATACCTTACTTTAGTCTCGTTTTGTAAATACCTAGTAATATAAATAAGCCTTTACAATTCTGTTCACATTATTTCTGTCTAGCAGGAATGCGTTTAATATGGTAATAATAATTATGTAAGTGGATATGCACTTTGTAGATAATATAGGGAAGTGCAATAAGAATGAGTTAGTGTAGTAACAGAAGTTTATTTATTGTTAATATTATTATTTCATAGTATTTAGTGCAGCAGCAGTAGCATTTTCCCGTGTGGTGAATATACCATTCATTCATCATGTACATATTTCAGCTCATATATGTCCCACTGTTGAACTCGAGCCTACTCTATAATGGGAGGGAAATTCACCTACTATACCATACCGGTCAGACGTGTTGGTATAAGGTTTTGTTTTGAATTTTACTTCTCTTGCATAGTTGTTATATGCGTTTTATATCCCTTAGTCGTCTCTTATGATCACCCATGGGTAGATAGGGGGTTGTATTCTCGCTCCGGCACCACACGGATAATTATTACCTCTTACCTTCCTTTAAAGGATCTGTAAAAATCTGTTGAAAATGGCATGGGACATGCCAGTGGTGCAGTTTTGAGAAATTTTTAGTACTAACTGCAGTTGTCAAACTGTCAGTCAAGTATCCCGACTATGCATTATTATCCCTTAAGTAGGTTTTTAACCAAGAGTGAATCAGGATAAGCTAATAGCGCAAGGATTTACGATAGTTTACCTATATTTCATCATTCAGTCTTTTGCCGTCCACTGCTAGACGTAAGCCTAATAGCATAACATAAATCACGGTTCTTTTTTTTTTTTTTTTTTTAAAAGACACCACCCTGCACTAAGGAAATAAACCTTGTATTGCGGGGGACTTTACAAACATGCAATTAACGCAGACAAATTACACCCAGACTCAGAACAACACTTTGTGGATCACACAAAGTAATGTCCTGCGTGGGAATCGAACCCACGGCACTGGCACGTAAGGTCGAAATCTTAACCACTACGCCATCTGTGCAGTTCTGTCACTTATGTGAAGGGATTGTGGCGTAATTGCTACAACAGGTGGATTGGCAATCGCAATGAGGTGTTATATCTTGCCTAGGTGAGAGCCTCTGTCCAATCTTCTTGTGAACCGTTAGTTGATTTTTACAACTCTCACGGCAAAGTAAGGGTTGATGACATTGTATTCTTATAGCGTCGCTACAAGTAAAGCTACATTTACTGGACTTCATTTATTATCGTCATTGCCCTACTGTTATTTCAATGACATGCCATATATTCCACGCTCACGTCATATATTTTCTTTTTCCATATAAATGTCGTTATCAGTTTCATTGTATATATATTGCAAAAAGTTTTGGTACTACTTTTTATGACAGGCCTGTCTGAGGTCATTCTTCATTTGTAATGAAATTGCTGACTAGTAGTGTTGCCCAAATGCAAGACTTGCGAGACTCGCAAGTCACAACTCTCGCTGTTAGAATAACACAGAGTGACTTGTTTTGATAGAAATGAAAAATCTACATAAAAATGATTATTCCAACTAAATTAATGAAATTCCATTCATCTAGTGGCACTAACTGTACAATTATCAATAATTAGGTAGATACAATATAACAGGAGTGGGGCTATAATCACACCTATCTATCATGAGACTGTTTAAAATAACATCAAAACATGATCATGAGACTGTTTAAAATAAATCAAAGGTTGACAATCCTTTCTTTGCCAAAGGAATCGTAAAATGCTGTCTAAGGAAGCACTGCGAGACTCTTGCAGCGAGTCTTCGTCTTGCATTTGGGCAACACTTGACTAGACAGCATCAGTTGAATTTCGCTGAGGTTGTTTGTAGAGCTCTTATTTGTCTTTTACGACCCTCACGAGCAAAGTAAGTATTAGTACTATTCGTAACCGCCACCACACAGCAAACACAAAAGTATAATTAATTTCATTAATAAATATAATTTATATTTTAGAAGCTACATAGTACCTTTAATCGTTTTAACTCAATCAGTAAAATCTTGTGAACGTGAGAAGGGTTTCGTAAAATTTGATTTAGATAATAAACTTTCGACACTGTTCAGCGTTAACGACTTTACCGTATTTGAGTAACGTGGTAAACATAAGAAAAATTTGTTATAATGAAAATTAACGTACATATACGAGTAATTTATTATTTTTAGTAATTTATTATTATGAATTATTTAGATTTTAATAAGTTTTATGCTGTGTATATATGATGTGCTGTGTGGCAGCGGCAACGAATACTACCAACCCTTACTTTGCTCATGGATATCGTAAAAGACGACTAAGAGCCTTATAACGACCTGAGCCAACTCCATCTGATGCCGTTTGGTCAACAATTACATTCCCAAGGACGGTTGACGTCTGGCAGGCGGCCGGTTATAAAACTATTGCCAATAACTTTTACAATATGTACTATGAAAGAAGAGTACATATTGTATCGACCCCAAGTAATTGGGATAAGAGTAGGAGAATCATGATATGATTATTTATTTTCAAGACGATTACAATGAGACTTTTGAATGTAAAGGTAATGTCGCCTTAGGTTTTTGATTTAACGAAGCTCAATTTGCAAACAATAAAATATTAAAAGTAAAATATAATTTACAAAAATAAAAATTAATCTAAACGGTATATATTTCATATATTTATGTATCCTTCTAATATTATAAATGTATAACTTTGTGAAGACATTCGGATTTTTTTATTCTTGAAATGATGCTTAAGCGTGAATGCTTAAGCAATATTTCCGTTGAACTGATTTGGATGAAAATTGGATGAAAATTTTGGATTTAAATTCCTTGATTCAAATTACTGAAATTTAGTATTTAATCAAGTTTTTATAAATTCCTCGATTAACACAAGATTTTTATTCCAGTTATTCGATTCCTTGGGATAATAGTTCAATATTAATTGAGTTTTAACTTGGTAAAATTATTATGATTTTAATTCTGATTATCTCACTAGATGGTGTTGGTGTCGATTTAGATCGATAGCGATAAAATTCCAGTCCACTGTGGAGGAGATCCATGTCCAGTTGGCGAGCATATATAGCAAGAAGAAATAAAAGAATAAGAAACTATTTACGACTAAGTAATCCATAATTCTGTAGTAATAATAAAAAGTTTTTATTATAAAAAAAGTTAGGTTTTTTTAATGTCTAAGTACATTGTACCTATTCATATATCTTTAAGATTTCATTATCTGATAGCGTATTCAAATCCTAGTTACAAAAACAGGCCCTTGACATAAAACAATTTGAGAAAGGTTGCTGCTGTGGAGATAACCGTGGCTGTAGAACAAAGATAAGACGAGAGATTATAAAAAATACCTACGCCACCGTAGCGGGTATTGTTAAAGAATTGGTTGGATCGCGCGAATTTAAGGAAATATGAAGCAGTTTTGAATTTTAATTTTTTGGTATTGAATAATATGGTTGGATATTTGTTACTCAATCACGCGTAAATCGTTAAACAGATTTGGATGAAAATTAGCATATATAAATAGATAATTTTCTGGATTAACACATAGGATAGTTTTTCTCATGGTAATATATTCCCTTGGGATAATTTAACGGTAAAAATTATAATATACATATACTACATATTGTAAAGTCACTCTTGATGCGAGCAAAGCCACGCGCCGAGGTTAGTCCTTAATACGTGTTACTAAAACCTAAAAAGTAAGTAAATTAAAGATGGAATATTGGAAAATTTTAAGCTTTTGCCCAGACAATGCGGCCATGAATTAAAAATCAAGTTAATTTATAAAATAATACAAATCACTATAAAAATGGTAAAATTTGACAGGTATTGCGTGAGAGTTCAATTTACAATTGACAGAATTAGGCGATACATCGCGGCAATCCATTATTATTTTAAAATGGAGGAAATGATGGGATACCCATTACATTTTGATTTTAGAGCAATAAGAACACATTCTAAAGTTTAATCTTATATTGAGGTTAGTAGTGGAAAACGGTTGTGTCTTTACTTCAATTCAATTTCAAAATATCTCTATTATACATAAACATGAAGTAGTACAAACCAGTGTTATTTCTTATATCCTAGGAGTACAATAATAATAAAAAATAAGTTCGTTTATCAAGCTAATATGCTCATTTAAACTAATATCAGGAACATCATCTAACTTAAATAGGTGATAAATTAGCAATAACATTTTATATATCTTAAATTCTTAACACTTACGTAAGCTTTAGAATGAACATTACGTTTAAGAAAGGAATATGCACATTAATTGTATGACCAAAATGAAGGTAGTTCGACATTGACACAATATCAAGCGCACGACGCGCGAAGCTGACTGATCACAGTAGCAACATGAGCTCGTCGTGTATTTATCACACACACAATGTGTCTTTACTGGTGTTGAGCTATAACATATAGTTGGGAGCTATCACTATTTACGCGAGGGAACCCTTTATGGTTACCACTCGGCCGGGCGGGCAGAATGTTTATACAAAACTAGTCATGGGGACTGCTGGTCCAACAGTAATTATAAAAATCTTTGACCACAATTTTGATACACACCTGCACTAGTAAATATGAATGATCCAACCACAAATTAACCATAAAACATTTTATTATTAAGTTTTAATATTAATTTATTATTATACGAACAGTATACCCGTTGGGAATATGCCCATAATTTAGTCTTTAGTGATGAATATAGTAATTCGTGGTTAATTATTATTATTGTTTAGAAGCGACTTTTTGTGTTGTACCGCTTGCCTATTATCCAATTCATTATTATTTTAAATAATATTATCTGGATTTTCAAACTTAACTGGCAAAATATCAATTTGTTGCAACTGCATCTGAGCTTCGTCGTCCAAAGGGATAACGATTATTCTCAAGATATTCACCCGGGCTGGGTGCTGGCAGTTGGATGGTAATAACAGCTTATATTAATGCTTGTGATAAAGGTCCATAACATATGGGGTCGATAGAAAAACGCTATACAATACGTATGTATATTCTAAAGATTTGCATTATGTAATATTTTTTTTTCTACAGTTGTTGTTTTGTTTACGCGAGTAGGTGTTACATATATGAAATAAAACTTTTAATTTTTAGTCCTCCTGTGACCACGTACGCTAAAAAGTGTTCGAAACATTGGGAAATTAAAAATCAAAAACAATAAAGGTAAAATCCGTAAAATTACTTTTATTTCACCTATCTATATGGCTATTACGAAGCCGCAAAGTTATTTAGATTGAAAATAGATCTTAATTGCGCTGGAGATTTTATTTTTCGAAATAGTAATAGTACTTTACATTTTTATTGTACTTTTACTTACAAGATGCCTAATATGGTAGCTATTTATTAAAACAGCATAGGGTTAACTTCGACTGTTGCGTACACTTGGATGAGTTGTAGTTTTCACATTAAATTATATCTTGGTCTAGCTACTAAGGCTCTTTCTTTAGAAGATTGCAATTATTCATTATTATTTCTACTGTAAATAAAGTATTATTTGCACACGCAGCAAATTAATCCAGAATTTTAAAATGTGCCGATTTCGGAACTTCATCGGGATTTTTTTTTTGTAAATATGAATATGAAATATTTTATTTAAATGGTGGTAAGCATTTTAGATATTTTTAATTTCAGATAGGTTTTAAAAAATGGATGTTTTATATAGTTTTTGATATTAAATTAATTGTTTTGCCTTCCGTTTTCGTTCCTTAATGTTTATAGGGTCAACGCACTATCTTTTTCCCATATTACAGGAGAAAAAAAAACGAAAAATTTCTACACAGGTTTTTTTGCTAAGTTTCACGGACAATAAACTGGACCAATATTAGAGCAAACCATTTAGATAGGATACGATTATCTTTTTAGATGTGTTCTAATTCGTATGAACAATAGTTTTGCTTATGATTAAAAACTCCATAAAATCTTGACTATAATTATTACATTTAAAATAAAACTATTTTATAGATTTTATCGGGTTTGCATTTATTTTTTAATTTCCCGAGGACTGACCTGGACTGAGTCCTAAGACTCGGTCCTCCCGTGACCATTGAACGCTGTAAAATGTTTGAAACGTTGTGATATTAAAAATAAAATACAAACGCCATACAATCCGTAAAAATACTCTTATTTCAAAAGGGCAATACTCGCGTAAACATCAGATATCATTATTTTAGTTCAGATATCATTATTTTATTTCAGATATCATTATTTTAGTTAGTTAAAGTAGATATGTTGGTTTGGTTACAACTGATATTTTGGATGACGTCATAACCGTAGTCGTTATAATATCATAATATTTTATCTTGTCTTCTATGTATTACATTAACGGCAATAATCGAACATTTTTTCTTTCTACAAAAACCTATTAGTGATTTTTTGCCTACACCGTTTTTCCATATTAAGCTAACTATTTTTTTTTTATTTACATCTCACATACGCACTTCTTCCTCTAATATAAAGCTAATTGCCTAATGTTTTATTTTATCTAATTTCTTTAAATTTTTACTATAGACTAATGAAAGGCTAAGTAGTAAAAAATAACTTCTGGTATTTTTTTTAGCCTGTATAGGTCATAGTATTCGGCAAAGGCCTCCCCCTTTAGATGTAAATACATCAACTATACTAGGCCGCTAAACGAGTTGAATAAGTTGTGTTCAATGAAATGAATAGTTTTTTTTTCAAATTCTTGGAGAATATTCTCCCTTAAAATCTTATCTTTAATCGTATTTTATGAGTGTCGTGGCGAAGGCAGTAGTTACAAATTGTGTTCTTAATAAGTTACCTCACGTAAAATTACTTAAATAAATTATTAATCCATATCCATATTTCTCTCATCACCTTGATGAGAGAAATTCAGTAACAGCATTAAATATGATCTATTTAAAATTATACTCTCTTTGATATTCCCAAGAACTTTTTTTTTTTCACTTACACTTATACATATATGGTTATATACTTGGCTTGTCTAACGGAAAGATAATTTTCTAATTTTTTTTTTTATATCCACTAATATTTCCAGTACAATTGCCTCAAATAGCTTTAAATAAAAACGAAACGGGCCTATTTAAATATGAGTTTTATTACGGTAAATACACATATCGAATTAGCCTCATTTTGTTTTGTATATTATTATTGCGAACTTTTTTTAGAACCCCAAAGCGCTAAGAAAATAATTCTTGTATTACGAGGGGCTTTACAAACATATTATTAACGCAGACAGATTGCATAAGTATTAAGCGTAAGAATCGAATCCACGTCACTGGCATGCTACGTATCTTCTTCTTTCTCTTCTCTCTCTTCTTCTTTGGGTGTCAAGACAATTAAATCATCTCCCGGGACTGCCTGAGGGTCAAACCTCGGTGTCATTTATGGAGATGTTTACAGGGGTTACAATGATGGGATTAGTTGTAAAAAGGTCGGTATTTTAATCAGTACGCTATCTCTGTAGTCGAAATTATATTGTATTGTCATATAAGTCATATAGAATCAAAATCGGCAATTTGAACTTTGAATGAATTAAATAAATTCATACATAATGAATAATTATCGGGATTTGATACTGACTGATATTTTAACAAGATTTTTGACACCACATCATAAATTTTGACATTAATGAGGAAATGCAGTGCAGTTATTTTAAATTTCTTAAACGACACTAACCATAATCTACTTTTTTTTTTAAATTTACTAAACATGTATTCAAGAATTTTGATTAAAATATGTAATTTTAAAAATTTAGCGCGCGTTAAGTATCTTGTCGGATCTTCGCAGTTTATGGTCGTTTTCCGATCCGGAGGTAGATTAATTTAAATAGATTAAAAAAAGATTTAAAATTGTCAATGTGTAATTGTTTTTATGGCGTCTTATGCACAAAAAATAATTTTATTTAGTTTAATTTGAAGCTCAGTTTTATTTGCAGGTTTTGATTCTATATCACTCATCTATCTAACATTCGCATCAAGATGAAAACATTCATTATATTTTTATCAAATTATTGATGGTTACGCTGTAGCTACAGAGTCGCGTAGCGGCTACGCTATACATTTACGATATAATACGACGCTGCTATTTAGCTGACGTGATGTACAGAGAGCTTGGTGTCAGAAATGTTACGGAACTCCCTTAACAGAATCCGATATGAAAATTTAAAATAATTTTAGATATAGACCGACTCTGAAAGAAACATATTACGTTGTAGTATTCACCACATTTTAACTTAAAAATTTAGTCAAATGTTACTTTTTATCTTCTTTTTAAATTAAAACGAAATTAGCCGGTATTATAAGATACTTTGATTAATTTGATATTCATAATCGTGACTGAAACCATAATGTTATTCTAATATACGATATCCAGATTCGAAACTTCATACACGCAACATCTTTATTTGGTACGTGCCTACGAGTGCTACACACGTCAAATGATTGTTAGCACTCCACAAAAACGTAGTCCTCTGAATTTTAATTAACAAATTTTTTACGCTCTATGCAATAGACGTAAGACCGATTATTTGTTTTATTAAGTTTTTTATAAAACCTATAACATTTACATATGTACATTAGCTATGTGGTACCGGCTGCAAATACTACCAACCCTTACTTTGCTCGTGGATGTCGTAAAAGACGACTAAGAGCCCTTATAAGACCTGGGCAAACTCCATCTGATACCGTTTGGTTAACAATTACATTCCCAATGAGGGTTGGCGTCTGGCAAGCGGCCGGTCATAAAACTATTGCCAATAATTTTTACAATATGTACTACGAGTATAACAGAAGAGTACATAATATTGTATTGACCCCAAGTAATTGGGATAAGAGTAGGAGAATGATGATGTAACAGGGGGGGTTAATACAATCTCTGCAACACTACTATACAGTGTTATTTATGTTTATAATTAAATATCAAAGTTTATAATTAAATATCAAATCATAAGGTGATTTCTATGCAGTTTTAGTAATATCTCATGGAAATTGTTTATTCGTGTAAGAACGAAACAGACCAATAAACAAATTATGAAAGAATAAAGTCTGAAATATGAAAGAATAAAAGTCTTGTTATCTTTTATAGATGTATGTATTTATAAGTTATTAGAGTTAAGGCCACGCTGTTGACAATTTTCTGTCTACAGCCGCGGGTCGGTCTGTCCGGGGTAGTACCACACTCTCACATAAAACGCAGTCTCAGCGGTGGTAATGTGTTGTGTTTCGTTCAGTGAGTGCGAAAACTGAGAGCTCAACTTTCTGTGTAGGTTTGGGGTTTTCATTGGTAGACAACGGTCTAGCCATACCCCTTATACGGCAAAGGGCTATGGACGGCAGTAACATCATCAGGCGTGCTGTTCGCTTGTTTGCCACCACAAGCAAAAAAAAAAAAAGCTACGTTATGTAGTTAGTTAGCTGTTAGTTATACAGTTTATTCTATGACATTACTCATGGATATGTAAACAAATACAAAAATTTAAAACTTTTTAGAGGTAACTTTAGTAGGGAACCGAGTTATATTATTTTAAGTTTGAAACAAAATGTCCTTACAATATTTTAAAAAAAGGGCCACAGTTTTTCTTAACAGCTATACAATTTTTGTTACATTCATTTTCAGTTCACATACCTTGTGGTGATGGATCTAATCTTACTAGATTTTTTTTTATTAGATAAATTGTTGGTCCACAGACTTTTGTCCGTGCCTTTTTTGTGTTGTATATTTTAGTCGTTATGTTGAAGTTGAAGTTATATAATTAAATTTTTCTATATCACCATTATCGTAGGAGTAGTAAAAACCTACTGAGCGATGATCAAGAAAATAGATATTGCTCTATCCTGAGAAATTCGTTGTGTTATTGTAACGAAAACTTCTTTTTCTCAAATATGCTTGGAAATTTGAGCATTATTTTGACATCCTTCTTCGAGATAAATCGAAATTGCTGTACTGACCAAATACACGTGGGCAGCGGCCGAAAAACATGGATGAAAATCCATATCTGTCGTGAATTCCAAGCGGCCAAATAAATACCTATATATCTAAATTCATATCTATCGTGTATTTTAAAAATGGAACGATTTGTTACTTCAAAATATGGTAACCAGATAAACTTATCAGGGTTTTATTTAAATTTCGAACTGGCTTGAAAAAGAAACCTATTTGATAATGAAAAAAAAACAAATGAACCCTTTAGCACGTGAAAAATGTTCATTGTTCGTCATGTATACAGTTCTACTTAATACTACTTAGTTTTAATTTCCGCGCATTATTTGAGAAAAGCACTATACAAGCCTTGGCCACAACTAGGAATTGATGGACTTACGTATGTGTGCCTCGATACGCCTCGGCCCACATTTACACGTTCGTTCATCAATGCCTCCTTTGCTGGCCGCTGCAGTAATGTACTATAACATCACTGTGATTTTAAACTCAATGAAACGGAAAAGCGAATGCTAAATAGAGACAAACATATAGAATAAGGCTATGTAGGAATGAGTTAGAATGTAGATATACAATTTTATTATGTTCGTCTATTTCTCTAGGTCAAATGACTTTCGCAAGCTCCGTTTACATAATAATATGTAAGTGTATCACTTCTAATTAATTTAAATGTCAAGCTAACATATATAATATAATACTAGCTTTTGCCCGCGACTTCGTCCCCGCAGAAATCATCTCTGACAGAGTTAAATAGAAAAAGCAATGCAAGGTGTTGAAGGTTTGTCGCTAGGACGATAATCAACAGCGTCAGAAACTGGGATGCGGTCGCCGTCTTCTGCGAGTTAGTTATCTAACGGAATTAGGCAATAGGGTAGGTCCGAGAGAAAATACTCTAGGTTGACACGCTCTACCGTCGGTGCTTTGGGCGGCGCAAGCGTGAGTACCTGTATTGAGGTTCACTGCATGAGGGCTTCGACTCGAGATGATACCCGATTGCGGTGGCCCGCTTGCACAACGTAGATGTACGTGTGCGGCGCGCGTGTGTCTATATACCATAGCCGGTCACTAAGAAAAAAGGTGGTTCAAAGTTCTATTCATTCTACAAATTATATTGCCTTTAATATACTATTTACGGTATGACCATGGGATAAAAATATAATTATCGCCACCCTTTATTTAACTGTTTTGTTTCACCAGCAGAGTTGCGACCCCGTTAGATATGATTTATTATTTGAGTGAACATTTTTGAAGCTAAACTTCTCACCGGAACTGGCCGCCACAACGGCACTGGTGCGGTGTTGATGGAGAGGGAGAGAGAAACACGTGTTTATTTATTTTTACCAAAGAATATTTGTACGTAATTTGAAAAGAATCGATAAAGAAATTTTCTCCCCATACACACTTTGCCGCTTTGTTACAACCCTTCGGGGCGGAATTCATAAAATCCTTTCTTATTGAATCTCTATGTCATTAATAGAAACGTGCTTCAAAATTTAATGTTGCTAGCTTTAATAGTTTCGGCTTGGCGGTATTGAGTCGTTCAACCCGCTTCACAGGCCTAATTTACACAACCAGAGGGTGGAAATTGACAAATGCCGGATATTACCATAGAATATTTGATTCGACTCGTAATTTGAAAAGAATCAATAAAGATTTTTTTCTCCCCATACAAACATTGCCACTCTGCTCCACCTTAGGGGTATAATTTCGTAAAATCCTTTCTTAGTAAATCTCTACGTCATAGAAAGAAACCACTGTCAACATTTCAAGTTGCCAGCTTCAATAATATTGGCTTGGCGCTAATGACTTAATGAGTCGTCCAACCCGCTTTGCAGGCCTAATTTACACCGCCAGAGGGTGAAAATCTACAAATGCTGAAATACGTGTTTATTTATTTTTTACTGAAGATAATGTGTACGTAATTTGAAAAGAATCGATGAAGATTTTTTCGCCGAGCATTTTTTAAATTGACATAACTTTTTTATTTATAAACCAATTGACGTAAAATAAAGCCTAAATGTTAAGTGAAGCTTACCACAACATATGAAGTAGTGAAAACCGCGTCTAAATCGAATAAGCCATTTGTGAGATTAGCGTGCACAAACGCACAGACAAACAGATAAACAGACAAAATTTTTAAAAATAATTGTTTTGGGTTCTATTTGTGTTGATAAAGGTCCCAGTAATATTTTTCTCATATATTTTCCATGTACAGACAGCGATTCGTTACATTTTTATTATATGTATAGATTATATTATATTATTATTATTTATTTTTATTTGTATCTCCTATTATTTTAAATATTATTGATATATTATATTATTATTTTTATATGTATAAATGAGGGCATTAAAATATTATTGCCTGGAGATAATAGAGTAAGAATAATTTCTGATGTTTCGAATTAAAACGAATTCTAGCGCGTTTGTATTGCGATATTGATTTCAGACACCTTCATACTCCGTGACTATAAACGGTGTAAAGTGTTCGAGACGTCGGGCAATTAAAAATCAAATACAAACGCGATACAATCCGTAAAAAATGTTTTATTTCGGAAGAGTAAGAATATATACAATGTAGGGACGAATTAGCCTTTCCCTTTCCACAGGGGTCACAATAGAGAACTAAGATAAATATATCTACTAACAATAGTACACAATAGAAAAAAAAAACCAAACAAACTTATGCCGTACTGTATAACGTAGGGATTCTTGTAGTGATGGAGTAAGGATACAATTTGAGAGCCCCGTTTCGTGCTCATGGATGTCTTAAAAGGCAACTAAGTGATGTGATATGCAGATAACATATATTATATGTAAGAGAAGGGAATGTTCCGATGGTTCGAACATGTGGAAAGAATGCCGAACGAACGTCTTGTTAAGGACATATGCAATGCGAAAGTGGAAAGATGTAGGTACCGGGGTAGACAGACTAACCTACCTAGACCAGATTAGTCACGTACTGAAGGAAGGTGGAGTCAAGAGTCTCCGAAACCGGCGAGCATGTATGAAGAGAATTGTGAATGTTGAGGAAGTGAGTGAAGTATCCAAGGATAGAGTTCTCTGGCACTCTGTTCTCTCTGCCTACCCTGCAAGGGATATGGTGTGATGATATGTATGTATGTATGTAGAAGGAGAGCTAGAAATAAAACCCTGTACCAACATGTCTGAGCGTGGTATATTAGGTGAATTTGCTGCCCATTGTGGAGGAGACTTTAGTCCAAAAGTGGGATGCATATGAGCTGAGATGATTATGAATGAAATTAGTTTTTAATATACTGCGTATGAAATATAAATAAATTTTCAACTTTCATAATTATAACAATTTTACAAATATAATTTATAAAATACAAAAACATACTTTTATAATAATTCCATTTTCTTTTAAAAATAAAATTCTCGTAGATACGCTGCTGGCAATGAGCACTTAGTTTGTTCTTGTAACTTTAGTACCACATAAAATGTGTTATTTAAAGTGAACATTTTCTGGTTTAACTATTTCATTACTGCGAAAGCAAATTTGCAACAAGCTTACAATGTGGAGAATTTTGTTTTTAGGGTTCCGTATCTTGCAAGGAAAAAACGGATCCATTATAGGATCACTATGTTGTCCGTCTGTCTGTCTGTCAAGACAAGCAAGAGGTATCAAGCAGAAATTTATATCAAATACGCAAGTCCCTTAAAGCTTAACAAAATCAAACTTCTATGTCAACGCAATCAAAAGAAACAGCAATTTAAGTCACATACTTATTTTGAAACTCGTAACTGCTCGCAAGGGAATCGAAACCCAAAGGTTACTTCCAATCGACCTAGAATCTTGAAATTTGATATGAAGTAATGTTTTGTAGCACATATAAAGGAAAGTTTCGAAAACCTTAAATTTTTAGTTACATCATATTTTTTTTTATATAGGAAATGGTACAAAACCCTTTGTGCGCGAGTACTGTTTGTTTTAAATTATTTTATATTTGCTGAGCCTTTATTGAAGTCTAAACTAGACAGTTTTAATATATTATAATTTCTATACAACTGCAGACTTGCACAACCCATATGTGTAATGATATTCTAGGAATACACTAGATGACAGATTATTTGTGAGTATTTTTTTTAATGAAGACAAAGCCCTGTATTAAGAAAATAATCATTGTATTGCTGGGGATTTTACCGTTTAGTGACGGAGTAAGAATACGATTCATCACCCCTATCCTGCCCGTGAATATCTTGTGGATGCCGAAGGCGGCAATAAAATAAAAAGAAAATGAATAAGGGATATAGGGCTAAAGGGATATAACATGAATGTAACATGTAACAATTTAAGAGGAGGAAAACTTGAAATAAAAACCCTATTTTAATACGTCTGATTAGTGTAGTATAGTAGCTTAATTCCCCTCCTATTATGAAGAAGGCAGAACCCTAGTAGTGGGAATTATATGAGGTTAGAAGATAATGATAACGATAATGATTTAACGAACACAAATTACATCCAGATCGGCTAACAATTTTTAGAGAGCGAATCATTATCCTGCTAGGGCATCTAATCCACAAACCTACTTTTTTTTTGTCGTGGACTATGGATGCATCTCGCCCCGCCAAATCAGTCCGGGGTGATGGAGGTGGCGGCGCACGATCCTATAGACCCACCATGCAAACTCCTCTCTTCGCCGTGCGAGCGGGCCATCGGTTCCCGAATCTTTGTCTTCGGTGGCCGTCTAATCCACAACCCTAGCATACGGTTGGCTTCTTAACTATTACTTGCGATGTTAATAGACCTTTGTTCTGCTGCTTTTGCATATGCATAACATCCATTTTGTAAGTTTTAATGAAACATGTTGTTGAAAGCTAAGTAATAATAAAGTTAAATCATTTTTAAATAAAATAAGTAATCCAAACTTTACTTACACTCTATCAAGATATTCCTCGTATTAGAAAATCGAACAAGCCAGCGTTTTTTCTGTGTGAAACACCAAAATATTGCCGACGATGTCAGTCAACCTCTACAGGCGTGACTACGGTAAAAACATAATTAGGACACATCAATCTTCTTTCAATGCAGCGAAAACTCTTAGTGTAAGTGGATTCGCATTTGTTTATGTCGTAATCCTACTAATATTATAAATGTGAAAGTTTGTAAAGATGTTTGAATATTTGCTATTGAATTACACGGTTTTTTTTTCATGCATAAAAATTTGAACAGATAAAACATTTTTTGGTTTAAGACATTTTATATTTTCTCTAATTTCATTTAATATTTACCGTAGCGTCGTAGACTAGTGAAATGCTAATTCGTAAAAAAATAGCTTCTGATACTTCTCTAGCCTATATAGGTCTCACTATTGGGAAAGTGCTGTTAGGTGTAACCAGAACAACTACATTAGTCTCGCTAAACAAGTTCAATGAACTGTATAGTTCTTCCGTTTTATCAAGTTCTTGCAGAATATTCTCCCTTAAAATTTTATGTTTTAGCCGTATTTTAGTGGCGAAGGCAGTAGTTAAAAATAATAATTAAAATAATAGTAAATACAAATAATAAGTGTAGTATTTCAATAATTATAATATATGTCTATCTATACATATAATAAAAATGTAACGGATCCTAGCTATACCGGCCTAGCTATACCCCTGGTATAGCAAAGGTCCATGGGCAGTAGTGACACTTACCATCAGGTGTGTTGATATCTCGTTTGCATAAGCAATAAAAAATCTATTTTAAATTATACTCTCTTTGTTGTTCCAAAGACATTTTCACACACACTCATATAACATTTATCATTCTCCTACTCTTATCCCAATTACTTGGGGTCGATACAATATGTACTCTTCTTAGAAGTACATATTGTAGATTATAGGCAATAGTTTTATGACCGGCCACCTGCCTGACGTCAACCCTCCTTAGGAATGTAATTGTTGACCAAAAGGCATCAGATGGAGTTGGCCTAGGTCGTTATAAGGCTTTTAGTCGTCTTTTATGACACCCACGAGCAAAGCAAGAGTTGATAGTATTCGAAGCCGCTACCACACAGCATGCACACTCATATTACATCTATCTATATCTATCTATACATATAATAAAAATGTAACAGATAGCTGTCTGTACATGGAAGATATATGAGAAAAAATATTACTGGGGCCTATATCAACACAAAGAGAACTCAAAACAATAATTTTTAAAATTTTTGTCTGCTTATCTGTTTGTCCCGGCGTATGTGCACGCTAATCTCAGAAACGGCTTATCTGATTTAGATGTGGTTTTTGGTAATATATTGTGATAAGCTTCACTTAACATTTAGTCATTATTTCATGTCAATTGATTCATAAATAAAAAAGTTATGCCTATTTAAAGAATGCTAGGAGAAAAAAATCTTTATCGATTCTTTTCAAATTACGTACAAATATTTTTCAGTAAAAATAAATAAACACGTGTTTCAACATTTGTCAATTTTCATCCTCTGGTGGTGTAAATTAGGGCTGCGATGGTGGGTTGAACGACTCATTAGCGCCAAGTCGATATTATTGAAGCTGTCAACTTGAAATTTTGACAGTAGTTTCTTTTTATGACGTATAGATTTATAGCCCAGTCAAATTAAAATTTTAACTTAAATTAATTCCGCACAGAAATTTTATTTTTGCAATCGTTAGGGGGTCCCTCTGGTAGTTTAAATCTCGATTTTCGACCGAACTTTGTTTCAGACCATATTTTCTCTAAAGTTGAAAATAAACAAAATACAGCGACATTTTCAGAAGAATGCTTTTTTTATTGATAACTCAAAAAATATCGATCCTCCAAAAAAGATATGAGATCAAAATTGTAGAGAATTAAATTTTCTATAACTTTTGTGTTTTGTATTTTCACCTAAAGTCAAAAATGACCGAGTTATTCGCCAAAAACTCTTTTTTGAAAAAACCACAATGGCGGCTAAAGCACACCCCCTAGGCGGTCGAAAATCGAGATTTAAACTACCAGACCCCCTAACGATTGCAAGAAAAAAAATTGCTGTGCGGAATTAATGTAATTTCACGTTGAATTTCGGTCAAATTTGACTGGGCTATTAGTAAGATAGGATTTTACGATATTACTAAGGGGTGGAACAGAGTGGCATAGTTTGTATGGGGAGAAAAACCCTATATAGATTCTTTTTAAATTATATACAAATACTCTTCTGTAAAAATAAATAAGCATGTGTTTCAACATTTGTCAATTTTCACCTTTTGGGGGTGTATATTAGGCCTGCGAATCTGGGGTGCTAAGTCAGAAACCTCCCCGTGGTGCACCCTGGGCACGAGCGACCATTCCTTGAATACTTGCTATCACTGGAATTGTCGCTCGTGGCGAATATCTGACATGGTAGGGTAGGCGTTCGTTTCTCTTCTGAGGATGAGATAGTCTCCCTGGGAGGTTAGCCTGGATGGGCTGCAGGGCTTGGTCGGCATCTCGGACATATTCTGAGTAGTGGCGACGCAAGTCTTAGGCGGCGGGTGCGACTGGTTGTGGAGACACTACCAGGCGCACAGCCTTCGGGCACCGTCGGCGAACTCGTCGGAAGGCGAGGGGCTTGCCTTAATTGGCTGGCCCGCGTGGAGTACACCACAATAAAAAAACCTCAAAGTGTCAAGGTGTCGACCGTTCCGCCTTGAGACGCCTCTTGTGGGTGGTTGATGGAGTGCATCAACCGGCTAGAGGTCAACCGCGGATACCTCCCGACCTCCGTGTGTATTAAATCGGGTTGCCTGGGCATCGGGGTCCCTGCACAGGTGGACTTTTAGTTACTCTATACTCGTGGGATCAAATATGGATACACTTAAAACTAACAATAATAATAATAAAAACGACAATGAGAAGGAGGCGCATAACGCGAATAAGGATGGAAAAGAGATGGAGACTGGAGGAGATATGCCCCCGCCTGTTCAAGCATCGGCAAGGGCTCGCGGCGCCACTGTCAGTGGCAAACGTGGTGGGCGTGGCTGCAAGCAGAAGTTTGGGGGTTCCGAAACGGAGTCAGAACCCCGACCCAAAGTGAGCACGGCCCAGAGAGGCAAGGCGAAAGCCAAAGGCCATGCTGCCGGCCTATCTCGGGCGCGGAAAAAGCTGGCCCAAAAGGACCCAATGGCCGAGGATGGGGATGATATACAAAGTCTCTCGGATACGAACAGCGCACCCTCCATGGCCTCATCCGTAGCTGATGAAGGGCTAAATGAGGAGCAGCTGGCCTTGCTGGGCCCTACTGATATCAAGGGATTCGGTCTCAGCAGGGTTGCCGAGATAAAGCGGGCGGTGAGGACTTCTGGTCACCTTAAAGGGACACACCAGAAGATCCTGTGTGAGAGTGCAGATGCGCTGATGGCATGCATCAACACTCTCACGGTGCGCTCTGAAGCGGATGAGTTGCGCTCGCTTCGCAGAGATGTCACTCGGCTCAGAAAAGAGAATGAGGCCCTCCAACAAGAACTAAAAGCCCATCGTAGGCAGTTCGAGGAGATGAGGGTCTCACAGCCGGTGACACCTGCCTCTGTACCAAAGGTGGATGTGATGGAAGATTTGAAGTCCTCTTTAATAAAGTCCCTGGGGGATATGATGGCTGCTCGATTCGCAGCAATCGAGGACCGTCTCCTCCCCGCCAAGACCATCCGTCCGCCCCTGGCTGCGGATAAGAGGAAGAGTGCAACGTCCGCAGGCACCATCGCCCGTACAACGGCATTGGTGCTTCCCGGACAGCTGGTCACCGGCTCTTCGGGCGCTACTTCACCGGCCCAGTCCACAACCGTAGACAGCTGGGCCACAGTTGTGAGAAAGAAGGGTAAGAAGAAGAAATCCTCCCCATCTGCGCCACCCTCCGCGGCTGTTGTGTCCTCCGTGGTCCCCGCTCCGGCTGCTTCGACGCAGAAGAGGCTAATGTCGGCGCTCGCTGCCCCACGTTCCCCGGCTGTAATTTTGAAATTGCACCCGGAAGCCGAAAAACAGGGAGCGACGTATGCCGACGCAATGCTTCGTGCCGAGCAGGCTGTAAATCTTCAGGAGATGGGGATCAAAGAGGGCCTTAAAATGAGGCGCTCAGTGACTGGGGCTAGGATACTACAGCTGCCCAAATCCCAGTCGGCAGAGGTTGCCGACCAACTGGCGGTGAGTTTGCGCACAGCGCTCGCAGGAGTGGCTGATGTCATCCGCCCGGTCAAACGGGCTGATCTCCGGGTGACCGGGATGGACGACTCCGCCTCGGAGGAGAAAGTGCGTGCGACAGTTGCCCGTACATGCAGCTGCGATGTCGCGGAGGACCAATTCAGCGTGGGCCCCGCGGTATGGGCATGGTAAAAGTCCCTTGCCCCGTCGCCGCCGCAAAAATGCTCGCCGATTCGGGCAGGCTCCTGGTCGGCTGGAGATCGGCTGGGGTCCAGGTGCTGGAGAACCTCCCATTGAGGTGCTTCCGGTGCCTGGAGCTGGGTCATACGGCTGCGCTGTGCCCGTCTGCTGTCGACCGCTCTGCACTTTGTTACAGGTGCGGCGACAGCGACATAAATCGGTTGTTTGTGTGGCAACGCCGCGCTGTGCGGTATGCGCCGCCGCTGGTTGCTCTGCAGAGCACACGATGGGAGGGCGGCTCTGTAAAGCCCCCTCATCAAGAGGCAAGGTGGCCCACGAACCTCGGGCCACCACATCAAGCCAGACAACCCAGGAGGGAGCCGAAATGTCGACCTAAATGGGAGACAAAGTACGCTTCCTCCAGGCGAACTTGAACCACTGCGCCGGGGCTCAGGACCTGCTACTGCAGTCCATGGCGCAGTGGGACATAGATCTGGCTGTGGCCTGCGAGCCCTACTTCGTCCCCCACTCACCCAATTGGGCAGGGGACAATAAGGAAGACGTGGCTGTCCTGTCCAGAGGTTGTGCCGGCCCTACCCTCTCTACACTGGAGAAGGGCAACGGATACGTTGTGGTGGGGTGGCGAGACTCCGCCATTATTGGCTTGTACTTTTCCCCCAACCGCGGGCTGGCGGAGTTTGAGTTATTCTTAGACTCCGTTAGTGCCGCGGTTCGTCGTCAGTCGCCGAGGCGAATTGTTGTCCTCGGCGACTTCAACGCGAAGTCTCGTGCGTGGGGAAACCCCACCACAAACGCTAAGGGCACGGCCGTCGAGAGGTGGTCCTTGCTCTCTGGTTTGTCCCTCCTGAACAGAGGGACGGTCCATACCTGCGTGCGACATCGAGGTGGGTCCGTGGTGGATCTATCGTTCGCCAGCCCCGGTGTCGCTCGCGGAGTGAGCGACTGGAGAGTGGAAGAAGGGGTGGAGACTCTTTCGGATCACCGCTACGTGCGATTCGAGATCTCCGCCCCCAGGGGACCACCAGAGCCCCGGCGCGGAAGGAGGGTCAGGCTCCCAAAATGGGCCCTTGGGCAATTCAATCCCGAAATGGCTAGGGAGTCTGCCATAGTACAGCGCTGGAGCGGGGCAGGACGCCTACCCACAGATGTGGAGGGGCTTGCAGGCTACATAAGGAGTGCCCTGGAGGCAATTTGTGATGCGGCGATGCCGAGGGCTCGGCGGAGGCCGCCGCGTCGTCAGGTGTACTGGTGGACGCCCGAGATTGCTGATCTCCGGGTGGCCGCCAACCGAGCGCGGCGTGCCTACGTCCGATGCCGACAGCGAACTAACCGGGACGACGTCCTTGAGGGTCAGCTGCGGATGTAGTATAAAACCAGCAAGAAAACTCTGCAGCTGACCATCAGCCAGGCGAAGGAGAGGGCCCGTGAGGAACTTCTTACGGGCCTCGACAGGGATCCGTGGGGGCGCCCATATCAGCGGGCGCGCAACAAACTACGCGCCTGTGGCGCCCCCGTCATTGAATCGATGGATCCGGTTCACCTGTCGAGTCTAATGGGAGAACTGTTCCCGCGCTCCGTGGGACACGTTCCTCCCCAAATGGCACCTCGGTTGGTGATAGAGGTGGGGACTTTAGCCCCACTCATCACTGACCAAGAAATGGAAGTGGCCCTCTCCCGTTTTCGGGGCAAGAGGAAATCGCCTGGTCAGGATGGCGTCCCGGGGCTTGTGCTCGGCGTCGCCGCTGAATACCTCAGAGATGGGCTCCGGGAACTGCTCAATGCGTGTTTGAGGTCCGGGCAGTTCCCGGAGCAATGGAAGTGGGGCAAGCTCTGCTTGTTGCGGAAGGAGGGTTGGTCAGCTGACTCCTCTTCTGCATACAGACCGCTAGTGCTGCTGGACGAGACGGCCAAATTGTTCGAGAAGGTGTTCGCGGACCGTCTTGCCCGGCACCTCGAGGAGGTCGGGCCGGGACTGTCGGAGAGGCAATATGGATTCAGAGCCGGCCGGTCTACTATTGACGCACTGGCCACCCTAAAGTCCTTGGCCACCGATGCAGTGGCCAAAAAGGAAGTCCTCCTGGCAGTCTCACTGGACATAAAGAACGCCTTCAACAGCCTTCCGCATGAGACCCTGAAAGAGGCGCTCCTATATCATGGAGTGCCACCGTATCTCCGAAGGTTGTTGGAAGCTTACCTCGAGGGAAGGCACGTGCTCTGGGAGGGGGGTGACGGGCGCATTCATCGCCATCGGGTGGAGTGCGGTGTTCCACAGGGTTCGGTACTCGGTTCGATCCTGTGGAACGTCGGATTCGACTGGCTCCTACGGGGTCGGCTTCTCGTCGGGATGGGGGTTATCTGCTATGCAGATGATACCCTCATCACGGCGAGGAGGTCCGACTTCCGGGGGGCTGCCCGATTGGCAGAGGAGGGGGTTGCGCTCGTCGTGAGCCGGATCGACATGTTGGGCCTGAGGGTCTCGGTGGAGAAAACTGAGGCCCTCTTATTTCATGGCTCACGTCGAGGACCCCCCCGAGGAGCACACATCAGCGTGTCTGGGGTTGCCGTGCCAGTGTGGGCCCAGATGAAATATCTGGGTCTGCACCTTGATTCTAGATGGAATTTCGGGCCACGCTTTGCCCAGCTCGTCCCGAGGCTCGTCATGACAGCCGCGGCGCTAGGTAGGCTTCTGCCAAATACTGGCAGTCCCGGGTCGTCCACCCGACGTTTATACGCCGGAGTTGTTCGGTCCATGGCACTGTATGGTGCCCCTATTTGGGCGGACTCCCTCACCGCCCGCAACAGGACTCTTCTGCGACGTCCACAGAGGGTCATGGCGGTGAGAGCTATCAGGGGTTACCGTACGGTGTCGTGGACCGCGGCGACATTGCTGGCGGGTGACCCGCCTTGGCCACTTGTGGCTGAGGCCCTGGCGGAGGCCTACCGGCTGCGCGTTGCGGCGCGGGCCGACGGCGAGCAAGTCTCCACAAGGGAACTGGGCAGAGCACTAGAAGTGGCCCGAAGGGGAGTCATCCGGCGGTGGAGAGAAGAACTGGAGTCCCCCGTTGCAGGGCGGGGGACTGTGGAGGCGGTTGCGCCGCATCTCCACCGCTGGATTAATAGAAGGCACGGCAGCCTATGCTTCAGGATGGTGCAGGTGCTTACCGGACACGGGGTCTTCGGTAAGTACCTGCACAGAATTGGAAGAGAAGGGACCCCAGGATGTCACGAGTGTGGCGCGCCATTAGACGATGCGCGTCACACTCTGGAGGTATGCCCCGCCTGGGGTCCCCAGCGCCACGTCCTGATGGCGGTCATTGGGAGAGACCTGTCTCTGTCAACCATCATCTCGAAGATGCTTGACAGCGACAGGTGCTGGTCGTCGATGGCCTCCTATTGTGAGGCCATCATGGAAAGGAAGGAGGCCGCGGAGCGGGAACGCGAGGCGCTTGCGTCCGCTGACTCAATCCGCGGCCGGCGACCGGGGAGGAGGAGGCGCCGTTATGCACACCTCCTTACACCGCCTTAAGGGTTGACAGGACGTGGCCAAAAGGCCAAGCGTTGGGTTGCTGGGGATCGAATGTAAGTAGACGATCTCTCTGGCGCCCCGTAAAAGCGCGGAAGGGGCCGCTGTGGTTTTAGTGGGTATGCCGGTCGGGCAGCTGACCGGCGAGTCCCACACTCTCCCCTCCGTCTCTCACCAGCGGGGGATAGCGCGTAAATGCGTTTCCTCAGCGAAAAAAAAAAAAAAAAGGCCTGCGAATCTGGTTGAACGACTAATTACCGCGGAGCGAAAACTACTAAAACTAGAAACATAAAATTTTGAAAGTAGCTTCTTTTTATGACGTAGAAATCCACTAGGAAAAGATTTGCCGAAATTCCACACCTAATGTAACAGAGGGGCAAAGTGTGTATGGGGAGAAAAATTCTTTATCGGTTCTTTTCAAATTACGTACAAATATTCTCCGGTAAAAATAAATAAACACGTGTTTCTCTCTCCCTCTTCATTAACCCCGCAACAGTGCTGTCGTGACGACCACTGCCACATAGTAGACGGCAATAGGTTATTGCCTTAGGGTTTAAGATACAGGTTAAGTTAGGTTCAGAAATGTTCACTCTATAACTCAAATAATAAATCATATCTAACGAAGTCGCAACTCTGCTGGTGAAACAAAACAGTTAAATAAAGGGCGGCGATAATTGTATTCTTATACCATGGCTATACCGTAAATAGGATATTAAAGGCAATATAATTTTTAGAATGAATAGAACTTTTAAACACTCTTTTTCTTTAGTGACCGGCTATGGTATATAGACACACCGCGCCCAATCCGTTCGAGGTGACGCGTGACCCCATAGTGCGCCGTACACGTACATCTACGCCGTGCGGGCGGGCCACCGCAACCGGGTATCATCTCGAGTCGAAGCCCTCATGCAGTGAACCTCAATACAGGTACTCACGCTTGCACCGCCCAAAGCACCAACGGTAGAGCGTGTCAACGTAGAGTATTTTCTCTCGGACCCACCCTATTGCTTAATTCTGTTAGACAACTAACTCGCAGAAGGCGGCGACCGCATCCCAGTTTATGACGCTGTTGACCATCGTCCTAGCGACAAACCTTCAACACCTTGCACTGCTTTTTCTATTTAACTCTCAGAGATGACTTCTGCGTGGACGAAGTCGTGGGCGAAAGCTATCTTAAATAGTTGTGAACAAAAAATAACGACAGTTTACTTTTAATGTGGAAGCCAATATATCCTAAATTATAAGCTCATATATGTCCCTTTGTTGGGCTCGAGCCTCCTTCACACTAGAAGAGAAATAGACCTACTACACCACGCTGGTTAGAAGTATTGGTATAAGGTTTTAGTTGAGTTTTCCTTCTCTTGCATAGATGTTATATGCATTTTTTTATCCCTTACTCATCTTTTATGATCTCCCACAGGTACAGGGGGTGGTGAATTGTATTTATACTCCGTTATCACGAGGAATTAGAGTATTTAGTTAATTCTTATCTAAAAAGTGACATTTGTCGCTTTTAATATTAAATGTAGATTTCAATATTTGGGAAAATATCACGATAAGATGGGAAGGCCGTATTGCGGACCTAAGTAATGACGCTTCAACATCGAATGCGCGACTGAGCGGCGCACCACGAATACGGAAGAGTTTAACGGGTCCTATATGTGACCGTTCAGATTGATTGGTACAATAGGTATGGCAGAAACGCCTGAACGCACGGAAATTTTTTCGACGTGCCATAAGGTCCATATAGTATACTACTCCACAGGTGACTTGCAAACTGTTTAACATAAGGTTATGCTCGTTTCGCCAGAGACCAAGGTGGTATAGTAAGTAGGTCAATATTACTCCTATTGTGAAGGAGTCCCGAGCCCAGAAGCATAACATATAAGTCGAGAATCGTCTCGACATCATCGAATGTACATTTGTTCTCGCGTGAATGTCAGAAATAAAAAAATAAAAAATATTAGTAATTCATTGTTCTGTATATTTTCCGTGTGGTGACGGAGTAAGACTACATTTCACTACTCCCTATACGACCCGCAGCTGTTGTAAAAGACGATTAAGGGATATAAAAGGCATATAACATCTATGGGAGAGAAAGAAAATTCAAAATAAAACCCTTTAGCGTGTATAGTGGTATAGTGGTCAGTTTCCTTCCCCGTCTCATTGTGGAGTGTAGCTCGATTCCAGCCGTGGGATGTATCTACGCCGAGATGTCTTGTATTAATCATCATTTCATCACTTATTTTAATAGTATATTCAAACCTTTTTGTTTGTTTTACCCTTATAGTTCTCATAGTTAGGCCTACACAGTCAACTCTTAAAAGGAGAGATTTCAAACAATCAACTATTTAAATAATGGGTCAACATTTACCAACTATATGAGACCCGTGAAATTAGTCTTGTACTTGAGATAAGTGAAATTGTCTCAAATTGTACATAAATACAGCATTAAAGTGTCGACTTCGGTTGTCTAGTAGCTTGTGACTATTGACTCACTCATTCCAGTCAGTACCTGTTCGATTCGAGAGTTATTAGGTTTCTCTGTCAGGAAAATCGTTAGTACATACCCGCACGATTTCTTGCTCTCAGCTCAGTTGAAAGCAATAAAACTGTGTCCTAGTACGTGACAATAAAATAAATATACATGAATATAGGTTTGTGTATGCCCAATTTTCTTGCCTTTTAAGAATAATGAGTTGAAATTATACATTAAACACTTTCATGCTGCCGTTTTATTTTTAAATTAATCATAAATCTAAGCCACTTTTTTTTGCGGCGGGTTATGTAATCTAAGCCACTATAACATATTCTTAGTCAAAATACAACCATAATTATAAGTTGCCATTCAATCATCGGTAATCATACAATTATACAGGGTGGAAGTGGACCGTTCCCGAAAACAAAGACAGGTGACCCTACTAGTCCTACTTGTAATGATAGGCTAGAAAAAAATCGATTCAGATGAAAAAAATTTTTTTTCCACAACGAATTTTAAGTTTTTTTTTCACCTACCATCGTATTAGGACAGCGCCATGTAACGATAATTCCATGAGTTCAACGACCTCGTGTGGTGAAAAATATTATTTTTTTTCATCCGAATCAATTTTTTTCTAGCCTATCATTACAAGTAAGACTAGTAGGGTTATCTGTCTTTGTTTTCGGGAGCGGTCCCCTTCCACTCTGTATAAGTATATAAGGAACAGTCATTTTCTAACAAAGACAATAGGATATTTGGACCATGATATGAAGTATAAAAAATTTATCATCATCTCAGCTCATATATTTCCCACTGTTGGGTTCGAGTCTCTTCTATAATAGAGAGAGGATTGATCTACTATACCATGCTAGGCAGAGGTGTTGGTATAGAGTTTTGTTTTGAGTTTTATTTCTCTTACATAGATGTTATAGGCGTTTTATATCCCTTAGTTGTCTCTTACGTTCATACATATATGAATTATATTCTTATTCCATCACCACAAGGAAATAATTACCGATAAATAAAATTATCATTTAAAGTAAATTACATTGTCTTTAAAAGACTAATTGGTATGATTGATAGACAAGGAAGAATATTGTTTTAAACTGGTAAGCTCGTTATAACTTACAATCAATTTACCCTCATTTGTACTAATTGTATTTATATAGCTTGGTAAAGTTTACTTTATAAAAATAAAAGATATTTATTTCTTATTTAACCTTGCTTGAGCAACGAGGTACTCCGATCAATATCTATTAAAATATGCTACACAAGAAAACATTCTGAAAACTTTTTCTTGAGTTTTTTTTTTGTTTGATATAGTCACGTGCATGAACATTAACAATTGACTGTAATTGATGTCGTAAAAACCAAATAACTTTTTTTTTAATGGAGCGGTGACATTTTCACTTGATGCTGTGTGTCTACCATAATATTTCCAAGGCTACAGGTAAGCAAAGGGTTGTAAATACAAACCAAAATCTTAAACACAAAATTTCTGCTCCTTTTTCTTAATGCTCTTTCACGTGTGTTAGCAAAAAAAAGATAAGTTTGCCCTACTTTATGTACATTAAGATACGGGCAGGATAAAATGATAACGATGTTATTTATATCTGTGTGATTTACTTTTAAATAGCTTCCGCTTGGCTTGATTACATATTCCGAAGATATTGTGAATAGATTGTTCTTTTAAAGATTTTTATTTATAACATTTATTTCCAAACAATTTTTATTTTTGTTCTTATTGAGAATTATCATTTGATATTGTAGGTATCCTAATCTTACGTCAGAATATTTCAATCTGTAGCGCAGTATAACCGATAATAAGACGCTATGATGTCACACTGATTTTATATTCATTTTATTAAATTCCATGAGCCTTAATTTTTGCTTACCAAGTTGCTTTTTTTATGCTCTAAAGTAAAAAAAAAAAAAACCTTGAAAGTGTGTTTGTACGACGAAAGGTTGTTGTTGTGTGTTGCGACTTACTTTTCCATAGAAGTCGTAAAACTACCTAAAGGAGTATTATACCAGCTTGGCTATTCGTTTATCAAGTGTGGATTTGAGTATTATCCCCCGTTGTGGAGAGGCTTATATCCAACGGTGGGCGTCAAATAGTGGCTGTAAAATAATTATTTTTCTGCTTTTCATCGCTACATTTAAATGGTATAACACTGGTGGCAAATGTTTCTCTTCACGCGAGAAATGTGTACAATTAAGACATCAAACCCGAATTTGTATATTTATTTCGTTTTTCGCCAATTAGCTTTACAAGTTGATAAGTTTGTTTTAAATAAAACGTTTTTACATACAACATTATTGTAATACCAATTTCGAAACTTGTATGTTGGTGTATATGTTCTCTAATGGTGTTTGGTGTGTATGTTCTCGCTTTAATGAGTCACGAATGATTAGACTCGGAGAGTCAAAAGTTATATTACATTGTGCTTATAGAGTTAGATTACCGATTTACATTAACGTTAAATGGTGCGGGAATTGACGCAGAAGAACAAATAGCGGATTTGCTAAAATTATCAGGCTGCTCATTTTAATTAAATATTACCCACGACTCAGCGTACATTTTTGTATTTACCTTGATTGAATTGAATAATGAACGTTTAAAGTTCTAAATTTAAAAAGACATGAACTCCTATTAAGGCTACCGTTTTTTTAATAAAACTTTTTACGTATTATGAAAATGGCCCTATTACAGGGTGAAATGGGAAGGCAAATTTTTGTATTCAGAAAACATTTCTTCAGCTATATTGCTTACTTTGAAATTTGGAACAAACACTTTTTGAAGAAATTATCTGAATTCGTATACAAAACTTTCAACCCCTAAATATAAAATTAATGACAAAAGCAAATTTGATATTCTATGACACAACATTTAGAAGAAAAAAAACAATAGAAATTGTAATTTCATTTTACGAAGTAATATAATACTCTCTAAATATAATCCTTGAAAATCAATTTGCAAAGGGTAAAATGTTAGCGTATTTAAATTTGTGAAGTCAGAAACTTGAAGATGGAAAGAGCGATAACTATTTAGCATTTATAACTGTATTTTAGCAATTATGGAAAATATACAACTAGGCCAAATATTCTGTATAAATAAAGTTTTACCTATGAACTTAAAACAAGGCGAAATAAACCCCTGTTTTAATATGTACGCAATATTCTTTAGGGTGCGAATTTTCTTCTTTTGTGTCGTGGAGAACTTTGTGAATATGCAATGAAAGAATATACTATTGTGGTAGGACCACGCTGTGGACAGTTCTCTGTCTACAGCCGCAGGCCGGTCCGTCCGGGGTAGTACCACACTCTCGTAGAAGATCGACGTCTGAGTAATAGCAATGTGCTATTGCGCTTCGTTCGGTGAGCGAGAGAGCCGGAAGCCTAACTGGGGTGGGTTTAGGGTTGTATTGATAGGCAGCGGCCTAGCTATACCATTGGCAAAGGTCCATGGGCGGCAGTGACACTTACCATCGGGTGTGCTGTCTGCTCGTTTGCCGCCATAAGCAATAAAAAAAAAAAAAAAAAAAAAGAGCACATTTTACACTGAGACTGAATAAACGTTTATGAATCGCACAAAGATTTTCCGGCATTGAGATTCAGTTTTGACTATAAACGAGTTAAACATTTGTGCAGACGTTGCTATTACCATGAATAGGTGGAGTAATTTTTTTTTTGCAAGTTATGATCTGGCTACAAATTGAATTAGCATTCTGAGGCGACGGAAGGCCTCAATAAGGTTTATAGCGTGTCTTATTACTCCCTTATCACCTAATTGAGCAGGCCACGGGATTGATTCCTTGACTTCGGTGGCAGATTTCATTTAACCTAAAGCAAATAGACGTTGCATATTGAGGAAGAAGCTCCAAATTTCAACTTTAAATTAGAATATATTACCCGTAGTAAGAATTTGCCATTTAGCTGTTTTAGAAAATATGAAAATGCAAAATAGGGGATAAAATTTATTCCATATAATAGGCTACATTTGCCATGTATATTTTTACGACTGTACCGTAAAAACTATGTTATACCCGGAATGGTGCTGATAAAGCTGTATAGTAAAATATAAATGACTAAATATATATTTTATTTACAGTAATTTTATATCTCTTAAAAAACCGTTACGTTAAACTTATAATTTAAGCTTTCGCTTGCAAATTTGGTGATGAAGTTTGGTGGTACCTTGCCAAATGCTACATAACTGTGTAGTGCTTTAAGTAGATCCAACATGTTTTAGTCATGTTAGAGATTTGTAATCAAAGTGCGATTGTGAGAATGGTTGTAGAGATAGGGGACGTGTTTACATCGAGCTAACAAATTTAGCGTAAAGTACTACGTCGTCTTGTCTGTTGCCACAGAAGTTTATAAGAGTTGTTATGAAGTAGTTTATATTGATCGTTGAGTGACTTGAAAAGTAATTTTTGTAAGATTCCAATAAGTTATGTGAAAATCGTTACTTTTGTATATTTAAATCTCTAAAGAGAAGAGATTGATATATTTTACGATTACAAGTAATTTTTTTTCTTTTCTTCTATAGAGTCTATGCAAGAGAAAGAATACTCAAAACAAGTCCCTGTACCAACACGTCTGGCTAGGCGTGGTCAATTTCCTTCCCATTATGGAGGAGGCTCGACCCCAAAAGTGGGACATATATGAGCTGAAATGAGATGAGAGTCAATTTTGAAAATTGTTTCATTATAACGTCTTAGTTCAATAGGTAAACCTTGTACACGTACTAATTAATTGCACACGCACCTTAAATACTAAACGCATTAATTGAACGCATATTATTATTAGTATGTATATCTTAATATTCACCAATATAATTTATAATCCATTCTCTCTGCCTACCCTGCAAGGGATATAGCGTGATGATATGTATGTATGTATGTATAATTTATAATATATGGATGACCGAGCTTTCGCTCGGTATTTTTTTAGTGTGTTTTAAATATATATGTATTTAAATATAATGAAAATAATTAATAAAATACTAATAAAAAAAAGTCAAAAAGTAATAAAAAAGAGAAACAGGAACGAAACCGACCCCGATTGCTCTGCAGACTGTTCGATTATCCAATTGAGGTGTTTTAATGACAGCGTCAAAATTTGCCTCCATATTTTAATAGTTGTCAGCCAACGCAAAATTATATTTTTTCATTTCAAAAAAATATTGACATAACAATATTTTCTACTAATGAAACTTAGCTAGATCGATTAGTCGTCCCAGGAAACCCTGCTCGTTCGTTGAATTATTACAGATTACAGATTATCAGGCTAAGCATAAGTAAATATTTTTAATTGAATTCAAAGTATAAATCAAAAATATTTATTATTATACACTCAATTATATCTATTCTATATTATATCTAATATTCCGCAGTGTCTGAAAACAAAGGTTTATAACCAGCGTGTGTTACCAGCGATGACTTACGGCATTGAAACGTGGTCTCTAAATGTCGGCCTCATAAAAAGGCTCAAAGTCGCTCAGCGTGCTATGGAGAGGGCTATGCTCGGTATTTCTCTACGTGACATAATCCGGAATACGGAAATCCGTAGAAGAACGGGTATAACCGATATAGCCCGAAGAATTAGCACGTTGAAGTGGCAATGGGCAGGCCGCATCGCTCGACGAACCGACAACCGTTGGGGAAAAAAGGTTCTCGAGTGGCGACCACGAATCGGACGACGCAGCGTAGGACGACCCCCCACTCGGTGGACTGATGACCTCATCAAGGTCGCAGGAAACCGTTGGATGCAGGTGGCACAGGACCGTTACAGATGGCATTCTCGTGGGGAGGCCTATGTCCAACAGTGGACGTGTACGGGCTGATGGATGGATGGATGGACTCAATTATATTTTATATGCAAATTGTTTTATATGCTTTGTATATTCTATACTATAATATATTTATTATAAAAACTAATAAAAGTGTCTATTGAAACTGATTCAATAGTTTCTTTTTAAATAGAGACGTATTGAGAATGCCTATGGGGAAATCATTTGATAGGTCTCATCTGGAGCAACACCAACAAAGGAAAAAAATAGGTATTATTTGTATGTACGTCGTTAAAATCAAATTTGAGTGATTTGTGAGTAGGTTACTTATTATTCTCAATGCGAGTGCCGATATAAAGGGATCTCGGATATCATTTGACCTTGTCGAAGTTAACGAATTGACATTGTTATTGGAGTGGCGGGTAAATCCTTTAAGCGGTGAAGTTTAAAAAAAAAAGAGAATTCTAGTACTTTTCCTTTTTGACTTTTCGCTAACAATTTCATTTGATTCCTCGTTGATCGACAGGTAAAAGTACGCGAAGCATGCGAGAATAATTGCGGGGCCTCACGATTGTGGTTCGAGTTTTGAGTCTTAAATCTCACGATTGCTGTTCGAGTCTTGTGTCATATTTGTGTTTAAAAATATTGATGTTCTTGTAATTGGCTTTATGCAGTGCAGTCACTTATTTCGCAAGAACGGTCTAAAATATGGTATCGGTTAAATACTTAAAAAATGTAGAATATTAATCGTAGCTTAGATCATCATTCTCCCACTCTTATCCCAATTACTTCGGGTCGATACAGTATGTACACTTCTTTCATAGTACACATTGTAAAAGTTGGATTGGCAGTATTTTTTTTAGTATTTCGGCCACCTGCCAGACGTTAATCCTCCTTGGGAATGTAATTTTTGACCAAACGGTATCAGATTGAGTTGACCCAGGTCGTTATTAGGCTCTTAATTGTCTTTTACGATATCCACGAGTAAAGTAAGGGTAGGTAGGATTCGTAACCGCTACCACACAGCTCTAATCGTAGCTAATAAGAAAAAAAAGCTGCTTTTTTATCTTCTTTCACTATTCCGCGTACACGTCTCATTAATGAGTTCAGCTCGGACCTCCTTCACAATAAGAGAGAGATAGAAAGGAAAAAGAAAATTATTCTATCACGCTACTCAAATGGATTGGCGCATGATTTTAAGTTTTACTTTTATTTCAGTGAAGAACTATTTAAACCATTCCAAATAATCAGTTAATTTAATTTGGAATTTTGTTTTTGTATTAATCTTTTTACCATTGGCTAAGTATCGAAGGCAATTTCTCTGTGGATCGTAAATTAGATTTTCGTCGATTGCGATTGTCAAGAACCCAATCTTAATTGGCAGTTACAATTTATTCTATGAGATTTATGGATAACCATGTGGCCTTCCCGATCTCATCATTTATGTATTACTAGTTGTAGGCTGTGTACTAAGTAACCTGTGTATAGTATGGGTGGTTTTAAATTTTATTGTGGCCGTCCCTTTCATATATTTAAGGCTAGTACTCCCTTTATATATTAGCTTATATAAATAGAATATTATTATTTGTATTAAAAAAAAAGACCATTTCCAAAGTATTAAATGCAATTTCAAGGAAAGGAAAACTCGAAAAAGAGAAGGAAAACTCGAATAAGAGAAGGAAAGCTCGAAACAAAACTCTATACCAACACGTCTGACCAGCGTGGGATAGTATGTTAATTTCCTTCCCATTACGGAAGAGGCCCGAGCCCAACAGTGCGACATATATGGGTTGTGATGATGATGAAATGCATTTTCCCATATGTCGGATCGTAAATTAAAATTTCGATGATTTCGATTGTCAGGCAACTCACCTTAATTTGTGGTTACAATTTATTTTGTGATGTATGAATAAACATGTAGATATCCTGATCTTATACTACTAATCCTATTCTTACTAATATTATAAATGTGAAAGTTTGTGAAGATATTTGGATGTTTATTACTCAATCAGGCGTAAACCGTTAAAGAGATTTAAATGAAAATTGGCAGATAGGTAGACCATTTCTTGGATTAACACATAGCATACCTTTATCCCGGTAAGGAGTTCCCTTGGGATGACAGTTCAAATTTTGAAAAAATACTTTTCACGACGGCCGCCGGAATCTAGTATTATAAATGTGAAAGTTTGTGAAGATGTTTGAATATTTGTTACTCAATCTCGTCTAAATCATTGAACAGATTTGGATAAAAATTCTCGCATAAATAGACTATTGCCTGGATTAACACGTAGGATACTTTTTAACCGAAGAATGTGTTCCCTTGGGATAGTTTATTGATAAAATATTATATGGTATATATAGTGTGATAGTCACTATTTACCTGGGTGAAGTTACAGACAAAAGCTAGTATATTATATATTACTGGTTATAATTTGTGCAAGTATATATTATTATTTTCGAATAGTGGTAGTACCACAGTGTTGACAGTTCTCTGTCTACAGCCGCGGGCCGGTCCGTCCGGGGTAGTACCACACTCTCGCAGAAGATCGACGCCTGAGTAATGGCAATGTGCTGTTGCCCTTCGTTCGGTGAGCGAGAGAGCCGGCAACCCAATTGGGTGGGTTTGGGGTTTGTATTGGTAGGCAGCGGCCCTAAAGGTTCATGGGTGGCAGTAACACTTATCATTAGGTGTACTGCTTGCTTGTTTGCCACCAAAGGCAATAAAAAATGTATAAAATACGGATGGACTTAAAATCTGCGATAGCGAATCTGGACTCTGCTTTAATATAGTAATAAATATCCATTCAGGTTTAGTATTCTTCACGGAGTTTTATAGTTTGCGTCGCTTTTAGTTTAGTTTTCACTCACTGTTATTACGTTAGTTTAATATCGTATTGTTTTATATTTTTACTAGCAACCCGCCCTCGCTTCGCGTCGGTTACGTCAGTTGTAGTTTACTTTCGCTACAAAGAATACCTTTCGGAGAAAGAATTTCTTAAAATCCTAATTCATCTGACCTTCACAAGGCAGAAAAAAGTCCACACCAGATTCCAAGTCTGTAGGGGCTATATTTAAAAAATTGTTTTTTACACCCCAGCAACTGCAGCTGACCTCTACTCGGCGAAAGAAATATTCCTACCAAATTTAAAGTCTGTAGGGCTTATAGTTTCAGAGATATCGTGATGAGTCAATGCATAGGTGTATATATATATATATATATATATATATATGTATATATAGATGAAAGGTTTAGAAGAAGACGAAGACTAGTTTTCTTCAGTATTACTGTTGTTTATTATATTGCGATTGGTATGACTTGGTTTTCGTTGTTTCCAAATTATATATGCGTCACTGTTATATGACAGGATACTTCATAATGGGAAAGTGATAAGGTTTAGTATATTAACGAAGGACATGTGAATTGATAAAGGTTTATCTTTGGAATTATCAAAAAGTATTTTTGTTAGTATAATAAATGTTAAGAACCTTTAAACTTAAAATTATTATTATTAATTATATTCATAACTCTTTTAAACCTAAAACGTATTTTATATTAATAATTTCTTTCCGACATTTTATACAATAAGCATATAATATAATAAAATTAATAACAATTATATCAATGTATAGGCTTAAATGTGTGACAGAGTAAGAATACTATAATCACTACCTCTTCCTTTCTCGTATTTATCATAATATCGACTAAACATTATAAGTAGATAACACCAACAATGAAACATAGAACCTCCTCCTTTTTGAAGTTGGTTAAAAATGGGAACTCTAAATTAAACCTGTATAGCTAACATGGTGAATTAGCCTAATTTCCCTCAGGACCATGCTCAGAATGCAGACGTATATGAGATGAGAATAAGAAATAAAAATCGGCCAAGTGCGAGTCGGACTCGCGCGCGAAGGGTCATCATTCTCCTACTCTTATCCTAATTACTTGGGATCGATGCAATATGTAATCTTCTTTCATAGTACATCGATGTAAATTAATTCACAATTAACAGTCATTGACAATAATTTTATGACTGGCCGCCTGCAATACGTCAACCCTTCTTGGGAATGTAATTGTTGAACAAACGGCATCAGATGGATTTGGCTCAGGTCGTTATAAGGCCTTTAGTCGTCTTTTATGACATCCACAAGCAAAGTAAGGGTTGGTAGAATTAGTAGCCGCTACCACACAGCTATAATAAAAGGGTGCCGTACCTTACGTACGTATCTATAAGGAGCAAAAAAATCACGTTTGTTAATGTGAGCCTCACTTAAATATTTGTTTTATTTTAATTTAATTATTAAGAGAATTATGAATGTTGAGGAAGCGAGTGATGTATGCAAGGATAGAGTTCTCTGGCACTCTGTTCTCACTGCCTACCATGCAAGGGATATGGCTTGATGATATGTATGTACTCGTATGTATATTTTAATTATTTAAATTTAATGTGAATATGTAACTAAATACTCTGTGAATATTTCAAGCGGTTACCTGTTGTCGTTATCAATATCGAGCAAAAAAAACACGTTTGTTGTATGGGAGCCCTCTTAAATATTTATTTTATTCTGTTTTTAGTATTTGTTATTATAGCGGCAACAGAAATAAGTCACTTTTACGGATTCAAACGCGAATACAAACGCGATAGAATCCGTAAAAGTAGTTTTATTTCAAATGAGAAATGTCATCTGTGAAAATTTCATCTATCACAGTTCTTGACATTCAGCTTCGTGATAGACAGACGGACGGATAGCGGCGTCTTAGTAATAGCGTCCCGTTTTACACTTTGGGTACAGAACCCTAAAAAAAGAAGCATAAATGTATATAATTAATGATTAAAATCGAATACACAATACAGCGAAATGTCTCAATTAGATACTCACGATTACTTTGATATTAAGAGCTGTGTGGTAGCGGCTACGAATACTACCAGCCCTTACTTTGTTCGTGGATGTCTTAAAAGACGACTAGGAGCCTTATAACGACCTGGGCCAACTCCATCTGATGCCGTTTGGTCAAAAATTGCATCTCCAAGGAGGGTTGACGTCTGGCAGGCAACCGGTCATAAAACTATTGCCAATAACTTTTACAATATGTTCTATGAAAGAAGAGTAGGTACATATTGTATTGACCCCAAGTAATTGGGATAAGAGTAGGAGAATGATGATGATTACTTTGATATCTAGTTTGCCATTATAATAATGATCAAGATACAAACGGTGACGATACTATTCAACTTTGCAGCAGTTTTTATAACTATATTTTACTAGCGTCTATAACTGCTAGGATCATATACGCCTGTTGCTATAAATTGTACATCAAGCTAAAGCTATAAATATTCAATATATCCCAAGGCATATAAGAGCTTTATATTGCGTGCTTTATACTTGTGTATGCAGCTAGGAATGGATATATACTTATATATTCCGGAGTGGTTAACCTATATCTTATTAATTAATTAAAATTACATATATACATATGTATGTATATATGTAATTTTAATTAATTAATGTGTATCATCACGCCATATCCTTTGCAGGGTAGGCAGAGAGAACAGAGTGCCAGAGAACTCTATCTTTGCATACTTCACTCGCTTCCTCAACATTCATAATTCTCTTCATACACGCTCGCCGGTTTCGGAGACTCTTGACTCCACCTTCCTTCAGTACATGACCGATCTGGTCTAGGTAGGTTAGTCTAGGTCTCCCTCGGTACCTACATCCTTCCACTTTCGCATTGTATATCTTCTTAACCTGACGTTCGTTCGGCATTCTTTCCACATGTCCGAACTATCGAAGCATTCTCTTTCGCATCTTTACACCAATACTCTCTTTCATACCTAAAAATTAAAATAAAATTAAATTTACATATTAAAATTCTTATAGTTAATTCAATTAATACTTAAATTATTAAATATTCATTTAATTACATATAAGTATTTGATAAAATTTTCACGATAAAGAAATAGGTACAAAAATAGAGGTGAATGAAGATTTAAAAAAAATTATATTATTTTATTTTTATGTACATATAACAAATACATGAGGTTTCAGAATAGAAAACCGAACATACCATCTTGATCGATACCTTTCTTTTCACCCCTACTACCACATTTCAATATTATAACAAGCGTTTATATCTTTGAGAGACCATTTAAGTCCCCAAGTGTTAATTATAACCCTTAATTTTAAGACCCAAGTCTTAATTTTAACAGCGTTTTTTCTGCTCTTATATCCTACGTTATATTTGGTTTTTAAAACTAAATAATGAACTAGCACTTCTCTACGTAGTAACAGTCGTATAATTTGTTTGACATTGGTCCATTTCCTAATAAAAGGATGTAGTGCTTCATTCTAGATAATGTCAGCATTCACTATCTCTTCAACAATATTAACATTATTACAATCTCTTGAAAATAAAAAAGACTAATATATAATTTCTTTCACTAGCATTGCTATTTATAAAAATATTAAATAAATTTCTTACTTACGAATTTTAACGATCTTGATGTCATTTAGACATGTTTACTGCCGTCATTACATTTTTTATCAAAATTTCAAGCATAGTAAGTAGTTACTATTATTCTTAGCCGCTGATGTAACTATTATTTGCGTATTATTTTTTTGGTTGTCAAGCAAAATTTTGTGAGAATAAATATTCTAAAATTAGTTTAAGATACAATTTTGTCATAGGATATATAATATTTATTTTTTAGATCGTAGTAAAAAAAATGTAACGTAAACTTCAAATCGCGGCTAAATCTATAAACCTGTTTATGACAATATTAAATATATATATGATACTGAAATGGATCTCATAACTTTATATGACACAAGTGATGAGCTACCAATAAAATATGGTACGCGTCAAGGTATTATACTAGCCCTCACGATTCTTGATGACATTTACAATAATTTTATTATAATGTAGTTTTTAACTTTGTTTTATTTGTGAGGTATTTTAGACAATAATAGCTTTAAACTATAAATAAAAACTATTCATTATTGAAAAATTATTAAACTACATATATTAGTGGTAGGACCACTCCGTTGACAGTTTTCTGACTTTTATGTCTACAGCCGCGGGACGGTCCGTCCGGGGTAGTACCACACTCTCGCAGATGATCGACGTCTGAGTAATGGCAATATGCTGTTGTGCTTCGTTCGGTGAACGAGAAAGCCGGAAGCCCAACTGGGTGGGTTTGGGTATGTAGTGGTAGGCAGGAACCTATTTATACCCCTGGTATTGCAAAGGTCTATAGGCATCGTGCTAGCGTAAGGCGTATGTGCTGTTTGTTTGTCTGCCACTAAAAGCAACAAAAAAAAATTATGCGTGCTTACAAAGTACACATATCAGCAGTGAAAAATTTTGGCAAACGAATTTTTAGATCTTGTTTACATATATCAACTAATAGCGTGTATTCTCTCTCTCTCTCTCGTGCCGCCTTTCTCGTGTCGTTTTTCATCTATAAATAATTTAACCCCATGCACGCAAAGAAGTTTCACTTCAAAATAAAAATGGCGCGTAACGCAAAAATGTAACTTAGAAATAAAGATGACGCTTAAGAGAAAAATATTACAATTTTTTTTTGTCCCATACAGAAGAAGTCGA
Source organism: Lymantria monacha (assembly GCA_905163515.2). NCBI lineage: Eukaryota > Metazoa > Arthropoda > Insecta > Lepidoptera > Erebidae > Lymantria > Lymantria monacha. The sequence goes on along the minus strand of LR991092.1, from coordinate 12,124,158 downwards.
TAAAGAAGTTTAACTTCAAAAATACTTTTCTCAAACATGCCTTCTTTTTTTTTTTTTTTTTTTTGCGGTGGGCTATGGACGTCGCACCCCGCCAAATCGGTCCGGGGTGACGGGAGAGGCGGCGCGCAACCCCATTGACCCACCCTGCAAGCACCTCTTCTTCGCCGTACGAGCGGCCACCGGTACCCGATCTTTGTCTTCGGTGGCCCGCTCGGCGGTATGCCCTCTTGGGCTCCTCTCCTGTCGACGCCCCGACAGCTTTCGCCGTCGAGGCGTCGTCCTCACGCGGTGGCCTCACGTCGGGTAACCGGACAATTCCCCGGTCCGATCACCCGAAGCCTCGGTTAGGGCGGCATCAGGCGCAGGTAACTCGCGCCTGCGCCGCCCCGGCCGCGGGCGGCGGCCCGGGTCACGGGAATCCTCCCGGGCCCGTTCCGCCGCCTCCTTCTGCGAGATGACAGCCTCGCAGAAGGCGGCGACCGCGTCCCAATTCCTGACGCTGTCGACCATCGCTCGCGCAACAGCCGGCAGCGTCAGGTCGGCACCGATGACAGCGACGAGGTCACGTCGCTGCCCGTCCCAGCCCGAACATACCTCGAGCGTATGTGCGCCGTGTTCTCAAACATGCCTGGAAATTTGATCATTATTTTGCCAACCTTCTTCGAGATAAATCGAAATTGCTGTACTCACCAAATATATGTGAGCAGCAGCCGGCAAAAATGTAAGAAAATCCATATCTGTCGTGTTTTAGCGGCCAAATAAGTATATATTTAAATTCATATCTGTCGTGTGTTTTAAAAATGGAACGATTTGTTACTTCAAAATATTGCAAGCAAATAGGCAACTTATGAGAGTTTTATCTAAATATCGAACTGGCTTAAAAAAGAAACCTGTTTGATGATGAAAAAGAAAACAAATGAACCCTTTAGCACGTGAAAAATGTTGTTTGTTGTTCGCTATGTATACAGTTCTACTTAGTACTACTTAGTTTTAATTTCCGCGCATTATTTGAGAAAAGAACTATACAAGCCTTGGCCACAACTAGGAATTGATGGACTTACGTATGTGTGCCTTGGCCACGCCTCGACCCACATTTACACGTTCGTCCATTAATCCCTGTTTTGCTGGCCGCTGCAGTAATGTATTATTAATTAAAACTCTAGCCCAACTTACTATGCTAACGTGATATACTAGTTTGATTACTCTATTATAGACGTCTATGTTCAGGTGAGCTGTAAAACTACAATACAAAAATGGCTTAATAGCGATTTTTATCATTATTACTGTAATTAACATAATTTTACTTAATAAAATTTTAAAGTATTAAGCTTGGTAAAAGTCAGATACTTTTTTAATTCTTCTTATTTTGAGAAATATACTCCTACAGAAGTATTAAAACAAAACATTCAGTTGCGAGAAACATTACAAATGAGAAATGGCTGACTATTTTTAACACAGTTTCATTATGAAACTAACTTAGGAAGTTAGAAATTGTGTTTAATTTGTTGCGAAATATCCTAAGTGTCTTTTTGTCTTTAATTGCATTGTAGCGATAATTAATGGCATGTTAGAGAATAATAAATAATTGTTAATAAATAGTAATTTCTTATAAAAAAATATGCTTCAAATATTCGCGTGGTGACGCAGTAAGAATATAATTGATCCAAATTAGAATACCATAACAGTAAAAGCTGATTAAATGATATGATACGCATATAACATCTATGTAAGAGAAGGAAAACTCGAAATAAAATTGTAGAGTTTTATTTCAACTCAATTAACCAACGTGGAATCTTTATCACGTCATCTTCTTTGCCATTGTGGAACAGGCTCAGCCATTGAGTTGAGACTAGATTATACCTTGAATGATTGAACATGGATAAAATGTATATATTTTGGTCTTGCCTTTAGTCTTTTATTCATGTATTAAATGGAGATCTCCTATTAATATGTCTCCTACGTCTTCCAGGAGCAGCTTCAAACTGCTCTATTACTGAGCCTCATGGCAAAGACAAATAATAACGTTTAATAATAATGTAGCCTAATAACGTCAAACCAAGAAAGAATACAAAAGGATGAGAGAGAGAGAGAGATAAGAATTCGAGTTCGACTAATCTATAGCTATCATATTTTTAATATGTATGGATACAAAAAATACAACAAATAATGTATGAAGAAACGGAGAAAGACGATTTTAGTCTATTAAATACACAGAAAACAGTAAAGGTATAAATAAAAATTAATTTAAAAAAGGACTGGTAAGGAGATAGAAACTAGTATCCATTTGATACTATTTAGCTTTATCGCATGGATTTAAATGTAGTGGTTGTGTTACGTGTTACTTATAAACGAAAGTTACGGCGGAGAGGCTGACATGACGTCACTGGACAACTGAGCGACGTGAAGACGAAACTTAGCCGAAGACTTGGTGACATATTTTTTAATCCGACACGAAGCGACCGACACAATTTTTACTTTATCATAAATATATTTTTTAGATTAGAGAATTCTAATATATAAAAAAGAGAAACAACCAGAGATGTACAAAATAACCTGTACAAAGTATTTGGAATACAAAATGCAAGATACTTTAAAATTAAGTATTTCAGATAACAGATATAAAATACTTTTGAAAATAATATCTGAAATACTAGATACAAAATAGGTATTTTCTAAATACTTCTTAAGATGAAAATATTTTTGTAAGAAAACAAGATTTTATTTTAATGAATTTAAGCTTATTTTAAATAATTGACATTAATATTATTTACAAATAAATCGTGTTAATCGCTGAAATGAAAGGTATAGTTTCAAACCTAAACCCTCTAAAGTGATTTTTGATATATTTTAAGGAAAGATTTTTAAATTTTATTTGCTATAAGTCAATGCTTATTAATGTAACTCACTAAAATTTGCCATAAATTAAATCTAAAAAATAATGTTAGTTGCAAACGCCGCTAAAATAACTATTATTATATTCAAACTCCCCTAAAATGAAATGACCAATAACAACACTGCATTTGAAACATGTGACTTGTAAAACTGTATGGCGATATTATTTGTTTTAAGTTGCTTGCGGATTTTAAAAGAAAGACATTAAAAATTATGAAAGCACAGTTTGTTAAAAAATGTGATATCAATGAGATGTTGGACTAATAATTTTATAAATGTCTGCTAACATATTACTAAAAGTATTTTGTCAGAAAAAGTATTCATAAAATATTAAGATACCAAACAATCTAAATACAAGATACAAAATAAATTTTTAAAAAGTATCTTAGATACAAGATGGAAATACGTATTTTGTATCTTGTACCTGTTTTTCAGATAAAGATACAAGATCTTAGATTAGTCACATCTATGGAATCAACTAAATGGTTTTTAACGTGTAACACTTAAATATTAATTATTACAATCACATGCAATTTCCATACAACAAACCAACAAGCGAATTATAAGTACACGTTAAACTAATTGCTAATCCTACTACTTTAACAATTCGAAAACAAAAGGCAATCGATACACGAGCGGACAGAGCTACCGTTTACTACTAAGGTCGGTTGTAAAAAGTGGCTAAATACTCTCCGTGACAGCGCTTTTTATAAGGTTTCGCTCACTACTTTTCATCGACTTTAGTTCGACACCTAACTGTATATCATGTATTGCAATATTATGAAATAATAAAGGACGCTATATGTAAATACAAATAGGATCACCATCATTATCTCAGTCATATACTAGGTTTGTATATTAGCTAGGTTGTACTATTACTACTTTTGTATCTCCTCCAATGTGGGAAGAAAATTGACCTATTGTACCACGCCAGTCGCCTTTGAGCGGTTTGGTTTCATCATCATTATCATTATCTCAGCTCATTCACATCCCATTCCTGGGCTCGAGCCTCTTCCATAATGGGAGGGAAATTGACGTACTATACCACGCTGGTCAGACGTGTTGGTATAGGGTTTTGTTTTGAGTTTTCCTTCTCTTGCATAGATGTGACATGCGTTTTTATCGCGGATAAGATGGGGGGGTGGTGAATTGTATTCTTACTCCATCACCACACGGGGACGGTTTAGTTTGGTTCAGTAGGTAAATATTGCATATGGTTTTAAATCGAGTTTTAATCTTGCGTCGATATTATTCGTATCTCATATCCCTTAGTCGTCTTTTATACCACGGGTAAGAATGGGGATGGCGAATTATGTTCTTACTTTCCCATCATGATGTAAATAAAGAAATAGTAGGTTCATCGGTTAAACCTTTTTTTCTTCGATTATAATGGGGCTGTTTACTTTCTGAGGAAGACATTACATTTCTCAGAAACATTCTATTGCTTACTTATTTAACCTTTACTGAGATTTATTTCAAATGGGCTCTTAAATGTGTAAAAGGTGCTTACATTTGCCGAGTTTACCGATACATAGTGAGGGGCATGGAATACAGACACAAAGAGATTTTTCGCTGTGTAGTATAAGATAAGATATTGACAGTTATAGAATATAAAATTCGTAGAAAAAAGATTATCTTTAATATTTTGATAGTATTGTATAATTGTTGTTATATATTTTAATAAAAGTAGTTCAATAAGAGCAGTTGAATTTTAATAAAAAAGCTGTAGCTGTGTAATATTTGTGTTAACAATGTCTTCACAACAGTGTTTTGAAAGTATGCGCATGTGTCAAGAATGTATATACATACTAGCAACCCGCCTTCGCTTTGCTTCGGTTACGTCAGTTCAGTTGTGTAGTTTACTTTCGCTATATAGGATTCCTTTCGGAGTATTGAGAGTTAATACTAAATAGTTAGCGGCCTGGATCAAAAGTTCCGAAACAGATATGTGCAGGTAATTACGGAAGTATATTACAACACCTTCATTCTGTGTCCCATGATGGCTGGTGGCAACAGAGTTATAATCCTGAAGCAGAGGTAGAGGAGGTGAGTTGTATAGCCAACATTCTGTAAGAATTATGAAATCCCAAGAAGTGTCACTTCTATGAAGAACTATGGTTAAACTATTAAAATTCTTATTTATACTTCTTATATTTTGACAGAGGAGTGTAAGAGCACCACAATGCAACCTATCAATTTTTTTACAATGCTCAATCATACATGATTTTGAAACTGCCACTGAAAGACTATCCAAGATATGTCTTTTGGAATGGATTTATGAAGCTTTGTAAGCTGACTTTTGACGGCAATTTGAAAACGTCATGTGGTGCTCTTGTATTATGTTCGATATCTAAGTGTTTTAACGTGTTATAATTTTGATGGCATTTTATGTAATGTGATGTGCGGAAATACTGGGATGTAGTGAATATCATATAAAAGTGCTTTACAACGTTTTCGTTTTCCATCAAAATTCCCACAAGATACCATTAACAGTGTGGCCATTGCACTGTTAATGGTGACAATTTGACTTAGACAACGACTGACTTGAAAGACTAAAAACGTGAAAATATTTATAACTTGACACTGGCACCAATAGCTCGTATATGTAGCTGATTGCCAATACATAAGAAGAAGAAGACTATCCAAGTCATTTTATATACTGTTTAAGTGTTGACTTTGAAACTAAATATCAAATAAAAGGTACTTTGAATTTGGTATAATCTATGCCAATAATTATTATCCATTAAATTAGTGTATTTATTTAATATATAAATCTGGTCATGTATGATGGTAGATAGCAATGTAATTTGAAATAAACAAGTATAGTTGGAGCTTAACTTTGTATGTGTAAGAAAGCTTGTGAAGTGATTTGAGTGTGTGTGTGTGTGTGTGTTATGATGTTCAAGTTGCAGCAAAAAAGCAATAATATAAAAACTATATGAAATTAGTAACAGTATATTAAACAAATAAGTCAACCCGAAAGAGGTCCTGAAATTTCATATTGATATAATCAAGATGTGAACATAGCAATTAACATTCCGTCAGGGATAGGGCTACCAATGCAAATATTTTGCGACAATGGTGGAAACTTTGTCGCTGCATCTAAAGAACTCAAAGAATTCTTTGCCATTAACGCTAACCCTATCGCTGACTTTGCCGCTGTCGAAGGAGTTGAATTTTGCTTCTCACCTGCATACGCTCCTCACTTCAATGGTTTAATGGAGGCCGGTGTAAAGTCAGGCAAGTTTCATCTGAGTAGGATACTAGGGACTACACATTTGACTCATGAGGAATTGTCTTCCCTGTTCACTCAAATAGAAAGCATCCTTAATAGTCGCCCACTATGTGCCTTAAGTTCTTCTCCTACCGACTATTATCCGTTGACTCCAGGCCACTTTTTAATTGGTAGACCACTCAACTCTCTGCCATCACCGTCCCTGCAGTCTACTAATGCAAGCCGTCTCGACAGGTTTCAGCGAATAGAGCAATTTAAGCAGCACTTTTGGCAGCGCTGGAGTCATGAATACATCGCAGAGCTGCAGACAAGGACAAAGTGGCGCAAGAAGGTCCAAAGCCTACAAATACAAGACTTAGTTCTTTTAAAGGAGGAAAATTCTCCACCCCTGTGCTAGCGTCTAGGTCGCATAAAAAGACTCTATACAGGAACAGATGGCGTAACGCGTGTCGCCGACATAGACACTGCAAGAGGGAGTGTACGACGCGCTTTAAATAGAATGGTGTTGCTTCCGCGCCCGGAAGAAATAGAGAAACTGGAAAGCAATTAAGCTTACGCAGCTAAGCTTTCCAGCGCCGGGAGTATGTCGCCGCTTATTGTGACGTCGAAGGCGACCACGGGGTCAGTAAAGAGTGCGGGGAGGGGGCTCAGCTGTTATGCACCTCCACCGCACTCGCGAACACTCGCCGATCAACCTCCAAAACGCATACGCATACTTTTTATTGTAATCTTTTATCTATTTTAATATACAAATTTATATCGAGCGAGTCACTATTTATATGTTCCATTACCGAACATAAGTTATGTAAATAGGGGAAAAACAAACGGATATATGAACTATAACTAGTCATTTAAAATTATATTTGACAGAGCCGCTTCAGAATTGATACAAATGCGCTGAGCCCACTCTTCCTTGCGGAGGTAAACTTTACCATAAGCAGACCAGCAGTGTTTATATGCATTCTGAGTGCCAAAATCTCGGGCTAAGTAGAGTAGAGTCTAAATGGTTCGTATAAAAGATACATATGATGCGACTGTGATAGTGCCAGTTCTCTTTGCTAGAACATGTCTTGACAAGCTACCGTAGGTCTAGATAATAATACGCTACTAACAAAATTGTAACCGTTGTAAATTGATTCACCAATACTATATTTTTTATACATTACCATTTATTATGTCGATACTGTCGTACTTCTGTGTGTTGTATGGAACACATTCATTATGATATAAGGTTAGAGTATATCTAATTTGCACTTTTATTGATAATTTAATAGCATTCAGAGCTCTGTGTTATAAGTAATTTTACGTGAGCTCGGGTGTCGATCAATTTGCCTAAGTAAACAATTACAAATCAATTACATTGCTAATGAAATACAGACGAATTTATACAACTTAATTCACCTTTAATTAAATTCTTCAAATTTAATTAAAGGGCCAAAGATAGAGTTCTCTGGCACTCTGTTCTCTCTGCCTACCCTGCAAGGGATATGGCGTGATGATATGTATGTATGTTATTAAAGGGCCAGGCAATTCAGTTCTGTATATACTGAGTTAATATCAACTGTAGATTTTTTTTTTGTGATGACTAAATGAAAATTGTATAGACTTACTTGCCTTCCCTGAGCTACCATAAGATGAGTAAAGGATTTAAGTAGATTATATAATTGCAAGAGAAGGAAATTTCGCAATAAGCCCTGTCTCAACCCGTCTAATCAGCGTAGCATAATAAGTCAATTTCCTTCCTATTGTGGAGAAGGCCCGTACCCTAATAGTCGGATATGATCTTAAGAACAACATAATGCTATGTGTAGAAACGAAACAGCAAGAATTCATATTTTTCTGTTATATCTTCCAAGCATATTTTTTTACCATTGCTTTGTAACTTCCTTTAGAAAGGATGAAAAATATAATTGCTATTCTCGCTCGTAAAAAGTTTTATTTCAAGTATTCATTCTCTTTTCTTGACGTCATCTGCTTAAACGCCATAATTATATTCTTACTCTGGCATCAAATAGATATAAGAAAAAAAGGAGAAAACTCGGTCATTATAGAACTCAGTAATTAATTTCTTTATTTAAAGTTATTACTTATTTTGTGTTATTAAAATAATTTAAAAGGTTATAATTATTTTGAAGAAACTAGGTCACCACTGCTTTTGAATTTGATTAAATTTAAATTATTAGCAATCGTGCTTAAGTAATGAAAGTACGTTTCTTTATACATAATTATGACTTTATAAATGTGATATTTCTTACTGTTTTTTATACGTTTATTAGTTTCACTTACTTTTTAGGATGTACGAACAGAGAAGACGAGAAAACTCTAAGTATTTGATATTAATAAAATAATTGTTTGATTACTTTAAATTGCTATAAAATACAAGTTATAGGTAGAAATTTTCACCTTGTATTTATCTTTAACAGTTTTAAGTAAAATTACTGGAATAACTTGGATAGCGAAGTAAATACGCGATTCTGTGGAATGATGATAAGAACTTATTTAATGCGAACTGAGCTGACGGTAAAACTACTTGTCTATGGTATATAGTTACGTAGATATATTTTTAATAGCTCTAAACCCGTCATGCTTTATGGGTGGTCATAAATTCTTTTATTTTGCTTCTTGTTTTAACATTCGTTTTATAACAGCCATTATCTCTGTTAGTTGGACATTTGTGATAAAGCTTACACTACTTATTGTCAGATGATACGATAGTTAGCCATAATATTAATAGTACATTACTGCAGTGGTTAGCAAAAGAGGCATTGGCACGTGTAAATGTGGGCCGAGGCGTAGCCGAGGCACACATACGTAAGTCCATCAACTCCTAGTTGTGGTCAAGGCTTGTATAGTGGTTTCCTCAAATAATGCGCGGCAATTAAAACTAAGTAAAACTATACATGACGAACAACGAACAACATTATTCATATGCTGAATGGTTCATTTGTTTTTTTTTTTCATTATCAAACAGGTTTCTTTTACAAGCCAGTTCGAAATTTAAATAAAACTCTGATCAGTTACGTATTTAGTTATCATAACATATTTGGAAGTAACAAATTGTTCCATTTTTTTAAATATATGACAGATATGAATTTACATAACATATATATTTATTTGGCTGCTAAAACACGACAGATATGGATTTTCATACATTTTTGCCGGCCGCTGCTCTGTGTGTTTGGTCAGTACAGCAATTTCGATTAATCTCGAAGAAGGTTCTCAAAATAATGCTAATAATGTTTGAGAAAAAAATAATTACCACTCATGAGTTTAGTAGATATTTTTTTTAAGTTCCTAAAGCGTTATACAAATTCAATAATATTCCAAATGATGTTAAATTATATAATTTGTGGTAAAAAGATGCACTTATTGAACACAGATCCAATCTTGTCTTAAAGACACTTTGTGTTCAGATGCAAATACCGTTGCTGATAATATAATTTATGTTACTCTACGTGATAATAAAAGACGCGTCAAAAAGTTTAATTTAGATAGAGTAAATAACATAGCATATATATATATATATATATTCCTTACTCGAATATAGGAATCTATTGATTTAGGAGTTGAAAAACATATAAAGCACCATAGTACTGATAAGATCGAGATAAGTAATATATAAGCTATTAGATTTTATCTTTGGCCGTTCTATGACGATTGGTGAAGAAGACAATGGCTTTCTCGTAAGGCGGAATATTTTTTCAGATACTATCGACACGTACTTTAGTCAAACAGCTACAGGGCTCAATACCAAATTACTATTCAACAAGATTTCGCTTGCGTAGGTACAAAATTCTAACATTGAATAATAGTTCGAACATAATTATGTTGTAATGTATAATTATACGAACTTCTGTTATTACATTCTGATCTCTTTTATAATCTTAGACATATTAACGAAAATGTCTAATTGACAATACATGAATGAGTTCGAAAAATGCAACAATTTTTTTTCATGAAACGTTCGAGAAATTAAGAAAATAAATTTTAAAAGTAATATTAATTAGTAAAATAAAGCCACAATCACAGAATTATATCTGTATCCGAAATAAAAATACAGGTTTTAATAAGTATGAGTTAATGTTGATACTAAATATATTAAAGAGAAATTAAAATTCGACTGTCATATGATATGGCAATCAGTAATCAAAATATTGATCAATTGTGGCAAGTGTCATGGAATCACTTCCCATGGTTATAATTGTATTTAGTGCTGTGCTACGAATACTCTTACTTTGCTTATGGATATCGTAAAAGACGACTAAAAGTTTTGTATCCATCTGGGTCAAATATACCTGATGCCATTTGGTGTATAATAACATTCCCAAGGAGGCTTAACGTCAGGCAGACGGCCGATCATAAAACTATTGCCAATAAGTTTTACAATATGCACTAAGAGGAGTATATATTGCGTCGACCCCAAATGATTGGGATAAGAGCAGGTGAATGATGATGATGATGATGAATTGTTTTTTTTTAACGCGTTGTAACATAACATGAGTTTATTGTGTCTATGTGTCTGTTTGTGGCATTGTAGCACGGAAACGAATAGACCGATTTTTGCGTTCTTTTGTTTGAAAGTCGACGTGATCGAAATGTTTCTTAACCACAATTTACAAATATATTTTAGGTGTTCCAAGTACTCGATAGTCGTCAACTCCATCCCTATTAGTATCTGGGTCCATATTAAATATTTGGGCCTGGTACTCGACGGACGTTGATGGTTCCGGAAACATTTCCGCAGACTTGCTCCTCGGCTCGTCGGCGAGGTGTCCGCCCTCTCACTGCTCATGCCAAACATGGGCGGACTCAGCATGGAATGTCGACGGCTGTACGCGGGGATGATCTGTTCAATGGCACTGTACATTTTCTTGTTATAAGAATTTATAGGTAACCTGGTATCGAAACCGGTACAAAATTAAGATTAAACGTCGTTGTAGTAAATCTTTGTAGACAGTTCTAAATTTTGTAGGTCTATAACAATAAACTTACTATTCCATTACTGAATCTAAACGCTTTTAGCGTTGCTAAGCAAATTGAGTGCTTTTAGCTGACGTTCACTCGTGTGGGTAGTTTATTTACTGAGATTTGATAATGAGGAATCTTTCTACGTTAAGTGTATCGAGGTTGTATTAATAATTGGTATAGGCATTAGGTATACTTATTAGGATTTTTTCTGTTTTATTGTTTATGGTGGCAAACGAGCAAACATCACACTTGATGGTAAGTGTCACTGCTGCCCATGGACCTTTGCAATACCAAAGCTTGGCCGCTGCCTGCCATTACGAACCCCAAACCCACCCCAGTTGGGCTTCCGGCTCTCTCGCTCACCGAACGAAGCGCAATAGTATATTGCCATTACTCAGACGTCGATCTTCTTTGAGAGTATGATACTGCCCCGGACGGTAGGTATACGGATTTAATACTATAGGTATTAAATAAGTGCCTTAATGAAGCGACACGTGACTGGAATGCTTGGGTTTACTTTGCACAGAGGATAAGCATTGCCATCCAACGTGGCAATGCTGCCAGCATTCTGGGCACGTTGCTTACTGGCAGCGGTTTATTTGAATAAATATTTAGATTTTTCCCTTTTAGTTCCTTTTAATTATATATAATACATATATTAATTAAGCAACGCTAAAGAATATGTTAGTATGATAATCATATTTCGGACTTGAATTCACGTCTTTTAGGCAACCATTCCAACCGCCTTACCAATTAAGTCAGTACGAGTGGGTATAGTCAGTACGACTGCACAGATAGCGTAATGGTTAAGATACCGACCTTTCGTGCCAGTGCCATGGGTTCGATTTCCATGTAGGACAATACTTAGTACGATCCACAAGCTATTGTTTTGAGTTTGGGTGTAATTTGTCTGCGTTAATTGTATGTTTGTAAAGTCCCCTGCAATACAAGGATTATTTCCTTGGTGCAGGGTGTTGTATTTAAAAAGAAAAAATATATAGTAACCAAATTGTGACTTGCATTATCGTCTTTATGGGAGGCATTTTAAATACCGCCTATCAGAAAATGTTTAGACGTTTGAAATAAAACTACTTTTACGGATTCTATCGTGTTTGTATTTGATTTCTAATTTCCCGACGTTTCGAACACTTTACAGTGATCATGGTCACGGGAGGACTAAGGTGTTTTACGTCCAATATGTCATTGTTATTACAGAAATTTATTTTTATCTACCCTATAAGATATTAAATTTTGACCCACACTTTTATACAAATTTAATACAAATTCATTGCCAGTACAAAAAGAGAATAATTCTATATATAAAATTTATGTTGTTTATAATTTGTTATTATTAGTATTATTAGTATTTAATTTATGATGATTATTATTGTGGCAATTTTACAAAACTAACAAAACTATTCAGCTACCACCGGATCGGAACACGGCCACACTGAGAAAGATTCGGCGAGAAAACTCAGGAGGCATGATACTAATTTTATTATTGAATTTTTGAGTGGCGGCCTACTAAAATTTTTCTATCTTATTATTTTTCTATCTTACTAAATTTTTTTTTTTTTACTTTAATTATTATTGTAGGTCAAATCTATACAATAAGTGCTCACAGTGTCGTGCAGTCTTGTGGTGGTCTTCTTAGTTTTATTTTTGTAAATAACAGGATCTCAGCTTGATGATAGTACCCAGCCATCTTCCCTATTGAAATTTTTATGTTTTTTGATTTCAATAGCTTCGCAAACCATTCTAGGCAGGTATCGGTGTTCTTTTGCGAGGATTTGTGGTTTATCAAACCTGATGTAATGGCGGGCGCGGTCCTGACTATGCTCACAGACTGCAGACTTAGTGTGACGGCGGTGTTTCACATCAGCTATATGTTCCTTGATCCGAGTTCTTACAGATCTCTTTGTTTGGCCTATATAAGAGAGACCACAGTCACAGTCTAATTTATAAACTCCTGTATCCTGTAGATGGATCTGGTACTTGACAGGTGATAAGAACTGACTAATCCTCTTCAGTGGTTTAAAATAAGTTTTTATAGAAGCATGTTTTAGGATATAGCCAATCTTGTCACTCCTTTTACAGAAGGTAGGACTGCAGGGAGACGTTCAACTGTTGGTGGTTTCACACGGTCTCCGTAACGAGTGCGACGAACTTGCAGCTTGTTTGCACGTAGAACCTGCTTGATATGCTGCAGCTCCCCAGCCAGGTGTTCATCGTCACAGATTCCTCGTGCTCTCTGTAACAAAGATTTTGAAACGGTAGCTAACTGTGAAGCCCTCTTCACAGTTAGCTACCGTTTCAAAATCTGTGATCTCACCATCCCTGATGGTGAGAATCACCATTCAAGTATTTGTCTGTATGGGTTGCTTTACGATACACTGTATGATTCAAGGTGTTGTTGGGTTTACGAATAACCAAAATATCTAAGAAAGCTAAAGAGTTATTCGACTTCAGTTCCATAGTGAATTGAATTTTTGGATTGATGGAGTTAAGATGGTTAAGCAATATGGTTACTTTGTCTGATGGTAATATTGTGAATGTGTCATCTACGTGCCGCTTATAGAACCTGGGTGTGACAGACGAGCTTCTTAGGGCAGTCTCCTCGAAGTCCTCCATGAATATATCGGCAACAACGGGAGAGACTGGCGAGCCCATAGCCACTCCATCTATTCGCTTGTAGAATTCATCATTCTACATTAAATAGCCAGTTGTTAGGCATTGACGTAACAGTTCAGCATATTCCAAGGTTATATTATTGTCAGATAGCTTCTTAGTTACAGTTTTGATGCATTGATGATGATTGTGAAAAGTGATATGACATCAAAACTGACCATAAGTCCATTATCAGCGAGATATAGATCTTTAATTTCGCTAACAAAATGGTAAGAGTCTTTCACAAACTTATAGTCTTGCACTAGTGTGTCCTCGAAGTTGTGAGAGGACCTTTGCAACCATCTGAGCTAATTTGTAAGTCGGTGTGTCGATCTGACTTACTATTGGTCGCAGTGGAATATTTGGTTTGTGTATCTTCGGCAATCCATACAGTTTGGGCGGTTTTGCACACAGGTCGTATAAGGTTTTTGACGTCTAGATGTAATGCATCGGAGTGTTTTTTAATTAACTTTTTTTGTATTGTTCACAATAGTATTGGTCGGGTCTGTTTTGACCTTTTTATACGTAGTTTTGTCCGACAAAAGTTGGTTAGTTTTTGCATTGTAATCCGACGTGTCCATTACCACGGTAGCATTACCCTTATCTGCGCGCAGGATGACGATATCTGGTTTATTTTGCAAGTTCTTAAGCGCTAAATATTATACAAACGCGATATAATCCTTAAAAGTAGTTTTATTTCAAACTAGCGGACCCGGCACACTTCGTTCCGCCTAACAGTTAATGAATGAGATAAGCAGATTTCGATTAATTTAAAATTATTAAGTTATTTTTAGCTGTATGGTAGCGGCTACAAATACTACCAATCCTTACTTTGGTCATGGAGGTCGTATAAGACGACTAAGATTAGAGCCTTATAACAACCTCCGCCAGTTGGCCGAGGTCGCGCGTGGGGACTGAGCAGGGCGAAAGAAGCGGCTCAAAGGGCACTAGTTCAGCGGTGGAGGGAGGGAGTCCCCCGTAGCAGGACGGCGGACCGTCGAGGCGGTAGCGCCCCACCTTCACCGCTGGACGACACGAAGGCACGGCAACCTGTCCTTCAGGCTGACGCAGGTACTTACCGGACACGGGGTCTTCGGTAAGTACCTGCACCGAATTGGACGTGAAGAGGCCCCTGGATGCCATGAGTGTGGCGCGCAAATCGATGACGCGCGTCACACTCTGGAGGTATGTCCCGCCTGGGGGCCTCAGCGCCGCGACCTGTCGGCGGTCATTGGAGCGGACCTGTCGTTCTCAACCGTCATCAACAAGATGCTTGACAGCGACAGGCACTGGACGTCGATGGCCTCCTTTTGCGAGGAAGTCATCTCTGCAAAGGAGGCCGCGGAGCTAGAACGCGAAGCACTTGCGTCTGCGAACTCGCTCCGCCGGCGGCGACCAGGGAAAGGGAGGCGCCGCTACGCGCACCTCCTCCCACCGCCTTGACGGCTGACTGGTCGAGGCCACATGGCCAAGCGTAGGGGTATCGGGGATAGAATGTCATTAGACGACGACTCTCCGGCATCCCGTTAAAGCGCGGAAGGGACCGCTGCTGGTTTTAGTGGGTATTCCAGCCGCCAACTATCTATGGCCGGCACACAGTCAGACAGAGTCCCACACACCCCTCCGTCTGTCACTGGCGGGGGTTAGTGCGTAAAAGCATTTCCACAGCGTAAACAAAAAAAAAAGGCTCTAATCTTAGTCGTCTAATCTAACTCCATCTGATGCCCTTTGGTCAACAATTACCTTTTTTTGAAAACAGTTATAGCCTTTTTTGAATGTCCGACTTTCGTGTATATTCATTCTATGCGATGTATGCAAAATTTAAAGACGCAACAGACGAGAGAAAAAATTAAAACGTGAAAGTTTGAATTTCCACCAGAGGAAAAAAAAATACATTCATATTCATTTATCATATTAATTGGAATGACTATTGCTGCAGCTATGTATAAAATAAAAAACATATCCGTGTAGTGACGGAATAAGAATACAATTTCACCACGCCCTATCTTACTCGTGGGTGATCGTAAGAAACGACTAAGGGATATATAACATCCATGCAAGAGAAGGAAAACTCGAAACAAAACCAAAGACGTCTGACTAGCGTGGTATAGTAGGTCAATTTCCCTCCAAATACGGAGGAGGCTCGAGCTCAACATTAGGGTGTATATGAGCCGGCCACCGAAGACAAAGATCGGGTACCGGTGGCCCGCTCGCACGGCGAAGAGAGGAGTTTGCATGGTGGGTCTATGAGGTCACGCGCCGCCTTTTCCGTCACCCCGGACCGATTTGGCGGGGCGAGACGCATCCGTAGCCCACCGCAAAAAAATAAAAATAAAAAGGGTGTATATGAACTACGATGATAATGATGATATATAAAATAGTTTTAAAATAATACGTGTCGTCATAGTCGTTCGTCTCAGCTCATAAATGCTCTAATAATCCCACAGCTGGGGTCGATGCTCCACCAAAATAAAAGAGGAATTGACTTGACTTGGATTGAATTGACCTACTATACTACGCTAGTCAGACGGGTTGATATAGGTTTTTTATACCCAGTACCTTCTCTTGTAATGATGTAGTTTGATTGTGTTTTTTAGGCGTCTCTTACGATCATCATCATCATCTCATCATCTCAGCTCAGATATATCCCATTGTTGGGCTCAAGCCTCCTCCATAATGGGAGGGAAATGACCTACTATACCACGCTGGTCAGGCGTGTAGGTATAGGGTTTTGTTTCGAGTTTTCCATCTCTCGCATAGATGTTATATGCGTTTAATATCCCTTAGTCGTCTCTTACGATCACGCATGAATAAGAAAAGGCGTGGTAAATTGTATTCTTACTTCGATATCACGGTTGAATTATATCTGGTAGATTAACGTAAATATAATTAATATTGCAATAGAACACGACTCTTTAATTAATCTGTAAAATACTGCAAAGGTCCTTGACTTCTTCAAGGTTATCAGTTCATTTGTAAATGATACACTAGGGATTGAAGCTGTAAACGTTGTACGTTCACTATACTAGTACATAGTATAATAATACTATTCAGCAATGCGGGCAGAAATATTGTGGGGCACAGGGGATATATTTATGGATGAACTAGAGGTTGGCGTTGAGTATCCGATATAGAGATTTAACTCGATCGCGCTAGCTATTTTAGTCCTCGTTTACACGGCTATTTTAAATATGGATATTCATAATTTAAGCTGCTATGGATTTATTATTTTTATTTATAAGCTAGCTAACTCGGTAGATTTCGTAACACTTCAGAAAAAATAAATGCATTTTATCATCATCATCATGATCATCTCAGCTCATATTTGTCTTACTGTTGGGTTCGAGTCTCCTCCATAATAGGAGGGAAATTGACCTACTACACCACGCTGGGCAGACGTGTTGGTATAGTATAGGGTTTTGTTTCGAGTTTTCCTTCTCTTGAATAGATGTTATATGCGTTTTATATCCCTTAGTCGTCTCGTACGATCACCCACAGGTAAGATATGGGGCGGTGAATTTATTTTTACTCCGTTACCACACGGAAAGTTCATTGTATATTTCATAGGTTTTGTATGGTGATGAGGTAAGAATACAATTCAGTATGCACTATGTAATTTGTTTCGTAAAAGACGATTAAAAAGACGCAGAGAATGAAAACCCGAAATAAAACCATAGGGTTGTTATACGTGTTAGCATAGGCTACCACGTATAACCAACGTGGTATAGTAGTTCAGTTTACCTTCTCTTGTGCAGAAGGCTCGACCTCAGCATTGTGACATGTACCTATAAGGTTTTTATTTTTATTTTGACAGATTATAGTCCATCCGGGGCAATGGTAGGTAGGCACGTGGCCCCATAACCCTCCGTGTTTCCTCCCCATCGCTATTGGGCCGGTCATTGGTACCGCTTTCGTGACATCCGTAGGGTTACTCTTTCGATTAAATGTATAAGCTGAGATATATAGACATTTATAAGTTCAATTAAATTCAGGTTTTATTATATTCTATTAAATGAATATTCAAATGTACAAACATCCATCTTCACCGGTCTGGTTCAGAATATATTGTGTTAATTTATACTGTAGGTTTAATAAAAATCGTCTGAGATTACCACGAGAATAGGCAGCAAAATTATCTTGGATAAATTATAACACTAACTGTGAACGTCAATTCGTTTGCTAAGCGTAATTATCACGGTCAGAAATGTTGGAACATTGGCTGTATACCGTAGAAACTCATTTTTTTAACCTATGGCAAATTCGCGAAATATTACTTGACGTTTCTTATTTTTCCCTCCTTACTTCTGTACTTACCACTCGTTGCCAAGATTACAAAATATTACAAATGGCGTCATTGTTACTACGTAGAACCACGTATTAATTTGTGATTAAATCTGCTAAAGCGTTTTTTAGCAAGTGTGTGTTGTTATTTATATTCGTGAAAAGATTTTAATTGTCTTTGTGCTCCACAGACAGACTGAGTAGTGATTCTCCACATCTATCTTTGTGCGAAAGGACTTTTAGTAGGATTACAGTGTAAATATATTTACGATAGGAAGTTTTCTTTAGTGCAATTTTATGAAAGGACATTGAAACCTAAATACAAGCGTAACAATTGTAATTTTCAAAGCATTGGTGTATAGCTATGATGTAGATTGAAGCAGGTGGTAAATGTGATTCTATAATTGTAATGTAATTAAGAGTTTCTATATGTATGTAAATATGAAGTGAAAACAATAATTATTATTTGAATAACAACTTATAATTATTTTGACGTATCTGTATATTTTACTACTATGTGTAATGAATAAAGTTAATGTACTATCATAAATAAATGTTGAAACGTATGTATTCTTTTATTTTCCTGGGCGAACGCAATAAACGAAAATACGTATAAATATATATATGTGTGTGTGTGTGTGGGCCCCTCTCTCTCTCTCTCTCTCTCTCTCTCTCTTTCTCTCTCTCTCT
This sequence comes from Lymantria monacha, assembly GCA_905163515.2. Taxonomy (NCBI): domain Eukaryota; kingdom Metazoa; phylum Arthropoda; class Insecta; order Lepidoptera; family Erebidae; genus Lymantria; species Lymantria monacha. Next base: position 12,105,425 of record LR991092.1, on the reverse strand, counting down.
CTCTCTCTCTCTCTCTCTCTCTCTCCCTCTCTCTCTCTTTCTCTCTCTGTGTGTGTTCGTGTGTGTGAACTGTCATGCTCTAAATTGCTCATGGTTGAAAATTTTATTCTACGGATGTCCGTCTATAGGTATTACTACTTAGTCTGTGGTAATTATTATCACAATATTACGACTTTAGGAGACCTACTGAAAACATTTTTAGAAGTAGAAAAGAAGGGTACTAATCATAGAGTAATATAATACATTGGAAATAGAGAGGCCACTCTCGATTTTTTTTGTCGCCACTAATGTCAATGAAAGCGCCTTCTATTACGCGACTCAATAATTATTTCCTACCCACGCATGCGCAATCCGGACACACACACACATACTTCTCACACACACATAGATACTTCTCACACACAGATACATTTCTCTCACACACACACTTAATTTATTGTTTTGAATAAGGTAATTTCTGCCACCTAGTTTTAGTTATTAACATTATTAGTGTCAAAGCAAACAAAACACTCAGAAACGTGATCTAGATAGTGCTATATTAAAAAACGACTGTGTCAACCCCCAAGGTACTATGTACGTTTAGAATAGACGAGCAAACGTAGTCAGACGAAAAGAATATTCTAGAAATATTGTTGTAGTATCTGTGAAAAATCTATAAAAATGTCTAATGTAATGCCTTTTTGCGTTTTTTTGCAAAAAAAAAAAATCTATTTCTTATTTAAAATCGTTCAGTGAAGAAAATCTTATTAAGTGCAGTGCTATATTGAGTGTAAGAAAAAATAAGATGGCAGAAATTACCTTATTTAAAACAATAAATTGTGTGTGTGTGTGTGAGAGAGATGTATCTGTTTGTGAGAAGTATCTATGTGTGTGTGAGAAGTATGTGTGTGTGTGTCCGGATTGCGCACCCCCTCCAAGCGTACCTTAATACTGTCTATGCTATGCTAGCGTGTATTGTTTGAATCTTTAAAAATAACAAGAATAATTAAAAAGACGTCATTTCCTCTCACATGAAAATTTGTGAGCTGATTTTAAATATATTTCTGTGATAAATAAAAAAAATCATCTAGCAGTAAGTCGAGGGAAACTTAGTCAGCTGATGCATTTAAATAGTCAGTAAATGCTTCTGGCTAACTTCTACGTAACGACCTTCAAATAATCAGCTGACGATTTTTCCACCGAGATACAGCCAGCTGACGTATATATTTATCAATAGTTACATATAAGCTATCATCAGGTAAATTTTTATTTGAGAGGATATCACTGAAAGTGAAGTTTTTTTTCCCATGATCAAGACATCAGCTGACGTACAATACACTATGTTATAGCCAGCTGATTTTTTATTTTTGTTGAGATATTGGGTTAGCTATAATTTGATAAATTTTTAGCCGAGAGGAAATGAGTGAATGTATTTTTTTTTTTCGAGCGTGGGAGGTTACAACTGCTCATCCCACCCACCGAGCCGCAGCTGACGTTCACGAGGCTTTATGGTTCGATTTTCTGATGCATTTTACTAATTATCACTTGAGAGGAACTTGGTCATATATATCTGTTACTGGCTCTCGGACCATACGTCCAATAATGGACGTCAATAACGTGACAGATGGCAAGAAATATATTAAAATCAAAACCTTTACCGTTGCCTACTTTTGGCCGGTTTATCTTTCAAAGTAATGTGGCTACAAAGTTAACGTTTAATAATAAATTGTGCGATGGCAAGTCAGAGAGATTCAATGGTTTTAAAAATTCATTGGGATAGTTTGTTAAAGAAATGTTGACCAATGATTTAATTTTGAATTGTGAACTTTAAGTCAATTACTTAAAGTCGTTCGTATCGTCTTTGTTCTTAGCCGAGCTAGAATTACTTGTTTGTTAAATCAGTTAAGGTTTTTTTTAGTATAAGAAGTTTCGTTTTTTTTCTCAATTTTGCCGATATTTTTATAAATTATTCTATTATTTAGAATAAAGACTAATCCAATAAACTAAACATTTGTAATCATTCCAGCGTTCTTCAGTTATTAATGGTGTAATTAATCTGACTTTGCTTCACATATGGTTTACTGTGTGAGACACAAGGAGGTTTCAGGAATGGAAGGGGATGCATGGATCAAGTGTTCTCTCTGCGCAACATTGTGGAGAAGCATCTGGCTCTAGGTCAGAGGGTTTTCTGCAGTTTTGTGGATCTGGAGAGAGCTTTTGACACGGTTGTACGAAAGGAACTTTGGGACATTTTACCGGAGTATGGTATTAACGGTAAACTGCTACAGGCTGTGCAGTCCAGTTACATGGGCTGTAGAGCTTGTGTGCGGCTGGATGATGGAATGTCGCCTTGGTTTGACGTCAATATCGGCGTTAAGCAGGGGTGCGTTCTGTCAACCAGGCTGTTTATCATATATCTGGATAAATGTCTCCAATAGCTGAACGATATGAATGTGGGAGTCCAGATGGGCGACTCAGCGGTCACTGCTCTGCTTTATGCAGATGATGCAGTCCTGCTGGCACAGTCAGCGACTGACCTGCAGACCCTAGTCGACACAATGACAGAAGATTGTGAGAAAAGGGGTCTACGCGTGAATGTGAGCATAACCAAAATAATGGTCTTTGAAAGAGAGAAAACCAGAACAGATGTAAGAGTAACAATAGGTAATGATGTACTAGAGCAAGTGGATGAATTTGTATATCTTGGATGTGGATTTAGCCGAGATGGAACGTACACCACTGATATAGAGCGAAGAGTGAATGCGGGAAATAGAGTGAACGGAGCGTTGGGGCAACTTCTCGGCAGCCACCACCTCAGCCAGAAGGCACGTGTAGCAATACATAACGCAGTGCTTGTCCCAACATTACTGTATGGAAGCGAGAGTTGGGTATGCAAAAAAGAGTATGATAGTAAAATTAATGCGGTCGAAATGCGATCTCTGCGGAAAATCTATGGAGTTAGGCTGACCGACCGCATTCGTAACGACGACGTAAGAGAGCGAGTAGGTATGAAAGAGAGTATTGGTGTAAAGATGCGAAAGGGAATGCTCCGATGGTTCGGACATGTGGAAAGAATGCCGAACGAACGCCTGGTTAAGAAGATATACAATGCGAAAGTGGAAGGATGTAGGTACCGAGGGAGACCGAGACTAACCTACCTAGACCAGATCGGTCATGTACTGAAGGAAGGAAGGAAGGTGGAGTCAAGAGTCTCCGAAACCGGCGAACGTGTATGAAGAGAATTATGAATGTTGAGGAAGCGAGTGAAGTATGCAAAGATAGAGTTCTCTGGCACTCTGTTCTCTCTGCCTACCCTGCAAGGGATATGGCGTGATGATATGTATGTGCTTCACATATGCACATATTTGATTTAAATTAATTAATTAAAAAAGAGAGTCAAGAGTCTCCGAAACCGGCGAGCGTGTATGAAGAGAATTATGAATGTTGAGGAAGCGAGTGAAGTATGCAGAGATAGAGGTCTCTGGCACTCTGTTCTCTCTGCCTACCCTGCAAGGGATATGGCGTGATGATATGTATGTATGTAATTAAAAAATATATATATATTTGACATCATTGTTCATTAGTACAAATAAGTGATTTTTGATGAATGAGGCAGTTATGATCAAGGTTATGGTTTGTCTACATCCCTACTTACTTGAAGCTACGGTTGTGTGCCGCTGGTTCTCATAATCTACCCTACGCTTGGGCTGCATACTCATTCCAACTCGGCAATAACCGATTTCGATTTTTAAGGTATAAATAAATTTAATTTTAAGGTATAAATAAAGCACAACCGTTTCGTTTTAACCGGTCACCTTGAAAACATCGATCTGTTTAGATTTGCATGTGATTTGTTTGAATAGGATAGTCGATAAGAAGAGGCGTTAGGTATTATTCTCTAGGCAATATCTTGGTGACAATAAAAAAGTAACTTAGTAAAGGAAAGTAAGTATTGTTGGAATTTGCAGCAGATAGTTTAATAAATCGTATTACTTTCCTTAGTGACACAGAAAATTGTATGTCGTAACGTAAGAAAAACAAATAATTTACAAATAAATATGTATCAATATTTTTTTGAGAAAACATTTATACAAATTATATCCAGCATTAAAATGACTTGGAAAAAAATTAGCATATAGAATGATTTTAAGTAGTAGAGTAAGGTCGATTCTAGAGAATATGTAGTTAAAGATTATTCAGTTTATTAGTTCCATTTCAAGAAGTATATTATTTGAAATAATTGATATTGATTGATGTTCATATCGAATTCCATTCAATGGTCAGAAATTATCCACCAAAGATAGCGTAATCTAATATGATCATTTCGTATTATTACAACATTTTGATGACAATATTATACAATAAAACATAATAATATTTAATGACTTCTAATGTTTACGCGAGTATTACACATTTGAAATAAAATTACTTTTACGGATTCTATCGCGTTTGTATTTGATTTATAATTGCCCGACGTTTTGAACACTTTACAGTGATCATGGTCACGGGAGGACCTCAGTCCTCCTGTGACCATGATCACTGTAAATTATAAATCAATGTTTAAGCGAGTATTACACATTTGAAATAAAATTACTTTTACGGATTCTATCGCGTTTGTATTTGATTTATAATTGCCCGACGTTTTGAACACTTTACAGTGATCATGGTCACGGGAGGACCTCAGTCCTCCTGTGACCATGATCACTGTAAATTATAAATCAAATACAAACGCGATAGAATCCGTAAAAGTAGTTTTATTTCAAATAATAATATTTATGCAAAAGATTCTGTTTCTTCCTAAAATAATGATCTGCACTGATAATATGCAAGAGATTACGACAATTATATTAGCGTAGACTAATATTTTAATTGCTTTTCTGCTCTGTAAAAGGTTTCTACCCAGCACTGGGACAAATGTATTTAATCTGCAAAGGGAGAAAAAAGATAAAGTACTTGTTACTTATTATCGTTTCGGCATATTTTCGGAGTAACGAATAGCCCACGTATTCAGGCATTAGACTATTCAGGTTTTAAATTATAAGCTGTGTGGCTCAGCAATAAACATAATACAAGGGTAGATTTCTTTGGCGGCGAGCTATGGCGTGGTCACGCCCCGCTAAAATAAAAGGGTAGATTAAGAAAATTATTGTAATATTATATTATATTACAAAGAAATATTGTCTTACGGTACTTGATTAATATCTTAAAAATACTCGATTATTAGGTTGTCTAAAGAATTTGTATTGCCTAGCAAAATAAGTTTGTTGTTACTTTGTTTGTTTCATTCCAAGACGTCTAAACTCATAAACTTAATCTCTTATAAATATCAGTACAAATATTATACATAAAATTTGATTACAGATTAATAGAGATTATTTGTATTTGTTTTATAATTATTGCAGTTGCCTAATTTTCTTAAGTTTTCACGGGTAAAATGTTACTCAAGAATGAAGGAACTTCCTAAAGCAAATTTCTTTGAAAGTGTTCACGAAATACAGAATAAGGTGAATGTTTGTTGAAAATGGTTTAATTTAAAGTTAGTTTTACAGTAGGATACATACGATTTAATTAACAAGTATGAAGAGAATATTTTTCTACTCATTCAGATAAGTAGCTACGTCAGTAACGCCAGCGTTGTTAAATGACGGAGAATAAAAGAATTAAAATCATTTAAAGTGATGAGAGCAGAAAATATTCTACTCATCTATCAGCTCACCGCTGAATATAAACTTTTCATAATGAATACATAACCCAACCTCTTAGTGATCTGTTAGAATGTTCTTCGACTTCCACCGAAAGTAAGAGTTGAGGATACATCGTATTTTATAGTCGTTACCACATCGTATATAAGATTAACAATAAATAAAAGTATACATTTCACGTTAAAAAAAAATCACTTATAATTTTAAATAACTTTAACTCATTCTTTAAGAAACAAAGATATTTTGTGTTTGTTTCTTAAATTTAAATAAATCGCTTTGGACAAACGTTTATCAATGTATACACAGCTTTATATATACGTTTCAGTCTTATTTCCGTGGAAATATTCTCTCATGAGAGCATCCAATCAGTCAATATTTTCAGTTCATTAACAGCACGGATGTCGTATTTCCACATACATATATATCTATATGAACTGCGGCCTCGTTCTTATTATTGTTTTTAACGTACCGTACCTATGGATTCCAAAGGCATATTAGCATATGTATTAAAACTTTGCTTTACGACCCTCTGTCCGTATTTTCACTTATCGTGACGGGTCAGCAATAAGGTATATCATTTATTACACGTCACATTACTTTCATCATCCCTTTCAGGCTCATATATGTTTATGTCCCATTGCTGGCCTCGAACATCATGCTGGTCAGAGAGGTTGTTTTAGAGGTTTGTTTCGAGTTATTCTACTTTTGAATAGATACTCTAAGTATATTATATCCCTTAGTCGTCTTTTACGACAATCACAGGCACGATAGGGGGTGCCACCGAAGTTAAAAATCGGGTCCCGGTGACCCGCTCGCACGGCGAAGGGAGAGGAGTTTTACGGTGGGTCTACGGGGTCACGCGCCGCCTTCTCCGTCACCCCGGGCCGATTTGGCGGGGCGAGGCTAATCCATAGTCCACCAAAAAAAAAAAAAAAAAAAAAAAAGGCACGATAGGGGGTGGTGAAGTTCACTTCGTCACTAAACGGATGACTCACAATTTTCCTGTGTGACCACTCTTTCCTGTATGTTTGTCATAAATTCCAGTTCACTCGCGTGTGGAGCTTATATTTATATAAAAATAATGGCCAAATATGTGAAATCGTTTCAAAGACAATTGATTTTCATTTGTATAAATTAAAAATAAATTAGTATAAATTATAAAATCTAACTTTCATTTATATCCCTCATAACCTACAACATATCATTTTATTTGTACAAATATCTACTCTTTACTTATGTGTACAATTATATAGGTATAGTAACATTTCGTACAGATTCCTTTGAGAAAGTATGTTCAAGAGAAAACATGCATGATGAGTCCATGTTCTATGAAAATGTGTCTTTTATGTCCCAAGTTACTTGAGTGATACGGAGCGTGTCGACTTTTACGTGTCAAGTGTCTCAACGTTTTGTTTATAGAGATAAGTAAAGCGTAGGGATTGGAGCAAGCTACTTAGAGACATAGTCAGGTAGTACCATAATTGTATAGAATATATCTATATAATACAACTAGAAATTCTTGTATTACAATTACTAGTCAGAATCTCATATACGGCTCTTACGATTTCCATCCAAGCAGCCCCGGTTCCATCCTGAGCTTCCCTTTTTTATTGCGTTTCCTTTTTAAATTTTCCTTATTTTTTCATTAATTCATCAATATCTTTTATTATTTAAATATATTTAAAAAAAAACACATTTTCCTAAAAAAAGATCAAACTACTCTGTTGGATATTAAAAAGTTATAAAACAAGATTAAAATTTATAGAGATTGAATTGTTATCATTAATGATATCATCATTCTCCTACTCTTATCCCAATTACTTAAGATCGATACAATATGCATTCCTCTTTCATAGCACCTATTATAAAAGTTATTGGCAATAGTTTTATGACCAGCCGCCTGCCAGACGCAGAACGCTAGCAACCAACTAAAGTCACCACTTTTTTTACCGTGTGTTTATATAGCTATTAACTGCAGATGGCTTCAACAGCTTTACTTAAACTATTTATCTCACTATTCATGACACTCTCTATTTTTTAGCGTTCACGTATTTGTCTACCCTACAAATAAAAACATAATCACAGAAAATAATCCAAAATATTATAGCACTAATTTAACAAATATCGTTAAAGCAGTAATTTTCATTGAAGTTATTTAAGAAAATAGATATTTAAATTTAGAACACTTGAGCACTATTTATGATTAATTAAAAAAATCACAATGAAATATAATTAATAGAATGACAACACTTAGATAAATACTAAACACGATTCAATTGCAATTGTAATAATAGTTTCCTACTATGGTGACTGTTCTTCCGTGTGGTGATGGAGTAAGAATACAATTCACCACCCTTTATCTTACCAATGGGTGATCATAAGAGACGACTAAGAGATAAAAAACGCAAATAACAACTATGTAAGGCAAGAAAAATTCGAAATTAAACTCTATACCAACACGTCTGCTCAGCGTGGTATAATAGGTCAACTTCTCTCCCATTATGGAATAGGCTTCAGCCCGGCAGTAGGACATACGCGAGCTGAGTTGACGATGATGACTGTTTATCAGCTTACTATTGCTATATGTATTAATTGTATGTTATAAAGATGAATGTTTGCGGCGACAAATATAACAGATATAATAATTTAAACTAAAACCATGGCCGTTAAAAATAAAAAGGGATTATTTTTGTAAATACGCTATACAATCTATATAAGCTACGTGCACAACTCGTAATTAAAAAGAAATACCAGCTCGTTGTCAATTATTACAAAAGGCTTACTGTACTTCCTGATCGCGATTTTTTAATTATGGAACACAATACTGGCAATATTTTTTTTTTTTGTAACACTAATTTTTTTTTTTTTGTATTTTGTTTGGTGAATAGCCTAAATAAAAAACTTCTTTTGCACTCTGCACTAAGGAACTAATCCTTGTAATGTCGAGGACTTTACAAACATATAATTAAAGCATATTAATTACATTGTCTTGCATGGGAATCGAACCCCTTACAGTTGACACGCTAGGTCAGTATGTAAACTACTACGCCATCTATGTAGTCCTATATAGAATGATTTCTAATGTTTACGCGAGTATAAAACTAGTTTTACGAATTCTATCGCGGTTGTTTTTGATTTTTAATTTGCCGATGTTTCGAACACTTTACAGTAATCATGATCACGGGAGGACTTCTCGTTTGTCGTAGTCTTCCCGTACAAACGCGATAGAATCCATAAAATTAGTTTTATTTGAAAAAGTCATGTATAGAATTAGAATGAGGTAAAAAATATTTTTGATAAAAAATAGTTGTTTGCAATATACGAGTATCTGTAGAATCCGTTGTGTATAGCGGAAGCTCGAAAGGTTTATTGTTGCCGTTCTAGTTGAGAATGTCATTGTGTGTCTTTGAACAGTGTATTGTCGGTCACTTAATCAAGTATACAGCTAAAATACGACGCTTCGAACACGCTCTGATGTCCACAATGTCGTCCAAGGAATGGTTGATCAGAATGCGGTTATTTAATGCGTCAATGGTTTATATAGCGTTTTTTCATTCTATAATTGTATTCTATTCTAAGAAAAATGTGCATTAAAGATATATTTTCTGTTTTTATTACTTTTTGGCATTATGTTTATTTTTATAAGATAATTTAATATTATATATTACTAGCTTCTGTCCGCGGCTTCGCCCGGGTAAAAGGTTACTTTCCTAAAAATTTTCAACCCCATTTTTACTTTACACCTTAAGGTTAATTTTTTACGAAATTTTAACGTCATATTTATTTATATGTAATCAATAGCCTAAAAATAAGTTTCAAGCTTTAAAAATGATGATAATTCCTTACAACTTTTCATCCTCCTTTACAACCCTTTTTTTTATTTAAAAGTAGCCTTTTTTGTATTTAAAGTATGTCCTTTATCAGGCTCTAGACTATCTGTGTACCAAATTTCATTTAGATCGGTTCAGTAGTTTTGACGTGAAAGAGCGACAGACAGACAGACACAGTTACTTTAGCATTTATAATGTTAGTAAGAAAGTAAGGATTTTGTCATTATTTATTTGAAATAACAATATATAAATAAATAAACAAAACAAGGATGAAAGTCACGCACTGTTATTTGTTTATTCGACATGTAGATGTTAAAAATACATTTATTTGTCAATTGGAAAGTTTATTAGTATAAAAATATATTTTTAAAAATCTACTTCGAAATGTTTCCAAATTATTTTCTTTTGTACCGTCTAATAATTGAGTTTACTTGGTTCTACTTGTGTTACTACATTTTTATCATATCATTTTTCGGCTAATAATTCTTAAACACAAACATGAAATTTTTTGTTTCTTACTCTTCGTCATACCTGTGAAGAGTTTTCTTTCTCACTTCACTTCGTTTCTTTCTCACGTCACTTCTGTCATCGTTATTTCTGTTCCTGCAGTTTTTAAGTAATTTATTATAAAAATCGATGTGATCGTGCTATATATATGTACCTATATGTATATCAGTTTCCTATAGAATTGAAAAGAGCTAGATTTAGTTTAACAAAATCTTAGGTAAATTTTGAAAAAATGTTTGATCAATATTTTTCATTTTTTTATTACTATTAAGAAATCTTTTAATTGGTTTTGATTGATATTCCAGGTGTGAATTTAATTTAAAGTGTAGTCAGTAACCCTCTGTATAACACTTTTTTTTTATTTTGGCGGTGGGCTATGGAATGGTGACACCCTGCAAAATCTGTCCGGGGCGCCAGAAGAAGCGGCGCGCGACCCCATAGACCCGCCCTACGTGTACCCGGCGCGGCCCGGCGGTTTACTCTCACGCATATCCTCTCGAGACGATGCACGGCAGCTTTCGACGTCGGGGCATTGTCCTTACGCGGTGTGGCCTCGCTCCGGGTGACCAGACTAATCCCCAGTCCGGTCAACCGCTGCCTCTAGCTAGGTCAGCATCAGGCGCAGGTACTTGCGCCTGCGCTGCTCCAGGCGCCGCCGCGCCGGCGCGAAGCGTGTTCCTCACGGACCCTTTCTCTTTTACGAGAAGACTGTCTCGCAGAAGGCGGTGACCACGTCCGTAGGTACAACACTTAAAAGTCATTTCTGTTAGTTGGCTATTACAGATTTTCTTCATTTTCTTGCAAATTTACAAGTAACGATCTCTGTTGCTAGTTTTATATGAAAATAAAAATAATAACCCGAAAAAAAATTAAAGTGATTTATTATTCTTTTTTATTCAAAAGTAGAATGATCTATTAATAATCAGAATGGATAGATAGCGACACACTTGACAATAGTCCACACATAGTCCAATCGAATTTTTGATTGACCCAAGAAAAATTATAAGTAGAATTTTTCCTTCAGAATTCATTTTCACTGGGAGTCTACATTTCGGTTTTCGAATTCCCAGTGGTCTTGCATTTTCCGCCATCTTGATTTTAAGGGTGGTTTTTTGTTTTTTAAATAACTCGTTTATTTTCAATTTTACACGAAAAATGGTTATTACCAAAGTTGTTTAGAATTAAATTTCCTACAATTTTTGTTCTTATCATTTTTTTGTAGGATCGATATTTTTCGATTCGCACCCGAAAAGAAAGGGTGATTTTTGTTTATTGAATAACTCTTTTTTGTTTTTAATTTTACACGAAAAGTGGTCATCACCAAAGTTTTGAAATAAAACTACATTTACGGATTCTATCGCGTTTGTATTTGATTTATAATTTCCCGACGTTTCGAACACTATACAGTGATCATGGTCACGGGAGGACTGAGGTGTCTTACGTCCAATATGTCATTGTTATTACAGAAATTTATATCTACCCTATAAGATATTAAATTTTGACCCACATTTTTATACAAAAATTAATACAAATTCATTGCCAGTACAAAAAGAGAATGATTCTATATATCGTTACAGTTTTATTTCAAATGTGTAATACTCGCGTAAACATTAGAAGTCATCACCAAAGTTGTTCGAAAGTAAATTTCCAACAATTTTTGTTCTTATCAATTTTTCTGTAGAATCGATATTTTTCGATATACGAGTACGCCAGAGAAGAGGTGGGGGTGAAATTTTATTATTGCATTATCACGTTTTTTTGCAATTTCACGCGAAAAATGGTTATTACCAAAGTTGTTTGAAATTAAATTTCCTACAATTTCTGTTCTTATCAATTTTTTCGTAGGATCGATATTTTTCGATTAACATCCGAAAGGAGGGGGTGGAATTTCTGTTTGTCGAATAACTCGTTTATTATTAATTTTACACGAAAAGTTGTCATTACCAAAGTTGTTTGAAATTAAATATCCTACAATTTTTGCCCTTATCAATTTTTTCGTACTATTGATATTTTTCGATTAACATCCGAAAAGAGGGGGTTTTCAGCACCGGAATCGTTGCTGAAAATGATATCTTGCAAATGCAAAGAGAGGTGCGGGAATATGTGTAGTTGCCGCAAAGCAGGACTTAAATGTTCTGTGTTATGCCACAACTGCGCCGGAGAAACTTTCGAGAACGTCGTCGCAATTCGAGAGCTGCTCGATGAAGACGACGTCGATAATGGGGAAAGTCTACCGTCAGAACGAGTCACCATCGATCCTCCTGAGCTTCTGAACGAAGTCATCAACAGTGATGAAGAAGAATCAGACGACCAAAACTTGGTTGAACCATCGGCTAAACGTTCGAGGCAGGCATTTATGAAATTTCGAAGGATTTCCAAAAATGTACTGAACAAAAATAAATATTAATTTCTTTCAATGTAAAAGTTCCACAGTTCGAGAAACGATTTATTTGCACCCTCATTCCCTTTACCGTAAGTATGGTTCAAAAAATATTAATCTTTAAAAAATTATCTGTAGCCAATTCAATCTTCAACGAGTTTGATTATTACCATTTATACGAAAACATAAATAATAAACTTAATAGTAAAATATTGCACTAACCTCACCTCTTTTCCGGGTGTTAAATGAAAAAATAGCGATCCTGCGAAAAAATTAACAAAGACAAAATTATAGAAAATTTAATTGCAAACAACTTTGGTAATGACATCTTTTCATGTAAAATTAATAATAAACGAGTTATTCGACAAACAGAAATTCCACCCCCTCCTTTCGGATGTTAATCGAAAAATATCGATCCTACGAAAAAATTGATAAGGACAGAAATTGTAGGAAATTCAATTTTAAACAACTTTGGTAATAACCATTTTTCGCGTGAAATTGCAAAAAAACGTGATAATGCAATAATAAAATTTCACCCCCACCTCTTCTTTGGCGTACTCGTATATCGAAAAATATCGATTCTACAGAAAAATTGATAAGAACAAAAATTGTTGGAAATTTACTTTCGAACAACTTTGGTAATAACCACTTTTCGCGTAAAATTGAAAAAAAAGAGTTATTCAATAAACAAAAAATCTCCCTTTCTTTTCGGGTGTGAATTGAAATATATCGATCCTACGGGAAAAAATTATGAGAACAAAAATTGTAGGAAATTTAATTCCGAACAACTTTGGTAATAACCATTTTTCGTGTAAAATTGAAACTAACGAGTTATTTACAAAACAAAAACCACCCTTAAAATCTAGATGACGGAAAATGCAAGACCACTGGGAATTCGAAAACCGAAATGTAGACTCCCAGTGAACAACCTCTCCCCCCCCTACCTAACGAATTCCGAAGGAAAAATTCTACTTATAATTTTTCCTGAGTTTGGTCCGTTTTTCGTCTAATTCGATTGGGCTAACAGACGTAAAAAAAATAAAAAACAACAGAGACAGAGAACTATCTTCAGAGACCGAAATAAAATTACCGACTATTTTTCTTTTCGCTAAGGAATTGTGGAATAAGTATAGTATTTATTTTATTAATTTTGGTTTATTAATGGTTTATTAATTTTGATTTATTTTATTTTATTAATTTTGGTTCACTAACAGTTATTTACACAAATTCCTGTTAGTAAATATATTCAAGTATAAATAATAGTGTAACATTTTATTAAAGATAAACATCAGATGTACACTATATAGGATTATTTGAGCAGACAGAAAACATTACACAGTATTATATATTTACAAAATAATTAAATATTTCTTATTATTTGATTAAACAGTTACGGGTCTGCCAAATAACAATATAAAAATATAATTCTGCTTTGCTATTTACGGTCTGGCAGCGGTCCAAATAGAGAGCCCACAAAATTCAATCGATCCAAGATTGACAGGTAAATTAAGCACACAAAAGAGGCAGTTTATCAATGCGGCTTGTGTCGGGCTGTTCATTTTATACGAGGATACTTATTTGCTATAGTACCGGCAATTACACAATTATAATATGTGATCTCTTATTATGATTGTAATTTAAATGCAAAAAGAAATTCAAATAAATATATCATGGTCCTTTCTCACTGAACCCTGATTCACTATGCTATTGATATGTTACAAATGTGTAACAATATAACATTTTTTTAACTGAAATATATCAGTAAAGCAGTCAGTAAAACAAAGCAGTCAGTAAAACATTGAAAGAGAATTTTAATATACGTATATTCAATGTAGATATCGTAACGTATTTTTTTTTCTTTTTTTTTTGTATGTTATGGTTAGGTTAGGTTAGGTCTGGACACATGCCGTCCATTCCATCTGAGGCGACGAAAGAGCGGCGCGTGGCCCATAAATCACCGTATTTCCTCTCTATCGCCAATGCGCTGGCCACTGGTACGGATTCCTTGAAATACGTGGCCAGCCCGGCGGGTTACCTTTTGGGGTACCATTCCCCGACGACGCCCCAGTCGGCTGCCGATGCATCGCCCTCACGCGGTCAGCCTCTCTGCGGGTGATGAACTATTCTCTGATCCAGTCACTCGCCAGATATCGTAACGTTACCGTGTTAAGTACTGGTGTGCGAAATGACTTTTCAACGATCACTATTTAGAAACCTAATACATTTTGGCTAAGATGGCATCAGAGATATTTTGTTATATCTTTTCGTTCCGAATCCATAACCAACTACTTAGATCAATATAGGCTGAGGGAGCAAATAAATAAAAAAAAAATGCACCTTGATGTTAGGATGATAGTAAGGAAGTGTATAAATTTTTAAGTTTCAGACTGATTATCGAATCCAAAAGTCTTCCGTGGGAATAGAACACTCCTTTTCACATCTGATCTTATTCGGATTTCGTAGTGAATTTATTTATTTCATATAGTTATCGTAACCGCTTTATTTATTTGACTCGTCGTAGTGAAGCCTGTAGTACACGCAGCAGCAGTTTGTGTGGTCTATTTATTATTAATTCTAACAATAAGCAATTTAATCTCGACTTTTCCGCCTATTGCTGTTGACATTTCCAATTAACCAAATCTTTACATTCTGCTCGTCTTGGTACAATGTGAGGAACACTGTGAACAATGAAGTAATTATTTCTGTTTATCTGTATATTAAGACTGAAGATGATTTTGTTGAGTGAATGTGATGAAAAGTTACATAATTATTTTGTTAAATTTTCTTATCTCTGTGTGTTTATATTTTATTTTACGTCTATTTTTTATATTTATGTATTTATGTTTGTTCGGGCGGCTGGAAGTCGTCTAGCTTGCGCGTGAGTCGGTTCGTAATGACTCTTGAAAACAACTTGTACACGTGGCTCAGGAATGGATGGGTCTGTAATTCTTTAAGAGCGTTTTATCGCCCTTCTTGAAAAACAGCACCACCACTCTCCTGGTCCACGACTCTGGAACGTCGTCCCCGAGAATGACAGAATTAAACAGCTTTTGTAGGGCTTTTAAAACCGGCTTGCCGCCTGCCCTCAGGAGCTCTGTGGTAATTTCGTCATCTCCCAGTGCCTTTCCGTTCTTTAAT
This sequence comes from Lymantria monacha, assembly GCA_905163515.2. Lineage (NCBI taxonomy): Eukaryota > Metazoa > Arthropoda > Insecta > Lepidoptera > Erebidae > Lymantria > Lymantria monacha. Next base: position 12,089,889 of record LR991092.1, on the reverse strand, counting down.
TGTTTTAGAGCCATTCTGATCTCGTACAAGCTGACGTCCAGGATTTCTTCTGTATAGTGCCGAGTTAGCTTGGATCTGGGGTCTTGGACCAAGCCGACAGCAGGATTCAGGGATGATTTGTACAACTGCCCATAGAACCTTTCGACCTCTCCCAATATCTCACTCTGAGATGAAATAATAGTACCGATATCGGTCTTCAGCTTAGTCATTTGGCTCTGCCCAATAGACAAATCTCGTGCGAACACTTTGGAGCCTCGATTTCGCTCTATCGCCTCTTCAATACGCAATGTATTGAATCGGCGAATGTCGCGTCGCATAGATTTGGAGATTTGTCTATTAAGCTGCCTGAGTTCGGACCAATCCGCTGAAGACTGTACTGTCATTTCCTTTCTCCTCTCCATGAGTTTGAGAGTCTGGTCAAAAAGCTTTTTTGTTCTAGTTGCGCGACGGGCCTTGAAGAATTTTGACCCGACCGCGTGGACAGTTTCCACGAACCTGTTGTTCGTATCGTTTGAAGATCCGCACTCTTCCAGGCATTGGAAGCGATTTAGTCAACTAAATATGTTACTATTCATACATTTTTCGTGGGAACTAATAACGTAAAGAATTCTGAGGATTGACAAGTCCGAAGATTTTCGCGGCAACTTTTTAGTAGCTAACTCTAAGCAGGTAATATACCCGATTAACGACGACGGATTAGCCTACTATTATATAGAGCAATTACGTATTTTATATATAATTTGCACTTTATGTCAAAAATAAACCCAAAATCTTAAATCTAACTAAACGTTTTTGTTTCACTGCTTTAGAATTATGACACGTTTTTATGCAAGTACTGGTAAGTTATTTCTATTGACATGTACTAATATCTCTTAATTTCTAATGGTTAAATACCACCTCCAAACTGAATCAGGAATTTTATTTGATTTGAGAGTCTTCAATAATATATTATTATATATGCTTATAAAATTTTAGGATTTCTTTAGATTTTCTTCAAGCCATCTTTATGTCATCGGATTCTGACTTGATGACAATGGCTTCATACTTGAGTATAACTTATTTTATTAGATATTCATCATCGTCATCATCAAATTCTCACCTCATTGCTGGACTTCTTCATAAGAGGAATGCAATTGAATTAATATAACACGGGATGTGGTATAATTGGTCAGACGGTTAGAATAGGGTTCACGTCGAGCTCTCTTGCATACAGGTTATCGACATAATATATCTTCTTCATAATATATCTTAATTATCTTTTACGATATCCATGGGCAGAATAGGGGTGGTGAATAGTATTCTGACTCCGTCATCGTACGGTGAATTTAATAGCAATACCAATTAAATATATTTTTAAATCAGTTCATAAATGGAGAGGCTATTGAACTGAAGCCAATCAAATGAAGAACCTCCTTTATTAAATAGGATCAAAAGTAAAAGTTATTATAAACATGCATTTTCTTATTAGCGTACATAGAGTAGACTTTTAAAAAGTAACCGCTAATGATTTTAAACTCAGCTTATTATAGATTATTTATTTTAGTTTAATTATTAGGGCAGTCACAAAATAGCCTAGTTGTAGCATTGCGCCAACCAAGCTGGTGATTTTCAGAAATAAATCGAATTAATATGACTCAGTAGTGAATAAGTAACCTGCTTTTAGAGAATTGTTTTGGTCTAACCCTCGTCAAAGATAACATTCGAGAATAGGCTTGTAGCAGGCTAGGGATTAATATAAGGTACGAATTAAAACATATATGAAATACTTACACCTACTAACCACAAGGCTATCATAATCACAAACGCAGGCGTTCATAACTCAATAAATGGTACGTGATCAAACTCTACATAATACGCCACAGTAGGTGCTCACGGTAATCCTTACTAATACTATAAAGTTTCGGCGATGGGGGCCGCCACCCATCACGCCTTGCACAGTCAGGCGAGTCGAGGAGAGCAGAGTGCCGGGTGGGCACGTGGAATGTAAGAGGTTGTGTGGAAGGTAAGTTGCACGAGCTGATATCCGTCATGGCGGACAAATAGCTAGACGTGCTCTGTGTAACAGAGACCAAGCGAAGGGGCAGCGACGCCTGCGATCTTCCTGGTGGCGGGATGGCTCTGTGGTCTGGTGTACCGCAGAGCGATCGAGCCAGCATGGGGGTAGGAATGCTGTTGTCCTCTCGCTTGGCCTCAGGTGTGAAGGATTACGGAATGTATGACCCCAGACTTCTTTGGGTCCGTATAAAACTAGGTGTCACCAAGGTATTCATAGTTGTAGCATATGCTCCCGTAGGATCCTCGGTGGCATCAGACCTAGAGAAGTTTTGGGACAATGTTAGGGAGGTTCTGGATATGGCAGAAACCAATGAACGCATGATTGTATGCGGAGATTTGAACGGATGGGTGGGGACCAAGTCCTGACTATGAGGACGTACTTGGTCCATTTGGTGATAAGAGAGAGAACGACGCAAGTAGGCTCATAGCAGATGTATGCATGGAGAGAAACCTTATTGTGTCTAACACATTTTTCCAACATAAGGACATCCATATGTATACATGGAGAAGGAATGAACAGAAAAGTATAATAGATTTAATTTTGGTAGACAGTCGCCTCCAAAGCAAAATATTGGACGCAAGAGCCTACAGGGGCCCCACAGTCGATACGGACCACTATCTCGTTATTGCGAGATTTAGTGGTCTGTTCAGAAAGTGGAGGCACTGGCGAGAGCGTGTCCACTTCGGAGGGCTTGAAAGAATAAAGGTTGAAAGGTTGCAAGAAGAGTGTGTAAGAGAAAAGTATGCAGAGGGTGTCCGAGAACGGCTGACGATGGCAAGCCAGCCGCAATCGGACATTGAAGAATGCTGGAGAGTATTGAAAGAGAGTATGGTAGACACAGCGAAAGAAGTATGTGGAAGTTCAAAGAAGCATAGAAAAACAAATGGTGATGCATGGTGGGATGCGGAAGTGGCAGCTTCCGTAGAGCAAAAGAAGAAAGCGTGGCTGGACTATGTCTCTTCTTTGAATCTGAATGACAGTATGACTGAACAGAAGAAAGAAATATATCGGCAATGTAAGAATGACACCAAGGCCTTAGTGAAAGAGAAACGTGATAGAGCAAGTATGAGTGCAGAAGATAGGCTGACTAAAAACTTCGAGGGTAACACCAAACTCTTTTGGAGGGAGGTGAAGAAGTCTCGGGGTGGTTGGTCAGCCTTCAGAATGAATAAGGTCTAAAGGTGGAGACATTCTTACACAAACACAAGACGTGTTAAGCCGATGGAGTGAATATTTTGGCGATATGTATGCGGATGCTATGGTTGGCGCCGGTGTTGCATGTGGTTTAGTAGATCAACATTCGACAGCGGCGTCCTCCGATGACATCAGTATGGATGAAGTTGAATGGGCGATAAGAAGTTTGAAAAATGGTAAGGCAGCGGGCATTGATATGGTGTCTACCGAGATGATCAAGCTTGGTGGCTCCTGTGTCTGGGAGGCGTTCCTGTTGCTCCTCAATTTATGTTGGAGCTCGGGAATGGTTCCCAGATACTGGAATAGCGCAGTCATCGTGCCTTTGTTTAAAAACAAGGGTTCCAGCTTGGTGCCAAGCTTGACCAGTTTGGCAGCAAAAGTGTATGGTAAAATTATTGAAAGGAGAATGAGAATGGTGTCCGATGGTTTACTGTGTGAGACACAAGGAGGTTTCAGGAGTAGAAGGGGATGCATGAATCAAGTGTTCTCTCTTTTTTTTTTTTTTTTTGGGGTGGGTTATGGTCGGCGCTCTTCTCGCACCACTCCGTCCGGGGCGACAGAGGGGCGTAAGCACGCATACCCGTAACCCACCCACGAACCTCGCCTACGTCGTTGGACCGGCCACTGGAGCAGCGTGAATTTGTCGTCAGTGACCGGCCCGACGGAATACCCCCTGAGAGGTACCCTCCCCTTGAGCGACGTCCCCCCCCCCCCCGGGGCGGACGTCGTTCCCTCCTCGCGCGGTCAGCCTCTCGGCGGATGACGGACTAATTCCCCGGTCCAGTCACTCGCGGCCTCGGCTAGGGCGGCATCAGGCGCAGGTAATCGCGCCTACGCCGCCCCAGTCGCCGGCGGCGGTTCGCGTCGTCGAGGAGACGCTCCTCGCGCACGCGCTCCGCCGCCTCCTTCCGCGAGACTACTGCCTCGCAGAAGGCTGCGACTGCGTCCCAGCTCCTGACACCGATCGGTCGGCACCGATGATTGCGACGAGTTCACGGCGCTGCTCTACCCAAGCGGCACACGCCTCGAGCGTATGCTGCGCCGTATCCTCGTCGCAATCGCAGTGGTGGCAGGACGGTGTACTCTCCCTCCTGACGACCGTGTACAGGTATTTGGCGAAGCATCCATGCCCCGTCAAAACCTGCACCAGTCGGAAGGAGAGCGCCGTTCCAACCACTGCATCAGCACCGGCCGAAACGCCTCCACAGTCCGCACACCGAACCGAGGCCTCTCCAGCCGGACTGCCCAACGAGCAATGACGTCTCGGCAGGCGTCGACACGCCAGGCGGTGAGCTCCCTCAATGAGACCACACCGCCCCCCGCTCGCACCCCCGACACCCCCCGATACAAATCGGCGAGCATTGCCGCCTCCAGGTCCCACGGGGGAGTCCCGGCCAACAGGCACGCTGCCTCCGTCGCCACCGTGCGGTACCCGCGTACGGCCCTGACCGCCATGGCCCTCTGTGGTCGCCACAGAAGAGCCCTGAGTCGGACGGTCAGGGATCCCGCCCACACCGGTGCGCCGTACAGGGCCATCGACCGGACGACCCCCGAGTACAGCTTTCGGCACGTAGCGCTCGGTCCGCCCACGTTCGGCATAAGCCACGAAAGGGCGGACGCCGCGCCGATGAGCCGCGGAGCGAGCCTGCGGAAATGCTCCCGAAACCACCAATGCCCGTCGAGCACCAGGCCCAAATACCTCATATGGGCCCGGATGATGATGTCAACCGAATTGAAAGTGTTCTCTCTGCGCAACATTGTGGAGAAGCATCTGGCTCTAGGTCAGAGGGTTTTCTGCAGTTTTGTGGATCTGGAGAGAGCATTTGACACGGTTGTACGAAAGGAACTTTGGGACATTTTACCGGAGTATGGTATTAGCGGTAAACTGCTACGGGCTGTGCAGTCCAGTTACATGGGCTGTAGAGCCTGTGTGCGGCTGGATGATGGAATGTCGCCTTGGTTTGATGTCAATATCGGCGTTAAGCAGGGGTGCGTTCTGTCAGCCAGGCTGTTTATCATATATCTGGATAAATGTCTCCAAAGGTTGAACGATATGAATGTGGGAGTCCAGATGGGCGACTCAGCGGTCACTGCTCTGCTTTATGCAGATGATGCAGTCCTGCTGGCACAGTCAGCGACTGACCTGCAGACCCTAGTCGACACAATGACAGAAGATTGTAAGAAAAGGGGTCTACGCGTGAATGTGAGCAAAACCAAAATAATGGTCTTTGAAAGAGATGAAACCAGAACAGATGTAAGAGTAACAATAGGTAATGATGTACTAGAGCAAGTGGATGAATTTGTATATCTTAGATGTGGATTTAGCCGAGATGGAAGGTACACCACTGATATAGAGCGAAGATTGAATGCGGGAAATAGAGTGAACGGAGCTTTGGGGCAACTTCTCGGCAGCCACCACCTTAGCCAGAAGGCACGTGTAGCAATACATAACGCAGTGCTTGTCCCAACATTACTGTATGGAAGTGAGAGTTGGGTATACAGAAAAGAGTATGAAAGTAAAATTAATGCGGTCGAAATGCGATCTCTGCGAAAATCTGTGGAGTTAGGCTGACCGACCGCATTCGTAACGACGACGTAAGAGAGCGAGTAGGTATGAAGGAGAGTTTTGGTGTAAAGATGCGAAAGGGAATGCTCCGATGGTTCGGACATCTGAAAAGAATGCCGAACGAATGTCTGGTTAAGAAGATATACAATGCGAAAGTGGAAGGATGTAGGTACCGAGGGAGACCGAGACTAACCTACCTAGACCAGATCGGTCATGTACTGAAGGAAGGTGGAGTCAAGAGACTCCGAAACCGGCGAGCGTGTATGAAGAGAATTATGAATGTTGAGGAAGCGAGTGAAGTATGTAAAGATAGAGTTCTCTGGCACTCTGTTCTCTCTCCCTACCCTGCAAGGGATATGGCGTGATGATATGTATGTATGTAAAGTTTATATGGAAATTAGTTATTTTAGAAGCTAGATTATAGCTGAGAAATAAAAACGGCATTACGTTGACCGCCTGCTGTCAGTAGCACTACGGTACCTACTCGTACCATGTCTCAGAGCTCAGACACATAGATAAATTAAAAAATGCTGTCTCCTGCGATCAGCTTTTTGTTATGAGTTGTTCTATCTATCTCATCTTATATTTTAATTATATATAAATAAGTTGGCTATAAATTTTGTTTTGTTATTTTCAATATTTTCCAATTTTCTTATCCCAGTAAAATCACTTATGTTTATGTTTCCTTTGCAAGCATTTCCTAGATATATATTTTGTATAGGATACCTACTTTTATCCCGTTAATGTGTTTCCTTGCGATAATAGTTCAACTTTAAAAAAGTAGCCTTTTTCGCGGGCGGAGCCGCGGGCAGAAGCTAGTTAATCATAAATAAGACAATAAAGTACCCGCAATACTTAGATGTTATCCAAAGTGGAATGTGTTGTCTTAAAAAAATCTTTATAACCGAATGAAGGGTAATATCTTATGCCTTGTATGAAATAATCGTCATCATCATACTCATTTAAGGTCAATTATGTCATTTCAGGTAAATTACTGGACTCTAGCCTCCTCTTCCACAATAAGAGGATAATGAATGATCAGTGGCAGGACCACACTGTTGACAGTTCTCTGTCTACAGCCGCGGGCCGGTCTGTCCGGGGTAGTACCACACTCTCTCAGAAGATAGACGTCTGAGTAATGGCAATGGGCAATTGCGTTTGGTTCGGTGAGCGAGAGAGCCGGAAGTCCAACTGGGTGGGTATGGGTATTGTAATGGTAGGCAGCGGCCTAGCTATACCCTTAGTATAGCAATGGTCCATGGGCAGCAGTGACACTTACCATCAGGTGTGCTTCTTGCTCGTTTGCCATCATAAACAATTAAAAAAAAATGACCCACTATACCACGCTTTTCAGATGTGTGGATTTAGGCTTTTATTTCGAGATTCATCATTCTCCTACACTTATCCCAATTACTTGGGGTCGATACAATATGTACTAAGTTATTGGCAATAGTTTTATGACCGGCCGCCTGCCAGACGTCAACCCTGCTTGGGAATGTAATTGTTAATCAAACGGCATCATATGGAGTTGGCATAGGTCGTTATAAGGCTCTTAGTTGTCTTTTAAGATATCCACGAGCAAAGTAAGGATTGGTAGTATTCAAAGCCGCTATCATACAGCTTTTATTTCGAGATTATCCTTCATGTTGTATCCTTTAGTCGTTTTTACAACAGTCACGGGTAAAATAAGGAGGTAGTGAAGTGTTAACCTTCGTAACCACACGGAAGATAAGGGAGATATATGTACTTTATTCTCTCTTCGTTCCAAATAAACCAGAACGATTGTACTTATTGTCCGATCAAGGATTCAAATTTAAGATTTCACGGTTAGTAGTTCCAAGCTACTAGATTCAAATGACGAATTGAAATAAAATATCTACGGTTTTATTGACGTGCAAAAGTTACGAATCGCGGTTGTAACAAAATTTGATCGGTGTCGAGTGTGAAATATGGGATTGTCACGATTCTAAACCAGCAATTCGCTATACTTGCTTATATGCACTATGTTTAACTTAGGTATAGCGAGTGCCTCTATGTAATTGAAATAAAACTATTTTTACGTCTTTTATTGCATTTATATTTGATTTTTAAGATCATAACGTTTCGAACACTTTACACAGCGTTTATGGGTCACAGGAGAACTCCGGTCCTGCAATACAAAAGTAGTTTAATTGCAAAAATTCGTAAAAATAGTTTTAATTCAAATGTGTAATACCATTTTTTTTTGAGGGGTGGGCTACGATCGGCGCACTTCTCGCACCACTCCGTCCGGGGCGACAGAGGGGCGTAAGCACGCACACCCGTAACCCACCCGTAAACCTCCGCCTTCGTCGTTGGACCGGCCACCGGAGCAGCGTGAACTTGTCGTCAGTGGCCGGCCCGACGGAATACTCCCTGAAGTACCCTCTCCTTGAGCGACGTGCTGTTATAATATCTGGCCACCTAAATTTTTAATTTAAGTGAATGGTTAAATTACCTAAGGAACTCTTTTCTAATATAAAAAAATCTAATCTGTATGTACCTTCATTGAAAGAAGAAGTTACAACAGCTCTCAATTTCATATGATTTTAAAGTTATGGTCATTTTACATACATACATATCATCACGCCATATCCCTTGCAGGGTAGGCAGAGAGAACAGAATGCTAGAGAACCCTATCTTTGCATACTTCACTCGCTTCCTTAACATTCATAATCCTCTTCATACACGTTCGCCGGTTTCGGAGGCTCTTGACTCCACTTTCCTTCAGTACATGACCGATCTGGTCTAGTTAGGTGAGTCTCGGTCTCCCCCGGTACCTACATCTTTCCACTTTCGTATTGTATATCTTCTTAACCAGACGTACATTCGGCAATCTTTCCACATGTCCGAACCATCGGAGCATTCCCTTTCATCTTTACACCAATACTCTCTTTCATACCCACTCGCTCTCTTACGTCGTCGTTACGAATGCGGTCGGTCAGCCTAACTCCACAGATTTTCCGTAGAGATCGTATTTCTACCGCATTAATTTTACTTTAATACTCTTTTCTGCATACTCAACTCTTGCTTCCATACAGTAATGTTGGGACAAGCACTGCGTTATGTATTGCTACACGTGCCTTCTGGCTGAGGTGGTGGCTACCGAGAAGTTGCCCCAACGCTCCGTTCACTCTATTTCCCGCATTCACTCTTCGCTCTATATCTGTGGTGTACCTTCCATCTCGCCTAAATCCACATCCAAGATATACAAATTCATACACTTGCTCTAGTACATCATTACCTATTGTTACTCTTACATCTGTTCTGGCTTCACCTCTTTCAAAGACCATTATTTTGGTTTTGCTCACATTCAAGCGTAGACCCCTTTTCTTACAATCATCATTTTATTCTGACATAATATTCTCACCAAACCATATTTAATAGCCGAAGCCACGGGTGACTTAGCCGGGGAATAGTCCGTTACCCACAGAGAAGCTGACTGCGTGAGGACGACGCCGCGGCAGTAAGCCGGGTGTCGGCGGGGGATGGTACGGCATATGTCCAGACCAAAGCCTGCTAAAAAAAAACATATTTAATATATTCAATAATTTATTGTAAGTTATGAAAACGTTGTTGTTGTTGGCTGCACTTTTATTAACTTATTGCCTTAGCATTGATATTTATTGAATAACTGTTTATTTATCATATAAATAAAATCTTTCGTAAAATAAATTTTGCCTTTGGAGTAGGAATAAAATTAACCATAACTCTTTCTGGTCCGTGGGTGTTGTAAAAGACAACTAATAGATATAACATGCAGATAAGATCTATGAAAGACTAGGAAAACTTGAGTTAAATCCCTACATCTACTCCACTCACCAGCGTGGTATAGTAAATCAATCTTCATCATATTTAGAAGTTGGCTTGAGTCCAGCAGTGGGAGTAAAATAAATTCGTATATTAATAGAACAAATGTAACGTTAAAATATCTTTCTATATTTCGTTATTTTCTCACAATCATTGTCTTTGTAATAATATATTATACGGTATTAAGTTGTATCGCTTGTTGGAATGATTCAATTAACATCCAGCTTTTCTGAATTGTATAATTTTGTCGACAAGTTCGAATTACAAAGTAACTGGTTAGGTCAGATTGAGTTAGATTAAAGTTTTAGTAATTTGCATCGCATATTTGATAAAGCTTTAAACAAATGATAAGCCATGAATAATATCTAAAAAGGATATTGAAAATTATTAACTTTTAGCTGCTACCTACAGTTTATTTTACTTTAAAAACGGATCTTCGTAGTCTTCTATTGTATGAATACAAGTCTTATAGTTATACCACAGTTAGATTATTAAACATTTTTTTATCAGTATCACATTATTATTTTTTTATTTTTTTATAATAAAGTTTCGTTCCACAGACTTTTGTCAGTGCCTTTTTTATGCTAAGTATTTTAATTATTATATTGATGTTATATAATTCAAGGTTTCTTGAAGTAGCTTTAATACAATTATACAATCAGTATCATATTGTGAATGTCCGCTATGCGAATACGTGTACCGTTTCAGCGTTATCTATTTGTCCCAATATATCAGTTTCAGATACGATTAACGATATCAAATTATTTCAGATTATTTTGAATTTTAAAAGGCAAATATAAAGTAACGATTAGTTTTAATATCTAGGTACAATGGTACATATTTTGACTTTTTTAGACTGTACCTCTATGCAAAATTAATATTCAAAACTTTTATATCGGAATCAGTTATGGTTTCAGAAATATTTTCATTTCGGATATCCGACAGTTTCATTTAGGATTATGGAGCTCCTTAACATCTCTGATTTAGAGGGCGCTTTTATCTTTGACACGAATAAGTGGTTATACTGGGCATCATGGATGTGTTACATAAAATTATATGACAATAATTATATTATTCCCAGTTATTAATGCATATATTTTGTGTATAGTTATGACGGTAGTTTTTTTTTTTTATATGGTGGCAAACAAGCAAGCAGCACACCTGATAGTAAGTGTTACTGCCGCCCATGGACTTTTGCAATACCAAGGGTATAGCTAGGCCGCTGCCTACCAATATAAAGCCCAAACCCAACCAGTTGGGCATCCAGCTCTCTCGCTCACCAAACGAAGTGTAATAGCATATTGCCATTACTCAGACGTCCACCTTTTGCGAGAGGTACTACCCCGGACGGACCGGCCCACGGCTGTATACAGAGAACTGTTAACAGAGTAGTCCTACCACTAAAAAGTGTTCTTCTTAATAAACCTCTATGAGCGGCTGTCGAAACGGCATCAGATGGAGTTGATTCAGGTCGATATAAAGCTCTTAGTCGTCTTTTACGACATCCACGACCGTAGTGTTACATATACACAATGACCGTGTATTTTTTTCTAAATTACCTTCAGAGCTGCTTCTTTTGATTTAAGAATTGCACTAGTTGATAAATATTAGAACAATTGGAATCAATCATTGATTTTGATTTTGACTACATTGATGACCCATCTCCAATTGCAGTAATAAAAACATTACTGCAATTTAGCCACTAAACGCCTGAATTCAGGTAAAATAAAAGTCGACAGGAGTATGCGTAATATCTAAAATTGTGGTAGGACCACGCTGTTGACACTTTTTTTTTGTCTACAGCTGCAGGCCAGTCCGTCCGGGGTAGTACCACACACTCGCAGAAGATCGACGTCTGAGTAATGGCAATGTGCTATTGCGCTTCGTTCGGTGAGCGAGAGAGCCGGAAGCCCAACTGGGTGGGTTTGGGGATTTTATTGGTAGGCAGCTACCTAAGCTACCCTTGGTATTGCAAAGGTAGCAACACGCCCACAGGCGACACTTACCATCAGGTGTGCTGCTTGCTCGTTTGCCACCATAAGGATTAAAAAGAAAAAAAATGAACATAAAAGTTTCAAGAGGCAAATTTATTTCGGCAATGAACCAATATACCCACACTGATATGATATTTAAAAAAAATGAACCACCAATAAAACGTATTTTATTAATCAGTTGAAAAGGCTTAGACACTTATTATAATAATTGGTAATTAAGTAGTATTCAGTTTTATTTGGATACGTGCCAGACGCCTTCAAGTCTGTTGTCATAATAGATTCTGCTATAGTTCTGCTTAAAATATTCTTATTTTCTACGTGAAGGTCTTATATATTTTAGTGTGTCGCAAATAACACAAATTGCTTTTGTAAATGTAAATCCTATGTAAATTCATATCTTCCTCTTTTGAGCTTTCTTCCTTCTCACGTTAGATATGAGTCTTTTCCTTGGTAGGTGGAAAATAACTTACAATACGATGCTGGCTGACATAACATTTTAATTCAAATTTTCTGTTTTCCCTTGTACGTTGTAAGAGACAGAACCTAAACAGATATTGTCACTGCAAGAGAATGGAAATTCGGGATAAGATCTATGCTAATCCATAATTTGAAGTAGCTTTACATTGCAAAAATTAAATAAACAGTGACAGATAATGAAATAGCATATATATGAAACAGGCTGTATAAGGTTCGCTTGCTCATCTGTTGCGAGTGAATTTTATTTTAACTACCCTCTTTAAAAGAAAATGAAAATATGTGTATTATTATAGATTAGCGTATACGCGATTCTTACTTATACGATATATACGTGTTTCTTACTTTTCTTGATTGTCAAATAAGTTATATGTGTTTGTATATTGTAATGTAAGTACCTATCATGAGACTCGTTTATTGGCCTCGCTGTTTGAATGTGAGTACCTATACAAACTCAAAAAGTTTAAAGGTACAATAATAATTAATATGTATTTTCTTTTATGGATTAAATAAATTAAATATATATATATATATATATATATATATATATATATATATATATATATATATATCAACATGGTATACTAATTATGCATCCGTTGTGAGGAAGACTCATACTCAACAATTAAGGTAAAAATAATTATTGTCAGCAATGCCTTTAATAGTAAAACGAAAGTAAAATAATACAAATAAATTTATTGTTATATTACAAACGTAGTGATAGAATGATTTAGGATATGCTGGGTATGTCGAAATGTACAAAGTTCGAATACACAATGAAAACTGTGCGCCCTTTGCAATCAGTGGAAAGTTTTAGTTCGGACACTTGGTGACCTATAAACATGAGGCTTGCTTAAACTACATACTAGGGTAGTATAGTAGTTATATAACTTTAACCTTTATTATTGATATATTTTTAATTCAATATTAACTGGTACATATGCTTTCCTTGCTATTTTCCGTGTAGTGACGGAGTAAGAATACAATTCACCACTCCCTATCTTACCCGTAGATGATCGTACAAGATGACTATGGGATATAAAATGCATATAATATCTATGCGAGAGAAGGAAAACTCGAAACAAAACCCCATACCAACACGTCTGACCAGCGTGGTATAGTAGGTCAATTACCCTTCCATTATGGAGGCAGATCGGGCCCAGCAGTGCGACATTTATGAGCTGAGATGATGATGACATATGCTTACAGCATATTATATTCAGGTTTAGCTGACAATTACACACGTTAAATAAAGTTTATTAAATTTCAAACTTATTTTATTTTAAACTCTGTTTATTGTTTTTGCGTTAAATATATGCTTGTAATAAATGAAAGAGAAAACAAATTAGTAAAACTAATGACTACTACTATATTAAACGAAGCCTGTATGGTGATTGTCAGCAAAATATAGATATGTTGCTGTTCGTACTTAAAAAACCATCATGGCGTTACTTAGTAATTTTTCAGTCTACTCTTGCTACTTTTTTTAAAGACAACATCCCCATTAGGTAATAACCTACTACTTAAGTGATACAATGTGCCACCACAAAGGTATGCTGCTCTCCTCTAGAAGTCGCAAAAACTTTCTAAGAAGTACCGTAGAACTCTGCTAGGAAACCCGAAACTTCATCTGCGATTGCCAAGTCGCTTGCCAAGACTAGCGATTCTGATAATATCCATCCTGCGGAAGGCCTATATCGAACAGGAGAAAACCAAAGACCGATAAATGCCTGCATGCCGCTCAATAAATATATACGTGTGCCGGTGGAACCTTACGAATATACAAATAGTAGACGCAAATTACATCCCAGTTCAGAACAATTAATTATATGTGGATAACACGGAGAATTATCTCCAGTAAGATTCCAGCCCATCTAAGCATTGAAGATCTTTACTTAAATCACTACATTGTCAATGTCGTAATTGACGTAAAATATAAATTGATTATAATCCTATTTGGAGGATCTCTAAACAGTTAAATGAATTAAGCTTAGCGACAATTATTATAATCTGCTGTAAACTGCAAAGTCAATTCAAACTGTTGTGCCAGACTATGTTTGATTATGCAAATTAATATGAATATAGTTTGTTATACTTCATAATATACAGGGTGGAAGTGGACCGCTCCCGAAAACAAAGACAAGTGACCCTACTAGTCCTACTTGTAATGATAGGCTAGAAAAAAAATCGATTTAGATGAAAAAAAAAATAAGTTTTTTCCACATTCCATCGTATTAGAACAGTGGATTGTAACGATAATTCTATAAAAAATACGTAACTTTACTCAGATGATATTATATATTTTCTAGAGTTCAACGACCACGCGTGATGAAAAAAAATTTTTTTTTCATCCGAATCGATTTTTTTCTAGCCTATCATTATAAGTAGGACTAGTAGAGTTACCTTTCTTTGTTTTCGGGAGCGGTCCCCTTCCACCCTGTATATCGTTAAAAGGAAAGTCTTCCTGAATAGTTTTTTTGAAGATATTAATAATAATCTTTTATTTCTCTCTCACACAGAAAATTATAAATAGATCTTAATCTAGGGTAATTATTATAAAGTCAAATACTTTACCATTTTTAGAGCAAATTATAAATCATATAATATTTATTCGCATCTATTATCTACGCCGTTTGCTCCTGCCCGTGGGGATAATATATTCATCTGGATATAATAAGGTAATAGCACTTCAGAGTTATATATTGTTCAATTGTTTTTTTTTAAAGACCACCCTGTCTAAGGCAATAATCCTTGAATTGCAAAGGACTTTACAAACATGCAATTCACGCAGACAAATTGCACCCAGACTCGGAACAATAGTTTGTGGATCGCACAAAGTATTGTTCTGCGTGGGAATCGAACTCATGGCACTGGAATGAAAGGTCGGTATATTAATCACAACGCCATCTGTACAGTAAAAACAGTCTGTTTTAATTTGTTATGTTTTTTAAATAAATCTATTTTCACGGATATTGTCGCGTATGAATAGCTTTTCTTTTTTTTTTAAATGCATTACCCTGGGTGTTAATGAAATAATCCTTGTAATATGCAGGACATCACAAACATATAATTTAACGGACATAAATTACAGACTTTAACCAGACTTAGAAGAACAATTTGTGGGTCCCTCAACGTATTGTCCCACGTATGATTTGACCTCATTACACTGGCACAGCAGGTCAGTTTCTTAATCACGCTATATTTGTATCTTACGTCACCTGTGCAGTCTCTGTTTTAACTTGTCCAATGTTTCAAACATTTCTTCAGCATTCATTGTCTAAGGAAGGTGTTTGAAGTCCAACAAGGCATCATTATTACAGAATTTTTATAGATCTGCTACGGCTGTAATGGGGAATATGCATGATTTTTTTTTTATTTTATTAAACGTTTCTACTAGTTATTACATTATTAAAAATAAATAAAACACATCCAAAATATAAATCATTAAGCTAAAAAAAAATATTAAAATCACTATCGTTTTAGGGCGATTTAAACGCGGCTATTATGGCGCGCTTCTGTGACGTCAGAATACACACACAAGTTGGATGTCAACAACGAAATGTTTGGTTCACGAAGTTATTGAAAATCAAAAAAGTGAATGTAAAGTCAACTTAATACCATGGAAAATAACAGAAAGCCGTATAATAAATATTGTGTCGTTCCTATATGACAAAATATTATCAAAACTGCACCTAACAAAGTATATTTCCTTATGCCGAGAAATGTAATAAATAAGAAAAAATGATGCAAGGCGATAAGAAGAGACAATGTGTCATGTTTCAGCAGTTTATAGTGTAGTGAAGATTAACGTAAGTAAACACATTAGAGAAGTGATGAAGTACATAAAAGAATCATTTTTACTTAATTACATGCACATACTTGTTTTGTTTACAAACTTCGACGTACATATATCTACCTAGATTACGTAAAGTTCTTAAAGATATATTCTTAATATCTAAGAGGTACGTGGGACTTTATCAATAAAAGTAATATATGTTTAGTCATCTATGATACCTATGAATGAAAACATGTAACTTATTAGAGTAAGAGAAAATAAATTATTTATCTTTCTATTGGGTTTCAGATACAGAGAATTATATGCAATACAAGATAATGGCATTAGTATAGGGACAAAAAGTGACGTTTGTTAAGTCTCTCATTCACAAAGATTAATACTTGAACACAGAAAACTAATAACTCATAAAATAACTGGGTAACGATTCAAAATAATCACTAGAAACAACTTGATACCAGAAGATTCGAGTGTACGATGATGTCACGTTTTGAACAACCAATCGCGTCGCGTTTTAGAAATTTGCGAGCGAATTTCAAATAAGCCGATTTTTGATAATTAAATTTCACTATTAAATAATAATGAATTTCAAAAATAATTGTAGGTATAGGTATGTTTTTTAAGCAATAAAGATTACAAATAAAAATATTTTGTTCATGTTGGAGTCACGTGCATATTCCCTATTATTAAATTTTGACCAACATTTTTCATGCAAATCCATAGCGATTCAAAAGCAAACATCAAGCACAAACACAATAAAATCGGTAAAAAAAGAGATTTTTTTTCACGCGTATAATAATACTGTGTAAACATCAGCAATCATTTTGTTGTGATTTGTTAGAAGTTAGAATCGGATCAGGAGTTCCACATTTTACCCACATTTATATCCAATCTATCCAGCTTAATCTATGAGTATATCTATGCATAGTATAAAACATAGTCACCACTGTTATCTGTACGCTTAGGTCTTTTAAACTACGTAACGGATTTAAACCTAGGTAGTTTTCGTCATTAGATAGTGTGATTCAACAGAAAAGTTTATATATGTAATACACGCATATTATAGTGGAGAAAGGCTGAGAATTTACAAGATTATAAATCTTGTAAATTCTCGGTGGCATATGATGTCATAAAAGTAAAATACTTTTATGCGCTTACATTGCAAACGCTGGCTACAACTTACGAGATATAAATATATACTACTAAATTGTATATCCTTAAAAGATCTCAGAAAAAAGTCCGGGATGGCATATATCTATCTTCAAAAGATAAAGTATTGTAACCATGTTTATATTTACACTTTACTTTAAACACCTATTTTTAATTATACGGTATAACTCTTTATTCAATTAAATCAATTAAATACGTTATGCATTTAATATACATAGAAATTGCTCCTTACAGTAATCATCCAAAAGAATATCCTATAAGTTATCAGAGATTTTAAATAGGAGGACAGAACGACTGAATACCGAGGCGAAGCCACGGTGCACTATGGCTAGTGTTTTATAAAATTAGTATAGTACATTACTATATGGAAACGAGAGTTGGGTATGCAGAAAAAAGCATGAAAGTAAAATGAATGCGGTCAAAATGCGATCTCTACGGAAAATCTGTGGAGTTAGACTGACCGATCGCATTCGTAACGACGACGTAAGAGAGCAAGTAGGTATGAAAGAGAGTATTGGTGTAAAGATGCGAAAGGGAATGCTCCAATGGTTCGGACATGTGGAAAGAATGCCGAACGATCGTCTGGTTAAGAAGATATACAATGCGAAAGTGGAAGGATGTAGGTGCCGGGGGAGACCGAGACTCACGTACCTAGACCAGATTGGTCACGTACTGAAAGAAGGTGGAGTCAAAAGTCTCCGAAACCGGCGAGCGTGTATGAAGAGAATTATGAATGTCTCAACATTCAAGCGAGTGAACTATGCAAGGATAGAGTTCTCTGGCACTCTGTTCTCTCTGCCTACCCTGCAAGAGATATGGCGTGATGATATGTATGTAAGTATGTATGTAGTATAGTACCTGTGTGTCGACGAACGTGAATGGGACGACTACAAGCGGAAGATCACTTCATAATATTCTAGACCAAATTGGAGATGTTTTGCCGAGATATCATATTAAGAGGATGAGTAATCGTAGAGCATGCACGAAGACTGTGATGAGTGTGAATGAAGCGATGGAGGTATGACAAGACCGCGGCTTGTGGCAATCCGTAGTCTCTGCCTACCCCTCCGGGAACTGACGTGAGGCTATGTATGTTTGTGTATTGACTTTCAACAGGCGACAAATTGTTAAAATACAATTTGTCGCCCCCCTCTTACTTGTTCGTGATAGTCATAAAACCGATTCATCAAGTATGTGGGCGTCAGTACCTACTGCTGGGAAACATAACTATTTGTAATTACCAACCCGTCTAAATGATTATGATATTAACGCATTCAAATGGTTGGGCTTCTGTCCAATAGCAGACGTTGATAGGTTGATGATGATGATGATGATGACGACGACAACGCCGAAGTTAGATTATTACGCATGTAATTAGTTAAAACTAAAAAGTGAAAAAACCAAAAGTTGCGATTTCATCCAAAAGGCTTGCGATTTGATAAAATGAGACAGAGAAATTTATGAGTTTCTCATTCGTTCTTACCATTAGTTATTGGCGAAATGATAACTGTATTTGTAAATTACTTAATCATAAAACCGACCATTATAAAATAATAAAGTCGAGAGAAATTTGGCTAAATTTTGTTTAACGAACGCCTTTATAGAACTAGCGGCCCGACCCGGCTTTGCACGGGTGAACATTTATTTATTAAACATTTTGGCATAAACGTACAGTAAATGCAGGACATACCTAAATAACAATGTATTTAGCAATAGTGTATCGCTGGCTTCCCTTGGGTTGATGTTTGAAAACAAAATGAGTAAACAGAATAAATGACATCAACTGGTAATTTTTAAAAACATTTCACTGAGGTTTAGAGTATAGGTATACTAATAATAATTAGATACATTATATACCTACTATTACTGTATAAGTACTGATTATCACATATTTCATAGAATAAAATATGTAGCATCCCGACTTATGTGCTAAGTTTTTTTTACATTTATTTTTCCTTTTTGATTTATATTTTTTATTTAGTTTAATGTAGTTTTTTTTGTTGGTGTATCATTTCTTTATTCAAGTACATCTTTTATTTTAAAGACTTTTAAATTTTATTAGATTTTTATTTTCCATTTTTACCCTAATGCTTCACTATACACTATGTTAGCAGTGGTATTTGTAGATGGCAATAAAACATATTGATTTTCAGGAGACCCTACTCGAGAAAGTGCAACATATAGTTGGCCATGAGAAAAGCACTCTTTTCTTAGATCGATGCCAACCATAGAAAAAGTGTGTCCCTGGGATTTATTTATTGTAAGAGCAAACGATATATTTACAGGAAACTGTAATCTTTTAAAAGATATAGGACAATCCGTCGGTATCATCGGGATCCGCGGAAAGTGAGCAAGCTGTCCGGCCGCGGGGCCGGTGATGATAGTAGCTACAATCACATTGTCTCGTAATTCCATAACCAAAAGTCTTGTTCCATTACACATATTGGGAGGGCTTAAATTTCTCAGAGCGAGCCGCGCGACTACCTATTTCATAGATGTGCCCCTCTCCTGCACTCCGCCCCCGCCGCACCGGCGCGTCACGGCGGCGAATTAATTTTATTTCAATTTTATTGAATTCGTAATATCTTTCGAATGGAGTGTCCAATTTTAATAAAATAAAAAGTTATTTACAGGTATTTAAACAGCCTTGCTTGAGAAATCATTTATTTAGGTAAGGATTAAGGCAAAGGTATAAATAACTTGGTCTGATTATGGTCGAAATTTCTATTAAATTTTAAAATGTTAAAAAGTAGTTAGAATGACATAACTACAATAGTTAGACACATGCTATCGCGACATTTTTTGTAGATATTGATATGTTCTTTAGTATTGTGGAACATTTTTGGTTCTATTATCAATAGTTTTCGCAGCACATGCGATGAAAGATATTTTATGGGCGTTTTTTTACACCTTGGGTAACATTATTGTAATTTTAGTAGGGATCCTTATATTTTTCTTACAATTAAAATAGCCTATAATAATCAGTGATAATGTTGCATTCAAATGGTGAAAGAATTATTTAAATCGGTCCAGTACTTTTTGAGCCAATTCATTACAAACATACATACAAACCTTTCCTCTTTATAATATTAGTATAGATGAGATAGAAAATTACCAAGTAAATGTATTGAATCTACGACAAACTTAATTCAGCAATCGTTAATCGATTAGAGTTCTTATATTGTTGCCGACGGGCGACGGGCTTAGAAATACTTAAAGCGCGGCTAAGTGCCAGTATATTTTTATACTAATATTGATATTGGTAGTTTAGAAACTACATAAGATATTTACTATACATATACCTACTCGTGCTATATATTGTCCGTGTGTTAACGGAGTAAGAATACAATTCATTACTCGTGGGTGATCGTAGGAGTAAGGAATATAAAACGCACACAGCAAGAGAAAGAAAACTCGAAACATAACCCTGTACCAACATGTCTGACCAGCATGGTATAGTAGGTCAATTTTCCTCCCATTACGACAGAGTAGTGTTGCTCAAATCCTCTTGTGAGTCTCGCAAGTCTTGCAACTCTCGCTGTTAGAATAACAGAGAGTGACTTGTCTTCATAGAAATGAATAATCCACATAGAAATGAAAAATCCAACTAAATTTATGAAATTCCCTTCATCTAGTGGCAC
This sequence comes from Lymantria monacha, assembly GCA_905163515.2. NCBI lineage: Eukaryota > Metazoa > Arthropoda > Insecta > Lepidoptera > Erebidae > Lymantria > Lymantria monacha. The sequence goes on along the minus strand of LR991092.1, from coordinate 12,069,173 downwards.
TAACTGTACAACTATCAATAATTAGGTACATACCCCTTAACGGGAGTGGGGATATAATCACACCTGTCTATCATGAGACTGTTTATAATAACATCAAATTATTTCCCCGTGCACTGTATTAAGAATACAAAATGTTGACAATCCTTTCTTTACCAAAGGAATCGTAAAATGCTGTCGAAGGGAGCACTGCGAGACTCTTGCAGCGAGTCTTGGTCTTGCATTTGGGCGACATTACGGCAGAGTCTGGATCTCAATTGTGGGACATACATGAGCTGAGATGATAATGAGATGATATATATAATGATAGTATTTTAACCTGATAATTCTTCAATATATTTGAATTAGAGTTTGGGCAAATAAATCCTAGATGGATCTATTTCTTAAATTAACTCGTATCTACCTTCTTTTTTACTATCGCTTAAACTGATTTAAATGGTTGATCTTAGAAAAATATTGTTTTTGGGGTCGACATAACATGCAATCTGCTTCCATTGTACATATCGCAAAAAGTTATTGGCTATAGTTTTATGACCGGCCGCCTACCTGACGTCAACCCTCCTTGGGAATGTAATTGTTGACCAAACGGCATCAGATGGCTCAGGTCGATATAAAGCTCTTAGTCGCCTTATACGATATCTACTAGCAAAGTAAGGGTTGTTAGTATTGGTAGCCGCTATCACACAGCAAATCCTACGAAGCACATATTTATAAATATTCTAACACAGACACACTGTTTTATTTTCTCATTTTCAACCGGCTATGATTTGGTCGGAAGCTTTTCTGCTATCTGCCGTAACAACACCATATGATAACAGTATATGATCTAGCCGCAATTCAGTGAGCCGACGCATAGATAAGATATTTCATAAATCACCACGTTTCCTTCTTGGTTGTGGCCTTGCGCTTAACCTTCAGTTGCTCAGTGACCTTGCCGTTGCATCGATTTAGTAGGAGTAAAAGAAAGCGAACTGATCAAAGGTTCTTTCCGGTTTGGCCTCGCCTTGAGATTTGTTTATTTTTTTATTATCAGGGCGGTATCAAAAGTATGTACTTGCGCCGCCTGCGTGGCATCGTAGGAGGGGTCAGACAATTTGCAAAATTTTGAAGATTGTATTAATAATACCCATGGATTGAGGGCGGGGCAACCCAAACATGATACGAGTATTACACTATAATACGTGCATCGGCATCTCGAAGACTGCATCTGCTGAGGGTGTAGCGGTCGCAAGGCGGGGTATGTCTTGTGGCCTCTTTACAAAAGTACTTGCTAAATAATTCTGCACCGATTAGACTTATATAACTCTGCGTGATGGCGACGCCATCGACCCAAGAAGATACCTGAAAGGGTAGCCCGCAGAACAGGTCACCGATAAGAACCACTGAGTTCCGGGGCCCGTCCACACGCCGTAGAGAGGTATGTGTACAGCAGGTTATGGGATCGCGCGCCGTCTCTTCTGTCGCCCTTGATGGATCAGGCGAGGTGACTATCATGTCAGCTGATATATGTCCCACTGTTGGGTTCAAACCTTTTCCATAATGGAGGGAAATTGACTTACTATTCCATGCTGGTCACATGTGTTGGTTTTGTTTTGAGGTTTCCTTCTCTCGCATCGATTTTATATATGCGTTTTCTATACCTTAGTCATCTCTTACGATCACCCACGGATAAGACAGGGGGTGGCGAATTATATTCTTACTGCGTCACCACACGGAAAAGACTGAGGTGACTATATCATAACCGATCCTTTAAAAAAAGTGTGACTGCTGACATCCCAGCGAGTTAATTATTTCATACACACATTACATTTAATTTCATTACAGAATGTTTAAATGTACATCTGAACATCGCACTTTGAATAAGTTTATATTTTAGATTAAACACAGGAGTGATTAAGATATTTAAGCTTTCACTTTATTTGTTTCGTGGAGGTCACTTTCAAACACTTAGATCCATCATCGGGATAAACAGAATAGTGTCAACCGACACTACTAACTCAAATTTTCTCAAGAGATTAGGGGTTTGATTAAACTTACCGGTACTTTGACGCCCTTTGTTAAGATACCGGAGAGCCACCCTTACGTTAATACAACAGAATACTAATGACAAGGGAAATCAAGTTGCGTTGAATAATTAATTTCGGTACTGTGCCATTAGTTCGATGTAAGCAAAGCTTTTTGGTTATTTTTTATTTAAATTACTGAAATTTTTAAGCATTTAATATGCTTAATTATTTATAAATTACGAAACGAAAAATAATAATAAATAATTAAGCATATTAAATGCTAAAAAAATTCAGTAATTTGAATAACAAGGTTGTGTCATCGTTTAATACAATTCTAACTGTAAAGTTTGAAGTATTAAGCCTATATATATTTAGCCAATGTGTAAACATTGTCCGATAGATGGCATACGTCACCTTGAAGACGTAAGATATAATATGAAGCGAAATTTGCATGTCCTAAAATAGTTCACGATGGTGTAAGTGGCAGCACGGTTGGGCCGGATTCCCAATAGGTGCGGGTTCGAACCCCGCTTGTGACATCATTTTTCGTTTCGTAATCAGGTAGTTATTTTTTATTTACTTTTAAAAAACAAATCTAAGTAACGATCTCGTTTGTTATAAGGAGAGATATAATGACCACAAATGCCGGCAAAATATCAACATTATAAGACGCGACTACGATTGGAAATGATCAAGTGTCAGGGGACAATGTAGCCATTTTGTCTGTAATAATTTAACGATCAATTGAGAAAACTGAATAAAAGATAGTAAACAATATATCCTCGGTAAATAGAAAATATTAGGCTTTTCAGTGCTTCTAAATATCTTTTTACGATAACAATGGCAGAATTTTAAGTGAATTTGGGATAGAATCTGTTGATTGAAAGAGTATTTAGAGAATACTTCAGTACACGTTTTTGGTAAATAATTTAATAGTAATAAATATAAAATTTTCTCAAGTAGAAAGGCTTCCTCAATCAGTATAAAATGTTACCCTTGATACCATATATTCCAGCTACTTAACGAGAGGTGTCAAGCGAGGGGCAACTTTCTTTAACCCACTCGTGTATTGGGTAAATTGGAGACGACGGTGGGCGTCAAGTAAATTACTTACCGTGCCCTGAAGATTTTGTACTGTAAACGTAAGAAGTTATTTATATTTTGCAATGCTTTCTTTTATGATAATAGTTGACTTTGATAAAGTTATAATATTAGATATGGACTGTTTGTGTATGTGTGCTGTGTATGGGCTTGTGTGTGCTGGATCAAATATTGTGAGATATCCGATCCCTATAGATTACAGAGGTAAAGATAACGAGGTGTTTTGTTAATAAATTTAATATGTTTAGAATTAATTGATCATAGTATTAATATTTTTTTTTATTATTGTTAGTGACAAACGAACAATAATGTTAAGTGTTACTACCGCCCTTGGACCTTCGGAATACCAGGGGCACAGTTTAGGTTACTGTCTAGCAATAAATACCCCAAATTCACCCAGAAAGTTGGGCTGCCGGTTCTCTCGCTCATCGAACGAAGCACAACAGCGCTTTGCCACTGCTCAGACGTTTCGATCGATTTCGAGGCGATTTTCTACGAGAGCATGGTACTACCCTAAATAGACCGGCCCGCGGCTGTAGACAGGAAACTGTCAACAGTGTGGTCCTACCACTATTAATAGTTAAGATATATTTCATTATAATTAAATCATTCTTTATCTTCTTTTAATTTTATATTATTAGTATGCTCGGAGTTACCACGTTCTATTCTAACAGGCTGACCTGATGAATTATCATAGTAAATTATTTAATTCGTTCTTTCACAGTGATAATTTTATATTTTTAGGGTTCCGTACCTCGAAAGGAAAAAATGGAACCCTTATAGGATCACTTTGTTGTCCGTCCGTCCGTCTGGCCGTCTGTCCGTCTGTCCGTCTGTCTGTCTGTCAAGACTCTTTTTCTCCGGAACGCGTGGAGGTATGAAGCTGAAATTTATATCAAATACTCAGGTCTACTGTCCCTTAGAGCTGTGAAAAAATCAAACTTTTAAGCTAACGCAATCAAAGGATGCAGCTATTTATGTCGCAAATTTCTGCAAATTTTCGACACTCGCAAGGGAATCAAAACCTACAGGGTACTTCCCGTGAATTCAGAATCTTAAAATTTGGAACGAAGCAACGTCTTATAGCACAAATTAAGGAAAAATTGTGAAAACTGTAAATTTTTGATTACATCATATAAAAAAAATATTGTTAATCATTTTAAACTCACTACCCCTTTTCACCTGAACATGGTTGGTTAACAAGCAGCAGTTAATTTTGCACTAACAATGAACAGGCAGCGTGACCGCTGGTTCTAAGGCGCTGGTTTAAGACACCGTAGGCATGAGTTCGAATCTCACCGCCGCCGAGCTCTTTTTGCTATTTATTTTTGCAAAATTTATTTATAATAATATAATATTATAAATAAAATAGTTTAAAAACGTGTACATTAAATGTTTTAAAAATTAGTAGTTTTAATAAATAGGTGTAACTTGAATTAATATCAAAGAAAAAAAAAACTTGAATGCATCATCATTATTCTCCTACTCTTATCCCAATTACTTGGGATCGATACAAAATGTACTCTTCTTTCATAGTACATAATGTAAAAGTTATTGGCAATAGTTTTATGACCGGTCCCCTGCCAGACGTCAACCCTCCTTGGGAATGTAATTGTTGACCAAACGACATCAGATGGAGTTGGCCCAGGTCGTTAAAAGCTCTTAGTCGTCGTTTATGACATTCACGAGCAAAGTAAGGGTTGGTAGTATTCGTAGCCGCTACCACACAGCACAAAAAAAAAACTTGAATTAATATCAAAAAATAACTACTGCATAAATATTTTTTTAGTTTTACGGAACCCTTCGTGCGCGAGTACAACTCGCACTTGGCCGATTTTTTTATCTATTATGATACCCATAAGGAAGTATTTATTATACAAGTATTGTACATAAAGTATTGGACACATTTGTATATTCTTCTCATTGGCAAACTATTTTAAAACTTTTTCCATATGGTGAAAAAGTAAGAATACAATTCTTCCCTTATGCTTTCTTTTACCTACGGTATTATAAATAACGAGTAACAGATATATACATATAACATCTATGTAAGATAAGTCACTCGAAATAAAACCCGATAATCTAACCAGCGTGACCAATTTCCCTCCTATTATGGAGAATGTTTGAGTTCAGCAGTAAGTATATGAGCTTCGATGATGGTGAAACTAACTTTATAATTTAAACCACATATTCATTTTAGATAATATCAGTGATAGAATAATGACATTCCATTAAACCTATTTCAAATAGTTCCAACTGAACTTTAACTGACTGGTAGTTACATAGTTTAAATTCCTATTGTTATAGATAGAGTACAGAGCGGTAAACCTCGGTTAAAGGAATGCAACAACCCGTAACCGACTGTGGCAATGAAATACAATTTAGGTTGAAATGTTTATACTCATATATAACCAAACAATTATTAATATTTCAGTCAAATTTAATTGAAAAATTAGATTAGAGCGAGATTAATTTCCTCGCTCTATAATCGTATTGGGACTTATCTCAAACGTCTGAGGATTAAGCCATTATCCGTCACGCAGGTTTAATATGGATTGGCAGGTGTCTCACGTAATTGAGAAATACCATGATAATATTTTGATCAGGGAACAATAATTTTGGTTTTATTTATTAAAATTGAAAATAGGCAACTTGTATTGTGGATATCATCATCTCAACTCATATGTGTTCCTATGTTGGGCTCGAACTAATGGCACGGGCTAATGAGAGGGAAATTTACCTTAATAGGTAAATTATACCATGCTGGTCTGGCCTGTTAGTATAGGGTTTTGTTTCAAGTTTTCTTTCTCTTGCATAGATGTTATATGCATTTTACATGCCTTAGTCGTCTCTTATGATCACTCATGGGTATGATAGGGGGTGGTTGATTGTATTTTTACTCCATCACCACACGGAATTGGATATTATTAAATTATAGTTACATATTTTACTGTCTATTACTGGTTATGACCGTGACTTCACTCGTATTTTATGTTGAAATAATACATACTTAAAGATACCTTCTAAAACTTTTGACAATTTCTATGCGAAATTGCATAAAATCACTTGAGCAGTTTAAGCGTATACACGTAACAAACAAAATAACATTCGTAATTTATAAGATCATTAAAGATTTATTACCTATTTATTTTAGGTTTATCCGTGGATTTTTTCCCACTGCGATTTTCGTAGGTATTCCCATTTCTTTGGTTTACTACATTTTGGTAGACTTGTTGACATTAATCATTATATTACCTCTAAGGGTCTCAACGTTGTATTGTATTACATTAGTTATTATTAAATTTTGCTCACGGTTCCGCACGCTTGATTTCTCCTAGCCCGTGGGAATGACTTATTTTCTCAACATAAAAAGTAGCTTCGATAACACAGGAACAATATAGCTATATATTCCATCCAGCATCCATATACGTATATCATCATTATTTCAGCCCATATATGTCCCACTGTTGGGCTCGGGCCTCCTCCATAATGGAAGGGTAATTGACCTACTATACCACGCTGGTCAGACGTGTTGGTAATGGGTTTCATTTCGAGTTTTCCTTCTCTCGCACAGATGTTATATGCGTTTTATATCCCTTAGTCGTCTCGTACGATCACCCACGGGTAAGAAAGGGGGTGGTGAATTGTATTCTTACTCCTTCACCACACGGAAAATATATACGTATATATGTTAGTGGAATTATATATAAAATCAGCTTTCTGAATATTAATTAGGTATCTTTACCACCATACCTCTTAATAATATTAGATACCTATGTAATCTTATAATCTAAAAACGTTTTGGCATATTCTTTTTCCTCTGACAACAAATTCGAATCCAGCAAGTGGCTTGTTGGATTTGAATTGGTTATGCGAGCAGAAATTGTCAGCTATTGGCTGCTGTATTGGTATTAGATTTTATTTCGAGATTTTCTTCTCTTGTGTTATATCTGCATATGTTAGCTGCCATTCGTAGTTACGACACCCGTGGCAATTATAAGGGATGATACATATGTATTTATTGTCATCTCACCTCAGCCCACATACGTCCCACTGTTGGGTTTGGGCCTCCTCCACAAAGGGAGGGAAATTGACCTACTATACCGCGCTGGTCAACGTATTGGTATAGGATTTTATTTCGAGTTTCCCTTCTCTTATGTATATATTACCTTTGTATGTATTTATAACTTTTTATTGTTAATATTATCTTATTATATATTCTAATTTATTTTTATGTAAGAGTAATATTTGGGTTGATACTGTTAGCAATCTATAAATCAGTGTACAGACAAGTCTAAATATACTTAAAAAGATTTACTATAATACCGGAGAGAGTATGTGAACTAGAATACAAAAATAAACATGTATTTTATGTCTTGATTGTATAGTTTTTGATACTGCCTTAGTTTATAATTGAAAAACTCCGACTCCAATGTTATTCGCATTGTTATCAGAATCGTCTAGTTTTCAGTTTAAAATTTCCATTTATTCCTCACGTAGTAATTTTAGTTGGAACTTTTTAAAAATAAAAGTTCATTTATATAACAGTTTGCTTTAGGCGTGATACTAAGCAAAATTAAAAAGACAATAGTTTGTATTGTAGACCATTTTCATATTACTTTCATTAACTTTCTAATTATAAATAAATAAAAAATTGTAAGTTCGTTTATATAACAGTTTGCTTTAGGCGTGATACTAAGCAAAAGTGAAATGACAATAGTTTGTATTGTAGACCATTTTCATATTACTTTCATTAACTTTCTAATTATAAATAAATAAAAAATTGTTTTCGTTTATTAACGGAATAAGTTAATGGGATAAGTCTAATTAAGTTGATGACTTACGGCACGGAAACGTGGTCTCTAAATGTAGGCCACATAACCAAGCTCAAAGTCGCTCAGCGTGATATGGAGCGGGCTATGCTCGGGATTTCTCTGCGAGATAGAATCCGTAATACGGAAATCCGCAGAAAAACGAGTGTAACCGACATAGCACGAAGAATTAGCACGCTGAAGGGTAGGCCACATCGCTCGAAGAACCGACAACCGCTGGGGAAGAAAGGTTCTCGAGTGGCGACCACGTACCGGACGACGCAGTGTAGGACGCGGTTAAATTTCCAGTACATAAATTGGAATTCTATTATTGTATGTACTATTTTGTGGTATTATATATTATATAAATTATTATTATTATTATTTGTATCTCTGCTTCTGTTTACAGGAACTAATTGTGATTATCAACCCACCTGAAAAGTGTGGCGATTATGACATTTATTCTAACATAGAGAGAGTTATGTCCGATATTGGACGTTGAACAACATAGTTGAAGCATGTATGGAGGAAGCAAGACCCGTAAATTGGGTTTCGGTATCATATATAAATTAAAACTTATTTTTTATTGCATGTGGTAGCAAACGAGTAACCAGCACTCTTGATGGTAAGCGTTACTGCCACCCATGGATCTTTGCAATACCAAAGGAATAGCTAGGTCGTTCCCTACTAAACAAACTCCAAAACCACCCAGTTGGGTTTCCGGGTCTCTCGCTCACGAGCGAAGCGCAATAGTACATTTCCATTGCTTAGACGTTGATCTTCTCCGTTTTTACTTACGAGTTTGGTACTACCCCGGATGGACCGCCCCGCGGCTGTAAATACAAAACTGTAAACACCGTGGTCCTACCACTATTAATTCGAAATTCAATACTTTAATATGTATGGCCGCCCTTTCTTTAGCTCTTAAAGCCATTACTTACAACTTTCTTAATATTATTATTCTTATGCTGTCTCATCACTTGTCCGTATTACGACAGGCGTTCACTTTTTTAACTTTGTCGTGACTGGTGTAACTTTCTAACTTTATCTAATATTGCCCTTAGTTCATTCTCGGCATACCACATATTTACTTAGTCTGTCCAAAATACTGTTACAATTAAAAATAAACAAAATATTGCATTTGAATTTGGAATCTGTCATTTTTATATGATTGTTCATTGTGTTTTCTCATTTCGGCGCCAATACATAGTACAATATTTTGCGATATTAAAAAGCAGTGGGATGATAAAGAGAACCGAATTGCTGTGATTGCTGTTTAAAGGCCTGTATTGCAGCCAATGGAGACCACACACTTCGAATAAGCTTTTGATATTTTAAATTGTTTTATGTTTGCTTTGCTTGCTTTTATATATGCTTTTTATATATAAATTCATTTGGAGTCCTATTTTTGATATTTATATTAAAAGACTTTAAATGGCACAAAAAAAATTTGTACGATCAGTACACTACAGATGCAACAAGTCTAAATTACCATATACTCAGTTATTAAAACGGTACCAACTTCAAAGCCTTGAGTCTAGACGCAGCCTCCTAATGGTTATGATGCTCCATGGTCTATGTAATAATAAGTATGATTGTACTGATTTAACTAACAAGCTATGTTACATTGTACCCAGAACAGCGATGCGGCGAGAGGCGCGTGTGCCTCGGGTGTTTCACACAGCTAGGTGTAGAACTCATGCCGGTGCACGTGCGCCTCTGCGCCGCCTCGTTGAAACGTATAACACGCACTATATCAACTTGGACATATTCTCGCTATCACATGATAGATTCAAAAGAATGGCTATTTTAGCTATAAAGTAGTTATTGTACTTCTTATGCGTTATCTTTTTAGTACTGCTAAGTTTATGCACTATAAATTTTAATATGTATTTTCTTGCGGACATTGGTGTGGGTTACATGTTTACTTAGTTTTAAGAATAGATATAGGTATTGTTAATAAATGTGTAACTGTTTTTTTTTTGTCCCAATAAACTAAAATAAAATAAAATGGTTATGTATTAAACTAACACACTGTAAGAGTAATAAATGTTATTTGGAATAGAAACATTGTTCCTTTGTTACAGTATTTATGCCAAAACTATGTATGTGCATATCAACATTCACATTTCCCCTACATGCAATCGTTTAGTGAAATATTATGTTAGGTGCAGCAAGAAAGGAGTAGCGCTTATTCAATACTTAAATTAAAGTGGAAGAATAAAAATAATTAAATGTTAAGAAGCTAACCGTACTTATATTCTGTATTATAATTGAGATAGCTTCCGTTCTGTATCTATTTGTTAATTTAATGTAAATATGATTTTGAAGTGTTCTTAATTAATTAAATCGTAAAACATGTTTAAAGCACTTACGTGTACTTTGTGCCTAACGCTGTTTAATTTATATTAATTAAATTAAAGGGCCATTAAAACGTGTGCCAGAAATGATACTTATATACAAAAGATAATTCATAGTATATTACAAGACGGGATATCTACCCAGTATGGAGACTTTGCGACTTAAGCTTTGAAACGGTGGACCAAATTAAGCATGTGAGGGCCCTTAGTCAATGTAATTCAGGGAAACCATTTTCAGCCCTTTCAGAACATTAGCTCTTTTAGATTTAGTAAAAAGATGTAATTAATTTCTAATTAGATTTTCCTTCTATGAAAATTTCAGCTTATTTTGTATTATTATTATATTATTCAGTATTGTATACCTCCTGTAGCCAACGCGGGCTTCTAGATAGTTATATACTCTGCTTAACGATTAATTCAATAATATTTCATATTCCATTACAAAGTTGATTTAGAGTAGGTGCACTTAATAAATAATTAAAATAAATGAAGTATATGGAAATAAACAACTTTCAACAAAATATTATCTGGTTCATCATCATTCTCCTACTCTTATCCCAATTATTTGGGCCGATACAATATGTACTCTTCTTGTATAGTACATATTGTGAAAGTTATTGCCAATATTTTTATGACTGGCCACCTACCAGACGTCAACCCTCCTTGGGAATGTAATTGTTGACCAAATGGCATCAGATGAAGTTGGCCCAGGTCGTTATAAGGCTCTTAGTAGTCTCTTACGACATTCACGAGCAAAGTAAGGGTTGGTAGTATTAGTAGCCGCTATCACACAGCTGAATTATTGGTGAAAAATATTATCTGGTTCATATGACGTAATTTAAACTTTAGTAAAACTGACATTTTGTAAAATTTTATAGTAGTAGTTGAGATTGTTTCCCTTATTAAAGAAAAATAAAGTAACTAAATTGAAGGTAATTATAATATTTTAAGATACAAAAAATAATATATGCGATAAGCGATCATTAATTAATCAAATGAGTCTTGAAAGTGGGCGTCGCGATTTTCAAATAAAAAAACACAAAATATCACAAGAGAGCGGGGCTGTGAGATATCACGAGCATTTTATTTTCGTTGAGCGCACCATTTATAAACCAATTTCTAAAAAGTTGCTAAAACATGACATGATTAATGAACGAATTTTTAGCATAACAATTGGCAGCTCTAAGGAACTGATAATGTTTGCATGTTCATTGCAGTAATCTATAGCAAGGACTGTGCAGATTATCAGACCGCGTCTAATGTAAGATTTATGTAAATACAAATGTGGATCACGCACGCAACGTATATGTTGTACGACTTTAATTCACATTCAGAGACGCTTCTTCGCGCTGTATCTCATGTTATTATCACAAACGAAGTCACGAAAGCTATTCCTTATTCCGGAATATTAATTTTGCACGCATCGATCGTATAAATCATACGAATTACAAAAAAAAATATATATTCCGATACTAGTATATATGTATGAAACACTAACTTCTGCCTGCGACTTCAGCCGCGTGGAATAGTTACTTAATTGTTCGAAGTTGTGGGTTAAAGTTAGCGTTAGCCCAAAGTAACTATTCCACGCGGACAAAGTCGCAAACAGAAGCAAGTCATAAATACGCGCCCAGTACTTGATCATTATTATGCAGATGTTATTTTAAAACTGCGATATCTTCTAAAGATGTATATTGAAATCAAAAGATGTAAAGGGCAATTTTGTTTTAAATTAAATACTTGTGATGAATGATGTATTTATTTGGACAAAGGTTAATATCATGTTTATATAAACACCTTCGTAAATATCGCATTATTTACAATAATTTTGGTTAGCATAAAAAAGGTTATAGGGAGCCAACCCTTACAGATAGACATATGCTGTTACAGACTTTTTTTTAGAACGATAAAAGAGGAATAATTCTGTCTTACATAATTTTTACAAACTTTAACCGTTTGCACAGCGCACGCAGCGGAAGCTCTCAAAAGGAAAATAAAACTCCCGATTTTGTAACATTCTTCATTTGTGTTCTGATCCTAATAAACTTAGTGTGTTGATATATAACCTAGAGCCTTCCTCAATAAATGGGCTATCCAATACTGAAATATTTTTTCAAAACCGATCAGTAGTTCCTGAGAGTAGAGCGTTCAAACAAACAATCAAACTCTTCAGCTTTATAATATTACTATAGATTTTTATTAAAATATATTTTTTAATGTTCATAGAAATAAGTACCCTGTGTGAGACTTAGTAAATATAATTAGTATTAGTTGTAAGAATACAATGTATCACACTTTTCTTACTTGCTGTGGAAGTTGTAAAAACTGGCTGAGGGTTTGCCAATTAGATATAGACAACAACACTCTCCTATTAAATATATAACGCCAAACGTAAAACTCAACAGACAATTGTGGTTGTTTTGTAACCCTTTTGGCGAGAATAACGAGGCCTTTGTTTTACGCAAGTCGAAAGACTGATGGATAGATTACCGAGTACGTGACAAACTAGTAGGTATTAAATATTGAACTATATATATTATTGGATATATATCACTGTGTGGTAGCGGTTTCAAATACTACCAACCCTTGCTTTGTTCGTGGTACGACAACCACGACAAAGACGACTAAGAGCCTTACAACGACCTGGGCCAACTCCACCTGATACCGTTTGGTCAACAATTGCAGTCCCAAGGAGGGTTGACGTCTGGAATCGGCCGTACATAAAACTATTGCCAATAACAATATGTACTATGAGAGAAGAGTACATAATGTATCGACCCCAAGGAATTGGAATAACAGTAGGAGAATGAAGACCTATTATTGGATATAAGTAAGTAGATACTACAGAATATTGGCATATTGTCTTTATTGTCTTATTGGAGCAACTGGTGCTCCTATTCTAATTTATATGAATTCGGTGTTGTATGTCCGTAATTAGGCGCTGAAAGTAATAAATAAGTCTTTATTGCGGCAGAGTATGACTTCTAGCGCCTACAAATTTAGATTATGATTCCAACTTCATCTTAATTCTGCCGCAGAGTGGCTTCGAATGATTTAATTAACGATAAAGCTAAAAATATGGTCAGTGATTATGGCTCTCGCTAATTAGCCAGGATATGTTTGGAAATGGAGCAAAATATCTCTAAATTATAATATTAATATTTATGAATTTACTTAAAATCTGGTTTACAATGTTAAGTACATTCCGCCTGTCATTTAAATTTTAGGTAACACCTAAAAATGATATCAATATTACATATTGAAGACCGAGCAATAATATCTACTGATTCGCCATAAACTATCACGAAATGACACAGCTACTTCAATAATAATAATTAGCTGTTCTTATATTTACATAATTTATTACAATTATCATCATCATCTCACCTACATAGCCACTGTTATGTTCGGATCTCCCCCACAATAGGAGGGAAATTGACCCACCAAACGGAAAATCATATGTTTTATGTCTTTTTTTTTATTGCTCTTGGTGGCAAATGAGCAAGCAGCATACCTGATGGTAAGTGTTACTGCCGTCCACGGACCTTTGCGATACCCAGGCTACAGATAGGCTTCTGCTTACTAATTAAAAGCCCAAACCCACCCAAAACATTGGGCTGCCGGCTCTCCCGTTTACCGAACGAAGCACAGCAACACATTGCCATTGCTCAAACGTTCATTTTCTACGAGAGTGTGGTACTACCCCGGACGTACGGGTCCGCGGTTGTAGACAGAAAACTGTCAACAGCGTGGTCCTACTACTATATAATATAGTTAAATAATTAGTTATCTACTTATCATTTTAAAGTTATACTTTCTTCATAGTTATTTACAATTGCGTCTGACTTAATGAAACAATTTAATTTTTAAAATATTCTAACTGCGACAAACGCGGTTTCAATGTACCATGCGTAATGAATCATTTTGTTATGTTCGTATTTATTTATTGTATGAAAAGACTTGGCAATTCAAAGACAATCATTGTGTTGTCAATAACACTTCAACATCAAATTTTCGTACAGATATTAAGAATATAGGTACCGGGTCAGTATGTATAAGTTTGAAAGTATAACACGTATGGCTTCGACGTATGTCAAGAATCTGTACTTAGGAACTTTGTCTTCGATTTTAGTGACAAGAAAACTGCATACGCAGATTGAAGACAAACATATAATCAATTCAAATTTCGAAACAGGTAGTGTTGAAAAATAAAATCAGTGGGGTTACGTTAAGGATGGAATATACAAAACAAGCTAAAACACTATTCAAGACCTAAAAGTGATCATAGAGTTACTTTTAATGCCAATTCACCACCTCGACTAAGTACAGGTTTATTTTTAAATCTGTGTATGCAGTTTTCTTGTCAGTAAAATCGTAAACATGGTTTCTAAGAACAGATCTTTGTATGTTTTATACTTTCAGTCTAGCACATACTTACCGACCTAAATAGGTCCTGTGTATCTTAACATGGAGCTAGCTGCAGAGATAATGCAATAGGTACCAGAGCACATTGAGTTATAGGTAGATCATCGAAAATCATGATGAGGAGGGAGTTAAGAAAGTAAGTTTTACACTTAAATAATACTTTATATAAATAAAAAAAATATGAGTGATGATAAATAGAGATTAATTTAAATTACAACATATTTAATCATAATTCAATATAAAAAATTTATATACATTATTAATATACATAATCAAATAACAATCTCTTTATGTGCTCTGATTAATTTATTCGCACATCATTATTCTCCTGCTCTTATCTCAATTATTTGTCGACACAATAGGAACTACTTCTCCATTGAACATATTGCAAAAGTTATTGGCAATAGTTTTATGACCGGCCGCCTGTCTGACGTCCAGCGTTTTTGGAAATGGTATCGTTGACCAAATAGTATCAGGTGGAATTGACCCAGGTCGATATAAAACTTTTAGTCGTCTTTTACGACATCCACGAGCTAAATAAGGGTTGGTAGTATTCGTAGACGTACTACACATAATTTATAAATGTCAATGATACATATGATATATAAATGTTAGGAAGTTTTATGAAAAAAAAGTATGATGAAGAATATTATTCATACCTATGTGAAAAATGAAAAACGAACGAAGTAATTAATTTGACTAATTTCTTCTTCTTTTCAGTGCAAATATGTCGCACTATTCGGCCCGGGTATCCTCCACTGTTGGAGGAAAATTCAGCTACTATACGCTAATCAGGCCAGTTAACATAGGGTTTTATATCGAGTACTCTTTTCTTATTTTTTATGGTACCCACGCGTAGGAAAGCATATGTTGAAGTGTCTATATCCTGTATTAAGTACAAAATAATAATTAAAAGAACTATCGGCTGAACTCAAAAAATACGAAAAGGCTATATAAAAATACGAAATATAACAAAAATCGACATACTGTTGAGTTTGCCGTCGGTTCCAAGTCAAATACTTAGTGGATAGATTTATAGGCTCAGCTCACGCCCACATCCAAATCTTTTTTCACAGTTAGCAAAATAACTCAAGTGGACGACGATGACGGTCATCTCGAATAAGTAGCGACTTCAAACCATGCGACATCTTTTTAAATTAATGTATATTTTATCCGTATGTTGACGGAATAAGAATATAATTCATCACCCCTTTTCATATCCTTGTGTAACGTAAAAGACGAGTAACAGACATATATACGAGAGAAGGAAAATTCAAAATAAAACTTTTACAAGTTATTAAGCAATCCAATATTATTATCCGTAACGAATGCGTGTTCAACGCATCGTAAAAAGTAGAGAAATAACAGAAAATTGACAAACATTTTTGAGCTACAAACGATAAGTCGATGTTTCACAATAGCTCCCACTTAGCATATTTGGCGTCAACGAATGGGATAAATTTAGGACAGCACCGCCCTGGGTAGAAATAAAAATAGAAAATGAACTTTGGGAGCCCGAAGGAAAATTCCAAAAAAGGGTTAAACAAAATTCCAACTTCGGTTTCGTGTCGATTGCCTTGAACAATAGTTGAAGAGTGGGGAAGACAGTAAATTATTATTAATAATAATTTACCTACCTCCCTCAATATTTTGACATCTAGTAATGTAGATGGACTTTCCCCGCAGGGTCGATAACACTGTAATCGCAGTTGCTAGGCGGTTTGGCGATTTAGTCACAGATGGTATTATCATTCGCCCAGGGGAGTGCTTTTACCCATTCCCTTGTTGAAACCTTAGCCGATTTTTACGACTTACATACAAGAAATTGACGGGTGGTGACATTGTATTTTTAACTACAAATGTAATCTCCTACATATATGTCATATATATATATATATATATATATATACAGGGGGAAGTGGACCGCTCCCGAGAACAAAGACAGGTGACCCTACTAGTCCTACTTGTAATGATAAGCTAGAAAAAAAATTAACCAGGATGAAAAAACATTTTTTTTTTTCACATTTCATCGTATTAAGACAGTGCCATGTAACGATAACTCGATAAAAAATACGTAACTATACTCAGATGAGAAAAGACGTAATCTATTCAAAACTCACGATCATATGTTCAAGAGTTCAACGATCTCGCGTGGTGAAAAAAAAAAAATTTTTTTTTCATCCAAATCGATTTTTTTCTAGCCTATCATTACAAGTAGGAGTAGCAGGGTTACCTGTCTTTGTTTTCGGGAGCGGTCCCCTTACACCCTGTATATACATACATATTTGCAGGTTAGGCAGAGAGAACAGAGTGCCAGAGAACTAAATATATATATATATATATATATATATATATATATATATATATATATATATATATATATATATATAACAGATTTCCACCTATGTATTGACTCATCACGATATCTCTGGAACTATAAGGCCCACAGACTTTAAATTTGGTAGGAATATTCCTTTTGCCGAGTAGAGGTCAACTAAGAACGGATTTTACGAAATTTGACACGTAAGGGGGGTTGCTGGGCTGTAAAAATTTTACTTTTAACATTTTTTAAATATAGCTCTTACAGCCTTGGAATTTAGTGTGGACTTTCTTTCTGCTCTGTAAAGATTAGATGAAGTTCAAAAGATTAGAAGAATTTTAAGAAATTTCTTCTCTGAAAGGAATTCTATGTAGCGAAAGTAAACTATACAACTGAACTGACGTAACCGAAGCGAAGCGAGGGCGGGTCGCTAGTGTTGAATAAAATAAATCGTAAAAGTTTCAATATTATCAAAAATATTACATAATAAATAAAAAAATAAAAAAAAAAAAAAAAAAAAAAATAAAAAAAAAAAAAAAAAAAATAAAAAAATAAAAAAGCCTTTTATTTCTAAGCAAAGTAATGTACAGAGCATTTCTTAATATACGGTTTAAATTATTATTTAGTGAGTTTTGAAGTTTATAATTAGTTGTTAGTGTATATTTTACTTAATCCTAGTTATCTTAAAGAATAAATTTTATTTTATAAAGTTTCGTTTTCTGCTAGAACCCCTCTGCAGGTGAAGGCCTCCTCCAAGGATTGCCAATTTTCTCTAGATTGAGCTACTTGAATCCAATTTTGTCCGGCTATTTTCTTGACTTCAACTTCCCAGCTCGCTACAGGTCTGCCTCTCTTTCTTTTGCCTGGCGGGCCTGCCCATGTGGTCACCCTTTTAGTCCATCTCTGGTCTTGTAGTCGTGCCACATGACCGGCCCATTTCCATTTCAATGACTGGGCGTGTACCAATGCGTCTCTTGCCTTGGTGATCTGTCTTATTTTTGTGTGCCTTATTTTGTGTATTTTTTTAATGTTTGTCATACTGCGTTCTATCCCTCTTTGGCATGAAATTATTTTGTTTTTTATTCTGTTATTAAACTTCCAAGTTTGGGAAGCATATGTTAGGCACGGTATAAGGCATGAATTCAGTACTTTTGTTTTTATTTTGATTGGCATGTTGCTTTTAAATATTTCTTTGAGACCCCAATATTTGTTCCAAGTTAATTGTGTTCTGCGCTCTACTTCGAAATCGTTACTTCTCTGGTCAAAGCTAATTTGTTTGCCTAGATATATGTATTTGTCTGTATACTTGAGACTTTCGCTCCCAACATATATTGTTTTTTGTCTGCTGTTAGTCATCATCACTGTTTTTGAGAGGTTCATTTCCAGGCCTACAAGTTTGCTAGCGTGATTGAGTGTCTCTAGCATGTATTGAATATCTGTTGCTGTTTCTGATAAGAGCACCACATCGTCGGCAAATCTTAGGTGACTCAGGTAAGTTTCTTTGATTTTTATACCCCGATCTTTCCAGTTGAGTTTGCTGATGATTGACTCTAGTGTTGCTATAAACAGCAGAGGCGAGAGAGGGTCGCCCTGTCTGGCTCCTCTTCTGACCGGAAACCAGGGCCCAGCTGTCTCTAGTTTCACTCGACTCTTGCTGTTTTTATAAATGCTCTTTATGATATCTGTGTACTCTTTTTCTACCCCTTGTGTTGTTAGAGTTTCCCATATGCTTTCGTGTGATACGCAGTCGAATGCTTTTTGGTAGTCAATATAAGCAATGTAGAGTGGTCTATTTTTCTCTCGGTATTTTTCAATAAGGAGTTCTATTGTGTGGATGTGATCAATCGTAGAGTACCCTTTTCTAAATCCGGCTTGTTCGATAGGTTGGTGAGTTTCTAGTGTAGAGTTTATTCTTTTGTTTAGTATCGATGAGAAAAGCTTATAGATGGTCGGCAGTAGGCTTATTGGCCTGTAGTTGCCTATATCCATTGGGTCCCCTTTCTTGTATATGAGAATAATATCCGATTCAGACCATTGTGTAGGTGTCTCTCCGCTGTCAATAACTAGATTGAAAAAATCGGTCAAACTGGCGGCAAGAGTTAATGAACCTGTTTTTAGTACTTCATTTGTGATGCCGTCAGAACCTGGGCTTTTTTCGGTTTTAAGAGCTTTAATTGCTCTCGTCACTTCTCTTATTTCAATCTTTGGTACATAAGAGCCGCTGTTGTTGTTGCTCAGATATTGCCCTCTATCACTGGTACTTGTTATGTCTTTAGAGCTGTAGAGTTTCTGGTAGAAGTTTGTTGCCACTGTGATGATGTCAATACGGTTTTTGCATATTTTTTCTCCCTCCTTTAATCCTTCAATCCAAGTTTTATTAGTTCGCAGCTCTTTGAAGGCTTTCCTTGTGCCTCCCGTTTGATTTATATGTTTTTCGATAGTTTGGTGTCTGTGATTTGTGTAATCTTTCTTTATATACTTGCTTATGAGTTTGTAAAGGGCTGAGATCTCGTTTTTCATGGCTCTAGGTTTATTTTTTGTCTTCTGGAGTTCTCTACGTCTGTCCATTAGTCGAAGTGTACGCTCGGACAGAATTTTATGAGGTTTTCCTTTATCATTTTCCTTTTTGATTGCTTGCAGGGCTTTGGTTATGGTTTCAATTATTTGGTCATAAGAGTTTTGGACAGATTTGTTGACAATCAAATTATGCGAATTACTTATGATTTCGTTGAATTTCAGAGTATCCTCTTCGTTGGTAATGATTTTCATTTGGTGATTACTGTATTTAGTCCGGCTTTTCTTTAATTTTGTGCATGTAACTGTAACTGTTGCTCTGACTGGTCTGTGGTCTGTGGGGTAGTTGATATTTAGAACTTCTATGTTTTGGAATATGTACGGGCAGTTTGATAAAATAAGATCAATTTCGTTTTTGTATTTTTTATCTGGGGATAACCAGGTCCATCTATTTTTAGTATTTTTCTTAAAAAATGTATTTAAAATCGATAACTTGTTTTCAATAGCAAAATCTATCAGTCTCTGTCCCCTATTGTTTCTTACGCCGTATCCGTTTGTTTTCATGACTAAATATTCTTCTTTTTTTGGTATTCCAATCTTTGCATTCCAGTCTCCCATGACTATATAGTTTTTATAGGATATTTTGATTGCTTTATTAAGTGTACAGTAGAAGCTGTCGATTTCGTCTTGTGTTGATTTTTCTGTGGGGGCGTAGACCTGAATGATTGATAGCCTAGTGTTTTCGAATATCATATTCAGAATGGCGACTCTTTCTGTAAGACCGGTGTAGCTTTCAATGTTATTTTTATAGCATAATTTTATTATAAAGCCTACGCCATACAGGCCAGGTGTTTGTCCTGTGTGACACAATATAAAGTTGTCGTACTGTTCTATTTTGTTTCCCATACGCCTTGTCTCAGCTAGTCCGATAATATCATATTTGATGTCTGATAGAGACTCTTGCAATTCTATTAGGCGTTCGTATGTAGAAAGTGTTTTGACATTGTATGTTAAAATATAGAGCTTGTTTGTTGTAGTTGTGGTAATGGCAGTGCTATTATATGTTGTTGATATTTTTGATATTTCTGTTTGTTTCCTTGGAGGGTATTGGTCGTACTCTTCCTCGGTGACCAACCGGCTTGGAAGATTGTCTAAAAATAAAATAAAATAAAATAAATATTTAAGGGGGGCTCCCATACAACAAACTTGATTTGTTTGCCGTTTCTTGCTCGATACTAATAACGGTGACAGGTAGACGCTTTAACTATTCACAGAATATTTAGTTTTATGTTCTCTTTAAATATAATTAATTAAAATAAAATAAATAATTAAGGGGCTCCTATACAATAAAAGAGGTTTTTATAGATATGGAACCCTTCATGTGCGAGTACAACTCGCAGTTGGCCGATTTTTATTTTTTAATGATGTTCACAAGATTAATGATGTTCACCAATTCTTGTTTGTCAAAATTTCAAAAAAAAAAAATTTTTTTTTCATCCAAATCGATTTTTTTCTAGCCTATCATTACAAGTAGGAGTAGCAGGGTTACCTGTCTTTGTTTTCGGGAGCGGTCCCCTTACACCCTGTATATACATACATATTTGCAGGTTAGGCAGAGAGAACAGAGTGCCAGAGAACTAAATATATATATATATATATATATATATATATATATATATATATATATATATATATATATATATATATATATATAACAGATTTCCACCTATGTATTGACTCATCACGATATCTCTGGAACTATAAGGCCCACAGACTTTAAATTTGGTAGGAATATTCCTTTTGCCGAGTAGAGGTCAACTAAGAACGGATTTTACGAAATTTGACACGTAAGGGGGGTTGCTGGGCTGTAAAAATTTTACTTTTAACATTTTTTAAATATAGCTCTTACAGCCTTGGAATTTAGTGTGGACTTTCTTTCTGCTCTGTAAAGATTAGATGAAGTTCAAAAGATTAGAAGAATTTTAAGAAATTTCTTCTCTGAAAGGAATTCTATGTAGCGAAAGTAAACTATACAACTGAACTGACGTAACCGAAGCGAAGCGAGGGCGGGTCGCTAGTGTTGAATAAAATAAATCGTAAAAGTTTCAATATTATCAAAAATATTACATGCGACTAACAAAATCGCCTCAAATATGTAGATGTAGTGGATTGCTTGTTTCATTTTATACACTACGCTTTTATACAGACACAGCGATTTTATAAAGCATAAAATGAATGGTTGTTCATAAAATAACTTTGTAAATTTTAGCGAGCCACACTTTAATCCTGATTTTTATTATAGTTAATGCGTAAAGCTTTACAACGTGTGTGTTCACGACCCATATAAGAACCATTTCGGTAATGTCACCTCACTCGATAGATAGTCGTCGAGATAGATCACGATATGGTTTCGTTACAGTAATCAATATTTGTATTATTTTTCAAATAAAATATTTGTGGATCCTCAGATCAGGATTGCATCAGATCAAGATCAAGGTAAAATAGATCAACAAAAAATAAGATACTTTGGTTTTATTTAGTATCCTCCTTAGTATTATCTGAACCAGCTAGTTCAACCAATTATCTATTAGTACGGTAGTAAACAGTGTGTGTGTTGACATTTGTAAAGTGTTTTAATTTTGGTATGGTGTGAAATCGTAGCACATACATATATAACCTATCCAATAGAACGACCAATTTTTTTTTGAAATTTTGACAAACAAGAATTGGTGAACATCATTAATCTTGTGAACATCATTAAAAAATAAAAATCGGCCAACTGCGAGTTGTACTCGCACATGAAGGGTTCCATATCTATAAAAACCTCTTTTATTGTATAGGAGCCCCTTAATTATTTATTTTATTTTAATTAATTATATTTAAAGAGAACATAAAACTAAATATTCTGTGAATAGTTAAAGCGTCTACCTGTCACCGTTATTAGTATCGAGCAAGAAACGGCAAACAAATCAAGTTTGTTGTATGGGAGCCCCCCTTAAATATTTATTTTATTTTATTTTATTTTTAGTATTTGTTGTTATAGCGGTAATAGAAATACATCATCTGTGAAAATTTCAACTATCTAGCTATCACCATTCTTGAGATACAACCTGATGACAGACAGACGGACGGACAGCGAAGTCTCAGTAATAGGGTCTCGTTTTTACCCTTTGGGTACGGTACCCTAAAAGCGAATAAAAATGGTAGTTGTCAATGAATATCAAAATATATTGTAATGAAACTATATATACTAGCAAACCCAGCGCGTTGGTTTGTTTGTAGAAGTCGATATATCACAGCGCCACCTGGTGGCCAGTTACATCAATGTTGATAGCATATAAACCTTTTTCGTGAAAAAATACATATACGTACCAATATTCACAATGATCGGTCACATAGTTTCTGAGTTTAGCAATGTCTTATATTTTTTTTTTATTGCTCTTGGTGGCAGACGAGCATGCATACCTGATGCTAAGTGTTACTGCCGCCCATGGACCTTTGCAATACCAGAGGTATAGCTAAGCCGCTGCCTGCCAATAATCCCAAACCCACCCAGAAAGTTGGCCCTATATACAAACATTCTCTTTTATATCATCATTCTCCTACTCTTATCCCAATTATTTGGGGTCGATATAATATGTACTCTTCTTTCATAGTACCTACACATTGTAAAAGTTATTGGCAATAGTTTTATGACCGGCCGCCTGTTAGACATCAACCCTCCTAGGGGAATAGAATTAGATAGAATATGGAATAGAATTAGAGATGCTGCCCGACCTCTACCGGCGGGTTACCTCAATGCGCGAAGAGGGTGGCTCCCCATCGTTCAATGAGATATCCACCTGGCGCGAGGACGCCCGCCGAGAAGTCATCGCCCGCTGGGCTACGCGGCTGGAGACGCCTAGACACGGTGTTGTTACCGTTGAGGCCCTCCGGCCCGTACTGATGGAGTGGACTCCGTCCTGCCACCATTGCAGTAGTGACGAGGACACGGCGCAACATACGCTCGAGGTGTGTCCGAGCTGGGACGGGCAGCGCCGTGACCTCATCGCTATCATCGGTGCCGACCTGACACTGCCGGCTGTTGCGCAAGCGATGGTCGACAGCGTCAGGAATTGGGACGCAGTCGCCGCCTTCTGCGAGGCTGTCATCTCGCAGAAGGAGGCGGCGGAACGGGCCCGGGAGAATTCCCGTGACCCGGGCCGCCGCCCGCGGCCGGGGCGGCGCAGGCGCGAGTACCTGCGCATGTTGCCGCCCTAACCGAGGCTTCGGGTGATCGGACCGGAGAATTGTCCGGTCACCCGACGTGAGGCCACCGCGTGAGGACGACGCCTCGACGGCGAAAGCTGTCGGGGCGTCGACAGGAGGAGAGCCCGAGAGGGCATACCGCCGAGCGGGCCACCGAAGACAAAGATCGGGTACCGGAGGCCCGCTCGCACGGCGAAGAAGAGGTGCTTGCAGGGTGGGTCAATGGGGTTTTGCGCCGCCTCTTCCGTCACCCCGGACCGATTTGGCGGGGTGCGACGTCCATAGCCCACCGCAAAAAAAAAAATTAAAAAAAGGGGAATAGAATTAATTGTTGACCAAACGGCATCAGATGAAGTTATCCCAAGTCGTTATAAGGCTCTTAGTCTTTTACGACATCCACGAGCAAAGTAAAGGTTGGTAGTATTCGTAACCACACAGCGGCAAAAAACACTCTCTTTTATATATATAATAATTATATTTTATTAAGTATATCCAACTGGCGTTATTTATATATGTATAATAAATTGAGTGGATATCATTCTAAATTCCACTAAAAATAACCTTTCTTTCTACGAAAACGATTTATCATTAAAATTGACGAAATTGAGGTGTGAGACATAATGGTTAAGTTACCGATCAACCGTGCTAGTGCCACGGATTTGATTTGCATGCAAGATAATACTTTGTGCAATCCACAGTTTGTTGCTCTGAGTCCGGGTGTAATTTGTGTCCTTGAATAATATGTTTGTAAAGTACCGTTCATTACAAGAATAATTTCCTTAGTGCCTCTATTTCTTTAGCCTTTAAAAATAAAGATAATTTTCTATTGTGGACTTACTGTGTCTTGTAATTTTCCTTCTCCTTTATTTTGTGAAGACATTTATCCGTCACGATTCACGCTCGATGAATTCTTATCACTAATCGGCTTACACATCTTTTCACACCGTTACATTCGCTGCCGTTTTCTCTTATCTACAGTCACTATTTGTTTTATGTAACTATTAAATATGAATGTATATTTGTGCGTTTATGTATATCTTGTGTGTGATATTCGATATTCGTGAAGATACGATACGCTATTCACAACAAAGGTACTACCAAAATATTGCTTGCTGCTTACTAACTTAGCCAATATTTTCTTCATTTAGCGTGCTTTAAGCTGATAATATTAAATGTCTTAGACTAAATATTGTAGTTATAATAATATATAATAAATAAATAAATAATTAATATATATTATAGTGTAAGTATTTCTTTCTACGTGTCAGCAATAAGAATTTGTCAGTTGTATTTATTTTGACATGATTTTAATATATTTCAGTATTATTTTATTTCAGTTTCAAAGAACTATGGCAGTAAAGTGCGGCAATAACTATAGGTTATAAATAATTTGGAAAATCCAAAAGTGCACGCTTCATAGTTTTTATATTATTTATCATTTACTATTAGTCAATGCCAGAAATGAAAATAAAATTAAAGAAAAAAATCTTTGGATGTAGGTACCGAGGGAGACCTAGACTAACCTACCTAGACCAGATTGGTCATGTACTGAAGGAAGGTGGAGTCAAGAGTCTCCGAAACCGGCGAGCGTGTATGAAGAGAATTATGAATGTTGAGGAAGCGAGTGCAGTATGCAAAGATAGAGTTCTCTGGCACTCTGTTCTCTCTGCCTACCCTGCAAAGGATATGGCGTGATGATATGTATGTATGTAAAAAAATCCTTTCTTAAAAGCAAGCTGTTTATTAATTGCTAAAAAATGCAACACACTTTTATTTATAAAATTGGGACTGTGATAAAAACGGGAAAATTTAATAATTATGGTGTTAAAAATATATAATTATGTACTATATGGAATTATTTTGTTGTAGACGAAGAAGCGTAATTATCGTTAAAGATTACAATGAACTTATAACGTATAACGTTACAAGTGTTATATGTCTGATTAGAGTTAATTTATTTTTAACTTTTTAGTATATTTTATTAGCAATAAAAGCTTGTTTTTAAAAAAATGTTTTTCTTTAATTTTATTTTTAACTATTTATTTAGTATTTTTATTATTCGGGTTGTTCCCACAAATATAGGACAAAAACGGTTCATCACCCCAGAGGTCCATTGTGGAGGGAGAAGAGCTTCAGTATAACAGGGCTCGCCCTGGTACTCTGAGGTGCAACGTAAGCGATATGAAATGTTTATACACCCTCATACCATTCAGCCCTCGGCACGTGCTTACTTTGGCATTGAGTCATCCATCTAATCAATCAGACATAATCCACATTCATAATAAGCGAAACGAACTTTTTCCCCCCATTTGTTGGAGTTGCATATTCACGCCAACCAAGATAATCGTCAAGACGAATCAAACGAGCCCAAACTCGGTGGGGTTACGTCTTTTAATTACGGAGTTCCTATAGCCAGCTTCCAGGTCCATCATCAGAACCTAGTTACAATATAGTATCAAAGTACTCTTCAAGACGAATCAAGCGAGCTCAAACTCGATGGGGTTTCGTTGTATAATTACGGAGTTCTTATGGGCAGATTCCAAGTCCATCGTCAGACCCTGGTTACCATATAGTGTCAAAGTACTCGTCAAGACGAATCAAACGAGCCCAAACTCGATGGGGTTGGGTCGCTTAATTACGGAGTTCCTATGGACAGCTTCCAGGTCCATGATCAGACCCTGGTTTTTATATAGTTTCAAAGTACTTAGGTGGGCATAGTCCGGAGCGTGCTCGTTCGCGTCTCCTGCCAGTCTAATTAGACTGCTAATCCGGCTCGATATGCGTACCGCAATGCGGGTTAGTGCGTCCCCCGGAGGCGACGCGTACCGACCCGCCCCCGTTGGTACGAACTTCGGCAGTTCCTGCGATGGGGGCCGCCACCCATCACGCCTTGCCCAGTCAGGCGAGTCGAGGAGAGCAGAGTGCCGGGTGGGCACGTGGAATGTAAGAGGTTGTGTGGAAGGTAAGTTGCACGAGCTGATATCCGTCATGGCGGACAAACAGCTAGACGTGCTCTGTGTAACAGAGACCAAGCAAAGGGGCAGCGACGCCTGCGATCTTCCTGGTGGCGTGATGGCTCTGTGGTCTGGTGTACCACAAAGCGATCGAGCCAGCATGGGGGTAGGAGTACTGTTGTCCACTCGCTTGGCCTCAGGTGTGAAGGATTACGGAATGTATGATCCCAGAATTCTTTGGGTCCGTATAAAACTAGGTGTCACCAAGGTATTCATGGTTGTAGCATATGCTCCCGTAGAATCCTCGGTGGCATCAGACCTAGAGAAGTTTTGGGATAATGTTAGGGAAGTTCTGGATATGGCAGAAATCAGTGAACGCGTGGTTGTATGCGGAGATTTGAACGGATGGGTGGGGACCAAGCGTCCCGACTATGAGGTGGGTCGGTGGGGACCAAGCGTCCCAACTATGAGGACGTACTTGGTCCATTTGGTGATAAGAGAGTGAACGACGCAGGTAGGCTCATAGCGGATGTATGCATGGAGAGAAACCTTATTGTGTCAAAGACATTTTTCCAACATAAGGACATCCATATGTATACATGGAGAAGGAATGACCAGAAAAGTATAATAGATTTAATTTTGGTAGACAGTCGCCTTCGAAGCAAAATATTGGACGCAAGAGCCTACAGGGGCCCCACAGTTGATACGGACCATTATCTCGTTATTGCGAGATTTAGTGGTCTGTTCAGAAAGTGGAGGCACTGGCGAGAGCGTGTCCACTTCGGAGGGCTTGAAAGAATAAAGGTTGAAAGGTTGCAAGAAGAGTGTGTAAGAGAAAAGTATGCAGAGGGTATCCCAGAACGGCTGACGATGGCAAGCCAGCCGCAATCGGACATTGAAGAATGCTAGAGAGTTTTGAAAGAGAGTATGGTAGATACAGCGAAAGAAGTATGTGAAAGTTCAAAGAAGCATAGAAAAACAAATGGTGATGCATGGTGGGATGCGAAAGTGGCAGCTTCCGTAGAGCAAAAGAAGAAAGCGTGGCTGGACTATGTCTCTTCTTTGAATCTGAATGACAGTATGACTGAACAGAAGAAAGAAATATATAGGCAATGTAAGAATGACACCAAGGCCTTAGTGAAAGAGAAACGTGATAGAGCAAGTATGAGTGCAGAAGATAGGCTGACTAAAAACTTCAAGGGTAACACCAAACTCTTTTGGAGGGAGGTGAAGAAGTCTCGGGGTGGTTGGTCAGCCTTCAGAATGAATAAAATAAGGTCTAAAGGTGGAGACATTCTTACACAAACACAAGACGTGTTAAGCCGATGGAGTGAATATTTTGGCGATATGTATGCGGATGCTACGGTTGGCGCCGGTGTCGCATGTGGTTTAGTAGATCAACATTCGACAACGGCGTCCTCCGATGGCATCAGTATGGATGAAGTTGAATGGGCGATAAGAAGTTTGAAAAATGGTAAGGCAGCGGGCATTGATATGGTGTCTGCCGAGATGATCAAGCTTGGTGGCTCCTGTGTCTGAGAGGCGTTCCTGTTGCTCCTCAATTTATGTTGGAGCTCGGGAATGGTTCCCGGGGACTGGAGTAGCGCAGTCATCGTGCCTTTGTTTAAAAACAAGGGTTCACGTTATGACTGCGCAAATTACAGAGCCATAAGTTTGACCAGTTTGGCAGCAAAAGTGTATGGTAAAATTATTGAAAGGAGAATGAGGATGGTGTCCGATGGTTTACTGTGTGAGACACAAGGAGGTTTCAGGAGTGGAAATGGATGCATGGATCAAGTGTTCTCTCTGCGCAACATTGTGGAGAAGCATCTGGCTCTAGGTCAGAGGGTTTTCTGCAGTTTTGTAGATCTGGAGAGAGCATTTGACCCAGTTGTACGAAAGGAACTTTTGGACATTTTACCGGAGTATGGTATTAACGGTAAACTGTTACAGACTGTGCAGTCCAGTTACATGGGCTGTAGAGCCTGTGTGCGGCTGGATGATGGAATGTCGCCTTGGTTTAACGTCAATATCGGCGTTAAGCAGGGGTGCGTTCTGTCAGCCAGGCTGTTTATCATATATCTGGATAAATGTCTCCAAAGGTTGAACGATATGAATGTGGGAGTCCAGATGGGCGACTCAGTGGTCACTGCTCTGCTATATGCAGATGATGCAGTCCTGCTGGCACAGTCAGCGACTGACCTGCAGACCCTAGTCGACACAATGACAGAAGATTGTAAGAAAAGGGGTCTACGCGTGAATGTAAACAAAACCAAAATAATGGTCTTTGAAAGAGACGAAGTCAGAACAGATGTAAGAGTAACAATAGGTAATGATATACTAGAGCAAGTGGATGAATTTGTATATCTTGGATGTGCATTTAGTCGAGATGGAAGGTACACCACTGATATAGAGCGAAGAGTGAATGCGAGAAATAGAGTGAACAGAGCGTTGGGCAAATTCTCGGCAGCCACCACCTCAGTCAGAAGGCACGTGTAGCAATACATAACTCAGTGCTTGTCCCAACATTACTGTTTGGAAGCGAGAGTTGGGTATGCAGAAAAGAGTATGAAAGTAAAATTAATGCGGTCGAAATGCGATCTCTGCGGAAAACCTGTGGAGTTAGGCTGACCGACCGCATTTGTAACGACGACGTAAAAGAGCGAGTAGGTATGAAATAGAGTATTGGTGTAAAGATGCGAAAGGGAATGCTCCAATGGTTCGGACATGTGGAAAGAATGCCGAACGAACGTCTGGTTAAGAAGATATACAATGCGAAAGTGGAAGGATGTAGGTACCGAGGGAGACCGAGACTAACCTACCTAGACCAGATCGGTCATGTACTGAAGGAATGTGGAGTCAAGAGTCTCCGAAACCGGCGAACGTGTATGAAGAGAATTATGAATGTTGAGGAAGCGAGTGAAGTATGCAGAAATAGAGTTCTCTGGCACTCTGTTCTATCTGCCTACCCTGCAAGGGATATGGCGTGATGATATGTATGTATGTTCAAAGTACTCGTCAAGACGAATCAAATAAGCCCAATTTCGATGGGGTTGCGTCGTTTAATTACAGAGTTCTTATGACCAGCTTCCAGGTCCATCATTAGGTCAGCTCTTTGTCACAATAATATTGCATTGTCATCTAATTTATACATGCATGCAAAATTTCAGCTCAATCGGAAACCGGGAAAGGGATCAAATTTAACTTGCAAGATTTGATTATAGACAACGGAACAGGTGAAACTAAATAAAAGCTTGTACAAACTCGTAATGAAAGAAAAGAAACTACTTTTGAAATTTCGTGCCATCCTCGACGTAGAGCTAATCATAGCTGTATAGGATGAATGGGATTTATTTCCTTTGCCTGTCTGAATGGACGAACAAAAAATGTAAACCATCCCAATTTTCATAAAGTATACATACACTAATGACTAAGCAGTTTAGTTTTTTATTAATTGCAATTAAACGACAAAGAATTACCAAGGCATTTTCGAAAAGAAACAGCGCGTTGCGATTATGAAGCTTTTAATAAAAGAAAAACATCAATACATTCATTTTTACGGTCGTGATAATGCCAGGTACTTACGGTAACATCCGGACGGCCTCAAATATTGTTTTTAATCAACTTTTTTCTTACTTGAAACAAAATAATTGCTTTTTAAAAATATCAAATACGTTTAGACGATTGTTTTTTCTTGACATGTGTATAATAATATTATCCTATAAGTGCAATGTGAGAAAAATACCATCATTTTTAGGTTTGAAAAGTGCTTGATTTTCATATATCGAGAGTAGAGCAAGACCTCAACGCTTCGCTTATGAGGCGTGCAATATGTATGAATATTGGAAATAAAACTAGATTTACGGATTATATTACGTTTGTATATGATTTTTAATATCCCAACGTTTAGAACACTTTACAGCGTTCATGATCACGGGAGGACTTTTTTATACTAGATATATTAAAATTAAACAATCCGCACAAAAATATTGTCCTACTACATGAAGAAATATTTACAAATAAAAAGCTATAGACAGAAAAGTTCGTGGTGACACTGCACCCACAGAACCTACAGAAAAAGAAATCTATAAAATAAATAAACTTCAGTTATGACGCAAGAAACCAGATTATATCGTTAATTTACATTAAAGTCATAAATAAGAGGCTGTTCTCGGTACTCAGAGACAAAGTGCAAATTCTCACAGAAATCATCAAACTATAAGATGAGATCCCAAAAAGACCTAAAAAAGGTGCTGCTATAAAAACTCGCATAAAAGGTCCTGGACATCTTACTTAAGTACGGCTAAGTAAGTAATGTACTCATTATGGAAACATTTTATGTAAAATAAGGAGAATTAATAAAATAAGTTTATTTTTGGAGTAAGAAATTAACTCAAATTAAAATTAAAATGTTGAATATCAATTAGCAAAGAGCTGAGGTTAATGGAACATCTCAAATGTAACGTAATATTTTAGCACTTAAAATAATAAGTTGTCAGGTACAAATGCAAGGGATACCGATTATTATAACAATAATGATGAAATCGTTAATATTTGATCGAATGGAAGATTTTTTTCTGAGTACTTAGTTTTAGGAGATAAAACTAAATGTGAAAAATCTTTAATTTCTACAAAATTATAAATAATACTTCATCATCTCAGCTCATATATGTCCCGCTGCTGGGCTCGAGCCCGAATTCGTATATAGTAATACATATTATATATATATATATATATATATATATATATATATATATATATATATATATATATATATATATGAATATATATATATATATATATATATATATATATATATACATATGTATATATATATATATATATATATTATACTAGCAGACCCGACCACGCGTTGCTGTGGCTAAGGTAGTCTCTGTAACTCGTGGTGGTTATGCTAATAAATTGTAGCTTATATGAAACGTTTCTACGTTTAACATAGCGCCATCTATCAAATACTTACTCAATCCAGTCAACCGATATCACCATCTGTTAGAATCGTTTGGAGATAACAGATAATTGTGACAGTCAAATAATAGACAAATAATTTGCAATAAAATAATATTGTGACTATAAATTGAGATGGAAGCTATCCTATCTTTTAAGTTAGATCAAACTACACATATTATGCAAATTTGATTAAAATCGGTTAAGTACTTTAAGAGTGCATGGATGATATATGGGCTGTGATGATGATGCGGCGGAACTACTGGGATGTAGTGAATATCATATAAAAGTGCTTTACAACGTTTTCAAAGATACCATTAACAGTGTAGCCATAGCACTGTTGATGGTGACATTTTGACTTAGACAATGACTAACCTGAAAGACTAAAAACGTAAAAATAATTATAACTTGACACTGGCACCAATAGCTCGTATAAGTAGCTGATTGCCAATACACAAAGAAAAGAAGAAGAACGTTTATGTGACATCAACCTTTTTAGAGTTCCATACCCAAAAGATAAAACAGGACCCTATTACTAAGACCACGGAGCAAATACAAAGAGGAGCTGTTGTAATGAAATTTTCTATGAAACAATGCGTGTCATTTACAGGGGGTGAGGGTAACGCTGCTAATGGAGAAAGTGAGACAAGTAATAGTACTTGTCTCACTCCCTCCTTTATGTCCATCTACCGGCTATTAGCACAACTACTAATTTCGTATATTGTATGCAGTTGCGCTATCTTGCATTAGATGTCAGTAAGTGTATGGTGTAACAGGGACGTACTCAGAATTTACCTATATCAAGGAGTGCTAATTTTTTTTTATTTCAAAGATACAAACAAATCTTATTAGCTGTTTGCTCTATTCAAATACAAATGTTTATAATCAAATAATTCTGCATAGCGAATAGGTGTATGACTACTGTTTTTAACCAAAAATTTCTTTATAAGGCTTGTCAGCATTGTTCATAATGTTAATATTTTATGAAAAATCCATCTTTTCTTTACTGTCATTCTGATAAACTCAGAAGTTTAGAAACCTTTTTTTTCTTCATATTTGTGTCCTTTTCATACGACCAAATAATACAATTATTTGTTTGGGTTTCTAACAAATTGTCGAATGAAAGTAGTTGGACTTTTAGTAAATATGTTATTTACACGGTATTATTTCCTTCCTTTTTGTCTTTTCCATATAAAAAAAGAATCAAACCACTCTATTAAAATAAGGCTTTATACAATTGATAATGCAACAATGGTGTCAATGACCAAGACATGTAAAAGAGTATTTCAAGCGAGCAGACCAGTCCCCCCTGGTAGCAACCGTTTGATTGACGCACGGGCCATCTAAAACTTAGCCATGCCAAAGGTAACTTGAAGACCCGGTCTTCGACGCCACCACCATTTTGAATATTTTTGTGACGTGCTCAACCTCGTTAATCTTATCAAGAAATTGCATCGAGTGCAATTACATTATTAATAAATAAAGGAGAAAGGGTGACATTGGTGCCAATAATAAAAATGAAATACTCTTTTGTATCATATATTTCTTGAGCTATACCTAGTCTTGCCCTAAATACTGTAACAAAGAAAAACCTTTTTGTATTGCAAAAAATATTTATGACTTTTACAGTGTTAGTTTAATACATAAATATAAAACAATTTAAAATATAAAAAGCTTGTTCGAAGTGGTTTCTATTGGCTGCAATACAGTCCTTTAAATCTTCATTGTTAAAATGAGAAGAACAAATCTTTGTATATTTCGTAGGAGTCCAGTTTTTCAATTAATTTTTGAAATCCATTGCTTCTAACATCGTCATTGGACGGTATTCTAAAACATACAAAATTTACAGTTTAATTATAATAGTGTTGTTAGTTAATTTTAATAGTTATATTTAAAGTAGTGTAAAAAATATTTTTCTTTAATAAAAAATCCGAATGTTATAATTATATTCTAATTACGACCCTGGATTTTTGACACTTTTATAGTTCTTCATAGTTAACGACAGCTGGCGTATTGCTTACAAAATAATTATTAACTACATATAAAACTCATATTTTTGTTGAGGTAAAAGGCTTTGGGTATAAATTTTAATACTCATGGTTATTAGTTATTACAATAATCTTAATAGTTTGAACTGTTTGTGCTTTTATTGTTCTAGGTCCTATTACGAAAAGTGGTGCCATCTAACGTTGAGTAAAATTATTTCTGAACATGATACTGTCAAAAGAACTTTCTAGAAATTATTTTGATAAATTATGAATAAATATACTTACAAATGGAATGTGATTCTTTTCATAGCATCTGTACGTTTATTGGAGTAGTTTTTACATGATAAAACACAACACTTCATGGTTTTCTTCGTAATAACATAAAAATACACCAAAAATATAATTTTATGCACCGTACGAACACCGTCAGCGACGACAGAAGACTAATAGGCCACGCCTACTATTGATGTTAACGTGATGACGTCAGGGCCTACTTGAGAATCACAGTGCACAGTTACTTAGGCCATCTCCTCTTTGTGTTTGCTCCGTGACTAAGACTCTGCTCTCCATCCGTTGCTTAGCCTGTCTGTCACCAGGTTGCTCTCATGAACCGTGATAGTTGGACAGTTGAAATTTTCACAGATGATGAATTTCTTTTGCCGCTACAGCGACAAATACTAAAAAACAATAAAATAAATATTTAAGGAGGCTCCCACACAACAAAGGTAAGGTTTTTGCTCGATATTGATAACAAAAATAGGTAGTCGTTTGAAATATTCACAGAATATTTAGTAATAGAAATAAATAATTAAATTAAAATAAAACAAATAGAGAATTTAAGCCCCCATACAACAAACATGATTATTTTGCCATTTATAGATAATGGTACGGAACCCTTCGTGCGCGACTCCGAGTCACTCTTAGCCGATTTTTTGAATATAATCGAATTGAGTTTTCAAACAAAATGTCTTTCTCTCGTGTCAAAATAAAATGTCTTTTAAATCAAAATCACTAAGAAGTATTGATATCAACTTTAAAGCAAATCACCCCTAAAATAACTTTCCACTCCTTTTTAACCCAGTTAGGAGATAAGTCTCAATAAAATATGAATCACATCTTTCATCAATTCTGTTAAAGAATGTTTATGCAAAATTTGAAATAGATTGGACCAAGGAATCACGTTGTCCCATACATACTTTACCCTGCTTTTTCACCCCCTTAGGGATATAATTTCGTAAAATCCGTTCTTAGCTGACCTCTACTCGGCGAAAGAAATATTCCTACCAAATTTGAGGTTTGTAGGCCTTACGGTTCCAGAGATATCGTGATGAGTCAATACATAGGTGGAAATCTCTTATATATATATAGATAACATTATATTGAAACAATTACGATGTAGAGATGGGAAAGAACACAACAATAAGAACAAAAGAAAAGGATAATATCATAACCATACTTTAATTTTATTAAGAGTGACACATAATATCTAAGATACCCAATCCGGTGCAAACATCTGTTAGAAAAAATCAGCTGTAATATTTTTACCACCTGCTTATTATGGCGTGATATTGATAGTAGAATATCAATAAATAACGCAGATCGTATACCGGTATGATATATAAATGTAATACAAATTTTATGCATCATTATTTTACCACCTACTACATTAATTCTACTTGACAGATCAGGTAAAATGTTGTAAAACTGATGAATAAGAATGCATATGAAAATATTTTCTTCGGCTGGTTCGGTATTTTTATAACTGATTGTATTTATTACATTATCTTAATGAAAATTTAAAAAGCTGTTTCTTTCTTCAAACGTCTTTATTCATTTGTAATAAAGTTTAAGTGAAAAGATTTTGTGGAGGGATTTGGCAAATATATTCATCGTAACAAAAAAAAAGGCAAAAAAAAAAGATGTCTCAACGATTTGCCAGAGACAGTGATAAATTGTAACGGCGTATCTTTTTTGAGTGAATCACGGAATGTAATTCGTCTTCGTCTTTTCTTCACACTGAAGAAAAATAGTGTAATTGTGTGCAGCATAACATATAGCCAGTAGTTAAGTAATTAATTTTTACTATATCTTTTTTTGAGACAACATCTTATGCAAAAATAATTGTATTGTGGGAATTTCCCAAACTTACCGTTCATATAACATTCAGCTTTCATCATTTACTGCTAGATATAGGCCTCTCACGTTCAACCATTACAGCGACTATTGCCATAATCGCCATGCTTCATAAGTAGGATAACGATCGTAGTAAATTGTTTTACGTTGCCCAAAAGAGCACTGTTGCTTCTCAAATTTAATTATCCTTAGCAATGCACGTGTTCCTAAACTCCGACCTAGAGCTCTACGTTGACCGGTTTTAATTTTACTTTATGGCTTATCGTCGGTGATTATATGTCCGGTGTTGTTAGGCAAAACACCAGTCGATCAGGAAACTTAAACAAGAGTTTGCGGAGCAGGTTCTGTTTTGTCCTTTCACCAGAGGTTCTGTTTTGTCTTTACAACGGTTATCGGTTCGTCAAGTGATGAAACCTGCGCGTTGTAACTATGGCAGAGAATGGGACTTAACCATATCGCATGTATATTTAGGTAATCTGAAGAAATAATGTATTTGAAGTCATTAAAGATTCAATTAAATACATATATAACCATACTAGCTTCTGCCCGCGGCTTCGCTCACGTAAAAGGTTACTTTCCTAAAGGTTTTCATCCCCTATTTTTATTTTACCCCTTAAGGGTAAATTTTATACAAATTTTTAATGTCTTAGTTATTTATATCTAAACAGTAGCCTTAAAATAAGTTTCAAGCTTCTGGCTTTAAAAATGACAATACTTCCTTACAATTTTTCATCCCCCTTTACAACCCTTTTTTGCATTAAAAAGTAGCCTATGTCCTTTATCAGGCTCTAAACCATGTGTGTACCAAATTTCATTTAGATCGGTCCAGTAGTTTTGGCGTGAAAGAACGACAGACAGACAGACAGATTTACTTTCGCATTTATAATATTAGTAAGGTAAATAAGCACTATTAGTTTGATACAAAACCATGGTATGTTACAATATCTATAGATATGTATATCGAAATTCATTGCAGAATGACATAAAAAAACTATAAAACAACTTTTGTCGAAGTAAGTTACAATATAGCTTGAGTCAGAATTTCTTTTATCGACGACATTTATAAATAAGTTGCGCGTTGACGGTGGCCTCATAACTTAAAACTGTCTTCCGCATCAAATAACTATAGTAAGCTTATGTCTCTATTTCTATAGATATTTACGTGTTTCTTCTCAACAATGTCTTCGATAGCTATAACTTTAAATGGATGATCTTTCGAAGCATTTTCTAAATTTATTTTCTATTTGTATTTGTACTAGAAAAGCAACGTAACATGACCCTAACGTTTAGTATGGTACTCTTACTACCATTACGCCAAGTGTAGCAATGGCAACGACAATCGGGTATGATTAATGTATCTACAAAAAAACTAACCCAGAAACACGATTCACTGCATGAAATGTACTGAGTAAGTAAGAGTTAACGAGTAACTAAGAATTTAGTAGTAAGTAAGAGTTAACGAGTAAGTAAGAATTTAGTAGTAAGTAAGAGTTAACGATTAAGTAAGAATTTAGTAGTAAGTAAGAGTTAGCGAGTAAGTAAGAATTTAGTAGTAAAAGTTAAGAGTAAGTAAGAATTTAGTAATAAGTAATAGTTAACGAGTAAGTAGGAATGTAGTAATAAGTAATAGTTACCGAGTAAGTAAGAATTTAGTAGTAAGTAAGAGTTAGCGAGTAAGTAAGAATTTAGTTCTAAGTAAGATTTAGCGAGTAAGTAAGAATAAGCGAACTAATAAGAATTAAAAATAGCAAGCTAATTACTATTAGCGAGTAAGTAAGAATTTAGTTAGTCTATCGTTTAAATATATTTTTATTGAAAAAAAAACATCTTTAAACTGTTAATAATACTATTAACTTAGAATGTGCTAATATATATATATATATATATATATATATATATATATATATATATCCATAATAATGTCCAAATAAAGATTTCATCCAAGACGAACTGACATATTTCAGCTTACACAGAATCCATTTTCCTATTTATTGATGGAAATTGACGTTTCCCTAAGGAAATTTATTTATCAACGTAAGACATTTTTATTTGGCGCTGGACTATATTAATGAATTCTAAAAAAGATATTGTTATTATTGCTAACATTTTATACCGATTAAGCTAAAAGCTAAATCTAAAAGTCGTATCAATAAAACAGAATAGAGTCAAGTCTTGATTTTAAAAATTGGTCAATAAAAAAGGCAAGCTTTTAAATAATATCTACGAATAACATCATTTTTTTTTCTTGGGACAGTATACTCACTCTCCACTTGATCTGTCTGGGGTGAACCCGCATGGCGGGGCCGGCGTGCGACTCCATAACCGTACACGTACCTACCTCTCTACGCCGTACGGATGGACATCTAACACCAGCTTGTCTTTTTTTGGCACGCTATGGTATGGATGGAAGGCTGACGTGTGGCCCCATAACCCACCACGTATCTTCCCAATCGCCATTGGGCCGACCATTGGTACCGATTCCTTGACATCCGTAGAAACACCAACCTGTCTGGCCTACCTGGTATAGTAGAGCCGACGATATAGTCATACAGGGTAGAAGTGGACCGCTCCCGAAAACAAAGACAGGTGACCCTACTAGTTCTACTTGTAATGATAGGCTAGAAAAAAAATCGAATCGGATGAAAACAAAATTTTTTTCACAACGAATTTTAAGTTTTTTTCACATTCCATCGTATTAGGACAGTGCCATGTAACTATAATTCCATAAAACTAGGTATCTTTACTCAGATGAGAAAAGACGCAATCTATTCAAAACTCACGATCATATGTTCAAGAGTTCAGCGACCTCGCATGGTGAAAAAAAATTTTTTTTTCATCAAAATTGATTTTTTTTCTAAAATATCATTAAAAGTAGGACTAGTAGAGTTACCTGTCTTTGTTTTCAGGAGCGGTCCCCTTCCACCCTGTTTATTTGTATATTATTCTGACTATTAAACAATGTTATTATAGAATAATAGTAATGGACAGTATTTAATTCGAATAGAACTAATTACTACCTTAATTTTATCATGAAGACCGTGGAAATGAATTCTAAAAACTTCATGAACTCACGTGCTCATTACCTACGAAATTTCATATAGATCCAGTATGCTAAGTGTGCTTTATAACTAAAAATAATAGAAACTAAATAATATTGGTGCTAAATTTTGTACGCTCACAATAAAAAGTAATCTTAATCTTCATTGAACGACATCGTAATTATTACATAATAATTATTAATAATTGTAAGGGAGACACCAATCCAGTGAAATAAATATTAATTCGTTATCTCAACTCATAATGTCCCATTGCTGGGGTCCAGCCCCTCTAAACTAGAAGGGAAATTAACCTCTTACACCACGCTGGTCAGACGTGTTGGTACAGGGTTTTATTTCGAGCTTTTCATCTCTTGCATAGATGTAATATGCATATTTTATTCCTTATTCGTCTTTTACGATCATCGACGGGTATGATAGGGTGATGAATTATAGTCTTACTTCGTCACCACATGGAAAAAACATAACAAAAAAATGTAATTTATTATAAGTAAATATTCATAATTATATATTACTTACTTCTTCCGTGTGGTGACGGAGTAAGAATACTATTCACCACCCCATATCTTACCCGTGGGTGATCGTACGAGACGACTAAGGGATATAAAACGCATATAACATCTATGCGAGAGAAGGAAAACTCGAAACAAAACCGTACACCAACACGTACACCTACTATAGGTTAATTTCCCTCCCATTACAGAGGAGGCCCGAACCCAACAGTGGAACATTTATGGGATGTGATGATGATGATGATGAAATATTCATAATTATATATTACTTATAAATAGGCTTCCTGTACACTTCAGATATACTAATATCTACCACGGATATTACAACGGAATGTCGTCTACGACACGTTCGTAACTATAACAGATATATTAATTTATTGCTACGAAATCACTCAACCGTAAGCACAGCAGCTACCAGCGTTATGTCACACTCGATATCTACACCTTTCGTTGAGTGATAATATAATTAGTTCTAATATTTTTTTTTTTTTTTTTTTTTTATAACACCTCCCTGCACTAAGGAAAATAATCCTTGTATCGCGGGGGACTTTACAAACATGCAATTAACGCAGACAAATTACACCCAGACTCAGAACAATACTTTGTGGATCGCACAAAGTATTGTATTAATAAATATAGTTTCAAAATCATTTTAAATTAACTTTAGTCTTAATAGTAGTACTACTAAGGCAAATTTTTTCTACGTGGTGATGGAATAATGTATCGTTACACCGTCCTCCCCTCTTTTGCCCGTGATTAAGGGAATATGTTATGTGCATAACACTTACACAAGAGAAGGAAAACTCGAAACAAAAATTTAAAAAATAAATTCAAAAGTAATTTAAAATCTGCACAAATTGTGTAACAGTTTAAGCAGTGCTTCCAATGCGAGGGTCATGAGTTCGATCTCCAAGCAGTACAATTCTTTATGTTATATGATTCCCATGCGACCCAAAGATTTATTCATTAGTGCTTTGTGTTGTCTTTTTTAAATAAAAACACACATTTCTCTCGTTAGAGATAGAAAAACTACAAAATACCACCACATCTTCCTTTCCTACAAGTTTCGTAAGGGATGATTAAGTATACGCAAATATCATTACAAAGGAAGGAAATCTAGGTTAAGACTTAAACCTCACGAAAAGTCTTCTTCAAAATGCTTTTTGGTGTATATAGGTACTCTGGGGTATGAGGCTCCTTCATACTTCATAATATGATACTTTCATACTATTATAATTTTGCATGTTTTATAATTATGACAGAACATGTAGAACAAATAAAAATTGTAACACCTTAAGTACCATGTTTCAGAGCAAAATAAATTATTATTATTAATAATGGTATTATTAGCCTGGTGACTATAGATAAAACGAGTTAGAGAAGATTTTCTTTTTTTAATTTCAAGATTTTAGTCTCTTTTATTCCTTTTTTTTAAAGACTCCAGTAGTGCATACTATGAACCCACTCGCACGGCGTCGAGACGTATATGTAGGGCGAGTCTACGGGGTCGTGGGCCGCTTCTCTGTCGCCCCGGATGAATTAGCAGGGCGTAACGTACCGTAAACCGACGCCAAAAAAAAAAAGTGCAGACTATGGATATAATCTTAAAATATATATACTATATATCGGTGTTTACATCCATCTATCATCCTGTCGACGTACATTTTTGGATATAAGTCAACCCTAAGTAATTCCGTATCTGACCAGTAAACAGTTTTAACTATCGCATTTGGTATTCCATTTTTTTTGGAGACACTGTTGTGTATAAATATAAAATAAAATAGAAAAGACCTTTTCAATGAAAGACCTTGAAATCAATTGTGGCGCCACCTATCAGGTTCAATTGTCAATGCCTTTCTTGAATCTACCTGAATACATATAAAAATTGCATCAATATCGGCCAAGTTGTTTAGGAGGAGTTTAGTCACATACATACGTACAGAAGAATTATGTAACTAAAAAAATACATAAATAAAAATTAATTATAAAATATTTTAACCATTTGACTTCCAAAGAAATTCTTACAAATATAAAATAAATTTGGACACTTGCCAGGCACACTCCGAGAATGTCTTTTGCTGTTTGAACTTCAAATAATGATGAACCTTCATTTTCATTCATTTAAACTCGACAAAAGTGAAGTAAGAAATATCTTTGAATTTATTAAAACTTTAGAAGTGCCGAAACGATTTTCTGCTCGACCTCGTAATTAAACGCAATCTACATTTGCCGCTAGTCTCCTACGGGTAAATACGAGTATGGCTAAAGGCTGTCATAAATAACCAGAGTTGGTCCATAAGTTCTTTAGATGATCGTACATATCTTTGTTCTATTTTTTTTAGGACTACACCCTGCACTAACTAAGGAAATAATCCTTGTATTGCAGGGGCTTTATAAACATATAAATAAAAGAGTTAAAAAGCTTTTCAAAATATTCGATTATTTAGGTTCATAATTTTGGGCAGCATATAGAAATATTATAAAATCTATTTTACTTAATTAATACCAAATTAATTAAACGGCTTCATTATATCTAAACATATTTAAAATTCATACCGTTATGAAAGGGTAGCAATTAGTTTTCATTACAAGCAATAACGTTGAAAATATGGTTATTTGTTATAATAAATCATATTTGTGAATTGAAACAAATTTTACAAATTAATTTCACAAATACACGATAATATAGTAGATATAAAGATAAATTATAGCAAAACAAGTTATGATCACCGCAGAATGTGTCGAACTATAAGCTATTCCAGACACAAAGCAAAAGCAAAGTGCCTTCAAATGCATAAATTAATTACTAGATCAGCTCGCAAAACTATCAAGTACTAGTATATAAACTTGACTATAAACAAGTAAAAGATTTTATATTTCTTTATAGAAATAAAGTGCTTTGAAATATTTTAAGAGTCTCATTAAGAAAATTAATGTCTTTATTTATAAGTTCGAATGATGCACAATTTATTTGAAATACTATTTACATTAAGTTATTATTATTATGTATTGCCATTTGAAGCCATAAGTAACTTTTGATACATTTACATGATTGCGTTTGTTATTGTATCAAGAATATTTATACAATTCAAATTTACATATTGAGAATTTTTATATATAATAATAGATAGCCTGTATTAATAACTTTATACATTAGTATTTTCTAAAATCATATTATAGGACAAGAATTTTTCTAAATTGCTTTTACATTTCATTAAATTTTATTTATGACATAATAGTTGTTTGCTTCAAAGACTTCTAAAATTAATTATTGAATCAAATCGAAGGCAAGAAGTAATTACTTTAAAAGCTAGCTAATTAGCTAGCTTTTAAATACCGTAACGTATTTAGACGTAGATGTAGGCTACCAGAAAACCTA
The DNA here is from genome assembly GCA_905163515.2 of Lymantria monacha. NCBI lineage: Eukaryota > Metazoa > Arthropoda > Insecta > Lepidoptera > Erebidae > Lymantria > Lymantria monacha. Next base: position 12,026,404 of record LR991092.1, on the reverse strand, counting down.
AAAATTTATAAAAATATTAGAGACAAATTTAGTTACACTAAAATGTTGACCCTGTTTGGAACTAATATAGGGTAGTAGGATGATGACTTGCTAAAGACAAGGATTCAGTACCGATAGAATGATGCTGCAATCTGTCCCTTCCGTCGCCCTGCCCTAAAAAAAATAGAATAAATGTATAATTGTAATCATCTGTGAGTAATCTTATATAATATTATTTAGTCGACGTAATTACTTTAGTTTTGGATAGTTTAGTTCGAAACTAAACTCGTTAGAATTAGTGATTCCTATTGCTATAACTTTCTTCTTACCTTTTAATTGGAATAGTTCACGGTGACAAAAGTGTTCTTCATTATATAAGTGAGAAATCAATTGGATTTTCGGATCAAATCTAGTTGTGTTGGGGTGAATTTTAATATTATAATACCAGCGTGACATTCATCATCGTAATACTAAACTCCCAGATTCATATTCTTAGTAAAGTTAATTTCCTTCAATTATATTTTCCTTAAAATTAGGTTTTTAGAAAAAAAATATTGTGTTTGGTTGTTTAATTTCTTTTAACTAGGTTTTAAGCGGCAGTTAGTAGAAAGCATACGATTACTAATCGTGAGATCATGGATTCGCTTTTATCAATTCTGGGTCTAATCACATTTTATATATTTCCCTTCTAAAATATAACAATTTTTATGCAAAATGTATAAAACTTTTACATCAAAAATTTATTTTACATCGCTGTAAAAACTGTTTGAAATATCGGGAAGGTAAACATCAAATACAAACCCGATAAAATCGATAAAAATTGTTTTATTTCATTTGTGCGTAAATATCAGAAATTACTTGGATATTTTGACAAGGCTTTAATGCCTTTGGTAATGCATATAATATTATGTGGATGTAAGAATGAGAAAATAGTGTGAGTTAGCAGAAATATTTTTCGACAATAACATGGTGCGGATGGCTAATATCCATAGAAACGGACCGTAGTATATTAAGAAAAGTGTTATAATATTTTGGAAGCATTTTATATATTAACATATAAAAATTTGAAGACACTTTTATATAATTAAACACACAAATGACTTGTTTGATCAAAGTTATTAGCGCCTAGATATACCGAGTCTACCAGCAGTATAAAATTATAAATATGTAGTTTATTTAAAATTTACTTGTAGTCTTTTATGTATTATAAGTCGAACGATAATATTGTACTTTATCCTTTCTAATATTATAAATGCGAAAGTAGCTCTGTCTGTCTGTATGTCGCTCTTTCACGCCAAAACTACTGAACCGATCTAAATGAAATTTGGTACACAGATAGTCTAGAGCCTGATAAAGGACATATATAAGCTACTTTTTAATGCAAAAAAATGGTTGTAAAGGCGGATGAAAAGTTGTAAGGAATTATCGTCAATTTTAAAGCCAGAAGCTTGAAACTTATTTTTAGGCTATTGATTAGATATAAATAAATATGACAAAAATATTTCATAAAGAATTTATCCTTAAGGGTTAAAATAAAATTAGGAGATGAAAAACTTTAGGAAAGTAACCTTTTACGCGGGCGTAGCCGCGGACAGAAGCTAATAAATAATAAATTAAGCGTGATGTAAATAAAACATGTGCTGATAATAGTATCATTTATTTTACTATTTTCTATAAACAAATTAATATCTGAATGAAATATATTATTATATATTGGTCATTACATTATTTAATATAAGTAATTAATTTTAAAATGCTATTGCAATTTATAAGGATATAATAGTTTCTAAGATAAAACAGGTAATAATAATCCGAATATTTTAAAATAAAGTACTAAGAAAAAGTTTGGTCTTTGCCCAGATCACTTAATTAGAAATCGAGACCTCTCATAGACGTCTCTGTATCAGTATTAATGTTAAAAGCAATAATACATCTTTTATAAAATCATTTATCCGTCATTATCTAGTTATAAATATAGCTGCTTTTTTAGATAATAATACATATTCGTAAAATAACTAGGTATTTTAATCATTATATTATTGGAGTTTACTCCTTAAGAATCGATTTTCATATAAGGTGCCTGGTATGAGAAAAATTTGAGGAGTAAAATCTAGTGATCGCATGACCTCGTTACGTTTTTGGTACGCAACCTATTCTGCGCACCTTTCACTTTCTCACGTGATATAATACTTCACTGAACAGTTTTAATAAATGTAAATAAAAATATATATATTATTTTTAGTCAAATGACCTTTTTTTACGCCTGCTTTGATAATCGTACTTAAGGAGTAAATTCCAGTCGTGCGTCGGAGCTGACACACACACTTTTTTATGAATTTAATTTAGACATACCAGTTTAATTTGCTTTCCCTAATTATATAATTTCTATATAATATCTGTGATATATTTTTACTATTTATATTATATACACATTGCACTACATGAATTTATTATACCACTTTGTGTTATAATTAAAAGTTGACACTTGTACTTATCATTAGTTTGGCACAAGTATTTCTACATTATTTATTTTTATTAGTATTTTATTTATACATTTAATACATCTTGTTATAAAATTCCTGTATTTATTCAGAACATCCAATTTATAAACTATAATTTACATCAATTAATTTCTATATACAATTTCTATACATAATATATCATTATAATAGATTTAAATATCTAAATGCGCGTGCTTTTATAAAATGACTGATTAATTCAGACACGCCGCCGGTTAAGACATAATAATACCTATATTTTATATACATTATTAACTTAAGTTATACACGTAAATAATAAATACAGTTAGAATAGAGAAATACAGTTAGAATATTTAATAAAAATCTTAAAATCATGATTAGAATCGAAAAATAACTTGATGATGGATAGAGGATTGTTAAAATAAAAATATTATGAACTGAATATACGTAAAGTTACAGCCGTAAAAGAACGAGTGTAACCAACATAGCCCAAAGAACGAACGTTCTACGTTGAATTGACAATGGGCAAACCATGTCGCTTGTCAGATCCACAATCATTGGAGAAAAAGGTTATTGATCGATCCCCAACTAAGTGGGCTGGTGACATTTTAAACATCGCAGAGAATCGTTGCATACAGTTAACATAGCATTGTTATAACTGATATTCTCATGAGGAAACATAGTCCAGTAGTGGACGTCTACGAGCTGATTAACGGATGGAAAGTTACAGAAGTATTTCACAATACCTCACTTTGATGTGATGATAAATTTGATTGTTTAATATACACGATTAATTTCCCAAGGAGAGTTTATGTCTGGCATGTGGCCGGTCATAAAACTATTGCCAATAACTTATACAATATGTACTATGAAAGAAGAGTACATATTGTAACGACCCCAAGTAATTGGGATAAGAGTAGGTGAATGATGAATATACACGACTAATCTGTACAATCTATTAGATATATGACTAAAAATTGCATAAATATAATAAATTATATAATATACATAATATAATTATAAATTTAAAATAATGGGAATATAACACACAGATGACGTAATAATGAAGATAGCAAACTGTCGTGTCCAAGTGTCATAGGTTCCATTTACACGTAGGATATACTTTATCTTATCCACAAATAGTAGCTCTAAGTCTGGGTCTATTTGTAAAGTTCCCATACAATTATCATTTCATTATGATTAATATAAATCACAATCGTAGCTTAACAATAAGAATAACTGAAAGCTTTTCCATAATACCTATATTATAATAATGATTTAGCACGTTAAAACTTCCTTTAAAGTACTATTCCAATAATGATTGCTATGAGAAAACTTACTTACGCTGCCGTGATTCCAATTTATCATACACTGAATTATTTTATTCCCTTTTCATGTAATGAACTTTAATAATTTGTAATAAACTATTAAAAGTTGAACAATGTTCGTTTTTATTCAATCTATTCAAAAGCATATCATTTAATTTTCTATTGTCTAACAAAATAGCGTAATTACATTAAGAAGATTAGCAAAAACATATTTCTTCTGTTTTTGTTTTAACTGTAGCATTTAAAGGGTAAGTATTTTAATCATGGATATTGAATCACATAGACCTTTTATACTTTTTTTTTTAATTTTATGGGCACTTGATTTTTTTTTCAAGTACGCAATTCATATTACATTATGAAATAGTCTCTTATTCAACACTTTTTTATTCACACTTTAGCTGTGTGGTAGCGGCTACGAATACTACCAACCCTAACTTTACTCGTGGATATCGTAAAAGATGACTAAGAACCTTATAACGAGCTGGGCCAACTCCATCTGATGCCGTTTGGTCAACAAATACATTCCCACGGAGGGTTGACGTCTGGCAGGCGGCCGGTCATAGAACTATTACCAATAACTTTTACAATATGTACAATGACAGAAGAGTACATATTGTATCGACCCCAAGTAATTGGGATAAGAGTAGGAGAATAATGAATGATGAGTCTTTTATTCAACATATATTAATTCTAAACATCTATATTTATTTGGCCATCGGATGAATAAATAATAAATATACGAGTAGGTGCCCGAAATGAGCATCGATAAATTTATTCCACTTTACACTTCAAGTGCCTACTTATCACGCATTGATGTAAATTTCTTTGGATTTTATTGGGTAGTCCTTTGGAGGCAATTTAAAGCTTTCTCTTATATATGAAAAACGATGAAAGTTGTAGAAATATTCTTTACCATCCGGTGAATACTGTGGATATAGAGTGTAATCCGGTAGATCGATGTCCAAGTCGGTGAGGGAGTCCGCGAGTGCGTACTTCGCGAACTCCTCTTGATATCGTCATGATTTTTCTCTGTATGCTCGTCTCTTCATACATTTCTCTTTCAATATATAACACAAAGCTATTGCTATTAACACAGCGATCGCGATTGCCATACTTATACTAATCCAGATAATTTCTTCGTTGATGCCGCTTGTCGATTTACCTGTGGGATTAAAGTATTATTTAGATATTTGGCAATAAGTAGATAGAGCAGAAGACTATAAGATAATATGTTTCATAAAAATGTTTAGCTTAGCTCGTTTTATTTAATATTCTTCATCATGGAAAATATAAGCCATTATTGCCACAATGGAAAGAAAATTGACTTATCCTTACTAATATTATAAATACGAAAGTGACTCTGTCTGTTTGTCTGTCTGACGCTCTTCCACGCCACAACTACATAACCGATCTAAATGAAATTTGGTACACAGATAGTCTAGAACCTGACAAAGGACATAGGCTACTTTTTAATGCAAAAAAAAGGGTTGTAAAGAGGGATGAAATATTGTAAGAAATTATCGTTATTTTTAAAGCCAGAAGCTTGAAACTTATTTTTAGGCTATTGATTAGCTTAGCCGAGGCCGCAGGTGACTAGATCGGGGAATTAATCCGTCACCCGCCGAGAAGCCGACCGCGTGAGGAAAGACCGACATCCTACCCGAGGGGGGGATGTCGGTCGAGGAGAGGGTACTCCTCAGGGGTATTCCGTCTGGCCGACCACTGACGTCAAGTCACTCTGCTCCAGTGGTCGGCCCAACGACGAAGGGGACGTCACGGGTGGGTTACGGGTATGCGTGCTTACGCCCCTCTGTCACCCCGGAAGGAGTGGTGCGAGGAGTGCGCCGACCGTAGCCCACTCCCCAAAAAAAAAAAGGCTATTGATTAGATATAAATAAATATGACATTACAATTTCGTAAAAATATTACCCTTAAGGGGTAAAATAAAAAAAGTGTGTGTGTCAGCTCCGACGCACGACTGAAGTTTACTCCTTAAGTATAATACGATTATCAAAACAGGCGCAAAAAAAGCTCATTTGACTAAAAATAATATATATATATATATATATATATATATATTTATATATATATATATATATATATATATATATATATATATATATATATATATATATATATATATTTATTTACATTTATTAAAGAAGAAGTATTATCTCACGTCAGAAAGTGAAAGGTGCACAGAATAGGTTGCGCACCAAAAACGTAACGAGGTCATTCGATCACTAGATTTTACTCCTCAATTTTTTCTCATACCGGGCGCCTTATATGAAAATCGATTCTTAAGGAGTAAACTCCAACAATAGGAGATGAAAAACTTTAGGACAGTAACCTTTTACGCGGGCGAAGCCGCGGGCAGAAGCTAGTATTAGTATATAAGTCAATTTCCTTCCCATAGTCACTGGCCGGTCTGTTCGGGGTAGTACCACACACTAGTAAAAAATCGACATTTGTGCAGTGGCAGTGTGCTGTTACGCTTCGTTTGGTGAGCGAGACAACTAGAAGCCCAACTTTCTGGGTGACTTTGTTGGTAGCTTAACCTACATGTATCCCCAGTATTGCAAATGTCCATGGACGGCAGTAACACTTACCATTAAGAATGCTGCTTGCTCGTTTGCGACTATAAATCATACAAAAATAACTGCTCATAGCCTTCTTTTTTTTTTTTGGCAGCGAGCTATATTATGTTCACATCCCGCTCGATCCGTCCGAGGCGACATAAGGAACGACGCGCGACCCCATAGACTCGCCCTGTAAAGTACCTCTCAACGATAGCCTAATAGCATTTCATACGATAGAAAATAATATTGTAGTACTAAATTGCAAGACACTAATTCTGTATTTAGTTTATATATATTAAAATGTTTGAATACGAATTGAGTTAAATGCTGAACTTTTTGTTGCTAGTATCTAAATCGTTCATAACCTTTTATCAAGGACAATTTGAAACTCATCATTTTAACGTGCGATCCTAATTCATAATGTTTATCTGATGGTACCCGAAACAATAACCCGCCGGGCTGGCCACAGACATCAAGGATTCGGTACTATTAGTCGGCCCAATGGCGATGAGAAGGAAATTCGGTGGGTTATAGGGCCACGCGCCGCCTTTCCGTCGCCCCAGTCAGAACGGATGGTGTGTGTCCCGTCCATAGCTTGTCGAAAAAAAAATATATAACTACTTGATATACACGACATAATACATATCATATATTAAAAATCTACAACTTACTATCCTCTGTAATTACCACGTAATTCAAAGTACTTTTAACAAAAAGTAATAAAGCTGAAATGTCTCATTTCAGTTTCAAAGAAATAGATAATATTTTTTACGTGATATGATTTCTAATAGATTCTTTTGAACTTTATTTTTTGATACATAGTTTGTACTTAAAGTACGTATATACTTTATTCTTAACGTACATAGTAAACGTTAGAAAAAGTTGTGATATATTTTATTTTATTGCGGGTGAGTTGTGACAACTTTTTTTTAAGTTCGGCTTCTATCTAAGTCACGTTTCTTAGTATTGAGTTGTTAGTTTTAAGATAAAAATTGTGTAGATAGCCTGAAAACGTGTAGACTGATCTTGCCGTCTAATAGTACCGATAGCGGATAGACTAAACACTAAAAGCAGAAAAACGATAGATTAAATATAAAGATCAAGTTTCTTTGTGGTGGTAGAGTAAAAATATAATTCACTACGCCTTCATTTTCCGTTAGCATCGCAAAAGTCTAACGTATAAGCAGCTAAGATGACATCACCATTCTCCTACTCTTATCCCAATTATTTGGGGTCGATACAATATGTACTCTTTTATAATAGTACATATTGTAAACATTGATATATAAAAACCCAAGATGCACAGTTTCAAACAAAAGTAGCACTCCAAACTGTCACCAAACACTCAATGGTTATACCTACGTAGTTATAGTTTTGCTATAAACATATTTTTTGTAAATTCAATCTTACGCGCATTTATTAAAGTTGTTATTACAAAGCAGTGTTTAATAACCTATCATTTTTTTTACGACCGAAGTTAGCCGGCAGGACAGGACATGGAGTGAAGACGAATATTTGTATATTTTTTTTATTATAAGACATTGAGTTAGTATTTTAAGAGTTAGTTAAATTGTGTTCTAAACCCATAATTATACTTTTACCTGAGCGTAAATATGTTTTTGGGCAGGAAGGACATGTGTACATCAATGAAACAAATATTAACTCGTAAAATCATTTATTTAAATTTGAAATAATCTACTTTTACGGATTCTATCGCGTTTGTATTTGATTTTTAATATACATACATATCTTCGTCCAAAAAATGCTCAGAATAAACGACGCTTGAATTAGTCGGCTTAAAAAAATCTTCACGCCTTTGTTGACTAACGATTAATGTCCATTCTCCGCATCGTATTGGGTCACGAGGAAAACTAAAATATAAAAATTAGAAATAAAATATGCAAATAAAACAACTCGTCTTGTTCAATAGTCACCCGTATTCTATTAAGAACAATATAATTATTCTAATATATTTTCTAACGTATAAATACTCATTAAAAACTAAATACAAAAAAGTTCAAAGTGAATAAACTTATTAATTAAAAAATTAAATACAATAAAAAAAAATCGACTCCATTAAATAAGAACAGGGTCGTTTGGATTATGCGACTAAAATAAAAGGCCGTGTAGTAGTCGTTCTTACACTGAAAAAGCGGCCATTGAAATTTGTCGTATTATATTTGGACCGTGAGTGAAGTTTTTAAACAAATTAAATCAAAATCAGATATTACGTCCTGTATTTAGTCATAAAAACAACAAAAACAAATCAACAAACTCTTTTACTCACCGAAAATTCGATATCCCATCCTTTTTTAACCGTTTTGACGTAATATTTTTACAATTTCTCATCGAACACTTCGGCATTTTTAACGAGCGCAAACAGACGCGAGCGACGCAAGACTATTTCAAAAGAGCGCATAATTTTAAATAATGCGCTCTTTTTATGCGGACGGTTTTGAGTCGCTGAGTGTGTATCTTGGGTTTTTTAATACATCAATGATTGTAAAACGTCCGCCTGCCAGACGTCAACCCTCCTCCCTCTGAGAATGTAATTGTGGACCAAACGGCGTCATATCGAGTTGGCCCAGATCATTATAAGGCTCTCAGTCGTCTTTTACGACATCCACGAGCAAAGTAAGTTTTGGTAGTATTCGTAGCTGCTACCACACAAGTTACATAACATATATAACATAAATAAATATTGATATATTTCAGATGCGGATATGATTATAATCATTATCCGCGTCTGAATATAAATTAATAGTTAACAAAATGCTATGCATTTATCAGCAAATGTAAAGAAACAATGAAACAAAGAATTATCCAACAAAAAAGTAGCAAACTAGGGCGCTGCTCGGCAGTTTGTAAGAACACTTGTGTTTTGTTTAAGTTGAAATGAAGCTCTGATTTAAGGCGAATAAGAAGCATTTAATACCTAACTACCATACTATATAGTATAATATTACAATATCCTATACTAATAATATTCTTTTTTTGCTTTCCGTTAAATTATAATCAAACTGAAGACTGACATTAGTAAATTTTAACCATTATGATAAAACGGTGTACGCTAAGGTTAATATCAATATACAGCTAAAATACAATTTAACTTGTCATTTAGCGGCATGATATTACTAAATGGCCTATAACATTAAACTTATTCATTTAATTCAAGGCACCCTAACGAGGTAACGCCGTGATTTTGAAATTTCGTTAATTTTATATACAGGGTGTCCCAAAATTCAACGATAAGCTGGCACCAGCAGGTGGACCTACATATGACTACTCGAGAACAGAAAAGAAAAAAATTCTACCTTGATTTTTTTTTTCATTACGACAAAAAAACCAAAATCTTTAAAAATGGACATCCTTTATTATATTATTAAGTGCTATTGCTACAGTTTTACAAGTAATTCTGTGATTTTTTTTGTATTGGCAAGGTAAGTAGCACTACTATCGATCACAACCATTAAAAATTCCAGAATATCTATAGTTTTTACACAAAAATCAATCAAAACTATGTTTTTTTCATAAATTATGTAAGATTTTGACTTTCAGCTCACTTTCACTCACCATAGTGAAAAAAAAAAGTATGGACGCTACTGTGGCAAATAGTATTAAAAATTGGCGCATCTAACTACAATTCTAAAATGGTATAACATTCTAGTCAAATTAGCCACAAAAATATACTTAGGTGTACTATTTCAAAATAACAACCATATTTCGAAAATTGTTAGTGTTGATAGTAATCACTTTTACTATGTAGCCAAAATGTTTTTGTAGCAAGTTCTCAGAATTTTAATGAGACATGTGCGTAGTCCATAAGTCCATAAAATAAGTTGGACAGAGATAGAGAGATTATACGTTAGAGGGAGATAGATAGATGCTAATTGTTTAGTAACATTAATGCAGGTGGAGAAGTAATTAATGTCCTCAGCAGCACAGCAAGTCAGTATGCTCTACTTCTTTGTTTACTGCACACCGTTCTGTTTTAATTAAAGTGGCTCTGGTACTGACGACTTTTGGATTGAATTAAGTGACCTGGAAATTGACCTGACTTGGCATTATTTTAGACTGTGATTTTGTGTTTTTTTTAAAGAAGTTTTGCCTTATTTTCAAGTGTTTAGCATTCATCATGCCGCTACCATACACAGCGTTAGAATACGCTAATATGCACCTAATTTATGGAGAATGCCGATGCAATGCCAACGCTGCTAGCAGATTATATCGAGCAAGGTACCCTAATCTTCAAAGGTATCCGGATTATCGCGTATTTATTAACGTGTATCAAGCTTTTTCGGAGGGTTGTATACCATCTGACAGGCGAAACGCTGGCAAACCTAGATCGGAACACGATGAAGAAGTTCTCAATGAAATAGAAAACGATTCAACTACCTCTGTACGTGCTGTACAAGCAGCAACGGGAATCCCAAAAAGTACTGCACATAGAATTTTAAAACGTCACGTCGTCGTGATGAAACAACCTGCAAGAAAGATGGATATTTAAATCTTCACAATCTTCATAGCTGGAACAATGAAAATCTGCACCTGGTGAGAGAAGACAATCTCAATACCAATTTAAGGTTAACCTATGGACTGGCATAATAAATGGCAAAGTGATAGGGCCCTTTGAGTTACAAGGAAACATAGATGGCAATAGTTATTTAAACTTCTTACAAAATGAGTTGCCAGGATTATTAGAAGATGTGCCCTTAAGTGATTTGCAAACCATGTGGTTTCAAAACGATGGTTGCCCAGCTCACTATGCCCGTTCTGTGCGAGAGTACTTAGACCAAGAGTACCCAGGGCGTTGGATCGGGCGACTTGGTCCTATCTTGTGGCCACCCCGTTCACCCGATCTAAATCCCCTGGACTTTTTCTATTGGGGTTGTCTAAAGGACAGAGTCTGCACAAAACCGATTGCAACCTTGGACGAGCTTCGCCATAAAATAATTCAGACTGTGGATCTACGGACTACGCACATGTCTCATTCAAATTCTGGGAACTTGCTACAAAAACATTTTGGCTACTTAGTAAAAGTGATTACTATCAACACTAACAATTTTCGAAATATGGTTGTTATTTTGAAATAGTACACCTAAGTATATTTTTGTGGCTAGTTTGCCTTGAATGTTATACCATTTTAGAATTGTAGTTAGTTGCGCCAATTTTTAATACTATTTGCCACAGTAGTGTCCATACTTTTTTTTTTCACTATGATGAGTGAAAGTGAGCTGAAAGTCAAAATCTTACATAATTTATGAAAAAAACATAGTTTTGATTGATTTTTGTGTAAAAACTATAGATATTCTGGAATTTTTAATGGTTGTGATCGATAGTAGTGCTACTTACCTTGCCAATACAAAAAAAATCACAAAATTACTTGTAAAACTGTAGCAATAGCACTTAATAATATAATAAAGGATGTCCATTTTTAAAGATTTTGGTTTTTTTGTCGTAATGAAAAAAAAAATCAAGGTAGAATTTTTTTCTTTTCTGTTCTCGAGTAGTCATATGTAGGTCCACCTGCTGGTGCCAGCTTATCGTTGAATTTTGGGACACCCTGTATAATGTTAATTAGGGTTCCTTTGTCTTATATTTAATATGATTTAGGGCAAATTATGCAGTGTAACAACATAGTTAATGTAGGAATCTCCTATATTGAGAGTTTGTATACCACTTCAAAATAATAATTTCCTTGTAGGATCAATAATTAACTTTTTTTGGTTTGACTTTTATTTATTACTAACGTGCAATAAAAGTATTATATATATAACTAGCAGACCCGGCCACGCGTTGCTGTGGCTAAGGTAGTCTCAGTAACACGTGGTAGTTATGCTAATAAATTGTAGCTTATATGAAACGTTTCTACGTTTAACATAGCGCCATCTATTAAATACTTACTCAATCCAGTCAACCGATATCACCATCTGTTAGAATCGTTTGGAGATAACAGATAATTGTGACTGTCAAATAATAGACAAATAATTTGCAATAAAATAATATTGTGACTATAAATTGAGATGGAAGCTATCCTATCTTTTAAGTTGGATGTGTAGCTTACACATATTATGCAAATTTGAGTAAAATCGGTTAAGTACTTTAAGAGTGCATGGATGATATATGGGCTGTGATGATGATGCGGCGGAACTACTGGGATGTAGAGAATATCATATAAAAGTGCTTTACAACGTTTTCAAAGATACCATTAACAGTGTAGCCATAGTACTGTTGATGGTGACATTTTTACTTAGACAATGACTAACCTGCAAGACTAAAAACGTAAAAATAATTATAACTTAACACTGGCACCAATAGCTCGTATAAGTAGCTGATTGCCAATACACAAAGAGAAGAAGAAGAACGTTTATGTGACATCAACCTTTTTAGAGTGCCATACCCAAAAGATTAAAACAGGACCCTATTACTAAGACTCTGCTGTCCATCCGTTGCTTAACCTGCCTGTCACCAGGTTGCTCTCATGAACCGTGATAGTTGGACAGTTGAAATTTTCACAGATGATGAATTTCTTTTGCCGCTACAACGACAAATACTAAAAAACAATAAAATAAATATTTAAGGGGGCTCCCACACAACAAAGGTAAGGTTTTTGCTCGATATTGATAACAAAAATAGGTAGTCGTTTGAAATATTCACAGAATATTTAGTAATATATTATATATATAATATTTATATATTATAATATTCCCTTTAGAAATACATAATTAAATTAAAATAAAACAAATAGAGAAATTAAGCCCCCATACAACAAACATGATTATTTTGCCATTTATAGATAATGGTACGGAACCTTTCGTGCGCGACTCCGAGTCACTCTTAGCCGGTTTTTTGAATATAATCGAATTGAGTTTTCAAACATGTGTCAAAATAAAATGTCTTTTAAATCAAAATCACTAAGAAGTATTGATATCCACTTTAAAGCAAATCACCTCTAAAATAACTTTCCACTCCTTTTTAACCCAGTTAGGAGATAAGTCTCAATAAAATATGAATCACATCTTTCATCAATTCTGTTAAAGAATGTTTATGCAAAATTTGAAATAGATTGGACCAAGGAATCACGTTGTCCCATACAAACTTTACCCTGCTGTTTCACCCCCTTAGGGATAAAAGTTCGTAAAATCCGTTCTTAGCTAACCTCTACTCAGCGAAAGAAATATTCCTACCAAATTTGAGGTTTGTAGACCTTATGGTTCCAGAGATATCGTGATGAGTCAATACATAGGTGGAAATCTCTTATATATATATATATATATAGATAAATGTATAATAAATATATTAAACATATAATACAAGTATTATATATTAATAAAGTCGACAGCTATAGATGGATATATATTTTTCTTTTTGGCAGACTATGGTCTGGACACTGGCCGTCCGTTCCATCCAGGGCGACGAAAGGGCGGTGCGTAATCCCATAACCCGCTTTATTCCCTTCCTAATCTCATTGGACCACTGGCACCGAATCCTTGACGTCCGTGGCCAGCCCGGCGCTACGCGTTACCATTTCGGCTAGTGTACCCCTTTGACGCCCCGGCTAGCTGCCTGCTAACCTAATCCTTAGACGAAATCTCTCATCAGGTACTGGGCAGATAGACGTCATGAGGTTATGAATCCTTTTTTGTAGCGGCATATTCCCACCACACATTTCCACCATTGTTACTCCTGTAAACCAGGATCCACAATGGTATCCATAAATGGCACCGAGATTTGACCCTCAGACAGTCCCGGGAGATGATTTTAATTGTCTTGAAATCCGCAACAAATTTAATCAAAAAAGTTAAAAGCAGTGCAACAAATACACTCTAAATATGTGGCCATATAAATATATAGTTTTAAGTGTATTGAAGCGAAATACTCAGGTAGACGTTGATATTCTAGTATGCGCATAGAAATTTCGTTTGGCTTTTTCGCCTACAGTTTTTTTGTGGCGGACTATAACTTGTGCGTATGCGATCCATAATTTTTTGTTCTACGTCTGGATGTAATTTGTGTCCGTTAAATTTAATGAGAAATTTCGTTTGGCTTTTTCGCCTACAGTTTTTTTGTGGCGGACTATAACTTGTGCGTATGCGATCCATAATTTTTTGTTCTACGTCTGGATGTAATTTGTGTCCGTTAAATTTAATGTTTGTAAAGTAATATAAAAATTATTTCCTTAATGGCGAGCGTCGTTTTTTTTTAATAAAAATATATAATATACTAGCAGACCTGGCCACGAGTTGTTGTGGCTAAGGTAGCCTCAGTAACACGCGGTGGTTATGCTAATAAATTGTAGCTTATATGAAACGTTTGTACGTTTAACATAGCGCCATCTATTAAATACTTACTCAATCTAGTCAACAGATACCGCCATCTGTTAGAATCGTTTGGAGATAACAGATAATTGTGACTGCCAAATAATAGACAAATAATTTGCAATAAAATAATATTGCGACTATAAATTGAGATGATTTTAAGTTGAATCAAACTACACATGCTGTGCAAATTTGATTAAAATCGGTTAGGTACTTTAGGAGTCGATCGCGGACAAACAACGTGACGCGTAATTTATATATATTAAGAAATATTATGTTAGGATAAGTTCATCACGGTAAGAATTTATGTTATGAGTAACCGGAGCAGCAAATGTTTTTTTTTTAAAGAAATAGAGTTAAAGTAGATTATATAGCTCCGAAATTTCCTTTGTCTTTGGTGGAAGATGAGCAGGCAGCAGTGGTAGTTATTGTAACTCATATTTTAGCACTATAATGTTGATATGGCCAAGTCGCTGCCTATCTTAGGTGCAGAATTGAAGGAAAGGAATGACGAGAAAATGGGAGGGTCGCCCCCTATTCCAAGTGTGGTCCTCAGGCTTTGTGTTATAATAATTCAAGTTAGTATATAGCCAATAATACTGTATTATTTACACGTGAATAACTAAAGCTCACAGGCTATATGTAAGCTGAGTATATTCACATCTATAACGGCTTGCCTTTGATCTTTAATAATAGATTTATTGGACGTAGACATATGAGAAATGACCTTTAGAATAAATAAAATATAAGCTCTCGTTAGTTTCAGACATGTTATATGGCATTTACAAAACACAAATCTCTATCCATCCATTCATGATCGCCATCTTGAATCTATATAATTTATTTGGGTTTTTATTCCTGTTGTCTGACAATATTATTTTTTTTGCTGGGGACTTTACAAACATACAATTAATGCAGAGAAATAAGAACAACACTTTGTGGATTGCACAAAGTATTGTCCTGCGTAGGAATCGAACCTACGACACTGACATGGAAGGTCGGTATTTTAACCACTACGCCATCTATGTAGTCGATTATAGAATGTGTCATCATTATTCTGCTCTTATCCTAGTTACTTGGGATTGATGCAATATGTACTCTTCGTCAATCCTACATATTGTAAAAGTTAATTGTAGTTGTTTCATTACCGGCCGCCTGCATGATGTCAACCGCCCTTGGGAATGTAATTGTTGACCACACGGTATCAGGTGCCGTTGACCCAGGTCGATATAAAGCTCCCCGACGGTAAAAGTTGCCGGGACGTCAGCCACCGATGACAAACACCGGGTTCCAATGGCCCATCCGCGCGGTGTAAAAAGGTAGATGTACGGCAGATTATGGTGTCGCGCGCGCCACCCTTTCCGTCACTCCAGACGGATTGGACAGGGTGTCACTATACTATAGCCTTTTTTTTTTTTTTTTTTTTTTATTGGTGGGCTATGGGTGCGTCTCGCCCCGCCAAATCGGTCCGGGGTGACAGAGAAGGCGGCGCGTGATCCCATAGACCCACCGTAAAATCCTCTCTCTTCGCCGTGCGAGCGGACCACCGGTACCCGATCTTTGTCTTCGGTGGTCCGCTCGGCGGTTTACCCTCGCGGGTTCCTCTCGTCGACGCCCCGACAGATTTCGCCGTCGGGGCGTACTATACTATAGCCTAGCCACAAAGAAGAAGTGGTCGAAATAAAGCTGCCAGTCGTCTTCTATGACACCAACGAGCAAAATAAAGGTTGGTAATATTCTTAAGACACCCACTAGCAAAGCAAAGGTTCTTAATATTCGTAGCAGCTACACAGCAATCCCTACTAATATATAAATGTGAATGTAAGTTTGTTTGTTACGCTTTCACGCTAAAACTACTCAACCGATCATCATGAAACATTGTACACGTATTCTTGGAGGTATTAAAAGTAACATAGGATACTTTTTATTAAAAAAAAATCAAAATTTTTATATGATAAATAAAAAAATTGTTTGTCAAAAAATCTCAAAATCTAGCTTCTCCAACGCCATCTAGCAGTCCAGTAATGAAGTTCCAACCCTGAGTATTGTAATACCGTTGCACTGTATTACCGACGGTCAAAAATAAAAATAGGGGATCAAAAACTTTAGGAAAGTAACCTTTTACGCGGGCGAAGGCGCGGGCAGAAGCTAGTATTATATAATCTTATAAAGTAAATGTAAGTTTAAAGTGCTGACAATGTTGAATCATTGAATTTGATAGTGGTAGGATCACGCTGTTGACAGTTTTCTGTCTAGAGTTACGTGCCGGTCCGTTCGGGGTAGTACCACACTCTTGCAAATGATCGATGTCTGAGCAATGGCAATATGCTGTTGCGCTTCGTTCGGTGAGCGAGAGAGTTGGAAGTCCAACTGGGTGGGTCTGGTGTTTGTATTGGTGGGCAGCCGCCTAGCTATACCCCTGGGATTACAAAGGTTCATGGGCGGCAGTAACACTTACCATCAGGTGTGCTGCTTGCTTGTTTGCCACCATAAGCGATAAAAAAATCGTTTCATTATAAATAAAAAGAAATATATTAATATTTGCTTTTTATTACGGAAATACATATTAAATATGAATCTATTAAACCCTTGGCTACACTTTTGCAGATATTTAAAAAAAAAGAAGATAAATAATTCAAAAATCTTATTAAAAGCAAGTGTTTTCTAATTATAATACTTTATTTTCAAATTTGGATATAAAATTTCTTAGGAATGTTTGAAATTACGAATGAATTTCTGGTATTTAGATCTACATGTAAATAATTAATATAAATTCAATGAATAGTAAAACAGTAGAGTTGAATAGATAAGGAACTAATCGAAGACACTCAGTTGTAATTAATAAGACTTATTCAATGAAGCCAGTCGGGGTTTAATTTGTGTTCGTTACATTGAATGTTTGTAAAGTCTGCCGCAATACAAGAATTATTTTCTTATTGCCGGGTGTAGTTTTTTTAATGGTAATAAATGTTATGGTAGGCACTTTTGGTCTATCACTATAAGGACTTGCGCTTTGAGCAAATTCAAAGGCGTTTCTTTTTTTAAATTCATGTGTTTGAATTTTATTTCTTAGTAATTAAAAATTCAGGCCATATGCCAAATATAGCCTGAATTTTTGGAACTTAGATCTACATGTGAATAGTTAATATAAATTCAATGATTACTAAAACAGTAGAGTTGAATAGATCAGGAACTAATCGAAGACACTCGGTTGTAATTAATAAGACGTTTTCAATGAAGCCTATCTATAAAACCACCTAAACACCATTTAATTGTATTGTATATTATTTATAAAATTATTATTAATATGTATTGGATTTCAGCTTATATTTTAAAATAAACAGCATATTATCATTCATTATTATCGTACTCTTATCGTGCTATCAGGGGCTACCGTACAGTGCCATGGATGCCAGCCTCACTGCTGGCAGGCGAACCACTATAAGAGTTGCAAGCAGGACTCCAGGCTAAAATATACCAGGCCTTTTTTTTGTGGGGATGGGTTACGGTCGGCGCACTCCTCCGCCCGGGGCGACAGAAGGGCGTAAACACGCACACCCGTAACCCACCCATGAATCTCGCCTTTGTCGTTGGGCCGGCCACCGGAGCAACGTGAACTTGTCGTCAGAGGCCGGCCCGACGGAATACACACTGAGTACCCTCTTCTTGAGCGACGTAAGGGGAGAATATCGGCGACGTCTTCCTCGCACGGTCAGCCTCTCGGCGGGTGACGGGCTAATTACTCGATCTAGTCACCCGTGGCCTCGGCTAGGGTGGCATCAGGCGCAGGCAATCGCGCCTACGCCGCGGCTTAACCGCGCCGCCCCAAAATATACCAGGCCTAAGTCACGGCACGGGCTCGGGATGAGTGGATTTTCGAAAGAGGGTGGCGCAGGATAAAAAATGTGGCCCATGTATCTCTTATCCGGCGGTGGAGAGAGGATCTAGAATCCCCTGTAGTAGGACGAGGAACTTTAGCCGCGGTGAGTCCATATCTCTACCGCTGGTTAAACAGAAAGCACGGCAACCTATCATTTAGTTTACCTATTTTTTATTTTTATTTTATTTCCCTGCACCCGATTGCAAGGCGAGAAGGGACTCCTGTATGTCATCAGTATGGTGCACTCATTGACAACGTGGACCACACTCTGAGGGAATGCTCCACATGGAGCATACAGCGGCACGCCCTGGTAGCGATCATTGGAGGAGATCTGTCACTGCCGGCCGTAATCCCTAAAATACTTGGAAGCGATGGATGCTGGTCGGACATGGCCTCCTTCTGCGAAGCTGTGATGTCCGCCTGCTCTGACGTCCACGCCGACTCCATCGACGGCGCAGAGATTACGCGCGACTCTGCCTCCCTTGATAGCTGAAACCTGTGACATTGCCGCTGCACCGAAAGTCGTGGACGTCAAAGTCGCATGCCTAAAAGGCGACCCTTTGACATCCCAAAATAGACGAGGCAGTGGGGCGCTGTTAGTTTTTAGTGAATATTCCGATGACCTCTTGCGTCAGCGAGTCCTACATACCCCTCCTGGCAGTTTCGCTGGACATAAAGAACGCCTTCAACAGCCTCCCGCATGAGACGCTAAGGGAGGCACTCCAGTATCATGAAGTGCCTCCTTACCTCTGGAGGCTGTTGGAAGCGTACCTCGAGGGAAGGCACGTGCTCTGGGAGGGGGGCGACGGGCGCATTCATCGTCATCGGGTGGAGTGCGGCGTTCCACAGGGATCGGTCCTTGGCCCGATCCTGTGGAACGTCGGATTCGACTGGCTCCTACGGGGTCGGCTTCTTTCCGGGATGGGGGTCATCTGCTATGCTGATGATACCCTCATCACGGTGAGGAGGCCTGACTTCCTGGGGGCTGCTCGATTGGCAGAAGAGGGGGTTGCGCTCGTCGTGGGCCGGATCAGCATGTTGGGCCTGAGGGTCGCGGTGGAGAAAACCGAGGCCCTCCTATTTCATGGCCCGGGTCGAGGTCCCCCCCGAGGAGCACACATCAGCGTGTCTGGGGTTGCTGTGCCGGTGCGGGCCCAGATGAAATATCTGGGTCTGCACCTTGATTCTAGGTGGAGTTTCGGGCCGCACTTTGCCCAGCTCGTTCCGAGGCTCATCAAGACAGCCGCGGCGTTAGGTAGGCTTCTGCCAAACACAGGCAGTCCTGGGTCGTCCTGTCGGCGTTTATACGCCGGAGTGGTGCGGTCCATGGCGCTGTATGGTGCCCCTATTTGGGCGGACTCTCTCACCGTCCGCAACAGGGCCCTTCTGCGACGCCCTCAGAGGGCCATGGCGGTGAGGGCTGTCAGGGGCTATCGTACGGTGTCATGGACCGCAGCGACGTTGCTGGCGGGCGACCCACCTTGGCCACTTGTGGCCGAGGCCCTGGCTGAGGTCTACCGGCTCCGTGTCGCGGCGCGGGCCAACGACGAGCAGGTCTCCGTAAGGAGACTGGGCAGAGTACTGGAAGTGGCCCGAAGGGGAGTCACTCAGCGGTGGAGAGAAGATCTGGAGTCCCCCGTAGCAGGGCGGGGGACTGTGGAGGCGGTTGCGCCACATCTCCACCGCTGGATTAGTAGAAGGCACGGCAGCCTAAGCTTTAGGATGGTGCAGGTGCTTACCGGGCATGGGGTCTTTGGTAAGTACCTGCACAGAATTGGAAGAGAAGGGGCCCCAGGATGTCACGAGTGTGGTGCGCCAGTAGATGATGCGCGTCACACTCTGGAGGTATGCCCTGCCTGGGGGCCCCAGCGCCACGTCCTATCGGCGGTCGTTGGGAGAGACCTGTCGTTGTCGACCATCATCTCGAAGATGCTTGACAGCGACAGGTGCTGGTCGTCGATGGCCTCCTTTTGCGAGGTCATCATGAAAAGGAAGGAGGCCGCGGAGCGAGAACGCGAGGCGCTTGCGTCAGCTGACTCGCTTCGCCGCCGGCGACCGGGAAGGAGGAGGCGCCGTTATGCGCACCTCCTCCCACCGCCTTGAGGGACGATAGGACGTGGCCAGAAAGCCAAGCGTGGGGGTGCCGGGGATCGAATGTCAGTAGACGATCTCTCCGGCTCCCCGTAAAAGCGCGGAAGGGGCCGCTGTGGTTTTAGTGGGTATTCCGGCCGCTAACATCTATGGCCGGTGAGTCCCACACTCCCCCTCGTCTGTCACCGGCGGGGGATAGCGCGCAAATGCGTTTCCTCAGCGAAAAAAAAAAAAAAAAAAAAAAAAAAAGAGTCCTACATACCCCCTTGCTACAACGTGCAGGGAGAATGCATAAATGGGTTATCCACAGCGTAAAAAGAAATCCCGCTTTTATCGTCTTATTCCAATTACTTGGGGTCGACGTAATATATACTCCTCTTTCATAGTAAATATTGAAAAAGAAAGTTATTGGCAATAGTTTTATAACTCGTCGCCTGTCTAGCGTCAATCCTCTTTGGTATGGAATGTAATTGTTGACCATATGGTATTAGGTGGAGTTAGCCCAGGTCTTTATAAAACTGTCCTGGCAGTCTCGCTCGATATTAAAAACGCCTTCAATAGTCTCCCACACGAGACTTTAAAGGAGGCGCTCCGATATCAAGGGGTACCTCTGTATCTCCGGAGGCTGTTGGAGGCGTACCTCGAGGGAAGGTACGTGCTCTGGGAGGAGGACGACGGGCGCATGCATCGTCATAGGGTAGAATGCGGCGTTCCACAGGGTTCGGTCCTTGGTCCGACTTTGTGGAAGGTCCCAGCCAAGGTCTTCCCCGAGGGGCACAACTCAGTGTGTCTGGGGTTGCCGTGCCAGTGCAGACCCGGATGAACTACCTGGGTCTGCACCTGGACAGTAAGTGGAATTTTGGGCCGCATTTTGCCCAGCTTGTCCCTAAGCTTTCAAAGTCGGCCGCGGCGCTGGGTAGGCTTTTGCCCAATACTGGAGGTCCCAGATCGTCCTGCCGGCGGCTTTATGCCAGTATCTTGCGGTCTATGGCGCTGTATGGTGCCCCGACTTGGTCGCAGTCACTCACCGCCTCCAATAAAGCCTTACTACGCAAGGCGCAGAGGGCCATGGAGGTGAGGACAATACGGGGGTACCGTACGGTGTCCTGGACTGCAGCTACATTGTTGGCGGGCAATCCGCCCTGGTCACTTCAGGCTAGGGCTCAGGCGGAAGCCTACCAATTCTGCGCTGCGGTACGGGCAAATGGTGAACGCGTCACCAAGAGGGGACTGAGAAGGGCGAAAGAAGCGGCTCGAAGGGGAGTAGTCCGGCGGTGGAGGGAGGAACTAGAGTCCCCCGTAGCAGGACGGGGGACCTTTGAGGCGGTAGCACCCCACCTTCATCGCTGGACGACACGAAGGCACGGCAACCTGTCCTTCAGGCTGACGCAGGTACTTACCGGACACGGGGTTTTCGGTAAGTACCTGCACCGAATTGGACGTGAAGAGGCCCCTGGATGCCATGAGTTTGGTGCGCAAATCGATGACGCGCGTCACACCCTGGAGGTATGTCCCGCCTGGGGGCCTCAGCGCCACGACCTGTCAGTGGTCATTGGAGCGGACCTGTCGTTGTCAACCGTCATCAACAAGATGCTTGACAGCGACAGGCACTGGACGTCGATGGCCTCCTTTTGCGAGGAAGTCATATCTGTAAAGGAGGCCGCGGAGCGGGAACGCGAAGCACTCGCGTCTGCGAACTCGCTCCGCCGGCGGCGACCAGGGAGAGGGAGGCGCCGCTACGCGCACCTCCTCCCACCGCCTTGACGGCTGACTGGTCGTGGCCAGATGGCCAAGCGTAGGGGTGTCGGGGATAGAATGTCATTAGACGATCTCTCCGGCATCCCGTAAAAGCGCGGAAGGGACCGCTGCTGGTTTTAGTGGGTATTCCGGCCGCCAACATCTATGGCCGGCGAGTCCCACACCCTCCCCGTCTGTCACTAGCGGGGGATAGTGCGTAAAAGCATTTCCACAGCGTAAACAAAAAAAAAAGGTCTTTATAAAACTGTGATAGGACGTGGCCTTCTGGCCGCCGCTGTCACTACACTGGACTTCAGGACGCCCAGGACGGCCGGGGATCGAATGTCAGTAGACGATCTCTCCGGCGCCACGTAAAAGCGCGGAAGTGGGCCGCTGTAGTTTTAGTGGATATTCCGGTCGGACTAGCCGGCCGGCGAGTCCCACACTCCCTCCCGTCTCAAAATCGACGGGATGGGGTTAGCGCGTAAAAGCGTTTTCACAGCGGCAACAAAAAAAAGGTCTTTATAAAGCTTAGTCTTCCTTAGTCATCTTTTAGGACACCCACGAGCAAAGTAAGGATTGGTATAATAGTATTCGCAGCCAGCCACACAGCAACAGTTTAAAATAAACTGCAAATATTGTTCCAAAAGCAATTTAATAATAAAATATTATTATGATAAACCTTGGAGTTATAAGAAAAATATTTGGAGTTATATACAATAATGCCACCAAAGTCCAAGCACGAAATATTTTAATTAAATATGTTGTAGCGATTCCAAAATAAGCTTATGAAAATAAAATGTGTCTTTTAAATATTTATACCCCCCGTAACAATAAATACGATGGAGTATTATCGTTAACATTGTAGGCACTCAATCGTTTCTTTTTTTAAAACCAACACACAAATCGCATGAGAAAACATTGTGTGAGTTTATTGTTATGGAAAGAAATGGTTCAAATGTTTCTCATTAACTGCATTTTAGTAAATGCATGATTTATTTGGTTTTCTCGCTACTAACTTTAAAAAATTCCTAGAAAATGCACAGGTTCTTTTTTTCAATTTTGACCTAATTTTGGGATGCCGAAGTAGCTATGTAGAAGTAGTTTGTGGTAGCACATAATTAAATTTTTAGATACAAGCAACTTTAAATAAAACTCTATAAAAACCCGATTACGAGGGAAAATTATTGTCATAAGTGGGATTCGAACCTACACCTACTGGAAATCCATTCCAATCGTGCTGCCACTTACACCACCGTGAAATATTGTAGGATATTCAATTCTCGCATCGTATTATATTTTCGTCTTTAAGAAGAGGAGACGTATGCCATCTACCGGACATTGTTTGGTGTAAGTGGTAGCACGATTGGAACGGATTTCCAATAGGCGTGGGTTCGAATCCCACTTGTGACAATAATTTTCCGCTCATAATCGGGTTTTTATAAATAATCTAGCATATTAAATGCTAAATTTCAGTAATTTGGATAAAACTCTATGTTAAATTAAAATTAAATATCCTCCCATTGTGTAAGTTCGATCCCAGTAGTGGAACGTATAGCAGCTGACATGATAAAATCTGTGGGTATATATACAAAAAAATGTATTTGTACTTTTATCTGTAGTCTAGATTTTAATATATAACCAACCAAAATGTCAAATGAAGGTCTGATCATAGCAATGTGTGGCAGACACATCTCTCTCAGTTCATACTCGTATATGTCCCTCTGCCAGGCTCGAGCCTCCTCTACAGCAGGAGCGAAATTGACCTACTACACCACGCTGGTCAGACGTATTGGTATAGGGTTTTATATCCAGTTTTCCTTTTCTTGTACAGATGTTATATGCACATTTTAACCCTTAGTCGTCTTTTACAATCACCCACGGGTAAGATAGGGAGTGTTGAATTGTATTGTAATTCACATACGAGCAAAGTTGTACACGTCATAACTGATAATCTTATAAATTATCGTTTTATTCAGTGGCAGCTACTGTATTTCGCAAAAAAAATAATATAATTTAAAAAAATGTTTCTTATTTAAGAGAAAAGCCTTTTCAATTTCCCTCTTAACCAGGTCAACAATGTTTACCGTAGCTAAAGAATATATATGCATAATGTGTATGACGTCTTTTACAGGAAAAGTACAAATATTTTTTTCAAGAATCATAATTAGATTCTTTTATTGTTTCCTTTTTAGACATTCAAAGCCAGTGCTTGAAGAATATTCCACATAGTCAATATTGTCCATGTGGCGACGGAATAACAATACAATTATCACCACTCGCCTTGCCCGTGGGAGTTATAAGAATCGGATAAGGTGACGGACATCAAGAGAGTGGGCAGCAGCTATCTCCTGGGAAACGTAGAATACCTACTGCGATTGCCAATCCACCTATCAAGCGTAGAGATTACGGCACTAATCCCTCATAAGAACGAGTGCGTATTATAGGGGAAACCTATATCCCGCGTAACGCGGAACATAACGTCGGTTTTTTTACTACTACGTTTCGTTCTTTTTCATCTATCACTTCCGTCTATTTTAAAAAGCAATAAAAAAAATTGAATTCAATGGAATTTTAATAAATTTATTTCAATATTCTAAGAATATTTAATGAATAATTTCTGATGTTTAATTACTAATTTAATTATTCTCTAATCTGACACAATATTATCTACTAAAGATCTAAAATTTAAATTATGAATTATTATTAATAATAGCATTTATTATAATTAAATAATAGTATCACTATTTTTGCTGTTCTTGATGACTTACTGTTTAATTTATAACATAGTAAAGCATGGCAGCATTCTGGTATAACCCCCTCAACGGCTTTTTCTTTTTGCTTTTTTTTTGTGGCTGCGGGCTACGGTACTTCACGCCCCGCTAATCCGTCCGGGGCGACAGAGAAGCGGCGCACGATCCCGTAGAGACGCTTTACAATATAGGTCTCGACGCCAAGCGGGTGGGTCACTGGAACGCGGTCTTTTTCTTTAGTGGTCCACCCGGCGGTCTAACCTCGCGGGTCATCTTAACCCGAGTGGATCTCGATGAATAATGGCCTGACCACAAATTCGTTGCTTAACACGGGACGGTGAGCGGTAACAATAAAGGTACTAGAATGTTGAATGACGCTACTAGATGCTACACTCGGCGGCAACGCAAGCGATTTTAACCGAGTGAATTGTGGCAGCAGCGCGTGGCGTAAAGTGCGGTAGAAACAGACGTACGCTAACCCAATGGGATACCACGACAAAATAGTGCGGCTAACGGTAAATTGAGTGGCAACTTCTCAAACAAAATATTTGAGACGATGTTGCAGTTTATCTGATATATACGATTTTATTATGGAGATTTTAATTTGAATGACTATATAGATATCAAAAACCCATATATTAAATTTAATAAAATAATATAAAGTTAGTGAGAAGAATTAAAACAATTTATCAAAAGTTAAAAATAGTTTTAAATTAAATTTATATATTCTTTCGAGGCAAAGCATTTTCTTTGGATAACGCTATATCTGAATCCGTCCATCTCAGTTGAAGTCACTAAACGCTACTATAAGTATGTAGCAGGGCTGCTACGCTCGCAGCCACCGCTTGCAGCTAAGGGGACGTCCATTAATCACGTGATCTTTTTTTTACCATTTTTTTAAACAAACCCCCTTGGTGATACGTGGTGAGCTTTAAGACTATGAAGGTTTAGGACTTCGTGATTTTTTTTTTATCAAACCCTTTCAAACCTCACGTGATTAATGGATGTCCCCTAAGACCGGAGTTCATTGCCGAGCCGTAATAAGTCCGAAGTCTCTTCCGAAGTTAAAAATTCTAAGTGACTATGCTTGTATTAAATGTATTTGTGACAAAAGGCATATAAAAAGAAAGTTATACTCATAAAAAAACTAAATCCCACTCTCTTATACGCAATATAAAATACTAAATATAGAATACGTATTTCTGAATAAATAACGAGTTTTATAACAAGACGCGTGATAATGTGAGTTTATGTGATCGCTAATTTATTCTACGTTGGGTGCGCCTTATTGCTACGTGCCTCGTAGCGCACGTAGAGCTATTCAGTTTTACGATCGTAATGTATTTTTCTTGTTGTAGGTTTTACTGCATAGTCCATTAGATCTTTACTAATAACACAGATTAGTAATGTGCAGAAATTATAGTTGTTGGAATAGGAAGACTCTTATATCAAAGTATCTAAAGAACAAAATGTAAGACTTAAAAATTAATGATCAGGAGTATTTTACCTCATATACGTCCTGCTATTAGGTTTGAACCTCCTCTTTTTTATTTTTTTTTATTTTTTTATTTTTATTAGTGGCTATGGGTGCGTCTCGCCCCGCTGAATTGGTCCGGGGTGACAGAAAGGCGGCGCGTGACCCCATAGACCCACCGTAAAACCTTCTCTCTTCGCCGTGCGAGCGGACCACCGGTACTCGATTTTAACTTCGGTGGCCCGCCCGGCGGTTTACCCTCGCGGGTTCCTCTCGTCGACGCCCCGACAGATTTCGCCGTCGGGGCGTCGCCCTCACGCGGTGGCCTCACGTCGGGTGACCGGACAATTCCCCGGTCCGATCACCCGAGGCCTCGGTTAGGGCGGCATCAGGCGCAGGTATTCGCGCATGCGCCGCCCCGGCCGCTGACGGCGGCCCGGGTCGCGGGAATCCTCCCGGACTCGTTCCGCCGCCTCCTTCTGCGAGATGACAGCCTTGCAGAAGGCGGCGACCGCGTCCCAGTTCCTGACGCTGTCGACCATCGCTCTCGCGACAGCCGGCAGTGTCAGGTCGGCACCGATAACAGCGACGAGGTCACGGCGCTGCCGGTCAAAGCCCGGACACGCCTCCAGCGTGTGTTGCGCCGTGTCCTCGTCACTGCTGCAATGGTGGCAGAACGAAGTCCACTCCCTATACGCGACCGTGTGCAGGTACAAGCCGAAGCATCCGTGCCCCGACAACACCTGCACCAGTCGAAAGGAGAGGACTCCGTGCCGCCGCTCCATCCACTCCATCAGTACGGGCCGGAGAGCCTCGACGGTGACGACACCGTGTCTAGCCCTCTCCAGCCGCGTAGCCCAAGGGGCGATGACGTCTCGGCGGGCGTCCTCGCGCCAGGTGGCTATCTCGCTCAGCGATGGGGAGCCACCTTCGTCGCGCAGTGAGGTCATCCGCCGGTAGAGGTCGGAGAGCATCTCCGCCTCTAGGTCCCACGGGGGTGTCCCGGCCAGTAGGCATGCCGCCTCGGTCAATACCGTGCGGTACCCGCGAATGGCTCTGACCGCCATGACTCTCTGGGGTCTCCACAGAACAGCCCTGAGCTGGGCGTTCAGAGCCCTCGCCCACACGGGTGCGCCGTACATGGCCATAGAACGGATCACCCCCGCATACAGCCGTCGGCCCTCGAAGCTGGGTCCGCCCACGTTCGGCATGAGCCGCGAAAGGGCGGACGCCGCGCCGACCAGCCGGGGAGCAATTCGGCGAAAATGCTCCCAGAACCACCATCGCCCGTCGAGCACCAGACCCAAGTACTTCATATGGGCCTGGATGCTGATGTGGACGGAGTTGACGACTAGCGAGGCGCCGATTAGCGGCCTTACGCGTGGCCCATGGAACAATAGGGCCTCCGTCTTATTTAGGGCCACCCTGAGCCCCAGCGCCTCGATTCGCCCGACCATCTCCTCGGTGCCGAGAGTGGCCAGGCTCGCCGCCTCTTCGAGTGTCCTGCCCCGGGCTGTGACGAGCGTATCGTCAGCGTAGCATATCACGCTCAGCCCGGGAGGGAGACTCCCTCTCAGCGCCCAGTCGTACCCGATGTCCCACAGAGTCGGCCCCAGAATCGACCCCTGTGGAACGCCGCACGACATGGACGTCCGCAAAATGTCCCCTGCGGGACTCGCGCAGAGGACACTGCGCCCCTCCAAATAGTCCGCCACCAGCCGCCTCAGGTACAAGGGCACCCCATGAAATCGGAGCGCCTCCCTGATGCAGCTGAATGGCAGACTATTGAATGCGTTGGCGATGTCCAGCGACACCGCCAACAGCACTCCCCCGCCGGTGACAGCCTCCGCGGCCGTCTGCCTCAGTCGTAGCAGGGCCCCGATGGTCGAACGCCCCCTTCTAAAACCGAATTGAGCGTCCGACAGATCGGGCCCCACCTCCTCCAGGTGCTGGACGATGCGGGCAGCGAGGATGCGCTCCAGCAGCTTACCCACATCGTCGAGGAGCACGATGGGCCTGTAGGCCGACGGCGAATCCGGGGGCCGTCCCGGCTTTGGCAGGAGAACCAACCTCCCCTCCTTCCAGCACTCAGGGAACCGTCCAGACGCCAAACAGGCGTTGTACAGCTGCCTGAGGCGAGGCTCGAGGTGCCCGAGGAGCGACAGCACCCGGACTGGTATTCCGTCCGGGCCGGGGGGCCGTGGAACGAATCCGCGCCACAGCTGCTCCCACTTCCGTCTCCGTCACGGGCGGAACACTCTCGTCGTCAGCCTCCCGGTCTTGTTCTGGCGAGGCCATGACCGGGGGCGTGTGTTCCGACTGCCGTGGAAACAGCTCCTCGACCACCCTACAGAGGAAGTCGGGCTGGAGGGTCTCGGTGAGGGGGGGGCCCTGCGCGCGAAGCTTGTTCAGTGACGCGCGATACGGGCGACTCCAGAGGTCACGGTCGAGACCGTCCAGCATCTCCTGCCAACTCGCATCCTTGGCGGCTCGGATGGCCAGCCGAAAGGCCGTCCGCGCATCGCGAGACGCCTCGTACAGCTGGCCCTCCCGCTCAGCGTCGCGGTGACGCCGCCGGCTGCGGGTGTAGGACCTTCGGGCTCTGATACATGCCGCACGAAGGTCCGCCAATCTTGGGGACCACCAGTAGACCCCCTGCCTCGAAGGTAGACGCCGCCGCACTCTGGGCATGGCCGCATCGCAGATCTGCGTTAACGCACTGCGGATGCGGACAGCCTCGGCGTCCACCCCGTCCGCTGGGGGCGGTGAGGACAGCCACGTGTGAACGATGGCCGCCTCCGCCAGTAGGTCCCTGTCAAGACGACCCACAGCCCACCGCGGAAACGCGGGAGCTCCGTCCGCCCTGTGACCCCTACTGGGGTCCCGGAGAGGGGAGACCTCCATCCGGATGTACCGGTGGTCCGATAGGGTCTCCGCCTCCTCCAGGACACTCCAGTTCCTCACCCGTGGTGCAACAGCGGGGCTAGCGAACGACAAGTCCACTATCGACCCGCCCTGCTGCCGCACACACGTGTTCACTGAGCCCCTGTTAAGAACACAGAGGCCCAGTGAAGCCGCCCACTCGATGACTGCCCGCCCGCGGTCGTCCGTCATAGGGGACCCCCACGCCGTGGATTTGGCGTTGAAGTCCCCCAGAACCAGGACGAGGCCCGGTGCCAGTCGCCGTATCGAGGCCTCCAAGTTGGTGAGGGAGGCCCCGAAATCGTCCATTCTCCTGGCAAGGGAGAGGTATACGCTGTAGAGCGTGACCCCTCCCCACTCCGCCGCGATAAATTCCTCGCCCCTATCCAAAAGAGACAAGGACGGGAAGTGCCGCTGCGTAGAGACGACGATTGCCGCAGTACCGTTTCAGCTGACCACCCAATTGGGGCGATCAGGCACGCAGTACGGTTCCGCGACTACGGCTGCACCAATCGACTACTCCGCCATGGATTGCAGGAGTAAATCCTGCGCACCGGCGGAGTGGTTGGTGTTGGCTTGCAAGAGGTGGTGCATGGATGGTGTAGCCATTAACGGGCTGTATCCACGACCTCCCCCTCGCCGGCGGGCGATCGGACCACGCTTGGAGCGGCAGCGGCCGTGGTCGGAGGGCCGCCCCGCCCCTTTGGAGCCGAAGCTGGAGGTTTGCACGCCCCAGAGCCCATGCGGTGCTTGGCGGGCTTATTGCCCGCCGCACACGCGGGACAGTGGGGCGGGTCGGCGCAAGATGCCGCCACGTGCCCGGTTTGACCGCAGCGGAAACACAGTCCGCCGCAGTCGAAGCAATTGGTGCACGTCAGTCGAGTATGTCCGACCGCCATGCACTTATAGCACCTCGCAGGCCGGTGCTCAAGCACGGTCACCCGCGCCGAGCTCCAGCCCACGAGGAGCCTGCCTGAGCCGGCCAGTTGCCTGACCGACTCCACCGGGCGGTTTGAACCTCCTCTACAGTGGAAGAAAAAAAAAAAATTGTCTACTAGATACTATACTACGTTTTATTTGGCTCCTACAATTTAGTTATATTAATTTTTTTCTAAGTGATAAGTTATTATAGATTTAAAACTTAATAGAAATTAGTAGTGACACATTTTATTAATGTTAATAATAAATTATTAATTATAATATAAAAAAATATATAATTATTAATTATATTAATAAATACTGTAATTTTACGATTTTACGATGACTGTGCAAAACTCAGAATAGAGATTCTCTATAGTGCAAACATATTATCATCGATAACAAGCATCAGGTACCGGTGAATCGCCCACATGGCGTTATACATGTACGGGGCAGGTTATGGGGTTACAGCCCGTCCCTTTCGTCACCCTGGACGGATTGAGTGGAGTGACTATATCTACTATAACCTGTACACCAAAAAAAATGATGGACATATTAAATGTTAACATAACGGTCATCTGATAACGCGGGAAGACTAAAATATCAAGTCAGTGAACTTGTAAAGATATTACAAAATATAATTTATTTGTACCCGTAGATTATTATACAGCCCAATTTTCAATAAGTATTTAATGTATGAAGCATTGGTCCTAAATAAATTATGTTCGAACTAAATTATTGAAGGCTACAAAATGTTAACTGCTAGACCAGTAATATTTCTTTGTAAAGATTTTTGAGGGTAATATTTATTTTATTACTAAAATCGATAGTAGGGTTCGCTTATAAATGAATATTTATGATCTTTAACGTGTATATTATTTACGATTTAAACTGTATTCTCTTTCTAACTCATATAAATTTCAGTGTTAGGCGCAAACCTTATTATAATAGGAGCGAAATAGACCTACAGCGGGAGTAATCTGTCTTGAGTTTAGCATAAAACTTTGTCTCGAGTCTTCGTTCTCTCTACTTCTGCTTTCCTTGCTTTTATCTACATGCTTATATACTCGTAGTTGACTCTTACGCTTTTCAAGAGAAAGAAATAATCGTTTACGCACATTATGTTTAATATGCTACTATAGAAATAAAAAATAAATAGAAAATAGTTATCCGTGTGGTGACGGAGTAAGAATACAATTCACCACCCCCTATCTTACCCATGGGTGATCGTAAGAGACGACTAGATGATATAAAACGCCTAT
Organism: Lymantria monacha; assembly: GCA_905163515.2. Taxonomy (NCBI): domain Eukaryota; kingdom Metazoa; phylum Arthropoda; class Insecta; order Lepidoptera; family Erebidae; genus Lymantria; species Lymantria monacha. Next base: position 11,994,683 of record LR991092.1, on the reverse strand, counting down.
AACATCTATGCAAGAGAAGGGAAACTCAAAACAAAACACTATACCAACACGTTTGACCAACGCGGTAGCGGTTTTCCTTCCATTATGGAGGAGGCCCGAGCCCGACAGTGGGGCATATATGGGCTGTGATGATGATAACTATAGAAATCACCTTAATATTATTATTAAAATAACGTTGTTCTCACTTGTAAGTAATATTAGGCAAAAGTAACAACAATGCCTTTAATAAACAAAAGATTTAAAACATAACATTATTTATTTTATGCTCCATAAAATTCTTAAGCTTACATAATATATGCTTATATTATACGGGCGATTTTTTGGTGTGAAGTTGAACAATGTTTTACCCTCCAGTATTTTTTTCAAATACAATTTGAGTTCAATCTGAAATAATAATACGATCAATCAAAATAATTTGTTCTTAACAAACCGCAATTTATACTGATTGCAAGAAGTGTTATTATTATATTTTGTTAATTATTGTGTAAAACATAAATTAATATAATATATTTCGAGTTGTCACAAACAGTAAGTAGCTTTAGCAAGTTCACATCTTTGCTTTAGGTACTTACAAACACAATAAACTTGAAAGACAAATCTTATTCGATACAACGACACGACAATTAATTATTCATATCTAAGTAGGTGATTACCAAAACTAATTACAAGAATAACAATTACCTATCCATTGTACATGTGGTATAATTATAATAATGAAATATGAATATAATAATGGACATGTAGAAAGGTATCAGGTTGAAAGCCCTCAGTGCACACCCATAGTCCGGATAAACTTGTGAAAGCCATCTGCGGAATGTACAAATCAAGTGAGGATGGAATAATTATAAGAAGAAGACCACGGATCCCATTGTTGACATGCTGGCGTAAAGCAAGATTAAAAGTACTCATAAGCGTAGAGCATACCTGAGGACTGTGGTAAGTGTAAATAAAGAGAGAGGAGTATGTCAAGATTATGTAATGTGGAAAACCGTAGTCTCTGTCTGGCACTTTCATATTGTATATATCTATCATGTCTCCTATGTGTCTATATATATGTATAAATATAAATAATATGTATGTATAAATATAAATAATAGTAATAGTATATTTTAATCATTCATCATTCTCCTACTCTTATCCCAATTACTTGGGGTCGATACAATATGTATCTACTCTTTTTTCATAGTACATATTGTAAAAGTTATTGGCAATAGTTTTATGACCGGCCGCCTGCCAGACGTCAACCCTCCTTGGTAATGTAATTGTTGACCAAACGGCATCAGATGGAGTTGGCCCAGGTCGTTATAAAGCTCTTTGTCGTCTTTTACGACATCCACGAGCAAAGTAAGAAGTTGGTAATATTCGTAGCCGCTACCACACAGCAGTAATAGTAGATTCTACTCTAATAGTAGACTTTAATATAAATGCGAAAATGTTTGTTAATATGTTACGTATTCACGCTTTAACTACTTTATCAGATACCATAAAATTTTACATACATATTGTCAAAAGTAGTACCTTCCAAACATTCCTTTCAATATATTGATTCTGAATAGATAATGTAAGCTGCATCCTTTTTGTGTCATGCTAGAGTCCCGAAAGATTTTTTTTTGTTTTTGGCAGGCGTCCCGTTCTGGGTGACGAAAGGGTGGCGCATGGCCCCATATTTCACCCTATTCCCTCCTCATCGCCATTGGACCGGCCACTGCCATCGAATTCTTGACGTCCGTGGCCAGCGCGGTGGGTTACTCTTTTAGGTAACACTCCACGCTGACGCCCCGGCATGCTACCGAAGCGTTGCCCTCACGCAGTAGGCCTATCTGCGGGTGACGGACTGTTGCCCGGTCGAGCCACCCGAAAGCTCAGCTAGAACGGCATCAGGCGCAGATACTGTACACCCCTGTGCCATCCCATGCGCCGGTGGCGGAGCGTGTCACTAAAAGGAATTTCTTCTCGAACCCGCCCCGCCGCCTTTTTGGGCGAGATGAAATCTAATATCTGGTTATCTGAATTATCTTATTTTAATTATTTACAGTTTGATTGGTAGATAATGCCTAATTCTGCCTAATTTGTGCTTAACTAGTTGACTTAAAAAAAATGCAATATGAGTAATAATACATCTAATGTAAATATAATATTTCTGAACGTAAAATAAACTATTTTAAGTTAACGAATTTTATATATAAAGATATCAAAAAATGTGTACTATATTTTTATAGTATCATTTTATGACCCTCATCTTCTAAATGTAAGCACACAACATTATAGTTCGGCTATGAAGCTAGATTGCTAGTGCCGTTTGCCGGACATAGTGTCAGACTTCATCTGATATCATGAATTTCGTGGAGACAATAAAACCCAATAGAAAATATAGCCTAATAGAACTTACTATATGATCTGAATTTGAACCTTTTACGTCACAGTCAGCCGTTTCATATATATATATATATATATATATATATATATATATATCACTAAACCATAATTAGAAGATTTAAAACAGTTGTAATATTATAGATATATTTTAAAGTAACAGTTTGATATGTCAGAATAAATAATAATTTATACTACCAATAAATTTGATGAGGCTTTTTTTTGGTAGGCTATAATCTGGACACGCCGTCCGTTCCATCCGGAGCGACTGAAGGGCAGCGCGTGGCCCTATAACCCATCGTATTCCCTCCCAATTGCAATTGAGCCGGCCACTGGTACCGCTTCTTTGACATCTGTGGCCAGCCCGACGATTGTGATAGAACTAGGAGATTATTTAAAGTTTAAAAGTAGTAGATAAATATATGCCACGTTTTGCGTAGAAGCCATTACTTCCTCGGTCCAGCTTCGCACGGCCGTTGAGTATAAATAGCTAGATAACGTTTTCTTGTTCATATATCTTTCTTTAAGGGTACAAACCACTCAACGAGATAAAAAACTGTCCTTTCTTTTAAGTTGGACCAACTCGCACATAAATTTTATTAAGATGGATTGAGTAGCGTCCTAAATTCACGAATTGAGTATAAAACTTAAAAAATATATCTACTATCTTTGAAACTGGAATCTTTATAATATATTACATTTCAAAAGAAAATTAATAATGAAAAAATGTTTAATAATACGACTTCAATACACCTTTAGATAATAGTAGCGGTGAACGAAGTATGAATTCAATTTAGTACATCTTGCTTTCTTGCGAATGACGTAAAATAGTACTAAGGGATGAAAGCAGCTAACATCACTGCAAGAGAAGATTTCGAAATAAATACGAATACTTAACCCCTTTGATCAGCGACTAGTTTTAATGCTTTTTGTTAAGAGTAGATGAGTCACGTGTCCAATACTGGGATATATAGTCGGTTGTGAGGAAAAAGTAAAGAGGCAAGAAAATATATATAAATATATATATATATATTATACGCGAGAAATGTGACATTGTTATACTTACCACCCTTTTTATTTGAATAGCCACCCATCTTGCCAGCGACACGAGCGGTCGCACAGCGCACCATGACGAGAATTACCACTCCTGCCGGCATCGTGTTGCCTAAAATCAATCATTTATTATCAAAACATAAATAAAGATAAATTGACTACTTAGTGTCAGCTAAGATCTTTGGAGGCCCGAGGGGACAATGCAAAATCGGGCCACCCGTAATATCCTGCCGTAATTGTTGTTAAAAAGGTATTATGAATAATGTGATAACAATATTCCTTGTGGTGACGCAGTAAGAATACAATTCACCACCCACTATCTTACCCGTGTGTGATCGTACGAGTCGACTAAGGGATATAAAACGCATATAACATTTATGCGAGAGAAGGAAAACTCAAAACAAAACCCTATACCAACACGTCTGACTGGCGTGGTATAGTAGATCAATTTCCCTCCCATTGTGGAGGAGGCTCGAGCCCAACAGTGGAATGTGTGTGAGCTGAGATGATGATGATGATAGTGATAATATAGATTTAATATTATAATAAACCTCATTTACAAGTATCATTGATAAATACAAAAGAATAGAGCCCTAAAACTCGAAAAAAGCCTTTGAATAGGTATATGAATTAATTTCGATTGTATTGGGAAGTTGTTTACTGATGGTTTAAATCTTAAGGGTTTCCAAATCCAACGTCCTTGTCGAGATTTAGAGATCCCTATAAATCCTCTTATTGCTTCTTCAGTAAGTGTTGGGCATCTGTGCATGATACTGAGTGCAATTAATGTTCATCAATTATTTGTTTTACGAATCCTCTCCCGAGATTCAAGGCTATTTATTCCTTAGTGCGATTAGTCCATAAAAAATATTTCAAACATTTTACACAAATACCAAACAGAATTTATTAAAACAGATTTGAAATGGTAGTCATTTCCATTCCCTTAAGATAACAAATTACGTATTTACCGAAAAAGCACTTTCAAGTGACGGGAAGTTGCGGAAACATTAAATATAAAACCTTATTTTTTTATTTAATAACATTACGCCCTGATAGGAAAGTTGGCGATACTTTTAAGAGTGACTTGTATCTACGTAAACATATATAGTGAAAGCGACATAGATACTTGGATCATGACAAAATTATTTTTAATAATATTATTTTAAAATTTAAATTGTGTGCAAGCGAATGAAGATTAATGGCTATATAAAATTTCTTAAGAATAGGTATAAAAGATCCGTGTGGTGACGGAGTAAGAATACAATTCACCAGCCCCTATCTTACCCGTGAGTGACGACGTCTAAGTAAGAGACGACTAAGAGATATGAAACGCATATAACATTTATGCAAGAGAAGAAAACTCTAAATAAAACACTATACCAATACGTTTGACCAGCATGGTATAGTAGGTTAATTTCCCTCCCGTTATGAAGGAGGCTCGAGCGCATTAGTGGGACACATATATGAGTTGAGACCAAAGACTAAAAAAGTAAAATAAATCATTGTATATAAGGTACATATAAAGCGGTAAGAAAGTAAAATTATAAATAGCAAAATCTTAAAAGATAATCTTAAACACGTCTTTTATTAAAAATTATCTTTAAATTGAGCAAGCAACATCTTAACACGCTTCAATGGCATTCATCTTCATTTCCGCTTCACATATTCAACGGTATGTTCATTTGCTTATATCGGTAAGGTTACGTGCTCTCAACCGTTTTACGTTAATTCATCTCGTATTCAATCATTCCACAGACGTATTAACTCTAAGTGCAATCAATTGAAAGTCTCGATATAGCGGCGTCACTTAGCGAAACTAAAGTTATATTAATACGTGCACCTTTTACGTAATGATACATCTATGTATTGGAAACTTAATTATATTTAAATCATATAGATTTAAATGGTAAGGAAAGTTTTAAGTATCACTGTTGAAGGCTTCAAGGGTAAGGGAAGACCGAAAAAAAGACGGAGGGACTGCGTGAAGCATGACATGTATAGACAAGGAGTAATCACGGAGATGACGTCTTGTAAGGTTGTATAGAAGGAGAGGAGATATTGCGTCGACCCCAAGTAAATTGGGATAAGACCAGGTTGATTTAATGGATTTAAATCTATAAATATCGTGTGTTGCCAGATTAAAAATACAATTTATCACTCCTGGGCGCCGTAAAAGAATGTTAAGGGAAATGGTACACAAATAGCATCGATTGAATAGAAGGAAAATTAGACATAAAATAAAACCCTATGCCAACATATCTAACCGTGTGAGCTGGGTATATTATGTTAATTTCCCTCACATTGGGAAGGAGTCCGAGGCCAAAAGTGGGACTGAGATAATGATGATGATAATCAAATTTAATATTATTATTAAATCAGACTCTTCTCCACTTAAGGTAATTTATATATATAATATATATTATCTTCTCATTTCAGGTACACAAAACCCTTAAAATAAAGGTAAAGTTGCCTTTCGATTCTATATCGGGTTTGCCTTCTCGTGGCGTTAGTAATGAGACACTTGCCGGATAGAAAGGAGTGATGATAATTTCCATTCTAACTCTAAAAGCGCACAGGATATTACAAAATAAACTATTTTCTTCAAAAGAATACATAGATATTATTATATTGCTTTAATTTTTGCTTCAACGCCTACCGAGTAAAGCAATAATAACTTAAAGAATTAATTCTTCTATGCTACAGTTATGTCTCCCTTTATGGCGCCCTTGGTAAAGAATAATGTGTATAATGTGTTGTTATTCCGACACCACACGGAGCAATAACATCAATGAACTTACGTATAATGACCGCCATCTTGTCTAGACGAATGAAACTCGACCGATCCTTTATTTACATTGACGAGAGTATTGTCTCTTCATTGTGTCATCTTGCAGCATCTAAAAGCAAAAAATAGGCATTAATTTAAGAAAGATTGACTTGGCTGTACATCAAAGTAGTAAATTAATTTATATCAAAGGCATGACTTTAACTGTAACCGGCAGTCGTTCCGGTTAATTAGTTTATAGTACGTATGGGCTTCTTGCTGCCGAGAAGTTAATTAGTTCGACTTGGCTTCATATAAAACTATTCTACTAAGAAATCAAGGTAATATATTGAGACTCTTAAGGTCTCAATGCGTAATTTAAAATGACAGCTTTCATATGTGTAATACATGCGTATATAATAATATCAGAAATCATTATGTAAATAGCAGCAAGTAATTAAATGGCAACGGAATAATACTGGCACTGCTACTAATAAAGACACTATTAATAGTTAACTGTGAATGTATTTTATGTTTCAATTAATAGATGTTATACGTAGCGTCTCTTGTCTGAATGTCTAAATTATGTACAAGTGTAGACTAGCAGAGAAAGTAAAGACGAAATAAAATCCTGTACCAACACGTCAGTTCGGATTCCCTTCAGTTATAAAAGAGACTCAAGCCCAATAGTGGGACGTATGTGACCTGAAATAGTGGCGTGGCGGTGGTGAATAATATATCAAAACTTCTTTACTAGTGTTTTTTTTTTTATTAACCTCAAATGAATAATAAAGTACCTATTATTATTATTTTGCGGTGGCAGTGTTCTCTTTGAATAAGGCTCGTCACGAATATAAATATAGCCTTCCTTATCATTTTCATCATCAGTCTGTCCACGTCCACATGTTGAACATAAGGAGAATGTGGAGAGCACATGGGGTATAAGTTTTGGTAGGCGAGTTAACGATTGTAGTTGGTATTTTCCAGAAGAAAATTGCTATCTAAGAGATAACAGTTAAATTTTTATGACTCACATAAAAAAGTAAGAGGTGGTGGTGGTGACAGATTATATTTTTTTAGGCAAGCTATGGTCGGGACATAAGCAGTTCATTCCGTCCGGGGCGACTAAAGGCCGGCGCGACTCATAAACCAACGTATTCCCTCCATATCGCTATGGAGCTGATCATTTGTACCGAACCCTTGACGTCCGTGGAACAGATTGTATTCATAAACCCTCACCACACGGAGGTAGACGAAGAGGTCTTCGTTTACTCTTCAAGTTTTGCCTCAATTACTTATTAATGAAATTGGAATAAAACTGAGCAAAATCTAAGTTCACTAACTCATCGATTATTTATACACTCACGATAAGTACTTTTCGTCTTGTTATTCGGTACCAAGAAAGAAATAATAGCTGTCTCATATAGTTTGCTCAAGGGAATGTACGAATCCGTCCGATTCTTTTGTTATTGTACATTATATAGCTATACCGTAATGTACATAAGGGAGTATTAGTTCCCACTCTCATGTATGGCAGTGAAAGTTGGATTTGGCAGGGAAGACATGAAAGTAGCATAAATGCTGTAGAGATGAGAGCTCTTCGTAGTATGTGTGGTGTAAGTCTGAAAGATAAAATTAAAAATAGTGTTATAAGAGAGCGCTGTGGTATGAATGAAGAAGTAGTGACAAAGATAAAAAAGGGTATGCTGAGGTGGTTTGGACACGTGGAAAGAATGAGTGAAGAAAGGTTGACTAAACAAGTATACAAAGCGAGTGTGAGTGGGACGATTACAAGGGGAAGACCACGTCGTACTTTCCTGGATCAAATTGAAGATGTGTTAGTGAAAGGTCAGATTAAGAGTACGCGTAATCGTAGAGCATGCATGAAGACTGTGATGAGTGTGAATGAAGCGATGGAGGTATGTCAGGATCGTGGTTTGTGGCAATCCGTAGTCTCTGCCTACCCCTCTGGGAAACAGGCGTGAGGCTATGTATGTATGTATGTATGTAATAGAAAACTAGCAGTCAATTTTCGTTGGACAAAAAAGTTGGTTTCGTAGATCGTCGCTATGGACAATGATTTCAGGGTCATACGAGTATGACTTTTTTTTTACCATTTACAAGTTCATATTATCCAGGGATTAAAAGTTATTGAACTCACTATCGTTTAGCCATTTATGAGATGTTAAATAATGACGATGAATCGCTAAATATTAGGCAATATTTCGCTGCTATTTTCTGAATTTCACGCAATATGTTTTGTTTCTTTAAACTAATTATAAAAGAAACAAAACATACCTACTATAATCCATTAAATATAGCTTGATCTCTGTGGCAGTTGTCCCTAGTGTTTCACGGTTACGATATAGTCCGTCCGTTTTGTCGATATAATTCCATATTTTCTAAAGTTATTTGCTACTGCAATTGAAAAATAATGTATGAAAATATTATTGAATTTCAATCAAATGGATGAGTGAACCGATTATAAATGTAAAACAATCTATGAAAATCTTATTGAATTTAAATCAATGGATTTCATTTAATTTAAACTAAAGCTGTTAATTAATTCTTTTTATTATTCGAAAGGAATACATCCAAGTTCATCGTCTCTATTATCATCCTCGCTGGAGCATTCCTGTAGGTTGAGGATGAGTTCTTGGTCATAGATTATTTCATGAATAATCATGTTTATTTTAGAAAAGAAATATCTTTTTAATATAAATGAAATGGTCTTATTAATATTATAACTGATGTCTGAATACTAAATTAACACAATGTACTTATTTTATAGCGTAACCATGTGATTAATATAGGTAATATATTGGTTTTACTTGTTTTGTAAATAATTAATAAGGATGTTATCGATTTACATTTATCGATTGTCCCATCTCTATCTTATTCTCAGTCCAGTATGACCTTGTAATTGCGTAAGTATCATATTTTTATAAAATGGTTACTAAGTATTTTAAAACATATGAGGTACAAGTTTTGGTGTAAATATTTATATTTTTATATTCATAATTCAGTTGAGATATAACTGGCTCGTAAAGAATGAAAATATAGCCGATACGAAATAAAATTGTAAACAGGACACATTTCAAAATTACTTCATCGGTTTTGTAGCTATCTGTCACAGAGATCAAGCTATATTTTAAGAACTATAGTTAAAGGATTTGGAACAACGTTATAGCCTGTAGTAAAATAGTCTAATTAGACTAATATAGATCTAATTCCATTCATCCTTCCATAAATTAAATTATCGATGTTCTTTGATGTTCAGACAAGATCTACGCCTGTCGCTATTAATACCATAAGTACCACGCTTGCCAAGCGGGTTGGCGAAATGAGTATTCTACGACAAAACTGCTGCCTATTCTCCTAGTAATTACCCTCACCTAGTTTATTTACGAGAAATTAAAAGGTGGCATTACATTATATTCTTAACCCATCACTACACAGGAATGGACGGCTTTTGTGAGACAGCGACGGTTTTTGTAAAATATAATATCAACTCAAAAAGTAGATGTTTATTTGTATACTTGCGCACCCGGCAGACTTCATCCTGCCGGTAGTACCACATTATATTTTTGGTTTGTCAATTGTACAGCAAATAAAATTTAGTGACATACCGGCACCAGCGCTACTTACAGGATCCAATTGTGTTTTCAAACCATTTAAGAACACATTGCAATATAGACACATAAAATCATCTAAATCGATACAGCCGTTTAGGAGGAGTTACAGGACATTTCAAAAGTTACAGGTAGTCGTTAGATGCAAATAGAATTGGACCGTTTTAAGTGTCATTTTTGTAAGACTTACGTCCAACAGTGGACTTCTACAGGGTGATAAATAGATAGATGGGTAGGTAGGTACGTTATATAATAAAGTTCACAGAAAATCCACCCTAACGAATACAGAAATAATCAAAGCTTTTTCGATAACATCAATTTTCGTGAAATCAAGTGTAAATTACGTATTTGTATAAGTGATTAAAATCGGGACGTGGGCTTTCATTTGAAAAATACCGCACATTGAGTTTTACAGCAGGCTTGTATTTAAAATTGGTAGGGCAGGTTTATACATTAAGTCCTCCAGAATGCAAGGATATTTGTCTTAATGCGATGTGTGGTTTTTATAAAAAGACATACAGAAAGAATAGAAGAATTGAATTCGCAATGTAATTTAGAATATGTACAGCATATGTAAATACAAAAATTATAAAACTTTTGACAGAAGATATAGATATTTTTTGATATTCAAAATAACAACATTTATAGATCGAACATAAATTTCATTGGTTTTTCTTAGAGTTTTATCGTAAAACTTATTTCATAAACTTATTTCTTTATGGGGGAGTCCATGTTCAATAATGAACGAAATCCAAACAAACTACGCAAAAAGTAGATTGACGAAATAAAAGCTGCGGTAGGTGCATGGGCCAGAAAGATTAGGAACAGGAATGAAAGAGATAACTTGGCCCTTACCGAAAGGCAAACAAACGTTGTCATGGTATACTATTTTCTGATTTAAATTAATGTAAGGAAACTTGGCATTAAAGGCTCAAAGTCGCTCAGTGTGCTATGGAAAAGGCTCAGTATTTTTCTACGTGATAGAATCCGGATTACGGAAATCCGTAGAAGAACGAGTGTAACTGACATAGCCCGAAGAATTAGTACATTGAAGTGGCAATAGGCAGAACCATTGGGGAAGAAAGGTTCTCGAGTAGCGACCACCCTCCACTAGGTGGACTGACGACATTATCAAGGACGCAGGAAACCGCTGGATGCAGGTGGCGCGGGATCGTGTTGAATGGCATTCTCGTGGGGAGGCCTATGTCCAACAGTGGACGTTTACAGGCTGATGGATGGATAAAGAAACTTGTAAAAAAACTGCTAAATAAAAACTATTATTATTACTAACGTGTCTACTTGAGTGATTACAGAACAAAAATTTTTTTTTGGCGGTGCGCTACTGTGTGTTTACACCCGGCTAATCCGTCCGGGGCAACGGAAGAAGCGGTGCGCGATTCCGTAGACCCGCCCAATAACGTACCTATTGACACCGTGCGAGTGGGTTGCCGGAACCCGGTGTTTATCTTCGGTGGCCGCAGAACAAAATTATAAAAAAATGCCGATTCGATGACTTAAACAACTGAGGGATTAATTTGACTAATAAGAACAGCGAACTACAAAACCCTTAAATAAGTATGGTGGGTTATGAGGCCGATCAGAATGGATAGCGTGTCTCCAGACCATAGTCTGCAATAAAAAATAGAACTCACTACTTTGTAAGAAAATATATGTATTTGATATTTTGAATTAATTATAAGTTTTGTATTGTAAGATATCTTTAAATAATCTGCTACTGGATTGCCGTCTAGATTATTCACAATATTAGTCGCTTGGGAAACAAACGCCAGATATAATCTAAATGGAATATTCAGTGGTCTTGTTACAATTTACAATTTTGAGATAGAACAATCAAGATTAAAATGTCTATCCCATTTTGAATTGACATATACTCGTATACAAAGAAAATCAATTTAATTACACAATGCCTAACAGTCGTAGTACTCGTCCAGGGCGACGGAAGGGCGACCTGTGGCTCCATAACCTACCGTATTCCCTCCCCATCGCCATTGGGCCAGCCACTGGCACCGCTTCCTTGACACCCCTTACCTTACCGCTTTCCGTGGCCAGCCCGGCGCGATACATCTGTACCCTGGAAATTGATTGCGAAACCTCTGCGTAACAAATTTTTATTTGCCACGTGGAGTCCTTTATCACTATTTATAATTTATAACTATATAATAATAATAATAACTTTTATTTTCTCTCTCCCCCGATATTTTATTCATTGAAATAGCGGCACGATGCCTGATCGAGCATTAAAGCAAAACAACATGACATTGTGTAATCTTATTTAGTAACCCGCGCTTACCTTATTTCGGGCAAATATCTAGTAAAACATTATTGGTCTTGGCAGTTGTACATATCAGAGATCGCCAAATTCGATTGACATGGGTTAACGAGATTGTTGTCTAGATAAATGGTGAAATATAAAACTTGCATATGAAATATGTAAGTGTAATATGTTTATAAATATATTTATTTATTTATTATAAAACAATTTTTACATATTAATGGTACATAGCCCCACAAAGCCGTGTTATCAGTTTGACTGTGGGATCGAAGACTCTCTATATATATGATTATAATAAGACCTACGTAATAACTAAACAAATTTTAATTAATTTTAAACATACATACATGCACACCCATACACACTCCATCACACACACACACACACACACACACACACATATATACATATATAAGATACTAGTATCAATCGTGACAACATGATATTCTCATGATTGGTTCATGTATTTATTATTACTTATTTTTTTTCATGGCGGATGTTTACCGCCATATTATTTAAAAGGTAAGGTAGACCCTTTTTTACCCGACTGCGCAACGCAAAGGAGTGGTGGTATTGTGTTTATTAACAATCTATGTATGTATGTATAAACATACATACATACAATACAAACGTATACATACATACATACATATCATCACGCCATATCCCTTGCAGGGTAGGCAGAGAGAACAATATATGTTTGTATGTTCCTTTGAAGCACTATATAGACCAAACGCCTGGGCCGATTTGTATGATTCACACGTCTCCGGCGTCCGTCTCTCTTAATCCGGCGAGTGTCACTAAAGACATGACGTTAGTGAAAATTCAAAATGGCGACTACTGGACGCCATATTGTGAAAATGAAAAAAATTAAAGTCAACAAACTATATCAAGTGGGGTATCGTTAAATAGGTATTTAAAAATCATTTTTAGTTTTCTCACAACATTTTTCGATTCAACTGACCGTTTATAATCTATATTGATTTAAAGTTTCGTAACAACCTTTTTCACATACAGATCTTTAGACAGTAGAAATTTACGATCAAAAGACGAAAAAATCATATGACTGTGCGTGTGAATGTGGATGGACATATACTAAAGTATCTAGTAGGTATATTGGACTACCTAAAGTATCTAATGTCTGACGCGGTCGCCCATCTTCAACTTCTAACGATTTAGTACTCAACTTCAGTCGAAAAACTATATATTGTTAGATACCTACTTATTAATAAATAAAATAACTATAGCCACCTAGGTATTCATAACTAAAAAGTATGAAATAAAAAAAATAATTAAAAGAATCAAAAAACCCAACTGCGTAAAAAGTGAAACAAATTACGTACACAATAAAAAAAACTGAAAAGAAAAAAACAAGCACTTAGATGTCCGGTGGTCTAGAATTCTATAATATATTATTGAATGAATACTATTGCCGAAAATAATATATATATTTTAATAATGGAACATAACAACTGAACAGTCGAGATCCATTGAACACACAACAACTTTTTTTTTTTTTTTTTTTTTTTTTGGTGGGCTATGGGTGCGTCTCGCCCCGCCAAATCGGTCCGGGGTGACGGAGAAGGCGGCGCGTGATCCCATAGACCCACCGTAAAATCCTCTCTCTTCGCCGTGCGAGCGGACCACCGGTACCCGATCTTTGTCTTCGGTGGTCCGCTCGGCGGTTTACCCTCGCGGGTTCCTCTCGTCGACGCCCCGACAGATTTCGCCGTCGGGGCGTCGCCCTCACGCGGTGGCCTCGCGTCGGGTGACCGGACAATTCCCCGGTTCGATCACCCGAGGCCTGGGTTAGGGCGGCATCAGGCGCAGGTATTCGCGCCTGCGCCGCCCCGGCCGCTGGCGGCGGCCCGGGTCGCGGGAGTCCTCCCTGACTCGTTCCGCCGCCTCCTTCCGCGAGATGACAGCCTCGCAGAAGGCGGCGACCGCGTCCCAATTCCTGACGCTGTCGACCATCGCCCTCGCGACAGCCGGCAGTGACAGGTCGGCACCGATAATAGCGACGAGGTCGCGGCGCTGCCCGTCCCAGCCCGAGCATTCCTCGAGCGTATGTTGCGCCGTGTCCTCGTCACTACTGCAATGATGGCAGCCCGGAGTCCACTCCCTGTACACGACCGTGTGCAGGTATTTCCCGAAGCACCCGTGCCCCGTCAACACCTGCACCAGTCGGAAGGTGAGGACCCCGTGCCGCCGCTCCATCCATTTCATCAATACGGGCCGGAAGGCTTCGACGGTCACGATACCGTGTCTAGGCCTCTCCAGCCGCGTAACCCAACGGGCGATGACGTCTCGGCGGGCGTCCTCGCGCCAGGTGGCTATCTCGCTCAACGATGGGGAGCCACCCTCCTCGCGCACTGAGGTAACCCGCCGGTAGAGGTCGGAGAGCATCTCCGCCTCTAGGTCCCACGGGGGTGTCCCGGCCAATAGGCACGCCGCCTCTGTCGACACCGTGCAGTACCCGCGAATGGCTCTGACCGCCATGGCTCGCTGTGGCCTCCACAGAACCGCCCTGAGCTGGGCGTTCAGAGCCCTCGCCCACACGGGTGCGCCGTACATGGCCATCGAGCGGATGACCCCCGCATACAGCCGTCGGCCCTCGAAACTGGGTCCGCCCACATTCGGCATGAGCCGAGAAAGGGCGGACGCCGCGCCGACCAGCCGGGGCGCAATCTGTCGGAAATGCTCCCGGAACCACCATCGCCCGTCGAGCACCAGACCCAAGTACTTCATATGGGCCTGGATGTTGATCTGGATGGAGTCAACAACTGAACAGTCGGGATCCATTATTCGACAGCAAATCTAATTTTCAATGGATCCCAACTGTTCAGTTGTTATGTTCCATTATTAAAATATATATTATTTTCTGCAATAGTATTCATTCAATAATATATTATAGAATTCTAAACCACCGGACATCTAAGTGCTTGTTTTTTTCTTTTCAGTATTTTATTATGTACATAGTTTAGTTTGCTTTTTACGCAGTCGGGTTTTTGATTTGTTTAATTATTAATAAATACATATGTATATTACGACCTTCAAAATAGCTGATATATTGATCATGTCATTAATTGAACAATGCTTTTTTTGGCGGCAGGCTATGGAATGCTCACATATGAACCATGCTTGTCAGGTTTGATATAATTGAAGAACTTTCAGCGATGAACCTGTTTACATCCCATAATTAGATTTTATGATAACCTTCGGGAAAGAAAGCTGGTAAATTGTATTCTGACTCCGCGATCACAAACCTTCATTTCATCATCATCTCAGCTCATATATGTCCCACTGCTGGGGTCGAGCCTGATAATGGGAAGGAAATTGACCAACTACACCACGCTGATTAGACGTGTTGGTATAGGGATTCATTTCAAGTTTTCCTTCCCTTACATAAGTGTTTAAGTGTTATATGCATTTTATATTACTTAATCGTCTCTTACGATCACCCACGGGTAAGATGAGGGGGTGGTGCCTTGTATTCTTACTCCGTTACCAAACGGATAAAAAATTCATTTACCTGCTAGTTGTTATTAATTTTTGGAATAAATCTTGTGGTATCTCCTTCACTCGACAATTCCATTCAACTTATTGCGATAAAAAATATTGTACATCAAAATGTAACAAAGCAAGTTTGTCTTTAAGATATCTTTAATAGCTTTAACGTAACTAAAATTACGTAACTATAATTATCCGTGTGGGGACGGAGTAAGAATACAAATCACCATCCGCTATCTTAACCGTAGGTGATCGCAAGAGACGAGTAAGAGATGTAAAACGCATATAACATTTATGCAAGAGAAAAAAAAAACGAAATAAAACCCTATACCAACACGCCTGACCAGCTCGATATAGTAGGTCAATTGCCTTCCTATTATGGTGGAGACTCGAGCCTAATAGTGGGACATTTATGAACTGAGATGACGATGATGATGATGATGATGAATTGAATAAGAATTAGCAAAGTCACAAGACTTGACTAAAGTTGAATTATACTTTTAGATTGTTTAGTGACTGCACCATAGCCTAGTACCAAAAAGTGTTATATAAAAGATTAAACAATTAATACATCATCTTATTAAGCAGCTGTGTGGTAGCGGCTACGAATACTACCAACCCTTACTTTGCTCGCGGATGTCGTAAAAGACTACTAAGAGTCTTATAACGACCTGGGTCAACTCCATCTGATGCCGTTTGGTCAACAATTACATTCCCAAGGACGGTTGACGTCTAGCTGTCGGTCATAAAACTATTGCCAATAACTTTTACAATATGTACTATGAAAGAAGAGTATCGACCTCAAGTAATTGGGATAAGATTAGGAGAATGATGAATGATATCATCTTGTTGAGAATAAATCTATATCAACGATCGTTACGGATAAAGACCAATTATACAATAAAAAATACACCAATAGAATATGGTGATATGAAAAATACGAATAACAAAATATTTTATCCATCTCAGTTTAGTTAATTTACTTTTTATTCAATATAATAATTTAATTTCATTCTGACACCATAAGACGTTTCATTCGCTAATTCCAATTTACCCATTCAACTTATTTGATACAATTAAATCCTTACAAAATTCACATCGTTGTTTATAGTAAAGAACAAATCACCAACCCTTATTTTCTGCGAATTTTGTAAATGATGACTAAAGAATTGAAGCATGTTAGGTATTAAAAAAAGAGATAAAGTAAGTAATGCAAGAAATAGACAAAAAATGAAGGTGCAGGACATAACTCTTAAAATTAAAAGACAAAAGTGGAAACGGGCTGGGCACATGATAAGAGGTAAAGGTAAATGCAATAAAATAGTGACGCAGTGGTATCCAAGAGAGGGTATAAGAAAACAAGTCAGGCCAAAACAAAGATGAGAGGATGATATCAGGCAGGTGGCAGGAACAACTTGGAGTAGAGTGGCTGCAGAAAGGGTAGAATGAAGAAGATTAGAAGAGGCCTTTGCCACATAGCAAACGGGCAGACAAAAATGGAAGAAAAGTAGTGATATATGACCATAATTAAAACAACGGAAATAAAATAAAAAATACATATAATAACAGTTCAAGTATTATTCTAACATAGCTATAATTAATATTAGATTCACTGTAATTGTTTAGTCCGAATAAAAGGCTATTATTATTACTAAGGAATTAAATAGATAGTATCACTACAACTAAAGGGAAAATCGAAACACAGCCTTAATGCGAAACATCGTATCATATTCTCTGAATCCTTAGAAAATAGTTACCGACATCTATCTAAATATATCGATCACTGTGAAAAAATAACTTATACTAAGAAGTACTTTTCTAGCTGTATGATAGCGACTTCGAGTACTACCAACCCTTGCTTTGCTCGTGGGTGTCGTAAAAGACGACTAAGAGCCTTATAACGATCTAGGTCAACTCCATCTGATGCCGTTTGGTCAACAATAACATTCCCAAGGAGGGTTGACGTCTGGCAGGCAGCTGGTCATAAAATTATTGCTAATAACTTCTACAATATGTACTATGAAAGTAGAGTACATATTGTATCGACCCCAAGTAATTGGGATAAGAGTAGGAGAATGATGACTAAGGAGTGACGGGTTGAGAGCCCTCAGCGCTCACCCACAGTCCGGGTAAAGTTGTCATAGCCATCTGAGGCTAACAACTAAGACACACAAAATAAAAAAAATAAAAAAAACTAAGGAGTACTTTTCTGTAATAGAAAATTTTACCAAATTATAAAGTTCACACAACAACAAGGACTGGCCTCTATTATGAATAGCTTTTCTCCTGGCGTTCTCTTTAATTCACAATGCTATGAAACTCATCATTACCTCATTTCAGCCCTTAACTGCTGGACTCAAGCCTCCTCCACAGTGGAAGGATAAGTTGACCAACTATACCATGCTGATCATACGGAATGGTATAGTATTTTATCAGATTTCTGTGTTTTTTTTTCGTGTTTTCTGTATATCATATTCTTTAGTCATCTTTAATGGTACCCATGGACGAGAAAGGTAGTGGTAAATGGTATTTTTCTCAGTCAAAACACGGGTTAATTATTTACTACACTAATGGTCTATGGAATTATTTATCTTTGCAGTATTATCAGATTCTATTGTAGTTAATCAAATATAACATAGTACATATGTGATTGACGCTAAGTTTCAGAATCGTATTTCAAGAATCACAAGCTCTCATATGTTTGAATAGCCTTAAAGGAGAATAGTGAATATGGAACAACCCATCTATTGTCCACCTCAATACACTATTCATGAATTGTGAACATCGCCGTATACAATCACTTTAATATAGTTTTTAAGATAGATTGCCAATTTCATCAAACTTTAACGATGCACATTGAAAATCTCAAATCTTGAAAATTTTGCGTAAAATATTTATACTCAAATCAAACAGAACGAGGACAATTACTTCGCGGAGGAATGCCTATATACTATAACATATATCTATATACTAGCTTTCATCACCATCACCACAGCCCTATGTCCCACTGTTGGGCTCGGGCCTCCTCCGTAATGGGAAGTTAACCTACTATACGGCGCTGGTCAAACGTGTTGCTATAGAGTTTTGTTTCGAGTTTTCCTTCTCTTGCATAGATGTAATATGCGTTTTATATCCCTTAGTAGTCTCTTATGATCACCCACGGGTGATGAATTGTATTCTTACTCCGGCACCGCACGGATAATTATTCTAGCTTTATATCAGCATTATATCGTACTTTCATTTCTTATAAAAGACACAATAACGTAGACATTATTATTTGTGGTAGGACCACACTGTTGACTGTTTTCTGCCTACAGCCGCGGGCTGGTCCGTCCGGGGTAGTACCACACTCTCGCAGAAAATCAACGTCCTGTTATAACCATACAATGTATGCCAGCTTGATGACGTAGCTCTCAGCCCCCTTGCCGCTAAGACGCTAACCATTTGTGTCACATCAGCACCTTTAGTATGGAGCTTGACGCAGAGAGCCCAAGCGTCAGTCTTTACTTCGACTCCGTGAAGAACGGTTGTATCCAGGGTTCCCTTACCATATTGTCATAGTTCTTAATTTCTATTTTAATAAATATTTTAATCATTAATAATATCTTTTTTAAAACGACCTCGGCAAGGGACCCTATAACAGTCCGAACAATGGCAATCTGCTGTTGTGCTTCGTTCGGTGAGCGATAGAGCTGGCAGTCCAACTTTCTGGATGTATTTGTGGTTTTTATTGGTAGGCAGCAGCAATAACACTTACCATCAGGTGTACTACTAGCTCTTTTGCCACCATCATCAATAAAAAGGACACCACATGAATGTCAATCATCATTCTCCTACTCTCATCTCAATTACTTGGGGTCGATACAATATGTACTCTTCTTTCATAGTACATATGGTAAAAGTTATTGGCAATAGTTTTATGACCGGCCGCCTGCCAGACATCACTCCTCCTTGAGAATGTAATTGTTGACCAAACGGCATCAAATGGAGTTGGACCAGGCCGTTATAAAGCTCTTAGTCGTCTTTTACGACAACCACGAGTAAAGTAAGGGTTGATAGTATTCGTAGCCGCTACCACACAGCTATTCACATGAATATCAATATTAAATATATTGGCTAAATAGAATAAAATAATAGAAACCTCTATATTATAAGTTGACAATGTCCACAGTTGGACATAGGATGAATGAATATAAAGGATATTGTCGTGTTAGGGTCACACTTTTGACAATTTTCTGTCTACACCTATATGCCAGTCTGTCCGAAGTAGTTTCACGCTTTCGCAGGAAATCGACGACTAAGCATTGGGTAACGTGTTGTTGCGTTTGTTCGGTTGGTATGCGAGAGAGCCAGAATTCCAATTTTCACGTGGGTTTCGGTTGATAGGCAGTGGCCTAACTATAACCCTGGTATAGAAAAAAATCATGAACGGCAGTTATGCTTACCACCAGCAATAAAAAAGGAACTTCTCCTGAGACAACCTCCCCATAAATAGCATTGGATATAGATATAACACAATAATCTCCGTAGCTTGGAGATTATGGACAGGCTGTTTGGCGAACGCAGACGGTGTTATTAATTTTCCATTTGTATGGTGAACACTGGTTTTGACTCGGAAAAAAAGTGATGATACATTGTACTCTCAAACCGAGTTAGTTTGATCAAAAATAATGATAAAAACTACGAGTGTTTAAGTTTTATGAAAATCTTTTTATAATGCTTCTTTTTAATAAAAATTAAAGTATTTTTGCTAATGTATATTACTAATTTAAAGTATTTTTGCTAATGTATATTAGATTTGAATGACAGTATGAATTAATTTCTACATCAGTAATCTTATCACCCATAGTCGCTATCATAATTCTTTTACATACATACATACCATCACGCCATGTCCTTTGCAGGGTAGGCAGAGAGAACAGAGTGCCAGAGAACTCTATCCTTGCATACTTTACTCGCTTCCTCAACATTCATAATTCTCTTCATACACGCTCGCCGCTTTCGGAGACTCTTGACTCCACCTTCCTTCAGTACATGACCAATCTGGTCTAGGTAGATTAGTCTCGGTCTCCCCCGGTACCTACATCCTTCCACTTTCGCATTGCATTTCTTCTTAATCAGACGTTCGTTCGGCATTCTTTCCACATGTGGGAACCATCGGAGCATTCCCTTTCGCATCTTTACACCAATACTCTCTTTCATAACTACTCGCTCTCTTACGTCGTCGTTACAAATGCGATCGATCAGCCTAACTTCACAGATTTTCCGTAGAGATCGCATTTCGACCGCATTAATTTTACTTTCATACTCTTTTCTGCATACCCAACTCTCGCTTCCATGCAGTAATGTAATAATTCATTTACTTGGGTGTTTAATAAGAATATGCGGGTAATTATCACAAAATGGCTTTACATTAATTTATTGATTGATATATTTGATGACATTGATTTATTTCCATGTGGTGACTGAGTAAAAATACAATTCACGATCCTATCTTACCCATGGGTAATCGTAAGAGACGACTAAGGGATATAAAACGCATATAACATCTATGCAAGAGAAGGAAAACTCGAAACAAAAACCCTAGACCAACACGTCTGACCAGCGTGGTATAGTAGGTCAATATCTCTCTCAGTGGGTCATGTATGAGCTGAGATGATTATATATTTTGTCTAGATATATAGATAGCTGTCTATGTCTATCCATAAGTTTCTTACTGACTCAGATTTAGCACTTGGTCTATAATTTACATATTTATTTTGGACCAATGCAATGAGGCATTCATAAACTATTAGTATTCATAGCTATTAGTCTTGATATCAGGCGTGTCTCTAATATCGTCAATTTATTCCAATTTATATCAAAATGACAAACGCTTCATGCAAAAAATATATTTTATCGAAACAGATAGTTTCCATTGTATAGTGGGTTATAATAAATTCTTAGAGAATTATGACATAAATATACTGTATGTCAAAAGAAACATAAGAATCGGTATTGTCAGATTATTCGTAGAAATATTATTCTGTTTTTTTTCTATTGTTTATGGTGTCAAAAAACCAAGCATCACACCTGATGATAAGTGTTACTGCCGCCTATAGACCTTTGAAATACCAAGGGTATAACTTGGCCGCTGCCTATCAATACAAACCCCAAACCTAACCAGTTGAGAGTCCGGCTCTCTCACTATTGGACAATGGCCTTCCCAAAGAGTCATAAACGTTGTAATTGACACATTGGAAAAACGTGTTGCATCCCGTGGTTGGTGATATTAGTTTCGGAGAAGAATGAGGCTGCCCAATCCCTATAATCATTTTTATGACCCCTGCGAAAATCTAAAGGGGGCATTGGATGCATTATGTTCTTAAGAAGTCACCACACACAATACAGGAACACTTAATTAAAAAAGTAAAGCCATTAAACAACAAAAGAACATGGTCTTTAGCAACATTGCACTATCAAATATTATAACTTTGAAATGGCTTTTAAGTAATTACGCACGTTATTATGAATATGCGCATATTATTATTAAGATAATGCTTTGATGTTTACGCAAGGCCATCTAATCTTCGTTAATTTTATTACATATAATTAGTAAACTAGAAGTTATAGAAAGGAATAATTTAAGTATCTGATTGCCTCCTGTCTTCAGAAGCTCTGCAGTAATTGACTTATCTTCCATAACAGTCATGAGTTATTTGAGGGCCGTTTTAATCTCATGCAAGCTGACATTCGTATATATATATATATATATATATATATTTGGGGGGCATAGTCCGGAGCGTGCTCGTTCGCGTCCCCTGCCAGTCTAATTAGACTGCTAATCCGGCTCGATATGCGTACCGCAATGCGGGTTAGGGCGTCCCCCGGAGGCGACGCGTACCGACCCGCCCCCGTCGGTACGAACATCGGCAGTTGCGGCGATGGGGGCCGCCACCCATCACGCCTTGCCCAGTCAGGCGAGTCAAGGAGAGCAGAGTGCCGGGTGGGCACGTAGAATGTAAGAGGATGTGTGGAAGGTAAGTTGCACGAGCTGATATCCGTCATGGCGGACGAACAGCTAGACGTGCTCTGTGTAACAAAGACCAAGCGAAGGGGCAGCGACGCCTGCGATCTTCCTGGTGGCGGGATGGCTCTGTGGTCTGGTGTACCACAGAGCGATCGAGCCAGCATGGGGGTAGGAGTGCTGTTGTCCTCTCGCTTGGCCTCAGGTGTGAAGGATTACGGAATGTATGATCCCAGACTTCTTTGGGTCCGTATAAAACTAGGTGTCATCAAGGTATTCATGGTTGTAGCATATGCTCCCGTAGGATCCTCGGTGGCATCAGACCTAGAGAAGTTTTGGGACAATGTTAGGGAAGTTCTGGATATGGCAGAAACCAGTGAACGCGTGATTGTATGCGGAGATTTGAACGGATGGGTGGGGACCAAGCGTCCCGACTATGAGGACGTACTTGGTCCATTTGGTGATAAGAGAGTGAACGACGCAGGTAGGCTCATAGCGGATGCATACAGCATGGAGAGAAACCTTATTGTGTCAAACATATTTTTCCAACATAAGGACATCCATATGTATACATGGAAAAGGAATGAACAGAAAAGTATAATAGATTTAATTTTGGTAGACAGTCGCCTCCGAAGCAAAATATTGGACGCAAGAGCCTACAGGGGCCCCACAGTCGATACGGACCACTATCTCGTTATTGCGAGATTTAGTGGTCTGTTCAGAAAGTGGAGGCACTGGCGAGAGCGTGTCCACTTCGGAGGGCTTGAAAGAATAAAGGTTGAAAGGTTGCAAGAAGAGTAAGTAAGAGAAAAGTATGCAGAGGGTGTCCGAGAACGGCTGACGATGGCAAGCCAGCCGCAATCGGACATTGAAGAATGCTGGAGAGTATTGAAAGAGAGTATGGTAGATACAGCGAAAGAAGTATGTGGAAGTACAAAGAAGCATAGAAAAACAAATGGTGATGCATGGTGGGATGCGGAAGTGGCAGCTTCCGTAGAGCAAAAGAAGAAAGCGTGGCTGGACTCTGTCTCTTCTTTGAATCTGAATGACAGTATGACTGAACAGAAGAAAGAAATATATCAGCAATGTAAGAATGACACCAAGGCCTTAGTGAAAGAGAAACGAGATAGAGCAAGTATGAATGCAGAAGATAGGCTGACTAAAAACTTCGAGGGTAACACCAAACTCTTTTGGAGGGAGGTGAAGAAGTCTTGGGGTGATTGGTCAGCCTTCAGAATGAATAAAATAAGGTCTAAAGGTGGAGACATTCTTACACAAACACAAGACGTGTTAAGCCGATGGAGTGAATATTTTGGCGATATGTATGCGGATGCTATGGTTAGCGCCGGTGTTGCATGTGGTTTAGTAGATCAACATTCGACGACGGCGTCCTCCGATGGCATCAGTTTGGATGAAGTTGAATGGGCGATAAGAAGTTTGAAAAATGGTAAGGCAGCGGGCATTGATATGGTGTCTGCCGAGATGATCAAGCTTGGCGGCTCCTGTGTCTGGGAGGCGTTCCTGTTGCTCCTCAATTTATGTTGGAGCTCGGGAATGGTGCCCGGGGACTGGAATAGCGCAGTCATCGTGCCTTTGTTTAAAAACAAGGGTTCACGTTATGACTGCGCAAATTACAGAGCCATAAGCTTGACCAGTTTGGCAGCAAAAGTGTATGGTAAAATTATTGAAAGGAGAATGAGGATGGTGTCCGATGGTTTACTGTGTGAGACACAAGGAGGTTTCAGGAGTGGAAGGGGATGCATGGATCAAGTGTTCTCTCTGTGCAACATTGTGGAGAAGCATCTGGCTCTAGGTCAGAGGGTTTTCTGCAGTTTTGTGGATCTGGAGAGAGCATTTGACACGGTTGTACGAAAGGAACTTTGGGACATTTTACCGGAGTATGGTATTAACGGTAAACTGCTACAGGCTGTGCAGTCCAGTTACATGGGCTGTAGAGCCTGTGTGCGGCTGGATGATGGAATGTCGCCTTGGTTTGACGTCAATATCGGCGTTAAGCAGGGGTGCGTTCTGTCAGCCAGGCTGTTTATCATATATCTGGATAAATGTCTCCAAAAGTTGAACGATATGAATGTGGGAGTCCAGATGGGCGACTCAGTGGTCACTGCTCTGCTTTATGCAGATGATGCAGTCCTGCTGGCACAGTCAGCGACTGACCTGCAGACCCTAGTCGACACAATGACAGATGATTGTAAGAAAAGGGGTCTACGCGTGAATGTGAGCAAAATCAAAATAATGGTCTTTGAAAGAGATGAAACCAGAACAGATGTACGAGTAACAATAGGTAATGATGTACTAGAGCAAGTGGATGAATTTGTATATCTTGGATGTGGATTTAGCCGATATGGAAGGTACACCACTGATATAGAGCGAAGAGTGAATGCGGGAAATAGAGTGAACAGAGCGTTGGGGCAACTTCTCGGCAGCCACCACCTCAGCCAGAAGGCACGTGTAGCAATACATAACGCAGTGCTTGTCCCAACATTACTGTATGGAAGCGAGAGTTGGGTATGCAGAAAAGAGTATGAAAGTAAAATTAATGCGGTCGAAATGCGATCTCTGCGGAAAATCTGTGGAGTTAGGCTAACCGACCGCATTCGTAACGACGACGTAAGAGAGCGAGTAGGTATGAAGGAGAGTATTGGTGTAAAGATGCGAAAGGGAATGCTCCGATGGTTCGGACATGTGGAAAGAATGCCGAACGAACGTCTGGTTAAGAAGATATACAATGCGAAAGTGGAAGGTTGTAGGTACCGAGGGAGACCGAGACTAACCTACCTAGACCAGATCGGTCATGTACTGAAGGAAGGTGGAGTCAAGAGTCTCCGAAACCGGCGAGCGTGTATGAAGAGAATTATGAATATTGAGGAAGCGAGTGAAGTATGCAGAGAGTTCAGAGTTCTCTGGCACTCTGTTTTCTCTGCCTACCCTGCAAGGGATATGGCGTGATGATATGTATGTATGTATGTATATATACGAAATATATTGCATCGCAGCATATCTCGTCGTACAGACTTGGAGATTTGTTTATGTATTTGTCTGCTTTAATATTCAACTTACTTAAAAATTGCACTTTTACATTAGCTTAAGACCGCATAGAAAGTCTTTACGAACTGTGACTTCATCTTCAATTTACGAGTATATAAATATCAAATGGAGTCGTTAGATTTTGATGGCACACGACCGTTTTTACGTCACATTTTCGAGGAGTGCCTATAACGCGTTGATGGATGGATATGTGTAATAATATAATGACGAATATTTTTTTGGACATTCTCAGTTCTCACTGTAATTAATGCGTCGCTCATTGTAAAATCATACGATAGAGTATACTCTACTATATATAGTCTTACAAGACAGTTGGTTCCCCCCACCCGGCAGCAGCCGAAACGTATAAATAGCCGGCGCAAAGCGTGTAGCGTGTCATTCTCGCTATCGGATTCGGACCGGCTTTAACTACCTCCTGCCGTTATATTTAATTTAAATTCATGGTGTTATTTGTTCATTTGTCAGATTTCTTTATTAAAAGTGATTTTCCCTTAGCTAATATTATTCATCTTTTTAAAAAATTAAATCCACTTCTGGTTCGTAAAATCAGAAGTGGGATTACCACGCGTTTCAGTGTCGCTTTTGCTATCATTCCTGACATTAAGTTAAGTTACTCAGTAAGTGTTATTTTAATTCATTCACTTAAGTGCCATTTTAAATCATATCGCTAAACGTTTTATTTCTTTTGTTGGGACTACCGTCACTTTGTTAAAAAAAATGTCGGGTCGCTCATTTAAATCTAGACAAATGGACAAAGAATCGCACCGTTGATTTTGCTACTATACTTTTTCAAGTTAAGAGTACTGACTCTAACCAGTTTTCTACCTATGCCTAGTATGCGCTCCAAAGAATTACGGGCCGAAAAGAGTGTGAGAATCAGTTGGTGTTAAACAATACCGTGAAGTACGTCTCGGAGAAGCTCTCGGCATCGCGATCGCGTATCGTATCGATAGGTCGCGTCGTTCTCATGTTATTTCATTCCGGTTTAATCAAATCCGTACCAGACTACGTAGTTCGAAACGAAGGAGTAACCACAGTCGAAATCGAGATAGATTAACCCCCAGATCACCGTAAATTGGAGCGTTAACAGCGCTCTGATCACCGAGCCGAGCATCGTAGCGTCAAAGTCATAGTCGTTATAATTTTTCACCCTACGGTAACTGACAAGATTGTTGATGCCATCAGGTTGATCAACATCATGGTAAGGTTGAACCAAAGTTTTTATATTTCGAGGTCTGAGACAGATTTACATAATACAGACGACTGGTGCTCATAGGTTGATCATGTGAAATCTCTGAATAATTTGAGTGATCATGAATACCTTCGCCGAATAAGAAAGTAGACTTCTCTAAAAGAGAGTTTCACTTTAGACTATATTCGTTTATCTAATGAGTAACCAATGATCATTTGTGCTCAAGGACACGCAATATGGCGAATAACCTATGCGGTGTTTTTGTGAAAGTTTTGATGAATACTCTACGTAACCGCATATTACGCATTGTTCTTTATTTTCATCTACGAATTGTGGGTACTCTGCGATCGATTACTAACGACTATTGTGATTTATATTACTGACCCACACACCTAAGCATCTGATATCAATAATTTGAACTCAAATAACATGTCCTGATGGTAATCGTAGATCAAAACTTGATTTTGTACCAATGGTGTTCGAGCTCTGTTCCTTCTGTAAATATCTTGGACACAAAATGCATGTGTTTTACGACATATGTCTGAGGGATGTAGTTCGAATGTCGCAAAGATTACTTTGCTTTGACTACATTGGTTATTCTGTCAGTGTTAGTTAATTATAACATAAAAATTCTGGATTCTTAGTATTACTTCTAGTCAGGCATGACCGAGTCAGTTTTACAAGTTTTTAGATGTAGCATAACAGTCAGAATGGAGATGAAAACTTCCTCGTGACATTAATTTCAACTGACTTGCCCACACGAATGGCGTAGTGGTTGAGATATCGACCTGCCGTGCCAGTGTCGTGGATTTGACTTCCACGCATGACAATACTTTGTGTAGTTTGCTTATCACATAAAAAAAAAGTCCCTAGAGCTCCATCTCAGCTGATTTAATCATGAACAAAACCAGACATACCTTTTTCAATAATTCATAGCAACGTTTTAGGTCGCTTACCGGAGTTAAATGGTTATAAATTCGTTTTAATTATTATTGAATTTTTTTACTAAATTTTCTTTATTATGTCCAATATATTGAATCAACATCATGGATTGGGTAAGTGACATAGCAAGCTCCCTGCACTATATTGCACCAGGTATTCACAGGTAAAACGGCCAAGTTGATAGATATTGTCGTACAATGCTTAATATGCTACGAGTTGAGGTTGGAAACAAGGGAGTACAATGGTCAGAGATATTATGGGAGGTCCAACTGACCATTAGAAGATAGGACACCACCCGGTGTTCAGCATTGCAACTGCTCATTAGTGTAGAAACCGCAACACCTGTTATTAGATCTCTTGTAAGAGGTATTGCTTTTCAGGATTTCAGTTCCAGCAATTTTAATCAAGGAGTTCATGATGACACTAAGACGACTGCGCGCTGCTGGCAATTTGTCAGCGAATCAATTACGTCAAGACGCGTGAGTGTTTGAGAATAGACGTGAACCCCACACATACTCTGTGGGAGATCTTGTCTTAGTATGTAAGAATTCTCAGAGTACCGGCAAATTGAATTTAGGCATGTGCGGCCCGTGCAAGGTGATTACTGCATTGCCGCATCACCGAAACGAACTCTAGCTTTTGATAGGGTCGTATAGAAAAAGACCCACGCAGCCGCATATATTATGGTGCTGTGCCCGGTGAATGGACACTGAAAACTTGTGAAGTCTTCTTCCAAACTGGTGACTTACCATGATAATGTCATGCGAACCGCCTAAGTAGCATGCCTCTGAACATTATCATCTTAATTTTTCTGATGTCATGCTAACCGCCTTTGTAGCATGCCTCTGACATCACGTTATTTCAATAATGTCAAGCTAACCGCCTTTGTAGCATGCCTCTGACATCACGTTATTTCAATGATGTCATGCTAACCGCCTTTGTAGCATGCCTCTGACATCACGTTATTTCAATAATGTCAAGCTAACCGCCTTTGTAGCATGCCTCTGACATCACGTTATTTCAATAATGTCAAGCTAACCGCCTTTGTAGCATGCCTCTGACATCACGTTATTTCAATGATGTCATGCTAACCGCCTTTGTAGCATGCCTCTGACATCACGTTATTTCAATAATGTCAAGCTAACCGCCTTTGTAGCATGCCTCTGACATCACATTATTTCAATAATGTCAAGCTAACCGCCTTTGTAGCATGCCTCTGACATCACATTATTTCAATAATGTCATGCTAACCGCCTCTGTAGCAGTGCCTCTGACATCCATGTAACTAATAATTTTATTTTAACTTTCAGCACTATCCTTAAATTATATGTAAATATGCACATGGTGCCTTGTACGGTGATAGCTCCACCGCCCATGGCGTGATTAACTTTGTTTCATTTTTAGGAATGTCTAATTGAATTCATATAACTTATGTCTCTAAAGTAATTAGAACTTAGGTAACTTTTGTTACTATTCCAATTTAAATGTCACATCCTAATATTCTTGTCCATGATGCAAATTATCTAATGGATGTAGTTGCAAGTACATAGGCAATTGCATTGCGTTGTGTGCTTTCAGATAATCATAGCGATTCCTAGGATGATATTGAGGGGCTGGGTGGTAAAGGTGATCCACCCATTGGAAGACCAGCGGTCGAGGACGCCCCGCAATCAGGAACGGCCGTCTTACAAGACAGTTGGTTCCCCCCACCCGGCAGCAGCCGAAACGTATAAATAGCCGGCGCAAAGCGTGTAGCGTGTCATTCTCGCTATCGGATTCGGACCGGCTTTAACTACCTCCTGCCGTTATATTTAATTTAAATTCATGGTGTTATTTGTTCATTTGTCAGATTTCTTTATTAAAAGTGATTTTCCCTTAGCTAATATTATTCATCTTTTTAAAAAATTAAATCCACTTCTGGTTCGTAAAAATAGTTAAATCTAAGTATATTATCTTTATTGCTTATTGCCACTGCTCAGACGTCGATTTTCTACGAGAGTGGTAGTACCGCGGACGGACCGACCCGCGTATGTAGACAGAAAACTGTCAACAACATGAACCTACCACTATAATATGGAATTCATTCGCCATATTGTATGTTGTAATAGCATTCATTACTTAACCCAAACATTTTATAAATCTAAATCTCAACACAATTTATTTGAGTCCATCTATAAGATAGCTTGATTTAGGCTGACTTCATCTTTTGTTTGGCAACTTCTCCTGTTTTTTGTTTTGTAATTAATTTTTTTGCAAGTCCTAAGAGAAATACCAACATTTGTCGGGACTTCGTGAGGGTGAAATCTTGGTGTCATTTATGAAGACCGTTGTGGATTCCGACTTACAAGGGGTAACTGTGATGGGAATGTGTCGTGAAGGATTATTTCCAAGAAAAAAACTATCTAAATGTTTTATGTTAGTGACGTTTTTATTTTATATGTTTAAGTTTAATCCTCGAGGCCGTGTGGTAGCGGCTACGAATACTACCAACCCTTACTTTTCTCATGGATGACGTAAATAACTACTAAGAGCCTTATAACGACCTTTTTTTTTTTTTTTTTTTTTTTGTTTACGCTGTGGAAATGCTTTTGCGCACATCCCCCGCCAGTGACAGACGGGGGGGTGTGTGGGACTCGCCGGCCATGAGATTGACGGCCGGAATACCCACTAAAACCTAACAGCGGTCCCTTCCGCGCTTTTACGGGATGCCGGAGAGATCGTCTATTGACATTCTATCCCCGACACCCCTACGCTTAGCCATCTGGCCACGACCAGTCAGCCGTCAAGGCGGTGGGAGGAGGTGCGCGTAGCGGCGCCTCCCTCTCCCTGGTCGCCGCCGGCGGAGCGAGTTCGCAGACGCGAGTGCTTCGCGTTCTCGCTCCGCGGCCTCCTTTGCAGAGATGACTTCCTCGCAAAAGGAGGCCATCGACGTCCAGTGCCTGTCGCTGTCAAGCATCTTGTTGATGACGGTTGACAACGACAGGTCCGCTCCAATGACCGCCGACAGGTCGCGGCGCTGAGGCCCCCAGGCGGGACATACTTCCAGGGTGTGACGCGCATCATCGATTTGCGCGCCACACTCATGGCATCCAGGGGCCTCTTCACGTCCAATTCGGTGCAGGTACTTACCGAAGACCCCGTGTCCGGTAAGTACCTGCGTCAGCCTGAAGGACAGGTTGCCGTGCCTTCGTGTCGTCCAGCGGTGAAAGTGGGGCGCTACCGCCTCAACGGTCCCCCGTCCTGCTACGGGAGACTCTAGTTCCTCCCTCCACCGCTGGACTAGTGCCCTTTGAGCCGCTTCTTTCGCCCTGCTCAGTCCCCTCGTGGTGATGCGTTCACCATTTGCCCGCGCCGCAGCGCAGAACTGGTAGGCTTCCGCCTGAGCCCTAGCCTGAAGTGACCAGGGCGGATCGCCCGCCAACAATGTAGCTGCAGTCCAGGACACCGTACGGTACCCCCGTATTGTCCTCACCGCCATGGCCCTCTGCGCCTTGCGTAGTAAGGCTTTATTGGAGGCGGTGAGTGACTGCGACCAGATCGGCCTTATAACGACCTGGGCCAACTCTATCTGGTGCCGTTTGGTCAACAATTACATTCCCAAGAAGGGGTTGACGTCTGGCAGGCGGCCAATCATAAAACTATTGCCAATAACTTTTACAATATGTACTATGAAAGAAGAGTATTTATTGTATCGACCTCAAGTAATTGGGATAAGAGAGTAAGAGAATGATGAGTGATGAAGTTTAATCCTTAAATAGTTTCATTCTTTTTATTACTATAGAGCTTTAAAGTTTATACGTCAACACAACAATTTGTTGTAGGCAAAACAATGTTGCCTTTACCTTTAACCTACAGAAAGTGTTTCATTAACTAGTTTCAAACTTCTTGAGGTGATGAAATGTTAAATATACTTACTTATATGTATAGTTTTGCTTCGGTTAATATTAAAGCACGGCCCTATACCATTTTCTCAGTAATTCTCGGCTTTCCTACTAGCCTAACATTGCTCTTAACTTATTATATATTCATTATTCAAAAGCTGACGCTCATTATTCAAATTCATCTTTTTTGTCTATTTATAACTTCATTGTTCAATCTATGTTCCTTAATTTTTTCTTTCCTAACGGGAAAAATGCAAATCGCGAGCTTTTCGTAAGTAAAATACTATTACAAGCTAAGTCTGAATTTTCACATGACTCAAATTTATCATATTGTTTTATTCTACCTTTTTAGTAGACTAGCTTACAATTATCAAGCCCAATAAATATACCCTTACACTATTTAGGAACACTCATCATCATCATCATCATAATCTCAACTCATATAATTCCATTTCTGAGCGGAGGCTTCCTTCACAATATAAAAGAAATTAACCCAAGTAAGTTAGTTTCCTTCATAAACGCTGATCAGACTGATTGGTATAGAGATTTCTTTCTACTACATCATCATTCTTACTCTCCTACTTTTATCCCAATTACTTGAGGTCGACTCAATACTTATTCCTACATATTGCAAAAGTTATTGGTAATAGTTTTATGACCGGCCGCCTGCCTGACGTCAACCCTTCTTGGGAATGTTATTGTTGACCAAACGGCATCACGTGAAGTTGGCCCAGGTCGTTATAAGGCTTTTAGTCGTCTTTTACAACATCCACGAGTACAGTAAGGGTTGGTAGTATTCGTAGCCACTACCACACAGCAAAGATTTCTTTATATTACATAGATGTTAAATGTACATTACATTCCTTAATCCTATTCTACACCTTTTTTTTACGGTGGACTATGGATGTGTCTCGCCCCGCCAAATCGGTCCGGAGTGTCGGAAGAGGCGGCGCGTGACCCCATAGACCCATCCTGCAAACACCTCTCTTCGCCGTGCGAGCGGGCCACCGGTACCCGATCTTTGTCTTCGGTGGCCAATCTTCTACGATACCCTCGGACAAGATAAGTATACTGTTTTTTAATTCATCACAATGCAAGAGAAAAATAATCCATACGAAAATTTAACCATCCTATCCTAAGAAAACATAACCACGAAAGTTTTTGAGGGTGTATAGATGTTCCTTCCAATTATACAAAGTATCTATAGAACAGATTTGGATGAAATGCCACAGTATTATTATTATAATTGAATTTGGAAAGATCTTTTATAAAGTAAAGGCAAAATATAACGATGTTTGCTAAGTAATTTAGATTCATCTTTAAAGGAAGTATTTAGGTCGATCTCCAGTCAGTAGTTTAAATAAAGCTAACTTAGATAATATTAACATCCTTAATATTTGATAACTAATTCGCAAACAGTGATTAGAGCTATAATACTAACAACTCATGCCGACATAACATGGATTTATAGACTTTACATGTCGCTGAGAAATGTGTCACGTTTCATTTATTCATAATGGTTTATTCTCCATTGCTTCTAATTCATCGTAATCAAAGATAAAATCCAAATACATACACGACCTATTTCTCGAATGTACAAATAGGGTAGTCTTTATTATATGGAATTGTATAGGCTTCGATATTCTATACTAACTAGATTCTTCAGAATAGAATTTTGTCCCAAACAGATGACTTTATTCTGTATAATGTACATAATATATGTATTAAAAAAATTAAATATTTCATTCGCGTTTTTTGTTTAACTCAATATCCCACGTTAAGAAATAATATACTTTACAAACTTACATCTAACCACCACAAATAAACAAACTACAAACTAGACCCACAATACTTTTTTTGTGGATCACACAATGGAATCTGACGTTGTGATCACTCACAAAACTTGTTATGGGATGTCGCTACTTAGGTCACTATGCTATCTATGCTGTTACGTAATTTGTAGGTCTTAACTAGGTTAACACCTAGAATCAAGATGATAGAGAGTACTCCACGACAAGGACCAAACATCTTCATGATAAGTATGATTGGCGCGATTGTATGTACTCTCCGATGACAGGGTTTCATGAGAGATTTATAAGCCCAATATTAGTGACTTTATATTATCCGTGTGGTGACGGAGTAAGAATACAATTCACCACCCCCTATCTTACCCGTGGGTGATCGTAAGAGACGACTAAGGGATATAAAACGCATATAACATCTATGCAAGAGAAGGAAAACTCGAAACAAAACCCTATACCAACATATCTGACCAGCGCGGTATAGTAAGTAGGTTAATTTCCCTCCCATTACGGAGGAGGCTCGAGCCTAAGAGAGGGACATATATGGGCTGTGGTGATGGTGATGATGATGAATATTAGTGACTTCATCATTATTTTATTTATTGACCCAATATTTTTATAAACTAACACGTTTTTTTCCTTCACAGTTCAATGAAGCGATAATTATAAAATTTATCACGTACATAACTCTGAAATGTCAGCGATGTAAGCTGCAAGTACGATCTTTAGATCTCTATATAACAATAATTTGGTGTCCCTTTTATATCATAAATCCACATTAGAAAGGACGACAATACATCAATAACTTATAAAGAGATAATTTGGTGTTTTATAAAGCGCTTTTATAAAAGCGCGCCTATCGAGTTTTTATAGTATTTAATTATTATTGCCCTTGCAATATAATAATAATAAGATCTTCTTGCTGTGTGGTAGCGGCTACGAATACTAGCAACCCTTACTTTCCTCGTGGATGTCGTAAATGACGACTAAGAGCTTTAAATAGACCAGGTTAAATTCCACCTGATGCCGTTTGATCAACATTTATATTCCTACGGAGGGTTGACATCAGGCAGGAGACCGATCATAATACTATTGCGTCGACCTGTATGACCCTGTAATTGGGATAAAAGCAGGAGAATGGTGAATGACGAATAATAATTATCTGCTTTAGCCCATATACTGGTATATCAATTTAGGACGTAGGTTTTCTTCTACATAGGGGGATATATTTTATTCTCCTACTAGTGATTATAATAATCATTAATAATATTAACAAAAAACACAACATATAGTTAATTTATAATTTGTAATCTGACTAGTCTCTCCTGTTTAATACTTACTCATGTAAACGCTACTACAAAATTTTATTAATTAACCATAGTTATATATTAGAGGCTAAAACCACAAAATAGGTACCGTTTTAGCACAATGAAAAGCCTAAAAATAGGCATATCTTTACGACTTAACTCTAATTGTTAAAATTGTTAGAAACTAATCAAAATTATAATTCATTTACTATGTAGAAATCCTTAACATATATTCTTGTCAATCTTAAATTTTACCTTAATACAATATCAACCAACGGATCGGCACACTTTCACCACCAAGAAAATCACGTAAGAAATTCAGCATAGTACTACGAGTTTATATAAAATACTCCAAGGTCCGCTATCTTAGTTTAAAAACTAAAACATTATTTGCTTTATTGCTTTATTAGCTTTATAAAATTCTAAATTTCAAATCTGTATTATTTATTTTTAAAATATAAAATGATATTTTATTGATAACTATTTTTATTCTTATTTCATTGCAATAGGTCGTTTGACAATAAAGCTTAATTATGTGCTAACAACGATTTATAAACCTTTGCGTAATTATTAAAATTATCATACTAATCGGATTAAAGGTTCGCGAAGGCATTGAAAATTCATTCACTATGATTTTATGATTTAAAGGGATTTCATTAATTAATACTTCTTCTAATCATGATTTCTTAGACTAGACAAAGCGTGATAAATTTTAACTAGATAGATTATAATTTATATACGATCTTTTTTTTATATTGAGTAGATTATATATATTATATATATATATATATATATATATATATATATTATATATATATATATATATATATATATATATATATATATATATATATATATATATATATATATATATATATATATATATATATTATATTATATATATATATATATATATATATATATATATATATATATTTGTTTTATATTATATATATTAAAAAAAACACGATAATAAATGTTTAGTAATTTACCTTCCGTGTTAGTAACGACTGACAATAAATTTAAATAATATCAAACCAAATAATTCTAACTATATAAAGATACGTAAAAAGCTGTTATTAAACACAGTAATGCTCATTATTGGCACTATTCCCTTAGGTAATCAAAAATATCATAAATAAAACTCCTAAAAAATTATAACCGCGAAAGTTGATATGTGAATAATATTAACTTTTATATTGTTTTTTTTTTTATAATTAAAATTCAATGTAATAATAACAGCATACCATTAATATTAAATTAATCTTCCAACAACATAATTCAAATACAAACGATAATGGTGTCGAACTGGAAAAGCACTTGGCACTGCCGGAGATCACAATAGGTTCACTTCACATTTTCCATCCGGCGCTATCAAACGCAGCGATTCCGTTTGTTTCCATTGTGAGGTTGTGAAGTTAGATCGCGATGCAAGCGTCGGCGAGCGGAGCAAGCGGTAGTGATGACGGGGCGCGGTCCGGGAGAGAACTGCTCGACCCGACCCGGGAGCGCCCTTCCAAAGTACCTCGCCCGCCCGCCTCCGGCCTCTCACAATGCACGCTCTAAAACTCCTGTATTTTAACCCTTGTACAGACCTACGTAATTTTAGCATTTAACTCCCCGCTCACCAACACCTATATAAAAAAATCTTTACGGACTTTTACTCGAGTAAAATTCATATGGTGACATACTGAGATAATCTTAAGAATGAGCGACAAATTCACTTTAAGGTAGATAGCGTTATATGTTATATTTCATATTTTTATTAATAATGAAATTATTTTCCCACCCTATAATTAATATTAATTAGTATATTATGTGTTAGCAGTTGCCAGAAATTGAACACATAACTATGAGCCATATTTATTTCTAAATTAATATTTTATTAGTTAACATTCTTTTCAGATAATTTAGTTATTATACAAAGACGTAAACTTCCTTGGGACCAACAATACTTATTTTAGAGAATGTACAACTTTATGATTGAAATCATGTATCCCCTTTTCACCATCGCACGTTTAGACGAATTGACGGCTCCCATCTATCCATACATCGTAGACTTTCAATTTGTCGAAATATATTTTTACGTGATGTTTCATAGTACTTGAAATAAGGAAAATAATATCACTATCAATATTACATGTACAAATACATATAGAATACAAGCTAAAACAAGAATGAATAAATAATTTATTTTTAATAACTAACTAAAGCCAAAACTAATTAAAATTTCTGAGCTACAGCAATTCGCTACTTACCAATAGTGACATTTAAATCTGACTGCATATATGACAAGCGCCAGGAATTGGATTTCTTTCCAATTTTTTGTGCAAACTACAAATAATTTAAAATTAAATTATGTTAAAAAACATAAGGCCAAAATAGACCTAGCAAACTATAATTATTAATTAAGTTCAAAGCTACTTAGCTGTTTTGGTGCAGAGGTAAATTCATAAATGTCTGTAACTTGTTATGCCTATTAATATACCTATTTACTGTAATTACTCCAACATTTTTATTTTTAACACATGCATTTTTGCATATTTCCGTGTGGTGACGGAGTAAGAATACTATTCACCACCGCATATCTTACCCGTGGGTGATCGTACGAGACGACTAAGGAATATAAAACGCATATAACATCTATGTGAGAGAAGGAAAACTCGAAACAAAACCCTATACCAACACGTCTGACCAGTGCGGTATAATAGGTTAATTGCCCTCCCATCATGGAGGAGGCCCGAGCCCAACAGTGGGACATTTATGGGCTGTGATGAACACATGCATTTAGGATTCTATTTCCAATTCATCTTCTATTTATCGTCTCAGCTAATACGTCTTACTGCCAAACTCCTGCACAATAGTAGGGAAATTTATCTACTATGGTATTTTTGAGATTTCCTCTCTTGCATATATAGCACCTCTACATTATATCCTTTAGTCGTCTTTTACGACTTACACGAGCAAGAAACGAGATGGCGAACTGTATTCTCACTCCGTCACCACGAAAATTCATTCGTTTAATCATCTCCTTCTGTCACAGCAATGTTTGATTACATGCTTTCTTCATCTGTCTCATTGTTTATTTCCTTCAATTTTTCAAATGAAGTTCAGAAATGAGACAGTGAATTGATTTCTTACTCTAATACGACATGGAAAATTAGCAATCTTATTCAAACCAACTTCTCTTTAGTATATTAATTAAACTTATCAGAGATTACAGGGACATGACAATAGACAGTTAGCCGTAAGTATCAAATAAAACATTTATATTACTCTCTTATCATCATCATAATCACAGCTCATATACGTCCCACTGTTGGGCTCAAGCCTCTTCCGTAATGGAAGGGAAATTAACCTACTATACCACGCTAGTCAGACGTGTTGGTATAGGGTTTTATTTTCCTGCGCTTGCATAGATGTTGTATGCTTTTTATATCCCTTCGTCGTCTCAGACGATCACAGATGACGATGGGCAAGATAAATTGTATTCTTACTCCGTCACCACGCATAAAATTATTACTCTATTATTACTCTTCTATTGCGTACATAAATGAAAAGCATTGGGCTATATTTAGAAAAAGCTGATCTTTTTAATGATTCTATCCTAATAGGTGCGTATTTAAGTAATTAATAATCATCCTCATCATTAAGACCAATACTGAACTGTAATTACGTATTATATATAGCCCACATTTTGCTTTTGTATTAACGAAGAATAACTCAAGATAGTTTTCTATTAAACACTTACCAACACAGAAATATTTATCTATCAACGGTAACAACAAGACATGCGTGACAGCACTAAAGGTATCTGTAATCAAATTACCAAAAACAAAGTATTATATCTTCATATTTTTTGGAACGCAGTATTTTTATCTCACATTCTTTGGAACATTCCTTAGAAGCAACAATGAGAGCACTTATAAACTGCTACGCAAAAGTATCACGTTTGAACTCTATAGCAATCTCCTCTGGATTTCGTAATTAAGTGTGTATAAATGGTAAATTGTCTTAACCTTGCTTCATGTAATCACTGATAAAGAAAACATAATGAGAATTTAAAAAGAACTTATCGAATATGTATTCTGTGCCTCAGAGGGCACGTTAACACGGCATCTATAACATCGTGCTCCATTATCCCTCCTCTTTTAGGTTGAGAAGATTAGAAAAATGTAATTGAAGTACACTCTCATTATCTATAATATCTGGATGACCGAGGTTTGCTCGGTATTTTCTTTTTAGTGTGTTTTGGAGGATATATTTAAATATAATAAAAATAATTAATAAAATAATAAAAAAGGCAGAAAATAAAAAAGGGAAGCTAAGGATCCAAACCGAGCTCCAGTTTGTATGGTTTAGACTGCTCAATTTTCCAACTGAGGTGTGTATATTCTTAATGACAGCCTCAAAATTTACCTTCATGTTTTAATAGTTTACAGCCAACGAAAAATTAAATTTTTTGTTGCTTAAAAATACTGACAAAACAATATTTTCTATTAATTAAACCTAGCTAGATTGATTAATCGCCCCGGAACCTTACGTGCCAAATTTCATGAGAATCGTTGTAGCCGTCTCTAAGCTTGAAGAATGCAAGATATTGGTGAAGCTAGGGTAAGAATTTTTTTTTTTTTTTTATACAGGTAGCCTAAAAAAAATCGGGCGGGTGACTGGACCGGAGAATTAGTCCGTCACTCGCCGAGAGGCTGACTGCGTGAGGAAAGACCGACGTCCTCCCTGAGGGGGACATCGGTGAAGGAGAGGGTACCCCTAAGGGGGTATGCCGTCGGGCCGGCCACTGACGTCAAGTTCACGCTGCTCCAGTGGTCGATCCAACGACGAAGGCGAGGTGTCACGGGTGGGTTACGTGTGTGCGTGCTTACGCTCCTCTGTCACCCCGGACGGAGTGGTGTGAGGAGTGAGGAACGAGAAAAAAAAAATAGCCTAAAATGCCAAGTCGCAAGTGTCACCTTAAGGCACCGGGTGAAACTTCGCTTTCTCATTCTTTGCCTGCTGTTTATTTACATTTTGCCTCGCCTTCCAATCAAAGATGGACTATCTGCTGCGTGTTGTAATTTTATTTTTATTTTATTTATTGCATCAAAGAAACATACAGTATTATAAATAATTACAATAAGAAAAAAAATAAAATAATTAACACTGTCACCAATGAAGTTTCTAATATTCATTAAGAGATAAGTAATTAATAGAGATAAGTATTAGATGTTATGTAAAATAATATTATGTTATGTAATATTACGTGTAGCCGAAAAATATAAAAAGGTTTTATATGTGCATACAGTGGAAGATAGAAATAAAATTGCCAAGAAGCGAACAGTAGACTGAATAATTGCCGCCAGTATAACACTAAGTTAAAAGGTTCTCAAGTAGCTGGTTAAAGGTCAGCCAAGTTATAAAATACACTACAATACCTACGTAAGCAGAACTCGCTCGCATATTGTAGACACAATTTGTAGAAAATTATAATCTAAACTACAATACCTATATAATTAGATCCCGTATATCTTTACTAATATTATCAATGCGAAAGTAACTCTGTCTGTCTGTCGCTCTTTCACGCTAAAACTACTGAACCGATCTAAATGTAATTTGGTACACGAATAGTCTAGAATCGGACAAAGGACATAGGCTACTTTTTAATCCAAAAAAAAGGTTGTAAAAGGGGATGAAAAGTTGTAGTATCTTCATCGTTTTAGTGGAAGTATCTTCCTTTTTAAAGCCAGAAGTTAGAAACTTATTTTTAGGCTGTCGATTAAATATAAATAAATTTGACATTAAAATTTTGTAAAAAAATACCCTTAAGGGGTAAAATAAAAATAGGGGATGACAACTTTAGGAAAGTAACCTTTTACGCGGGCGAAGCCGCGGGCAGAAGTTAGTATCCCTATATAACTAGATTCAGATCCAAAGATTAAATTTGTAGAGATGTGCAAATAAAAATTGAGAGTAATGAGTAAATATCATTTTAATATTAAAATATAAAAAAAAAGTGGCCTAATATTATTATTTATTTTTTCATTTCAGCTCATATATGTCCCGCTGCTGAGCTCAAGCCTGCTCAGGAAGACAACGGGGAAACGGGTTGATATAAGAGTTTTATTTCATGTTTTCTTTCTCTTGCATATATGTATGTTATTTGCATATCGTATTCCTTAGTCGTCTATTATGACATCCACGGGCAAGTAAGAGAATGTTAAATTGTCTTCTTATATCGTCACCACACGGTAAGCTCCAAACTATATATGAAAACTAAAAACTATATATGATTTAAAACTATATATTATAAACGATAAAATCAAGACAGTGACACATCTTGGCACCTACATAATTGTTTTCACTAATATAGGGTAATTTGGAGGAACACAGGTCTACGAATATTTGATAGCGCGTACTACTTCTATAGAGTAAATAAATGGATAGATTATTAGCAGAAAATCTAGCCATTAACTGTATAGCCGTAAATACTCTCATAACATCCATGCAATTTAAAAATTCATGCTAAACCGTAACAGATTTAACTAGGATAGGTGAAGCTGTAAAAATTCAGTACCGAAAAACTTGTTGATAATGTTGTAATAAAAAAAATAAAAAGACAATTGTATTTAACGTAAGTACTATATTGCAACAATAAAAATCATAATGACATTGTTTTTTTTATGATACTATCTTCTGCTCGCGGCGCCCACCTAATAATAACTATCCCAAAGTTTAATTTTTATCCCTGGTATTATATAGCAATTTAAGACATTACCAAGATAAAATATTCTATATATTAATCAGAAAATGGTCTATCTATGCGTCAATTTTCATCCAGATTTGATTAACGATTTATGCGTGATTGAGAAACAAACAATCAAACATCTTCACAAACTTCCATTTTTATAATATTAGTACTCTAAAATAGTACCTATACCTATTTCCAAAATATATCATCATTTTGTACGACTCGAACAAAGCGCTGTGCAATTTTAAGTCAACATTAATTTGTGCAAGTGCCGCGAATATCCCTGAGAATGGTTTTTTAATTAAAAGTACAAACTTTTCAGACATTAAAAACAAAATACAAGGCTTAAGAGTGGACAATTTTTTAAGAGGAACAAAATTTACATTCTTTAATTGGATGTTTTACTGTTATTAGCTGCACGATATTACTTTGTACGTTCATTAATTATTACTGTTTTTGTGAATTTTACTTATTTTCTAATAGTTACATAAGAAAAAATAAGTGATAGTTAATGCAATTAATACAAAAAAAAATATATATTAAATTCATCACCGCAATTATCGTCATCGGTTGTAAAATGGAGGAAGACACTTCTTGACGCTGAAACTATTTAATGTTTCTGCACGCTATAGTCGGACCTCATACAATTTTCTCATTAAAGTGCCTTCGCCGACATGCATAATACAAAATACAATACAAAATCGTACAAAATAGTCCAATACCTCCTTTACCTAGTAGACCATCTATCTAAACTATTTTTAATTTTCCTTATGCCTATATAAAATTTTTCGATGACATCAGCTTTTATGCCGATAATTACTCATCTGTCCATCCGTATAACAGTCTAATAGTCACATAAGGGTTGAAAAGAATTAACAGACACCGAGAACTAATAAGTATATAATTCTTGTTGTTGAAATGAATGAGTGAAATAATTAAGCACAATGCCAGCTGATACAATTATACGATTTCACAGTCAGCTTCCAAACAAATTTCACAGTCCGCAAATTTAATACGTAAATAATCTATATCTACGTTGTTATTATAAAGCTGAAGAGTTTGTTTGAACGCTATAATAACAAACAAGTTCAACTGCTATGCATCTGATCCTGGTCATATTAAGTGGTCAGAAAACCAAATTTGTTTTAATTTGATTCATTATATCTACTACAATTTGTATATATATATATATATATATATATATATATATATATATATATATATATATATATATATATATATATATATATATTTCTAACTTTTAAAAAGTAAACAGAAATTAAGTTCCTACTAACACACTGAATTCTGTATGGCCGCCTCTCCAAGATGGCAGATTACATTTTGATTTCAACTTCTTTCATATGCTTATAAAATGAAAGGTTTTAAGAAGTAAGCAGTAATAAAGATTCATAAATCACATTAAATTCTATATGGTCGCCACTCCAAGATTAAGGCAAAGAAAACGGAATAAAAAATAATGACATCACACAAGTTCAATATGGCCGCCACTCTAAGATGGCGGCTTATATTTTTATGACAGTCCACTAAATATATGCACCAAAGGAAAGGACTTGAACGAAACGCAATAGTAATATAAAATGTTATATTCAACTATGTATTTTACAGAGTACAGAAAATAATTTACTAAAGTAGTTAATTTATTATCGCATAATGCTAATAAATTAACATGAAAATGTCTGTATATTTTTTTAAGCAAACTGTTATTTAGTTTGAAAAAAATATATTATATATTAATAATAATCTAATATCAAAATAAAAAAGAGTTTCGCACTACATTTTGCTGCTATTACGGTTAAATTTTTTTAGTTTTTTTTAATTTTGAAATAACATTATCTATCTAACAACATTATAACCAAACCAACAATTAAACATAATTAAATAATTTGAATATACTATAAGTATATCCACGAAGACCGAAGCCGCAGGCATCTGCTAGTTCATACAATGTCTAACCTAACCCATAAAATTTTTAACCATTTTTTTAAGGGATGCCAGAATCCACAATGATCACCATAGATGACAATGAGGTTTGACCTTCAAGTATTTCCGGCAAACGCTTTTAATTATCTTGGGAACCGCAACAAATTTAATTAGAAAAGTTAAACAGGAATAGTTGAACAAGATTGATTCCACTTCCCTCCTGTGCACTGCGTAAGACATGAAGCAAAATTGACTGTTCAGCCAATTAAACTACTCCAGACATGATTTACAAACTGTATAACATAAGGTCACGCTCGTTACGACGTTGATCGTATTCCTAGAGAACGTGATGTGCTGATGTTCGTACTCTTTGGCAAATGTTGAACATTAACTTAATAGCGACTACACCATTAGTTCAATGTAACCATTATGTTATGCCATAAAGCTATAAAATATAATACCTGTATAAAAGACGACTAAGAAATTTAAACAGATAAAGTGCGAGTGAAGTAATACTAGTAATTAAATCCTAAAAAAAATTCTTTCTCATTATGAAATTTGGCCGTTACCAATAGCAGGATGTATGCAGGCTGATGAAAAAAAAAGAAAACTGTTTTAATCCTCAACGTAAAAGGTGTTATAAGTTTGATGTACCTCTGTGTGTGTGTATCTGAGTGTATGTAACTAAGTGTATGTACTCTTAAGCAAATGGAGCAATTGTAATGTAATTCTTTTGTTAGAAAGCTGACGTGTTCGAGATGTCTCTTAGTTACAATTTATGTATATGCGTTCAGGCGTTTCAAGGCATCAGAATTTTTTTAAACTGCCGTAGAGATTTTATACTCCCAAGGGCTCTATTACTTTCAAATATATGTATGTATATTTCAAACATTTAATATTTGAAACACC
This sequence comes from Lymantria monacha, assembly GCA_905163515.2. Taxonomy (NCBI): domain Eukaryota; kingdom Metazoa; phylum Arthropoda; class Insecta; order Lepidoptera; family Erebidae; genus Lymantria; species Lymantria monacha. The sequence goes on along the minus strand of LR991092.1, from coordinate 11,950,267 downwards.
CATATATATGACGGTACTGCTGAGCGATTCTGATGTTGAAGTTTCAAAGTAGGAAGCTAAATACTGGATTATCTATAACTAAAACCATCAAATTTAAGCTTGTAGTGTTATGTCTTAACTAATTCTTTTTATTATAGCCTTTTTTCATTCGAAGGTTTTAAATTATTAAAAAAAAAATTGCTATTTTAATTAATATAATTTTAAATTAAACAATTTATAATCACGAGAGGAATAAAACTAAGTACTAGAGTAGATAAAAAATAACCACAGTCGTATTACAGTTTTATTACATATGTACTCGCTTAAATATCCAAAATTATTTGAAACCATATTATAACAAACAGCTAGTATAATACAGTAGCATATGGATGACCGGTTTTTTTTTTTAATTTGTGAATTGAGTCATTTGAGAAAATATATTTCAAATATCAAAGATTGTTAAAGAGTTTTGGAGTCTAATTAGATATAAATTACATACTGATGAAATATAAATACTTTTTATCTTATAGAAAAATGCTTTTAAAAATAAAATAAAAAGAATAAAAAAATAGAAAATATTTTTGTAAAGAATATTTTTCTCGCAAATAATTTGAAAAAAGGTAAAACTAAAAATCAAACCCGGGCTGTATATGTATTAACTGAACTCTTCGTTTTCCCAACCGAGTTATTTTTTTTAAGAATATGTTTGTACAATTTATTTACCTTTATATACTAATTGAAAGTTTTTATTACCTGAGAACACTGACAAAATGAGTTTTACTATAAACGAAATCTAAATCGATTTAGCGCCAGAATCTCCTGCATACTACATTTTATGTAAATCGTTGGCGCCGTTGCCGAGATTCTAAATATGTAGAAATGTATAATAATTGCTGGTTTTATGATATATAGATATTACAATATTAGTGTCTTGTAGACTATTTAGGATATCTTCAACGAAAATTAACCAAGTGTAAAATTGTGGACACGGTTGCAAAGTTTTATAAATTTCTTACACGCCATGTTTTATATTTAACAATAAACTGAACTTATTCTAGTCTTGTCTAGTGTTGCAAGCGGTCATTGACCGTTAGATAATAGACAGATTTACCACTCTTTATTAAATTGAGTCAGGAGCATCGAGTGAGTTCACATACATACATATGTGTTACGTCGCAGAATACAAGATATCTAGTATCAAGTTATTCAATTTCTTATACATTTTTTTTTGTTTTGACTGTTTGCTATGTTTCGTGTTCCTTAGCTTGTTTAATTCCTAACTACTTTTGTGACAACTATCGGGAAGAAATGGATAAAAATATTCCTGCGTATGTATCGAACCCATGGAACTGGCATGGAAGGGCGGTATCTTAACCACTACGCTGTATATAATATCATACTTATCGAACATGGCCGTCCTCCGCAATGAGAGAATAGAAACTATTATCCTAGGCTGTCCAGATAGAACAAAACCTTACAGAATCCTATGCGGTGGCATAGGATTTTGTTTAGAATGAAAGTAGATAGGGATTCAAGCAGCTAAAAACATGCAAGGTAACATCTTGCATGTTCCTTATCTGCTTTCATCCCTATATAATTTTGTAAAGACTATAGGAAAGAATGGATTGATGAACTATATCTTTACTTTGCCACCACGCTGGCAATATGATATTACATAATAACTTCACTAACAAAATAATTGACTATTCCAACAAATATTCAACCATTTCACGGAGTGACGAAGTAAAAATAAAATGTGTCAGCATCCTTTTTTCTCGGCTGGAGTACAAGCCGACTTCCGCCATTTTCGCCGTATGTAGGTACCTCACATACGGTGAAAACTTCATGGCAAGAAAAGTAATCGAAATAAAACCTCACGTCAAGTTGTCTGGCAAGAGTCGTATAATAAGCCAATTTCATTCCTATTTTGTGTCGGTAAGGGTCATGACCATCTATATTCTATAAGATGTGGATATACTCGTACATATAAGCTATAGAACAGATAGAAAAAAGACTTATTACATAACTGGTTTGTATCACAGATTTTATAGATTTAAGGCCAAACAATAATAGACTCGCTTTCTACTTCGTTTGTTACATGGAATTCAAAACGATATGTATAAATATGTATACACCCGTATTGCAACTCTAATTATACTTTTAGACACAAACATGTTCATCTAAAAAAGACCTCAAATCCTCTAGTTAAAGTAATGAAATAAAACCTTATGAGTTTTAACATAAATATGCTTTTGTTTTGTGGTGGGCTATGGACGTGGTCGCGTCCCGCCAAATCGGTCCGGAGCAACGGAAGAGGCGGCGCGCAACCTCATAGACCCACCTTGTAAACACCTCTCTTCACCGTGCGAGCGGGCCACCGGTACCCGATCTTTGTCATCGGTGGCAAAATAAATATGCTTAATGCTGTATTCCCTATATTTTATTACTACTTCAAATTTTTTGGTATAAAACTTTATATAATTTTACAATGAGTAACAGTTAACAAACTTTAAGAAACTGGTGCTACAAAATTCATTCGATTAGAGTTTTTAAACGTAATTTATGTTTGTTTCTTGGCAAACTATAATCATGCTTGTGCTCATAACTCAGTGAATAATAACATAACAAAATTTGACTAAATATTACAACCATCCGCTTAACTATAAGTTTCGTCTCGTCATCTAAACTACTATTACATTCAATAAATGGTTGGTGCGTTGGTTGGTGGTAACTGGAACAGATCGTTATGCTTGTTTCTTATTTGGACTTTGCGATGCTTATAACCAGTGAGTTACCAGTGCTGCTTCTGAACGACAAAAGAAATAAAATTTATACACTACTAGCAGACCCGGCCACGCGTTGCTGTGGCTAAGGTAGCCTCAGTAACGCTTGGTGGTTATGCTAATAACTTGTAGCTTATATGAAACGTTTGTAAGTTTAACATAGCGCCATCTATTAAATACTTACTCAACCCAGTCAACAGATGCCGCCATCTGTTAGAATCGTTTGGAGATAACAGATAATTGTGTTTGTCAAATAATAGACAAATAATTTGCAATAAAATAATAGTGCGGCTATAAATTGAGATGGAAGCTATCCTATCTTTTAAGTTGGTTCAAATTACGCATGCTGTGCAAATTTGATTAAAATCGGTTAAGTACTTTAGGAGTCCATCGCAGACAAACAACGTGACGCGTAATTTATATATATTAAGATTTCACCTTTGAGTATAATAATTAAGAGAAAAATACCAATTTAAATATGTTCATATATCTATTGGAATTGTAAATAACAACACAAACAATACATGATGCAAATGCCTAAATATAGTAATTATGATAACGACAAAGTTATGATGATTTAACAATGGGTAAAGATAAGGCCAAACAAAATTCTATTTGTTCGGTTTAGTTATTGGAGTTTACTCCTTAAGAATCGATTTTCATATAAGGTGCCCGGTATGAGAAAAATTTGAGGAGTAAAATCTAGTGATCGAATGACCTCGTTACGTTTTGGTGCGCAACCTATTCTGCGCACCTTTCACTTTCTGACGTGAGATAATACTTCACTGAGCAGTTTTAATAAATGTATATAAAAATATATATCTATATATTATATTATTTTTAGTCAAATGAGCTTTTTTTGCGCCTGTTTTGATAATCGTACTTAAGGAGTAAACTCCAGTCGTGCATCAGAGCTGACACACACAATTTTTTTTTTAAAGATTCCATTTATTTTACCGAGATAAATTATACTACCTACATACTCACAAACACTGCGCACAGTAGACTTGAATACAGTGTGATGCCTTAAAAAAAAGTGGTACCTCATTTTTATGATTATTGAGTGATCGTCGCGGTACTTAATCAAACTGTCTTGGCCTTTCCTCTTTAGCTTTTTGGCAATTCCACGCACATTTAGCCGCCTTTAGTAATACATTTTTTACAATCTTTTATTTAGCTTGTTTGCTGTTGGCAAGTTATTCCTGATTTGATATACTTCCAAACTTTCGAACGTGACCATGAGCGCTCAAAAGTTTTATTTTACATGTGTAATATTGGTGTAAATATCATAAATCATTAAGTTAACCATTTCAAAATTTGCAAAACATTTTCCAACAACTTCTTATAATCTTACGCCTCTATAAGTTAGCATGCTTATGCAATATTAATAATCATATAATACACAAAAATTTAAGAATTTTATAATATTCGCAATATGTGTATTATCGAGCTAATATTCGCCGTGCGTTTCGCGCTAATGAAATTATACTGAAAAACTCAAGAAGATGAGTTTTAAAATGACCATTATATAAATGAAATTAATAATCTTGAGAAAAATTTGCGTGTTCAATCTTAAGAAAAAAAATTACAGATATAAAAACGAGAGAGAAAGAGATTGCTTTGACCATCATCATTAAAAACATTTTTGTTAAAAATAAATGAAAAAGTAACAAAGACAGACTATAAAGTAATACTATTAAATTATACTATTCAGACTATAAAGTAAGACTTAAATAAATTTAAAAATAAATATATACTTTTGTAAGATAAATACTATTCTTAAATGAAAATAAATTAATAAATTTTGAAAACTTGGTTCCATACTTTGGTAATTTTTTAATTTATTAATCTATGCCGCTTGACATGATGTTGTAAAACAAGGCGGGAAACAGTAGCCATAAACGTTAACAAACCAAGCAAAATGTTGAATAAATGATATTTTGCCGCCTGACCTTCACAAGATATTACGGCAAGGACTAAGCAAGCGTAGGTATATACACACCTAAAGGACACTAGGCTGTGCCTAACAGTGGACATTGATGGGTTGATAGATGGCTGGAAAAACACTATAAAAGAAAAAACCGTGTAAAGATTTTGTTAATATCATTGTAGAATGCGAGATTACTGTCCCTCAAGCCTTTCGTTTTCCAAGAACATAAGTCAAATATAAATTTAGTAATTCTGCCTATAAACTCCAAGATTAGTTCAAAGCCAAGTTTAATAGCTTGCTAGAATATATCTGCATACGTAAATGAATACATAAATAATGTGATAAATCTATGCAGGTAAATTTACCAAGCCTAAGCCTTTGGGACAAGTCTTGTTTTCTCTTAAATTATCTCGAATCCAAGTTCCCCGTTCAAGCCTCAGGTCGACTATAAGGTTTCAAAGAATGAAGCTATTTTCTTGTAGGTATCCTGTATTCTGAGTGATTCTAAATAAATAGTTTTTCGGCACGATCTCATGTTGAAGCTTTCCATATATATAATATATATATAAATTGATGTCGATTTTAATGTTTTAGGCAATCTTTAGGTTAGCCAAGCAATCAATATAATGTTTGGAAGCAATTGAGTCTAGGTAATTATTTTTCTAATTTTTAGCAATTTTGTATCACTAGTACTAGTATTTGATAAGATGAAAGTATGAAAATTTAAGAACTCTTTTAAGAGTTTTAAAAATATGTTGCACTCTCTATGTCGTGAAACATTGAGACGAGTAATGTAAAATTGCGATAATGATAGTATTCTTATAAAAAGTTTAACACTAAATGGGAATACAGATTTATTGTCAGACTCGAACACAGTCGTGTCCGTTTTAATTAGCGGTGAGGCAACTCAGCGTGTTTCGGTATAGAACAGGATAGCCATTAAGTACATTACAATAGGCAGAATCTTCACTATAAATATCCTGATATTGCCGTTTGACTCAAACTTTATTTGGAATTTATCTATAATTTGTCACCCAGACCATGTCGTATCGCAGTCCTTTAAGCCTCTCAACTTACATCGTCCTATCAGATTATTTGCGGCCCTGACCGAAATATGCTTAAAATGTATTTTTTATATAGACACGTATCTTTTTAAAAAATATTACATTAGTAAATGTTATCAAGTAATTACTATCAGCTTTTGGTTAACTACACCGTAAGTTATTGAAAGGAGTAGGATTACGCTGTTGACAGTTCTCTGTCTGCAACCGCGGGTCGGTCCGTCCGGGGTAGTACCACACTCTCGCAGAAGATCGATGTATGAGTAATGGCAATGTGCTATTACGCTTCGTTCGGTGAGCGAGAGAGTTGGAAGCCCAATTGGGTGGGTTTGGGGTTTATATTGGTAGGCAGTGGCCTAGTTATGCCCTTGGTATTGCAAAGGTCCATGGGCGGCAGTGACACTTACCATCGGGTGTACTGCTTGCTCGTTTGCCACCACTAGAAATAAAAAAAAGTAACGCTGATGCACTCTGAGGCGTAGTAGCTACGCAATAGACTTTATTGCGAGTAGCGAACTGTTTACGATTCGTCCAACTACGACCTCTGCGTTCTACTTTATCAGATACAAACACTTCCTAGTCTTACTGAAGACGGTGGAGGTACGAGCCAATACAAGGTTACCTGTCTTTGAACTGATCACCGAAATCTGAGATTCGCTCCTGGTGGCCCGCTCAAATAACGGTAAGGGATATTACAGCCAGTTACGGAGCCACAACTAGTCCCTCCGCCTGCTGTTGCGGTTCGGGCAAGGTCTGACCTGGCCTAACATGGTGTCAAAAAAAAAATTTTCCCGCCGTTCTTTGACGGAGGGAAAATACTTGGTAGTATTCCCAGAAACACAACATCACTGCGTAGGAGCTTGTTACTAGATCTAAATAAATCGTGAGTTTTGTGTTTAAGACAATATGTGAGAAGACATTAATAAAGCATTTGAGGCTAATAAAAATGAATTTTTATAAAAAAGAATTTAATTTCAAGTAAGAAATAATTTTTCAGTAATAACGAATAAGTTAAGAACATTGAATATTCTTTTCTCAAACATGCTTGGAAATTTGAGCATTATTTTGACAACCTTCTTCGAGAAAAATCGACATTGCTGTAGTGACCAAATACATACATGAGCAGCGGCCGGCAAAAAATATATGAAAATCCATATCCGTCGTGTTTTAGCGGCCAAATAAATATATATATATATATATATATATATATATATATATATATATATATAAATTCATATCTGTGGTATATTTTAAAAATGGAACGATTTGTTACTTCAAAAAACCACCGACGACGACGGAGACGACTTATCAGAGACTTATTTAAATTTCGAACTCGCTTGAAAAAGAAAGCTGTTTAATAATGAAAAAAAAAGCAAATGAACCCTTAAAACCGCGTATCCACTTCGCGCTCCAAAAGGACGAACAGTAGCGCGCGTGCCGGCCGCGCAAAATGAATACCACTTTGGAACGCGCGCCAACATGTTCGTTGGTACGCTCGAACGTGGAGCTGGCCGTTCCATCTGTTGTCGGTTTTTTGCCGTGTATCAAACGTGGCGCGCGCGCCAGTTGAGACAGACACGAATGCATTTTGTGTGTTTGTTGCGTTCTAAACGCTGCGGCTGCTCTCATACGATGCCTGCATGATGAACGATCAAACACTGAAACAGTTGCCTCGCGCGCCAGGCGCGCTTAGTTTGTGGGTATCGACTTCGCGCTCCTGGCATGCGTTGCCATGAATGACCGCGCCAAGAGTGCGTTCCACTGTACGCGTTCCAAATATATGAACTATACAAACCAAGCGTGCCTGGCCTTTGGTTATCCATCGCTTCGAACGCAACAAACACACAAAATACTTTCGTTGCCGTCTCAACTGGCGCGCGCGCCACGTTTGATACGCGGCAAAAAACCGACAACAGATGGAACGAGCCGCTCCATGTGCGAGCGTTCCAACGAACACATTGGTGCCCGTTCCAAAGTGGTATCCATTTTGGCCGGAACGCGCGCCAATGTTCGTCCTTTTGGAGCGCGAAGTCGATACGCGGCTTTACGCGGCCGGAACGCGCGCCAATGTTCGTCCTTTTGGAGCGCGAAGTCGATACGCGGCTTTTAGCACGTGAAAAATGTTGTTCGTTGTTCGTCATGTATACAGTTCTACTTAATACTACTTAGTTTTAATTTCCGCGCATTATTTGAGAAAAGCATTATACAAGCCTTGGCCGCAACTAGGAATTGATGGATTTACACGTTCGTCCATCAATCCCTGCTTTGCTGGCCGCTGCAGTAATGTACTATTAAGTAACCAGGGTTATTATAATTTGACAATAAAACCATTTTTAAATAATTTCTTTATTTTTTTAAAATGGCAATTAGTTTAATAATTCTATTTCCGGATCCTTCTATCCGGTGTCCGCTAGCGACCTAGCAAAATATATTTTTTCATTAGATGCTTTGTACAAAGAGCCAAAAACTTTTCATATTATGGCGACTTTTTTAATAAAAACATCATGCAAATACCAGGATGACAAAAAGTAACGAAATTATCCTCCTAATTTTTTTCTTACCTGAAATTAAAATCACTGTTTTTAATTACACAAAGTAGCAATAGCAGAGTGGAAAACGAATAGACTACGCAAGAGTTTTGTGGTAAGATCTTGCGGCCCGTACCTCTACCTATTTGGAGATTCGTGAATATCGTAAAATGTCTGTGTTATCACTTTGAATTATAAACGTTTTATGTCGAATATTAGTCGTTTCGTGGAAGTTATATTTTGCTAAACTGGTTAAACTATAGAATCAAATCCAATATATTAAAGAAAAATAAAAAGCTGTTATATTTATGCGTTGTTATGTTTTTTTATTTATTTCTATAGCTATTTATTAATCAACTCATTTACTAGTAATGGTTTATATATTTCAGCGCTTTGTTCTAAACACAGCTTTTCTTTCTTCATAAGGCAAGTTAATAAGCGAACCCAGCTGTCGTTATGAAAATGTAAATGGGAAACTAACTGTATCTTATTAAATTAACTGCAAAGATGGCGACGACCGAGACTGACGTACCGTGCCAGTGTCATGGGTTCGATTCACAGAATAATATTTTGATTCACAGACTGTTGTTCTGAGTCTGGATGTAATTTGGCTTCATTAATTATATGTTTGTGTTGTCGCCATATACATGTATTATTTTCTTAGTGTAAGGTGTTGTTTTTAAAAATAAAAACAAGAAAAAAAACAAACGCTTTCATGGCGGCAAATTTGAATATGTACTAAATACAAGTATCATCATCAGCCTAACAACATTTAGTATTGAACATAGAGCCCCACTGCCAACAATATCATAATCGCCACCCTTGACAGGCAAGATATTATAGAATTCCCAGAAACGTGTTGCTGTCCCTTAGTAATTTTTTACGACTACCCCGAAAAAATAATGAGTAGCGATATATAATAAATACAATGAAATCGAGTTCTTCGAAAGTGGTCGGAATAATAATTATACAAAGCATGCTATATGGTGGCTACCAATACTGTCAGTATTGATCGTGAATGTCGTGAAATACACTTTTCATCGAGCTGGGTAAACTCCATCTGATGTCGTCTTATCAACAACAGCATCCTCAAAGAGAATTGACGTCAGCAGTCCACCAATTACCTACCTATAAAACTATTGCCATTTTTTTTTTGTAATATGTACAATGAAAGCAGAGTCGACTCTGAATAATTGGGATAAAAGCAGAACGACAGTGAAGACTAAAAGTGCTTACGAATTCACATATATAAAATTTCCCATTGGCTTCCATTCGATCGTTAACCTACATTCCAATGTATTTATTGACTTTTATGGTTATATATCCATTTCTATGAGTCGCGGAGACATATTTTACTGTTTCTAATATACTAGCTAATATAAAATACAAAAGGATTATTCTTCAAATCAATTCAAAATTTCTGTGTGGTGACGGAGTAAGAATACAATTCACCACTCCCTATCTTACCCACAAGGGATCATAAGAGACGACCAAGGTATAATAACATGCATATAACATCTATGCTATGAATTAAAACTCGAAACAAAAACTTATCAACATGTCTGACCAGCGTGATATAGTAAGTTTATTTCCCTTCCATTATGGAGGAGGCTCGAGCGCAACAGTAGGATATATAAGAGCTGAGATGATTCTTCCAAATAAATAAACTGTTTTATTTTTTTAACTTTATAATAACGTAGATGTAATATATATTGTTTACAAATATAAATACGTAGAATCGAAAGTACTTTTGAATTGAGTTTTAACATCGACTTTTATTTCCTAGAAGATAGGCTTATAATGAGCTAGCGAAGTTCAAATAGTGTTTCGAAAAGTGTAATACGTTTTGCAATATAATGTACAAATTGCAATTAAAATTCTTGGAACTGGATGCGGCTCTTATAACAGTTTATAGTATTTTTATCTTTTTTTATTAATCAATACTAATCTACAAAATAACATTGAAATCCATATCTTACTGGCATTTTGCTCCAGGACGTATATACCTATAACGTATGCCACATCAAGCGATTTAAAAAAAAAACTTAATTTTTTTTTTTAATGACAATTTTTGGCAGGCTATTGTCTGGACACACCCTGCCCGTCCTGCTTAGTGTTGCCCAAATGCTAGAATTTTGCGAGTCTCTCAAGTCCTACAACTCTCGCTGTAAGAATGACACAGAGTCACTTGTTTTGATAGAATTGAAAAATCCATATATTTAGAAATGAAAAATCACACTAAATTATTGAAATGCTATTGATCTAGTGGCACTAACTGTACAACTATAAATAATTAGATACCTATCATTAAACGGGAATGGGGCTATAATAACATGCATCAATCATGAGACTATTTAAAATAAGACCTAATTATTTCACCGTGTACTGATAATAAGAATAAAAAATGTTGACAATCCTTTCTCTGTCAAAGGAATTGGAAAATGCTGTCTAAGAAAACACTACGAGACTCTTGTAGCGAGTCTTGGTGTTGCATTTGGGCAACAGTAGTTATGTCCGGGGCGATGTAAGGGCGAGGTGTGTTCCCATAACCCACCGTCTCCCCTCCTCATCCCCATAAGGTCGACCACTGGTACCGATTCATATAGTCCTTGTATTGCGAAGGACTCCACAAACATGCTATTAACCAACATAAATTAGACCCACACACAGAACAATAATTTGTAAATTGCACTTGTCCTGCGTGGGATTCGACCCACGATACTTGGCATAGTAATTTATCTTAACTATTACGCTATCTATGCAGTCATCCAGATTATAAAATCAATTGAAGTAGATTCCTTCACATACGCTCAAGGCAAATACAAATATGAGACACTGCATATGTAGGTTTATGCATTACACATAGTTTTCAAACGTGATACGGCTTTGAGACGAGGTTTCTTACGGCAATGTTTTCAGAATGAGTAACATATGTTTATTTGACTAGATATTCCAGAAAGGTGTAGGGAAGGAATATATTTATACGCTCGAGGTTTGTGCCGCTTGGGCAGAGCAGCGTCGTGAACTCGTCGCAATCATCGGTGCCGACCTGACGCTGCCGACCATCGCCAGGGCGATAAAATGTTATATTCAACTATGTATTTTACAGAGTACAGAAAATAATTTACTAAAGTAGTTAATTTATTATCGCATAATGCTAATAAATTAACATGAAAATGTCTGTATATTTTTTTAAGCAAACTGTTATTTAGTTTGAAAAAAATATATTATATATTAATAATAATCTAATATCAAAATAAAAAAGAGTTTCGCACTACATTTTGCTGCTATTACGGTTAAATTTTTTTAGTTTTTTTTAATTTTGAAATAACATTATCTATCTAACAACATTATAACCAAACCAACAATTAAACATAATTAAATAATTTGAATATACTATAAGTATATCCACGAAGACCGAAGCCGCAGGCATCTGCTAGTTCATACAATGTCTAACCTAACCCATAAAATTTTTAACCATTTTTTTAAGGGATGCCAGAATCCACAATGATCACCATAGATGACAATGAGGTTTGACCTTCAAGTATTTCCGGCAAACGCTTTTAATTATCTTGGGAACCGCAACAAATTTAATTAGAAAAGTTAAACAGGAATAGTTGAACAAGATTGATTCCACTTCCCTCCTGTGCACTGCGTAAGACATGAAGCAAAATTGACTGTTCAGCCAATTAAACTACTCCAGACATGATTTACAAACTGTATAACATAAGGTCACGCTCGTTACGACGTTGATCGTATTCCTAGAGAACGTGATGTGCTGATGTTCGTACTCTTTGGCAAATGTTGAACATTAACTTAATAGCGACTACACCATTAGTTCAATGTAACCATTATGTTATGCCATAAAGCTATAAAATATAATACCTGTATAAAAGACGACTAAGAAATTTAAACAGATAAAGTGCGAGTGAAGTAATACTAGTAATTAAATCCTAAAAAAAATTCTTTCTCATTATGAAATTTGGCCGTTACCAATAGCAGGATGTATGCAGGCTGATGAAAAAAAAAGAAAACTGTTTTAATCCTCAACGTAAAAGGTGTTATAAGTTTGATGTACCTCTGTGTGTGTGTATCTGAGTGTATGTAGCTAAGTGTATGTACTCTTAAGCAAATGGAGCAATTGTAATGTAATTCTTTTGTTAGAAAGCTGACGTGTTCGAGATGTCTCTTAGTTACAATTTATGTATATGCGTTCAGGTGTTTCAAGGCATCAGAATTTTTTTAAACTGCCGTAGAGATTTTATACTCCCAAGGGCTCTATTACTTTCAAATATATGTATGTATATTTCAAATATCTAATATTTGAAACACCTATATATATGACGGTACTGCTGAGCGATTCTGATGTTGAAGTTTCAAAGTAGGAAGCTAAATACTGGATTATCTATAACTAAACCCATCAAATTTAAGCTTGTAGTTTTATATGTCTTAACTAATTCTTTTTATTATAGCCTTTTTTCATTCGAAGGTTTTAAATTATTAAAAAAAAATTGCTATTTTAATTAATATAATTTTAAATTAAACAATTTATAATCACGAGAGGAATAAAACTAAGTACTAAAGTAGATAAAAAATAACCACAGTCGTATTACAGTTTTATTACATATGTACTCGCTTAAATATCCAAAATTATTTGAAACCATATTATAACAAACAGCTAGCATAATACAGTAGCATATGGATGACCGGTTTTTTTTTTTAATTTGTGAATTGAGTTATTTGAGAAAATATATTTCAAATATCAAAGATTGTTAAAGAGTTTTGGAGTCTAATTAGATATAAATTACATACTGATGAAATATAAATACTTTTTATCTAATAGAAAATGCTTTTAAAAATAAAATATAAAGAATAAAAAAATAGAAAATATTTTTGTAAAGAATCTTTTTCTCGCAAATAATTTGAAAAAAGGTAAAACTAAAAATCAAACCCGGGCTGTATATGTATTAACGGAACTCTTCGTTTTCCCAACCGAGTTATTTTTTTTAAGAATATGTTTGTACAATTTATTTACCTTTATATACTAATTGAAAGTTTTTATTACCTGAGAACACTGACAAAATGAGTTTTACTATAAACGAAATCTAAATCGATTTAGCGCCAGAATCTCCTGCATACTACATTTTATGTAAATCGTTGGCGCCGTTGCCGAGATTCTAAATATGTAGAAATGTATAATAATTGCTGGTTTTATGATATATAGATATTACAATATTAGTGTCTTGTAGACTATTTAGGATATCTTCAACGAAAATTAACCAAGTGTAAAATTGTGGACACGGTTGCAAAGTTTTATAAATTTCTTACACGCCATGTTTTATATTTAACAATAAACTGAACTTATTCTAGTCTTGTCTAGCGTTGTAAGCGGTCATTGACCGTTAGATAATAGACAGATTTACCACTCTTTATTAAATTGAGTCAGGAGCATCGAGTGGGTTCACATACATACATATGTGTTACGTCGCAGAATACAAGATATCTAGTATCAAGTTATTCAATTTCTTATACATTTTTTTTTGTTTTGACTGTTTGCTATGTTTCGTGTTCCTTAGCTTGTTTAATTCCTAACTACTTTTGTGACAACTATCGGGAAGAAATGGATAAAAATATTCCTGCGTATGTATCGAACCCATGGAACTGGCATGGAAAGGCGGTATCTTAACCACTACGCTGTATATAATATCATACTTATCGAACATGGCCGTCCTCCGCAATGAGAGAATAGAAACTATTATCCTAGGCTGTCCAGATAGAACAAAACCTTACAGAATCCTATGAGGTAGCATAGGATTTTGTTTAGAATGAAAGTAGATAGGGATTCAAGCAGCTAAAAACATGCAAGGTAACATCTTGCATGTTCCTTATCTGCTTTCATCCCTATATAATTTTGTAAAGACTATATGAAAGAATGGATTGATGAACTATATCTTTACTTTGCCACCACGCTGGCAATATGATATTACATAATAACTTCACTAACAAAATAATTGACTATTCCAACAAATATTCAACCATTTCACGCAGTGACGAAGTAAAAATAAAATGTGTCAGCATCCTTTTTCTCGGCTGGAGTACAAGGCGACTTCCGCCGTTTTCGCCGTATGTACCTCACATACGGCGAAAACTTCATGGCAAGAAAAGTAATCGAAATAAAACCTCACGTCAAGTTGTCTGGCAAGAGTCGTATAATAAGCCAATTTCATTCCTATTTTGTGTCGGTAAGGGTCATGACCATTTATATTCTATAAGATGTGGATATACTCGTACATATAAGCTATAGAACAGATAGAAAAAAGACTTATAACATAACTGGTTTGTATCACAGATTTTATAGATTTAAGGCCAAACAGTAATAGACTCGCTTTCTACTTCGTTTGTTACATGGAATTCAAAACGATATGTATATGTATAAATATGTATATACCCGTATTGCAACTCTAATTATACTTTTAGACACAAACATGTTCATCTAAAAAAGACCTCAAATCCTCTAGTTAAAGTAATGAAATAAAACCTTATGAGTTTTAACATAAATATGCTTTTGTTTTGTGGTGGGCTATGGACGTGGTCGCGTCCCGCCAAATCGGTCCGGAGCAACGGAAGAGGCGGCGCGCAACCTCATAAACCCGCCTTGTAAACACCTCTCTTCACCGTGCGAGCGGGCCACCGGTACCCGATCTTTGTCATCGGTGGCAAAATAAATATGCTTAATGCTGTATTCCCTATATTTTATTACTACTTCAAATTTTTTGGTATAAAACTTTATATAATTTTACAATGCGTAACAGTTAACAAACTTTAAGAAACTGGTGCTACAAAATTCATTCGATTAGAGTTTTTAAACGTAATTTATGTTTGTTTCTTGGCAAACTATAATCATGCTTGTGCTCATAACTCAGTGAATAATAACATAACAAAATTTGACTAAATATTACAACCATCCGCTTAACTATAAGTTTCCTCTCGTCATCTAAACTACTATTACATTCAATAAATGGTTGGTGCGTTGGTTGGTGGTAACTGGAATAGATCGTTATGCTTGTTTCTTATTTGGACTTTGCGATGCTTATAACCAGTGAGTTACCAGTGCTGCTTCCGAACGACAAAAGAAATAAAATTTATACACTACTAGCAGACCCGGCCACGCGTTGCTGTGGCTAAGGTAGCCTCAGTAACGCTTGGTGGTTATGCTAATAAATTGTAGCTTATATGAAACGTTTGTAAGTTTAACATAGCGCCATCTATTAAATACTTACTCAACCCAGTCAACAGATGCCGCCATCTGTTAGAATCGTTTGGAGATAACAGATAATTGTGTTTGTCAAATAATAGACAAATAATTTGCAATAAAATAATAGTGCGGCTATAAATTGAGATGGAAGCTATCCTATCTTTTAAGTTGGTTCAAATTACGCATGCTGTGCAAATTTGATTAAAATCGATTAAGTACTTTAGGAGTCCATCGCGGACAAACAACGTGACGCGTAATTTATATATATTAAGATTTCACCTTTGAGTATAATAATTAAGAGAAAAATACCAATTTAAATATGCTCATATATCTATTGGAATTGTAAATAACAACACAAACAATACATGATGCAAATGCCTAAATATAGTAATTATGATAACGACAAGGTTATGATGATTTAACAATGGGTAAAGATAAGGCCAAACAAAATTCTATTTGTTCGGTTTAGTTATTGGAGTTTACTCCTTAAGAATCGATTTTCATATAAGGTGCCCGGTATGAGAAAAATTTGAGGAGTAAAATCTAGTGATCGAATGACCTCGTTACGTTTTGGTGCGCAACCTATTCTGCGCACCTTTCACTTTCTGACGTGAGATAATAGTTTACTGAGCAGTTTTAATAAATGTATATAAAAATATATATCTATATATTATTTTTAGTCAAATGAGCTTTTTTTGCGCCTGTTTTGATAATCGTACTTAAGGAGTAAACTCCAGTCGTGCATCAGAGCTGACACACACAATTTTTTTTTTAAAGATTCCATTTATTTTACCGAGATAAATTATACTACCTACATACTCACAAACACTGCGCACAGTAGACTTGAATACAGTGTGATGCCTTAAAAAAAAGTGGTACCTCATTTTTATGATTATTGAGTGATCGTCGCGGTACTTAATCAAACTGTCTTGGCCTTTCCTCTTTAGCTTTTTGGCAATTCCACGCACATTTAGCCGCCTTTAGTAATACATTTTTTACAATCTTTTATTTAGCTTGTTTGCTGTTGGCAAGTTATTCCTGATTTGATATACTTCCAAACTTTCGAACGTGACCATGAGCGCTCAAAAGTTTTATTTTACATGTGTAATATTGGTGTAAATATCATAAATCATTAAGTTAACCATTTCAAAATTTGCAAAACATTTTCCAACAACTTCTTATAATCTTACGCCTCTATAAGTTAGCATGCTTATGCAATATTAGTAATCATATAATACACAAAAATTTAAGAATTTTATAATATTCGCAATATGTGTATTATCGAGCTAATATTCGCCGTGCGTTTCGCGCTAATGAAATTATACTGAAAAACTCAAGAAGATGAGTTTTAAAATGACCATTATATAAATGAAATTAATAATCTTGAGAAAAATTTGCGTGTTCAATCTTAAGAAAAAAAATTACAGATATAAAAACGAGAGAGAAAGAGATTGCTTTGACCATCATCATTAAAAACATTTTTGTTAAAAATAAATGAAAAAGTAACAAAGACAGACTATAAAGTAATACTATTAAGTTATACTATTCAGACTATAAAGTAAGACTTAAATAAATTTAAAAATAAATATATACTTTTGTAAGATAAATACTATTCTTAAAAGAAAATAAATTAATAAATTTTGAAAACTTGGTTCCATACTTTGGTAATTTTTTAATTTATTAATCTATGCCGCTTGACATGATGTTGTAAAACAAGGCGGGAAACAGTAGCCATAAACGTTAACAAACCAAGCAAAATGTTGAATAAATGATATTTTGCCGCCTGACCTTCACAAGATATTACGGCAAGGACTAAGCAAGCGTAGGTATATACACACCTAAAGGACACTAGGCTGTGCCTAACAGTGGACATTGATGGGTTGATAGATGGCTGGAAAAACACTATAAAAGAAAAAACCGTGTAAAGATTTTGTTAATATCATTGTAGAATGCGAGATTACTGTCCCTCAAGCCTTTCGTTTTCCAAGAACATAAGTCAAATATAAATTTAGTAATTCTGCCTATAAACTCCAAGATTAGTTCAAAGCCAAGTTTAATAGCTTGCTAGAATATATCTGCATACGTAAATTAATACATAAATAATGTGATAAATCTATGCAGGTAAATTTACCAAGCCTAAGCCTTTGGGACAAGTCTTGTTTTCTCTAAAATTATCTCGAATCCAAGTTCCCCGTTCAAGCCTCAGGTCGACTATAAGGTTTCAAAGAATGAAGCTATTTTCTTGTAGGTATCCTGTATTCTGAGTGATTCTAAATAAATAGTTTTTCGGCACGATCTCATGTTGAAGCTTTCCATATATATAATATATATATAAATTGATGTCGATTTTAATGTTTTAGGCAATCTTTAGGTTAGCCAAGCAATCAATATAATGTTTGGAAGCAATTGAGTCTAGGTAATTATTTTTCTAATTTTTAGCAATTTTGTATCACTAGTACTAGTATTTGATAAGATGAAAGTATGAAAATTTAAGAACTCTTTTAAGAGTTTTAAAAATATGTTGCACTCTCTATGTCGTGAAACATTGAGACGAGTAATGTAAAATTGCGATAATGATAGTATTCTTATAAAAAGTTTAACACTAAATGAGAATACAGATTTATTGTCAGACTCGAACACAGTCGTGTCCGTTTTAATTAGCGGTGAGGCAACTCAGCGTGTTTCGGTATAGAACAGGATAGCCATTAAGTACATTACAATAGGCAGAATCTTCACTATAAATATCCTGATATTGCCGTTTGACTCAAACTTTATTTGGAATTTATCTATAATTTGTCACCCAGACCATGTCGTATCGCAGTCCTTTAAGTCTCTCAACTTACATCGTCCTATCAGATTATTTGCGGCCCTGACCGAAATATGCTTAAAATGTATTTTTTATATAGACACGTATCTTTTTAAAAAATATTACATTAGTAAATGTTATCAAGTAATTACTATCAGCTTTTGGTTAACTACACCGTAAGTTATTGAAAGGAGTAGGATTACGCTGTTGACAGTTCTCTGTCTGCAACCGCGGGTCGGTCCGTCCGGGGTAGTACCACACTCTCGCAGAAGATCGATGTATGAGTAATGGCAATGTGCTATTACGCTTCGTTCGGTGAGCGAGAGAGTTGGAAGCCCAATTGGGTGGGTTTGGGGTTTATATTGGTAGGCAGTGGCCTAGTTATGCCCTTGGTATTGCAAAGGTCCATGGGCGGCAGTGACACTTACCATCGGGTGTACTGCTTGCTCGTTTGCCACCACTAGAAATAAAAAAAAGTAACGCTGATGCACTCTGAGGCGTAGTAGCTATGCAATAGACTTTATTGCGAGTAGCGAACTGTTTACGATTCGTCCAACTACGACCTCTGCGTTCTACTTTATCAGATACAAACACTTCCTAGTCTTACTGAAGACGGTGGAGGTACGAGCCAATACAAGGTTACCTGTCTTTGAACTGATCACCGAAATCTGAGATTCGCTCCTGGTGGCCCGCTCAAATAACGGTAAGGGATATTACAGCCAGTTACGGAGCCACAACTAGTCCCTCCGCCTGCTGTTGCGGTTCGGGCAAGGTCTGACCTGGCCTAACATGGTGTCAAAAAAAAAATTTTCCCGCCGTTCTTTGACGGAGGGAAAATACTTGGTAGTATTCCCAGAAACACAACATCACTGCATAGGAGCTTGTTACTAGATCTAAATAAATCGTGAGTTTTGTGTTTAAGACAATATGTGAGAAGACATTAATAAAGCATTTGAGGCTAATAAAAATGAATTTTTATAAAAAAGAATTTAATTTCAAGTAAGAAATAATTTTTCAGTAATAACGAATAAGTTAAGAACATTGAATATTCTTTTCTCAAACATGCTTGGAAATTTGAGCATTATTTTGACAACCTTCTTCGAGAAAAATCGACATTGCTGTAGTGACCAAATACATACATGAGCAGCGGCCGGCAAAAAATATATGAAAATCCATATCCGTCGTGTTTTAGCGGCCAAATAAATATATATATATATATATATATATATATATATATATATATATATATATATATATATATATATATATATATATATATATATATATATATATAAATTCATATCTGTGGTATATTTTAAAAATGGAACGATTTGTTACTTCAAAAAACCACCGACGACGACGGAGACGACTTATCAGAGACTTATTTAAATTTCGAACTCGCTTGAAAAAGAAAGCTGTTTAATAATGAAAAAAAAAGCAAATGAACCCTTAAAACCGCGTATCCACTTCGCGCTCCAAAAGGACGAACAGTAGCGCGCGTGCCGGCCGCGCAAAATGAATACCACTTTGGAACGCGCGCCAACATGTTCGTTGGTACGCTCGAACGTGGAGCTGGCCGTTCCATCTGTTGTCGGTTTTTTGCCGTGTATCAAACGTGGCGCGCGCGCCAGTTGAGACAGACACGAATGCATTTTGTGTGTTTGTTGCGTTCTAAACGCTGCGGCTGCTCTCATACGATGCCTGCATGATGAACGATCAAACACTGAAACAGTTGCCTCGCGCGCCAGGCGCGCTTAGTTTGTGGGTATCGACTTCGCGCTCCTGGCATGCGTTGCCATGAATGACCGCGCCAAGAGTGCGTTCCACTGTACGCGTTCCAAATATATGAACTATACAAACCAAGCGTGCCTGGCCTTTGGTTATCCATCGCTTCGAACGCAACAAACACACAAAATACTTTCGTTGCCGTCTCAACTGGCGCGCGCGCCACGTTTGATACGCGGCAAAAAACCGACAACAGATGGAACGAGCCGCTCCATGTGCGAGCGTTCCAACGAACACATTGGTGCCCGTTCCAAAGTGGTATCCATTTTGGCCGGAACGCGCGCCAATGTTCGTCCTTTTGGAGCGCGAAGTCGATACGCGGCTTTACGCGGCCGGAACGCGCGCCAATGTTCGTCCTTTTGGAGCGCGAAGTCGATACGCGGCTTTTAGCACGTGAAAAATGTTGTTCGTTGTTCGTCATGTATACAGTTCTACTTAATACTACTTAGTTTTAATTTCCGCGCATTATTTGAGAAAAGCATTATACAAGCCTTGGCCGCAACTAGGAATTGATGGATTTACACGTTCGTCCATCAATCCCTGCTTTGCTGGGTTATTATAATTTGACAATAAAACCATTTTTAAATAATTTCTTTATTTTTTTAAAATAGCAATTAGTTTAATAATTCTATTTCCGGATCCTTCTATCCGGTGTCCGCTAGCGACCTAGCAAAAAATATTTTTTCATTAGATGCTTTGTACAAAGAGCCAAAAACTTTTTTCATATTATGGCGACTTTTTTAATAAAAACATCATGCAAATACCAGGATGACAAAAAGTAACGAAATTATCCTCCTAATTTTTTTCTTTCCTGAAATTAAAATCACTGTTTTTAATTACACAAAGTAGCAATAGCAGAGTGGAAAACGAATAGACTACGCAAGAGTTTTGTGGTAAGATCTTGCGGCCCGTACCTCTACCTATTTGGAGATTCGTGAATATCGTAAAATGTCTGTGTTATCACTTTGAATTATAAACGTTTTATGTCGAATATTAGTCGTTTCGTGGAAGTTATATTTTGCTAAACTGGTTAAACTATAGAATCAAATCCAATATATTAAAAGAAAAATAAAAAGCTGTTATATTTATACGTTGTTATGTTTTTTTATTTATTTCTATAGCTATTTATTAATCAACTCATTTACTAGTAATGGTTTATATATTTCAGCGCTTTGTTCTAAACACAGCTTTTCTTTCTTCATAAGGCAAGTTAATAAGCGAACCCAGCTGTCGTTATGAAAATGTAAATGGGAAACTAACTGTATCTTATTAAATTAACTGCAAAGATGGCGACGACCGAGACTGACGTACCGTGCCAGTGTCATGGGTTCGATTCACAGAATAATATTTTGATTCACAGACTGTTGTTCTGAGTCTGGATGTAATTTGGCTTCATTAATTATATGTTTGTGTTGTCGCCATATACATGTATTATTTTCTTAGTGTAAGGTGTTGTTTTTAAAAATAAAAACAAGAAAAAAAACAAACGCTTTCATGGCGGCAAATTTGAATATGTACTAAATACAAGTATCATCATCAGTCTAACAACATTTAGTATTGAACATAGAGCCCCACTGCCAACAATATCATAATCGCCACCCTTGACAGGCAAGATATTATAGAATTCCCAGAAACGTGTTGCTGTCCCTTAGTAATTTTTTACGACTACCCCGAAAAAATAATGAGTAGCGATATATAATAAATACAATGAAATCGAGTTCTTCGAAAGTGCTCGGAATAATAATTATACAAAGCATGCTATATGGTGGCTACCAATACTATCAGTATTGATCGTGAATGTCGTGAAATACACTTTTCATCGAGCTGGGTAAACTCCATCTGATGTCGTCTTATCAACAACAACATCCTCAAAGAGAATTGACGTCAGCAGTCCACCAATTACCTACCTATAAAACTATTGCCATTTTTTTTTTGTAATATGTACAATGAAAGCAGAGTCGACTCTGAATAATTGGGATAAAAGCAGAACGACAGTGAAGACTAAAAGTGCTTACGAATTCACATATATAAAATTTCCCATTGGCTTCCATTCGATCGTTAACCTACATTCCAATGTATTTATTGACTTTTATGGTTATATATCCATTTCTATGAGTCGCGGAGACATATTTTACTGTTTCTAATATACTAGCTAATATAAAATACAAAAGGATTATTCTTCAAATCAATTCAAAATTTCTGTGTGGTGACGGAGTAAGAATACAATTCACCACTCCCTATCTTACCCACAAGGGATCATAAGAGACGACCAAGGTATAATAACATGCATATAACATCTATGCTATGAATTAAAACTCGAAACAAAAACTTATCAACATGTCTGACCAGCGTGATATAGTAAGTTTATTTCCCTTCCATTATGGAGGAGGCTCGAGCGCAACAGTAGGATATATAAGAGCTGAGATGATTCTTCCAAATAAATAAACTGTTTTATTTTTTTAACTTTATAATAACGTAGATGTAATATATATTGTTTACAAATATAAATACGTAGAATCGAAAGTACTTTTGAATTGAGTTTTAACATCGACTTTTATTTCCTAGAAGATAGGCTTATAATGAGCTAGCGAAGTTCAAATAGTGTTTCGAAAAGTGTAATACGTTTTGCAATATAATGTACAAATTGCAATTAAAATTCTTGGAACTGGATGCGGCTCTTATAACAGTTTATAGTATTTTTATCTTTTTTTATTAATCAATACTAATCTACAAAATAACATTGAAATCCATATCTTACTGGCATTTTGCTCCAGGACGTATATACCTATAACGTATGCCACATCAAGCGATTAAAAAAAAAAACAACTTAATATTTTTTTTAAAGACAATTTTTGGCAGGCTATTGTCTGGACACAGCCTGCCCGTCCTGCTTAGTGTTGCCCAAATGCAAGAATTTTGCGAGTCTCTCAAGTCCTACAACTCTCGCTGTAAGAATGACACAGAGTCACTTGTTTTGATAGAATTGAAAAATCCATATAGAAATGAAAAATCACACTAAATTAATGAAATGCCATTGATCTAGTGGCACTGTACAACTATAAATAATTAGATACCTATCATTAAACGGGAATGGGGCTATAATAACATGCATATATCATGAGACTATTTAAAATAAGACCTAATTATTTCACCGTGTACTGGTAATAAGAATAAAAAATGTTGACAATCCTTTCTTTGTCAAAGGAATTGGAAAATGCTGTCTAAGAAAACACTACGAGACTCTTGCAGCGAGTCTTGGTGTTGCATTTGGGCAACAGTAGTTATGTCCGGGACGATGTAAGGGCGACGTGTGTTCCCATAACCCACCGTCTCCCCTCCTCATCCCCATAAGGTCGACCACTGGTACCGATTCATATAGTCCTTGTATTGCGAAGGACTCCACAAACATGCTATTCACCAACATTAATTAGACCCACACTGAAAACAATAATTTGTAAATTGCACTAGGCATTGTCCTGCGTGGGATTCGACCCACGATACTTGGCATAGTAATTTATCTTAACTATTACGCTATCTGTGCAGTCATTCAGATTATAAAATCAATTGAAGTAGATTCCTTCACATACGCTCAAGGCAAATACAAATATGAGATACTACATATGTAGGTTTATGCATTACACATAGTTTTCAAATGTGACACGCCTTTGAGACGAGATTTCTTACGGAAATGTTATCAGAATGAGTAACATATGTTTATTTGACTAGATATTCCAGAAAGGTGTAGGGAATGAATATATTTGTCGTATTACGTAATCTGCAAGTCTTAAACCTTGGCATTTTATTGTTTCCTATTTAATAAAGTTCCTGCTATAAGGACCAAGTTTCACAACTAAGTAACGGTCATGACAGTCGTATCAGCGATTATCGTGAAGATTACACGCTAATCTCAGCTATAACAAAGTCAAACAAATAGTATCTTTTGTATTATATTTAAGAATTATCGAGATTTGAAATGCATCGCACTGCATGTTGTATACAATTTTTTTTTATATAAAAGATGTTAAAAATATATTCAAAAATAGAAAACCCTACTGAGTTTCATAATGGATCTTCTTAGTGTGGTCGCGTTCTGATCCGTTTGTATCCAATCAAAAGATTCGGATTAACTTAAGGTGAATATGTAAAAAATTACAATATGTATTTATAAGTATTTATTTATAATAATTTATTTACAAGTATGTAAGTATTTTACATAAAGTTCGTGAGCCCTCACGGCGCTAAAATAAATGAATTGTGTTTTAACGGTTTATAGAAAGCGTATTATGGCATTATATAAAAATATCTTAATTTTTCTAAATTATATAATATTTTAGAAATGTCATAACTTTAAATCTTAATATATTTGGATCTTGTTACATAATTACAATAGTCTATCGAATGAATTAACACGATAAAATATCAAAGTTTATTTGTAAAATTAACTAGAATATAATTATTTCGAATAAAATGTTAAAATCTTTAGAAAATAAGTAAATTATATAGAAAATTAAAAGGATGTTGAAACTTTCACACGCCTCTATACAATTTCGTTTTATTTGTGCTCAGCGCTCTAAGTTTTAGCCTAGGGAATGTTACTAGATTAGATTTGACAAACTCAATTTGAGCTCACGGGGTTGTATTATAATATTTGTGAAAACAAATACAGTAAGTATTTGTTTTCACAAATATTTTCTTACGCTGAGATATGACCTTTTATAAAATTGAATCATTCATTTATTTTTTATAACTTACCGAATTCAAAATAAAGTGGGCATTTATAAAAAAATATTACACCAATCGCTTTTTTTGATTTTGGTTTAAATGACAGATAATTGTAATGTTTTTTTTTTACCATTATAGTCAAATAGTTTAATTACTTATATAACAGAAAGATTTATGAGACTATGAGATTTGTGCGACAGAAATATTTACAGCAAAAAATTAAAGAATTATCTTGTTTTAATTTTAGTACGCTTTGTGTCCTTGTGGTGACAGAGTAAGAATAAAATTTACTAGCCCCTTTCTTGCCCCATGGGTGTCGTAAAATACGACTAAGATACATGCTATACTGACAACATTTAACCTTGAAGTAAAACCACAGGCTAGCATGGTCAGGCCAACTTGTCTGACCAGCGTGATAAGACAACTTTATTCTTATTGTGGAGTAGACTCGAGCGTAGAAGTGGGACGCATATGAGCTTTTGAATGAATTGAGATGATGAATTAGATTTTTTATCCCAACGTGATGACCACGGAACGACATGATTATGAGCGGATGCAATTATACTAGAATGAGTAACTTAAGATTTTAGTATATCAACGCACGACTGGCTTTGCGTTCAACACCGTCAGTATCAGAGATATGAAAATAAAATCGGCCAAGTGCGAGTTGTACTCGCGCACGAAGAGTTCCGTAAAACAAAAAAAAAATCAAGTTGTCAGTATGGGAGCCCCCCTTAAATATTTATTTTATTTGTAGTATTTTAGTAAGAACCAGAACAGATGTAAGAGTAACAATAGGTAATGATATACTAGAGCAAGTGGATGAATTTGTATATCTTGGATGTGGATTTAGCCGAGATGGAAGGTACACCACTGATATAGAGCGAAGAGTGAATGCGGGAAATAGAGGGAACGGAGCGTTGGGGCAACTTCTCGGCAGCCACCACCTCAGCCAGAAGGCACGTGTAGCAATACATAACGCAGTGCTTGTCCCAACATTACTGTATGGAAGCGAGAGTTGGGTATGCAGAAAAGAGTATGATAGTAAAATTAATGCGGTCGAAATGCGATCTCTGCGGAAAATCTGTGGAGTTAGGCTGACCGACCGCATTCGTAACGACGACGTAAGAGAGCGAGTAGGTATGAAAGAGAGTATTGGTGTAAAGATGCGAAAGGGAATGCTCCGATGGTTCGGACATGTGGAAAGAATGCCGAACGAACGCCTGGTTAAGAAGATATACAATGCGAAAGTGGAAGGATGTAGGTACCGAGGGAGACCGAGACTAACCTACCTAGACCAGATCGGTCATGTACTGAAGGAAGGTGGAGTCAAGAGTCTCCGAAACCGGCGAGCGTGTATGAAGAGAATTATGAATGTTGAGGAAGCGAGTGAAGTATGCAGAGATAGAGTTCTCTGGCACTCTCTTCTCTCTGCCTACCCTGCAAGGGATATGGCGTGATGATATGTATGTATGTATTTTTTGTTATAGTGGCAATAGAAATACATCATCTGTGAAAATTTCAACTGTCTAGCTATTACCGTTCTTGAGATTCAGCCTGGTGACAGATGGACGGACGGACAGCGAAGTCTCAGTAATAGGATCCTGTTTTTACCCTTTGGGGACTGAACCCTACAAATAGCGACGTTGAGAAAAATAAAATCACCCAATTTCAATAGATATTTATTTTTCTTTCATCTGATATTCATTTCTTACCAATAGGAAGATTTTTAGACAATATCTTAAAGAGAGAGAGGATAATAAAGAGAAAGGCTTGGTATTATTGGTGGCGTTCGTTTTCTTTTTTCAAACAGTGACAAAGAAGTACAATACCGCAAATTATATAAATGTACACCACCCCTTTGGCTGCTTCAGATGGTTTAGGCGAAGTTTGACCAGATTAAGGTCGGTTAAAAATCAATATGTTTTTTTTTTTTTTAGGGGTGGGTTATGGTCGGCGCTCTTCTCGCACCACTCCGTCCAGGGCGACAGAGGAGCGTACGCACGCATACCCGTAACCCACCCATGAACCTCGCCTACGTCGTTGGACCGGCCACTGGAGCAGCGTGAACTTGGCGTTAGTGGCCGGCCCGACGGAATACCCCCTGAGGGGTACCCTCTCCAAAAATCAAAATGGTGAAAAAAGGTTCTGCATCTTTTTCATATTTAACACGCATCAAACCAGGCCAGATACATAGTTTATCATTAGATAAAATCTTCAATTAACTTCACTTCTAATTATAATCATTAGTATCTTAGTATGAAGTTACTTTGTCATAATGAGAAGAATTTATCGCCTATCTCAAAGGACCATTAATTATCAGCAAAACGCTATAAATTATAGCTTATGTAGGTTATAGTGGTACATAGTTTATATAATAATAGGTAGTTTAAGAATTTATGTATAGAAATAACTAGTTTTAAGCACGTGTCACTTGTACATTTACTGATCGATATCGACTTGTACTAAAATGTGAATCTTAAAATCTAAGGAATTGGTCTATCATCATCATGATCTCAGCTCTCATAAGTCCCACTGTTGGGCTCGAGCCTCCTCCAAAATGGAAGGGAAATGGACCTACTCTACCACGCTGGTCAGACGTGTTGGTATAGGGTTTTATTTCGAGTTTTCCTTCTCTCGCATAGATGTTATATGCATTTTATATCCCTCAGTCGTTTTTACGATCACCCACAGGTATGATAAGTGGTGTTGAACTGTATTCTGACTACGACACCACACGGAAAATCGGTCTGTCCTATGTTTAGAACTCTGTGAGGCAATTGTAATTTTAACAGAGGGTCTACATATTGTGATTAAAAATAACTGGCGGACGTGGTGTGAGGACACAATGATAGAGGTGAAACTTTTGTATTACAGGGAAAGAAACTCTTGAATTATTTATTAATCTGTTTTGAATAGCATAGATTGTGTTTATCATTCATTTATTTACATGAAATTATAAATGCGAGAACGTATGTCTCACTTCTCTCAACTTTGCAAGAATAAGCAATCGCGTAAGCTCTTTTTCCGCAAACTTTTCGTCAAACAAAAAGTTGCAGATCAGAATTTCCAAGCCCTCCTATAAGAACTTTCAGTTTAAAAAGCGAATAATTTAAATAAATTCAAACAATGAAAGTGTAAAAATGTGTATTAGGGGTTATTATAATAATAACAATGCCAGACTTTTTCCTTTTACGAAATTATTTAAAAAAATTCATTTTTGCAACATACTGTGAATTTGAAAATATTACTCTTTTGCTCCATTTGTTTGATAGGCTATGGTCTAGCGGCGGCCACGTTCCAGTTCCTGATGCTGTCGAGCATCGTCTTAGCGATGGTTACCAGAGCACTTCCTATACGAGATGATGAATAACATTCAGGATCCAAACAGCTAAACTAAACTATTTGTCAATCATACAAAGTACTATCCCGTGTGAAGATCTAATCTGCGATACATGGCATTTCAGGTCGATGCTTAGATCATTACCACATTTATGCATGCAAGCTCTACTTTAATCCAAATTAAGCTTATAATATCAATATTTTAAAAAATCAACCTCAAGATATTTAAATATATATAAATCAAAGGGTGCATGTATGTTCCTTATGTACTCAAGAATTACTGGAAGGAATTTGATAAAATTTTCAAGAAATTTAGATTAAACTAGAGAGTGCCACCGACGATAAATACCGGGCCCGGTGGCCTACTCGCTCGGCGTCAAGAGGTACGTTGCGGTGCGGGTCTATGGAGTCGCGCACCGCTTCATCTGTGGATTTAGCGGATGTGACCAGACCATAGCAAGCAGCAAAAAAAAGATAAAGATTAAACTAGAGAGTAATCCTGTGAAGTTTAGTAGTAGTAATTCTTCTTTCTACATACTAACAATATAATACTGTACAATATGCCACACAAAGCAAGATAATACAGCTAGTAGAAAATTAATTTTAGTGAGTACGACTATTTTTTTAGTTTCATAGATGGTTAAATCATCTATTCTATCCTTTCATCTAATAACTAGACATGTACTGTACATTTATACATGTAGATATTCCACTAGTCCGAAGTGAAATGAATACCTTATCTTTCATAGCACGCACAGAGAGGATATGAAATTATTTGCCTTCGTGGACATTTGCAAACAATTGTAATATAGGCCTTTAAAGACAAAGATGAAGAGGGTTTACTGAGCTAAGCTATTTATTGTCTAAGATTCCATGACTAAGATTATATATAATAGATAATATAATTTATTAATCAATAGTCTGTGTGTATATATGAAAAGAGAGAGATATATATATATATATATATATATATATATAAATATATATAATAATCTTAATATATATAAATTTTAGGGCAAATATCTAGTAAAACATTATTGGTCTTGGCAGTTGTACATATCAGAGATCGCCAAATTCGATTGACATGGGTTAACGAGATTGTTGTCTAGATAAATGGTGAAATATAAAACTTACATATAAAATATGTACGTGTAATATGTTTATCTTAATATATATAAATTACGCGTCACGTTGTTTGTCCGCAATGGACTCCTAAAGTACTTAACCGATTTTAATCAAGCTTCCATCTCAATTTATAGCCGCACTATTATTTTATTGCAAATTATTTGTATATTATTTGACAGTCACAACTATCTGTTATTTCCAAACGATTCTAACAGATGGCGGTATCTGTTGACTGGATTGAGTAAGTATTTAATAGATGGCGCTATGTTAAACGTACAAACGTTTCATATAAGCTACAATTTATTAGCGTAACCACCACACGTTACTGGGGCTACCTTAGCCACAGCAACGCGTGGCTAAGGTAGCCCTAATAACGTGTGGTGTGGAAGGCTTAAACTACTTAGTCACCTATGTAATCCTAATCTTCTCGTTCAATATATCGGGCTATTGAAAACGAAGATTTGTTTAACAATGTTTATCTGTGACATGAAAATGAATGTTTATCTAACAATATGTTATCACGGCATGGGAGAACTACTATCGTCATCATCTCAGTTTATAGAAACAAGGCTCGAGCCTCCTCCGTAATAAGAGGGCAATTGACCTATGACACTGTGCTGATCAGATAGTTTGATATAGTTTTATTTAAAGTTTTCCTTCTGTTGCATAGACAGTATTTGCATATTATCTCTTCGTCACCATTTATGACCCCCGGTGGTAAGAAATGGTGTGATGGCTTGTATTCTTACTCAGTACGCGGACAGTTCTTCTATAGTCGTTGTTATTGCAGGTATATTGGTTATTGGTGCTCTACTTACTTACTGTAAATATATTCGGTTCTCTCGCTCGTCTAATGAAAAGCAATAGCAAATTACTACTACTTAAACGTCAATTTTCAACGAAAGCTTTCTGCTACAACAGACGAGCCGGCCTATTTAAGGCTGAGGACAGAAAACTGTCAACAACGTGACTCTACCACTCGAGAAAATGGATGATATAAACCTTAATTCAACAATCTGTCTGTAAAAATCGATATAAAGCCCAACAACTACGTAGCTATAGTATATTATTTTACACTATGTAGCTAGCTTCCAATCATGACTATTAAAACACTTAATAATAAATAACTCCCCGACTTTCCATGAATTGGTAACAATAGCGTTAAATAATATTTTCTTTATACTTATTGCTTGTAGTATAAATGGACTCGTTCTTTAGTGACTATTTAGAATTTTACGATTTTCAATTAAACTGATAACATGACACCCGTTTAACAGTTAAAACGCCTTAATGCTAGCAGTATTTATTTTTATAGGATTGAATCGCTATTGAAATTTCGATTCAAACTTTAACGTTTTAAATTTGAATCGTATGTATGACAAAGAAAAACAAACATTGAATTCGACTGAGCTGAGGTACATTGCTAATACTTTGTAACAGATACGTTGCAAAGTTTTGACGATAATAATGATTTTCCATAAAACATCAGAGCACAGTTTAAAGCGTCTTCACTAAACTCGCAGTGTCAGCTTTGCAAAGAAATACGCTCGTCACCCGGCCATTAGCTTACGAAACCTACATCTTCCCTCTGTAGATGATATGAATAACTGACATTTTCAATTAGCTCTAACATGAATTATTACTAGCAAGCTATTTATAGATACTTATTTCATAAATCTCTAGGTGTATTCATTCCTTATTTACAAGTTAAAAATATAAAATTTAACACCATCCATTCCTATCCTGTGGATATCGCAAAAATCGATTAAGAGTTTAGTAGACAATATCATGCAAAATATATAATAAATTTAATAAAAATTAAACTCTACGCCAACCCAACTGACTTGCGTAACGAAGTGGCTCTAATCCGGACAAGGCCTCAAAGTGTGACGAGTTGAGATGATATTTTCAAAAAAGAATTTTCGAAGATTCTTTTTCAAATTTAATAAATTTAGATTTGCAATTAAGCTATATGTATTGTTATTAGTTTATATATATTGAAAGGGTTTACGAGCAACAGTGGACGGCAATAGGCTAATGATGGATATATGCCTATATATCTTAATATATATAAATTACGCGTCACGTTGTTTGTCCGCGATGGACTCCTAAAGTTCTTAATCGATTTTAATCAAATTTGCACAACATATGTAGTTTGATCCAACTTAAAAGATAGGATAGCTTCCATCTCAATTTCATCACAGCCCATATATATATCCCACTGTTGGACTCGGGCCTCCTCCGTAATGGGAGGGTAATTGACCTACTATATATATATATATATATATATATATATATATATATATAATTCGTTAATCATACGGGTCACCGGTTTTATAATATACCAATGCAATCTTTTCAAAGAGTCAGATCGTGTAACCTGAGATCTCCTCGATTGTACTTAAGAGCGCGCTGTTGGTTTTGTTAGAAATGCTGGTGAATTTTCGGTGTAAAACATTGATTTGAGTAATTTGTGAGCAAAATCTTGAACAAACAACAATTTGTATTGCAATTGATTAATTTTAATATGAATGATAATTGTTTGGAAGGTAAATATTTATTGCAAACAGACAATTATGGTGTTTAAACAGGTTTAACGTTAATTGTGAAATTTTAACATATTTAAATATAGCGTAATTTTATGATACATTTCATCTGGCTGTAGATAATTAGTAACTACGCGAAACGTGGACGGATTGGAAGTAAAGTTTGAATAAAAAATCCATGCCTAATATTGACTACATGATAATTACTTTGATATAAAAAAATATTACATATTACTGAGCTGATCCTTTATCACAATGCGAGCATATTAACAGCGGAGGAAAGAAAATAAAGCTTATGCTGTTATTTGTACTTCATCCGGCATCTTTGCCATACTTCCAAACCAAGAAAGAAGCTAAGCGGGCTTGATTTTATTTTAAAATATTTTACTTGAGTTAAATCTTTCAAAACTACTCAGGCAACTTTTAATAACTCTAGAAGTTTTTTTAGATAACTAATAATAGATAATTAATATTTTAACAAGATTTTTTTTAACAGATTTTAGCTATTTTATACATTTTATTTTAGCTGTGTGGTAGCGGCTTCGAATACTACCAACCCTTACTTTGCTCATGGATGTCGTAAAAGACGACTAAGAGCATTATAAAGACCTGGGTCAACTCCATCTGATGCCGTTTGGTCAACAATTACATTGCCAAAGAGGGTTGATGTCCGGCAGGCGGCCGGTCATAAAACTATTGCTAATAACTTTTACAATATGTACTATGAAAGAAGAGTACATATTGTATCGACCCCAAGTAATTGGGATAAGAGTAAGAGAATGATGATATTTCTTTAACAGATTTTATGTTTCAATTTTACGAGGCATCTAATTAACACGAAAGATTTCTGTTATTTTACTCAATTAAGAGAGCTCGTCTAACGACAGACGAAATGTAGCTATGAATGTCTAATTATGTTACATTAAATTTCATATCCATCAATAAAACACTAAGTATGCCAGTTCATAACATATTATATTTTGAATATGATATTTTGAGTATCATATATAACAATTACTATTCACCACCCCATATCTTACCCGTGGGTGATCGTACGAGACGACTAAGGGATTTAAAACGCATATAACATCTATGCGAGAGAAGGAAAACTCGAAACAAAGCCCTACACCAACACACAACAATAGTAGGTTAATTTCCCTCCCATTACGGAGGAGGCCTGAGCCTAACAGTGGGACAATTATGGGCTGTGAAGAAGAAGAAGAAGAAGATGTAACAATGGATCACATCGATGATAAAAAAAAAATATCGAAGTAAATGCAACAAAATAGTACATATTTTCTTTTTCTGATGGTAAGTGTTATTGCCGCTCGTGGACCTTTGCAATACTAGGAGTAGGGCTAGGGCGCTGTCTATCAACCAAAATGACCAAAATCCAATCAGAACGTTACTCTCGGCTCTCTTGCTCACCAAACTAAGCGCAACATTTTCTGCGCACATCACCACTACACAGACGCTGATTCCTTACGAGAGTGTTACTACCCCGGATAGACCGACCTACGGCTGTAACAAAGAGCTATATCATTTGAAAAAGAGTGGCAACTCGATGGTAAAATATGCATGTATGGAAAGTGCTGCTACCTAGAGCTTAGGCGATGAACTAAAGTTGATGTGATATACATATATACGTGTGTGTATGTGTGTGATTGTATAGGATTTTCTTTTACTATAAGACTATACTGAAATATAAAAAAGAACATATCAGCCGTTAGCGAAACAACAATAATATAAGCTTAACCATGAAAATTGACATAATTATCAGAAAGTTATCGATAGATAACTGAAAATAAATTTTTGACAATAAGTACATACGCTACGAGCAAAAAATAACAATTCTCAGTTGTCAGACTTTTGACAAACAGGACAAAATGGCAGCTAAGTTTGTACAACCAGTATGTAGGTGGCGCGACGATCAGTAAAAATAAATAATGTTTTAACTGTGCCCCTCCTCAACTGGGCTGTAGACAGAAAACTAATATCGATAGTGTGGCCTTACAATAAATAAAACATTACGAATAAATCTTTGTAGAAATAACAGTGTTTCTAAAGAAAAGTTTTACAGAGTATAGTTCATTTTCATCCCAGCCTACATACGGCACACTACTGCGCTCGAGCCTTCACCACAATAGGAGGGAAATTGAGCTACTGTACTACGCTGGTCAGACGAGTTGGAATAGGGTTTTATTGCCAACTTTCCTTGCATAGATGTTATGTGCATATTATATCCCTTAGTCGTCTTTTAATATTATTCACGGGCAAGATAGGGGGTGGTGATTTGTATTCTTACTCTGTCATTGTACGACAATTTACAAAAGTTATTTATGATGTTTATAAAAGTTCTCTTTTACATTTTTATGTTAAGTATAACCAGAAAGTACATGCGCGCATAGGTCTATCATTGTTTGTTTTTACATAAATTGTTCATTTTTGGAACGAAGTTCCTTATCGCGCGTTGCGAAAGGGGGCTAGACGGAAAAAATTACTACCGACACACAACAAAGTTGTAACGACACAACATAAAACAAAGCCGCTTTCTCTGTCCCTATATCCCTATTTATGCTTAAATCTTTAAAACTACGCAACGGATATTGATGCGGTTTTTTTTTATAGATAGAGTGATTCAAGAGGAAGGTTTATATGTATAATATATGCATAATGTAGTAGAGAAACACTGATAATTTAAGAGGTTTCTAATGTGGTGTCGTAAATAAACACATTATTTTGCGCTTACATTGCAAACGCTGGCTGAACCCTACGAAATAGATCAAAATAAAGTACTACAGTATTATAGAATTTAAAAAAGCCTACAAAAAAGTCCGTAATGGTATATGCCTATCTCTTAAGGATAACATACTATCTCTATTTTAATACTTTAAAAAATGGCCTATTATAAAACGATAATTGAAAAGCTATTTCCACAAATACTGTATTAATCCTTATCATTTTAAATACATTAGTTGGCTTGAGCATTTCATGAAGATATTTTTTTTCCTTCAGACCATGCAAATTAAATCAATACCTAAAGAGATATATAGCAAAATCAAAATAATGCGCAACGAAATTAATTTCGTTTCGCTGCGCGGCCGGCTCGCGTTCGAGCTCGGGGCCCAAAAGTTTTGGTAGTCTAGTGGAATTATATATCCTATTATCCTATTTCCTATTAATATTATAAACGTGTGGTGATAATCCGTGTGGTGACGGAGTAAGAATGCTATTCACCACCCCATGTCATACCCGTGGGTGATCGTACGAGACGACTAAGGGATATATAACGCACATAACATCTGTGCGAGAGAAGGAAAACTCGAAACAAAACCCTATACCAACACGTCTGACTAGCGCGGTATAGTAGGTTAATTTCCCTCCCATTACGGAGGAGGCTCGAGCCCAATAGTGGGACATTTATGGGCTGTGATGATGATGATTATAAACGTGAAAGTTTGTAATAATGTACGAGTATGGATGTGAACATGTTTGTTGCTCTTTCACGTAAAAACTACCGAATGGATTTTGATGAAACTTTATAGTAATATAGCTTGCACCTCACAATAACACATAGGCTATTTATAAAGATATTTTGCAAATTGGCTAAAATATAACGATAAAAATCGCTTAAGACAGAAAAAAAATATATAATAAAAATAGTAAATTAAAAATTCTAAATAATTTGATATTTATTGCCGATGCACATTTTATAGTAAGGAATTGATTCTTATGCAAACAAATGCTTTTATTACTTTCAATATTTAAAGTACATATTTTTTGCCTTTTACCGTGTGTCGTTTGGTACAATATTTCAGACGTTAGGACAATAAGAGTGCGCAGTGCTGTGGTCAGGCAGCAACCGGGCGCACTACAGATCTACAGAAACATGGCAAGAAATCTATGATCGCCGATTGTGTGACCCGAACACATGTAAAGGCGTGAGAGCAGTCATCGTTGATGATTGTTGTATTTTAACAGCACTATCGATTTGTTAATAACATACTATACCTGTAGGTATATAGTAGATAGGTATTGAAAGTTTGTGATGTGAAACATCTTTTTGCGCGCCTTGGCAGTAAAATTGTGTCGACTACTGGAAATGATACATTGGGTAGGTACTAAGGCAAACGTCATGTCGTGATACTACGCCGCTATTCTTCTTCTTCTTCTTCTTCTTCTTATATATTGGCAATCAGCTACATATACGAGCTATTGGTGCCAGTGTCAAGTTATAAATATTTTCATGTTTTTAGTCTTTCAAGTCAGTCATTGTCTAAGTCAAATTGTTGCCATTAACAGTGCAATGGCCACACTGTTAATGGTATCTTGTAGGAATTTTGATGAAAAATGAAAACGTTATAAAGCACTTTTATATGATATTCACTTTATCCCAGTAGTTCCGCCGCTTCATATTACATAAAATGCCATCAAAATTATCTAATATAACACGTTAAAACACTAAGATATCGAATATAATACAAGAGCACCACATGACGTTTTCAAATTCCTGTCAAAAGTCCCGCCGCTATTCTATATTCATTTGTGTGTGCGTGCGTATGACATCGATAGCTGTCTAACATAAGTGTGACATTAAATAATTAAATATTAAATAATCTTAAATTCAATTGTTAATTAATATTCACTCTTTTTTATATGTAAAATGTCAATTATAATAATAAACAAAAATAACAAGTTACTTTAGAGACGAGCTTTATTTTTCTTTTTAGTTTATTTTTTCTTTTTAATATTTACAATAATTGGGGGGGCATAGTCCGGAGCGTGCTCGTTCGCGTCCCCCGCCAGTCTAATTAGACTGCTAATCCGGCTCGAAATGCGTACCGCAATGCGGGTTAGGGCGTCCCCCGGAGGCGACGCGTACCGACCCGCCCCCGTCGGTACGAACATCGGCAGTTGCGGCGATGGGGGCCGCCACCCATCACGCCTTGCCCAGTTAGGCGAGTCGAGGAGAACGGAGTGCCGGGTGGGCACGTGGAATGTAAGAGGTTGTGTGGAAGGTAAGTTGCACGAGCTGATATCCGTCATGGCGGACAAACAGCTAGACGTGCTCTGTGTAACAGAGACCAAGCGAAGGGGCAGCGACGCCTGCGATCTTCCTGGTGGCGGGATGGCTCTGTGGTCTGGTGTACCACAAAGCGATCGAGCCAGCATGGGGGTAGGAGTGCTGTTGTCCTCTCGCTTGGCCTCAGGTGTGAAGGATTACGGAATGTATGATCCCAGACTTCTCTGGGTCCGTATAAAACTAGGTGTCACCAAGGTATTCATGGTTGTAGCATATGCTCCCGTAGGATCCTCGGTGGCATCAGACCTAGAGAAGTTTTGGGATAATGTTAGGGAAGTTCTGGATATGGCAGAAACCAGTGAACGCGTGATTGTATGCGGAGATTTGAACGGATGGGTGGGGACCAAGCGTCCCGACTATGAGGACGTACTTGGTCCATTTGGTGATAAGAGAGTGAACGACGCAGGTAGGCTCATAGCGGATGTATGCATGGAGAGAAACCTTATTGTGTCAAACACATTTTTCCAACATAAGGACATCCATATGTATACATGGAGAAGGAATGAACAGAAAAGCATAATAGATTTAATTTTGGTAGACAGTCGCCTCCGAAGCAAAATATTGGACGCAAGAGCCTACAGGGGCCCCACAGTCGACACGGACCACTATCTCGTTATTGCGAGATTTAGTGGTCTGTTCAGAAAGTGGAGGCACTGGCGAGAGCGTGTCCACTTCGGAGGGCTTGAAAGAATAAAGGTTGAAAGGTTGCAAGAAGAGTGTGTAAGAGAAAAGTATGCAGAGGGTGTCCGAGAACGGCTGACGATGGCAAGCCAGCCGCAATCGGACATTGAAGAATGCTGGAGAGTATTGAAAGAGAGTATGGTAGATACAGCGAAAGAAGTATGTGGAAGTTCAAAGAAGCATAGAAAAACAAATGGTGATGCATGGTGGGATGCGGAAGTGGCAGCTTCCGTAGAGCAAAAGAAGAAAGCGTGGCTGGACTATGTCTCTTCTTTGAATCTGAATGACAGTATGACTGAACAGAAGAAAGAAATATATCGGCAATGTAAGAATGACACCAAGGCCTTAGTGAAAGAGAAACGTGATAGAGCAAGTATGAGTGCAGAAGATAGGCTGACTAAAAACTTCGAGGGTAACACCAAACTCTTTTGGAGGGAGGTGAAGAAGTCTCGGGGTGGTTGGTCAGCCTTCAGAATGAATAAAATAAGGTCTAAAGGTGGAGACATTCTTACACAAACACAAGACGTGTTAAGCCGATGGAGTGAATATTTTGGCGATATGTATGCGGATGCTACGGTTGGCGCCGGTGTTGGATGTGGTTTAGTAGATCAACATTCGACAACGGCGTCCTCCGATGGCATCAGTATGGATGAAGTTGAATGGGCGATAAGAAGTTTGAAAAATGGTAAGGCAGCGGGCATTGATATGGTGTCTGCCGAGATGATCAAGCTCGGTGGCTCTTGTGTCTGGGAGGCGTTCCTGTTGCTCCTCAATTTATGTTGGAGCTCGGGAATGGTTCCCAGGGACTGGAATAGCGCAGTCATCGTGCCTTTGTTTAAAAACAAGGGTTCACGTTATGACTGCGCAAATTACAGAGCCATAAGCTTGACCAGTTTGGCAGCAAAAGTGTATGGAAAAATTATTGAAAGGAGAATGAGGATGGTGTCCGATGGTTTACTGTGTGAGACACAAGGAGGTTTCAGGAGTGGAAGGGGATGCATGGATCAAGTGTTCTCTCTGCGCAACATTGTGGAGAAGCATCTGGCTCTAGGTCAGAGGGTTTTCTGCAGTTTTGTGGATCTGGAGAGAGCATTTGACACGGTTGTACGAAAGGAACTTTGGGACATTTTACCGGAGTATGGTATTAACGGTAAACTGCTACAGGCTGTGCAGTCCAGTTACATGGGCTGTAGAGCCTGTGTGCGGCTGGATGATGGAATGTCGCCTTGGTTTGACGTCAATATCGGCGTTAAGCAGGGGTGCGTTCTGTCAGCCAGGCTGTTTATCATATATCTGGATAAATGTCTCCAAAGGTTGAACGATATGAATGTGGGAGTCCAGATGGGCGACTCAGTGGTCAATGCTCTGCTTTATGCAGATGATGCAGTCCTGCTGGCACAGTCAGCGACTGACCTGCAGACCCTAGTCGACACAATGACAGAAGATTGTAAGAAAAGGGGTCTACGCGTGAATGTGAGCAAAACCAAAATAATGGTCTTTGAAAGAGATAAAACCAGAACAGATGTAAGAGTAACAATAGGTAATGATGTACTAGAGCAAGTGGATGAATTTGTATATCTTGGATGTGGATTTAGCCGAGATGGAAGGTACACCACTGATATAGAGCGAAGAGTGAATGCGGGAAATAGAGTGAACGGAGCGTTGGGGCAACTTTTCGGCAGCCACCACCTCAGCCAGAACGCACGTGTAGCAATACATAACGCAGTGCTTGTCCCAACATTACTGTATGGAAGCGAGAGTTGGGTATGCAGAAAAGAGTATGATAGTAAAATTAATGCGGTAGAAATGCGATCTCTGCGAAAAATCTGTGGAGTTAGGCTGACCGACTGCATTCGTAACGACGACGTAAGAGAGCGAGTAGGTATGAAAGAGAGTATTGGTGTAAAGATGCGAAAGGGAATGCTCCGATGGTTCGGACATGTGGAAAGAATGCCGAACGAACGCCTGGTTAAGAAGATATACAATGCGAAAGTGGAAGGATGTAGGTACCGAGGGAGACCGAGACTAACCTACCTAGACCAGATCGGTCATGTACTGAAGGAAGGTGGAGTCAAGAGTCTCCGAAACCGGCGAGCGTGTATGAAGAGAATTATGAATGTTGAGGAAGCGAGTGAAGTATGCAGAGATAGAGTTCTCTGGCACTCTGTTCTCTCTGCCTACCCTGCAAGGGATATGGCGTGATGATATGTATGTGTGTGTATGTGTACAATAATACCTATTTTTTATTAAGAAATAGTTATCATTCTTACCATCTGAATTACATTAGCGAGCGCTACCTAAACTGTAGAATTCATACGAAGATAACGTTACATAAATAGTTCTGAACAAAAAATAGCGACAGTTTACTCTTTATGTGGAAGCCAATATATCCTAAATTATAAGCTCATACATGTCCCTTTATTGGGCTCGAGCCTCCTTCACACTAGAAGAGAAACTTAATCCGTTACCACGCGGAATTATAGTATTTAGTTCATTCTTATCTAAATAGTCATAATTGTCGCTATCAATATTTAATGTAGATTTCAATATTGGGAAAATATCACGATATGAAATATGATTCCTTCCATAGCATCTGAACGTTTATCGGAGTAGTTTTTACATGATAAAACACAACACTTCATGATTTTCTTCGTAATAAAATAAAAATACACCTTCTTCACTAATTAATCGAAAGGAACTTCGTTCCATCCGGGTGTCCCTTGACACCTCTCGTTTTTTTTTAATACAGAACTTAAAAATTAAGTATTTATGAAAAAGAGCAGGCGCAAGTGCCTGCGCCTAATAGCGCCCTAGCCGAGGCCGTAAGTGACTGGACCGGGCAATAGTCCATCACCCGATGAGAGGCTAACCCCATGAGAGTGACGCGCTTTGGTAGTTAGCCAGGGCGTCGAAAGGGGATGGTAACCGAAAGGGTAACCCACTGGGCTGGCCATGGATGGCAAAGAAGCGGTGCCAGTGGCCGACCCAATGGCGATGGGGAGAGAATACGGTGGGTTATGAGGTCACGCGCTGCTCTTCCGTCGGGCGTCGTGTGTCCGGACCATAGCCTACCCAGAAAAAAAAAGTGATATTGGTGCCCGTCAATAGTATATTTGTGAAATCTTATTGACACAGACTACAAGTACTTGGGCAGATTGATGTGTTTTGAAAAAACCTCACTTTATATATGACTAATGTGTGACTGCACAGATGGCAAAGTGGTTAAGACACCGACCTACCGTTCCAGTGTAATGGGTGCGATTCCCATGCAGGACAATACTTTTTGTGATCCACAAATTGTTGTTCCGAGTCTGATTGTAATTTGCGTCCGTTAAATTATATGCTTGTAAGCAATACAAGGATTACTTCCTTAGTGCCGGGTGTTGTCTTTTAAAAAAGTAAAAAAAAACTAAATACAGGTGAT
The DNA here is from genome assembly GCA_905163515.2 of Lymantria monacha. NCBI lineage: Eukaryota > Metazoa > Arthropoda > Insecta > Lepidoptera > Erebidae > Lymantria > Lymantria monacha. The sequence goes on along the minus strand of LR991092.1, from coordinate 11,909,217 downwards.
GTGTAAAACTAAAGAAATTTTGCATTACATGCAAATTATTTACATTGTCCTTACATTACACTAGTCCAACCCATTAACACCGGATAAGTTTTAGCATATCTACAATTATATTTCCTCGTATACGTAACAGGATGATCACTCACAGCCAAAAAGGGACTGGTGAAATATATTCTTACTCCGTCAACATATGAAAAGAAAAGCGAAAAACATAAATAATTATTAATTGTAACTGCTGCTTTGGAAATTCAAGCTATTGTGGATTTATAACATCGAACAATTAATACAAATTTTAACATTAACACCATCATTTCATTCTCCTGCCCTTATCCCAATTACTTGGGGTCGACGCTATATGTATTCCTCTTCTTACATATTGCAAAAGTTATTGGCAAATGGCAATATTTTTATGACCCGGCGCCTGCCAGACGTCAACCCTCCTTGAGAATGTAATTGTTGACCAAACGGCATCAGGTGGTGTTGACCCAGGTCGATATAATACTCTTAGTTGTCTTTTACGACATCCACGAGCAAAGTAAGGGTTGGTAGTATTTGTAGCCGCTACCACAAAGCTTACATTAACAATAGAAATATTAATGTTTTAATTTTATTATATAATACACTAAAATAAATTTACCAATACTTATCGACAGATTGATATACATACGTTAATATATATAACAGACTTTTAGGCGTCTGGCGCCAACCCAAGTAACATCAGATAGGATCGCATCAAGATTATAATTATTATTCTTTCCGATTGATTAATGGATCAGAAATTTTACTGCTATTATATTACTTAATACAAAATAATTACGTCAACACAAAACGCTACTCTCTAGCATGTAATTTACTTTGACGAGGGTTAAATCAATATACTGGGTGCATACCATAATCCTTTATTTTATAATATTACAAATAGCTTTGTGCGTGAATTCGATTTTATTATAACTCGTTTCGGTTTATTTTTTTTATTGCTTGTTGTGGCAAACGATCAAGCAGCATACCTGCTGGTAAATGTTCTCTGTCTCGCATAGAACTTTGTAATAACAGAGATATAGGTAGGCCGCTGCCTACCAATGAAAACTTCAAATCCACCCCGAAAGTTGAGCTTCCGGCTCTCGCTCACCAAACGAAGCGCATTAGCACATTGCCATTGCTCTAACGTCGATTTGCTGCGATAGTGTGGTACTACACCGGATGGAACGGCCCGCGAGTGTAGATAGAAAACTGTCAACATTATGGCCTTCCCACTAATAAATTTTACCACCTATCAGTATTACCTACCTACCACTATTATGTCTATTTTTTTTTCTTCATAACAATTTAATAAAATGAAATTAAATAAATTAATAATGAAATCGGCTTTATACTATTATAATTATTATATTATACTATGCTTTGTCTCATTAAGATTATAATTGAAATTTATTTTCGTTCATTACTTCAGTAGGAGTCATTGATATCGATTTTCTAAGAGAAAATGTTATTATCCTTGACGAGGCAATCAGCCGACCTATTTATAGCTGTAGGCAGAACGTGGCCGATCATTAGAAAACAAACATAACTGACGCAGCAAACTTAATATCGCCACTGAATCAAAAAATGTAGTGTTAACTTATTAGTTCTATTAAATTTATTAGTAGTTTTTATATTAATATAATGATCGATAATCAAAATTGAATAATAAGCTGGCGTAGTAAATTCTCCCTCAATGCAAGGATTATTTCCTTCGTGCAGGGATTTGTCTTTAAAAAAAACCTTTCAGAGCCATGCAGACATGCCATTTTTTGATTTTTAATCAAAATTAGAAAATTAGGACCTAAATATAAGTTAAATCAAGATAAAAACTTACCATTACCATTTACATACTTATAATATACAGATGTAAGTTTTAATGTTCCTGTGATATTTAAATAACAATATTTGTTAAACGTCGGTACCAACAAAAATCTTCAAACAAATTCAATTTGTCTCAAAAGCTAGTCTCAGGTTTTATTTTTACAGTAAATGGCGGCCACTTCGTACTCCGAGATAATTAAATTACCCCATTCGACAAGCGCAATAAATATCTGCCAAAATTTATAAAGTGTACCTTTTCAGTATTTTACCATTGACGAATTAATTCTAACCAAATAGATAAAGGCATAACAATATTCGCATATTAAGAAAACATTAGAATTTATTACTATATTGAAATATGAAATATAACTGTTCTTACGGATTTCTACTTTACGGACTGTAGAGTCCTCCCGTGACCTTGAGCGCTGTAAAGTTCAGTAATGGTAGGACCACGCTGTTGACAGTTTTCTGTATACACCCATTGGCCGGTTAATCCGAGGTAGTAAGTACCACACTCTCATAGAAGATCGACATCTGAGTAATAGCAATGTGCATTTGCGCTTCGTTCGGTGAGCGAGGGAGCTGGCAGCCCTCTGGGTGGGTTTGGGATTTATATTGGTAGGCAGCGTCCTAGCTATACTCTTGGCATTGCAAAGGTCCATGGGCAGCAGTAACACTTGCCATCAGGTGTGCTGCTTGTTCGTTTGCCACCATGAGCAATAAAACAAAATGTTCGTTCTCTATGATTGAAAGTTTAGACCAAAAGATATTGGCCTATAGCTTAAATTAATACAGGTGCATTAATTTAAGAACAAGTGCTAAAAGTAGAATTTCAAAAATAACTACCTAGAAATGTTTGTTTACTTTGTATCGTAAATACTGAAATATTAATTCCATTGCAATAAAAGTAAGGTATATATTATAATATTAATAATATTTCAAATATGATATCACCTATTAATAATATTTTTTTTTCTTTCCGTGTGGTGACGGTGTAAGAATACTATTTACCACCTCCTATCTTTTCCGTGGGTGATCGTAAGAGACGACTAAAGGATATAAAACGCATATAACGTCTATGCAAGAGAAGGACAACTCGAAACAAAACTCTATACCAACACGTCTGACCAGCGCGGTATATTAGGTTAATTTCCCTCCCATTACGGAGGAGGCCCGAGCCCAATAGTGGGACATTTATGCGCTGTGATGATGATGAATAATATTTCAAATCATTCATTCTCACTGTTAAGATTAAATTTACTTGTAACGGTGAATATATTAGTTTTAATTAATGAAACTTATGACTGGTATGGTGGTATGGTTTAATATTCTAGAATATTTTATTCTAGACGTGTTGGTTGGTTTTTTCAAGTTTTCCTCCTCTTGCTTTGATGTTATATACATATTTTATCCCTTAGTTGTTTTTTACGATCACCCACCGGTAAGATGATGAATTGTGTTCATACTACGTCATCACACGGAAATAAAAAGCTACTAAAATCATTAAATGAAGAACTACCTAATGCACGATCTTAAAAAAGTTTTCTAATATTAAAAGTTTATTTCGTGAGTTATAATTTCGAGTTACCTAAATGCGAATTATAATCCAGTTAAATTAGATTTTCAATCAAGTTGTGTAATTTAAAATATTTATAGTATTAAATGAAAGCGTAGCATGGTAATTCTTCTATGAAAGGTTTAACTTGTGTTAAATTGTACTTAAAACTATTTCTTACTTTACCACTATTATATATTATGTAACACTATAGTTTTAATAGTAGCTATTACAGAATTTTAATGATAATAAAATATATTTTGAAATTGCATTAACATTGTCTTGCTTAATTGTAAATATTACAGAGCGATATATTTCTACCATAACTCCCCATACTTACACTTAGAGTTCGATAATGTTCTTCTTCTTTATCATCTAGTCTTTCGGGTAATTCATTAAAGTTTTTTAGTTGTGATAGAACCACACTGTTAACAGTTTTCTGTCTACACCCACGGGCAGGACAGGATTAAGTTCGCTGCGTCAGTTACTAAACTTTTGTTTTCTAATGATCGGCCACGTTCTGCCTACAGCTATAAATAGGTCGGCTGATTGCCTCGTCAAGGATAATACCATTTTCTTTTAGAAAATCGATATCAATGACTCCTACTGAAGTAATGAACGAAAATAAATTTCAATTATAATCTTAATGAGACAAAGCATAGTATAATATAATAATTATAATAGTATAAAGCCGATTTCATTATTAATTTATTAAATTTCATTTTATTAAATTGTTATGAAGAAAAAAAAAATAGACATAATAGTGGTAGGTAGGTAATACTGATAGGTGGTAAAATTTAATAGTGGGAATGCCATAATGTTGACAGTTTTCTGTCTACACTCGCGGGCCGTTCCATCCGGTGTAGTACCACACTATCGCAGCAAATCGACGTTAGAGCAATGGCAATGTGCTAATGCGCTTCGTTTGGTGAGCGAGAGCCGGAAGCTCAACTTTCGGGGTGGATTTGAAGTTTTCATTGGTAGGCAGCGGCCTACCTATATCTCTGTTATTACAAAGTTCTATGCGAGACAGAGAACATTTACCAGCAGGTATGCTGCTAGATCGTTTGCCACAACAAGGAATAAAAAAAATAAACCGAAACGGGTTATAATAAAATCGAATTCACGCACAAAGCTATTGGGAATATTATAAAATAAAGGATTATGGTATGCACGCAGTATATTGATTTAACCCTCGTCAAAGTAAATTACATGCTAGAGAGTAGCGTTTTGTGTTGACGTAATTATTTTGTATTAAGTAATATAATAGCAGTAAAATTTCTGATCCATTAATCAATCGGAAAGAATAATAATTATAATCTTGATGCGATCCTATCTGATGTTACTTGGGTTGGCGCCAGACGCCTAAAAGTCTGTTATATATATTAACGTATGTATATCAATCTGTCGATAAGTATTGGTAAATTTATTTTAGTGTATTGACGTGACAACGTCTTATAAATTGGTTTGCCGGGTGACACTTCAAGAAACTGCGTTACGCTCCGCTCACGTTATGCGCTCACAATGAGAGCGAGTGAGAGGCACGCGTCCCTTCCACTCGGGCATGGTTAGCCCGCCTAAGAGCGAGAGAGACAGACATAAAAAGTTATGTTGTTAATGTATTGCAAGTTATTGTATGTATATTTGTATATAAATACGTATGTATGTGTAAAGGTAAAAATAAAATTTTGTTAATATGAAATTCAGTGCGAGATTCTTTGTATAAATTAATGTTTTAAATATAATTCTTTGTATAAATAAATGTTTTAAATTGTTACTATTATTTCATCCTTCTTCCTACTATACGAATGAATATTCACATTAAAATTATTTTACCACTCAAAGTCGTTGTCACGTAAAACTTTCGCCCGTATACCGACTTTACAGGCAACCAAATTTTTTTTTATATAATAAAATTAAAACATTAATATTTCTATTGTTAATGTAAGCTTTGTGGTAGCGGCTACAAATACTACCAACCCTTACTTTGCTCGTGGATGTCGTAAAAGACAACTAAAAGTATTATATCGACCTGGGTCAACACCACCCGATGCCGTTTGGTCAACAATTACATTCTCAAGGAGGGTTGACGTCTGGCAGGCGCCGGGTCATAAAAATATTGCCAATAACTTTTGCAATATGTAAGAAGAGGAATACATATAGCGTCGACCCCAAGTAATTGGGATAAGAGCAGGAGAATGAAATGATGGTCTTAATGTTAAAATTTGTATTAATTGTTCGATGTTATAAATCCACAATAGCTTGAATTTCCAAAGCAGCAGTTACAATTAATAATTATTTATGTTTTTCGCTTTTCTTTTCATATGTTGACGGAGTAAGAATATATTTCACCAGTCCCTTTTTGGCTGTGAGTGATCATCCTGTTACGAATACGAGGAAATATAATTGTAGATATGCTAAAACTTATCCGGTGTTAATGGGTTGGACTAGTGTAATATAAGGACAATGTAAATAATTTGTATGTAATGCAAAATTTCTTTAGTTTTACACATCACCTGTATTTTGTTTTTTTTACTTTTTTTTAAAAGACAACACTCGGTACTAAGGAAATAATCCTTGTATTGCTTACAAGCATATAATTTAAGGGACACAAATTACAATCAGACTCGGAACAACAATTTGTGGATCACAAAAAGTATTGTCCTGCATGGGAATCGCACCCACTACAGTGGAACGGTAGGTCGGTGTCTTAACCACTTTGCCATCTGTGCAGTCATGTATATATAAAGTGAGGTTTTTTTAAGACATCAATCTGCCCAAGTACTTGTAGTCTGTGTCAATAAGATTTCACAAATATACTATTGACGGGCACCAATATCACTTTTTTTTTCTGGGTAGACTATGGTCCGGACACACGACGCCCGACGGAAGAGCAGCGCGTGATCTCATAACCCACCGTATACTCTCCCCATCGCCATTGGGTCGGCCACTGGCACCGCTTCATTGCCATCCATGGCCAGCCCAGTGGGTTACCCTTTCGGGTACCATCCCCTTTCGACGCCCTGGCTAACTACCAAAGCGCGTCACTCTCATGGGGTTACATTAGTAAACACAATAACTTATCATAATATTATGATATCGTACTCTATAGTTTATTGTTCCATATGCATGCGGTATAATAGTAAGTAAAACTAGAACAGCGGCTTCCGTTTCTCACTGAAGTACTGCAGCAACAACCATATTATTAAATCTTGCTAGCACTAGTTACAAATTAAGTGAGATTAAGTAACTTAGGTTATATTTAGCGGAAATCCATTAAAGACTACCCGCCCTGTTATTTAGGAGCAATCCTAAATGGATTTCCGCTAAATATCACCTAATTTAGTCAATATCAAGACATTCAGTAATTAGATTCCTTTCTGCTCTTGCAAAATAAACTAAGTACATTTATTTATATACATTACTTATCCAAATAAAACTTGTAAAATTAAATAACTTTAAATGAAAATTAAGTGCAAAATTTTATACGTACATATGTATACTCCAACAAAGAGTCTATGTCCATATATGTATGTGGACGTCTACGAGCTGATGGATGGACGATACTTCTCTAACTGCTACCAGTGATAGAGAGTGCCGGTCCAATGGTGATGGGGAAGGAATACGGTGGGTTATGTGGCCACGTGCCGTTCAATTCCCCGAACGAAACGGACGGCGTGCGTCCAGACAATTGCCTGCCAAAAAAAAATGGTACTAATTTAATAACGATAGTAATAATAGACGCTATTACATATTTTTTTGTTCGGTTCGTTACAAAAAAATATATACTTAGTTATCGGAAAAAATATACGAGGCTGAAAGCAATTATGAAAATCTTCTTTCCTAATATCAAATTATATACATATATCGATGTCCCTATTTCTTAATTGAAATGCTAAAATATAATATTGCAATATAATAATAAGTTGTAAGCTGATCGTTAATTGGTTTTGTTTTGCTTTAACTTTTATGGAGTTTTTTTAATCATGAAGCAGAATTTTATAAAATAAATTAAGACGGACCTTCTGCCTATCTACTGACACAATCTATCAGCCTACTTCTAATTTCAATTAGTTTCATTTACGAAATTTTCTAAACAAAAATCAATATAACAAAAAATTATTGCATTTTTTTTATTGCTTATGGTGGCAAACGACCAAGCAGCACACCTGATGCTAAGTGTCACTGCTGGCCATGTACCATTGCTATATATAATATATATATATATATATACATATGTATATATATAGCTAAGCCGCTGCCTACCATTACAATCCTCAAACCCACCCAGTTGGGCTACTAGCTCTCTCGCTAACCGAACGGAGCACAATAACACATTGCCATTCCTCATACGTCGATCTTCTGCGAGAGTGTGGTACCACCCCGGACGGACCGGCCCGCGGCTGTAGACAGAACTGTCAGTAGCGTAGTCCTACCACCACTGCATACAATGCTTCTTTTAATATTGATTTTCATGTACAGGTACGCAAATAATTTATGTTATGTATATTCGTAGCTATTACGACCATAGTTCATCATCAACATTATCTCTTATGAGCTAGAGTCTTCTCCACAGTGAAAGGAAAGTTGTCTACTATGGCTCAATCTATACTTGTCAGATGTGTTAGCATATGGTTTTAATTTCGAGATTTCTTTTTTTTTTGCAGTCATGTTATCTGCTTGCGTCGCTTAGTCGATTACTTCTTTTACGATCACATACGGAAATGGAAAAGGTGACAAGGTGGCAGGATGAACAATGTCATTCAATAGGGCGTATTAAAAAAAAATCACTTGTTATGAGTAAATAGCCAAAGCTGAGCCAATAGCCTTTTTTTATTTCTCGTTAATGTCATTTTTACCAGAAGTTATTTTCTTTAGTTCTGTTTATTTTTATTAATTTTAACGAGAGCATAATAAATGTTTTCTTTCTTCTTTCTTTCTTTACATATTATCTACTTCAAACTGCAGTAAAAAGAGCATTGTCCATGTTATACAAACAATATTGATTGATTCGCAATGTATGCCAATGTGATACAAATACATCAATCAGCACTTTGATGATTGATGTACACATAATGTATACATAGGATTACGTAATCCCTATAGAAATCTTAAGCTATACAATACGTGTCCATTATTTCCAATACATTTTCTTTCATATTAAATAGGTCTTTGTAGTTATAAGTGGTTTATTAAAATTTTGCAATCAATAATGATTTTTGATGTGGTTGAATGATTTTCCGTGTGGTGACGGAGTAAGAATACAATTGACCACCCCTATCTTACCTGTGGGTGATCGTAAGAGACGACTAAGGGATTTAAAATGCATATAATATCTATGCAAGAGAAGGAAACCTCGAAACAAAACCCTATACCAACACGTCTGACCAGCGTGGTGCAGTAGGTCAATTTCCCTCCCATTATGGAGGAGGCTCGAGCCTAGTAGTGGGACATATATGAGCTGAAATGATGATGATGATGAATGAGTTTTGATGTTTACACGAATATACACATTTGAAATAAAACTATTATTACAGATTTTATTTCATAGCCTCGGTAATCCCGCTCGCGTAATCAAGAATGCTATCAATTGTTCAAAACGTTGAGTAATTTAAAATCAAATACAAACGCGATAAAATCTGTAAAAATATTTTTAATTCAAATCTTGCAATGAATTTCCATCTTGTAACTACTGTAATAGGTACAATGCAAAAGTTACAGTTTCAAAAACTTATTTGATAATAACTTGTTAAACCATTGCAGTTATTACATAACTCTAATTACTATTTAAAACATTAACTTTAATCTACAAATAGAAACATACATAATCACACGCACGCATACGTACATACACACACGCACACACAAATATAGATGCACGCATGGTCCTGGAGCGTCAAAGGCAACATCATAAGGCAAGAAAAGAAAAGCTCAAATATTTTATAATATTATCTGCTAAACTTGGCGAGCATAACATGGTATTTTCTTTCATTCGCAGGATAGTAAGACTTATATAAATAGGCTGGGCAAACGAAGAAATCATATAGATTACAATATACTTAATTGACTGACAATATATAACTCATCATCATTCTCCTACTCTTATCCCAATTACTTGGAGTCGATAAAATATGTACTCTTATAGCACATATTGTAAAAGTTTATAACCGGCCGCCTGCCTGACGTCAACCCTCCTTGGGAATGTAATTGTTGACCAAACGGCATCAGATGGAGTTGGCCCAGGTCGTTATAAGGCTCTTAGTCGTCTTTTACGACATCCACGAGCAAAGTAAGGGTTGGTAGTATTCATAGCCGCTACCACACAACTAACAATAGGTATATAACTAATATTATAAAAAAAAGTAAGACAATCTTAACTAAGTTATGAGAGCTATTCAAATTTGCCAAATATTGACGCGTTTCCTCGCAAAATACTCGTACTATAATTCGTCAAACAAAAAGTTCAAATATTAAATATTTTTCAAAGATCCTGACAGGATAAAATAAATCTCTCTCGAGATTTACGATCTGGCGAGGCGCTTATGGTTTTCAATTGGTAATAAATTTAAGGTTTTCTTACATAAAAAGTAGGATTTACAGTAGAACCACCTGTAGTTGTGTCAGACCGGCCTCAAAAGGCTTTCAATAAATTTGTATGAGAAAATAATGGAAGAAAAGTGTGTCTACAGATAAATTTGAACAACTTTCATTAGTTTTATTAGTTTAGTTATTATAACTTATATTTAATCTGTTACAGTATATGTTACTAGAGGGGGTTATCAATACGATTGTAGATGAAAGTAAGAATCGTGGGTGATCTAAAATCTAAAAAATATGGATAGATTGTGCGAATGAGAATATAGATATGAAAGCCATGAGTGCAGATATGATGACTAATAGAAATCAATAGATGGACAGAACATGACGCCCTTACGTAGCATGGGATGAAGGTAGGCTAATAATAAGCCGCCCTAGCTGAGGCATCGGGTGATCGGACCGGGGACTAGTCCGTTCACCCAAAGTAAGGCCACCGCGCGAGGACAGCTTTCGCCGTCGGGGCATCGACTCGAGAGGAACCCACGATAGTAAACCGCCGGGCGGGCCACCGAAACAAAGATCGGGTACCGGTGGCCCGCTCGCACAGCGAAGGAAGGCGCTTCGCAGGGTGCGTCTAAAGAGTTGCGCGCCCTCTCTTCCGTCGCCCCGGACCGATTTAGCGGGGCAAAAAAATAATAATATAGCTTGAAATAAATAAACTAGAAAGTAACACATCCTTAACTACCGACGACTCGTAGTGGAAATCGTGTAACTGCCTAGATGATAAAAAACAGTATTGGCTATTAATTTCACACGAAACCTCAATTTATGATGATTTAGCGAGGCAAAATTTATTATTAAAAAATGTAATCTTATTTTATAAGCGGAACAATAGAGCAAATTAAATATATCTTCTAAGTTCAGAAAAAATAAAATTCAGTAAAATGTTAATTACAATATTATTTATTAAGAAGCCTTTATAGTGATAATAAACTCTAAAACAAACTTCGTTATTTCATGAACTTGTTCCTATATTATGTTAAATCACAAATTTAATAAAAAAAAAATTATATTATTCATAACCGATTAAAATTATGGAATTTCATCTAGATTTTTAGCAAATAAGTTCTTAGTTGCTTAAACCTTCATGCATTCTAATATGTAACATATGAATACCAACATAATTTCAAATAATGAAATCATCGATTTGTGTGTGTGCGTGTGTGTGAGTACATGTGTCCCTGGCATTGTGAAAGGGAGAAGATGCATGCTCAGCAATAACTTTCGGTATGTGAATAATAGACGGCTAGGCAGAGAAACCTTGAGTTCGAGTCTACTATTTCTACTTATGTATTTTCAAAGTCATATGCGTGTTAAATTATATTATTAAGTGTAGTTGGTATTGGACCTAAAAATGTAGGTACTTGAAAACTTTGTCATTAAAACCCACATGTTGACTTCCTTGACGGTATACGAAATCTATTAACTCAGACAAGGCTAATATAATAGACCGTAAGTTGAAACGATGTTATTCTATAATTTATGGTCACCAGTTAGTCTGCAGGCTTTAAGCGAAAAAAATATTTTCTCAAACATGTTTGGAAATTTGAGCATTATTTTGAGAACCTTCTTCGAGATAAATCGAAATTGCTGTACCTGCTGACCAAATACATGCGAGCAGCGGCCGGCAAAAAATGTATGAAAATCCATATCTGTCGTGTTTTAGCGGCCAAATAAATATAGGTACATGGAAATTCATATCTATCGTGTATTTTAAAAATGGAACGATTTGTTACTTTAAAACATTGCAACTAAATAGGCAACTTACCAGAGTTTTATTTAAATTTCGAACTGGCTTGTAAAAGAAATCTGTTTGATGATGAAAAAAAACAAATGAACCCACGTTCGCACATGAAAAATGTTGTTCGTTGTTCGTCATGTATATAGTTCTACTTAGTACTACTTAGTTTTAATTTCCGCGCATTATTTGAGAAAAGCACTATACAAGCCTTGGCCACAACTAGGAATTGATGGACTATATGTGCCTCGGCTACGCCTCGGCCCACATTTACACGTTCGTCCATCAATCCCTGTTTTGCTGGCCGCTACAGTAATGTACTATATAACAAAGGTGTTAAAAAATATTTATAAAAACCTGGACATGAAACTTTTTTAAAAATCATATTGCATCTTATCGGCGTTGCTATAACTTGCATTGTTTCTTCTTTGAAAATACATCTTCAACTAATAACTTAAAGTAATAATAAAATACATCAAAAAATAATAATTTAAAAAAACAGATGCATCTGTTGTCACGATCTAAAACTTACAACGTTTTAGTTTTGTTCAGGTTTTCGCAACTGCAGGCGGAAATTGTTCAGAAACAAACGGCATTCCCGGCAAACAGGAAAACCATACGATCTGCCAATCATTTCATATAAAAACTTCTAAAAACATAACAACAACATCGAAAATTATGTTGACAAATTAATAAATTCTTCTTTACTTGTGACTTTAAGGCTTCGGCTATTATGAAAATTTTATTTACTAAGCCAAATTGGAATAAAACCTTTTTAATAATATTCAGCAGAAGTCGGTCTGTTCAAAAAGTATCGCGAATTTTGAATTGCCGGCTATATTTGATTTTTAATTTTTTTGTAGCGTTATGTTGGTACTCATGTCCCTTACTTATACTGACAAGGTCGGTCATTTTGAATGTTTATCGTATGCCATAAAACTTACTATTGACAATTATTATTATTTGTTTTACCGGCATCAAGAATTAACCTATTATTTTATCTCACGTGAAAGCAATAAGACTTAGTTTTTCGGATAGCATAGTTAAACTACCAGATACACTATACACCAGTGGCATGGAACCTCATAACACAGCCTGTAACCTCTCCACCTCTTCACGATCTGTCTTATCAATTATCCTCTAGAAATTTCTATTTATTATTGCAATATTATTACAATTTACAAATTACAAAATGCGATAAGACTTTCCATGATAGACCCACTGTAGACAAGTTTTTGTATAATTAATAATTTTCTCGCTCTAAATATATAATAATATAGACAAATATATTTTTTATTAAAATAATAAACATATGATCTTTGCTAACCTTCCTTAATATCCCATAGGAGTTCTTAAGAGGACATAAAAATAAGTAAATACATTTTCATTATTATGATAAAAGATTCGGTATCTTTTATTGGAAACGGGAAATGATTCGGTACGTCGTAAAAATGAAATAAACATTTCGTTACTTTTTCTGTATTATATATTGTGCAAGTAATAGCTTTTTATACGACGACGCTTCTAAGTAACTCGAAAAAGCAAACATCGATGTTCACATAAATAAAATGGCACACGTATTATATATAACAACATATATCTTTTAATAACTGAGTATAAGAAAGATACATATATTTTTATTTCAATACATTTATGAATATAGCACTCTTACTTTTCTACCTATGCCTATTATTCTAATATTGCAGAAATAACATGAAAACTAATAAAATATTATCCTAACTTTATTCTTTTTGGACTTTATTTCATAAAACATAACAAATCAAATATTATTACATAAAATATATCGTTACATAAACTAAATGGATAGATTTTCAATGCGTAGCAAAATAGTAAATGGCGTACGATTCAATAACGTTGATGATTCGATTTAGTAATGTCCCATAAACTATCTTTAGTTTATGAGGCACTAAAAATGCACGGCACAGCAATTTAATTACATTACCTTCAATATATTATAGCTTTTAGAACATTCTCAATAACATTTAATATCTAGTAGAAAAAAAACTTTATAAATCTCAAAATAAAAAAAACGAATTCCTCTTTGGACGCTTTTATTTCTGTTACTTAATTAGATTAAGTTACCAGGTTATTTAAATAAAATAAGAACACCATATATATAGTTTACTATCGTATAGATTTACCTAAAATGGCGAGTTTAGTTTGAATATTGGCGGAACGTGCTGAAGCGAGATAAGCTTTAGTCTCGTCATCATTACGCACGATGGATTTTGTTGTCAGAATGAAGGAGGGGAGCGCTTGACTGTTGAATAGAACGTGATTCTATTTTTCTACTTTTCAATTTTAAGTCTCAACAAACAATTCTAAGTCTGAAGGGCAGAGAAAGACTACCCAATTTGGTAAATTTATTCGATATAAAATTAGTGCAAATTTAACTATAATATTTGGGATCAAGTTGACTAGCAAAGCCTCATAGGAGCTTCTGAGCTAAGTAATTAAAGTGCTATAATAACTGACGTTTATGGAATACTAAACTGAATTAAATAAGCACTTCGTCGAGTAATTGAAATTGTAGTTTAAAGTAGATATGCTTATTCTGTTTTACGGAGTTTAATTGTTATTGCCTTTTCGTGTTGGAGCTATTAAATTTAATTTTTCGAATGTGGAGCACATTTTATTATTGTACGTGCATAATTATCTGATAAATCACCAATACCTCAATAAATTCAGAGAAAACAACACTTTATTTGTATACTCACAAAGTTTGTTATTGTTCGTAATCTGTTTATTATGATTAACAAACAAATATTTGGCTGACCACACACCGAACAAAATAAAATTCCAATAACATTTCGCAATACCACACTCTAGGGCCCCGCGCTTTGATTTCTCATAAGCAATAAACGGAAACGAACTTTGCTTTGATGTCTCTGGGACCAGGGTCCCATGTGATATTTCGTCAATATGTACAAAAAAGATATTTTGAAATATATAGTCTGTTTTTCAAGTTCTAAATAAAGTCCCAGGTGAGCTATTAATTTGCAATTTATTTATTTCATTTTTATATTAATATATTTATTAGTCAAAGAGAATAATAAATACATTAATTGCCAGACGGTTTACCCATCGCAATTGGTCTTATAAGTTTCTCCAGAGAACGTTGCTGGTCATTCTCTTGGTGATCCCATAGTTGAGTTTTACGATTAAATATACGACTCCCACGGGAAAGTAAGAGGGCACATTGAATTTTTAATCCGTCATCTTAATGATTGATTTATAATAACTTATTAATAATTATAATCAAATAAACAAGGTTAAAATGTGGTGGCAGTTATGAGTACTACTTAAAAAATGGCTAACAACTCCATCTGATGGCGCCTGGTCAACTATTACATTCATTAATAAGAGTTGTTGTTCGGCGTGTCATCATACTCTTACAATATGTACTATAGCAGAAGAGTACATATTGGTCGATCTCAAGTAATTTGAATAAAAGCAATGATGATGATGAACATACAATACAAACATACAATATAATACAATACATATAATACAATGCGAAAGTGGAAGGATGTAGGTACCGAGGGAGACCGAGACTAACCTACCTAGACCAGATCGGTCATGTACTGAAGGAAGGTGGAGTCAAGAGTCTCCGAAACCGGCGAGCGTGTATGAAGAGAACTATGAATGTTGAGGAAGCGAGTGAAGTATGCAGAGATAGAGTTCTCTGGCACTCTGTTCTCTCTGCCTACCCTGCAAGGGATATGGCGTGATGATATGTATGTATGTATGATGATGAAATAAACAAGATTTAAATTACAAGTTTTTATCACTTATTTCATTATTGGATGACATGTGTAGCAGCAACTAGGATTAATTAGACTGCCCTAGTAAAGAATTAATCTTTAATGAACTTAAAAAAAAATAGTATTGTTCAGTTCCATAATATTGTTTGTTTCACTGGGAATATTAACTTTCCTATATATAATAATATTCCATATAAGTGTGTTACATGTGGGATAACTTAGGGTTATGAAAGTCCAGGAGACAGGCAAGATTATAACCACTTGCCACGCTAAATAGCTCGCGTCACTGCCACATCCTCTGTCAAACTCTAGTAAATTGACACACATTATGGGCTCTCAAATATATAACAGATTGCCAGCGACTGCTACTTCAGCTGTTACACGAACAGTGTTTAAAACTAAGTTCAGGTGCTGGCTCGCTCAAAATACTTTTTATACGGTTGACGAATCAATGAACTAATCAATTATGAATTATGAATGAATTTTTATAAAAATAATATTGTATAAATGCTAAATTATTGTAATTACATTCAGTCATATCCAAATGACAATCATATAATCGAAAACAATTTTGACTGGTAATCTTATCATCTCATCATCATCACAGCTCATACAGCTCCCACTGTTGAGCTTGAGCCTTCACCAATCGGAAGGGAATATAACCTACCACACCACGCTTGTCAGATATATTGGTATATGGTTTTGTTTTCCTTCTCCTACATAGATGTTATATGCGTTTTATATCCCTTAGTCATCTCTTACGATCGCCCACGAGTAAGATATAGGATGGTGAATTGTATTTTTACTCCGTCACCACACGGACGTATCCATTATAATCTTATATATTATCAATAAAAATGTTTATCTGTTTATCAGTCCTAAGTGCTTTTAAATAAAATCGATGTTTTTCCATCATGTACACATTAACAATGTACAAATAAATCAAATTCTAACGAACCCATCTCATAATATTAATCAAAATTTGATATAGATTATGAAATATAATTCGAATTATAGCAATCATACTTAAATTGTGATTGGTAAATAAGATGGTTATGTTGATTGCAAATTACAAATTGAACATTGATTCGCTTCTGGCTATAGGGTAATTCCCTTCCATATAACTTCGGTTATTACCATCATAATTTGGCCAATGACGTCAGAGTAGTTATGAGAGAAGCAAAGCAACTTGATGAAGTTATAATGTTAGATTAATTTACTCATACAGTACAAAAAGAGAATGATTCTATATATAAAATTTATGTTGTTTATGATTTGTTATTATTAAGGTATTTTACAAAATACAATGAATTGTATTAATTTTGTATAAAAATGTGGGTCAAAATTTAATATCTTATAGGGTAGATATAAATAAATTTCTGTAATAACAATGACATATTGGACGTAAGACACCTCAGTCCTCCCGTGACCATGATCACTGTAAAGTGTTCGAAACGTCGGGAAATCATAAATCAAATACAAACGCGATAGAATCCGTAAAAGTAGTTTTAAATTATTTTATTACCGCTGCGAGTAAAATCATGTGAAAACTTCTTTTATCAGTGATCACTGCAATGTATGTGTATTTGTCATCTCTATATTGTAGGGCAGTTGTTTATTTAAGTGTGCTGTCCAGATGGAGTGGTATAGAGTTTTATTTTAGAGTTCATATACAGTAAAATATCCTATGGTAAGATACTACTCTCAAAAGAAAAGTCACACATCTATTACTTACATATCTTTGACAATTCATTAGATAAATCATCATCATCTCAACTCATATATATCCCACCGCTGGGCTCTTGACGAATTATTATATCCAATTGACCTACTATACCAACGGGGTCACCAACATGTCTGACCAACGGGTCAGACGTGTTGGTTTAGGGTTTTGTTTCGAGTTTTCCTTCACTTGCATAAATGTTATATGCGTTTTATATCTCTTAGTCGTCTCTTACGATCACCCACGCATAAGATAGGGGGGTGGTGAATTGTATTCTTACTCCGTCACGACACCGAAAATATGAACTATATAAATT
Source organism: Lymantria monacha (assembly GCA_905163515.2). Lineage (NCBI taxonomy): Eukaryota > Metazoa > Arthropoda > Insecta > Lepidoptera > Erebidae > Lymantria > Lymantria monacha. Next base: position 11,891,664 of record LR991092.1, on the reverse strand, counting down.
GTAAATAACTGAAATCAAAATTTGGTAAAGTTATTGTCTTTTCCGGTGCTTCTCTCTGAAATGTCAATAAAATACTGTGATATTCTGGGCGATACATTTGCTAGTACCTAACATGACTTTGAATACTGCACATCATAGGTATTATGGTTTATAAACATAAAGCTTCAAATAAAAAAAATAATAAAAAAAATCAAAAAACCCGACTGCGTAAAAAGTCACCAAAACTACGTACATAATAAAAAAACTGAAAAGAAAAAAACAAGCACTTAGTTGTCCGGTAGTCTAGAATTCCATAATATATTATTGAATAAATACTATTGCAGAAAATGAAATATATTTTAATAATAGAACATGACAACTGAACAGTGGGGATCCATTGAAAAATTAGATTTGCTGTCGAATAAAGGAAAATTGGTGTAAGAATAAAAAGATGGGAAAGGGAATGCTCCGATGGTTCGAACATGTGCACCTTTTTCATCTTACACCAATACTCTCTTTCATACCTTCTCACTCTCTTATGTCGTCGTTACGAATGCGATCAGTCAGGCTAAATATATGTAAATAAATAAATACTTCTGATATATTATCATACGTTTCATTTTGAGAATGTAAAGGATACAAAACATTTCGCAACAGAATACGACTATCCAATATATTAACTATGGCTTACCAACTCCCTTAATGCTTCACTGAAGGTTAAACAATATTATACTTTCTGTGCTCTAGAGAGTTGGTTCTTATTATAAAGTAATATTATTCGTGAGCGAAACGTGAAATAGTAACATAGTAATCGAAAGGAAACTTATTTAGCAATGTTTTAGTTAAAGCCACGTTTACTACATATCATCATCATTCTCCTACTCGTATCCCAATTACTTGAGGTCGATACAATATGTACTCCTCTTTCATAGTACATATTGTAAAAGTTATTGGCAATAGTTGTATGATCGGGCACCTGCCAGATGTCAACCCTTCTTGGGAATGTAATTGTTGACGAATCGGCATCAGATGTAGTTGGCCCAGGTCATTATAAGGCTCTTAGTCGTCTTTTACAACATCCACGAGCACAGTAAGGGGTGGTAGTATTCGTAGCCGCTACCACTCAGCTATACGTCTACTACATATAACATACATGATAGAATAAATTGAATGAAAATTCAGAGAATACCACACTTAAGTGTCGCATTTTAACATTTCGCTGACGACCAATAGAAATTTTAAAGAACAATTCACACAAAGCATTCTTAGCTCATATACGTCCCACTGCTAGGCTCCAGCCTCCTCTACAATAGGAGGAAAACTGACCTACTATGTACATGACGCTAGTCAGACAGATTGGTATAAGGTTTATTTCGGTTTTTACAACTTTTTCATAGATGTTATTCTTACTAAGTCACCAAACGGAAAATTAGCATTTCCATAATCGACCAATAGCGACCATAATTTACCACTATCAGTTTAATACGGCGAGGCAACGAGGCCGACATTTAGAGACGATTCAGTGCCATAAGTTATCGCTAGTAACACACACTGGTTATAAACCTTTGTTTTCAGACACTGGAATATTGGACAAGAAGATCCTTCTATGTTTCCTGAACGCTGCCCAGACGAGTTGGATTCGTCGACTCTTTCTCGAAATTGGATCTGATTATTGGACCTAATTGGACTGTTTGTTTTAGGTAAACATAATGATCGACAACTTCGAGAATCGCATTCCCAACCAAGACTGGTACAGAAATGACATGGGCATTAGACATGATTTTCGTCTTGCCCATGTTCATTTGCAGCCCTACTAGTTGGGAGACCTTGCTGAGGACATTGAGCATGGTGCCTAGGTCCTTCAGGGATTCTGCCATGACTACGATATCATCTGCGAATCGAAGGTGAGTGATGTATTCGCCATTGATGTTGATGCCGAGGCCGGTCCAGTCTATGAGCTTGAAGACATCTTCCAGCGCAGTGGTGAACAGATTCGAAGAAATAATGTCTCCCTGTTTCTCACCTTTCTGCAACTGGATCGGTTTCGTACTCTTATCTGGGATGCGGACCGACATAGTAGCGTTTTTATATAAACACTTTTTATATTATATAAGCACTTCGATATATCGACAGTCAATTTGGCACCTTTGAAGGGACTGCAGCACTGCCCAAGTTTCGACAGAATCAAAGGCTTTCTCATAGTCCACAAGTGCTTGACACAGAGGCCGATTATACTCCTCGGTCTTCTGTATAACCTGGCGTAGCGTATGGATTTGATCTATGGTACTATAACCTTTTCGGAAACCGGCTTGTTCAGGCGGCTGGAAGTCGTCTAGCTTGCACACGAGTCGGTTCGTAATGACTCTTGAAAATAATTTGTATACGTGGCTCAGGAGTGAGATGGAGCTGTAATTATTTAAGAGCCTTTTATCGCCCTTCTTGAAAAACAGCTCTACCACACTCCTGGTCCATGACTGTGGAACGTCGCCCTCAAGAAAGACAGAATTAAACAGCGCCTGTAGGGCTTTTAAAACCGGCTTGCCGCCTGCTCTCAGGAGTTCTGTGGTAATTCCGTCATCTCCCGGTACCTTTCCATTCCTTAACCGTTTCAGAGCCATTCTTATCTCTTACTTGCTTTCTCACTCTCTCTCCCTTTTCTTGGACAAAAACATCCCACATTTTCATGTCACTAAGTTTCACTTCAAAAAATCTATATTCCTTAAAATGTCTGACATAGTTGGAAGGCTTAGAGGTTTAGCGGGCATATTATTTCTAAATGTGTGGTTATGTTAAGTCACGCTATTAGAAAGACTATCGTTGTTAGTAATTTGCGGACAGAAAATTATTTTTACCCTACGCAAAAATTAGATAAGAGAACTCTTAATCTACAGTCGTTCATTTTCACTACATCATCAAGTATATGGCACAGCAAAAAATTCAATACTTCGCTAAAGATCGTGCAAATGTTTTCTTTATATGATAACTGCACACTGTGTTAAAAGGTCCTACCTAATAAATTTGCTTACGAATTGTGAATTTACGTTAAGTAAAGCTCAATACACTAGATAAACTGAAATGAATACTCTCTAATCTATGTTAAACTTGGCAAAATGATATTATTGGAATGGTGCCAACCAACATTTTACATATTAACGTTTTCTGTTTCTATGTGCGATTTGCCTACCCTAGTAAAGTAGTAAAGTACAAATCGTATTTACATGAGTGTTAATTATCTGTTATAAGTAAACAATAAGAATTTTCAGTAAACAAAGGCTTACTCATTACATAATTTAACTCGAGCAGTTCTTTAAGATGTTGCTTTCACCACAATGGAAAGAGATAATAGTATAAAATCCGATTACGAATGAACTGTGTAACTTTAACATATTATGTGATAATATAAATATAAGGATCTTAAAATTGAAAATGTATAAGTAAAAGGGTACAGTCTGGAAACTTTTTAATTATCTTGGCACATGGTAGTGTGTCAGTCAAGTTTCCAAGAGAAAAGTGTGACTCATCGACTTTCATGTGCATTAACATAACTACTTATTCAGGCCATCTTCTCTTACTTTTGTTTATTTTACTAGGTTTTTATTACCCGACTGCAAAGGAGTGGTATTGTGTTTAACAGTCTATGTATGTATGTATGTATGTATGTATGTATGTATGTTTGTATGTTCCTTTGAAGCACTATATATACCAAACGCCTGAGCCGACTTTTATGATTCGCACGTCAATCGATTCCTCTTAATCCGGCGAGTGTCACTAAAGATATGACGTTATTGAAAATTCAATATGGCGACTACTGGACGCCATATTGTGAAAATAAAAAAAATTAAAGTCAACAAACTATATCGAGTGGGGTATCGTTAAATAGGTATTTAAAAATCATTATTAGTTTTCTCTCAACATTTTTCGATTTGACTGACCGTTTAGAATCTATATCGATTTAAAGTTTCGTAACAACCTTTCTCACATATAGCTTTTTTAGACAGTAGAAATTTACGATGAAAAGACGAAAAATTCATATAACTGGATGTGGATGAACATATATTGAAGTATCTAGTAGGTATATTGTATACCATAGGTAGTACTACCTAAAGTATCTAATGTCTGACGCGGTCGCCCATCTCCAATTTCTAACGATATTGTACTTTACTTCAGTCGAAAAACTATATGTAGTTAGGTACTTACCTACTTATTAATAAATAAGATAACTATAGCTACCTAGGTATTTATAACTAAAAAGTATAAAATAAAAAAAATGATTAAAAACATCAAAAAACCCGACTGCGTAAAAAGTCACCAAAACTACGTACATAATAAAAAAAACTGAAAAGAAAAAAACAAGCACTTAGATGTCCGGTGGTCTAGAATTCCATAATATATTATTGAGTAAATACTATTACAGAAAATGAAATATATTTTAATAATAGAACATGACAACTGAACAGTCGGGATCCATTGAAAAATTAGATTTGCTGTCGAATAAAGGATCCCGACTGTTCAGTTGTCATGTTCTATTATTAAAATATATTTCATTATCTGCAATAGTATTTATTCAATAATATATTATGGAATTCTAGACCACCGGACATCTAAGTGCTTGTTTTTTTCTTTTCAGTTTTTTTTATTATGTACGTAGTTTTGGTGACTTTTTACGCAGTCGGGTTTTTTGATGTTTTTAATCATTTTTTTTATTAAATTATATTATGCTGCTTAGGAATTTCTCATTATTCAAAAACTATTAGATTTGCAATTCAAAATATAATTGAATTCCTTTAAAATTCGAGAAATCCAAATTTAAAAATAAGGCATAGTTTTTATGATAATGATTTTAATAAAGTCTGAAAACATATCATTTTGAAAATTAATCATGAATAGTGCATTTGAAATGTTTTTTTATCCGTCATACTTCACGCAGTTGGCTACGAGCCTACTAGAAATTGCAAGACATTGACCCACGATACACTTGAAAAAGGGAACGAAACGGAGTAATAATATAACAATACAAAATGAATGCTTCACTAAAAGAATACACAATGAGAAATATTCTCATAAAATTGTATTCTACTTCGATATGGTATCAAAAACTGTCAGTTCAAGTACCAAGTGATATAGAAAAGTCAGTTTCTATATCAAGGTATTACATTATCAAGGTATATATATAGTATTAGGAGGGCCACACTGTTTTATGTCAACAGCCGCGGGCCGGTCCGTCCGAATAGTATCATAGACTCGTAGAAAATCAACATCTGAGTAGCGGCAATCTGCTGTTCCGTTTCGTTCGAGAAGATGAATTGTGCGTCCACTTGTGCTTTGTCTTCACCCAATTCATTAAGATGAAGGGACTGAAACTCATAATATTAATTTTTTTTTAGCTATTTCCTCACTTAATGGCGATTATATTGAACGTAAACGCCAGAAAAAAAATAAGTTCATGTAATTGTTTAGCATTTTGTTTATATACATTTAATTGATAAACAGTTTTCAATAAACAATAATATGTGAACAAAAAACGTTCGAGATATTCGTTTTTACTATTAAAATGGCTATGATCTAACAATTACCTATTTCTTAAATCATAGATGTAGAGTAACGTAATAATAATTGTTTATAATATCGGATCGGGATATCGAATTTCTATCTCGGCAACAGTTAGCAAATTAAATTACTTAAATTACAAAGTTAGAGTTAATATCACATTTAAATAAATAACATAATATATTGTGTGTATAAATTGAGTGCACTGAATTATTACAAAATGAATGAATGAATAAATATAAGAATAATAATAAGAATGAATTAAAATTCATTCAATACCTCCGTAAAATAGTATCATCATAGTTTGTGGTCACATATAGCATATAACCACGTTATAAAAATGATTCAGGGTATAAAACAGTTCTATTTTTCCTGACCTAGTTCCATGTTAAGTTACTGAATGCTTACATCGGCTTCCTATTCCACTTGACTTCAATATTAGGGGCGGCGAAACAGCATATTTCTTGCACACTGTGAGTTTACCTTTTCTTTTGATAACATGTAGGAAATAATAGGATATTGAGGTATGAGGTATATTGGTATATACCTACAGTATATACTATAGTAGTACTATACTATAGTAATACTATAGTATATACTATAGTAAAATAATAAGAAAAGTTATGACTTTTCTTTTCGTGAAAAGACACATTAAATTTTTGCATCTAAGCTAATTCGAAACTGTAAAAAGGAAGTTTATTAAACATTAATATTATTATATGTTCATTAAAAATTATAAAATACAGTCTGTTAAAATTAATTTTATTAAAATCAATTCAGAAAAAATAATTTATTTACTAATTTCATAATAATATAATTTACTTGTTTCGTGATTGAACCATGCGGTTGACAGTTCTCTGTCTACAGCCGCGGGCCAGTCCGTCTGAGATACCACACTCTCGCAGAAGATCGATTTTTGAGTAATGGCAATGTGCTATTGCGCTTCGTTCGGTAAGCGAGAGAGCCGGAAACCCAACTGGGTGGGTTTGAGATTTGTATTGGTTGCAGCAGCCTAGCTATACCCTTAGTATTGCAAAGGTCCATGGGCGGCAGTGACACTTATTATTAGCCGCGCTGCTTGCTCGTTTGCTACCACAGCAATAAAAAAATAGCAATAACTATACACAATTTTGAACAACTTAAGATTTTAAAATAGCTAAAACATATTAAGCAGCATAAGTGTTAGTTAATAAAATAATATAGTTACAGAATTAGTATACATAATATATGTGGAATAATAAATTACCAAGCTCAGATATAGGCCATATAATGCAAAGATAAACGATGTTAGGTTAAATAGGAGGCGGTAGTGCTAAAGCGTCGAATTGATTAATCTGATAGTGAAGTAAAGGTACCCGATCCCTTAGGTAAGCCTCTCCATTCTTGTAGCAGCTATTAATCATGACCCGCAATCTATTAGGAGTGGCTTGTCATTTACAAATACATTCATATATTAGATTATAGGGTTTTAATATTTTGCTGTTTGCTATCCCTCTCATTTATCAGTCTACCCATGTCTACTATTGTACTTAGATCTATGCCTGAAAATATCACGTAAAATAAGAGTCCCATTTATATATAATTATTCCTTGTGTATTTTACAGAAGGCATAAGTTTAGTTGAAAATGTTGAACAGATACAGACGAAAATTGATACGTAGATCATTTTCTGATTTAATACATGTTATGGTACATAATACTGGTTATGTTTACTTAGAATAATAGTTCAACTTTGTGGAAGTTAATTTTTGCGCAGGTGAAGTCGTGAGCAAAATACAGTATAGTATAAAAAAAAGAGGATGTTTAAAAATATAAAAAGCGTGAAGACTCACCGGTAGCGATCACAATGACCGAGATATTGGTGGTTCAATATCTCATAATTAACATCGTGCACCGCTTTTTACGTCAGACTGCCGATTAAACTATATAAGGTAAACCTTTTAACCTGGCTTTTGAAGCGTTGGTCATTAGTTTTTAAAGGAAGTCTGCTTTATTATCCACTTATATAAGCATAGGATAAATGATCTGTCATGAATTGGAATCCTAATTCAATTTCGCCAAATCTTACCAATGATAATATAATATAATAATATTATAACGGTGAAAGTTTGTGAAGATATTTCGATGTTTGTTATTCGATCAGGCGTAAACAGTCGAATAGATTTGGATGTAAATTAGAAAATAGGTAGAGTATTTCCTATTATTAACATATAGGATACTTATTATCCCGGCAATGTTTTCCCTTGGGATAATAGTTCAACTTTGGGCAAGTTAGTTATTTAAAAGTTAGTTGTAGTTAAGTAGTTAGTAGTTAGTAGTAGTAAAGTTAGTATATACTATAGTATTACTATAGTATAGTACTACTATAGTATATACTGTAGGTATATACCAATATACCTCATACCTCAATATCCTATTATTTCCTACATGTTATCAAAAGAAAAGGTAAACTCACAGTGTGCAAGAAATATGCTGTTTCGCCGCCCCTAATATTGAAGTCAAGTGGAATAGGAAGCCGATGTAAGCATTCAGTAACTTAACATGGAACTAGGTCAGGAAAAATAGAACTGTTTTATACCCTGAATCATTTTTATAACGTGGTTATATGCTATATGTGACCACAAACTATGATGATACTATTTTACGGAGGTATTGAATGAATTTTAATTCATTCTTATTATTATTCTTATATTTATTCATTCATTCATTTTGTAATAATTCAGTGCACTCAATTTATACACACAATATATTATGTTATTTATTTAAATGTGATATTAACTCTAACTTTGTAATTTAAGTAATTTAATTTGCTAACTGTTGCCGAGATAGAAATTCGATATCCCGATCCGATATTATAAACAATTATTATTACGTTACTCTACATCTATGATTTAAGAAATAGGTAATTGTTAGATCATAGCCATTTTAATAGTAAAAACGAATATCTCGAACGTTTTTTGTTCACATATTATTGTTTATTGAAAACTGTTTATCAATTAAATGTATATAAACAAAATGCTAAACAATTACATGAACTTATTTTTTTTCTGGCGTTTACGTTCAATATAATCGCCATTAAGTGAGGAAATAGCTAAAAAAAAATTAATATTATGAGTTTCAGTCCCTTCATCTTAATGAATTGGGTGAAGACAAAGCACAAGTGGACGCACAATTCATCTTCTCGAACGAAACGGAACAGCAGATTGCCGCTACTCAGATGTTGATTTTCTACGAGTCTATGATACTATTCGGACGGACCGGCCCGCGGCTGTTGACATAAAACAGTGTGGCCCTCCTAATACTATATATATACCTTGATAATGTAATACCTTGATATAGAAACTGACTTTTCTATATCACTTGGTACTTGAACTGACAGTTTTTGATACCATATCGAAGTAGAATACAATTTTATGAGAATATTTCTCATTGTGTATTCTTTTAGTGAAGCATTCATTTTGTATTGTTATATTATTACTCCGTTTCGTTCCCTTTTTCAAGTGTATCGTGGGTCAATGTCTTGCAATTTCTAGTAGGCTCGTAGCCAACTGCGTGAAGTATGACGGATAAAAAAACATTTCAAATGCACTATTCATGATTAATTTTCAAAATGATATGTTTTCAGACTTTATTAAAATCATTATCATAAAAACTATGCCTTATTTTTAAATTTGGATTTCTCGAATTTTAAAGGAATTCAATTATATTTTGAATTGCAAATCTAATAGTTTTTGAATAATGAGAAATTCCTAAGCAGCATAATATAATTTAATAAAAAAAATGATTAAAAACATCAAAAAACCCGACTGCGTAAAAAGTCACCAAAACTACGTACATAATAAAAAAAACTGAAAAGAAAAAAACAAGCACTTAGATGTCCGGTGGTCTAGAATTCCATAATATATTATTGAATAAATACTATTGCAGATAATGAAATATATTTTAATAATAGAACATGACAACTGAACAGTCGGGATCCTTTATTCGACAGCAAATCTAATTTTTCAATGGATCCCGACTGTTCAGTTGTCATGTTCTATTATTAAAATATATTTCATTTTCTGTAATAGTATTTACTCAATAATATATTATGGAATTCTAGACCACCGGACATCTAAGTGCTTGTTTTTTTCTTTTCAGTTTTTTTTATTATGTACGTAGTTTTGGTGACTTTTTACGCAGTCGGGTTTTTTGATGTTTTTAATCATTTTTTTTATTTTATACTTTTTAGTTATAAATACCTAGGTAGCTATAGTTATCTTATTTATTAATAAGTAGGTAAGTACCTAACTACATATAGTTTTTCGACTGAAGTAAAGTACAATATCGTTAGAAATTGGAGATGGGCGACCGCGTCAGACATTAGATACTTTAGGTAGTACTACCTATGGTATACAATATACCTACTAGATACTTCAATATATGTTCATCCACATCCAGTTATATGAATTTTTCGTCTTTTCATCGTAAATTTCTACTGTCTAAAAAAGCTATATGTGAGAAAGGTTGTTACGAAACTTTAAATCGATATAGATTCTAAACGGTCAGTCAAATCGAAAAATGTTGAGAGAAAACTAATAATGATTTTTAAATACCTATTTAACGATACCCCACTCGATATAGTTTGTTGACTTTAATTTTTTTTATTTTCACAATATGGCGTCCAGTAGTCGCCATATTGAATTTTCAATAACGTCATATCTTTAGTGACACTCGCCGGATTAAGAGGAATCGATTGACGTGCGAATCATAAAAGTCGGCTCAGGCGTTTGGTATATATAGTGCTTCAAAGGAACATACAAACATACATACATACATACATACATACATACATACATAGACTGTTAAACACAATACCACTCCTTTGCAGTCGGGTAATAAAAACCTAGTAAAATAAACAAAAGTAAGAGAAGATGGCCTGAATAAGTAGTTATGTTAATGCACATGAAAGTCGATGAGTCACACTTTTCTCTTGGAAACTTGACTGACACACTACCATGTGCCAAGATAATTAAAAAGTTTCCAGACTGTACCCTTTTACTTATACATTTTCAATTTTAAGATCCTTATATTTATATTATCACATAATATGTTAAAGTTACACAGTTCATTAGAGCATCCTACAATTAGAAGCAATTGCCCATTAACAATCAGTTAATGAATTGTTTGTTAATACAGAATTAACAAGCATTTCATTAACTTCTTCAAGATTTTCCTTTAGAAATTTTGTAGAATCTGGAGCCTCGCATCGCCCTTTCATTACACCGCACGGTTTGTTTTGGATATGATCAGAATTATCCAAAAATAAATATATTAGGCAAACGTGTAGTAGAACTACTGGAAAATTTAAAACTTCAGCTGTGATCACACACTCATCTTCAAGCATGACAATTATGGTATTATTTCCGCTCGTAATGAGCTCTATATCCAATTTTGGACATTGATAAGCTAATGACAGATTAATTTAATAAATAAACTGACAAAAAAAAACATAAATTACGTCATTATATGATTTGGGCTGTGTGGATGTGAGTGGTGAGAATCGATATTACAATTCAAGTATAAATTTTAATATTACTGCACAATTTTCCGTGTGGTGACGGAGTAAGAATACAATTCACCACTCTCTATCTTTCCCGTAAGTAATCGTAAAACACGACTAAGGATATAAAACGCATATAACGTCTATACAAGAGAAGGAAAACTCAAAACAGTACCTATACCAACACGTCTGAACAGCGCGGTATAGTCGATCAATCTACCCCTATATATATAGGTCAATCTACCCTTCACTGTGGAAGAGGCTCGAGCTCAACAGTGGGACATATATGAGTTGAGATAATTAGGATGATTACTGAACAATAATACATTTTAAAATACCTAGAGTTTTGCAATTGTTGAGTAAACAGCTATAAAGAGACAAACGATATTGAAGTACGATATTTGGCTTTTTGATTTTATAGCGTCGTGAATTTATATAGCTATAAATCAACACGACTGCTCACTACATTTTTATTACGGTACTTTTTAGCGTATCGGAACTGTTCCATACCAATCGCTTATATTAAAAATATATTTAAGTATATACTATAAAAATGCGATCTGAAAATGTTACTACACAAAAGAAAGATTACAGTTTTTTTTCACATACACATTCTAAAACATTCGTTAATTATAATTTAATCTTATTAAATGTAAATAATACATAATTTATTTGATTTAAACTACTGCTATTAAAAAAATAACTGACTGCACAGATACTTGTAGTTTAGATACCAAACTGTGTTGTGTAGTGGGTTAGAATCTCAAGTAGGTTAATACTGTGTGTGATGACTGATGAGTGATCCATAAATAGTTGTTCTAAGCCTGGGTGTAATTTATGTCCAACAAATTGTATGTTTGTAAAGCAATACAAAATTATTTCCTTAGTGCCTGTTGTAGCTTTATTAAAAACAAAATGCAAGTTGAGCTGATAAATTTGACTGCACATATGGCGTAGTGGTAAAGATACCGACCTTCCGTGCCAGTGCCGTGGGTTTGATTCCCACGCAGGACATTAGCTTGTGCGATCCACAAAGTGTTGTTCTGAGTTTGGGTGTAATTTGTCTGCGTTAATTGCATGTTTGTAAAATCCCCCGCAATACAAGGTTTATTTCCTTAGTGCAGGATGGTGTCTTTTGGAGATGGTCAGGCGAATTGAGGCGCTGGGGCTCAGGGTGGCCCTAAACAAGACGGAGGCCCTACTATTCCATGGGCCCCGTGTGAGGCTGCCCATCGGCGCCTCGTTAGTCGTCAACTCCATCCACATCAGTATCCAGGCCCATATGAGGTACTTGGGTCTGGTGCTCGACGAGCGATGGTGGTTCCGGGAGCATTTTCGTCAAATTGCTCCCCGGCTAGTCGGCGCGGCGTCCGCCCTTTCTCGGCTCATGCCGAACGTGGGCGGACCCAGTTTCGAGGGCCGACGGCTGTATGCGGGGGTGATCCGCTCAATGGCCATGTACGGCGCACCCGTGTGGGCGAGGGCTCTGAACGCCCAGCTCAGGGCGGTGCTGTGGAGGCCACAGCGAGCCTACCTGTCTACCGAGGCGGCATACCTATTGGCCGGAACACCCCCGTGGGACCTAGAGGCGGAGATGCTCTCCGACCTCTACCGGCGGGTTACCTCAATGCGCGAAGAGGGTGGCTCCCCATCGTTCAACGAGATAGCCACCTGGCGCGAGGACGCCCGCCGAGAAGTCATCGCCCGTTGGGCTACGCGGCTGGAGAGGCCTAGACACGGTGTTTTTACCATTGAGGCCCTCCGGCCCGTACTGATGGAGTGGATGGAGCGGCGGCACGGAGTCCTCTCTTTCCGGTTGGTGCAGGTCTTGTCGGGGCATGGTTGCTTCGGCAAGTACCTGCACACGGTCGTGCGGAGAGAGTGGACTCCGTCCTGCCACCATTGCAGTAGCGACGAGAACACGGCGCAACATACGCTCGAGGTATGTTCGGGCTGGGACGGGCAGCGCCGTGACCTCGTCGTTGTCATCGGTGCCGACCTGACGCTGCCGGCTGTTGCGCGAGCGATGGTCGACAGCGTCAGGAGTTGGGACGCGGTCGCCGCCTTCTGCGAGGCTGTCATCTCGCAGAAGGAGGCGGTGGAACGGGCCCGGGAGGATTCCCGCGACCCGGGCCGCCGCCCGCGGCCGGGGCGGCGCAGGCGCGAGTACCTGCGCCTGATGCCGCCCTAACCGAGGCTTCGGGTGATCGGACCGGGGAATTGTCCGGTCACCCGACGTGAGGACGACGCCTCGACGGCGAAAGCTGTCGGGGCGTTGACAGGAGAGGAGCCCGAGAGGGCATACCGCCGAGCGGGCCACCGAAGAGAAAGATCGGGTACCGGTGGCCCGCTCGCACGGCGAAGAAGAGGTGCTTGCAGGGTGGGTCAATGGGGTTGCGCGCCGCCTCTTCCGTCACCCCGGACTGATTTGGCGGGGCGCGACGTCCATAGCCCACCGCAAAAAAAAAAAAAAAAGCGTGGTGTCTTTTAAAAAAAAAAGAATTGAATAAAATCGATATCATTCTTGTTATTCTTCTTTTTTGTGCCAGACAAAATTTGAACTCAATAATGACAATATGTAAGAAAGCAAAAATATAATATAGAAAATAAATGCACTATAAGCTCACTATTGGATGGTTTCATACCTCTATAGCAAATACGAAACCCTTATAATCCTGTCATATCCATCTGTCCCTACGCTCGTACTTATGTAATCGACATGATCCGTGCGAAATACTATTACTAAAATATAGATGATTTTCGGTGGATAGTGTTTTCTATCAGGCAACGTAGCTTTATAGCTAGAAGCTTTTTAATAATGCATAACATGTAATAGTCGTGTTATGCATTATTAAAAACCTTCTAAAATATATGTAGGTATACGAAAGTTTCTGGTAACCTCTAAGAGAGACCTCTTTACTTATCCGGCGCGTAATTGTTAAATTCAGTAAATCAAAACAGAAAAATCTGTATAACAAAAGAAACATCACCATCATCATTCTCCTACTCTTATCCCAACCATTTGGGGTCGATACAATATGTACTCTTCTTTAATAGTACATATTGTAAAAGTTATTGGCAATAGTTTTATGACCGGCCGCCTGCCAGACGTCAACCCTCCTTGGGAATGTAATTGTTGACCAAATGGCATCAGATGAGTTGGCCCAGGTCGTTATAAGGCTCTTAGTCATCTTTTACGACACCCACGAGCAAAGTAAGGGTTGGTATTCGTAGCCGCTACCACACACACACACACACACACACACACAAATACACATCTATATATATATATATATATACAAGCACATAATAATAAATAACCTTTGGCGCCTAGCGTATGGAGGCAGTTGTTAAGTTGATTTTTGTGTTGCGATGAAATAATGAACAAGAACAACGTGTTCGAGCAGCGTGGTACAACAACACAACGTGGAAATCTATTTTCACAATTAGAAAAAAAAACGTGATATCCGTACCCAGTTCTACCTCTACTGATTTGAACGGAATGCTCAAGGTGTAAGTAAACTGCGACCATCATTCGCCTGACTGCATGAATATTTAGCGAATCGTTTACGGGCCATCACACATTTACTTATTGCTTATAGTGGCAAACGGGCAAGAAACACACCTGATGGTAAATATTACTGCTGTCTATGGACCTTTGCAATACCAAGCATATAGCTAGGCCGCTTCCAACCAATATAAACCCCAAACCCACCAATTGGGCTGCCGACACTCTCTTATTCGCCGAACGAAGTGCACTGGCACATTGCCATTAATCAGACGCCGATCTTCTGCGAGAGTGTGGTACTATTCCGGACGGACCGACACGCGGCTGTAGACAGAAAGCTGTCAACAGCGTGGTCCTACCACTAAATAAAGCAAGGGAATTCAACAGGTGTTATTGATGTACTGCATTAAAGTTATACAAATATTTAGTAAAATTTTTGAAGACATATTGTTATTTAAATGGTTACTGCTCTGCTTTTATAAGTCAGTGCTATATTTTGTATATGTATTTTCTATATTATTTTGGTTAGGGGTTTTTTAAATAAAACGCGAAGAACGGGTGTAATCAACATAGTCCAAAGAATTAGTACGTTGAAATGCCAATGAGCAGGCCACATTGCTTAAGACTGCAGTCCTCGAGCGTGGGCACTTATGATTGAACACACACATTCACATTTTCTAATCACACAGACGCAGCATACAGAATTAATACACGCACCCTGGAATAGAATAAATCTAAATTCCGGTAGTTGCATTAGTTACACATTCATTACACGCTTGTATTAGTAGAATTTTCACAGTGTCACAGAAAACATGCAATGTATTAGGCATAAGCTTGTCAAATCGCTAAGCCTGCAGTGAGTACCCGGCAGCAAAGGGTGGGGTCAGAGTGTACGTCAGAACACGGTCAGAACAAAATACTCAGAGAGAAGAACGACAACTTTATACTGTAGAATTGCTTACACGGTTCACACTAGCGCTCCAGTTTATTCCATCGAAAAAAAAATTGTAGTTTGGGTTATTTAAAAATATGATTATTTCAAAACAATACTCAGCTATCGAATTTCCGAATGAATAATTTACTGCATAACTATACTTACTACTTTATTTTGAATTTGACTTTATTATGTTCATAGTAATTTTCTTTCGGTTTCCCTATATCTACCTGAAATAAGATTTCGATACGATTACGATGATTACTTGCATAGTGTTTGACAATTGATTCTGTTTACAAAAATACATAATTAAATTTGCATATGTATTATGTACCTTGATGTTTTATTTGCTTGAAGAATATAAATTGGCAGCCGTGTTCGACTCTGACACTCGCAACCCACCCTAAAGAAATTAATGCGATAGTATGGAGCTCGACATGAACAACTAACGGACGTGCTCTCACTTTGGATACTGAGACAGCACTGATTATTTTGCTTTGGATGTGCTTTATTATAATGCTGATTACAGGACGTTTTTGTTTCATAGTAAAATGTATGGACAACTAGAGACGATTTCGGCTAAAAAATCACTATTGGATTATTTTACATATAGGTCTCCTGCTCTAATCTCAATTTACATATGGTCAGCACAACTAATCTCTTCTCTATAATGATGAAGATGATAGAAAAATGTTGGCTAAGTTGGTTTGCTATCGTTAACCATACCGAAATAAGAAAATTTAGAACAAATCGATCTAAAGCTCTTAGCCACTTTTTACGACATTTACGAACAAAGTTAGTAGACAATGTTAAAGATATATCTAAATTTTCATTCTTTTTATTCAAACGATAGTCTGTCAAAAGAAGATTCTCGTAAAATAAGAGAGTATAACCGTACCATAAATTTCTATATAAAATTAATCCTCTGCGTTTATGCCAAGCTATTCTGATTTCTAAGCTAAGCATTACTAGTAATCCAATATTTTGGTTTAAATACTAACAAAATTAGTGGCAGCGGAAAACAAGAGTAGCCAAGAGCTAAAGTCAAAAACTTAATCATTATGTGGTTACCTCGTATAATTGTGTCAGTGTTTCGTTTCACTCAATTTATTTAAGTGCCAATCGCTGACGTACTAACAACAATTTGCCTTGACAAAGATTAATTACGTGTCTGTTTCCTGCGCTTTGTATTTAATAGCCTCTATTTACCAGTTCAGTTTTCCACTCTAGATAATATTGTTAAAATTCATTATTAAGAATTTGGTTTTATATATTACAAAATAATTATGTTCTACGCACTAGAGAAGGCACTACGACTGATTTAAAACTCTCTCGTTGTGGTCCAAGGAACATAACGCACTTAGTTTACGCTGGACTGTAGTTGAGATTTCACGCGTTTGACTGAAATCTAATTTAACAAAAAAGACACATACATACATATCATCACACCATACCCCTTGCAGGGTAGGCAGAGAGAACAGAGTGCCAGTAACAAAAAAGAGCTTAATGTAAACTAAGTTATTATACAAACCATTCAAGAACAATGAAATAAAAGTCAATGAGCAATAAAAGTCAAGGAGCAAAAATAAAAGTCAATGAAATAAAAGTCAAGGAGCAGACCTTCAGAGAGGCTGACTGCGTGAAGGTGAAGCCCCGGCAGTTAGCTTGGACGTCGACGAGGAAGGGTACCCGAAAGGGTCACCCGCGTGGGCTGGCCACGGATGTCAAGGAAGCAGTACCATGGCCGGCCCAATGGCGACGGGGAGGGAAAACAGTGGGTTATAGGGCCATGCGCCGCCCTTCCGTCACCCCGTACAGAACAGACGGCGTGTGTCCAGATCATAGACTGCCAAAAAAAAAGGGCTGACTTTTCACCAGTAAGTTTACTATATTCTCTATGAAACATAATTTCATTAAATTTTATAGGTAGCACAGAAATCTTCACAGATATCATCAGAACTCAAAAGAAAGCATTGTGTCTAAAACTATTCAAGTGCCTCTATTATTAAACCCTTACATCCCACACTTTTTCTTATAAAATGATATTCAAACACATAGCTTCAAATAGTATCCATCAACACCACCAACCTTTAAATTTCTACGGTTGTACATGTCTCCCAAAGTAGGATAATGACACAATTGCCACGCTCGGTAATCAGGTCGCCTACCTGATGTCGCAATTGTTGTTATAAGTTTCCTAGGAAATTGCCCATTTTCACGGTGAACCTTTACCCATTTTTTTATGACTTCCGCGGAAAAATAAAGTTTAGTGACACATTTTTTCTTAATCTGTACAGTGATTAAATTATTAGGTGAGACGCTAATATTTTACATTATTATGAATATTTTGCCAACTTTTGAAATTAGTTGTACGTACTCAGCGATCATTTTAAGTATATTTATATACAATCACCGGAATGAACTGCCGGCTGTTCTGTTTTCAGAGGGCTGTGATTTGCTTTTCTTATTTTTAAACGAGGTTTAAAAAAAAACAGCGGTCTATAAATCTGTTGAAAAAAAACAAGTAACAGTGAAAACCGTATCAAAATCTACTACACGTACACGGTTTATAATGAGGCTAAAAATAGTTAAATGCGAACGTGACTTTATTTGTATACTATTTAAAACGACGATTACTTATCAACTCAGTAATTTTATCAAGAACAAAAGGTCAAAGAAACTCTAAACCTACTCCAAACTAATATTTACTAGATTATAACAACTTTAGAAACAACACAAATTTGTAACTAGATAAACCTTCGGCTTCTCTCATGTAGAAAGAATATTTAGGTCCTCATAACCTTCGTTACGACTCGCCACACCACTGTGTGCCAGAGAGTCCAGAAGAACCCGGGTGATTTCCTAGTCTAAGACTGAAAATTGATTCGATTAACAGTCATCGTTACGCAGAAATTTTCATGACCAGTTTCAGGAAACAGTAATGACCGTAATGTGATGAAATTTAGTCATTTTCAAATGTTCTATTTAATTATTCTCTAATTATATAAAAGTACTATCCAATCTAATTTACGATCAGGTTACAAGAGCTGGGACCTAACATAAGCGGGCTCCTTCTCATACTTATAAGCTGGCTGACACTCAAAGCTTGCGGTAAGCCAAGCCTCGGCATGGGCCTACGCAGGCTAGGGCCCGTCTGACAAACGCCACCTCGACTATTATGATCAGTCTGACGCGAGTGTGTCTTCTGTGTGGCATCAAATACAGGTAGTTGCGCCTATTCCACTCTATCCTCCAGCGGCGGACCAGATCAGTTTGAACATTATCCTTGCCGGGCTGCTACGCTGCCTCTTTCTGTAAAATTTCGGCTTTATCCCAATTCACAATGTTGATTTAGCTAGGCTTTATCTGTGCCATACAGGACTTCACCAGTTGCTACAATATGTCCTCGCAACCATTACAGTAGTGTCCAAATATATGAATCCTTAGATTATTAATAGGTCTGGCCACCGAAGTCAAAGATCGGGTACCGGTGGCCTTCTCGCAAGGCGAAGAGAGGAGTTTGCAGGGTCGGTCCATGGGGTTGCGTGCCGCCTTTTCTGTCGCCCCGGACGTTTTTTTCGGGGCGCGACCACATCCATGGTCCACATTGCGGAAAAAAAAAAAAATATTAATAGGTCTCCGACAAGATACCTTGCCTGTAACGGCAACTAAAACTCTACCGAAATCGGCGTAAAGATAGACATGCTAAGCATTGTATTAAATTTTGTCATAATCCGAAGCAAAACGGCAGTTTGCGTAGTAAAACTACATAAAAATAATACAAGAAATAAGAAAGTCGCTGGATCACATGCAATCAGTAAGTATCCCATAAAACATAAAAGCACAGTATTGTCGCGTATACAAAAACAAATCCCCTTGATTGACGTTACATATTGTATGTAATATTCCTATTATTATATTTTTACCCGACTGCGCGACGCAAAGGATTGGTATTGTGTGTAACAGTCTATGTTTGTATGTTCCTTTGAAGCACTATACAGACCAAACGCCTGGGCCGATTTTAATGATTCACACATCAATCGATTCCTCTTAATCCGGCAAGTGTCACTAAAGACATGACGTTAGTGAAAATTTAATATGGCGACTACTGGACGCCATTTTGAGAAAATGATAAAAATTAAAGTCAACAAACTATGTCGAGTGGGGTATCGTTGAATAGGTATTTAAAAATCATTATTAGTTTTTTCATAACATTTTTCGATTCGACAGAGCGTTTACGATCTATATCGATTTAAAGTTGCGTAACAACCATTCTCACATATAGGTCTTTAGGCAGTATAAATTTACAATGAAAAGACGAAAACTTCGTATGACTGTGCATGTGAATGTGGATGGACATATACTAAATTATCTACTAGATACCTACTATTTTGGATTGGACTACCTAAAGTATCTAATGTCTGACACGGTCGCCCATCTCGAACTTCAAACGATTTAGTACTCAACTTAAGTCGAAAAACTATATATAGGTAGGTACCTACTCATTAATAAATAAAATAACTATAGCCTAGCTAGATACTTATAACTAAAAAGTATAAAATAAATAAAATAATTAAAAAATCAAAAACCCGACTGTGTAAATAGTGAACCAAATTAAGTACACAATAAAAAAAAACTGAAAAGAAAAAAGCAAGCACTTAGATGTCCGGTGGTCTATTATTCTATAATATATTATTGAATGAATACTATTGAATCAAATCAAATCAAATCCCGACTGTTCAGTTGTTATGTTCCATTACTAGAATGTATTTTATTTTCTTCAATAGTATTCATTCAATAATATATTATAGAATAATAGACCACCGGACATCTAAGTGCTTGCTTTTTTCTTTTCAGTTTTTTTTATTGTGTACGTAATTTGGTTCACTTTTTATACAGTAGGGTTTTTTGATTTTTTTAATTATTTTTATTTATATAATCATGATATCAGCTCGTATGCGTCCCAGTATTGGGTTTTAGCCTTCTCCCAATAGGAAGGAAATTTACTTACATGCTATAAATTTACTTACACGCTGTTCAGACGGTATACACTTTTATTTGGAGTTTTTCACTTTTATATTATATTTTTATGTATCTTATATTATCTTTTCCTATATTATATTTTGAAATATTAGTTTTTAATCTCTTTTTATTATAGTTGTACATACATATATACATACATATCATCACGCCATATCCCTTGCAGGGTAGGCAGAGAGAACAGAGTGCCAGAGAACTCTATCCTTGCATACTTCACTCGCTTCCTCAACATTCATAATTCTCTTCATACACGCTCGCCGGTTTCGGAGACTCTTGACTCCACTCTAGTTGTAAAGGTTACATATTATTGTGTCCGTCAATATATACAATATTTTACCAATTATATCATATACCTACTCGTACATATCGTCGGTTAAATAGAAATGTGACATTACACAAAAAAAAATTGTAATTCGTTAAAATATTTGCTATCATTTGAATTTTGTAACAAAAATAACATATTATCAAATTAAATGTCAAAAACTCTGTTCTATCACAAGTATCATTTCGTCAAACCACCATTTTGATTGTTGTAAAAATCACACTCCTCGAACCATTCCGTCCGGGGCGACAGAGGGGCGTAAGCACGGCCCACCCGTAACCCACCTGTGACGTCGCCTTCGTCGTTGGGCCGACCACCGGAGCAGAGTGACTTGACGTCATTGGTCGACCCGACGGAATACCACTTTTTTTTTTTTTTGTTCACGCTGTGGAAATGCCTTTGCGCACTAGCCCTCGCCGGTGACAGACGAGGAGTGTGTGGGACTCGCCGGTCAGCTGGTTCGACCGAAATACCCACTAAAACCACAGCGGTCCCTTCCGCGCTTTTACGGGATGCCGGAGAGATCGTCTATTGACATTCTATCCCCGACACCCCAACGCTAGGCCATCTGGCCACGTCCAATCGACAATCAAGGCGGCGGGAGGAGATGCGCGTAACGGCGCCTCCGCCTTCCTGGCCGCCGCCTACGGAGTGAGTCTGCAGAAGCAAATGCCTCACGTATCCGCTCCGCGGCCTCCTTCGAAGAGATGACCTCCTCACAGAAGGAGGCCATCGACGACCAGCACCTGTCGCTGTCAAGCATCTTAGATATGATGGTCAACAACGACAGGTCTATTCCTATCACCGCCGACAGGTCGTGGCGCTGAGGCCCCCAGGCGGGACATACCTCTAGAGTGTGACGCGCATCATCAGTTAGCGCGCCACACTCATGGCATCCAGGGGCCTCTTCCCATCCGATCGACGGAATACCCCTGCTGAGGAGTACCCTCTCCTCGACCGACGTCCCCCCCTCGGATAGGATGTCGGTCTTTCCTCACGTGGTCGGCCTCTCAGCGGGTGACGGTCTAATGCCCCGATCCAGTCACCCGCGGCCTCGGCTAGGGCGGCATCAGGCGCAGGTAATCGTGCCTGCGCCGCTCCAGTCGCCGGCGGTGGCTCGCGTTGTCGAGGAGCGCTCCTCGCGCACGCGCTCTGCCGCCTCCTTCCGCGAGACTACTGCCTCGTAGAAAGTTGCGACCGCGTCCCAGTTCCTGGCACCGATGATTGCGACGAGTTCACGACGCTGCTCTGCCCAAGCGGCACAAACCTCGAGCGTATGCTGCACCGTGTCTTCGTCGCAATCGCAGTGGTGGCAGAACGGTGTACTCTCCCTCCTGACACCCGTGTGCAGGTATTTGGCGAAGCATTAATGCCCCGTCAAAACCTGCACCAGTCGGAAGGAGAGCACCCCGTGCCGCCGTTTTAGCCACTGCATTAGCACCGGCCGGAAGGTCTCCACGGTCCGCACACCGAACCGAGGCCTCTCCAGCCGGACTGCCCAACTGGACCCCGCCCACACCGTTGCGCCGTACAGGACCATCGACCGGATGACCCCTGCGTACAGCTGTCGGTACGTAGCGCTCGGTCCGCCCACATTCGGCATAAGCCATGATAAGACGGACGCGCCGACGAGCCGTGGAGCGAGTCTGCAGAAATGCTCCCGGAACCACCAATTCCCGTCAAGCACCAGGCCTAAATACCTCATATGGGCCCGGATGCTGATATCAACCAAATTGACGGTGATCGAGACGCCGATGGGAGGGCCCATGCTGGGCCCATGGAACAAGAGGGCCTCCGTCTTGTCCAGGGCCACCCTCAACCCCAGCGCCTCGATCCGCCTTTTTTTTTGTGAGGGGGGCTACGGTCGTCGCGCTCCTTGCACCACTCTGTCCGGGGCGACAGAGGGGCGTAAGCACGCTCACCCGTAACCCACCCGTGAACCTCGCCTTCGTCGTTGGACCGGCCACCGGAGTAGCGTGAACTTGTCGTCAGTGGCCGGTCCGACGGAATACCCCCCGAGGGGTACCCTCTTCTTGAGCAACATCCCCTCCCTCGGGGAGGACGTCGATCTTTTCCTCGCGGTCAGCCTCTCGGCGGGTGACGGACTAATTCTCCGGTCCAGTCACCCGCGGCCTCGGCTAGGGCGCCTCGATCCACCTGACGATCTCCTCGGTGCCGAGAGTCGCCAGGCTTGTCGCTTCCTCCAGCGTCCCACCGCGGTCATCTTAAACACACTAAAATATAAAGTTACCGTATTTACAAATCACGTAATTATTGTTTTTAGGTAGCGCGATATCTAGTCATGATGAAGATATGAATCGTAAGAATAGGACTCCATACTTCTATCCCATACACACTGTCAGCATTGACCTAAACGGGATATTAAACCGTCCTCTCCAACCGTACTAGTCAATTGGAGGTGACATCCGTGTGACCCATCACATAACGGCCAGACACGGCCTACGTCGCCAATACTCGTTCAAGAGTTATTCCTGGCGCTGTAGCCTGTATCTTTCACTAACATAAATAGAGGAAATATTAATAAATATGTATATGCATAATTAACAAGCGAAAAAGGTGAGGACTAAGGGCAGAATGGGCAGATAGGTTAATTTAAAAAAAAAAGAATATATTACTAACCACTGGTTAGTAACCAGACACAAACGACTACAGAATATTATTAATAATTTTAAGTATCTGAAAAACGAATGTTAAAATCTATGCTGTTTATTATTCGGAGTGTTTCGTTCGTAGCTGTTGGTGATTTTAGAATTCGGTTGCCGTTTTATTTGTTTGTAATCAGATTGGCTAAACATGAATCAGAAGTAGAAAAAATGCCACGTCATTGTTTCACGCACTGTTTACAGATGGATAGGTATGCTAGTTTGGATTTCAAGTTTAGTTGACCCACTTTTGTCTTTTACCTATTCTCTTTTAATAGATCCTATTACCTAATTGTGTATTTACTATGTAATATCAACATTTTAACTTATTACAAATGTTTTTAATGCATGTAAATTTAAGAGAAAAAGAGTGTAATTATAATTAAAAATATACACAAAAAAATTAAAGACACCACCCTGCACTAAGGAAATAAACCTTGTATTGCGAGGGACTTTACAAACATGCAATTAACGCAGACAAATTACACCCAGACTCAGAACAACACTTTGTGGATCGCACAAAGTAATGTCCTGCGTGGGAATCGAACCCACGGCACTGGCACGGAACGTCGGTATCTTAACCACTACGCCATCTGTGCAGTCGTATTACCCACGTAATCTTGGGCGACGCAGGCGCGAGTACCTCCGCCTGATGTCGCCCTAGCCGAGGCAGCGGGTCCCCGAACCGAGGCCAGTGCGTGAGAGATAGACGGCGTCGACTCGAGAGGATACCCGCGAGGGTAAACCGCCGGGCGGATTACATAAAGTATAAAAAGACATCATCACAAGTTCACAATAAACTAATAACGCAGAATCTCTTTAAAATACATATAAACCATCATAAATGTATAATATCATAGCCACTTCAAGAAAAATTGAATTATATAACTACAACTTCAACATAATGACTAAAATATACAACATAAAAAAGGCACGGACAAAAGTCTGTGGACCAACAATTTATCTAAAAAAAAAAAACCGCCGGGCGGGCCAGCGAAGACAGACCGGATTCCGGTGGCCCGCTCGATCGGCGTGGAGAGGTACATGTTGGGGGGTCTATGGGGTCGTGCGCCGCTTCTTCTGTCGCCCCGGACGGATTTAGCAGAGCGTGACCTCTCCATAGCCCGCAGCCAAAAAAAAAAGCCCACGTAATAACTACCTGTATATTTATATACCTATAGCATGTTCTATAACTTTCTCGCACATTGATGATTTAAATACAGGCATGCATGGACATTGCATCGTTGACGTCACGGTTTGCGTATTGCTCTCTCTATCTGATTAATCAACTTGAAAAAGTTGTAACTAGCTCAATATGAAATAAATGTTACGTTGTTATTGTGATAATTAATAGTGAATATAATTTTTAGTGAATTTTATCCATTTTCCATAAAAAAGCACTCACCACCCCAATTAACAAGTTGCCATATTTGTATTAGTTTTATCATGTTCTTGAAATGTTTATAATAATAAATATCGGTCATTATTATTATATGTTTATAATAATAATAATGACCCGTGTGGCGACGGGAATAGAATACAAAGGTCGTCACCCCTTACTTGCCCGTGGGAGTCGTAAAAATCGGCTAAGGGTCTCACCGGGATTGGGCAGCGGCTATCTCCCGGGAAACTTAATAACATCTACCGCGATCGCCAATCCGATCGCCAAGCGTGGCGATTATGGCATTATTACCCCCCCCAAAACAAATATGAATACAAAAGAAGTCACGGCCCCCAGTCACGGCAGTTCCGCTGTTCCACGGGCTCATTTTGGTAGCGGGCCTGTTGGTGGCGGGGCAGGGGGTGCTGGGAATCTCCGGCCGCGATCCGGCTACCAAAAAAATCGACCCTTGGCCCTGGTAACACACAACGTTCGGACGCTTAGGACCGACGAGAGGGTCATCGAACTGGAAGAGGAATTGAGCAAAATCCGATGGGACATTGTAGGATTATCAGAAGTGCGAAGAGAGGGGGAGGGCACGATAATCCTCCGGTCTGGAAATTTGCTCTTCTACCGGGAGGGAGATCACCCATCCCAAGGCGGTGTAGGGTTTATCGTTCGTAAGTCTCTCGTAGAGAACGTGGAGAGGATCGAAAGTGTGTCAACAAGGGTAGCGTACCTTATACTCAGAATTACCAAACGGTATTCGTTGAAGGTCATACAGGTTTACGCACCGACTTCGACATACTCCGACGACGTAGTGGAGGCCTTATACGAGGATATCTCGAAAGCCATCCACACGTCCAAAACCCACTTCACGGTAGTTATGGGAGACTTCAACGCAAAACTAGGCAAAAGGACAGACGATGAGTTGAGAGTGGGGCAATATGGATTTGGACAGAGAAACCAAAGGGGCCAAAAACTGGCCGACTTTTTGGAGAAGGAAGGCCTCTTCATGATGAATTCCTTCTTCAAGAAACGGCCACAAAGGAAGTGAACCTGGATTAGCCCTGATGGATCCACTAAAAATGAGATAGACTTCATCTTGACGGACAAACGACAAATATTCAATGATGTCTCTGTGATCAGCAGGATTAAAACTGGGAGTGATCACCGGATGGTTCGAGGCACATTGAATCTTCGTACGAAAGTCGAGCGGTCCCTTTTGATGAAGTCTACACTCCGACCTACACCTGTCCAATACCAGAACCCCGATAGCTTTCAACTCGAATTACATAATCACTTCCAATGCCTGGAAGAGTGCGAATCTTCGAACGATATGAACAACAGGTTCGTGGAAACTGTCCACGCGGTCGGGTCAAAATTCTTTAAGGCCCGTCGCGCTACTAGAACAAAAATGCTTTCTGACCAGACTCTTCAACTCATGGAGAGGAGAAAGGAAATGACGGTACAGTCTTCAGCCGATTGGTCCGAACTCAGGCAGCTTAATAGACAAATCTCTAAATCTATGCGACGCGATATTCGCCGATTCAATACACTGCGTATGCGTATGCGTATTGAAGAGGCGATAGAGCGAAATCGAGGCTCCAAAGTGTTCGCACGAGATTTGTCTATCGGGCAGAGCCAAATGACTAAGCTGAAGACCGATAACGGTACTGTCATTTCATCCCAGAGTGAGATCTTGGGAGAGGTCGAAAGGTTCTATGGGCAGTTGTACAAATCATCCCTGAATCCTGTTGTCAGCTTGGTCCAAGACCCCAGATCCAAGCTAACTCGGCACTATACCGAAGAAATCCCGGACGTCAGCTTGTACGAGATCAGAATGGCTCTAAAACAATTAAAGAACGGAAAGGCACCGGGAGATGACGGAATTACCACAGAGCTCCTGAGGGCAGGCGGCAAGCCAGTTTTAAAAGCCCTACAGAAGCTGTTTAATTCTGTCATTCTCGGGGGTGACGTTCCAGAGTCGTGGACCAGGAGTGTGGTGGTGCTGTTTTTCAAGAAGGGCGATAAAACGCTCTTAAAGAATTACAGACCCATCTCACTCCTGAGCCACGTGTACAAATTGTTTTCAAGAGTCATTACGAACCGACTCGCGCGCAAGCTAGACGACTTCCAGCCGCCCGAACAAGCCGGTTTCCGAAAAGGTTATAGTACCATAGACCACATCCACACGCTACGCCAGATTATACAGAAGACAGAAGAAGTATAATCGGCCTCTGTGTCTAGCGTTTGTGGACTATGAGAAAGCCTTTGATTCTGTCGAAACTTGGGCAGTGCTGCAGTCCCTTCAGAGGTGCCAAATCGACTATCGATATATCGAAGTGCTGAAGTGTTTGTATAAAGACGCTACTATGTCAGTCCGCATCCAGGATAAGAGTACGAAACCGATCCAGCTGCAGAAAGGCGTGAGACAGGGAGACGTTATCTCTCCGAAACTGTTCACCACTGCGCTGGAAGATGTCTTCAAGCTCTTAGATTGGACCGGACTCGGCATCAACATCAATGGCGAATACATCACTCACCTTCGATTCGCAGATGATATCGTAGTCATGGCAGAATCCCTGGAGGACCTTGGCACCATGCTCAATGACCT
Source organism: Lymantria monacha (assembly GCA_905163515.2). Lineage (NCBI taxonomy): Eukaryota > Metazoa > Arthropoda > Insecta > Lepidoptera > Erebidae > Lymantria > Lymantria monacha. The sequence goes on along the minus strand of LR991092.1, from coordinate 11,864,132 downwards.
CAGCAAGGTCTCCCAACTAGTAGGGCTGAAAATGAACATGGACAAGACGAAAATCATGTCTAATGCCCATGTCATTTCTGTACCGGTCCTGGTTGGGAATGCGATTCTCGAAGTTGTCGATCACTATGTTTACCTAGGACAAACAGTCCAATTAGATAGATCCAATTTCGAGAAAGAGGTCAGCCGACGAATCCAACTCGGCTGGGCAGCGTTCGGGAAACTTAGGAGGATCTTCTCGTCTAATATTCCGCAGTGTCTGAAAACAAAGGTTTATAACCAGTGTGTGTTACCAGCGATGACTTACGGCACTGAAACGTAGTCTCTAAATGTCGGCCTCATAAAAAGGCTCAAAGTCGCTCAGCGTGCTATGGAGAGGGCTATGCTCGGTATTTCTCTACGTAATAAAATCCGAAATACGGAAATCCGTAGAAGAACGGGTGTAACCGACATAGCCCGAAGAATTAGCACGTTGAAGTGGCAATGGGTAGGCCACATCGCTCGACGAACCGACAACCGTTGGGGAAAAAAGGTTCTCGAGTGGCGACCACGAATCGGACGACGCAGCGTAGGACAACCCCCCACTCGATGGACTGATGACCTCATCAAGGTCGCAGGAAACCATTGGATGCAGGTGACACAGGACCGTTATAGATGGCATTCTCGTGGGGAGGCCTATGTCCAACAGTGGACGTTTACGGGCTGATGGATGGATGGATGGAATAAATATCTATTTGTGTTATATGTATATGGTCCCGATCACATTTATTAGTATCTAAATATTATGATGTTATTATATTTTTCGAATTTCAATACGGCGTAGTTAATTTATAAATAAATATAAGGCATAAAATGTTTTAAATATCATATTGTTTCATTATTTATTTAGTTTTCTTGTTACAAGTATCTAATAAATAAACTTTTTTTTTTAAATAGGGAAGTATGTATATTTCTTTGTCTTCAAATCACAGCAATATTATCGTTAATTAACAAAGTAATAGTTATCTGATTGATAAATTTAACTTTTAATCAAACTTCCCCGGCCTAGTGAGTCTGTCACTAACCACCGAAACCGTTCTAATTAACTACCAAGTGGCCGCTTTCTCGAGTATTTTCTTCAAGGGCGTGAGACGACTCAATAAAATACCTTGAAGTAGATAATAAAGTCTATAACAGGAGGGATTTTATTAAATTTCGATTCAAACATCATAGCATTTGTTTACCTTCACTTGTTAATAATGCATATAAGAGTTTAGCACTAGCTACCATCTTCTATCTTTTTGCTACCCATTTTTATGTTTGAGGCGATGTAATAAAAGTTTCACTTTAATAATATAATTATTTAATAATTGTATATATTATGTATGTTGTACTCTAAAACACAGAGTTAAATTAAATTATTAGTTGGAGACCTAGTTATCATTACCCATAGTCATTTCCATTTTCCAAATATAAAATTAAGATTGATGATGCGATTTTAATACATTAAACCGAAAATGTTTTTGTTAAATGTCGACGATGCAAAAAAAAATTTCACTTTTACCGTGGTTTCATAAAACCACAATTTTAATTTCTATTCTAGGTACATATATATGTATTCTATACATAGGTAGAGAGATGCATTCAATATTGTAAGTCAAAAATATACACGAAAACATCGAAAAATAATAATTCTTATGTGATAAAAGCATGATACAGATGCCAATAATATAATTTTTTATTTATTTTTTCAAAGTGTAAATATTATATCTGTTTATCTGTATGTATGATGAAGCATTCTGCATAAAGTGCTTTGCTACAATAATCTACAATGACCTAGTTAAAGCTTAAGCTATACCGTTAATCATAGGAGATAGACAATTATATCAATAACTTCTAAACTAATTATGTTATCGAGGCCGACCAAGTGAGGGTGACGACCCGGCAACACTGTTGTTTCTTGCCGAATCGTCGATGGAGATTATACCTGAAAGGGTAACCCGCCGGACCGAGGAAGCAATACTAGTGATCTGTCCAATGCCGATGGGGAGGGGAAACGGTGGATTATGGAGCACGCCGACAACTCGTTCCAGATGGTGCTCTATTAGTGGTAGGACCACGCTGTTGACAGTTCTCTGTCTACAGCCGCGGGCCGGTCCGTCCGGGGTAGTACCAAACTCTCGCAGAAAATCGACGTCTGAGTAGTGGCAATGTGCTATTGCGTTTTCGTTCGGTGAGCGAGAGAGCTGGAAGCCCACCTACCTAGTTGGGCTTCACAATAGAATACAATCCCAAGTAATGGTAGGCAGAGGCCTAACTATACTCTTGGTATAGCAAAGGTCCATGGGCATCAGTGACACTTACCAATCTTACCATCGGGTGTGCTGCTTGCTCGTTTGCCACCATAAGCAATAAAAAAAAGGTGGAATGAGCGGGATGGGTCCAGACTGTAGCCGGCCAAAAAAAGGATAACCAACTGTAACCAAATTTATCTTTTACAAATAACAAAAAATATGGATTACAAAACTATTTTAAACAATAGTGTTATTCCTTATCCAATTAAATACATTAGATACATGGTACATTTAATTTATTTTATCCCAAGATTAAGAGATCTTACGATTATCTTAAAATGTTTGTGAAAACCTTAGAAATTACCAGAGATTTAAAATGTGGAGGCGGCGCGCCCAAACCTAAGCAATTGTTTATTTAAAAATTCTAAAATCAGACTTTGAAATTAAGAACTCTGTGTGGCAATGTAAATAGTCAGCTCACAGAGATACTGTTGTTCTATAGATTAATAACCGAGGTAATATTATTAACAAGTGCAACATTCACTAATTATTAGAAACATCCCCAATATAAATTCATTATGACCCCATATTCTTTAAACATTGCTTTTCTTTGATACGGCAATGTTGTTTGTATTAGGAATATCTACGTTGTGACCCATTTGTGAGTGAATCTACGTTGAATTCCAAGTAAGTAAACTTTCACCTAGATACGTTAAGTGTGTTCTACATTCGATTGCATCTTCGCTTACCACCCTGCGAGATAAGATTATAGGTAACCCCGTTTTTTTAATAAAGATTTCTTTACTATTTTCTATCCGATTATTAAGTTTAAAAAGAAGTTCATAATTATTTAAAATATTTTTAAAAACGTAGACCTACATAATAGTGCATTAATTAATGATATACACCTGCGAATATTAACAACGTTTCGACGACGTTTCGAACACTTTACAGCGTCCATGGAGGAAAGTCCTCGCGTGAACATGACTTTCATAGGGAAAATTTAAAATCAAATACCACGCAGTAAAAGTTTTATTTAAAATGTGTAACACCCGCTTAAATATCAATAATTATATTACTCATCATTCACCTGCTCTTATCCCAATTACTCGGGGTTGACATAATATGTGCTCTGCTTGCATCGTACATATTACAAAAGTTATTGGCAATTCTTTTATGACCAGCCGCCTGCTTGACATCAACCCTCCTTGGGAATGTCATTGTTGACCTAACGGCATCAGATGATGTTGGCCCAGGTCGATATGAAGCTCTCAAGTCGAAGTCGTCTTTTACGACATCCACGAGCAAAGTAAGGGTTGGTAGTATTCTTAGCTGCTACCACACAGTAATAATTATATTACTATTACTCAAATATGTGATCCCAATTGTATAGTATGAAGTGCAACCACTGACTAAGACCATTTAATACACTTTGTTGCCCAGCTTGTCTTCTGCTAAACAGGCTATCGTTTATTATCTATCATTCAAATTCTCTCATTTTCAAATCATCATCATCAAGGCAGAATCTTATGTAATTCACGTTCCCTAAAAATATAAAATAACACATAGAACTGCAATATGAGTACAAGGATAAGTTCCACTAATAAAAAGTAGAATAACAACGGCTCAGTACAAACTGGACATTCAACCTAAATGTACACCTATCTTTGGACTATGAGAAAGGGAGGAGAGGGTTTACGAGTTATATGACGGGATACCGACGATAAAAACCGGCGTAAATTATCGTCTGGACTAGCCGAAATTTCGGACGGAGATTAGTCCAACACCTGGTCGACCGTGCGACATTCAACGGACGGTTCCAATGATCCGTTTAATAAGCGCTGAGATCAAATACGGCAGATTATATGGCCCTGCAGCACCCTTTCGGCACCCCAGATAGGCCAGATTGGGGCCAGACCCTAGTATGTTAAAAGTAAGGAGGAAATGAGTATCGTTAGGATAGCATGCACTTTTGGTAATCTTCAACAACCTTGTCGATTACGATTATCGCTGCCATTTGCGATCAGGAGCACCTACAGAGCACTCATTGCAATTGCATAAATCTCTTCGATTTAAAACTACTAATTCTTTCAAACTAAATGGTATTTTACGAGCAAGATATACCAATACACAAATATATCCCCTGATTTTGAAATTTTCCCCTGAAAATTATTCGATAATTGCACTTTTACAATTTATAAGATAAACACAGTACCTATGCTTTAATTAAACAATAAAAGTAAATATAAAGTACTTAACTATCTTGTTCGAATTATTCTATTTAATTGACATCAGTTTTATCACGTAAATTTATTATAGTAATTTTATTCGACCTTCGATAATGGCGCAATTTGTGAAACGGCATTATTATCAACGAGCAGCAACATAACAACCAAGCAACGTTAAAACCATCCTGATAGGTATATCGGTACTAAGAAAAAGAAAACTAAAATTGTGTCGCAAAATAACTTCAATAATTGCGTTACTTGGCAACAATTATCATTCAAACTATTGAAATTCATTTCTTCAAACCACACTAAGTTAAAGTTTGAAGAAATTAATTTCAATGTATAGGTATGTACTATGGCATGTTATGTAATAACTGCTAGCAATAAAACTATGCTCCGTTTGCATTTTATAATAGCAGCATTTATTATTTATTTTTGTACAGCTGTAATAAACCGAATAATTATGATGATAAACAGAACAGATAATAAACAAAAGAATTATGATGATAGTGATGATTTAGCGCATTTTAGATAATTTAAGAATGTTTCAAATAATTAAAAAAATATTATTATTTACCTAATAATAAAAAATAACAATTTTAATTTGAAATACCTACTTTAAAAGGAAATATTTATTATGATATGTCTATTCCCTTTAAAAGTTTAATTCAACACAACAATAGGTAGCCATCCTTGCTAGGCACACCAGCGATAACGCAATCAAATACATAAACTGACTACTAAAGAAAAGTATACTTACAAAAGAAAAATATATCTACAATACTTTTGTTTAATTGGGATAAGAGCAGGAGAATGATGATAAATACTTTTGGACTGCATAAATGCCATAGCGGTTGAAGAATTGACTTCAAGTCCCGAGTGTCACGGGTTCGGTAACGGTGACCCAAACCAAGTACGGTTCTACGTCTGATCCCCAAATGTTCGGCGTCTAGGTGTTATTTGTGTTCGTAAAATCTAGGTTTTATTTGTTTGTTTGTAAAGTCCCCTGTGACACAAGGATGTAGGTACTCCTTAATGCGAGGTGTTGCCTTAATTAAAAAAGATATGCAATAAACCGCATTGACTTGAAGGCCAGGATGTTTTGGTAACAAGTATCAATAAACATAGTCCAACCACACAATACTTCGGTAGTTTGTACGAAGTCAATATCAAACAGTTAACTGAATACTTTTGCCCGAGCACGTAATCGAAAAGAACGTCTCAAACTGACATATACTTGAAACGTCAAGTTAACATCACTAGAGTTCACAATGGGTTATCAAAATTGATAATACTCAGTTTTTATTTGCGTAAATAAAACATATTATATCGTGTAATCGAGAGGATTGTTGGTATATTCATTCACTATTATGGCCAACATTCTAGGAAAAGCCGGCTTTAATAGTTTATTACCGAAATTTACTAGATTTTTGCCCTATGGTTTGATGAGTCCAGTGCAAGTAGTGTGCGGCAAAATCCACCCAGAGGTACGTAGAATCACAATGTTTTATTAACCGTTTGGGATGACGTTTAAATGTAGTTTGTTTCAGTTGTTTTTTAATAAGATTTATTGGTTAAGTGCATGCTTTCTGACAAGTTACTGAAATTGAGACGGATTTGCGTAAAATAAAACTGTGAACTGTATTGTTTGTCTTCTACCGGCAGAAATTTGAGGTGATTTTATTTTTGTAGCATATTTCACAATGCATAAATAGGTAATAATTCATTTACTTCATTACATTGGTTAACCACTGATAAATAATTCACACAGGACCGTAAAACTTAAATAATATACACGTAATCAACTTTTGTTTTTGATTGCATTATCTAGTTATCAGTTAGAGGTCAGTGTTTCTCTTTATATTACAACATTGTGTTTATCATAGCTCAGTTTCAAATCGATTCTTTTGTGACTAGGAAGTGTGGTAAATAAATTCTTATAAATATAAATAAGTATAATATTTCCAATATTTCAGCAATTTAAATTTACTAGGCAATTTCATAACAGCCCAACAATGAGTAATTCAATGTTGAATGGTAATTTGTGGGATACTGATCCTGAACTATTCAGTATCATCCGAAATGAGAAGGAACGCCAGCGAGCTGGATTAGAGATGATTGCGTCTGAAAATTTCACATCTATTCCTGTCCTCCAGTGTCTAAGCACATGTTTGCACAACAAATATTCAGAGGGCATGCCCAACCAAAGGTGAGTAGCTAATTAATATAAATGAAATTAAATAATCATTTACATTACATATTGTTAAGTATTATTGCCCCAGAAATACATATCATGTTCTAAAAAATGTACTACATAACTAATAATAATTTATAATTTTCTAATACCTAATTCTGTTGTTTGCAGATACTATGGAGGCAATGAATTCATTGATGAAATAGAACTTTTAACACAAAAAAGATCTTTAGAAGCATATAGATTAAATCCTGATGAATGGGGTGTAAATGTGCAGCCATATTCAGGTATTTATTTCAGCATGAAATAGTTGTCACTATTTAATCTCTTTTTTTTTTAATAAATCATATTACTCCAGTAAGTACTACAATATGCTCTGTGTAGTTTATGTAATGCTGTTATAATTTTTAAAATAATTACCAAACAGTTCCTTGGCCTTTAAAGAAAACTAAAAGTTTGTAAATAGATCTTAATCCTCCATCAGTTAAATAGGGGGAAACACATGCAGTGTTTCCCCCTGTTTAATAATCAAATTTATCAAAAACTATGTGTATTAAATGAAGTTCTTGTAAACTAAAACCAAGTTCATTAACTTAGCATACTCCCATAAATTAATACCATTTATAGAAGTACTAATCCAATAACTATCTTAAATTTTACCACATTACTTAGCTAACAATATTATATAGTAACACTATTTTTTTAATAAATAAAACTATATGTAAGCATTGAGTGAGTGAATTTAAAACAAGTGAAATGAAACAAAGAAAACGATACAAGAAAATATTTTAATTATTTTAACATACAACATCTATATACTACATATATATTTTAACATCAATTTTGTTACAGGTTCACCTGCCAACTTTGCTGTATACACTGGAATTGTAGAACCCCATGGCAGAATTATGGGACTGGATTTACCTGATGGTGGACATCTTACTCATGGATTCTTCACAGCAACTAAGAAAATCTCTGCAACATCCATTTTCTTTGAAAGTATGCCATATAAAGTAAGTATATTTCTACTTAGCTGTTTGTACTTAGCTGTCTACCATACCACCCTAGATAATATATATAGGTACTTATCATCATGTGGGATAACAGTCAAACGGTTGGAGGAGATACCATCGTAGCACTGTATTTTAAGTTAGCTCGCCATATGTTCCTCCTCTTGGATAAATGTTGTCTGCTTACTTTTGTAGAAATAGTCTTTCATCATAACTGCCAAAAAGAAAAAAAGTGGTGACATATTGTCTGCTCCATCGTTGAATGTAAAACTTAATTACGAAATAGCTTTGGTATCTATGCATATAGATTTTAATGCTGCACTCTCCCATTTTTATATAAAAACTATAATTTTTTTACTGTAAGGTTTCTTAAAATCCTGACACATAATTATATCTGTGTTAAATAACATATTTTATAAATCAATCTTCTATTTGCTACTTATAAATAATGTTTCCAATTGACATTAACAAATAAATTTGAAAAATATTTACACTTACTAGTAACTTACTTAAAGAAATTTGTGCATACTCTCAATTCTAATAAAATATTTCATTGTTAGTGCCTTAACCGCCAAATATATGTTTCCTTGTCATTGTATACCAGGATCTACCTAATTTGTGTATTTAATTAAAAATTTACATCGTCTATCTGTGCTTACAAACCGTAACTAATAAAATGAAAAACTATAGTAGTTTTTCATTTTTAATAATTATTTAACTATTTTTTAATATTCGTTTATAATCTTGAGTATATGTAATTATGCAATATATTTATTCTTGTAACAATTAATGTTGAATCCGCTTGATGTAAAATGAAGAAACAGTTTGTCTTAGTGACTTTGACCCATGACACTGATAAAATAATATTATCTTGATTATTGTTTACATTCAATTGATGAGACTTAACCTTGAGGCATTTAACTATTAAAGTAGATAGTAATAAATATAGATCATGGCAGAATTATATTTAAATATATCTATATAATTATACTACCAACCCTTACTTTGCTCGTGGATGTCGTAAAAGACGACTAAGAGCCTTATAACGACCTGGGCCAACTCTGTCTGATGCACTTTAGTCAACAATTACATTCCCAAGGAGAGCTGACGTCTTTTTTTTTTGCGTTGGGTTATGGAGGCGGTTGTGCCACGCCAAATCGGCCCGGGTGACGGAAGAGGCGGTGCGCAACCCCTTAAATCCACCCTGCAAACACCTCTCTTCGCCATACGAGCGGGCCACCGGTACTCGATCTTTGTATTCGGTGGCCAAGGAGGGTTGACGTCTGGCAGGCGACCGGTCATAAAGTTATTGCCAATAGCTTTTACAATATGTACTATGAACCAAGAGTACATACAGTATCGACCCCAGGTAATTGGGATAAGAGTAGGAGAATGATGATGATATCTATATAATTATTTAGTTTATTAAAGTTAACTAGCTATTTAAAATAAAACTACTTTTACGGTTTCTATCATGTTTATATTTGATTTTTAATTGCTCGACGTTTCGAACACTTAACAGCGTTCATGGTCACGGGAGGCCTAAGGTATTTCACGCCCAATAAATCATCGTTATTACAGAAATTTCTATATACTTGCTACTAGGGATATTCGATATACATCGATGCATCGAAAACATCGATGTTTACAATGCGATACATCGAATCGATCCGATGTTTTGAAGAGCTATCGAAATACTCGATGTATCGATGTTTTTTCAAAGTGGACACCCCTACTTGCTACAGTATCAGTTATTAAAGTTTGACCCACGTTTTAATACAAATTCCTGTATTTCGGTAAAATGAAAATACATATAATCCATGAGACTTCAAATCCATCAACCACGAGTCCACTGCTAGAGATAAAACTTCTCACGTTATTGCGTGTTAATCAGCCGCGAGCATGCAGTATTTCTAAGCTATTTTGCTGTATCGGCATCTATTGGACATTTACTGCACTTTTCTTACTTGAATGGTAAAAAAAGGATAGAAGGTAGACTTGATCTTGTCACAGAAACTATCTGCTAAACAATGATATCTCCACGATCAACAGGATTAAAACTAGAAGTTACACTCGATGGTAAGGGGCGTATTAAATCTTTGCACACGATCTAGAATTATCGCTCTTTACAAACAGACCAGTCTGGTAAATCAAGAAAGAGGTCCACGTTTTATAGTGGCAGGACCAGGCTTCTGTCTACAGTTACGGGCCGGTCCGTCTGGGGTATTATCACACTCTCGCAAAGGATCGACGTCTGAGTAATGGCAACATGCTATTGCGCTTCGTTCGGTGAGCGAGAAAGCCGGAAGCCTAACTGGGTGGGTTTGGGGTTTGCATTGGTAGGCAGCGGCTTCGCTTATACCCTTGGTAAGGTCCATAGGCGGCGGTAACACTTACCATCAGGTGTGCTGCTACCTCGTTTGCCACATAAGCAATTAAAAAAAAAAAAACAATAAATCCGACTCGGCTATAACTTACAGCTCGAAAATATTGTCTTTAACGTGGTCCTTTTGACTTAACTCTAAGTTGCACGCGGAGGTGCGATAAATCATCATCATCATCATCTTGCTCTTATCCCAATTACATGGGGTCGACGCAATATGTCATTTTCCTCCATACAGTCCTATCAGACGTCATCTCTGCAGTCACTCCCTGTCTATCCATGTCATACCTCACGCAGTCCATCCATCTTTTCTTTGGTCATCTGAGGTGCGATAAAAAGATCTTAAAATTACCCCAATAGCAATCTCCTCAGAAAATCAGTACCACTTGCGATTGTCAGCTCATCGAGCAACTTTATCTAAATGTATATTTTTTTTCCTATAGGGAATATGCACGTGACTCCAAAATGAACAAAATATTTTTATTTGTAATCTTTATTGCTTAAAAAACATACCTATACAATTATTTTTGAAATTCATCATTATTTAATAGTGAAATTTAAATATCAAAAATCGGCTTTTTAGAAATTCGCTCGCAAATTTCTAAAACGCGACGCGATTGGTTGTTTAAAACGTGACGTCATCGTACACTCGAGTCTTCTGGTATCAAGGTGTTTCTAGTGATCATTTTGTATCGTTAACCAGTTATTTCATGAGTTATTAGTTTTCTGTGTTCAAGTATTAATCCTTGTGAATGAGAGACTTAACAAACGTCACTTTTTGTCCCTGTTCTAATGCCATTATTTTGTATTGCATATAATTCTCTGTATCTGAAACCCAATAGAAAGATATATAATTTCGATAAATAATTTCTAACTATTCTCTTACTCTAATAAGTTACATGTTTTCATTTATAGGTATCATAGATGACTAAACATATGTTACTTTTATGGATAAAGACCCATGTACCTATTAGATATTGAGAATATATCCTTAGGAACTTTACGTAAACTAGGTAGGTATGTGTACATCGAAGTTTGTAAACAAAACGAGTATGTGCATGTAATTAAGGAAAAATGATTCTTTTATGTACTTCTTCACTTCTCTAATGTGTTTACTTATGTATGTACATATACATGTACCTATTAGATATTGAGAATATATCCTTAGGAACTTTACGTAAACTAGGTAGGTATGTGTACATCGAAGTTTGTAAACAAAACGAGTATGTGCATGTAATTAAGGAAAAATGATTCTTTTATGTACTTCTTCACTTCTCTAATGTGTTTACTTATGTATGTACATATACATGTACCTATTAGATATTGAGAATATATCCTTAGGAACTTTACGTAAACTAGGTAGGTATGTGTACATCGAAGTTTGTAAACAAAACGAGTATGTGCATGTAATTAAGGAAAAATTATTCTTTTATGTACTTCTTCACTTCTCTAATGTGTTTACTTACGTTAAAATGATCTTAACAACAGTATAAACAACTCAAACACAACACATTGTCTGTTCTCATCGGCTTGCACCATTTTTTTCTTATTTATTACATTTCTCGGCATAAGAAAATATACGTTGTTAGGTGCAATTTTGATAATATTTTGGCACATAGGAACGACACAATATTTATAATACGGTTTCTGTTCTTTTCCATGGTAATAAGCTAACTTTACACTCACTTATTTAATTTTCAATAACTTCATCTAACTTGTGTGTGTATTCTGACGTCACAGAAGCGCGTCATAATAGCCGCGTTTAAATCGCCCAAAAATGATAGTGATTTTAATAAATTTTTTTAGCATAATGGTTTATATTTTGGATGTGTTATATTTATTTTTGGTAATGTAATAACTAGTAGAAACGTTTAAAAAAATAAAAAAAAGTCATGCATATTCCCCATTGGCAAATTGGTGACAAAAAGCGAGTTTTGATAATTTTGTGTAATAACTATTAGGATAATGAAGGCCGAAATAAATACCAGTATGTTCTGATGTTTACATATGAAATCAAACAAATTTTTACGGATGTTATCGCATTTGAAATCGCAAACGCGATCCACAAACCTTGTTTTTTTCACATACCAGTAATTGCTAGTGAAAATATTAAAATAAAAACAAATAGACAATGATAACTGAAATAATATAACTTTACATTGTTAGTAATCACTGACAGATTTGACTGTCGCGTGCGGCCGCGTTTAAACGCGATGCACGGAAATGAACCTTAAGGTAGCTTACGACTGTCGCGCACCTCGGCAATAGTACCATACATTTTCATACTTTGACTATTGTCGCATCGGCCACGCGAGACAGTCGTAAGCAACTCGTCTTTAAATATAAATATATATATATATTACTAACGTGTAGCAATACATAACGCAGTGCTTGTCCCAACATTACTGTATGGAAGCGAGAGTTGGATATGCAGAAAAGAGTATGAAAGTAAAATTAATGCGGTCGAAATGCGATCTCTGCGGAAAATCTGTGGAGTTAGGCTGACCGACCGCATTCGTAACGACGACGTAAGAGAGCGAGTAGGTATGAAAGAGAGTATTGGTGTAAAGATGCGAAAGGGAATGTTCCGATGGTTCGGACATGTGGAAAGAATGCCGAACGAACGCCTGGTTAAGAAGATATACAATGCGAAAGTGGAAGGATGTAGGTACCGAGGGAGACCGAGACTAACCTACCTAGACCAGATCGGTCATGTATTGAAGGAAGGTGGAGTCAAGAGTCTCCGAAACCGGCGAGCGTGTATGAAGAGAATTATGAATGTTGAGGAAGCGAGTGAAGTATGCAGATATAGAGTTCTCTGGCACTCTGTTCTCTCTACCTACACTGCAAGGGATATGGCGTGATGATATGTATGTATGTATATTACTAACGGACCCGGCACACTTCGTTCCGCCTAACAGTTAATGAATGAGATAAGCAGATTTCGATTAATTCAAAATTATTAAGTTATTTTTTTTATTACGATAGTAAATATGAATAATATATAAATTTAAAAATCAAGTATTTTAGTAACGTACCAACAAGGCGAAGAAGTACCTTGTGTTATACGACATTTTTCTTCATGCGCGTTGAAAATTATCTAATTGTTGATCTCTGAGATTTGCTCGACGATTTCGCATTGTCGACCGAGCCGTTTCACGGGTTGCCTCGCTTTGCTCTTGTGATTAAGAAGCACGAAGTCGGGCCATATTAACGTGGTGGTCCTCCCGTGCAGTATCTTGTTCTTCTGTCGTGGTTACATTCGTGATGTTTCGAATTCTAATTGCGTTACGGCTTTGTCGGGCAAGATTTGATCTTATTGGTCGCGGCATTGTTGATGACAATATAGACACTATATGATTTATTATAACAATATTCGTATAAATTCGTAACAGTCGCACAAAACGAACACTGACCGGTCAAATTTAACTTCAACTTTTCGCAGTATTTTCCAAGCAAACCATTACGTGAGCTGTCATTTGCGTTTTGTTAGATCATCAACATAGAACTAATGTTTTTTTTTTGTTTATTAGTATCATATTTTATCCTATTCCCGACGACAACAAACTCAAAAACATAAAAAGCATAAAAATTGGTCAAGCCGTTCTCGAATTATAAGTGTTGTAACTAACACAACTTTCTTTTCTATATATAGATATTATCAATGTATTTCAATCCAAACTCAGTTCTCGTGTAAACGGGGCCAATATGTGTACAATTGTAGATTACTATACTTACATGCAGAGGCGCCGGTAACGGTAACAGTAGCATGAATTTAATGGTTTTCCCATCTCAACAACGCCCAACGCTCCTAAAGAAGTTTTCTCTTCAAAAACTTACAGGTGGTTTTACATTTAATAAAAAAACAATTACAAATTTTCGTCATTTCCAAAATTATATTTACTCTAAAAAGTTGCCGTGCTATGTCCGTGCCTCGCACGCCTTAGCCTAAATCCATCACTGATAGTAATATAACATAAAATAAATAAATACATTTACCTTAAAAGACTGGTAATAATGAGAATAGGTAAAGGAAGTCCTTTACCCATCACTGGATAACTTTTTTTTGTGTGTATTTAGCTGTTAGCTGCAGATGGCTTTAACAGCTTTGCCCCGACTACGAGTGAGCGATGAGGGCTCTCAACTGGGAACCCAAAAAAAAAAACAAGTAATATATACCTAAATGAGATCTCCCATCTCCCTCCTCTCTCTCTCTCTTCTTTCACTCGCCCTCTCTCTGTCTCTTCACGTTTAATCTTCCCCCAAAGAAAAGGTTAAATAACGCAAAACTAAGATTACAATAAGCCTAAATTACACAACGTATTAAACTAAAAAGATACTTCTGATCACGATTACGAATATAATAATAGACAAGCAATCTTACATACAAACTAAATTAAATTTAAATCCCTCTTCTATCTTAATAGGTGGACCCAACATCCGGTTACATCGACTATGACATGTTAGCAAAAACAGCGAAACTATTCAAACCTCGTTTGATTATCGCTGGAATGAGTTGCTACTCCCGCTGCCTCGACTACAAACGATTCAAAGAAATCGCTGATGAGAATGGTGCATATTTAATGGCTGATATGGCGCATATCTCCGGTCTTGTTGCTGCTGGTAAGATAATAATAAAAAAATAACGTAGCTTTATTTTCGTTTATATTATCTTTTCGTAATTATATATTTACAATAACAATATTTGTTGGTCAAAGATTAATAATATTTAAAATGCAATATTTATAGAGAGACATAATCATATACATGCATCTTATTATTAGATCATCATCTTCTCAGCTCATATATTACGTCCCACTGCTAGGTTCGAACCTTTTCCACAATGGGAGAGAAATATTATCACCGATTCTACCGCGCTAGTCAGACGGTTTGGTATAGGGTTATCTGTATTTCAAGCCTCAGTAGTAAGAACATAATTCACCACTCCTTTTCTGGCCTATGGGTGTAGGAGAAGTCGACAAAGGAATATAATATACAGATATTAGTGCAGGGTGGTGTATTTAAAAAAAAAAAAGATAGCGTCACTGCAAGAGAGGGAGAAGTCGAAATAAAACCCTAAACCTATCCGTCTGATCACTGTGGTATAGTAGATCGAATACCCTTCCAGTGGAGTACAAGCTCAACAATGGGACATATATTGGCCGAGATTATAATCATAGTTTATTTATGTTGAAAATTTACCTTTTCAGGTATAATTCCCAGTCCCTTCGAACATTGCGATATTGTAACTACAACTACACACAAAACACTCCGTGGCCCCCGCGCTGGTGTAATCTTTTACCGGAAGGGCGTACGTTCAGTAAAAGCTAATGGCACTAAAGTAATGTACGATTTCGAATCAAAAATCAATCAAGCTGTGTTCCCAGGACTGCAAGGTGGTCCACACAACCATGCCATTGCTGCTATAGCAACTGCCATGAAGCAGGCTACCACGCCAGAATTTGTTACATATCAAAAACAGGTACCTCGTTATTTCTATACCGCGCTGCTATAATATATAACAGGTGAGCGGTTGTCAATATAAGTTCTAAGATTGACAGTCACTCATACTCTCATGTCATACATGTATACAACTGTGTGAGAAATTTGAATACAATCGATTGAATAGTTAAGCCGTGAAAACGTGACAAACAAACTCATATTCGTAATCCTAATATTAGTCAGAGTTGTTCACCCTTTCATCACTATAGTTATATTCCATTTTTTATTTATGTTATAGGTGGTGCTAAACGCTCAGCGTTTATGTGAGGGCTTAAAATCTCGTGGTTATAACATTGCAACTGGCGGTACAGAAGTTCACTTAATCTTAGTGGACTTACGCAGTGTTGGACTAACGGGGGCACCTGCTGAACGCATCATGGAATTGTGTAGCATCGCTTGTAATAAGAACACTGTGCCAGGAGACAAGAGTGCTTTACATCCCAGTGGCATTAGACTTGGTATGTGTTCATTATTTTTTTTTAATCTGTGGTAGATGAAGTCAGTGTACCATCAAGAAAGAATAACTGATGTTAACCACTATATATGTTCTTTATACGCTTTCTTTTTTTTTTTTTTTTGGGGGCGGGCTACGGTACCGTCCTGGGCGACAGAGAAGCATCGCACGACCCCGTAGACCCGCCCTACAATGTACCTCTCTACGCCGTTCGGGTGGGTCACCGGAACATGGTCTTTTTCCTCGGTAGCCCACCCGGCAGTCTACCCTCGCGGGTATCCTATCGAGTCGACGTCCCGTCATCTCGACCAATAAGTCTCAATGTAAGGGCATCGATCTCACGCGGTGGCCTCGCTTCGGAGCAATCTCATCTTCGGCATGAGGCGCAGGTACTCGCGCCGGCGCCCCAGTTGCCATGTTCTTTATACGCTATACCTAAAGCACAAACAACTCGTAGTTTTAAATAAGTAATATATTCCAACAAACCACTCAACTGGCCGAGATGAACATTACAATGAGATTAGATCGAGTTAGATCCCTATGACCCCCTTCCGTTGCCCAGACGCTGACATAGTGTCTACACTAACTTCGTTTGGAGTTTAATCAACTCCATAAAAGACACAACAAATTTTCAGTAATATGAGACCGGCAACCAGTGAGTGGCTCAGTCATTGACAGTTAATTATATAGCAAATGACCATTCAGGAAGTGTGACATCTCGCATGAGCGCAGAATTGTAGTGTTTCTTGCGCTTGTTGTTGTATAACAGCCACTACCATTAAATCTATCAATTTAGACACAACTATTGTTTCATAAAAACGAAATATTTTCAAACCTGTAAACCCCAAGACAGCTAAAAATATTTTAGATTTCTTTGTTATTTAAAAAGACCCCGCGCATAAGTTACCTGTTAATATTGCTACATCCCTGCATATTACTTCAAAGACAAAGTCTACGAAACGAGAGTACTTCTTTCTATATGTCATATTCTAAAAGTAAGTATATGTGTTACAGGTACTCCTGCTCTCACAACCAGAGGCTTAAAAGAGGCTGATATCGACAGAGTGGTTGACTATATTGACAAAGCTCTCAAAATCGCCAAAGAAGTCACGAAGGTATCAGGCCCGAAACTAATCGATTTCAACAAAACAATTGAAGAAAGTGCTGAATTCAAAACGAAGATCAATAATCTCAAAGAAGAAATCGAAAACTATAGCAGAACATTCCCATTGCCAGGCTTTGATCAATACTAATTTCATTTTATTAAAAGTCTTATGCCTTTACAGGTTATCCTATATTTTTATATTTATAAGTGCCTTTTATGATCTATTATATTAGTTTATAAGAATCTCCTACTATGTTTATTAAAATTAAATGAATATAATTCCAGACATGTTTGTTTTCATCTAAAAGAAGTTCTTTTAAATTTTCACCTAATCAAAGCTTAGCTACAGTTTGTAGGTACTGCCGTAAGGATATCAAAATTCAATCTATTTTCTTATTATACACAGTAGTACAGGTAGACGATCGATACGATCTATACATATATAATTATCTAAATTTCAGTTTAAATCCCCATTCTAATACCTATTAAAATATATATATAATCTAGGCCACAGAGATATATAATATACATACATACATATCATCACGCCATATCCCTTGCAGGGTAGGCAGAGAGAACAGAGTGCCAGAGAACTCTATCTCTGCATACTTCACTTGCTTCCTCAACATTCATAATTCTCTTCATACACGCTCGCCGGTTTCGGAGACTCTTGACTCCACCTTCCTTCAGTACCTGACCGATCTGGTCTAGGTAGGTTAGTCTCGGTCTCCCTCGGTACCTACATCCTTCCACTTTCGCATTGTATATCTTCTTAACCAGACGTTCGTTTGGCATTCTTTCCACATGTCCGAACCATCGGAGCATTCCCTTTCGCATCTTTACACCAATACTCTCTTTCATACCTACTCGCTCTCTTACGTCGTCGTTACGAATGCGGTCGGTCAGCCTAACTCCACAGATTTTCCGAAGAGATCGCATTTCGACCGCATTAATTTTACTTTCATACTCTTTTCTGCATACCCAACTCTCGCTTCCATACAGTAATGTTGGGACAAGCACTGCGTTATGTATTGCTGCCTACACGTGCCTTCTGGCTGAGGTGGTGGCTGCCGAGAAGTTGCCCCAACGCTCCGTTCACTCTATTTCCCGCATTCACTCTTCGCTCTATATCAGTGGTGTACCGTCCATCTCGGCTAAATCCACATCCAAGATATACAAATTCATATATGTTAAAGATTATATTGTATTATTATTCATAATATGTTAAAGAAAAAGAAGCTTAAAGGATTACAAACCATTCACATGTGGATATTATGTATTTATGAGCATTCTAAACTAAAAGATTATTTTCTAAGTTATTTTTTTATTTCTGAGGGTACCAAAAATATAGGCAATATTTTCTCCTTTTTTTGTATTGGCAATAAGCTATTGTTGCCAGTGTCGAGTTATAATTCCTTCTCGTCTATAGTCTCTTTATATTAATCATTGCCCGTCAGTAACTTTTAGCAGTGGTAAGGCCACACTACTCCGTCCAGGGTAGTACAACCCTCTCGCAGAAAATGACGTTTGAGCAATGTGCTACTGTGCTTCGTTCAGTGAGCAAGAGAACCGGCAACCCAAATTAGGTAAGTTTGGTTGGTAGACCGCTGCCTAACGAGGTACAGCAAGACAACGGACTTGCTGTACCCCTGGTTATAACAAGGATCCATGAATAGCAATAACACTTGCCATTAAGTGTGCCACTTGCTCGTTTGCCGCCATAAGCAATATAAAAATGTAAGTCAAATCATTGCCATCAACAGTGCAACGTATTCTGAGAATTGTGGTGGCATATGGCAAACATTGTAAAGCACTTTTATATCATTTCATTTAATATGATAAATTTGATAGTTGAAATATATTAAAAATCTATGTATTTTAGATCTCATGTGAATGAAAATGATAATTATTATATATTATATTAAATTAATATCTTAGGATAATTTAATGTATAATCTAAAATCTTATTTGTAAGCAGAAATAAATTATTATTATTATATCATAATTTATTTCTGCTTACATACGCGTCGAAATGCGTACCGCAATGCGGGTTAGGGCGTCCCCCGGAGGCGACGCGTACCGACCCGCCCCCGTCGGTACGAACATCGGCAGTTGCGGCGATGGGGGCCGCCACCCATCACACCTTGCCCAGTTAGGCGAGTCGAGGAGAACGGAGTGCCGGGTGGGCACGTGGAATGTAAGAGGTTGTGTGGAAGGTAAGTTGCACGAGCTGATATCCGTCATGGCGGACAAACAGCTAGACGTGCTCTGTGTAACAGAGACCAAGCGAAGGGGCAGCGACGCCTGCGATCTTCCTGGTGGCGGGATGGCTCTGTGGTCTGGTGTACCACAGAGCGATCGAGCCAGCATGGGGGTAGGAGTGCTGTTGTCCTCTCGCTTGGCCTCAGGTGTGAAAGATTACGGAATGTATGATCCCAGACTTCTCTGGGTCCGTATAAAACTAGGTGTTACCAAGGTATTCATGGTTGTAGCATATGCTCCCGTAGGATCCTCGGTGGCATCAGACCTAGAGAAGTTTTGGGACAATGTTAGGGAAGTTCTGGATATGGCAGAAACCAGTGAACGCGTGATTGTATGCGGAGATTTGAACGGATGGGTGGGGACCAAGCGTCCCGACTATGAGGACGTACTTGGTCCATTTGGTGATAAGAGAGTGAACGACGCAGGTAGGCTCATAGCGGATGTATGCATGGAGAGAAACCTTATTGTGTCAAACACATTTTTCCAACATAAGGACATCCATATGTATACATGGAGAAGGAATGAACAGAAAAGCATAATAGATTTAATTTTGGTAGACAGTCGCCTCCGAAGCAAAATGTTGGACGCAAGAGCCTACAGGGGCCCCACAGTCGACACGGACCACTCGTTATTGCGAGATTTAGTGGTCTGTTCAGAAAGTGGAGGCACTGGCGAGAGCGTGTCCACTTCGGAGGGCTTGAAAGAATAAAGGTTGAAAGGTTGCAAGAAGAGTGTGTAAGAGAAAAGTATGCAGAGGATGTCCGAGAACGGCTGACGATGGCAAGCCAGCCGCAATCGGACATTGAAGAATGCTGGAGAGTATTGAAAGAGAGTATGGTAGATACAGCGAAAGAAGTATGTGGAAGTTCAAAGAAGCATAGAAAAACAAATGGTGATGCATGGTGGGATGCGGAAGTGGCAGCTTCCGTAGAGCAAAAGAAGAAAGCGTGGCTGGACTATGTCTCTTCTTTGAATCTGAATGACAGTATGACTGAACAGAAGAAAGAAATATATCGGCAATGTAAGAATGACACCAAGTCCTTAGTGAAAGAGAAACGTGATAGAGCAAGTATGAGTGCACAAGATAGGCTGACTAAAAACTTCGAGGGTAACACCAAACTCTTTTGGAGGGAGGTGAAGAAGTCTCGGGGTGGTTGGTTAGCCTTCAGAATGAATAAAATAAGGTCTAAAGGTGGAGACATTCTTACACAAACACAAGACGTGTTAAGCCGATGGAGTGAATATTTTGGCGATATGTAGGTATGCGGATGCTACGGTTGGCGCCGGTGTTGGATGTGGTTTAGTAGATCAACATTCGACAATGGCGTCCTCCGATGGCATCAGTATGGATGAAGTTGAATGGGCGATAAGAAGTTTGAAAAATGGTAAGGCAGCGGGCATTGATATGGTGTCTGCCGAGATGATCAAGCTTAGTGGCTCTTGTGTCTGGGAGGCGTTCCTGTTGCTCCTCAATTTATGTTGGAGCTCGGGAATGGTTCCCAGGGACTGGAATAGCGCAGTCATCGTGCCTTTGTTTAAAAACAAGGGTTCACGTTATGACTGCGCAAATTACAGAGCCATAAGCTTGACCAGTTTGGCAGCAAAAGTGTATGGAAAAATTATTGAAAGGAGAATGAGGATGGTGTCCGATGGTTTACTGTGTGAGACACAAGGAGGTTTCAGGAGTGGAAGGGGATGCATGGATCAAGTGTTCTCTCTGCGCAACATTGTGGAGAAGCATCTGGCTCTAAGTCAGAGGGTTTTCTGCAGTTTTGTGGATCTGGAGAGAGCATTTGACACGGTTGTACGAAAGGAACTTTGGGACATTTTACCGGAGTATGGTATTAATGGTAAACTTCTACATGCTGTGCAGTCCAGTTACATGGGCTATAGAGCCTGTGTGCGGCTGGATGATGGAATGTCGCCTTGGTTTGACGTCAATATTGGCGTTAAGCAGGGGTGCGTTCTGTCAGCCAGGCTGTTTATCATATATCTGGATAAATGTCTCCAAAGGTTGAACGATATGAATGTGGGAGTCCAGATGGGCGACTCAGTGGTCACTGCTCTGCTTTATGCAGATGATGCAGTCCTGCTGGCACAGTCAGCGACTGACCTGCAGACCCTAGTCGACACAATGACAGAAGATTGTAAGAAAAGGGGTCTACGCGTGAATGTGAGCAAAACCAAAATAATGGTCTTTGAAAGAGATAAAACCAGAACAGATGTAAGAGTAACAATAGGTAATGATGTACTAGAGCAAGTGGATGAATTTGTATATCTTGGATGTGGATTTAGTCGAGATGGAAGGTACACCACTGATATAGAGCGAAGAGTGAATGCGGGAAATAGAGTGAACGGAGCGTTGGGGCAACTTCTCGGCAGCCACCACCTCAGCCAGAAGGCACGTGTAGCAATACATAACGCAGTGCTTGTCCCAACATTACTGTATGGAAGCGAGAGTTGGGTATGCAGAAAAGAGTATGATAGTAAAATTAATGCGGTCGAAATGCGATCTCTGCGGAAAATCTGTGGAGTTAGGCTGACCGACCGCATTCGTAACGACGACGTAAGAGAGCGACTAGGTATGAAAGAGAGTATTGGTGCAAAGATGCGAAAGGGAATGCTCCGATGGTTCGGACATGTGGAAAGAATGCCGAACGAACGTCTGGTTAAGAAGATATACAATGCGAAACTGGAAGGATGTAGGTACCGAGGGAGACCGAGACTAACCTACCTAGACCAGATCGGTCATGTACTGAAGGAAGGTGGAGTCAAGAGTCTCCGAAACCGGCGAGCGTGTATGAAGAGAATTATGAATGTTGAGGAAGCGAGTGAAGTATGCAGAGATAGAGTTCTCTGGCACTCTGTTCTCTCTGCCTACCCTGCAAGGGATATGGCGTGAGGATATGTATGTATGTTTGTATGTATTATTATATCATATTCACATCCCAGGAGTCCTTCGCATCACATTACATAAAATGTCATGAAATGATGATGTAAATTATTAAATATAATGCGTTTAAAACACTAAGATATTGAATATAATGCAAGACTAATTTCATTCATATTGGTGTGATACCAACATGAACATGAAATATTAGTTTGGTCATCATCATTAACTATCATATCCTTTACATTCCTAATGCTAGGGCCGCACCTGCATGTATCGTCCCGAAGTAATGTGTGGCGAAGCTTCGTACGTTTTGTACACTAGAAAGTTATCGCGATAAAACTGTGGTCACATTAGCGACTTCGGTATTTTACACGAAGTATCGTGCACTAATTAAAGATGGCCGAAATCATTTTCATGCGTTTAACTATGGATGACGAATTGCTTTACTATTACAGCTCTATTATGCTAATAATTACATAATGATTTTTTTGGATCTCTTCATGGGTTCCGCTTCATAATGGTTTAAAAATTCTAACACCATTTCATCACTGCACTCCATATTTATTGATTAACTGGAGATCAAAGAGTAAAGTTATTAAACTGAAAAAGAGTGGCAACTCCATGATAAAATATGCATGTATGGAAGGTGCTGCTACCCAGAGTTTACGCGGTGAACTAAAGTTAGAGTGATATACATACATATCTAAATGTGTATGTGTAATTATATAGAATTTTCTTTTACTATGAAAGCTACCCTGAAATATAAAGAAAAACATATCAGCTGATAACGAAGCAATAATAATATCAGCTTAACAATGAAAATTGAGATAATTTTCAGAAAGTACATCAATAACCGTAAATAGATTGATGGCAATAAGTACCTACGCTAGGAACAAAAAATAACAATTCTCAGTTGTCAAACGTTTGACATACAGGACGAAATGGCAGCAGTTAAGTTTGTACAAACAATCTGTAGGCGGCGCGACGGTCAGTAAAAATAAATAATGTTTTAAGTGTGCCCCCCCAGCTGGAGATCCTCGAACGCGTCTAAACACATCGAAAATTTCCGCCGTAATGAAAAACGCTAGTCTGACCACAGAGCGCGATATATTAGCGCGCTAAAACCCTTTGACTTATCGCCACCCAATAACGCGATAACGCACACGAAGCCCGAATGTTCGCAACGATAGCCGATAATGACCGGTCACATCTGCGTGTATCGTCTCATTGCACGAAGCTTCGTGACGATACACGCAGGTGCGGCCCTAGCATAACAGAATAATATAAAACCATTAGGCACGTTATACCTAATCATAAGAATCAATTCTAATTTCTACACCTAAATTTCCTTTTTTTTTTGTATTGGCAATCAGCTCCAAAACGAGCTCATTTTTGGCAGTATCGAGTTACAATTTTCTCCCCAAGTTATCAGCTTCTTCACATCTTTAGTTACTTCAAATTGGCCATGGCCTGTCAGTAATTCAATCGTCACCTCAAAGTTTTTCACTTTCGTTTTATGGATATACCAAAGGTATGTACTATTCGGCCAAATTTTGTTATGGTAATGTCCCACACAAAATAGAATAAAGTGTAGTGTAGAAAAATACCGTTTGTAACTTACAAAATGCGAGTTGTTATCCACAGCTCAATCAATCTAAGTACTAAGTTTGACGGACACTCGTGCTGCCATGTCACGGAGACTATTCAGAACCCTTGTGCTGCTTGCACGTCGTTTCTTGAATGATCATACTCCTATAGAGAACGACACGGTGTCATTCAAAGCTGGCTACTTTCAGATTCAGAACCTGTACTGTTGCGCCATTGTGTATATTGTACACCTATAACTTTACTCTTTGCTGTACACTGTGTTATAATCTACAGTATATTTTAGTATTAAAATTATTGTGAGTTTGACACACATTAAACAATTGTATTTTCGGCGATATTCACGCGTTAGAGCCGATTATGTCGACCCGGGTTTGAACCCGGGTCGACATAATCGAAAATACAATTGTTTATTACAGTATGTTATCCATGTTAGTGTGCTACTTACTTTCCTGGTGTTTACATAGTTATTTATTCTTCAAAATTTCCATAGAAATTGTGTTAAAAATAATTTCACGTTTCATCATCATCATCTTGCTCTTATCCCAATTACTTGGGGTCGACGCAATATGTCATCTTCCTCCATACAGTCCTATCAGACGTCATCTCTGCAGTCACTCCCTGTCTATCCATGTCATGCCTTACGCAGTCCATCCATCTTTTCTTTGGTCTTCCTTTACCCCTAAAGCCTTCAACATTCATATTTAAAACTTTCCTCACAACATTACTTTCATACCGTCTCATCACATGTCCATACCATGTCAACCTTTCACTCCTTAACTTTTTCGTCACTGGCGCAACTTTCAAACTACCTCTTACATGTTCATTTCTTACTTTATGCAATCTCGTCACACCACACATCCATCTCAACATTCGCATCTCCGCTACATGCAGTCGTCTCTCATCCGTCGCTTTTGTCGCCCAACATGCTCATCCATACAGTACAAGCAGGTCTTATTAGGGTTTTATATATTTTGTCCTTTAATTTAAGGGTTACTTTGGAGTCGCATGTTCTAGCCGTGACCTGCCGCCATTTCATCCATCACGCATCAATTCTGTGCTTCACCGCACAATCCAGGTCACCATCGCTTTGGATAAGAGAACCGAGGTATCGAAAATCCGAGCATACTGGTATAGACACTCGGACTAGGGATATGGGTGTAAAATTGGCGAGACCGCCGAAATCGCAGAACATGTACTCTGTTTTAGGTCTGTTGATTTTCAAACCAACATTCTCCAATTTACAGCGCTACCTCTCCAGCAAGCTCTGTACCTCAGGTCCGTCTTCTCCGACGAGAACAATGTCATCAGCGAATAGCATGTACCAGGGTTTCTCTTCCTGTATCTCCGATGTTAACGCATCCATTATCCACAGGAAGAGGTAAGGTCTTAATGCCGACCCTTGATGCTAACCCACCTGCACACTGGACTCGTCAGAGCCAGTCGCTGATTTTATGTACGACCTAGATCGTTGGTACATGGCACAGATTAACATAGTAAACTTCACAGGCACACTTTTCTCTTTCAGTGCCCACCACAAAACTGTTCTCGGTATTCTGTCGTAGGCCTTCTCGAGGTCAAGGTATACCATATGCAAGTTTTTATGTGCACCAAATTCACGTTTATTTTAAGTAAATTAGTATTCTATAGTTTATGAGAAGAAGAAATAAAATACAACGAAAAATCATTGAGTTTCTTAGTGTTTTAATGTATTATATTAAACTAGCAAAAGGCTAAGCTTTGAAAGGGCTCGCGTAGTTTTTCTAATAGGTAATAATTTAAATTTAGCATTTAATATGCTTGATTATTTATAAAAACCCGATTACGAGCGAAAAATTATTGTCACAAGTGGGATTCGAACCCACGCCTATTGGAAATCCGTTCCAATCGTGCTGCCACTTACACAGCCGTGAACTGTTGTAGGACATTCAATTCTCGCATCATATTATTTTTAGACAGATAACACTTTTAGATATAAAATTGTTAAAGCACAAATCTATAGGCGTGATAGTTTTGCAGTAAATTGTGCCTCAAAATGCTCAGATTGTGGAATAGTGTTGGGGCTCGCTCTGCTTGCCCTGATAATTTTGATAGCAATTTATGTAATAAGAAGCGACGGAACTGCTAGGATAATATAGTAATATATAAGTGCTTTACAACGTTTTCGGTTTCCACAAAAAAAAATCTACCTACCTAGACCAGATCGGTCATGTACTGAAGGAAGGTGGAGTCAAGAGTCTCTGAAACCGGCGAGCGTGTATGAAGAGAATTATGAATGTTGAGGAAGCGAGTGAAGTATCCAAAGATAGAGTTCTCTGGCACTCTATTCTCTCTGCCTACCCTCCCAGACAGCACGCAAATCAGAAAGAATCCAGTACGGATTCATTTAAAGGATTTCTTACCGGAGTCTTATTATGGCTTCTCACAGAATTCATTTTCAAGAGGTCCTAAAAAAGAATTCTTTAAGAACCTCAAATAAAGACTTCAGATTTTTGACACTTGCAGGTGTTCTTTTTTCTCAATTCTTACAGTATTCAAAAAAAAGAACTTCTAAAGACATTTTTAATCTGATCTAGACTTACGCATGCGCATTGCGTTTTATGAAAATGAGTGGTTGTGTTTTCTAACCAAACAATTCTGTTTTGCTTCATTTATAAAGTTATTAAGTTCTATTAATTCAATTAAATTTAAATAACATAAGTGAGATAAATTATTATTAATTTGTATAATATATGCATAAGAAAGTATAATTTTTTTTATTTTTAATCGAAAGTTTGTACGATATTTTGTGTAATTTACATAACAATGTGAATTGTTGTGTGTTTACTTAATTATTTACTTTTTTCTCACTGAAAGACTTTTTCCATTATCAAAAACAATGATTCCGCGAAAACCTTTTACCTTTTTTGCATGTTTCAAGTTTATTAAAAACTCATTGTCACATTTTGGATTATGTAGATTGAAGACTGTTTAATTAGTTATAAGAAAAACGTTATATGTTATGAAGTTATTCCATTACAAGGACGATTGTTATTATTAAACTTAAAATAAATTTAAGTGCATTTTAAGAAGGCCATTCCTTCACTAAATGGCCTTGGTGGGCGGTATGTTCATGTTTATATTATAGTTTGTAATTGTTTTTAAAAATAGTTTTACATTATACTCGATAGATGGTAGTGGGATCAAAATTAGATCGCACTATGGTTACGTTACCGGAGGCTAATGAATTTTTAGAAATTTATTATTTTTTTAAAAAACTATTGAATAGTTTATAATTATAATATTTCATTACTTAACAGATAATATGTAACTTTTAGCTTCATAATAAATAAATTCTAAATAAAAATTTAATTTCACTATAATCTATTTTTTATAATACATTCTTAAAATGTAATTCATCAGGAAGTCATTTAAAGGAACTCTTGAAGAATGAACAAATCTGAATCAGAAATCGGAACTCTTGAAGAATTAACTAATCTGAATCAGAAATTGGAACTCCTGAAGAATTAATATATCTGAATCAGGAAAAAGGGTTCCTCATGTGTACTTTTTTAAGAGTTCAGAAATTATTCATTAAGTGGCGCATGGAATTCTTCAAGAATTCTTGAAGAGTCCTTCGCGTTAGTAATCGGAAGTCATAATCAGATTCAAGAACTCGGTTGAAATTCGTCAGGACTTCATATTGCTATCTGGGCTGCAAGGGATATGGCGTGATGATATGTATGTATGTATGTACAAAAAAAATCTCAGAAGAGTCTTAATAGTGTGGCCGTAGCACTATTGATGGCGACGATTTGACTTATTGACAATGACTAACTTGAAGAAACTAAAGACGTAAAGAAAATTATAACTCGATAGTGGTAACAATGGCTCGTATAAGTAGCTGATTGAAAATACATTCAAAGAAGAAGAAGAACATTAGGTTCTATTAATATATATCTTTTCTTCATTATAATTTTACATAATTTAATGTAGAGCAACTATTAGTGTACAAAACGTGCTTTACAAGTGCTTTCATTTTTCATCAATATTCCCAAAAGATAACATTAAAAGTGGAGCTAATGGATAATGAATACCATAATTATGATAAAACTAAAGACATAAAGAAACTGGTCATTTTGGAATTAAATATTACCCGATACTGGCAACAATGGTCTTCTACTAGTAGTTGATAGCCAATACAAAAAAAAGAAACATTTAAGTCATTCAACGTAGTATCTCTTACTAGTCTGTGGTTATTCATTTAATCATTCAATTTGTTCAATGTTCGTGAAAATCGGGTTGTTTTTGTGTCGATATTGCAATTACTAATAAATTTTAATTAAGAACGCAATTATAATCAAAATATTTTAGAAATCATTCGAAAGTAAAGTTGTAAAGGAAAGACTTTATAATCCACACTTTTTAGAACGGCAACGACCTTGCTATATGATACTGTATTTTATGATAATATAGTTGGCAGATTGAAGAAAAGTGAGATTCTTGTTGTGGTAAACAGAATATTGCATATTAATATATTCGCTATAAAATTTCATATTCTTATGACAATGGATTACCAAAAGGACTAAATTTCAACACTATTATGTATAAATACATGTGTCCCAAATACCACCTGGAGATCAGGCGAGTTACTCCGGACTCACCATGACTATGTATCCATCTTCTGGAATGGTAACGACACCGCAACAGGAGACGAGTCAAGCTGCGCAAAATGGAAGTACTACACTGCCGCGATCTCACCATCAAAGGACAGGTATGTGCATACCAACTAATATAATACCATTGGGACGAATAAAACTCTGTAATAAACTGAATATGCACAAAATTGAGTCAGATAATTTAACAAACTACTTGTTATGAGTTCTACTTTTCTAAATAATGCTATTATTTTAGATAATACATGTGTATTGTAATGTAGTAATGTTACTACACCGCTCATGTTTATTTTTCCTATACATACAGTACATATAAATGCTCCTAACCATCATAAACTTCATCTATAATAAGAAGAAACTACAGATGCTATGCAAATTATAGGCTTTGGGTTTTATTTCAAGTGTTTCTTCTTTTACAGAGCTGCTAAAGTATGTGGCTATAGTCTTTTCTATTGATACTGATGAAAAAGGAAGGAGTTATGACACTATATATTTTTAGTTTCTATATAAACTGTATTTTATGAACCACCATTAATCAAATAATAAATAGTAAAAAAAAATAAAAAGTAAATTTAGTCATAAGAACTAGTTAAAAATATGTTTTGTCCTGTAACATTTTAAACTATATTTTATAGTTAGTGACCTAATTTTTGTTTTTTTTTTATAAATAAATTATGGGCATGGTAACATAAAATAGTTCTAAGAGTATCTATGTCTATATTAATTAATGAAAAGTAACCACATATGTATTGTCTGTATGGTGACTGAGTAAGAATACAATTCACCACGCCTTATCTTGCCCATGGGTGTTGTAAAAGACAACAGATGGATATAATATGCATATAATGTCTATGCAAGAGAAATAAAACTAAATAAAACTACATACTAACAATTCTGATCAGTGTGGTGATAGTAAGATATGCTGTGTGGTAGGGGCTACGAATACTACCAACCCTTACTTTGCTTGTGGATGTCGTAAAAGACTAAGAGCTGTATAATGACCTCAGCCAATTCCATCTGATGTCGTTTGGTCAACAATTACATTCCCAAAGAGGGTTGACCTCTGACTGGCGGCCGGTCATAAAACTATTGCCAATAACTTTTACACTATGAAAGGATAGTACATATTGTATCAACACCAAGCAATTGGGATAACAGTAGGAGAATGATGATGTGGTGATAGTAAGATCAATTATTCTCCTATGGTCGAGGAGATTAGAGCCCAATAGTAGAATGTGTATGAACCGAGATGATAATGAACAATATATTTAGTAAAATTATTTTTTATTTCTTGTTCTATCTACTTTTATTATTATTTCAATATTCTAAAATATATTTTCATCGTAATTTTAATCTGGATCTGTTTATTATTTATAAAATATGTATTTTTTTTTAATTCAATTGTTTTTACACATAGATTTAGGTACATTATATTTGCCCTGTGGGGCATGCAAATAATTATAAATTATTTTCGATTCATTAAATGTCATAATGAATTTAATTGTTAATAATATTACAATTGAGAGTGGTTGGGTCCGTATAGTTATTATAATAATTATATATTATATTGGTACCAATTGATATTCAATTCTATCTTCTAAATATTCGCTGCAATTGTAATAGTTTTTATTTATCAATTGAAAATATCAATTGAAAGTAAATAATACTTTAAGAAAATCTGATTGCAGTTAATATTTGACTATGCTATTAAAACCAAAAACTTGTGTGAAGCTGATATATTATGTTCTATTACATAGAGCCAACATGTATGTATAACAAACTATGCCATAACATTAGCACAAAAACTAAATTTGAAACACTAAATTTTGGAATATGTGTTACAAAAAGTAAAGTAAGATGCACTAGGTAGTATGTAATAAAAATGTAAAACAGTAAATTCAAATACAATCTGTTTTTGACATCTCACTGCTCAGCATGGTACTTCTCCCCTCATCACTCTCCTACTCTTATCTCAATTACTTGGGGTCAATACAATATGCACTCTTCTTTCATAGTACCCATTGTAAAAGTTATTGGCAATAGTTTTATGACTGTCCGCCTGCCAGACATCAACCCTCCATGGGAATGTAATTTTTGACCAAACGGCATTAGATGGAGTTGGCCCAGGTCGTTATAAGGCTCTTAGTCGTCATCTAAAAGAAATTTGGTCCACTATACCACAACAGTAAATGTTTTACCATAGCATTTTATTTCAAGTTTTTCTTCTTTACTGTAACATTATCCTACGTCTCTATATCCATGTACGTATGTATTTTTTAATCCATTGCCAAATGGATTAAATTAAAAAAATAATCACCTAGTATATTTAAATATTTTCAAATAATTTTTAGGACGCCCTCCTGCAGCACCAAAATCTTATGACTATCTACTGAAAGTATTATTAGTTGGGGACTCGGATGTTGGCAAACAAGAAATACTTCAAGACTTGGAAGATGGCTCGGCTGATTCACCATTTTGTAGTGGCAGTGGTGAGTTCATATTTTATTAATGATTAGTAATATCATTATATACACACCATTGTCTAGATGCTAATCTAAACATAGGTGTCATAATGGGACACAATGATGCATAATGAGACGTCTATAAAGCTAGCATGACAAAGTGAGCAGAATCGCTTAAAGAAAAGTGCAAAAATTAGTGCTAATTTAGTGCCAAAAACTTAAATTTGATGCTCTCATAGATTCGCAAAAAATGAGAACACTGCTAGCTTGTAATTAAGCTAACATTTTTGTCTATTATAACTGCCAGTTTGACAGTCTGAGCAAGTGACCGGATTGAATACGTCAATCTGGATCAAAAATCTATGATTGTCAACGATTAATAATTTAGTGCTCGATTAGTGCTGGCAGTATGTGATAAAAATTTGAAAAAAAATACACTATACTTTTATTTCTAAAAAAGAGGCAGGTGTGCGAAATTTTGTACTTCGAACTTTAAAAATGACGAACTTCCATATAAATGTTCATCCCTTGACCCTTATTTTACCCTTTAGTAACATTGTTGTTTTACCATCAGCTAAAGATCATAAAGATCATTATTGCCCTACATTTTGAGCAATTCCCTGCGATTTCCCCAGATTCCCAGCATCAGATCGTGATACCCTGGATATGGGACCACCCTTAAAGTATCCTCTTTCTATAAAAAAAAAAATATAAAAGTCCATCCATAATTGGCGTAGCTACCGCGTAACACACAGACACACACAAAAAAAAAATAGCGGTCGAAATGAGAACCTCCTCCTTTTTGGAAGACTGTAAATTTTTTTTTTTTTTTCATATTACTAATTACATACTGTCCGCACTAATCGAGCACTAAATTATTAACCCTTGACAATCATAGATTTTTGATCCAGATTGACGTATTCAACCCGGTCACTTGCTCAGACTGTTATACTGGCAGTTTTGATTGACAAAAAATAAAAAAAATATTTGTATCTAAAATTTTTTATCACATACTGCCAGCACTAATCGAGCACTAAATTATTAACCCTTGACAATCATAGATTTTTGATCCAAATTGACGTATTCAATCCGGCCACTTGCTCAGACTGTCATACTGGCAGTTTGATTGATAAAAAATAAAAAAAAAATATTTTTTCAAATTGCTAATTACATACTGCCAGCACTAATCGAGCACTAAATCATTAACTTTTGACAATCATAGATTTTTGATCCAAATTGACGTATTCAATCCGGTCACTTGCTCAGACTGTCATACTGGTAGTTTTGATTGACAAAAATTAAAAAAAAAAATTGCCAAATTTTTTATCACATACTGCCAGCACTAACCGAACACTAAATTCCCTATACATTGCTTTAGTCCTATACCGCGTTAATATAGGCATTTTAGGGAATACATTGCTAGCTTAATTACAAGCTAGCAGTGTTCTCATTTTTTGCGAATTTATGAGAGCATCAAATTTAAGTTTTTCGCACTAAATAAACACTATTTTTTGCACTTTTCTTTAAGCGATTCTGTTTACTTTGTCATGCTAGCTTTATAGACGCCATAATGAGTTATCTTGATAGAGGAGAATAGGAATCTAGCTTTAGAGACAATTACATACCAAAATGCTACCTAAAATTTAAACCCCCCACTGAATAAGCCAAACCTTACTTATTCCTGATTAATTTGTGTTTTAATTGAATATTTGAAAGGCCCAAACTTATTTTACATATATACATATCATCACGCCATATCCCTTGCAGGGTAGGCAGAGAGAACAGAGTGCCAGAGAACTCTATCCTTGCATACTTCACTCGCTTCTTCAACATTCATAATTCTCTTCATACACGCTCGCAGGTTTCGGAGACTCTTGACTCCACCTTCTTTCAGCACGTGACCAATCTGGTCTAGGTAGGTGAGTCTCGGTCTCCCCCGGTACCTACATCCTTCCACTTTCGCATTGTATATCTTCTTAACCAAGCGTTCGTTCGGCATTCTTTCCACATGTCCGAACCATCGGAGCATTCCCTTTCGCATCTTTACACCAATACTCTCTTCATACCTACTCGCTCTCTTACGTCGTCGTTGCGAATGCGGTCGGTCAGCCTAACTCCACAGATTTTCCGTAGAGATCGCATTTCGACCGTAATTTCATTTTATAGATAAAATAAGAAATATTTACAACTATTGTAAAATATTATTTTTAGTTATTTTGTACTATAATTGAACAATAAAATTAGAAAATATGTATGTATACTTATATTTTTATTTTTTTTAAAACGACTGCTCCGCACTAGGGAAATAATCTTTGTATTACGGGGGACTTTACAGACATATAATAATTAACGCAGACGAATTATACCTACTCTCACACTCAGAACAACACTTGCTGTGGATCACACAAAGTATTGTCCTGCGTAGGATCGAACCCGCGACACTGGCGGGAAAGGTCGGAATATTAACGACTACACCATTTGTGCAGTCATTAGTAATTAGCATAATGTCTATAAACGACAATAAAACAATAGCTGCGAGCCACTGAAGTTCCGTGACCTGTTGATAGTGTAGGGTGTAATACAATAGTTTGTGGGCAATATGCAGCTGTTCCATTACCCAGAGAGTTTGGGCAAGGAGTGGCCAGATAATAGCCAATCGAACAGAAAATAGTTGAAATTTTGATTGATCTTATCTTCCTACTGCTTTAAACCAGAAGTCTGATTTCTAAAACTGGTCATAAGGCTCATATACCAACCATTCAATTTATAAGACATTTATAACTCTATGTGACGAATTACTACTAGGTTGTAAACAACAGAGTAATGATATTCAGATAACGTAATGAGGCCACCTGTGCATTTTAATTGAATGTATGGTAATTATAAGATATTTAACTAAAAGCATAGATGATTGTAAAAAAATGTGGATAGTATTTATGAACTTCCTTGTTCATTAAGGAGAATATGTGGAATTTATCGACACTTTCGATTACTCGATAAAAGACACCACTGTTCTCGACAATTCTATCGTCTTAACAGCAGTAGGGTATTCTTGTGTACATGTATGTTTATCATCTTCCGTGCGTAATATAAAAATTAAGGGAAATCCCCTTAATAACTGTTAGACGCAAATTGATCCAATTTTCAGTCATATTTTATTATTGTATATTAATGAAAATCTTAACACTTGAAGTGTAGTGTTGTGTATCAAACAAATAATAAATGTCTTCCTTTTTCTTGCCATCACTCGCACCGCACTCTAGTTATAAACAACCTCTATCATATTGCAATTATAAATAATAGTAAAGTGTAAAATACATAGATACCCGAGCTTAGCTCGATAATTATTTCTTTTCTTAAAAGAAGAAAATATTAAAAAATATCCTTAATGAAAATAATTATATAAACGAAAGGAACTTTATTCTTCAAAAATATCCTTAAAAAGGGAAAACCAAGAATCATAACGGGCATGTCCGAATTAAGGGACTACTCGATCGTCCAACTGAGCTATTTTATGATGATATATACGATGGCAGTGGCTGAATATACCTTCATATTCTAAAGACTATTCTTATTTCCCCAAAACACGAATAAAATGAACCTTAATCGATGTAGACTAGGTTTCAGTTACATATATAACCGAAAGTCTGAAACCTAGCTAACATCGATTTATCGCCCCCGAAACCTACATACTCAATTTCATGCAAATCGTTAGAGTCTTTTGCTAGATTCTAAATATATAAAAATAAACAAGAATTGCTCGTTTAAAGGCTTTAGATATAGAAATTCGACAATGAAATTTTTATTTTATTCGATAAACTGAGCATGTTGCGCGTAAAAAACAATTAACCAAATATCTACACAAATGGTATTTAATTAATCATTTGACATTTCTGAAACTCACAGGGATACTAAACATTAAGATAACAGGATGCCACTGTTAATACAGAAATTCCATCTTAATATCGTTTCATTTAGTGCCAGCAGGATGAGGAGGCAAGAAATTACACAATGAATTTATATATAATGCTATATAATATGTATGTTACGTATTTAAAATTATGACGGGGTAGTATTCATCGTTAGCTGCAGAAGAAACGTTAAATGCTATCCTAAATACATTTTACTTATAAATGTATTTAACACAATTTACTAAATTCCTAAAAAAAAATTTTTTTAGCTTACAAGACGACAACAATCTTATTGGACGGGAAGAGAGTAAAACTTCAACTATGGGACACATCAGGACAAGGCCGCTTCTGTACCATAATACGTTCATATTCTCGAGGGGCGCAAGGAATTCTTCTTGTTTACGACATCACAAATAAATGGTCCTTCGACAGTATTGACAGATGGCTCGAGGAAGTTGAAAAGGTTTGTGTTTACATCGTTAAAATTAATACCAGTGGCAATGTTAGATAAGCAACTATCATGGATATTTTCAATATACTCTCATATCAATCTATAAGAAGAATGTTTTATACTTAACTAGCTGTCGCGGCAGACGTCGTCCTACCCGGAAAAGCTTTAAGCGATATGCCGACAGCAGCACCACCTACCGGGTCCAATTGTATTTTGAAATCATCCAAGGAATCATTGGAATATACATAGAAAATTGCATCCCAATCGGCCCAGCCCTTTGGACATACCGACAACGGCGCCACCTACCGGGTCAAATTTCAAATCTAAACCATTCTCGAATCCCCTCGAACATACAAAAAATTTCAAGAAAATCCGTCCAGCCGTTTAGGAGGAGTTCAGGGATATACACACGTATAGTGGAATTATATAAAGATAATAATATTTATGAGTAGCAAGTGTGCCTTAATGCCTTTGTATCTTTATGCATAGGGTGCAATTTTTATACATATGATCGCAAAATACCTAGTTGTTTTATCACAATCTTAAGGAATCTACCTACCTAAATACTAAGACCATTTTTTTACAATAAACCGTCGATGACTATCCGTAGCATACGGCCAAGAACCAATCTTGACCAAGCGTGGTATTTTTGAAGACCACTAAACTATTATGGGCCATATTTTTGTTGTTACAATTAAATGGTACGAAATTAATTAGTTAGATCGTTTAATATATATACACTCCTACATACCCACCAGCTTATCGGCGTCTTTATAATAAGCCTACCAACCAAGGAGTGCATTATGTTGTAATCGCCACCTTACTTATGGGTCATTCGTTCTAAATCTTAAAAAATATCTGATTTCATTCCAGCATGCTCCGGGAGTGCCAAAAGTATTAGTTGGTAATCGCCTTCATCTGGCTTTTAAACGCCAAGTACAAGAGCGCGACGCCGAACAATACGCCGCCAAAAATCACATGGCTTTCTTTGAAGTTAGTCCACTGTGTGACTTCAACATCAGGGAGAGCTTTTGTGAATTGTCACGGATGGCCTTGCACAGAAATGGCATGGAGAGGTTATGGCGAAGCAATAAAGGTAACTAGATAATATATCTCATATTTTAAAACACTCGTTAAAAAAATAAATTCTTATCGCTGGTAACTTTTCAAATGACACAACTTGTATGTATTTTTTAACTTTTTCATAACAATTATTGTGGAAACATTATTGGAGTAAATAGAGTTGACGTCAAGCAAAGGTCAAGGTCATAAAACTTTTGCAATACGTATGATGAAAGAAGAATACATATTGCGTCGACTCCAAGTAATTCTGATATGAGTAGTTGATGAATTAATAAAAATCAACTTCGGTGACAATAGCAGGAATCGATTAAAGAATGTATACACATTAAACAGAGCAACCTCGAAATGAAACGTATACTAAACCTATATTCCTTTTGCCTTCTGGTTTTATTTTATTATAATTACTTGTTTTTAGTTAGAGTTTGGCAAAAAAGGCAATTAATTATTATTATTATTAAACCGTCTAAACAGGATGTGAAGCTCAAGCTATAGTATACGCAACAGATATTGCTATAATTATTTATTCCATATATATGTAGTAGTGGTCCTGTTGTTAATTTTTCTATAAATTTTGGCTTGCGTAGGCATCGGACCCGCGACATTTGATACTGCAGTTCGATATCTTAACCACTACGCCATCTGTGCAGTCATTACTAATTATTTTATTTCATCATCATCATCATCATGATCATCATGATACTAATTATTTTATTTACACATTACTAATCGATTTTTATTATATCCACGAGGCCTTCCTCGATTGTGATATATTTTATTTTTAACCCAATTGAATATTCTTGTTTTATTGGCTGTTCATTTAGTACGTAAGAATTTAGGGGGGTAGGGGTTCAAACATGAATTATATTTTTCCTACGCGAGAGTGAGTTTGAATTTTTTTACGTAGGCCAATTATTTATTTCAACATAAGCGTGGGAGAGGGTCAAAAGCGATCTAACGTAATAAATGAACAGCCCCGTGCAACTCGAAGGTTAATTTCGCTTACAATATTTTTTATTTGTCAACAGTACTCAGCCTACAAGAGTTGTGTTGTCGTGCAATAGTGGCTCGCACATCCGTCTATGGGCTGGAACGATTACCGTTACCAACGGCCCTAAAGTCACACCTTAAATCTTACGCGATCTCAGCAGCGCCAAGCAGGCACCGCGCGAGAGCACCCAAACATCCACACCATACAAGACTCAATTGTACCGGCCGAAACTCATGTACCATCGCCTGATATCACTTCAAACCATATTTTGTTAAAAAATTACTATCTGTGAATCTATTGTTTTAAAATTAGTTTGGACCGGTATTGCATGAACGGCCATAGCATTCATAATAAATTAGCATTGGCGATTTTGCAATGGTACCAATGTTCTAATAGCCGAATCGAAATCGTGCATTCCAACTTCAGTGTCATTCTTTCGCCAATGACTTTTTTCTCAGGGAGCATCCAAAAAGCGTTTTGTGTTTTTTACTAAAAAGATTTGAGTTTTCTGATGTTTATGCGATTATTGTACTTTAATAATAACATGAATGCTGAAAAATGTTCAAAACGTCGGGCAATAAAAATCAAATTATTGAAAAAAACATGAACGCGATAAATTTTGTGAAAATAGTTTTATTTTAGATTGAGAGTTATTCGAAAAGCAACTAAATTAATAATTGTTAGCAATTATCGATCAAAATATTGCGTATTACTCTTAAGTTGAAAGATTTTTTATTCCTTCGGCACTTTCAATAATCACTATATTTATTAATCCTCATCCGCAAAATCATACAAATTATGTACATACTTAATTAAATTTTTGTTAATCAAATATTATTTACAACTTTATGTAAATTGTTTTGTTCTTGTAATAGCCAGCAAAGATGTAAGATTGATTATCATAATGTGTGTTTGGTTAACGTCCAGAAATTAAGTTCATATTATGATTACGTCATGATTAAAACCGATTTGGACGCAAAGTTTGAAATATATGAATGTGAAAATGTTTCTTGTGATGATCCCACTATATACCAAAACGTTTACTAAACTTTTATAGTAATTCTATTTTATAATAAACTTGTTCCAAGTGCTAATGTGTAATCTAAGAATAATTTATAAATAAACATGGTCGCTCTACTATCGTTAATGTTGGCATGGAAAATTCGCTGTTTGCATGCATAATGACATAACTCAAAATATAGATATTTTTATTAAAAGTCCAAGTTGGCCCCAAATTATAGATTTTATGCCGGCCAAAATAAAACAGTCATATCGGGCACAATATGCTTTAAAGAATAAATTACTATTCTTTACAATTCAATACCTTTCAGGTTTTAGCCAACTTGCAAGTTCGTAGTATTTTTAAAAATGTATGTTCGTAAAAGGAAGTGATAAAGTGGAAACAAACTAGTCTCGATAGCATTCGAGACTAAATCATGGAAAAATAATCAATTGTGAGCTAGTATTGATTTTGTATCAGCAACATAACAATAAAATTAAGAATGCATTTCTTATTCAATAACAATAATTATTATCTTAACATTTTCTAATTTTAATTCACTATATTATAATTTAGGTAATTAGAGAAATTTCATAAATTCAATAATAAATACAAAATTGTAACAATTGATATGGATCCATAAATAAAGCATTCAAAACTTGGGGTATAAAAACGATGAATCCTACAGAAGTAGTCTTACATCATATAACAATCTTCTTGTAGAGAAATAAATAAACAAAAGCATGCAGAGTATTCTAGTAATTTTCTCTTTTATGTGTTTATGTTTAAAAACGTTATTCACACTAAAACTGTTACCAAAAATTTGTAAATTTTTTGAAACTGTTCCATCTTAAATTTTCCTCATTTAGATTATGACGTTATCCATCCAAACAGCGTTATTTAATAGTTTCTATAACGTTCAAAAAACTGTAACTACATAATAACTAAACACAAATACAGGCTGTAACTGACAACGGATTTGTAACTAGTTTATATATAGACTTAAGATAATTGTTACTTAACAGAGTATAATGTGAATATTGTGTTATTTAATTGTAATATTGAATGTTTTGACGCGGCATTATAGCCTTTGTCCATTGTGTAACACTAACTATTAACTAACATAACTACATAACTAGTTTTATAATTAGATGTAATGTTATACTGTGGTGATAATTATTTTAAGGATGCGATGCAGCACGAGTGCCATTTATCCATGGCACTACATAAGAACATATAACAATGAAGGTATTATAAATAACTGTTGTATCTATTTTAACACCAAGAACATATTTTCAAACTAAAAAACTCGAAATTTTAAAACGGCCACGTTACGATATCGTGTAGCCTGTATGGCAATATTTGATTTCTTTTGCATTACAATTAAGACGTGGTGTCATGTGTTATGACGTCACGCGTTTTTAGTGTGGAATCTCCAATGACGAGCGAGTCTTGAGCAACCAAGGGCAGATCCAACCTATATACCCCGGGGGTCACTCTTAATTAGTCGTCGTCGTGTAAGATTTCTTTTACAAAGATGATGATAATTAAGTTACGCCTGTAAATCTATGTTTGAACAAGATTTTCCGATGATGCGTCAATCCATTTATTTCTACATGGATAGATTTTGTCATATCCAGCTTACGGCTCGTTTACGAAGATGATACTGATAAAAGAAACCAGAAAAAATTGTTTGAACTAATTGGTCTGGAATCGTCCTTGGATATATGCATAAGTTCTCTGTTGAAATTGGTATATTTAGTCAATAGAGAATATCAAACTTGAGATACACTTCGAATTTTAACAAGTATCATATTGTCCATTATTTATAAGATATTTTAATTCGTAACGTCGTCGTTCATAATGTGTAAATATTTTGGCTATATTTGTATTAATTACGAGAGTTCATTGTATTATTCTAAATTGTGACGTAAAATATATTGGCTATTTTCAGATATGTATTATTTATCTAATGTAATTTACGCATAGGATTATTAATAATAAAAAAAATTAGGAATTTTCTTTTATGTAAACAATATTTGTTTATGATATGGTTGTGTATTATTTAAATTGCATAATTAGATTATTCTGCATTTATGTATAAAGTTTTCGAGTTTCTGTTCGCGTAAATTAAATATTAACAACGAAAATGTTTGTTTAGTCCAGTCCGTCCTTATGCATTAATTCCTACCATAATACATTCAAATCCAAAAAAAAAATTAGATTAATTTAATCATTCAGAACCATATAAATTGCCAAACAGCCAGCAATTAGGCCTCAATTTGTCTTTCAGCGACAATATGTGATATTAATGTGCGGCCTTATAACTCGATTGTCTTGAAACAACTTAATTAAAAAACAAGAGTTGAGCCACTTCTATCAATTCAAAGTCTAAAATAATGTAGTGTACTAAGGACTGTGTAGGAAGGAACGACCAACATGAACGTCCCTAAGTTTGCCTTGGTGGGCTAACAACACATCGACCTATTCGTAGAATAAAGTTACATCTGCATAATCATTAGGTACTTTAGAGAAAAGCTATTTACAATTTGTCAAACACAAAATCAGCAATATCATTTTTCTTAATTGTTTTGTATAGGATTGATTCATTTCCTAATAATAGTTCCTCTTATATATAAATCAGTTTAGCTTTATAACTACAATAAAAACGATTTGGTATCATAATCATATGTAACTTTGTTCTTAGTATAGATACGATATTATCATTTAATTTCTCAACAACTGTATAATAGCTACAATAATAAACTAAAAAGATTTTGTATATTTATTGTGTTCATTATTATGTAAAATTAATATCGTTATTTGGCTATTATAATCATCGGTGACCATAAATTGTGTATAGTAATGTAAAATTTGAACTTATTATAAAAAAGCAATGAAGTGACGCGAGTATACTTTTTGTAAATATATATATATTGTTTCAATAATAAGTTAAGTATTTTATGGTGTATTTACTTGTGATAGCTATAGTGGATAATATAACAATCCAAATAAACTAATACCGACTAAAAGTTTGGTTTAGGTTGATTACAGTCATAATTTTATTATTAATCATAATATAAGTCTTGAAATAAATATAATTTATAATAAATAAAAAAGCCGTATTAGTTTCGTATGCCCGCTGCTTCCCATTTCAACACGCGTTTATTAGCGTCGCCTATACCTACCTATGTTTGTATGTAACGGAATCTATGAACACGTTGAATTTCGAATTAAATTTATCAAGAACGATGACAATCCAATACTTTAAATACTTTTTTGCATCATTTTTAACAGAAGTTTTAGCGCTTTTTGAAAATTATTAAAATGTACTCGGATGGGTATCTTTAATTTCGTCACATTTTACCCTTTTTTATTTACCCCTGCCAGACATTTAAAAAATAATCGCATGATATTAAAACAAAAATAAGAATCGCGCCTTAATAATCCATCTAACATGAAAATAGGAAATAAATAATAGTTTAAAAAAAACACGCTTTCATAAACGACCCAAATAAATAAAAGCTAGTGAGTTTAAGATAAAATAGAATGATAAAAGGAAATTCATTTTACTGTATGGGTGCACGAAAATTGTTAGTTCTATACGCCTTTTAAAAAAAAATGTTTAAAGCGTGATTTTTAATTTTAAGTTTATATTATCTAAGTAAGTGCGCCAAAAACATGCGCATTATGTACCAATCCCAAAAAATAAATCAATAGAAAAGAACATGCGCATCGCGATGTGAACTGCCAATCTACGTCCAAACAATGTTTGTGATTCAACTGGCAATGATATAGTGAATATAATTACAAATGTTTGATAGAACTAAGCAATGTAAATTGTCCCAAAAAATGATGATTCGTCTAAATAATTTTTTGTACGTTTTCAATTTACGACAAGGCACAATTCTTATTGCCGTCCATCAAATCGTGAGTATTGGTAACTTTAGTTAATCACCAAATCACTATCGCCATAATAAATATTAATACAATGTTTTTTTTTTCAGGCGTTATCATCTTTTATTTTAATAATTTTGCTTGTTGGCATATCTCATGTCGGAGAAATGTTATCAATGTTACACAACGACATGGAAGATGATGCTGACAGACGAGGATTGTATGAGGTGGCCTACTTAGATCATTCTTACCATAACGGTGAAGTGACAAGCACTAACAATCAACGAAGATTCGCCAAGGCCCAACATCTTGCATCAGGTTAACATATTCAGTTTTTAATCATATTTGATACTTTTAATTGAAAGCTAACTGTAAAATCTACTTTAATTAGTATAGATGAAGAATTTTACAAATTAATCGTCTGCTTCGAATAAAATACGTCGAACATAATTTCACAAATTGAGAAACTCTCTGTTTTAAAGTCGGTTAAAACAATAATACGATTGTCACTTAACAAGTACATGGTACCATTTTAAAGCAATTTTATACATTATTTGTCTATACCGTGCAACCACAGTCCGATAACCTGCAGAGGGGGCCTGAATGTCTTCCCATCCTTCCATTTCATGATAATGGAAAGACGAGTAATGGTACATCAATTTCTAGAAGATAAATCTCTATCTCTGTAAAAGTAGACAAATCCCAAAGTAAAATATTTTAACCCGTCCCGCCAGCATGCTAGAATAACCTAATCCCCTTGTGTTTATATGTAGTAGTAATAATGGATCTCATTTAATATTATTTCAGGGCATATTTAGTATATATACCATTAATTCTGATACAAAGCAAAATTAAGGAAAGAGCGACGTTCAATTAAGACGCTTATTAGACTTGCCTTACATTTATAATTAGCATGGGAATTGGAAAGACAAGCATAGATTTAAATTGATTCCAAAATAAATAGCATTTATTTATTAATATTATAAATGTGAATTAATATTATAAGTGTTCCGTTTGGTGATTGAGTCAGAACACAATTCACCGCCCCTTACCCGTGGGTGATCGTAAGAGACGACTACAGGATATAAAAAGCATATAACATCTATGCAAGAGAAGGAAAACTCGAAAAATAAAACCCTATACCAACACGTCTGACCAGCGTGGTATAGTTTCCCTCCTATTATGGAGGAGGTCGAGCCCAAGAGGGAGACATATACGAGCTGAGCTGATTATAAATGTGAAAGTTTGTGAAGATGTTTAGAGATTTGGGTGTTTGTTACTTAATCACGCGTAAACCGTCGAATCGATTTATGTGTTAATTGGCACAGATAGATCATGCATTAACACATAAGATACTTTTTGTTCCGGTAACATGTTTCCTTGAGATAATAGTTCAATTTTGGACAAGTTATTATTTACGTGAGCGAAGCCGCGGGCTGCAGCTAGTAGTAGGCACGTATATAATATAATGTTCTCTCCCCGTGTACTAAAAGATTAAGATTACCATGTTTCTTCATCCATTACTTTTCTTTCTATTTTCTCTTCCCTTTAAATTTGTACGAAATGCGACACGTAGTATGAGTACGTTCTAATATAAAGGGGTGACAAAAGCAAGACATCTTAGATTTAAATGTTTAGATGATGTAAACCTACAATAATAATTTATTTATTTGATTCCAGTCACAGTAATATTTCTCTACACGAGCACAATCTTGACATCTATCTATTTGATGTGCTGTATCTCGCTTTTACATGGAGCAGTAAAGTATAAACGCGAGTACGTCTTACCGTGGATCATGGCGGCGTGTATCGGCGTCATATTGCTTATTATTGCTATTATTATAGGCGATGGCTATCCGTGTGTAGTCAACCTATTTGGAGGACATAGTCTATACCGTAAGTGGTCATTTGCCTGCCTTTGATATTGCACTATCTAGATATATGGTAACCGAAGAAAATAATCATACCTTTGCCGTAGCTACTGAAAGTGACTTAAGAAACAAGCATAAATACT
This sequence comes from Lymantria monacha, assembly GCA_905163515.2. NCBI lineage: Eukaryota > Metazoa > Arthropoda > Insecta > Lepidoptera > Erebidae > Lymantria > Lymantria monacha. The sequence goes on along the minus strand of LR991092.1, from coordinate 11,819,765 downwards.
ACTAGCAAACAAACAAACCAACCAAAGGGCTGGGCCGTTGGTTTGTTTATAGAAGAAAAAGAAAAGAAGTTAATTGATATATCGTAGCGCCGCCTGGTGGCAATTGAAATCAATGGGGATAGCATATAAACCTCCTCCGTGAAAAAATACATATACATACCAATTTTCATAATGGGTCAAATAGTTTCTGAGTTTAACGAAGTCATATATACAAACATCCTTTTTATGGATATAGATTGCGATTGTAAGAAAAAGAAAACTACATAAAACCAAATTGTCTGGCCATCATAGAATAAAGACCAATTGCATGCCTATTAATGGAAACTAGATTAGGGGCTACAAAAGTTCCTAATCCATCATGGCACCTCATGCCCTCTACCTCTATGTGGCGACAAAAAATAAGCTTACTTTAAAAATTTTGTATTTTCACTGGTCTGCTGTGAACTCTTTTGACAATGTAGGTAATCGTCTTATTCTAATAGCAAATAATCCAAGACTCAGAGTTAACCTATTATTAGGTGTTTTGGCAGGGGTAGATACTTCAGAGAGTAACTCCAGGAGGGGCGCCAACGAAGTCAAGGTTTGGTTCCTAGGTGGGTCACATAATAAAGATGATGGTCAGAGGAAATCCAACCAATTATAGTGTCCCGCGCTGCCATTCCATCACCTCCGACTGTTTGGACGGGATGTCGGACTATAGTATGCCCAAATAAAGATTATAAAACAACAGATATTACTACACCTTTGACAGCGTTACCATTTTGACTAATTTGCAATAAGTTAATCTCAGTTTAGTTAAAATTTAAGAGTTCTTACTGTAACCTTTATTTAAGACTACCTTTTATTCTTTCAGATTTCGGCTGCGCCCTCTTTGTGTTAACATTCATCTATGCGATATGTGCTGTGTGCAGTTTCGCCTTAGAAACTGGTAATGGTAGGTGTGCTCGAGCTACTCACACAACTATTGACGAGAGAGGCGAACGCTTATTGCTCCTAGACCATGCTGCTCATTCAAGCCTGCTGTCTGCCGCACAAATTAATAAATTAAACAGTGGTACACGAACGCAATTTGTGTAAACAATCTGCTTAAATCTAAATGCTCGCTTCAAATAATAAATAGATGCACTGCGCTAAATTATAAATATATAATAATGAGAGGCTATGTCATATTAATAATATACAATCATATTAATTTTATATAATTGTATATAAGTTTTTATATATTGTGTTAATATTACATACTACTTTATATTATTTATACTGAATTTTATAAAATGTCAAAGTATTGGTAATATCTTGAGTTCACAAATAAATTATTTATAATAGGATGTTAAATTATAAAATTGTAAAAATAAAGCTTGATGATGCTTACAAAAAATATAATCTAACAGAAAAGATATTGTAATATAGATTAATGTGATCATTTGAAATATCTGTTCACGTCCAAAACTAGTAAATTAAGTAGTAATATTCTAATTAATTAATGTGATACTTTTTTTTTTAATTATTTTATTGTATACATGATCTTGGTACATAAATATCTGAGTTATATTTATATATGTATATTATAGATTTTAATATGATTTATAAGAATAAAAATTCCAATGAAATTGATTCTTATAGTTATATTTAAGCATTAATTGTATTAAAATGCTTGTTAAGTATGCTGTCAGAAATAAATATTGAATATAGTAATAATGCTTTTATTTTTAGAAATATTAATTTATTTTACATACTTATATGAAAATCATTTATCTACTATTTGTAAAGTATATGAAAGAATATACCAATCAACAGCAGGTACCAACAACAATACCCTGGAGGTATGTCCCGCCTGGGGGCCTCAGCGCCACGACCTGTCGGCGGTCATTGGAGCGGACCTGTCGATGTCGACCGTCATCAACAAGATGCTTGACAGCGACAGGCTCTGGACGTCGATGGCCTCCTTTTGCGAGGAAGTCATCTCTGCAAAGGAGGCCGCGGAGCGGGAACGCGAAGCACTAGCGTCTACAAACTCGCTCCGCCGGCGGCGACTAAGGAGAGGGAGGCGCCGCTACGCGCACCTCCTCCCACCGCCTTGACGGCTGACTGGTCGTGGCCAGATGGCCAAGCGTAGGGGCGTCGGGGATAGAATGTCATTAGACGATCTCTCCGGCATCCCGTAAAAGCGCGGAAGGGACCGCTGCTTGTTTTGTTTGTGGATATTCCGGCCGCCAACATCTATGGCCGGCGAGTCCCACACACCCCCCCCCCCCGTCTGTCACTGGCGGGGGATAGTGCTTAAAAGCATTTCCACAGCGTAAACAAAAAAAAAAGGTACCAACAACAAATGATATTTCCTAAAAAACATTAAATTTCACTACTTATGGAAGACTTATATTTAATAACTATTTAATAACATGACTTCATATGATTTATAATTTCCTGACGTTTCAAACACTTTACAGTGATCATGGTCACGGGAGGACTGAGGTGTCTTACGTCCAATATGTCATTGTTATTACAGAAATTTATTTATATCTGCACTATAAGATATTAAATTTTGACCCACATTTTTATACAAAATTAATACAATTCTTATAGGGTAGATATAAATAAATTTCTGTAATAACAATGACATATTGGACGTAAGACACCTCAGTCCTCCCGTGACCATGACCACTGTAAAGTGTTCGAAACGTCGGGAAATTATAAATCAAATACAAACGCGATAGAATTGGTAAAAGTAGTTTTATTTCAAATGTGTAATACTCGCGTAAACATTAGAAGTCATTATGACTTCATATACTGCCATGGGCCTGCATGGAAGTGCTACCAGTATATTTGTTCGTACATACACAAATGCCTTTAAATAACATTAAATTCTAATTTTAACCCCATCTTCCATTTCGTAATGGTCTCTGAATCCCTCTAAATCCTCGGGCAAGTATAAACTTTTCTGAAGATTCAGACCTACTCGCTAATGGTTTTATAATCTTAATATTTTTATAAAATCTCTCCAAGTCCATTTCTAATATGGGCACTTCTTTCCCATCCCATACTTTAAACAATAAACTACCTTCAACCTTTGTGACTAGAGCAGCAAATCGGATGGCCATGTAACAAAGTCCTATTATTCTATCTTTATCTAACTCTCTGACACCAGTGGCACTTGGAGCCATGTCAGATAAAACTAAATCCACTTTTGTGCCATCAAGAGCTGTAACCACTTTATCATGTGCTTCAATTGTTGAAAAGTCCATATTGCTTATTATTTTTGCACCCTGTGAATAAGATATAAATATTTTGTTACAATTTTATTACTACTAATTAATTAAATTTCACATTTTACTGCAGAGTTGCTGAAATGGTTAAAATGACAACCTAACACTGCCAGTGTCACAGGTTCAAATCACACACAGGACAATATGAGATCCAAAGATTGTTATCCTTAATCTTGATATAATTTATATCTATTAATTATATGTTTGTAAAGTACCCTGCAATATAATGATTAGTTCCCTTGTGTAGTGTTGTCTTTTTAAATATGAACAAAAGCAATGATAGTTGTTGGTCCCCATGCGATGATGGGGTAAGAATAAAGTGTCGCTGTACCTTACTATCTGACATGACAGACCCTAATATGACAGTTCTAAAACCAGCTAAGTAGATACCTACGAAGTGGGGAGCAGCATTGTTCTGGGCAATCCCTAACACCATTGCCATCACCAGCCTGCCTGCCAAGTGTGTCAACTGTGGCATTATACCCCCAAAATGTCAATGATAGATAGCTGATAGTAAATATTTGGGATTATGCAACTAATAAAATATCCAATATATGTAAATAAAATATCTTTCATCAATCTAGTAACTGCAAATGTAAATCATCTGGCATAATAACATCATTTTAAATAAGAATATATTACCTCAACAGGAAATATCTGTAATTTATCAATAGCAAGAACTGTTCCTATAGGCTTTGTTTTGTCAGCTCCATCAGCATTCGTTTTTTGAACTGCAACTTGTGTCCAGGATCCAGGAGCCGCACCAAGATCAATAACTGACATTCCGGGTTTTAATATATTTGTTTTACTATTTATTTCTAGTAATTTAAAAGCACTGCGACATCTGTGAATAAAAGAGCATAAAATATTTTAATGGTCAAACATCAGCAGATTCCCAAGAAATGGTCAATAGGCCAACGGACACCAACAGCCTCAAACCCAGTAACACTGGAATTAACAGCTATATCATCAACATGAACCTGAACAAGGGGATAATAGCATAACTGCCAGTTCTATTATGTGACCAAAAGATTAATAATTACTTTTACTGTTTTATGTTAATGGTCATTGGTGTGGTTTGCCAGGAAAGTTATGGTACGTTGTCTTTACTACTGCCTTTTTTCCTGAAGCTCACTTAACCTGTTTATATCACACAGGGCCTCTCCTCGTGACATCGCCCATCCTCTTCGGAGATAAATGAATGAAACTACGAAACATATAATGCCGCTACCACTAAGCGCCTCTGACTAGTACTGCGTCTGCGAAATATTTACCTGTAGTTATAAATTTTAGCTTTTTCAACATACGGATCAGCCTTTTGACGGCTCAACCATTCTTGAGAGCTCTTTAATCTTCTGAGACACTTTACAAGAAAACACATATTTGGGTATGTTATCGATTTATACAGAATCAGAGGCGAGCTCATAATTTATTTAAAATCTTCAAAGTTTATTAGTGTGAATGAAGTAGTTTAACGCTAAAAAACCCTAATTTGATTTTAAGCCCGCTACAAATAATTTAGTTATTTATAATAAATGGATAGCATAAAATTTAGAAACCATAGTATTTAAAATATTTTTTTAAAAAGAAAATTTACAAGTGCGTATACATAATTCCATACATATTTTTACCGATTTTTATTTTTATAAATATAGTGCATACTGCATAGGTATATTAGGTATTATATTTGACATTCGGTGCTACACATGGAAATGATCGCTACTTTCATTTTATTTTCATTTGGTGAAATTATTTTTTTTCACTGTGATTTCACGTGTGAAATTTCATATCCAATGACTTTTTTCTCAATGCTCTGACACACTTGCTACACGTTTGCTATTACAAATGATTTATGATTAATGGCCCTACAATATGAATTAGATCATTTGGGGGAACACACAGATTGCTTTTTTTTATGTTAATTTTATAAATTGATGTTAATTTTGATAGGGCGGACTAGCGGCTATAGCAATTAATTAAAACGTTAATAATAAAACATTGTGTTTTACTTGTATATGAGAAAATATATAATATAAGTCTTATTCCATAATGACACCGCACATCAAAAGTAAAAGAACATAATTTAAATTCAAATTCAGTGCATCATAGACAAGTATATGTGGACAGCATCACGACCTTCCAACACCTTCTCCTGATGTTCTTCTTCTTCTTATTTTTATGTATTGGCAATCAGCTACTTAAATGAGCCATTGTTGCCAGTGTCGAGTTATAATTATCTTCAAGTTTTTAGTGTCTTCAGATTAGTCATTTGTCCGTCAGTAAGTCAAATTGTCGCCATCAACAGTGCTATGGCCACACTGTTGATGGTATCTTGTGAGAATTTTGATGAAAAACGAAAACGTTGTAAAGCACTTTTATATGATATTCACTACATCTCAGCAGTTCCGTCACATCACATTACATAAAATACCACCAAAATTATCTAATATAACACGTTAAAACACTAAGATATCGAATATAATACAAGAGCACCACATGACGTTTTAGATTCCCGCCAATAACTCTCCTGATGTTCACTCATGTTGCCGAGACACGTTTCTATACATGCATTAATCTTGCACAGTGTCTTTCAAACTTTACTTTTGACAATGTTTTTGTCATTATGTCAGCTAACTGAATTTCTGTGGGACAGTAGCTAATATTTATTAATCCATGCACGAAGTGTTCATGTATAAAATGGTTCCGCACGTCTATGTGCTTCGACCTTTTGTTGAAGGATCCAGACTTCACAAGTTAAATCGAACTTTGATTATCAACATGCAAATTTATTTTTATGTCCAAACCGGTTATTTCTTGTAATAGAGATTTGAGATACAATGCCTCTTTGCAACAGTCTGCTGCGGCTATGTACTCGACTTCAGTCGACGATAGTGCTACTATAGGCTGCCTCTTGGATGCCCATGATATTGGTCCATCGGCTATGATTAGCACGGAGCCAGAAGTGCTTCTTCGCGTCAATGGGTCTCCAGCATAATCCGAGTCGCTGTAAGCATCGATGTTCTCTATCGGTTTGTTTCGTTTGAACAAAATGCCTTTCTCTTTGGTTCCCACTAAATATTTGAATATTTTCTTGACTTTTGTGACGTCTTCTCTAGTGGGGTTTTCGACCTTCCTGCTAACTAGATTGACCGCTTGCGCGATATCTGGTCTGGTTCTGGTAGACAGGTACAGTAAACTTCCTACTGCTTCCCTATAGGGATATTCCTTCTCCTGGGCAGTTTCCTGTATCGACTTTGAATCGCTACTTGCGGGCGTGTCACAAGGTTTGGCATTTTTCATGTTGTATTTTTCCAGTACATCATTTATGTAGGATCTCTGAGTAAGAATTATTCCTTCTTTTGAGTTTTTTATTTCCATACCCAGATAAGTACTTGGATTTTCATTATTTTTCATTTCAAATTTGGTTTCAAGTTTCTTCAAAATAACTTCGATCTTTTTCTTGTCTTTTCCTATGACAAGTCCGTCATCAACGAATAGTCCGATTATTATTGACTTATCTTCGTTTATGAAAACGCATCGATCTGTTTTGATTGTCTTGAATCCCAAATCAAACATCGCTTGGGTAAAAGTTTTGTTCCATGTAAATGGAGCTTGTTTTAATCCGTACAACGATTTTTTTAATCGGCAAACTACTTCAGTAGTATTGCAGTCAATCTCATAGCCAACAGGTAATTTCATATAAACTTCATCTGTTAACTCTCCGTATAAGAAAGCTGTCTTAACGTCAAATGTCATGAAGTAGTAAGATTTAGATGCGGCAATTGCTAATAAAGTTTTTGATGCAGATTGACTTACTACTGGGCTATAAATATCTTCGAAATCCAGGTTTCCTTTCTGCTCGCATCCACGTACAACTAATCTAGCCTTGTACGTACCGTCATCTTTAATCCCAAATACCCATTTGTTCGACAGTATTTTGTGTCCTTTGGCTTCTGACTTGTCAACTAATACCCAGGTCATATTTTTCTGTAATGATTCCATTTCAGATTGTATCGCCTTCTCCCAATTTCATCTGTTGGTGCCAGTCACAGCTTCTTTGTATGTGAGTAAGGAGCAGTCATAGTCGTCATTATTTTCTGACGTAAACATGGTCACGCAGCGACTTAACTCATAATCTTTGGCCGACGCTGGTGGTCTCACGTCTCTTTGTGGTTTTCCACTTGAGGGAGATGGTTCATCAACAGGATCTTGACTAGAGCTGGAATAGAGGGGGTTAGGTTCCTGAAAAGGTAAGTTCTCATTAATTTTGTTTCTTTTTTCCGGAATTTCAATTTCAATTTGTTCTGTTTCAGGTTCTGGAGAAAGATCTTCGCGTTTCCCAGCAGGAGTACCGCCATAATGCATCTTTTCTATTACTTTTACATCTCTGCTGATAACAACATCATCCCTTTCGGGTATATAAATTCTAAAACCTTTTGTATATTCCGCATATCCCAAGAATACTCCTTCTCTGGCTTTGGCTGTGAATTTTCCTCTTTGTTTTTTGTTCATTACAAACGCTCTATTTCCGAATACGTGTAGGTGATTTCCTGATGGTGTTCGTTGTACCCATTTCTAATATGGGGAATTGCCTTTGAGAGCTCTTGCTGGGCTTCTATTTATCAAATAGTTTGCAGTGTTTACTGCTTCCGCCCAAAATTTTGCAGGGATATTGGCATCTAGCACTAGACATCTGGCTTTATGCATCAGCGACCGATTTTTTCTTTCACTCATGCCATTTTGCTGTGGGGTATAAGGTGCAGATAGTCTTCGGCTTATACCGTTATCTTTGAGGAATTTGTCAAACGTTTTTGACCTGTATTCGTCTCCATTATCAGATTGTAGATTTTGAATTTTCTTCTTATGAAACAGTTCAACATAGTTTTTATATTCCTTGAATTTATCGATTACTTCGCTCTTTTCTTTTAAGAAATATACACAGCAGTATCTTGTATAATCGTCAATAAATGTTACGAAATACTTTGATCCGGCCATTGGTTCATTCTCAAATGGGCCACACACGTCACTGTGAATTATCTGGAGCACTTCGGTAGAGATTATTTGTCCATGGCTTTGGAATAGTAGAGTGAAAAATTTTCCTTTGATACAAGTCTCACAGGTACCCAAAGTTTTTTCTTTAAAGTCGAGTCCTCGCATCATTTTATTTTTAACCATTTCTTTTAGGTCTCTTTCATTGACGTGACCTAATTTCTTGTGCCATTTCATAATTTCGCTTTCATCACTAGGCGTGAAGTTGCCTGTCTCTTCCGGTTTATCAAATTCAACATAGTATAATCCATTTCTTCTGTTAGCTTTTAATACAGTTTGCCAGCCTTTTGTGACACTAGCTTGTTCCTTTTCAAATAGAACCTTATAGTCATGATCCGTAATTTTGCTTGCAGAAATTAGATTATTCGACAAATCAGGTACATATAATGTGTCAGAAAGACTAATTTTATAGCGTCGATCCTTTGTATAAAGTTCGGCTTTTCCTTTCCCTTTTACTTCGGTCGTGTGCTTTTCTGAAGCTAGCTTTAGAGTGTCAGTCGCGGGGATTAAGTTATGGAGTATACTTTTATCACCCGTCATATGTGACGTACAGCCACTGTCAAGACACCATAAATTGCCTTTACATTTCGACGTTCCTGTTGTTAAACAGATGTTATTTGTCTTTTCTTGACCTTTAGTTTTATTGTGGTTATTAGGTCTTTTCTTTGACCAACAAGCTTCTGTGGAATGCCCTTTCTTATTGCAATCCTTGCAAAATTGTACCTTTTTCTTCGTCTTTGTGTAGAATGCTTCTGAAGTCTGAGGTTTACTCACTTCGGTTTGCCTTCTTGCTTCGTATTCTTCTACGATTTTTATTTTTAAATTGTCAGGACTTGGCAGAACATCTCTCGACTCAATTGCCGTTCGGAAGCTATCGAAATTTGTAGGTAAACTGTACAACATCATTATGCTTAATAACTCTGGGTGAATTTTGACATCCATGTCTTCTAATTTACCTACTACATCCATAAAATTACTGAGATGGTCTCTCACATCTTCTTGTGGAGTCATTTTCTTCAATACTAGTTGCTTTAATAGCGTAGCCTTTCTTGCCGGCCCTGAACTTTGATGTACAGACTTTAGTTTATCCCACACCTCCTTGGATGTATTACACCCTTTAATTTGTTTAAGTTCTAGTGGAGATATAAGTAAAAATAGCTCTGACCTTGCCTTTAAGTCTTCCTTTAGGAACGCACTCTTTTCTACGGCAGTCGCAGTTGCCGCTAACGTTTTTTCACCACTAGCGTATACCCACAAATCGTATCTTATGAGAATCGCCTGTGCTTGTAAGCACCAGGTATCGTAATTTGATTTTGTCAACGGTTCTATGCTTCTGATACTCAAGCTCATTTTAAATTTTTATTTTCTCATTTGCCACTAGATATTCATCCAACCACGCTCTGCTACCACTGATAGGGTGGACTAGCGGCTATAGCAATTAATTAAAACGTTAATAATAAAACATTGTGTTTTACTTGTATATGAGAAAATATATAATATAAGTCTTATTCCATAATGACACCGCACATCAAAAGTAAAAGAATATAATTTAAATTCAAATTCAGTGCATCATAGACAAGTATATGTGGACAGCATCACGACCTTCCAACAAATTTAAGTGTCATTTATTAATGTCAATGGCATTTTAATTAAAGAATAATTATAAAAACACAAATGAAACGAAGTCATGAATTCATAGCTTCTAGATTATCTCAAAAGTCTATGAAATTTTTTTATAGAATGTCCACTATTTAAAGTATTATGTATTATACTAAAATCGGACATCAGTGAGGACGATGACTGACTTACTTTGCGTCTGATTATTTTTATACTGTAACGGTTAGATGACGATGACGAGTAACAGGTGTGACGTAAGAAAAAACATTTCATATGATTTATAAGTCGAGTAAGAAGTTGACGTATGAAAAATCTTTTCATATGATTTATCACTTGCTACTTGTGAATTATGCCATGCTTATTCGGTACTTAACATTTTTTTTTGAGTTTATGGCTTGGTTACTAAGATCTTTAAGCCAAATTTTGGTTTATAAATTAACTTCAGTAACGTCCGTCAAAGTCAAATAACCGTCTTCAGCAGTGCTATGGCCACACTGTTAAAGGTATCTTTTAGAAATGTTGATGGAAAACGAAAACGTATGCAAGGCACTGTTATATCATATTCACTACACCACAGTACTATCCGTGTGGTAACGGAGTAAGAATACAATTCGCCACCCCCTGTCTTGCCTGTGGGTCATCGTAAGATACGACTAAGGGATACAAAACACATATAACATCTATGCAAGAGAAGGAAAACTCGCAACAAAACCCTATACCAACACGTCTAACCAGCGTGGTAGGTCATATCACTCCCATTACGGAGGAGGCTCGAGCACAGCAGTGGGATATATGCTGGGGGGGTACACTTAAAACATTACTTTTTTTTACTGACCGTCGCGCCGCCTACAGACTGGTTGTACAAACTTAGCTGCTGCCATTTTGTCCTGTCTGTCAAACGTTTGACAACTGAGAATTGTTATTTTTTGTTCATAGTGTAGGTAGTTATTGTCATCGATCTATTTTCGATTATTGATGTACTTTCTGAAAATTATATCAATTTTCATTGTTAAACTTATATTATTATTGTTTCGATATCAGCTGATATGGTTTTTTTTTTATATTTCAGGGTAGATCTCATAGTAAAAGAATATTCTGTATAATTACACATACACATGTAGATATGTATATATATCACTTCAACTTTAGTTCACCGCTTAAACTCTGGGTAGCAGCACTTTCCATACATGCATATTTTATCATCGAGTTGCCACTCTTTTTCAGTTTAATAACTTTACTCTTTGGATATATGGTTGCTTTCCATTTAGTTAACACTGAGGGACTCTGCGGTACATTGTGAAACACTGCCAAACACTGTGTAAGTTTAAATAAAACAGCTAGCTGTTTCTTGTGAAATACTGCCAAACACTGTGTAAAAGTTTAAATGAAACAGCTCGCTGTTTCTTTTACAGTGTTTGGCAGTGTTTCACAATGTACCGCAGAGTCCCTCTGTGTTGTAAATGGAAAGCAACCTATGTATATGAGCTGCGATAATGACACTTCCTGTGCATCAAATTATATAAAATGTCATTAGCATTACACACTTAATATAACATACGAAGATATTGAATGTTATACAAATGCACTACATGACACTTCCTTTCCCGCTAAAAAACCGGGTTTTAACTTTTTTTATTTATTGACCTCTATGAACACATGTCGTTTAAGCCGATTTTATTTACATTTTAGGTTACAGAATTATATTTCACCTACTGTATTAATAAAGATTTAAAAGATAATGGATCCATTACCATCGCTTTCACTTTCATAGGTATACACACATTTTGACTTTCAGACATTTGGTTCAGCTCGCACTAATAGCAAACGTGAATCCTTGTATGGCGGGGGACTTTACAAAAATATAATTAACGCAGATAAATTACACACAGACTCAAAATAACAATTTGTGAATCGGACACAGTATCGTCCTACCTAGAAATTGAAACCACAGCACTAACACGGAAGGTCGGTATCTTAACTACTACGCCATCTGAGCAGTCAATGACTTAAAAACTTGGCAAATATACCTTTATAACTATGATATAAAATTCGTTACAAAATATCTGGCAGTCGCGGTTTTGTATATGTATAGTGCCACGAACTTATCTGACCCGGTGGCAGCGTCGCTGTTATCGCAGTTAGTATTGCCAGTAGATTCTATTTGCAATAAAATCGGTAAGTACTTCCCCATGTGATAACGGGTTTAGAAAACAAAATTCAAGACTCCTTTACAGAATTTTCTGTGGCAGTCATAAAAATGGAATTTTAGCATTTTCAACCGTTGGCTCAAGGATGGTAAGTAGATAAATGTGATGCAAGCATCAATACTTATGAACACATTGTATAATGCTTATTAGAGAAACAAAAAAAATAGTTTTTATAAATAATTCTATTTTAACACAATAATTATTATATACACTTGTATCTGCCCTATACTTATAGAGTAGATTGTTTATTTGCCTACATATTTCAGGATCTTTATTACATATTCCAGGTATGCCCAAGTCATTTGAATCGTCAGTCTTCTTCTTCTTCTTATATATTGGCAATCAGCTACATATACGAGCTATTGGTGCCAGTGTCAAGTTATAAATATTTTCACGTTTTTAGTCTTTCAAGTTAGTCATTGTCTAAGTCAAATTGTTGCCACTAACAGTGCAATGGCCACACTGTTAATGGTATCTTGTGGGAATTTTGACGGAAAACGAAAACGTTGTAAAGCACTTTTATATGATATTCACTATATCCCAGTAGTTCCGCCACTTCATATTACATAAAATGCCATCAAAATTATCTAATATAACACTTTAAAACACTAAGATATCGAATATAATACAAGAGCACCACATGACGTTTTCAAATTCCCGTCAAAAGTCCGAATCGTCAGTCATTTCATCATATGAATCATCACTTTCAGTCTCACTGTCACTGTCTTAAGTCTTTTTTTTTTTTTTTTTTTTGTGTGTCTTAGTTGTTAGCCTCAGATGGCTATGACAACTTTACCCGGACTGTGGGTGAGCGCTGAGGGCTCTCAACCCGTAAAAGTTAAGCGACCGTTCCCGAGGGCACCCCCTGTGGGGTACGGACCTCGGCTCGGGGGGTCGCTGGCAAAATGGGTTCTCCCACGTTTATGATTTGAACGCGACACGACTTCCGACCTCGACGGCGAGGGCGGAATCGTGGATAATTCTTTGTCAGGGCCGCGCGGGCTGTGTATGCCTCCGTTTGGGCGAGCGTAATAAGGTCGTCGGGTTCGTCGAGTATTAATCGCGGTTGGCGGATCGCGGATATTTTAGATGGGGTATAACTAGACGCCCTAACCACTATGGGATTAGGGTGAGTGACGGCAGAGTCGAAGTAGCGGCGAGAGCACTGCTTCATGTACTGCCGGATGGTCGGCAGGCCGAGATCTATGTGAAGATCCACATTGCGCATATACCACGGTGCTCCCGTCGCACGGCGCATGAACCTATTCTGTAATGTTTGCAAACGGTGTAACCGGAAGGGTTTCGCTTGTGTAAACACGACGCTAGCGTACGTCATGATGGGACGTACGCAAGCGGTGTATAATTTAACTTTACTACTAAGTGATAGCTTGGCTTTGGCATGCAGCAAGCTGTGAAGGCATCCTAACACTAAAGCTGCGCGCGCGCGGACTCGCTTTATGTGAGGACCGAAGGACAGACGCTTGTCAAGAGTGACGCCGAGATATTTGACCTGTTTAGTCCATGGGATGGACTAGTCGGACATTTGTCTTAAGTCTTCTTCTTATATATTGGCAATCAGCTACATATACGAGCTATTGGTGCCAGTGTCAAGTTATAATTATTATTACGTTTATAGTCTTGTCAGGTTAGTCATTGTCTAAGTCAAATTGTCACCATTAACAGTGCAATGGCCACACTGTTAATGGTATCTTGTGGGAATTTTGATGGAAAACGAAAACGTTGTAAAGCACTTTTATATGATATTCACTATATCCCAGTACTGCCCCATCACATTACATAAAATGCCATCAAAATTATCTAATATAGCACGTTAAAACACTAAGATATCGAATATAATACAAGAGCACCACATGACGTTTTCAAATTCCCGTCAAAAGTCGCCACTTTGACCCTGTCTTAAGTCATTATGAAAGACTCATCTAAATATAAATCCATACTTCTGTATTCGTTTTAATTTTTTTATCACGTGATTTTCATTCGTTTATAGTTATTTTTTTTATAAAAGCCTCTGCAATTCATTTAGGCATTATGAAATTAGAGTTTTTAATATTCTGCTGTGAAATGTTTCGTTTCATTGAGCTCCAAATCATTTCAATTGGATTTAAAACGCAATGGTAAGATGGTCACCTTAACACGCTATGCCCATTGTGTTTAAGGATTTCATCAATTTCATAACTTGGCTTAGGCGTGTGTCTTAATTATTGCATAAAGCTGCGGCTTTGTAACCTGTTCATTCCCTTTAAAATCGATCTCCTCTCGAAGTACAATCCTTAATTTTGGTATTGTGGGAATTTCTTTTCGCAGACTGTGTAATTGGTGTATTTTTCGTCTAATAACACCAAGATCAAAATCATTGACTTGAATTTTAGCTTTCATCCTCTTCCGTCTTTCTCCTGGTGTAGAAATTTTTACTCCGCTCTCATCGGCCTCTTTTTCCTTTAAAAGTTTTCTGACAAATCGTTCTCCAACCCCTAAAATTATTTTTTTACATTATATACACATTTATTATCTGATCATCAACAGACACAGAGACACATATATATACTAACTATGTACTAACAAGAAAATTATGTTGCATTTAATAACATTCAAGTACATTCATTACAATTAAATTTACATAAATAGAATATTATTGTATTATTTATAAATTCATCATCATCATCATCATCACAGCCCATAAATGTCCCACTGTTGGGCTCGGGCCTCCTCCGTAATAGGAGGGACATTAACCTACTATACCGCGCTGGTCAGACGTGTTGGTATAGGGTTTTGTTTCAAGTTTTCCTTCTCTCGCATAGATGTTATATGCGTTTTATATCCCTTAGTCGTCTCGTACGATCACCCACGGGTATGATATGGGGTGGTGAATAGTATTCTTACTCCGTCACCACACGGAAAAAAATTATAAATTATAATAATTATATTAAAAATATAATTACACTCCAAGAACAAAAGAATTCATTATATTTAACATATAACCAACTATATTTAATGTTTATTAATAGTGTTCTTTTTCATCCAAAAACTAACAGCACTAGCCTTTGGCTGCTGTCACCCATTCATACAATTTTTCGAAAGGTATTAATGGTGCCTGAAGATGTTTTTCTTCCTTCATATAACTTAAAACTTGTAAGATAATATTTCTTCCATCACTTTTTAAAGTTTTCGGCATTTTAAAAGCACAAAAAATAAATAAACAACCAACAACTAAAATACAAACATATGGAAGGCCGGTTGACGTTTGCTGACATTTCAATCAAAATTACATCGTTAGTTCATTAATTTGACACCGAATAGGATAAGTTTGTGGCACTACTATATTTTGAACGATTTGGCTGTATAAGTATTGTTTCCTTTGCTTATCCGCATGAACAAACGATATAAAATAAAAGTTTTTTGATCGGTGTTTTCGTAAATATTTCATTATATTTATTTACTGAAATTACTTGTGTTTCTAAAGTGATAGCTTTATATTATGGTTATTTTAAAAAGCATTTTTTTAAGTTATAAATATAAGTGCTAGCTATAAAACTAAAGTTATCGGTTATAAAATTATGAGTTATTTATTTCGTAAACAAAGTAACCTAAGAGTTTGTTTTAGTGTGTTTTTCGATATACATAAATATTCTAGATTTGTAGGCACATCAAACACAGATATGAAGTATTTAAATGTTGCCGAAAAGAACGATGCAGCTAAAAATATTGCACAATTTTTATCTCGAGGATCTTCAAGAAGGGTAAGTTGGATCGGAAATATGGGTACTGAAAGCACTTTATATATTAAATATGTGACAATTATTTTTCAGCGTGAAGGACTTTCAAAATACAATAAAATATATGAATTTGATGCAGAAGTGATGGGTACAAAATGTCAAATGGTAATGACTTCTGTATCTGGTCATCTATTAGGCTTAGAATTTGTTGGAGCATACAAAAACTGGCAAGGATGTGACCCATTGGTACTTCTTGAAGCCCCAGTCTTCAAATACTGTCCCAACGATTTTGAAAAAATTAAGGTATAATACAATTTAGTCGGTTATTTTGAGTGACTTGTTTTTTATTTTTTTTTAACTCCTTGTGTACTTTATAGCCCAACTTTAATTTTAGAAATCAAAGCAAATCTTTCATTAAATAAAATAATATTTTAAACATAAATTAAGCATATGAAAACTGCACTCGCGTCTGATGAGGGGTTCTTAACCTGCTTTTATTGTTTTTCATCTAAAATAGCCATATAACAACTTACACACCCCTAACACCCAACAGTTTACATATGCAACAACAACACCAGCAACAACCCATTAGTTTACATATGTTAAACAGTTTTCATATGCTTAACCCGCAAGATCCTTTGTCTATAATTGAAATATTAACATGTTGCCAATGTTTGTAGTGATCATTTGCATATATTACTATTTAACTATATGGTATCATCACCAACATCACTCATGTACATCCTATTTTGCTGGGCTTGAGCCACCTCCACAATAAAAGGTAAATTGACTTACTATAACCCACTGGTCAGATGGTTTGGTATAGGATTTTATGGCCAGTAATTTTTTTCTTGCATTGATATTATACTGTATCATATCCCTTAGCCATATATTATCACATGTATGAGCAAGAAAAAAAAAAGGTGAATGAAAGAATTGTATTCATACTCTATCATTGCATGAAAAAATACTAAATTTACCCAAAATAATTAAATATATTTTGATGCTGCCTAAGATATTTATTTTTTTTATAATAAAGTTTTGTTCCACAGACTTTTGTCCGTGCCTTTTTTATGTTAAGTATTTTAATTAGTATATTGATGTTATATAATTCAAAGTTTCTTGAAGTGGCTTTGATACATACAAAATAATTAGTTGTGTAAGCTATAGTATGACATACATTAACAATTAAGCAACATACAATATTTTATTTTGCAGAAAACATTAGAAAGAGAAGTAAGAGGATGTCAAGCTTTGATAATTTGGACTGATTGTGATAGAGAAGGCGAAAACATTGGTTTTGAAATCATTGAAGTATGTAAAGCAGTGAAGTCCAATTTAAGGGTATACCGTGCTAAGTTTTCTGAGATCACCTTTATATCTGTAAAAAGGGCTCTTGAAAATTTGGAGGAACCTAATAAAAACATAAGTGACGCTGTTGATGTGAGACAAGAACTTGATTTAAGAATAGGTAAAAATATGAAAAATATATCTTGAAACTTGATTTCAGTACTGCATGTATATTAATGTATTTATCAATCATATCAGCCCCTTGATGTTCCGTGGTGGAAATGATATGCCATAGATAACTGATATTTTAAAACATAAATCATAACAGGTGCAGCATTTACGAGATTTCAAACACTATGCCTGCAAAAAGTGTTTCCTAGAAATCTTGCTGAAAAACTAGTAAGTTATGGGTCCTGCCAATTCCCGACATTAGGTTTTGTAGTGGAGAGGTATAGAGCTGTGCAAAATTTTATTTCGGAGCCATTTTGGAAAATAAAAGGTAATTCTTTAAATATTGTTATTGCCACTAGATAATTGTAGACCTGCTTTTACCCTACAATCATTAACCTAATAATAATTTTGTTCAAATAAACCAAATTTACTGTGCTTAATTCGAGATAATTTAGGAAATTAACGAAAATATACTTATTAGAATAAAATTACAGTAAACCATACCATGAACAATTTAAGTGTTGAATTTATTTGGGAAAGGATAAGGTTGATGGACCGGCTTGCCTGTCAAGTACTACATGATAATTGTATAGAAAACCCACAGGCAAGGGTGTGCGAAGTGAAGACTAAACCCAAATCTAAATGGCGACCTTTACCATTGGACACAGTGGTAAGTGTAAAATTTTAATAATATTTGGAATGGATGTAATGTTAATCTCCATAAAAGCTATTAAAACCATGCAACTCATTCACCCCCTTTATTAGGCCAAATGGCTTCCAGAATTGGGTTTGGGCCTCCTCTACAACAGAAGATATACTGATCTATTAATACATATATGTATTGCAAATATGTGTTGGTATAGAGATTTGTTTTGACTTTTCCTTGTCTTGTAGTGATGTTATCTGCTATATCCATTAGCCGTCCTTTGCGATGTTCGCTGGAAATGATAACAAATTATTTTTTGTTGTATCACCATGTGTACTTACACAAAAGAATAGTCCGCCGGCTAGCACACCGAAGTCAAGGAATCGGTTCCAATGGACCGCCCAATTAATTAACAGAAATAGCAATTTATTAGGTTCTACGCAACCCTTCCATCGTCCCGACGGTTTGAGTAAGCTGTGGCCAAATCAAACCTGTCAAAAAAAGATATTTCACATCATTGGCTTACCTGATGGATTACCATTTTGCGTACCTTTACCTGCCACTGAGTGACTTCCCGGAAAACTTTAGAACGTCGCACCTATACGGCAGATTCTTTTTTGCAGTTGTTGGACCCTGCAACTTCAGCTGCGGCTGATAGATTATTGTGGAGGCTGTCCGCCCCGATCTAAATATTTGTCCTCAGTATATTTAGTTATCTGCTAAGATTTACTTACATACAATATTTCTTATTTCATCTATATAACTTGATTATACTTGGGAATTGTTTTCAAAAATGCATCCACTAGAAATGGAACTGGACTAGTGAATTATTTCAGGAACTAGAAAAATTAGCTTCTAGAAAGCTGAAGATCAATGCAAAAGAGACTATGCGGCTCGCCGAGAAGTTATACACACAAGGTTTCATCAGTTATCCACGTACCGAAACGAATGAATTCCCTAAGGAAATGAATCTGTCTCAATTGGTCGGCCATCAGACTACAGATCCTAGGTGGGGCGCGTTCGCTCAGAATATTTTAGACACTGGTGGACCTACGCCACGGCAAGGCAATAAAACTGATAAAGCCCATCCTCCAATTCATCCGACAAAGTATTCAAACAGTAAGACTTTATGCAATTACATTTACATATAGCTCATAAGTTAGGGTTTCGAATATACCGCTTTACGTTTGAAAAATATGTGTCTAAATATGTCAAAATTGTATTGAGCAAAATTCGTTGATTGACATAATGTAACCAAGCTGGTCAGAAAGTAATAGGGTTTTATTTCGAATTTTCCTCTTCTCTGTGTAGTGAGGTTAAGAATTCAGTCTATCACCACTCGATTACTTTTCGAAGGAGTCATAAAAACTAGCTAAGGAAGCCCCGGAGTACAAACCAAGGTAGTCTCCTCGGTAAATTATAACCTCAACTGCTAAGCGTGACGATTATGGTATTTTCGTCACTTGTGGGGAGGCCTATATCTGATGAATGGTTGAATTCCTTTTTCTGAAGTGATGTTCGAAACCTTCCTTTAGGCATCAGCTTGTAATTCTTTAATATTGTATAAGCAATTGCGAAGTTTATCGCAGACATCGTCGAAACACAGGACTCACGCCTCTGCGAAACGCAAAGACTACCAATTTGTACAAATTACGATCGTGGCATACCTCTCTCACTTCTCAGCTTACATACGAGGGCGGTCTGATAAGTACTTAGCCTCACCGCCCGATAGTACATTCATAAATATAGTACATTCTTGTAGACGGCTCCTGTCGTTGAGACAATTAAAAGCGTTTCCCGGGACTTCCTGGGGGTCAAACCTCAGTGTCTTTTACGGAGACCATTGTAGATCCTGGCTTACAGGAGTTACAGTAGTGGGAATGTGTGTGGGATTAGTCCCATACTCCCATTAATAAAAAGACTTCATGCTTAGTTTACAAATACGGACAATCTTTATTTGGCCTGGATTTTTGAATAGGTACCTATATAGAAGTACGTATGTCAAGATAGCTAATAAATTTTAATATTTTCAGCGTTATCAGGGAATGAACAACGGTTGTACGAGTTCATAGTACGTTCATTTCTCGCATGTTGTTCGAAAGACGCGCAGGGTCAAGAGACTACGGTGTCCATAGACATCGCGAACGAAAAATTTACTGCAAGCGGATTAATGATCACGGCAAGGAACTATTTAGAAGTGTACCTCTATGACAAATGGTCGTCAAAGGAAATACATATCTACCAGGTTCGTTTAATGTTAAATATCTGGACGACCGTAATAGTTTTTGGTAAATTGTTTTTTTTTTTTGGAAAATACATTTAGATATTAAAGGGTTGTGATTGTATTTTGGAGTATATTTAGATACAAATTACAGACTGAAGAATTATGAATATTGTTATATCTTAGGGGCGTCCATAAATTACGTGAAGAATTTTTGAGGATTTTTTTAATAGAAATTTTATTTTATAGAAAATAAAAAAAGGGTATATTATAAAAAAAGTAACCAAGGATCGAACTAGGGCTGCCTGAATTTACCGACTGCTCGATTTCCTAACTAAACTATTTCTATTCTTGATGATAGCGGTTAAATTTAGTTTAATGTTTAATTATATTTTTTTCATTGGCTGTAAATAAATAAAATAACTATGTTTAACGTTATATTCTCATAACTTACCGTGTGGTGATGGAATTAAATAATAATTCGCCACCACCTATCTTGGCCATAATATACATGTAACATCTATTCCAGAGAAGTTAAACTCGAAATAAAGCCTATACCAACACGTCTGACCAGCGTGGTGTAGTAGATCAGTTTACCTCCCATTATGGAGCAGATTCGAGCCAGCAGTGGGACTTATATGAGCTGAGATGATAATAAAATATCACATCATCATCATCATCAACTTGTTCTTATCCCAAATTATTTGGGGTCGATGTAATATGTCTTCTCCTTCCATACAACTCTATCAGACGTCATCCCTGTGGTCACTCCTTGTCTACCCATGTCATGTTTCACGCAGTCGATCCATCTTTTCTTCGGTCTTCCCTTACCCTTTAAGCCTTCAACATTCATACTTAAAACTTTCTAACTTACTACATACATACATATCATCACGCCATATCCCTTGCAGGGTAGGCAGAGAGAACAGAGTGCCAGAGAACTCTATCTTTGCATACTTCATTCGCTTCCTCAACATTTGTAATTCTCTTCATACACGCTCGCCGGTTTCGGAGACTCTTGACTCCACCTTCCTTCAGTACATGACCGATCTGGTCTAGGTAGTAGGTTAGTCTCGGTCTCCCCCGGCACCTACATCCTTCCACTTTCGCATTCTAACTTACTTTAATTTGATAATAAAATGTCACATTAAATATAATTTTTCAGAATGGGCAAACATTTAATCCAACTAGCATAGATATGGTAGAGGGTAGTACATCACCTCCGAAACTCCTAACAGAGGCTGACCTCATCGCTCTCATGGAAAAACATGGCATTGGTATATCATTGTTTATTTACTATTTTTTTTTACTATAGTATTGATCTTCCTATCCTAATCTATGACGTCATAAATACTTATTCTAGCTAAGAATTGCCATTATTATCATTGCTTTTTGTGTGCAATGAAGTGTTGTTTAGTTTGTCCCGTGTGGTGAGGGCCTACTGGAATTTGTCACTTCCCGCAGCAATGGTAAAAACGGACTGACGTATTGACAGGTGAATGGGCAGAAGCACTGCGCCGGAAAATGTATAATACCAGTTGAGAACGCTAATACGCTTGCTAAACGTGGCAATGATAAAATTAGCCCGCCTTGAAATGGTCTCGTTGAAGTGAACATCGATAGACTTTTGGGTGGCTAGCGACTACGAATGCTAACTCTAGCAGCTCTAGCTCGTGGGTGTTGTAGAATCTGCCTAACAGTTTTACAGCAACCTGCCAAATTTTGAAAGGCATGTTTTACTTTTCTTACAATAGCTTGCTACAAGCCCATGGACCGGAATAAATTGAAAGAGAAAAAGTAATGGATCCCTTTGGTGTTAAAAGCACTTAAATATAATACCTAAATATGTACTCTTATCTGGATATAATTCACGAATCTCTTTCTTGCATGTGGGTCTCGTAAGAGGAAGGAAAATATCTAGAACTAAGGAATATATCTAGATAACATGTATGCAAGAGAGAGAAAACTCGACTTGAAACCCTATACTTAGGCCGTGTTCCGATATACACTGCGAGCACTGTAAGGTGTGACGTCATTTAGTATACTGCGAAGCCGTTCCTTTATAGTTAGTTATACTGGTTACTGTTTAAAACGGAACGCAGTACACTATACTGTGATCGACATTTATAAAAATAATTAGGTTATGAATTTAATTTTGATGCAATTGAATATTTTCAAATTAATTTCGTCCGTTGCTTTTATTTCATACATAATATTTGTTTCACATTGCAATAAACACAATTTCTTCAAATTTTCCATTTTTGTTTTTAATAATTATCAATGGTGAACGCTGTCATCTGAACGCTGTTGATCACGAGATCAAAGTACATTGAGAGCACCTTACCTCGGAACCACCAGTGCTCACAGTAGAAAAATGGCGACGATTTATGACGTCATATATAACCCTTTTTTTCTTTGGTGGACAATGGATGCGTCTCGCCCCGCCAAATCGGTCCGGGGTGACTGAAAGGCGGCGCATGACCCCATAGACCCACCGTTAA
This sequence comes from Lymantria monacha, assembly GCA_905163515.2. NCBI lineage: Eukaryota > Metazoa > Arthropoda > Insecta > Lepidoptera > Erebidae > Lymantria > Lymantria monacha. The sequence goes on along the minus strand of LR991092.1, from coordinate 11,797,066 downwards.
ACTACTCTCTCTTCGCCGTGCGAGCGGACCACCGGTATCCGATCTTTGTCTTCGGTGGCTCGTCATATATTACACTAGGATACTGCGACTGTATACTGTCAGTCTATAACGGAACGAATTTCTCCCCAGTAAGAGCACTGAACAGTGCTGCAGTGTATATCGGAACATACCCTGGATGAGTAGGTACTCATCTGACCAGTAAGATAGTAATAACGTAGGGCAATTGTCTCATCATGGAGAAGGCTTGTGCCTAACTGTGGGATATATTATTATTCATCATTACCCTGCTCTTATCCCAATTACTTGGGGTCGACCCGATATGTACTCCTCTTCCATCATGAATATTGTATAAGTTATTGACAATAATTTTATGACCGGACGCCTACCTTACGTCAAATCTCCTTGGAAATGTAATTCCCAAGGCGGGATCAGGTGCAGTTGAACAGGTAAAGAAATAAAGATGTACTCAGTTAATCTATATTTGGAATATAAAGGCATTTATAACTTTAATTAATACAAGATAATTTTTATCTTGTCGTTTTATGCTGTATTATGACGTCAACGAATACTCTCTTACAATACAACAAAACCGTTAGATTGCTCACGGATGTCGTAAAAGATGAATAAGAGTTGTACATAGCCTGAGCCTACTTCATCTGTTAGCGTCTAATCAACAATGCGTTCTGCAGGAGGTTTCTCAAGACGGTTATAAAACTATTAGCAAAATTTTAGCAATATGTACGAAAGAAAAGTATGGATATAGATATTGCATCGACCCCAAATAATCGGGATAACAGCAGGATGATATAGGCGATGACCGTTTATCCTGTTAAGTAAAATACAACTGTTTGTATGTGTAAACATTGTCGGGTAAATGGCACACGTCTCCTGACGCGCAAATGTAATACAAGCTAGAAATTGAATGTCATACAACAGCTCACGCTGGTGTAAGTGGTAGCACAATCAGAACGGATTTCCAATAGGTGTGGGTTCGAATCCCATGTGTGTCATTCATTTTTGCTCATAATCAAGTTTTTATAAACAATCAAGTATGTTAAATTTCAGTAATTTGTACAACTGTTTACATATTAAAATTGTCACAAATTTTAACATAATAAGTTATCACATTCTGATGCTACTCATATTATAAAAAAGTACGAATAAAGAATAATCTACCCTAGGAACGGACGCCACACACGCGGAACATATAGAAACTATAAAGAAAAGATCCTATGCTAAAATAACTGAAAATATTTACTTCAAACCTGAACCACTGGGTATGGGTTTAGTAGAAGGTTACGATGCGATGGGGCTCGCAATATCCAAGCCACATTTAAGAGCACAATTAGAGGCAGATTTGAAAGCTATCAGCGAAGGTCGAAAACAACCACAGCAAGTTTTAGCAGAGCAGGTGATTTTACAATTTTATTCCATCTTAGTGACAATTTTTTTAATTTCTTTTAAGTTTCTTAAAAAAAAACAACACCTTCACAAACATACCATTTAACAGACACAAATTACACCCAGACACAGAACAATAAATTGTGGATAGTAGAAATTATTGTCCTGTGTGGAAATTGAACCCACGATACTAGCGCGGTAGGTCGGTATCTTAACCGCATGGCACAGTGCCGCCTGTGCAGTTAATATTTTATTAAATAAGAGCAAAAATGCTATAAAAAACCATCAGTATTAAACTTGAATGCTAATTGTCTTTCCAAAAGTCGACAAACGGGTACCTCATGCTGAGTTCCTATCAACCAGAAAGCCCACTCGTGTACGTTAATGGCAAACGAGCAAGCGGCACACCTGATGGTAAGTGTTACTGCCGCCCATAGACTTTTGCAATACCAAGAGTAGGCCGCTGCCTATCAATACAAGCCTCAAACCCACCTAGTTGGACTTCTGGCTCTCTTGCTCACTGAACGAAGCGCAATAGCACATGGCCGTTACTCAGACGTCGATCTTCTACGAGAGTGTGGTAGGTACTACCTCGGACGGACCGGCCCACGGCTGTAGACAGAAAACGGTCAATAGCGTGGTCCTACCACTAAAGAAATGTATAATTATATATATAATAATAATAGTTATTATTTCTTTACATTAACATTTTTATAAAAAAAATAGTACATGCTTAGTAAGAATTAGCTCCAGTGTGTTGCCCTTCGAACCTCGATATAATGTAAAATGCAAATACAGCGCCACCCCGATCGCGAGTTAATTACTAGAGCAGCCATAACTCCCCTCAACCACCTTGGGGGGCAGAGAGCGACCCGCTCCACGCAACTATCGCAAGCAGACTTTTCAGTGAGCATTACATTTTGTTCATATGCTACAAATTCTAACTACGATTAAAATTCGTTAGGTAAAACACGCTACGCTTAACAAGCATGTATAGTTCTAACAAAAAATTCTTTATCGACACCATTTAACAGCGTGGTGTAGTCAATTTCGCTTCACATGTTGACAAGGCTGGAGCCCAGCAGTGGGACATATATGAGCTGATATGATGATAATGATCATGGATCTTTCTGATTACTAAGAGTATCAAATTCATCATAAATAAGTAATATTGACATTGATTTATATTTCTATATTTATTAAGAATATGACTTGTTTTAGGTAGCACAGTACAAGGAAGTATACCGGAAATTACAATCGGATGTAAACAAGATATTTACTGCGTTGTCAGAGAAATTTAGTGAACAACCCAATGAATATGTACCCTCTACTGAAATTATACCAAACAACATACCAGCAGGTAAAATACTATTACTCACTGCACTGTATATGTGGTACTTATCTATTGCGCGGGATTATAATATATATAATTGTTGTGCTACGTTGAAATCGAACCCGCGATTTTACGGGTACGATATATTAAGACCAGTGAAATAAATTCTTGTATAGCTGGAATCTTTACCACTCTAAACTTAATGGATACAAATAAGATCCAGAGTCATGTCAACAATCTTTTGCGTATCCCACCAAGAATTACGTTGCCTGGGATTCTGAACTAATTCGGTATGGTCATTTAGTGCTTAAATCGTTGTGCCAACTGTGCAGCCAAATTATTTTATTAATAATAGAAACAAATTAAATTTAAAGCATTTCTAATTTATTTTCAGCTTTAAAATGTCCAAAATGTAAGGCCGATATGATCGTACGTCGGAAAAGTAGCAACACTAATGAATTCTATATTGGTTGTATGTCATTTCCAAATTGTAAAAATGCTGTTTGGTTACCATCTGTAGTAAAAAATGTTGAAGTTTTGCCTGAAACATGTCCTACGGTAAGTATTTTTATATGAAAGTTATACTGCTATAAATTGCTGTTACTGTCTCTTTTGTAAATCAAGTCCAAAATTCCCAAGGATATTCTACCGAAGCTTCACTCAAAGGTCACGAGTAAGAATTTTATGTTTGGCCCCACAATTTAATTAGAATAAAATTCGAAATTTTTTTGGGTATTACTTTCTTCCTCTGTACTACGTACTGTGTACTACAGAAGAATGAAATAAAGTTGACTGATAAGACAGTATATTTATTAACTGATTTAATGCGAAGCTCTATAGTTAGTGTATTTCTGTATTCTATGTATATAATACAAATACTTCTTACAGTGTGGTCCAAATTACAAGAAATTGAAATTCGAATGGTCGAACAATTCCATGAATCATTTATATCCATCACCTTGTACAATCTGCATTGGTGGATGTGACTTAACATTTCTAGAACTGCTTAGAATAAATATATCAAGTGTGAAAGTAGTATCTAATAATGATAGAACACAAGTACAAAATGTAAATAATAATAGAGCACAAGTACAAAACGCAAATAATAATAGAACGCAACCAAACAGTTTAATAAGACAGACCTCATTACCAGCGAGACCAAATCTAATAACAGATAATCCACCTCGACGTGGCCTATTTGTACCTCCGCCAACTGTGAATAGATTTCCAACAACTATGAACAATCAACCGAGAAATTCTGGAGGTGATAACACTAGTAATGCGGATGATAATAACGTGGTCTGTAATTGTAACGAACCCGCTGTATTGTTAACCGTCAGGAAACAATCTGCGAATCAAGGTAACTGTATAATAATAATATTCCTATCCACTTGACTACTTGGTTGAAGGTTTGAAAATAAAAAAAAAAGAATATGAAGCATCATGCCTTACTTATCATTTGGAATTCATAAAAACCGACAGGGATGACCAGGAAAAGGGACAACAAGACTCTCTTGAGAAACCCATAACACTAACTACTACCGCCAGCCCACCTATCAATGGGATTATGACATTACGAGAAAATATCCTTGAGGAGGTCTATGTCCAACATTGGATATGGATAGTCTGAGGAATAGATAAAGTCATTGTGGTTACAGACTAAAAATACTTTAGTTTGGGTCCACGATTATCTAAGTGACTCTTGACAGAATTGGTATTTGAAAATTGATTGATTTAATTGATATATCAAGACTCCAAGTCTTGATATATTAGATAAGGTGGTGAATCTTATATTGAGAACGATCTGAGTCGAAAAATAGTAATAAGTGGTTAATATTGTTAATATATAATTATATATGCTAGTTATATTTTTCAGGTAGGAAATTCTACACATGTACGAAGGGTAAAGATAATGCCAGTTGTGGCTTTTTCTTATGGGCACCTGAATCTGAAAACACGGTGACTAATCCTTACGAGTCCCCACCTACCAGTGCTTGGTCTAACTCAGATTCAAATGGTAATAATAACAGTACTAGAGGTTGGGGAATTACTCCTAGTTATTCAGGAAATAGTGGTAATAGTAACGATGAAGATGCTAAATGTAATTGTGGATTGCCCTGTAAAAAGTGAGTATCTTTTTTAATACAAAAAAGAACATAGTTGTAAGTTAAGTTCCTGACTTACAAATGATTTTACATAATTAGGCTTTACAAAAATTTGTTTGATATCTTCCGAAGAATTCAATTATATGTCAATAACAGTTTTATTACAAATAAAAGATTGAAATTTCGCAATATAATGTTGGAAAGTTGTGAGAAGACTTTTGAAGTGCATTCACCGTCTATCACAACAGCCTTTTACTAATTATCTTCCTACATTCTCTTGATTTCTTCTGTGACTCAGCAATTGCTCTTCCCTTCTCTTTAAAACACTCGATAATAGATTTTCAACAATTAAGTAAATTAAATTTAAATAATATTTTGATTTTGGGATTTCTTTAAGGCGACATACTTTCACCATTTCTATTTTATTTACTCTCATCATTCTCTTACTCTTATCCCAATTACTTGGAGTCGATACAATATGTACTACTCTTTCATAGTACATATTGTAAAAGTTATTGATAATAGTTCTATGACCGGCCGCCTGCCAGACGTCAATCCTCCTTGGGAATGTAATTGTTGACCAAACGACATCAGATGGAGTTGGCCCAGGTCGTTATAAGGCTCATAGTCGGCTTTTACGATAGTCACGAGAAAAGTAAGGGTTGGTAGTATACGTAGCTGTTACCACACAGCTTATTTACTCTATATTCAGTTAAAAGAGTAACATAGCGCATTCTAAGAGTAATGACCAAATTTTACCGACGAATGAATGCTGGATGAGAGTGCATGAAATTTTTAATCAACATTCAACCGCTCATGTCATTATAAATGCTATTTACGTACACGGCTTAAATTTCGCCCTACGATTTTGTTTTTATAATCTAATCAATGCCCTAGATTGATTAGGAGAGTCGTTTATTAGCACCTAGGATCTATCTAATTATATTTTAACTTTTAGTACATTATCTACGTCATTCTTTTCTTTTCAACTGTTTAACTTCATCATCATCATTCTCCTACTCTTATCCTAATTACTTGGGGTCGATACAATATGTACTCTTTTTTCATAGTATATATTGCAAAAGTTATTGGCAATACTTTTATAACCGGTCGCCTGCCAAGCGTCAACCCTCCTTGGGAATGTAATTGTTGACCAAATGGCATCAGATAGAATTGGCCCAGGTCATATCATAAGGGTATTTAACTTAAGAAAATTTTTCTCTATTTCTCTTTCGCTACTCGAAAATCTATAGAGTAGATTGATCATTTCTTCAATGCAAGATCTAATACTAAGTATATATTAATAGGATAATAGTACATAAAGAAGGACCAAACAAGGGGCGACCATTTTATGGATGCGTGAAGGATATATCGTCACGGTGTAATTTCTTTCAATGGGCCGACAGTGGATCTACGTCAGGTATTTATAACATCAAATTAACTAGTTTCATATTAGTAAATATATTTATATCATAAATGAATAAAGTGAGGCTAGAAGACCTATACCAATACATGACACCATTCTTGGAGGATTTATAACGTATTTTAACTGTATAGGTTACAGTTACAATGAAATGATGCTTTTTATACTTGGATAAACATACCTTCTGAGATTGTTACAAGCCAAAGAATCAACCGATTCTTTGAATTTTCTATTTTTCGTCATTAGAGGGGAAAGCAGTCCACAAAATAGCTTAACAAACATTAAAATTAATACGGTACTATATGTGAAAAACGACAATAAAACGCCTATTACAAAAAATGTACAGATTATTTTCAGTATGATTTTCTTTTTGTGTGGTAATAGTGTGAAAACTCTATTCACCATCCATTACTTTCGCGCAGATACTATACTATTAGCAGATAACATTCGTGAAAGGCAATCTCGAAATAAAGCTATGTTAACCCATCTGTCGAACGTATGCCCTTTCTCTCCTAGAAGGGCGCCCGTGCTTCATAATGATTCGTAAATGACCTGCGAAGGAGAAACTTAATAATAATGGCAGTGATTTTAATTTGTGAAATCAATAGTACCAATACAAAGAAATGATCATCATTATCAAGCTTTTACTCGCGCTATTATTTAGGCACGTCGCAATATGTACTTTTCTTTCAGCCTAAATATTGCAAATGTTTTGCCAATAGTTTTATGATCAGGCGTTTGCCTAACGTCAACCCACTTTGGGAATGCAATTATTGACCAAAAGGTATCGGATGAAGTTGGCCAAGGTTCATAAGCTCTTAGTCGTCCTTTATGACACCCGTGAATACTGTAAAAGTTGATAGAATTCATAACTGCAACCATACATCAAGACGAAACAAGTAATATCTAAAATTGGATAATTATTGCATCTTATACCAGTTGAGATAGTGATATTTTACGAAAATTTCCTGCCATTCAACTGCCTATCAACACCACAATGATGATTTCTATTTCAGATTGGGGGGTCAGCTCTAGCACAAGTGGGCGCGGACGTGGACAAGGAAGAGGAAGGAGACAAGCCAGCGGAGGAAGTGGTGGTGCAAGGCTTTGTGGTCTTTGTAAACAACCTGGACATAATAGATCGCGATGCCCTAATAATGACTAAACTCGGTAGCAGACCAAGGTCTTTGGAGGCCCGGCGCGCCAAGATAAAATGGGGGCTCCACCCGTAACGTACAGCCGTGAATATTTTGTATAGGAAAAAATACAATTCTTTATCCCCTTTATTAGGCAATGGGTGTCGTAAAAGACGACTAAGTGAGGTAGTGTTCATATAATATCTATGTAAGAGCAAGGCAAATTCGAACTAAAACTACCAACAACCAGTCTGACCAGCGTGTATGTCAATTTTCCTCTCATTGTGAAGGAAGTTCAAGGCCAGTAGACATATATGACCAGAGTTCAGGATGATGATGGCTGTTTTGGTGTAATATTGTATATTCTGAATACTATAAACGTTGTTTGTGTTGTATCGAAAAACTAATATAATTCACGTTTTACACACAATCCACAAATATTAAGTGGCTAATTGGTAGACAAAAACATATCATTCATGTTAGGTAAATTCTCATTGCTTTCATTTGCTACTATTTTGTTATATTCGCAAATTTATTTGTTGATTCCGTCAGGTCGAACAGTTTTACAGATCTAGAAGATCAAAAATAATAATTATATAGATATACGATAACTTCTGGTTGACCAGTAGGTCAACCAGAAGTTAGTCAAATTTCACTAGTGCATGTAACTAAGATATGCTGGTAATATGACCGATTAGGCAATTAAAACATGAGTATAAATGGTTGAAAACTGTTCTCCAAACGAAGATTTTCTATATTGCCTATGCCATTACCTAAAATTTAGGAGTTGTTGGTAAAAATGTGTGTAAGATCTGTAAATGGTCTTTGGATTATATCACCTAGTGCCATAAAGTTTAAGCTATTTGCCGAAACTCGGTGATATAAATGCGCTATGTAATTACTCATAGATATAAGTAGATTTTTTATATTTTGTAGATAGCGAGAGTAAGTTCTGTTACTGTTATGTAAATATGTATTATAAAGTGTTTTGGAGATATTGTCTTGTCATTTTCCTTGGTGTTAACCTTCTAAAATTAGTTATAAATAAAGAGACATTTTATGTAATGTAATGCCGAGAAATTTGAAAAGTCCTGTCCAGAATATGACGTAAGAGTATCGTACATTTATGTTCCAAAACTAAAAATTCGAACATCATTAGCAGTGCGTGGCCTTAGTTCTGCTAAAACCCAATGACTTGACTTACTAATCAACTTTTACGTGATCTGTGCCTATTCGAACAGTCTTGTCCTGCCACACAAGCACGAAGTATGTCTATACTTCGTGCACACAAGGTTATTTTTATTACCTCTTGTTATAACGTTTACATGAGGTAGAAAAAAAAACCTATAATAGTGTGCGTATGGTAATTAATTGATAATAATATAAATTTATTTGTTTTTTATATTTCTACAAACTGTACTCAGTATGACAACCAGGGTCGTCTAATATTTTTTTAAACTAAATTATGACAAAAAATAAAACGTTTAAAATTAAAATAATTATAATAAATTTATTAATAATTATACGCTTATTTACATATAACAATATTATATACATAATTACTTTCAAGGAATACATCACATTCGCTTTTTACTTTTCTGTTTCAAAGAACCCAAGCTTTGTGCTCGTTGCATTTCAGCCTGTTGCTCAGCCTCCACTGTTTTGTCTGTCATCATATCAAGCAATATCTCGAATTTCAATCGTAACATATTATTCTCTTCTTCAAGTCTTTGTAACTCGTTTTTGAGTCGAATATTCTCTCTATGTGCAAGACCCGCTTTACCTGAAGCTGTATTAATAGAGAAACAATTATTGTTTTAGTATCTATCCTGTCTTTATTTACCACATTTCCTATGTATCTTACATACATCCGTTATTCAATTTCGGCAGAATAGCATTTTTTCATAAGATAAGTGTCATCGGACTTGTGCTACCAAAATGTAGCGAGATTCTAGAATTATACTAGATAGGATATTTTTATGACGTTAACACATCGATATATATGTACTACGTAACTCTATGCGTTAACAGGATTTCACTAAAAACTGAATTTAGATTAACAGTTTGAAATTAGGAAGTTAGACGAGTTAAATTTCGTTTGTTGCCTTTTGCAATTTTCGTTTATGTTTGTTTATTCTTTAACCCCTCCCTACTATCAGTGACTAATCACCCAGATAGAAATCGCCGCCTGTACACGATCGGTCACTACAGTCACCGACCAGAAGAGGCTATCATGTTTCAGTATCTATAAAATTGGGGCTAAAGGTCAAGCAAGAACAATGCAATAGATTCTCATTTCGTAAACAATCGTAAAGGCTATTACGAAGAACACTTTGCAGCGAGGCTTGCCGTAGCGAAAGGATTAAACTACTATAACTTCTAGCTACAATCATATCAACTTGTTGATAACCATTTACGGCAACTCAAAAATAAATGGGGGTTCCAATTTTTCATATCTATTGTCAAATGTTCATGACAATCGGGCCGAAGAGCTTATTATGCTTCCCTAGTAGTGGATATCTGACAATAGAGAACTTTGTATCAGGTACTCTTTACACGAGCAGGTTTTCTTAGGATATTTTTCTTTATCGTTCAAATGTGATCATGATATCGGACCCGAATTCTCTGCGTAATAAAACTATACCACCCACTAAACAGTGGCCCCTATTCATTAAACTATACCCACATGTATAGACCGCCATAATAAGCAATCTACTGAATAATCTCTCTATATTACTATTCTAATTACTAATCGGAACGTACCACAAGAATACAATACAGATATTGTCGTTAACACGTGCACTGCGGCCAAACACAATTGTCGCGTTCCTGCAGACAACGCGTGATGCGTCAAATCACCATTGTCGTGTTTTCATTGCATCGCGCGGCAAATCAAACACCGTGCGTACTTATTTTACGCTAAACTAGTGCGGCGCGCAGGGTGTGCTTACGTAACTTAATATTTTTTAGTTAAGTATTTTATTGCTATTAATTTATTATTAATACATGTCATTTAATTCGTAATGATAGTTAAATAAAGACTATCTACCGATCTTAAGTTTAAATAAGATACGGCTTACCTTATTTAAATAGAAATTGATGTTATTGTAACGAAATATACAATTATATTATTTCTAAAAAATATTTGCAATAATCGTTTGTGTTTAATTTTTTAAGATAATTAGTAGGTACATCTAAAAAGGTGTAACTTAAAACTGCGGTGTGCTTTATAGTGTTTTTATTGTAGAATCTTATTGTATATATTGAAATATGTTCCATGTTTCATATGGTCAATTGTTACAAAAAAATATTATGGCTGCAGCTGTTACACAAAACGCCGGAGTCGCCAGTATCTTTCTATGACGGTACCACAATTAAAACAAAAGGACTATGAATTTCCAGATGCGAGTATTATGCATTTTTGTTTTCAAACAAAGGCTTTTCTATAATAATAGGTATTTCTGTTTACTCAAAAACCGCCGCGCGGCCGCGCACTATTGTCGTGTAGCGATTCGCCCGCTATGATATTCGTAGGTGATATTTGGCCGCAGTAAACGTGTAGAGTAAGAAAAACTTAAATATATAACCATATATAGACCTATATGGCAATAGTTTTATGACCGGCTGCCTGCCTGACGTTAACCCACCTTGGAAATGTAATTGCTGACCGAAAGGCATCAGATGCAGTTGGCTCAGGCCGTTATAATGCGTCTTTTACGACATCCACGAGCAAAGTAAGGGTTGGTAGGATTTATAGGCACTATCGCACGGCATGTTCAACAAATATAATGAAAAATATGGTGATAAAGGAAGCTAGTACTGGGGAACTTTGTTTCTCAGTCAACCCATGTCTCACTCTAGACTACTCTAAAGCAAGGCCAATTTGCTCTTAATATAACCGCTAATTAATATGCTATTTGTCTAATATGTATTTACAATTATCCCTTTCCATTCATCCTTCTCTCACACTCATCAGAGTGTACATATATCAATACGTATTAACAATTATCCTTCTCTTGTAGTGATTTGTTTACATCACAGTCATCATTAACTATCTATCGCAGGAAAGGGGTGATGACTATTATTTCTCCTACATATGGTATACACAGCTTAATTAAATTGCGATTTACCTGGTATCCACTGGCCCTCTTCGAATATCACCTCAAAGTCACCTAACTTCAACTTGAGCGGACCCACATCGAGCGATAATTCTTTTGAAGCATAATCACTACCTAATTCATTTTTAATTACTGATGTGTCTTGTTTTCTTACTGGAATAGTTTTTGGTGAGAATTTGTTACTAAACAAAGGCATTTTCGCAACAATACCAAAACATATGCTGTGTCAAATAGTTGCTTAGCAACAGCGGGTTGGACAACTTTAAAACACAATGTTTAGCAACGGCCGATATACCTGGTACTTATAGCTAACTAGCTTCTGCCCGCGGCTTCACTCACGTAAAAGGTTACTTTCCTAAAGCTTTTCATACCCTATTTCTTTTTTAGCCCTTAGGGGTATTTTTTTACAAAATTTTAATGTCATATTTATTAATATCTAATCAATAGTCTGAAAATAAGTTTCAAGCTTCTGGCTTAAAAAATGACGATACTTCCTTACATCTTTTCATCCTCCTTTACAACACCTTTTTTGCATTAAAAAGTGGCCTATGCCCTTTATCAGGCTCTAGACTATCTGTGTACTAAATTTCATTTAGATCGGTTCATTAGTTTTGGCGTGAAAGAGCGACAGACAGAGTTACTTTCGGATTTATAATATTAATAAGGATAACTGTATACTAACACCAAAAAAGTTTTCACATACTAGGTATATGTCTAGGGCAGGTATCGGCAAACTGCGGCTCGGGAGCCACATGCTGCTCTTTGCATGTGAAGTTGCGGCTCTTTAGTTCTATACGCAAAAAAATATTTTATAAAGAAAACAAAACTGGTTCTGAATTGATTAACGAGCATTAGGCACACATTAATGTTGCCAAAAAAAATAGTAGCTCTTCATAAACTTTACACTTTTATAAATTCTAATTTTTGGCTCTTTGGACTCCAAGGGTGGCCGACCCCTGGTCTAGGGCAAACGAGTCTTACGATACATTGGCGAAAGGGTGGTCAACCGCCAACAAGTCATTCATCAAGAACTGAAATAAACCGTATAGGGCAAGGGAAATATCTCGCCGCGATTTCTTGGCTTCTGTCGCCAAGCGATTGCCATTTCATTTAAGTGATGGGACAGCGCATTCACATAATAAGTCTCCTTAAGGGTGACAGAAGACTTTTATCAAAAATGTATCGGCAATAAAAAGGGAAAGGTTTAAACCAAATATTTTTTGCGCGTCACGAGCTTTTAAAAACTCTAGCACAAAGTTATTACTATTTCTTTTTAGCACCTACAATTTAAATATTAAACTATTTTTAAATCCAATAGTATAAGTATAATTTTTTTTACGTTAAAAGTATTTTAAAGTGTTCATAAGTTCATTTCCTCTTAGCCATTGTTAATGGTTTACATCAGCAGGCTTTTCTTTCGTTAACTATCTTCCATTTTCCCTTACCTGCTCAAGATTTTTTTTATCTACGTACGTCACAAGTACTATATAACTACCGAATACGAGATCAAGATTGACAGCATCTCGCGCTTTTGTGCTACACAGCCTACTGCTGTTGTGCCCAAAATCTGTCATTTGGTTTACTTGACTATATTCTGGTTTTCGTGTGCTGACGGAGCAAGAATACAATTTTATTTGTCTATAGGCATTGATGTATTAAAAAACCCAAGATACACACTCAGCGACTCAAAACCGTCCGCATAAAAAGAGCGCATTATTTAAAATTATGCGCTCTTTTGAAATAGTCTTGCGTCGCTCGCGTCTGTTTGCGCTCGTTAAAAATGCCCAAGTGTTCGATGAGAAATTGTAAAAATATTACGTCAAAACGGTTAAAAAAGGATGGGATATCATATTTTCGATGAGTAAAAGAGTTTGTTTTTGTTGTTTTTATGACTAAATACAGGACGTAATATCTGATTTTGATTTAATTTGTTTAAAAACTTCACTCACGGTCCAAATATAATACGACAAATTTCAATGGCCGCTTTTTCAGTGTAAGAACGACTACTACACGGCCTTTTATTTTAGTCGCATAATCCAAACGACCCTGTTCTTATTTAATGGAGTCGATTTTTTTATTGTAGGTATTTAATTTTTTAATTAATAAGTTTATTCACTTTGAACTTTTTTGTATTTAGTTTTTAATAAGTATTTATACGTTAGAAAATATATTAGAATAATTATATTGTTCTTAATAGAATACGGGTGACTATTGAACAAGACGAGTTGTTTTATTTGCATATTTTATTTCTAATTTTTATATTTTAGTTTTCCTCGTGACCCAATACGATGCGGAGAATGGACATCAATCGTTAGTCAACAAAGGCGTGAAGATTTTTTTTATTTAATATCTTAAAATTTAATATCTTATAGGGTAGATATAAATTTCTGTAATAACAATGACATATTAGACGTAAGACACATTAGTCCTCCCGTGACCATGATCACTGTAAAATGTTCGAAACGTCGGGAAATTAAAAATCAAATACAAACGCGATAGAATCCGTAAAAGTAGATTATTTCAAATTTAAATAAATGATTTTACGAGTTAATATTTGTTTCATTGATGTACACATGTCCTTCCTGCCCAAAAACATATTTACGCTCAGGTAAAAGTATAATTATGGGTTTAGAACACAATTTAACTAACTCTTAAAATACTAACTCAATGTCTTATAATAAAAAAAATATACAAATATTCGTCTTCACTCCATGTCCTGTCCTGCCGGCTAACTTCGGCCGTAAAAAAATGATAGGTTATTGAACACTGCTTTGTAATAACAACTTTAATAAATGCGCGTAAGATTGAATTTGCAAAAAATATGTTTATAGCAAAACTATAACTACGTAGGTATAACCATTGAGTCTTTGGTGACAGTTTGGAGTGCTACTTTTGTTTGAAACTGTGCATCTTGGGTTTTTATATATCAATGTCTATAGGTGTCGCAAAAGACTACTAAGGCATTATAATGTGCAAATAACATTGATGCAAGAAAAGTATAATTCGACACAACACTATGCCAACCCGTGTGACCAGCGAGGTATAGTAGGTCAATCGCCCTCCCACGATACTCGATCCCAGCAGCGGCACTTATATAAGCTGAGCTGAAATGATGAATGATGTTGTGTATAAATAAAATAATTGCATATCTTACTCAATTTTAATTAATACTGTTTCATTCGAGAAATTACAAAAAAAATACAGATAAAGACATTTATATAAAATTAATACAAACATGAATACTTGTACAACGGTAATAAATAGTGGATGGAATTTACGAAGAGTAGTTATAATTTACGAAGGGTAGAGTTCTCTATATATAAAAAAAATATCTGTAGATATTCGTTAAAGTACTCTTACAGGCTTAAATTTTAAAGAAAGCACCGTAAGTAATTACAGTAGAATAGAAAAATAAATAAATACAAACTTCTGCTTCGCTTGAGGTTGTGTAAGGGATTTTTTTTTCATGAAAGCTTCTCATCTAAAAAAGTTTTGTAAATATATCGACTATGAAATTACTTAAAATGGTTTTCAAAAATCACAACTACTAAATTACTTGCGGTGTTATTTGACAGCTATTTGCTGTTATATTTTGCACATAATGCTCTATCTCGCTCTCACCTTACCGCAATGAAGTAAAGGCTCGTATTAAAAATGTCTCTATTCTTTTCCTATTGCACTTATTGAATAAAATATACGCAAGTCAAGAAAAACTGTTTTAAATTATTTTATTAAATTATTTTTGACTACGCGAATAGTTAAGAAAAAAAATCTATTATTTTTTTTTGAGATCGAACGGGATTTTTTATTGCTTTGCATAGGACACTTTCTCAGTTCAACGCTTAAAATAGATTGTCTTTTTCATCTCTACCCTCCGTATTGTAATTTATTGCTTGTTCTTGAAGTAACGCAGTGTAAAAGCTGCTTACGTCTTCAGTCTAATTAACATCACAGCTGGAATGATTAGAATTAAAGAGCCCGTAGTGTAGGTTATAGCTGCACCCGAACACCAATATACTGAAAACAATTTTTTTTTTTGCTGTTACTTTATCAAAAATATAAACATCAATATTAGAAAATGTTTTTGGCCTTATGGTGATGGATTAGAATACATCGTATTCCCGCCAAGGGATGTGGATATTCTCCTGTGGAAGTCGTAAAACCGGTGAGAGATCACCAGGCGAAGGAGCAGCAGCACTCTTCCGCAGAGAATTCATACCACTAACCCATCTGCCAAATGCGGTGTTTATGGTAAGAACAACAAGTGAACTTTAATATTTTGATGGAGTGATAGAGTTCGACTGCACAGATGGCGTAGTGGTTAAGATACCGACTTTCCGTGCCAGTGCCGTGGGTTCGATTCCTGCGCAGGTCAACACTTTGTGCGATCCACAAAGTGTTGTTCTGAGTCTGGGTGTAATTTGTCTGCGTTAATTGCATGTTTGTAAAGTCCCCCGCAATACAGGGATTATTTCCTTAGTGCGGGGTGGAGTCTTTTAAAAAAAAATATACGTTTTTACGGATGCCACGGCGATCACCACGAGTAGAGCCAAATTGAGACGGCATTAGGCAATGTATATTAGGCTCAGAATAACGACTAAATTCTAACTGCGACGCATCTTCATCACATTAGTGCGGAATGCTATATTTGTATTAAAATCTGTAAAAAATCACTGAAGTCTCTGGCGATGGACTGAGGTAACCTCGAAAAAGGCTTTTCGTGGTTCAAAACATCTGACAGTAAGTAGTAATTGTTGCTATGCTGTAAATGTCTGAAATACCAGGGGCAGTTAGGTCACTACTATCGTAAGATAGGGTTTGGACCTTCATCTCCTTCGTTCACCGATTGAACCGCTGCCATAAACTTCTACTAATAAAACGTCGATGTTCTGCGAGTATAGTACTACAGCGGATGAGCCGATCCATTTATGGTTGTCGGCAGAAAACTGTCAACAGTGACCCTATAACTATGACTATTGTATATTTTTATTGTTATCTAGCCAAAATTAATTAGTAACCACAGATTTATAGTACAAATACCAGTTGAGGCTAATAGTGGCCCGGCTGCGCGTGCCAGTGCACCGAGAGAGCGTAACGTCCCAAGCACTGCACCTCGTGCTTCCGTTGGCGCCTTCCCCGCCGCCATTGATGTCATACACGATACCGCGAACGCAGTGGCTACATAAAAAACAAAAATAATAAAATTTATGATGAGCATGGAAGAGAAATTTTTATTTATTATTAGTCTTTACACATTTATTAATTAATAGGGGTGTGCGAATATCGTTCGAATCGAATCGAATCGAATATTAATATTCGATTCGAAATTCGAATCGAATAATTCGAATTTTCGAATTATTCGAAATTCGACGAATAATTCGAAAAAAATCGAATAATTCGAAAAAAATAAATATCCCCGATTGTTACTTATGGCGAGAAGATATTTAGGAATACCTTGTACTTCTGCTGAAAGTGAAAGATTATTTTCCATTGCTGGTGATATTGTATCTGATAAACGAACCATCACCAGATTCAGTATCGTATTTATTATTTTTAAACAAAAATTTGTAGCAAATGTTCATACTCATTGTTCTCATGTAGTTATATTTCATGGTTTAAATAAAATATTTATTAATTATTAATGTCATATTTGAATATCGAACATAACAAACTCCGAATTTAAAATACAATAAAAATTTGCGAATAATATTATAATTCGGAAAAATTCCAAATTATTCGAATAATTCGAAATTTTTCGAATAATTCGAAATAATTCGAATAATTCAAAATTTTTCGAATTATTCGAAATTTTTCGAATTATTCGGGAACTTTCGAATTATTCGATTCGAGTTTCGAATCGAATATTAATATTCGATTCGGAACGAATAATTCGTAAGTTCGAATTATTCGCACACCCCTATTAATTAATAACATTAAATTTATTACGCTTAACTTCCATGTTCTTTCATCATCATACTTTATTTTTACATTACCTTCAATGCCACAGTCTAAAAACGCTTATAGCATAATTTTATCATTATAGTGCAACAATACGAAGTTTTTATCTTTACAGAGTAACTATATGATAACGATTTCTATTAATATATTATTTTTAATAAATCATCATCATCATCATCCTTCTCTTATCCCAATTATTGGGTGACGTCGCAATATGTACTCTCATTGTATAAAACCCTATTTAACGTCACGTCTGTTATCACTCCCTGTCCATCCATGTCATGCTTCATGCAATCCATCCATCTTTTCTTTAGTTTTCCTTTACTTCTAAAGCCTACAACATTCATACTTAAAACTTTCCGCACAATATTACTTTCATCCCGTCTTACCACTATAATAGTCCATATCACGTCAAACTTCATCACTAGCAAATATATTTTCAGTATATTATTGAATATTTACTACAGCTGTGTGATAGCGGCTACTAATACTACCAACCCTTACTTTGCTCGTGGATGTCGTAAAAGACGACTAAGAGCCTTATAACGACCTGGGCCAACTCTATCTGATGCCGTTTGGTCAACAATTACATTTCCAAGAAGGGTTAACGTCTGGCAGGCGGTCACTCATAAAACTATTGCCAATAACTTTTGCAATATGTAGGAAGCAGATTACATATTGTGTCGACCCCAAGTAATTGGGATAAGAGCAGGAGAATGATGACTACAAAGCAAAAGAAGGTTGTTTTAAATGTATGTACATACAGAACGATTTCAAAATACATACATTATACGCCTCTTCATTATTGTTTAATGAGAACGTAATTCATGTCAAGGTTACAAAATGCCATAAAATGTGGCAACTCTTTGTTGTATGCTAATTAAATTAATTAATTAAATAAAAAGTTTAAAACTTACAAAGTGCAAATAAAACCAAGCCGATCCATAGCCACTGTATAGGTGTGAAGAGCGGAGGTTTGGGTAATGCTGCTAACGCCACGCTAAGAAACGACGCTGGCGTGAGAGCTAATGCGCAACGCGCTGCTATTTCAGCGCTACGTGCCCCAAGACGGCGTGCAGCACCTCCTTGCAGTACAGCCATTATTAGCCCTGTAGAATGTATCACCTTCAACATCTTAGTTTATAAACGCCCTAATACTGGGCTCGAGGTTCCTTCAAAATAAGAGGCATATTCATCTACTACGCCACTGGTCAAATATGTTGGTATAGATAGAACCTGGGTTCCTAACCTGGGAGTAATTACCCCCGCGGGGGTAAAACTTGTATTTCGCGAGGATAACAATGAGTTGAAACAGTTTGCCTTAAACTTTTACCATTCCTAAATTATTTTATTTTTAGTTATTACATATTTATTGAGTTAAACTTGGCTTATAAATGTAATTTAGAGTAAAAATATCTCAATTATTCATGTGAAATTGTTTTTATGTTTAATAAAGTCTACGTACTTGTATTAGCACGTATTGTTTTATCATCGTTGGGAGAAGTAACCACTGGTGTAGAGGGTTTTATATCAGAGTTTTCCTTCTCTTACATTGATGTTATATTTATATTATATCCCATAGTCGATTTACTACACCTCTGGGCAAAAAAGAGGGTGGTGAATAGTATTCTTCTCCGTCACCACACGGAAAATGGTGTCGCAAGAGTGTTTACCTCATTGACTTGTAAAAGCCACATATACACACACAAGTTACGAGGGCTTAGTTTAGACTAGGCATGTTATGGAGTTCCGTGACCATAACCGAAACCATGCCATTACTAACAACTAAGGTAATTAGAAACCTTGCCGGAACCGTAACAAAATCTGAAATAAAAGTTTCTAATAATTTCGGATCGGGGCTATGAGAGAAATTACGGAGGGTTTTCTTTCAACCAGCCGAACCGTCAATATAAACTCTAAACGTTAACCTCTAAGAGGAATAAACAAAATATTCACCATACTTAGCATTTCCCTTTTACAATTCCTTAAAGATCTAATATTCTTAACAGAAACTTTCAGATATTCCGAAACAATTTCGTATCCGTAATCGTATCTTAAACCAAGATAATGATGTTATTATAATCTTTATATCTGTATATCCAAATCCGAAACATCACATCTTCGACGTCCCTATTTTGACATGCTTAATTTATCGGAAACTATTGTCTTCGTGAAAGACACCCGACGTCTTTAGCTTACCCAAGCTGAATGTCTGTATCGAAATCAAGGAATCTATATGTCGCTCCGCCCTTCCATCGTCGCAGAGGGTTGGACGAGGTGAGGCCAGACACTAACCAGCTTAAAAAGTGGCTGAATATCTGTGACCCCTATGCCGCCCCTGGGATACTCAAAATAGGGCGCTACTAAGCTTTAGGAGTAATTTTATAGAAACAATTTTGATATTGAATTTTGATTTATAACAATAGCACTATATGGCGAAAGGGCTTAAGCTTACAAGTGTGTTTTTACTCAAACTGATTCCTAAAATACTACAGCTTAAAAAAAAAGAATACCCAAAATACCCATAATTATGTTTATTCACAGACACAAATAATTACTTTTATAACGCAGATGTAAAATGGTATTTGGGTTTTTAATTATATTGTGTGATGACGAACAATATTTATCATTCGTTGCGTCATCAGCCCTTCTAGCGATATTGTATGACGGGACTATATGACAAGGCAAATGACATCATTGCAAGAAAAGGATAAATAAATAATTATAATCAATATCATAAAACCGCATGGAACACATGTAATGGCGTTTAATTCGTCTTCTTTCATTAGTCTTTGTTAAATCGATTATAAGCTACATTACGATAGAAATGGTTACTAATATATCGGGGATATATTAGTAACCTGGTAGTAAAATGGTTACTAATATATCGGGGATATATTAGTAACCATTTAATAACTTAAGACCAACTTAACGTATACACTAAATATAATAGTTTTTTTTAAATGATTCCACCCTGCACTAAGGAAATAATCCTTGTATTGCGGGAGACTTTACAAACATACAATTAATGCAGACAAATTACACCCAGACTCAGAACAATACTTTATGGGATCGCACAAAGTATAGTTCTGCGTGGGAATCGAACCCATAGTACTAGCACGGAAGGACGGTATCTTAACCAATACGCCATCTGTGCAGTCAAAATTATTATAAGACTATCTAATTTTACTACTTACCCATGACTAGAAACATTTTACCCTGCTGCATCGCCGTGTAATGGAAAGTGTGATGCGTTAGAAATGTAAGAGTAAACTCGAGGCCAGAATAAATAAATAAATAAAGAAAATATATCATTCCCAATTTCGACAGTACTAAGTTTTGATGTTGCGAAAGATTTTTAACAGCAGTAAATTTTAAGAGATGCCAAGGTGATACAAAATCCATCGACTTTGAGAGACTAAACGATAGGGGTGCTCTTTTCTCCTGAAAAAAAGAAAAGAATAATAGTGCATATTATATAAATAAAAGCTTTGTGTTAAGTTATTTTTAGTATGGTGCAAAGAGTACTTATATATATTTTTTGTAGATTAGGTACTAATTCTGAATTTGTATGTTTAAAAATGCGTTTCGTTTTTATGCAAACCTGTTTTACATATTTTTAAAGTCAATTCACCTAAAAGAAACCTCCAAAATATTAGGTATATCCTTTCTGAATAAGACTACATATTATGCACGGTATGTCTTCTGTTATCAAATCATTTAAATAGCCAACTGATTTTGCAATATATTTTTCTTATAGCATTATGACCAAAGTGCCTACTTTCAAAATAACGAATCCGAAAGATCAGAATCTTTATCATTAAGTGTAGTTTTCAAGAGTACGATGCGTCAAAACTCCAATGTCGAGCAAACGAAATTTGAAAGTAGGCACACAGTTCCGTGAATTATGACGTCACAGAGCGTTTACCACAAGCTTTAGTCTTAGTCTTTTTATAAGTATTGTGAAATCTTAAGAAAGTTCTAATCATCTTGAAACATATAGAATAGCAGAATTGCTATTATTATGAGAAACATTTTATAAAACATTCTACTATAATTATGAGAGACATTTTGCCAAAAATAATCATATGAAACTATTTTCGAAAAGCAATCGCGGTATTATTATCAGGTACGATTTGTCTTATACCGGCTGCTTCTGGCCTTTCTAATAAATTTTCAAGAATGTTAAATATTTTAATTAACAGACAGTTACAATTATATGAATATAATAAATAAAATCAATATTTACCTTAGACAAAGTTTCTGGTATACAAAATGATACTAATATAATATTGGCAAGAGACAGAGATAGCGCATAAAAGGCAGGTCTTTCGCCCCAAGCGCCAGAAGAGAGATCCTGGTTTATGGCAAAAAATGCTCCGGCAAGAGGTCCGACAATAAATCCAACGGAAAATGCAAGTCCCACTAAAGCCTGAAACAATAATATGAACGTAAAAATGTGTTTATAGCGAATAGCTTCTACGTTTACAGATCACTCTAAAATTGAGTAATTAGCAACGTCATGCCGAAAATTTACGGAAATTTTCTCTCCTTACGACCGTGTTCAGGTAGGGCCTTAACGGTCTGAACGCCGAATCGAAGAATCCAGCTGGACGGTCCAACAGGCAATGACGCCACAGTGAACGTTGCCGCGCCAGACGGCTAATTCACTTGGCGAGCCCATGCCGCCCCCCTGTTTCAGTGGTCGCCACAAGAGAGCTCTAAGACTCGGCGGTCATGGATTCTGCCCACATGGGTGGCTCATACTACCCTATATGATCCGAACCACCCCGCGAATAGATTTCAGCACATTTCAATGTCCTATAAGTTTCATTCCAAAAAAAAAAATTGAAAATATGAGATGCTGTGGTAATATACTGTATTATTGCAACGTAACCATACCGGCAATATTTAGTTGCGTACAATAGAAATCATATTTGGCTCACATAGGTATTAAATATGCCACGGAAGTCAAGGATTCGGTACCACGGCGTGTGTCCAGTCCATAAAAAAAAGTAACAAATATTATACAATGTACAAAATTAACAAAAAAATTGAACGTCAAAAATAATCTCATTAAAATTCATGAGGTGGTCATTAAAAGCGAACAACAAAATAATTATCTACTAAATTGAGTGCAAATAGAAACAGCTAGTATATAAAACGGCATTACATACAATTCATAATAACAATGAGCACTAAAACAATTGTACAAATAAGTTCACTCTATTTAAATAAGTATGCAACATAATTACACAAATACATACATAGGTATGAATGCAATTATTTAAAAATTAAATAATTATAGGTATAGTACTTCCTCTTTTATAACGAAATAAAAATACAATTCACCAACCGTCTGACCAGCGTGGTATATTAAGTCAATTTATTGTGGAAGAGATTCGAGACCAGAAAGTGGACGTTCATGAGCTCAAATTATGAATCATATAACAACCCTTTCTTTCTTTATATTGTGCTATGTGGTGGCGGCTACGAACACTACCAATATTTAGATTGCTCGCCGATTAAGGGCTTTACATCGACCAGGTGCAACGCCATCGGATGTCGTCTGGTCAACAATTAAATTCCAAAGGGGTGTTGACGTCAGGAAGGCGGACGGTTATGAAACAGCTGCCAAAAACTTTTGCAATATGTATGATGTGAGAGGAATACACATTGCGTCGACCTTAAGTAATTAGAATAAAAGCATCATCATCATTCTCCTACTCTTATCCCAATTACTTGGGGTCGATACAATATGTACTCTTCTTTCATAGTATATATATATTGTAAAAGTTATTGGCAATAGTTTTATGACCGACCGCCTGCCAGACGTCAACCATCCTTGGGAATGTAATCATTGACCAAACGGCATCAGATGGAGTTGGCCCAATTCGTTATAAGGCTCTTAGTCGTATTATAAGACATCCACGAGCAAAATAAGGGTTGGTAGTATTCGTAGCCGCTACCACACAGCACTAGAATAAAAGCATGATGATGACACAAATGAATGAAAGGCCATTGGATAAAGCAATGTTTCCTGTGTTTTCAATTGGATATAAATGATAGCAGAGCTCATCAATTAGGACTATGACCAGTGCTACGCCGATGTATAGTTACGACTGCTTTTAACATCAAAATCAATTAAAAATAGGAAATATAAAACAGAATATTATTACCATTCCTCTAGCTCTTGTTTTTTCATTGGATGCATCTGTAACTATGGCCATGCTGAGACTGACGTTGGCCTTGCTCAGCCCGCCTATAAAACGAGCAAGCACGAACACGCTGAATGTACTTGCACAACTCCATAGTGCATGGGACAGTGCTATACCTATCTGTAAAACATTACAAATATTTTAAAATAATATTTTCCATTTGGTGATGGAATCAAAATAGGTCCACCATCCCTTTTCTTACCTGTGGATATCATAAAAGGCGACTAAAGAATATAATATACATATAACATCTATGCAAGAGAAGGAAAACTTGAAATAAAACTTTATTACTGACACATCTGACCAACATGGTATAGTAGGTCAATTTCTCTCTTATTGTCCAGCAGTGATTATGTGAACTGAGATGATAAATGTAATAATAATTCTTACTAATATTATAAATGCGAAAGTAACTTTGTTTGTCTGTCGCTCCTTCACGCCAAAACTACTGAACCGATCTAAATGAAATTTGGTACACAGATACCCTAGAGCCTGACAAAAGACATAGGCTACTTTTTAATGCAAAAAAAGGGTTGTAAAGGAGGATGAAACGTTGTAAGGAATTATCGTCATTTTCAAAGCCATTCTGGCTTGAAACGAAAGCTTGAAACTTATTTTTGGGCTATTGATTAGATATATAAATAAATATGACATTAAAATTTCGTAAAAATATTACCCTTAAGGGGAAAATAAAAATAGGGCATGAAAATCTTCAGGATAGTAACCTTCTACGTAGGCGAAGCCGTGTGCGGCAGCTAGTCTGTCTATAAAATTCAATATGAATATTTACAAAATGCACATAATAATTGTAGAAAGAGTTATGTGTTCTCACATTAATAAATTATAGCTAACTTTAAGTTAGAGGATGTAACAGTGTTGCAATACATGCTTCCATATATTATGTACACAACAACACATTTTCTCTTACAACCTTGATATTATGTGAATGAGTATTTGCTTTAATTAAATATGGTGCAATTCTACATTAAATTTAAATGTAGATAATATTTTAATATTATTTACTCATAACGACCGAGAGAATTTGGACCGAGTTATGCCAAAATGAATCAACTGCATAAAATTTATTTCAAGAAAATGACATTTTAAGTAAGAATTGTAATTACTCATGGTTCAACTACTGTAGTTATTTATTGTTATTTCTTATGCAAAATGAAACCAAAAGTTTGGGTTTGTATTTGCTAAGACATAGTATATCAAATTCTCATCAGTTTGGTGTCAATAACTGTTTTTTGGATAAATTGTAAGTTGGTACATTTTGCCGGGCGGGCCACCGAAGACAAAGATCGGGTACCGGTGGCCCACTTACACGTGGAAGAGAGGTGCTTGCAGGGTGGGTTCTATAGGGTTGCGTGCCGCCTCTTCCGTCGCCCTGGACCGATCTGGCGGGGCGCGACCACATCCATAGTCCACCGCACGAAAAAAAAAAAGAGGTTGGTACATTTTAGCATAACTAGGTAATATTATCATTTTATAAAGATGTTGAAAAACGGGACCATAGTCACACACCTTTACATAACAAGAGTTTTGCAGAGATATTATGCATTTTCCATTAAGTTTTACATATCATCAGACCAGAATTTAAGCCTGGGATGTCAAAATGGATAGCGGCATGGTGGGCACTGTATCAGCAAGGCTACTATAATTAAGTTTATAAATGCTTTTAAAAATGATACTTATGCTTTTAAAAGTGAAAGTTGTTTTGCTTTAGTATATTTAAGTAAATATAGGCTATAACAAATTTATATAACACTTTTGCATAGAAATATAAATTAATATTATATTTAAGTAAAATAATATAAATGTTATATCTACATAGGTAATAGTCTAATTCTCATCTAAAGTAGGTTAATTTTATCTCTGATATATTTGGTATCTAAGATATATATTATCATATATCAATATTGATAGCATTAAGAGCAAGATAAAAATACTTTAGAATTATTAAAAAACTATGATATAAGTACACTACTCGATGATTCATGAAAAAAAAAATACTTTAAAACATTTAGATCTTATAAGCAGATCAATTTTTCTTTTAATTAAGACAGTCGAAATACTTAGGTAGGGATATAGAATTTGTAACCATAGGTATTATGTGATAATAACTTATTTAATAGACAGTTTGCTAAAACATTGCCTATACAAATCATACCTCTTTTTGTTACAATAAATTGTATTACAAAATTAAGGATGACAATTCAGCATGCTGAAAAAGAATTTGGATCTTGGCTGTATACGAAGAATATTCACACACAAATAGAGAGGGGAAGGAAATTAAAAATTTGTAAAAATTAGGTCACATAATATACTTATATTATGTATTTACATAAAATACCTCTTGTATTTTATCCAAAACATAAGATAAGATTAATTTAGTCCCATATCTACCTAAACAATACAGACACAATTTAAATATTTGAATAATTGGTGATTCTTTAGACTATTTATAAAGAGAATATTATTTTTTCTTTCTTTTCAGTTCATGCATGTTCCACTGCTGGGCAGTAATTACCTATACAGGAAGAAATTGACCTAATGCAATATACTGCTCAGGGGGCATAGTTGTGGCCATATAGTGGCTTGGTTTTATTTTGAGCTTTTTTTGTTCTGCAATGATAGTATCCTCTAGGGATCATTTAATTAATTCATATATAGGAAAATAATATATATAGATGGTGGTTTCTTCTATTTTCTACCACCATTGTGGATGTGTAAGATAAAATTAGTTATTTTTATGAAATTGCAAATATTATTCCAAAATAGTTAATATAACATTTTAGTTTATTCTTGTGATCTATTAAAGTGAACTATATGAAGTTTAATTTATATGTAATTAATTATAAAAAATACTTACTAAGCAAATTATAAGCAGTGGTTTCCTTCCATAAGCATCTGACAAACTTCCCACTATAGGACTTGTTAAAAATTGTAGAAAACTATACATAGATCCAAGTGCACCTCCAAATAAAACTGAAGCGAATTGATCAGGAGCCCCAGTAAATTTCTGGAAACTTTGTACTGCTCTTAACAATGAAGCGTATAAACTGTTTCCTTTGCCTTCTTCTCTGTTATAATAGTCTAGCAGCGTTGGCAAAAGCGGCAAAATCATTGTAAAAGCCAACAAATCAAGTAATAATGAAATAAACACTAAAGCTATGGTTTTCGTATTTTGGCTAGTATTCTCAAAACTTTTAACTTCATCGTATTTATTTTTATCTATTTTATCTTCTGCCGTTTTAATCCTCTTCCTGATGTCACCGTTTCCTTGTAGATCCTAAACAAATATAAACTTATAGTAATAAATTCGAATAAAACCTTAGATTAAAAGAAAAGCAAGAAAAACTAAAATTACCATTTCTACACCGTAAAAAAAATTAAACGATAAAAATATATTATCGAAAAACAACAATCCATTGAGAATAACTATAGCTGACTGCGGCGCAGAAACAATTTCCGAATAAACTTTCACTTTCTCGTCGTGAACTTTGTGGACTTAAATGAACTCGTTCATTATTACTAAACAAGCCTACGTACTAGCTTAATTTGAATATTTATTACTCGCAATGTTTCTATAATAACTATATCATATTCTGATAATATTTTCATTGAAATTATAAGTTTTTAAATTGTTAAGATTATCGCGGTAGGTTTATTCGAAGTTCTTTGACGTTTATTATACCGACCTGTGTCACAGCTTAAAAAATCTCTTTCAGGTATCCAATAGACAGTACGTACCATATATTTCTAAATTACATACATATACATATCATCACGCCATATCCCTTGCAGGGTAGGCAGAGAGAACAGAGTGCCAGAGAACTCTATCTCTGCATACTTCACTCGCTTCCTCAACATTCATAATTTTCTTCATACACGCTCGCCGGTTTCGGAGACTCTTGACTCCACCTTCCTTCAGTATATGACCGATCTGGTCTAGGTAGGTTAGTCTCGGTCTCCCTCGGTACCTACATCCTTCCACTTTCGCATTGTATATCTTCTTAACCAGGCGTTCGTTCGGCATTCTTTCCACATGTCCGAACCATCGGAGCATTCCCTTTCGCATCTTTACACCAATACTCTCTTTCATACATACTCGCTCTCTTACGTCGTCGTTACGAATGCGGTCGGTCAGCCTAACTCCACAGATTTTCCGCAGAGATCGCATTTCGACCGCATTAATTTTACTATCATACTCTTTTCTGCATACCCAACTCTCGCTTCCATACAGTAATGTTGGGACAAGCACTGCGTTATGTAAATTTTTGCTAGTTGCTACACGTGCCTTCTGGCTGAGGTGGTGGCTGCCGAGAAGTTGTCCCAACGCTCCGTTCACTCTATTTCCCGCATTCACTCTTCGCTCTATATCAGTGGTGTACCTTCCATCTCGGCTAAATCCACATCCAAGATATACAAATTCATCCACTTGCTCTAGTACATCATTACCTATTGTTACTCTTGCATCTGTTCTGGTTTTATCTCTTTCAAAGAACATTATTTTGGTTTTGCTCACATTCACGCGTAGACCCCTTTTCTTACAATCTTCTGTCATTGTGTCGACTAGGGTCTGCAGGTCATATTTCTAAATTATACAGAATTATGTGCACACATAAGTACACACATAAGTGAATATAATTGTAAACTATTAAACTAACTATCGCTTGCACAACGATGTAGGGAAATATCGTGAGGGTCTTTCCTAGCAATGTTTTCCTTTACGTATCAAAGAATTCTAAGAAAATGTTCACGAAGGTACGTATAGTTCGGGCTCCGAAAAGACCATTAGGCAGTGAATTTCAGTGCCAATTTTTATAATCATTTCGATTTTTGCAGTGATAACTTTTTTGGGAGGGTAAACAGCTTCGTTACGTAACGCATAACGGCCCAGTTTGTCTGGCGTTCCTTTATCTCACGCATACGGCAGTCGTAGGAAAACTCTTCCTCTCGCACTCTAACCCACAACGCTAGCCGTAATAACATGTGATGGTATACGATTTTATTAACAAATAACCTTTCCTTATATTATCATATTAATATACATAAAATTTAAGTACTAACCTAAGCTTTTCTCAAGTCAAACATTTCAATATTAAATAGAGGTATTACAATTTCAATATTAAATAAACTTAGTTGAGGAACTAAGTTTAAGTTATCACTTCTGTTGGGCGTCCCAACCGTACAAGTTTTCTTTCTTTATAGACTTTTTTATGGATGTAAATTTTCAATAGTTCCACAGTCATTGCAGTTTGGAGATGGGATTGCTTTCATCAAATCTATGATAACCATTAAAGATAGTTTATATCCACAAATATCGTGACATCTGAACTAATCCTAGAGTATCGTCATTTTGAGTTGCAGGCAGTCGTGTGGAATAAAATTAATTATGTGCCGAAATATACTCGAAAGCAAACCTAGCTTCGCGCGATAAGCAAGGGAACTGACAGCCCAACTTTCTACCTGGGCTTGGGCGTTTTCATTGGTTGGCAGCGGCCTAGCTGCACCCCTAGTATTGCAAAGGTCCATGGATAGCAGCAACACTTACCATCTGATATGCTGCTTGTTCGTTTGCTACCATATGCAATAAAAAATAATAATAATACGATTAGGCTAAGAGTTTAGATAGGTATTGTTCACGATAAAAAATGATAAATATTCGAAGTATATTGTTTTAAAACGATTTAAAACCCTATTGACTATATTCTGTATAATAGTCAATTTTGGAAATTAATGTGCCCAAGAACGCAACGAGTGCTTAATCATCTATAAACGTAGTGGGTGCGTTATTTTACAGGTTTGGGTAGATTGCTTGGTCGCCATGGTCACTGTAACTTCATAATCCGATCGCGTTTACCTGGTTTCGTGTCAAAACAACGAGGCTAAGCATGCGACAACGCATTCCAGCGAGGTTCGGAATCTAGTCGAACGTGTTGTAACTATCATCATATTCCATTTTCATACAAGAGGGCGCCAGGTTACTGATTGCACCCAGGCGCTACATGGGCTAGAGCCGCCCCTGATCCACTATGATCTAATAGTGGATTGCGTTGTTACAAACCACAGAAGAGGCTGCTGCGTCTGAGTTCTTTCGCACATGAAGTTGGCTAGCAAGCCGTACTAGATTGGAACTGCCTAAATTGGCCGGCAGCATTCGTACAATTTGTACATTCCCAGCTTTACGTAAATTGGCAGGTGAAACTCGAAAACGGGATTTAGGAGGGTGCGTGTCATATCAACGTTAGCAATGGTTCAGAGCGCACAAATAATAAAGCTATATTAACTAAAGTGCGTATGCCCTCGTAGTTATACCACAATCAAGAGATATACCCAGGTACTTTATCACTTTCATCCAGATTATCTCTTGATTGTGAAATTTCAAGGGGAAGGAAGCGTTCTCATATTGATTTTATTAAAGACTATCGCCTAAGTTTTGTCCACATTCCCTGACAGTCACCACTTAGCAAGCCACTGTCAAAGATCTAATTGCCTTTATTATTTAATTGGGGCGTATTTGGTTGGAATGCTAGTAGATATGTACTTCGTTTCATCAGTGAACAGTGAAGGATCAGTGACTGAATATATTGAGATATCGTTAGTGAAATGGGCGTATAAGATTGGCGATAGTCAGCTACCCTGGGGAACACCTGCTGATATGGGGCGGAGATAGGTGGTCGCACACTCCACCGTGACTATAATGGTCTAGCATTCCAAATAGAAGGACCTTCACAATGCGACAGGGTGTCGATGTTAATGAAATCTTGAACAGGAAATCGGCATGCCATACTCGATCAAAGGCTTTGTCCATGACGAGAAGTGCTGTAACGGCTTGCTTGCGCTTGTTGTGGCCCGCCATAAACCAATGCAGTACTATCGACAGTTGAAGTGTCGTATTTTGTTCCCTTTGGAACTCGAATTCCTCTGATCTGAGAGCGAGGTGTGGCAGCAAATGTTGTAAACAAGAGTTTTTCGAACACCTTCGAGATAGTCGGCAGGAGCGTGATGCGCTCTTCCTTGATTAGGGGAACATAATTATGCGGCTTAGCTTCCAGGTATTAGGGCATACTCCAATGCGTAATACATCATTAAATAGGCATGCTAAAGCCCCCATAAAGTCACGTGGCAGCTGGCGCCGCGCTAAGTTAGTGTTTCTATCCATCTGCAAGAGGAGGATCTTCAGAGGGAGCTTTTGAAAAATCGGGCGCACGACCATTCAATCTTAGTTAGTAGCTATTGGCTCGGTGAAATAGTCTCGAACCTGTTACTGGACTGTTACGACATGCTCCATATCCGTATTGAAGCGATGGACTACTGTATGAGTTTTTATGCTGTGGTATACAATTACATTGTTTTTTTTTTGTTTTGTTAATTCGTTTCAAAAGGCAAAAAAACAAAACTTATACAGCCAAGTTTTTGAAATATTTATTAGAAATTATCAGTTTCTTTACATCTTGATGCAAATAACTACTGCTTTGTGCCAAATTTTTATTACTTATAAATCATATATTTATATCATATTTTTATAAATCAGCACTTCATTTAAAGTTATTGACCATCAGTGAATTAGACCATCACTCTCAACCCTCAATAGGTCTACGGCTACCTTTTGGAAATTTAGGACAAATATATATGTAATGCTAGGGCCGCACCTGCGTGTATCGTCCCGAAGTAATGTGTGGCGAAGCTTCGTACGTTTTGTACACTAGAAAGTTATCGCGATAAAACTGTAATCACGAATTACTTTACTATTACAGCTATATTATGCTAATGGTTACATAATGATTTTTCTGGATCCCCTCATGGGTTCCGCCTCATAATGGTGTAAAAATTCTAACACCATTTCATCACTCCACTCCATGTTTATTGATTAACTGGAGATCCTCGAACGCGCCTAAACACATCGAAAATTTCCGCCGAAATGAAAAACGCTAGTCTGACCACACCAGAGTGCCATATATTCGCGCGCTAAAACCCGACGATACAAGACGAGACGAAATAAGACGATACCGTGACCGACCGGTCACATCTGCGTGTATCGTCTCATTGCACGAAGCTTCGTGACGATACACGCAGGTGCGGCTCTAGCATAAAACACTGTGATCGTTTTCAGTACATAGCAGCACTTTCTCCGCATCACAGTCTATAAAAAATATAATATAATTATATTATCAATAGGATATTGGATGCTTTGAGGTAGCGGCTACGAATACTACAATCCCTTACTTGTTCGTGGATGTTGTAAAAGACGACTAAAATCTTTAATATGACGACTGGGCCAACTCCACCTGATGCTGTTTGGTCAACAATTAGGTATATTCCCAAGAAAGAGTGACGTCAGGCAGGCGGCTGGCCATAAAGCTATTGCCAATAACTTTTGCAATAAGTATGCTTACTATTGCGTTGATCCCAAGTAATTGGGATAAGAGTAGGAGAATGATGATGATTATCAATGGGATACTGGCGTATATTGTACCTATATTTAAAAAAAATATCTCTGAATCTAAACTTCGGAACATCCATATATTTGTTCAGATTAGATACTATCTGGATAGTCACAGGGAATATAATTGATCCAGTGAAAAGATAAGCCTTTTATGGTAAAAATGAGATACCTCAAAAAGTTTTGTGTTCGGCATTATATGGGCATTATTAAGGCTTGCAGCACTGCGAAAGACGCCATTTTGCGAAGACATCTTGATTTGCTGCGGCTTGTATAAACGGAAAGAATAAGCCACTGAAATAACCCAATTTATCACATTTATAATAAAAGGAAATAACATTAAGAAAATGGGGGAAGATAAAGGTAGTTGCTGTAATTTACGTTTAATTCAGTTACATTTTATAAAAGCGTTTGTTTTATAGCCTCCAACAATTTTCAGATCG
This sequence comes from Lymantria monacha, assembly GCA_905163515.2. Lineage (NCBI taxonomy): Eukaryota > Metazoa > Arthropoda > Insecta > Lepidoptera > Erebidae > Lymantria > Lymantria monacha. Next base: position 11,764,479 of record LR991092.1, on the reverse strand, counting down.
CCGTCGCAGATCTCGTTCTAGAGAAAGACGACGTACCAGATCTCGTTCTAGGGAACGCCGTGAAAAGAGAAGAAGTAGGTCTAGATCTCCAAACAAGCGTTCCCGTAGACGCAAGCCCTCTTTATATTGGGATGTTCCTCCGCCGGGTTTTGAGCACATCACGCCATTACAATATAAAGCGATGCAGGCTGCCGGACAAATACCAGCTAATATTGTAGCAGATACACCACAAGCAGCAGTACCAGTTGTTGGATCTACCATTACTCGTCAAGCCCGAAGGTTGTATGTAGGAAACATACCTTTTGGAGTTACTGAGGAGGAAACTATGGAGTTCTTCAACCAACAAATGCATCTTTCTGGATTAGCACAAGCGGCAGGCAATCCTGTTCTTGCGTGCCAAATTAATTTGGACAAAAATTTTGCATTCCTTGAATTTAGATCTATAGATGAGACCACACAAGCAATGGCTTTTGATGGTATCAATTTCAAGGGGCAAAGTTTGAAGATTCGACGGCCACATGACTACCAACCAATGCCAGGCACTGAAAATCCAGCAATTAATGTGCCAGGTTAGTTGTACATTGTCTAAATTTATGTAGCTTCCACTAATTACAGTTTCAGAGAAAGATTAAACAGGCTATGTATATACTTAACTAATGAATCTATTTTTTTATTGCTAATGGCGGCAAACAAGCAAGCAGCACACCAGATGGTAAATGTGACTGCCACACATAGACCTTTGCAATACCAAGAGTAAGCTAATAGCTAACCAATACAATCACCAAACCCACCCAGTTTGGCTTCCAGTATTTCATGGGTTTGGGGATGTCCATTAATCACGTGATCTTTTTTTTTAGCGTTTTTTAACCCCCCCTCCCCCTTGGTGATACGTGGTGAGGTTTAAGACTATGAAGGTTTAGGACTTGGTGATTATTGTCAAACGCCTCCCCCCCTCCTTTCAAACCTCACGTGATTAATGGACGGCCCCTTTGATATCTTCAAACCTGTAAATTCATTCCGCAACTATGAAGATTAAAGTATTTCAAATGTTAGGATGGTAACAAAAATTCATAAATTGAAAGTATTGTTGTTTTCATAGATTAATGATTTTATTAATTTGTTTATATTGCCTTATTGTATTGGCTGTTTTGGAATCACACTAAATAGATCTGAATTTCATATCTCATTATTTATTAGGTACTTATTATGTTTTTTTATTTAAATAAGCCTGACTTAACCAATATTGCAAATGACTCTTTTTTATTGAGCACAAAAAAAAAATGAAAATTGTGACTTATATTTAATGTGATATGAATAGTTATTAATAATTACTGTAAAGTAAATATAAAATATTATCCGTGTGGTGACCGAGTAAGAATACTATTCACCACCCCATATCTTACCTGTGGGTGATTGTACGGGACGACTAAGGGATATAAAGCGCATATATAATATATAAATATATGCAAGAGAAGGAAAACTCGGAACAAAACCCTATACCAATACGTCTGACCAGCCTGGTATAGTAGGTTAATTTACCTTCCATTATGGAGGAGGCCCGAGCCTAATAATGGGACATTTATGGGCTGTGATGATGATGATGAAATATAATGGCTTGGAATTGTAATATAAACCCCCTTAATTGAGGTAGTCATATATATTGATAAGAATCAGGTGTATAGACACCACTCTCCTGAGGAGTTTGTAACACTAACTGTAATCGCTCATATTATTTGCTAAGTATATTGAGCATAGCATTATTTCCCTTAGGTATGCTATGTCTGACAGTTGTCTTCATTGGCCTGATGAATCACAGAATAGTCAAATTTCAACCAATTGCACAGATAGTGTAGTGGTTAAGATGTTGACTTGATATAACTAGCTTTTGGGGTTTGATCCCGTGCAAGACAATACTTTGTACAATCCATAAAGTGTTGTTCTACATCTAGTTGTTTAATTGTATACTTGCAAGTCCCCTTTAATACAAGGATTAGCTATTTAGTATATATTAAGATTTTTGTAGGTGTTATTAGTGTGTAAAAGTCAGTATTTAAAACTAAATTTATTTAATTTTAGCTGGTGTAATAAGCACTGTAGTACCAGACTCACCACACAAAATATTTATTGGCGGTTTGCCCAATTACTTAAATGAAGATCAAGTAAGTTGTTTCTTAATTATAATGATATTTAATATAATTATATTATGTGATACATTGATTTGTTGTATACATAAAATTAGTAAAGAACTTGGTACATATATTATTTAAATTATGCAGACCAATGTTTCACAGTTTATTATTGCTTGTAAGCAAGAAGGCTGATATTTATAAATACTGTATTATGATTGTGTTGTTTATGTCAAAGAGAATTTGATGTTGTACTCACTGTAAAATGCTTTACATATCAGAATAATATATAGACTAATTAATGGAGTATACCATTCTAACTATGAAGTAACTCAGTAAAAAAAAAAAATAACAATCTGACACAGACAACCATATCTGTTGCCATTGTAACTGCTGTCATGATTATAAAAAGTACTATGAATTCAACTGGTAGTTTCTTAAAGACTTGATTTGTATAAAACTGTTTCAAATGTTTCTATAGTTATAATATTTAGAGCTTTTATTAGTATTTATATTTGTCAGCCTTTAACTTTGAATCTTGTAACAAATAAAGTAATTTATATACTTAACAAAATAATCATTTCAAATTTCGAGAAATTATATCAGATTTTGTATATTCATATCATAAAAAGTAAATAATTGATTCTACAAAATTATGTTTTGCAGGTCCATAGTGCAACTACCTATGTATTCTTACACACATGTCTAGGATTTCATGATTTCTCTTATAGATACTCTTTCTTTTTAGCTCTCTCCAAACATACATTATGTTTTAGCTATTTAGGTATTTTTAACATGAAGCATGGTTATTGATATTAATCACTTTGGTGTTCTGAACAATCAAAACATGTAAGTCATTCATAAAAAATAATTTTGTGCAAGTGAGTCACAGTTTAATCACACACATGTCAGGTTCCCATTAGCTAGCATTATTTGCCGCAGCCATTTCAGGGAGAGATTCAACAGTTGACAGGGCTATGGTGCAGCCATCAGACAGCCGCGTTCTGTTTTGGTCCGTTTCAGGTATTTTACAGGTACCGTAGCGGGGATGAGCGTGCGCTCCACGCTCTAATTATTTTGAAACAACTCACTGATATAGTTTGCTTTCTGCCCCTCCCTAGCTTAGATTTGGCACATTCGCGGCCCGCGTGTCACTGTTGTCTCTCATTCTCACCCATACGTCTTGTACTTGAATGAGACGTCGGCAGTTCAAGGCAAGTCTCTTCCATTCACATCTGATTCTAACATGCGGCTAGACACAGGTCAGATAACATTAATTTTGTATGTTTGCTGCAGTTTAACTAAGCAAATGTAAAGGGAACACTAAAAGTTGTGTGTAATGAATAAAAACATAATAGTGATATTATTATATATGTACCTTATCATTAATATTCAGTGTCAATCCAATTTACCCCCAAAAACTCACCGTATTGATTATGTTATGTGCGTGACAGGTAAAAGAATTGCTGATGTCTTTTGGACAACTTCGGGCATTCAATTTAGTAAAGGATTCATCAACAGGGCTGAGCAAAGGTTATGCGTTTGCGGAATATGTTGACATTTCTATGACTGATCAGGTAATAATTTTTTATATTATTTAAATTTTATTGTAAGATTTATAAAAACCCGATTACGAGCGAAAAATTATTGTCACAAGTGGGATTTGAACCCACATCTATTGGAAATACGTTCCAATCGTGCTGCCACTTACACCACCGTGAACTATTGTGGAACATTCAATTCTCGAGAATTCGAGTATTAAATGTCCTATAATAGAAAATGGGGGAATGAATTTCCAATAGGTGTGAATCCCACTTGTGACAATCATTTTTCGCTTGTAATCGGGTTTTTATAAATAATCAAGCATATTCAATGATAAATTTCAGTAATTTTATTGTAAGATGTTAATAAGTTTGTGTAAATACTCGCTTTTGTTAACAGGCTATAGCAGGTCTAAATGGTATGCAACTGGGTGACAAGAAACTTATTGTACAACGAGCCAGTATTGGAGCGAAGAATTCTACATTAGGTATGATATTCTGTACGTAGTCTATTCAAATTACTACCAATTGGGGGGATCGGAATGGCTTTTTTTTTTAAAAGAAATTCGCTAATGTTTTGCTTGTATTAATTTTTTGTTGCTGGTGGAGCGTACATAAAATTTGCGTGCATGTATTACGAGCCCGCTGAGTTTCTTGCCTCATCATCTCACCGGCCGGCTTACGATCCTTTCATAGATTATTAGATTTTGTTTAAAATTAATTTCAAACCAAATGCAAAAAGTGACAATATGTAAATGCCCTTATTGGGCTTATATCATCATCATCTCAGGTCATATATGTCCCGCTGTTGAGCTCGAGCCTCCTCCGTAATGGGAGGGAAATTGACCTGCTATACCACGCTGGTCAGACATTGATATAGGGTTTTGTTCCAAATTTTCCTTCTTTTGCATAGATGTTACATGCGTTTTATATCCCTTAGTCGTCTATTACGATCACCCACGGGTAAGGTGTCATCCATTAATCACGTGAGGTTTGTAAGGGGAGGAGGGTTTAGACAAAAATCACGAAATATCACACACTGATATCGTACTACACTCACCCTGAGTGTAGTACGATATCAGTGTGCTGAGTGTCAGTTTTGTCGTTAACATGATGCGTTCTACAGCGAGCGCGTAACCTTGTCATTTGTATGAAGAAATGTACAGCGCCACTAGCGGCGCGTTTTTGAAACTACATTTCTTCATACAAATGACATGCTTACGCGCTCGCTGTAGAACGCGTCATGTTAACGACAAAACTCACACTCAACACACAGGTGTATTTATTTTTTCGTCTAACGCGTGATTTCTAAACCGAAAAGTGACTTTGACTTGCTGTTGCCAGGCAACGAACGAAGTCCTAACGAGCCGCCGACGACCGCTTGGCTCGGCACGCTGGTCGCCAGTTATTCTGTTGTTTTGGCGCCGAATTCATATGCGTAAACCGTTAACCTCGTACGTTTTGCATTAAAACAATGTTTAAAGTAGGTGATCTGTATAAAGTCCTTTTTGCAAAGTATAAAAAAGGAAAACCAAGAATATAAAGAGTTGGCTAGTTCTTTGTAGGTACTAAAAATTCACGTGATGTTTTCATAATGTTTAACCTCACCGCATATCTCCAAGCGGGTTAAAAATGGTAAAAAAAAAGATCACGTGATTAATAATATGAATAAGGGCCGTCCCCTAAGATAGGGGGTGCTGAATTGTATTCTTGCTCCGTCACCACACGGATAATATATAATGGACTTATATATAGTAAAGGATTTCGTTAGCAGTCGGCTTGACGAGCATAGTTGGTGTTATAATTTTCCTAAGAATGAGAAACTGCTGCAACTCATCTGCTGGTGATTCGTCAACCAGTTTTATAAGTTAGGCATATTATACTTTTGTGTCCTTATTTCGTCACACACTAGGATAAAAATTGATCAATTATAATGTTATAATTGGTATCTGTTTTATCTCGGCCTCTCTATTTTTACAGTGATGTTGTCTGCTTATAATCTTGGTTGTCTTTTACGACATCCGTACGGGAAAAAGGGATAGTAAATGGTATCCAATTCCATATTGACCAATGTGCTATTAAATGTATACAGCTGTGAATTCCAGAATTTCTACTTATTTTTTATAAGTTCATTAAAAATTATTATAATTTACTCTAAACAGATATGTTTTATTGTAGCAATGACCGGTGCAGCTCCTGTACAGTTACAAGTAGCTGGGTTGACACTGGCTGGAGCTGGTCCGGCCACAGAAGTTCTCTGTTTGCTCAACATGGTCACACCTGATGAGTTACGTGATGAGGAGGAGTATGAAGACATACTTGAGGACATTAAGTGAGTATTTGATTTCACTGTTATTTACCCAATGACAATAAGAACCTTTTGAATGCAACAATTGCAAATGTAAAGTTTTCTTTATGTGTACACACTAACATGTGTCAAATTTCATCTTGTACGAAATAAAATCTTATTATACATATGAGAAGATTCCTCCATAGTGTGCATTTCGATTTAGACCGTTTTAGAAGTAGTTATAGACAATGTTTCTTTTTCAGAAGTATTGCTCGTAAAACATACATGTTAGACATTTTTTGACGATAATCAATTATTGAATAAAGAGATTCCAGTAGATTTATGTAGGTACTAGTTACAAAAATAAAGCGGAAAAAAAAACAAAATCCAAATTTTTAGGTTAATTTCAACAGGCTGTAACTCCGAAGAAAATGGTCGTAATTTAAAAAAACGCCAAATTGTAGCTTTAAGTGTCTAGTTTTTGAATCGGAGTTTTAACCGAAAATACATTTTTTTATTGGAAAAATGGATAAGAATGAATAAAATTGTTCAAATTTGCGGATTTTTGGCGAAAACTATAATTTTGAAGATTTTGGGGTACTAAGAAAAAAAATTTGAGCCGTCATGGGACGCCTGGCAGATGTGAAACATCGTGTGTGTACAAGTAATATGCATAAAGGATAATATTATTACAGGAATTAAATATAACCTAATGAAAAAATTAAGTACAGGCAGTCCTCGACTTACGTCGTTTCGATTTACGTCGATTCAAGTTACGTCGAACAATGTTTTGACACTATTCCTCAAGCATACGTCACTTGTTTCGATTTCCGGCATAGGAGAATTCACTTGTCACGAGGTCTAAGTCCGTGGGGCTGACGGGGCGCGGTGTCGGCGTGCGGAGATTACCCCGCACATGCTGCTGATTTTATTTAGTTACTTTAGGGACAACGGACAATCAAGACGTAATACATTAGATTTTTTTTTGAGTTTTCCTGGAATATTAAAGGAAATTATCGAAAGTGGAGACTATTCGCCTAAACAAATTTTTAACGTGGACGAAACTATAGTATATATATATAATTATTTTAAGAACTTACTTTTGATAATAAAGTACATATGTACCTATATACCTTGGTTATAAAGGCAGTTTTTCTTTTCAATTTTGAGTCCGTGTAGAACCTAACCCTTGAATTTTACATGTAAACATATAAAAAAATAAGTCTCAACTTACGTCGTTTCGATTTACGTCGCGTATTTCGAGAACGTAACATGCCGTAAGTATGAGGACTGCCTGTATTACGAATTTCTTACAGAAAATGGTAACTTTATTTAATAAACATTTATTTACATGTGATATAAAAAAATTAAAATATAAATGTTTCACATCAAAATTAAATAAAACGCAGGTTATGTGTACCGTAGTAAACAACAACGTCGAACTGAGTGAGAAGCCACACCGTACACTACATATAAAATATATATATACAGGGTGTCCCAAAATTCAACGATAAGCTGGCACCAGCAGGTGGACCTACATATGACTACTCGAGAACAGAAAAGAAAAAAATTCTACCTTGATTTTTCTTTTCATTACGACAAAAAAACCAAAATCTTTAAAAATGGACATCCTTTATTATATCATTAAGTGCTATTGCTACAGTTTTACAAGTAATTCTGTGATTTTTTTTGTATTGGCAAGGTAAGTAGCACTACTATCGATCACAACCATTAAAAATTCCAGAATATCTATAGTTTTTACACAAAAATCAATCAAAACTATGTTTTTTTCATAAATTATGTAAGATTTTGACTTTCAGCTCACTTTCACTCATCATAGTGAAAAAAAAAAGTATGGACACTACTGTGGCAAATAGTATTAAAAATTGGCGCATCTAACTACAATTCTAAAATGGTATAACATTCTAGACAAACTAGCCACAAAAATATACTTAGGTGTACTATTTCAAAATAACAACCATATTTCGAAAATTGTTAGTGTTGATAGTAATCACTTTTACTATGTAGCCAAAATGTTTTTGTAGCAAGTTCTCAGAATTTTAATGAGACATGTGCGTAGTCCATAAGATAAAATAAGTTAGACAGAGACAGAGAGATTATACGTTAGAGGGAGATAGATAGATGCTAATTGTTTAGTAACATTAATGCAGGTGGAGAAGTAATTAATGTCCTCAGCAGCACAGCAAGTCAGTATGCTCTACTTCTTTGTTTACTGCACACCGTTCTGTTTTAATTAAAGTGGCTCTGGTACTGACGACTTTTGGATTGAATTAAGTGACCTGGAAATTGACCTGACTTGGCATTATTTTAGACTGTGATTTTGTGTTTTTTTTTAAAGAAGTTTTGCCTTATTTTCAAGTGTTTAGCATTCATCATGCCGCTACCATACACAGCGTTAGAATACGCTAATATGCACCTAATTTAAGGAGAATGCCGATGCAATGCCAACGCTGCTAGCAGATTATATCGAGCAAGGTACCCTAATCTTCAAAGGTATCCGGATTATCGCGTATTTATTAACGTGTATCAAGCTTTTTCGGAGGATCGTATACCATCTGACAGGCGAAACGCTGGAAAACCTAGATCGGAACACGATGAAGAAGTTCTCACTGAAATAGAAAACGATTCAACTACCTTTGTACGTGCTGTACAAGCAGCAACGGGAATCCCAAAAAGTACTGCACATAGAATTTTAAAACGTCACGTCGTCGTGATGAAACAACCTGCAAGAAAGATGGATATTTAAATCTTCACAATCTTCATAGCTGGAACAATGAAAATCTGCACCTGGTGAGAGAAGACAATCCCAATACCAATTTAAGGTTAACCTATGGACTGGCATAATAAATGGCAAAGTGATAGGGCCCTTTGAGTTACAAGGAAACATAGATGGCAATAGTTATTTAAACTTCTTACAAAATGAGTTGCCAGGATTATTAGAAGATGTGCCCTTAAGTGATTTGCAAACCATGTGGTTTCAAAACGATGGTTGCCCAGCTCACTATGCCCGTCCTGTGCGAGAGTACTTAGACCAAGAGTACCCAGGGCGTTGGATCGGTCGACTTGGTCCTATCTTGTGGCCACCCCGTTCACCCGATCTAAATCCCCTGGACTTTTTCTATTGGGGTTGTCTAAAGGACAGAGTCTACACAAAACCGATTGCAAACTTGGACGAGCTTCGCCATAAAATAATTCAGACTGTGGATCTACGGACTACGCACATGTCTCATTCAAATTCTGGGAACTTGCTACAAAAACATTTTGGCTACTTACTAAAAGTGATTACTATCAACACTAACAATTTTCGAAATATGGTTGTTATTTTGAAATAGTACACCTAAGTATATTTTTGTAGCTAGTTTGCCTTGAATGTTATACCATTTTAGAATTGTAGTTAGTTGCGCCAATTTTTAATACTATTTGCCACAGTAGTGTCCATACTTTTTTTTTTCACTATGATGAGTGAAAGTGAGCTGAAAGTCAAAATCTTACATAATTTATGAAAAAAACATAGTTTTGATTGATTTTTGTGTAAAAACTATAGATATTCTGGAATTTTTAATGGCTGTGATCGATAGTAGTGCTACTTACCTTGCCAATACAAAAAAAATCACAGAATTACTTGTAAAACTGTAGCAATAGCACTTAATAATATAATAAAAGATGTCCATTTTTAAAGATTTTGGTTTTTTTGTCGTAATGAAAAAAAAAATCAAGGTAGAATTTTTTTCTTTTCTGTTCTCGAGTAGTCATATGTAGGTCCACCTGCTGGTGCCAGCTTATCGTTGAATTTTGGGACACCCTGTATATATGTATACCTCAGTATAGCGTGGCGAGCCGTCGCCACACCGTACACTCTACTACACATAAAATATATATATGTATACCTTAGTATAGCGTGGCGACCCGTCGCCACGCCAACAATTCGGTTTACAAGTGAGCCTATAGATGTTTCACATCAAAAAATCGCAGTGCTTTGGAATTTTTAAAGTTTCCTAGGGATCTTATGATTGAAAAATTATCGACGATAATATATCCTTTTTTCATATCCAGTTATTTATTCAAATATCCTTAAATAGCTGTTTCTTTATTACTTTTTCAATCGAAATTATCGCTTCAAAACTAAACTTTTTCATGAAAATCTATAGTTAGAATCTTATAAAGGACGATTTGCAGTTTCAATAAGCATTGTTTCATTCACTATGCGACCGTTATTTCTGGAGTTATTGATTATCAAAGTAAAAAAGGGTTTTTGTGTTTTGATCAACGATATCTCCACTACAAATTATAGTAATGATAGATCTCTACCAAATTGAAGAGTTAAATTTCAATATAATAACATAATTGTTTTAGAATTTTTTGCCTTAGCTTATAAGTTTTCTTGCACATTACAAACACATCTTCATTATTATTATATTTTTTTTTCATAGGGAGGAATGCAACAAATATGGCTGTGTTCGCAGTATAGAGATTCCAAGGCCTATTGAAGGAGTCGAAGTACCAGGTTGTGGAAAGGTAAATATTAAATCTTTATATAAAATATACTATAACATGCCATGAATGTAGAAGAGACAAATCGGTACTTGTTCCTTCTTGCTCGATATGTAGCTAATAAATCATTAACAGCACTCATAGCTAAATGGTTGCCCATAACAAGCATTTGCATCATCGTCGTCTCAGCTCACATATGTCCCACTGTTGGACTCGAGCCTCCTCCATAATGGGAGGGAAAATTACCTGCTATACCACGCCGGTCAAGCGTGTTGGTATAGGGTTTTGTTTCGAGTTTTCCATCTCTCGCATAGATGTTATATGCGTTTATATCCCTTAGTCGTCTCTTACTATCACCCACGGGTAAGACAGGGGGGTGGTGAATTGTATTCTTATCCGTCACCACGGAAAATTTGCATGGTTGTTATAAATTTATTAAAAGAAAAGTCTAAGAAATATTACTTAAAATCCTCCACGGGGTTGATTTTCTTACAGTATGAAGCTTTAAAATAAGGGTTGATATTTCGTTGATGCCATCACACATTACCCGAAATGTACATATATTCATATTCCGTCATCACGCTGGGTATTTCATTATCACACCAGCATATTTGTTATAGAATAATATTAAACCAACTCCTTGTTTCTAGGTATTTGTGGAGTTCAACAGTATTGCAGATTGTCAAAAGGCACAACAAACTCTCACCGGTCGCAAGTTCAGCAATCGTGTCGTCGTCACTTCATACTTTGATCCAGATAAATATCATCGCAGAGAATTCTAATTGTACACTATTTTTCTTCCAAATTCCATTGTCTAATAAAATCGTTTAATGACATGTGCATTCGATAATGAATTTCATTAATATATACATTCAACTCGTATGTATAATTAATAATAAAATTAATTGATATATCTAATTATATTTTATTTTAAACCATTAAAATAAACATTTTAATCAATATAGATAAGAAACTTAACCTAACATTTTGCTTCGGATACTCAAATAGTTACTGTCAAAAAAGTTTACATAATATTTAGTTCTTCCTCGTTTTTTCGTATTTTGTCAATTTCGAATTCGTATATGCTGATTTTTTGATTGTATTCAAAAATATAATTTAAATTTAAATACTTAGATGAAAAATTATCACTAAAACTATAAATTAATAAACATGAATCAAACTTCTTGTTGCATTGCTGGTTGATAAGTGTTTAGCGATCCTGATTCGGATGAAAGCACTAATTTTCTCATGACGATATAAAGTATTCCACCAACAAGCAACATGCTAATGCCGGCCAACAAGCTTATCGCCCAAGCAGGTACTGCGTTGCCACCTATAATATAATATTAGTTTTACGTAAATATATTTCGTAAGCACCGTATAGTGACGAAGTAAGAATACAATTTAATACTTCTATCTTTCTGCTACTTACTGTATAAGATGTCTAAGAAATAATACCCAGAAACATTATTGCAAGAAATCATCATCATCTCAACTCATACACGTCCCACTGTTGAGCTCGAGGCTCTCTAAACGGGAGGGGATGACCTACTATACCACGCTGGTCAGACGTGTTGAAACCAAGTTTTCCTTCTCTTGCATAGATGTTATATGCGTTTTGTATCATGTAGTCGTCTCTTACGATCACCCACGGGTAAGAGACGGAGGTGAATTGTATTCTTACTCCGTCACCACACGGAAAATTGCAAGAAAATGAAGCCTTAAAAGTACTAACCCTTCTTTCTCGAGGGCATGGCAAAGTTCGACTAATAGACATATCATTTAACAGAATGAACACTGGAATACAATCCCAAAACAATCCGTGTCACTAGCGAGATCCGGTAGGTGAATTTTCTCCTTATTTTGAAGGAGGCACGAGCCTAGCAGTAGGACTTATATGAGCTGAGATGAAACACTACTAAACTCATCTGACTAGCGTGTTTACATTGAGCCAGTTTAGTTTTGTTTCTAAACCCATTTCTGGTGGAGATCAGTACTCGTGTTGGCACTCCTGTGCGGAGACAAATTGTAACCCACCAATGAAAAAATATATTGGTAGGTATAAAGATTTCTCTCGACTAATCTACTCTCCAAAAAGCAACATTGATGGATATGCATTATGATGTCTTGGTGATATCTAGTTGTTCTCTATGATACATTACATGATAGGAAGGTTGAGCTAGGCTGCAGTTAACTGGCTGGCAACCATTAAATGGTGAATGAACCGTCAATAGCAGATTCAGAGAGTATCAGGACATTAAATTTGGTTTGATTACTCGTTTGCTACTGCTCGCAATTGTTACTTCAATAATGTATCTCCCGCATATAAGGGGACGCACTGTGACGGAAACAGAAGTTGAATGTTCACTAATGCCATAAAAATAAACAAGTGGATTATATTCAAACCGAGCCTCTTCCACTGGATGTGATTTTATAGACGCCTGCGCCTTGCGAAATACAAATTAGATTTTCAACGACATTGTTCATTTGTATCTAATGATGATTTTACTATACATGGCAATTTTGACTCCATTGTTATTAAAATAAATGATAATTTATACTTACGGTAATAGGTTCTGGTCATAACACGTCTACCTCGCAAAATTTTACGCCTAGCTTCAGTTTCTTGCGTTAAAGTACTCAGAATAACTGAAAAATAATTAATAAAATTTTATAACAATGCCGAGCATGCATTTATACGCCAAGGAGCACAGTCATGCAGTGTTTTGCTTAAATAGGTAACATGCCACTTGCATGCCTAGATCACTAGACTGATGCGAAGCTGTTTAAAATCAAAACCTTTGAATTTGACTGCACAGATGGCATACTGGTTCAGATACCGACCTTAAATTCTGTTTCAGTGCCGTGGGTTCGTTTCCCATATAGAACAATACTCTGTGCGATCAACAGACTGTGGGTCTGAGTCTGGGTGTAATTTATCTGCTTAACTATATGTTTGTGAAGTCCCCCGCAATACAAGGCTTATTTCTTTAGTGCAGGATGGGGTTTAAAAAAATACAAATAAAAACCCACATAATTAGCAGAAAATATCATTAAAATAAAATGTATTCCTTACAGTTAAAACGGCTACTATTTATAAGCGCAATCAGTACACTTGATGGATTTTTTTATTGCTCATGCTTTTCCTATTGGTATTAGGTATTACAAACGTGGAACGTGGTAAGTGTTACGCTGTTAGCTAGACCCCTGCCTACACTAACCCACCTAGAATTTAGGGCTGCTGACTTTCTCGTTCACCAAACGTAGCGCAACAGCATATTGTCACTACTCAGATTCTGCGAGAGTGTGGTACCCCGGACGGACCGGCTCGAAAATTGTCAAGTGTGGTCCTACCATTACAGCAATGGTAAGTGGCACTGCCACTCATGTAGTTCTACAATACCAAGGGGCACAGAGAGATCCTTGATTACTGTGAGATGGGGTTTGAGACTCGGTCTCTCTCACTCAACGAACGCAGCGTTACAGATACTCGGCCGGCGATTCTCTGCAAAAATTGTAGAGGTTGTACCATAATCCCAGACAAGTCAACCGTTTTATGTTTACGGGTAAAAAACTGTTAGCAGTGTGGTCGTATCACTCATCTCATCTCATGTGTCCCACAGCTGGACTTCAACCTCTGTCATAATAGGAAGACAATTACTATATCATGCCGGTCAATAGACGGGTTGGTATAGCGGTTATATTTTGAGTTATCCTTCACTTGTATATATGTTATCTGCATATACTCGTCTTTTACGAGATCCATGGACAAGTAAAGGGGTGCTGAGTTGTATTTTTACTGTCATCACACGGAAAAGCCCAATGATGAAGAGAGAAGACAAAAAAATCGTGGTGAAGAGATTTTAGGTATGCTAAATTATCATTTCAAATGTCTTATATTGCTCTTTGTAATTGAATCGTTTAGGGCTTTTGATGTATTATACAAATATGTGATTATTTACTTATCTATCACTAACTTATAAATTTGATATAACATTTAACCGCAGAACTATTAATCTCTAAGTTAATCTTACACATATAAGTACCTAATAAACATAGCATCTACATACCTAAAATAACTGCCAAATAAAACCATATTGACTTCCTCTGAGCCATTTTCTACACTTTTGTTGTTAATTAGGACACAAAAAAGGCACTGTAATGAAGCACAATGAAATATCATACAATAAAATACATCAGCATATCCTATAGGTGTGTTCAATGGAAAACCTTATCAACGTAGATAAGATACTATGATTAGTAATGCGTAGGCACACTGTTTACTGAAAACGGCTCGAATATGGAACGTATGACTCAATGCTACATAGTTTATTATTTCACAGAAACGAAATGCCATCCTACCTTCAATGGTTTGTTTTGGACGTTTATGGACAATTCATTGACAATTTTAGCTTGCTCTCAGTTGGGATAATTCCCAGTACTTTTTCATAAAAATCATGCAAACTCACTTATACCGTGTAAATTAATTATTAGATATTTACGATTTTGAATGTGTTAATAAACTTCCATCTTAAAATTTCAGTTGTGAATTTGGAGTACTAATAGGTAGGCGAAACGTAGATTGCTAATCTTACACCACATTTTTGTTCATCCGCGAGCGCCTCGGGAGTTATATATTATGGATGTTATCCATTGCATATACCAATTTCTCGTAAACTAATTTCTGCTCAATTCGTTCATTTATTACTGTGTCTAACATTCACATCTAATTTCGAGTATGAATAAACAGCATCTCACATTCCATGAAATTGCAACCACTGGTGTAACGAAAGCGACCTTATGTAGTGTGTACCTATAATTTCCAAGTTGCGTCTGCAGTAGTATACTATATAATATATATAACTATGCAGTTTGTATTAACTCGAGCGATTTGTCATGCGTTTCTGCCATACTTACTATTGAAATCAATCTTAGGCTGTCGTGTAGTGGGATTAGTTACAATATAAAATAAGTTCTACAACAAGAAAACAATATTGGTTTCGCAGCCTTATAGCCAAAATATTTATTGATAAATAATTTAATAACAATGTATTGTCCGAGTCACTCACTTTCTAAAGCTTCCGATTGCAATGACGTCATATAAATAGTTCCGGCTACAGCAGTGGCTACTGTGAGATTTCTCACATTCTTTTTGATATATTACTACAAGTATCTACCAAGAGAGATAAGATATGACTGGGTTACAACAAAAATCGTTAATTATTCAACTATTTTATTAAAATACTAATAACACTAACAACATTAATCGATAACTTATTAAAAACATTTACTCTTTAAAAATGTCTTTTAGGTCAACTTCAGTGGTAGTTGGTTGTAAATGCTTTGGAACTTCTTTTCCCTTAGATGTTTCTAGTTGGCGCTCTTTACTGATAATCTCCACTGACTTTTCAATTAATTCGACTTCTGATACCCCTTCTGCTTTTAATTTGTTATATTCTTGAACTAATCTTTTGATTGGAGTTTCAGTTTCACTTGAAAGGTTTATTGCAGTATATCCATGTCCATGTGAATGAAATTTTCTGTAATAAAATAAAAGATTTATCTAATACAGATGAGAATGAGACATTCTTGTGTATTTCTATATATTCAGATAGATGTGGAAACGATTTCCAGGAAATTTAGTATGCATATGCAGGTTTCGGGAGATAAATCGAAATACACTTTATTTATCCTGGTAATATTTAGGACGCGGTCGCCGCCATCTGCAAGATATTCGTCACGCAGAAGGAGGCGGCGGGGCGGCTCCGAGAGGAACTCCTCTTCGGGGACACGCTCCGCCGCCGGCGCCTGGGACGGTGCAGGCGCGAGTACCTGCGCGGTCGCGGGTGACTGGACCGGGGAATAGTCCGTCACCCGCAGGAAGGCTGACCGCGTAAGGGCGACGCGACGCCCCGGCTGTTGGTACCCATAAGGGTAACCCGCCGGGCTAGTCACGGAGGTCAAGGAAGCGGTACCAGTGGCCGGCCTATGGTGATGGTGAGGGAATACGGTGGGTTATGTGGCCACGCGTTGCCCTTCCATCGCCCCGGACAGAATGGACGGCGTGTGTCCGGACCATAGCCTGCAAATAAAGATCCTGGTAATATTATAAATGTAACTGCACAGATGGCGCAATGGTTAAGATATCGACCTGCAATGACAAGTGTCGTGGGTTCGAATCCCACGCAGGGCAATACTTTGTGCAATCTACAAATTATTGTTCTAAATCTGGGTGTAGTTTGTGTCCATTAATTGCATGTTTGTAAAGTCCCCGCAATACAAGGATTATTTCCTTAGTGCAGGGAGTTGTTAAATAAAAGATGTGAAAATTTGTAAAGATGTTTGTTACTCATTCATTCATTCATTTCAGCCTATCGCCGTCTATTGCTGGACGTAGACCTCCCTCATGTTACGCCATAGAGTGCGGTCCTAAGCCGCCTGCATCCAATGACACCCAGCAACTTTCACCAGGTCGTCTGTCCACCTAGTGAGGGGGTATCCTACACTGCGTCGTCCGATACGTGGTCACCACTCGAGAACCTTTTGTTAATCACTAGTAAACCATTAAACAGATTTAGATGAAGTTGGCACATAGATAAACCATTATTGCATATAGGATTCTGTTTATCCCAGTAATGTGTTCCCTTGGGATAAACTACGTTCAACTTTGGGAATGTAACTTTTTACTTGGGCCGTAGCTAGTAAGAAATATTGTTTTGTGTTTTCAGTCAATGAAAAAACTAATATCTTTAAAGAAGCAACTCTTATATTTATAATTCTATTCTATATATACTCACGCTCTCACAGCATCTTCAGGGTAAAGTATTGGTCTAAGGGGTTTAATATCTGGTTTAGGTTTAGCAAATTTTGGCTCCACAATTGGAGGAAATGCTCTGTAGATATCAAACCACAATGGTCTATCATCAAGTTTTATAGCACCTTTCGTAAGTAGTCCCTCTACTCTGTAAGATAACAAAAAATAGATAAATTATCTTTTTATTGCTAATGGTGGCAAATGGGTGATGGATAGGGAAAACTGCCCTCGACCTTATTTTTTTTTTCTACACTTAGATACATCATCCTCCTACTGTTTCTTATTTGAAATTAAATTAGGTCAGATTGGCCTTTTAGACTAATGACCTTTTTATCTTACCTCAGTATTTTGATACTAATGAGATTTGTCTCATTACACTAAACAGCAGACTTTTGCAAAGATCTGTATAATCCAAATGATGACAATATTCCAGTTAGATCTTAACGAGTCTTACAGGTAAGAAAGTTTTCTCAATCCTTTACCATGCACGCCATAAAAATCAATTAAGGGATATATGTAACTAACATCACTGCAAGAGCAAAAACCGTGAAATAAATCCCTATCTTAGATAGATTGGCATAGCGATTAATTTCAAGGTCTTACCAGTATAATAAGCTGTGGTAGTGGCTACGAATACTAGCAACCCTTACTTTGCTCGTGGATGTCGTAAAAGATGCCTAAGAGCCTTATAACAATCTGAGCCAACTTCATCAGATGCCATTTGGTCAACAATAACATTCCCAAGGAGGGTTGATGTCTGACAGGCATCCGGTCATAAAACTATTGCCAATAACTTTTACAATATGTACTATGAAAGAAGAGAACATATTGTATCGACCCCAAGTAATTAGGATATGAGTAGGAGAATCATGATGACCAGTCTAATAAGACTATTTGCATACTTTAGGGCAAGGCCATATCTAACAGTAGAATGTAGAAAAAATTAAAGATCAGATGTGGGAATATCTATTTTCCTATTATTATAGGACAATAGATATTCTCACATCTGATGTTTAATTTTACAGCTACAGAATACTAATAAAATTAACAACTTTTATTTTAAATATTTAATAATCAAATCAATGAAAATGTCATTAATAACAAAAGAACTAAAAATCATTTTGCATAGCATGAAATATTGTCCTTCGTAAGTTCTCCCAACCACTTCTCTTAGTTTCTGAAATCAATTTTTGCTGTAGTTTTTTAATATCGTCTTCTAATTCTTCAGCTAGTTTTTCATTTTCAGCCTTCTGATCAGATTCAATCTCTACACACCTAAGTTAAAAATGTATTGGATTAATATATATCTATATATTTTAATAAGCCGATTTAAAATTATTAAAAATAAAATAATATTACTGTCTTTTGAATGAGGAATAAATGTCTTTTAAAGTTTTGAGTTTTTGTTTGTGTGCTGTTGTTGCTTGTTGCATGCATTTAACAAATGCTCCTGTTAAATGTTCTAATTTCTTTTCATTATCTTTCATAACATTACAGTCTGCTTCCAACTGTAACATTACCTCAGAAAGATCTTTAAGTAGATGCTCACATTTCTCCTTCCTGGAAATACAAATGTAAGTAAGTAATAATAGCAATAAAAGAAAAGTACAATAAGATATACACAAAAGTACAAAATATATCTT
Source organism: Lymantria monacha (assembly GCA_905163515.2). Lineage (NCBI taxonomy): Eukaryota > Metazoa > Arthropoda > Insecta > Lepidoptera > Erebidae > Lymantria > Lymantria monacha. The sequence continues at coordinate 11,745,553 of LR991092.1, read as the reverse complement.
ACCTTGCTTCTTGTTGATGGCTCATTACATCTAATATTTTCTGACGTGACTCTTTACAAGCTTCTATATTGACTTCCAGTTTCTTTTTCTTAGCATTAGCTTGATATTGCCCAATCAAATTAGAAATACCTTCTTCTTCAGTAACATCATTTACAGCATTACTTAGGCGTTTTTGAGTCTTTTTATTGATTGGTGAATCTTTCAAAAACTGAGATTCATTTAGTAAATCATTTAAATCGCTTGGTACAAATTTTGCTTTGCCACCTTTTTTTGATGCCATTTTCAAAAAAATATCAACTTTATATTATTATGTAAAGTGTCATGAAAATTTAAAGCTACAATTTCTACAAACTACTTTATAACGCGCTAAATTTTGCCGCCAAAATAAATGTTCCTTTTTTAAAATTTAAGGCTTTGAAAATTATATAAAACCTTATAATAATACCTAGGTATATAAAAAAAAATCTTACCTCGTAAAAATTGTCCCAATCCGCTCAAGTCTGCTGCTTGCCATATTAATTTAGATTTTTGCTGTAAATTTTTATTCCTAAGTATTAGTTCATGTGGTAATATTTAGTTCAGTTTCAAACTATTTTTTAATTGTTATTAAAAAATCACGACAGTGAAACATAGGTATTAGCTAGTTTAGGTATATTTAAATACAATCACAGATTAATATTTTGCATAAAACCATGGAGACTAGAGTAAGGTACTCCTTCTCAGTATATTAAGAAGTGTCCAATGAACGGGAGCAAATTAAGGTGGCAAGGTGGCGCTATAGTAGCAAGTGGAAGCATTTTAAAAAGAGCGCCACAAATTTCATAGGATCATAGGTTATTATTTATCAAATCACAGTTGACTACGTAACTCAGCATACTTCACTCTGCTTATTACTGCTACATTCATATCATTTCCACTTGCTACACTAGCGCTATTTCGGTGAGTGTTCGAACAATAATTTGCTGTTTACAAGTGGACACTTTTTTGCCTAATCCCCATACAAGATGGTACTCCTTACTCTAGTCTCCATGCATAAAACACACTAACACAGAGCAACTAAATTACCTTTCCAGAGTTCTTCTTCTTCTTTTTTTGTATTGGCAATCAGCTACTTTACAGGCCATTTTTGCCAGTGTTGAGTTACTTTCGTTACTTTCTTCACGTCTTTCCTTTAATATCTTCAGTCTTCATGTTAGTGATATTAGTCTGGTCCTGGGGGGGCACACTTAAAACATTACTTATTTTTACTGACCGTCGCGCCGCCTACAGATTGTTTGTACAAACTTAACTGCTGCCATTTTGTCCTGTATGTCAAACATTTGACAACTGAGACTTGTTATTTTTTGTTCCTAGCGTAGGTACTTATTGTCATCAATCTATTTACGGTTATTGATGTACTTTTTGAAAATTATCTCAATTTTCATTGTTAAGCTGATATTATTATTGCTTCGTTATCAGCTGATATGTTTTTTTTTATATTTCAGGGTAGCTTTCATAGTAAAAGAAAATTCTATATAATTACACATACACATGTAGATATGTATATATATCACTTCAACTTTAGTTCACCGCGTAAACTCTGGGTAGCAGCACCTTCCATACATGCATATTTTATCATGGAGTTGCCACTCTTTTTCAGTTTAATAACTTTACTCTTTGGTCTGGTCATTGTCCGTCAGAGAGTCAGGTCGTCGCCATCAACAGTGCTATGGCCACACTGTTAATGATATATTTTGGGCATTTTGATGGAAAACGAAAACATTGTAAAGCACTTTTATGTCACTTTCACTACATCCCAGCATTTCCATCACATCACATTACATAAAATGCTATTAAAATTATGTAATACAAGCTGACCCGGCACATTTCGTTTCGCTTAACAGTTTATGAATGAGCATATTTCGATTAATCCAATTTTTTTTTTATTTTTATTGTGATAATAAATATGAATAATATATAAATTTAAAAATCAAGTATTTTAATGACGTGCCAGCAAGACGAAGAAGTACCTTATGTTATACGACATTTTTCTGCATCCGCATTGAAAATTATCTAAGTGTTGATCTCTGAGATTTGCTCGATGATTTCACATTGTCAACCGACCCGTCTCACGGGCTACCTCACTATGATTGAGAAGTGAGAAGAGAGAGTGTGAGTGAGAAGTCGGGCCATATTAACGCGGCGGTATTCCCGTGTAATATCTTGTTCTTCTGCCATAGTTACATTCGTGATGTTTCGAATTCTAATTGTATTACGGCTTTGTCGGGAAAGATTTGATCTTCTTGGTCGCGGCTTTGTTGATGACAATATAGACACAATATCATTTATTATAACAATATTCGTAAAAAAATCTTAACCCTCACACAAAACGAACACGGTCAAATTTAATTACAACTTTTCGCGGTACCTATTTCTTTTTTAATTTATCGCCCTTATAGGTAGGTTAAAGTCAGCGACTTTACTGCCTTGTCTTCCGTATTAATTTTCTTCATATATTATTTATCACTTTTTCAAATTGTAATTAGTCCTTAGTAGTCACTGTCCATCAGTAAGTCAAGTCGTTATCATTAATTCGGCGCTGATAACCAAATTAATAGTTTCGTTGGGAATTTTGGGCAAACACGAAAATACACTATTATATCACATTCACTACACTTCAGCACTTTAACTGTATCATATTCCATAAAATAACAGCAAAACTATTCAATATAACACTGGAAAACACTAAAGAAATTAATATAACACAAGAGCGTGACATGACATTTCCGCGCCAAAACCCCCACACAACATTACGTGAGCTGTTAGTTGCGTTTTGTTACATTATCAACAAATGAACGTTTAAAGCTGATGTTTTTTTCTTGTTTATTAATATCATATTGTAATATCCGTGTGGTGACGGAGTAAGAATACAATTCACCACCGTGTGATCGTACGAGACGACTAAGGAATATAAAACGCATATAACATCTATGCGAGAGAACGGAAACTCGAAATAAAACCCTATTCCAACACGTCTGACCAGCGTGGTAGATCGTAGATAGTAGGTCACAGGGCCGGCTTTACCTATAGTGCAGAGGGTGCGGTGCACCTGGGCACCGGGTGTTAGAGGACGCCGAGAGCCACTCGGGAGACATAGAGCCTCCACGGTAACGCGTGTGCCTAACCATTTATAAACGTAGTAGGTGCGTTGGTTGACAGGTTTGGGTAGGTTGCTTTGTCGCCATTCTTACTGTACCTTCATAATCCGATCGCGTTTACCTGGTTTTGTCAAAACAACGAGACTAAGCATGGAACAACAGATTCCAGCGAGATTGAAAATTTACTCTAACGTGTAACTATCAACCTATTCCATTTTGTTCACGCATTTTGAAACAAGAGGGCGCCAGGTGATTGCTTGCACCCGGGCGCCACATGTGCTAGAACCGCCCCTGGTAGGTCAATTACCCTTCCATTATGGAGGTAGGGATGTTAAAAAATAATCGATTTTTATTTTAATCGATTATTTTTTCTAATAATAGATTTTTTACAATCGATTTTTATAGTAAAATTAATCGATTTTTAAAAAATCGATTATATAAATTATGCGTTTTAATCGATTTTTATGAAAAGCGCCATCTATGGAACGGATGAATAAAACTCGAAGTAAATCCATTATTATTTACAAGTTAAGAGAGCCATAATATATGTAGTTGTTGGTAAACAATAAAAATGTCTTCCAATAGTAAAACATCTAAAAGCGGTTGGCGAAAATATTTTACGATTAAGAAACATACAGCAATATGCCTTACCATTTTTCGAACTTCTTATCGCCCATTCAACTTCATCCATACTGATGCCATCGGAGGACGCCGGTACCGAATGTTGATCTACTAGACCACATGCAACACCGGCGCCAACCCGAGTATCCGTATATATATATCACCAAAATATTCACTCCATCGGCTTAACACGTCTTGTATTTGTGTAAGAATGTCTCCACCTTTAGACCTTATTTTATTCATTCTGAAGCTGACCAACCACCCCGAGACCTCTTCACCTCTCTCCAAAAGAGTTTGGTGTTACCCTCGAAGTTTTTAGCCAGCCTATCTTCTGCACTCATATTTGTTCTACCACGTTTCTCTTTCACCAAGGCCTTGGTGTCATTCTTACATTGCCGATATATTTCTTTCTTCTGTTCAGTCATACTGTCATTCAGATTCATAGAAGAGACATAGTCCAGCCACGCTTTCTTCTTTTGCTCTACGGAAGCTGCCACTTCCGCATCCCACCAAGCATCACCATTTGTTTTTCTATGCTTCTTTGAGCTTCCACATACTTCCTTCGCTGTATCTACTTTACTCTCTTTCAATATTCTCCAGCATTATTCAATGTCCGATTGCGGTTGGTTTGCCATCGTCAGCCGTTCTCGGACACCCTCTGCATACTTTTCTCTTACACACTTTTCTTGCAAACTTTCAATCTTTATTCTTTCAAGCCCTCCGAAGTGGACACGCTCTCGCCAGTGCCCCCACTTTCTGAACAGACCACTAAATCTCGCAATAAGGAGATAGTGGTCCGTATCGACTGTGAGGCCACTGTAGGCTCTTGCGTCTAATATTTTGCTTCGGAGGCTACTGTCTACCAAAATTATATAATATACTTATATATAATAATATAATATATGATAATATAATATATATTATATAAAATAATATAATATATATTATATATATTACTAGCTGATGCCCGCGACTTCGTCCGCGTGACATTCAATTATACTACGCACCCCTATTTGAAACTTAAAAATTCTAACTCGACCAAGTATTTGCGGCAGCCACTTGAGCATTTTCATCAATTAGGACGCTTTCTCCAATTTTCTTTAAAACATCGGCAAGTTCTTAAGCATGTGATATAGTGTTGCCCAAATGCAAGACTCTTGCGAGGCTCGCAAATCTTGCAACTTTTGCTTTTAGAATAACATAACGTCACTTGTTTTAATAGAAACAAAAAATCCCCATAGACATTAAAAATCCAACTAAATTAATTAAATTCTATTCATCTAGTGGCAGTAACTGTACAACTATCAATAATTAGGTACATAGCACTAAACCGAAGTGGGGCTATTATCCTTCCATGTACTGGTATTACTCGTAAGAATACGAAATGTTGACAATCCTTTCTGTGCTAAAAAAATCGTAAAATCATGTCTAAGGGAGCACTGCGAAACTCTTGCAGCAAGTCTTGGTCTTGCATTTGGGCAACACTAATGTAAATGGTGACCTTGGGTTTGCTTGCATATTGATGGTTAGGGTCAGCTTTCCTACTTGGGGCCACAGATAAGAACACTTCAGTGAAGCATTGATCTCATCAGTTCTATTTCCCCGAGTTTTAACAGGAAGGATTTGCCAAAAATCTCCAAAGAAAAGCACCATTGACTTTTCATTACGATCTCGTAGTGCTCGATCTATGGCCTCTACGAATTCTTTTTATTTATCATTGTCCAATCAACGCAAACGATTAGATAGCAATCCTTAATAAAAACACTAATTGTGGTAAAGCCACAGTTGATAGTATTCTTTCTACAGCCACGGGCCGGTACGACCCCCAGTCGGACCTAGTACCCCACTCTTGCAGAAAAGCAACGTCTGAACAGTGGCAATGTGTTATTTCCGCTTCATTTGTAAGAGGCGGCGGGTGGCGCAGGCGCGTTTACCTGCGTCTACTTGCCTTAGCCGAAGTCGCGGATAACTGGAACGGGGAATAGTCTGTCACCCGCGGAGAGGCTGACCACGTGAGTGTGAAGCCCGATGACCCGGGGCGTCATCGGGGATGGTACTCGAAAGGCCCAATCGTGATGGGGAGGGAAACGGTGAGTTATGGGTCCACGCGGACGGAATGCAAGGCGTGTGTCCAAAAAAATAAGTGCATGCTGCTTGCTCGTTTACCACCGTACACAATAAAACAAAAAACATTTTGAATGTGTCGCAGTTTTGTGTTATTGAACATCTCGGTGTTTCATTGCTTTATAAATCTATCGAGTTTATTAACAATGTGCATAAATCTATCGGGTTTTTAAACAAAGCTCTTTTACCACCAAGAAATAATGCAGCTGCAGTTTCTGACGTAGTTGTTTCCAAAGTTATTTTACGCTATCTCCTCATTTTAGTTAGATTGCTCTGTTTAGATAAGTCTTTTCAGGGCTATGTGGGGACATGGACATCTATTATCTTAGCTTATGTACGTTCCACTATTGGGCTTAAGCCTCGTCCGTAATGGAAGGGAAATTGACCAACTATATCACGCTGGTCAGATGTGTTGGTATAGGGTTTTGTTTTGAGTTTTCCTTTTCTTCCATAGATGTATGATATGTATGATATCCTTTAGTCGTCTCGTGGGTGGTCGACCCACGGGTAAGAAAGCGGTTGGTGAATTGTATTCTAACTGCGCAACCGCACGGATTAATATATAATAAATGGCTTTCATTACGAAAGAATTAATAAAAATGAAATTCTTGGTTCATGTCGCGTTTTAGTAGCGTAGAATATCTTCAGATGGATATCTTTTATATTTTATAATAATGTCAAAGGATTTGAAAGACTGTAAAACAAAAACATCGTTAAAAGCAAAAGACTCAAACGAATGGGGCTATGACTGTTACAGGCCTACTCAAGGGTGTCATCTCAGCGCTGATCACCTTCAAGTGCTCTGCAAGCTGCTTGAAACGTACTCTATGCTATCAACAGTGTATAAAAATGTAAAAAAGTAGGCCCTCGCACAATATGCAGCAACAGGCGGCAGTAACAGCACTATTGCTAAAGTGACTGGTGTAGTGATGGGGCATGGTTGCTTCGGCGTGTACCTGCTCACGGTCGCAAGGAGGGAGAGCACACCGTCTAACCACTACTGCGATTGCGAGGTGGACACGGCGCTGCAGACGCTTAAAGTTTGCGTGGTCTGGGCAAAGCAGTGCCTTGCACTCATCGCAATCATCGGGGTCAAACTGGCACTGTCGACTATCGCAAAGACGATGCTCGATAGCTGGACCATGGGAATTAATCTACCACCCGCAGAGACACCGATCGCGTGAAGGTGATACAACACTGTTGTTTGTCGGGGTGTAGACGGAGACGATACCTGGAAGGGTAAACCCCCGGACCGGCTACGGATGTCAAATAAGCAGTACCAGAGGCTAGACTGATGGTTTGGGCAGAGAACACGATGAGTTATGGGGCCACACGACGCCCTTCTGTTACCACGGAAGGAATGGCTGTGTCCAGACCATAGCCTACCAAACAAAAACAAAAAAGAGTGCACTTTGCATACTCGCCCCTAAGTAGCATCTTAACTAAGAATGTAGGTACGTTTTGTACGCTCTATGATGTGGACTTTGCTTTTCTTTTTCGTGTTTGACTTAGTTGTTAGTAGCAGATGGCTATGACAACTTTACTCGGACTGTTAGGTGAGTGCTGAGAGCTTTCTACCCAAAGTAACTTTACTAAGTTCAAGAAGTTAATGTAGTAGCTTTTGAAAATATAACGAAAAAATGATTTAAAGTTTTAAACTAAATTATAGCGCCATCTATTGCTCATTTAACAAACTAAATAAATCATGCATTTTATTAATTTATAGCTAAATTATATATTATTAACTAATTAAAACATTCTTTTTTATCACAAATAGTTTTAATAGTTATTTTGACTACCTGACTAATGTTATGTATTATGTCAACTTCCCTTCAACTTTGAAGAAGGTTTGAGCCCAGCAGTGGGAGGTATATGAGCTGAATTGATGAAACTATTATATATTAAGTAATACAAATACTTTCCTTACACTATAGATAAATTAAATAGTTATTTTGAATTGAACCTTTTAGTGACATAAAAGGCGAGCGGTGATTTTAAAAACTTAAATGACCATAACTTTTTTTGTTGTTCTGAATTGGGCTTAATCTTTTTATCAAAACTGCGAAACAATCCGTTCAGTAACTTCGGAGATTAGCGATTACAGACATACAGACAGACAAGAAATTCCAAAAAATGTTTTTTGTTTTCTGTTAGTGTTTTCTTACTGCCTAGGTTCATTTTTTTATAAATTTATCAAATGTACAGACACGGGATTTCTACTCATTTATTATATGTATAGGTATATAATAATATAATATACTTTTCTGTTCATTCCTTCTCCATGTATACATATTAATGTCCTTATGTTGGAAAAATGTGTTTGACACAATAAGGTCTCCATGCATACATCCGCAATGAGCCTACCTGCGTCGTTCACTCTCTTATCACCAAATGGACAAAGTACGTCCTCATAGTCGGGACGCTTGGTCTCCTCCAATCCGTTCAAATCTCCGCATACAATCACGCGTTCACTGGTTTCTGCCATATCCAGAACTTCCCTAACATTATCCCAAAACTTCTCCAGGTCTGATGCCACTGAGGATCCTACGGGAGCATATGCTACAATCATGAAAGGTGACACCTAGTTTTATACGGACCCAAAGAAGTCTGGGATCATAAATTCCATAATCCTTCACACCTGAGGCCAAGCGAGAGGACAACAGCACTCCTACCCCCATGTTAGCTCGATCGCTCTGTGGTACACCAGACCACAGGGCCATCCCGCCACTAGGAAGATCGCAGGCGTCGCTGCCCCTTCGCTTGGTCTCTGTTACACAGAGCACGTCTAGCCATTTGTCCGCCATGGCGGTTATCAGCTCGTGCAACTTACCTTCCACACAACCTCTTACATTCCACGTACCCACCCAGCACTCTGCTCTCCTCGACTCACCTGACTGGCCAAGGCGTGATGGGTGGTGGCCCCTATCGCAGCACCTTCCGATTTTTGTACCGACGGGGGCGGGTCGGTACGCGTCTCTGGGGGACACCCTAACCCGAACTGCGGTACGCATATGAGCCGGATTGAAGTCTGACTAGACTAGCAGGGGACGCGACGTGCACGCTCCGGACTATGCCCCCCTACACGCTCCGGACTATGCCTCCCTAAAAAAAATCATCATCATGTCAGGCTATTGCCGTCCACTGCTAGACGTAGGCTTAAATGTAAAATAGTACTGGACATTTATGGCATTTTTTTGTTGTGATTTATATTTCAGTTTTTGAGACAATAAGGTTGTTATTTTGTTAGGATGCTCATCATTCAATTTTTATGATAATAAAAAAAATGTGTCAATAATTACATTTGGTTTCCTTATTCCTTACCTTGAAAATTTAAAGGAATATTTCCTTTGATGAATTTTTAGATTTGAATTGGTTGATTTTTTATTCATATAATTTTATTAGGTTTTAATCTGATAAATTGTTAATATGAATCTCTTAGGTTTATTATTGGAATATGAAAAGTATATACATTTTTAAATAATAGGAAAAAACCGATTTTTTCGTAAAAATCGATTATTTATTTTGATTATAATCGATTTTTGGCAAATCGATTAATATTAAATAAAAAAAAAACGATTTTTATTTACTCGATTTTTTTTCAGTAACCTCACATCCCTATATGGAGGAGGCCCGAGCCCAACAGTGGGAGATGGGGCTGAGATGATGGTGATGATATTCTATAGGATATTAAAATAATATGCAATTTTGGAGTAAATGTAAAGTCGTTACTGTTTGCGTCGTTGACTGAGAACCCTGTCTATTGACGCATGCGTAATGGTACGCGCTAACTTTCTTTCACTTTATCTCTCGAATACCTCGAGTGTTTAACAGCAAGCAACCCTAATTTGCGGTCATTTGTTCATAGGCAGCGATATATCATCATAGTAAAAAAAAATAGCTTTAATTTGATATAAGAAACATGCGTATACGTCATGAACGTATAAATACTTCAAAATATTACCTGTTTATACCTGGCTGCGAAGTAGTTGCGGCCGAGTGTGTAACGGAACCCATCGATTTTCGAATTCTTTACATACTTTGCTATGATGGGGATATTTTATCTAAAAAATAAGTGAAAGAATTGTTTTTTTGGAGAATTAATTAACATTAATTTAATTAAAATTACTTGCGGCCGCTTATTAACTGGCACACTGTTATCAAAGCATTCTCCTAATCATAAATGTATGTAAAAATGTGAGTTTGATTAACTACGCGATGAAGGTTTTGCAACCGGATCTCGTTAATTTTTATAATTTCATCCAATTACTTTTTAACAACTACATTTTCCAAAAACACAATTTATTAAAAAAAATATCGCTAAGCTCGGACATCCAGATATGATGTTTCATTCCGAGTTTGGGTGCAATTTGTTTTTTGTTGTGCGAGTTCCATAACGATGTATTTCCTAGTATGGCTTTACAAAAGTATTATACCTATATCCTACATGGCTCTTAATAGGATATTAGTACAATTATAAAACAAACTACCAAAATATTTATATAAATCATGTATTTTGAAAATTAAGTCACAAAACAACTCATTCAAGGCATCCTTTTATAAACTTAAATATTCTTTCATTACTTAATATACACTTAAACCTATTTACAAGTTTAGAACCTCTATATAATTTATGGAAGAATCTATTTTGTTTAATTACAATATTACTGCTCTCAGAGCCTTACTCAGTTTACTAACATTCAATATAGTGACAACCAGTTAACCATATCATAACTTACCACTGGGTCTTTCACATTATAAAAAAAGAAAATATTTATATACAGAGTAATTGTAATGATATTAACTGAAAAAGTGTAGGACAAAACTTTTTAAAAATGCTTTCATCTATTTATATGAAATGCCAGTTTGTTATAAATTTCAAATGATCAATTACTTTTTTTTTTGGTTAAAACGGCAAAGTTGTAAGGAAATGCAATCTGAAAATAATATTCAAATCATCGCAGAGATTAAATTTATAGGATTTCTTATAACATATATGTATTCTAATATACGAGAGACGTTTTTATATTTATTGGTGCTTAAAACTTGTTACGATTTTATTTATATCCAAATTGATTCATAGAATCTGTTGGCAATGTTGGAATCCCTAAAACACAATTTAACAAGTTACTTTTCATGGAATACTATGAAGATAAAATCTTTAATTGAATATTTTAATCAGTCTCCTGGGATTGGATGATATTATGGCGAAACTGTTAGCACAAATGAGTAAGGCGGAGGCGATGCAATCATATAAATGTTAAGAAAATATTATTTTCTTTAATGTGAGATTCAAGTTTTGTTATGATTGTGATCGATGCTTTCTGAAACATCGCTTATCTGCTTGCCGGGTGAGAATATCGGAGACAAACGTTCTGTGTGTAAACACTCGGAGTACATCTTCACGTGATTCTTGAATGCCCTCGCATACAATTTTGCTCCTTTGCATATTACCCTAAAATATAAATTATTAATACATATTAGGTATTTTTAGTCGTTACAATTGCACGCCTCATAATATAAGCGAAGCGTCGAGGTGATGCTCTACTCTCGATATATGAAAATCAAGTACTTTTCAAAACTAAAAGTGACTGCAAAGTAAGAAAAAAGTCGATTAAAAGAATATTCCAGAACGTCCAGATATCTGTGCGTATGGATCTAGCACTCTCACGACCGTGAAAATTAATGTAGGTACCGAAGTTTTTCTTTTATTCATCATTATCATCAGCACAGCCCATATATGTCCCACTGTTGGGCTCGGGCCTCCTCCGTAATGGGAGAGACATTTTAACCTATTATACCACGCTGGTCAAACGTGTTGGTATAAGGTTTTGTTTTGAGTTTTCCTTCTCTTGCATCGATGTTATATGCGTTTTATATCCCTTAGTCATGTAACTTCTCTCGAGAAACCCATGAACTAATAAAAAGAAATTTATTTTAAAGCTAACCTCATCTAGTGATTAGTGCTATCAAACTAGATAACTATAGCTTTATTATAATAATATAAAAACGAATGAACGCAGATGAACATCCATAAGCAAATAGTAATAATGGGTAATTATGTCATCATCATCTCAGCTCATATATGTCCCACTGCTGGGCTCGAGCCTCCTCCACACTAGAAGGGAATTGAACTACTATACCACGCTGGTCAGACGTGTTGGTATAGGGTTTTATTTCGAGTTTTCCTTCTCCTGCATAAATGCATATTTTATCCCTTTGTCGTCTTTTACGATCACCCACGGATTAGAGAGGGAGTGGTGAATTGTATTCTTACTCCGACACCACATGGAACGGGCAATTATGTAATTATTTTTAAATATATCGAGGGGTCCACTAACTTTGTATTACATTCATAACCATTTAACATTATTGTCTACAGTAATAAATTAAAAAAATGGCTTTTTAGCGTTTAATGATTTTTATATTTATTAAATAATATCTAAATATTATTTGATACTTTTGATGTTTTACTTTGCGAATATTAAAAACAAAACTTTACAAATAAATGCCATAAGTTTGTATTATTTACTCATACCGCATCATTTCTATAATTGTTTTTTTTTTTTCATTTGAGAGGATCATATATCCAGGGAACTATCTACATGAATGAGAAATACCTTAAGTAGTTCAAATAATGTATGTGAATGCGGCTCCAGAGCTGAAACCGCTCGTCCCGATGCTGTCTCTAGCGCTCGTAAGAGCCCCGCTAATTGGGCCTCGACGTCAGACTCCAATGACATCTAAAAAAAAATATCATAACATTAAGTGGACAATAAAATCACTATAAACAGATCACTCAGGAGAGCGAGAGAGCTTTCTTTTTTTATCTTAGAAGCAACAACCTGTTTATGAGAAAAAGGCTTACTTCGCAGATTACTTGATGATTTTGTTAGTGGTAGGACCACGCCGTTGACTGTTCCCTATCTACCGATGCCGCGGGCCGGTCGGTCCGGGGTAGTATAGTACCACATTCTCGCAGAAGATTGACGTCTCAGCAATGGTAATGTGCTGTTGCGCTTCATTCGGTGAGCGAGAGAGCTGAAAGCCCAACTGGGTGGGTTTAGGATTTTAGTGGTAGGCAGCGGCCTAGCTATACCCTTGGTATTGCAAAGGTCGGCAGTCATACTTACCATCAAGTGTGCTGCTTGCTCATTTGCCACCATGAGCAATAAAAAAATACACACAATTAATGAACACAAGACACCTTTTTTTTGCTTTCTTCTTGCGGTGGACTATGGATGTGGCGACGGAAGAGGCGGCGGCAAACACCATAGACCCATCCTGCAAGGACTCCTCTCTTCGCCGTGCGAGCGGGCCACCGGTACCCAATCTTTGTCTTCGGTGGCCACACAAGAGACACCCTAGAGAGAAGTCTCTCTTTCCAGCACGGAAATCAAATTTATAAGACTTGGAACCTAAGAATACAGTACGTCTAAATTACTGACATTCAGCATTTAACATGCTAGGTTATTTATAAAAACTTGTTTACGAAAAATTATTGACAGACTTGGGACTCAAACCCACATCTATTGTATAATATCGTTCTAATCGTCCTATCAACACGATCAGTGCGAGCTGATCTATGACAATAAAAATTGTCAATCAAATCTTGTCTTCATTATGGGCGACGTGCGCTATCTATCAATAGGTGACTACTTAGGTCTTATAATTAGGCAATACACCTGTGCAATAAAAAAAAAACTATGTATAAGTGTAAATGTATGCAAACCAAGTCATCCATTTGTGCGGTGAGGTGGTGAACCTTCCAACCTTCGGCACTGGTGAGCACGTGCTTCTGGCTGGCAATATGCTGTATATCGCGGGGACGAGGTTCACGTCGACGCACATCTGCAGGCCGCGTGAAGTGTAATGCGGTGCCGCGCCATCCGCACACGTAGCTAGAACTCAGCAGCGGCCCTGCGCATACAGAACAAGTCATTCCATCAGCTGTTACGTTCACTGGTAGCGATACATCACCGAAGTTAGAGTCTTAATTTTTTTCTAATATTTTTTGAAGTGGAACATCGCGAGATAGTGTCGGTGTTCATTGGTATATGGGCAGAGAGTCCTAATCTCTTTTTGATTTTATAATTCTGTATAAGCAAATGGATGATAAACACAATCTAGGCTATTCAAAAGTGATTGATGAATAATTAAATTGTTGCCTTGTAACAGAAAAGTTTCAATTCCATGGTGTCTTCACCATCCAATCTAAATAGCTTTTTTCCGTAAACGTTATAATAAGAAAGAGGAAATAATTTAAAAATGACAATCTTGATATTTGCTGAATCTTATTAGTGAAGGCATATAATTAGAAAAAAATAAGAAAAGATAGACTTTTGATCACGTATGTATAGTGTCGTCAATTTCTCCTTCATCATCTCAGCTCATACATCTCCCACTATAGGGCTCGAGCCTGCTCCAAGCGGTAGGGAAATTAATCTACTACACCACTGGTCAGACATGTTGGTATAAGGTTTTGTTTCGAGTCTTCATTTTCTTGCATAGATATTATATGCGTTTTATATCCCTTAGTCGTCTCTTATGATTACCCAATGGTAAGATAAAGGGTTATTGTATTCTTACTCCGTCACCACACAGAACAAATTCTCCTATTGTGGAGTAGTTTCATGGTCGACAGTAGGACATATATTGGTTGAAGTTTAAGGATGCACACTTACGTTTTGGAGGTGGATTAAACGTAGTTGGAGGCGGAGTGGGTGGAGGTTCCTCACGTTGATAATCACACTGCCTCACTTCATTAGTTAATCTGAAACCATAAAAGTCATCAATGACTGCACAGATCGCGTTTTGATCATTAACTGCCCTAATTTTTAATAATATTAAAAAATAAGATGCACAAAATCAATGAAATCAGTGTAGAAATTAAATGAGAAAGACGATTCAGGTTCAAAAAATTATATTTTAATTTTGTTAGACCTATGTGATAAGTTTACAATAATCTGATATCTGTAAAAAATATAAGATTCTTAGGTAAGTGTATATTTAAAATTATATTTTGTGAATTGAAAAGTTTCTATCAAGTTATCTATTAAGAGGGATTTTTAATAATTTTTATTTCTTGAAAAAGATTATTATATATTTAAAAACAACGTTTTTGTAACGCAATATCTTAAATCTTAAAAATAAATGTATTGTATATTTTTACATAAGCTCACAGGTTGTAAGAATCTATACTTTGGCTTCAATATATATATTTTTTTTGGACGAAAATATTTAGATGGTTATTTAAATAAATATTTTCTCAAAAAAATTGAAAACTTCATTTGCGGTGATATTATTTTCATATATGTATACATCTTTATATATATAATTTTTCTGTACGTGTTGATGGACCGATTGGGATGAAAATTTCTATGTATATTGTAATGGGTCCCTGCATGATTTCAAAACACAATTGGACCCGGTAGGTGGCGCTGCTGTCGGTATATCGCTTAAAACTTTTCCGGGCATGACGACGTCTGCCGGTACAGCTAGTGTACTAATAAATATCTTGTATCCACCTATATTTAATAATGTCGGTAAACCTTGGCGTTAGAAAATTTTAATTTATCATGCTCATTATTTAATTAATTAACAAAAATTTCTGTTAAATTAATGCATTTTAAGGCTTTTATATACAAATATTATCACAATATTTTAGTCTCGAAGCCACGAGACTAGGTAACGACGGTGAAATATACCTATAGCTAGTATACACATTTCTTAACTCTTTTGAGATGATAAAGAAGTAATACATACATTTGCTTCCTCGGCTTTTTCCTGGGCGATACGTCTGGCTCAATCCGTGGCGGTTCAGGTTCGTCATCTGGTGCCGGCGACGATGAGGCGCTGATGGTGGTGGAACCACCAGAACCTGCGCCACAGGTCCCTGCTACGTCCTCCCATCCCGTGCTCTCAGGTCGCACGTAACCTCCAGATATTTTGGATGGTGAACTAAATAAACCATTTTACTATTAATTTTTTTACACTAACTCGCAGCTGCAAAATCACCACTTAATAACTAATATTATCAATGGGAATGAGTTAGTTTGTTACTCTTTCATGCTTCAACTGCTCAACTGATCATTATGAATTTTTACATAGATTTTATTCTATTATCAGTATAATGTTTATTAGTATATTGTTTATCCGACGACCAATGGATAATAGTATTTTTTTTTTGTATTTTTATTTTACTCATTTAGATCCAAAAGGGTTCTAACGACATACAGGTGTAATACGACCACATTCCTTTAAGTAATTCTATTTCTTCGCTCATATACGTCCTAGATAATGGAAGAGAACTTTACCTGCCATGCCTATACACATTAGGGTCGTAGCCGACTTATACAACACCGCTCCCACACGGCAAAATACTGTTCATTGAAATTTGAACTTTTGAGCGTCCTCTGTAGACACACTTTTCGTTAACAACACGAATTAGCAGACAGCTATTATATATTGAAAATACAAATTAGCAGATATTAGCAGCTAGAACAGCAACAGTATTTTGCCGCTTGGGAGCAGTGTTGTATAAGTCGGCTACGACTCTTAATCGGTTGTTATACTACGAGTAAGCCAATCTCTTGATGTGGAATATGTTATCTGCTTACATTACTTGGTCATCTATTAGGATACCTGAAGGAAGGGAAATAGCGGTGAATTTGTAATGTGTTATTCTCTATTCTGTAATGTGTAATTCCCATTACCATACAAAAAAACTAGTCAGACTGTGTGTGAAATATTTTAATAATACAACAATCCCTTTTGAATAACATAGGTTGTATTTATACATACATACATATCATCACGCCATATCCCTTGCAGGATAGGCAGAGAGAACAGAGTGCCAGAGAACTCTATCCTTGCATACTTCACATACTTCGCTCGGTTGTATTTATATTTTTTTATATACATACAATTGTAAAAGGGAACAGGGTGAATGTCACATTCTTCTCAAGTTCACGAGAAAAGGATCATAAGGGACTGCCAAATTAAGTCTTTGTGTATTTGTATTTTTTACACACTTTTCATTTCAGTTTTTGACAAATACGTTCAAGTACGCAGTATAGTCTTTAATCTCTTTTTCTAGTAAACATCGTCACACAAAAGGTTGTGGATCAGTTTACAAAAAAGGTTTACTTAAAAAAAAAACTTAATATCCAGATATATAGACAAGTTAAAGTCGTGTATACTGATAATTTCATAATTAAACAAGTCTCCGAGTGATAACAATGTATCATTAGGAGACTTGGCAGTAATCTTCTGGGAAATTATATTACCAACTGCAACCACCAACCTGATTTAGCTGTATCATCTACAGGGAGGCCTGTGTCCAAGAGTGATAGGCCGATTGCTGGATAGATGATAATAAAGCTTAAAGGTTTAAAATATATATGAATTTCTTTTACATACCCATCAAGATCACGTTTTCTCAGTATAGACGGTCGGGGCAACACTGCTTGAGTAGGAATCCCGACTGATATACGCGTATCTGGTGAAACTGACATCGTGTTCGATACAGATACTGCAACAAGAGATTTTATTAAATTAAATAATGTATTTATTTTATACACATAACATGATGTCTTCCTTTAATCATCTCATCATCATCCTAGTCTTAACCTAATTACTTGGAGTTGCTGCAATATATGCTCCTCATCCATTACACATATTGTAAAAAATCACGTCAATCCTCCTTGGGAATGCAATTATGGAGCAGATGGTCCAGGTCGATATAAAGTTCTTGGTATGTAAGAATTGATAAAGTAGACCCTATAAAACTATTCTGAACAGACGAATTGGCTAGCTTCCCTTTAATTTTTTTGTTCATTTTGTTTTTCATTTTTTTAATATCTAAATATATTCGCCAAAAAAAAATATGAAAATACCGGGCTAATATTGGTCATCCAATTGTGATAATATCGACATCATCATCATCATTCATCTCATATACGTATAACTGCTAGATTCTAGCCTTGTCCATGGAGGGAAACTGATCCACGATGGTATTCCACGATAGTTTGCAGTGTTTTATTTCGAGTTTTCTTTCTTTTGCATAAATCTTCATCATCTCAGCCTTATATATATTCCACTTCTGAGCTCGAATCTCATCCAGAATAGGAAGGAAATTGGCCAACCATACCATGATGCTGTTCAGCAGGTTTGAGATAGTTTTTATTTCGAGTTTTCTTTCCCTTGCATAGACGTTATATCCATATTATATATCTTAATAGCCTTCTACGACACCTATAAGATAGGGGATAGTTGTATTTTTACTCCGTCACCACACGGAAAAGAATATAGTACTAGATGGAATTGGCTCATACAACATTGTTAACTGGCATTACTGGTCTGATAGCTTCTAGTAAGAAGAAAATTTATCGAATTACCTTGCAACTGAGTGGGTTGTTGCTGCTGATGTGTTTGCGATTGATGCAAGTAAGGTGTGTGCGGGCGTGTCAATGGCTGGTGTGGCACATGGGGCAACGACGCGGGACCATGCTGGACGGGTGCCAGCTGTGCGGCTCCATGATGCGGCGGGTGTGCGGGCGGAGGAGTGCTGTGAGCTCCTATTGTAGTACCCCGCGGCACTTCATAGTATAACTGAGCAGGGGCACTGTTGCCAACCACTCCGCGCACACCAACACTCGCTACGCCGACCACCTGTTAATTTTATTAAGTCATATTTTTTGGGTCTCGGAAGCCCGTCGAGTCGTCAATACCCATTGGGCAGTCCGGCTTAGGAGGCCTCGGTTCGGTGTTCGGACCGTCGAGGCCTTTTTGCCGGTGCTCATACAGTGGTTGGGTCGGCAGTATGAGTCTTTTCCTTTTGACTGGTGTAGGTCTTGACTAGGTATGATTGCTTCGACAAATACCTGCACACGGTTTTGAGGAGGAAGAGTAAGCCATCCTGCCACCACTGTAATGGCGACAAGACACAGCGCAGCACACGAAGTGTGTGCGCCCTAGTCAAAGCAGCGTCCTGAACTCGTTACAATTATCGGTGCCCACCTGACGCTGTCGCCTATCGTTAGGACAGCGTCAGGAACTGATTTTAGATGTCCAGCCTAGAATTACGAATCGAAAATCCAGCTTATTAGAGTGGGCACGGGGCATCCAGCTCTCTCTAAAATTAAATACAACCGCGACAAAATTCGTAAAAGTAGTATTTCAAAAGGTGTTCTCTATAAAAATATGGTACATATCTCCAGGTAAAAAAAAACCGGTGGTTATCATTGTCACTAAACTGAAAGCCGAAGCGAAAGCGATAAAACTGTGGTCACATTAGCGACTTCGGTATTTTACACGAAGTATCGTGCAATAATTAAAGACGGCCGAAATAATTTTCATGCGTTTAACTATGGATGACGAATTGCTTTACTATTACAGCTATATTATGCTAATAATTACATAATGATTTTTTGGATCCCTTCATGGGTTACGCTTTATAATGGTGTAAAAATTCTAACACCATTTCATCACTCTACTCCATATTTATTGATTAACTGGAGATCCTCGAACGCGTCTATACAAATCGAAAATTTCCGCCGAAATGAAAAACGCTAGTCTGACCACAGAGCGCGATATATTAGCGCGCTAAAACCCTTTGACTTATCGCCAACCAAGCGATAACGCACACGAAGCCCGAATGTTCGCGACGATAGTCGATAATGACCGGTCACATATGCGTGTATCGTCTCATTGCACGAAGCTTCGTGACGATACACGCAGGTGCGGCCCTAGCATTAGAATTAAATGAGAACATAATGATTTCTTATACACATTTGAAATAAAACCATTGTTACGGATTCTATCATAGAGTTAAGACCAAACGCCATCGAATTCGTAAAAATAGTTTTATTTCAAATAAATAAGAACAGAAGCAAACAATTTCGTGATACCTTAGCAGGTTGATAGTTTCTCTGCAATAAAGGTAGCGGACGTGGTGTTGAAGCAGTTGGAGTCGGCGTGGTAGCTCGAGGCGTTGCACCTCTACCACCGCCAGCAATCAAGCCACTTGCTGCAGGAGGAAAAATATCCATCGTTATATATACATATAGATTATAGTTAAGAGTTCACTCCTGGGCAATATCCAATTTCAACCCAAACCAGACGTCTTCAAATTAGTGAAATAGCATTTAATATGTTTGATTATTTATAAAAACTTGATTACGAGCGAAAAATTAATGTCACACATGGAACTCTAACCCAGACGTTCCGTTTCCACAAAATCCGTTTCAATCATGCTACCACTTACGCCAGCGTGAGCTGTCGTAAGACATTCAATTTCCGGCTCGTATTATATTTTCATCTTTAAAGGAGACGTGTGCATTTACCCGACAATGTTTACATATTATACAGATTATAATCAAGTTTTTTATAAATAATCCGATGTCTTCAGATGGTGTGGTTACAGAGTGTCTTCATCTCAGCCTGTGTCTTCATCTCGTCCTACTACTGGGTTCGACCCACGTTTACATTGGGAGGGAATTTGATTTACTACAACCATGAAGTTATAGGCATGCGTCCCTTAGTCGTTTTTCACGCCCACTCATGGCAAAGGGCCACCGTGTCCTTATTTCGTAACTGCAAGGATAGTGCCTCCTACTTGAAGTCTAATGGTGAGTGATTTCTATTAGAACACCTTTCTACTCCTACGAATATAGGTCGTTCGCCCCTTTTTTAACCCATATCCACTATGGTATGTTAATTGTCTGCATTGTCAGAGTCAAGTTTTTTTATTGAATATACTCATATCCCTGTCTGCATTAAAAAAAAGTATTTTGCCCGCCACACTATGACTCATTAAAAGGCTTGCCTTTCAAAGAAACGCCCAATGATAACTTATTGAATGACTTTTCAATTTCTGGAGCTAATCCATTTCTACATCTTAACTAAATGTTATAATAGTAATGTAATAAAACAGATTTACATGTTATGTTACTCTGAGAGATGACAGATGCGGGTTCAACATCAAATGTAATAATTAACAGAAGGGTGGGAATGGAAACATAAATAATGGTTACTCTAATGACATTAATAATACACACATAATGGTTACTCTAATGAAATAATGGTTACTCTAATGAAATAATGGTTACTCTAATTAAATAATGGTTACTCTAATGACATGTTAACAAACTATACAAATACAAAAATCGTATTTGGTTCAAATATGAATTTTGTTTTTTTTTTGTGATCTTATTTAAATTTAGATTACTCGAGCAAAACTTACATGTATGCACAGATGTAGTGGGTAATGAAACTACTGAAGAATTGGATGGTTGTGTTGACTGAATTTGTGTATTAGCCAGAGCAGGGGCACGTGCATTTCTTTGCCCATAAACAAAGGTACTTCGGGGCCCACGTATTCCTCCGCTAGACCAAGCACCCCCTAGAACATTGTGTAACTTTAACCATTAAAATTTATAATAATTTCTGATGTTTATGCAAATATTATATACTTTAGTTTTTAATATTATATATGATACTAGCTTCTGCCTGCGGCTTCGCCCGCGTAAAAGGTTACTTTCCTAAAGTTTTCATCCCCTATTTTTATTTTACCCCTCAAGGGTAAATTTTTTACGAAAAATTAATATCATATTTATTTATCTATCTAATAATAGCCATCATCTAATAATATCTAATCAATAGCCTAAAAATAAGTTACAAGCGAAAAAAATGACGATAATTCCTTACAACTTTTCATCCCCCTTTACAACCTTTTTTTTTGCATTAAAAAGTAGCCTATGTCCTTTATCAGGCTCTAGTCTATCTGTGTACCAAATTTTATTTAGATCGGTTCTGTAGTTTTGGCGTGAAAGAGCGACAGACAGACAGAGTTACTTTCGCATTTATAATATTAGTAAGGATAAAAGATAATTTTATCACATTAGTATTTACTTTTAGACTTTACTTTTTCTACTTTTTTTATGGTTATGGTAATACTAAGGTGTTTCACATCCAAAAAGTTATCGTTATTGTGGGAGTTTTTATCTATCTGCTACTATATTAGTTATTAAATTTTAACCAACATTTTTGAGACAATTTCATTGCCAGTAGAAAAAAACAATAATAAATAAAATTTATATTGGTTTTGGTCAGATATCACTAAACATTAAATTTATAATAATGACTTGGTATACATAAAATACTTTAAAGTTTTTTCACACTTTTCAGTGTTTATGGTCACAAGAGGCGTGACTATAAACACTGAAAAGTGTGAAATGGTGAGTCAACATCAAATACAATGCTGATATATACTACAATATATTTTAAAAACCTTGGCAAATTGTGTAAAATGGAAAATAAACATACAAATTATACTACTTCCAATTAATTGGTGAAAAACATTCCACATACAATATTATGATTTCTGATGTTTTCGCGAGTATTACACATTTGAACTAAAACTACTTTTATGGTTTCTATCGCATTTGTATTTGATTTTTAATCGCCCAATGTTTCGAACCATTTACAGGTTTAATGGTCACGGATACGACTGTCCTCCCATGACTATGAACGCTTTTAATTATACAATATTTTTCAAATCTTAATGTAATATAGAGAATGAAGGGGGAAATATTGTGTTACAATTATCTCGGTAACAAGTATTTATGGAACCATGTGTACAAAACGAATAAACCGATATGAATAAAACTCAATAAATTACATTATTAAAAAAAACTATGCTATATATTTGTGTAGTATTAATATCTACATGAAACTAGTCTACTTTCATGATTTTATTTTATATACTGATTAATATACATATATATAATACCGATACACATATTTTTAAATGTTTAGATAACAAGAAACTTGATTAGTAAATATTAAAAAGGATTACAGGTTATTGTTATAAAATGTTAAACATTGTTTACCTGGAGTAGCACCAGATTGGGAATTAACTGTAGGAACCACTGGACGAACAGCTAGTGAAGCACCTGCGGCTAAGCCGCGTGGAACGTGGCTAGTCACACCCACACCAACTCCTTTGCTTACCAACATGCCACTTGTACTACTAACATTTGACAGTACACCTATAACAATAAAGACAACTTTATGAGCTACTTTTGGTTTTACTCACATCTATCAAGTTCTAGAAAAATCACCTTGGACTAGTTAAATGAGAAAACTGTGTACAATCTTCCATGGTTTATAATCTTGCTGCTAAATTAGCTGTATAAATTAATTTAACTAGTCTGTGGCATGTCTTTGATTTAATTTTTATTGTGATAGAACCACACTGTTGACAATTTTCTGTCTACAGCTGCGGGCTGGTCCGTCCAGGGTAATAACACAATCTTGCAGGAAATCGAAGCCTGAGGACTGGCAATATGCTGCTGTGCTTCGTTAGGTGAGCGAGAGAGCCGGCAGCCCAACTTTCTAGGTGGGTTTCAGATTTTGATTGGGAAGCAGCAGCTTAGCTGTACCTCTGGTATAGCAACAATCCATGGGCGGCAGTAACACTTAACATCAGGTGTGCTGCATGCTTGTTTGCCATCATAAGCAATATAAAAGGCATCAAAATACACACAGTACAGTAAAAACTCCTTATTCGCGCTTTCACTATTTGCAGATTAAAAAAATGCAACTCAATTCCTATATTTGCGGCTAAAAATTTTTTTATTCGCGGATCTAAGTAGTACATACATAAAAATAAAAGGATACTAATAGGTATCCAACCCAATATCCTTTGTAAATGCCGTCAAATGGACTAATAAAAAAAAGTAAAATAGATCTTATTATAATTTTGCCTACGAAGTCTTATTTTTAATAGGCAAATTGCTCATGCGACTGCTGCGTATCACTGTCAATTGAAGGAGCTTTTAAAAACTCAAGCAAGAAAAAATTACAAAATTCTTCAAATCATTTAGGCAATGGTTTTTAAACATTTTGATTATCTTAAGGCTTAGGAAGCCTTAAGATAATTATAATCAAAATGTTCAAAAACTTCAATTACATTGATTTTTCATATATTTTTGTTTTTATTTTGTCACCTAGGAACATATCCCCTATAATCCCATATAAATTACCATTCCATATTCACGGTTTCTCTATTTGCGGCATATTTATGGAACACATACCCCGCGAATAAAGAGCTTTTACTGTATATTCAAATCATATAATTTAAGACACTTACCAGGTAGCTTAGCATTATGATGAGGTATTGGTGGTATAACTCTCACAGTTGATGGAAGTGTGCGTACAGATGAGTTCACAACCAAATTGCCAGCACCACTTACAAGCTGCCCACCAACATTTAAGACTTGAGTGCCACTCACAGATGAGGTAACATTGGCCTGAACATTTGCAGGTCCCAAATTGCTGGTAGTAGACACTTGTGCTGACAGCTGTGTTCCTTGACTTATAATCTGTGTAGCAGGACTTAGAATTGGTCCACTTGGTGTAATCAGCTGTGATTGTGACATGATTTGGTTATTCTGACCTATAAGTTGAGAGTTCTGGCTAACAATCTGTGTTCCTTGCAAGATTGGAGATCCGCTTATAATCATCTGTGGCTGCAGAATCAAAGGAAACTGATATTAAACTCGGTGGCTTATAACATATGCAAATACATATAACATGATACATATAATGAGATGTGAGTTAGAGCATAGTGAAGCGTTTGATTATGAAAATGGTGTGAACCTTTTCACTATTTCTAGTTTCTAGTAAATATAACTATTATTATACAATATAAAGCTTTACCTGCGAAGCCACATTTGAAGATATAATTTGTGCAAGTCCTGGACGCATCATGCCTGTTCCTGGACTAGCGTGAGTTAAAATTTGACTGGAACCGGTCACTTTTGGCTGACCCGGAATTAAATGAGCCATTTTTACTTCGGAATTAGAAACACCTTTAACTATAGTGATCTTTTGAGTCGCTAAATCTATAGGATGCATTTTACCAGCGACGGATCTATCATCCAAACTACTATTCATTATGGAAACAAGATTTACAAACAGTTCATACTAGAAATAGTTCATTTAATGTCTGATAAACTTAATTGAATTACAATTAAACTCTGCAAGCACCTATTTCTTTAAGATTTTCATTTAAATCCACACACATTCTGCGTAAAAATATTTAGAAGAAATGACCAGAGAGCAGAAAATGAGAATAAGGAAAAGATATTCTATTCTATTTTTAAAAACAATAAACTAATGTCATATTTGTATAGCGATTAGCGACATCTAGTGACACATCCTACATACTGAGCATATGTAAATAAGACTATTCATATGTTGCTGTGTTGATATAATGCACCTATCAGTCTAATGACACTATTAGATTTTAGAGGTTAGTCTCGGTCTCCCCCGGTACCTACATCCTTCCACTTTCGCATTGTTTATCTTCTTAACCAGACGTTCGTTCGGCATTCTTTCCACATGTCCGAACCATCGGAGCATTCCCTTAGAGAGAGAGAGATAAATAAAATAAATAGAGAGGTAAATAAAATAAATCTAACCTAACAATTTCAACACGAACTATAGATACAAGGAGTCCGAACGTAATGTTAAATAAATTGTCTCAATTTAGGGGACAGAATTTTTGCCGGTAGAGCGCACCACTTTTCAAGAAGTACTCGTATAAATACTATAGTCTATGAAATATAGCATAATCTCTGTGACAGTTCTCACTAGTGCCGAACGCTTAGAGAGCCCGCAGACATGCAATTGCAAGTTGGCCGATTAAATCGCAGATAGGTGTAATAGGTGTAGTTACTTATGCTAGCCCGCACATCTTCTCCAACTAAATCGTCCAACTAATTAATTGGACATTGATCGTATCAGAACCCAGATTCCCTTCCGATTACGCACAATTAAAAAGTTGTCCAACTATTGGTCAACTGCTTGTTAGCATGGTTACTCTATGCAAGTTCGCACACTATCCAACTTTGTTGGGCAGTCGCACGGCAAGATGCAAGACGACCACATGCGTGCACGTGATTTTCCCACGCTCGCATGTTCGTCGACGGGTACAACGTCTGCTTCCCGATCACTTGTTGCCAACGAAAAAGTAGAAGAGCTCATAGAAGAAGTTTAAAAAAGGCCAGCGTTGTACAAAAAGGACTTGAAACAATACTCTGACATAAATGTTAAGAAAAGATTATGGGAGGAAGTTTGCGAGTTAGTCCAACCCTCTCTTCAACGGCAACAGCGAGTCGTAAAGTTGTGTCCTGTTTGATTATCGCTGGCCCGATTAGATATATGAGCTCATCAAAAGACGAAATACTCATTCTGTAATATGAGAAAAATTTATCAGGGTAATATCTGAGTTTAGAATGCAATGTATGATGCTTCCCATAGTCTAATCTGTTACTTAATATGGGATGCACCCAAAATGTTCTCTTTTGTTTTCGTCTTCTTTTTATTAATAGAGCAATTAAAGCGTTTTGTTTCCGCATTTTCACGCACACGCACCGCGCTAGCAACACTGGCACCGACTAAATCGATTAAATCTGCGGCTTGTAACCAATAAAATAAAGTTGGTCAACTAAATTATAAAAGTACGCAATTTAGTCGTTCGATAGTCGGCCAACTTGCAATTGTACGTGTGCGGGCTCTCTTAGAGAGCCCGCAGACATGCAATTGCAAGTTGGCCGATTAAATCGCAGATAGGTGTAATAGGTGTAGTTACTTATGCTAGCCCGCACATCTTCTCCAACTAATTAATTGGACATTGATCGTATCAGAACCAAGATTCCCTTCCGATTACGCACAATTAAAAAGTTGTCCAACTATTGGTCAACTGCTTGTTAGCATGGTTACTCTATGCAAGTTCGCACACTATCCAACTTTGTTGGGCAGTCGCACGGCAAGATGCAAGACGACCACACGCGTGCACGTGATTTTCCCACGCTCGCATGTTCGTCGACGGGTACAACGTCTGCTTCCTGATCACTTGTTGCCAACGAAAAAGTAGAAGAGCTCATAGAAGAAGTTTAAAAAAGGCCAGCGTTGTACAAAAAGGACTTGAAACAATACTCTGACATAAATGTTAAGAAAAGATTATGGGAGGAAGTCTGCGAGTTAGTCCAACCCTCTCTTCAACGGCAACAGCGAGTCGTAAAGTTGTGTCCTGTTTGATTATCGCTGGCCCGATTAGATATACGAGCTCATCAAAAGACGAAATACTCATTCTGTAATATGAGAAAAATTTATCAGGGTAATATCTGAGTTTAGAATGCAAAGATGATGCTTCCCATAGTCTAATCTGTTACTTAATATGGGATGCACCCAAAATGTTCTCTTTTGTTTTCGTCTTCTTTTTATTAATAGAGCAATTAAAGCGTTTTGTTTCCGCATTTTCACGCACACGCACCGCGCTAGCAACACTGGCACCGACTAAATCGATTAAGTCTGCGGCTGGGGGGGCACACTTAAAACATTACTTATTTTTACTGACCGTCGCGCCGCCTACAGATTGTTTGTACAAACTTAACTGCTGCCATTTTGTCCTGTATGTCAAACATTGACAACTGAGACTTGTTATTTTTTGTTCCTAGCGTAGGTACTTATTGTCATCAATCTATTTACGGTTATTGATGTACTTTTTGAAAATTATCTCAATTTTCATTGTTAAGCTGATATTATTATTGCTTCGTTATCAGCTGATATGTTTTTTTTTATATTTCAGGGTAGCTTTCATAGTAAAAGAAAATTCTATATAATTACACATACACATGTAGATATGTATATACATATATATCACTTCAACTTTAGTTCACCGCGTAAACTCTGGGTAGCAGCACTTTCCATACATGCATATTTTATCATGGAGTTGCCACTCTTTTTCAGTTTAATAACTTTACTCTTTGCTTGTAACCAATAAAATAAAGTTGGTCAACTAAATTATAAAAGTACGCAATTTAGTCGTTCGATAGTCGGCCAACTTGCAATTGTATGTATGCGGGCTCTCTTACGATGTAGTCCGTATTTTTGTCGATGTAATGCCTTATTTTTTAAAGTTATTTGCTACTGCAATTGAAAAACAATGTATGAAAATCTTATCGAATTTCAATCAATGGATTTTATTTGATTTTAAATAAAGGTGTGAATTAATTATTTATATTATTCGAAAGGAGTACATACAAGTTCATCGTCACTATTATCATCATCGCTAGAGCATTCCTGTAGGTTGATGATGAGATCTTGGTCACTGATTATTTCATGAATAATCATGTTTATTTTATAAAAGAATTTATACTTTTAATATAAAAAAATGATCTTATTAATATTATAACTGATGTCTGAATACTAAATTAATACAATTTTCTTATTTTATAGAGTAACCAAGTGGTTATATAGGTAATGATTTGGTTTTACTTGTTTTATAAATAATTAATAAGGATGTTATCGATTTACGTTTATCGATTGTCCCATCTCTATCTTATTCTCAGTCCAGTATGATCTTGTATTTGCGTAAGCATCATATTTTTATAAAATGGTTACTAAGTATTTTAAAATATATGAGGTACAAGTTTTGGTGTAAATATTCATATTTTTATATTTATAATTCAGTTGAGATATAACTGGCACGTAAAAAATGAAAATATAGGCCATCATAGTGGTAGGACCACGCTGTTGACAGTTCTCTGTCTACAGCCGCAGGCCGGTCCGTCCGGGGTAGTACCACACTGAGCAGAAGGTCGACGCCTGAGTAATGGCAATGTTCCATTGCGCTTCGTTCGGTGAGTAAGAGAGCCGTAAGCCCAACTGGGTGGGTTTGTGGATTTTATTGGTAGGCAGCGGCCTAAGCTATACCCTTGGTATTGCAAAGGTCCATGGTTAGCAGTGACATTTACCATCAGGTGTGCTGCTTGTTCGTTTGCCATCATAAGCAATAAAAAAAATTACACAATAAAATTGTAAACATGACGCGTATTCAAAATTACTTCATCGGTTTTGTATCTGACTATAGTACGCGGGAATTTTTGTTGCTATTGACAGCATGTACGTCCTAAGCTCTAGCACAGCCAGTGGCAGAAAAGTGAACTAAGATCTAGGTTTATTTTTGTGTCCATGAATACTATGGAAAAGCCTTCACCATTCGGACTCCTTGTATCTATACTTCGTGGATTTCAAGATCAATAGTTTGTAGTTAAATCAGTCCACACAATTTATTGACTAAATCAACTAAAACGAAACTAATACTAACATAACTAAAACATAATGCGTCTGAGTTTATTAAGTATAAGATTATTTTTGACATTATCGCCTCCCCTTGTATTCAAAGCCGACAGTGGACTGTGTGAGGTGACTACGAAACTAAGTGAGGAACTGATATTATCCTATCCCTGTAAGCAGCGAAGAATTAAGAAATACTCCACCAACCTTTTATCCATTTTCGCCGAGGGTAGTAGTGTCATCGCAGTAGGCTCGCCAAACTGCGCCGTCAGTTTTATTATATTCTAAATAACTATGCACTTCACAGCACCCCAAAACATTATTGTGTTTCCAAATGTTCCGTTAAACAATGTCTTACCAAGGATTAAGCAGGTGCGGCGATTACGAATATACAGAGTGGTACAACTGCTTGGCGGATCGAGTTGTCTCTAATTATTGAATCGACTGTCTGAAAGACGGTAACAAAATCGAAGTTGTGAAGTTTGTCTATATACCCTCCACAGGGTTTGCAAAGACCGAACAAATATTGTACATTGATTTATAAAGCTCAAAAATATAATATATGAGAAAAATTCAGATGTAATGATGAATTTTCTCTCGATTTGTAAGTCTAATAATAGTTCCTTCATACCGTTTTTGTTTTACTTTTCTCTTCAAGGCACGACTATATACTAAGTGTTGAGGCGGGTAAATTTAGGTGCAATGCGATTTCAAGGCTGAAAATACCTGGCTCTAAGTTTAATGCAATTGAAACGAAACAAAAAATTGTTTGTTTTGCTTATGGTACGCCATGGCGGAGCGACTTGGTGACGGTGATTTTTTGGAAGAAAATATACAGAAATTTAATAATGAAAGGCGAAGCAGTAAACAATGGGTTAAGCTTAATGTTGGTGGAACATATTTCCTGACCACGAAAACAACGCTATGTAGAGATCCTAATTCATTTTTGTATCGATTAGTTCAAGAGGACAGCGATTTGATTTCTGATAGAGTTTGTTGAATCCTTTATTGTCTTTTTGTATGTAAATGAGTTTGACTTTATTTGATGTTTAGCTAATGTTGCTTTGTTTGCAGGACGAAACTGGCGCTTATTTAATAGATAGAGATCCTACATACTTCTCACCAGTATTAAATTATCTTCGCCATGGTAAACTGGTTATAAATAATGACATCGCCGAAGAAGGAGTGTTGGAAGAAGCAGAGTTTTATAATATTACTGAACTTATAAGATTAGTTAAGGAAAGAATATGTCTAAGAGAAAGAAGACCTCTAAAAGATTCTAAGAAGCATGTGTACAGAGTTCTACAGTTCCACGAAGAAGAACTAACACAGATGGTATCTACTATGTCAGATGGATGGAAATTTGAACAACTGATCAACATTGGGTCTCAATATAACTATGGTAATGATGAGCATGCTGAATTTCTATGTGTTGTAAGTCGGGAATGTGGTAGTTCCCTTAATAGCAATGACATAGAGCCCACAGACCGTGCAAAGGTGCTTCAACAAAAAGGTTCACGGATGTGAGCTTACATCTAATTCTTTAATATTATTGAGACTGTCAGCTCAGTGTGGGTAAATGTGTACATATAATAGTGTTAACAATGTTTATGTAACTATTTTTTCTGTACTTTTTATTAATGTAAAATTTGTCTAAAGTTTGGCAATAATATTTATATTAGTCAATTGAGCGTTAGCTGTATATTGGGTCTCTAAATGCAGTGTATAGTAAATACTAGACAAATACTCAATTTGATATAAGTATGACACATTTACATATTTTATGTTTGTTAATTTTAATGTTATGAATATGGATGGAAGTTACAGCCTTAAATAAAATGGGTGCACTTAAATTACTGCCACACAATCTATTATATTCATGGATAGGTTAGCTCTACAATTCACTCTAATTATAGTTTAATTTTGAAAATAAAGGAGGGAAGGGAATGAAGAATTGTAGGTATATCATAAAACTACATTATTTGTTAACGCTTGTATGATATTCTTACAATGGATAAGTTGTTAAACACATTTTGTAAATACCTATAAGTTGTACGTTGAATCAGCATCAATTCCAGATATTATGCTCATTTACCAAATGTAATATTAGAGACTTGAAATTTCAGTGCTGTTGTTTTATTTTGGAGATACATAAATTTATTATTGAAAAAATAAAAATGTGTTTGGTGCTACCTTTATTTTACTGAATACAATTGACTGAAAACGTAATTATGATTTGACACGCCTTCTCTTAAGATTATTATTAGTATCTAAGTTAATTCCATAACTACACAATATATAAATCTATAACATGTTGTATTTTAAAAAAATAAACATTAGCACTATTTAAACACATTAAATTATACAATTATTTTATAAATTATTGCATTCAACTGCGTTAAATACAAGTTAACACGAGGATCTACGTTAGATACTCTTTCATATAGATAACACTGTTATTATCAAAATACAGAAATCTTCACACACTTTCTAAGGCAATGGGGGTTTATAGTTGTCATTTTATTATCAAGAAATTTATAGACTAATTTAAATTGGTTCAAAATTTTAACCTAGCACCAGTCTGCCATATATGTAAAATCATGGAACAACTTATGATCGGAAACAGAAAGCGGGCGGGGTTCTTTGGGCGGCGTAAGTACCGCAGCTTCAGAGGTAAATTCACTATCAAAGTTGCTAACATCCTCTAAATTATTTATTGTTGGCACAAATGGTGGTTTTACTTTACGTAAAAGTAATTGCTCCCAATTAACATTACGGAAGAAAGCCTGTTTTTTAACGTCTTCAGCATCCCTTTCAGAAGAACCTAAACGTCTTTCTGGATTTTTCCTCAATAAACGACGCATAAGAGCAATAGCTTCCAACGACAATGTTCTTGGATAACGAACTTCATCATTAACAATAGAATCAAACACTTCACCTTCATCTTCCCCTGGGAAAGGTGATTCACCAACTAGCATTTCAAATATTAGGACTCCTAGACCCCACCAATCTACAGCCCGAGTATATGAAGTCTCTGTTAAAACTTCAGGTGCAAGAAATTCAGGTGTGCCACAAAATGTGCCAGTCCGGTCACCCCAACCCATACCTTCTTTACAAAGGCCAAAATCGGCTATTTTGACATAACCTTCTGTATCTAAAAGTAAGTTATCTAGCTTTAAATCTCTATAAATAATATTATTTTCGTGTAAATACTGTAGACCTAATACTACACAGGCTGCATAAAAAACTGCTCTTGGTTCTGTGAACACATCAGCGTGAATGTGCATCATAAGGTCACCTCCAGCTGCATATTCCATTACAAAACAAACATGCTGTTCAGTTTGGAAACATGCAAATAAATTTACCAAAAATGGATGCCGTATGGCATTAGCTACCTCAAAGATTCTTTTCTCAGATAACAATGAGTCAACTTCATCTCTGGCTATGATATCACCTTTTTTTAAAGCTTTAATTGCAAAATATTCATTAGTAGGTCTATATTGAGCAAGAATTACTTTGCCAAAATGTCCCCTCCCCAGGACACTCAATAATCGGAAACTTTCCATAGACATTTCTCCAGACTGTCTCTTGGAATCTAATTCCTTGCCTAAGGTGTCAATAACAGATGACGAGCGTGATGAGGATATTCTTATATTACTTGTAATCTCTACGATCTGATCTTCATTACTGGGGAACTCAAGTACCAATTTAGGTGAAGGTGATGGTGGATATTCCACCAGAGGCATATCATTACATGGAGTTTGTGGCTCTTTTGTGACATAATTATCTCTTGTATAAGAGTCTTCCAAAAATGCAAAAGCTTCTTGAAGTTCTTTCTCCATTCTTAGAGTAGAAACATTAGGAGGTGGATGAAGTGGCAAAGTTGGTTGAGGTGGAGGAGTAACAGGTGTTTGTGGTGTGACAGGTGTAGAAGGTAGTCCTAATGGCCGCACACCTGCCATACCTCCCAGTGTAGCATTTGGGTTTTCAATTTCTCTATTATCAATGGAGACTGAGTCAAAACTATGTTGTTGTGTCTGATTAATGTGAGCTGTTTGTATATTTTGAATTGAAGGAGAAGAGCGTTTAAGAAGTCTGCCAAGTACAACGGCAGGAATATGCATATCACCATAAGAAGGTCTTGGTATATTTTTCCCTTGCTGCTTAATAATTTTCCTTTGACGTTGTAGTTTCGGTTTCCTGGAAATAATTGGATTAAGGAATTTGATTTCTGCAAAAAGTAATCCTTGAGGTTCCAGTTCCAAAGCCATGCCATGTCGTATGTCATCAATAAATTCTTCCAATCTTAAAAACTTAACAGCACAAAGCCCACGCCAATCTTTCCAATGGATCCCAATTTCAAGTTCTCTTGATTTATCTAGCTTGATGGTGAATCTGTAATTTAAAATGTTTAATTTAATATCATTACACTTATATTCCAACAATGTTATGGTTCACATTTTAAAAATATGAAATTGGCATGGGAACCGTAATTATCTCGGCTCATATGTCGCCCACTGCTGGTCTCGAGCCTTCTCCACAATTGGAGAGAAATTGACCTACTATACTGTGTGTGATGTCGTGAAAGATAACTAAGAGCTTTCTATCAACCTGGTCTAACTCCACCAGGTGCTGTCTGGTCAAAAACTACATACCCAAGGATGGTTGACGGCAGGCAGGCATTCAGTCATAAAGTTATTGTCAATAACTATTTGCAATATAATCAAGAAAGGAATACATGCACAATATGTATTCCTTAAATGACATCAAGTAATTGGGATAAGAGCAAGATGATGATGATCATTATCCTGGTCAGAAGGGTTGGTATAAGGTTTTATTTCAAATTGCCTGTAACTCGCCACCAGGCGGCACTGCACAGTATATCGACTTCTACAAATATACCAATGGGATAGGTTTGTTAGTACAATATAAATGCTGAAGTTGGTTTGTTATTATCACGAAGTTATCTCAATAATAAAATAATGTTAACAGTAGGATGATGGAACATTCAGTTTGAGGGCCCAAACCCCACCATGTGAACTCTTTTGTGTTTTTGAAGGTGCTCAATTTGTATTAACTGTTGCAAGTGGTGAGCAAGTAAGAATATAAGTCTCACCACTGTTCCTTGGATATTGTTAAAGACAACTAGGGTACAATATATTTTTTATAGTAATTCTGATGAATCCTATCAATACTCATTTAATTTATAGAGATTAAGGGGGAATTTTTATTATTTATAAACCAATCAAATATCATTAGGTGATCATTGATAATATAAAATATTGAGGTGATCACCTTGACCTTGGATCTCTAGATTTGAGATTGAAATCAAGATATTATATTTATGTAAGATTTAACCTAAGACTGCATATTCAACTCTTAATTTCAAAATTGAAATGGGGTTATAATATGTGAAAGCCAACTTATTTCTGATATTACTGTACTCCACCTGTCAGCCTATCAAAGTCCACTGTGGTACATAGGTGATCATAATTGAGTGATATTTGATTGTCAGTAGTGCAGTTGCCTATTGCCTTGATGATCCATCAACCAGTTTCTACTGTTCTTACGAGGAAGACAGGGTAATACAAAGTTTAATTATTTAGTAATTAGTCATAGTTGACAAATACTACTAAACTATTACATAACATCTAGGGTATATTAAAATATCAGTAAATATCAGAATGTAATTCATGATAATATATTGCTTCTTTTACGCAATTTGATGGTAATGCAAGATAGCATTTAAAAACTTAAAATCATAGTCATACTACAAATATGTATATGGCGCTAGGCATACAGATAAGATATGAGTAATAGGGACATAATTATAAAGATTGTAATTCCAGGAAGCAGATACAATAAAGATAAAATTAATTAACCTTTCAAATTGTAGTATAATTTAAAAAAAATATCTATGTAGTACTTATAAAAAATTAAAAACATTTACTGACATAATGTATGACTTAATAATTAATCATTACATTACATTAGGCAATTAAAAGTGTTAAAATTATTACCTAGTAAATATTTATAAGCTGATCTAAGCTGAAAATATTTTTAATTGGTTAATAATTATTTTTTTTAATCTTACCTCTGATCCCATGCTTGTTGAGAACATGGTCTCCAACTAGTTTGTGAAACAGTATGGTTGTCTAATTTAAGAACAGCCATTATTTCATTACTCGTATCCTCCTTAATGCTGTATGTATACTTCATTGAGTTACGTATTGCAACTCCTTTTACAAAAGACTTCAAATCTGAAGGGCTAGCTGTAGGATCTCGACGACTCCTTCCTGGGACATCTTCTAAAAGGTCTTGGCATCCCATCAATCTTACTTCTAAAGTACCAGTCACTTGAACACAAGGACTTATGAGTGGTGCAGGCGATAAGAACTGAGAGCGAGAACCACTACCACCAGAGAGACTGACATATCCTGGACTTGATCCAGTACTACGTAACTCGTGTCCTAATTCTATAAACGCAGGGCTCTCAGAAGGAAGCTCCTGTCTTCGCATGTCTAATGACCTGCGTAACAAATCCAACTTCTGTGTAGATTCCAAGAGGTTTGTTTGTGCTTCTTGTAAAGCTTTTTTGTCTGTAACTTTTTTATCACTCTGTAGAAGTCTTATGGCATTTTTGGAACCTTCTACTACAGCTGCCTCAATTCTTAATCGATTTCTTAACTCAGCGATTCTTTCATCCAGTAGTGCAGCTACACCACTTTCAGAATTCTTTCCATCACCATTTGCACCAGAATTATCCCCTTTCTGTTGTTTTGTCAACTTAGAAATACGTAACTTTAGATATTCAATCTTATCTTTAGAGTCAACCAACATTTGATGAGCTTCAGCAAGAAGTTTTTTATCTCTGGATTGATTACTGGTGCTTATGCTTTGAATCATATTTTCTGCACCTTGTTTTACTTTAAGTTCAATATTCAACTGTTTTTCAAGTGAGGCCAACTTACGGTCTGTTGTTGCTTCACCAAGTTGCCTTTGTTGTTGAGCTGCTTCTGAAGCCAAAATAATCTCTTCATCATAGGACAGGTCTTCGGGGGAAGTAGGAGTAGATTGACCTCGAGACAAAAGTAGTTGAGACTCCAATTCCTGAAGGTCTGACTTAAGTTCATTGAGCTTTATATTAGCCTGTTTTACAATATTAGCGACATCTGAGAGCGACCTTCTGTCTGTTGCCACCTCGCGTAGTTTCTCAGCTCCCTCCTTTATTTTCAGTTCCTTACGTATTTCTCTACGTATAACATCTTTGAGTTCTTCCAATTTAGACGGCAATGCTATTTCTGGAATACATTCTGTTTTAATTCCATATTTGACACCAAGTTCGTGAAGAACTGGGTGCCGAACATAATCACTGTGGTAATAACCTGGCTCTGCCATAATTGAGGATGCACAGTATAACGTCAGTTAACCATAATTATGTGGGAAAATATCACTACTATTGCTTTTAGATCACAGAACGTAAATGAGCATAAAAAGCTTCTCAGTGAGAGCTATAGTAATTACTGTATGTAAAATCATGTTAAAAAGATAATTATATCGTTACTCTTACAATAAATTACAAAACAAAACAGTCACTTTACGATTAATTGGTCAGCGAAACCAACGAAACGATGAAACCCTACCAAATTACCAATCCTACCACACCATAGTATAAGTAACACACCTACCTGTCCTTCATTATGAAAATCTCAAGTCAGTATGCACATGGTTGCTGGCAAGATAGGCGTCAGGAGTATTACTTTTCTTATGAGAGTTAGTGATTTATTAGTCGTTTTTTTTTGACGGGAATTTGAAAACGTCATGTGGTGCTCTTGTATTATATTCGATATCTTAGTGTTTTAATGTGTTATATTAGATAATTTTGATGGCATTTTATGTAATGTGATGCAGCGGAACTACTAGGATGTAGTGAATATCATATAAAAGTGCTTTACAACGTTTTCATTTTCCATCACAATTCCCACAGGATACCGTTAACAGTGTAACCATAGTACTGTTGATGGCGACAATTTGACCTAGACAATGACTAACCTGAAAGACTAAAGACGTAAAAATAATTATAACTTGACACTGGCACTAATGGCTCGTATGGACTTTTGACGGGAATTTGAAAACGTCATGTAGTGCTCTTGTATTATATTCAATATTTTAGTGTTTTAACGTGTTATGTTAGATAATTTTGATGGCATTTTATGTAATGTGATGCGCGGAACTACTGGCATGTCGTGAATATCATATAAAAGTGTTTTACAACGTTTTCATTTTGCATCAAAATTCCAACAAGATACCATCAACAGTGTAGCCATAGCACTGTTGATGGCGACAACTTGACTTAGACTATGACTAACTTGAAAGACTGAAGATATTTATAACTAGTTATTGGCGAAATCTTGTAAACGCCATTAAAAAAAAAAAAAATGGCTCGTATAAGTAGCTGATCGCCAATACACAAAGAGAAGAAGAAGAAGAAGATTTATTACTCAGAATCATAGAAAAATTAAAACAGAATTTTGTGTTAACAAATAGGAAGAATCATAAATTGATTGTACGTATGCAAAGTGACAAACCTAGAAACAACCTAGACTATCCATGGGATCCGTAAAAAATAACTGAGAGATCACCAGGAGATTAGACAATAGCAATCGACTGGGTAATTTCCAACATCAACTCCAATCGCCAAATCGCATGTCAAGCGTGACAATTATGGCATTATTTCCCTAGCGGCACCAGAAGATTTAATAAACTCATAGGTAATACGGCTTTCTATACCTTCTCTTTACATATTTTTAAATTACTATCTTAATTTATTAATAGTATTTATTTTAAGTATAATAGATTTAATTTTGGTAGACAGTCACCTGCGAAGCAAAATATTGGACGCAAGAGCCTACAGGAGCCCCACAGTCGATACGGACCACTATCTCGTTATTGCGAGATTTAGTGGTCTGTTCAGAAAGTGGAGGCATTAGCGAGAGCGTGTCCACTTCGGAGGGCTTGAAAGAATAAAGGTTGAAAGGTTGCAAGAAGAATGTGTAAGAGAAAAGTATGCAGAGGGAGTCCGAGAACGGCTGACGATGGCAAGCCAGCCGCAATCGGACACTGAAGAATGCTGGAAAATATTGAAAGAGAGTATGGTAGATACAGCGAAAGAAGTATGTGGAAGTTCAAAGAAGTATAGAAAAACAAATGGTGATGCATGGTGGGATGCGGAAGTGGCAGCTTCCGTAGAGCAAAAGAAGAAAGTGGGGCTGGACTATGTCTCTTCTTTGAATCTGAATGACAGTATGACTGAACAGAAGAAAGAAATATATCGGCAATGTAAGAATGACACCAAGGCCTTAGTGAAAGAGAAACGTGATAGTGCAAATATGAGTGCAGAAGATAGGCTGACTAAAAACTTCGAGGGTAACACGAAACTCTTTTGGAGGGAGGTGAAGAAGTCTCGGTGTGGTTGGTCAGCCTTCAGAATGAATAAAATAAGGTCTAAAGGTGGAGACATTCTTACACAAATACAAGACGTGTTAAGCCGATGGAGTGAATATTTTGGCGATATGTATGCGGATACTCGAGTTGGCGTCGGTGTCGCATGTGGTTTAGTAGATCAACATTCGGCACCGGCGTCCTCCGATGGCATCAGTATGGATGAAGTTGAATGGGCGATAAAAAGTTTGAAAAATGAAAAGGCAGCGGGCATTGATATGGTGTCTGCCGAGATGATCAAGCTTGGTGGCTACCGTGTCTGGGAGGCGTTCCTGTTGTTCCTCAATTTATAATTTAATTTTGTTGGAGCTCGGGAATGATTCCCAGGGACTGGAATAGCGCGGTCATCGTGTCTTTGTTTAAAAACAAGGGTTCACGTTATGACTGCGCAAATTACAGAGCCATAAGCTTGACCAGTTTGGCAGCAAAAGTGTACGGTAAAATTATTGAAAGGAGAATGAGGATGGTGTCCGATGGTTTACTGTGTAAGACACAAGAAGGTTTCAGGAGTGGAAGGGGATGCATGGATCAAGTGTTCTCTCTGCGCAACATTGTGGAGAAGCATCTGGCCCTAGGTCAGAGGGTTTTCTGCAGTTTTGTGGATCTGGAGAGAGCATTTGACACGGTTGTACGAAAAGAACATTGGGACATTTTACCGGAGTATGGTATTAACGGTAAACTGCTACAGGCTGTGCAGTCCCGTTACATGGGCTGTAGAGCCTGTGTGCGGCTGGATGATGGAATGTCGCCTTGGTTTGACGTCAATATCGGTGTTAAGTACAATCTTATAATTGAATAAATGTCTCCAAAGGTTGAACGATATGAATGTGGGAGTCCAGATGGGCGACTCAGTGGTCACTGCTCTACTCTATGCAGATGATGCAGTCCTGCTGGTATAGTGCCACAAACTTATCTGACCCGGTGACAGCGTCGCTGTTATCGCATTTAGTGCTGCCAGTAAAATTCCATTTGCAATAAAAGGTAAGTACTTCCCCATGTGGTAACGGGTTTAGAAAACAATATTCAACTCCTTTGCAGAATTTTCTGTGGAAGTCATCAAAAATGGAATTATAGCATATTCACCCGTGGGCTCACGGATGGGAAGTAGATAAATGTGTTATAAGTATTAATGCTTATGAACACATTATATTATGCTTACTAGAGAAACAAAAATGTAATTTTTATAAATAATTATATTTTAACACAATAATTATGATCTACAAATATAGGGCAAATTATTTGTAATGAACATATTCCAGGTCATAGTCATTTGAATCGTCAGTCACTTCATCATATGAATCATCACTTTCAGTCTCACTGTCACTGTCTAAAGTCATAATGGAAGGCTCCTCTAAATATGTATCCCTTTAGTATTCGTTTCCAAATTTTTTCACGTAATTTCAGTGATTTTTCCATTCGTTTATAGTTATTTTATTAATAGCCTCTGCAATTAATTTAGGCGTTGTTGAATTAGAGTTTTTAATATTCTGCTCTATTATGTTTCGTTTCATTGAGCTCCAAATCATTTCAATTCGATTTAATCGCAAGGGTATGGTAGAATGGATTTCGTCAATTTCATAACTTCGCTTAGGCTAGTGTCTTAATTATTTCATAAAGCTGCGCCTTTGTAAGCCGTTGATTCCATTTAAAATCTATCTCCTCTTGAAGTACATCATTAACTTTGAAATTGTGGGAATTATTTTTTGCACACTGTAAAATTGATGTATTTTTCGTCTATTGACAGCGAGATCAAAATCACCAACTTTAATTTTACTTTTCGTCCTCTTCAGTCTTTTTTTTGGTGTAGAAATTTTTACTCCACTCTCATCGGCCTGTCCTTTTTTCCTTTACAAGTTTTCTTACAAATCGTTCTCCAACCCTTAAAAAAATATTTTACATTAAATACACATATATTTTCTGATCATAAACAGAT
Organism: Lymantria monacha; assembly: GCA_905163515.2. Taxonomy (NCBI): domain Eukaryota; kingdom Metazoa; phylum Arthropoda; class Insecta; order Lepidoptera; family Erebidae; genus Lymantria; species Lymantria monacha. The sequence goes on along the minus strand of LR991092.1, from coordinate 11,705,092 downwards.
AGATGTATACACAGAGATACATATATATACTAACTATGTACTTACAAGAAAATTATGTTACAGTTAATAACAATCAAGTACATTCATTACAATTAAATTTACATAAATAGAATACTATTATATTATTTGTATAAATATATAATAATTATATTCAAAATATAATTAGACTCTAAGAACAAATTAATTCATTATATTTAACACAACAAATTATACATAATGTTTATTAATAGTGTTCTTTTTATTTCAAAAACTAGCAACACTAACCTGTGGCTGTTTATATAATTTTTCAAAAGGTATTAATGATGCCTGAAGATGTTTTTCTTCCTTCATATAACTTAAAACTTGTAATATAACATTTACTGCATCACATTTCGCATTTTAAAACCACAAAAAGTAAATAAACATGGAGTAAACAACCAACAACTGAAATATCAGCATATAGGGAGGACGATTGACGTTTGATGAGATTTCAAAATGGCGTCATTAGTTCATCAATTTGCCACCGGGTCAGATAAGTTTGTGGCACTATACAGTCAGCGTCTGACCTGCAGACCATAGTCGACACAATGAGAGAAGATTGTAAGAAAAGGGGTCTACGCGTGAATGTGAGCAAAACCAAAATAATGGTCTTTGAAAGAGATGAAGTCAGAATAGTTGTAAGAGTAAGAATAGGTAATGATGTACTGGAGCAAGTGGATGAATTTGTATATCTTGGATGTGGGTTTAGCCGAGATGGAAGGTACACCACTGATATAGAGCGAAGAATGAATGCGGGAAATAGAGTGAACGGAGCGTTGGGGCAACTTCTCGGTAGCCACCACCTCAGCCAGAAGGCACGTGTGCAATACATAACGCAGTGCTTGTCCCAACATTACTGTATGGAAGCGAGAGTTGGGTATGCAGAAAAGAGTATGAAAGTAAAATTAATGCGGTCGAAATGCGATCTCTACGGAAAATCTGTGGAGTTAGGCTGATCGACCGCATTCGTAACGACGACATAAGAGAGCGAGTAGGTATGAAAGAGAGTATTGGTGTAAAGATGCGAAAGGGAATGCTCCAATGGTTCGGACATGTGGAAAGAATGCCGAACGAACGTCTGGTTAAGAAGATATACAATGCGAAAGTGGAAGGATGTAGGTACCGGGGGAGACCGAGACTAACCTACCTAGACCAGATCGGTCATATACTGAAGGAAGGTAGCGTCAAGAGTCTCCGAAACCGGCGAGCGTGTATGAAGAGTATTATGAATGTTGAGGAAGCGAGTGAAGTATGCAAGGATGGAGTTCTCTGGCACTCTGTTCTCTCTGCCTACTCTGCAAGGAATATGGCGTGATGATATGTATGTATGTATAGTTTTAATAAATAGGTGTAACTTGAATTAATATCAAAGAAATAAAAACTTGAGTTAATATAAAAAAAAAACATAAATAAAAAATAAATAAATAATTATAATTGCATACGTTGATAAAAAATGCTATGCAATAGCTTTATCGCGGCAGTCCCCGAGTGCCACACGTTTTTTTTTTTTTTTTTTTTGCGGTGTACTATGGTTGTTGTCGTGCCCCGCCAAATCGGTCCGGGGTGACGGAAGAGGCGGCACGCATCCCCATAGACCCACCCTGCAAACACCTCTCTTCGCCGTGCAAGCGAGCCACCGGTACTCGATCTTTGTCTTCGGTGGCCCGCTCGGCGGTTTACCCTCGCGGGTTCCTCTCGTATCGACGCCCCGACAGCTTTCGCCGTCGGGGCGTCGTCCTCACGCGGTGGCCTCACTTCGGGTGACTGAACTATTCCCCGGTCCGATCACCCGATGCCTCGAATAATATATATGACTGACAATATTCATGCCAAAAATTTAAAAAGGTTAAATACATCAGATTAAGGGGTAAAATATCAAGATGGCTGCTCTAGTAGTTAAATCGTCATCGGGTGCCCCTTGTGGCCTTGTAGGATCTGATATAGCCATTTAGGTTTTCTTTTTGTTTTAATTTTGTATTTAACTTAAAAAAAAAAGCATTCCCTGTGCGTTTACAACAGTCCCCTGTCACGATTTTGGATAAAATCGTATATAACTCAAAAACAAGGACGAAAATATATGGAGTTTTTAAAGAAATATATTTAATTTAATATTGTCTTTCATTTTATTAACAAAATTTGCTTAGGACAGTCTTTGTATGGGCGAGTTTCCAAATAGCAGAGAAATACACTAAAAAATCTTAGCCAGGATTGTCAATTTAAAGAAGCCAATGCAGAAATTAATAGGAATTATTTCATTAAAGATTTCTTTATTGCTGGCATTATTTCAAATAAAATTTATAAGGGATTGCTTGAAAAATTTCGCTTGAAGCTAGGTGAAGCAGCTAGGCACGCACAAGCCAATTGAAGCAGCTGAACATAATGCACAACAATGTAATAATGTTATTGATAATGATTTAAACATGGCTTTCCAATAATATTAGGACTTAGGAGTAGAGAAAAAAAATCTCTTTCTCAAAGTTGTCCACTGAGACAGTGCTTCTTCTGTGGAAGTGAAATTTATCGTCATCCAAATGGCCCTGCATTAAACGTTAACTACCATCATTTACCAGAAAAGGGGGACAATATCCAAACGTTTGTAGAAATCCCAAGACAATCCTTAATATCATTAAAAACGAGAACAATGAAAACATATTTAATTCTCGCTGCTCCAATGAGTCTACAGAAGTCGATTGTCACAATTCAAGTTAATGATAAGCAAACTAATGCCTTAATTGACACCTGAAGCACTACAAGCTGCATCAATTATGATTTCTTCATGAAATATTCTTTAAGGAAATGGAAGCTACGGAATGTATAACGATAGTAGAGACAAGCCTAACTTTCTGGATGGGTTTGGATCTTTCTGGATGGGTTTGGCATTTTCATTGGTGGGCAGTGGCCGAGCTGTACCCCTGGTATTGCAAACCTCCATGGGCGGCAGTAACACATACCATCCAGTATGCTGCTTGCTCGTTTGCCACCAAGAGCAATGTAAAAAATATTCTCAAACTATCAATAAATATACAGATTTAGACTCATATCCCTTACTAACTATGGAAAAGATGGTGAATGATTTCAAACTATGTATAATTTTCTAACATAGATTTTAAAAGCGCTTATCATCATATTTTAATATTAGAATCAGAAAAATAATATACAGCCTTTGAAACATGAGGTAAGCTCTATCCATTCTGTAACAAATAGGATGTTTGGTGTAACTAATGGGAATAAGTGCTTTTCAAAGGGTTATGGACTGGTTGATTAAAGGGGAACGTTTAACAGATATATTTGCTTATCTAGATGATGTAACGATATGTGGCACATATGAATCAAATCGTGATAAAAATTTACAAATATTCACATACATACATACATATCATCACGCCATATCCCTTGCAGGGTAGACAGAGAGAACAGAGTGCCAGAGAACTCTATCCTTGCATACTTCACTCGTTTCTTCAACATTCATAATTCTCTTCATACACGCTCGCCGGTTTCGGAGACTCTTGACTCCACCTTCTTTCAGTACGTGACCAATCTGGTCTAGGTAGGTGAGTCTCGGTCTCCCCCGTTACCTACATCCTTCCACTTTCGCATTGTATATCTTCTTAACCAGACGTTCGTTCGGCATTCTTTCCACATGTCCGAACCATCGGAGCATTCCCTTTCGCATATTTACACCAATACTCTCATACCTACTCGCTCTCTTACGTCATAGTTGCAAATGTGGTCGGTCAGCCTAACTCCACAGATTTTCCTTAGAGATCGCATTTCAACCGCATTAATTTTGCTTTCATGCTCTTTTCTACATACCCAACTCTCGCTTCCATATAGTAATGTTGGGACAAGCACTGCGTTATGTATTGCTACACGTGCCTTCTGGCTGAGGTGGTGGCTACCGAGAAGTTGTCCCAGCGCTCCGTTCACTCTATTTTCCGCATTCACTCTTCGCTCCATATCAGTGGTGTACCTTCCATCTCGGCTAAAACCACATCCAAGATATGCAAATTCATCCACTTGCTCTAGTACATCATTACCTATTTTTACTCTTACATCTGTTCTGGCTTCATCTCTTTCAAAGACCATTATTTTGGTTTTGCTCACATTCACGCGTAGACTCCTTTTCTTACAATTATAATATCCTATTCTATTATATATTATATAATACCCTTTTCTTACAATATTCACATGGTCCACACCAATCGAAGGAGTCTGCTAACTACCATAAACATTATTTTACAATAATATTAAATTATCTTTATAATCATCATCATTTCAGCCCATCACCGTCCACTGCTGAACGTAGGCCTCCCTTATGGTACGCCACAGAGTGCAGTCCTGTGCCGTCTGCATCCATCGACGCCCAGCAACTTTCACCAGGTCATCTGTCCACCTAGTGGGGGGCGTCCTACACTGCGTCGTCCGGTACGCGGTCGCCACTCTAGAACCTTTTTTACCCCGCGGTTGTCGGTTCTTCGAGCGATGTGGCCTGTCCATTGCCACTTCAGCGTGCTAATTCTTCGTGCTATGTCGGTTACACCCGTTTTTCTGCGGATTTCCGTATTACGCATTCTACTACATCTATCACGCAGAGAAATCCCGAGCATAGCCATAGCACGCTGAGCGACTTTAAGCTTGGTTATGAGGCCTACATTTAGGGATCACGTTTCCGTGTCGTAAGTCATCACTGGTAACAGACACTGGTCGTAGATCTGTGTTTTCAGACACTGAGGTATGTTGGACGAGCACCGAAGTCAAAAATCGGGTACCGGTGGCCCGCTCGCACGGCGAAGAGAGAGGATTTTACGGTGGGTCTATGGGGTCACGCGCCGCCTTTCCGTCATCCCGGACCGATTTGGCGGGGCGAGACGCATCCATAGCTCACCAATAAAAAAAAAAAAAGGTATGTTGGACGAGGAGATCCTTCTAAGTTTCCCGAACGCCCTTTCCATCTTTATAATAATAATGATAACTTTCTTCTTTTTAGGGTGCCGTACCTCAAAAGAAAAAAACGGAACCCTTATAGGATCACTCTGATGTCCGTCCATCGTTCTGTCCATCTGTCAAGATCCTTTTTCTCAGGAACGCGTGGAGGTATCAAGCTGAAATTTATACTAAATACTCAAGTCTACTGTCCCTTAAAGCTGTGAAAAAAAAAGAAATTAAACTTCTAAGCCAATGCAATCAAAAGATACAGGCGTTTATGCCGCAAACTTTCGACACTCGCAAGGGATTCAAAACCTACAGGGTACTTCCTGTGAACTCAGAATCTTGAAATTTGGTACGAAGCAACGTCTTATAGGTTGCTTTCCATTTAGTTAACACAGAGGGACTCTGCGTTACATTGTGAAACACTGCCAAACACTGTGTAAAAGTTTATAAACTTTCCCTCTGTGTTAACTAAATGGAAAGCAATCATAGTACAGATAAAGGAAAAATTGCGAAAACCGTATATTTTTAATTACATCATATAATGAAAATATTTTTAATAATTTTAAACTTATTACCCCTGCCCTCATGAACGCGTAGAGGTATTAAATTCATATGAAAAACTCAGATCTATAAGACCTTTAAGCTGTAACAAAATCAAATTTCTATGTCAACGCAATCAAAAGAAACAGCAATTTAAGCCGCATATTTTCAAACACGCAACTACTCGCAAGATAATCAAAACCTAAAGGGTACTTCCAGTCGCCCTAGAATCTTGAAATTTTGCGTGAAGCAACGATTTATAGCATATACGAGTATAAAGGAAAAATCAAAACTACCTGTAGCATAGAGTAAAATATTAGTTGCTGTAGGTAGCTGTCAATAGTGTCAATTAAAATTTAATCAGTCAATGTCAATTGTCATCGTCCGTCATATTATTCTTTAAGTATTACAATTTTGAGTAGGTGGGTATAAATCAAATTTCAACTTTCTCTATTATTAGCTAGATATTTTATGTAAATAAGTATTCTTTTGACACCAAGTAGCTTACTGATTTCTTGTACTCACTTGAAAGCTTTTTATTAAACATAGTTTCGTTTTTAATTCATAGAAGTTGCTGGAAAAAGGAAGAACTGTCAAAAGACGCCAATACTGTTGAAGAAATACGAACTACTCTTCATCTGTCATATTGAGGAAAAATTGTTCAATGTAATAAATGGAAAAATAATGCCCGTTAAAGTTAACATTACTCCACCGCCGCCAGCAAACTCCAAGCAGCCTGGAGTTACTAAATCGCTGCTTTATAACGGATCCAAATTCCAAGGGCATCAAAAAAGCAAAGGCAACTCTTATGAGGTTGAAGTGGTTTTGCAGGTTAGTAACAAAAACTAAGTACGCAATTTTGTTTAAGTGATCGATAGAAAAGTGTAATATAACCTAGCAATTATGAATAAATAGATGTTGTTAATTTTGGGTGTATTGCAGTAAAAAAATACATTTGCTATTGTATGTATTATATTATCAGGCAAGTTAAATATCATTAATGTTTACAGCATGTAGATGAAGAAAATTCATACCTTTGTGGTTATTTAAAAATAAAAGGCTTGACAGAAGAGTTTCCAACATTAACTACTTTTTTTGATGGAGAAATTATATCAGCCAAATACCCCTTCCTTACACGGAAGTGGGATGCTGATGAAGATGTTGATAGGAAACATTGGGTATGTAAATTTTTTTGTTTTAAATTGTAATAAATTAACAATCAGCTGTACAAATTTATTAAAATCACTTTCTTCTTTACAGAGCAAATTTGACTTGTTTGTACCATATTTAAAAACATTTAATTCAGATTCATTTGACTATGACTCTCTTGCAAAGGCTGACTATGTTTTTATGAGGTGGAAAGAACACTTTTTAGTGCCAGATCATACAATAAAAGACATAAATGGTGCTTCATTTGCTGGTTTTTACTATATATGCTTCCATAAGTCTGCTGCAACAATAGAAGGATATTATTACCATCGGAGTTCTGAATGGTAATTATCATTTATTTCTCTATAATAATTAGATGTTTATCTTTGAATGAATAGGTAGAGGAAATATTACTTTCTGAAATGTGAATATGTGTAACATATTCACATTTCGAAGAAAGTAATATTTAAGTCCCATAGTAAGTAGGAACTAATTTTATATACCATTATTATTGAATTAATATTTTCTTAGGCAAAAGCCTTAAGAATTTAAATATTGTTTTGAGTTTATGTGTTCATGTTTGTATGCACATGTACAGCTGCATTTGTAGTAGCTGTACACCGTTTTACTTATTGGCTGACTTGTTGATTTTGTTTCCTGTATCTCGCATTGCCTAGGAGGGAAGTGGAATCATTCTTTCCAACTCTAACTTTTTCCTAATTAAATTTTTTGTGTGTCCCAAGACAATTAAAAACATCTCCCGGGACTGCCTGAGGGTCAACAGTGTAATTTATGATGACCGTTGTGGATCCTGGGTTACAGGAGTTGCAATGGTGGGAATGTCTGGTGGGATTAGATCATTCTCATGTTTGCTTTATGTTGAGGTTTGGGTTAATATGAAAGATACTTTGACAGTTTATTTCCAAAATATGTAAATATATTTTTTTAATGAGAAATTGATGTCAATCTAAAAGTAAATGCAAGAACATCAAAATATGTTAATTTGATTATTGATTTTTGTTTGATTTTCAGGTATCAATCACTGACTTTAAGCCATGTACCGGAACATAGCATTCAAATCTATGAGTTTAGATGAAGACTTTGAGAAATGACTTGAAACTAAAAAATGGATTGATATTTTATGTCTGCTAGTACTTACTTGTTTATTAAGCTCATAATACAGAATCTGAACTGTATGCAGATGAAAAATGTTGTTTTTTTTTCAGTAATTTAAGGTAATGATATCAAAGTTGATAATAGAGATTCATTCTGAATAAAGTAATCAACATAATTTATTTTTTATATATATTCAATATAATTCAGGTACAATATTATGTCATACTATTATACTGTTTTTGCACATACTTTAATTATTTAAAAGACATATCTCCATTGTAACGATTTTTAAATGTACATTATAAACAATAGTGTTTTGTAAACAGTATATTGTCTTAATGACATTTTTATAAGCATAATTATAAAGTCGCAATTTTTTTTCGTAGATTTAAGTATGCGCCCAAATAAAATAATTGTATAATTTCTTATTTTTCTTGTGATAAATGCCTACTGTTGTGATATTTTGTACAAATAACTTGATGCTAAGTTGTTTCTTATTCAATCATGGTTTTTGTTATGTTTATATTTTATGGTCAGTTTAAATTTACCTTGCCTTGTTTGAACTGAAGTATGTGCAAGTACAGGGAATCTCGTATTACTTAACAAGTATAATGTCTATAATTTGACACTGGTAGGAATTATATTCCTGTGTTGTTGATAAAAATATTTTTTTTCAATAAAACATCTTGCAGTAAGTTAAGAGGTTTCATTGATTAAATAACAACCCCAATGCCACTTGTCTATTAAAATCATTGGTACAAGTGATGGTAGCTGAATGGTGAGTACCTATTGTTATATGATATACAAGTCTACACCCGTTATTGTTTCATTCGGTTTTGGCCCTTTGGCTGCTTGTTCAGTCAGTCCTGTTGCGACTTACATCTAGTGGAGACTGATTTAAAATCTGTAGATTTTGTATAAAGTGGTTCTGATGTGAAAGTCCTCTTTACTAAGACTTTTTGGATGAAATTCCTATACGCCACGCCCAACTTGTAGTGGCACTTTTTTGTTAAGCAATGAAACCCGTCTAACGAAACGAACATACATACACTATTAAATGCACAACAATCAAACATACATTAAATGCACAACAATCAAAATTTAACTTTAGGTTGACTAGATATACCGGCAGTTACAATGTAACTTTAGGTTGACTAGATATATCGGCAGTTACAATGTAACTTCAGGTTGACTAGATATATCGGCAGTTACAATGTAACTTCAGGTTGACTATAGGTATATATCAGCAGTTACAATGTAACTTCAGGTTGTCTAGATATATCAGCAGTTACAATGTAACTTTAGGTTGACTAGATATACCGGCAGTTACAATGTAACTTTAGGTTGCCTAGATATACCGGCAGTTACAATGTAACTTCAGGTGGACTAGATATATTTGCAGTTACAATGTAACTTCAGGTTGGCTTAGATATATCGGCAGTTAAAATGTAACTTTAGGTTGACTAGATATCTGCCAAATACTGGTGGCCCTGGGTCATCCTGTCGGCGGCTTTACACCGGGATCGTGCGGTCCATGGCACTGTACGGTGCCCCTATCTGGTCGGAGTCCCTCACCGCCCGCAACAGGGTCCTCCTGCGACGACCACAGAGGGTTATGGCGGTGAGGGCTATCAGGGGCTACCGTACGGTGTCCTGGACTGCGGCGACACTACTGGCAGGTGACCCGCCTTGGCCGTTTGTGGCTAAGGCGTTGGCGGAGGTTTACCGGCTCCGCGCCACAGCGCGGGCCAACTGTGAGCAGGTCTCCGCAAGGAGGCTGGGCAGAGCACAAGAAGTGGCCCAAAGGATGGTCATCCAGCGGTGGAGGGAAGATCTGGAGTCCCCTGTAGCAGGGCGGGAGACTGTGGAGGCAGTTGCCCCATACCTTCACCACTGGCTTACGAGAAGGCACGGCAGCCTAACATTTAGGATGGTGCAGGTGCTTACCGGACACGGGGTCTTCGGTAAGTACCTGCATAAAATTGGAAGGGAAGGGGCCCCAGGATGTCATGAGTGTGGTGCGCTAATTGACGATGCACGCCACACAGTGGAAGTATGCCCCACCTGGGGGCCCCAGCGTCACGATCTGTCGTCGGCACTGGGAATGGACCTGTCGCTACCGACCATCATCTCCAAAATGCTTGGTAGCGACAGGTGCTGGCCGTCGATGGCCTCTTTTTGTGAGGCCGTCATGAAGAGGAAGGAAGCCGCGGAGCGGGAGCGCGAGGCGCTTGCGTCCGCTGACTCGCTCCGACGGCGGCGACCAGGAAGGGGGAGGCGCAGATATGCGCTTCTTCTTCCAGCGCCTTGAATGACGACGGGACGTGGCCAGACGGCCATGCGTTGTGGTGTCGGGGATTGAATGTCATCAGACGATCTCTCCGGCACCCTGTAAAAGCGCGGATGGCGCCGCTGTGGTTTTAGTGGGTATTTTGGTCGCACGGTGGCCGGTGAGTCCCACACAAGTCCTCCCGTCCTCACAGGTGGGGGGATAGTGCGCAAATACATTTCCACAGCGTGAAAAAAAAAAAAAAAGGTTGACTAGATATACTGGCAGTTACAATATAACTTCAGGTTGACTAGATATATCGGCAGTTACAATGTAATTTCAGGTTGACTAGATATATCAGCAGTTACAACGTAACTTCAGGTTGACTAGATATACCGGCAGTTACAATGTAACTTCAGGGTGACTAGATATACCAGCAGTTACAAAGTAACTTCAGGTTGACTAGATATACCGGCAGTTACAAAGTAAATTCAGGTTGACTAGATATATCGGCAGTTACATTGTAACTTCATGTTGACTCGATATACCGGCAGTTACAATGTAATTTCAGGTTGATAAAGTATATTGATGGTTACAATGTAACTTCAGGTTGACTAGATATAGGTACAGGAAGTTACACTAAATGTGGTTCAAATTATCAAATAAGTTCCTAAAATGACGTTAATAAAGTATATAGCCTGATAATTATTTTATTTCATATCTATGCACCTTTAGACTTTTGAACTGCAATACGGTAACAAGACTGCAATTCTGAGTGCAAGTGAGAATTCAACAAACGCTAGTCGCGTTATACGTGACTATGAATTTATTTTATTTGGTACGTGCTCTTCAAAAGCGTGCAGAGTTCAGCCAATTCCCTGTTCCACCACTCGCATCTTTTGGTATTGTGTAGAGATGTACGGCCCATGGCTATAATAACATCCGCCGACGACGAGGACTGGGTACCGGGTAAAATAGCAGGTCACAGCATCAACCTAACATGATGGGGATGTGACTGCCGCGACTGCACAGTAGAGATGAGTAGTTCCGGATCGTAATAGTTCCGAGAACTATGTCTTGCCGGAACGATCTAGTTCCAATCCAACCACACGGCTGAGATAGTTCCATAGGTCCGAGTCGTTCCGACGACCGAGTCGTTCCGACGACCGAATCGTTCCGACGACCGAGTAATAAAGTGTGCGTCATGCATGCGTCTAAATATTCTTCTATATATCGTCGTCGTCTATATATCTTGGTTCATTGGTTGTCAGTCCTAAACCTGTCATGTCAAGTATGAGGTTAAATCAACTGATATTCCGACAATTACTGACAAATAAACGGTACCTAAAAATAAATTGTATTTCGTAGTTTATAGCTCCTTCAAAATACTAAATTTGAAGGAGGTGTAAACTACGAAATATAGATCTTGAATGGCTGGAGCCGATTAAAATTATGTCCGCACATGTTACGTTGGATTGGATTGCATAATCATGTCATCAGAACCGATAGGATAGGACTCATGTACTATCGGTCAGCGGAACTAGATAGGTCCGCGAACATGTTGCCTGGATATAGTTCCGACAGAAAAAGGAATCGTTCCATGTCCGATCCGCTCCAGGACATGATTTGCACATGACTACTGCACAGTATGGTTTTGTAATGATGTAATCGTAAATTTAGAATTTGACACAAAGTTGCTGACTTGTGGTTTCTTGTCCAATTACACCTACTTACTGCGAGCCTATTAGCCTAAGCCAGCATTACCTATAGTATTGCACTAGAATAAGTATTATGTTTAAATAATGTTTTAAAACAAGACGGTTTAACTCTGATGTTGGCACCCTATTATTGTGAAGTAAGTCTTCATTTTCCTATGTTTTAACTATCCATTTTTGTAACTACAAACTGAACTTTAAAATAGAATAGCTAATGCGACTGCATTAGCTATTCTAGTTTAAAGTTAGCTAGTTTTTAGTTAGCTATGTATTTTTTAGTTAGCTAACTATGTATAGGTATGTACCAGCTAGACCATACTATACGAAAATCGTATTAAGCGAAAAGCTATACATTATTTGTTTTTGCCAAAACATAGTGGTTCAAAATAATCAATAGCTACTTTTTTTTTACTAAGGAAATAATCCTTGTAATGCTGGAGAATTCACAAACATATAGTTAACGAATACAAATTACTTAGAACAAAAAATGTGAATCGTACAAAATAATGTTTTACGTGAAAATCGAATCCACGTCACTTTTCCGTCACCCCGGACCGATTTGGCGGGGCGAGACGCATCCATAGCCCACCAATAAAAAAAAATAAAAAAAAGGGTTTCTGTAGCGAGACAGAATCGAAGTATCTGAGCAGGTACCTATTTACAGGTACGTACTACCAGATCACTGTTTCGTCACAGATTAATAAATAAGTTTCGTAAACTCTTTAATCCACGCAAAACTTAGTCGATGAGGATGTAGATGCGGGGTCGGTATTTTCACAACCAGAATTTTTTAAATACTAAATATATTCATCAGCAGGTAATAACTAATAGATTGGTGTGCGTATCGAGACAGAATCGAAGCAGTACTTACTTACTGGAGCATTGTTTCAAAAACTGTCTGATTCTTGTCAAACTTAAACGATGTGGCGGTCAGTATTACAATAATCACCGTTCTAGGGAATGTGGATATTGTGTGCGGTCTAACGAGCGTGAGAATAACGATAAGGTATATTATAAAGAGCATATGCAAGTAATAGGTATATGGTCGAAATTTGTCAAATTTGCAATTCTCACATTATATTTTTGAACAAGGCTGACAGTAAAAAGAAATTAATATATCTGTGGGTGGTCAGTATAGAGCGTGTAATATAGGTAGGTACATACAATAAAAATGCATATAGGTACATTCAATTTCAGTTTTAATGTAACATTTACTATTTACAATAAAATACTGGCATTGATTAATGTATAAGATATATTTCATCAAGTTTCATCCAGTGAATAAGCAAGTTTTAATATAAATTTTACATTTTGATGACATTATATTTTATATATTCTACTGACTAAATTCTTATCAGATATTTGTACAATAGTCATGTTGATTTTTTAAATACGATATTATCTTAGAACAATATACATACAATTAGTAGTTTAAATAGCCATTAAAATAATACAAAAACAGGCACCTATATCATAAATCTTCATTTTTCTATACTGGATCTCCTATTATATATATTTATACTCAAAATAGAATAATAAGTATAAATCCAAGTTGATTTTGTACTCATTTTACTTATAGTAGATATTTAAATCACTAGAATGTGATACTTTTAAATTAATAATAATCATTTAAACTTCAAATTACACTGGTCTATTACTACTATTTAAAAAAATATTTTAACAAAATTTACAATTATACTTATAATGTATAATTTATTTCCATAGGAACAAAATCTTTTGGTTATTAACATTTTTATATAAAAAAATCGCCTGTGTAGTCTATTGCTTATTAAAACTACTCTATTAGATTTGTACGTGGCAGTAGTACATTTTAGGTTTAATCATTTGCCTTTATCTCAATTTAAATGGGTGTCCCCATTTCTACAGTAGGTATATCTTCTACAAATGTTATGATATGCAACATACATTTCTATGATTTTATGATATGCATATTTACGGAAGTAGGTATTATGCCTATCTTGATATCCATCCATTAATATCGAAAAATAGTATTAAAAATATAGACATACAATTTTGATTATGAAAAATTAGCAGCGGACAATAGTGATTTTCGTTGTGTTTTTAATATATTTCTCCGTAGAAGTTAACAATTCTGGTAAATCATTGAAACTCCCACTATGGAATGTGGTCATGTAAGAAAAAAATAAGGAGCCAAGTGTTAGGGGTACCAAATAACAATTTAGGTAAGTGGTAAATTAAGTCATCCAGCTCAGACGCGTCTACCAACGGATACGGTATTACCGGTATTACTATACCTAATGATATTGCATCGTAAGGGAATCGTGAAGTCAATATAAGCCCTAACAAAGCACAATTTTTTTTCACAATATTAATTATAAGGGTTGATTCACAATAAAAACGCAGTAGTCTAATTTTATGTAGCAATTTGAATATTTTCCAGTAAAGTTGAAATTGATGAGAATGAAGTAGGCACCATAGATTCCAGGCGAGCCGTCGCAAAATTGCGTGTTTCTTATACAATAGCTAATATTAGGCCAGGCGGCTTTTGTTTAATTAAAGTTTATGCATATTTTCAGCGCATAGTATTGAAGTCTTATGTTATTTTTATAAAACATAGTTATTATATTATTTTCAATGTGTTATTCTATTTTGATAACAAAATAAACATAGTAAATACAGTATATGCTTACGGGATGAAGATCATAAATTGTGATCATAAAATCGTGCGTAAAACGTGTGCTCTTGATGAGGAGCGTTGAGGGGCCTCCATGGCCCTTCCAACAGCTGTAGTATATTTTAGTCCAAATTCACAATCGACTCAAGATTAAGATGATATAGGAGCTGTGGTTGATTATAGAACCATTAGGCACAGTGAGTCTTAACAATACTAGGTTAGGTATACAGTTTCGATACAGTTTATATGAAACAACACTGATATATCAGTAAATATTTATCTTAAACTCGCCTAATTTTAGTTTCGAATATGCGTTGGTATTAAGTTACAAAAACCTAAATACTTAAACTAAGCTTTGGTGGGATCATTTATGTGTAGTTTAATAAGTTCGGTATTTCGGTAATGAAAAAGATCAACGACAGCGTAAAATATGAATGCAGTTTTAAATGAGCACCAGCTCTTGAAGAATCTCTCAGCACATGTGAAGACGCTGAAGTTATATTTTTAAGACTTATAATCATAGTTTTATTATTTCTAAAGTGGCAAGTACAATCATGGCCAAGTAAAAATAGATAAATACAAAATATTGCAATAATCGAAATAACAGTTTTGGTGGGTTTTAAATGTCCGATTTTGCATTTAGATTGTTTGGAAAACTAATACGAAAAAAAAAATACCTATTAGCTATATTTACATATACCTAATTTCCTGTTATATTAATTTTCTTGAAAAACTAAAGTGGCAAGTCTATGCCAATTCTTATTACTTCTAAGAAATATACTTTGCGTTACCTAAATACAAAACACCAAACATCTAAAGACAAAATACATACACGTTGAAAAGTTATATAAAAATATACATCAAATAAATATAGTTTAAAACCATTATTTAGCCATAAAACAATATACATTTAACATAATATAAAACAACGATAATACTATGTGAACAAATTATCAGTAGCAAAGTAAAACACTTAAATTATAAATATGTACACAACTTAAAACTTCTAACAAAAATAATAACTTAATGACTGTAATATTTGGCTTTGAAATAAATAGGCTTAATATAAAGAAAGCTATGGACACCAATGATTTTAAAGATAAAATTTTAACAATAAATTTAGGTAACACTAAAATTAGGTGTCAATTTTAATACTGTTAATTATGTATGTAACAATATTTTAAATTCCAAGTTTTATATTATTAGTATCAAGTATTAGTAAATAAGCTTTGTCGATGTTAATTTAGATACAGAGCTGGTTCATTTTTCCATAGCTTCCATTATACGTCGTCGGGTAACATCGTGTTGTATAATATGGAGAGATAAAGGCTATCTTTTCGAAGCCCCTTCGCCGCTGAACCAATGTCTAAGACCAAGAAGACTATACAGGTTCTGGTTATTAGAATGAGGTCGCATTGAGTTTGCATGATGTTGCACTACTCGGTGTATGTATCCCTTGAGTTGCTCTGGGTATGCTGGAATTACGCCAAAGCCTGAATGTGGATAGCCGTGTAGACGAAAGTTGTGAGGGTATGAATGATGATGACGCCTTGGATTTTCATGTGTATTATAAACGCCTCCTATTTGATTACGTCCGGGCCAATAGTCTTGTAAATGATGAAATGGGTAGTCTGGTGGAGGTGTTGGAGAATGTTGACTTGCCCAAGGATATCTATAGTAGACGCCTGATTGATAAGAGTCATGTGAAGGTTTTTTATCGTTGTTAACTAAATCAAAAGGTTCTTGTAGGAGAGTGGATTCCTTTTGCTGTACTTTTGGTTTATTGCGACGATACTGTTGTTTAGTACGTGTGCCTAAAACGTTGTCGTCTTTAGATCTATATTTATGTTCTTCTTTGGTAAAATTATCATCAGTGGTCACATCGGCGTATCGGCTTATAAGTTTAATAGCTTCTCCAATATCACTATAATCATTTTCTGGATTTAATTTGCTCTGATCTTCATCTTTTCTTAATAATTGTGCGAAAGATTTATTAGTTTTAGAGTTATCAGATGTTGATGAAGAAATTATTGGTATAGACATATTTTCTTTATTATTTTCTGATACATTTAATGCACTACTGTAGACTTCTGCTACAGAGCTAGATTTTTTGGTATCTTCTATCGTGTCTTTAGTGAAGTTTTTCATGTCGTAAGAAATGGGGTCAACATTAACTTGTCCATATACTAATTCTTTTTGTCCTATTTCTATGGTATCATTCAGTGCTTCTATTTGAGTTATGTTTATGTTTGGGCTATCACGTTTAGGTTTCTCTGGATAATTATGTATATTTGTTAAAACATTTTGGTTTAAAATATCAGAGCCTTCAACGTCTGTATTATTTTGATTAAGAGTACTTTGAAGTTTTAACAATTCTAGTTCAGCTTCAATACTAACGTCGCCATCAGGTTTATTGCCATCTTTCTTGTCAATTTTAATATTATTTGCATTCAGTTCCGGAGCCTGTAACATATTTTATCAGTCATTATATATTTGGACAACATAACTACTTCAAGCACTATATTAGTACCCATTTAAAGGATGAGATTTTACGCCACTATATTAAATAAATTTTCCGTGTGGTGACGGAGTAAGAATACAATTCATCACCTCCTCACTCTCTCTCTTACCCGTGGGTGATCGTAAGAGACGATTAAGGGATATAAAACATGTATAACATCTATGCAAGAGAAGGAAAACTCGAAACAAAACCCTATACCAGCACGTCTGAACCGCGTGGTATAGTAGGTCAGTTTCCCTCCCATTATGGAGGAAGCTTCTGTTGGTTTCGACAGTGGGACATATATGAGCTGATATGAAGACGATTACATAAATTCTAGATATCTTTTATACTAAATGTGTGTAGCTTAGTACATAACATCAATTGAATTTTCTATTTCTACTTTTTATTAATCGGGAAGTGGCAATCATTTGCCTTTTCACCTGACCTGAATTATCTTACTGTAGGAAAATATCCTATCCATTCGTGGGAGTGACTGGTTCCTTTGAGGAGGTTTATGTTGAACAGTGGACGACGACAGACTAGCATTATCTTACACACACACTCAACATAAACTATTTGCCTACCTGTGCGGATGGCTCCTGTCCTTGGAGTGGTGCTGCTTGAGGATCTAATCCTATAGGTATGGAAAGCTGCAGCGGTCCTGGTTCATCTTCGCCGTAGTCGTATATTACATCAGTGCTCACAATGCCTCCACTTGGAGGAGTTGTGAACAGAGCATTTAATTGTTCCAAGAAAATACGTTCGTGTTCGTCCTTGTTAACTGTGACCACCTGGAAATGAAAAGAAAAATGCATTTAAAGATATATTATTAATATAATGGAAAATATAGTTAAAATTAGTCAAGAAGCAAAAGGAGAAAAGTAAAATAGATTGATTGATTCATTGATTTTAGTCGCGGTCTGAACGTTGCTTATGAGTTAGCCCTTTTGATGATTAGTAGTGATTACATCTGATGGAATCAGCACTAAAATGGGAATAGCGTCTGTTTTAATAAAAAACAATTATCACAAAGATTCAGCTTAGATTTTTCTATAGAAGTCATAAATATTAAAGATGCCGATACATTCGTTTTTGAGCAGTTGGAATCCCCAAATGTCTCAATTTGTCATTGTAGGCAAAAGAATAAATAAATGCACCGAGGCAAGCATCCTTATGTCTGGGATTAAAGTTATTTAACAGAAAGTGGAGTTATATCCATGCTCATCACTTTAGGGATATGCATGAAACTATAAAAATTGTAGGTCATTCATCTATCAATCTTACGACGTCTACTGTTGAATATAAGTCTTCTCACAAAGAGAAATAATGTATAATAAAATAATTAATGGCCACACTTGGCAGGCCGATTGACCACTGCAATTGGTAGCTTATAAGTTTCCCCGTACATTACTGCTGCCCTTTGCCTTGCTGATTCCGCAGACGGTTTATACAATTCCCACGAGAAAATAGAGGATGTTGAAATATTGAAGGGCCTGGCCATCCTCTAGGGCAGTAAAGACATGCTGTCTGATCTCTTACCATCGTCGAGCACCAAACTGTTGGGTTCTTTAACAGCCAGTATACCGGCGGTGACGAGAGCCAGACGGATAATTTCGTTAATATTGGCATGCCTTGATATTCTGACTGCGCTCCTGCCGCACAATAGGCCGTGGTTTTTGAGACCATCAACTTGCTCCACAATGACATTGATGCGGAGAAAGAAATGGAACACCCAAAACGAAGGCTAATTGCAATACGGATGGTAGTATCATCTAGCGGTACCTAAGCTTGGCGACGGTAGTGCCTGTATCCTAATACCAGATATTTACTTATTATTTTATTAATGAGTATATTTAAATATATCTTCCAAAACACACTAAAAAGAAAATACCGAGCATGGCTCGGTCATAGCCAGATATTGCCAATAATGCTAATTAAAATGCTTCAGTTAGTTACAGTAATATTGTTGTTATGCTTACCTGAATGCAGCCATTCCTATCGAGTCTTTGTCCTTTAGGGCAAACTAAGGGAGTTATGAAGAGAGATTTGGTGGTAATTCTTCGAGGCGGAGCATTTTGGTTGCCGCTTTCGGGGCTCTGAAGCCAGGACTTCCAGGCTAGCTCGGCGGCCTGTCGGTCGAGGGTGCGAGGCGGCGCGCGGGTGGTTGCTAACGGCACCAACGCCTCCGCCCCTACCTCACCGTCTGCCTGCACTAGTGCGCACGACACCAGGAGTAACGTCGTCCACGTGTACCACATCGCAAACAACTGTTGACAAACAATGCATAAGTTATTTTCTGTTTAATGTATTTTATAGGTTTTGGTTATGAATAAAAATTGTTATCATTTTGTGTTGATTTTTATCGAAATGGATGTAAATATTGAATTCATGATCACCCTTTGATACTAAAGATCTCTGTTTTCTTTAGCGATAATATATATTCCATGAACTTTTACCTATTTCAGTCTAGTATAACAAGTAATAACTTAAGCAATATTTCATTTCAAGGACACGCGATGCAAAGTTAGTCATTCAAATTTCTATTTTACAATTTAAATCCACAGCTTGAATCGCTGCCGGTGGCACTTCATTCTAGGATAGTTTAAATCGATTATTATAAAACTAGGAAATTGTTCAATATTTTATTATTCTTTGCACGGCGATTAATTATACATTTAAATGAAACGTTACAATAATGTATCAGGTTTTATATCATGAATAAAATCGAACGTCTACATGCATTATTAATTTATCTGTATGTTGTTAATTAAACTTCAACTGTATGTATTCAGGAACTTACAGTTAAACAAAAGTAATACTTATTAGAGAAATTCACCCGAAAGATTGTTATTTATCTCAAACTTCATGTAATATCAACCGAATGAATGAAGTTGTCGGCAACCTTGTTTATACAGTAAGTTCAATGGCGGCCCAAGCACATATAGTGCCCGGGTGCAATCAATAACCTGGCGCCCTCTTGTACCAAAGTGGGTGAACAAAATGGAATAGGTTGATGGTTACAAGCGGCTCTCGGCGCCCCCTAACACCCAGCGCCCGGGTGCACCGCACCCTCTGCACTATAGGTAAAGCCGGCCCTGCATCTGACTACCTACTTGCCTTCTCAATCCAAGAACTTAATAACAATATTGAAGCAATCAATAAATTGTTATATTAATTAATTTAAAATTGTACATCTTTTCGGTAAATACAAATTTTTATTCCCTCTGTTGTTAATAGCTTCGCATGATCGTCTTAAAGACGAGTAAAGATATTACTCGTCTTAGCCCATAATATGACTGCAAGAGAAGGAATTAAGAAGGTTGTTATAGTTGGCCTGCTATCCCTCATTGGTTAGCTATACTAATATGAAATAGAAGGCCATTTTCCCTTCCCCTGTAGAGGAGGCCCGTGTTTAATAATAGAACCTATTTGCTTAATAATGGGCTGAAGAATAACAACGAATTCCTTGTATTCTTTTGCTCTTTTTGTGCGAATTACGGTTCGATGTCACAACTCTCAGGAAGTCGCGACAGCCTTAGAGACCACTTCTTGTACTGCTATTTGTCTCTTGAGTGGACCACTGCCAATTTTGGGTATTTGACATCAATGGTTAGCTCAGAAGAAAATTGTCTAAGTAATGTGTCGAGTCAAGATATTATGTCTGAATATAATTCCTTACTGTCCGATCCGTCCATCCGCGGCCGCGTTCGACGCTGTATCAAAAACAGGTAGGTATTTGCGTTATCGGTGGCTTGAGTACGCGTAGAGTACTTTTATTTATTCATTACTATAGAAGAACACATATCCACCGTATGTGTTCTTATTAATACATCATCATCGACTTGCTCTTATCCCAATTTATTTGGGGTCGATGCAATATGTCTTCTCCTTCCATACAACTCTATCAGATGTCATCTCTGTGGTCACTCCTTGTCTATCCATGTTATGTTTTACGAAGTCCATCCATCTTTTCTTCGGTCTTCCCTTACCCCTTAAGCCTTCAACATTCATAATTAAAACTTTTCTCACAACATTACTTTCATCCCGTCTTGCTCTGTCTTGTCATGTTCTTATTAATACATAAATAAATATAATAAAATCATTTATGGATGTTACTGGGTATAATTTTGGTTTTATTATATCAATATTTTGGTATAGATAACCATGATTGTGACCATTAACTATAACGTATTTTAATATTGATGAACCGTTATCTACAAGGCATATTGCTATAAAATTTTCAATGAGCTTAAGGTACTTTATTTACTGTAGACCAGAATAGTTATTCATATGATTAATTTAGTTCTATGATAAAAATAGGTTACTATATTCATAATTTTCCTACTCCTATCCTAACTACTTGGGGTCGATACAATATGTACTCTTTTCATAGTATATATTGTAAAAGTTATTGGCAATAGTTTTATGACCCGCCGACTGCTAGACGGCAACCCTCCTTGGGAATGTAATTGTTGACCAAGCAGCATCAGATGCAGTTGGCCCAGGTCGTTATAAGGCTCTTAGTCATCTTTTCTACATCCATGAGCAAAGTAAGAGTTGGTAGTATTCGTAGCCGCTACCACACAGCTCTTAAAAGCTCGGCAGCTCAAAAATAGGTAGTAGGTTGTACGTATTTTATACTTTCATTTATTTAGAAGCTACGTTTTTCTCGAAATACAGGTGTATTTATAATCATTAAAGGTCACAAGAAAGAATATAAAATGAATATATTAATTGATTATAAATTAAGGTCGTATTTATAAAATAAGGTCGTATTAAGAGAGTAGGTTGAGCATTTGATCCCGTTTGTATTGTCCCTCGAAACAAACGAACCTCTGTTAGAGTTGATATGAGAAGTTTGTACCCTTTAACCTAAATTTAATTGCAATCTAAATTTGGAATAATTGATCTGTGCCACCGAAATCTTTAATCTGTGTAGGTCAGATACCATTTGTTCCATACACATTGTGTGTCACACAATCAATATCCCGCCGATATTTGTTAAACTGGAATATCAATCTTTATACAATTAAGATCCCAAGCAAAAGCTACAAGGATAATTATTACGTTCTCATTAAAAACATACGTGCCCGGTGTTTTAGAGCTTATGACATATTAATCAGTCATTTGTAAAATCAAATAAGTCACGATTTTTCTAAACGTTCTTTTATTTCGCGGCAAATGTTTCTTCAAAGCAAGGTAATAAACACCAAGCCAATACCTACTTTATTTTAAAAATACCGCGTAAAAGACGTTTATTACTTGGAGATCATTAATTATGTACATAAAGATGGTGGAGTTAACTCTATGCAATGTACTCCACTATATTTTAAAATTATCTACGCCCACATATTAAGCAAGTTAAATAAAAAAAACAACACGTTCTTGAAATTTATTTTGACACTTACTGATTCGCAATTAATCAAGCTGTGCAGTTTGGCTTCGCACGTTCGGTGTAAAGACACATTTTTTAAATTCGAATGAACCATAGACATTTCAATTTTCGTTAAATTTAGATTACCAGACTAAATATCGTAATACTTAATTTTCATGTAATAAAATATATGTTTTGTATATATTTCTGTACAACTTCGCTTAACTTTTTAATGGTAACGCCAATAATAATTAATCTACATTCAGTTTGGACTACATAAGTCAATGTAGAACGAATAAATAATCTCAGTTGACCTTGAAGGCCCTTTATCATCGGGAAAGTGAAAGTATGTTAATTATAAGCAGGTGTAAACGTAAATATGTATACAGTTAAAATATCGACACATTCGCTCAATATTCTATTTAGTTAAAATATAAAATTATCTATGCATCAATACATCTATCAGGCTCTCAGGTCTCCGCCAGGTGGAGTATAATCCCATAATTGATAATTTATAAGTTCTTGTATTTAAATTTGTCAGAATTACTTATTCTGTCAGATTTAAAATGTTAGTATGTATAATTATGCACGATGTTATAAGTCATGTAAAGGTTTAACTTCATCGTAATATATATTTGATTTCATTTTAAATTTTAAATTCAGAATATATTTCGATTACGTGTTTAATAAAATTAATTTTAAGATAGGTTTTATGTTAATATATACTCTATGGTGTCAGTCACGATCTCTCTTAGATGAAAACAATTGTTTATTGTAGGTACATATTTGCACATAGTAATAAGTACCTATATAAGTAAGTAAATAGTTATTATGATTGACGCGATGATTTACGCGGAGACATTGTGGTTTCTATTAGTAATGTGAAAATATAAAAAAATATTATTCTTAACCACTTTGAAAGATTAGAAGCTCGATTTCTACCAATTGTTTCTTTTACATGAACCTAATTGTGTTTAAACTTCATTTATATTAAAATACATAATATTATAAATACAATAAAGATTATGATTATGTATATTTAATCTATATAAATAGTATAACCCGTAAGCGGATGCTAATATTAACAGTTTGAGATAAACGACATTATTACAACCAATGAACGTCTACAATCACGTTAGAGATTTCACAGTTCAAGTACACGACCTGGAAATACAAAAATAGTTGACCAGAAATTCTTATAAAATGTCTGTATAGCAATCGAAAAGGATAACATAAGTTATACAATATGACTAAAGTAGTCATATAATGCTTACGGAACTCTAAAAATAGTTGCATTAAGCATTCATATATAATATGTAATGTTACGTAATTGAAGTAGGTAATGCATTTTTCGGTTTAGTAAATATTGTTAGTTCCCCTTGACCCCAGTTGAGAGAAACGCTTATGGTGAATTTGCGGTCTGTCAGACGAGCGATAATTTAATGCGCAAAACAAGGGCAATGGCTGTTGACCCCGTCGCGATCTATGGGCGGCATCTGGCAATGATCTCGCATCAAGCACCCAACGCGCACGCGGAAGCTACAAGTGGGAATTGACCGTGTTTCAATGGGTGCTTAATTAAAGCACTTTATATGGAATCCTCCAGTGTGAAAAGGATTAGAAAGTGGGATTAAAGCATACACAATCCTATTATTATTTCTTACGTCAGTGTTTATGGACTTTGTATCATCATAAGTAGTAATAATCGAATCTTATTAGTTTACCGATGGTTCGTCAAGGAAGTGCATACTTACTCAACCAGTAGCTAAGAGCTGACTTATGAGTAATCTGAATTAAATAATAAATTTGACAATTACATAACAGTGATGAGATGGTTGTTACTTCATCATGTTAGGTTAGACCAGTTAGTTGAGAGAATATTAGGTGCACCATGAGTGTATAAGCTTTTACCAACTATCCATCAAATATCGGGTATATTATTTACTTTGGCATCCTAAAGAAGAAACCATTTGCCTAATGTAAGACATATGGTTTCATGGGGAGTCAAGACATTATGTCCTCATTTGACAGGCTGGTTGGCAATCAGAGTTGGCGTTATGAGCTTTCCAGGTCAGGGTTTCCAGGAAGAGGCAACACCTCTTCTGTCACATTTAGACAGTCTTTACGGCAATTTGTGTTATTAGCACGTCACTATTTGGGAAAAATATATTGAATGGTGAATGACTGCACTGATGGCGTAGTGGTTGGGATACCGACCTTCCGGGCCGAGGAATCGATTCTTACGCGGGACAATGCTTTGTGCGGTTCATAAATTATTATTCTGAGTCTGGGTGTAATTTGTCTGCGTTAGTTGTATGTTTGTGAGGTCCCCATTTCCTTAGTGATGGATGATGTCTTTTTTTTTTCTTCTCTCATTCTTGGTTCTACATACATACATGATATATTAGCAGCACTGTATGAAATGTATATTTTTTAATATATTAAATGTTCTTAGAGATTTATATCTGACAGCTGGCTGCTTTCTTGATGTGTTTTACATGCGCCTATGACTGTCTGACCTAATGAGATCATTATGTTTACATAAAGCAGACACACGTCGTGTATACCATTTGGTTGTATTATTATCGGCGCGCACCAAATCCTCGAATGTTGAACCCTACCTTGACATGTATGCGAGAGCGAGACAGGACAGTTGCGGAACAGAACGCAGGGTTGCACACAAATAGCTTTCCAGTTAGCACTCGAGTTGAGTGCTTCACTGAATGATTTGTACGTGTATGGATATATTAAAATTTATTATAATATATTCGAAACGAACAGATGTCCAATAAAACTGATCTAATTTTAGACTAATTTGTTATAATCATATATAATGTGCCTTTTAAGTTATTTACAAAAAGACATTTCACAATCCGGGCTTTTATTTATTCGCGTTATTATATATATATATATATATATATGTATATATATATATATATATATATATATATATATATATATATATATATATATATATATATATATATATATATATATATATATATATATATATATATATATATATATGTATATATATGTATATATATGTATATATATATTTATATATTTGTTTATTATACTATTTGCTGGATGATTTAAATTCATAAATGGGACTTGTTAGGTGGCGCTGTGATTGAGTAATAATATTTTATTGTTAGTCCGGCGTTAGTTAAAAAAAATTCTAGTTATGTTACAATAGAGTGATTCCAGTTTATTAAAACTTTAGGTTAAGGTTCTTGAGTAGGGGAACGTAACATTTGAATAGGGGCATTTGTTGTCATGGTTGAGGCACCACCCTAGGTTTCAATCTATATATAGATAAAGGTGCTTGTCATTCATATATGTTTATAAACATTTTTTTATTGCTATTGGTGGCAAACGAGCAAGCAGCACACCGAATGGTAAGTGTTACGGTCGCCCATGGACTTTTGCATAACCAGAGGTATAGCTACGCCGCTGCCTACCAATAAAAACCCAGTTGGGCTTCTGGTTCTCTCGCTCACCGAACGAAGCACAACAGCATATTGGCATTACTCAGACGTCGATCTTCTGCAAGAGTGTGGTACTAGCCGGAAGGATCGGCTTGCGGCTGTAGACAGGGAACTGTCAACAGCGTGGTCATACAACTACCAAAACCAAACATACTTGAAAATTACTACATCTCGCTACAAAAACATTTAAATCTCGAACAAAATTCTTACAAGATGTTATTTTAAATATAAGGGGTTATAAATCTACCCATATATTGATTGATATTCAATGATGCTACTTACGCTGTTGGTTGAAAGGCGATGATGAAATAATAATATTTATGAACCTTATATAGGCGTAATCTAAATAAGATTAGGCGGCAAAAGATCCGAGCTTAATCATTTTTTAAACGAAAATTCAATATGTAGTACCTACCTACCTACCCTTAAGCTTCGCTCTTCCTCGAAGATTTATATGAAGACGCTATATAGGTGTTATTTTTTTAAAGGGGAAAGACCTATATACTAATATTGGCAATTCATTCGCTATCGCCTTCAATTCAATCAATTTATTCGGATAATTGTTTATTTATTTAAAATTAATGGAATTCAGCGATGTATAAAATAAGCTTGAGCATTTTCTGCGTAATCTGAATGGAGCAACTAAAAGATTAATATTGGAACTTAATGGTTGAGAGGAACACAAACGAGGAATATTTTATGCTATGTTTCTTGAGGAATTTTCTTATTTGGTTTATTTTTCCACTGCTGTTGGGTCAATGAAATACACAGCAAAGACGCTATAAAACAGTAACTTACTGTTGGGTTCAAGCTTCCTCTATAATAGGAGGGCAATTGACCTCCTATGCCACGCTGATCAGACGTGTTGGTATAGATAGGGTTTTGTTTCGAGTTTTCCTTCTCTTGCATAGTTGTTATATGCATTTTATATCCCTTAGTCGGCACGGGCAAGATATGGTGGTGAATTGTGTTCTTACTACGTCACCACATGGAAAACTTATTAAGTATATATTTGTAATTGCATAACACGAAAGCATTTACAAATAAATATTTATTGATTATTTATAAATTGCAAAACGTATAAACGTTGTCGTTTTTCGTGACTTTGGATGGCGCATACGTGTGTGTATATCCTTGAAGGTTTATTGTTTGGAAATAGTAAAACGTGGACGACGAGTCAATGTGAAAGTGCTGTCGCTAACTGGACAGGCACGATAGCGGACAAATTGCTGGTTTAAACTTACCTTTTAACCAGGATGTATCCTTTTCTATCCATATCATATACGCTTATTAAGCACTGGTTAATTAAATATCGGTTCGGTTGATTGGAAATAGTAATTAGTGCACTCAGTCGTTATGTAAATATGCAGCGGTGTAATATTTATTGCAGTTCCGTTTAAAACGACTGTTGTTGATAATTGAAATAATTAAGGTAATATCGTTTATATTTAAGATCTTGTTGTTTTAGTGATTATGTCATTATTATGTATGTAATTTCCAAATTTAAAGTCCTGCATTTTTATTCAATCCTTTCGTTCTCCTCAATTTATCTGTTTTCTACTTTTGGATCTCTGATTCCTTTACTATGGCAGGAAATTTGGTTTATTATACCATATTAGTCAGACTTCATGGTATAGTCTCTTGTTGTGGTGTTATATGCTTATTCCCCTTAATTGTCTCTTAAGACAACCGTAGTGACCGAAAAAGATGGTGACAATTTTTTTCGAATTCCGTCACCTTGCAAATGTTTTCTTTTTCATTTTTTGTATTTCACCCTAGTGGTTAAATTGTAGCCAGGTTAATATCAAAATTTCAGTTTTATTCAATGTTACATAAAATTACTACTACCTAGTTGACAGTTTGTGATAGAGATATTTCGTAATTCTCAACACCAGCGCCGTGCTGGTGTTGAGAACAGACTCATTCTCTATTTATCATTATAGAGCATGAGGTTACCTAAATATCCCGGTATAGGTAACGTCACTGCAAGAAAAGAAAGAAAGAAATAAAGAAAAAGTTTTAATAAGAAGAAACCGTCGATATATTCTTATACCAATTACCGACTGTCCAGCGTGATATTAAAATACAGTTAGTATTATCTTATAATATTAATAATACTTATGTATTTATGTAACTATTTATGATCTTATAATATACATTCTAATAATTTTAAATTTTGAAATAAATATCTACGCAATTTGTAAATCATGTAGAAATTTAAAAAAGTGTCGTCTCGTTAACAAAAAGAAGGTACGTGTATGTATTAAATTAACGCAGAATTTTTGTCAAGTCACCTTAACGATTGTCGCTTCGGTTCACTCAATCGTTGAGACAATTATACTACCGTTATAACCGTCTGCGTTTAGTGTTACCAGTAGTCACGACAAAACAGCTAAGTAATACATACTAATGAGTGCAAGTTCCTTACGTTATAATGACCACATCAATTTGTCAACTAAAAATAAATATACGATGCAAAACATTTACTTATAGTACACATTTAAATATAGAACGTGATTTGAAAAATTCTATTACAAAAATTGCATTTTTAAAATTCTAATTATAATAAGTGGTTAAAATATCAATAAAATGTTTAACCTATTGACGATAAGGGAAGTATATAATGTGTTAGTTATTATGTTCCTTTCCGCGGGTAAAAAATATGACAAAAGGCATAACCAAAATATAATAAGTACACCAATTTTCCTTCTCAGCATAATAAGTACTCCAATTTTCCTTCTCACTGTGAAGGAGAGAAATCTCTTTACCAATAGGTAAACATGTAAAGGGACCTGATTGAGAGTTTATTGGTGATCAGTCCATTAGACAAAGTGAGTCTAACAGCGTGGTGCGCCGTGCGGCGGACATGAAATTGATTCTTTTGATGGCATTTAATTTTGCCCATATGAAGGCCGTCATTTCGGCGGTCTCTCCAATTTTACACCCATATCTCTAGATGGAGTACCTATACCAGTATGCTCCAACTTTCGATACCTCGGTTCGCTTATCCAAAGCAATGGCGACTTGGATCGTGCGGTGAAGCACAGAATTGACGCGGGATGGATGAAATGGCGGCAGGTCACAGGTACCATATGTGACACTCAAGTACCCTTAAAATTAAAAAGTAAAATATACAAAACCTTAATAAGGCCTGCCGTATTGTATGGGTCAGCATGTTGGGCTACAAAAGCGACGGATGAGAGACGGCTGCATGTAGCAGAGATGCGAATGTTAAGATGGATGTGTGGCCTGACGAGAATGGATAAGGTAAGAAATGAGTATATAAGAGGAAGTTTGAAAGTGGCGCCAGTGACGGAAAAGTTGAAAAGTGAACGTCTGACTTGGTATGGACATGTGATGAGACGGGATGAATGTAATGTTGGGAGAAGAGTTTTAAGTATGAATGTTGAAGGCTTTAGGGGTAAGGGAAGACCGAAGAAAAGATGGATGGATTGCGTGAAGCATGATATGAATAGAAAGGGAGTGAACGCAGAGATGACATCGGATAGGATTGAGTGGAAGAAAAGGACATATTGCGTCGACCCCAAGTAATTGGGATAAGAGCAGGGTAATGATGATGAATGATGATGAAGGTCGTCATATGGCATGTGTGATCTCGAGATGACAGGGATAGATGATGTTAAAGAACGCCAATAGTAAAATCTATGTATACTTGGATGGATTTGTTTTAAGGTTTATATATTGAATAACATAAATAATAAGTTATTGAGTATTCTTCAGCAAATTCTCAGTAGCAGCAATTGGCAACAGTAAGTCCACACAGTACCACGATGGTGGGATGGTTGACATAGTATTTTATTTGGAGACCTTTTCTTGCTGGTGTTCTTTATTTAAAAACTTTAGCATTATTCTATGGCACACACGAGAAAAAGTCAGAAGAGAACAGAGGTAGTAATTTATAGTTAATGCGTCAATCTATGAAAGACTATATGTTTATCTTATGGTGTGTATTAAAACGATTAAATTCTAGAAAAGCAAATGTCACGATTATAACATTAATTATTCAATTTGTATAATGACTACTACCGAGTAGTACTATCGATATACCGCGAAATTGTGTCGTCAAAATATCGACAAGTATTATTCGTCATATTTGAATAGGTAGTTTACGCGATCGTGCATCAACACATGTTACTCAGTGTCCTACTTTATCCACGAATACTTAATGTCACGATTAAACTATAAGGGTTACTTATACAATAATTATAAACGTTAGTATAAAGTTGCATTAGTATTAAACCTTTAAAGGTTTGTGATTAATTATTGGCTGTGTCCCTCGGTTATAATAGGTAAAATGACTCTTTGGCAAAACGAGCAAAAATTGTCACCAAGATGTTTAAGGCCGTAGTCATTATTAGAGGATGGCTGCGTGAAAGATGTGAGCTCCGTGTTTATATATGAGTATGTTCGTGGAAACTGGGAATCTCTTCTCTAGCAATACTTAATTAAGTATACACATTCGATAAGCATCAAATAATATGTTAATCAGGATCTGTCGGGTCTATTAGTCAAGTCTTTTGCGCTATAGGAATTTGTATACCTCCGTGTGGAGTTCTCAAAGTGAATCGGCTGCAATGTAACTTTTGTCCAGTATTATTTCTCTCTGCCAGTTTTTGGCAATGCTTTTTTCGTTTATGTTTTTCATAATCATATATATTATGCGAGCAAATGCCATGATTAAAGTGGAATAAAATCTGCAGCTCTGGTTTTTTTGTCAATACTATTAATAATTATGTCCACAGATAACATAACGCTGTGTGCTTTTTCCAATGATTATTAGTTTAATATGTGCATTATGCATATGTCATACTAAAGTAATGAATGCAATAAATCTGTGTATTAATATCATAAATATTTAATATTCTTCTGCATCTGGAAAGTATTATTTAAATATCTTGTTTGGGAAGTACTGTCATTTAATTAACTTATAAATTATATGTTGTCTAAAAACTAATGTTAATGTAATTTTTAGGAATTTCATCATTGACCTGTACTGATTTTGGTCTATGAATAGTGCAATATATCTTCTTTCTCAGCCCTTCTTACCTTGAGTAGCCATTAAGCCAAAGGGCGCTAGATGAAATCATTTCATTGGTCAGGGTAGAACTCTTAGTCATATTTACATTACTATGAGTATTGTTTAAGTTAGTGATATTGCCAACCATTATACGGATAAAATCTACAATAAATGATGTATTTTTTAGTATAATGCATTTTTTCATTATTATCATTATTTCAGCCTGTATACCTCCCATTATTGGGTTAAAAGGGATCGCTTTCGCTGTAGGAGGGCAGTTGATCTATTATACTACGCTGGTAAGATGTAGTAAGACGATGGCGTAGGGTTTTATGTCAAGTTTGTCTTTTAGTAGTCTTCCACAACGTGAAGCGAGAAGAGGCCGACGGATCTCACAGATAAGAAAGCGGGTGGTAAATTGTAATTTGTGTAATTTTCCGTGTGGTGACGGAGTAAGAATACCATTTATCACTCCCTATGTTACCCGTGGGTGATCGTAAGAGGCAAGTAAGTGATATAAAACGCATATAACATTCATGCACAAACCCTATACTAACACGTCTGACTAGCGTGGTACAGTAGGACAATTTCCACTCTCACTGTGGAGGAGGCTCGAGCCCAACAGTGGGTTCATATACGAGCATATATGAGCTGAGATAATGATGATGATGAAATTATAATATTACTCCGTCACCATAATATATTTATGCATCATATAATGCAATAAATTAGATGTAATTGCATTAGATGATGCATAAATATATGGTTAACAATATCCATTCATTTTTTGTAATGTAAAATTGAATCATTTGGCCTATAAAGGCGTTCTTCTAATAATTGTGATTCGGTTGTGTAGTTGCAATCAAGTTTTGTTAGGTTCATGGACAAGTATGTCGTTGAGAGCGACCTACTGACTCAGTGGTTAGCGACGGAGACATTTCACTATCATTCCTATATCTTTATATTCGGAGACTGCCGCAAGGTCAATGTATCCAATTTGTTTAGAGTTAATCTTCTTTATTGATTTAGTGATTTTATATTTTTAAAGAGGAAACAGGTTTGTAAATAAATTTTTAATTCAATATACGGAATGTTAATATGAGTCAGTGCCTTGTTTAATATTTTTTGTTTATCTTCGTAGGCCAACTAAAGGTGTGTTGGTAATTGGTAATTGCTTACCAATTTCAACAGAACACGTATCTGTAAATACATTTTTTTATAGTTCTAAATAATGTAAAACAAACTCATTGTCTGTGTCTATGTCTTCTTCTAAAACACGAACCGGATTTTTATATGGTTTTCATTGTCAAAATGGTATTATTCGCGGCAATTTTGCATGTATTTCAACATCTAAAAGCATTTGAGTAGATAAATATAAAATAACGTAAATAAACGTTGTAAAATAAACAATATTATTATATTTTCCTGTTATGTTTATTTTTTTAATATGTTTCGTTTGAAGATTGCAGCTATCTGAACATAAGACTCTATAATGTATAAATTGGCCGACGCACCCTAATTACGATAAGGGGATATTTTATAAGTTCGATTGCTAACTCAACGTACGTTACCTATACAAAATGATAACCTTCCGAAATGGAAGCTCGGTAATGCCTTATTTGCTGTACTTGGCAGCCGGGTTATGGATGATAATTGGTGTTATAAGTTTCCTAGGAGATATCTAATAGCCATGCCCATTCAACTCGTGGTTTCTCAGTCAGTTTTTTCTACTTCCACTAGAAGTAAAGAGACATATTGATTATTTGTTAGTCAAAGAACTAGTCTGTTGGGACTTCTTTCTTTTTGTATATTATCTAGTTTGAGTAATCATTATCAGCTTACTAGACATTTATAGCTTTTTTTTTGGCGGCGGGCTTACGGTACCTCACGCCCCGCTAATTCGTCAGGGGGGATATAGAAGCGGCGCACAACCCCGTAGACCCCGTCCTACAATATACGTCTCGACGCCGAGCGGGTGGGTCACTGGAACGCGCTCTTTATGGCTAACGTTTCTCACGAGAAAGCTGCTAGCCATTACCCCGAGGGAGCACTTATAGCTAATTTTTACAACTCCCACTAGGAATTAAGGGTTGGTTACACATTGTAATCTTAACCTGTCACCACACGGGAACTGAATTGTTTGAGTGTTCAAGAATCAAATTTATTTAGTTAACGTCTAAAAACAATTAAGTGTGTCTAATCCATGCTGCGTAGTACGTGTGGCGGCGGCCTCCGGCGTGTGTTTCTCAGCCGGCTTGTGTTTATTTATAAAAAGAGCCCATTCATCTTCCCTTTAAATTTCAACTCACTTAATTTATAGTGTGTGCACGTCACGACCAGGAGTAGCATTTAATTTTATTTTCATACATAATTTTGTCGTTTGACGCGATCTCTTTAATAAAATTTTATCATTTTTATAATTAGTTATGGCTTGTTCGCTGTAATTTACTAAACTATAAATATTTTACAATTTTTCCCTTTTGGTCTTGAAAATTTGAAGTCTAATAAGTTGCGTTTCATTTGCACCATTAGTAGAGTATTTATTACGTATACAACTGTAAATTAGCAACAACATATTTACTTTCCATATTTACGTATGGAATTTACTATTACATTATACTTTGAAATCATAGATTCATAGAGTACACTATAATCAGATGATATTTTTGAATGAAAGTAAAATAATTTGAAAATATTTATTTACATCATCATCATCATCATCACAGTCCATATACGTCCCACTGCTGGGCTCGGGCCTCCTTCATAATGGGAGGGAAATTAACCTACTACACCGCGCTGGTCAAACGTGTTGGTGTAGGGTATTGTTTCGAGTTTTCCTTCTCTTGCATAGATGTTACATGCGTTTTATATCCCTTAGTCGTCTCTTACGATCACAAATTGTATTATTACTCCGTCATCACATGGAATGATATTTGTTAATGGAACAATAAATCGCAAATACCGTGGCAACTAATGATATCTTATCCTTATGAATTGTCAATCAATTGACAGTCGTCCTATTAGGTAAATTAATAAACTGTAAGCTAGTAATAATCTAATATAACGAGCAATTCTGTATATTTCTATATGTGTACATTACTATATTCCTATACATTCAGAATCTTAGAAACGGCTGCAACAATTTTCATGCTTTCTAATAATTGCAAGATTTGCAAGTCTCAATTTCCCATGGAGTATGAAAGAGGATTCAGGGCGATAAATCGATCTAGTTAGGTTTAATATCGTCGTGTTAGTGTTTCAATTCGATGAAAAAAATATAATTAAAATGTAAAGGGATATTTGTCATTAAGAATAGAAATAACACAGAATAGAAATTGCACGTACGTGCAAGATCTGGAATGAACTATCTGCTGCCGTGTTGCCCGAGCGCTTTGACATGTCCTTTTTTAAACGAGGTTTAAGAAGAGCACTTTCTTCACGGTAGACAGCGGCCTAGCTATGCCCTGGTATTGCATAGGTCCATGAGCGGCAGTGTCACTTATCATCAGGTGTGCTGCAGGCTCGTTTGCCACTACCGGCAATTAAAAAAAGAAAAAAAAAAATAGTTGGGAAATCGAGCAGTCGCTTCATCCAGACAGTCTCGTTTCGATTCTAGGTTCTCCACTTTTTAAATGTTTAATTTATTTCATTTCATCAATTATTTTTTTATTTTATATATTAAAAAAAAAACGGTTTACTAAATAAAAATACTCAGCTAGGTTCGGTCACCCAGATAGGTATTTATACATAAGTATCATCAATATTTTGCTGTCATGTTGCGTACGTCATATAAATATTTCAATTGATGGTACAGTTTTTTTTAAATGGTCAAATACACGTTATAAATGATTATGTACGAAATAAAATCGCATTCAACATTCAGGACGGATGTGTTTGGAATATAATCTTAGTATTTTTGGAAGGGAAACAGACCGTTTTGACGGAAGCCGACAGGGACAGATTTCGTTCGTGAATAACAAATAATATATTAGGCTCGAATTCATGGCCGATGGTGCGGTCGCAACTTGTACAATGAATATGCACACCGAGTCGGTCCTTTAAAGGTTAACAGAATACGTTGCCATAGCAGTTGATCCAACAATTACCTTTAGTTAGTTGTTATATTGGTATCTTTTTTATATCAATCAATGAGTAAATAACTGGTAAACTGCCAATTGACATGCAAATTTAGTGCTATTTTTATTTTTATAATAAGCCGCAGTGATCAGTTTTAGGAAGTTACAGATATTTCTTTGATTGAAGTTAGGAGGACTTTTTCGATTATGAACTAATAAATTAGATAAGAAAATGATATGAACAAAAAGTTACATTTGTTTGTTTATTAAAACGAAGCCAATCAATAGATAGGATGAAAACGTGTAAAAAGACATCAATAATTTCAAAATCAACTGATAGAGGGGATAAAAAACGCATAAGTGGACATAAGTAATTGAGGCAAATAATTTGACGCTGACTTGGCGCATAGGCACATGAGTAAATAAACGTACAGAGACCAAGCTTCTAAGGAGCGAGCAAAATTGTTACCTATTCTGATAGGGTTGGCACATGAGGATGAAAATAAATACACAAAACGTTTGTCAGCTTTTTTATGTATGGATATTTTTTACAAATTGCTTACTCTAAATAGTTCTTTTTATGTAATTTTAGATTTTTAATAATTTGTTATATCTCTTAATCGAATGATAAATTCTAAATCTAATATAAAGTTTTTTTTTTAAATAATCAATGGGAAAGCACTTGCATGGCATATCAAATTTACAATCTTGTATACGTTTTAGTATATCACTACCAATCGAATCGAAATATTCTCGAAATTTCTTCTCAAGCATTTCAACAAATGCGATGAAGATGTCAGGAGGTATTATTAAAAAACCCAATTGTATACTGCTTTCGTTAATTATTATTATTCATTATATTAATAATTCAAATTTCAAATTTAAACAAACACGCACGACGCGATGCACAGCGAGCGGTGGAGTGAGCCTTTTGTTTGAGCACTGGCCGAACCAGCCTAAACAGGTTTCGTTCCGTACGTGACGAGTCGCCAGTGCTCACGCACACACGCGCATCATACTTGTAGTGATGTACCTACCGTGGCACGGTTGTTTGAAGGTTTGTCTCTGTACGCCACATGAGTAAATCATGTGGCATAGGCTGGAGTTTTTGTAGTTATATGTGTAATCAATCCTAAATTGTTAATTGTTGTTTGTTTTTAAGGCGAAGGAAAATTTTATGAGGAAGCTCGTAAGTCTAGAGGTTCTATAAAAATATTATTGAAGATGTGTGATCAGATCCTTTCCTTAGGGAGCATTGCCCGTAATCAAATGCCAGTAGCGGTATAAAATCAATCCTTAAGCCCAAGAGCTAAAAGTGATAACTTTTTGATTGATCTGCGATCATCCATTATTTGTATTAAACAAGCCTCTATCTAGATCATTTTCTAAATATACTTTAAAAATTGTTCGACTTTGATGAATATTTACTCTGTGGTGATGGAGTAGCAATACAATTCGCTACTCCGTTTTTTGCTCGTGGATATCGTAAAAACGCTAAGGGATATAATTGCATACAGCATCTACGCAAGAGAAGAAAACCTTTACCAACCCATCTGATCAGTGTGCTATAGCAGTTCAAATTCCTTCCTATTTTGGGAAAGGGCCAAACCCAGCGGTGGGACTTACGCCAGTTTAGACGATGATAAATATTTATCCTGACAACAGTTAGATGAGGTATAATAAAAAAAAAAATCTAATACGTTTATATATTTAGAAAATACTTTTTCAATTTAAATAAAATATTCTTATAAACACGCCAGGTTTTTAGTGCAACAATGTTATTTATTGTAAGCATTTGACATTTAACTTTATAAATGTAGTCAGTGGATTTGTGATGTGTGGTAGGGCAGAGAGAGGAAGCTTACCTTGAGGAGAGACGCGCGTCGTCGTGCGCCGGTTACATTATAACGGGCGCCCCAACTCGTCCGATGATGTCCTGTGAACGACATAAATAAATATGATAAATAAATATATTAAACAATAATAAGATACATTAATATTAATGTTCACTTCGTAATTGTTTCAAAATATCAACAATGTTTCTGCTTATATGTTTAAGATATTTCAAGAATAATTTCGAAAAGCGAGGAAAAAGGTAACGAAAATGGAGTTGTCGTATAGAATAATCGCTGTTGACGATATCCTTACTAATATTATGAATGTGAAAGTAACTCTGTCTGTCTGTCGCTCTTTCATGCCAAAACTACTGAACCGATCTAAATGAAATTTGGTACACAGATAGTCTAGAGCTTGATAAAGGACATAGGCTACTTTTTAATGCAAAAAAGGGTTAAGGAAGTATCTTCATTTTTAAAGCCAGAAGCTTGAAACTTATTTTTAGGCTATTGATTAAATATAAATAAAAATGTCATTAATTTTTTGTAAAAAATTACCTTTAAGGAGTAAAATAAAAATAGGGGATGAAAATCTTTAGAAAAGTAACCTTTTACGCGGGTGAAGCCGCGGGTAGAAGCTAGTTGTCAATATATTTTCAATACTTTGATATATTTTTATTATTATGTTACCTAATGTATACGACTATTTTAATGCAACAATGTACCTAATCGCCACTGAACTTTCTGCGGTTGTTCTAAGAGGCGATTGAGGATGCTTTTGTTAAAGAATACGAAGGTGATAACATAATTATAAGGGGTAAGTTTGAAAAAAGCCTAAGTGAACTCGTCTGGTTATCAGTAGAGAAGTTTTCAATGTAACTAGTTTCTAGTAGTTTTGATATAGGTAACATAGGCTTCTCGCAGAAAGTAATAAGGCAACATTGTTTACTGATTAAATGTAAGGGTGGTAGTGACTTTCTAAGACATTGAACTAACCAATCCCACCTTGAAGCGTCATGTTTGTATCGTGGTCGTTTTATTTCTTTTTTATAGTCTCACATTTTCGAAGTGCCAGTCTAATGCCCATATTTTATTAGTAAACTTTTAGTCTCATGTCAAGGCGGCTAGCCTATTATTATTCACCAGTGATATGTCCTAACAACTTGCTTGATCTTATTGCTTGCTTAATATGGAGAGTAGCTTTTCTGATGCTCAACCCTGGTTAAAAAATAATAGAAAATGGATCACCAAGTAATATTCATCACTGACTCACCAAAAGCAGTGTCGGTTTGTTAAAAAATATTTAGATTTTATATGTACCAAATATAATATTTTAACCAGCAAGTCATAATAGGTTGATTTCCCTTCTATTACTAAAGAGGCTCATGCCATGGAACGAATGTGGACCACGAGGAAGAAGAATATAATCTTTATAAATGCAAAAGTTGCTAGAGTTCAGTATTTAAGTTCAGTATTTGTACCTGATTCGTGTTCTTAGATTACAGGTTAGCTAAATCTCTTCTCGTGAGTGTCATAAAAGATGATTAACAGCATCGACATTTGTTAACTCCCTCTAAAGCCGTCTGGTCGATAATTACATTAGCAATATGTGCTTTGGGAGAAGATTATATATTCCGTCGAATCCAAGTAACTGGAGTAAGAACAGGATGATTCTGATGATGACTACGTCATATTTTTGTAGAAAGTACTTTAGTTCGTTATAAGCTATTATCATTCAGTTTTAATAAAATATAAGGTAAAAATGTGAAGTATATACAATAATAAAGGAATATTCCCTACAAAGAGATTAGTTGTCATTTAGTAGATATATAACAAAGAAAATGTCAATATTGGTTTTGTATGAGCAGTAAACACTGAATGTCTCGGCCCACCGACTCCCGAGAATCCGATCATGTTCCGTTCTATATGTAGGTACTCATTCATTATGGTCTTTCAATTGTCTTTAAAACAAAGACTCTTTCATTAAGCTTTCATGGTAAAATCCAATGAATATTGATGATTATAATAGAAAAAAATATTAATATCTTTGTAGAATTACACAATTTTTAATTATAAAATAAATGCTACGATGTATTTAGTGAGTGAAATTCTTCTCCTGACGAAAAACACATATAATTTATGGGTTCAAATGACACTAAAATTATTTCCAGACATGAAAACAAAACATCGGCGTCGTTTGTTCTTAATCTTAAGCATTGTGTGTAAATTTGTCGACAAAACTGTTCAAACCAAATAGGTTTTTAGATCAATCAGTTTATTCGAAATGCAATTCTATTTAAATGAGAAAATGTGCAACAATAATTGTTAATATTCTATCAATCAAATAACTTATTTAATTTGTTTAAAATAAAACTAGTTATATGGATTTTATCGCGTTTGTATTTGATTTTTTAATTGCCTGATGTTTCTAATAAATGCTAATAATAAAACTCTTCTAATAATAAAATAATCTTTTATAATTTTTGTGGGTCAAATCTATAAATATTCAGTGTCTTATAGTCTTCTGATGGTCTTTTTCCAAGAAGACTACTATAATAAGACTGACACGTCTCGCGGGTAGATATGTCTCCAATAACGATGACTGGTTGGACGTTAGACACCTTAGTAGACACCTTAGGCCTCTCGTGATCAAGAACGCCGTAAAGTGTTCGAAACTTCAGGAAATTAAAAATCAAATAAAACGTGATAAAAATCGTTAAATAGTTCTTTTTTTTTTTTTTCAGGGGTATTCCGTCGGGCTGACCACTGACATCAAGTCACTCTGCTCCGGTGGTCGGCCAAACGACGAAGGCGACGTCACGGGTGGGTTACGGGTGTGCGCGCTTACGCCCCTCTGTCACCCCGGATGGAGTGATGCGAGGAGTGCGCCGACCGTAGCCCACCCCAAAAAAAAACAAAAAAAATAGTTCTTTTTTCAAATGTGTAAACATCAGAAGTCTCTATAATGTTATATTGCCTATAGTAATGGCAGTACTTTTATAGTCGTAGGCCACGATGCTGTTTTTCTGCCTGCAGCCATAAATGGGTCGGCTCATTTGAGGTTAGTACCACACTCTCACAAAATATTCAATTTGATACTGCATTTCGTTCGATGAGCGAGAAAAACATCTACCACTAAAAAGTATCGCTCATGCAATTTAGCAATGCTGGAGGTTGCTTTAGATATTAGACCAGAGTTAAAATATGCGTCGGGTTCGATTTTATTGCATTTTTCTGTGAGGATATTCTCAGATACCAATTGTGTCCGGTTGACGTTATAACGTTCGGCTCATGTGCGATTTAAAAAGTTACATGGCCGAAATACTAAATTGTTTTTATATACATTTACCGTAACGTAATATAAAACAAATAATTTAATGCTTGTTTACATGCCAATAAAAATGTGATTTTAAGCGCCTTTCCTACAATTTCATGCTTATGTAAGTATAAGAAATTTAAAAGCTTTATAAAAACTTCACGAGTGGGTTACATTTTAATGTATACATTATGTTAATTCATTATTATTAACCATGTACTTTTTTACTGTTTTAATGCAGTAAATTAGCAAAGTATAATAACCTTTAAAAAAATATTACCTATTATTTTCTTTCAGAGTATTTATAATGTATGTTAGATGATGAAGTTTTCTTATACGATAACTGCTTAAGAATACAATGTATGATCACCCTTTATCTTCCCGAGACTAAGAACTAACCGGGTCGTAGAGAAGATCAACTAAGGGATCACCATGTGAAGAATCAAAACCGCTCTCCTAGAAAACTCTCCACCAACGAAATGATTATAGCATTATCCTTCCTATACTTTGGAAGCCTATGTTTAACAATGTACATCTATAAGTTGATGATGATGATAAACTTATACGATTCTAAATCATTGATTTTGTTCAGGTATTTATATTTACAAATATAGAAGCGAGATGGGAAACATATAAAGTAGGGATATGCTAATAAATTTCTGCACAATTACTCACGTTTGTTTATCGTTGAATATATTGTGTATCACGTTTGCAGTAAACAGCACACGTACCAAAGGAACAAAACATCCCCGCGTGATTTAGAACATCCACATTATTAAATTCAATATTTACTTCCTTGTACATTAATCAACAAATTAAATTATTTGATTTCCACTTTAAATAAGTTAAATAGTATATTTACGAACGATACGCCTTGCTTACAAACAACATGGGAGGAGAATTGATATTAAAATCTTAATAACCAGATAATAATTAATTAAATATATATTATAAAACGTTATGAGAGCAAAAGGTTATATGATAAAGTATTATTTATTAAAGATCGTAGAAAAATATGTAGCAACAAAACTGAAAGGTACGTATCAAATAAATACAGCGATTCAACGTAAAATGAGCTTATTGCGATGCAAAACGCAGTTTTAAATGTTAAACTGTGAGTAGTAATTAATGAATTAGATAAGATTTTGTTCTAGATTTTATAAGTCGTGTCATCATAATATGATATTTAACCGTGTTTCTAAGACTACTATAAACTATATCGAGTGGAAGATTTGACTCGACATTGGTGTATATATCTTTATCATTTGACCTAATCGTTTATAATGATCTCGTTTATGTTTAAGTAAACTTATCTTTTATACAGTTGTATCTGGATAATTCGTAACTTCTTAAGACATAATCCTCAAAAAGTTAAAAATTATGCCGTTCTCTTCCTCGAAATTGCGCCTTTCAGCCCCATATGTCGTAGTTAGCAAAATATAATGACTCACCAATTCGTTTAATTTTTTTTTGCATTTTCCTTGACATTCGAGTTATTGAGATTCCACTGTATAAATATATCACATCCTTTTAAATACCTACAATAAAAATTTGCTTGTAAATTTAATTAACTATAATATTACGATCAATATAATCTTGAAAGAATTCGATAAAATTTTATTTTATTATTTATTTTGTTGAGAAGGGCGTATCTGTTTTATGAGGTGATATAAATTAACTGCAATTACTTTTGCCGCTTTCATATTTAATATTTATGTATATAAAATTTTCAATTCAACAATAACTGTGTGGTGGCGGCTACGAATACTACCAACCCTTACTTTGCTCGTGGATGTCATAAAAGACGACTAAGAGCCTTATAACGAGCTGGGCCAACTCCATCTGATGTCGTTTGGTCAACAATTACATTCCCAAGGCGGGTTGACCCGAAGACAAAGATCGGGTCCGGTGGCCCGCTCGCACGGCGAAGAAGAGGTGCTTGCAGGGTGGGTCAATGGGGTTGCGCGCCGCCTCTTCCGTCACCCCGGACCGATTTGGCGGGGTGCGAGGTCCATAGCCCACCGCAAAAAAAAAAAAAAGGCGGGTTGACGTCTGGCAGGCGGCCGGTCATAAAACTATTGCCAATGACTTTTACAGTATGTACTATGAAAGAAGAGTACATACTGTATCGACCCCAAGTAATTGGGATAAGAGTAAAAATTTTCAATTCAACAATTTTAACATTATTCTCTAGTAGGTATATAAAATGTGTAAAAATACAATGTGTTAAGGACTTACATTACCGGGAGAATCATAAAAACAACTAAGGGCTTTTGGCGGGAATATGAATGTGTCATATCTCATAATAGTCTTGCATATATTCATTATCTTAGTATTTTGACATGTTGCATTTTAAAAAATATGGCATTTTAAGTAACGTTAAGTGAAAGAATGGTTAGGATGTAGAGAATATGATATAAAAGTGCTTTACAAAGTTTTCATTTTGCATCAAAATGCCCAGAAGATACTATTAACAGTGCGGTCATAGCACTGTTGATTGATATACAGGCTAATAGATGAATGGAATATTAGCATCTACATGTATATAAAGCTACAGAAATCTAAATAATTTTACCTTAATTATTTTCGTAAGCGAAGAGGTAGACGGTCGCGATTGCGCTATAACTGGTAGGCGGTGAACTGGTAGTGTAAACAGTGTTTCTAGATCTACTTCTATTCGTATAGGCCTCTAATAGAAGTGGTATGACATTACCATCTTGACCTATATATACAAAATTGCCGTAAAAGCGTATCATAATACTTTTATCTAATCTATCTATCTAATCTAATCTATCCATCTATCTAATATCTTTAAACGAGCAATTCTTGTATATATATATATATATTCTGAATTTCGGAAAGAGCAAAAACAATTTTCTTAAAATTTAGCATGCAAGGGGTTCCAGGGACGACTAATCGATCTAGGTAAGTTTCATTTGTAGAAAATATTGTTTTATTAATATTTTCAAGTAATGAAAAAATATAATTTTGCGTTGGTTGACAACTATTAAAACATAAAGGCAAGTTTTGACGCTGTCATTAAGACACCTCAATTGGATAATCGAGCAGTCTAACCGAAGCCGGTTCGGATCCTGTTTCTCTTTTTATTACTTTTTGACTTTTTATTTTTTTATTATTAGGTATTTAATTAATTATTTTTATTATATTTAAATATATCATCAAAACACACTAAAAAGAATATACCGAGTGAAAGCTCGGTCATCCAGATATAATAATCGTACAAAATGCATGTATATTTTTTTATAGCAAACCATACAATAAAATCTTACAAAATAAGAAATTCCAAATCATGTCGTCCAACGATAGATATTCAAGGAGGATAAAGTACTTACTTGTACATGAGATAAGAAATTTTGTGGCAATACAAAAACAGAATGAGACGAAAATGTATTTGCATAACAACGGCAACCAAACTTACTAATATATACTTTACTTAATTTTCTTTTGACTTTTACGCTATTGGGTAATTTTATGTATGTATATATTTATGTATTGTTCGGAAAAAAAAAATTATGCGGTTTTTCATGAGAAATAAATAAAATTCTACGAGAAATATTTCATCTCATCTCATCTCAGCCCATATTTGTCTCACTGTTGGGCTCGGGCCTCCTCCATAGTAGAAATGTAATTGATCTACTATACCACGCTGGTCAGACATCTTGGTATAGGGTTATGTTTCGAGTTTTCCTTCTCTCGCATAGATGTTATATGCATTTTATATCCCTTAGTCGTCTCGTACGATCACCCACGGGTAAGATAGATAGGGTGGTGAATTGTATTCCTATTCCGTCACCACACGAAAACACGGGAAATATTTAATATATGTATTATTATTATTATTTAATTTTCTTTTATAAATTTATACATTATTAACGAAGTCTTTATAGACTTATAATCCACATTTTCCTATTTATTTTTTTAGTCATACGTGAGAGGAGGTATTGCGATTTAATAAAAATCTATAGTAAATAAAATCGCAATTTATTACAGAACCAGAATTCGAAGTCAGAAAAATATCAGTAAATACATGTTTACATCACTGGACCAGTAATATTTACACGAAATAAAAAAAAAATACTTTAAATATTTAGTGTTAGTTTTTATATAATTAATAATTAATTTTACGCCATTCGAGTAAAAATTCTTATAAAAATATACAAAACTGCTAATAAGCCATTCCCCTCGTATTTTTTGTTTGATTATATATTTGGTCTATTTTGCCTCAAAAATTTTAATTGTAACCAAGTTTAATTGACTAAGATACGAAGTAATATATCTGATTGAAAATATAATCAAATGCAACCTATATGGAATCACTGATATTATTATCGCAAAATCTGCATTTAATATCATCTTTCCCCTGTCCATATAGATATGATGAATATCTGTTTCCTTAAGACAGGTATAGATGCAAAAAATCCAAAACACATAAGAAGGCTTTGGCTAAGCCTTACGACCAGGCAAGACGCTGAACACATCCCTCCTCCTAATACCCACGGTCTCTATGATATTGGTTCTCGTTTAAATAGAACTAATCTATTCTATTATAACACAAAAGAACATGACTCTTTTATTGATAACGTTGTATCAAACAGTGTTTACTTTGCAATACGCGATCTCAGTCTAGAACTAAAACAACAAGTCGGTTAACTATTCATGAAAGTTGCTCCTGAGCCGAGACAAGAATGTCAGCTGGCGCCACCCAGGTAAGGACTTGCTACAAATACTAA
The DNA here is from genome assembly GCA_905163515.2 of Lymantria monacha. NCBI lineage: Eukaryota > Metazoa > Arthropoda > Insecta > Lepidoptera > Erebidae > Lymantria > Lymantria monacha. The sequence continues at coordinate 11,660,313 of LR991092.1, read as the reverse complement.
GTACGTATCTTGCCTTGTATTAGATTAAAAGACTCTTGAGATTGAAAGTTCCTGGAAAGTATTATGTACCTGCAGTAGTTATAAAGAAATTTAGAACGATAACTTCAGCATTTTGTAGGCATCACGTACAGTTGGAATTACATTTACTGATAACTATCAGTCACAATTAATGTATATCTTTGAATGAGTGATGATTTAGTGATTTTAAAACATCAATCACCTTATGCTAATACGATAATTAAAATGGATATATGTAATTATAAACTACAAAGATATACTTATGAATTTTGAGGTAATGACTTTAAAAAAAGGAAGGATAATGTCTATTATTGTAGGTTTGGTCATACGTATGTAATAAATCGATAAAATTATATCCTGGCAGACATTTATCACTGCTCGGATTTAATTTTTATTTAATCTATAATACGAGTAGAATCAGTAATGATATACTACTGGGCTTTTCGTAACTGTACATTTTCTTATTATTAGCCTATTAGAGAATTTTGATTTGTCTTCTGTGTTTAAATTTGCCAATACTCCCCTATTTTCCTTTTTTTATTTAAATTTGTTGTGGGTTCCAAGAAAATTTAAATTTTGTCTAGGAACTAAAATCAGATCTCGGTGTTATTTATAGAGACTATTGTAGATCGTGGCTTACAGCAGTTATAGTAGTGGAAATGTGTAGTCTCATAAAAAAAAACAATTAAACACGAAATAAATTGTATGAATTGTTTTAATTTTGTTTTAAATGTACTAACTGTTTGAATAATTTTCAGATTTTATTGGAGGATCTTGAATTAATTTTATAATATATTAGTGCTTATTAAGTAGATAAGAGATTAAAATTTACACATATTCAACATTTAATGGCTAATGATTTAAAAAAAAAAATCTGATCACTTGAAAATGATTTAGATTCTAATCATTTCTAAACCAGGTACCTAATAGGCACCTACGAACATGTAGTTAAATGAGTAAGTGATTTTCTTTTAAAATATGCATTTAGGCATTAGGCCTTCTAACCTATCATGCTATCGCAGTAAATTGGCCTATATCTTGTTGGATTTTTATATTATAACGTGACTATACTTAAATAGGGCTGTAAGTAAAATACTGCTTGCGATGGATTTTTAAAGTGCGGTTCAATTTTGTAAAGCCGATATCGAAGAGATTATTAACATAATATTATGGGTAAAATATTAAAACACTGAAGCTAGTGATTTTTAATCTGTTTACATTAATTATAAAATTTTATTCACTTAATGATAGGCAGATGTTTTACTACATCTAAATTTTTCTATGCAGCTTTTACGTCTAAGTATACAGGGTGTAAGGGGACCGCTCCCGAAAACAAAGACAGGTAACCCTACTAGTCCTACTTGTAATGATAGGCTACTAGAAAAAAAAACGATTCTGATGAAAAAAAAATTTTTTTTCTCCACGCGAGTTCGTTGAACTCTTGAACATATGATCGTGAGTTTTGAATAGATTGCGTCTTTGCGATGGAATGTGAAAAAAAACTTAAAAATATTTGTGAAAAAATATTTTTTTTTCATCCTGATCGATTTTTTTTCTAGCCTATCATTACAAATAAGACTAGTAGGATCACCTGTCTTTGTTTTCGGGAGCGGTCTACTTCCACCCTGTATAATAGAGCGAATATAGATGGGGAAAGTAATGAAAATGATAAATGATGAATATGAAAAATATGATGAGTAATATAAATATATTTCGTTTGATATCTTTCTTATGTTAATTTCTATTCATTATCATCATCTCAGCTCATATAGGTACGTCCCACTGTTGGGCTCGAGCCTCCACCATAATGGGAGGGAAATTAACCTACTATTCCACGCTGATCAGACGTATTGGTACAGGGTATTGTTTCGACGTCTCTTGCATAGATCTTTTATACGTTTTATATTCCCTAGCCGTCTTTTACGATTGCCCACGGTTAAGATAAGAGATGGTGAATTGTATTCTTACTCCTTCATTGCACGGAAAAAAATATATTGCAGCTATATTGTAGGTATAAAGATATATAGAAATGACTTAATTCACAAACAAAAAATTAATATTTGCTTTCACGATATGTATGTTAATCATTTGGTGAGATGTAAATTTGCAATGAACGTAAAATCGTCGTATGATTTATCTGTCGTAAGAAATTTCTCGTGAACCACTTATGATCCTAACGATTCTAGGGTTGTCAAATCTTGTTACTTAAAAAAAATAAATATTATCCTTACTAATATTATAAATGCGAAAGTAACTCTGTCTGTTTGTCTCGCTTTTACGGCAAAACTACTGAACCGATTTAAATTAAATTTGGTACACAGATGGTCTAAAGCCTGAGAAAGGACATAGGCATACTTTTTAATTGGAAAAAGCGTTGTAAAGGGTTGAAAAGGGGGATGAAATAGAAGGAAAATACTTGTAGAAGGAATAGTTACTTTGGATTAACGCTAACTCACGACTATTCCCCGCGGACGAAGTCGCGGGCAGAAGCTAGTTTATTATAACTCAAACATACTATTTGCAGGATATCCAATACATAGATGGAATAGTAATCTAAAAAGCGATCTTACGTGCGAACTTGGGTTCGATCACTAAGCGGGATTATTGTTTGATCGATCATTGATTGTTTTTTGAGTGTTAATATCCGTTAATTGTATTTTTGTATAGACTCCTTAACACGATTATTCCCTAGTAGGATTAAATATATATATATATATATATGTATATATATATATATATATATATATATATATATATATATATATATATATATATATATATATATATATATAAAATATGACGTCTTTCTGAATCATAAATTTTATTGCATTTTTTTAGAAAGAAATAAAAGATAACAATAACTATTGTTATCTTTACAAATAATTAAATAATAAATTCAAGGGCAAGAAACTGAATATAGTAGAGTTAGGCGAATATATTAAAGACTACGTGATGTTTTTAATTTCATGTATTATATTAGTACCTTTTTAAAATATTAAATGGCTGGATAATAAAGTATTATTTTCAATAAATTTTAAATAAATAATTAATATCAAAAGCTTAATGGCTTATTATATTTGTATGAGTTACTGGCTCATTATGTATGCGCAAATAAAATGATTATTTCTTTAATAAATTTTAACGATATTTTAATTTTTTTATTAATGTTTTTATAATAATATATTAGTAATTTAAATTTGTACAACTTTGGCTTTCTTATCCAAATCACTGGATTTAATGAGATAAAGAAATCTACAGATATTTAAACTAGTTATTATTTGTGTCTGCTGCTTGAATGTCTTTCTTTTGACAGGCTATGATCTGACCACAGTTCGTTCAAATCGTCAAGGGCAGTGGAAGGGACGATGGGTGGATCAATAATCTGGGTTGTTCTATCTCTCTGCTACTATTTGGGCTGATTATTGATATCGATTTCTTGTATTTGTTAGAATAAATTGTTATGAGAAATGTTGGTATATTAAAAAATAAACATCATTCATATACATCCCATTACTGATTTCAAGCTTTCTTGGCCACCGAAGACAAAGATCGGGTACAGGTGGCCCAAATCGCAGGACAATATTTTGTGCGATCTGCAATTTCTTTCTGAGTCTGGTTATTTAGGTCTGTTAATTATATCCCCCGCAATACAAGGATTAATTTCTTTGTGCTGGGCGTTATCGTTAAGAGTTGGTAGTAGTAGGTCCTATTGTAACACGCTGGTTAGACGGGATGGTATCTATATAGTATATATCCCTTATTCGTCTTTTAAAATTTCCCAAAGGGGGTAAAATATTTTATTCTTCATTCTGCCTCCAGATAATATAATAACACCATACCATAGATAATTTTACTTTAAATCCCATAGGATTTAAAAGTTGAGTTGTTTTTGAGTTACGTAATAGGGATATGGTAATTTACAAAATATAAACTATTATTTACTTCATGATAAATACCAGGAGAAATTAGCGAGTTAGAAAGTTAGTTACCTATGTTACCTTTGAGAATATGACGGTAGATAATATAAACTGTATTAGTATTTCAAATAAAATTAACTATAACTCCCGCTGGAATTAATTTCATACCGCATATCGCATATATAAAGATTATGAGGACTTTTTTATTTTTTATATTGCTGATAGTGGCAAACGAGCAAGCAGCAAACTTGATGGTAAGTAATAATACCGCTCATGGTCCTTTGCTATACTAGACCATAGCTAGGCCGTTGCCTACCGTGAAAAAATTGTTCTTCTCAAACATCGTTTAAAAAGACACATTATAACGCTCAGGCAACACAGTAGTAGATAATTCATTCCAGATCCTGCACGTACGTGGGAGAAATGATCGCTAAAAACGTACAGTTTTTTTTAATGGGACTAATCCCACCACACATTCCCACCACTGTAACTCCTGTAAGCCAGGATCCACAATGGTCTCCATATAAGACACCGAGGTTTGACCCTCGGGAAGTCCCGGGAAACGCTTTTAACTGTCTTAGAACCCGCAACAAATTTAAAAAAAAAACGTACAGTTGCCGACCGTATCGTTTCCAGGTGAAATGGATGTACCCTTTTTTTGCGGCGGGCTATGGTCTGGTCACATCCCGCTAAATCCGTCCGGGGCGACAGATGAAGCGGCGCGCGACCCCATAAAATCGACCTACAATGTACCTCTTCACGCGGTGCGGGTGGGCTACCGGAACCCGGGTTTTCGCTGGCAAATGAATGAACCCTGCTACCATAACAAGAGTTGACTACTTATACTATCTCACCAAATTAATTTTTAATGTTGATTTTAGTCATATTAAGTTTATTGTTAATGCTAATAATTAAAATTAATGCGGTCGAAATGCGATCTCTGCGGAAAATCTGTGGAGTTAGGCTGACCGACCACATTCGTAACGACGACGTAAGAGAGCGAGTAGGTATGAAAGAGAGTATTGGTGTAAAGATGCGTAAGGGAATGCTCCGATGGTTCGGACATGTGGAAAGAATGCCGAACGAACGCCTGGTTAAGAAGATATACAATGCGAAAGTGGAAGGATGTAGGTACCGAGGGCGACCGAGACTAACCTACCTAGACCAGATCGGTCATGTACTGAAGGAAGGTGGAGTCAAGAGTCTCCGAAACCGGCGAGCGTGTATGAAGAGAATTATGAATGTTGAGGAAGCGAGTGAAGTATCCAAAGATAGAGTTCTCTGGCACTCTGTTCTCTCTGCCTACCCTGCAAGGGATATGGCGTGATGATATGTATGTATTATTGTTAATTTTTCTTTTATTTCATTTTTATGAGGCCAGTTACAGATATAATTTTAAATCTCTCATTAAATGCTTGTATTAGATTTAAATCCGTTATACTAGAGTGTATCAATCGTTGAGGCGGGACTATTACCGCATGTCCAATACAATGGTACGCACTTTTACTCGTTCCTTGTTGCCACACAATGCTAATGTTATGTCACAATTATTATTGTTACATTGTCACTCATTATGCTTTAGATTTTCACATTATGTTATAATCACTGTTACTTAAAGTCTCACGCTTGAATCCTCGACGTTAGACAGAGGTGTAACACATCCACATTTCATAGCTCTTAGTCACGCGTAATAGAAGAGAATGCTATTAACGCTGGAAAGAGAACTTGATGAGCGACAAAATACACTTTTCATTCCAGTTAGTCTTCAGGACAGAGACTCGGATGTTCTTATTTTCTTTCTAGTCCTCACGTTGACAAGGTTCACGTTCTTAAGACTTATAGGGGCTTTCTGGCTGCTGTTTATCACAATTAATTTATATCAAAAATACGTGAAATATATATAGAATACTAATTTAGTAGTACTTAATTATCATTAACATTTTTATTATTATTTGATTATTAATTGACCTGAATCAGCAACACTCCACATATATTCGTACTTCACAAAGTATATGCTTGTGCACGAGTGATTGGTCTGCATATTCTGCTATTCAACCGCTGTAAAGGCGACCACGTGAAGGCGATATCTCTGCATTAACGGTACATCAAGCAGGGGATCTCCCCTCTATCCGAAAAGGATAATGGTTCGCTGTCTGCTTTCGGAATAGAGTTGTAAGGTGGATTATGGAGCCTCATGGCGCCCTTTCGTCAAACTACAAGGTTGGGTAGGCTGACGCCTTTGCGTTCACCACTCGACTGCGTAAGAATGAAGTAACGTAAGATCTTTGAAAGTCTGAGATTAACAGCTTTACTTTAAAATACTTATGCTACGTATCTTACTCTCGTATACCCATATAAGGACGTATTCCCAATACGTTAATACAGTAGCAGTTTTCACTTTCGTTTGTGATGATGAATGAACTGATTAATAATTCCGCTCGCGGGCAGGACGTCACGTCTCAGTCGCAGCTTCCGCATTAACACACTGTCACACCGTACACCTCGCGCCACAATAGCCCTGTGTGGACGCACCTTTACTTTCTATTATATCTGCAAACATAATGACTGCACTAAAGCAGTTAATTAATGTTCAGTGCTTATTTTAATTTTAAATCTTTGGTGGCATTATTTGGAGTGGGCGGTCACTTTCACTATATGAATTTGTCATTGGCGTCATTTAATATTATGCAAATTATATGGATTGTTTGACATTGTGATTAGCTGCTTTGGGCGTTCATTTCTCGAGAAACATCTTTTCGCGTGTGATAAACCAACATTTTTAGAGTTTGATTGCATTTATTTCACATTTTGATGATGATTAAAAACTGACTTAGATATCAAATGGTTCGTTGTTCGTATCTTAATCTTGTACTGAACGTGTAATTTTAAACCGTGAGTTCAATTTACTTACGGTTACAATATAGTGAATACAACCAACAATACATTAAGTATAATCAATTAATGTTTTATTTTAAGCAAGCTTTAAATGCGTTATATATAATTGTACTTACGTGTGGTGACGAAGTAAGAATACTATTCACCACCCCATATCTTACCCGTGGGTGATTGTACGAGACGACTAAGGGATATGAAACGCATATAATATTTATGCGAGAGAAGGAAAACTCGAAACAAAACCCTATACCAACACGTCTGACCAGCGCAGTATAGTAGGTTAATTTTCCTCTCATTACGGAGGAGGCCCGAGCCCAACAGTGGGACATTTAAGGGCTGTGATGATGATGATGACATAATTGTAATTCCTGCGAGAATTTTTTTATTATTTATAAAATATATAATACTACTATAAAATTATTTCACGTTTAGCTCATTGTATGTACATTATATATACCTATATATATTTCAATATCTATTCTTATATATTCTTATTACGTATTCTACTGTAGGACACTACTTCCTTCCTCACGCAAATAATTCCGGGAATTGCGACGTAACTTTACACTTTAAATTGTATAACAATTTAAGTAATTCCCAAACAAAACAACGTAATTAAATATTTTTATTTTATTTTTCATGATTTGTTTAAAACAGCAACAAATCGTTTAAATTAAAAGTAGTTCAAAACGGTTTAAAAATTGAGATTTTCATTCAAAATACCAAGCCATTTACGGTCGTAACTCACTTATACAACACCGCTCCCATCCGGTAAAATACTGTTAAATGAAATGTGAACTTTTGAGCATCCTTAACAATGTATGTTAATCAAACTGTATAAACATATCGTGGTTAGCTTATAGTTATACATGTAATAAGTTATCTACCATTAGTGCGAAGCAATCCAAAGGGTAATTATTTATAAATAACATTATTAAGTTGATTAAAATTTCTTCAAATAATTATTTCTTGTTTAAATTATTTTATAACCGATTTTATTAATCAAATGGTAACAATTAGACGTCTAATTTTTTATAAGAATAAACTCTAACAAAATGGTAAATAAGATCAGTTCATTAATAACAAGTTAAGTGTCTTTTTCTTTTTGTAGCTCCTATACGACCCATTATTTGGCATTAGCACACTCTATAATTAAATGGCAGTTGAACTTATTGATGACGCTGGGGAAAATATAGCAAAGTATGGTTCTATTTTTTAGGAGTAAAGCAAGCATAAATATTTTAAAAGAAGTACATGGTAAAACTGACACAACTTCTGCACCAGAATACCCTCTTAAAACCGACAGAGAATTTACACGCCGCAATATCGTTAAAAGTTTCCGGCTTCCCGCGGCGAGGATTCGTGGATATTGCATATAACTTTAAAAAGTCCGAGCTTCGTGTCGGATCTAACTTAGGATCTACATGGTGTCTGCGTGCAATGCAGTAATTTATATCATATGTAACGGTTAACTGTGCACATAATTTTGCAGTTAAAATTATTTTAATAGTGGTATGGCAAGCTGCTGCCCGCTTTCCTGATGAACCCTCAGGAGAATTTTACAATCCTTACGTTGCTCGTGGTTGTTTTAAAATACAACTAAGAGTTTTATATCGAGTTTTGTCTATTTGATGCCGTCTGATCAACAATTACATTTCCAAGAAGGGTTGACGTCGGGCAAAATAAATACTGCGCGTCGTAAGTACGTAATATGTAAGATTACATTTCCAAAAAAAAAAAAACAGTAATTACAGTTTTTAATATTTAGTTTAAAATAAATGTTGACTTTTCTGTGTACAATATATTTTTACCGTATTATATTAACATAAGTAATCGATAGAAACAATTAAAAAATTTTGAACAATTTAAAGATTTATTAGATTTTTTTTTATTAGATTAAAAGATTTATAAGAAAGAAACAATTAAAATATTTTTGTAAAAGTTTAGTACTTAATGATTCAAATGTATTCTTTCGTTCATTATCCTTAATTAATATATTGTATCTGTATTTAACCTATTTAAAATACCTAAAAATAAATAATTTAATTAATAAATAAAATGTGCGTTCCTTATTTTTGTTGAAACTTACCTAAGGGGGGGCATGAAAATATTATTTTTAGCTCGGAGAGGCTTGGCGAAATGAAGGTTGGGAAACACTGATATATAGTATTAGTCATAAAAAAATAATATTAAAAAAAACTAAACCAGAACATCTCAATATTGAATTACGTTGAACTATTAGTCTCAGGTATAAGGGCGCCAGTAATTAACACCGTAAGTTAATAAGTGCTACTATCTAAATACAAGTAGATACTGGACGTTGAAACTCTATACCTAATAACGATTACCGTCAAGTCCAAGGCTGTCCCTTCGCATATTAGTTTGTGTTTCATAATATTATCACTTATTCTCTGTGACACATATCTCATGTGAATATTTTTCCTTAATGTGGAAAAATAGCTTTTTAAGCAGGTTTCGGTCTTGACACGCTCCGTTCCAAAAGGGATAACAGAAGGGCAGTGCGCGGCCCTATATGCTACCATATTCCCTTAGTTCGACCACCGTTCCCGATTGCTTGACATTTGTGGGAGAAAATAAAATAAAAAGGTAAGGGCGCATTAAGAAAGGGCAGCAGCGCGCTCCCGGAGAACTCCGCTAAACCAACTGTGATCGCTAAATCTTAAACGTAGCGTTTATGATTTATTATTATTTCTTCTTTTTGGAAAGGTAATGGATGTACAAATTACTGAAATTTTTAACATTTAATATGCTTAATTATTTATAAATACCCGATTACGAAACGAAAAATTATGTCACAAGCGGGGTTCGAACCCGCACCTATTGGGAATCCGGCCCAATTTTTCGTTTCGTAATCGGGTATTTATAAATAATTAAGCATATTAAATGCTAAAAATTTCATTAATTTGAATAACAAGGTTGTGTCATCGTTTAATACAATTCTAACTGTAAAAGTTTTGAAGTATTAAGTCTATACAATGTGTAAACATTGTCCGATAGATGGCATACGTCACCTTGAAGACGTAAGATATAATATGAAGCGAAATCTGCATGTCCTAAAATAGTTCACGATGGTGTAAGTGGCAGCACGGTTGGGCCTGATGGATGTATTTAGATAATTAATTATACCTACTTCAAAAGTAAATAGGAATATAAACTATTCACGATACTGCAACTATATGTTGAACTTCTTATAGTAGTCTTAATAACACTCTTTTATAAGAAGTAGGACCACGCTGTGGACAGTTCTCTGTTTACAGCCGCGGGCCGGTCCGTCCGGGGTGGTACCACACTCTCGCAGAAGATAGACGTCTGATCAATGGTAATGTGCTATTGCGTTTTGTTCGGTGAGCGAGAGAGCTGGAAGCTCAACTGGGTGGGTTTGGGGATCGTAATGGTGGGTAGCGGCTTAGCTATACTATGGTATAGCAAAGGTCCATGGGCAGCAGTGACACTTCCCATCAAGTGTGCTGCTTGTTCGTTTGTCACCATAAGCAATAAAAAAAATGCATGTTATCTCACTCATTTTTGGACCTTAAAACAAGCGATAATTAAAAATTTATGTTTTTTTTTTTCAATTTTCTCTTTAAAGCTAACACCTGTACTAAGAAACTAATCCTTGCATTGTAACTACAAATAGAGAATTAACGGACATACGAGTATGGAACCAGATTCACGACACTAGTCAGTATAGGTCGTTATATTAACCATTACACCACCTATGCAGGCTATTCACACATGATTTTTTAAATGACTGACTTGAGACCTCTACTGGAGAATTTATTGCTATTTCCATTCATCATTCTCCTGCTCTTATTCCAATTTGCTTGGGGTCAACGCTATATGTACTCCTCGTCCTACATATTGCAAAATTATTGGCAATGGTTTTATGACCGGCCGCCTGCCTGACGTCAACCCTCCTTGGGAATGTAATTGTTGACCAAACCGTCAAACGGCATCAGGTGTAGTTGGCCCAGGTAGATATAAGGCTCTTAGTCGTCTTTTACGACATCCACGAGCAAAGTAAGGGTTGGTAGTGTTCGTAGCCGTTATCACACAGCTAACTTTCATTATATTGTTATTATATAGATGTCTTAAATTACTTTATATTATTAGGCTAAACATTGAATGATTGGTGATATAAAATTTAAAATATATAGTTTATTATGAAAAGGACTTGGTAAACCGGCAACCCTACAGGAAACGATAGTCAACGAAATAGGATAAATAATTAAGATAGTGGTAGGCGTCACGTCTCGAGATAAACTAATGATCGTCGATTTTAAATTTACCAATAGCATTATTGTACCTACAATATTTTAAACATGTCAAGGCTTGCCACCTGTTAGGTATTTAATACAGTTTACGTTTAAGTCTTTATATATCTACGTTTTTAATTGCTGTTTGATAGTTTTTTGTGTGTTGTTTGATAGATATTTTTTATTGATACGGTGGAAAACGAGCAAACACCTTTACAATACCAGGGGTACAGCTAGGCCACTGCTAACTAAAATCCGAGCAGAAATTTGGGCATACTGCCACTGCTCAGACGTTGATTTTCAGCGAAAGTGTGGCACTACCCCGGAGGGACCAGAAAACTACGTAGCCCTACCACCACTACAATATTCATTTATTCGTCTTTAATAGTAGATTTTGATATAGAGTTGATAGTCTTCATGCATCCTTGCTTGGCGACGGAATAACGATATAATAGTCATCACCCCTTACTTGTTGGTGGGAATAGTAAATTCGGCTGAGGGATCATCAGGAGAATGGGGAAAACTACTCTCTTGGAGAACGTATGACAATATACTTGACTATAACAGATGTGCGATAGCGCAATGATTAAAATACCAACCTATCGTGTTAGTGTCATAGATTCTATTGCTATGCAGAATAATACTTTTGACGAAAAACATTTTGTTATTTTGCGTCTGGATGTAATTTGTACGCGGCATATAGCATTCATGAGGGAGGTTAAACCCGAAATGTTGTTTTTGTACAAGTGGTATTGATATATTTCTGTATAGAAATTTAAAACAGTTTTTGAAAGTTTTTTTTTTCGCAGTCTATGGTCACGACACACGCCGTCGGCGCCGCGTGGTCCCATAACCCACCATATTCCCTTCCCATCGCTATTGGACCCGCCACTGGTACCGAGTTCTTGCAAGCTAAGATATTTTTCATAGCTCCACTAAGGAGAACGGTAAAGTTCCAAAATTAATGAATACAATATTAATTAGCCTTTACATTGCGGCATTTATATGGCACATGTGTTATGTAATGTTATTTTATGTTTGAATAATACAAATTAATGTCAACATACCGTACATTTTCAAACACGTACATATAAATTTAATTTGGGATCTGAATTAATTTACTCGTCACTAAGTTGAGTTAAATAACGCATTTTAATTCAACATTTTGGGTTTACCTAACTCTATGTCCTTTGGGGTATTTAAATAACGCGAACAATTTTCTATTCTTAGCGAAATATGGTTGACTGCGTAATACTTTCTGTTAGGGTGGACAGTCGAAAGCTGTCGGAGCATTGACTCGAGAGAAACCTGCGAGGGGGAACCGCCGTGCGGGCCACCGAAGACAAAGATCGGGTTCCGGTTGCTCGCTTGCTCGCTCGTACGGCAAAGAGAGGCGCTTTGCAGGGTGAGTCTTTGGGGTAACGCACCGTCAATTCCGTCGCCCCGGACCGATTCAGTGGGGCGTGACCAACTCCATAGTCCACGGCAAAAAAAAAAAATGGACAGGAGGGTAGTTGTAAGGTCCAATACGCCATGGTGCTTTTCGCCGATTCACATAAAAGTGTATAAATAAACAATGAATATTTGCCTTCAGTTTTTTTCAAAATACTGATGACAGGGATTAACACTTTAAAAACAAACCAAAACCTAGTACCAAGCTAATAATAAATCCTTGGGATAATTGATCAATCAATTAGGTGATACATAACGGAATTCCATTATTAATAATAAATGTTATTAAACATATGAATAATACTAGAGAAGCTATTTAAAGCGGTTTGCGCTGCTGTTCTATACGCATTTCGAGTTGTGTCATCCCGAAGATGCCTCGTTTAGAAGTGAAACACGGGTCAAATCATTATTCCAAGTTTTGCGGCAAAATTTTAAGTTTAATTTTTGGAGGCAGCTTATCGCATAAGAGTAAGAAGACTTTCGTATATCCTTATTCCACCTTCACTTTATCCCATATTCTTTCATGATATTGAAGTGTGCGATATATTGATTAAAAGTGGAAAAGTGTTAAGTCTCCCTTATTTTTCTCCACATTAAAATACATCTTTGTAGTATATGGCATTTTATAAACCTATAACGGATATAAATAATATTTAGACTTGGAACAGTTCTTATTAGATCGAATAAAGATTTATCCTGCGTCGTCTGCGTGATATTCGTTAGATCTAAACCGCGATATTCACTATGAGAGGTCGCGTAAACGCTATGCCATCTGTGTTATGTAGTCTATTGCAGCTGGGGCAGTAACTTACATACCTTTTTTTTTTTTCCCGCAGGGTGGACCATGGATGTGGTCGCGCCCCGACAAATCGATCCGTGGCGCCAAAAGAGGCGGCGCGCATCCCCATGGACCCACCCTGCAAACACCTCTCTTCACCGAGTGAGCGGGCCACCGGTACCCGATCTTTGTTTTCGGTGGCCCGCCGGCATCAGGCGCAGATATTCGCGCCTGTGCCTCCCCGGCCGCTGGCGGCGGCCCGGGTCACGGAAATCCTCCCGGACTCGTTCCGCCGCCTCCTTCTGCGAGATGACAGCCTCGTAGAAGGCGGCGACCGCGTCCCAGTTCATGACGCTGTCGACCATCCCTTTCACGACAGCCGGCAGCGTCAGGTCGGCACCGATGACAGCGACGAGGTCACGGCGCTGCCCGTCCCAGCCCGAACATACCTCGAGCGTATGTTGCCGCCGTGTCCTCGTCACTACTGCAATGGTGGCAGGACGGAGTCCACTCCCTCCACACGACCGTGTGCAGGTACTTGTCGAAGCAACCGTGCCCCGACAAGACTTGCACCAACCGGAAGGAGAGCACTCCGTGCCACCGCTCCATCCACTCTATCAGTATGGGCCGGAGGGCCTCGACGGTAACAACACCGTGTCTAGGCCTCTACAGCCGCGTAAATAACTTACATACCTTAGCTGCAGTTTGTAATACCTAGCTAATTAAATACCTTTGTTATTGTACTTTGAATAGGCGCCATCAATAATTATCTCATTACTTTCGATGATAAAGCACGCTTCACAAGAACATATCTATTTACTTACAACTTGAAGGTAGATTACAGTTATTAAGAAATGCAAATAGCAACGTTATGTATTCAGTGAATACTTCATATAAATAAATAATTGATAATTGCAGTATTGACAATGGTTTATCTAGAATTGCAAGTAATATTTTAATGTGTACATTTTATGTTAGTCATTGTTACAACGATAGATAAATTTAAAGTTTAGAGTAATAGCATGAACGTCTATACAGGTTGCCGATTTAATTAGAAGAATCCTTGAAGGAGGTGTATCAGACCATGATACACTATCCAAATCAGTATTCCATAGAATTCCATAATATATTATTGAATAAATACTATTGCAGAAAATAGAATAATATATTTTAATAATAGAACATGACAACTGAACACACTACACACACTTGTACTACACTTGTACTATAACAGTTCGATGTAGGCATACACTCATGCTTGTGACATTGAACTAGTAGGCAAATAGACCCGCTCTCGCTGCGTTCACCGCCGCACAGCTGGGTCGAAATGCACCTACAGGTCAATGTACGCTGGCAAACCTATTGTTTTGATAAGAAACAAATCACTTTATCTCAGGATTGGGCAGAGCTAGGAGTCTACAACTAACTTTATTGTTTTTTATGACGTCATTCCTACACCTAGTTTAAGTTATTCTAGTAATAAAATTGGCCACCTGTATATATTAGATATTAGGTTGTTTAGGTTGTAGATTGCCTTTGCACAAAGATCATCTCAATTTTATTCTTGGGGTCACGCAATATATACTTGTCCTCCATCGTACATATTGCAAAAGTTATAAGCAATAATTTTAACACAGGACGCCTGCCATCAACATTAAACCTCCTTTGGAATGTAATTGTTGACCACACGGTATCAAATGGACTTGGTCCAGCCTGATGTGCTCTTAGTCGTATTTTACGATACCCACAAGCTATATTTCGTAGTATTCGTAGCCGTTATCACACAGCACTAATGCTGTGTGATAACGGCTATGTATATTATGATCATCGTTTATGTATATTATTTATTTTATGTAGTATCAGGGCCGGCTTTACCTATAGTGCAGAGGGTGCGGTGCACCCGGGCGCCGTGTGTTAGGGGGCGTCGAAAGCCGCTCGAGACACATAGAGCCTCCACTGTAACGCTCCACACGGAGCGGGCACACCGTACGTAGCCAGTGCCTTACCATCTATAAACGTAGTGGGTGCATTATTTGACAGGTTTGGGTAGGTTGCTTTGTCGCCATGTTCACTGTAACTTCATAATTCGATCGCGTTTACCTGATTTTGTGTCAAAACAACGAGACTAAGCATGCAACAACGCATTCCAGTGAGGTTCGGAGTTTAGTCGAACGTGTTGTAACTATCAACTTATTCCATTTTGTTACCCATTTTGATACAAGAGGGCGCCAGGTTATTGATTGCACCCGGGCGCTACATGTGCTAGAGCCGCTCCTGTGTAGTATCATACGAATTATCCAAGAACTAATTAGGAATTAATTGTTATATTAGTGATATAATAAATAAAATGGTTCATATGTAAATGATTAAAGGTACATTCGGACTGAATATTTAAATAAATAATATACTAGCGATATTTCTGAAATAATCCCAATAATAGTTAAGACGTTTAGAATTTATTTTTCTTAGCCTATATTAATTCCAATGTTGTATATGAATTATCTACTATATAATGGAAGGTGCATTAGCTTACTATATTGACCAGACATGGTGTAATTTTTTAGAATGTGATGTTAAAATTTTACTTAATTAAATTTAGAATTTTGTGGGTGTATACATCATTAAGAACAAAATGTATAACTTACGAGCAAACCCAGACCGTTGGTTTGTTTGTAAAGTCGATGTATCGCAGCGCCTCCTGGTGTCAAGATACAGTAATAGGGATAGCATATAAACCTTCTCGGTGAAAAAATACATATACAAACTAATTTTCATAACGGTAGGTTAAATAGTTTCTGAGTTTAACTATGTCATATATACAAACATCCTCTTTTATAGATATAGATAAAAAAAAACACAAATATATATAATAGGTATTTATATCAATCAAAAAGCAATCAAGTATTGTATCGCGAATTGACAATTGGTATTTACAAATATTGTTTTATTTTTTATTTGTGAAGGAATTTAGATACCGGGGCTATTTATTAAACTAAATTGTGAAATGATTCGCAACTAATAGTATTGTTAAACAAACTATCGAGGCAGAATGAATTCATCCTATTAGTTCATCGGGGTCGGCATTTCAATCTTCACACTTTAAGCCAATTCGTTGTGGCTCTCGTATTCTATGAACTGACTTGACTAAAACAACATAACGAAGCCTTTGTTACTGAGATCTTAGATTACAGTATTAATACTCGGTATACAATATTATTATTCTAAAAACAGAGAGTAAGAAAAACAAACGAATTGAAAGTGATGCAGAATAATGCTCAGGATACCAAAACCAATTACACTTTATAAATGTTATAGAATTGTACTCTACACATCATCACATCCCATATATGTCCCACTGTTGGGCTCGGGCCTCCTCCGTAATGGAAGGAAAATTAACCTATTATAGGTACCGTGCTGGTCAGACGTGTTGGTATAGGGTTTTGTTTCGAGTTTTCCTTTTCTTGCATAGATGTTATATGCGTTTTATATCCCTTAGTCGTCTCTTACGATCACTCACGGGTAAGATAGGGAGTGGTGAATTGTATTCTTACTCCGTCACTACTCTTACTCCGTCACCGAATTGTACTATTGAAGCTTTTTCTTACACCGTTTTCACCTAAACCAAAATAAGGTATAGGGCAGGTTGGTCAGCTGTTTAAGCTAAGTTTAGCGAAGTATTTTTAATTAAAAGTTTTACAGTTATATTTTTTACATAATACCACTGTTTTGTCCTTTAGTATATCATATTTTTCCGTGTGTATGGACTAAGAATACAATTCACCACTCCCTTTCTTACTCATGGGTGATCGTAAAAGACGATTAAAAGATATAAGACGCATACTACATCTATGCAAAAGAAGAAAAACTCGAAACAAAACTCTATACCGACACGTCTGACCAGCATTGTATAGTAAGCCAATTTCCCTCCCATTATAAAGTAGTCTCGAGCTCAACAGTGGAACATATATGAGCTAAGATGAGATGAAATCATTTTTGTCTTTAGCAAAAGCATTGATTTACTTTATGCTTATAACTATTATATTTCTTGTATTTCTATTGTACATAGAGATGGTTGTGCATAGATTTTATTAGATAATATCTCAAGTAGGTCGTTAAAAATAATCAAAAATTCAACTAAGATTGAATTTATATAAGGGAATAAAACAGAGAGTATGTTTAATTTCTTCGCTTGGATTTACATTAAGATTATTCTAATTATTATTGTAGTGTACTCCTAGATGTGTACTTTACCGTAACAGAGTTATTATGAAAATTCGTTGGAGCACACAATCCGACAAAAGGGAAAGCACAGAATCAAATAGGCATCGATTCCATTGTCTACTGGCACTTTTACCTCGTGAAACACGTTTGCACTATTGTCATGATGCTCCTTGGTATTTTATGATCGTCAGAACAATGGAAGCGATTGTTTACGCTTGCCCCTAGATGGACAATTAGTGAGAAGTCGATCACAAGATAATGACATACTCAACACCCACAACAGTAGTAACCGCTCATGTTATTGGTCACTGCCTTTTATTTGAAAGGAATGCCTTTTCAGTCATAGAATACGGGAATAAGTAGAATAGAATACATTCTACTTTTTGAAGTATATTAATGGTAGATTCTAGTATTCTTATATCTGGAATACCTTGAATAAGTATTAGCGGGAATTTTGATGTTGTGACAACGATGATAACATTGATAACCTAGTTTTTGTATTATATAATTGCTATGTTTCTATTCTAATAACAGTAGCACGTGATTGTCGACTCTGAGTTACTAATTTTGAATATTCGTCTGGGTATTGATTGATTTTGACTGTGGGAAAATTTCTATGTGATAGTTTACTATGTAGAACTATAATTGGTTGATGATACCAGGCTTTCATAACACAGATAGTGTGAATACCAAATATTATAAATTCAATTTCATAATAGGACAATTCTGTGAATTATCCACAAATGATTATTTTACGTTTGTATAATGTTTCTGTTAACTGTATATATTTTTAAATCTACCAGATGCAAGAATTTAGTATATAGAATCTGAGTATATATATTGCATTTTATATAACTTTTATAAAATTAGGTTATTTTAATTTCAAACTGTTTATGCTCGCGGTCCGATGGGCCAATGTATCCCTATTTGATATTTCAATTATTTTAACATCTTTAATATTCTTCAAATTACTGAAATTTAGCATTTAATATGCTTGATTTTATTTATAAAAACCCAATTACTGGGCACATACATGGCACACGTCTCCTTAAAAGACGTAAAAATATAATATGATGCGAGAATGTCCAATGATGCAATAGGTCACGGTGGTGTAAGTGGCAGCACGATAGGGAGGGATTTCCAATAAGTGTGGGTTCGAATCCCACTTGTCACAATCATTTTTCGCTCGTAATCGGGTTTTTATAAATAATCTTTAATATTCTGTTATCTATATAAATAAGGATCAAAAGTGATCTCACAGATATATAACTATTTATTTTTGTTTATTACGTCTACTCTATAACATGGTACTTTTTAAAATTATGCACAGATAATTTTTGATTATGCATACCGTTTTTTTCCTTGACCTAGACAACAAAGGTTATTATTTTATTTCAACAATATCTGTGTGTCTTATAAACAATTTGAACCAAAGAATACAGATAATATACCTAACGTAGTTAATATAATAACTTACTTGCTGTGAATAAGTTTATGAGGAGGCGTTCGAATCTGTTCCATTTAAAACGTATTAAATGTTTAATTAATACGTTTTAAATGGAACAGATTTATCAATTATACAATAGTGGTAGGACCACGCTGTTAACAGTTCTCTGTCTACAGCCGCGGGCCGGTCCGTCTGGGGTAGTACCACACTTTCGCAGAAGATCGACATCAGTGCAATGGCAATATACTGTTGCGCTTCGTTCGGTGAGTGAGAGAGCCGGAAGCCCAACTGGGTGGGTTTGGGTTTATATTGGTAGGCAACGGCCTAGCTATACTCCTGGTATAGCAAAGGTCCATGGGCGGCAGTAACACTTACCATCAGCTGTGCTGCTTGCTCGTTTGCCACCAAAGGCAATAAAAAGAATATTATTTTATTTGCGGTAGGTTTTTAATTAATTATTATTATTAAGTTTAGAATATTTTTTTAAAAACATAATGGAGCTAACGAAAACAAACATACAAATAACCAAGACAAATTATTTTCAAACTCGGAACAAACGTTTATGCATTACTTATCAGTCTGTCAGCGGAATAATACCATAATCTCCACGCTTAGCAGGTGGGTTTATGATAGCAGTTCATGTTGAGTTTGCCGGAAGAGAAACGCTGGCTAACTATCTGGTAGATACCCTCTGAGTTAGTTATTATGACTCCTACGTGCAATTATATGTGACGACATATTGTACTATTTTCCCGTTACTACACGGAGAATTAAATAAATTTTAATTACATCTTTTATTTCCCTATTCAATTAAAAAATATTTTCTATGCTATTAATAACATATCAATATTTTTTAGAGTTAAAAAATGCAGATGAGCTAAACCACTTTTAGTAAACTCAGCAATACTAAAAGTACAGTCAACATTTATCATTTTTAAACATTCAAACCTTTTAGAAAAAATTGATAATATTATTAGAACCACTCTGAGTAAAATTTTAAATGTAAATCTAAATGATCGAGCATGGCTACAAGCATCACTTCCGGTTCACTTAGGTGGACTTGGCATACGCAAAATTTCCAGTGTGAGCTTACCGGCGTTCCTATCATCGGTCCATAGCACAGAAGAATTAACCAGGAAAATTTTAATGCGCACACTGGTAAATTCAGAAGTATTATGCAAGACTGATGCTTTGAATGCTTGGAAAATGGCTTGTCCAAACACTGACTTGCCCACCAACCCTCTCTCTCAGAGACAGTGGGACTTGCCGCTTTGCAGAGCAATTAGAGAAAATCTCTTAAATACATCTGTTGGATCTGCAGAGCGCGCTCGTTTGCTGGCTGTGTCAGAATGGGAATCTGGTATTTGGATACAGGCACTACCGTCACCCAGTATAGGTACTATGCTGGATGATACTACCTTCCGTATTGCAGTTTGCCTTCGTTTGGGTGTTCCAGTTCTTTCTCCGCATCAATGTCACTGTGGACAGCAAGTTGATAGTCTCGGACACCACGGCCTATCGTGCGGCAGGAGCGCAGGTAGAATATCAAGGCATGCCAATATCAACGAAATTATCCGTCTAGCTCTTGTCACCGCCGGTATACCAGCTGTTAAAGAACCCAACGGCTTGGTACGCGACGATGGTAAGAGACCGGACGGCATGTCTTTGCTGCCCTGGAGGATGGGTAGGCCTTTGGTGTGGGACGCGACCTGCGTTGACACCCTTGCGCCATCACATCTTCCAAACACGTCAGGTTGTGCTGGCGCTGCTGCCGCATCTGCAGAGAAGCTCAAACGGCGAAAGTATAATAACCTTATTGGAAATTATATTTTCGAGCCGTTTGGGGTCGAAACTCTTGGGCCTTGGGGTCCCAATGCGCGCATTTTATTTAAAGAGATCGCAAAAAAATTAATCGCTGCTTCACGTGATCAGAGGGCTGGCCTATATTTTGCACAAAAGGTTAGCATTGCCATTCAACGTGGCAATGCTGCTAGCCTTCTGGGCACATTACCAGTGGACAGTGATGCGGAGGAATTTTTCGATGCCTGATTGCGCCTTTTGTTTCTTCTTTTATTTATTTATTTTTTATTCCTTATTCTATTTTCTTCTATTTTTCTGTAAATATTTTAATTTAAAACTTAGCTTTAATTTAAGATTAAAATAGTCATTTAGTAGTTATTTAAATGTAATATTTGATTAGTATAATAAATGATAATTATTTAAAATTTTCCCACAGTTAAGAATGGATTATAGGTTTAGCTTCTTCCCCTATAAACAGAAATATGCCAGGATGCATAATGGTTGGTTAAAACGAATGAAACGCTACAACCTATTTGTTAACAAGTGACAAAGATTCCACGAAACTTTATAACCAGTACCGTTGTCGCAAGCGGGATTCGAACCCGCGCCTATTGGGATTCCGGCCCAATCGTGCTGCCACTACACTGGGCCGGAATCCCAATAGGCGCGGGTTCGAATCCCGCTTGCGACATCATTTTTCATTTCGTAATCGGATTTTATAAATAATTAAGCATATTAAATGCTAAATTTCAGTAATTTAAACAGTACTGTTGTTTCAAGTTTGAATATTTATTTGTTTAGATTTATGTATGTACATTAATTTGGGATTGTTTTGTCTTGAATCGCATCAAACAATTCATTCTTATGTATACAGTATGACTATATTATGACGATGACAAACTAATATTGACGAAGGTCTAACGTAGTCTCATAAATGAAACCTGTGTCAAATATTTGTAATGTAATATCAGGTAAAATCGACAGCCCATGTCCTCCAGTCGACTTTCTCTCGTCACTGTTCAATAAGTGATTGTTCAGTTTTATTTTATTTAAACATTTACATAGTATAATGAGATCGAAAAACTTTTATGCACGATAACGTTAAATAATATATTTTATTTCTTTAGATTACCTGTTTTCACATAGTGTATAAAATTAAACGTATAAAAATTCATAGGTCATTAGTCGCGTGATATATTAAAACGTGTTTTACAATCAATAAATCTTTCTTAAATATCAATATGGTCTTTTATAACTAGTTTTGTTTCTTTTTTTTAAGCTATATTTATTATATTCTATAACATATTATACTAAGTGTAGATTTATTTTATAAAGACTAATACGTTGTTATAATATCATTCTCAGTCCAGGTTTCCTTGTAGGGTAGACATTGCGGTTGTTGAAAGGTTGCAAAGATTACGTACTTTAATCTATATGCATAACAGAATATCCGTGTAAATGAGCTGTTCGCGGGGTCTTATTATAATAGTTTAACACAAAGAACTTTCAAGGTAAATACATTCCTCGTTGGCCATATTTATAGTCTATTAACAAATCATCATAAACAATATGAAATCATCCAAACATCAAACTGCCTACGCTTATTATTAGAAATAAGCCTCATACCGAGTAGTCAGGTCTTCTAATGATCCTTCATTCAGTTTTTAAGATTAGTTTTTGCTGCCTTTTACTTATTACATTAGTATGATAGTCACTTTTTTCCTTCCTTTCTTTTTCCGTGTGGTGACGGAGTAAGAATGCAATGCACCACCCTCTATCTTACCCGTAGGTGATCGTACAAGACGACTAAGGGTTATAAAACGCATATAACATCGGGGCCAGCGGGGTATAGTAGGTCAACTAACCTTCCATAATGGAGGAGGCCCGAGCCCAACAGTGGGACATAGGTATATGGGCTGAGATGAGATGAGATAGTCAGCTTACACCAGTTTAGACTAGTTTTCTTGGCTCTGTCTCCATCGCAAGACGGTAATGAATACACAATGTGGGGACCCTTATCCTGTGGGAGTCGTGAAAATCGGTTGAGAACGCATTTTGAGAAGGCTTATTAGTAGTTAGTAGTTCCATAGAAAAGATTATTTTGTTCTAGATAGCTATTTTGTTATAATAAATTAGGTCTAGGTATTGCACGTGTTTGATACACGTGCAATAACTACACCTAATTTATTAAACTGATAAGCTATGCTTACTGTCCCTTTTCCTATGCAATGTGTATGATAGAGAGCTGATATTATTTTATTTCTTTACGGGTTACTATTGAGTGTGTCTTCTGCAAAATGGAGGGCAAATTATCCTATTTTATGAACTAGAACTGGGAATAACATTGTTATATAGACCTAGGATTTCATTTTAAATTGTTCTTATTTTCTTTTGATACTTATGTTGCTTTTTGTCGTCATCGTCTTTTATCTAAAACGGTGTCTTATTATATTGCTTAATATTATTACCCAAATTTATTGCTCATTAGTATTTTGTTGCAAGATACATCGGTTTTAAGTAAAATAAAAATAAAGAACCATTAAAACAACTGTACGTGGTTGCGTTTTCATTAATTTGTTTTTCTCGGCAATGCTTTTAGAATCAAGTTTATATGTTTTTGCTGTGAGATTAGTTCAACACTATCCAATAAAAATAGTGCGCAGCGCCTGGCTTTATAAACTGTAAACGGATGTCGTTATTTTCTAGCTGTTAATGCTATTTACTCTAATTGTAAATTCGATATTTAAATAAGTTATTTTCTTGAAAAGCTTTCCATGTAGTCACTGGATAGTAATGCAATTGTTGTTACTTATACATGGGAATCATAAAAATCTGCTGCAAAAATACTAGAAGCACCGGGACTGCACCATAGTGTGTTATTCTATAGGGTGGGCCTACTACTGGCAATGGAAGACGAAAGGCTTAAAGTTAGTCGCTAAAAATAAAATAAAGGAAATCAATGGATCAAAAATATATTTTGATTAAGGTTATTTTATGATATTAGAACATGCAAACAAACAACTTTTCAGCTTTGTAATAGTTGTATAGATTCCCTTTAATCTAAAAGCTTTCTTTAAGTCAAGGTTAATTTTAGTATTAAACTTAGAAAATTACGAATTTAATAATTAGATATAATATTTTTAACCGACTTCAAAAAAGGAGGACGTTCTCAATTCCCCTTTTTTTTATGTTTGTTACCTCATAACTTTTGACTGGGCAAAGCGATTTTAATGATTTTTTTTTAATTGAAAGCTGGTGCTTCCCGTGTGGTCCCATTTCAATTTGGTCCAGTTCTGACAATGGCATCCATGAGAAAATCATATAAGTCTAAAATTAGCATTAATTGGTATATGAAATTTTCTAATAAAATCTTTAGCATAATTGATTAATTAAAAACATTGCATTAATAGGGATCTTTATATTTAATAAACAGTAATTTGTGGCTACAATTTGTCTGCCATAAATATACGGTATTATGGTTGAAATATACAATTAGGTCAGTTTAAATAATTGGGCCACCTGTATTCCAAAATTTAATGAATTCAAACTATGTTATAATGAAAACGTACAATGTAGTGTAGAGTGGAACGTAATGCGATACCATTGTTGATACACTCGATATAACGGCCACCGGATATTTGCAATTCAATTGCAAATTGGACTATCACGTAATATCGATACGAAAGTTTCTATGTATTCGATGCTTTATATCAAAAAAATATGTTGTAGTTTTCACGTTAAAATTACTCATTTGATATAATGAAATATATTAAATTGTGAGTTTGAATAATTTTAATCGTAAATAAGTATAATATATATAATTTGTGTAATAAGTGCAGGGTGGTGTATATAATGGCCACCGAAGACAAAGATCGGGTACCGGTGGCCCGCTCGCACGGCGAAGAGAAGAGTTTGCATGGTGGGTCTATGTAAGACGTGGGTAAGGTCATGCGCCGCGTCTTCCGTCACTCCGGACCGACTTGGCGGGGCGAGACGTATCCATAGACCACCGCAAAAAAAGGATGGTGTATATTATATACAATATAACTTTCTCAAAGAAGATTAATGTACCTACTTTATTTTTATATTGAGTTGTGTAAAAATCATTTACGCCTATTCTTTAGCTGTTTTAGTTTATCAGCCATGTAGGTCTGAAGCTGTAAGTAATCTTGGAAGTATATCTTGGCAGAGTATTAGTTTTAAGTAAGAAAACACTTTCAATGTTTCAGTAATCATTTTTAAGGAAGAAAACGTAATGTATCCTTCCTATTTTATTTGGAAATAATAAAAAAATTGACTTATAAGTTATAGGTCAGTGAAATATTTATTGCTCGGTTCATTAATAAAATATATACTTACATATGAAAGAATTGAGAAAAATAAATAGTTTATGTGAATCCCGCAACCAAATTCAGACAGCTAAGCGAGTTAATCAAAATTATTTATAGCTTAACACATTCAGTGCTGACCACTCGGATCCGAGTAAGGCGGGGCTATAGTAGCGGCACCTTGCACTCGGATACGAGCAAACGTCTCGTTTATTTTGTACTAGGAACCGAGTGTTCGGCACCCAGCGTACTATCTACCGAATTTTGTCGGCACTGAATGTGTAAAAAAGCATTACGTTTACTTTTATGTATGAAAATACAGCATGAAGCAAGCAGCATTTTAGTGATTAATACGTGTCCTTCTTTAAATTATCCTTATAGAGAATTTTTAACATTCGGTAGGTAGCAGTTTACGCATTTCTCTATTATTGCCAATGTCCTTGAACAGCAGTTGTAAATAATGCGATACATAAAACAACTAAATAGGAAGAAAAATGAGTATTAAAGACGTAGGTATAAGTTAAGTTGAATTGATATTTTTTTTTAAATATTAATTGATATATTTTTTTTAAATATTAATTATTCTTAACATTGTAATGTGAATTCCGCAATGGAAAAGAAATTAATTTACTACACCATGCTCGTGATAGAGGTTAGCGTCATCATCATTATTATCCTGCTCTTATCTCAATTGCTTGGAGTCGTTGGATGCGGGTGGCACAGGACCGCACTTTGTAGCGAAATATGAGGGAGACTTACGGCCAACAATGAATGACAAAAGGCTGAATTGTGATGAATGAAGATTGGATTGTATAATAATACACAATAGGTAAGACGGGCTAGTATGAATTTTTTGAAGTGACAACTTCTTTTGACGCACGGCACACAGGTGTTTTTTTAATAGATTCCTACTTAGATATCCATTATCCTCGTAGAAGGCAGGTATTGTGATGATTATATTCTTATTCAGTCATCACAACATATAGAAAACAGTTATATATCAAGCTGTATTATAATCCGTCTGGTACCAACACAAAGACAATCTCACATTTATAATGATAATAAAATTAACATATTAGTTGGTAAATTTTACAACGATCGTTTTAAACTATACAATTTATGTAAATAGCATGAGTTAATTCTAATAGAAAATAGATTTTCATTTGATTGCCGAACCAAATATTGTAAAAACAATTTGCATTTTACGGTAAAGTAAATCAGAGCTCGATTTCACTTAAATAATTTTCGTTACGACATTTTCATCAATAGCACTTAAGTTCAGTTAAGTTAAGAGTGCAACAATGTTGAAAAATATATGTAATGTCAATGTTTCTGTGTACTTTCATGAGTAAATGTTTTCTTTCCGTTTGGAAGATCATTTACAGTGTATTCACCTCACCTTTGATACTTTCCTCTTGTTCGTCGCTCGTTAATTGTCTTTCTCGTCTTTAGGGGAGAACTGAGATATGGCACCCGAGGGAGAGTGGAAGCACACGTACTTTTTTTTATCGGTTGCATATTCGTTAATAACTTCCAAAATACTAAGCGTATTTAAGTAAAATGAGGTTTGTTATGGCGACGGAAGATATTATAATATTACAATGACTTTAGATGCTGCAAGAGATAATAATAATTAGGTAGTATTATGTAAACTTATAATGTGAGATTTTTACAAAGAATATTACTTGAAGGGTCACACAAATATGTATTAACCGTATTCAATGTAAGCTTTGCGCCATAATATAGCCGGATAATGGGTTATTAAGTTAATATCACCATTAGCACGTATTCGTAATACGACAATAAGAATATTATGTGCGAATGGATTAATAAATGAGTTACCATTACCACTCTATAGATTCATTTTATTGTAATGCGGCTACCGACCATGAGTTCCCGCTCTTGAATGCTGTGTTAGTTTTTTTTTTCTTTTTTTTTTTTTTGTGTGTCTTAGTTCTTAGCCTCAGATGGCTATGACAACTTTACCCGGACTGTGGGTGAGCGCTGAGGGCTCTCAACCAGATCTGTGTTAGTTAAAAAATGTTATTATATAAGCTAGTCTTTCAGCTGGGTACGGTAACATCTCTGCCTATGTGTATCATAAATGCACGAGTCTATTAAAAACGATAAATGATACAATTCTATTCTAAGGACGGCTCTATTCGGGGGGTATGTTTATATGCAAGGACTGCACCTGCGCACGTTGGCGTTCTCGACCCTTCTTATAACAGGTAGAAACATCTATGGGTATGTGTCGGAGTCTACGAGGGTAGCATGCATGTTGAAAGATATATGTTACATTTATCTTTAATCGGATATATTATAAATAAATCACAGGGCACTTTATAATTGATTTCTGTGCAACTCTTCTGTATAACGCATGTCAAAATTAGATTTTTGCGAATTTAACTGGACCTAGTGTCGTACAAGAAGAAGTTATCAATATCCAAAAAATCTTATGCAGCTTATGCTCAATTTTAATTGCATTTTGTTCATGGTAATGTATATTTGAAAAACCTTGCTATTTTTTTTAGGCTGCGGCCTATGGAACTACACCGGAACTACTGGGCTTGTGCCTCTTTCAAAATGAGGGGGTAATTGACCTACTAATGGTCAGATGTGTTGGTATAGAGTTCTCTATAGTTTGCCTTCTCTTATATAAATTATATCTGCTATATAATATTATTACTTAACTTAGTAGTTTTTACACCTAAGGGTTGGAAAGAGGATGGTGAATGGTATACGTGGCGATGGTGATGGATACACGAAGAAGGGTTTCTACCATAATTACAATTTTGTCTGTAATTCAAAGGCGAGTGCTGTATTTGCCATTGAAATTAATGCAGATTCCGGTTTTACGCGTTTTAGCCTCTTAACCAATAAAAATATTATGAATCATGTAACTATAACTTATTATCGGGGTCATGAGTTTAATGCGGAAAAGAATTGGAAATTCTTCTGGCCCCACTTCACTGCTAAACCACAAAATATATAAAAAAACAGTACTACTAAACAATATTAACGACATTCTGGCATGAATTTTATAAAATTATATGACGTCAATGTAGAATAAACAAGAAACTGAAATCTTATCCGGTCTAATTAATTAAACAACAACTGTCACTGGCCGTTGACGTAGTATATTATACAAATAAAAAACAAAAGAATTATATCTCAAGGATCAAGTAAATTTTAGGACTTTTGGCGGGAATCTGAAAACGTTATGAGGTGCTCTTGTATTATATTCGATATCTTAGTGTTTTAACGTGTTATATTAGATAATTTTGATGGCATTTTATGTAATGTGATGCGGTGGAACTACTGGGATGTAGTGAATATCATATAAAAGTGCTTTACAACGTTTTTACATTTTCCATCAAAATTCCCAAAAGATAACATTAACAGTGTGCCATAGCGCTGTTGATGGCGACGATTTGACTTAGATAATGACTAACTTAAAGAGACTAAAAACGTGAAAATAATTATAACTCGACACTGGTACCAATAGCTCGTATAAGTAGCTGATTGCCAATACGAAAAAAGAAGAAGTAAATTTTAATAAAATTCTAAATTTGAATTAATTAAAGGGATGATTTGATTAGTATTTGCTTGAATAGCGATTGCTTTTAGCCATACATTGTTCTATATAACTTTTTTTGAACTCCTGACTCAATAAAAGTACACAAAATGAAGTACATATTCTATAATACTCTACATCAACATTTCAATTCGTTCTGGTACGTAACTTCCGCATTGTCTTCATTGTGCGTTTGCTACTAATTTACTGGACAATTAAAGGCTAGGTTACACCGTTGTCAAGGTGCCAAGATTGTCTCCATTCTCATTTGTAGTTTCTATTTAAAAAGCTATTAATCTACCTCTTATTTATCTCTTAACGATTCATATGAGTATGTATATTATGCCTTTATCGGCCACAAACAAACTCTTGAAGACACGTGCAATCTCAAGTAATTTGGGTTGCTACTTGAAATAAAAAATATTTAATATAAAATACCATGTGCCTGTTCTCCGGCTAACCTTTATGTTTGTAATGTTACCATATGTAAAAATAATATTCCATGTGCTATCTGATTACAGTAGTGTATATCACCATTGTTATTTACTTTAAGGCGTATTATAAGACAAAGCTTTTTTTCGATTTTCTTGTCTCACGCCATTATTCTTGAAGAGCTAAGTAAATAATTATTATTGTGAATTTATAATAGGTATACTATTTCTTACATGTAGATTTCAAAAAGTCTAACCTGTAAAAAAATTCTCTAATATATACAATATTGCATTGCTAGCATAGGGTTTGTACATACATACATACATACATATCATCACGCCATGTCCCTTGCGGGGTAGGCAGAGAGAATAGGCAGAGAGAAGAGGATATAGAGATAGGGTTTGTATTTGGAGGCAAAACATAAGTAGGGTATACATATAGGGTACTATACGATTTCTCTAACGAAGAGACCTAATGAAGTGGTCGCATAATGAAAAGTAAGCAAATAATACTATTATAAGAAAAATAATAATAAAATTAATCAACGTACAGATAAAGTTATTACTGAGTGAGAGTTCTGAGTAGATTCCAAGGAGCTTAATAGTTAATTCTACTAACTTCTTTGTTATAATTATTCGTTAAATATATCCATTTGTTTTGTTGTAAGATGGCTCTCATTTACTTTAGCCACATGCAAAGATGTCTTTCAAATTTTATTAATCAATCCTGTTTTAATTGAATATTCTTTAATGAGTACTGAGTTCTTACTAAATTTATATATTTCCATTTACAAAAAGTAGTTTTTTAATAAATAATAATTTTGATAAATTAAATACCATATTTGTAAAAGCCCGTCTATTAAAAATAAAAGTTAAATACTTTAATGGTTGCGTAGTTTCATTCAGAATGTCTTCGTGAAAGTTTTATGACAAATGTCTCTTTAGCAGAGAGAGTCGTATGCTAGCATCTATATTAAAGTCAATGTCTTCTTATCGTATAGACAGGTGAATACATTGTTCCGACAAATTACCGGGTAAATATTATCTAGTTACTTGCATTATCGCCTATGAAAGCATTTTTACTTTCTATAAAAGGAAATCGAAATTATCTCACTAGTTGGGACATTCCAATTCTCTCTCGCTAGTTTTGATAATGTTACCTCGCTCATACATTTTTTTATCACATAGCAATTCAAATAAAACATAATAATATGCATATTATAATCAACTATGCGGACACGTTCCATTTACTAAGCGTATACATATATAGTCACTTAAATGTCAATCATATTTATCTTGCGCGTCGATATTGAAGTAAGTATTTTGTGGGAGCTCCTCGCCCCTTATATCATATTGAGTGCCATATCCGATTATATTAGGTACGAGTACATGACTCAATTGGGAGCTCTCACTGGCTGCGAGAAGAACAACTCAATCGCTTCGTGATTATCAACTGCTCTATTTGAGACTCATTGTTTTCAGTTTGATATGATATATTTAATTATTTAAATTAGTTTTATGAGTTTTCTTCTGATTCTTCATTTAAAATACGTCTCACTCGACGTGGTTAAGATGTGGTCAGTTAATGTTACAACTGGTATTCACCTAATTCGATTTTCTCTTTCTAGTGAGATATAAAGCACCCAAAGACATAATTATTTATTCACAGACGAAGATGTATTTTTATTTTAGTAAATTTTGACCTTAAATACATTCAAAAATTCAATTCCGTGCCTTTGTTTACAAATCGACGAAGCACAAAAAGGTTCGACGAACCCATGCAATAAGAAATGTACGGTTCGAATACACGTAATCAAAAAGTAAACGATGGATAGTCTATAATAACATACAAAAAAAAGGAATAAAAATGTTCAATCGACAAAATACATATTTAATTGATGTGTTTGATGGAGTACATTCTAGTTTGCCATAGAAGGAGACAGATCTCCGACTGAAGTGATATAAATAGCGAGGCGGACCGGGCCACAGATGTAAAGTGGACACCAGTTTTAGAATTGCTTGCATCTATTTCGAACAAGTGTAAATAAATCTAGCGAGTCACTTTCGTACACAGTTGTCACTTTCGTTGCACGCCGAGCCCGCTAGCCGTATCCTGCCACATTAGATAGGTATAAATGCGTAGATAAATACTTACACTAAAATGTGATAAAAATATTATAAGTTAAACATTCTCTACGATGTACATACCAATTTAAGATCGTAAATTAATTCAATTTTGAAAGTAAATTACTGATATTTCTTATTTGTGACGTCACAAACTATATCCATACATCTTGTGTTGTGGAAGGCTATGAATGTTATCAAATAGTCATTGCTCTTGGGTGTACGAAGAGGCGAATAAAAATGTTACGTCGACCTAAACCAACTCCATCTGATGTCGTCTAGCCAGCTGGTGGTCGATTATAAAACCATTGTTAAAACATTTACAATACGTACGATAGAAGTAAAGGAAGTAGAGTACATATTGGGCCAATCTCAAATAATTGGGATAAGAGTAGAATAATGAGGATTTATTCTGTGTCATTGATAAATCGTATAAAATCGAATCAACGACATACAGCACCAGACTTATTTCGACTACCACACAATTTATGCAATAATCATCATCATCATACCCTGCTCTTATCCCAATTACTTGGGGTCAACGCAATATGTCCTTTTCTTCCACTCAATCCTATCCGATGTCATCATTGCTTTTCCCTTTTTATCCACACAATCTTTTCTTCGGTTTTTCTTTACCCCTAAAGCCTTCAACATTCATACATAAAACTTTTCTCTCAACATAATTTTCATCCCGTCTATTAAAATGCAGTAATAATTATTAGTTTATTTGAAATTATGATGCAATGATTCATAGTTTTTATTTATTGAAGAAGCTGATTCCTATTTAAATATACGTACTAGGTAGGTATATACTTGTATGATAATTTATCTTACAAGGATGACATATAATAAATACCTATAATGTTATCTGAGTGAACTGATAACCCTATTAATGTTAATTAAATGTTGAACTTTACCCACGGCAATTCAATTTACTCAATAGAGGATTGATCGTGATTGTATTGCGGCGTCCTTGATCATTGAAGTTGTTTTGATTTTTACAAGATGGCTGATGGTAACATTTTTTTTTAATGTAACAACGTCTGTTGATAGACTGGCTATGATAACATTACGTCTGTTTAACATGCTGTTTTTGATATAGTTTAATTGATATATGTTACAGATTATCTTTATATAAAGATAATAAACTCTTCTGTACCTATGTCTGTGACTGAACTGCTCCTAAACGGCTGGACTAACTTTGATATTGTTTTTGTGTGTTCCAGTATATTCAAGAGTGACTTTCATTAAGAATTAGACTTGTTAGGTGGTATTGCAATCGAGTTCAAGCAAACTTGTTCTGTTCTTAGAAAGGTACAAAACAGTGTCTTAGTTAGTTATTATATAAAATGCATTTTTAAAGTAAGACGCGACTAAAAGCCTTCTTAAATTACTCAATAAAAGACAAAATGATACAAAATGTTTGGTTTGGTTTTAGATACCTAATTAAACATAATAAGTAGTATATTAATGCATTTTTAATGTTATATTTTTTTTTTTGTATAATAAAATATCCCTTTCGAACTAAGTTATTGTAAATTGTGGCTATGTCTTTATTGTGAATATCACAAGCTAAAATTAGCAATTAAACATATCCATAAATAAATCTGAATAAAAAATATTGGTCACGAAAGCAAGCTTGCGATAAAAGTTGGTGCAATGACCTTGTGCTTACCGCACAAGGATTTTTTGAGTAGCGAAAAAAATATATATTTGTTACTGAAACTTTAATTCTATTACGTGTATATAATTGGCAAATTAGAAAAAGCAGCTAGTAGCGGTCTTAAGGCTGTGTCCTAAGTTATATCTGAATGTTAGAAGTACGCGCTGTGTATTCCTCTTTTTTTGGTGAGCTTTGGCTTCTTATTTTTTTTAGACACACTTCGCCTAAACTATCTGGCTGGCGACGGAAGACAATAATAACATATCGTATTAAATCCCCATCGTCATAGTTGAGAACGAGTGCCGATTTTTTAACCTCCATAGTCAACCCGGGCTGTCTGTTGATACTGAGACGGTATTGTTTACCTTTAAACTACTGCTACCGTTATATGAGTATACATAAATGCAAAATATCCCGGTTATATTCAGTATTCATTGAAGTTTAATGCCCATAAACTTGTTATTTAAAAAGCATATTTTTTTGGTACAGAGCCAAGCCTGGTTGTTTGCTTGTAATTTCATTTTGTTAAAATTACGTGATACGAATTTTTATCTGTAAATATAGGTTGGATAATATTTAAAATAAATTATATTCACACAATACGATGACACATATCTATTATGTTACATTTAATAATAATGACATAATGAATACGATATTTTTTTTTATATTGCCTATTATAAAGATCTCTGATCAATTCTATTTCATTAACATTTATAAAATCGACGAAAACGTTATTGTTTTTAAATTACGTAATTATTAAAAGTTTCAGCGGTTATACTTATACTACTATACGTAAAAAATTGAGGGGCTGTTTGCAATGTTGATATTTTTTTTATTATTAAATGCTTATGAAAAAATACGGTACTTAAATTCAATTCCTAAAGTTTTTTACTGCTTGTCTATTGATTCCTGATGTTTACGCGAGTCATCATTCTCCTTCTCTTATCCCAATTACTTGGGGTCGACAATCACTTGTAAAAGTTAGAGGCAATAGTTTTATGACTGGTCGCCTGCCTGACGGCCTCCCCCTCCTTAGGGTTGTAATTGTTGACTAAAATCAGGTGGTGTAGGCCCAAGTCGATATAAAGCTCTTAGTCATCTTTTAGGATATCAACGACCACAAGAGTCGGTACTATTAGTATCCGTTACAACACAAATATGTTTACGAGAGTACTGCAAATTTGAAACAAAAAAATCAATTTTTAAGGATTCTATGGCGTTTTTATTTGATTTTTAATTACCTGACTTTTCGAACACTTTATAGCATTCATGGCTACGGGAAGACTAAGGTATCTAACGTCTAACAAGTCATCGTTATATAAAAGGATCTACCCAGTTTACGTAATTTTCAAGATGGTTTCATTTCCTCTGATCTTTTTGATCTTTATATATATTCTTTGAACGAATTGATGGTTACAATGAAATTTGTTATGAAAGAAGCCTGAAATTGGGAGATAAGCGTGGGATATTCTTTACATTATTTCAGAAATAATTTTTGTAGTTTTACGCTTGAAAATTCTAGAACTGATAAGTTTTATAATATTTATATTAGTTTTCAGGCGAAAAAGACACATGTTAAAAATAACGATAATCTTAAGCTAATATTTTGTAGTTAATAGGTATATTCTAATAAATATAATCATCGTAATTGTTTAAGTAACTTGTAATTTGCATATTTTTGTCTTTTAACTTTATATAATATATTACTGATTACTGATTATACGGGTCACTAAATAGTAACAGTTGGTTGAATTTTGCCGGCCATTTCCCTCAAAGGGTTTGTTTATTTTTTATATAGATACCGATGCGCTGGAATAACTATGTGTGCAACAACTGTTCAAAGTTTTGAAGTTAATCATATGAATGATTTGAGAATATATAAATATTTTTCGAAATAAGGAGACTTAATATGACATATAATTGTCGAAGATAAGTATGTACAAAGGTATATTTATATACATTACTAGTTGGTCACCAGCTTTAGTTGGATGAATTACTTATATACATATATAATATATACTATTATTTTATTTAAACACCAGCCCTATAATATTAGTAATACATAATACCAAAATGAATAATATCCATAATAAATTAATCGTGATATATGTTTTCTTAACAGTTGTTATGACAAATGTGTAGATTTCACGGCCTTTTGTTTCATTTTTTAAATACTCCATCCTGTATTAAGGAAACAATCCTTGTATTGCAGGGGACGTTACAAACATATGATTGACGCAGACAAATTACACACAGACTCAGAATAAAAGTTTATTTAGGAATCAAACCCACGGACCTGGCACGCAAGGTGCCAACCTTAATCATTTCGCCATCTGTGCAGTCAATTCTTTTTTCTTTGTTACTTAATTTTAATCAATTTGATCAATTCTAAAAAATTATTTAATATTACTCCGTTCTTATATGATGCAGCATATTGTATATACTTATAACCCCGAATTTACTCGATAATTAGGCTATTTGACAGAATTACTTTTTTTGGAATTCAATTAGTTGAAGTAAAATTGTGTGAAGTTCAAGCAACAATATAAGATAATTAAAAACAAGACAATGTTTTTATCTTTTTGTTTTATTTTTCTGAAAGATAAAACGACACTTCAAAAAAAGAGAGAAAGTACTAGAAGCTATTCACTTGTTATAGTCTGTAACTATAGTATAAGACAAAATAGGCTTTAATAGAACGACTGACATAGTGACAGATACATACACATTATATTGCGTTGGTTAAGCACGTGTTGTGTGAGACAGGTCAAGTTTCACCAGCCGTGCGGATTCTTCAAGTGCTCCTCAGATGTGTTCCCACGGCTTGCATACTTTACACAACAATTAAGAAATAAATTGCTCCAGTTTTGACACATTGTTTATCAACTGCCTTACTTCTGTTTTGGAAATAATAAAAGTATATATTACAGTTAAGTATAAGCTTTGTTTATGAAATTCTGTGTTCACTTTTATTTCGTTTTTAAAAAATATATATTTCATAAACTTCGTTTAAATGTAAAAGTTGAGATTTATTTGTCAGATTTTCACATCTCAATACGCCAAAATATTGTTTTGATATTTGGTAAAGAAATATTGTATGATGTCATCATTCTCCTACTCATATCCCAATTATCGCTCGTAGCCGCTACCACACAGCTTAAATATTGTACATACATACACACATATCATCACGCCATATCCTTTGCAGGGTAGGTAGAGAGAACAGAGTGCCAGAGAACTCTATCTCTGCATACTTCACTCGCTTCCTCAACATTCATAATTCTCGTCATACACGCTCGCCGGTTTCGGAGACTCTTGACTCCACCTTCCTTCAGTACCTGACCGATCTAGTCTAGGTAGGTTAGTCTCGGTCTCCCTCGGTACCTACATCCTTCCACTTTCGCATTGTATATCTTCTTAACCAGACATTCGTTCGGCATTCTTTCCACATGTCCGAACCATCGGAGCATTCCCTTTCGCATCTTTACACCAATACTTTCTTTCATACCTACTCGCTCTCTTACGTCGTCGTTACGAATGCGGTCAGTCAGCCTAACTCCACAGGTTTTCCGCAGAGATCGCATTTCGACCGCATTAATTTTACTTTCATACTCTTTTCTGCATACCCAACTCTCGCTTCCATAAAGTAATGTTGGGACAAGCACTGCGTTATGTATTGCTACACGTGCCTTCTGGCTGAGGTGGTGGCTGCCGAGAAGTTGCCCCAACGCTCCGTTCACTCTATTTCCCGCATTCACTCTTCGCTCTATATCAGTGGTGTACCTTCCATCTCGGCTAAATCCACATCAAAGTTATACAAATTCATCCACTTGCTCTAGTACATCATTACCTATTGTTACTCTTACATCTGTTCTGGCTTCATCTCTTTCAAAGACCATTATTTTGGTTTTGCTCACATTCACGCATAGACCCCTTTTCTTATAATCTTCTGTCATTGTGCCGACTAGGGTCTGCAGGTCAGTCGCTGACTGTGCCAGCAGGACTGCATCATCTGCATAAAGCAGAGCAGTGACCACTGAGTCGCCCATCTGGACTCCCACATTCATATCGTTCAACCTTTGGAGACATTTATCCAGATATATGATAAACAGCCTGGCTGACAGAACGCACCCCTGCTTAACGCCGATATTGACGTCAAACCAAGGCGACATTCCATCATCCAGCCGCACACAGGCTCTACAGCCCATGTAACTGGACTGCACAGCCTGTAGCAGTTTACCGTTAATACCATACTCCGGTAAAATGTCCCAAAGTTCCTTTCGTACAACCGTGTCAAATGCTCTCTCCAGATCCACAAAACTGCAGAAAACCCTCTGACCTAGAGCCAGATGCTTCTCCACAATGTTGCGCAGAGAGAACACTTGATCCATGCATCCCCTTCCACTCCTGAAACCTCCTTGTGTCTCACACAGTAAACCATCGGACACCATCTTAAATATTGTATGACGTAAAAAACTAAATTTGTGCACAAAGAAATATACCGCACGGAGATCGAACTCACAACACTCATTATGGGATGCTGTATGGCTATGAGAACGTCGAATATTCTTAGCTGAGTTACCACTCGTTTTTTGGCAGCTCAATGGTCTGGCCTCATCTCGACCGGTAAGGCAGTATGAGGCGCCAGAATCCGCCACATAACTACTTTTCATCTTTTGATGGTTCAGTCATATATATACAACTTCTTAGCTCATTCGAAGGCAAGCTATCCCTCTATATTTTTTATCAAGAACCTTTAAGATTAATATAAATTACACTACTTCAAATATATTACAAATTAATATGTGGAGATGGTACTATATAATTATTAGGGTGGGGTTCCTGATCGCACTTGGTGCTATACGTTTACCAAAAGACTGCTGCCTCCTTATTGTCCTTAGGCGATTTAACAAAAAATTAAAAAAAATCCAAATTTTTTTTTATAATAAAATCAATTACTTTAATAGAGAAAACAAGAGTAAAACAAAAAAGAAAATAACTAAAAGCGCAGACCAGACTTGTTAAAGAAACATTAAATTGGTCTCACAGTGTAACAAAATTGTATATTTAGAATCTGGATTATCTAACTGTGTTCAGAACGATGACCTACACATTAAAAAAAAGTAAGAGTGATGATATAATAATACTACGTTTACGTATATTATAACTTTTGCCTTAAATTAGGTACTTTACAATGTGAACCATCGCACGTCTGTCCGTGCAATCGATGCCGAACCAAAACAAATGGACAACGACACCGTTACACCACTTCACAGAATTAAATAAAGTAAAAAATGACAGTGAGCAACGGTAATCTTCGTTCGTGTGAGGTTGATACTCCGTCTTGTTAAACACTAATATTCGTGTTCTAAACTTGAAACACTTTCGGTATTTGGAATATTAATTAGCAATTTCTCATGACTGATTACCGTATTAGTTTAGTAGTATAAGTATGTTACTACAGCTCTTGAGATGTCGTATTAAAATTGCCTATAACGTGAAGTGTCATAGATTTATATTGTAAGAATATTAATAAAAATATAAATAAATATGTTGAAAGAATGCCGAACGAACGTCTGCTTAAGAAAATATACAATGCGAAAGTGGAAGGATGTAGGTATCGGGGGAGACCGAGACCCACCTACCTAGAACAGATTGGTCACGTACTGAAGGAAGGTGGAGTCAAGAGTCTCTGAAACGGGCGAGCGTGTATGAAAAGAATTATGAATGTTGAGGAAGCCAGTGAAGTATGCAAGGATAGAGTTCTCTGGCACTCTGTTCTCTCTGCCTACCCTGCAAGGGTTAT
This sequence comes from Lymantria monacha, assembly GCA_905163515.2. NCBI lineage: Eukaryota > Metazoa > Arthropoda > Insecta > Lepidoptera > Erebidae > Lymantria > Lymantria monacha. Next base: position 11,621,576 of record LR991092.1, on the reverse strand, counting down.
GGCGTGATGATATGTATGTATGTAATATTAATAAATAATCATATAAGAAACATTTGCCATTAATTCTTAAGATGAGAATCAAGGCATTAAATTATTCTTTTATAAAAGAAGAACCAAAAATATTATATAGGGCTTTAATCGTCCGCCTGCTAAACAGTTGCTAGCAACAGTTCCGTTCTATTTATACAAGCTTTTATTTAGTTTCACCTGTCTCGGTGTTTGTCTATCAATGTATAATCAAATTTTACTCGTTAAATTTGATCTACTTCGCGTTGTTCTATTGAGTTGAAAATTTGTACAGACTTTTAGTTCTGATGACATTGTAATATACCTGAAATATTCATTATTGTATCATAACAATTTCAATATACGCGGCGTACCAAGATGTTGGATTATATATATATATATATAAATATTTGTTTTTCTTTTCCACCCTATTAATACAAATACCAAATGAAAGTATTTAAAATAATTAAAAAAGTAACCAGTTAGTGACATCACACCAAAACCAGTTCTAGACTTCACTTCAATAATGCAAAATATGATATGTGAAATTCAACTAGTTTATGAAATTTTAGAAATAAAAATATTTTTTAAATTGATAACAATAAATAAAGTCATTTTAATATTACATAAGAATAAAAATAAATAAAATGTAATATGTGTTAGAAAGGTCTTTATTTTGATGAAAAAAATAAATATATGAATGAAATGAATCTATTATCAAAATAGAAGCGTATTACATATATAAACTGCAGCTAAACAGAGAAAGTGTAACGTGATTTTATTTTGGTAATAGATTATTTATGACATTTTAATATTCTTTAAATATATGTTTTATTAATTAGTCTACATATTCGAGAGTGTTTACATTTTATAATAATAAATATAAATTGAATCACTTCATCACCATTCTCCGACTCTTATCAAAATTGCTTGGGGTCGATACAATATATACTCTTCTTTGTAAAAGTTATTGGTAATAGTTTTATGACCGGCAGCCTACCAGACGTCAACCCTCCTTGGGAATGTCATTGTTGACTAAACGGCATCAGATAAAGTTGGCCTAGGTCGTTATATGGCTCTTAGTCGTCTTTTACGATATGCACGAGCAAAGTAAAGATTTGTAGTATTCGTAGCTGCTACACAGTATAAATTGTAACACTTATACAGAATAAATATAAATTGAGATTTATGCAAATAAATGATTAAGTGTCTGTGAGATTTGTTTTATCATCACCATTCAGCTTACCGTCCACTGCCGATCGTAAGCCTCCCTTATATACTCACATGAGGGGATAGTGCTGTAATCGCAACGCTTTGTAGGTGGGTTGGTGATTACAGTAAGGTGTTATACGTTGTCCAGGAGAGAGATGCTGTCTGCTGTACTGGTGAACTTTTAGCCCCGATTTTTACGACGCAGTTAAGACGCGATGACAATTGTTTTCTTTTCCCGTCGCCATATGAGGATATGTTAAAAAAGTAAAATTTGTGGGATTGTTTTGATTATTGTGTAAGATTACTTTCCCATATTTTGAGAGTAGACGCGTACTATTATGTAATTAGGTGCCTTAATATTGTAATTTTAACAAATTTTATAACATTTTACTACTTTGTTTAGAAGCAATCGTTTTTATCCCTTGATCCTTTTTTGCGAATATATTAGAATCGGCTTCCTATTATCACCAGTTTTAATGGATTTTTTGAACGGAATATCTGAGAATGAGTTCTACTCTACTGTTGTTGGAATAAGTAATAATTATCAATTTAATACGCCCATAATGATGAAAAGACAGTAGGTTCGAATTTAGGAACTTAAAGTACCTGTCTTTGTTTGATTGATCTTCCACTAGATTTCGATTTATATAATAATCCTTAATTTCTCCGACTATTCTCAGCACTTATATATAAAACTTACTAAAAGTTATTATTAGAGAAACTGTCGAAACATTTTTTGTTGGTCGAAATAATTCGAGCGCAATTTCGCTTTCAGTTTTATGATACATGTGTGCGAAAAGTGAGTACCACTTTAAAAGGGCGATAAATAACACCAATTTTGTCAGTTCTTTAGTGCACCCAGATGGCACAGTTCCCAGTGAAGACAATTTTGGCTTCTCTTTTATAAATTACAAACGAAAAAATATGACATACGCCACTTAATAGTTTTGAATATTTTTTAAGCGAATTTTGATTTTTTGTATTTGGAACAATATTAGCTGAGATATATATACAAATACTACCAGCACAAACAATGTTAATTCTAACAGCCGATTAAGAGTCCTGTGTTGGCTTAGAACAATTCCATTTAGAATCCATATGTGCAAAATTCAATTCTCGAGAAGTACTGACTGATTACATACATACATACCTACATACATATCATCACACCTGACTGATTAAATAACAAATAATTAGATTGATTAAATAGTGCCAGATTATAAACTCCTTTTAGTAAGAAGAAGAAGACGCGCTGTACTGACTTCATATACTCTTATGTATGTATGTATGCTTTTGTAGGAGAATATTGAAAATGTATGTTATGTATTAATATAAAAAGTTACAAAATTTAGAACAAAATAAGGCAAATAAATAGATACAAAATTCAACACATGCGTAAAATGTGACTATCCGATAATAGATGAGTTACTCTACATCCAAATCTACTGTCCTGAAGTATTAAAGAATCATGATCATACTTATTTTAAAACTTCAATCCAATTCTTAAAGGCAGAAAATTAAGGAAAAATATTAATCAAACACGAAATGGCCATTCTTACTCGCTCTAATATCTTGGTTTGGTATAAATTGTTTTAATGGCACAGACGTTGATACGCGGAAGGCTCTTGCTCCTACAAGATAACATAAGAACGTAAGTTTCACTTCCAGGAATGCATGGCATACGATAACGATTAATGTAAAGAACAAAGTTGGAGAAAAAGTACATAGCACGCAGTAATGTAGCTATTGTGTGTCCATGAAGTGAAGACGGAAGGCTGGAGGCGTGGGAGTGAGCGCGGGAGCCGACCTGCCTCGCCGCGGGAAAATGTTGTTCTATACGAGCACGTTCACATGAACATAAAAACAAAACTTGCTAACGAATTCAATGACTACACTGTATGTTGCACTGTTAGTTCTACTACGACTGCGGCATTTACGTAAATCTAGTAAATGATATTTTCAAACCTCTTTGAAGCTATAGCATTTATTAATATTAGCATTTATTAATATGTAATTTAAAACCGAATTAAAACTAGGAAGCCCGTTTTGATATGGTGCTAAGAAATTTCTCTACGCGCCTGGAAGCTTCCAAGTAGCTTTGATGCTCTATTAGTTTACGACCTCTTTTCCATTGCAATTGCTTGGATAGTTAAAATGCGTTGATGCCCCATATGTTAGTCGAACTTATTTGGCACGTATTTATGTGTCACTTCATTCGTATCTAAAATAGCGTTAGCTACATACTAATCTTGTGTATGAAAATTGTTTAAACATTAAGTGTTAAAGAAAAATCCATTTCAGCGGTTTGATAAAAATCCATTTCAGTGGTGTGGTATATAAATTGCATGCAAATAAATGGATTGTGAGCAAATGAATTGATTGATGGATTTGATTAAAAGTAGAAAGTAGGAAGGTATATTTGTATATTTATTTCGTAAATATATTTCTATATATATATAGCAGGGCAGTTCATACCTGATTATCTATAAATATAGCTCTTTGATCATAATCGTTTATATTAATAAATTTAAAAAAATAATTAGACTGCTTTAGGTGACGCACCATAATAATGCTATTAAGATTACTTATACATAATATTTTGTTTGATAACACTTCACATCAAAGAAGAAATCTTTGTAATAAAACTATTTTTACGAATTCTATCGCGTTTTGCCCGACGTTTCGAACACTTTACGTATGTGTGAAGTGTTCGAAACATGCAGAAATTAAAAATAAAATACAAACACGAAACAATGTGTAAAAATAGTGTTTTTTTTTGTATCACAGAGGATTCTGCAAATAGAGAATATTACAGACACAAATAAAACCCCAAATTCAGAACAGGATTAGAATGTCAGACAGAGATCTAGACGTGTGACTTAATCGAAACGCTCTACCCTAAATAACATCTTCGAAAAAGAACACATATTACCCTGGACAGCATATACAGTGAGCAGTAAGCGAATAATAATGATGATTATCATACGTTAAGATTAATGATTTTAATTAAGTAATAAAGTCATGACTGGTAACTAGTACAGCATTAATTAAAAATACCTTAGAACAAATATATAATAAGTATACAATAATGTCGTAACTTTAATATTTCAACTAATCCCTTGAGGCGTTATTTGTAAATTTCAATTTCACTTCAGATAATTGCAATACATGGTGATTATTGATCAGACGATTTTTTCGGTCAATCAATTGCTATGTAGTAGCGGCTACGAATACTGCCAATAAATACTCATAATAACCCTTTGCTCGTGAATGTTGTAAAAGACGTCTAACAGCTTTATATCGACCTGGGTCACCTCCACTTGATGCCGTTTAGTCAACAATCCTTGGGAATGTATCCCAAGGAGGATTGAAGTAGGCAGGCGGCCGGTCATAAAACTATTGTTAATAAATTTTGCAATATGTACGATGGAAGAGGAGTATATATTGCGTCGACCCCAAGTACCTAATTAGGATAAGAGCAGAATGATGATGATGGTGGTTTTGTCAGTCAATCATATAGGAAACTTTAATCCATCAGCCCTTTTCTGCTTTTTGGCCTCCTCATTGCCATTTGAACGACTATAGGTACCGCGTCCTTGACTTCAGTGGTTTACTCCATCAGCCTAGTGACGGCTACTTTTGGGCAGAGGTCTAAAATGGGGTTAATACTATAATCATCACGCTCGGCTAACGGGTTAGCGATTGCAGTTGATGTTTTTTCTAGGAGAGCACCACTGTCCATTACTTTTATTTCCCCCCCAACCGGTTTTTACAATTCGCATGGGAGTGGCGACATATAGTATACTTAACACATCCCCATAGAGTTTTCTAATACAATTACAAGGCAAAACACTCAGTAATATAATTATCAGGTCTGAGGATATAAAAACGTAATCAGTAGGTACCTATAGTTAAGCATTATCATGTGACCTAGTCAGGTACTCAAGTACCTTACTAGGTCCCATGATAATGTCTACCGCCATGCTTTACATTATCAGTATTTAGAATCATCTTAAATTTAATACTTTTAAATATTAACATACGTGGTCTCGTGTTGTATTTGTATTTAATTAGGTTGTGTAACAAATGTTTGTTCTAATATTTCTCAATTAGCATAACAACAGCATAGATAACATGTTGTTTGTGAATTATGCTTCGGTCAGGTCTTTATCTGTTACATATTATGTATGAGGTCTTCGTCTATACATCAGCTTATCACCGTACATTGTTCAACACATTCACCGAAGACAAAGACCGGGTTCCGGTGGCCCGCTCGCTCGGTGTAGAGAGGTACATGTAGGGCGGGTCTATGGGGTCTTCTGTCGCCCCGGACGGATTTAGCAGAGTGTGACCACTCCATAGCCCGCGGCCAAAAAAAACACTGTTCAACACAGACCTTAACAAATGTTATAATCTCTACGCTTGGCGATCAGTTTGGCGTTAGTGATTTAAGTAACACAGGCAAGTAATGGCGCCCATTCTGGTAATCCCTCAGCCGTTTTGTAGTATCTTTTTTATTGCTTATGGTTGCAAACGAGCAGACAGCACACCTGATGATAACGTATTACTGCCGCTCATGGACCTTTGCAATACCAAGGGTATAGCTAGGTCGCTGTTTACCAATTAAAACCCACCCTAGTTGGGCGGTCGGTTTTCTCGATCAACGAACAGGTAGAAAACTGTCAGCAGTAAGTCCATTTGTAAAGTTATGTTCTTTTTCACAGTGTTGTTATTTGCTTACGTTTCTTAGTAATATTTTGCGACATCTGCGGTAAAGAAAGAGCTCTATCTCGACACGAAAACAATGGTTATTTATTAAATAGGTAATGCATTTGTGACTAAAATATCAATATCTTTTTATTCTTCTTTTTATCTTCTCATTAGTCTTGATCTTTTATTCTATTGATTAGACAGACATGGAACTTGCTGGATAGCGGTCATTCTTATGCTGCTAAATTCAATGTATTTAACATTGACGTGGAAAATACACAGTCTTGAATGTCATGTGATTTTCCATTGTCATTCAAAACAGATATCTTTGTACATACCTAATATTGCGACATATAATTATTTATATTGCGATATGAAATGTAACACGCAATGAATTCTTCATATATATCTGAAAGCCATATTGATTCATAGCATATATAATTTCATAATCTTTTGAAATCATGCACTCAACGTAATATTATGCAGGAAATTCCATTCACGATAGAATTAAATAACTATTTTTGAATTTGGATATTAGATAATAGATTTTGTACCTACTTTCTTCAAATCCAGTATTTACTTTAAATTAAAACTATTCGCTATTATTTTTTATTAAAAAATAAGTTTCTGCACTAAGGAAATAATCCTCATATTATGAGGGACTTTATAAACATATAATTAGTTAAAAATATTAATACAAATTATATCCTAGACAAAAAATAGACATTAAAAATATTAAATTAGTATTAATTCTAATCAAATTAATTAATTTGGCCCTGATGTTATTTGAAATAAGGTATAACAAGGTATAAGGTGTAACATAATTAATGGGACGCGGATGATGACACATAGTAAACTGGTAAATAAATATAAGCTAATTCGTACATGTGTTGATAGTAAAGCGAACAATGTCCGTTTTCTCATTTATCTGGTTAGTTTCTGTAACCTAAACCGCGATTATGCGCCGGCGGCACGCACGTAAAGTTTACATTACGGCGCGCATTGTACTCGCCATTGTGTCGGTCAAGAATTATACTGGATGTATACTGGACATGGGCATAAACACGCGCCAAAATCATCAAACACTGTTCAACAAAAAATAACTGTACTTTTTTATGTAGACCAAAGTAATAATGTTGTGCTAATAATAATATAAATAATAGCCAACCTACATCTAGGTTTGCTATCTATTCTGTTTTCGTTTAGTCGTCTATTTTATTTTTGTTCCCATAAAATCACCAAAAGGCTTATACAGATCAATTATTTATTTTATAGTCAAGTTAAATAGTTTTAGAGAACTTATTATTATACTACTTATTATATTATTCTCTTCTACTTATTATGTTTATTCCTCACTATTGGAAATCGGCCTTCTTAAGAGGATAATATCATAATCGCTACTCTTGGCAGGTGGATTGGCAATCACATAGAGAAATAGGCAGTCGCAATTGCTACTGTCCATTCCCTTGGTGATCCTTTTACTCGTTTCTTAACCAGTCACTACATGATAAACTGCCTTTTAAATATATACTCAATCAACAGTCATACTCACACGTTTATTAAGAAACTATTTGCTTGAATATTTGGTACGAATATTGCTAGAAAATAAGTAGAATATTGCTAGAAAATAAGTAATAGTTTTATTCCCATAATCCCATGGATTAAATAAATGATTCTGTGAGATTAAAAACACGTTAAAAGTGGATTCCAATGAAAATAAAAGTGTTGATAGCGATATATATATAGCATTATTACAATTTTCCTTTGTAAAAATCACAATCTAAAAACGGTGTTTATTTTAAAGAGTGCAATCTTGTTACATAAATTTGAGTGACATGTCTTAACTGTATTACATGTACATACATATACACAGTTAGGATATGTCAGTCAAAGTACATTATGTAGTTCTGTTTACGTTGTGAGCTTTGCATATCACAGAAGGATGAGTGGAGTTTACAATTGCTTGATATATAAATCTAAAACGGGTCACCGGTTTGTTACTGCGTAATACAATTACAGTATTAGGTATATAGATCAACAGTAGATAATTGGAATGACAGAATTCATACAATAGACAGTTATGATTTGAATTTGAAAAGGAGAAATGGATGAAGATAATTCAATATAAAAGTGATAGAACCTTTAAAAACCTCGATGTGTGGTAGCGGCTACGAATACTACTATAGGCCTTACCTTAACCCTTACTTTGCTCGTGGATGTCGTAAAAGACGAATATGAGCCTTATATCGACCTGGGCTAATACTACCTGATGCCATTCGATCAGCAATTGCATTCCCAAGGAGGGTTGATGTCGGCTGGTCATAAAACTATTGCCAATAACCTTTGCATTATGTAGGAAGAGGGGTACATATTGCGTCAACCCCAAGTAGGTAATTGGGATAAGAGCAGGAGAATAATGAGAACCTTTAAAAACAATTTATTGGGTATTAAAACAGAGTAGAAAAGATTTTATTTTTATATGAAATTAGGATTACAGTCCAAGTTATGTCCTATCTATAAACATAATTATTTTCTCAACAGACGTGTAGTCAGCAATATTTTTCGTATAGTCTCGTGACTCACTTAATCGCACTCTATGCTAGTCATTATTAATTAAATATTCCTAATTAAAAATGACGTAGGTATGTAAATGAAAATCACTGTTGTTTCATTGCATGAGAAAATATACGACTATATAAGCGTGGTAATTATTTGGAGAAGCCTTCCTTTGGTAGTGGACTTCGATGAGCCGAGGTGCGAATAGACAGTATGTGAGGCGTGAGCTTATTAATTAGTTAGTTACGCTTTCAAGCCATAATTACTGAAGCGGTCATTACAAAATATTGTACCATATATGTTGTCAGGATAGGGCAAAGAGTACATATAGAGTTTCATTTAGAAGTGCTATTCTTGAGGGCAGGGAAAACATTTCTTAATTCGTTGTTAGTCTAGGGATCGAAGCCGCGGTCATCTAAAGTTTAATAATAAGTTTCCAATAAGTTGGTATATATATTTAAAAGAGCTGTATAACACGTAATACTTTAGAAAGATATTTGAACAATGCACGCAGAGTGACTAAACCGTTCTTAGATAATCAGTACAACAATATTTACATTAATCTATTGCGGAGACTGAGCGTATTTAAAATATGCAGATACATAAATTTCATCATATAGTCTTACATTTAAACATTGTTTATTATCTTTGATGATTTGTCGTAGTACTTCTTAGATTTTTTTATATTTTAACAACTTGCTTGTAAAAGACTTCAACGCACGCTTTGAAGTAGGTGTAAGAACATTTCTTTGTTTATAACTAACGTTTAAGATTTTAAATGATATAATATTATTCTATATAAATTAATGTCATAGGTTGCATATAAATATAAACAATTTTCTTTTTTTTATTTTCTTTCTTTTCTGGCAACTTATTGACTTTTAGATATAGGCTGCCCTAATAGGTAATAATACAAATGGTGTAATAAATTTCCCAGGAAAGTGCTAGTGCTGTTTCTATTGTTATAAAACCACTGAGGTGGTACTTACGACAACCACGAGAAACTTTGGGGGTGGTGACGCTTTATATTTCTAAACCTTTACTGCACAAGGGACGTTATTTAATAGATATATTTTCAACACAATCTTTGTTCTACAATTTATGAGTAGTAAATTCATTTGCGCAGACCGAGAGATTGGACTTAAATCTTACTTGGATACCAATATCAGCGTGTTAGAATGAAGATAAATAATATTTTTAATATCACGATGTAGGTAGTGAAAAAAACTAGTAACTGTGACCCAATACGAATAATGACATAGAAACCAAACTGACTGAGCGACCTTCGTTGAGTAAAATGCAGTCCACGACTCGATCTCTTCATCGCATAAATCAGCTGTACGAGACTCCTACATAAATAAATTGAAATTCAACTTGTACTCACCGTAAACAGACGTCCGTATTGAAAATAAACTGATCCCCTCCAATGTGATCACAAAACCAAAAAAAAAACACCAAAACCAAAACTGTCAGTTTATAAATGAAAGTATCGATATGCAAAACGTTTGATCAGTGAGAAACACAAATTCATTCACAATGGTACGAACGAGTGAAGTTTCGCTCTTGTGAGCGAACGCGGTGTGCGTGCAATGCGCTCGGCGGTCTCGAGTCGAATGGTCATTCATCGCTTGCCTCGCTTGGCACTCGCGACTACCACTGCATGCGGTGGCGTGCCATACCTCGCCCGCCACCGCCGCGCCGCGCCGCCATCTCTTCCGCGGTGCAACTCAATTTTACACCCGTATTAATATGTTCCCGTGCTTGTTGGACAACGTAAATATCAACAAAGAATCTTATCAGTAGAGTAAGCAGTAACTCTGTTCCGAGAAACTTGTAAAAGTTCACCGGGGTCACCAACCCTTCTAAGCGTAGCAATTACAATATCATCCCCGCATTTATGACGGAGTCCTACCTTATACACTAGATGATGAAATGCTGAATGGTGATTATGATTAATACGGCCCGGACCGGTATTTTCAGAGTAAGAATGAATTGTGTACTCTTTGCTTCCTTTCCCATGGGTGATCATGAAAGACGGCTAAAGAACGTAAATATATAAAATCATTGCAAGAGAAGGATAACTCGAAATAACATCATAAACGAACTCGTTTTACCAGCGTAATTTCCCTCCGTAATTTCCCTCCCATAGTGGAGGAGCCTTGTATATAAACTGAACCGCTGATGATTATTAATAGAGGCATGAGCGTCGCATCTGTTTACTGAGAAAAGAGAATAGACTGCAGCAGTCTTGTAGAAAATTTAAAACATCAAATATGATCAACAATTCACTGTAATGTTTGTGTTGTTGTAATGTTAAAATATTTGAAATAAAAAAAAATACGGATTCTATCGCGTTTGTATTTGATTTTTAATGTCCCGACGTTTCGAACACTTTACTGCGCTCATGTTCCTCCCGTCCGATAAAATCCGTGTAAATAGTTTTATTTGAAATGTCACGTAAACTTTAGAAATCGTAATGAATTTACTTCCCAAAATGAATGAAAACCCAAACATGGTACAAACTACGATCTTCTGAGGAAGTCTGTATATCCAAAAGTACAAGTCAATAGGCCGATGGATGGAAGGATGGATGGATATTCTAATACAAATTATTTAATACGATCGCAATGCAAAGATGCTAAATCGAATATTTATAATTATCCAACCTCTGTTGTTCTGTTTATCCGTGTGGTGACGGAGTAAGAATACAATTCACCACCCCCTATCTTACCCGTGGGTGATCGTAAGAGACGACTAAGGTATATAAAACGCATATAACATCTATTCAAGAGAAGGAAACCTCAAAACAAAACCCTATACTAACACGTCTGACCAACGCGGTGTAGTAGGTTAACTTCCCTCTGTCCACCGAAGACAAAAATCGGGTACCGGTGGCCCGCTCGCACGGCGAAGAGAGGTGCTTGCAGGGTGGGTCAATGGGGTTGCGCACCGCCTCTTCCGTCACCCCGGACCGACTTGGCGGGGTGCGACGTCCATGGCCCACCGCAAAAAAAAAAAAAAAAAAAAAAGGTTAACTTCCCTCCCATTATGGAGGAGGCCCGATCCCAATAGTACATATATGGGCTGTGAAGACCATGCTCCTCTGTTGGTTGAATAACTATAAATAATTATAACAAGCCACCTATAAAATAAGCACTTAGGAAAGTATAACTATGTTATTAATTATTTAGATTTACCCTATTTAATCATTTTATGAAAAAAAAATATATAAGTATTTTTTAAAAAAGTATTTAAGCATTTTCTAAAAGCTCAGATATGTGGCTATATGTGTAAAAGTGTACGTTATCAGTGATGATGTATGTCATAGAACAATCTATATTATCAACTTCATAACTAAGCTTAAAGTCGCTCGGCGTGCTATGGAATGAAATATGCTCAGGATTACTTTGCAGGATGGCAATGAAAATACGCCCCATAGAAGAATGTGTGTAAACAACATAGTAAGAAGTAATTAAAACATTAAAGTGGTAATTGGCAGGTTGCATTGCTTAACAAATTGATAACCCTTGGTTAAAAATAGCAAATATTAGGATTTTACTAAACTAAACTGCTTTACTAATTGAGATCCTTCCCTTACTAATAATCAGGTTGAGTTTTATTACCGAATAGAAACGGGTTAAGAGTATAATGCATCACCATACTTTAATTTCCCGAAGGAGGCATAAAAACTGGCTGAGGGATCACTAAGAGCAAAGGTGTTTTTTTTTTTGGCAGCTATGGAGTGGTCACACCCCGCGAAATCTGTCCGGGGCGACAGAAGAAGCGCCACACGACCCTATGGACCCAAATGAGAAGAGAAAAAAAATGGTTTAGTACTTTCTTGGAAATTTATAACAGCAACTAAATCTGCCTTCTAATGTTTACGCGAGTAATACACATTTAAAATAAAACTACTTTTACGGATTCTATCGCGTTTATATTTGATTTTTAATTTCCTGACGTTTCGAACACTTTACAGTGATCAATCTGCCTTACTACTACTACTCACCACTACCTAGCAAACATGGCGATTATAGTATTATCATCTCTTGGAAGTAGATCTATGTCCTACAATGGACGTCGATACGTTGATGTATGCATTTTATTATTCAAATAAAAGCAAGTCAAAGAAGATGTGTAACAAAATGGCCTAAAGCGAACAAGGGCTTATGTCAATTACTGATTACATTTACATCCGCTCCAAATAATAATCCTGGGTCGTGTATGCAGCATGTTATCAAACACAAATTTGTTGCATCACGTATTCCTTTGAGCGTTGGATATTTAACAATCAAATGTAAATCATGTTATTATAATTTTATTTTTATTTTTTTGACAGGCTATGGTCTGGACACACGCCGTCCATTCCATCCGGGGCGATGGAAGGGCGGGGCGTGCCTCATAACCTACTGTACTCCCTCTCCATCACTATTGGACTAATTACCGGTACCGCATCCTTGACATCCGTGGCCAGCCCGGTGGGATGTTATTATTCTTGGTTCATTGCTTTTTATTTTGTTTTAATTTGTAGATGTTTTTTATTATTACCTTTATTATAAGAGAGACGATTCGCTGTGTAGTAGCAGCTACGAATACTACCAAACCTTACTTTGCTCGTGGATGTCGTAAAAGACGACTAAGAGCCTTATAACGACCTGGGACAACTCCATCTGATGCCGTTTGGTCAACAATTATATTCACAAGAAGAGTTGACGTCTGACAGGCGGCCGGTCATAAAACTATTGCCAATAACTTTTACAATATGTACTATGAAAGAAGAGTTTGAAGAGTACCTACCATATTGTATCGAACCCAAGTAATTGGGATAAGAGTAGAAAGAAGAATGATGATGAAAAAAAGACAAAATTATTATAATTTCATTTTCTTCATGAAACTTTCAGTTTTACTTTAGTGGGAGAAGATGTAATATTATTTATATAATAATAATGAGTTCACGGTTAAGGAAGCTTTTTTAATTTTTACTCGATCGTGATTCGTATGGTCACGCAAGAGTTTTGGAAGTATCAGATTAGCAATGATCGAGGCAATCATAAGTAGGTGGTCCATCCATCCATCAATCCATAGACGTTCACTGTTGGACATAGGTCTCCCCTCGAGAATGACACTCAAAACGGTCCTGTGCCACCTGCATCCAACGTCCTGCGATCTTCATAGTATCGTCAGCTTAGTGGGGGTCATTCTACGCTGATGAAGGTAGGTGGTTCCTACGTAAATTTTTCAAGTTTATGATATCTATTTTTTTTATAGGACCATACATCATGAGTTGATAATCTAAATGATCTTACAAGTGCTCCTTATTTTTTTTAGATAACACCCGATGCTGAAGCACTAATCCTTGTATTGCGGGCGACTACAAACATATAATTAACAGAACCAAATTGCGCCTAGACTCAGAAGAACAATTATTGCATAGCACAAAGTATTGCCCTGTATAAAAATCGAACCCACGACACTGGCATGATATGTCAGTCAAATGGCGTAGTCATTAAGATATAATGACTACGCCATTTGCGCAGCATAATAAAGCTATCTGTTCTCTAAAACACAATTCAGTAAAATTCAATCAACAATTAAGTGTCATGGCATTAGATTTCATATAAGGCATTTGACTCCTACTGCGTCACGAGTCACATTTAATAAAACATCAAAGTAAACTACGAAATATATGTTTCCCGTGTAATCACGACGTCTTATAGTTAAAGTTGACGATGACACTATCAGCTTATAGGTTTTCCAACAGCGTGTTGAAACGTGTTGTTTGGTATTCCCCTAATTAGTTCTTATGACACCCGCGAGAAAGTAAAAGGTGATGACATCATATTCTTAGTCCGTCATCACACGAAAACAGAATAAAAGTGGTCCTGAATTTGTTAAGAACGAAATAATTAAGAAATATATTTTTTCAAATGGCGAATTGTTAGACTTGAAGCGTCTCTAAAATTACGCGTGCACGAAATTTATAGCATGACAAATTGATCTATATGGTCTCGTTTTCTTAACTGCCTATTTGTATCAAAGAGTTAAATGTGTGTCGTATTATAGCTTACTTGCTGACCTAATAACTATTATTTATGAACAAATCTTCATTTTGTGGTCTATTTACATTTTATTGTTGAGCACAGACCTTCTCTAGAGGAGTAAAACTAGATTAATATACCAGACGGTTTAGTGAATGAATTATTTTCACGTTTTCACTCTCTCACAATAATGCGTTTACATTCCTTAATAGATTGTTATCCACAGGACACACCATTGTATTAATACTTCGTCATTATACAAATATAAATAAATATAAAAATAAATTTAGAATTTAAAACTCGATAACAGCACCTTCTGCAGCGTCCTTTTTTATTGCTTATGGTGGCAAATGAGCAAGTATATAGTAAGTGGTAAGGTGGACCAGCTTCCGGCTCTTTCACTCACTCAACGAAGTGCAAGAGCACATTAGTACTATTCAGGCGAGGATTTTCTATGTGTATGTGGTACAAACCAGGATGGACTGGCCCGCGGTTGTAGACAGAAACCTGTCAACAGTGTGGCTTTACTACTATCTACTAAATTGTAAATCTGAATTATCCAGGGAAACTTAAGTATTTAGTTTCCGTGCAAAAAATTGGGCATACAATATGAGAAAATATTCCTGTGTTGGCGAAGTATTAATATGATTAGAAGGAAAAAAAGAACACAAGAAAATAAGATTACAATTATGAAGTATAAAATATTATCCCAGCTCTTTCATTGGCAATATTTTTAAGAGGTGACTATGAATTGTAAGTGATTAATAACATTTGTAAATATAAATTGCTGAGTAGTGACTATGAATACTACTAACCCTTATTTTGATCGTAAATGTCGAAAAAGACGACTAAGAGCTTTATATTTATCTGTGCCAATTCCACTTGAAGGCATTTGGTCAACAATTACATTCTCAAGGAAGCTTGGTGTCAGGCAGGTCGGTCATGAAACTATTGTCAATAACTTTTGCAATATATACGAGCACATATTGCGTTAACGCAGTGCTTGTCACAACATTACTGTATGGATGCGAGAGTTGGGTATGCAGAAAAGAGTATGAAAGTAAAATTAATGCGGTCGAAATGCGATCTCTACGGAAAATCTGTGGAGTTAGGCTGATCGATCGCATTCGTAACGACGATGTAAGAGAGCGAGTAGGTGTGAAAGAGAGTATCGGTGTAAAGATGCGAAAGGGAATGCTCCGATGGTTCGGACATGTGGAAAGATTGCCGAACGAACGTCTGGTTAAGAAGATATACAATGCGAAAGTGGAAGGATGTAGGTACCGGGGGAGACCGAGACTAACCTATCTAGACCAGATCGGGCATGTACTGAAGGAAAGTGGAGTCAAAAGTCTCCGAAACCGGCGAGCGAGTATGAAGAGAATTATGAATGTTGAGGAAGCGAGTGAAGTATGCAAGGATAGAGTTCTCTGGCACTCTGTTCTCTCTGCCTACCCTGCAAGGGATACGGCGTGTTGATATGTATGTATGTATGTGTATGTACATATTGCGTTGAGTTTAAGTAATTGGGATAAGAGCAGCAGAATGATGATGACAACTAAATTTAACTGAGAATGAATAAATTAAACTCGAAACAAAGCCGCCGGCGTCATATATTAGGCTAGATTCCCTGTCATTGTGGATTTGAAACCGAAATGTCAGTGCGGTAGTCTGTTGATCTCAGTTTAGATAACTGAGATCAACAGACTACCGCACTGACACGCACGCTGTTTATTTATTAGGTAGTTATTCCATTGTTACATATAATAAGTATCAATAAATACACTGGAATTTTGACAGGAACGTAGTATATAACGTCCTCTATTATATTTAAGTTTTGATGGTAAATACATAGTTTTGATATTTATGTATATTAGCTTGGATGGCATAGTAATTTGGGCACTAAATCAATAGGAGTATAGACTACTTTTTATTTATATAGAAAATTTTGTTTATATAGATAAAGAAAATTTTAAATTAAAGTACTATACCAGCTATGAAATATTTTTATATTGGCTTTAGTGGTAGACCAGCATATATCCCGCCTGATGGTAAATGTAACTGCTGCTCATGGACTTCAGCCAAACTTTATTTTAATAAAAACATCAGAGTAAACAATATAGGAATTATTATCTTCATCCTGATCTTATTCCTATTACTTGGGGACAAAGCAATATGTACTCTTCTACCATCCTATATATTGCAAGTTTTATGATCAGCCACCTGCCTGACATGAGAATATAGTTGTTGTCCAGACAACACCAGATTTAGTTGGCTCAAGTCGATATAAAAGGTTTTGTTTTACTCTTACTCGTCTTTTACGATACGCAAAAGCACTACCAAGAGTTGGTGGTATTTGCAGCTGCCACCTCACAACATTAGCATAGGACCTACATGGAAAGAAAAATATACCGTATATCGAATATTAATTTAATAATTAAATGTATAAAAAGTTTCGTTTGATATAATTGGTAGCTAAAAAATATAAAGTGGGGCGTTGTAGACCGGACGCGTAAACCTGCCAATTTGCTAGAGTCAGTAGCCGCCACATTTGAACAGTCACAAAGATAAAACGAGTCGCAAGTGAGAGTGTACTGAGGCACTTAAAACTGTCATGTTTCAGCATCAAAGACTGTGTAATGTATTTTATCGAATTGACTTGTGAAAATATTAGTTATTTCTTGTAAATCTCAATCAAGCTTACTGCTGTATAGCATGTTAAATAAATAAAGTATTGTAAAGAACCAAACTAAATAATTACTGGTCCGGGTTTTTGTGTATATTTTGTATTATATTATATAATTTGTTATTATATATTTCGTTGAGTATGCGAACTTATTCGTATGGTGACGGACTAAGAATACAATGACTACCACACTCATTATTCTCTTGGTTACCGTAAAAATGATTAAAGGGATTTAAACAGGTAATATCACAGAAGAGGGAAAATTCGAAATAAAACCTGTTCAAAGTCAACAAGTATAACCAAGTACAACAATCAGTCTAGTAACAAAAAAATCGGGGTACTAAATATATATATGTATATACTTTTATATATATACCTTTGTTTGTTTTGTAAATATTTATTATATAGGTTATACACCAGACTAATCTGAATGGTTTATTGAGACTTCCTCAATTGTTAAATTGGCCGGTCACCCATATAAACATGATCTTAGCTGGTGATTCAATACTTGCCATCGCGTTCCATCCAAATCTAAAATCTAGAGCAGTAGGTATATGTTCTACTAGCTTCTACCCGCGGCTTCACACGTATAAAGAGTGATTTTTCTTATATAACATTTTAGAACTAAATTACTCTAAGGGATTACATTATCGGGACAAAAATTATCCTATGTGTTAATTCAGGAAATGGTCTATACGTATACCAATTTTCATCCAAATCTGTTCACTGGTTTATTCGTGATTGAGTAACAAACATCCAAACATGTTTACAAATTTTCGTATTTATAATATTAGTAGGAATAGTAGTATATAAGAAATTATCTATATACTTAAGGTTTATTATACTCCATTTATTAATATTAAATACAGGCTTTATTTAGAATTTTATTATTTAATTTATTTTTTAGGATACGAGCAACTTTTTTTTGAAATTTCACTAAAATCCATTCAGTCATTTTTGTATAAAAAAAACAAACAAACGTAGGTTCACACACTCAAATATTTAAACTTATTATAATATCGGAAAAATAATAAAATTGATTTTATTTATTATAATACCAACAAACGTTGTATTCAAAACGTGCTATTCAGAAATGCAATTAATTGAATATTACGTGGATATAATTATTTATTCCATATTTACCCCATATCTTACCTGTGGATTATCGTAAGAGACGACTAAGGGATATAAAACGCATATAACATCTATGCGAGAGGAGGAAAACTCGAAACAAAACCCTATAACAATACGTCTGACCAGCGCGGTATAGTATGTTAATTTCCCTCCCATTACGGAGGAGGCCCGAGCCCAACAATGGGACGTTTATGGGCTGTGATGATGACGATGATGATGAATTATTTCCTTTTTTCTTAGAAACCACTGTTGAGTACGATATATGTAATATTGTATCTGCTATAAAAATATTATATATGGACAATTACTTAAATAATCATCTCAGCTCATATATGTCCCGTCCCGCTGTTGGTCTCAAGCCTCCTCCATAATGGAAGGGTAATTGACCTACTATACCACGCTGGTCAGATGTGTTGGTATAGAATAGTCTTTTGCAGAGATTTTATATGCGTTTTATATCTTTTTGTCGTCTCTTACGAGCACCTACGGGTAAGATAGGGGGTGGTGAATTGTATTCTTATTCCGTTACCACACGGAATAATAAAATGACAGAAGATATGATTAAATTAGCAATCTAATGTTTTCTGATATTTACGCGAGCATAACACATTTTAAATAAAACTATTATTGCTGATTTATCGCGTAGGAGTGTCCTCCCATCTTCCCATAATCATGAAACCTTTTTTTTTTTGGGGGTGGGTTGCGGTCTGCACACACGTCGCACTACTCCGTCCGGGGCGACAGAGTGGCGTACGCACGCATACCCGTAACCCACCCGTGACACTCGCCTTCATCGTTGAACCAGCCACCGGAGCAGCGTGAACTTGTCGTCAGTGCCATAATCATGAACCCTGTAAAATATTCCAAACGTCGGCAAATTAAAAAATCATAAACAATGAAATTTGTAATATAGTTTTATTTCAAATTAATTACTCTCTATTAGAAATAAATACTCTGTAATTATCATTTTGTCCTTATAATCTCTATTATTGCCAAGTTGTACATTTAGAATTCACATTTGACTGTTATTTGTTCGTTAATATTTAACCGCATTTAAAATTATGCGTGATTTTAAAACGTCACATCTAGCTTCCGCGTGTTGATAGAGTAGGAATATAATTCATTTACCTCTGTTTCCTCTCCTGAAGGTATCGTTAATGACAGCTAAGTGCTATCACTAACATTACTTTAAAAAAGAAATAATTAAAATTTAACTAAGCCAATCCGTCTGGTAGGCATGTGCAATGTCGCCGACGATACACTCGTCACAGCCCGGGGTGGGACGCTGGAGGAGGCGGCACGCCTGGCAACTCTTGGCACCGAGGAGATTGTCAGGCGGATCGAGGCGCTGGGGCTAAGGCTGGCCCTGGATAAGACGGAGGCCTTATTATTTCATGGGCCCCGCACCAGTCCACCCACCGACGCCTCGATCACCGTCAATTCGGTTCCCATCAGCATCCGGGCCCATATGAGGTACCTGGGCCTGGTGCTCGACGGGCGATGGTGGTTCTGGGAGCATTTCCGTCGGCTTCCTCCACGGCTTGTCGGCGCGGCGTCCGCCCTATCCTGGCTTATGCCGAATGTGGGTGGACCCAGCGCTACGTGCCGACTGCTGTACGCGGGGGTGGTCCGGTCGATGGCCCTGTACGGCGCACCCGTGTGGGCGGGGTCCCTTACCATCCGACTTAGGGCTCTGCTGTGGCGGCCACAGCGGGCCATGGCGGTCAGGGCCATACGCGGGTACCGCACGGTGGCGACGGAGGCAGCATGCCTGTTGGCTGGAACACCCCCGTGGGACTTGGAGGCGGAGATGCTCGCAGGACTGTACCGGCGGGTGTCAGTGACGCGGGCAGGGGGCGGCACCGTCTCGCTTAGTGAGATGGCCGCCTGGCGGGGCGACGCCCGCCGTGACGTTATTGCCCGTTGGGTACTCCGGCTGGAAAGGCCTCGGTTCGGTGTTCGGACCATTGAGGCCTTCCGGCCGGTGCTGATGGAGTGGTTGGGTCGACAGCACGGGGTCCTTTCCTTTCGATTGGTGCAGGTCTTGACGGGGCATGGTTGCTTCGGCAAGTACCTGTACACGGTCGTGAAGAGGGAGAGGCCACCGTCCTGCCACCACTGCGATTGCGACGAGGACACGGCGCAGCACACGCTCGAGGTCTGTGTGGCCTGGGCAGAGCAGCGCCGTGAACTCGTCACGATCATCGGTGCCGACCTGGCGCTGCCGACCATCGCTAAGGCGATGCTCGACAGCGTCAGGAACTGGGACGCGGTCGCCGCCTTTTGCGAGACAGTTGTCTCGCGGAAGGAGGCGGCGGGGCGACTCCGAGAGGAAATCCTCTTCAGTGAGACGCTCCGCCGCCGGCGCTTGGGGCGGCGTAGGCGCGAGTATCTGCGCCTAATGCCGCCCTAGCCGAGGCCACGGGTGACTGGACCGGGGAATAGTCCTTCACCCGCAGAGAGGCTGACCGCGTGAGTGCGACGCTCCGGCAGTTAGCTGGGGCGTCGACGGGGGATGGTACCCGAAAGGGTAACCCGCCGGGCTGGTCACGGAAGGCAAGGAAGCGGTACCAGTGGCCGGCCCAATGGCGATGGGGAGGGAATAAGGTGGGTTATGGGGTCACGCGTTCCCCTTCCGTCGCCCCGTATGGTGCGGGCGACGTGTGACCGGGCCATAGCCTACCAAAAAAAAAAAAAGGCATGTGCAATGTACAACATCATCATTAGGCTAAGATTTCTCCCGCTGTGTAAGGGACTAATATCCAATAAACCTTTATAGTATCAAGGCAATGAAAATAAACCTTTATACTATCAAGGAATCATCTGACATGTGCAACATTTTTTTTGGGTAGACTATGGTATGGTTGCACCTGACATTTCCGTCGGGGGCCACAGAAGCGACGGTGTGCGACTCCATAGTCTGCCGTACACGTATCTCTCCGCTATGTGGGCGGGCCGCCGGCACACGGTTCTGGTCTCCAGTCCATCTACCGTCAATTTGTGTCCTCAAGGCATATTATAAGTTTAGGTCATGCTTTGGAATATATGTTAATTAATGAGTTTTTATAGTCACAGTTTTATATTATAGTTTCTTACTCACGTGTATTTATTTAAAGAGGATAATAATATAACGAAAAGTTTATTAAAGACGCCATATAGGCCTAGATAAATGGATAAATTATGACGCGTAATTTATCTAAGCATGTAGGTCATAAATCCGTTAGTTTTATTTTCATTATGATTTTATAAATATAATGGTTATAGTACATTACTGTAGCGGTCAGCAAAAAAGGATGATGACTGATGGACGAACGTGTAAATGTAGGCCGAGACGAAGCCGCGGCACACATACGTAAGTCCATCAATTCCTAGTTGTGGCCAAGGCTTGTATAGTATTTTTCTCAAATAATGCGCGGCAATTAAAACTAATTACTACGTATAAGTAGAACTTTTTATTTGAAAATACAATTACTTTAAAATCAATGACGAACAACGAACAACATTTTTCACGCGCCAAAGGGTTTCAATTTAAATTTTCAAGCATGTTTGAGAAAATGTTATGTGTCTCTACATCCTTCATCCTTGAAAAAAATAAGAAAAATAAATAAGAAAAAAACGAGTTATAATGGAACCAAACAGAAAAGTTCATAGTTTATTTAATACGTACTCTTATATAGATTGTAATCTCTCATTTACTTGTAATGACTGAAACACAGTGTTCAAACAAGTTTGGACAATGTTGTTTAAAGCTGATTGAAGAAAGACAGATAAAATGTGCTCATAGTTATTGAGTGAGTATTGCTACAAGTGAACATAAACATTACTGCGAAAAATGTATGTGTTTATTATTGAATAAAATATTTACTTTTATTAAAATATAAGTTTTTCATAGAGTTGATAATGAATTTATTTCTTTTTATTTGTAGTATTTATTTACTTTTTATAGACGAAATTATATAATTATACCAATACAAATATCAGTCATAAGATTTTAGTCGTGCAATAGGTCGCATGCCTAATGCCGTGGAATGCAGTTGCAATATTATAAAGTGAGTAGTTATACAATTATTAAGTAAGGATGTAGAATAAGTTATACAATTTTTAAGTAGGGATTTAGAATAAGTTAGACAATTTTTCAGTAGGGATGTAGAATAAAAATACAAGTCAACATACTCTTTGTTGTCTTTGGCTATCGTAAAAGCTCGGTAATACGCCGAGGATATGATATGCAGATAGCATGGGTGCAAGAGATAGATAACACGAAATAAAATTCAATGCTAACTTGTTTGATGACTCTGACACAATAGGTCGATTTTCTCCCCTTATAAAAGAGGCTCGATTTTTGCTGTGTTGCTCGATTGCAACACTGGGATGTAATGACCTACGATAATGAAATTTCATCTACTGCTTCTTCTTGAAAACCCTTGCATACTCAATTGTCCGGCATGAGTATTCTCTATAGTAAGGAGAAAATTGGGTAGGGAGCAAATCTGTCCCTTCCCTCCAAAGTGTTTGAGGGGAGTAATGGCTGGTCTAGCAGTTATCTCTTGTCAGTTGCCTCTTGTGGGATCTGTTGCAGACATAATATTTTTAGCGCGAGAATTATAATTTCTAGCACGTTGATTGCAATTTTATATAAAAGAAGTGAGTAAAAAAAAATATCGCTACAACTGCTAAAACTGAGTTTCTTGCAGATTTTCTTAGTGCGGTCGCATTCCGATCCGTTGGTAATTATTTGCCTTAGTTTATGGTGAAAAATAAAAATTAACAATATATTCATATTATCCCCGCTATGTTTATGCCTTATAAAAGATTTGGTATTGAATTTGAACTGGTCAATCAAGTTAGCAGTGTTGGTAAACACCAAAAAAAATAAACATTTTCAGTCTTGTTTCTCCTTCAGGGATGTTATCTACTTACCCCCGATGAGCATACATCGGTGTGTGTGTGGGGTTGCCGTGCCGGTGCGGGCCCAGATGAAATATCTGGGTCTACACCTTGATTCTGGATAGAAATTCGGGCCACACTTTGCCCAGCTCGTCCCGAGGCTCGTCAAGGCAGCCGCGGCGTTAGGCTGGCTCCTGCCAAATACTGGGAGTCCCGGGTCGTCCTGCCGGCGATTATACGCTGGAGTCGTGCGATCCATGGCACTGTATGGAGCCCCTATTTGGGCGGAGTCCCTCATCGCCCGCAACAGAGCCCTTTTGCGAAGACCGCAGAGGGTCATGGCGGTGAGGGCTATTAGGGGCTACCGTACGGTGTCCTGGACCGCGGTGATGCTGTTGGCGGGCGACTCACCTTGGCCGTTAGTGGCTGAAGCTCTGGTGGAGGCCTACCGAATTCGCGTTGCAGCGCGGACCGCCGGCGAGCAAGTCTCCGTTAGGAGACTGGGCAGAGCATTGGAAGTGGCCCGAAGGGAAGTCATCCGGTGGTGGAGAGATGAACTGGAGTCCCCCGTAGCAGGGCGGGGTACTGTAGAGGCGGTTGCGCCACATCTCCGCCGTTGGATCAAGAGAAGGCACGGCAGCCTAAGCTTCAAGGTGGTGCAGGTGCTTACCGGACACGGTGTCTTCGGTAAGTACTTGCACAGAATTGGGAGAGAAGAGGCCCCTGGGTGCCATGAATGTGGCGCGCCAGTAGACGATGCGCGCCACACGTTGGAGGTATGCCCCACCTGGGGGCCCCAGCGCCACGTCTTGTCGGTGGTTGTTGTAGGGGACCTGTCGCTGTCAAACATCATCTCAAAGATGCTCGACAGTGACGGGTGCTGGTTGTCGATGGCCTCCGTTTGTGAGGAGGTCATTTCTACAAAGGAGGCCGCGGAGCGACAACGCGAGGCAATTGCGTCCGCAGACTCCCTCCGCCGGCGGCGGCCAGGGAGGAGGAGGCGCCGATATGCGCAACTCCTCCCACTGCCATGAATGACGACAGGGCGTGGTCCGACGTAAGCGTTGGGATGCCGGCGATCGAATGTCAGTAGACGATCTCTCGGCACCCCGTAAAAGCGCGGAAGGGGCCGCTGTGGTTTTAGTGGGTATTCCGGTCGGGTTTAGCTAGCCGGCGAGTCCCACACTCCCCCCTTGTCTGTCACCGGCGAGGGCCAGCGCGTAAAGGCGTTTCCACGGCGTGAACAAAAAAAAAAGGGATGTTATCTACTTATGTCTAATAGTCTATTTAATATTCATGAAAAAGTAAGAAAGAATATGGGCAGTAAAGTAAACGTGACAATTGTTTTATTATCCACATTAATATTTTATTAGTTCATTATTAAACCGTAACTTTAGTCAAGTCATTTTCACATACTGTTTACTAAAAGCAATAGTAATCATAGTGGAATGTAAGTAATTAATAAACTAGTAACATGTCTAGCACACGAGTGAAGTCGTATGGGTGTCGCGTGACCTATGTTTATTAAACATCAGCAATCTTAACCCTTTGAGTGCATGTTAACTTAATCGATAGAGTACATGGCTGTATAGGATTTTCTAAAAGTTATTCTGAAAAAAAAAAATAGATGGACAAGTAGAAGATTTGGATTGTATCTTAGTAGATACAATCCAAATCTTTTACTTGTCCATTGACTAGTGTCAGCAATTATCCTAATGATGTCAGATAAAACTAATATGTCTTTTGAAGGCAGGGAGCTGATAGAAATGTACAGCCTTTTGGAAAAAAAAATAATGCATTAAAATCTGAAGTATATCTGAGCTTCCTATACGTCTGAAAGGATTTGATGATTTTTTTTTGTGTAAACATTGGTGAATTCAAAATTGGAACGGTTAGGTGTCACTGCGATCGATTTCTCAGAATTCTATTTTTTAGTTTTGTTCAAAACAGCATCTCTGTTGAATCAGCTAACTCATATATGTTTTTTTATTTTTTATGTAATTATTTTTTTTTACTTATTAAAAGCAATATTTTTTGTATTAATCAATAATTATATATTGCTGTTCATTAGTGTCGCTAAAATAATGACTTGACTAATATGAATATAATATATTTTGTTTACTTTAAAATAGGAAGAATCGTTAAAAAAAAATCATAGTTAAAAAATCTTAAAGAACAGCTATAATTGAAAAAGATCATGCTAGTATTTTTGTAGTCACCACATCGCTTTTACTTTATTGATACATACATACATACATACTCATATAATCACGCCATATCCCTTGCAGGGTAGGCAGAGATAACGAAGTGCCAGAAAACTCTATCCTTGCATACTTCACTCGCTTCTTCAACATTCATAATTCTCTTCATACACGCTCGCCGGTTTCGGAGACTCTTGACTCCATCTTCCTTTAGTACGTGACCAATCTCGTCTAGGTTGGTTAGTGTTGGTCTCCTCCGGTACCTACATCCTTCCACTTTCGCATTGTATATCTTCTTAACCAGACGTTCGTTCGCCATTCTTTCCACACGTCCGAACCATCGGAGCATTATTGATAATAATAAAATAGAGTTATAAAGTGGATTGGCTAGCGTAATCAACTTTATCCTATAAAATAGATTACGCTAGCCAAAATTGTAGTGATATAAATTGTAGGTGAGATGTGTCATCAAATAAAAAGAGGTAAGAATGCCCTTCGGTGATGAATCCACCTGTCTTACCATTCGGTTAGGAATTCATCGTAGGCAACGATAGCAGCGCAAATAATCTAGCGTTATAAAAGTCGCACGGTAGAAGAAAACTAGTGTTTATATTGTACCTGATACTTACGCTCGCCTTTGAATCTAAAAATAATCTGAAGTACATCCATAAGGATGAAAGACACGTAAAAAATATTTAAAATCGATTGCGTTGATGTTGTAACTCATTGAAATAACCGCGTTGACAATTGATTCGCCTGGTATGAAGCCGACAACAAACCAAGGAAAAATAAGATACTCTAAAAGTTTAACTAGTGTTGTATATAGAGGTGTATACGAGTAGATATAAATTTCCATGTGATGACGGAGTAAGAATACAATTCACTACCACCTATCATACTCGTGGGTAATCGCAAGAGACGGCTAAGGGATAAAAAAGCATATAACATCTATGAAAGACTAAGAGATATAAAAAGCAATAGAATAAAAACTCGAAACAAAATCGTATGCCGGCATGTGTAACCAGCGTAGTATCAATTAATTTCCCTGCCATTATGGAGGAGGCTTGAGCCTAAACGTGGAACATATATGAGCTGAGATGGTATATAATTGTCGATCTAACTTCAGTTCGTCCGGAGGTGTATTAGCGTCTTTGGGAATCATACGTATAAATGTAAGTCGGTATTAAAAACTATTAATATAGAATCGCCAGATATTCGATTTGCTTCATAGATAATTTGAATAGAAATTTTGTCAACACTTTGTTGGGGGCGAGGGCTTAAATGATATTCATAAATTCAATAAGAGACAGGTGATCAGATAGGAGAAGTGTTTCAGCTCACCCTCACTCTCTTTCGATATATCATAGTCTGAAATTAACATCCCTACTACCTACTAATATATAAACGTGAATGTAAGTTTGTTTGTTACGCTTTCACGCTAAAACTACTCAACCGATCATCATGAAACATTGCACACATATTCTTGGAGATATTAAAAGTAACATAGGATACTTTTTATTAAAAAAAAATCAAAATTTTTATATGAAAAATAAAAAATTGTTTGTCAAAAAATCTCAAAATCCAGCTTCTTCAACGCCATCTAGCAGTCCAGTAATGAAGTTCCAACCCTGAGTATTGTAATACCGTTGCACTGTATTACCGATGGTCAAAAATAAAAATAGGGGATCAAAAACTTTAGGAAAGTAACCTTTTACGCGAGCGAAGCCGCGGGCAGAAGCTAGTAATTAATAAAATATTCGTGGTTTCATGTTCATTTTTTTCATTATCACATTCTTATATATATTCTTTAATATTTTATTGCTTGTGATATGTTGATAGACGATTCACTTTCAACTCATAATACATGGATACTTTTTAATTAATCTCAGTGTTATCTGTGTGGTGACGGAGTAAGAATACAATTCACCACCCGTCTTACCCGTGGGTGATCGTAAGAGACGACTAAGGGATACAAAACGCATATAACATCTATGCAAGAGATGGAAAACTCGAAACGAAATCCTATACTAACACGTCTGACCAGAGTGGTATAGTAGGTCAATTTGAGCCCAACAGTGGAACATAAATGAGCTGAGATGATGATGATGAAACCTTATGACATTTATATTACCTACCTTAAGTATAAACTAAAATTTACGACTTGTTGAAAATGGCATAACAGGATATTTTGCAGCCACAATCACTCATGCCAACAATAAGAAGAGATTATGAGCTATAAATTTAAAAATATGACGTGAAAGTTTTATGCAAAGTAAAGAAAGTAATTCAGTATTTGTGAATCTAACTGATTAGCTTTCAGTAATTTTATTTCAGCATCGTAAGATTTTCATATCAAAGAACTCATGTCCGGTTCAGTCCAATCTTAGTTTAGTAATCAGAAGACCGATTTATCGTTTATATGAGTATCATCACTACAAAAGTACAAACACGAATAATATGTTATTTTTAGTTATGAACAGGATTGTAAAAGTTAGCACATACAATCATCATCTCAGTTCATATATGTCCCACTGTGGGGCTCGATCTTCTTCCATAATGGGCGAGAAATTGACCTATTCTACCAAGCTGGTCACACGTTAGTATAGAGTTTCCTTTCGAGCTTTTCTTCTCTATACTATACATATATGCATGTTATATGCCTTTGTTGTCTCTTACGATCACCCACGGGGAAGATAGGGCGTGATGAATTGTGTATATATATATATATATATATATATATATATATATATATATATATATATATATATAATATATATATATATATACAATTCATCACCCCCATGGTTAACATGGTATGGACATGTGATGAGACGGGATGAAAGAAATGTTGTGAGGAAAGTTTTAAATATGAATGTTGAAGGCTTTAGGGGTAAAGGAAGACCAAAGAAAAGATGGATGGACTGCGTGAGGTATGACATGGATAGACAGGGAGTGACTGCAGAGATGACGTCTGATAGGACTGTATGGAGGAAGATGACATATTGCGTCGACCTCAAGTAATTGGAATAAGAGCAAGATGATGATGATGATATATATATATATATATATATATATATATATATATATATATATATATATATATATATATATATATATATATATATATAATATATATTTACTCCGTCACCACACGGCAAATATAAAAATAGAAGAAAATAATAATTCTACTTTCTAAGAAAACGTGTACAAAAGGGTTAACAAACGTGATGCCAGTGAGACTGAAACGCGTGTTAGCTTCATACTTTTAACTGTGTTTTGTTTCAATATGCTATTAAATGTTTATACTTTTGGGTCCTCTATTTCGGTTGAAGCAAATTGTTTGATCTTAAAATGTAAACAAACTTGGTCGTTATCGATACATCATAATGAACGGGATGTTATGACGACGCGTAATGGTTTAACAGTTTTAAACATTGTAATTTCAAGAATTATAATTATTATTTGAAAGTAATTTTATAATTCATACATAATAATATTCAATAAATGAACTTTGTAAATACTTGGAGCACTTAAGCACGTGCATTATTTTTTTTTGTTTCAGAATAATATATAGCGATAAAAAAACAAGTAATAGAGAAAATAAAAATAATTACAATAAATATATATTTGACAAGTTTAAAATTGTGCTAATGAATTTTATTTCTCTTTATTATATCTTTTTTATATATCCAATCTCTTTAAAGAAAACCTTCAGCAAAGTAGTAAATAGACTGAAATAAGAGGATGTTACTTATATTAATAAACGTTACCATTACAAAAGGTATCCTAATGAAAGACAACTTGTTTCTTTTAGTAGTATAGCGTATTAAATAAAGATTTATTAAAAAAAAAGAAATATCAAAAATCTTGCATAATTTGATCTCTTTATTGATGCGAGTAGAATATATCAATTACACAAGTTAAATCAAGCGATAGGAGGAAACATTTGTAAGAATGATTAGGGTATAATTTGATTGATGACCATTAATAATATTACTACCACTACACAACAATTACGGTATGGGTACACGGTACGGTTACACGGTATTTACTCTGGATTATCCTTACTAATATTATAAATGCGAAAGTAACTCTGTCTGTCTGTCTGTCGCTCTTTCACGCCAAAACTACTGAACCGATCTAAATGAAATTTGGTACACAGATGTTCTAGAGCCTGACAAAGGACATAGGCTACTTATTAATGCAAAAAAAGGGTTGTAAAGGGGGATGAAAAGTTGTGAGGAAGTATTTTCATTTTTAAAGCCAGAAACTTGAAACTTATTTTTAGGCTATTGATTAGATATAAATAAATATGACAATAAAATTTTGTAAAAAATTTACCCTTAAGGGGTGAAATAAAAATAAAAATAGGGGATGAAAAACTCTAGGAAGTCAGCTTTTACGCGGGTGAAACCGCGGGCAGATGCTAGTATTGTATAAATAAGACGGAGCAATTATTTAATTACTTATTCTCCTTACTCCTCTTGGAGTATTCGCATAAAAACGTCTAAGGGATTTTAGCAGCTAATATCAACATAAGTAAAAGGAAGGCTGTACTGCTGCTTCTTTTTTTTTATTGCTTATGGTGGCAAACGAGCATGCAGCACAACTGATATTAAGTGTCACTGCCGCCCATGGACCTTTGCTATAATCATGGGTATAGCTAGGCCGCTGCCTACCATTACAATCTCCAAACCCACCCAGTTGGGCTTCCGGCTTTCTCGCTCACCAAACGAAGCGCAATAGCACATCGCTTTTACTCAGACGTCGATCTTCTGCGAGAGTGTGGTACTTCCTCGGATGGACCGGCCCGCGGCTGTAGACAGAGAACTGTCAACAGCGTGGTCCTGTCATTAATAACTGCGTTTCACGTATGCGCTTCAGGTATGTACTCATACATGTGTACTCAAACATATCTATTGCTTTATTAGTCAATTTTAGCTTCATACCGATTTGCATTTTTCCTACGCCGCCTATTTTTCTTATCTAATTATATTTGTTGCGAGCCTAAGACAATTAAAGTGTTTCCTGGGGCTTCCTGAGGGTAAAAGCTCGGTAGCTTTTATGGAAATCTTTGCAGATCCTAGATTATATGAGTTGCAGTGGTGGGCATGTGTGGTGGGATTAGTCCAAATACAATAAAAAAAAAACAGCGAAGGAAAACCTGATAGAAAATCTTATGGGAACACGTCTGGCAAGGGTAGAATAGTAGCTACTTTTTTTTTCATTGTGGTGAAGGCCTGTGCCCCTAAATGTGATAGATATAGTGTGAAGAATTATTATTTATAACTTTAAACGTTCGAATAAATCCTACCCTGTAATAAAATAGGTCGACGCTAACTCGACATAACGCTGCATTTTGTTTAAAGAAAATAATCTTAATAAATAATAAACTTTTTATTGCAATAGAAATGTAGTAGACATTTCAAGTATGGTCGGCCGTTGCGTACGACTAAGTCAGGCACGTGACAAACATTCACGTGATCCCTTCAAATGCACTTCAGAATACACTTTAATCTAACTTGTTTGATTGAACACAAGTGGTTCATGAATGTTTAAGTTTCAAACATCAAGCATCTATTACATTATATGGATTTATTTATTAAATACATGTAATCTATACATATAATAAAAATATTAGCGTAGTTTTATGTCACTTAGATAGTATAAATGAAGAGCGTTGAGTTAAATTTGTTTATTAAAGGATTAGCGATCCTTTTTGTGATTATCGCGTTACGGTTCGTTAGACATGAGAGCGTAATATATTAACAAGTGAAGTGGGTCGTGACCCGAGGGACCTAATGTACCTGTTGCTGTATAATTTGACTTCATAATTAATGGAAATATGGACGCTTTGCGGACATCATGTGAACATTTTGTTATACACTTAATGTCACAGAGTAGATCAAAGCTAGGTGTAATAAAATTTGATTCGATTGCTAGATAATCTTTATAATGGTAATTAACAAATTACCTCATTTCGAGGAAACTATGTAGGTTTGCTTACTAATTATACTGTGTCTTGAATGACATCTATTAACAAGCTTTTTTTCTAATTATACTTTTATTTCGGACTGTCTTCAGAACCCATTTTGATTCCTATTTCCGATTATAGAACTGTTCATTGAGACGAATTTCTTGGAGTTGGTTGGTACTACCAGTGGATTGCTCTATGGGACACCTTCCCTTATCAAAGAAGAAAACAACCTGCCTCACGGCATAAATCCAGGCTTCACAAATATACAACAGATCGCCACAAACTACACTCAGACTGAGGAATTATTTTAGATCGCCCAAATAGTTATGCCTGTGAATCAAACCTATACTTGAGATGGAAGATTGATAGTTAAAGGTCTGCGATATCTTTGCAGTATTGTATTAAAAAAATCTATGTACGAGTAAGTAAAATCTATATAAGTAAAAAATACCTATGTAATATTTTATTAAAAGACAACATACTAAGGAAATAATCCTTAATTTGCGTGGGACTTATACCTAATTAACGGATACAAAATACTGGATGTATTTTCGTTCTTAGACTCAGAACAATAATTTGTGTATTCCATAATGTATTATCCTGCGTGGGATTCGGACCTAGAACACTTGGCACGGTGGGTCGATCTTAATTATTACATCATCTGTGCAGTCAAAATATTAATGATATCTTGAATGCTTAATACTTTAACCCTTTACTTTAGGCTCTACTTTAGAATAAACGATAACTACCAATAATACTATTTATTTAATTATAAGTAGTAACTTATATACAATACTTATATACACTACGGAAATTAAACACATTGACAAACACGTGGTAAATGCTGATAGTATTGTAAGAGCGGGCAATGATCGCAACAGCTGTTGGTTCGTAGTTGGAGTGCATTACAACATGGTGACGTGTTCTGTTTCCAATCAGGTACCTACTTATCCCACATGATGCATCTGCATGTGAGGTCCTTAGCACTAAGTAAATATATTATTTACCTACATTCTAAATAGCGAGTAGTCCATATATGATGATAAAAAGCTTTTATCATATAAAAGGCAAGGCACAAAAATTAAAGGGATGAATGAATAATAAGTCTACATTTTATTACCAAATTTTGAATATTCTACAGATTTTAATTTTTATCTTTTTCTTTTTCCATTATTGCCACGCAATATAAATTCCGTGTGGTGACGGAGTAAGAATACTATTCACCACCCCATATCTTACCCGTGGGTGATCATACGAGACGACTAAGGGATATAAAACGCATATAACATCTATGCGAGAGAAGTAAAACTCGAAACAAAACCCTATACCAACACGTCTGACCAGCGTGGTATAGTAGGTTAATTTCCCTTCCATTACGGAGGAGGCCCGAGCCCGACAGTGGGACATTTATGGGCTGTGATGATGATGATGATGATGATATATTTTCAGCATAAGTCCACTTAGCATGGGAACAGGAATTAGTCTAATGATTAGTGAAATATATACATTGGCTATATGATTGGCATATTACGTAGAGTTTTTCTTGACTTGCAGTGACAATATTTGCATACGATTAATTACGTCTCTTACAAGTTCATTGGGAAGGAAAGGAAGTAGAAGAAGTATATAATATTATTGATTCACTCAACAGCTGCTGTTAAATCCTACTAATCCCACTAATATTATAAATATGAAGGTTTGTCAAGATTTTTGGCCTTATTTGTTACTCAATCACGCTTAAACCTTTAAAGAGATTTGGATGAAAATTGTCACATAGACTATTTCCTGAATTAACACATTGCATACTTTTAATCCATGATAAAAATCCAATATGTTCCCTTGGGATAATAATAGTTTAACTTTGAAAGTTATTTTTTATGCAGGCGAAGCCGCGGGCGGAAGTTAAGTACAATATAAAACAATATAGGATTTTTTGAAAAAGATCATAGCGCCACATACCACATTATTCACCTGCTCTTATCGCAATTACTTAGGGTCGACGCAATATGTATTCTGCTTGCATCGTACATATTACAAAAGTTATTGGCAATACTTTTATGACCGGCTGCCTGCCTGACGTCAACCCTCCTTGGGAATATGATTGTTGACCTAACGGCATCAGGTGAAATTGTCCTAGGTTGATATGAAGCTTTTAGTCGTCTTTTACGACATCCACGAGCAAAGTAAGGGTTGGTAGTATTCTTAGCTGCTACCACACAGCAGTAGGCACGTAGCGCCACATATCTAATTTATTTAATCTACATTATTGGATTTACTTGAACAGACAAGAATTATATACATAAACATTTATTTTTAATGTAAATGCGGCATTAGATGAGTTAAAATGTCATAAAATTAATATTTTCTTATTAAAGTATAATTTAAATTTAAATTCATGTTGATTTATGCAAACAGAGAAACTTATACTATTAAAACGTGTGAATCAATCATGATAGTGGTATAATGAAACAATGTTAGCATAACATTATACAAATATGAAAGCAACGTTCAATTTTAAGGCATTGTTATTTTAACGAACAGATAAATTCTAATGAGTAAAGTAACACGGAAGCATCCTTAGAACATATTGGCATATTACTCTTCGACATAATATTTATACACAATTATGTTTAGTTGCTTGTATAATAATAATAATATCATCATCATCATCACAGCCCATAAATGTCCCACTGTTGGGCTCGGGCCTCCTCCGTAATGGGAGGGAAATTAACTTACTATACCACGCTGGTCAGTCGTGTTGGTATAGGGTTTTGTTCCGAGTTTTCCTTCTCTCGCATAGATGTTATTTGCGTTTTATATCCCTTAGTCGTCTCGTACGATCACCCACGGGTAAGATATGGGGTGGTGCATAGTATTGTTACTCCGTCACCACACGGATATATACTGAAATAATAATATACTGAAATAAAATTACTTGGGACTACTTATGGATTTTATTTCGCGTTTTAATTTTCGTATGGATTTCATTTTGCGTTTTAATTTTGTTTTTAACTAACTAAGAAGATAATAGATGCTGAAAGTATTTTAAACTTAGGAGTAGTTGCATATAGGTATATAGCATTTGCATTAATGTTAGAAACCGTTATAATTATAAAGTTAGAATAGTTATTTTCTATGTTTGCTTTTTTTAACTGGCTAATCTCAGTAATTATCAATCGGGCCTAATATATTCTAAACACTTTTCTGAAATGAAATGTAAATTTTATTCAACAATCCTATGTGTATCAATGTTCATTTTTTTGTTATAACCTACCCATGGAATGTACACAATGCTATAATTGCTATATTTCACAGATTAGGAGTTGCAGTTAGCTTAACAAGGTACTCAGTAAAGCGCTGTTGCTCACTCCCCTGGTACTCGCTTAGTTGATTTTTACAATTACCCAGAGGAATTAACTGGTTATAATACATTTGACTATACAAACGGAATATTGGTTGAGATGTTATGAATTTGTTGTTCCGTGTCTGGGTGTAATTTGTGTCCGTTAAATGTATGTTTGAAAATTAAAAGGAAAAGGATTATTTTTTAGTACCGAGTATTGTATTAAAAATACCTTTAATCTGTCATATGAAGTGTGTTTTTTGTGATTTATCATCATCATCATTATGACTTCTAATATTTACGCGAGTATTACACATTGGCCTCCCGTGACCATGATCACTGAAAAGTGTTCGAAACGTTGGGAAATTAAAAATCAAATATAAACGTGATAGAATCCGTAAAAGTAGTTTTATTTCAAATCATCATCATTCTAGCTTATATGTAAGTGTACCACCTCCAGCCTCCAACAAAATAGGAGTAAAATTGGCCAAATATACCACGTTGATCAGACAGGTTGGTATAGAATTTTATTTCAAGTTTGTGTTTTTTGCATAAATGTTACATACATAATTAAATTCTTTAGTCATTTTTTATAACTCCCCAGTAGGTTAGTGGTTGTTGAATTGTATTCATACTCCATCACCACATGGAAACATAAGATTTATGATTCAACATATACATAGTCTTTATTAGAAAGAATTCTAGCGTAATGAATTAGTTATAATCTAGTAAATTAGTTTATGTGAGCGGAACAGCGAGCTCAACTAATAGTCTCAAATATTTGACCAAAGGCAACAGGAAAATGAAGAACACATAATTTGTAAATGCCAATACTAAAACAATATAAACAGACAAAGCAGAACTAAAGCTCATGCACATTTTTTTGTTTTACGATCTCTGTTTCGTTTCTTAAAAAAATATAAACACTATGTTTGATGGTAATTCTCCAACAGGTTTACAAATGAATAGATTAACGTTAACTTTGTTTTAATGTCTGTCAATATACTTAATGTATTTATATATTATTATAATGCGTTTGATTCCCAGACTCACTGACTCATCTAGAGTATTTACCTTTGAGATTGTATCGCGGCCTCTACGTCGCGGTCGGTGCGTCGGCGTGGCGCTGTGAATCAGTAATAGATTGGGGAATACTCGAGGTGGTAAGGTTACTAAAGTTCGTAAACATAAGTTAACAGCTCTGAGCAGATAATAAGTAACTATATCCCTTAGATAAGTTTAAATAACATGTAGTTTGTATAACATATTTATTAAACTCTACACTTTGCCTAAAGTAAGTATTTCAGAAAGCAGAACATATGCTCAGATATAATTTTATTATGTAAAGTTACTGTCTGATCGTAATGTTTTTTTTTGCTGTGGGCTATGGAGTGGCCACGCTGCGCTAAATCAGTCCGGGGTGACAGAAGAGGTGGGGCGTAACCCTATAGACCCACCCTGCAAGCACCTTTCTTCGCCGTGCGAGCGGGCCACCGGTACCCGATCTTTGTCTTCGGTGACCTGCGTCTGATCGTAACCTGCCTGATCGTCTGCGGTATTTACAGGTTACCATGGTTATTTCCCGTGTGATGATGGAGTAAGAATACACTAGACTTACTTTTCCTTTCGCGTTGGTGACATGAAATATGACTAAAAGATGTATGCAGATGATGTTCCTGTAAAACGAGAAAATTGCCAAATAAAACCCCCTATTGAGCCATCTGACTGTGTAGGTTAATGTCCGTCTCACTATGTAGCAGTACGCAGGCGTAGAAATTTCCTGTATATGATTTGTAGAAGAACGAAGTGAAGAGTTCTTTATCGTAAGAGAATATATCGTAAGAGTTCCCATCATTTAAGGCGTAGAATATTTTGAGTAAAATACTTGTATCATGAGATTTTGACTTACACGGTTTTACCCGAGCTCAACTAAAGAAGCCTAGTTTTAAACTAAACTTTTTAAACTTCAAATAAAAATAAATTAAAATAATATACATTTATACACACACACACACACACACACATATATATATATATATATATATATATATATATATATATATATATACTACGACACAAGGATTTATTCTTTAGTGCAAGGTGTCGTTCTTTAAAACAAAAACAACTACGTATTTATTAAATTTACATAACAAACACCTTCAAAGCCAAGTAATTGTTGTATTTCGATATTTATCATACAGCAATTATTACTGGGATTAGAAATCTAGTAATCTACTACGATTAATTAGTAGTTGGTATGTAGCCTGTTCGCAAACTGTGACAAATTGACCTATTATACTGTATGTGTAACTGTATTAGGCTCTCTATATTATATTCTATACCTAAATGTATTGGTCTCATTTCTTAATGGCCTCTAAACTATTTTATATAAGATTTTTTTGTAGAAGTGTTAATACGTATCAATTATCCATAGCAATGTTTTAGGTAAAATTTAATCACCAAACTGGTATATACTAACCTCATTTTTATGATTAATCTGATTGCCTTTGGAGAGAGTACTAGATCTTTAGATTAAAAAACGCTCTTTAAATAAGTATATTATGCTATCTGGTATAATAATTTTAGTTATTCACATCGGCTCAATTATCTTATTTGCTGCTAATGGTTTTACGTTACTGGGAAAGAAATACTGTGAGTTGTGACTCACGATATTCAACCGCAAATCAATGCTTTAAACTTGTTTTATCCAATAGAGATGACTATTTAATATTGCAGTAGGCCTGACTCATGACTTCGCTTCGTGACCGAAGTGAATCGTCTCTGATACGGCTCTTTTACGTATTGTTTCTGTCCACGCAAAATAGAAAGTTTGTGATTGAAAATAATGAGAACTAGATCGGATTATCTATAATATTATGTAATCGTTTACGGTTTTATAATAAATTTACAAATTTCTCTTATTTTATAAGCCTAACACTCGTTGTTTATAGAAACTTTCTTTTGAGTCGGCAAAGCTCGTAATAAGTACAGATATTATTTTTTATTACTGCTGGCAGCAAACGAGCAAGCAGCACACTTGATGGTTGCTGCCCATGAACCTTGGCAGTACCAGTGGTACAGCTAGGTCGCTGCCTATCACTAAAAATCCCAAACTCACCCAGCGAGTTGGGTTGCCGGCTCTCTCACTCACCGAATAAAGCGCAACAGTTCATTGGTCAGACATTGATTTTCTGTGAGAATGTGGTTGGTACTACCCCGGACGGACTGGCCCGCGAATGTAGACAGAAAGCTGTCAAAAATGTGGCTCTACCACTATAAATACATATATTTGTAGTTTTGTAATTAATCTTTTTAATATTCTGATAATTATATTATATATGATATTTTAATAAATTATGATTTATTTCAATACCACGTATCGAAGGGTTTTTTTTACTTATATGCTACAGAAACCTAATATATACCAGGCATTGAAGTCAGTTGAGATTTTGATGGTGAATATAACTTTACATCTATGGAAATATATCATATATCACTTACAGATACACATTAACATGCGTATTCGCCGAAGATATTAATTAAAATATCGATAAAATAAGAACGTGGAACGATGCTATGGATTGGATTGTCATAATATAAGGTTTATTTCTCGATTGAAAGTTAATGAGAACAGCGCATTGGTATCATATATATTCATTTGTAGTTATAGTGGTTATATGACCATCCATTGTTTAAGACCGTGTAAAATTTAGTGGAAATTTCAGGATAGCGTCAGTATGCTACCTAGTATCGGTGCAGTACCCACTGAGCAATATTTAATCCAGATAAAACATGATCAAATTGGGTCCTATTTTGTGGTTGCATCAAATTATTAATGAAGAAAGCAAACTGTTGTTATTGTAAATTCTTTGCTGTTATCAAATAAAAAGATTAAGTAATATGTAAGACACTTTATAGATTTATTTTGGTTTCTTTAATCATTTGTTTTTGTTTTTTTAAGTTATGTTACGATATACTCAAGTTCATAGTTTATACAGTTCAAGGTGGTCCGACGTGTTGTTACGGAGTAAGAATTCCATTCCTGACTCACTGTCTTGCCTGTGGACATCGTAAAAGACGAATAAGGGATATAATATGTATACAATATCTGTGCAAAAGTAAAATAAAGCCCACTCCACTGACTAGCGTGGTATAGTAGATCATTTCCCTTCTATTGTAGATATGGCTCGAGCCGAATAATGGGTTATGAGCTAAGATGATGATAATGAAGATTAATATTATTTGGTACATCAAAGATTGAAAAAAGCAATGACTCCATTTTTTATTATGTGTCAGGCTTGACTCACACCAAAAACTATGTACTTAAACCAGTTATAGGTTGTAAGTATTTCCGTTGAAGGCTTTACATTTTGCTTCACGATTGTGCCGTTTATATTATAAGGTTGTCATAAAATGAATTTTATTCAATATATATATGTATATATATACTCGTATATATAAACAACTTATGATATAAAACTTTGACAATTAACATGTAATAAAAAACAATGTGAATATCCTACAATAGTTCACGGTGGTGCTAGTGGCAGCATGATTGAAACGGATTTCCAATAGGTGAGGATTCAAATCAATCAT
This sequence comes from Lymantria monacha, assembly GCA_905163515.2. Taxonomy (NCBI): domain Eukaryota; kingdom Metazoa; phylum Arthropoda; class Insecta; order Lepidoptera; family Erebidae; genus Lymantria; species Lymantria monacha. The sequence goes on along the minus strand of LR991092.1, from coordinate 11,582,230 downwards.
TTGTGACAATCATTTTTCGCCCGTAATCAAGTTTTTATAAATAATCAAGCATTTTAATGGCTAAATTTCAGTAATTTGAACTTATGATATATTAGAATAAGTAATTTTAAACTAATCATTCGGTTCATTTTTAACAGTGTTTAGGTATACCGAAGGATTCTATCAAAAATACATGTAATATGGTGAAAATATTAATATGGAAATATGCCACTAAAAATTTAGAAATTTATGAAAGGTATTAAGCATTCGTGTGCAGCTATACTCGCCATAACTATATTTAAATTATCCCTCATCCAAAAGACCAGTCTTTTAGGAGGACATAGGGCACAGATTTTTATGTAGGATTTGTTAGTTTTTCAATGACTACTTTAGTCCTGGATGAAAGCTACCCTATAGCCTTTTCTGTATCATATAACGTGTATGCGAAATTTCACCATCATCTGTTGAGTAATTCAGACGTAAAATTGTAACAAAATAATAAACATATTCACATTTGTATTTTTATTATTAATTAGGAAGGATTCAAGCTAATAATAAATCCTTTTCCTTTAGGGCACCCTTAATGATATATCAAGTTCATATCGATTTTATCAATAATAAATCAGTATCATCTTTGTGGCTTGCACGATGACTCATTTAAAATAAATAAAAGGAACCTCGCATATAAATTACTAGGTAGGTAGTCAATTAAGTTCTACTAATTTTCAACTTTTTTATATAAATTAGAAAGAAAGAAAGAAAAGTTTTATTGTAACGAGCTATTTGACAAAAGTAGTTATCTATAACAATTACGAATAAATAAATGCTCGTCACAAAACGACTCCAGCTTAGTATATTGCAGCCAGAAGACTGCACTGATCTTCCGTGGAGTCGTAAATGAATTAGTGATTCTTGTCATTATATACTTAACTAACCCAACATACTTTCCTGAACCGCGGGCTAATTAAAAAACTAGATAATACTGCTGTAAGAGTAGTTAAAGCAGAAATAAACCCTTACGAATGAAAATCATTACGACTTTATGACAGAAATTAATTTTATGCATGTATTTTAGCATTAAATAGTTTTTAAAAATATTTTATAGATGGTAATTAACAATGCAATCCTAGGCGGTAACTTGCAAACTATGTACTGTATGGTAGGTACATATTCGTTAATTACGCTATGCAACTTTAAATTTCTCTACGAGACCAATATTTTAAAATTAATAATATTACATTTCTATGCTCTAAAATATTATATAATATGATTGAGTTAAAACAAAAGTTTATCTCTTTTAAAATTTTAACTAAGAATAATTTACAGCTTCCGATACTTATATGCTGATTCTTCAGACAATTTTAAATCTAAAATTGCCATATTCCGGTATTGATTTATACAGGAAATGAGGTGTTTCATCTGATCAATCCATACTGAGATTTACATAATGGATATGTAAATCGGAGTACGAATTGACGGGAGCTGTGATCGAACATCCGTCGATTAACTGGTAATCCAGTACAAAATTGATGGATTTATCTAATTATGAAACGATATTTAATATATATAATTCACGTAACAGGCTGCCTTTTGAATGTAATAGCTGCTGGTTTGTTTTTGTTTATGTTTTCATCTCATCTATAACAAATTCTAGTGTTGTGAAGTTATGTTTAAGAGTAACTTACTATATATTTAATACATAAATAGTTTATATACATGTTATATAACTAGCTACCAAACCCAATGGATAGTTCTTTATACGATTCGGAAATTAATGTATATATATTATGTTTTAGTCTGGGTGTTAAGTGTGTCGTTTAATTATGTGTTTTTATAGTCAACGCGACGTAAAAAAATATTTAATTGTGCAGTTGTGTGAACATTATGTTAAATAAAATATGTGTTTTCTTTTGTTTACCATAAAAATACATAGAATTTGATAACAATATTAATGTTTTATCTATAATTCGTATATTACTGTAATATTTTTAAGGTGTTTTTTTCATAAAATTTTAAAATATTTTTACTTTAATGATAATACACAGCATTCGCCATATTTAAATGATATTTTTTCTCGTGGTGGAAGAGAAAAGAAAGAAAGAAGAGAAATATTTTTTTTGTCACGAGGATTGACGATTACAGTTTGGTGATATACGCTTTGGAGGAGAGTGCTGCTGCCTATTTTCCTAGTAATTAATATCTCAACCAATATATATATATATATATATATATATATATATATATATGTATGTATTTTCATAGTTATAATAGTTACATCAATGTATTTTTTTTAGCCAGTCACTATGTAGACGGACTTTATTGGCAGAGGAAACTTAGTGGGTTATGGAGCCGCACGTCATCCTTTCGTAACCCCGGACAACATGAGCAGGGTCTGTCCAGACTATAGACTAACAAAAAAAAAGCTTATCACTATGAGAGTAGTGTAAATGACGGTTAGATATTACTTAAGTATTGAAACATTTTAATAGGCATTTTGTTTAGTGATGTAATATGGTTAAAACAGTATTGCATTACTGAATAGGAAGTTTATTGTACGTAAGTAATCGCATGATTTGGGTCGCGCGAGATGGCCCGTGTAAGCATACGGGAGTGATGCGATGGCTTCCTGGCGCCTGCGCCGCCCGTAACTCTAGATCAATGAACAATAGCAATTACGTTATTATTTTACATTATTAACCACACTGAACTTACAAGTATACTTTAGGGAACTAAATCGGCACTACAAATGTTTACTAAACGTAAAAGTCACGTCGATAACTTCGTTGACATTGCTGTTCCTAATTTTAATTATAGTATAGTAGTATAAAATATCATCCACGGTTGTCAAGGACTCGGTACCAGTGGTGACGGGGAGGGAAAACAATGGATTATGAGATTACGCGTCGCCCTTCCATCGCTCAGGGCGGAATGGGCGGCATGTGTCCAGACCATAGCGGGCAAATAAAATGAAAATAAAAGAAACTATAAAATAACAAGTAATAAATATTATGTATCTCGACAAGTCTAGAAAATAATGCAAAATAACGTGCTTTAGATTAGTAAAAATGTGAATAAAATAGCTTTCAATGAATTAGATTTATATGATGGATTTATTGCTTTTATCTTTATGTTAACAGGTAGAGAAACATTTAGACATACATACATACATATCATCACGTCATATCCCTTGCAGGGTAGGCAGAGAGAACAGAGTGCCAGAGAACTCTATCTTTGCATACTTCACTCGCTTCCTCAACATTCATAATTCTCTTCATAAACGCTCGCCGGTTTCGGAGGCTCTTGACTCCTTCCTTCAGTACATGATCTATCTGGTCTAGGTAGGTTAGTCTCGGTCTCCCCCGGTACCTACATCCTTCCACTTTCGCATTGTATTGTATTGTAGAGCCCAGACCCATTTTATTATTAAATTTAATTATTTATGTTCACAGTGAAATTAATAGCTAACATAAAGATAAGAAATATGACATTTCAACTAATTAAAGAAGTAACATTATTTATATGAATTTTATAGAGTTTTAATTTAAATTTGTTAAATATATATTTGAATGTTTTTTTTTAAAGTCGTGGTCACGGAAGAGTACTAAGGCGTTTAATATCTAACCTGTCATCATCATTACAAAGTTATCTACTTAGTAGAAATAATTAGTTTTAAAATCACATTTAAAACATTATTCATTAATAATAGAAAAAAATCAACGAGTCTATATGGTTTTGAGTGATATTGCGATGATTAATATTGGGTAATAACCTAATGGTTATTAACTGATATTAATAATTTTTAAGATTTCGTTATTTAAGTCAGTAATTACCGATTGTGAGAGTCAAGTGTTCAAATTATTATCTGGTTATGGATTAAAGAGTAAGCTGTTGCTTTTAATTTTTAACCGACTTCTAAAAGGAGGAGGATCTAAATTCGATTGGTATTTTTTTTATGTATGTACACCGATTACACTGAGATCTATAATTTGATTTACGTGATTCTTCTTTTGTTTGATGCGAATTAGCTGCCATTTGGTCCCATAAAAATTAACATAGTTTGGCCCAGTAGTTTTCATTTTATGAAACTTTTTTTATTTATGGTGTTGGAAGCGCCTATTTAAAACTATATAGCAAGACGTCGCGTCAAGTGGGATTCACCCCGCTACTAATTATATTGCCTCATCATGTAATTTTTATGTAACCTTCATTAAATTCATTAAACTTACTACAATAGCGTATACCTTTCGTAATATATTATACGGACCTTGTAGCAACTCGAGAAAATTGCCGTGCGTTCAGGCGCTTCTGCCATACCTACTATTGTAATCAAACTTAAAGCTCACATATAGGCCCCTTAAGCTCTGTCATATCCGTGGTGCTGCACTGCTACGCTTCATGTGTCAGTACATCCTACTATCTATTGGCCTATTAGCCAATTTTGCTTCATGTCTCCCGCTTTGCATAGGAGGGAAGTGGAAATTCTTCAACTCCTCCTGTTTTTCTTTTCTAATTAAATTTGTTGCGGGTCCCAAGACAATTAAAAGCGTTTCCCGGGACTTCCTGAGGGTCAAACCTCAGTGTCTTTTATGGAGATCATTGTGGATCCTGGCTTACAGGAGTTACAGTGGTGGGAATAGTAAAATACCTTTCGTAAGCCTACACATAGCTACTTATTAAGTATTTTATATATGACAATAAAAAGCAAAGAAATGTCACAGTGACTTGATGTAATCTGGACTAGATTACTGCAGTTTAGTCTAGAAAAGTCCTATTACAGACACTAAAAAGTAAAAAAAAAATTCGTTTAAAAAACTGAAAAGTATAAAATAACTTAATATAAATATATATTGATAGGTTTGAAGTCGGTGCTGGTGTTGGAGTTTTTAGTGTCGCAATTATATAACAGTAAGTAAGCTATTTATAATTTTGTTTAGCAATTGGCACCGATTTCAAACCTATCAATAGATACATTAAGTTATTTTATACTTTTAAGTTTTTGAAGTCGGTTTTTTTAAACGAATTATTTTTTAGAAGCAGGATGCGTATCTTGTCCTTAAAGTTTTATTTCTGCTTGTTAACCTATACTAACATTTTTTTTAAAAATGATAGCACTGAGGAATGTAGAATAATTAATTGCCGTTTTTATTAATTCTTCGACAATATCAGCGTTATAATTGGATATATAGCGGAATAGAATTTTATATCCATTTATTTATTGCAGCCACAATACGGATGGATGGCAATTTATGTGTAATATTTAGGAGTGCATTTTGTAGGTTCACAATGATTGGGCACAATCAATAAATATATAGACCGATAAATTTATATTTACAACAAAAATTATGAACGAAGAGATTTTCGCCAACTCATTTTAGCTCGTGATAGTCAGGTAGTGTGATGAATTTGGTTGTTTCGTAATGTTAGAGATATTTATCCGTTATATATAATAGATGTAATCTATTACTATTTTGATTCATTATTAACTTATTGACGTTCACTATTGGATAAAGACCTATTCTCAAGGAAGGTTAATGCCGTAATCGCTACGTTTGGCTGGTGGGTTGGTAATTGTAATTGTTTAACAGTTTCACATGTGATTGCAATTGTACATTCTCTTGGTGACCCTTCAGCCAGTTTATACGACTCTTACAGCAACATTTTAAGGGGTGTGGCATATAATATTCTTAACCTATTATATCTAGCATCCTAGCATATAGTATTCTTAACCAAGGGCATAAAATTATGAATATATATTTAAGCATGGGCATGAAATTGATTATATATTTTATCATCATTATCATTCTGCTCTTAGCCCAATTACTTGAGATCGACGCAATATGTAGTCTTCTTTTCTCGTACATGTTGCAAGAGTTTGGAAATGTAATTGTTGATCAGACGGCATCAGATGCAGTTAATCCAGGTCGTAGTTGGTAACATCCGTAGTCACATATAGTGAGTATTACATATCATCATCATCTTGCTCTTATCCTAATTTATTTGGGGTCAACGCAATATGTCTTTTCTTTTCATACCACCCTATAAGACGTCATCTCTGTGGTCACTCCTTATCTATCCATGTCATGTTTCACGCAGTTCATCCATCTTTTCTTCGGTCTTCCCTTACCCCTAAAGCCTTCAACATTCATACTTAAAACTTTACTCACAACATCACCTTCATTCATCACATGTCCATACCACGTCAAGCGTTCACTCCTTAGCTTATCCATTACTGGCGCAACTTTTAAACTTTCTCTCATACGTTTATTCGTTATTTTGTCCATTCTAGTCACACCGCACATTCATCTTAACATATGAGGGAGTATTATATATATGAAATAAAATATTTTTTATAGATTTTATCGCGTTTTTACACTTTTCATACATTTTTTACGTCAAAAATCATAGCCGTGAAAAATTTTGAGCTGATAAATGTCCCACTGTTGGGCGCGAGCCTCCTAGCCGTCTCTTACGATAACCCACGTTTAAGATAGTGAGTGGTGAATTGTATTCTTACTCCGTCACCACACGGAAAAATCAAATACAAATGCGATAAAATGTATAAAATAGTTTATTTTCTTACCATAAATTACTATATTACGAGTATTTGTCGCTTGCTTCTGTATATGTGTACAGTTTCATAAACGTTGTTATTTATGTTTTCATTCGTATCATTTATCATCTTTAATTTATAAATAATGGCTGATGCATGTACCATGACGAACAATGAGTTATTTGGATATTAAAACAGAGTAACGTTCTATTAACGGTACTTCTTACATGAGTAATAAGTTATCAAATTTTATGCGCTGTTGTCTGTTTCCTATGATTATAGATGTTCATTACGATATAGACAGAAATGCTCTTCTAATAATTAACTGGATTTGAAATTTTGATTACCAAGATTTAGCATTTAATATGCTAGATTATTTATAAAATTAAATTTTACGAACGAAAAATGATTGCCATACTTAATATCTAAATGAAAAGCCATTACAATGTGAAAGTGGAAGGATGTAGGTACCGGGGACACCGAGACTAACCTACCTAGACCAGATTGGTCACGTACTGAAGGAAGCTGGAGTCAAGAGTCTCCGAAACCGGCATTATGAATGTTGAGGAAGCGAGTGAAGTATGCAAGGATAGAGTTCTCTAGCACTCTGTTTTCTCTGCCTACCCTGCAAGAGATATGGCGTGATGATAAGTAAGTAAATAAAAGCCATTTTTTTGCGTCGGTCTATGGTCTGGTCACACTTCATTAAATCAGTGACAGATGAATGAACCCGGTCTTTATCGTCAGTTGCCAAATGATAAGCCATACCAATAGATTGAAGTCCCACATGTGGCATTTTAAATCTCAGTTTTAGCATTTAACACGCTAAGTAACTTATAAAATCAATAAAAATACAAGTAACCTAGCATGTTAAATGCTAAATATCAGTAATTTAGATAATTGGATCGTATCATCGTTTAATATATTTATACATTTAATACATTCTGATAAATTAGAGTATTAAATCGGAACAATGTTTAAACGATTACCGGTAGATGGTGTGTAGAACGTTTCCCATAAACATGGCAATGTGAATGAGAATTTGGTTATGATGTGTAACACCCGCCAAAAAAAAATCATGTGTAACGCCTACGTTTGTATAATTGATAAAACAATTGGAATGGATTTCTAATAGATTTTTCGGATTCAAGTCACACCTGTGGCAATAATTGTCCGTTCACGAAAACTATTACCAATATTTTGCAACATTTCTATGGAAGCAGAGTACATGTTGGGTCAACCACAAGTAACTGGGATAAGAGTACAGTGATGATGAATGAAAACTTTTTCCTCATGTGAAACAATGCAATCATACAAAAATGATAACGCAGCAATTGAACAATAAGATATACAAAACAATAAGGTATAAGAAACATTTGTGTTTTAGACAATATAACTGACCCAAATTGGGTACTTCTCTCAAAAGTCATATATTATATTGTACATATTAAATTTATTAGAAGTAGGTACCTTTTATTAACCAAATTACCTGTGGTTAATAGCCATTTTCATGAATTAAGAATTTATATGAAGCAGTCAAATTAAATTAACATAACTTAGCCCAATAATAAATTTTCTGTGCGGTGCGAATGAGAATAATACAATTAGCTATTTCCCTTTTTTGTCCGTGGGTAGTAGTGGTAGTCTAAATAAAACTCTATAAACGCTATTGATGGAGCAGCGGTATACTTGTCGGGGCATGGGCGCTTCGGCAACTATCTGCACGTGATCGCAAGGAGGGATCGGACACCGTCCTGCCAACATTGCCATTGCGACGAGGACACGGCATGACATACGCTCGAGGTCTGCGGGGCCTAGATAAAGAACGAACGAACTGATCGCAATCTGTATGGATAAATTGGTGCCAAGCTGACTCTAAGACGATCCTCGACAGATTTAGGAACTGGGACGCGGTCGCCGCCTTCTGTAAGGTAGTCGGCTCGTAGGAAGGTGGTGGGGCAGATCAGAGAGGAACTCTTATACTGTGATACCTTCCACCACTAGCGTATCGGGCGGCGCAGGCACGGGTACCTGATACCACCCTAACGGTGGTTGCTGGTGGATGGACCGGTGATTAGTCCACCACCTGCAGACAGGCCGACCGTGTGAGGACGAAACTTCGGCAACACTGTTGTTTATTGTCGGTTCGTCAACGGCGATGGTATCACGTCGGGTTGGCCACCGAGGTAAAGGAATAGTACCAGTCCAATGGCGAAGGGGAGTGTACAGATAGGTTACGAGAGAGTACGCCCTCTTCCGTGGACCCGGATGAATTGAATGCGGTGTGTTCCGACCGTCTGCCACAAAAAATATAATACGTCACCATTTAGGTTGAACTAGTTAGCACCCGCTTAACACAGAGTACAGAAATTGAGAATTAGGTAATCAAATTTACCGTATGTAAATTGTCCGTACTGTCCGGCATAAATATATCCTTTTATTTCTTTTTAAAAAAAAACACCACCCATGATTTTACATATCTTATAGTTTAAGAGATATGTATATATGAACATAATCATTAAAAACTTTAAAATGAACATAGGATGCTACATAGGTTTCTTTGAAAGTAGTTTTTAATAATAAAGATCACCTTAAAGGGAAATAATAATCATTTAGTGTTATGCTGAGTAATAACGCGTACTCATTATGAGAAATGGTTGGCAAGCTTAACTTTGTGATTGAATTTGTTTAGTTGAGAGCTATTGACGTAGCTCCTGTTTGACGTCGAATGACGTAGGGCCTTCTACTCTGCCTATACATCAAATACTTTATTAGACGTTGAGTGATATTGATTTTAGATATTTTCGACTTTTTCGCAGGAATTTATTGAAAAATATGGGCAATTACCATACATTCGGTCTGAACCTTTTGTTTATGTAGAGTATTTTAAAATTGAGGTGAAGCGCCTACAGCTAGTAGAATCAACTGATTGGTAAAAACCGTGATGTTAAATTAAATTCATGTGTTCAGAAAAAAGTTATTAATGGCTGCTGGTTGAGTTACACATATGTATGTATAATAATTTACTAATTTATAAAACATATATTGGAACTTAAATCTCGTATAAAATTTATAGTTAATGTATAATTTAAATTTATAATTAATTAAATTGATGTTACGCTTAGTTTTCTAAAGGAATTAGTTATAAATATTTAAGAACCTTCAAAGAACTCAGCCTAAATTCTTATAATACTTTCATTATAGCTCATAACACATTCACAATAGTTTATATACGTGGGACAGTACGAGCTTTCTCAACACATTGACTAGTCATGTTGTCATAAGTTTCCATTTTATGTTTTCTTTCTCTTGCTAATATGTTATCTGCTTAGGAATATCTTTTAATCATCTTTTATGATAGGCGCACGCGGTCGACCTTTGTGCGGATGGCCGTGTAATCCTAAGTATATTCACGCGCGACCTCGGCTAGGGCGGCATTAGGCGCAGGTAATCGTGACTGCCGATGGATGCGCCGATTGCGGAGTGTCTCATCGTAAAGAATCTCCTCTCTGATACACCCCACCGTCTCCTTTTGCGAGATGACCGCGTCACAGAAGTCAGTAACGATGTCCCAGTTGCTGACGCTTCTAACAATTGTCCTGGGGCAATGGTCGCCAGTGTCAGCTCGGCACCGATAATTCCAACAGGTTCACGGCGCTGCTCTGTCCAAGCCATACAGACCTCGAGTGTGTGCCGCACAGAGTCCTTTTTGCAATTTTAGTAGTGACAGGACTGTGTCCTCTTCCTTCTTGTAACGGTGTGAAGATGATTGCCGAAGCAATCATGTCCCGTCAAAACCTGCACTAGTCAGATGGTGAAGACACCATGTCGCCAACCCAACTACTCCATAAGCGCCGGGCGGAAGGCCTTCATGGTCCAAATACCGAAGCGAGGCCAGTCCAGCCGGATTATCCAACGGCCAATGACATCCCGGCAGGAGTCATCATGGCAGCTAGCCAACTCACGACAGATATTGTTGACCCTTACCAGCGTTACCGATATCGGCTGGTAAAGTCCGGCGAGCATCGCCGCCTCCAAGTCCCACAGGGGAATTCCGGCCAGCAGGCACACCACCGTGTGGTATCCGCGTATGACCCTGATCGCCATGGCCCTCTGTGGTCACGACAAGAGGGCCTTGAGATTGACGGTGAGGACCCCGCCCACACGAGCACGCCGTACATGGCCAGTCTTTGATAATACTTGCGGGGAGAAGTATTGTATGTGGTAGTGACACATTATATTTAGAATATAATGTATGCGTCTGTTCATCGCAGTAGTAATACATATTAATTTTAATAAAAAGGATATTAAAGTAAGATGATGTCGAATACAAAACAAAATTTAAAAATTATCAACCTTATACAGTGCTCATCTTTTGGGGATACTAAGGAAAGTATATGAGTTAGGTGGCCTGTCCACATGGCATAAGAGAGGTACGTGGACGGTAGGGTATGGGGCCGCATGTCCGTCCCTTTTATTGCTCCGGACGTATCGAGCAGGGTTAAAATATAGAACAGCCAGTGCGTGAAAGACGTGCTTTAAGCCATGGACAATAGCCTGCTTTACCAATGTAAGGTGGTCCCTAGCAAATTGTGCATCAGCATTCTTGTTGACAATTTTAAAACCGATCGCGATCACCAATCCGTCTCCTAAGAGTAGTGATGACGATGATTCCCTCTTATAGCGAAGCCAGAATATAACACTGAATGTTGACTGATGGATGCTGAGGAGCTGGAGCCAGAGGAGTTATTTTTGATTTTTCTTTTATTGCCTAAAAGTTACCTATTAGCATTTTCATCAAAAAGGAATACTTATATAAAAAAGAATTATCATTCGACCTTGGGTGGCCCACAAATGTGTAGCGTGTGATGAGGCAATGCGCGTCAAATCGCCGGCATTCCGGATCGTCCGCGCACCGTTACGGTACCCGGACACTAAACTTGCGCAACGGAACGCATTTGCCCGCTGGTTATGTAATATTAGTTGCATCGTCGAATCACACTAGGGGAAAGAGCTTTCTGACAAATGTTTTCTTCTTCAACAATATCTCATTATCATATCCCATTATCAGGAATAGGGCCTTCTGTACATAAATGTGAAATTGATGCTTCTTAGTCTGATTGATAGTATTATTTTGTCTTTTGTCTTTGTCTCCTATATTAAAACTATCTACTTAGATCTGTTAATCAATTTTTATTACCTTGGAAAAAAAAAGAGTAGATTATATTCACCAGCCCGATAAAAAACTCATACATTTGAGATTCTACTATAAATAAAAAAACTGTATAAATTCAAGCTATTTTTTTCATGCATAGTATTTGACACACTTTCAAAAACTATTTGCACAATAACTACATACTACGAGAATACGAAAACAAAAGTTAACTTTCATTAAGCTAATTGGGTATTCTTAACATTAAATATATTCAACATTAACATATTTTAAAGATTTACTATTAAGTAACTATAGTGGTAACAATTTCACTGAATTATTTATATAAAATAACATATATAATGTTATTTTTTTGATCATAAAAGACGACTAAGAGCTTTGTATCGACCTGAGTCAATTCCACCTGATGCCGTTTGGTCAAGAATTATATTCACAAGGAGGATTAACGTCAGACAGGCGGCTGGTTATAAAATTATTGCCAATAACTTATGAAATGTGTAGAATAAGAGTAGGTACATATTGCGTTGACTCCAAGTATTTGGGATAAGAGCGGGCGAATAACGATGAAGGCTAGGTTCATATTTAGTGATGGAGTAAGAACACAATATATATATATTAATGTAATAAGTACTCAATATATATTAACGCAATAGTAACACTGCCATATACTAAGCCCGTCTAATTAGCGTGGATAGTATTGAGAGAGAGTGTTTTATTACCATTAATGTTGTATTATGCCTAAGATCTAAAGACAGTGTGTCGGGGAAAAGAGTGACGTATACCATGTAACTCTTTTCCTTTCCTTTAGTATTATGTCGGTTTAATTTTACAGACTACGCCTGAAGGTTTAGTAAAAGATTTCTTCTTATAATTTAGTTACATACTCAACTATCTAATCTATCAATAACTTTAAAAACTGTCATTGTAGGTAGTCAAAAACTCAGTATTTTTTAAATATTTGTTGTTGTTTGTGCATTGATAATGTTGTGATATCTCCATGGATATAGATAGCTTCACTATAAATCATGTCTAATCTGCTTAAACTTGTATGTACACTAAAATTCTTAGATACTTAGTACCGTGAATAATAATAAATATCTGAAGCCATTAGCTTTTGCGGATGACCTTCATCATTAGTTGATTTCTTAAACTAATGATGAAGATCTTTCGCAGTCTAGTATTGACGATTCTAATATTGTTCGTCTTATCAAATACGGTGGAATATTCGATCTGACCTATGCAATCCAAAGGGATCCAAAGTCTTAAGTCATTATAGAAATAATATATGTCATCATTCTCCTACTCTTATCCCAATTACTTGAGGTCGATACAATATGTTTTCCTCTTTCATAGTACATATTGTAAAAGTTATGGGCAATAGTTTTATGACCGGCCGTCTACCAGACGTTAATCCTCAATGGGAATATAATTATTGACCAAACGGCATCAGATGGAGTAGGCCCAGGTCGTTATAAGGCTCGTCGTCTTTTACGACACCCACGAGCAAAGTAAGGGTTGGTAGTATTCGTAGCCGCTACCACACACCAATAATATATGTATAACTATTAAATAAAAGTAATGTAGTGTGTTTCGAACATATATGCAGAAGAGTGTGCACACGCCGCCGGCGGCCTCGAACGGCCTTGACAATGTCGTCGTTGGCGCCACTGTCGGTCGACTCCACGCCACGAATGTGAACCTTTCATTTATAATATCACTTAAAAATTATTACTGCCGATCTGGGTTAAAAGCAGTAGGAGATTTTCGTAAAACTCGCGGAGGCTATTATTTAAATATGGGTACTCTTACATGAAGGTAAAGTTTTTTTTTTAACAAATTTACATTGTTCATTATTATACTGCTGTATTCTTTATTGTTCGTAATCACGACAACTTCTGCTCTGTTTCAACAAAATATTGATTAAATATGCAAAATTTGTTTATTTTTTGCTAATATTAGCGTTAACATCCAGCGATATTTTATGGAATTCATGACAATCCAATGATCATATCCCTAACTAGACTTTTGGATTTCTTAACTACATATACTCACTCACCACTGCCTTTTTTACTGCCTTAATTATGTGGTTAACTTGTTTCTTTGATGAAATTTGTATTAATTATATTTATTGACAGATTTAAAATTCTTTTAGTGTTAATGAAGTGAAACCTATAGTGAAAAGAATATAATATTCGGATACTTTTTTTAAAAACAACACTTTGTACTAGGAAATAAATTCTTGTAGCGCGGGGGACTTTAAATTTCTTCAAATATACAATCAACAGACACAATTAATACTCATGTTTGATTGTTTTAATCATTTCTGGATCTCAAAAAGAACTGTTTTGTCGGGATTGAACTCGACTCTCTAAATGGAAGGTCGTTACTTTAAACACTATGCTATCTTTGCACTATGTTACAATACAATATGTTAATAATATAATAATAGTATATTGTATTTGATGTATTTATTTTAATTTTACTTGCGTCGTGACGGGTTATAATTACCATCACTTCAGCTTATATCTATATCCACAGTTGGGTTCGAGCCTTCTTCTTATGAGAGGGAAATTAACCTACTATAACACTCTGATCCTTCCGTTAAATATCATAGGGAGCAGTTGTATGCAAGTGGTGCACGACCGTTCGGAGTGGTTGTCCCGTGGAGAGGCCTATGTCCAGTCAGTGGACAACTACGGGCTGGTGGTTGGATACCATGCAAACGGGTTAATATATGCTTTTATTTTGATGGTTTTCCTATTTTTGCATAGATGTTACGTATTCATATTCTTTAGCCATCTTTCTTACAAGCACAACAATATGCCCTATATAAATATGTGAATAGTATTTTTACTCCATCACCAGATGAAAAATGTGTTGCCTATGAATACAAAAGGTCATTATTCCTTACAAAAAAATTGGTTAAGGAATCACCAGGAGAATGGAGATCAAAACCAATTCACGATGCGTTCGTCAACTCGCTTTCCAAGCGTGTCGATTATGTCATTATCCCCCTTTGGAGAGGTTTGTGGTCGATAATTGGTTGGTTGATCTAATGTTAGTAGCGCTTGATGGGATAGCAACATGTTTCATCATCTCAGCTTATATGTGTCCCAATGTTGGGCTTGAGCCTCTTCTATAATGGGAAGGCAACTGACCTACTACACCATGCTAGTCAGACATGTTGGTATGGGGTTTTGTTTCAAGTTTTCTTTCTCTTGCATAGATGTTATATCCATTTTATATCCCTTAGTCGTTTCTTACGACCACCCACATGTAGTAGGGGGTGGTGAATACATATATACTAGACATGTGTAAGTAATGCGAGTGATATATCACACGTAATATTACCCGACCGCGTACTGCCATATTACACATTACGCGACTAAACATCACATCACATTAAACATCACACATTACATTAAACATGACGCGAACACCCGTGTACTGTTCTGCATTTCTGCAATGTTCGGTTTCTGGTAATTCAATATTTATTTTGAGCTTTATTTTCAGAACGTTAAGGCTCAACGCCGCCCGCCGTATGTATAGAGCGCTATCGCATTACGCATCACACATGACATGGAATGTCATGTGTGATGTTTGAAGTGATGGTTAAACGTAATATTTTCGGCACGAAATGTAATGCCATATCACATCACTTCGCAAAGTACTGTTTCGCGCATGTCTAATACATACCATCACGCCATGTCCCTTGCAGGGTAGGCAGAGAGAACAGAGTGCCAGAGAACTCTATCCTTGCATACTTCACTCGCTTCCTCAACATTCATAATTCACTTCATACACGCTCGCTGGTTTCGGAGACTCTTGACTCCACCTTCCTTCAGTATATGACCGATCTGGTCTAGGTAGGTTAGTCTCGGTCTCCCCAGGTACCTACATCCTTTCACTTTCGCATTGTATATCTTCTTAACCAGACGTTCGTTCGGCATTCTTTCCACATGTCCGAACAATCGTATTTTACCGTACACTTTTGCTGCCAAATTGGTCAAGCTTATGGCTCTGTAATTTGTGCAGTCATAACGTGAACCCTTGTTTTTAAACAAAGGCACGATGACTGCGCTATTCCAGTCCCTGGGAACCATTCCCGAGCTCCAACATAAATTGAGGAGCAACAGGAACGCCTCCCAGACACAGGAGCCACTGAGCTTGATCATCTCGGCAGATATAATAGGCTTACCATTTTTCAAACTTCTTATCGCCCATTCAACTTCATCCATACTGATGCCATCGGAGGACGCCGGTGCCGAATGTTGATCTACTAAACCACATGCGACACCGGCGCCAACTCGAGTATCCGCATACATATCGCCAAAATATTCACTCCATCAGCTTAACACGTCTTGTGTTTGTGTAAGAATATTTCCACCTTTAGACCTTATTTTATTCATTCTGAAGGCTGACCAACCACACCGAGACTTCTTCACCTCCCTCCAAATGAGTTTTGTGTTACCCTCGAAGTTTTTAGTCAGCCTATCTTCTGCACTCATATTTCCTCTATCACGTTTCTCTTTCACTAAGGCCTTGGTGTCATTCTTACATTGCCGATATAGTTCTTTCTTCTGTTCAGTCATACTGTCATTCAGATTCAAAGAAGAGACATAGTCCAGCCACGCTTTCTTCTTTTGCTGTACGGAAGGCCACTTTCGCATCCCACCATGCATCACCATTTGTTTTTCTATGCTTCTTTGAACTTCTACATACTTCTTTCGCTGTATCTACCACACTCTCTTTCAATATTCTCCAGCATTCTTCAATGTACAATTGTGGCTGGCTTGCCATCGTCAGCCGTTCTCGGACACCATCTGCATACTTTTTTCTTACACACTCTTCTTGCAACCTTTCCACCTTTATTCTTTGAAGCCCTCCGAAGTGGACACCCTCTCGCCAGTGCTTCCACTTTCTGAACAGACCACTAAATCTCGCAATAACGAGATAGTGGTCCGTATCGACTAGTGGGTCTCCTGTAGGCTCTTGCGTCCTATATTTTGCTTCGGAGGCGACTCTCTACCAAAATTAAATCTATTATACTTTTCTGTTCATTCCTTCTCCATGTATACATATGGATGTCCTTATGTTGGAAAAATGTGTTTGACACAATAAGGTTTCTCTACATGCATACATCCGCTATGAGCCTCGTTCACTCTCTTATCACCAAATGAACCACGTACGTCCTCATAGTCGGGACGCTTGGTCCCCATCCATCCGTTCAAATTTCCGCATACAATCACGCTTTCACTGGTTTCTGTCATATCCAGAACTTTCCTAACATTATCCCAAAACTTCCCTAGGTCTGATGCCACCTAGGATCCTATGGGAGCATATGCTACAACCATGAATACCTTGGTGACACCTAGTTTTATACGGACCCAAAGAAGTCTGGGATTATACATTCCGTAATCCTTCACACCTGAGGCCAAACGAGGGGACAACAGCACTCCTACCCCCATGCTGGCTCGATCGCTCTGTGGTACACCAGACCACAGAGCCATCCCGCCACCAGGAAGATTGCAGGCGTCGCTGCCCCTTCGCTTGGTCTCTGTTACACAGAGCACGTCTAGTTGTTTATCCGCCATGACGGTTATCAGCTCGTGCGACTTACCTTCCACACATCCTCTTACACTCCACGTGCCCACCCGGCACAGGAGAGCACAGTGCTCTCCTCGACTCGCCAGACTGGGCAAGGCGTGATGGTTGGCGGCCCCCATTGCCGCATCTGCCGATGTTCGTACCGACGGGGGCGGGTCGGTACGCGTCGCCTCCGGGGGATGCCCTAACCCGCACTGCGGTACGCATTATTCGAGCCGGATTAGCAGTCTAACTAGACTGACAGGGGACGCGACGAGCAACATTCACCAAGTGGGTGAATTATATTCTTAATTTATCATCACACGGAAATTGATTCCTTACAAAACTGGTTAATGATAATTTTTTTTTTAATTATTCATTAATGTCTTCAACCGCATTGCAAAACCAAATAGGACGAATAACGTAATAAAAATTGTGTTTTTCCTTAATTAACGTCTCCATATGATTGTGTTGTATGGCTTTCTATCCTTTACCTTATTGGGAACATAAGTTGTATATGAAGATTCATCGACTTTAAGATTTTCAGGGTGAAGAATAGAATAATATAACCAACATGCGAGGGGGCAGACAATATTAATACATGCCAAGTAAAATTGAAAATGACCACGAAACGGATGATGCAGACCCACCCCCACTAGCTGCATTGACGACATCTTAAGAGTCGCTGGAAGTCGTTAGATGCCAGTGGCGCAGGACCATTCCAAATAGCATTTTCGTGGGGAGACTTATGTCCAATAGTGGACGTTTATGGACTGATAGAATGGATGGGTGGATGCAAAATTAAAAATAAAGCTTAAAGACGAAGAATAAGCAGTTTCAATTGCCGTCCTATTATGGAGAAGATGCCAGCGCAACATTGGGACTTATAGGAGCCGATGAAGAATATTTGCACCAAAATTTCTAATATAAGACTACAATTGTCGCCACTTTTTGCTCGTGGGAATAACAAAAATGGGCTGTTTGATCACCAAAAGAATGACACCGGTGCTTGCTTGGAAAACCTATAGCAGCGTACAGCTATTATGCTAATAACTAAACGCGCTATATAGCGTTTCATGTTTAACGAAATTGATGATGATTTTAAATAAAAAAACAAAAGGAACGAAACCTCGTAAAGACTGTCTGAAGCATGGTTTATAAATTGTAAAAAAATTAAACAAATAAAAAAATATTTGCAAACTAGTGCGTCGAGAATAATAATTAGGGGGTATTCTCATGTAAATGCATAAATTTTACCTCTTTTTAGAGATTTTTTTTTCATAATACAATAAAATTCAATAATTTTAATTTTTTCTAGGTTTTTATATGTATTTTGACTGTATATATAAAAAAAATTTTTTTCTTATTTTACATTTTTTATATATTTTTTTTCTAATTAAATTAGACACCAAAAAAATGTAGGTCACTGGTCATGGTAATAGCGGCTGTTCATGTTGTCTAAAATAAAAAAATCGAATGGATCATTGTTCAGTAGATATGTCGCTATCGGCCCTACCAGAATTAATCAATTTCATCAAAAAAAAAATGGCGGACTGTAGAAAAAAAAATATTTTTTTTGTAAATTTTCCTGTTAAAAATCGTTATAAAAAAATAAGAAAATATTTTCGACAGTAAACACGATTTTGGTACGGCCGATAACCATTAATAACTAGAAGAATATGTATAAATTTCAAAGCAATCGTGTGAATACTTTTTTTTTAGGACCATGACAGTTTTAGAAAATGATGTTTTCAGAAAAATGCATTTAAAGTTTCAAGAGCAGAATTTTTGTGGAAAATTTATACTTACACTAATCTGCTATGCCTGTATTTTGGTCTGAATTTTTCACAGCATATCTTCGATAGGTTTTACTAATGAAATATGAAAAAAAAAAAACGATTTTTCGAAGTGGGTACATGGGAATATAAGGGGGTCCTTATCAAACTTCTGCTTTCTATGTGCACAGAGTAGTGACTACGAACAGAGAAGTAATTAGGAAACATGGATACAAATAGAATCGCTATCTTATGACTTGATGGCATGGCCATATAATGCGATATTTGAACAAAATTAAACACAATGCATTCCTCAAAGACTTTTATTTAATTATATAAATTTGAGAAAGGAATAAAATGAATTAACGCTTAAAAAACGTAAACATAGCACTGCTATTTCAAAAAGTGATAATTCCCGAGACGTAATTATTTGTTTATCTTACAAAATAAAGTAACTTTTACTCGTATCACAAGGATGCGTCACATCTTATGAAGGATCTGCCAGTTATATCATCATTGTGGCTGTATGGCGCCAAAACGTTGTGTCAAGGTAAACGCGTTTACAAACATAGACCTATAAAACATCTTCATATATTTTCACTATGATTGGAAATTAATTACTGATTATAAGATAATGATGGTGGATTAGAATAAAAAGATTCGAAATCTTTAGTTAATCATTTTCAAATTTTGGGTTATTGATGAACCATCATAATACTGTGTTTGCAGTACATATGTTTAAAGCCTCAATCTTTATCTGCTAAGAGGTAGGTAGAGGCAAGTAGATGTAGGAACATCGCTAGCCGAGGCTGCGAGTGGCTAGACTAGGGATTAGCCTGCCACCCATAGTGATCAAGGGGCAAGGGCGGCACCCCAGCAACTCGACTCGAGATGGTATCCGAAAAGGTAACCAGCCAGACAGGCCACCTATTCCTATACAAAGATCAGTACCACTGGTCCACCCACAAGGCCCAGAGAGGCTCGTGTGTGGTAGTTCAAGGGATGCATGACGTTCCTTTCGTTGCCCCAGACAGATCCGGCAGGGTGTGACTATACCATCCTACAGAAAACAATAAAGACGGGGAAGCTTCGGATTCCCAACTGACGGCCTTGCCAAGGCAAAATAAAACTGGCACAAACGACGCCTCGTCCTCGGGACTTGAGGCGTCCGCCGAGGGCCCGGCACAGACTACGGAGGCCCAAAAGAAGAAGCCGAGGAAGTACCGGAAACGGGCCAACTGGACTACGGGAAAGGCTTCTCCTACAGAAAGGAAGCGTATGGCGGAGCGGAGGGCGCAGAAGGAGGCCGCCGCTGCCGCCCAACTGGAGGAAGACGGCGGCAGATCCACTGCAGAGCCGTCAATGGACGAGGGCGACGGTAGTGTCGCAGAGCCGTCCAGAGACGAGGGCAGTGGATCTGCCGATATAATGGACGAGGGCGGTAGTTCCGCAGAGCCGTCCAAAGAGGCTAGCGGGTCGGCGCAGGAAACCGCCGCCGCCAGGTCGTCGCCGCGTTTTGCGGCTGCGGCTCCGACGACAAGGGAGGAGGCCCTCCCCTCGAAGGTGCGGAAGCGTCCCCTGAACAGGGATGGCAGCTCGAGCGCCGATTCCGAGGGGAGTGTGACGATCATGCCTCCCCCCAAAGTGCCGGCCTCTCGCAGAGGGCGAGGGGCCGCGGTGTCGGGAAGGGCGACCCACTCCCCGGCCGGCGAAGTGCGTGGAGGGGCTGAGGCTGGCAGGCAGACCGGCAACGAGGCGGCCACCGCGAGGGTGCTGGGGGTGTTGTCCAGCATCCCTCCCACCGAAGTGGTGGCCGCTGGTGCCCGCGCGAGCGCCCCAGCCGCAAATATGGAGGCCCTGCAGGCCGAAAACGCCCGCCTTGGTGGCGAGGTGTCAGGTCTGCGGGCCCAGAACCGCCGGCTGGAGTCGGAGCTGGCCGCGGTGCGGAGGACCAATCGCAACCTCGCCAAGGACGTGGCAGAGCTGAGGGCTCAAATGGGGCGGCTCGTGCCGTCTGCGCCAACTGCACCGGCTGCGCCAACTGCGCCGGCTGCGCCAACTGCACCGCCTGCGCCAACCACGCCGCCGGCCAGTGTTAGCCGCCGAGGAGCTGTCGCCGTCGTCGCCGCTTCGAAACCGCCCCGAGGCGCCGGCCGTCCAGTGGCTGCCGCCGCACAGAGGAAGACGCCTCTCACCGCGGAGCGTGCGCCGCCGACCAACACGCCAATTGTCGCCGTCGTGGAGCAGGTCCCGGCAGAGGTCCAGCCGGTGACACCGACCCCGCTGCCCGCGGTGGGAGGTGTGTCGGACGAGGCCTTGCGCGCCATTATCGACGCCGTCGGTAATATGGTCAATGCGCGCTTGGCCGTTCTGGAGGCAAGGCTGCCTCCAGAACCACGTGTTCGACCGCCTCTCGCCGCGGATAAACGGCCATATGCGGCACCAGCTCCCGCCCCGCTGCCTTGTCAGGGTGGCCGTGTGGGGGGAAGCTACGCCGCGGCCGCGGCTGGGCCCAAAAATAAGGGGCCCGCTCCGACCCAAAAGAAGACGGCACCGGCTCCTGCCGGACTGCAGTCGTCGCCAGCACCAACACCGCCAGCGACGACTAGCGCAGCCGCGACTACGCCCTCAGCGCCCGGCACGCCCGCTACGCCCGAACAGGGTTGGCAGGTGGCCGAGTGCGGCAGAAAGAGTCGCGGCCAGAGGAGGAGAGCGGCGGCCAAGCGCGCCGCTGAGGTCGTCGCCCCCCAGGCAGGAGCCGGAGGAGGCGGCACAACGAAGAAGAAGAGGCCGCGCAAGGGGCTCCGGCCGCCGAAGACAGCCGCAGTGGTGATCACTGTGCTGCCTGAGGCGGCAGAAAGGGGCCTCAGCTATGAGGCCGTTCTGCGGAAAGCCCGGCGGGAGCTCGACGTCTCCGACATAGGAGGCGTCGAAGCCAGGACCCGCAAGGCCCGGACAGGGGCTCGGATTCTAGAGTTCCCTGGGGCCGAGGGCACCAGGACGGCCGATAGCGTGGCGTCGAAGTTGAGAGGTCTGTTCGCCGAGGAGGGTGGCGTTAAAATCGCCAGACCCGTGAAGTGCGCCGAAATGCGCATTGCGGGTCTGGACGACTCCGTGACGGTGGAAGACATCCGGGAGGCCATTGCCTCGAAAACCGGGTGTCCCATGGACACCGTCCGGGTTGGTGCCATCCGGCCCGGTCCGGGCGGCGTAGGTGCTGCCTGGGTGCAGTGCCCAGTGGAGTCGGTCAGGCAACTGGCCGACTCAGGCAGGCTCCTTGTGGGCTGGAGCTCAGCGCGAGTCACCGTGCTGGAGCACCGGCCTGCGAGGTGTTTCAAGTGCATGGCGGTCGGGCACACCCGGCCAACATGCACTAATTGCTTTGACTGCGGCGGACTCTGTTTCCGCTGCGGTCAGACTGGGCATATGGCGGCATCTTGCGCCGCCCCGCCCCACTGCCCCGCGTGTGCGGCGGGCAATAAGCCCGCCAAGCACCGCATGGGCTCTGGGGCGTGCAGACCTCCGGCTTCGGCTCCAAAGGGGCGGAGCGGCCCTTCGACTCCGGCCGCTCCCGCTCCTAGCGCGGCCCGATCGCCCGCAGCAAGCCAGGAGGTGATGATGGACACGGCCCATTAATGGCTGCCCAGTCCACTCACCTCCTGCAGGCCAACATCAACCACTCCGCCGGTGCGCAGGATCTCCTCCTGCAATCCATGGCGGAGTGGTCGATCGGTGCAGCCGTAGTCGCGGAACCGTACGTCGTGCCTGATCGCCCCAATTGGGTGGTCAGCCGAAACGGAACCGCGGCAATCGTCACCTCCACGCAGCGGCACTTCCCGTCCTTATCCCTCTTGGATAGGGGCGAGGAATTTGTCGCGGCGGATTGGGGAGGGGTCACGCTCTACAGTGTATACCTCTCCCCTAACAGGAGAATGGACGATTTCGGGGCCTCCCTCACTACCTTGGAGGCTTCGATACGGCGACTGGCACCGGGCCTCGTCCTGGTCCTGGGGGACTTCAACGCCAAATCCACGGCGTGGGGGTCCCCGATGACGGACGATCGTGGGCGGGCGATCGTGGAGTGGGCGGCGTCACTGGGCCTCTGTGTCCTAAACAGAGGCTCAGTGAACACGTGTGTGCGACAGCAGGGTGGGTCGATAGTGGACTTGTCGTTCGCTAGCCCCGCTGTCGCACCACGAGTGAGGAACTGGCGTGTCCTGGAGGAGGCGGAGACCCTGTCGGATCACCGATACATCCGGATGGAGGTCTCCCCTCGCCGGGACCCCAGCAGGGGTCACAGGGCGGACCGGGCTCCCGCATTTCCGCGGTGGGCTGTGGGGCGTCTAGATAGGGACCTACTGGTGGAGGCGGCCATCGTGAACACGTGGCTGTCCTCACCAGCCCCAGCGGACGGAGTGGACGTTGAGGCTGTCCGCATCCGCAGTGCGTTAACGCAGGTCTGCGATGCGGCCATGCCCAGGGTGCGGCGTCTACCTCCGAGGCAGGGGGTCTACTGGTGGTCCCCAAGACTGGCGGACCTTCGTGCGGCGTGCATTAGTGCCCGAAGGTCCTACACCCGCAGTCGGCGGCGTCGCCGCGATGTTGAGCGGGAGGGCCAGCTGTACGAGGCGTACCGCAGTGCGCGTACCGCCTTTCGGCTGGCCATCCGGTCCGTCAAGGACGCAAGTTGGCAGGAGATGCTGGACGGTCTCGACCGTGACCTCTGGGGTCGCCCTTATCGCGCGTCGCTGAATAAGCTTCGCGCGCAGGGCCCCCCCCTCACCGAGACCCTCCAGCCCGACCTCCTTCGTAGAGTGGTCGAGGAGCTGTTCCCGCGGCAGTCGGAGCACACGCCCCCGGTCATGGCTTCGCCAGATCACGACCGGGAGGCCGTCGAGAGTGTTCCGCCCGTGACGGAGTCGGAAGTGGGGGCAGCCGTGGCGAAGATTCGATCCGCCACCACGGCCCCCGGCCCGGACGGAGTCCCAGTCCGGGTGTTGACGTTGCTCCTCGAGCATCTCGAACCTCGCCTCAGGCGACTGTTCAACGCCTGTCTGACGTCTGGACAGTTCCCTGAGTGCTGGAAGGAAGGGAGGTTGGTTCTCCTGCCAAAGCCGGGACGGCCCCCGGATTCGCCGTCGGCCTACAGGCCCATTGTGCTTCTGGATGATGTGGGTAAGCTGCTGGAGCGTGTCCTCGCTGCCCGCATCGTCCAGCACCTGGAGGAGGTGGGGCCCGATCTGTCGGACGCTCAATTTGGGTTTCGGAAGGGGAGTTCGACCATCGGGGCCCTGCTACGCCTGAGGCAGACGGCCGCGGAGGCTGTCGCCGGCAAAGGAGTGTTGTTGGCGGTGTCGTTGGACATCGCCAACGCCTTCAATAGTCTGCCATTCAGCTGCATCAGGGAGGCGCTCCGGTTCCATGGAGTGCCCCTGTACCTCAGGCGGCTGGTGGCAGACTATCTGGAGGGGCGCAGTGTTCTCTACGCGAGCCCCGCAGGGGACATTGTGCGGACGCCCATGTCGTGCGGCGTTCCGCAGGGGTCGGTTCTGGGGCCGACTCTGTGGGACATCGGGTACGACTGGGCGTTGAGAGGGAGTCTCCCCCCCGGGCTGAGCGTTATTTGCTATGCTGACGACACGCTCGTCACAGCCCGAGGCAGGACACTCGAAGAGGCGGCGAGCCTGGCCACTCTCGGCACCGAGGAGATGGTCAGGCGAATCGAGGCGCTGGGGCTCAGGGTGGCCCTAAACAAGACGGAGGCCCTACTATTCCATGGGCCCCGTGTGAGGCTGCCTATCGGCGCCTCGTTAGTCGTCAACTCCATCCACATCAGTATCCAGGCCCATATGAGGTACTTGGGTCTGGTGCTCGACGGGCGATGATGGTTCCGGGAGCATTTTCGCCAAATTGCTCCCCGGCTGGTCGGCGCGGCGTCCGCCCTTTCTCGGCTCATGCCGAATGTGGGCGGACCCAGTTTCGAGGGCCGACGGCTGTATGCGGGGGTGATCCGCTCAATGGCCATGCCACGGCGCACCCGTGTGGGCGAGGGCTCTGAACGCCCAGCTCAGGGCGGTGCTGTGGAGGCCACAGCGAGCCATGGCGGTCAGAGCCATTCGCGGGTACCGCACGGTGTCGACAGAGGCGGCGTGCCTATTGGCCGGGACACCCCCGTGGGACCTAGAGGCGGAGATGCTCTCCGACCTCTATCGGCGGGTTACCTCAATGCGCGAAGAGGGTGGCTCCCCATCGTTTAACGAGATAGCCACCTGGCGCGAGGACGCCCGCCGAGAAGTCATCGCCCGTTGGGCTACGCGGCTGGAGAGGCCTAGACACGGTGTCATTACCGTTGAGGCCCTCCGG
This sequence comes from Lymantria monacha, assembly GCA_905163515.2. Classification (NCBI taxonomy): domain Eukaryota; kingdom Metazoa; phylum Arthropoda; class Insecta; order Lepidoptera; family Erebidae; genus Lymantria; species Lymantria monacha. The sequence continues at coordinate 11,556,804 of LR991092.1, read as the reverse complement.
CCCGTACTGATGGAATGGATGGAGCGGCGGCACGGGGTCCTCACCTTCCGACTGGTGCAGGTGTTAACGGGGCACGGGTGTTTCGGGAAATACCTGCACACGGTCGTGCACAGGGAATGGACTCCGGGCTGCCATCATTGCAGTAGTGACGAGGACACGGCGCAACATACGCTCGAGGAATGCTCGGGCTGGGACGGGCAGCGCCGCGACCTCGTCGCTATTATCGGTGCCGACCTGACGCTGCCGGCTGTCGCGAGGGCGATGGTCGACAGCGTCAGGAATTGGGACGCGGTCGCCGCCTTCTGCGAGGCTGTCATCTCGCAGAAGGAGGCGGCGGAACGGGACCGGGAGGATTCCCGTGACCCGGGCCGCCGCCCGCGGCCGGGGCGGCGCAGGCGCGAATACCTGCGCCTGATGCCGCCCTAACCGAGGCTTCGGGTGATCGGACCGGGGAATTGTCCGGTCACCCGACGCGAGGCCACCGCGTGAGGACGACGCCTCGACGGCGAAATCTGTCGGGGCGTCAACAGGAGAGGAGCCCGAGAGGGCATACCGCCGAGCGGGCCACCGAAGACAAAGATCGGGTACCGGTGGCCCGCTCGCATGGCGAAGAAGAGGTGCTTGCAGGGTGGGTCAATGGGGTTGTGCACCGCCTCTTCCGTCACCCCGGACCGATTTGGCGGGGTGCGACGTCCATGGCCCACCACAAAAAAAAAAAAAAAAAAAAAAAGGGTGTGACTATACCATAGCCTATGCCTAAGAAAAAGGGGTAGGTACATTACAACTTAATAGTGGCATATAATAAGGGCCAAATCTTATTGCCGTTTAAGAAAGTTAGATTTCGTGCTTCTTTAATTATGTTATTAATGAAATCTTTAATCTTAAAACTTAATAGTACCTACATAATTATGTTTAAAAGACTCCACGTTTCCTGTACAGGGACTCATGATCAAAACTTGCCCATTTCGTAGTATTTATGATATAATAAACAGGTATTTTTAAAAATAATATAAGAGATATGCAGACGTATGCTGTTATGTATATGTATAAACTAATAATAGAATTTGTTAAAATATTATAAAATTTTACAAAATATAAATACTTCACGCTATTAGTACTAACATTCTTATTTAATAATCAACGCGCCTTCCTGTCTCAAACATCAGTGTTATTTATGGAGAATACAAAGCGTTCTAGGCTCTATTGTGTAACATAAGTATCTATAAAAATTTGATTATAGACTATTTTATATAAATTATCTTTTAATCGTATATAAATTATCTTAAATCCCTGTGGTGACGGAGTAAGAATACATTTCACCACCCCCTATCATACTCGAGGTTAACGTGTGCCGCTGGAGATATTCCTCGCCGCGACTTTACAGTAGGTAATATGAGTAGTTGTCATCATCATTCTCCTACTCTTATCTCAATTACTTGGGGTCGATACAATATGTACTCTTCTTTCATAGCACATATTGTAAAAATTATTTGTAATAGTTTTATGACCAGCCGCCTGCCAGACGTCAACCCTCCTTGGGAATGTAATTGTTGGCCAAACGGCTCCAGATGGAGGTGGCCCAGGTCGTTATAAAACTCTTAGTCGTCTTTTACGACATTCACGAGCAAAGTAAAAGTTGGTACTTGGTAGTATTCGTAGCCGCTACCACACAGCGAGAGTATTGTATGAGTGTTGTATTGTATAACAATACGAGTAGTTTTATGGCTCCTATATTCCATGACTTCCTGCAAATCCTTCTTTTAAATAACGATGTGTAATATAAATATGAAATTTCCTATAAAATTAATTTTATCGTTTACCGAGCATCTATTTATTATTTTTAATTATAAAACGAATAGTTTGTTATAGCTTATCATTAGTTTAACAAATTGGAATTGAGAGTTGTTGTGCTTTTATACTCATTCGTCAAAGTCCAACTGCTATAAAATAGTTAATTATTATCTAAAACGTGTTTAAACATTAAGCACTTAAATATTGATTACAACTAAATGCTTGTTTAAAATCTGGTATAAATCCTTGCCTATAGTGTTAGTATAAAAGTTAAAATAATGTGTAAGTAAATCTTATACAATAACAAGTTCACCATTGTTGTTAATGTGTATTTATCTTATTACCATTTTGATAAGTGTACGATGAAAAACAATTTAATATGTGGAAGACAATTAAGTAAATTGTAGATTGCATTATTTTTTGTCTAAATTGTGGAAATACATTTACGCACTATCCTCAGCCAGTGAGAGTGAGGTGGGAATCGCTGACCGCCTGTTTCAACGGAATACTCATTAAAACAATAACGCCCCTTCTTTAGCGCTTTTACGGGGTACTGCAGAGATCGTCTACTGACATTCGATCCCCGGCACCACAAATATAAATTTTAGACTATAAAAACATAATTATTAGAAATAAATGTTGATGAATAATTAATGAAAGAATATAAAATATTGTAAATATGAAATCCTGAACAATCTATACTTATAATTATATTCAAAAGCTTACGCCCAGTAAGCGTATATTAGCTAGAGGCTACACAAATACATTTTATTTATAATTATTTCATTATATCTTATAATCTTGGTTTTTTCATAATGATATTGGGGCTATAACTTTTTTTAACTACTGTTTGACTTTAATAGTCTTAGGAGATGTTATTGCCTACTGTAAATATGAGTATTCATTAAATTTGAAAATATATTATGGGTATTAGTAAAAAGATAATGTAATTTTTATAGAAGTATCTTAATTACTTCCATCTTTTTGCTTACATCGTTCAGTCTTCTGCTTCCACCATTTGCGGCGGGTTTCTGCATGCTCCTCTGATGTAATCCTTTGCTGATTTGCCCGACTCCCACGGGCAAGTATATGTGACGAAAATTGTATTTTTTTAAACGCCAACCGGGGAGTATTTTAACCAAATTTAAATATAGTTAAAATATATAAATATAGCCATCCAATTTATGCTGTAATTTCTATACAAAAAGTGCATAATTAATTTCTAAATTTCATTTTTATAATAATTATATCATAATTATCATTTCGATTACAATTATATTATAAATATAATGTACTTACAATATTATGCAAGTTAAGCCCTTTCATAATACCTCTGTATAGGGTATATGAATCTAAAGGAAGTGAAGAAATATCTACTTCAGCCGCAACGGTTTTGAAGGTCCGCATATTTAATGAAATCAAGTAAAGAAGAAACATTATATGTATTTATAAAATTCACTATATTAATGGTTGATGATATGTATATTTAAAAATCAATACTATAAATAAAATCCAATTATGAAATAATTTGATCTAAATGTACTCTATAAACAAAAAAATATTCAACTCAGAGTACACCCATAGTCGTCGTCACAATTTAAGGGTTCTCGTTAGTTCGAATATTTTAGTTTGCAGGTTAAATATCTTCATCATTATCATCACAGCCCATAAATATCCCACTGTTGAGCTCGGGCCTCCTCCATAATGGAGAAAAATTAACCTACTATACCACGCTGGTCAGACGTGTTGGTATAGGGTTTTGTTTTGAGTATTTCTTCTCTCTAAATATCTTAATTGATAGAAAATAAGACTAATTTGGAAAAATAATTTTATTGCAAATAATTTTTATGTTTAAAAATGTTTAAATAATTACGAATACTTAATGTATGGTAGCTTAATGCTGTGTAGTAGCGGATAAGAATATTACCAACCCTTATTTTGCTTGTGGACATCGCAAAAGAAGACTTCCCTCGCATTCTAAGTCGTTACCTCGAAACTTCCTCGACTCGACTTACCCTTAATGAGGACGTTTCGTATTCACAGTTGTCATTTTCTTCCTTACCTTTAAACATTTCCTCAAGTGAGGTAAGGTTGAGTCGAGGAAACAACTGTCAAAGTAAGGTAAGTCGCGATATGCCTTGAGGATACCTTAAGGAGGTTTTCACATATAATTTATTGTCAAATTAGGATGAGTTTATTGAATATTTGTATGATAATTCGTATAATTATTTATCTCCACGCTATTTGCATTCTGCCAAAAAATCTAAAGAAATATGACACGAATTTTCAAAAAAGTTACAAAAACGTAACAACCAACTACGCTTACCAATTGCGCCCACTATATAAGTGCTAACCGCTTTACGATCTTATGTTGCCATGACACACCCCAACCAATTAGTGGCTGGGGCGGCTAACTATGTCCCATCAAAAATATCCGCGATCCGACGTCCTCGACATGTACTGACCGCTTCTGACGATTCAATTATGATCGCTCAAGAAAGAGCCTACACGGCCCGCGAGGCCACAACACTTAAATATCCGCGCTTCCGCTCCCGCCGCCGGAGACGAAAGTTGCGACACGTAAAAATCATAAACTCAAACGTGGGCACGCCCACTTTGCTATCAGCGACGCCCCGAGTCGAGGTCCATTCACCACAGGGTGAGCACTCGGACGTTGTCGCTTAAAATTTTTACCGGGTTGAGAGTCCTCAGCGCTCAGCCATAGTCCGGGTTAAGCTGTGACAGCCATCTGCGGCTAACAGCTAAAAGACAGACACAAAAAAAAAACGATTATGTAACAGGAAACTTTCAAGTGATTGGCTACAATTATAACTTTGAATGGAGTAGGCACTGTCATAGTAATCGTTATTTAATATTTTCAGATAATTTTTTTCATGATTTGCATAAAATCAGCCAATCAATAGTGTCAAGAATTGTGACCAAACTTGCCAACACTTTAGCTTAAGTGAGCGTAAAAATATTATTTCATCGTATTGCATATATTTCCTGATTCGTGTATTGATTGCCCTCATATACAAATAAAAAAACATTTTTTTTTCATTTGGGCAAGCCAGGGAACAAAATGATACCACAAATTTTGAAAGTGCCAACATAATAAAGTAAATTTTCTTAAATTTACGACGTCATTTGTGACGTATTACCTCCTCCACTCTTCCTTACTGGAGGAATCTCAAAATCTCCTCAAGTTTACGATTATGAATATCGATGTTGAGGATGGTTCGAGGCGATCCTTGAAACTTCCTTAGCTGAGTGTGAGTGGAGCCGATTTCGAGGTTACGACTTAGAATACGGGGGTAAGAGCTTTAACTAACCTTTTCATTATGTGCGAGTGCATATTGCGCCGACCCCATGTAATTGGAATAAGAGCAGGCTAATGCTGATAGTTACGAATACTTGCATCAAATATATTGTATTTATTTGACTTTAGTTAAATATTATTTAAAATTTTAGAAATAACTCTAAAGTAAAATTGCGCTGTTGATAAAATAATACGCAGTAACAAAAAAGTCAAAACGTCATTGTCAATTTTGAATCTTTAATTTACGCAATTATCAAATAAATGTATGTATGCAATTAATACTGATTGTATTTAAAACAAGACAAGCACACCGAGATCAAACAAACAGAGCAAAGAAACTTTTGGAACATTATAAGTACTGGAAGTAAAAAGTGAGTCTGGATGAATATCAATAAATTATGCGTGTGTTTATATATCTTAATTCGTTACCACTGATTGTTTTGTTGGCGTCGTGCCAAAGAGCTTGCTACTATACTTACTACTTCACTATAATATTCATTTATTTGTACTTTAGAAACATGTGTACGTAACATTACGTATGGAAAGTTTGTTAGCATTGGATATTGTCTAGTTAAACTATGGTATATATTTGGAAGTATATCTTAAGAAAAACAAACAGTAAACGTTCGTTTCTCGTGTAGTTTCTTAGTCATGATTCTCCTACTGTTATCCCAACTACTTGAGGTCGATACAATATGTACTCTTCTCTCATAGAACATATTGTAAAAGTTATTGGCAATAGTTTTATGACCGGCCGCCTGCCAGACGTCAACCCTCATTGGGAATGTAATTGTTGAGGGGAAAGCCAAAGGACATCAGATGGAGTTGGTCCAGGTCGTTTTAAGGCTCTTAGTTGTCTTTTACGCAAATATAATAAGCAATGCAGTGAGTAATATCTTGTAATATAGATATTGAAAAATGTTAATTAAGCCTCATATGCTTCCTAAGATGACGCTGTTTTTTTTTTTTTTTGGATCAGCTGTTTATATGTAATTAGGTGTAATAGATGGCATCGTATTTATTTTGTGTGACAAGACATAGCCTATAACTAGCGAATGATCAAGACGCATATAACGACTCCTCAAATTTCAAATTAGGATCAGTAGTTTAGAAGTTATAAGGCCATATATTACTACACATATATACATAGAGATCAAACATATAACCTTTCTTTTACTTTTATTATAGTCGAGAAAAAATAATTTAGTTTGAAATAGAAATAAATTATAAACAAAATATTATTTTTATGGCCGTCACAGATTTATGTTTAATAGTAGTTTACCTGTACATGCACGTGGAAAAGCCACGTGTATCATACAGAACCCATTGAGTTAAACATTATACTGATTGTTAATACAAATAATAGCTGAAACACTTGATAATAACCAGGCGATATACAGATTAGACTGAGAAAAACGAAGGGGTATCAATATACTGATTAGTTAAAATGTGACTATTTTTCACACTTAATCTGTTATAAACAATGGAGGGTACCGTTTCGCCATCCAGTTGTTTTGTTTAGCAAGAATTTCACTGACAATGAGCAAGAGATTTAGGTAAGTACTTAGTTACATATTCAGACTTAGTGAGCATATTATATCTTTTTTGGGGATATAGATATGCTTTATTTGAATATACTTTGGTGTATGATTTGTTAATGGACGATTTTTCAGTCATCTTGTATATATAGTGGACGAAATTTTTGTTATTTTGTATTTCAGTTCTGCCTTGATCGTGGCGCTTGCAATTATGCCGAAATATCAGCAACTTCTAAGTAATAAAATAAATAATATATATCCCATTAACCATAATTTCGCGAATAAAGTACAGATAATATACAAAATAAAGAAAACATGGCATCAAAATGATTTATTATTTCTTAATTTTTAGGTCATGATTTCTTCAATAAGTACTTTTGATTTTCGAAAACGCCTAAATTAATTATTATAGCACATATATGATATTATTTCCTGCATACTTTGTTTTAAGTTTTTAATTACTAAAAATAATTGAATTAAATTGTTGCAGTACACAACATACTGTGGTCTGATAATTAGGATTTCATCCATCCAGCCAGCCCATAGACGTCCACTGTTACACTGGACATAGGTCTCCCCAGGAGAATGCCACTCAGAATGATCCCGTGCTACCTGCATACAATGGCTTCCTACAACTTTCGAGATATAGTCAACTTAGTAGAGGTCATCCTACGCTGCGTCATGCGACTCGTGGTCACCACTCAAGAACTTTTCTCCCTAATAGTTGTCGGTTTGTAGAGCGATGTGGCCTGCCCTTTGCCACTTCAAAGTACTAATGCTTTGCTATATTGGTTACTAGCTTCTGCCCGCGGCTTCGCCCGCGTAAAAGGTTACTTTCCTAAAGTTTTTGATCCCCTATTTTTATTTTTGACCGTCGGTAATACAGTGCAACGGTATTACAATACTCGGGGTTGGAACTTCATTACTGGACTGCTAGATGGCGTTGAAGAAGCTAGATTTTGAGATTTTTTAACAAACAATTTTTTAATTTGTCATATAAAATTTTGTTTTTTTTTAATAAAAAGTATCCTATGTTACTTTTAATATCTCCAAGAATATGTGTACAATGTTTCATGATGATCGGTTGAGTAGTTTTAGCGTGAAAGCGTAACAAACAAACTTACATTAACATTTATATATTAGTAGGGATTCACATTTATATATTAGTAGCGATATTTGTTCTTTTTTTTTCGCATTCCAGATTTTGTCTCTCAGATATAACGCAAAGATCCCATTTGCATTTTTTTAATTTCGAAATATTTTGACAATACTTGAAACTGCTTTCTTGTTAGATAATTTGTGATCATCATCATCCCAACCCACATATGTCCCACTGTTGGGCTCGGGCCTCCTTCACAATAGGAGGGAAATTGAACTACTATAGCACGCTGGTCAGATGTGTTGGTATAGGGTTTTATTTCAAGTTTTCCTTCTCTTGCACAGATGCCATATGCGTATTATATCCCTTAATCGTCTTTTACGATACCTATGGGTAAGATAGAGGGTGGTGAATTGTATTCTTACTTCGTCACCACACGGAAAATTTGTGATAGCAGAGATCAACTTTAATATTTTCTTCTTCTATTAATATAATTATAGTAGCAACTGATTAACTGTGCCTAGTTCTAATATTTGCTCCGTATTTGCTGACTTTTGTGATCACTGTTAGGCTCCTATATGCCATAGCGTTATATTCCTGTATAGCCTGTGTATAACATTTCTCGATATAAAAACTAATAATATTTTTTTAGATACAATTTCTTATTTCTGAGATTAATTAACATGTTCATACAAATAATGTTTGCACTTATAAAAAAAATAGAATACATATGAGTTATATACATATGGGTGAGAGTGCACCCGGTAAGGGGCATAGGTATTTGAATTAATTATTTGTATATTCTTGTTACCAACATAGTTTGTAAGTTTTTTATTTTTGTATAACTAACATATATGGATGGTTTTCTGCAATAAACTTTTTTTTTATTATTTTATATGTCATCATCATAATACCAGTTTATGTCCTGTTTCTAAGCTCAAGACTTATCCACAATGGGAGGGTAATTCATCTACTATTATTATTATTTATACTACGTTGGTTGGTTTGGATTTAGTATAGATATTTATTTCATTTTTGTTTTCTTGCGTAGATGTTATCAGCATTAGTCATCTTTTACGACGCACGTGGACAAGACAGGGCGGTGAATTGTATCCTTACTCCGTCACCACACGGAAATATAAAGTAATAATTGAACACAATAATGAGTATTATTAATTGTTTAAATACGCACGATTTAGAATTAAGATTTTGTTTTTCACTATGATCATACTTTGAAATATATAATAATAATTATTATAATCATTTATTTCTCAGAATATGGTAATTTAGTTATTAATATTTTGTGCGTTTCACACATTCTACCATAAGCTAGAGTAGAAATATTAGTCGCTTATGTAAAATAACATACTAACTTTAAGAATTAAATATTAATAGATTTTCATAAAATAACATAATCAACTACAAATTAATTATTATTCTCCTACTCTTATCCCAAATACTTGGGGTGGATACAATATGTACTCTTCTTTCATAGTACATATTGTAAAAGTTATTGTCAATAGTTTTATGAGCGGCCGCCTGCCAGACGTCAACCCTCTTTGGGAAAGTAATTGTTGACCAAATGGCATCAGATGCAGTTGGCCCAGTTCGTTATAAAGCTTTTAGTCGTCTTTTACGACATCCACGAGCGAAGTAAGGCTTGGTATTTTTATTTATTTATTTATACACTTTATTGTACACCATATTACATAAAAAGAAGAAACTAGAAATAACTACAGTAGGTACAATGGGCGGCCTTATCGCTAACAGCGATCTCTTCCAGGCAACCTTTGTATGGATAAAATTAGCATAGAGAGAGAGTGGTAGATGATGGTGCAGTAATACTAAATAAATATATATACACACATACACATACACACATAAACAATATATAAATACACCTACATATACATACAACCATAGAGGCACATATATTCGCATATACAACATATACATATATCTAATTAATAGCACAACAGGTATAAGTATGTCAATATAAACTAATATACAATATTGAGTGCATAAGAAATGTGTATAATATTTCACAATAAGGTGACTAACGACAAAGTCCTACAGTGTTAGATAATGCGATTTTAGCAACAACTTAAACGCAGACAAGCTTTTGGCTTGACGAATTTCCAGCGGCAGTTCATTCCACAAGCGTACTGCTGTGACAGTGAAGGAGTTGGCGTAAAAAGTCGTGGAATGGAGTGGAGTTTTTAGTTTTAAATTTTCTGATGATCGTAAACATTTTTCATGGGTTTCATGGAGATATACGAAACGGTCTTTGAGATAGGAAGGAGCTGAAGGATTGAATAAGATATTGTAAAGTAAGGATAGAGTGTGAGTATTCCGGCGAAGGCGTATTGGTAGCCACTTGAGCTGAGAGCGGAATTGTGAGACGTGATCATATTTACGAAGACCAAATATGAATCTTATACAGACATTTTGAAGGCGCTCAAGTTTGTCTAATTGGTTTTCTGTGAGATCAAGATAGCTGACGTCAGCGTAATCAAGGATAGGAAGGAGTAAAGAAGTTGCAAGCGTAATTTTAGTGGCAATAGGCAGAAAATTTCGTAATCTTCTAAGTGATCCTACAGAAGCAAACAGTTTTCGACTTATTTCCTGAAGTTGCGAATCCCAACTAAAATTTGAATCAATAAATAATCCTAAATTTTTTACATTTCGGCTTATAGGGATAACAATACCATCGAAAAAAATCGGAGGTAAGTTCAACCAATCGACCTTCGAAAGGTATTGGTAGTATTCGTAGCCGCTACCACACAGCTTTCATTCAACTACAAAATAATGAATATCTAAATTAAATTATACATTATTACAAATATAATTACAAATAAATAACTATAAAATAAATCAATGTCAAAATTAAAATTGTATTCAATGTTTTGAATGGTACTGAGTTAGATAGGTATATTGTGAATTGGCGTGTTATTTTGTGTAATTTAGGTCGACTACTGATCAGTTGTAAGGATCTGTGGCGGTTGATTGTGGGCCGAAGATCGTCGCTCGCGTCTGCTCTATGCGATTACTGGACAGCGTGTCGGCATCGGTAATGCTAGTTCTTGAATCTTCGGTGCTATTTTTAGTAAGGTAATAACTACAATATCGATTTATATGAATCATGAATCTACTTGCCTATTTTCAATTGATTCGTTGGCTTAGTAATTTAGGCATGAAATCTAAAGCTTCAAATTCGATTGCCCAACAATACTACTAAGAGCATTATATCAACTTGAGTCAACACCACCTGATGCAGTAAGACTAACAATTACGCACCCAAGAATGGTTAAAAACACAGGCAAGCGGTTGGTCATTAAACTATTGCTCAAAATTTTTGTAATATCTGAAATAGAAGAACAGTGATAACATATTGCGTTCATCATCATCATCATCACAGCCCATAAATGTCCCACTGTTGGGCTCGAGCCTCCTCCGTAATGGGAGGGAAATTGACCTACTATACCGCGCTGGTCAGACGTGTTGGTATAGGGTTTTGTTTCGAGTGTTCCTTCTCTCGCATAGATGTTATATGCGTTTTATATCCCTTAGTCGTCTCGAACGATCACCTACGGGTAAGATATGGGGTGGTGAATAGTACTCTTACTCCGCCACACGGCAATTGGGTTGACCCCAAGTAATTTGGACAAGAGCAAGATGTATATTTTATTTTATAAAAATAACTGCAAATAAAAATAATGACGATAATTTACATTATTTCTAGTGCATATTTATAACCTGAGTATAATATGTACATACATTAAGTGATTAACAACTGAAACGACTGATAATCATAATAAATACACAATGTATTTTCCCGAATGTTATTATTCTTATAATATTTATGTACGTCAGAATACAATTGACCGATGCGAAAACTTCCACGCGAGCATGTTCCATTATAAGTTTTATTTTACTGCCTATTCGTTTAGCTTTGGCAAAGTGCCTGGCGTGTAACACATTTTGCATTTACAAAGATGTACACGGTAAAATGTAAGGCGGTAACGAGTAATTTTCTATTCGTCGACTGTATGACAAATAACGGTACGATATTATAAAATAAAATTATATTTAGTGATCTTATCGCTTTTTAATCCTGTATGCACTATATGTATTAGGGGCTAGGAGTATATTGGCGATATAATCTATCTTCGGAGGTGGGCGTCAGATCTTCATTTTCTAGTTCGTCCACTTAACTTTAATCACAAGATAAATCAGGAGGCTTACAATATTTTCATCAACACCATATAAAATAATAACATGGAATGCAGTGAGGTTAGTTGTGGCTCGATACAACCGATCGCTACTAACACTCACAGATTAATGACTTGAAGGCAAGTCTCACTTCACATGTAAACTATCTAACGGTTGTTTATTTTTTAACTACCCTCTATCGTATTTAATCGTGTCACAACTAAACACACTCAAGCAATAAAAAAAATTAATAAACTAGAGAATAACTAAAATAATGAAACCGATTGCTTGACATTCCATTAATATCGTCCTTTAAATATCACGCCCTCCGACATCTATAATATATATCTATAAAAGAAGATACATACATATTTGTATATATGACGTCGCTGAACTTGGAAAATATTTGACGGATCGTTATGAAAATTGATATGTATATGTATTTTTTCACGGAGAAGGTTTAAATGCTCATTGATGTAACTCGCCACCAGGCGGGTCTGCAATATATCAACATCTACAAACAAACCAACGGGCTGGGATTTCTAGTACTGGATAAAACTGGATGAGACATCATTAGGAGGAAAGGCAGTAGCACTCTGTTCAGTACTCTCTTTTTCTCTTCACACTTTATAACACCAACTGCAACCACCAATCCAGCTACCAAAAGCAGTCTTTATAGCAGTCGTTGACTGACTGATGAATGGATGGATACATTTACGACTTACCTTCAGCCTCAGCACCTTCATGGTTACCGGGGCACGACGTAATTAATATAAAATTTATGTTACACAGTTTTTTTTAGACATCTTTTTTTGTGGTGGATTATGCGTACCTCTCGTCCCGCCAAATCGGTCCGGTGTGACGGAAGAGACGTCGCGTGTCCCCATAGACCCACCATGCAAACTCTCTTCGCCGTGCGAGCGGGCCACCGGTACCCGATCTTTGCCTTCGGTGGCCCGCCTGGCTTAAAGACAACATCGTAGCTACTAATGATAGTTCAAGTAATAATCATAGAACCATACTGTTGATTGTTTTTCTCTACAGCGACTGACCGGTCCATCCAGGGTAGTACCATACTTTCGCAGAAAATCAACGTCTGAGCAGTGGCAATGTACTGCTGTGCTTCGTTCGGTGAGCAAGAGAGGCGGTGGTCCAACTTTCTGTGTGTTTTTTGGGTTAGTTGGGGGATTACTCCACCATCCGTAGAGAAGCTGACCGAGTGAGAGCGATGCTCCGGCAATACTGTAGTTTGTTGCTGGGGCGTCGTTAGAGATGATATCCAAGAGAGTAACCCGTCGAGCTGGTCACTCATGTCAAAGAAATACAGCACTAAGAAACAAAAGCAGGAAATTTTAGTGGACCTCAAATATGTCAATTAAATGAAGAGACCATTAATTTTGATGATGCTTCTATGACTGATGTAGAATGACTTACGTGGAAAGTCTGTGGCTTTAGTGGTTGGATTATACTGTTGACAGTTTTCTGTCTACAGACGCGGTCCGGTGACTATGGGGTAGTACCACACTCTTGCAGTAAACCGACGCCTGAGCAGTGGCAATGTGCTGCTGTGCTTCGTTCGAGCGAGATAGCCGGCAGCTCAACTTTCTGGGTGGCTTTGGGATTTTTATTCGTAGGCAGCGACTTAAATATATTGCAAAAGTCCATGGGTGTCAGTAACACTTACTATCAGGCGTACTGCTTGCTCGTTTGCCACCAACAGCAATAAAAAAATATCTTTTGTAGTGATTGTACAAAAATTCGTCGAATACTACAACGCTATCTGAAGTAAATGAAATTAGTAGAAAAATGCTTCTTAGTTTATAAAACCCGATTACGAAATGAGAATGAATGCTTCTTAGTTTAAAAAAAAATGGGCTATAATATGAGCATAAACGTGCACTACTTTTATAAGCTAGATAGATCGCTTTCGCAATAATTTAGAAGATTTTAGAGAAGAATAAGGATATATAATTATGTCTGAGCTTCCATTCAGACATAAAGGCGATAGAGAATGGATATTCAAATGATGGCTGATTTATGTTGAGGAATTATGCGTGATGCTCCAAGACAATTTTATAAATATTTTATAAATATATTAAAAAAAATAAAAGTCTGTAACATTTTTAATATCGCTATGAAGGGTATACTTCAAATCACGTCCAAAATCCCATATCAAAATAAGTGTAGGTGTAAAATAACCAGTATACAGGCCAGTACCTACACTCATTTTGAAGTCCAGTTTGGCAATTGTAATAATTGCTTAGGCAATCTTTGCTATTGAATGGCAGAGAAGAAAGAAGTACTTGATGATATTGAATGGATAATAAGGCAATAATGCTTAAAGCTATTAAGACTGAAATAATGGCAAATCTGTTAATAATAGTAATGCGGGTTTATTTTTTAAAATGCAATGAAAAATCTAGATGAAGAATTTCGAAATAGCCACATTTAATTTTTTTATAAATTGCGTTGCTTTTAGAAATGTTACTTGAATTTAATACAAATGTATATCTAATCTATTATCTTCTAGTTACATATATTTTTAATTTACTTATTTTTTTATAAGTAATAATGTTTGTATGCCCGTTTCGTATACCCTATGTTTATCCAATCAGGTATTGCCATATCCCACTCAAAACTTGTATCTCCCACCCCACGTCAATTTTATGTTTTTAGCCAAAATTACAAATTTCCTTCATATATTCATATTCTATCTTCATATGCATATATGAATGCAAAGTTGTAATAGATTTTGAAGTGGTAATGTTATATTATTATCACATCATATGAATATCAGAAATTAGAAGTCAATAGGTTTTGTAAAAATCTTAAACATTAATAATGACTAAACGAAACGAAGCTTTACGTGGCTTCGTTTCGTTAGAAATCTTTATGTTAAAGTAATTGTTTTCATTTTGCAATGTTGGAGTACCTAAGTACATAACTCACAGAGAGAGCACAGAGGGTTTTCCATCATTAACATCAAGCAACTGCGCAAAGTAGAAAACCCCAAAAGAACATGCAATCACATAATATCAAGGACGCGCCAATATACATATGTATAAACCATCATAAATGTATTAAAGCCACTTCAAGAAACCTTGAATTATATATTGCATAGTCCGGAGCGTGCTTGGCATAGTCCGGAGCGCACTCGTTCGCGTCCCCTGCCAGTCTAATTAGACTGCTAATCCGGCTCGATATGCGTACCGCAATGGGGGGCATAGTCCGGAGCGTGCTCGTTCGCGTCCCCTGCCAGTCTAATTAGACTGCTAATCCGGCTCGATATGCGTACCGCAATGGGGGTTAGGGCGTCCCGCGGAGGCGACGCGTACCGACCCGCCCCCATCGGTACGAACTTCGGCAGTTGCGGCGATGGGGGCCGCCACCCATCACGCCTTGCCCAGTCAGGCGAGTCGAGGAGAGCAGAGTGCCGGGTGGACACGTGGAATGTAAGAGGTTGTGTGGAAGGTAAGTTGCACGAGCTGATATCCGTCATGGCGGACAAACAGCTAGACGTGCTCTGTGTAACAGAGACCAAGCAAAGGGGCAGCGACGTCTGTGATCTTCCTGGTGGCGGGATGGCTCTGTGGTCTGGTGTACCACAGAGCGATCGAGCCTGCATGGGGGTAGGAGTACTGTTGTCCTCTCGCTTGGCCTCAGGTCTGAAGGATTACGGAATGTATGATCCCAGACTTCTTTGGGTCCGTATAAAACTTGGTGTCACCAAGGTATTCATGGATGTAGCATATGCTCCCGTAGGATCCTCGGTGGCATCAGACCTAGAGAAGTTTTGGGATAATGTTAGGGAAGTTCTGGATATGGCAGAAACCAGTGAACGCGTGATTGTATGCGGAGATTTGAACGGATGGGTGGGGACCAAGCGTCCCGACTATGAGGACGTACTTGGTCCATTTGGTGATAAGAGAGTGAACGACGCAGGTAGGCTCATAGCGGATGTATGCATGGAGAGAAACCTTATTGTGTCAAACACATTTTTCCAACATAAGGACATCCATATGTATACATGGAGAAGGAATGAACAGAAAAGTATAATAGATTTACTTTTGGTAGACAGTCGCCTCCGAAGCAAAATATTGGACGCAAGAGCCTTCAGGGGCCCCACAGTCGATACGGGTCACTATCTCGTTATTGCGAGATTTAGTGGTCTGTTCAGAAAGTGGAGGCACTGGCGAGAGCGTGTCCACTTCGGAGGGCTTGAAAGAATAAAGGTTGAAAGGTTGCAAGAAGAGTGTGTAAGAGAAAAGTATGCAGAGGGTGTCCGAGAACGGCTGACGATGGCAAGCCAGCCGCAATCGGACATTGAAGAATGCTGGAGAGTATTGAAAGAGAGTATGGTAGATACAGCGAAAGAAGTATGTGGAAGTTCAAAGAAGCATAGAAACACAAATGGTGATGCATGGTGGGATGCGGAAGTGGCAGCTTCCGTAGAGCAAAAGAAGAAAGCGTGGCTGGACTATGTCTCTTCTTTGAATCTGAATGACAGTATGACTGAACAGAAGAAAGAAATATATCGGCAATGTAAGAATGACACCAAGGCCTTAGTGAAAGAGAAACGTGATAGAGCAAGTATGAGTGCAGAAGATAGGCTGACTAAAAACTTCGAGGGTAACACCAAACTCTTTTGGAGGGAGGTGAAGAAGCCTCGGGGTAGTTGGTCAGCCTTCAGAATGAATAAAATAAGGTCTAAAGGTGGAGACATTCTTACACAAACACAAGACGTGTTAAGCCGATGGAGTGAATATTTTGGCGATATGTATGCGGATGCTACGGTTGGCGCCGGTGTCGCATGTGGTTTAGTAGATCAACATTCGACAACGGCGTCCTCCGATGGCATCAGTATGGATGAAGTTGAATGGGCGATAAGAAGTTTGAAAAATGGTAAGGCAGCGGGCATTGATATGGTGTCTGCCGAGATGATCAAGCTTGGTGGCTCCTGTGTCTGGGAGGCGGTCCTGTTGCTCCTCAATTTATGTTGGAGCTCGGGAATGGTTCCCGGGGACTGGAATAGCGCAGTCATCGTGCCTTTGTTTAAAAACAAGGGTTCACGTTATGACTGCGCAAATTACAGAGCCATAAGCTTGACCAGTTTGGCAGCAAAAGTGTATGGTAAAATTATTGAAAGGAGAATGAGGATGGTGTCCGGTGGTTTACTGTGTGAGACACAAGGAGGTTTCAGGAGTGGAAGGGGATGCATGGATCAAGTGTTCTCTCTGCGCAATATTGTGGAGAAGCATCTGGCTCTAGATCCGAGGGTTTTCTGCAGTTTTGTGGATCTGGAGAGAGCATTTGACACAGTTGTACGAAAGGAACTTTGGGACATTTTACCGGAGTATGGTATTAACGGTAAACTGCTACCGGCTGTGCAGTCCAGTTACATGGGCTGTAGAGCCTGTGTGCGGCTGGATGATGGAATGTCGCCTTGGTTTGACGTCAATATCGGCGTTAAGCAGGGGTGTGTTCTGTCAGCCAGGCTGTTTATCATATATCTGGATAAATGTCTCCAAAGGTTGAACGATATGAATGTGGGAGTCCAGATGGGCGACTCAGTGGTCACTGCTCTGCTATATGCAGATGATGCAGTCCTGCTGGCACAGTCAGCGACTGACCTGCAGACCCTAGTCGACACTATGACAGAAGATTGTAAGAAAAGGGGTCTACGCGTGAATGTGAGCAAAACCAAAATAATGGTCTTTGAAAGAGACGAAGCCAGAACAGATGTAAGAGTAACAATAGGTAATGATGTACTAGAGCAAGTGGATGAATTTGTATATCTTGGATGTGGATTTAGCCCAGATGGAAGGTACACCACTGATATAGAGTGAAGAGTGAATGCGGGAAATAGAGTGAACGGAGCGTTGGGGCAACTTCTCGGCAGCCACCACCTCAGCCAGAAGGCACGTGTAGCAATACATAACGCAGTGCTTGTCCCAACATTACTGTATGGAAGCGAGAGTTGGGTATGCAGAAAAGAGTATGAAAGTAAAATTAATGCGGTCGAAATGCGATCTCTGCGGAAAATCTGTGGAGTTAGGCTGACCGACCGCATTCGTAACGACGACGTAAGAGAGCGAGTAGGTATGAAAGAGAGTATTGGTGTAAAGATGCGAAAGAGAATGCTCCGATGGTTCGGACATGTGGAAAGAATGCCAAACGAACGTCTGGTTAAGAAGATATACAATGCGAAAGTGGAAGGATGTAGGTACCGAGGGAGACCGAGACTAACCTACCTAGACCAGATCGCTCATGTACTGAAGGAAGGTGGAGTCAAGAGTCTCCGAAACCGGCGAGCGTGTATGAAGAGAATTATGAATGTTGAGGAAGCGAGTGAAGTATGCAGAGATAGAGTTCTCTGGCACTCTGTTCTCTCTGCCTACCCTGCAAGGGATATGGCGTGATGATATGTATGTATGTATGTTGAATTATATAACATCAATATAATAATTAAAATACATAACATAAAAAAGGCACAGACAAAAGTCTGTGGACCAAAACGTTATTATATAAAAAAAAAAGTACACAACTCATCTGAGCGGACTATGAAAGTCTCCCGGACGGTTCCGGTGAGGTGGATGAAGTAGACACAAAGCTGCATCAGCTTTATAATGGTCGTAAAAAGAAATATTATGGTGGTACATGGTCGTAGAATGGTGAAACGACTCCATCCTGCCACCATCGTGATTGTATCGACAATACGTCGCAGATTACACTTTGGTTGTGCATAGCTTGGACAGAGAAGTGCTAAGAAAACGTCGCAATCAACGTTGTAAGAAAGGAACTTCTCTACTGTGACACGTTATACCATTGGCACTGAGGGTAGAGCAGGTGCGGGTATCAGCGCTTGATGCCGCCTAGTTGAGGTAAAAGTGTAAGTGTGATTGGATTGATCATTTTTGCATCAGCTGCAGAGAGGACGACCGCATGAGGGCGATCGCCCGGTGACACTGTTGCTTGTTGTCCAGGGGTTGGCAATGATCCCTGAAAGGGTAACTCGCCGAACGGGAAAAAAACAAGAATATCGATGGCCCACCCATATGGTTGTTGAGAGATACGTGTATAGTAAGTTATAGGGTTGCACACCATACTTTCTCCACCGTTCAGATCGTTTTGATCGGGGTATTATTTTAACTGTAGGTATCCTGAAACACTATTAATAGATTTATAATATATAGATTACTAGCTTCTGCCCGCGGCTTCGCCCGCGTGAAAGGTTACTTTCCTAAAGTTTTTCATCCCCTATTTTTATTTTATCCCTTAAGGGTAAGTTTTTTTACGAAAATTTAATGTCATATTTATTTATATCTAATAAATAGCCTAAGAATAAGCTTCAAGGTTCTGGTTTTAACGATGGCGATAATTCCTTACAACTTTTCATTCCCCTTTACAACCCTCTTTTTGCATTAAAAAGTAGCCTATGTCCTTTATCAGGCTCTAGACTATCTGTGTACTATATTTCATATAGATTGGTTCAGTAGTTTTGGCGTGGAAGAGCGACAGACAGACAGAGTTACTTTCGCATTTATAATATTAGTAAGGATAACGCAAAAGTATAGGAAAGCTAGTTATAAAACTCTTTGCCAACCTGTTTAAACTGTGCTTTAGTAATTCAATCTCAATTCCATTGTGAATGAAGCCCGAGCTCAGCTGTGGAACCTATGTGGACTGAAAATTGTTTTAGTAATATGTACTATCACGCAATTGTCGGTAATAGTTAATATAAAGGTTGAGAATATGTCAATACTGTGATGGGACACGAATGTCACAAGTATTATAGGCTACATTGTAGCAAAAGGAATGTACCACCCAACGTTCTTAGGCCTAGTGCATACATACAACTTGGCTATTAACTAAACTGTTTAGATTGAAATTGAACAAATACTTTCTACTTAATAGTTGCTCGATAAAATAAAAATAAAAACGTAAAGTTGCTTCCATTTTTTTTCAATTAAAAACACATTGATAAAACGCTTTTCTATTAAAATGACGCAACTCATTCATTAATAAATAATAAATTTATTTGTAAGTTGCAAGACAATTAAAATCATCTCCCGGGACTGCTTGAGGGTCAAACTTCGGTGTCATTTATGGTGACCATTGTGGATCCTAGCTTACAGGAGTTACAATGGTGGGAATGTGTGGTGGGATTAGTCTAAAAAAAAAACTCATTCATCCTAACAAACAAACTAGAAATTTCTTGTAAATTGTCATTGTTTGTTGCTACAAACTATTGACTCGCGCGTTATCTAATGTCTGGCACATACATAAAATTTTCGCATCGACTCCAGTTATTCTGTAGAAGTCTATATTTCTCGTAAATTCCATATAACTAAATAGTTATATAACTTAAATAATGGTAGGACACACTGTTTACAGTTATGTCTACAGCCGCGGGCCGGTCCATCCGAGGTAGTACCACACTCTCGCAGAAGATCGACGCCTGAGCAGTGGCAATATGCTGCTGTGCTTCGTTCGGTGAGCTAGAGAGCCGGAAGCCCAACTTTCTGGATGGGTTTGGGATTATTGTTAGGCAGCGGCCTAGCAATACCTCTGGTATTGCAAAGGTCCATGGGCGGCAGTAACACTTACCATCAGGTGTGCTGCTTGCTCGTTTGCCACCAAGAGTAATAAAAAGAAAACTAAATTATTTAGTCGCTATGATATTAATAAAGTCGATTTTTAACAGTATTATTTAGACAACGCACAAGTTAACGTGCTACAATGACTCTTAACAAGATAATTCTAATTTGTTCTTTGCTTTATAGGATGGTGAATGAGATGTGATAAATCAGTAGACAAACGTTTGATCAATAGTTCTCCGACTATTTAATCAAAATCAAACAGATGCAACTTCTTGATTATTTGTTGAGCAAAAATATAGTTCACAGAATGTATTCTTCAAGATAGTTTAGTTGATACAAACGCTATGTGTACACGCTAGGCCTAAAGAATACAATTTGGAAAAAACCTCGATCAATTAAATCAATTGCATAGCGGTTAAATAATTTAGTTGTGTGGAATTTACGAGCAATACAGAATTCGATTAAACTGTTTAATTGATACGATTGTATGTATGCGCCAGGCCTTATAGAAGTAAATGCTGGAATGTAATGTTTTAGCATTTATATACTAGATATAAATGCAGCCTTACTCGCTTTTTATGATGAAAGAGCCGCTCGGTTACGTTTTATCCCTCGGGAATAGCACTTTGCTAGGATAAATGATATCCCTGTACAAAAAATTGTGTGTTTATGTGTATGATAATTATGATACTTCGTATAACATTTAAATATATATTGGTTCACTTTAATTTAAAGCATACACAAATTTACAGAGTACACGACGATACATATATTATAGACAAACATACTCTTTATATTTTGGTTATATATTAATAGTATTAATTTATTAAAATGTTGTATTGGTATATAATAAATATTATTATTATTCTCCTACTCTTATCCTAAGGACATTTCTTCAATATTGAGTTATTTAGTTGATCGGTCTGGACTTTTCAAATACTGATATTTAATGACATTCACTTTTTTTTATTCAAAAGAGATGCCTAAATAAGTTTAATTACTACTTGGAGTCGATATATATTATATCACACTCACAGCACTCTTCTTTCATAGTACATATTGTAAAATTTATTGGCAACTATTGCCATATAACCGGCCGCCTGCCAGACGTCAACCCTCCTTGGGAATGTAATTCTTGACCAAACGGCATTAGATGAAGTGGGCCCAGGTCGTTGTAAGGCTCTTAGTCGTCTTTTACCACATTCACGAGCAAAGTAAGGTTTAGTAGTATTCGTAGCCGCTACCACACAGCTGGTGGTGTGTATTGGTACATATTTATATACTATATAATTTTATATTGGTAGGATCACATTGTTGACAGTTTATTGTGTACAGCCGCCGGTCGATCAGTCCGGGGTATTACCACACTCTCGCAGAAAATCGACGTCTGAGCAGTGCCAATGTTTTATTGCTTTTCTTTCGGTGAGTGAGAAAGCCGGAAGCGGAATTTTCTTTGTGGCTTGTACCCCTGATATTGCAAAGGTCCATGAGCGACAGTAATCTATCACCAGATGTGCTGCTTGCTTGTTTACCACTATTAGCAATAAAAAAAGAAGGAATTTTAAATCAATTTTATTACCTATTATACTAACTTAAAACCTATTATGCTAACTTAAAACCTATTATGCTAACTTAAAACCTATTATGCTAATTTCGGATCGGTCCAGGGCCCAAATAAGAAAGATTCGATAAGAAACTCAGTAGACTGGGAAAACATGTCTTTATTGGGAATATTATCATAAAATGATGCTCTTTTAACATACCTAATATATTCCCTTACATTTTAATAGTAAAGAAAATAAATCTATGAATAAAATTCACAAAGAATTCTCTCATACGTGCTAGTGAACATAATAGAGCAATAAAGTACAGAACTAGTATTCACATTCCGCTATGTATGAACGTGTATAAACAAACAGATACAAATATTCAGTAAATGTTAAATTATACAAGATCCAAATCGTTGGCATGATCGGCGCATTAATATTGCGTTTTGAATTCAGCTCTCGATATGTTAGTTCGACAAATATTCCGTTACAGGTAAATGATCCATTCAACTATATGTGACAAACATGTTTGCGTAAATATAAGTGAGGTAATTTCGTATATAATATACAAAAACATTACTTATGGGAAAAACATACATTACTGTATGTATATGTACGTGAGAACTGACCTAATTTGCGCCTGATGGTATCATATAGCAAACAGATAATTACACATAATGTAAAGCACATTTTTCATTTATTTCTTTACTTACTGTCTATATTAGATGCGTTTGTAGTGTGATAGCGAAGTAAGAATACAATTCATCTTCTATCTTGGCTGTGGATGTCATAAAAGATGACCATTTTTTTTTTCGCGGTGGGCTATGTACGTGGTCGCGCCCCGCCAAATCAGTCCGGGGCGACGGAAGAGGCGGCGCGCAAACCTATAGAACCACCCTGCAAACACCTCTCTTTGCCGTGCAAGCGGGCCACCGGTACCCGATCTTTGTCTTCGGTGGCCTCGTAAAAGATGACCGAGGGATAATAACTACGGGAGAAGCATCTGTGCAAGAAAAGGAAAACTCGAAATAAACTCTTGTAATGAATGACTTGTTTGATTAATAATGTCCATCAATTACCTTTCTTTTACAGATGAGGCTCGAACCCAGTAGTGGTGTATAGTGGTATATGGGCTTAGATGTTAATGATATTAAATGATTGTATTCGTGCATAAAAACAAATATTAAAAAAGAAGATATAACTGTTTTATTTTTGTGCTTGTCTTTAAGCTGTTAGCTGCAGATGGCTGTCACAGCTTAACCCGGACTATGGGTGAGCGCTGAGGGCTCTCAACCCGGAGTTAGCACTGTTGAGGTACCTAGTGTTTTTTTTTGTAAGTACCAATCTTTCATGCCGAATGTTCTGGGTTCATTTCCATATACTTCCTTGTGTGATCTTCACAATATTGTTTTAAGTGTAGAAATTATTTCTATTCATTAACTGTGTGTAGACATCGATGATATAAGAAATAATTATTTTGTATGAGAAGTGAAGTGTAGTAAAAAAAGATATGAGATAGTTTATTTTTGTATTGTTTATAGTGGCAAATGAGCGAGTAGCATACTTGACGGGGATCTTGGGGTATAGTTAGGCCACTACCTGCAAACTAAAACCCACCCAGGAATTTAGCCTACCGGCTCACACGCTCACCGAAAGAATTGCAACAGTATATCACCTCTGCTCAAGCGTTGATTTTCTGCGAGAGTGTGGTACTAATCCTAATAGCATAGCCCGCGGCTGTAGACAGTAAACTGTCAATATTGTGGCCCTACCACTACGAAAAGAGACTACCAGGTACTTTGAGAGAAGACGAAATCGGTTTATCTAAATTTAGCCTATGCCGTTACTAGATGTTATACTGTAACTTGGTTAAGCTTTAATAAATTTGCCTGGAACTCTCTTGTATAGCGACTGGATAAGAATATAATTGTCACCACCTCCTATTTGTCCATGAGGGTCGCAAAAATTGGTTAAGCGTTCATAGGAGAGCGATAATCAGCTCTTTCCTGGGATACGTATCACACGTCACTACGATCGCCAACCCACCTGCCAAGCTTGATAAGATGGCACTATTTCCTTATATGAGTGCGTAGTAAGAGGAAAGCCTTCCAGTGGGCAACTAAAGGCTGAATGATTTGCCTGTGCCTTCGTCCCCACAGAAATAATGTATAACGTACCGTCAAATACAGTGCTGTAAAATTGATACTCTATTTTACACCTCAGGGAGGCATATATCTGGCCACCGAAGACAAAGATCGGGTACCAGTGGCCCGCTCGCACGGCGAAGAGAGGCGTTTCCAGGGTGGGTCCATGAGGTTGCGCGCCGCCTCTTCTGTCGCCCCGGGCCGATTTGCCGGGGCGCGACCACATCCATGGCCCATCTTGAGAAAAAAAAAGGCATATATCTTCTGTGAGATAATTCTCAGAATATTCCTTTTTAGTAAGGCTCTACATCATAAAAGACCTTGCCAGTACTTACTTGAACTAATTTTTAATTAAATAAGTTATCCGTGTGGTGACGGAGTAAGAATACAATTCACCACCCCCTATCTTACCCGTGGGTGATCGTAAGAGACGACTTAGGGATATAAAACGCATATAACATCTATGCAAGAGAAGGAAAACTCGAAACAAAACCCTCTACCAACACGTCTGACCAGCGCGGTATAGTAGGTTAACTTCCCTCCCATTGCGGAGGAGACCTGAGCCGAAGATTATTCAAATTAATTGAAAACAATAAATAACATTTTTTTAATTCTTTACATATGATCTTTGCCATTGCATTTCACTTCCTTTGGGTTAAAATTGGTGAAAAATCTTTTCTTAGTGTACAAAAAAACAAACAAAGTAACAATTGGTAAAATTTCATGTTTCTAGTTTCAAAGTTTTAATTGGGTTTTGATGAGCCAGTCAACCAGCTTCTTTATGTATGTATATACATAAACGTAACGAAACATATGTATATTATTGCATAGTTTAAATAATCAATGCAGTGCTTAAAAATCGACACAAATTAATGTAATTGATTTCTAATATTTACTCAAGTATTATACCTTTGAAATAAAACTGGGTCCTCCCGTGATCATGATCACTGTAAAGTGTTTGAAACGTCGAGAAATTAAAAATGAAATACAAACGCGTTAGAATCAGTTTAACTAATTTTATTTCAAATTAATCTAATTTTTAAGTTTTAAAGTTATTAAAATATAATTTAAGTACGAAATATACTTTCACGATCCTACTAAAACCCTCTTGAAAAGATGAATAGGTATAGTATTATACTAAAAGACTTATCAGTATCGGTGATGGGGGGTTGGCCGCGCACGGAACTTACTCAGCGCCGCGTGGTAGGGGCGACCCCAGGAGCACGATCGATACCGTTTAGCATCTTCTGCCGACTGACGTCCTTGGCGGTACGGACGGCCAGCCTGAAGGCCGACCGCGCATTGCGGTAGCCCTCATAAAGCCGGCCCTCCCTCTCCTCGTCGCGATGGTGCCGCCGGCTGCGGGTGTAGGCCCTCCGGGTGCGTATACACGCGGCCCGAAGATCCGCCAGCTTCCGGGACTACCAGTGGACAGCCCTCTTCGGGGGCAGACACCGTACACGGAGCATGGCCGCATCGCAAATCTGCGTCAACGTATCGCGGATGCGGCCAGCCTCGCCGTCCACCACGTCTAACTGGTGGGCAGAGGACAGCCACGAGTGAACGATGGCTGCCTCCGCCTGCAGGTCCCGGTCTAAACGACCCATATCTATCAACGGCCCATCGCGGGAACGCGGAACGTTCGTCCGCCCCATGACCTCTGCCGGGCGTTGTCGGGAGGGTCCGGGAGATCTCCATCCGGATATACCGGTGGTTCGATAGGGTCTCAACTTCCTTCGCGATGCACCAGGTTCTCACGCGTGCGGCGACAATGGGGCTAGCGAACGACAAGTCCACTATCGACCCGCCCCGCTGTTACCCGCCCCTGTTCAGCAAACAGAGCCCCAGTGCCGCCGCCCACTCCTCGACCGTATTCAATGTATCCTGCATGTATATCATGTTATTTAATGTAATTCACCTCATCATCTCAGCGAATATATGACCCTCTGTTGGGCTTGAGCCTTTTCCATAATGGGAGAAAAAATTTAGCTATTAATCTATACTGATCAACCATGTTGGCATAGGTTTACATTTCGAGTTTTGCTTCTCTTGCATAGACGTTATCTGCATATCATAACCACTAGTCGTCTTTTAAGACAACCATGGGCATAGAAGGAGTGTTAAATTGTATTCTATTTATATAAATATTCAAGAAAAGGAAAACTCGAAACAAAACTCTATACAAACACATCTGACTAGCGTGGTACTGTAGGTCAATTTCCTTTCCGTTATGGAGGAGGCTAGAGCCTAACAACGAGGCATATATGAAATGAAATGATGATGATGGTGGTATTATATCCTTGCTTCTTAGTGTACGTGTATCATATGAAAGGAATAAATATAAATTAAAATTTTTTACCCTTTTACGCATATAAAGTTAAAATGCTAAATCTTGCAGTATTTCTTGTATCAAATATTTATAAATAGCAATAGCAAGTAAATTATTAAAATATGTACATAAATGTTGGTATTATCGACTGCACAGATAACGTAGTGATTGAGATACTGACCTTCCGTACCAGTTCCGTAGGTTCGATTGCTACGCAGAACATTGCTTTGAGCGAGCAACAAAGTGTTGTTCTGAGTCTGGATGTAATTTGTCTGCGTTAATTATATGTTTGTTTTTGTTTTCGAGTAATTGACTGAATGGGACCAATACATGAAGACATTATTATTTTAAAAGGAATGTATGGTGGATTTCCCTTCCTTTTCTTCATTTCAAAATGCTTATAAAAATATTTCATATTTGTAAAATTATTTAAAGTTAATAATAAGATTCTATTACAAGCCGATTTTATTTAAGTCGTCACCTTGCAAAGTAGTGGGCGTGGCATACCATCTCGGTATTTTATGCACGAAATATGTCGCTCACTTAATGTAAAAGAGTTAGCGATAATGTTCTATTTTTTCTATATATTTTTAAATTTGAAAGTTAAAATAATAAAGGAGTAGAAGATTAACGTTGCTAAAGTAGAAGAGATCGACTAACATCTTCAAAGCTTTGGGACGTTGAGATGCATATTAGGATAGCATGCGCAATATTTACTATATTGGACTGAAATAAATTATTTTTTTTCTTAGCGATAGATTTATTGTATTGGCTCGTTCTCCTTTATTAATAAATAATGAATATGATTAATATTCCATGGTCTAATAGGCAAGTATATTAGTATAAAATTAGGTCTGAGATGGCTGATAATAAATTTTACGTTATGATTGAGTTTGATTAATACTCTTTTAGTCTTACTGAGACTTTTTTATTAAACTCTTTTTCCTCGCCTTTTCATTATCCTATCTTCATCATTACAGTGCTAAGATGTGAATTATGCTCGAATCTATATGGAATCAGAGAAAGTAGAGTAATAATTAATCTTTATAAGCAGCCATTAGTGTTTAGACTTAGAAATAAGTATTTTTTTTGGCGGTGGGCTATAATGTGGTCTTCATGTCCCTCTGGTGCCCCGCGTGATCCGTTCAGGGTAACAAAGGGAGCGATGCGGGATCCCATAACCTGCCCTACAAGTACCTCTGAACGTTGTGCGAACGGGCCACTCGGCCCTTGATTACAGTGGCCTACCCAGCGGGTGGTTTTCGGGTATCCTCTCGGGTCGAGAGTCTCCGCTGACGGCGCGAGTACGGACTCTCGCCTGCACCACTCAATGCACCGGTGGTGAAGTGTGTCACCTCAAAGACTTCCTCCCAAACCTGCTCCTACTTTCCTTCTGTGAGACCACTACCTCGCAGAAGGTGGTACCCACGTCGCAGTTCCTGACGCTGTCAACCATCGCTCTCACGACGGCTGACAGCGTCAGGTCGAAATTAAGAAACACTAAGAGACAATGGCAGTGACTTTAATGCTTGACTAGATGAGAAGATATTTTTAGGATACTTATTTACATAACACCAATCTTAAATATTAATTTGGAGAAAGATTGCAGTTGTGAGGTATAATATAAATATTATAGAAATAACCATGACACAGTAGCTACCTACGTCTTAAGCGTCATCAAACAATCTATGTGAGTAAGTGAATGTTGTTACATGTTTACGCAATCTTGCTAAAAAGGTGAATGACTAAAAGATAATTTGATGGAAAATTGATTAAAATCTTCATTCTGGAAAAATACTAACAACGTTCTATAGAAAAAAAAATTCTAAAAATTCAAACAGGAAATATCTATAATAATTATATGCATTGAGGTAAAATTCTAGACTCTTTTTGTTCTAAGAACTTTTTAATAGAGCACAAATAAACGTTTAATCCAGCAATAGAAAATAGGAGTAAAGTTTTAGTTGTTATATCCTTGTATCATTAAGCAAATGAGCTAGATATGTCTGGTCCATGTAAATAAATATTGTTTAGCAAATTTTAAATTAAAAAGTAAATTGCCGTATAATATTCTTTTACAGTATGCGTAAGTGTATCGTAGCCCGCGGCTAAAAAAAAAACAGTATGCGTAAGTATCCATTTCTGAACTTTTCACGATAAGGATACCCCCTTTTTAAATTAGAAAATGGTTGAGAATGTATTGTGTCCCTACCATTTACATACACGCGAGAATCGTCCATCGTCAATACGTCTGCCAAGCGTGGCTATTATAGCATTATTTCTCTTCGCGGGAAGACCTATATTCAATATCAGCATCATCATCCTGTTCTCATATCAATCATTTGGGGTCGATGTAATATGTCATCTTCTTCCATATAATCCTATCAGATGTCTTTTTTGTAGTCACTCTCAGACTACCCATGTCTTACCTCACGCATCCATCTTTTCTTAGGTCTTTCTGTACCTTTTAGGGACCTTTAACATTCATACTTAAACCTTTTTTTCCAAACATTACTTTCATCCTGCCTCATTACATGTCCATATCATGTTAGCCATTCACTTCACCTTATCTTTGCCGTCACTGGCGCAACTTTTAATGCTCTAATGTATTCATTTCTTACTTTATCCATTCCTGTCACATGATACATCCATCTCAACATTCGCATCTCCGGTACATGCACTCTTCTCTCATCCATCGCTTTTGTCGCCCTACTTGCTAATCCATATAGTACAGCAGGTCTTATTAGGGTTTTGTATATCCTTTAATATTTTTGTCATTTAATTTGAAGGGTACTTTGGGGTCGCATGTAGTACCAGTGACCTGCCGCCTAAGAAGACCTATATTCAATAGTAGACTTCTAATAGGTTGATGATGATATTGATGATGACTTCATTGCTGGTCAGATAAGCCTGTTATAGTAAGCCTAAATTCTCACATTGCAGAGAAGTTTCGTACCTACTTAATTTTGGAATTTAATTAAGGAGAGAGTAAAGAATGGCAGCAGAAAAATATGCTGAAATATTTAACGTATAAGAGGTTGCAGTTAGACTGCTGTCTGCAGTAAGGCTTGCAGAGAGAGCCGGAAGCCCAACTGGGTGGGTTTGGGGATTTTATTGGTAGGCAGCGGCCTAAGCTATACCCTTGGTATTGCAAAGGTCCATGGGCGGCAGTGACACTTACCATCAGGTGCGCTGCTTGCTCGTTTGCCACCATAGCCAATAAAAAAAAAAAGGCTTACTGCGTATGTGCTTTACAAAATGCGTTAAAATATTAGTTATTTAGTAAATATTTGAAGGATAAAGGTTCTGTAGGCCACTGATGTTAAATTATTCTAGTATTGCAAAGGCGAAATGCGTTTTCACAGAGAGTTTTAGAACTTTTCCCGCCCTCATATTATAGCGAAGGTTAGTTCAGTTTACTAAGTAAATGATATTTCATAATGATTTTTGATTTAAGCGAGATTTATACATCTGAAATAAAACTGTTCTTATGAATTTTCTGACGCTTTAAAGATTTTCAGCGTTTATGGTCACGCAAGTTGTTTCACCATCAAGTCACCGTTATTAGTCGCTAGTATAAACAGAAAATGATTTTATATAAAAATTTCATTGCAATAAAATCTGTGAAATTGATTTAATTTAAAAATATTACATATTTTACTACTCGCGTAAACATCAGAAGTAAATATTATATGTATTATTTAATGAAAATTAAATTAAACCTAACAAACAACCTTACTATAGCTTACTTGCCCGTGGGAATTGTAAAAATTTGACGAGCGTTTATCAGGAGAATTTATATATATTTTACAGATTGCTTTGAAATGTTACAGCCTATGCCTTTGGCTAATGACATAGTCTATAGATCATACATAGCTGACCTCTTGTAGTTTACACCGGTCTCGCCTATACAACAATACGAGCAAGGTGAAGCAACCTGCGGAAAGGGCAAACATCACAGATATATAACGTGAACATCCCAGCGTTCTGTATTCCGTCTCCGGCGCAGCACTCGACTGTATCTATCTAAACATCTAAGGACCCAACAATACAATATTATGATGAAACTGGTAAGGAATTATGTTACAAAGATCTATTGTTTTTTTATTCCTTTTAATACAATAGATATTTTGATAGCTATCTATCCTAATGATTTTAATACCTAGATGATTTTGTTTTTGTATTATAAAGCTCCTTTCATTAAAACAGTATTTTATTGGTTTTTATGACAATTATTTACATGGATTATATCTGATATTATTTTAAAGGACTATTTTGTTCTGTTTTAAGTTTATTTTATACCATATCAATTCACGTCTTCTGTTTTCAATGATCCGTTTCTCCTCATTTCTTCCATCAATCTATTCTTCTACTAGCCCATCGAAGCTATAGGACGTATGCATTCCATTACATAAGCACATGCCTCACGTTGGCTATAGTTTTCTTTCTCATGTAAATATATTTTATTTACATAATTTAATCGTCATGTAGCACACACCTAGAAAGAGAAGAGATGTTAAGCGTAGCCATACACCGTCACCACGCAGAAAAGTTAACCCTACTACCTATGTCTAATCTACTTTAAAATGATTATTTGACGCAGAAAAATGTTGAGATTGTGTATCTGTGTAGAAGACTATTTATTTTCAAAAGGTTTTGCTTAGATTATGATTTTCTTTAAGACGTTTTCTTTGTGAAAAAGTGCTATGGTGAGGGCAGTTTCCAATATACCCTTTCCTTCTTGTATTTGTATCGTAACTACTATAATCATTTGAGTTTCCTCCACAATAGGAGGGTAATGGACCTACTATTCCATGCTGTTCATTCGGTATTGAATAAGGTGTTATTTGAAGTTTTCCTTGTTTTACAATAGGCGTTAATTGCACATCATAAGAGATGACTAAGAGAGTCGTCTCTTACGACAGCCATAGGATGGAAAAGAGGGTGGTGAATTTTATTCACCCTCTGTCATCACACAGACAATGCCTTCATATATGAACTAGTAATTCTACGTCTGATAATAGAATAGGAGAACATTTTCCGCCATCATGAGGAAGTTTATTTAACAGCAATACTCCCAATCCAAACACTATCAATGTAAACATGAAAGAGAAACAAATATGTGGCAAGTACTTTTTAATTTTTTTTGGCGGCGCGCTGTGGTGTAATCACATCCCGCTAAATCCGTCCGAGGATGTAAAAAGTACTAAGAAATATTACAATGTTTCTCAGTACTTTCTACTTATTTGTTTCAAAAAACTAATTATGATTAGTTTTTTTTTTATTTTGGCTATTTTATTTCCTCTTAGTCGTAAGGTTGGTTTTATTTTATTCAATTTACTGATATTTTTCTTCTATACATGGTGAAATTTATCAAAGTTTTAGTTTTATTTTGTTTAATATCATCATGATCTTGCTCTTATCCCAATTACTTGGGGTCGACGCAATATGTCATCTTTTTCCATACGATCCTATCAGACGTCGTCTCTGCCGTCACTCCTAGACTATCCATGTCATGCCTCACGCAGTCCATTCATCTTTTCTTTGGTCTTCCTTTACCCCTTAAGCCTTCAACATTCATACCTAAAACTTTTCTCACAACATTACTTTCATCCCGCCTCTTCACTTGTCCATATCATGTCAGCCGTTCACTCCATAATTTATTTTGTTTAATAATATGATAAATATTATATTTCAGATATTCGCGTGTATAGCTTTAGTGTGGTGCGCGAATGCAGCTCGATTAGATCATCTAGTACCGTCGGGCTATGCCGGCGGACGAAGTGGAGGTTTTGATGCCACGCCTTATCACTACGAGAATGTTAATAACGGCGATGGGAACTATCGCTTTAGGTAATGTCAAGTTAAATTGCCAGTTCAATATCAGTTTATTGCTTTAAAATTGATTGCAACAATTATTGTTCAAAGTTCAACTTGTATTAAGTAATAAGTACATAGATGCATTGTAGATATATACAATTTGTGGTTTTTTTTTGTTTAATTTAATTATTACTGTTTTATGGTGGTGGCTACGAATACTACCAATCCTTAGTTAAGTTATGTAGTATTTTATTGTGTGTTTCAATACGACACTACTCTGTATTAAGGAAAAAATATATATATATATTGCGGGGGATTTTACAAGCATATAATTAACGCAGACAAATTACACATACACTTTGAACAGTACTTTGTGGATCGCACAAAGTATTCTCCTTCGTAGGAATGGAACCCACGGCATTAGCACGGAAGGTGAATATTAACAATTACGCCATATGTGCAGTCAAATGTGGGTATCATAAAAGATGATTGATACCATTTGGTTGTCTATTACATTCCCAAGGAGGGTTGACGTCAGGCAGGCGGCCGGTAATAAAACTATTGCAAAAACTTTAGCTGAATAGCTAAAGTTTTGGTAATAGTTTTATGACCGGCTAGCTTATAGAATTATGATGCTAGAAAAATACACATTGCGTCTACTGAAAGTAATTGGTGATGATGATGATCAATCTCATGATCAATCAATCAATCTCATGATCAATCACTCCAATTAAAATGCTTTTCAACGGTAAAGTACTTATTTTTCTTTTATTACTCCAGTTAAATTATGATTTTGTTTATGTACTTTTTAGTTACGATACCCCTGACGGTACATCGGCACATGAAAGTGGATCACCACGAGCATCAGGTCCTGAAGGTCCAGCAGTAACAGCCGAGGGTGGTTTCTCCTTCCGCACACCTGATGGCCAGCAAGTATCCCTCACTTACACTGCTGACGAGAATGGCTTCCATCCAGTCGGATCTCATATACCCACCCCTCCACCAATTCCAGAAGCGATCCTGCGCTCTATTGAGTTCAACCAACAACACCCTTCATCGTGAGTTAAACTTAATATAAATGTATTTAAAAGAAAAATTATGAAAGATGATTTAGTGATAATAGCTGGGAAGATATTTGATATAAAAACTTATCATCATGGCTACTCAATCTACTTATACACGTTTCACTGTTGGTTTTCAACCTCCTTTTTTTTATTGCGTATGGTGACAAACGAGCAAGCAGCACACCTGGTGGTAAGTGTCACTGCTGCCCATGGACCTTTGCTACACCAAGGTTATAGCTGAGCCGCTGCCTACTATTACAAACCCCAAACCCACCCAGTTGGGGTTCCGGCTCTCTCACTCACCGAACGAAGCGCAATAGCACATTGCCATTACTTAGGCGTTGATCTTCTGCGAGAGTGTGGTACTACTCCGGACGTACTGGCCCGCGGCTGTAGACAGAGAACTGTCAACAGCATGGTGCGTGCGCAACCACAATTAAACCTTCTCTACTATAAGAGACTTATTATACCATATCGATTAGACGAGTTGGTATAAAGTTGTATTTTGATTTCTTATATTGTATAGATGTTATCTGCATATATTACGTTATTGAATTTTGCGATATCCACGGGCAAATTACAGGGTAGTGAATTTTATTCCTACCCTGTCACCTCACCGAGTATATAACAAGTTACTTATATTTTTGGTCTACGCGTGAATGTGAGCAAAACCAAAATAATGGTCTTTGAAAGAGATGAAACCAGAACAGATGTAAGAGTAACAATAGGTAATAATGTACTAGAGCAAGTGGATGAATTTGTATATCTTGGATGTGGATTTAGCCGAGATGGAAGGTACACCACTGATATAGAGCGAAGAGTGAATGCGGGAAATAGAGTGAACGGAGCGTTGGGGTAACTTCTTGGCAGCCACCACCTCAGCCAGAAGGCACGTGTAGCAATACATAACGCAGTGCTTGTCCCAACGTTACTGTATGGAAGCGAGAGTTGGGTATGCAGAAAAGAGTATGAAAGTAAAATTAATGCGGTCGAAATGCGATCTCTGCGGAAAATCTGTGGAGTTAGGCTGAGCGACCGCATTCGTAACGACGACGTAAGAGAGCGAGTAGGTATGAAAGAGAGTATTGGTGTAAAGATGCGAAAGGGAATGCTCCGATGGTTCGGACATGTGGAAAGAATGCCGAACGAACGTCGGGTTAAGAAGATATACAATGCGAAAGTGGAAGGATGTAGGTACCGAGGGAGGCCGAGACTAACCTACCTAGACCAGATCGGTCATGTACTGAAGGAATGTGGAGTCAAGAGTCTCCGAAACCGGCGAGCGTGTATGAAGAGAATTATGAATGTTGAGGAAGCGAGTGAAGTATGCAGAGATAGAGTTCTCTGGCACTCTATTCTCTCTGCCTACCCTGCAAGGGATATGGCGTGATGATATGTATGTGTATGTATGTATGTACTTATATTTTTAAAACAACATTCCACTCTAAGGATGGAAATATGGTAACAAAGTAAAGTTTATAAATATATAATTATAACAATGTTCACTGTTGAACATAGGTCTTTCCACATAATATTTTGGTCGACGCTTAAATTAGCGATTGTCATCATCATCATCACAGCCCATAAATGTCCCACTGTTGGGCTCGAGCCTCCTATGTAATTTGATGTAGAGGGAAATTAACCTACTATACCGCGCTGGTCAGACGTGTTGGTTTAAGGTTTTGTTTCGAGTTTTTCTTCTCTAGCATAGATGTTACATGCGTTTTATATCCCTTAGTCATCTCGTACGACCACTCATGGGTATATGGAGTGGTGAATAGTATTCTTACTCCGTCACTATACGGAAAAATTAGTGATTGTAGTTGGTGTTAAAAGTTTTCCAGCATAATAATTGCCTTCTACTTCCTATTCTCCCGGTGATCCAGATAAACCGCTAATACGGCGGGGAAGGAAATAAATATGATATCATATACAAATCTTCATGTTAAATTTATCAAATCTTATTTGAATTAATTTAGAGATTATATAGCAAAATAATCCCTGTCCCTGGTATACCGATTATTTCCACTGCAATTTGAAATGTTTTTCAGCGATGGCGGTTCTTACAAAGGTGGACGCAATTACTACTGAAGATTGTACTGACAAATATTTACCGTACCTCAAATATTCGTGGACTGTGATATCGAGATAATATATTTTATTAAATAATGTAATTATTTATTAAAGGCAATTTTAATAAAAATAAATAATGAGATGCTTTAATCTGCTGTTTTTTTTTGAACTAGTGATCCAAGTTATAAAAAAAAATATAACTATGTGTTATTACTTCAGGAAAAGTTCAATTCAGGGTTTAAGTTTAAACGCAGCTCTACGCTACCTGAAACCATCGGCTCTTTGTGAACTTTGCCATGTCTTTAGCCTCTGGTAGATAATAAAAGAAGTAGCCTACCGAATCTCTATTGTAAGCAGACAAATATATCCAGACAGTTTATCCTAAATCACGACACATCCAATAGTCCTATATAGATAGTTTACGTGCGACTTTATTAAGAAGCTAATGGATCTACGAGTAGTGGGAGTCGACCTATATTGTATCTATATTCTGAGATCGTCGTTCACGGCACTTTAATTTCTTTTGGTTATCGGTTTCATAAGGTATAACTGTAATACATGGTCGTACTTTCAGATCTGTATATGTGGACCTTTTCTAAGAGTATATGGATGCTATAGTGCCTCCGATAAATTGTGTATAGTAAAATTCAAATTATTCACCATAAAATTATTTAGGTGTAATTTTATTTCACAGGCCTGTGTTGGATAAGGTTAAAATTGAGAGCTCTAATGTTTTAGTCACGTTCAAAGAATAAATACATCATTAAGAAATTTGTACTGCACAATGATTTATAAATGAATGTACTGAGTCTGGGTTTAAGTTTTATCCATTAATTGTATGTTTATATAAAGTCCCTTGCGATACAAAGATTTATAAATCAGTGTCATCCAACCATCATCATCTGTCATAAATATATTTGCCATATGGCAATGGAGTAAGAATATAAATTATCATTTTCTTTCTTGGCCGTGGGTGTCTTAAAAGATTGCTAAAGTATATATATTAGATAATATCGATACAAAAGAATAAAAATTTGACATAAAACGCTATGGCATCTCATTTGACTAACGTAGTAGAGTAGGTCAAATCCTGATTAATTATGACATCTTATTTGACTAACGTAATAGAGTAGGTCAAATCCTGATTAATTATGACATCTCATTTGACTAACGTAGTAGAGTAGGTCAAATCCTGATTAATTATGACATCTCATTTGACTAACGTATTAGAGTAGGTCAAATCCTGATTAATTATCGAGCCTCTTTTAATATAATTTTTTTGGGTGGCATATTGTTTAGAAACTTGGGCAAAACTTGAGCGGTGCTGCAGTTCCTTCAGCGGTGCCAAATCGACCACCGTTATATTGAAGTGCTGAAGTGTTTGTATAGGAACGCCACAATCTCAGTCCGTATCCGGGATAAGTGTATGAAACCGACCCAGTTGCAGAAAGGCGTGAGACAGGGAGATGTCTTCTCCCCGAAACTATTCACCAATGTATTGGAAGATGTCATTCGTGGCCTGCTCCAACAGACTATTTTTTTTTGAGTCTCGTATAAAAAAATGATAGTTATTGATGTTTTAAGAGCCCTCTCCAAAGGACAGCTCAAAAAAAAATTTTCAGGTCGCTCCAAATTTTTTTAAGTTTCAAATTCGTCAAAAATCGATTTTTTTATTATTTTTAATTTGTTTTCTCGTTACGGTATAATTTTATTGAGCAAGAAAAATTAATTTCTGAAAGTTTTAGTTCAAAATTTAAATTTAGAAAGGTCGCTCATAATTTTTTTAAATTTATTAGTGCATTACTTTAGATTTTTTCGAACCAATTATGAACGAATTATAAAAAAATTATGAGCGACCTTTCAAAATTTAAATTTTGTACTGAAACTTTCAGAAACTTATTTTTCTTGGTCAATAAAATTATACTGTAACGAGAAAACAAATTAAAAATAAAAAAAAATCGATTGTTGACGATTTTTGAAACTTAAAAAAATTTGGAGCGACCTCCTGAAAATTTTTTTTTGAGCTGTCCTTTGGAGAGGGCACTTGAAACACCAAAAACTAACAGTTTTTTATACGAGACTCAAAAAAAAAAATAGTCGGTTTTTTTGCGCCACCCTAATATATATATATATATATATATATATATATATATATATATATATATATATATATATAGATAGATATATACATATATATATATATAGATATATACATATATATAGATATATATATATATATATATATATATATATATATATATATATAACACATCATCATTCTCCTACTCTTATCTCAATTACTTGGGGTCGATACAATATGTACTCTTCTTTCATAGTACATATTGTAAAAGTTATTGGCAATAATTTTATGACCAGCCGCCGCAGACATTAACGCTCCTTAGCAATGTAATTGTGGACCAAATGTAATTGTGCATCAGAGGGAGTTGGCCCAGGTTGTTTTACGGCTCTTAGTCGTCTTTTACGACATCCACGAGCAAAGTAAGGGTTGGTAGTATTCGTAGCCGCTACCACACAGCATACAAACATATAAAAACAGTTCTACATAAATTTACAAAGAATAGGAAATCGATCATGCTATGAGTTTCTTATTTCACCCAAAAAGAGCGTGTGAAAATATTAATCACTTTTTAAATATATAGAGACCTACGAAGTTTAATAGGTAGGACATATGTAAAGTTTTGAATGGGTGGAGAAGACCTATTCATTGAAAATCCTTTTGGAAAGTATCTGAGACTATAAACGCTACCCAGATTTACAAAAAGCTTTAACCAAATAAAACCTTTAATCCATTACTGATTTAGGCTTAACAAAATCGACATACAATTTTATTCAGATTACTTTAAGGATTTACTCAAAGTAAACCCATATAATAGTAAATTTAAATTTCTTTTTTATCAATGGATGTGTGAATTATTTTATTTAATATTCTCTCTAAGGAAAAGCGGCTTTGTTCATACATATGTATATGTGTTATTAGAATGTTTGTGAATTTAATCAGTGCTCTTAATTTTAAATGCTATGTAAGAGAATATGATGATTTATAACCTATAACTAAAATATTCTACGCATAACTTTTTAATGTACGCTGAGTACGAATTATAACTAAAACAAAATTGTAGAGCAAATAACATTACTTTATGCCAAACTAGGCAGATCAGATATTTTATTTCTGTAATGCTTCCTTTCTTCAAAGACAAATTTATTGATATAATCTGTCATATGATTTGCCTACGTGTTAACCTAATTTTTTTATTTATTTCTTATGGTACAAGCAGCACTCCCGATGGTAAGTATCACTGCCACCCATGGACCTTTGCTATATCAAGAGTATAGCTAGGCCGCTGCCTGCCAATGAAATCCCAAACTCACCCACCCAGTTGGTCTTCCGGCTCTCTCGCTCATCGAATGAAGCGTAATAGTGCATTGCATTACTCAGACGTCGATCTTTTGCGAGAGTGTGATACTACCCCGAACGGACCGGCCCGCAACTGTTGACAGAGAACTGTCAACAGCGTGATCCTTCCACTAATAAAAGTCATTAGTGAAAATGAGCTTATCTTTTAATGTCATTGATGGCATATGATATATAGTTATCTCACTAATACGTTCTAATGTTTCCAATAGTAGCGTTAACATTATATGCCATGTAGTGGTTGCTACGAATACTACGAACATTTACATTGCTCGTGTGTGTCGTAAAAGACGACCGGAGCCTTACAATGACTGGGCCAATTACGTCTGTAGCTATTTTGTCAACAATTACATTCCCTGGGAGAGTTGACGTCATACAGGTGGCTGAACATAAAACTATTGTCAATAAATATTTGGAATATGTAAGATGGAAGAAAAGTACACATCGCGTTGACCCCAAGTAATTAGCATAAGCGCAGAGTGATAATGCGGCCACCGAAGACAAAGATCGGGTACCGGTGGCCTGCTCGCACGGCGAAGAGAGGACGTCGAGGACGAGGAGTCTTGCATGGTGGGTCTATGGGGTCACGCGCCGCCTTTTCCATCACCCCGGACCGATTTTATGCGAGATCACATCCATAGTCCACCGCAAAAAAAAATAGTGATAATGATAAGTAGCGTCCGAATTAACAGATATCTAATAAAATTGCGGTAGAGTTCTAGAAAAATTTAACAAAAGTGACATATCATAGTAATCGGGTTTTTATAAAAAAAGTGACATAGTTATTTCTTTAGAGTATCTAAAATATCCGCAACATTCTGTGGCTGAATTTCTAAAAAAATCAACTTTTACACATAATAGTGATGACTCTTAAATTTTATTTGTAACTAAGGTTTTCTCACAGTATTTATTCTACAAGACGCACTAAGACTGCACTTTACCAATACTTCTTTTCCTGTGGCCGCTACAAAATACAGGTAAGGGTTATAAGCATATTAACCCACTGCAAGAGAAAAATCCGAAACAAAACCTTGTACCAGACCATCTGCCCGATATATAAACAGACTGTGCAGAAAAGAATATTACAGCATTTCGGATTATCTAAATGATAATACGGAATGGTTATGAGCAGCTCCTCTCAGCAATTACCCTTTTAATGTTTATCTCTTACAGCGTTCTGACGCTGATCCTCACTGTCGTCTGATACTCTTGTATTATTTGTATTGTCTTAATTGTACAGTGTAGCGTGTTTTGCCTAACGAGTTATGTATTTATTTATCCAAGCTATTTGTTTCAAATTTATAGATTATGGTGTGGTCATGCTCACTGAAAAGGTCTCTGCTTGCGGTAGCTACGTGGAGCGGGTCTCTCCCTTCCCTCCAATGTGGTTGAGGGGCGTGATGGCTGCTCTAATAGTTAACTCGTGATCGGGTGCCGCTTGTGGGATCTGGTCCAGCCATTTTTGTTTCTTTTTTGTTTTATAATTATTAATTAAACTAAGAATAGTTTAATTTTGTATTATATACAAAATTTAGAAAAAAAAAATCTTTACTCGAAGGGCATATCACATCACTGGAGCTAACATAAATTAAACATGTAACCAAACTCTTTTGTGAAAAAATATAATAAAAAAAATAAAAAAATGACGAGCCCACTGAGTTTGGGGCCTATGCAAAATAAATGATTTGATTTGATTTGATATGTATGTCAATTTACCACCCAAATTAGAAAAGCCTGTGGTATCTCAGTAGCGAGTCATATAAGAAGATAGTGAAGAAAAAATCATTTAAATTATCCAAATTTCTGTGGAATTTTGTACATATAAATTACTCATGTCCTTTGTAAGAGATGGCTGTGGATATGAATAGTACGAGGCAGAATTTAGATATTTTAATTTCGAATAACGTTCAAAGTCTATAAAATATATCTTATCCAAAATATTAATTGATTCTCTAGCTTTTCTTTAGCTTTTGATTGTTAAAGCCCACAAGGGTATTAAGTAAGGTTCAGCCAAGTTATCAGGCTAAAAGTCGTTAAAGTTTTAGAAAAATATGAAAGACATAATTTTGTAGCGCTTATGTAACTCCGCTTACATAGAAGAACGTAGAAGAATATAGGGCTATAACATATTCAAAACTATAAATTGCAGTCATGTTTATTAATATTCTTATCATCCCATATATGATCCACTTGTGGTCATATTTCAGGTACTTAGTATCTGGGTGGCATTATAGTGGATTCCGCCCCTCATTGCGAGTTTTTTTTTTATTTCTCTTGATGGCAAACAAGCAAGCAGCACACTTGATGGTAAATGTTACTGCCACCTATAGACCTAGGTTATAGCTAGGCCCCTACCTACTAATGTAAATCCCAAACCCACCCAGAAAGGTGTGCTTCTGACTCTCTTACTCACCGAATGAAGCAAAACAGCACATTGCTCTTGCTCAGACGTCGATTTTCTTTGAGAGAGTGGTACTACCCCGGACGGATTCGCCCGCGGCTGTGGACAAAAAACTGTTACCAGTGTGGACTATTAGTGTCTCGACTTTGTCAGCATCAAAGATACATTTATATTTTTTAAAATTAATTATACACATTTAATCTTTTCTGTATTGCTATAGTAGAACTAAATAATTTGTTTGTTTACTTAAATGCTCTGATTAGCGAATTGTTTTTCAAGACTTTTTCAAGTCTAGCTATAGTTTGAAATAGTTTTGGAAAAGCATGATAGACTTTTTCCTATCACCAACATATCCTAAGGTTTGATAATGCGTATAGTGCTAGTATAGTGAAGTTTAGTCTGACCTATCATTCTGAGGTCCGACTAGAGCCTCTCAGTGGGACAGTAATATGCTGATGATATCAATAAAAAAACATTTGCTTACATTTTGCTTATGCCTTTATTAAAGCTTTTTATTACATTTAGTTACCAATTTATCAATTAACAGATACAATTTTGTAGAGTTAAAATAAAAACTACCTAAACAAATCGAAAATAATAGTTATTTAAAATTATTTACTTGTTTTTTTTTTAACTTTGGTCATTTCGTATAACTTTCATGTGCTGATTGAAAATTGGAGTCCTAGTATTGAAATAAATAATACTTATAAATATATTAGATTCTTATGGCGCCAAATTTTTGTGATATAAAAGTCAAGGTCATCTTCTAGATTTTCTAGTAGTTGTATCCATTGTGGTGGCGTCCACCGTAGTAAGCATCGCCTCCACTGAAAAACGAACACAATTTAAAAAATTATTATAAAAATTTACTAGTTTTACTATGCCACCATTGGTCGTGAGGCTTCAGATTTGGTTTCCAGATTTATTGATCTTGAAATATTTTATTTTTGTTATATATGACGTATATAGAACTATGCGATCTTTAATCGTAAATGAGTTTATACTAAAGGCACAATCAGTCTGCATCATACATAAGGGACGGTTTCTTATAATTTCAGTCAAGTGTCTGCATAATTTGAATAGAATAGAAGAGAATGAGATTTATTGGAAATATAAAAACATAGGGAATAGGTTACGGTTACAATATATGTATCACTTTTATTAACTATTTATAAATTATATTGTCAACAGGGGAATGATCAGTGCTGTACGGCATATTATTTATGCACGGCTGTTTTCAGCAAACCCCTGGAGAGTAACAAAATAAATAAAATATGTAATTAAAACAAGAATAGTAATAATAGAAATAACATAAATTAGAGAATAAAGAAAATGAATAAATAGATGAAGAATTAAATTATAATGTGAGGGGTGTACCATTACGGCCACTGAAGTCAAAAATCGAGTACCGGTGCCGGTGGTCCGCTCGCACGGCGAGGAGAGAGGAGTTTTACGGTGGGTCTATGGGGCCACACGACGCCTTTCCGTCACCCCGGACCGATTCGCCGGGCGAGACGCATCCATAGCCCACCAACATATTTTGTTGATACAGACAATTGAGTAATGTAACTATCTCCTACATAAATCTATATAAGAAAATTATAAGACAATAATTTTGTATGAACTACTATCAGGAGGAAATTATTATAATTAATTACGATTATCAAATACTTACGATGATGGGTTATTTCTGTTGAATTCAATGGAGCGGAGAATAGCTTCAGGAATTGGAGGAGGAGTGGGGATGTGAGAG
Source organism: Lymantria monacha (assembly GCA_905163515.2). Taxonomy (NCBI): domain Eukaryota; kingdom Metazoa; phylum Arthropoda; class Insecta; order Lepidoptera; family Erebidae; genus Lymantria; species Lymantria monacha. The sequence goes on along the minus strand of LR991092.1, from coordinate 11,513,681 downwards.
CCGACAGGACGGAAGCCATCCTCATCAGCCGTATAAGAAAGAGAGACTTGTTGGCCGTTGGGTGCTGTATAGCTGAATCCTCCATCTGAAGTGACCGCGCGTCCTTCAGAACCGCTAGCGCGTGGTGCACCATTCTCATGGGCTGATATACCATTACCAGTTTCATAGCTATAATATTAATATTAGTTATTCATCATCACAGCCCATGTAGGTGCCATTGTTGGGCTCAGACCTCCTTCGTAATGGGAGGGCAGTTGACCTACTATACCGCGCTGGTCAGACGTGTTGATATAGGGTTTTGTTTCGTGTTTTCCTTCTCTTGCATAGATGTTATATGCGTTTTATATCCCTTAGTCTTCTCTTACGATCACCCACGGGTAAGATAGGGGGTGGTGAATTGTATTCTTACTGCGTCACCACCCGGACCTAATATTAGTTATTAAAAATAGCTAATTCTTGATAACTGTAATAATGAGTGGAAAATATGTAAAGGTATGTGGAAATACAAGTGAATGTCATCAATTTTGGATTCTAGTTTATCTAGACCTAACGTAACCTATGCATATAGCTTCATAATACATGTAGGCTGCCTCTAGTATATGCCCATAGCCCGATAGCACCCTTGAATTGAATTCTTTATGCAAATGGAAAACTTTGGATGAATGTTGATGATGAAAATTGATGGGCTGCGGCTAAATGGGAACGCTAGTTATGTTATTACGTAATTGATTTTAGTGGATAAGCCCCACCATTTGACAAACACACACATACATTCACTAACTGTGACAAAGTTATTAAATGATCGTTTTCTCATTACTATCATCATCATTTGCATAATCATCATCATTATCACAATCACGATCCCAATGTCTGCGCTCGAGCCACCTCTATAGTAATAAAATGAAACATAGAACCTCCTCCTTTTTGAAGTCGGTTAAAAATTGATCTACTATACCACGCTGGTTAGATGGGTTGGTATAGTATTTTATTTTGAGTTTTCCTTTTCTTTCATAGATGTTCTATGTATTTTATATCCCTTAGTCATCTTTTACGACACCCATTGGCACAGTAGGAGATGGTGAATTGTTTTTTTTTTTTCACCACGTATTTATAGTATATCCTACAAATCTTCGAAGACTAAAAAAGTAGTAGACTCAGAAGTTTGAAAAATTTATTCCTGCGCTTTGAATAGTATGTTTAAAGGAACGTTATGATTTCTAATGTTTATACGAATAGTACACATTTGAAATAAAATTATTTTTAAGGATTCCATCGCGTTTGTATTTGATTTTCATTCTCACAGGAGTCCTTCCGTGACAATGAACCCTGTAAAGTGTTCAAAACGTCAGGTATAGACTACAAGCCCATAGAAAAAATTAACCTCTGAAATGAACCAACGTGAATAACGCTTAGAAGGCTGTTACTATATCATAAAATAACTCTGAGCGCTATGCCGTCATTTCTGAGCGATACAGGTGAGTACGTGTGAGTAAATGGAATTTCTCAGGTACAAGTGAAGAATTAGTCTAGTATTTAGTCTAGTAATTAAAAATCAAATACAAATGCGATAGAATCTTCAAAAATAGTTTTATTCTAAAGGAACGTTTAAAATAAGTGTCCTTTTACACATATATAATTTGTATATAATTAAAGGCATATTAATATGTAATCATGTAAGCCACTTAAATTATTTAGATTTATAAAGAAAATTCTTACTTGTATCTATAAGTGCCGTCGCCATTGTTTATGTTCTCATAACGTTGAATAGGTACGTGTGCACCATAGGAGCTACTGTATGCAGATGCGGATGCGCTGCTGTATGCATTTGTACCGAATGCAGAGTAGCCAGCAGCTGGTTGAAAATAGCCTATGTGACCCGCTGACGCCACAGAAAATAGAGCGACCGTTGTAAAAATCTGAAATATTGATTAAAGTTCAAATTGTTATATAGTTTTAATTTTTTTTAAAGACCTAAGAAATAGAAAAGAGAAACAAAGGTTTTTTGATGGATCTACTTCTTTCTCTTATTCAGTTTTTTTAACTTTGTATTAAGTTTGATTTCATAATTACTGCTACAAACATATTCTTTTTCATCAAAGATAATACTATAATATACCTCGTGTGGTAACGAGAGAAGAATATAATTGTCGACACGCCCTCCCTACTCGTGGGAATAGAAAAAATGACTAAGGCTTCACCAGAACAGTAGGCAACAGCTCTCTCTTTGGAAACGTATAACACTTCTCTGTGATCGCCAATCCGTCCGCCAAGAATGGCAACTGCAGCTCTATTCCCTCATAATGATTGTATGAGGCAGGCAGAAGGCTGAATGATGATGATCATTTTAAATATAAGTATAATTAACGGACGCTAAGTACATCCAGACTCGAAATAACTTATTGTAAATCGAAGTATCGTCCTGCGTGAGAATCGAACTCACAATACTTGGTACGGTAGGTCAGTATTTTAACCGCTACGCCGTCTGTGCAGATATTATTTCGAGTACTATAATATTTCACATGTAATCCCTATGAATTCGAATTTTACTTCCTAGATTTTATATATTCTTAGTATGAGTATCTGACCTAGTGAATCATACTTAATTTTGATACTTTAGGATTCAATTCTCCGAGCATCATTTGCATTATCAACTAATTGCTGTTCGAAATTTTATCTATTTAATAGTATTACTACTTTACTAATACTACTAACTATCAACATAGTTATATTTGCCCTAAAAATAGTACATTCAAACAAATAAGCAATTAACCTTTATAATAGTTGTATCATTTAATATATATTTTCAAATTTCGAATATAAATAAATGCAATTATTTTACAATAATAATGATTAACAACAAGAATACCTATTATAAATGACTTTTAAAGTAAATCGAATAACTTTTTACACATTAAAAATCGATAGTCTTACCTTTAAACTGGCCATTTTAATATAAGTTTAATTTAGACAAATCTACAATTTGGAATACTACAACTTGGAATGCTATTCGTTGAATGATAACTGCTGTAAGATTCACAGTGTTTTTATATTGATGTGATCCTTTCATTTAGAACCTTGCTCGATATTACTCAGGGCGTATTCTGTGAACAGTGTTTGATATATTTGACATTTCGATATAGCCCACCCCCCGTTGTTCGTATTATTGCTAAAAACATAGTACAAAAATATTCTATGTAATTCCTAGCCCAGTGAGACTGGCGATTTGTAGAAATAGAAGTTATATAACTTTACTAAAGGACATTTTTACCTCAAATCTTAACTAAAATATTACATCCTTTTTTTATCTTCATAATTATATTATTAAAATTCCATTCGTATTTCTACTAGGTTATTAACGTTCAATATTAGAAATAGGTCTCCCAAAGGTGAGAAAATGCGAAACTGCATGATAGGAGGTTAACGTTCGCTGTTGATATGATAAGTTGTCCACGAAATCTCTACTGCTAATACTTCTGAAGATACTTTAGGCGATTTTTACAAATTCATTATAGAAATAATGTGTAATAGTGACATATTAAACCGTTTATATATTTTTTATATATTTTTTCATCATCATCATCACAGCCCATATATGTCCCACTGTTGGGCTCAGCCTCCTCCGTAATGGGAGTGAAATTAATCTACTATACCGCGCTGGTCAGACGTGTTGGTATAGGGTTTTGTTTCGAGTTTTCCTTCTTGTACATAGATGTTATATGCGTACGTGTTAATACGTACTGAAGGAAGGTGGAGCAAGAGTCTCCGAAACCGGCGAGCGTGTATGAAGAGATTTATGAATGTTGAGGAAGCGAGTGAAGTATGCAAGGATAGACTTGTCTGGCACTCTGTTCTCTCTGCCTACCCTGCAAGGGATATGGCGTGATGGTATGTATGTATGTATGTATACCACGTTGTTCAGACGTGTTGGTAAAGGTTTTCTTTCGAGTTTTCCTTCTCTTACATAGATGTTATATGCGTTTTATATCCCTTAGTCGTCTCTTACGATCACCCACGGGTAAGATAGGGGGGTGGTGAATTGTATTCTTACTCCGTCACCACACGGAGGTATTTTTTAATATACGATATTTGATTTTTTTATATTTTCTTTACATGTTTATGTACGTCTCACTACTGAAAACGCACTTTCTTTACTACATAGAAATTCTATATTATACTAGAAGTTATGCTAACTAGAGTTTTGTATAGGATTGTTTTTGACGTTTCCACTGTCTGGTATGAAGAGATATACCTTGCTCCTCCATCGTTGGGGGAAAGTAAGGGAGATGATTCTTATATACGCATATATTTTTCATATATTCTACATAGAAATATTGTGATATAAAAGGAATTGAAGAAGTAATCGATGTTTCGGAAACAAATGGTTATATTGTATAGAAACGATTAGCTATATCCTGAAACGTGCTTCTATAAAAACTTATTTAAAAGCCACTGAAGAGGATTAGTCAGTTCTTACCACCTGTCAAGTGCGAGATCCCTCTACAGGATGCAGGAGTTTGAAAACTAGAGTTATTGTGGTCTCCCTTATATAGGACAAACAAAGAGAGCTGTAAGAACTGGGATCAAGGAACATATAGCTAATGTGAAGCACCGCCGTCACATTAGGTCTGCGGTCTCTCATCACAGTCAGGATTGCGCCCGCTATTACATCAGGTTTGACAAACCAAAAAGTCTCGCAAAAGATTGGTGTTATTGTACCTGTCTAGAATGGTTCGTAAGGCTATTTAAATTAAAAAACAAAAAAACAAACAATAATAAAGAAGATGGCTAAGTATTATCATCAAGCTCCTGTTATTTACTTAATTAAAAATAAAAAAAACGAAGACCACCACAAGACTGCGAGACAATGTGAGCACTTATTCTATAGATTTGACCCACAATAATAGTTAAATATTAATTTACTCAACTTTAGTAAGACAAAGTAAGTCGCCTCTCAAAGTCAATAATTAGTATTATGCCACTGAGTTTTCTTGCCGGATATTTTTCAGTGTGGCCGCGTTCCGATCCGGTGGTAGCTGAATAGATTTTCTTAGTTTTCTAAACTTGTAAATTGCCACAATATAAGTGTTATCATAAATTAAATGTTTAATAGTAACTGATCATAAACAATATAAAATTTTATATATAGAATCATTTTATTTTTGTACTGGCAATTAATTTGTATTACAAATGTGGGTCAAAATTTAATAACTGATACTGTAACGGGTAGATAAATCTCTATAATAACGATGTCTTGTTGGACGTGATAGTAGCGTCAACATTATACGCATGTAGTGGCAGCTACAAATTCTACTAACCCATGCATTGCTTGTAGGTCTCGTAAAAGACGACTAAGAGCTTTACATTGTTACCTGGGCCAATTACATCTGTAGCTATCTTGCCAACAATTAAATTCCCAATGAGAGTTAAAGTCCTGCAGGCGGTCTGTCATATAGCTATTACCAATAACTATTTGGAATATGTAGGATGGAAGAAAAGCACACACGTTTACGTTACGTTGACCCCAAATAATTGGGATAAGAGTTGGTTGATAATGATGCGTAGCATCCGAATTAACACATATCTAGTAAAATTGTGGTAGAGATCTAGAAAAATTTAACAAAAGTGACATAGTTATTTCTTTACAATATCTAAAATATCCGCAACATTCTGTGGCTGAATTTCTAAAAAAATTCAACTCTTACACATATTAGTGATGACTCTTACATTTTATTTGTAACTAAGGTTTTCTCACAGTATTTATTCTACAAGACGCACTAAGACTGCACTTTACCAATCCTTCTTTTCCTATGGGTGCTAGAAAATACAGGTAAAGGTTATAAGCATATTAACCCACTGCAAGAGAAAAATCCGAAAAAAAAACTTTGTACTAGACCATCTGACCGATGTATGTAAGTCAATTTACCATTCAAGTTAGAAGAGCTTGTGGTATATCAGTAGCGAGTCATATAAGAAGACGGTGAAGAAAAAGTCATTAAAATTATGTAAATTTCTGTGGAATTTTGTACATATAAATTACTCATGTCCTTTGTAGGAGATGGCTGTGGATGTGAATAGTACGAGGCAGTATTTAGATATTTTAAATTTCGAATATCGTTCAAAATCTACAAAATATATCTTATACAAAATATTAATTGATTCTCTAGTTTTTGATTGTTAAAGCTCGTAGGTATTAAGTAAGGTTCAGTTATCAGGCTAAAAGTCGTTAAATTTTTAGAAATATGAAAGATATAATTTTATAGTATTTAGGTAACTCCTCTTACACAGAAGAACGTAGAAGAATATATGGCTTTAACATATTCAAAACTATAAATTGCAGTCATGTTTATTAATATTCTTATTATCCCATATATGACCCACTTGTGGTCATATTTCAGGTACTTAGGATTTGGGCGGCAATATAATGGATTCCGCCCCTCATTGCGAGTTTTTTTTATTGCTCTTAGTGGCAAACAAACAAGCAGCACACTTGATGGTAAGTATTAGTGCCACTTATGGACCTTTGCAGTACCAGGGATATATCTAGGCCCCTACCTACCAATGTAAATCCCAAACCCACCCAGAAAGTTGTGCTTCCGACTCTCTCGCTCACCGAATGAAGCAAAACAGCACATTGCCACTGCTCAGATGTCGATTTTCTCTGAGAGTGTGGTACTACCCTGGACGGATCCGCCTTTTTTTTTGTGCTGTTGACTATGGATGCGTCCCGCCAAATCGGTCCGTGGTGACGGAAAAGACGGCGCGTGACCTCATAGACCCACCATGCTAACTCCTCTCTTCGCCGTGCGAGTGGGCCATCGGTGCCCGATCTTTGTCTTCGGTGGCCGGACGGATCCGCCTGCGGCTATGGACAGAAAACTGTCAACAGTGTGGTCCATCACTATTAGTGGTGATTATCTCGACTTTGTCGGCATCAGATATACGTAAAGGAGGACAATTTTATATTTTTTTAAATTAGTTATACGCATTTAAAATAATAATTTAAATATTTTGTTTGTTTACTTAAATGCTTTGATTAGCGAATTGTTTTTCAAGACTTTTTCAAATCCAGCTATGGTTTGAAATAGTTTTGAAAAAGCATGATTAGACTTTTTCCTATCACCCCCATATACCTTTTTTTTTTTTTTTTTTTTTTATTGGCGGGCTATGGGTGCGTCTCGCCCCGCCAAATCGGTCCGGGGTGACGGAGAAGGCGGCGCGTGATCCCATAGACCCACCGTAAAATCCTCTCTCTTCGCCGTGCGAGCGGACCACCGGTACCCGATCTTTGTCTTCGGTGGTCCGCTCGGCGGTTTACCTACGCGGGTTCCTCTCGTCGACGCCCCGACAGATTTCGCCGTCGGGGCGTCGCCCTCATGCGGTGGCCTCGCGTCGGGTGACCGGACAATTCCCCGGTCCGATCACCCGAGGCCTGGGTTAGGGCGGCATCAGGCGCAGGTATTCGCGCCTGCGCCGCCCCGGCCGCTGGCGGCGGCCCGGGTCGCGGGAGTCCTCCCTGACTCGTTCCGCCGCCTCCTTCAGCGAGATGACAGCCTCGCAGAAGGCGGCGACCGCGTCCAAATTCCTGACGCTGTCGACCATCGCCCTCGCGACAGCCGGCAGTGACAGTTCGGCACCGATAATAGCGACGAGGTCGCGGTCGCTGCCCGTCCCAGCCCGAGCATTCCTCGAGCGTATGTTGCGCCGTGTCCTCGTCACTACTGCAATGATGGCAGCCCGGAGTCCACTCCCTGTACACGACCGTGTGCAGGTATTTCCCGAAGCACCCGTGCCCCGTCAACACCTGCACCAGTCGGAAGGTGAGGACCCCGTGCCGCCGCTCCATCCATTTCATCAATACGGGCCGGAAGGCTTCGACGGTCACGATACCGTGTCTAGGCCTCTCCAGCCGCGTAACCCAACGGGCGATGACGTCTCGGCGGGCGTCCTCGCGCCAGGTGGCTATCTCGCTCAACGATGGGGAGCCCTCCTCCTCGCGCACTGAGGTAACCCGCCGGTAGAGGTCGGAGAGCATCTCCGCCTCTAGGTCCCACGGGGATCACCCCCATATACCTAAGGTTTGATAATGCGTATAGTGCTAGCATAGTGAAGCTTAGTCTGACCTATCATTCTGAGGTCCGACTAGAGCCTCTCAGTGGGACAGTAATATGCTGATGATAACAATAAAAAAAAACATTTGCTTACATTTTGCTTATGCCTTTATTAAAGCTTTTTATTACATTTAGTTACCAATTTATCAATTAACAGATACAATTTTGTAGAGTTAAAATAAAAACTACCTAAAGAAATCGAAAATAATAGTTATTTAAAATTATTTACTTGTTTTTTTTTTAACTTTGGTCATTTCGTATAACTTTCATGTGCTGATTGAAAATTGGAGTCCTAGTATTGAAATAAATAATACTTATAAATATATTAAATTCTTATAGCGCCAAATTTTTGTGATGTAAAAGTCAAGGTCATCTTCTAGATTTTCTAGTAGTTGTATCCATTGTGGTGGCGTTCACCGTAGTAAGCATCGCCTCCACTGAAAAACGAAAACAATTTAAAAAAATATTATAAAAATTTACTAGTGTTTTACTATGCCACCAATGGTCGTGAGGCCTCAGATTTGGTTTCCAGATTTGGTCTGTGACATATTTTATTTTTGTTATAAGTATACGGCGTATATAGAGCTATGCGATTTTTAATCGTAAATGAGCGTATACTAAATTTGGCACAATCAGTCTGTATCATACACGAGTGAAGGTTTCTTAGAATTTCAGTTCAGTGTCTGCATAATTTGAGTAGAATAGAAGAGAATGAGATTTATTGGCAATATAACAACATGAGGAATAGCTAACGATTACAATATATTTATAATTTTCATTAACTATTTACATATTATATTGTCAACAGGGGAATGCTCAGCGCCGTACGGCATAGTATTTATGCACGGCTGTTTTCAGCAAACCCCTGGAGAGTAAAAAAAAAATTAAAACAAGAGTAGTAATTATAGAAATAACATAAATTAAAGGATAAAGAAAATGAATAAATAGATGAAGAAATAAATTATTATATAATATGAGAGTGTGCCATTACAATTTGGGGAGTATGATGCTTGTTATCTTCCATCCATGAATGAGAGAATAGAGAGTTCATATTTTGTTGATACAAACAATTGGGAAATGTAACTATCTCTTACATAAATCTATATTTTGTATGTACTACTATAATGAGGATATTATTATAATTACTTACGATTATCAAATACTTACGATGATGGGTTATTCCTGTTGAATTCAATCGAGCGGAGGATAGCTTCAGGGATTGGAGGAGGAGTGGGGATGTGGGAGCCGACAGGATGGAAGCCATCCTCATCAGCCGTATAAGAAAGAGAGACTTGTTGGCCGTTGGGTGCTGTATAGCTGAATCCTCCATCTGAAGTAACCGCGCGTCCTTCAGAACCGCTAGCGCGTGGTGCACCATTCTCATGGGCTGATATACCATTTCCAGTTTCATAGCTATAATATTAATATTAGTTATTAAAAATAAATAATTGTAATACATACATACATACACATACATACATATCATCACGCCATATCCCTTGCAGGGTAGGCAGAGAGAACAGAGTGCCAGAGAACTCTATCTCTGCATACTTCACTCGCTTCATCAACATTCATAATTCTCTTCATACACGCTCGCCGGTTTCGGAGACTCTTGACATCACCTTCCTTCAGTACATGACCGATCTGGTCTAGGTAGGTTAGTCTCGGTCTCCCTCGGTACCTACATCCTTCCACTTTCGCATTGTATATCTTCTTAACCAGACGTTCGTTCGGCATTCTTTCCACATGTCCGAACCATCGGAGCATGCCCTTTCACATCTTTACACCAATACTCTCTTTCATACCTACTCGCTCTCTTACGTCGTCGTTACGAATGCGGTCGGTCAGCCTAACTCCACAGATTTTCCGCAGAGATCGCATTTCGACTGCATTATTTTTACTTTCATACTCTTTTCTGCATACCCAACTCTCGCTTCCATACAGTAATGTTGGGACAAGCACTGCGTTATGTATTGCTACACGTGCCTTCTGGCTGAGGTGGTGGCTGCCGAGAAGTTGCCCCAACGCTCCGTTCACTCTATTGCTCGCATTCACTCTTCGCTCTATATCAATGGTGTACCTTCCATCTCGGCAAAATCCACATCCAAGATATACAAATTCATCCACTTGCTCTAGTACATCATTACCTATTGTTACTATATTATATACTATATTTGTTGTCTTTCAAAGACCATTATTTTGGTTTTTGGTTTTGATCATCTCGGCAGACACCATATCAATGCCCGCTGCCTTACCATTTTTCAAACTTCTTATCGCCCATTCAACTTCATCCATACTGATGCCATCGGAGGACGCCGTTGTCGAATGTTGATCTACTAAACCACATGCGACAGCGGCGCTAACCGTAGCATCCGCATACATATCGTCAAAATATTCACTCCATCGGCTTAACACGTCTTGTGTTTGTGTAAGAATGTCTCCACCTTTAGACCTTATTTTATTCATTCTGAAGGCTGACCAACCACCCCGAGACTTCTTCACCTCCCTCCAAAAGAGTTTGGTGTTACCCTCGAAGTTTTTAGTCAGCCTATCTTCTGCACTCATACTTAATAATTGTAATAATGAGTGGAAAATATGTAAAGGTATGTGGAAGTACAAGTGAATGTCATCAATTTTAGATTCTGGATTATCTAGACTTAATGTACCCTATACATATAGTTTCATAGTACATGTAGGCTGAACCTAGACTATGCCCATAGCTCCATAGCAGCATTAAATTGTATTCTTTATGCACATGGAAAACTTTGGGTGAATGTTGATAATTAAAATTGATGGATTGCTTTCTGAACAAATGAGTACGCAAGTTATGTTATTGCATAATCAATTTCAGTGGATAAGCCCACCATTTGACAAACACACACATATACACTCACTAAGTGTCACAAAGTTATTAAATGATCGTTTTCTCATTACTATTATCATCATTTGCATAATCATCATCATCATCATAATCACGATCCCATTGCTGGCCTCAAGTCACCTCTATAGTAAAGAAATTGATCTACTATACCACGCTGGTTAGATGGGTTGGTATAGTATTTTATTTTGAGTTTTCCTTTTCATTCATAGATGTTCTATGTATTTTATATCCCTTAGTCATCTTTTACGATACCCATGGGCATAGTAGGAGATGGTGAATTGTATTTTTTTTTCACCAAGTATTTATAGTATATCCTACAAATCTTAGAAGACTAAAAAAGTAGTAGACTCAGAAGTTTGAAAAATGTATTCCCGCGCTTTGTGGTGTCAATAGAATGTTTAAAGGAACGTTATGATTTCTGATGTTTATACAAGTATTACACATTTGAAATAAAACTATTTTTAAGGATTCTATCGCGTTTGTATTTGATTTTCATTCTCACAGGAGTCCTTCCGTGACAATGAACCCTGTAAAGTGTTCAAAACGTCAGGTATAGACTACAAACCCATAGAAAAAAAAAATAACCTGTGAAATAAACCAACGTGAATAACGCTTAGAAGACTGTTAATATATCATAAAATAACTCTGAGCGCTATGCCGTCATTTCTGAGCGATACAGGTACACAGTACGTGTGAGTAAATGGAATTTCTCAGGTACAAGTGAGGAATTGTCTAGTATTTAGTCTAGTAATTAAAAATCAAATACAAATGCGATAGAATCTTTAAAAATAGTTTTATTCTAAAGGAACGTTTAAAATAAGTGTCCTTTTACACATATATAATTTGTATATAATTAAAGGCATATTAATATGTAATCATGTAAGCCACTTAAATTATTTAGATTTATAAAGAAAATTCTTACTTGTATCTATAAGTGCCGTCGCCATTGTTTATGTTCTCATAACGTTGAATAGGTACGTGTGCACCATAGGAGCTACTGTATGCAGATGCGGATGCGCTGCTGTATGCATTTGCACCGAATGCAGAGTAGCCAGCAGCTGGTTGAAAATAGCCTATGTGACCCGCTGACGCCACAGAAAATAGAGCGACCGTTGTAAAAATCTGAAATATTGATTAAAGTTCAAATTGTTATATAGTTTTAATTTTTTTTAAAGACCTAAGAAATAGAAAAGAGAAACAAAGGTTTTTTGATGGATCTACTTCTTTCTCTTATTCAGTTTTTTTAACTTTGTATTAAGTTTGATTTCTTAATTACTGCTACAAACATATTCTTTTTCATCAAAGATAATACTATAATATACCTCGTGTGGTAACGAGAGAAGAATATAATTGTCGACACGCCCTCCCTACTCGTGGGAATAGAAAAAATGACTAAGGCTTCACCAGAACAGTAGGCAACAGCTCTCTCTTTGGAAACGTATAACACTTCTCTGTGATCGCCAATCCGTCCGCCAAGAATGGCAACTGCAGCTCTATTCCCTCATAATGATTGTATGAGGCAGGCAGAAGGCTGAATGAAGATGATCATTTTAAATATAAGTATAATTAACGGACGCTAAGTACATCCAGACTCGAAATAACTTATTGTAAATCGAAGTATCGTCCTGCGTGAGAATCGAACTCACAATACTTAGTACGGTAGGTCAGTATTTTAACCGCTACGCCGTCTGTGCAGATATTATTTCGAGTACTATAATATTTCACATGTAATCCCTATGAATTCGAATTTTATTTCCTAGATTTTATATATAGTTAGTATGAGTATCTGACCTAGTGAATCATACTTAATTTTGATACTTTAGGATTCAATTCTCCGAGCATCATTTGCATTATCAACTAATTGCTGTTCGAAATTTTATCTATTTAATAGTATTACTACTTTACTAATACTACTAACTATCAACATAGTTATATTTGTCCTAAAAATAGTACAATCAAACAAATAAGCAATTAACCTTTATAATAGTTGTATCATTTAATATATATTTTCAAATTTCGAATATAAATAAATGCAATTATTTTACAATAATAATGATTAACAACAAGAATACCTATTATAAATGACTTTTAAAGTAAATCGACTAACTTTTTACACATTAAAAATCGATAGTCTTACCTTTAAACTGGCCATTTTAATATAAGTTTAATTTAGACAAATCTACAATTTGGAATACTACAACTTGAAATGCTATTCGTTGAATGATAACTGCTGTAAGATTCACAGTGTTTTTATATTGATGTGATCCTTTCATTTAGAACCTTGCTCGATATTACTCATGGCGTTATTCTGTGAACAGTTTTTGATATATTTGACATTTCGATAAAGCCCACCCCCCGTCGTTCGTATTGTTGCTAAAAACATAGTACAAAAAATATTCTATGTAATTCCTAGCCCAGTGAGACTGGTGATTTGTAGAAATAGAAGTTATACAACTTTACTAAAGGACATTTTTTACCTCAAATCTTAACTAAAATATTACATCTTTTTTTTATCTTCATAACTATATTATTAAAATTCCATGCGTATTTCTACTAGGTTATTAACGTTCAATATTAGAAATAGGTCTCCCAAAGGTGAGAAAATGCGAAACTGCATGATAGGAGGTTAACGTTCTGTTAGAATTGGAAATAGAAATCCTTTTTTAAAAAATAAACTTTTATTCGACCCTTTAAATACAATGGGTTTTAATAGTGAAATAAGGAAAATTCGATAAACGTCCAACTGTTACGGCTGTCTGACCCGAACTGAGGCACTCCCCGCGATCGTCCCCGGCGACTGATGGGAAGGGTGCTGACTCGGCAACAGATAAGCTATTATATGAACAGGCTAGGGATGTAACAACCCCCCCAACAAGATGAAACTTATAATATATTGTTTATAAGTTTCAGGATATTATTCGAAGTCTGGGGACTGGAATTTCTTCCAGCTCTTGACCTTCATTTGATGTATTATTAGGCTCAAATGTGTTACTATAAGTAGGACATTTACCGAATTTTTTACAAAATACACTTACTATTCTATAAGATACAAAAATTAATATTAATATGATTAAACAATAGGTAAGAATAGGATAGTGCGATTCATATTTAATTAATGGATTAGGTTCATTAATAATTTTATCAATGTTAGACAAGACCTGATCATTTGATGTGGTGATGAGCTTTTCTAAATGCATATCATATAATTTTAGAGGTTTTAATTTCGATTTAATTGAAACAAATTTGTTTTTATCGCAACAAGGATCATAAATAAGATTAAAGTCAGAGATAACAGGTGCTGTCGTTATATTGTAGCTAGGCCTTTTTTTTTTTTTTTTTTTTTTTTTTTTTTTTTTTTTTTTTTTTTTTTATTGGTGGGCTATGGGTGCGTCTCGCCCCGCCAAATCGGTCCGGGGTGACGGAGAAGGCGGCGCGTGATCCCATAGACCCACCGTAAAATCCTCTCTCTTCGCCGTGCGAGCGGACCACCGGTACCCGATCTTTGTCTTCGGTGGTCCGCTCGGCGGTTTACCCTCGCGGGTTCCTCTCGTCGACGCCCCGACAGATTTCGCCGTCGGGGCGTCGCCCTCACGCGGTGGCCTCGCGTCGGGTGACCGGACAATTCCCCGGTCCGATCACCCGAGGCCTGGGTTAGGGCGGCATCAGGCGCAGGTATTCGCGCCTGCGCCGCCCCGGCCGCTGGCGGCGGCCCGGGTCGCGGGAGTCCTCCCTGACTCGTTCCGCCGCCTCCTTCTGCGAGATGACAGCCTCGCAGAAGGCGGCGACCGCGTCCCAATTCCTGACGCTGTCGACCATCGCCCTTGCGACAGCCGGCAGTGACAGGTCGGCACCGATAATAGCGACGAGGTCGCGGCGCTGCCCGTCCCAGCCCGAGCATTCCTCGAGCGTATGTTGCGCCGTGTCCTCGTCACTACTGCAATGATGGCAGCCCGGAGTCCACTCCCTGTACACGACCGTGTGCAGGTATTTCCCGAAGCACCCGTGCCCCGTCAACACCTGCACCAGTCGGAAGGCGAGGACCCCGTGCCGCCGCTCCATCCATTTCATCAATACGGGCCGGAAGGCTTCGACGGTCACGATACCGTGTCTAGGCCTCTCCAGCCGCGTAACCCAACGGGCGATGACGTCTCGGCGGGCGTCCTCGCGCCAGGTGGCTATCTCGCTCAACGATGGGGAGCCACCCTCCTCGCGCACTGAGGTAACCCGCCGGTAGAGGTCGGAGAGCATCTCCGCCTCTAGGTCCCACGGGGGTGTCCCGGCCAATAGGCACGCCGCCTCTGTCGACACCGTGCGGTACCCGCGAATGGCTCTGACCGCCATGGCTCGCTGTGGCCTCCACAGAACCGCCCTGAGCTGGGCGTTCAGAGCCCTCGCCCACACGGGTGCGCCGTACATGGCCATCGAGCGGATGACCCCCGCATACAGCCGTCGGCCCTCGAAACTGGGTCCGCCCACATTCGGCATGAGCCGAGAAAGGGCGGACGCCGCGCCGACCAGCCGGGGAGCAATCTGTCGGAAATGCTCCCGGAACCACCATCGCCCGTCGAGCACCAGACCCAAGTACTTCATATGGGCCTGGATGTTGATCTGGATGGAGTTGACGACTAACGAGGCGCCGGTTGGCAGCCTTACGCGTGGCCCATGGAATAATAGGGCCTCCGTCTTATTTAAGGCCACCCTAAGCCCCAGCGCCTCGATTCGCCTGACCATCTCCTCGGTGCCGAGAGTGGCCAGGCTCGCCGCCTCTTCGAGTGTCCTGCCCCGGGCTGTGACGAGCGTGTCGTCAGCATAGCACACCAAGCTCAGCCCGGGGGGGAGACTCCCTCTCAACGCCCAGTCGTACCCGATGTCCCACAGAGTCGGCCCCAGAACCGACCCCTGTGGAACACCGCACGACATGGGCGTCCGCACAATGTCCCCTGCGGGACCCGCGCAGAGGATACTGCGCCCCTCCAAATAGTCTGCCACCAGCCGCCTGAGGTACAGGGGCACTCCATGGAACCGGAGCGCCTCCTTGATGCAGCTGAATGGCAGACTATTGAATGCGTTGGCGATGTCCAGCGACACCGCCAACAGCACTCCCTTGCCGGCGACAGCCTCCGCGGCCGTCTGCCTCAGGCGTAGCAGGGCCCCGATGGTCGAACGCCCCCTCCTAAACCCATATTGAGCGTCCGACAGATCGGGCCCCACCTCCTCCAAGTGTCGGACGATGCGGGCAGCGAGGACACGCTCCAGCAACTTACCCACATCGTCGAGAAGCACGATGGGCCTGTAGGCCGACGGCAAATCCGGGGGCCGTCCCGGCTTTGGCAGGAGAACCAACCTCCCCTCCTTCCAGCACTCAGGGAACCGTCCAGACGTCAGACAGGCGTTGAACAGTTGCCTGAGGCGAGGCTCGAAGTGCTCGAGGAGCGACGTCAACACCCGGACTGGTATTCCGTCCGGGCCGGGGGCCGTGGTGGCGGAGCGAATCCGCGCCACTGCCGCCCCCACTTCCGACTCCGTCACGGGTGGAACACTCTCGTCGTCGGCCTCCCGGTCTTGATCTGGCGAAGCCATGACCGGGGGCGTGTGTCCCGACTGCCGTGGAAATAGCTCCTCGATCACCCTACAAAGGAAGTCGGGCTGGAGGGTCTCGGTGAGGGGGGGGCCCTGCGCGCGAAGCTTGTTCAGCGACGCGCGATACGGGCGACCCCAGGGGTCACGGTCGAGACCGTCCAACATCTCCTGCCAACTCGCATCCTTGGCGGCTCGGATGGCCAGCCGAAAGGCAGTACGCGCACTGCGGTACGCCTCGTACAGCTGGCCCTCCCGCTCAGCGTCGCGGTGACGCCGCCGGCTGCGGGTGTAGGACCTTCGGGCACTGATACACGCCGCGCGAAGGTCCGCCAGTCTTGGGGACCACCAGTAGACCCCCTGCCTCGGAGGTAGACGCCGCACCCTGGGCATGGCCGCATCGCAGATCTGCGTTAACGCACTGCGGATGCGGACAGCCTCAGCGTCTACTCCGTCCGCTGGGGGCGGTGAGGACAGCCACGTGTGAACGATGGCCGCCTCCGCCAGTAGGTCCCTATCAAGACGACCCACAGCCCACCGCGGAAACGCGGGAGCTCCGTCCGCCCTGTGACCCCTACCGGGTTCCCGGGGGGAGACCTCCATCCGGATGTACCGGTGGTCCGATAGGGTCTCCGCCTCCTCCAGGACACTCCAGTTCCTCACCCGTGGCGCGACAGCGGGGCTAGCGAACGACAAGTCCACTATCGACCCGCCCTGCTGCCGCACACACGTGTTCACTGAGCCCCTGTTAACAACACAGAGGCCCAGTGAAGCCGCCCACTCAACGACCGCCCGTCCGCGGTCGTCCGTCATAGGGGACCCCCATGCCGTGGATTTGGCGTTGAAGTCCCCCAGGACCAGGACGAGGCCCGGTGCCAGTCGCCGTATCGAAGCCTCCAAGGTGGTGAGGGAGGCCCTGAAATCGTCCATTCTCCTGTTAGGGGAGAGGTAAACGCTGTAGAGTGTGACCCCTCCCCATTCCGCAGCGACAAATTCTTCGCCCCTATCCAAAAGGGATAAGGACGGGAAGTGCCGCTGCGTTGAGACGACGATTGCCGCAGTTCCGTTTCGGCTGACCACCCAATTGGGGCGATCAGGCACGACGTACGGTTCCGCGACTACGGCTGCACCAATCGACCACTCCGCCATAGATTGCAGGAGGAGATCCTGCGCTCCGGCGGAGTGGTTGGTGTTGGCCTGCAGGAGGTGAATGGATTCGGCAGCCATTAGTGGGCCGTATCCATCACCTCCGCCTCGCCAGTGGGCGATCGGGCCGCGCTAGGAGCGGGAGCGGCCCTGGTCGAAAGGCCGCCCCGCCCCTTTGGGGCCGAAGCAGGAGGTCTGCACGCCCCAGAACCCATGCGGTGCTTGGAGGGCTTATTGCCCGCCGCACACGCGGGGCAGTGGGGCGGGGCGGCGCAAGATGCCGCCACGTGCCCGGTCTGACCGCAGCGGAAACACAATCCGCCGCAGTCGAAGCAATTGGTGCACGTCGGTCGAGTGTGTCCGACCGCCATGCACTTATAGCACCTCGCAGGCCGGTGCTCAAGCACGGTTACCCGCGCCGAGCTCCAGCCCACGAGGAGCCTGCCTGAGCCGGCCAGTTGCCTGACCGACTCCACCGGGCACTGCGCCCAGGCAGCACCTACGCCACCCGGACCGGGACGAATGGCACCGACCCGGACGGTGTCTATGGGACACCCGGTTTTCGAGGCAATAGCCTCCCGGATGTCTTCCACCGTCACGGAGTCGTCCAGACCCGAAATGCGCATTTCGGCGCACTTGACGGGCCTGGCGATCCTGATGCCACCCTCCTCGGCGAACAGACCTCGCAGCTTCTCAGCTACGCTGTCAGCCGTCTTGGCGCCCTCGGCCCCTGGGAACTCGAGGATTCGAGCCCCCGTCCGGGCCTTACGGGTCCTGGCTTCGACGCCTCCAATATCGGAGACGTCTAGCTCCCGCCGGGCCTTCCTCAAGACGGCCTCGTAGCTGAGGCCCTTCTCGGCCGCCTCAGGCAGCACAGTGATCACCACTGCGGCTGTCTTTGGCGGCTTGAGCCCCTTGCGCGACCTCTTCTTCTTGTCGCCAGCTCCTGCCTTGGGAGCGGAGACCTCAGCGGCGCGCTTGGCCTCCGCTCTCCTTCTTTGGCCGCGACTCCTTCTATCGCGCTCGGCCACCTGCCAACCCTCTTCGGGTACGGCAGTCGTGCCAGACGCGGAAGGCCTTGTCGCTGCCTCGCTGGTCGTCGCCGGCGGTTTCGTTGCGGGCGGCTTCAGCGGTCCGGCAGGAGCCAGCGCCGTCTTCCTCCTCAGGGCAGGTCCCTTCGGAGCGGGGCCGGGGCCTTTGGGCTTAGGCCCGGCCGCGGCCGCAGCGTAGCTCCCCACGCGGCCACCCTGACAAGGCAGCGGGGCGGGGGCTGGTGCCGTATGTGGCCGCTTATCTGCGGCAAGAGGCGGCCGGACACGTGGTTCTGGAGGCAGCCTTGCCTCCAGAACGGCGAAGCGCGCATCGACAATTTTGCCCACTGCGTCGATTATCGCGCGCAGGGACTCATCCGGCAATCCCCCCACCGCAGGCAGTGGGGTTGGCAGCGGGGTTGGCATCGGGGTCGGCAACGGGGTCGGCACCTCCGGTTGAGCCTCCACCGGGGCCCGCTCCGAGACGCATGGCGACTTCTTCGCCGCGGCGCGAGTCGTCCTCCTCGCTACCGGGACAGGTGTCGGCTCGGTGGCCGTGACGGCTTCAGCCGGCGGTGTGCCCTCCGCAGCGGGGGGCGTCCTCCTCGCCGCAGGGACGGGTTTCACCGCGGCAGCTGTTTTGCGCGCCTTGGCCGATGGCTTTGGCGCAGGCGGTAGGAGCTGCGCCATCTGGGCCCGCAGGTCGGCCATGTCTTTGGCCAACATGCGGTTTACCTGACGCAGCGACTCCAGCTCGGACCCCAACTGGCGGTTCAGGTCCCGCAGGCCTGAGACCTCGCCACTAAGGCGGGCATTTTCAGCCTGCAGGTCCAGGGGGCCGTCGCTCGCAGCAGGCGCCGCCTCACGCCGAGGAGTCACCGACCTTCTTCCTGCTACTGCGGCCCCTCGCCCCCTGCGAGAAGCCGGCACCTTCGGTGGAGGCATGATGGTCCCGCTCCCCTCGGAGTCGGCGCCCGAGCTGCCTCCCTTGCTCAGGGGGCGCTTTCGCACCTGCGAGGGGAGGGCCTCCTCCCTGGTCTTCTCAGCCGCCGCCACAGGACGCGGCGACGACTTAGCGGGGGCTTTAGCGTCCGACCCGCTATCTCCTCTGGACGGCCCTGCGGATATACCGCCCTCGTCCATCTTAGCGGCAGATCTGCTGCCCTCATCCACGGACGGCTCTGCGACGTCACTGTCGCCCTCATCCGTAGACGGCTCTGCAGCATTTCTGCCACCGTCCTCCTTTTCAGCGGCGGCAGCCTCTCTCCGCACACGCCGCTCCTCCATCCTCCTCTTGTAGCTGGAAGCCTGCCCCCGGCTCTTCCTGGGCGACTTCCGCTTCACTTTTTGGGCCTCCACGATTTGTGCCGGGCCCTTGGCGGACGCCTCAAGTCCTGAGGACGAGGCGTCGTTGTCAGTTTTTCTTTGGCTTGACAAGGCCGTGGTGTGAGAATCACACAGATCGTCGGTGAAAAAGGTTTTTTTTAAGTTGGTATCCATATGATTCCCACGAGTAGGGGAGATACACTACGTCAACCCGGGCAGAGATCCCTTTACCCGGGCAAGCCTACATTTACCAACCAGGGGGGCAGCCGGTGCCCTGGCTGGAGCGTGCTAACGACAGAACAACCCATCTGCCATGCATCTTCTCGCCGCACGCCAGAACTTAAGATTCTGGGTGATTTCCGAGTCCGAATGTTACTTCGAACTCTTTATAGAGGTTGTCTTCCTCGCGGTCCGGGCGGTTAAGCCAAGACCCTCGCTCCTGAAACTAAGACAAGCAAAGAATCAGGTTTACGATGTGTGGGCGGTGGCAAGTGCCTGCCCAGCCCTCAAATGAATGAGTGACTGAGCCCGTCCCGATATTTCGCGTCCTATAACCTCTACTACGACTGTAGTAGAGTAAGGAGCGAAATCGCGCAGATATTCGCTACGGACGACAGTACAACAGAAGAACTGGGGACCGCCGCCCGCACCCAGGGTACACCGCGTGGAGGTTTCTGGGATAGTACCCCATTGTAGCTAGGCCTAGAAGAAAACTCTCTATCTCTGCAATAAGCTTTACAACCTGGTTTTACATAAATAGTGCCAGTACCCAATAGCTTATATTCCGATATGTGGGAATCACACTCAAGAGTAAGTTTGGTTGGTTCTGATTTCACAAATAACCATTTGTTACCTCTTAATTCTTGCCAAGTATCAATGTTGCCATGAATTAACCTGGTTTCACATTGTTGAGGTAATTTATTAATAATTCTACATAACATTTCTGTTTCGCAGATAGGCATGTCCTGGACTGAGAGTGGTTCAAGATCATTACAAATATAAAGTTGGTTAATCATTTTGGAACATTTACTTATTTCTTTAAGGCATACATACATTAGCTTATCTCTACTTATAGCTATATGATTACAATGTGGTATGATCATAGCGTAAGAATTAGGCTGTTCTTTATCATGTGGAACAGGTACAGGTATAGACTTATATACTATATATTCTGACTTATGTACTAGTGGAATTTTAATAACAAAAACTACTTTACTGTCACTAAAATAACATGATAGTTGAGCTATATCGCTCAGAGCATGGATATTATCTAAATTTAAACTAATAGGTAATTCGCTATTTTTTGATAAATCTTTGATATTACGCATTAGTTCGTCGTAAAGTTCCTTAGGAGTTAATACAGATGGATGTATAGAGTGACTCTTTGTGAACAAGATGGCGTTTATAATGTCCTCAAGATTAAATGATAATGTCATTAAACTAGAGGACAGTTCATTATATATTTCATTCATCTTAGATTCTATATATAGTTCCCTAGGGAGGTTAGACATATTATTTATTATATTTGAAAGTCTTTCTATAGCAATGCCCATTCGAGCTTCGTTAACTTGAATTACGTATAATGTTTTGTTATACCTTTCTAATGCAGTATTAGTCATTAAAATATTATCTTTAAGAGAAGATGATAATTTTTTGTCATTATTTTCTAGATGTTGGATAGCAGCATTATACTTAACCGCGTCATCCTCATCCATTGTGCCAATTAACTGTTTAAAGATAGAACCAATACCAGCGAACCACGCAGATCTCTTCTCTCTATCACGAATCAAATGTGACATGGCACTGTAAGCTCTTAAAACGTTATTTAGACGGGATGTTAAGGGTTGTAAGAAATTATGACACTTGGAGATACTTAGTTCATTTTGTTGACAAATAAATCTAGCGGTTCCTAAAGCCGTTTTTATATTGTCTAAATGAGGTTGTATGTATCCTATATCGACGGGTACCAGAATATGAAGATAGCTATTGGAAATTTTCAAAGTTCCCGCTGGATCAAAATAAATTCCTGTATTCTCCTTAATAGGTTCTATAATATTGGTTGTGACAACGGAGATGCACGTTGCGGTGATTCTGGAATAGTATGACATAATATCCTAAGTATGTTTTTAAACTAAATCTACTAAAATTATGTAATTGTATAATATGTACATCTTGTAGGTAACTTAAGCTAATTTGACTTCATCATAGTGGTATTTTATGTGACGTCGATTTATTAGCAAGGTAAGAGTATGATTGCCGTTTATTCGGACAACTTTATAGGGTCCCTTCCAGATAGGTGATAATGCCTTCCGAAGTCGCAAATGATTTTTGACGTATACCATGTCGCCGGCTTTATATTTTATTGATCTAGTATGTCGGTCATAATATGTTTTGGATATTGCTTTTGATTTTAATATATTTTCTATAGCTCTCTCTCTGGAAAACCGTAAACGTTGTTGTAGTACTTTAACGTAACTATTGTACGTTGATTCTAAAGAGGTATCGTAGATAGAAGAAGGTATTATGGCTTTGTGACCGAAAACTAACTCATAAGGAGTGAAATTTGTTGTGGAGTGGACTGTTGTGTTATATGTTAACATGGCTGTATAGACATATCGGTGCCAATTGTTTTGGTTGTCGTTTATGAATGATTTCAGATACTCTTTTAATGTTGAGTGACTCCGTTCAAGCGCTCCTTGAGTTTGCGGATGATATGGAGTACTCCAAAGTTGTTTTATTTTCAGAAAACTACAGGTTTGTTTGAATAGTTCAGCTGTAAAATTTGTACCTTGGTCAGTTATTATTGTCTTTGGAATACCGAATTGAGCAATAAAGTGTATTAGGCATTCAGAGGTTTCTTCTGCTGTAGCATTTGATATAGGATAAGCAGCAGAGTATTTCGTAAGGTCATCTTGTAATGTTAAAATAAATCTCAACTTTATATTGCCAGCTTCAGGGAGAGGGCCCACGATGTCTAGAGCAACACGTTCAAATGGTTGTGTTGAAGTTGAAGTGATTTGCATTGGCGCTCGGTTAGTTTGACGTAATGCTTTATTTGCTTGACAGGAAGTGCAGTTACGGACGTAGTTTTCAATGTCTTTTCGCATGCTTCGCCAGTAGTACTTTTCTTGAATTCTGCTTAACATTCTATTAGAACCTAGATGTCCTGAAATAGGGATGTCGTGGTTCTCTCTCAATATTTTGGTGATTTCACTCATGGTCGGATACATTATTATATTTTTATAAATGTGTATATTTATGTTAGTGTTGTGAAATAAATACATTATTATATTATATATTTTAGTAAAGGAGTGACTGTCAAATGGGTTGCTAAAATCAGTTATGCTAAACTCTGTTACCTCTTCTGATATAAGGTGTCTTTTCAGATTCCTCAATCCTTTAAAAATATCATCGTAATTGGCTTTGTCATAATGGTACACTTTAATAAATAGGAAATGGTATTTGGTGTTGTCTTTTTCAATTGTCAAGAATGAGTGCAAAGTTCTTTCTAATGCTGTAAATTCTCTAGAGTTAGAAATATTATCCATTATTTCAGGTACATAACGATTCGATTCGTCAAGATCGATAGAGGTAGGTATTATTATGTGTTTTACCTTTGATTTTAGTAGGGTTTCGTTATGCTCAAAGATCTTAGTGTCAAAGGTACTTGATTTATCGTTTATTGTTTTTAAACACTTTGAATACGTTTCATCTTCACTAGCTACTTCAATGGGTGGTGGAGTAGGTATATCAAAGTCGTCAGGTAGCTCGAGATCTTCAGGAAGAACAAAGTCGTCTGGTAGATGTAGGTTTTCTGGGTTTAGTTGCTGAGTGTCTACTGTTTGATCTTCAGATTCTCTTTGTAAGGGATTTATCGGGTATCGTGAAAGAGCATCTGCATTAGTATTGGTTTTCCCTTTTCTGTATTGAATATCATAATTGTACTCTTCAAGTTTAAGACGCCAACGTACTAGTCGGGATCCGGGATCTTTACAATTAAATAACCAGTTCAGCGGTTTATGATCTGTTATTATGGTAAATTGACGGCCAAAAAGATATGGACGAAATGTCTTGGTTCCGTAAACAATGGCTAGACACTCTTTCTCTGTAACACTATAGTTACACTCCGCTTTATTAAGAGTTCTAGATGCGAAAGCTATCGGTCGGTCTTTGCCAATAACACCTTGTGATAAAATGGCAGAAATAGCGTAATTCGAGGCATCGCAGGTTAAAATAAAAGGTTTCGTGAAATCCGGATAAGTAAGAACAGGTGCGGTTACTAGCTGATGTTTTAGATGTTCAAATGATAGCTGCTGAGTATTAGTCCAATCAAAAGGGACGTCCTTTTTTAATAGAGCTGTAAGAGATTTTGCGTATCTAGAGAATTCTGGTATAAATCTTCTATAATACGATGCAAGACCCAAGAACGATTTTATATCTTTTGCACATTTGGGTACAGGAAATTGTGTAACTGCTTTTACCTTTTCAGGATTAGGTTTAACACCATCACCGCTAATAACATGACCTAAATAGGCGACTTCCTTTCTTAGAAATTCGCATTTATCTGGTTGAAGTTTGAGTTTAAATTTTCTGAGCTTGTCAAATACGAGATTAAGTTTTTCCATGTGTGATAATAGATCAAATGAGTAGACCACAATGTCATCTAGATAGACAAAGCAGTGAACTCCCTGTAAACCAGATAACACTGTGTTCATGGTTCTCTGAAAAGTGGCTGGTGCATTTTTCAGGCCAAATGGCATTCGATTAAATTGGAAATGTCCCTGAGGGACACTAAAAGCTGTTTTAGGTGCGTCGGCCGGCGCCATTTGAATTTGATGAAAACCGGAAGCTAAATCTAAGGTGGTGAAATATTTGCTTTGACCTAATTGGTCCAGAATTTCGTTAATTTGTGGTATGGGGTAATTTTCGCCAATAGTGATGTCGTTTAGTTTTCTGTAATCTATAACTATTCGCCACTTTTTCTTGCCGGAAGCATCTTCTTTTTTCGGCACGATCCAAATAGGTGAAGACCATGGCGATTTCGATGGTGTGATTATTTCTTGTTCAAGCATTTTATCTATTTGGGATTTGACTTCTTCTTTATGTATTTCAGGAAATCTGTATGATTTCACATTGATTGGTGAAAGTGAGTTAGTCTTTATTTCATGCTGAGTTACATCTGTGGATGTTAATTGGTCTCCTGGTAAATGGAAAATGTCAGAATATTGATGACAGGTTTCGTTGAGGTAGCTCAGTTCTTCGTCATTTAGGTGTGAGGTTCGTAAGAGACCGGATAGTGTTTCAGCTCTTTCGAGGCTATTAAAAGATTTATTATGTTGTATCAGAGCATTCTCAGTGGCATCAATTGGACTTAAAGTGAGCATTAAATTAGAGTTTAGGTGGACTTGTTCATCAGATACATTGAGAACTGTTAGATTTACTCTACTATTATTTTTTACTCTAACTAAGCAGTTGGATACCAGAATGGATTCCGAGATGTGTTGGTCTAGTATAATTCCCTCTTTTAATTCTGGATTTTTAACTGAACATTCTATTATGGTTTCAGTACGAGGTTCAAGAACATATGATGGTTCATCAAAACATAATTTAATACTTTGTTTATTTATTTCTAGGCATTCTGATTGATAATTAATTCGACACTCGTTCTGTAAAAATAGATCATTGCCTATTATACCATCATAAGGTAAATCTATGTCTTCGAATATGTGAAAGGTATGTGTCATCTTTAATTCTTTATTAAATTTCAGCTGTAGCTTCAAACATCCAACGCTTTTCAAGGTTCCATTTTTTGTGTCTATACCTTTAACCTTAATGATGCTCTCCTGTAATTGTATGGGGTTCTTGATGGTTTCTTTTTTCATGACACAGATAGATGCTCCAGAATCTATTAAGAATATTAGTGGGTTTGGGTTCACAGATGTGTATATTTTGATGTGAGGTAAATATTTTTTTTGGATAACTATTTGGTATACTTCAACATTCTTTGAACTATTCATTATTTCATTGTTCAGACCTTCCTTATGGGGCTGGTTACCCTGCGGCTTGGTCTTACTGTTAATGAGGTTCAGACCTTCCTTATGGGGCTGGTTACCCTGCGGCTTGGTCCTACTGTTAGTGAGGTTCAGACCTTCCTTATGGGGCTGGTTACCCTGCGGCTTGGTCCTACTGTTAATAAGGATCTGACCTTCCTTATGGGGCTGGTTACCCTGCGGCTTGGTCTTGATATTAATAACTTTGGTATCGTCTTGGGCGAAAGGGACCTGCCCCGTGCGATACCCATACGGGACATTTAATAGTTTAAATTAGGGTTATCATTAGAATTCTCTGTGTTATTGCCATCTTCATCTTCACAGTCGTTGGTGATATTTACGCGAGCACCAGGCTTGGAATTTGCGTCTCTAAAATTGGATGATGGTATACGAGAAGGGGTAAATGGTTCGGCCCCGTTTGAGAATCTTTTATTATTATATTCGCGGATTCTGCAATTTTCGAGAACATGTCCTGACTTTTTACAGTATCTACAAAACGAAGGATTTCTGTAGGAAGGACTTGGCTGACTATAATTATTAATATACGGTCTTGGTTGAAACCTGTTACCTAATTCAGTTCTTCTAGGAAAAGTTTCGATAGGTTTTGGTTTTACGAAACCGTTACGAAAGGAAAACTGTTGAATCTTCTCTTCTGATATCGCAGCGTTAATAGCGTCATTTAGAGTTTTATGATCTCTGCTTCTGACAATGTTGGCAATTCTGGGATGTAATCCTAACATAAATGTGTGAAGAGCGAGGTCTTCCATGGCTGCTAGTCGGCCGGCAAGCTCGCTCTTCTTTGAGTTGGAAACAGTGACTTCAGTAAGGAGTTTCTGCAAGCAAGTCTCAACTCTAAGCGAAAACTGGGTGATAGTTTCTTGGTTTCCTTGTCTACAATCTTGCAAGTCTGTGAGTAGGTGTGCATAATGTTTACGTTCACCGAATTGATTTTTCAGAAATTCTTTTAATGATGGCCACGATTCGAAATCTTTTATAGAGCACGCGGTCTCGGCTTTGCCTTCTAGTTGGCTCAAAATGTATCTAAAAACGATGTCTTCTTGTTGAGGAGACGCTAAGCCTATGGCACTATCGCAGTTCCTTAAAAAGGCGGTCAATTTGTCCCTATCACCATTAAAGGATTTAATAAATTTTAAAACTATATTTAATGAGATTTCCTCTTCACCTTTCAACTCCTTAGCATCCTTTTTACTCTCGGATTTAGCCATTTTGTAATTAATTTATGAAATAATTAATTAATAAAGAAACTCGCGTGATATCGCTTGTATAATTTAGTATTGAATTACTTGGTACTGATAAATGCGTGGGCGCCCCCAGTAGTGACGATGTTTAGTCTCGACGCTACTGATAAGGATGAATAAGATTGAAGTTTATGCTCTTTACAATGTTGCTATGAACTATGCTTAGTAATTACAATAATAATATTGTTGAAATTGAATTTTAAAATTAAGTTATAAAATATTAAATTATGATATGATATTAATAAAATAATAATATGGAATTAAAGTCAATATGCACTAGATAAAACACGACACTAAACTAGATTCACTGAATAAAATAATTTGCACTTACAGCATCAGCTTACAGGAACACTTCATCATGAATTCGGGATCGGCTAGATGTCTATCTTAGGCTTAGTTGATGATGATCACCACGAGGTCGGCGCTGGATACTGGGTAGGTCGGGCACAATTGCTATTGCTCAACTCTGGTAACTCTTACTGCGCAGTGGACTCGAGGTGGTGGACCCACCAGGTAATTTATATGGCTTGTACTACGGCGAATACACTCAGCTTTAGATGGATGGAGTTCGGATCGGGACGATTATCACTCACTGAATGTTCACGGATGTATTCACTATGTCCTTGAACTTTTAACTGTTGTTTCAATGCACTGGGATATATTCTCATCCCACCGCTGCCACCAAATGTTAGAATTGGAAATAGAAATCCTTTTTTAAAAAATAAACTTTTATTCGACCCTTTAAATACAATGGGTTTTAATAGTGAAATAAGGAAAATTCGATAAACGTCCAACTGTTACGGCTGTCTGACCCGAACTGAGGCACTCCCCGCGATCGTCCCCGGCGACTGATGGGAAGGGTGCTGACTCGGCAACAGATAAGCTTTTATATGAACAGGCTAGGGATGTAACAGTTCGCTGTTGATATGATAAGTTGTCCATGAAATCTCTACTGCTAATACTTCTGAAGATACTTTAGCCGATTTTTACAAATTCACTGGAGAAATAATGTGTAGTAGTGACATATTAAACCATTTATATATATTTTATATATTTTTTCATCATCATCATCACAGCCCATCAAGTCATCATGTCCCACAGTTGGGCTCGGCCTCCTCCGTAATGGAAGGGAAATTAATCTACTATACCGCGTTGGTCAGACGTGTTGGTATAGGGTTTTGTTTCGAGTTTTCCTTCTCTTACATAGATGTTATATGCGTTTTATATCCCTTAGTCGTCTCTTACGATCACCCACGAGTAAGATAGGGGGGTGGTGAATTGTATTCTTACTCCGTCACCACACGGAGGTATTTTTTAATATACGAAGAAATACGTACGTACGTATAAATTCTACGTCGAAATTCTATATTATACTAGAAGTTATGCTAACTAGAGTTTTGTATAGGATTGTTTTTGACGTTTCCACCGTCTGGTATGAAGAGATATACCTTGCTCCTCCATCGTTGGGGGAAAGTAAGGGAGATGATTCTTAATTTACTGCCGATAATATAGGCATTTATTTTTCATATATTCTAGAAATATTGTGATATAAAAGGAATTGAAGAAGTAATCGATATGCCGAAAACAAATGGTTATATTGTATAGAAACGATTGGCTATATCCTGAAACGTGCTTCTATAAAAACTTATTTAAAAGCCACTGAAGAGGATTAGTCAGTTCTTACCACCTGTCAAGTGCCAGATCCCTCTACAGGATGCAGGAGTTTAAAAACTAGAGTGATTGTGGTCTCCCTTATATAGGACAAACAAAGAGAGCTGTAAGAACTGGATCAAGGAACATATAGCTAATGTGAAGCACCGCCGTCACATTAGGTCTGCAGTCTCTCATCACAGTCAGGATTGCGCCCGCCATTACATCAGGTTTGACAAACTAAAAATCCTCGCAAAAGATTGGTGTTATTGTACCTGTCTAGAATGCTTCGCGAGGCTATTGAAATTAAAAAACATAAAAATATTAATATATAGATGGCTAGATATTATCATCAAGCTAGGATCTTGTTATTTACTTAATTAAAAATAAAACAGAGAAGACCACCACAAGACTGTTGCCTTACAGTCTTGTGGTGCAAGCATTTATTCTATAGATTTGACCCACAATAATAGTTAAATATTAATTTACTCAACTTTAGTAAGACAAAGTAAGTCGCATCTTAATAATTAGTAATATGCCTACTGATTTTTTTAGCCTGATCTTTCTCAGTGTGGCCGCGTTCCGATCCGGTGGTAGCTGAATAGATTTTTTTAGGTTTCTAAACTTGTAAATTGTCACAATATAATAGTTATCATAAATTAAATGTTTAATAATTGTTATTATTATCACAAAGATTATAAAATTTCATGTATAGAGTCATTTTATTTTTGTACTGACAATGAATTTGTATTACAGATGTGGGTCAAAATTTAATAACTGATACTGTAATTGGTAGATAAATCTCTAAAATAACGATGACTTATTGGATGTGAGACACCTTAATCCTCCCGTTACCACTAGTATATTTCTAGTGAAATTTGTTTATAATGTTCGAAACGTAGGTCAATTAAAAATCAAATACAAACGCGAGAGAATCCGAAAAAATAGTTTTATTTCAAATACTCTTGTAAATATAATAGGAGAAATCATTATGGAACTATTAATATCCTTTATAGGTCAGGCTACATACGCATGTGCTTATGTATACCGTTTATGTAACTTTTAATCGCAATTTATTTATAAAAGGTTATTCTCCATTGCGGGCAAATTTGTGGGAAAATTACATGTTGCTTTGGAAAGATTCTTCGTCTACAGGCTATAAACGAGCTATTATTTTCCATAATCGAAGAGCAAATAATCTACTTTGTCCCGCTGGTCAGATGAGTTTTATCCGCAGCAGGTGGCGTAACCACGATGGTGAACAGGAAGGTCACTTTTATGAGGCGTATCGCAGTGCGGTCATTCAAGTTCACCATCTGGCGCGCCATGGAAGGGAAGAGAAAGTAGTGAGAAGAGCTCAACCGTGATTCCTGGATTTGCCCGGAGTCGTTCGCTTCGTTCAGTGGCAATTCTGAAAATTCTTCAGCATAGCTTCTTCGTCGAGATATTTGATTTCTCGGGACGAGCGAAATACAGGCCAATATTACTATTTCATCTGCTCTCCAATGGTATTTCGCTTTCATGAAGTACGAGTTTACCTAAGGCATTTGATGGCGGACTATTTGGAAGTCTACAGCGTCCTCTAGTTCTGATGAAAATGGAAACTGTACGTTTTTATTAGCCCCGTTATGGATCATCCGACAGTGCGATAGTGCTGAACACTGTCTTGATGGAGTTCCGGGCCCTCGTAATTATCAGGGTATTTACGAGAACCCGACCGCCAGTCCAGGACTTCAGTGGCGGTTGTTTTTCAATGAACACTTTCGCTATCTCGTTAAGAGGCTCATCAGTGCGCCACTGATACTCACTACTCACACTTGCCGTATCACTGACCTATCAACTATACAATTCTAAGCGATATGGGCTTTGTTATATGATGATAGAAGTAAGGAATTGAATAAAAGACAAGCACTGTCTATTATTTTGAATCTAAGCCGTTCAAAGATCACTTGTGCAATCTATAAGCTTTTAACATAAAAAAAGTTAAGTTCTATGTTAATAATATCTGGATATATTTTCTTTTTAATGTGTTTTGATGATATATTTAAATATAATAAAAATAATTAATTAAATAGTATTTAAAAATTATTAAAAAGAGGAACAGGAGCCAAACAGGCTTCGATTAGACTACTCGATTATCCAATTGAGGTGTCTTAATGACAGCGTCAAAATTTGCCTTCATATTTTAATAATTGTCAGCCAACGCAAAATTATATTTTTTCATTGCCTGAAAATATTGACAAAACAATATTTTCTACTTCAATATATATATATACCAGGATTGGTCGTTTAAAGATATTAGATTAGATACATATTTTTTCAAAGCTTTTAAATACAAATGATAATGTAATAAATAGTGACTTTATTTAATAATTTGGATTAATAATAATTATTTAGATATAAATCGTCAAAAAACCAATATAATGAGTGCATTAATGAGTGTTAGCAGTGGCTATCAACGAAAGTATCTGAAAGACATGATATGAATTATAACAGAATAATTGTAGACGTTATAAAATATATATTTGGAAGGTGGAGTCAAGAGTCTCCGAAACCGGCGAGCGTGTATGAAGAGAATTATGAATGTTGAGGAAGCGAGTGAAGTATGCAAGGATAGAGTTCGCTGGCACTCTGTTCTCTCTGCCTACCCTGCAAGGGATATGGCGTGATGATATGTATGTGTATATGTAAAATATTTAGCACTAAATTACCAATTAGAAAACACAAGCAGATGTTATATGCAAGAAAATCATCTACAATTTGCTATAATAAATAATTTAAAAATACTCGTGACTTATTATGCTATTCACTATTCAAACAGCTTTAGGATTTGGTAATATATTTTGGGGTAATTTGTTATTTGCAGAATTGTCAAAGCCTATAATAATGAACGCGAGTCATATCTTATTATTATTTTGAAGTATGCCTTATATACCTTTTTAGAATTCATAAACGGTTATTTTTTTCATCTCTATATATATTTTAATTAGTATATATATTTATAGGATTCATTTACTTCTAAACAATACGTGGTAAATAAGTATAAAAAATCAGATGCCAATATCAAATTTTATTGTGTATAGATATACACAAATAAGACTAGTTAATTGAAAAAGTACGTAAATTCGTATGATGTTATTTGTTTATAAAAGTTTACATAAATGGTTCGTGAAAAGTTACATAGTTTTTTTCACTTGAACTTAGATTGACACGCTACCAAGTGTATAAAATGGTGGGGCTCGTCAGATCTCTTCGTGAACTTTGCTTGATACGCTAACGCATGTCTAGATCCAACGTAACCGGCGACGTCTTTTACTATCAAAAAGATGTCACTGAATACTGACTGCAGTTTCCAAATAGCATTGTCAATATTTGCTAAAACTTATAACAATTATTTTCTTTTCTAAACGGTACGAGGAGAATAAACATAAAATTGGATCTAAACATCAAACTTTATTGTGCATAAGTTTACATAAAATAAGACCATTTAATGTTTGCAGCTATTGTTTATAATAAATAATTAAACAGTATTAAATAATAACAACAATGAAAAATATTTAAAAAACAATTGACAAAATTCTTATAAACGCAATATTATCATTTACTGTCAGAGATTTCTTAGAAGATAAGTTTCACTAAATGGTAAGTTTCATTACTTATTTGGAATTAAATTTCAGAAGGAGCTTATCCAAGATATTAATTAATTATTATCTCATCACTACATAACCTGGGATGTCAGAATTGTAATATCCAATTGCAATACGTACATTTTAGTTAAAGAAAAACCTATTCCATATTAGTATAGTAGTCCCAGTCCATTTTCTTTTACGAAAGGTCGTTTTTTGTAGCAATGCCGGCGGCGTCCACCATTGGGGGCAGCATCGCTACTGGAATTTTAAATGAAAAATTAGAAGATTTAAGCCATATTTATTAAGGAAACAGATTTGATAATTTGAATTTAGGCTACTACATATTAAGGTGAGTTGAATTAAGTAAGAAAATATCAGAGTAAGAATACATTGCATGATTGCTTTCCTTGCCAGTGCTGTCGTTAAAATTAAGTAACAGACGTAAGCAAGGCAAAACTTTACAAGAGAGGGACTCGAAATAGTATTCTATGTTAAGCCACTGTATCAGTTCAACCTTAATTTTATTGTAGAGGGGATCATGTTATACGAGTTGGAAAATAATCTAGCAAAAATGAAACTATGTAAAAAAATGCAAAGCAAAATTCAGTAGCAGCGATATTTGAAATAGTAATAACCTAAGAGGAGAACATAAGAATTGTAAATCATCAATAAAATCCATTACATTCGTTCCATCCCTACCTACCAACCCTAATATTAAAATCGCCACAGTTGGCAGGCGGGCTGGCGATAACAATTACTGTTACTATTATCAGGAGAGTGCTGCCATCCAGTCTTCTGGTAATCCTTCAACCCGATTTTTTGATTCACATGGTGTGGTTTTCTTAAACCAGTAAAGGGTGGCATTCTTAAGTCCTTCACCATACGTGAAACTACGATTACATTAGCTGCCCTTTACGGTATCTATAATTCAGAGTGGAGTGATTAAGTGTGTTTTAACAATATCAATGTATTACTGAAAATTTCTACGTATTTACTGCCAACTTAATTGATCATGTCTTGATTCAATTACACTATTATTTACTATGTATTTATCTGAACTAATTAAAATATGGATACAACATTACTAAATAGAATAATGCATATGCAGAGAGCTGTTTTTTTTGCAAAATGTATAATAGACGTTTCTATTCAGGGCATTACATAAGATTTTTTTTAGAGCAAAAAGTTGGCTGGCGTTAATAACAATTTTGAAATAATAATTCCAACAATATATAATCCTTCCTTATTGGGCAAAAAGTTCAATTGATTGCCGAAACAGAATCAGTTTTTTTAACTTTTAATTTAGCAATTTCAAAAACTATTAAGAACATAATTTATTTTTGTTTATATCTTTGTCAGAGTCTGTATATATTCGAACATGTCTTACTGGGCACGAGTCACCTTCTTGAAGGAGAACGGTTAGTAAGTTTAGATTTACCATATCATCCTAGCAACAGTATATCGATGTCTACTGTTGTACATATATACTCGCAAAGAGGGATAATGTATAATATGACATTATAATATAGATCCTCTTAGCAGGCGGCTTGGCTCTTACGGTTATGAATTTTTTTAAGGAGTTAGCGGTTGCTCATTCCTGTAATGTTCTCTTAATTGGTGTGTATGATTGCCACGAGAATGTAAAGTATAGTGACATACTGTCTTCTTAACCACACGGACACTTCTACTTTATATAAATAGAAGTTTCTTGCGAAAGTATATCTTATCAAATTATAACTGGTTCATGATCGTTATATCATCGAATATACTCACGGTGTTGTATGATGTCTGCTGTATTAGTTATTTGGACTCGCTGAGGAACTAGGGTATTCCTCACTGAAACTTTCCGCATTGTCGGCGGAGGTACGGAGGGAATGCTCTTCATAAGCGTATGTGAAACCTTTAGCTGCTGCTGCGTCTCCCGAGTCTACGGTCCCAGTTGCGTTGAATGCAGCCAACAGAGATAACAGGATGGCAAGAGCGTAAATAAACTAAAAAAAAATTGTTAAATGAAGCTAAAATAAATTAGTTTTATTTTTAAGAATTTAATAACATGAATCAATTATAAATCTAATGTATTAAGCTTATTTTTTAAATAAAAAATAGAGACACTAAAGATAGATTATTTGCGCATCAATTTAAATAATTTAAAAATACAATGTTACAATTATTAGGTCCTTACATATGAATAAGCGTTTTGTCGTAATGACCACTTTGATCTGAAATCTCCTCCTCTTTGGTTAATAATTCCAAATTCAAATTTATAAATTCATTTAGCTAGTAAGTACATTTGAGTTTTGAAAACAGTCATTCATTTGTTTTTCCCTCATTGTTTTTTTCTTTGGCGTCGCTTATTACCGCACAATGGAAAACATGAAATATCGGTATATTTACGAGTATGGGTTCTATCGTGCCACCAGTGCTGCAGAAAAGCTCGAAGGATTAATGGTGTGGACGGCGCTAGTGCCGCAAAAGAAAGCATGGTACGATTTTGGTTTCAACGTTTTCGTTCTGGAAATTTTGACCTTCAGAACAAACCTGTGGACGGCAGGTGACGAAAGTGGAAAATGAAGAATTAAAGGCTGTTGAGGAAGCGGATCCATCACAAAGCACTTCAGAGATAGCTACAGGCTTTGGGGTAAGTGTCAAAACTGTATTAATCCACTTGAAGCAAATTGGGAAAGTACTTGAACGATGGGTACCTCATGAATTGAGTGAATCGAAATTGCAAACACGTGTCGACTGCTGTGTTACTTTGCTCAACCGACACAATAATGAAGGGATTTTAAATCGAATCATTACTTGTGATAAAAAGTGGATAGTGTACGATAATAGGAAGCGCTTATCGCAATGGCTGAACCCTTGAGACCCAGCCAAAACCTGCCCTAAGCGAAAATTGACTCAGAAAAAGTTACTTGTGAGTGTTTGGTGCACTAGCACTGGTGTTATACCCTACAGCTTTCTAAAATCGGGCCAAACGATTACGGCAGATATCTATTGTCAACAACTGCAAACTATGAAGGAAGAACTAGCTGCTAAACAACCGAGATTGTTTAATCGCTCTAGGTTAGTGCTGCTTCACGACAACGAAAGACCACACACTGCACAACAGACAACCACACAGCACAATTGGAATGTCTGCTACATTCACCGTACTCCCCGGACCTTGCTCCAACAGATCATAATTTTGCCGGAATTTGGACAACTTCTTATAAGGAAAAAAATTCAACACCGATGCGGCAGTCCAAACCGCTTTCAAAGAGTTTATTGATTCTCGCCCCCATGATTTTTTTAGTAAAGGGATCAATGAACTACCTATAAGATGGCAAAAGTGCATAGTTAACAACGGTGCATACTTTGATTAATTAAATATATTTTACAAAAAATTCTATTCTTTCATATGTAATTACCTCACATAAAATTAAAGAATTTATTAATTCGAACGCTCTAACCTCGGCTAATAACACTTATATTCTAAGAGATATTAATGTGTAAAATTATTGATAATTTAAATTATAATTATTGATAAGATTAGAGATATTTTATCTCTACTGCTTTTCACGGGATCTTCCAAGGAAAGGTGTCGAGGCCTTTGAAAGCCTTACAAGCAATGGGATATTTACCGATTGCTCCACGTCTGCACCTAATATTAGTGGATTGCCAACGGTAGGTCCATAATGATTGTGTGATGATGTTATCTAATATTTTACTATGGGATTGGGAGATTGGTGATCCAGTTATGAGGTTTGAATTAACTTAAAACTGTCGAATTATAACTCTTCATCCGCCTTCAATACCATATATAGTATTGAACGTTGAAAGACGGTGACTTTCTAACTCACTAACTAAACCATCGGCATAGACATACAAGCCGTACAAGTAACAGGAGATAACAATACTTTAAGTACTAGGGGCGCTAAGCGGTGAGACACCGGTCTCACTAAGGCGAGCCAAAAATAAAAAGAGACCCGCTGCCGCCGATTGCTGGTTTCCTCGTAATTACGCCCTTGAAAATGACAATTCTACCCCGAGCATGTAGTTCTACTAAATAGAAACTGCGTTAGGCAGTTAGGATAAAAATATAAAAAGTAAAATCAACATACCTTTAATCCAAACATTTTAGTATTACAAAACTCTGTTTATTTATTTTAGAGATGAGATGATGCTCCTCAGGATGCTACTCACTGAATGATGTATACACCTGAACTTCAATGTTTTTATACATATCTAACGGTTCACTTAAACCTTGCTCGTTATCAATGTTTACTGTATAGATATTTTTCGAGAGAACATTTGAAGAACATTTGACACATTCAAAATTCTCACGCGGTCAATTGCCGCCAGCGAAATTATTATCGTTAAACTAAAATTCAAACAGTGATTTTATTTAGAATTATTATTGCTGTGTGGTGGCAGCTACAAATATTGCTAATTATTACATTTCTCAAGGGTAATCGAGAAGAAAATATTTTTTTGGGACCCTGATCAATCAAAACATTACAACACAATAAAGAATGACGACACTTGGTTTATATTGCCTTAATTGGAATAATATCACAGATCCTAAATTCGTCATCCGATATCTTGACTGAAAGTGGATTGCGAATCTGGAGCACAGACGAGCAGTGTTTAAAACGTCAATTTAACTGTTACGTTTTCTATATTACAAGTGGTAGAACCACACTGTTCACAGTTTTCTATCTACAGCCGTGGGCCGGTCCATCTGATGTAGTGCCACATTCTTGCAGAAAATGGTTACTTGAGCAGTAGTAATGTGTTGCTGTGCTTCATTCGGTGAGCGAGAGGGTCGGAAACCCAATTTTCTGGGTGGGTTTAGGATTTCCATTGGTAGACAGCGGTTTACCTCTGGTATTGCAGAGGTCCATGGGCAGCAGTAACAGTTACTATCACATGTGCTGCTTGCTCATTTGCCACCAAAAGCAATAAAAAAGAAATCTTCCAAATGACAAGAGAAAATAGTATTTGTCAAAAAAAATATGCCTAAAATTGCTCATTATATTCAAATTAAATTTTTGATAACTATTAACTGATATTTCTTGCATTAAGAAAGAAGACCAGAGTTGGCTAGAAAAGATAAGATGAACGATTCATGATGGTACATACAAGGAGTAGACAAACATGACATAAAGAAATATAAATAAATGGAAATTCAGCATGGTAATCACTAATCCAAAGTGTAATCACAACATTGTTCCCTATACCTGCTAATAAGGCTACAAGTAATTTAATTAAATAATAACTAAGAAAAAATAATGCTAAAATTTGGTTTGAATCCCATGTGTGACAATCATTTTTCGCTTGTAATCAAGTTTTTATATATAATTAACCTAGTATGTTAAATGCAAAATTTCAGTAATTTCAAAGATGAAATGTTTGCAATTTGCTTTGAAAATGATAACTTTGAATTGTTTATTCAAATATCTTTAATTCATCACTTCTTTCTTTAATATAATAAAGTACAATCATAGTAAGTAATGTTCATACAGTTGATACTAGGTCAATTAAATCTTAACATCTTTAAGGTTTGTGATAAATAAACCTTAACATCGTTCTTTAACCTTCAAAATTAACAATGAAAAAATGTAATTAAAGATATAATGTTATTGTCAACTTTTATAAGATAAAATAATTCAGACATGATTACGGCACTAAATATGAGTCTAGTGTAGTAATTAAATGAGATATGAGTAGATAGAAGAGAGACAATGGAACGCTGGATGGCTGAACGATGAATGGCTGAGTGTGCGCTTATAATCGTCGCTTTGCCCTTGTTTGGCCACGTTAATTTCACTTAGTAAACTTGATATGTTTTATAAATCATTATTATTAAATTGTCTATAAAAATTATTAAAAACTATAAAAATAATCTTTCATCATGGAGGTTATTCTTTTCTATAAATTTTATCTTATAAAAGCGATTGTAGGGAAAATTTATCAATCTTATAAATTTACTGTTTTCTGAGATTTTCCTATCATCACGTTCATACAGGTTCCACTGTTGGGCTCGAGCCTCTTCCATAATGAGAGGGCAATTGATCTACCACGCTGGTCAGACGTGTTGGTATAGGGTTTTGTTTCGTGTTTTCCTTCTCTCGCATATATGTTATATGCGTTTTATATCCCTTAGTCGTTGCCTACGATAACCCACGGGTAAGATAGTGGGTGGTGAATTGTATTATTACTCCGTCATCACATGGTTTTTCCTATATGTACACATAATTATCTAGCTGAATATCAAATTTGAAGTTTCTAGATGTTTTTTAGGGTTCCGTACCTTGAAAGGAAAAAACGGAACCCTTATAGGGTCACTTTGTTATTGCTTGTGGTGGCAAACAAGCAAGCAGCACACCTGATGGTAAATGTTAGTACTGCCCATGGAGATTAGCAATACCAAGGGTATAACTAGGCTGATGCCTACCAATACAAAACCCCAAACCCACCCAGTTGATCTTGCCGGCTCTCTCGCTAACCGAACGAAGCGCAATAGCACATTGCCATTATCCAGACGTCGATCTTCTACGAGAACGTTGTACTACCGTGGACAGACCGGCCCGCAGATGTAGACAGAAAACTGTCAACAGCGTAGTCCTACCACTACTAAGGTCGACTTCTAGGTCATCTGGAAGTGGCTTAGGTTTTTCAAATATATGTGAGTGAGTTAATATCTGTATAACCATAAAGGCCAGGGGTCGGCAACCTGCGACTCGCGAGCTACATGCGGCTCTTTGGATGTGAAGTTGCGGCTCTTTAATGCTATACGCAAAAAATATATTGTATAAGGAAAACATATAAAAATGCTTCTCAATTGATTAATGAGGATTATGCACAAATTAATGTTGGCAAAAAAAAATTGTGACTCGAAACTATAAACCTTTATAAATTCCAATTTTTGTCTCTTCTAACTCAAAAGGTTGGCAACCCTTGAAATAGGATATAAATCTTTTATGATGTTTATAAAGTTTGAGGTACAAATATGCATAGGGGGTGTATGTATATATAGAAATTGGGTGTGTTTATGTTAAAAAGTTTTTGGGTTATGAAGGGATCAAAGGCGCTTCGAAATGGTTCGTGAAAAGTCACACAGTTCTTATCACTTGAACTTAGATTGACACGCTACCGCGTGTATAAAACGGTAGGGCTCGTCAGATCTCTTCGTTTGAACTTTGCTTGATACGCTAACGCATGTCTACGACGTCTTTTGCTATCAAAAAGGTGTCACTGAATACTGACTGCAGTTTCCAAATAGCATTGTTAATATTAGTTAAAATGTAACAATTATATTGCACGCCTCATAAGCGAAGCGTTGAGGTCTTGCTCTACTCTCGACATATGAAAATCAAGCACTTTTCAAACATAAAAATGATTGTAATTTTCTCACATTGCACTTATAGGATAATATTATAATACATATGTCAAGAAAAAACATTCGTTTAAACGTATTTGATATTTTTAAAAAGCAATTATTTTGTGTAAAGTAAGTACTTTTATTGTGGTAGGGCCACACTGTTGATAGTTCTCTATCTACAGCCGCGGGCAGGCCCGACCGGGGTGGTACCACACTCTCGCAGAATATCGACGTATGAATGGTGGCTTTTGCCGCTGTGCTTCGTTCGGTGAGCGAGAGAGCCGGAGCATAACTTTCCGGGTGTGTTTTCGTGTGGTAGTTTCTGGTGATGCTTGAAATTTACGGTGGTAAGGTCTTGGTTGGGGCATTGGGCGTGAGGGGCTGATATGGGGTACAGGGAGACCCGGTGGGAATGGTCACCGCCGGCCGGTCAGCAGGGGACCCGAGCTCAGGACTATCCTCCCTGGGAGGCTGTCCCGCCAACCGGCGAAAATCCCGTTGCGGAGTCGTCGTGCCGGAGTGGGAAACCGGAGTGGAGCCCGACGACTCCGGGCGGGGGGGCACCGGGGGCCCTTCCGTGCTTCGTGTCAGCTCCTCACAAAACCCACCCTCCAACCATGTACTATGCCCCGCACCTTTTTTTTTTGGCATCACCGGACCCCATTCCACGAAAGTACACTCCCTTCCTCTTCTTATACAAAACCCATGAAAAGGAAACACAAAAAGAGAAGGTTTTACACGGCGGTCCCTCTATCCACATTTGACGTGGACTTTTGTAACATTAGGGGTTTACACAGCAATCTCGACGCCGTCCACCAACACCTCGAGACGGCGCGGCCTGCCTTGCTCTTTTTAACGGAGACGCAGATAAGTGCCCCGGATGATATTTCGTACCTAAATTATCCAGTCTACCAGTTGGAACACTCCTTCCACCGTAAAGCTGGGGTGTGCGTGTTCATCCGGGATGACATCTGTTGTCGCCACCTCAGGGCCCTCGAGCATGGTGACCTGTCAATTTTATGGTTACGCGTAGACTATGGAGGGTATACCCGCATCTACGCGTGCCTCTACAGGTCCCATGGCAGTGATTCAGGGTCAACTCAGTTATTCGAGAACGTTCAATGGGGGATTGACGAAATATTGGAGCAGTGTCCATCAGCAGAGGTGGTGGTTCTTGGAGACTTTAATGCTCATCATAAAGAGTGGTTGGGGTCCCGAACCACTAACCTCTTGGGTAGGCATCTCTTCAATATGGTCTCGGCCTATGGTCTCTCACAACTGGTAATACAGCCCACCCGTGTTCCAGACATTGAGAGCCATGAGCCCTCTCTACTGGATCTTCTGCTGACTACACACCAGCACGGATACCGGGTAGTGGTCGAAGTTCCTCTTGGGTCATCTGACCACTGCTTGGTCCGTAGCAAAGCCCCTATTGCGAGGCCTAATCGCTCTAAAGCGACTGGGACTCGCAGAGTCTGGCAATATAAGTCAGCAGATTGGGATAGCCTTCGCGAGTTCTACGCATCCTACCCATGGAAGCAGCTTTGCTTCGCCTCTGGTGACCCTGGCATTTGTGCGGATTGCGTTACCGATACCATTATTACGGGGATGGAATTATTCATCCCCAACACCAAAATACCGGTCGGTGGCCGCAGCCGGCCTTGGTTTAGTAAAACCTGCAGGACGGCTGCACAGCAAAAGCAGTCCGCATACCAGGCCTGGAATAGGGCCCAGAACTGTCGGGACCCAAATGTCAAAATTTAATGCTGCTTCTAGATCTAGTAAGAAGGCTATTGCCAGAGCCAAGGCGGAACATGTTGCCAGAATCGGCGAGCGATTGGAGAGCTATCCCGCCGGGAGTCGTGCATTCTGGTCGCTCGCCAAAGCTGCCCAAGGCAACTTCTGCCAGTCCAATCTCCCACCACTGCAGAAAAATGATGGCAGTCTAGCCCACAGTGCAAAGGAGAAGGCCGATCTTTTAGGTCAATTCTTTGCCTGTAACTCGACTTTGGACGCTGGAACCGCCACACCACCTATCATCCCGCGGTGTGAAAGCTCTCTGCCTAAAATCCGCATTACGCAGCGAGCGGTGAGGCGGGAGCTGCGGCTAATAGACGTACATAAGTCGAGCGGGCCGGATGGCATCCCTGCAGTGGTCCTGAAAACGTGCGCCCCCGAGTTGAACCCCGTCCTCACGCGCTTATACCGACTTTCCTATGATACTTGTAGGGTTTCATCTTCGTGGAAGATAGCCCATGTCCACCCGATCCCGAAAAAGGGAGACCGGTCGGACCCGTCGAATTACAGGCCGATTGCGATTACATCCTTGCTCTCCAAGATAATGGAGAAAGTAATCAACCATCAGCTTCTGCAGTACCTTGAGGATCATCAGCTGATCAGTGACCGCCAATATGGGTTTCGTCATGGCCGGTCGGCTGGTGATCTTCTTGTGTACCTCACACACCGTTGGGCAGAGGCCTTGGAGGGCAAGGGTGAGGCGCTAGCGTTCAGCCTAGATATCGCGAAGGCGTTCGACAGGGTTTGGCACAGGGCCCTTCTATCGAAGCTACCATCATATGGAATCCCCGAGGGACTCTGTAATTGGATCACTAGTTTTTTTGATGGTCGGAGCATAGAAGTAGTCGTCGATGGCTCCTGCTCCGAGACCATGCCCATTAATGCTGGTGTACCACAAGGCTCGGTGCTCTCCCCGACGTTATTTATTCTGCATATCAATGACATGCTCTCCATAGAGAGTATTCGTTGCTATGCGGATGACAGCACGGGTGACGAGCGATACACCGAGCATCAGAATGTCCTTCGGAGTATGTTACAGGAAAGACGGGCTCAACTTGTGTCTGAAGTCGAGCGCTCTCTAGGGCGGGCCTCAAAATGGGGTGAACGGAATTTAGTCCAGTTCAACCCCACTAAGACATAAGTTTGCGCGTTCACTGCGAAGAAGGACCCTTTTATCATGGCGCCTCAGTTCCGAGGAGTAACTCTCCAAATCTCCGAGAGTATTGGGATCCTCGGCGTCGAGCTATCGAACAAAGTCCAGTTTGGGAGTCATTTGGAGGACAAAGCCAAATTGGCAAGCAAAAAGTTGGGCGTGCTGAGCAGGGCCAGGCGGTACTTCACGCCGAGACAACGTCTTGTGCTATATAAAGCACAAGTTCGTCCTCACATGGAGTACTGCTCTCATCTCTGGGCAGGCGCGCCTAAATATCAGCTAGACCCACTTGACTCCCTACAAAGGCGGGCAGTTCGAATCGTCGGTGATCCCAATCTCACGGACAGACTAGAGTCGTTGGAGCAGCGGAGAGACTTTGGGTCACTCTGTGTACTCTACCGGCTCTTTCACGGGGAGTGCTCTGAGGAACTGTTTGACTTGGTACCACCGTCACCATTTTACCACCGTACCACTCGACACCGTAGCAGGGTTCATTCATTTCACCTGGAAACGATATGGTCCTCGACCGTACGTTTTCAGCGATCATTTCTACCACGTACATGCAAGATCTGGAATGAACTACCTGCTGCTGTGTTTCCCGAGCGCTATGACATGTCCTTCTTCAAACGAGGTTTAAGAAGAGCTCTTCCTTCACGGTAGGCAGTGGCCTGGCTGTACACCTGGTGTTGCTGGGTCCATGTGCAACAGCATTACTTACCATCAGGTGTGCTGTTTGCTCGTTTGTCACCGTAGACAATAATAAAAAAAAAAAAAAATAGTTGATTAAAAAATATATTCGAGGACGTCGGATAAAATATTTTTTGTATCTGGCAGGATTACGCCCTTAAAAATGAATGTATCGAAGTATTCTTTTATTAAAAGCTTCATAATCGTAACGCGCTGTTTCCTTTCGAAAATGGTTTGGTAATTCTTTGTAGTTTAATTGCAATTAATAAAAAAACTAAATTGCTTAGTCTTCAGTGTATGTATACTTTATGAAAATTGGGTTCGTTTACATTTTTTTGTTCGTCCATTCGGACAGGCAAAGGAAATAAATCCCATTCAGCCTATACAGCTATGTTTAGCTCTACGTCGAGAATGGCACGAAATTTCAAAAGTATTTCTTTTCTTTCATTACACGCTTATATTTAGTGTCACCTGTCCCGTTGTCTGTAATCAAATCTTGCAAGTTAAATTTGATCCACTTCCTGGTTTCCGATTGAGCTGAAATTTAGCATGCATATATAAATCGGATGATAATGAAATATTATTGTGACATAGAGCTGATCTGATGATGGACCTGGAAGCTGGCCATAGGAACTCCGTAATTAAACGACGCAATCCTTTCGAGTTTGGGCTCATTTGATTTGTCTTGACGACTACTTTAATACTATATGGTAACCAGGGTCTGACAATGGACCTGGAAGCGGGCCAAAGAAACTCCGTAATTAAACGACGCAACCCCACAGAGTTTGGGCTCATTTGATTCGTCTTGACGAGTACTTTGATACTATATATGCTAACCAGGGTCTGACGGTGGATCTGGAAGCTGGTCATAGGAACTTCGTAATTAAACGACGCAACCCCATCGAAATTGGGTTTGTTTGATTCGTCTTGGCGAGTACTTTGATACTATATAGAAACCAGGGTTGACCATGGACCTGGAAGCTAGCCCATAGGAACTCCGTAATTAAACGACGCAACCTCATCAAGTTTAGACTCGTTTGATTTGTCTTGTCGAGTACTTTGAGACTATATGGTAACTAGGGTCTGACGATAGACCTAGAAGCTGGCCATAGGAACTCCGTAATTAAACGGCGCAAATCCATCGAAATTGGGCTAATTTGATTCGTCTTGGCGAGTATTTTAATATTATATGGAAATAGGGTCTGATCAT
Source organism: Lymantria monacha (assembly GCA_905163515.2). Taxonomy (NCBI): domain Eukaryota; kingdom Metazoa; phylum Arthropoda; class Insecta; order Lepidoptera; family Erebidae; genus Lymantria; species Lymantria monacha. The sequence continues at coordinate 11,468,811 of LR991092.1, read as the reverse complement.
GGACCTGGAAGCTAGCCATAGGAACTCCGTAATTAAACGACGCAACCTTATCGAGTTTAGGCTCATTTGATTCGTCTTGACGAGTACTTTGATACTATATATGCTAACCAGGGTCTGACGGTGGATCTGGAAGCTGGCCATAGGAACTTCGTAATTAAACGACGCAACCCCATCGAAATTGGGTTTGTTTGATTCGTCTTGGCGAGTACTTTGATACTATATAGAAACCAGGGTTGACCATGGACCTGGAAGCTAGCCCATAGGAACTCCGTAATTAAACGACGCAACCTCATCAAGTTTAGACTCGTTTGATTTGTCTTGTCGAGTACTTTGAGACTATATGGTAACTAGGGTCTGACGATAGACCTAGAAGCTGGCCATAGGAACTCCGTAATTAAACGGCGCAAATCCATCGAAATTGGGCTAATTTGATTCGTCTTGGCGAGTATTTTAATATTATATGGAAATAGGGTCTGATCATGGACCTGGAAGCTAGCCATAGGAACTCCGTAATTAAACGACGCAACCTTATCGAGTTTAGGCTCATTTGATTCGTCTTGACGAGTACTTTGATACTATATGCTAACCAGGGTCTGACAATGGACCTGGAAGCTGGCCATAGGAACTCCGTAATTAAACGACGCAACCCTATCGAAATTGGGCTTGTTTGATTCGTCTTGGCGAGTACTTTGATACCATATGGAAACCAGTGTCTGACCATGGACCTGGAAGCTATCCATAGGAACTCCGTAATTAAACGACGCAACCTTATCAAGTTTAGACTCGTTTGATTTGTCTTGTCGAGTACTTTGAGACTATATGGTAACTAGGGTCTGACGATAAACCTAGAAGCTGGCCATAGCAACTCTGTAACTAAACGACGCAAATCCATTGAAATTGGGCTCATTTGATTCGTCTTGGCGAGTATTTTAATATTATATAGAAAATAGGGTCTGATCATGGACCTGGAAGCGGGCCATAGGAACTCCGTAATTAAACGACGCGACTCCATCGAGTTTGGACTCGTTTGATTCGTCTTGACGAGTACTTTGATACTATATGGTAACCAGGGTCTGATGTTGGACCTGGAAGATGGCTATAGGAAAAAGAAGGTGCTAAATGTTCTTAATCATGCCATCAAAATGTAACACGCTTTTATTTATAAAATTAGGACTGTGATAGAAACGGTAAGATTTAATAATTATGGTGTAAAGTTTTAGTGTTAAAAATATATAATTATGAACGGTATTGAATTATTTTGTAATAGACGACGAAGCTTAGTTATCGTTAAAGGTTACAATGAACTTATAAAGTGTTATATGTCTTATTAGAGTTAATTTATTTTTAACTTTTTATTTTATTTTATTAGTAAATAGTAAAAGCTTGCTTTTAAAAAAGGCTTTTTCTTTAATTTTATTTTTATTTCTGGCATTGACTAATAAATAGTAAATGATAAAAAATATAAAAATTATGAGGCGTGCACTTTTGGATTTTCCAAATTATTCTTTTCTAAACGGTACGAGGACAATAAATATCAAACTCGACCCAAATATTAAACTTTATTGTGCATAAGTTTACATAAAATAAGACCATTTAATGTTTGCAGCTGTTGTTTATAATAAATAATTAAACAGTATTAAATAATGACAACAATTAAAATATTAAAAAAACAAGTGACAAAATTCTTATAAATGTTATTATTTACTGTCAGAGATTTGTTAGAAGATAAGTTTCACTAACTGGTAAGTTTCATTACTTATTTGGAATTAAATTTCAGAAAGAGCTTATCCAAGATATTAATTTATCAAGTATTTTATCATCACTACGTAACCTGGGATGTCAGTATTGTATTTATTAATTGTATTCTATATTAGTATAGTAGTCCCAGTCCATTTTCTTCTACAAAAGGTCGTTTTTTGTAGCTATGTTGGCGGCATCCACCATTGGGGGCAGCATCGCTACTGGAATTTTAAATGAAACATTAGAAGATTTAAGCCATATTGATTAAGGAAACAGATTTGATAATTTGAATTTAGGCCGCTACATATCAAGGTGAGTTGAATTAAGTAAGAAAATATCAGAGTAAGAATACATTGCATGATTGCTTTCTTCGCCAGTGCTGTCCTTAAAATTAAGTAACAGACGTAAGCAAGGCAAAACTTTACAAGAGAGGGACTCGAAATAGTATTCTATGTTAAGCCACTGTATCAGTTCAACCTTAATTTTATTGTAGAGGGGATCATGTTATACGAGCCATAACCTAAGAGGAGAACATAAGAGTTGTAAATCATCAATAAAATCCATTACATTCATTCCATCCCTACTTACCAACCCTAATATTAAAATAGCCACAGTTGGCAGGCGGGCTGGCGATAACAATTACTGTTACTATTTTTAGGAGAGTGCTGCCGTCCAGTTTTCTGGTAATCCTTCAACCCGATTTTTTGATTCACATGGTGTACATACATACATACGTATCATCACGCCATATCCCTTGCAGGGTAGGCAGAGAGAACAGAGTGCCAGAGAACTCTATCTCTGCATACATGGTGTGGTTTCCTTAAACCAATAAGGGGTCTTATTCTTAATTCCTTTACCACACGTGAAACTACGATTACTTTAGCTGCTCTTTACGGTATCTATAATTCAGAGTGGAGTGATTAAGTGTGTTTTTAGAATATAAATGTATTACTGAAAATTTCTACGTATTTACTGCCAACTTAATTGGTCATGTCTTGATTCAATTACACTATTCTTTACTATATATATATATTTATCTGAAAAAATTAAAATAAGGATATAACATTACTAAATAGAATAATGCATATGCAGAGAGCTACTTTTTTTTGCAAAATGAATAATAGACGTTTCTATTCAGGGCATTAAATTAGATTTCTTTTAGAGCAAAATGTTGGCTGGTGTTAATAACAGTTTTGAAATAATAATTCCAACAATATATAATCCTTCCTTATTGGGCAAAAAGTTCAATTGATTATCAAAAGAGAATCAGTTTTTTTAACTTTTAATTTGGTAATTTTAAGAACTACCAAGAACATAATTTATTTTTGTTTTTATCTTTAGCAGAATATATTCGAACACGTCTTACTGGACACGAGTCACCTTCTTGAAGGAGAACGGTTGGTAGGTTTAGATTTATCATATGATCCTAGCAACAGTATATCGATGTCTACTGTTGTACATATGTATACGCGCGAAGGGGGATAATGTATAATATGACATTATAATATAGACGCGCTTGGCAGGCAGCTTGGTTTTTACAGTTATGAGTTTTTTGAGAGTTAGCTTCACTTATTCCTGCAGTGTTCTCTTAATTGGTGTTTATGATTGCCACGAGAATGTAAAGCCACACTGTCTTCTTAACCACACGGGCACTTCTACTTTCTACTTTATATAAATAGAAGTTTCTTGCGAAAGTATATCTTATCAAATTATAACTGGTTCATGATCATTATATCGTCAAATATACTCACGATGTTGTATGATGTCTGCTGTATTAGTTATTTGGACTCGCTGAGGAACTAGGGTATTCCTCACTGAAAGTCTCCGCATTATCGGCGGAGGTACGGAGGGAATATTCTTCATAAGCGTATGAGAAACCTTTAGCTGCTGCTGTGGCTTCCGAGTCTATGGGCCCAGATGCGTTGAATGCAGCAAACAACGATGACAGGATAGCAAGAGCGTAAATAAACTAAAAACAAAAAAAATATTTAATGAAGCTAAAATAAATTTGCTTTATTTTTATGAATTGAGTAACATGAATCAATTATAAATTAATAACAGTAATGTGTTGAGCTTATTTTTTAAATAAAAATGGAGACGCTAAAAATAGATTATCTGCGCATTAATTTAAATAATTTAATAAAAACAATGTTACAATTAAAAAGTTAAAGAATTTATTTATTCGAAGGCTCTAACCTTGCATACTAACACTTATATTCTAAGAGATGTTAATGTGTAAAATTATTGATAATTTAAATTATAATTATTGTTAAAATTATTAAATTATCTCTACTGCTTTTCACGGGATCTTCCAAAGGAAGGTGCTGAGTCCTTTGAAGGGCTTGCATAAGGATATCGATCAGTCCTACATGCAGAGGCTTATGGAGAAGTTTAATCTAAAAAGCGACGAGATATCTACCGATTGCTCCACGTCTGCACCTAATATTGGTGGATTGGAAACGGTAGGTGCATAACGATTGTGTGATGATGTTATCTAATATATGACTATGGGATTGGTTGAATTAAAACTGTTGAGTTTTAACCCTTCATCCACCCGTTCAATACCATAAATGAGATTGAACGTTGGCAGACGGTGACTTTTTAACTTACTAACTAAACCATCAGCATAGACATACAAACCGTACAAGTAACAGAAGATAACATTACTTTAAGTAACTAGGGACAGCGCTAAGCGGTGAGACACCGGTTTAACTAAGGAAAACCAAAGATAAACAGAGACCCGCTGCTGCCGAAAGCTGGTTTCCTCGTAATTACGCCCTTAAAAATGACAATTCTATCCCCAAGTTTGAAGCTGTACTACATAGAAACTGTATTAAGCAGTTATTATAAAAATATAAAAAGTAAAATCAACATACCTTTAATCCAAACATTTTGGTATTATAAAATTCTGTTTATTTATTTTAGAGATGAGATTGTGCTCCTCAGTATGCTACTCTATGAATGATGTGTACACTTGGACTTCAGTGTTTTTATACTTATTTAACGGTTCACTTAAACCTTGCTTGTTATCAATATTTACTAGATATTTTTCGAGAGAACATTTGAAGAACATTTGACACACTCAAAATTCTCATGCGGCCAATTTCTGCCAGCGTAATTATTATCGCTAAACTAAAATTCAAACATTGATTTTATTTAGAATTATTATTGTTGTGTGGTGGCAGCTAAGAATACTGCTAACTCTTACATTTCTCGAGGGTATCGTAAAAGATGACTAAGAGATTTACATCGACCTGGGCTAAATCTTACACGTTTTGGTCAACTATTACACTTTCAAGGATTGATCTCAGGTAGGCGATTGGTGATATAACTATTGTCAAAATTACTGACAATATATAAGATGAAAGAAGAGTACATATTGGAGTCGACCCCAAGTAATCTATATAAGAGCAGGATGATGATGATGGTTTTGTTTCGAATCTTAAAATAATCAAGGACAGTTCAATTACAGACGTTTTAGACAGAGTTGTTAGATATATGCTGAATATCTTCCTAGATATCTCAGGTGCTTTTCACTCTTCGTGGCACTTATCACTTTTTAATTCGCATTGAATTGGCAAGGCTTTCAAATTAATGAACAGTCTTAACTTATTAAATCTATATTTTTTTTTACTTTAAGTGTAGTGCCATTTTGTATTATTAGAAGTCGGTTGATATGTTTTCTTTCCTTTCTTTTTTAGGTTTCTTTAAAAATTTGGACTTACTATGTAAATAAAAATAGGTAGTACAAATATTAAAAAGTAGCAACCTTTTCTATACTTATTATTAACTATCATTGGCCACTATTTGACGTAGGCCTATAAGAGATCACAGGCTAGTATTGGATGTAAGCCTTAAGAAGTCATGAACGAGCACTCATGTAAGATTTTGTGAGAGCACTCATGTATTTGAAAGGATATTGCGCTAATCGGCATGCTTGGCAGGTGACTTGGAGATCGCATATACGCATCTCAGGTGATGATAACTGTTGTCCATTCTCTTCGTTAACTTTTGACATTGTTATAAGCTAGGGATAGCCACATTGGTATACTTATCCCATCGCTACTCAGGCTCGACAATATTGAAGTTAGCGATGTAGTCTCAAATGCATTTATATCATAAACCCGAATAACCACTAGCGAGTCGTAAACCTAACCATTGCATAAATTGTTGCGAATGTTTTGCGTACTGCTAGCAGTCAGGAGACAACAAAAAAATGAAGAAAGTAGACACTTGGTTTAAATACACTTAATTGGATTAATATCACAGATCCTAAATTCATCATCCGACATCTAGATTGAAAGTGGATTGCGAATCTGGACCACAGATGAGCAGTGTTTAAAACGTCAATTTAGCTGTTATGTTTTCTATATTACAAGTGGTAGGTAGAAAAATATGCCTAAAATTGCTTATTATATACAAATTAAATTTTTTGATAACTATTAACTGATATTTTTGCATTAAGAAATAAGCCCAGAGTTAGAGGCTAGAAAATATAAGATGAGCGATTTGCGATGGTACATACAAGGAGTAGACAAATATGATAAAAAGTAATATTAATCAATGGAAATTCAGTATGGTAATCACTAATGCAAAGTGTAATCATAACATTGTTTTCTATATCTGACAATAAGGCAACAAGTAAATTAATCAAATAATAACTAAGAAAAATTAAATATGAAATTTGGTTCGAATCCCATGTGTGACAATATTTTTTTTGCTCGTAATCAAGTTTTTATATACACTTATTATTAAATCATCAATATCTTTTTAGGAATATTATCATTATTCTGCTCTTATTCCAATTACTTGCGGTTGATGCAGTACATACTTCTCTTCCATCATAGATATTGCTAAAGTCATTGGCAATAGTTTTATGACCGGCCACCTATCTGACGTTAATTCTCTTTGGGAATGTGATTGGTTACCAGAAGCCGTTAAGTGGAGTTGGCCTAGGCCAATATATCTTATTAGGAACATATACAGGGTGTCCCAAAATTCAACGATAAGCTGGCACCAGCAGGTGGACCTACATATGACTACTCGAGAACAGAAAAGAAAAAAATTCTACCTTGATTTTTTTTTTCATTACGACAAAAAAACCAAAATCTTTAAAAATGGACATCCTTTATTATATTATTAAGTGCTATTGCTACAGTTTTACAAGTAATTCTGTGATTTTTTTTGTAATGGCAAGGTAAGTAGCACTACTATCGATCACAACCATTAAAAATTCCAGAATATCTATAGTTTTTACACAAAAATCAATCAAAACTATGTTTTTTTCATAAATTATGTAAGATTTTGACTTTCAGCTCACTTTCACTCATCATAGTGAAAAAAAAAAGTATGGACGCTACTGTGGCAAATAGTATTAAAAATTGGCGCATCTAACTACAATTCTAAAATGGTATAACATTCTAGACAAACTAGCCACAAAAATATACTTAAGTGTACTATTTCAAAATAACAACCATATTTCGAAAATTGTTAGTGTTGATAGTAATCACTTTTACTATGTAGCCAAAATGTTTTTGTAGCAAGTTCTCAGAATTTTAATGAGACATGTGCGTAGTCCATAAATCCGTAAAATAAGTTAGACAGAGATAGAGAGATTATACGTTAGAGGGAGATAGATAGATGCTAATTGTTTAGTAACATTAATGCAGGTGGAGAAGTAATTAATGTCCTCAGCAGCACAGCAAGTCAGTATGCTCTACTTCTTTGTTTACTGCACACCGTTCTGTTTTAATTAAAGTGGCTCTGGTACTGACGACTTATGGATTGAATTAAGTGACCTGGAAATTGACCTGACTTGGCATTATTTTAGACTGTGATTTTGTGTTTTTTTTAAAGAAGTTTTGCCTTATTTTCAAGTGTTTAGCATTCATCATGCCGCTACCATACACAGCGTTAGGATACGCTAATATGCACCTAATTTATGGAGAATGCCGATGCAATGCCAACGCTGCTAGCAGATTATATCGAGCAAGGTACCCTAATCTTCAAAGGTATCCGGATTATCGCGTATTTATTAACGTGTATCAAGCTTTTTCGGAGGGTCGTATACCATCTGACAGGCGAAACGCTGGCAAACCTAGATCGGAACACGATGAAGAAGTTCTCAATGAAATAGAAAACGATTCAACTACCTCTGTACGTGCTGTACAAGCAGCAACGGGAATCCCAAAAAGTACTGCACATAGAATTTTAAAACGTCACGTCGTCGTGATGAAACAACATGCAAGAAAGATGGATATTTAAATCTTCACAATCTTCATAGCTGGAACAATGAAAATCTGCACCTGGTGAGAGAAGACAATCCCAATACCAATTTAAGGTTAACCTATGGACTGGCATAATAAATGGCAAAGTGATAGGGCCCTTTGAGTTACAAGGAAACATAGATGGCAATAGTTATTTAAACTTCTTACAAAATGAGTTGCCAGGATTATTAGAAGATGTGCCCTTAAGTGATTTGCAAACCATGTGGTTTCAAAACGATGGTTGCCCAGCTCACTATGCCCGTCCTGTGCGAGAGTACTTAGACCAAGAGTACCCAGGGCGTTGGATCGGGCGACTTGGTCCTATCTTGTGGCCACCCCGTTCACCCGATCTAAATCCCCTGGACTTTTTCTATTGGGGTTGTCTAAAGGACAGAGTCTGCACAAAACCGATTGCAACCTTGGACGAGCTTCGCCATAAAATAATTCAGACTGTGGATCTACGGACTACGCACATGTCTCATTCAAATTCTGGGAACTTGCTACAAAAACATTTTGGCTACTTAGTAAAAGTGATTACTATCAACACTAACAATTTTCGAAATATGGTTGTTATTTTGAAATAGTACACCTAAGTATATTTTTGTGGCTAGTTTGCCTTGAATGTTATACCATTTTAGAATTGTAGTTAGTTGCGCCAATTTTTAATACTATTTGCCACAGTAGTGTCCATACTTTTTTTTTTCACTATGATGAGTGAAAGTGAGCTGAAAGTCAAAATCTTACATAATTTATGAAAAAAACATAGTTTTGATTAATTTTTGTGTAAAAACTATAGATATTCTGGAATTTTTAATGGTTGTGATCGATAGTAGTGCTACTTACCTTGCCAATACAAAAAAAATCACAGAATTACTTGTAAAACTGTAGCAATAGCACTTAATAATATAATAAAGGATGTCCATTTTTAAAGATTTTGGTTTTTTTGTCGTAACGAAAAAAAAAATCAAGGTAGAATTTTTTTCTTTTCTGTTCTCGAGTAGTCATATGTAGGTCCACCTGCTGGTGCCAGCTTATCGTTGAATTTTGGGACACCCTGTATAACTTAGTATGTTAAATGCAAAATTTCAGTAAATTTAAAGATAAAATGTTTGCAATTTGTTTGAAAAGGGTAACTTTGAATTGTTTATTCAAATGGCCTTTATTCATCACTTCTTTCTTTAATATAATAAAGCATAATCATAGTAGGGCTACCGAAGACACAGATCGAGTACCGGTGGCCCGCTCGCACGGCGAAGAGAGGAGTTTGCATGGTGGGTCTATGGAGTCGCGCGTCGCCTCCTTCGTCACCCCAGACTGATTTGGCGGGACGATACGCATCCATAGTCCACCGCAAAAAAAGGGTGGGTCTATGGGGTTGCGCTCCACCTCTTTCGTCGCCTCGGAACGATTTGGCAGGGCGCGACCACATCCATAGTCCAAGGAGAAAAAAGAAAAAAAAGTACACACACACACAGTAGGTAATATGACCATATAGTTAAGACTAGGTCAATTAAATCTTTAAGATTTGTGGTAAATAAACCTTAACATCGTTCCTTAACCTTCAACATTAACAATGGTAAAATATAAGGTTATTGTCAACTTTTACAAGATAAAATAATTCAGACATGATTACGGCACTAAATATGGGTCTAGTGTAGTAACTACATGAGATATGAGTAGAGAGAAGAGATACAATGATACCCATCGCAAGCTTACACATTAGTATTGAAGTATCTGTTTGAGCATTTAAATTTCAAGCTGTCATAGTTTATTATACGTTTACTGGACGTGTTACTAATATGTTGTATTCGTAACACGTCAAGTAATCCTTTCTCATGATCATCTCTTAACCCCGTGTTAACCTGCGCGGTAACTGTTAGGAGGTTTCCGCTGTCGGCTACCTGTAGACCTTCTAGTAGTTACCAATGTAATAGTTGGCTGAAAATCAAACAGAAATTAGTGTAATCTAAACTCCTATATATTCGTACCGCTTTGATATTTAGTATTAAAGCGGAATATTGTTATGCAATTTAGTAACGTTAGGTTACACTTCTTTTTGGCAGACTTGAACTGCACACACGCCATCCACTCCATCCGGGCCAATGAAAGGACGGCGCGTGGTCCCATAACCTACCGTATTGCCTTCCCATCGCCCTTGAGCCGGCCACTACCGTTTCCTTGTGATCCGTGGCCAGCCCGGGATGGTAGGTTACACTGCTGGCAGTTTTGTGTCTATATACAAAAACGAGCCGTTTTATCCGGGGTACACATTCTGGAAGAAAATCGGATCTGAGTAGTAATTTTAATTTACTACTTCACTTTAAAAAAATAAGTAAAATAGTTGGAGGCCCAAATCTGCTCTTTTCTATTATCATGAAGCTTTACTATATACTATATATTACTATATACTATTATATACTAGTTTTTTAATATATCTTAATGCGAAAGTAGAAGGATGTAGGTACCGGGGGAGACCGAGACTAACCTACCTAGACCAGATTGTTCACGTACTGAAGGAAGGTGGAGTCAAGAGTCTCCGAAACCGGCGAGCGTGTATGAAGAGAATTATGAATGTTGAGGAAGCGAGTGAAGTATGCAAGGATAGAGTTCTCTGGCACTCTGTTCTCTCTGCCTACCCTGCCAGGGATATGGCGTGATGATACGTATGTATGTAATTGAAAAAAGGACGGGTACGCGAATATGTTGACAATAAATTGTATAATCATCATCATCATCATCATTCTCCTACTCTTATCCGAATTGCTCGGGGTCGATACAATATGTACTCTTTATTGTAAATATTGTGAAAGTAATTGGCAATACTTTTATGACCGGCCGCCTGCCAGATGTCAACCCTCCTTAGAAATGATAATTGTTGACCAAACGGCATCAGATGCAGTTGGCCCAGGTCTTTATAAGGCTCTTAGTCGTCTTTTACGACATCCACGAGCAAAGTAAGAGTTGGTAGTATTCGTAGCCGCTACCACACAGCTATACAATAATATATATAAATTGTATAATCATTTTGTATTAAAATCAAGATAGGTATTGAAATCGATTGTAACTTGTAAGATAGATAATCAGACTTAATTTCGAATCCAAGTTTTATCTATGAGTTCTTGATATTGTTGGTATACCTAACCATGAACTTAAACTATTTAAAAAAAATAGACATAAGTTAATACCGTTATAGGTATATAGGCATAGTATTGACCATCCTAAAGAAGAAATAGTCATTTGATATTGAAATAAATAATAATAATAGATTAGAGAATTATCTATTGGCGCCCAATTCCTGTAATATAAAAGCTATAGTCATCTTCAAGATTCTTTATTGTTGTATCTATGTGTCCTCTATACTAAATACTATTACCGATAAATATTAATAAATTATTTATTTAATCCATTCACTGCCTACAAAATAAATAAAAATAATAGCCGGGTGCCATAACTTTTTAAGGCGAATTTTGATTAAGTACATATGAATGTTTGAAAATATCGATAAATGTTACATATTATTTCAATAAAAAACACACATTTTTCGGATTGGGATCCTACTACAAAATGAACGGGATGCTCGCTCGAATTTGAGTGCGAGGTGCTGCTACTATAGACCTGCTCCACTCGGATCCGAGTGGTCGGCAGTGAATGTGTTAAATAGTGTAAAAATCACCAAATTTTTACCAAATATTACTAGTAAACATATACTATAACATGTTACGAGTGGCTGCAAAGTTTCGAGTTTGAGTATCCAGTTACTCGATTATTGGTGTATTGGATTTTTTTATTGATTAACACCAAGTCTTAAGGTTATTACTAAAATCGGTGCATTGTTTTGTAATCGATAATGAATTTAATCAAATTTGCATCGTCAGTATACACAGTGGTACATAAAATTTAACTAAACGTCCCCATAATTTAGAGGACAGTAGTCCTGAATGTGGTCTCATCTATGAATTATGGCATAGATGATTCTGTGTGTTTGACTTTTTGATTTGGACCCGATCAGAAAAATCTCATCCGGACTCGATCAGGAATGCCTAATCTGGACCCAATAAGGATTTCCTGATCGGGCCCAGATAAATCTTTTGCGTTACATACCTTATCTGGTCCATAACGGGCATGCCCAGTCCGGTCCTTCTAACACAAAAAAATTACTAGTCGAGGAGCGTTCTACCTTTAAGCTAATGATATTATATGCACCCCTATTATTTCTGTGTATTTATAGATTAGATATACTATATGTAAAATGGTACATGAACATAAGGTACTACATATTCATCATAATCATCTCAGCTCATATAAGTAAATACGTATGACCCTCCGTTGGGCTAGAACCTCCTTCATAACGGGGAAGAAATTGATACCACGCTGGTCACGTGTTGGTATAGGGTTTTGATAGAGGTTATATGCGAGAATTTTCAGTTTCTGTCGACATGGTATTGTTGCTTGTTCCAGGTTTGAAGTGTTAATGAACCAAATCGATTTTTTTTGTGTTTGTATTTTAGCTGTTAGCCGCAGATAGCTGTCACAGCTTAACCCGGGCTATGGGTGAGCGCTGAGGGCTTTCAACCCGGTAAAAATTTTAAGTGACAACGCCCGAGGGCTCTCCTTGTGGAGAACGGACCTCGGCTCGGGGCGTCGCTGGTAGCAAAGTGGACGTGCCCACGGTTGAATTATTGACTATTTCGCGTTGCATCTTCCTTCTCTGGCGGCGGAGGCGGAAGCGCGGATATTTATGTGTTATGGCCGCGAGGGCCGGGTATGCTCTTTCTTGAGCGATCGGTATTGAATCGTCAGAGTCGGTCAGTACCAAATTGAACAAATGGGTGTTATTTATACTATCAATAAGTGCCGCAAGTTGTGCTATCAGTAACGAGAACCTTTTCATTAAGTACCTTAGGCCGCGAACTTATCAGCCGCCCCTCGTACATATCATAACGCCATATCCCGTGCAGGGTAGGCAGAGAGAACAGAGTGCCAGAGGACTCTTTCCTTGCATACTTCACTCGCTTCCTCAACATTCATAATTCTCTTCATACACGCTCGCCAGTTTCAGCGATTCTTGACTCCACCTTCCTTCAGTACGTGACCAATCTGGTCTTGGTAGGTTAGTCTCGGTCTCCCCCTGTACCTACATCCTCCATTTTAAAATCATGTTTTTATTAAAGTAAAGATTAGTAAGAATTAATTCATGTCATTTTATTTCGAAGATATTTATCACGTTCATAGCTATATATTAAAAAAAAAATAGTTTTAATTTTCTTTTAGATTTAATTTTTTTGGAAATTTTAGACTAAGAAATTATTTTTTATAAAACCTACAACCTGTTTTAAGAAATAAAAAAATCCTTACTGTTGGGTCTCGTGTTCTCCAGTAAAAATATGTTGATCGTAGTCAGCCTCCCGGCCACCATCTGGCAGAGCTATGACCAGAGGCGTGTGCTCCGCCCGCCGTGGGAATAGATCCCTGACAACCCTGGTGAGGAGTCCGTGTGTGGTCCTACTACTACTTAATTATATTTGCTAATGAAACTGATTTCAATATTTTAAAGATTGTCAATAGACTGCACAGATGGCGAAGTGGTTTAGATACCGACCTATCGTGCCAGTCTCGAGAGTTCGATTCCTACGCACAATACTTTGTGTGATCCACAAATTGTTGTTCTGAGTCTGAATGTAATATATATCCGTCAAATTATATGTTTGTAAATTTCCCCGCAAAACAAGGATTATTTTCTTAATGAAAAAAACATTTTTGGCTTAGAAAGGTATGTAACTTGAAGTGTTATTTGTTGAATGACATCTACAGTAAGATTAACAGTATTGTTATATATTGTAGTCCTTTAATTTAAAACCTTGCTCGATATTACTCAGGGCGTATTCTGATGCACCGAAGACAAAGATCGGGTACCGATTTGGTGGAGCGTGGCCACTCCATAGCCCACGTCAAAAAAAAGGAGGTGTATTCTGATTTCTAAACAGTTTATAATATATTTGTCATTTCAATGTAACCAACCACCTGTTATTTGTGACGTTGCTAAAACCATTGTTTAAAAATATGCTGTTTTACTCCTAGCATAGTAGGAGTCGCAATCGGTGAAAATGTAATATATGTAGTTTTGCTAATGAAACTGTTTTTATTTTTAACCTTAAATAAAAAGTTATTTTTTTATATTCGTATTTTTTTATGTATTGCTTATGGTGGCAAACGAGCAGACAGCACATCTGATGGCAAGTGTCACTGCCGCTCATGGCCCTTTGCAATACCAAGGGCTATAGCTATAGCTAGGCTGCTGCCTACCAATACAAACCCCAAACCTACCCCAGTTGGGCTTCCGGTTCTCTCGCTCACCGAAGGAAGCGCAATAGCAGATTGCTATTACTCAGACGTCGATTTTCTGCGAGAGTGTTGTACTACCCCGGACGGACCGGCACGCGGCTGTAGAGAGAAAACTGTACAGCGTAGTCCCACCACTTCTAATTGTAGTATGATTTTATATTATTATATTATATTGTTAAACCACGATTCATCTATCAACTTCTTGATATACACTGTTGGACATAGGCCTTCTCTTTTTTAGTATCAGGCTATGATCCGATGGCCCGTTCTCACCCTTCATCCAAACCGCCCGAAGTAGTGGAAGGCGCATTGGTACCCCATAATCTACTGTACACAACTATACAACCTCTCTATTGATATGTAGGCAGGTCACCGTAACAAGTCGTTATCTTTTGTAGTAACATAGGCCTCCCTAAGATGAGAAAGTGCAATAACGCAGCAGCTGTGCACGCAGTCGATGCTGAAAGTTTCTTAAGAAATCCTTGCTGTCCTTGCTCCTGGCTATATTTTAGGCATTTATATAAATAGTGAGAGCATAAGGAAATTTAAAATAGAATTCTTCTTATACTTTATGATGCATATGTATGCCCCACTCTTGCAAAAGAATTTCTAGAAACTTTATTCCGACGGTGAGAGTTCCAAGAGTGAGTGACTATTGTATATACATATTGTACATGCAGACTATGGCTTGGGTAGGTACTCGCGCCTGCGCTACTCGATGCACCAGCGGCAGAGTGTGTCAGCGTGAAGAATCTTTTACAGCAATTGTTTATTAAATTTGTATATATAATTCTTCGAGATGGAATATTAAGATATTGAGAACAAAAATTATGAACGTATGTTTGCAACCTTTTAAAGCTATATCGTCTCAATTGGTTTGATTTGAATTCGGAAAACAATTAGATTATTGATCTCGTGAATGGGGTTAGAATTAATAAAGCCACGAGCTAGGTTATCTTGTGTCACGACAAGTTATCTTATTCATTATCATCATTATCACAGCCCATATATGTCCCACTATTGGTCTCGGGCCTCCGTAATGAGAGAGAAATTAACCTACTATACCACGCTAGTCAGATGTGCTGGTATATGGTTTTGTTTCGAGTTTTTCTTCTCTTGCTTAGATGTTATATACATTTTATGTACCTAGACGACGTAAGAGAGCGAGTAGGTATGAAAGAGAGTATTGGTGTAAAGATGCGAAAGGGAATGCTCCGATAGTTCGGACATGTGGAAAGAATGCCGAACGAACGTCTGGTCAAGAAGATATACAATGCGAAAGTGGAAGGATGTAGGTACCGGGGGACACCGAGACTCACCTACCTAGACCAGATCGGTCATGTACTGAAGGAAGGTGGAGTCAAGAGTCTCCGAAACCGGCGAGCGTGTATGAAGAGAATTATGAATGTTGAGGAAGCGAGGGAAGTATGCAAGGATAGAGTTCTCTGGCACTCTGTTCTCTCTGCCTACCCTGCAAGGGATATGGCGTGATGATATGTATGTATGTATGTATATCCCTTAGTCGTCTCTTACGATTCACCATCTCAGCTTATGTCCCACTGTTGGGCTCGAGCCTCCTCCATAATGAGAGGGTAATTGAACTATTTACACCACGCTGGTCAGACGTGTTGGTATAGGATTTTGTGTCGAGTTTTCCTTCTCTCACATAGACATTAATGCGTTTTATATCCCTTAGTCATCTCGTACGATCACCCACGGGTAAGATAGGGGGTGGTGAATGTATTCTTACTCCGTCGCCACACAGATAGTTATCTTATGTCAAGGCTATATTATCTTATGTCTAGGCTATCCTATGTCAAGAAAAATTCTTTGATTTATAATGAGATGAAAATTGAACTAACTATAGCAAAGTATATCAATTATTTTTTTATAATATAAGTTTACATAATAATAATACCCTGCTCTAAGGTTGAGAGCAGTTATGGCTGATCTAATCGTAATAAATATATTTTAGTTAAATTCATATATATACAGTAACCTATAAGTTTAAAAAAAGTTATCAAGTTTCTTTGTTAATATAACTTTATTAAAGCTTCTAAAAACAAATAACGTAATACTGGAATAAATAGTAATGCTTATAATATAATAATCCTAGTCCATTTTAATCCGCCGAGGTCATCTCTCTTCTCAATTAGTAATTGTAGCCATGTTGACGTCCGGCATTGTAGGCACCATCACCGCTAGAATAATAGAAAAGTTCAGTGTGTCACTTATCGGTTATTGTAATATCTTTTTCAGAGAAGAAAAATAAAAGACTCAAAATAAAGTTTTGTACCACCCTGTTTATATTTATAGGCCTATAAAAAATGCCAACGAGTACATAACCATGAAAAAGGGACCAAGTTGAAAAGAAACGATTTTTGAATTAATAATAATCTACAAACAGTAACATAAGATTTGTCATTCTTCATCTCATCTCAGCTCATATATATCCCACTGTTGGGCTCGAGCCTCCTCCATAATGGGAGGGAAATTGACCTACTATACCATGCTGGTCAGACGTGTTGGTATAGGGTTTTGTTTCGAGTTTTACTTCCCTTACATAGATGTTATATGCGTTTTATATCCCTTAGTCGTCTCGTACGATCACCCACGGGTAAGAAGGGGTGGTGAATTATATTCTTACTCCGTCACCACACGGAAAACCTCCTTGTCAATCTTAAAATCGTGTTATCAGCTTTTTTCCTTGTACTATATTTGTAGTACAAAGTGGAGTCATAAGTTCAGTATTTGAAAAAATAAAGACTCACCGCGCACTATATAATAAACTTTTGTATCACGGCGACTTTACAAATAGCACTAACATAGCAGACTTTATAATTAATAGACATAAATCACAACCAGACTCCGAGCAATTATTTTGTTTATCAAATATTATTGTCCTGTGTGCAGATTGGATGTACGACACTCACCAGGAGGTCGCCACTTTAACTATGCAGCCATCTATTCAAACAAATTCTTTTATAGTTATTCTTCACCCACCACACGTTGAAATTTTTTTAGCTATTAATATCACTTTAAAGGGACATCGTTCTGTTAATCTGTTCTTTATTACATCTTTATTCGAGAAATAAAAAAAGGGATTAAATTTAAGGAATATGCAATAAAATTATTGCACATGTAAGAGATATTTGTTTCTGCAATGTGAATATTAAAAGGGTCTATTTAGCATATCATTTTGAATACCTTGTAGAGTAAAAAGAGCCGCTAGCGGTAATAATACTTTTGAAATAACACTTCCAACAATATATAATCTATACTGACTGGGTTTAAAGGTCAATTGAATGCCTAAAGAGATACAGTTTCGTAACTCCTATTTTTTGCAAGTGCAAGAACTACCAAGGTCATAATTTATTTTTGTATTTATCATCATTAGAGTATATATATACGAACACACCTTATTGGGTACGAGTCTCCTTTGTAAAAAAGTTAGATTTAAAATCCAATTCAGAGCATAAAATGTTTCGTAACAGATTTTTTTAAAAAAAATCTTATTTGTATATTGCTAGTTTAATTTAATCCTTTATTAATTCCTTGTAATATTCTCTAGCGTAATTTATAGTCCAATTGATTCCATCATCATCCTTTTCTTTTGAATAAGAATATGCTACATTTTATGTAATATTGAACCTACATACGTAGATCCCGCGAATATACGTCTTATCAAACTATGATATATAATTAAATTGGATGGTTAAATCGTCAAATATACTCACGATGAAGGATGCTGTCTGTTGTATTCGATGGAGCGGAGGATAGCTTCTGGGATTGGAGGTGGGGTGGGAATGTGGGAACCAACGGGATGGAAACCGTGCTCATCAGCGGTGTAAGAAAGGGAGACTTGTTGACCATTAGGAGCAGTGTATGAGAATCCTCCTTCAGCGGTTACTGCGGGACCTTCCGGTCCAGGTGCACGAGGAGCACCGCTCTCGTGCGCTGAGATGCCATTACCAGTTTCATAGCTGTAAAAAGAAATAGTAAATGCGTCAGTTTTTGTATTTCAAAACTTAGAACTCGAAATATAAATTCGAAAAATAACAATTAACTTACTTGTATCTGTAAGTACCATCGCCATTGTTTACATTCTCATATCGTAATATGGGTATCTGGGCTCCATAGTTACCAGTATACGCAGATGCCGAAGCGCTGCTGTATGCGTTTGCGCCGAATGCATTATAGCCTGAAGAACCTTGTAAATGGCCTAAATGGCCCGCAGAAACCGCTGACAGTAGAGCAAGAGCAGAAATAAACTAAAAATAAATACAAAGCACATGAAATAATTCCTCATAGAACTTTAAATAATTTTCCGTGTGTGTGATGGGTTATGAGTACAATGAATCGTCACGATTTATATTCCCGTTGAAGTTATAAGACTAGCTAAGATAGCAACCAGACAAGTGGATAGTAGCACTCTTCTGGGAAATGGTTTTTTTTTTTTTTTTTTCTTGTGTGTCTTAGTTGTTAGCCTCAGATGGCTATGACAACTTTACCCGGACTGTGGGTGAGCGCTGAGGGCTCTCAACCCGTAGTGGGAAATTGTAAGTTACATCTAACTTATAAGGCTGAGCGTGGCGGCGGTGGTGTATGTCCAACTATGAACGTTATTGGTTAGATAGATGGACGGACTCTAAATAATCACTTCAAACAAAGTAATTAACTAATATTACTTATTTTTTATCAATTAATTGAGTAAGATAAGTAAATATATAAGTCAATAGCAATAATGAGTTGCACTTTTAAATCATAAACGAGGACAGTAATGACAGATTATTGACGCACCAATTCAATGAAAGCAGTGTTATTAGTAATAATTATATTGTTTTTTATTCTACTCATCTGTGATGAAATTTATTACAAAATATTAAATTAGGGGCTTTTAGACTTAATAGGAATTATATCAGAACGATATTATGAAATACAAAAAAAAACTAACCTTTAGTCCAGCCATTTTGGTAATATAAAATTCTATTAATTTATTTTTTAGAGATGAGATGCTACTCCTCAGAATGCTATTCTCTGAATGATATCTACACCTGGACCTCAGTGTTTTTATATTGATGTAACCCTTCTACTTAAACCTTGCTCGATATCAGTGCGGGCGTAAGATTTTTGAAGAGCATTCGACACATTCAACATTCCGATGCGGCCACCCCCCGCCGTCGTAATTATTGTTGCGAACCTAAAATTTAGACAATGATTTTGTTTAGACTATGTTAGTTTCAAGGACAGTTCACTTACGGATACGAAATTAGAACTTTATGTAGTAATAACAAGGTCATAAGATCGACTGACTTGCAACGCTCGCGGGCGTGGCTACAAGCGGTTCAATTGTAGTTGTATGATGATACCTGTATAATATTTTATATCTGCGCTATTTCTGATTATGAATTCGTAACAATAAAAAATAAAATTTTATTCAATAATATGAAAGGAGCATTAATTAAATTTACTATCCCACTATTAAGTTTACCCTTTATACGTACTTTTTTACGATAGGATGCTGTGTTCTTTGTCTATATGAACCGACTTTTCTTACGCAAAAGTCTTTACGGTGAAAAGGGAAAGATGAAATCTCCGAGTTAATTAGTCAAAAGCTTTTATAACTCCACTTCTTTCAGGCATCTATTTCTCGGCGCGAGATTAACATCATCATTGTTTTGCTCTTATCCCAAATACTTGGGGTTGATGCAATGTGTACCTACTCCTCTTTCGTCATTATATATTGCAAATTGGCAGTAATTGTGTGACTGATAGTTCTCCTTGGGAATGTAATTGTTTTACTAGACGGTCTGGTGGAGTTGCTATAAAGCTCAAGTCGATATAAAGCTCTCATTTGCTTTTTTCAATATTAACGAGCAAAGTATAGATTTGTAGTAATTGTAGCAGCTGCCACGCAGTATGGAGCAGGCGAGACCAACAATCATCAAATTATTTTCTGTCTCAAAGCAACAAGAAGATAAAATATCTTATAACAAAGGTTTAGAAGTCTTATTCATGATATATACCCGCTCACATCATTATCTATTTTTTCGGCAGAATATGATCACCACCCTCTTATCCATGGTGGGTGAGGTGGAAGAAGTCAATTATTCGCCATGCCTTGATTTTTCACGTTTTAAGCGCACTGGAAACACAGTATGTATTTAGCTGCCATACCCGACGGCTTACCTAATGCTGAGAGCTTATCTGTTCAATAATGATAGCACCCATCCAAGCGCATTCCAGAACTTGATTTCTTTACCGGCTCAAACGCTTATGCGTTGTAAATTCTATTTTATAGCTCGTAGGATCTATATGCAATAAAGTAAGTTGTTAGTTCTAAATTCAATTGTTAATATAAAAATTATTGCCACAGATATCATATCCAGTGCGTGTGCATTTATTATTATATTTTAGGGTATTTGCAAAATTCTTCAACATCATGCACACTCAGTATTGGTCGTTGGTGTGAGTTCAGACTCAATCCACTACATCATAGTGCATGCAAAATGTATTTATAGTCGATCATATTTGTGTAAGACCTTTTTTGCCACCGGTACCCGATCTTTGTCTTCGGTGGCATATTTTTGTAAGACTTGCCGTGCGACTTCTCTTAGCTTTTTAAAACGGCAGCGTATCTTAGGTCAACTTCTGTCGTCCCGACGGCGAAAGCTGCCGGGGCGACTGCCCGAGAGGATACCCGTGAGAGTAGACCGTCGAATGGGCCATCGAAGACAAAGACCGGGTTCCGGTGACCCAACCGATTTACGTTGTTGGGCGGGTCTATGGGGTCGCGCGTCGCTTCTGCCGTCGGCCCGGGCGGATTAGCGGGGTGGGAACACTCCATAGCCGCCGCCAAAAAAATAATGTTCAACTCCTGTGTCAAATTTGAGGGGCATACGCATGTATGCATATGTATATATCTATCAAATTATTAGATACAATGTTTCAATCTGAGATTAGAAACTGTGGGCATAGGAGACTTATAAGTTACTTCAGTATGGTGACGTAAAAAGAATAGAATTTTCTTATCCATAGGTGACATAAAGCCAAGAGAATTATATGGTGAAGATAATATCGATGCAAGTGAAGGAAAAAGCAATATTAAATTGAATACAACCAGCACTGTGTAGTAGGTCATTTTCCCTCCCATTATGGATGAGGTCTGAACCTAGCAGTGAAGCGTATATAAGAAGACGAAATTGTAACGTACATAAGAAGACGCCGAGATGACGAAGTTGTATATGTACAGAACCTAAAATATTGTTATACTATGAATAAAGAGGCAAATCACGAAACTAATCCTCTACATAAACGTCTATTGGAAAATAACGACACTTAAGCAAAATATACTTATAAAACTAATGAATAAATATAATAAAAGAATTTTGAAGAAAGAAAGATATTAAACTAATATTGAATATTTTACCTAGGCTTCAGCCAATAAGTTAGTTTGCAAAAAGAAGTTTATTGAAAGTTTTGTGAATTTTTATTAGCATATAAAATACATTATTTACACGTTACAGCTACTCTATGTAAAAATCTCACTTTTTTGGGACGGAATATTACCTAAGTATTAATATGATCAAATTAGCCAACTTTAAGTTATTGTATAGCTTTTATTTGGTAACTATAATAATATATATATTATAGGCTATATGTATTTTAACATAATTTAAATATAACAAATACTGCGTGGTAGCGGCTACGAATACTACCAACCCTTTATTTGCTCGTGGATAAAGTCGTAAAAGACGATAGCCTTATAACGACCTAGTCCAACTCTACCTGATGCCGTTTGGTCAACATTTACATTCTCAAGGAGGGTTGACGTCTGGCAGGCGGCCGGTCATAAAACTATTGCTAATGATTTTACAATAGGTATGCACTATGAAAAAAGAAAAGAATTTCTTGGTGTTGATACAATATATATGTACATATATATTGTATCAACCCCAAGAAATTGGGTGAGAGTAGGAGAATGGTGATAAATATAATAATTGAGATTTGAAATGACTTCATTTTCTGGTACGAAATTTAGTTTTTCGCTCAGATTTAGATATTCAGTTTCTGTTAAATTTAGTCATTAAATTAGTAGTCAAGTTGATAATATTATGTTACTACACTTAACTATCCTAGTAGTTACTTCCGTAATTATGTCCTTCTAATACTAGTTAGTTATATGAAACAAGATGATTTTTCTGACCTTTTCAAAATTAGTCGGCTTATTAGTGAGATTACTAAGGTCAAGTATGTAATAACTGTTCTATATAATGAACTAGTAAAATTATATACTCGATTATATTTGAATTAGGAGTGAACGTCATTGCTAGCCGGTGAGTCCCACACTCCCCCCTGTCTATCACCGACGGGGGATAGCGCGTAAATGCGTTTCCACAGCGACAACAAAAAAAAAAGGGAGTGAACGTCATATTAATGATTACTGTCGAATATTGATTCATTATCCATCTACCTCGGTTTATATGGGACTGGTACATCAAGTTTTACTTCTTTTGATATAGTTGAAAATCATACTGGATAAAGTTTTGGTTAAATTTTCTTACTGGTCGCCTGTCTGATGTGAATGTGCCTTTGGAGCTTACTCATCGAT
Source organism: Lymantria monacha (assembly GCA_905163515.2). Lineage (NCBI taxonomy): Eukaryota > Metazoa > Arthropoda > Insecta > Lepidoptera > Erebidae > Lymantria > Lymantria monacha. The sequence goes on along the minus strand of LR991092.1, from coordinate 11,445,852 downwards.
CCGACGGTACTTCGTAGAATTCTCAAGTCAAGTTAGAAAGAGGTCTCTTAGTCACCTTTTCTGATACTCAAAAGTAAATTAAGTTTGATAGTCTTTAATGCTGGCTATACTTTAATCGACTGTGGTAAATTATTATCTTAAAGCCTGAATTTTTTGATTTAATCACTGAAATTATTAAACAAATATTTTTTTCCAATTTCATTTCTACCACTTATTAATATTTGTGTTGCAAATGTTAATAAGTGGTACATCCATTCATGGTAGTGGATCCTTCAGGCTGTGTCGGTTATTTATTCCATCCCATTCTTCTATGGATGCCGTCACGAATCCGCTCGATGGCCATGTACGGCGCACCCGTGTGGGCGAAGTCTCTGACCCTCCGGCTGAGGGCTTTTCTGTGGCGCCCTCAAAGAATCATGACGGTCAGAGCCATCCGCGGATACCGCACGGTGTCGACCGAGGCGGCAGGCGTGTTGGCCGAGACACCCCCGTGGGACATAGAGGCGGAGATGCTCTCCGACCTATACCGGCGGGTGACCTCAATGCGCGACGCAGGTGGCTCCCCATCGCTTAGCGAGATAGCCACCTGGCGCGAGGACGCCCGCCGAGACGTCATCGCTCGCTGTGCTACGCGGCTGGAGAGGCCTAGGAACGGTGTTCTTACCGTAGAGACTCTCCGACCCGTATTGACGGAGTGGATGGAGCGGCGGCACGAAGTCCTCTCTTTTCGGTTGGTGCAGATGTTGTCGGGGCACGGGTGCTTCGGCAAATACCTGCACAAGATCGCAAGGAGGGAGTCGACTCCGTCCTGCCACCAGTGCGGCAGTGACGAGGACACGGCGCAACACACGCTGGAGGTCTGCGTGACCTGGGCCCGGCAACGCTGTGACCTCGTCGCTGTCATCGGTGCAGACCCGACGCTGGCGGCTGTCGCGAAAGCGATGGTCGACAGCGTCAGGAATTGGGACGCGGTCGCCGCCTTCTGCGAGGCTGTCATCTCGCAGAAGGAGGCCGCGGAACGAGTCCGGGTGGATTCCCGGGACCCGGGCCGCCGCCAGCGGCCGGGGCGGCGCAGACGCGAGTATTTGCGCCTGATGCCGCCCTAACCGAGGCTTCGGATGATCGGACTGGGGAATTGTCCGGTCACCCGACGTGAGGCCACCGCGTGAGGACGACGCCCCGACGGCGAAACCTGTCGGGGCATCGACAAGAGAGGAACCCGCAAGGTTATATCGCCGGGCGGGCCACCGAAGTCAAAGATCGGGTACCGGTGGCCCGCTCGCACGGCGAAGAGAGGAGTTTGCAGGGTGGGTCCATGGGGTTGCGTGCCACCTCTTCTTTCGCCCCGGACGTTTTGTCGAGGCGCGACCACATCCATGGTCCACCTTGCGGGAAAAAAAACAAAAAAAAAAATGGATGCCGTCACGAAGGCAAGCTTTGTATATCAATTTGTATACTTTGTATAATTGATTTTTGTTTTACTGTCCGAGAGTAATTTTGTATTTAAATTTATGCTTCCTGAAGTACTGAATATGTGTGTTCATCTCAGGACATATACGTTCCACTGTTGGGATCAAGCCTTCTCCGCAATGGGAGGGCAATTGACCTACTTTACCACGCTGGTCAGTCGTATAGGGTTTTGTTTGGTGATTTTTTTCTCTTGCGTAGTTATGTACGTTTTATATCCCTTAGTTGTCTCTTATGATCACCCACGGGTAATTTTTGTATTCTTACTCCGTCATCATACGGAATATGTCTGTAAATAAAATAAAAATACATAAGTCAGTTTGGGAACTATTACAGATGTAGATAAAACTAGCAAAAAATAATAATGCATGTCTATTCTTGCTGTTTTCTTAACATCAGACTACCGTATCAGCAAATCAAAACATGTGCACTTTAAAAATTCAAGTTACCGCCAAAGAGATCTTAACATATTGTTTTATAAAGAGACAATGTCTATGCTTAGAATAAAATAGTTGAAATATTAGATTTGTACTTTAAGATATTTGAAAAAAAAAAATTGCATATATCATACAGGATGTTTAGGCAAGTTATATTCTGGTCGCATCCGGCCATTCGGGGTGATATCAAGGCGACCTGGAACATAAGTCCTAACAATAACTTTTTTTGTGACAGGATCATAATACGGTCACACTCCATCCAAATCATCTGGAGCTGCGGAAAGGAGGGCGTGCAATCCCATAACTTGTCATACTTGTACTCCTCTATAGCCATGGGGAAGAGTCAAAACGACCTTTGTCTTCGATGTTGAACGAAATCCTTATTAGTAACACCCGTTGAGTTGTTTTGTTTTGCTTTCAGTGGTTCAATAACAGCAATACAGTCTACCCATTCAGAGATAAAATATAACTATCATTAATTCTCCTGCTCTTATCTTAATTACTTGGCTTCGACACAGTATGTACTCTGCTTCCATCGTATATATTGCAAATAGTTATTGGCAATAGTTCTATGACCGGCCGCTTGCTTGACGTCAATCCTCCTTGGGAATGTAATTGTTGATCAAAGATGCATCAGATGGAGTTAGCCTAGGTCGAAATAAAGCTCTTAGTCACTTTTTACCACAACCACGAGCAAAGTAAGGCTTGGTAGTATTCGTAGCCGCTACCACACAACAAATATAAAATATAATTTCATATATGTAAGCGAGTACTACAAATCGTTTCGACATATAATAGCTATTTATATTGGTTAAAATACAAAAAAGGTAACCTTTTATTCATGATAACATATGCTTCATTTTCTTGTTAACAAGACCTTTCCCAAGTTGTTGGAACGATCGTGTTTTACCCATAAACTGTACATTAAGAATGTTTTCTTGTGAAATGCAGCGAAATATAACGCCTCCGCGTGTATTAAACTATTGTGGATTATTCATTATGCAATTTGATTATACAGAATTTCTGAACTAATCTGCAGTATACTGCTATTTTGTAAGATACGTTTTAATATGTATATTTATGTAGTTGCAACTTTGATGAGGGAATCTTTATTACATCTCGCTGGGAACTAGTAATTAATTAAATCTATAGAAGCACATTGCTTCTCCTCATAGCTATAAGTACATTGTCACGTGTATGTGATGATATATTTATGAATATTAATTTGTACTACCGCTTTGTTTGGTTTTCATTCCCGAACGATTATGACGTGAATGGTCGTATATTATATCTGTACTAATAAATGGAGAGCCGGTTTTTTTGTTTGGTTATATTGCGAAAACTATTGGTTATACATACTACGGAAACTATTGAACCGATCGAAATAATGCAGCATATTTCGGAAACTGTTCTGGTATATGATTTATTGGTAATTACTTATTCGGCACCTATATGTTTTTTGACTTAATAATAATGATTTTTATCTATACATATAATAAAAATGTAACGAATCGCTGTCTGTACATGGAAGATATATGAGAAAAAATATTACTGGGACCTTTATCAACACTAATAGAACCCAAAACAATGATTTTTAAAAAAAATGTCTGTTTATCTGTTTGTCTGTTTATCTGTTTGTCTGTGTGTTTGTGCACGCTAATCTCAGAAACGGCTTATCCAATTTAGACGCAGTTTTCACTAATATATTGTAGTAAGTATCACTTAACATTTAGGCTTTATTTTATGTCAATTGGTTTATAAATAAAAAAGTTATGTCAATTTAAAAAATGTTCGGAGAAAAAAATCTTTATCGATTCTTTTCAAATTACGTACAAATATTCTACAGTAATAATAAATAAACACGTATTTCAGCATTTGTTGATTTTCACCCTCTGGGGGTGTAAATTAGACCTGCAAAGCGGGTTGGACGACTCATTAAATCATTAGCGCCAAGCCGATATTATTGAAGCTGGCAACTTGAAATGTTGACAGTGGTTTCTTTATATGACGTAGAGATTTACTAAGAAAGGATTTTACGAAATTATACTCCTAAGGGGATCGAGCTGAGTGGCAAAGTTTGCATGGGGAGATAAAAATCTTTATTGATTCTTTTCAAATTATGAGTCGAATCAAATATTCTAGGGTAATATCCGGCATATGTCAATTTTCACCCTCTGGTTGTGTAAATTAGACCTGTGAAACGGGTTGATCGACTCATTACCGCCAAGCCGAAACTATTAAAGCTAGAAACATTACATTTTGAAGCACGTTTTTATTTATGACATAGAGATTCAATATGAAAGGATTTTATTAATGCCGCCCCTAAGGGGGTATAACAAAGCAGTAAAGTGTATATGGGGAGAAAATTTCCTTATCGATTCTTTTCAAATTACGTACAAATATTCTTTGGTAAAAATAAATAAACACGTGTTTCTCTCCCCTCTCCATCAACCCCGCACCAGTGCCTTTGTGGCAACCAGTGCCGACATGAGAGCTCACACGATACACATAGTGGGCGACAATAGGTTCTTGCCTAATGGTTTAAGATACAGGTTAAGTTTAGCTTCAAAAATATTCACTCTATAACTCAAATAATAAATCATATCTAACGAGGTCGCAACTCTGCTGGTGAAACAAAACAGTCAAATAAATGGTGGCGATAATTATATTTTTATCCCATGGTCATACCGTAAATAGTATATTAATGGCAATATAATTTGTAGAATGAATAGATTTTTGAACCACCTTTTTCTTTAGTGACCGGCTATAGACACACGCGCGCCGTACACGTACATCTACGTTGTGCGGGTGGGCCACCGCAACCGGGTATCATCTCGAGTCGAAGCCCTCATGCAGTGAACCTCAATACAGATACATACGCTTGCGCCGCCCAAAGCACCGACGATAGAGCGTGTCAACCTAGAGTATTTTCTATCAAACCCAACTTATTGCCTAATTCCGTTAGACAACTAACTCGCAGAAGGCGGCAACCGCATCCCAGTTTCTGACGCTGTTGATTATCGTCCTAGCGACAAACCTTCAACACCTTGCATTGCTTTTTCTATTTAACTCTGTCAGAGATGACTTCTGCGTGGACGAAGTCGCGGGCAAAAGCTAGTTGTAACTAAATCGAATAGTTATTCTATTCGATTGTCATTTTTTTTAAATAAATAATTTTATTCTATTGGTGATGTGTATTATAATCTGTCAAGCGAAGCGAGCATACACAACTATTCTTATATATTTAAGTTGTAATTTATTTGAGAATATCACCCAACCAAACGTTCTTTAATCGGAGGAAAACTCAAAATAAGACCCTATACCAACCCGTCTGATGAACGTAGTATAGCAGGTCAATTTCCCTTTCACTATGGAGGAGGCTCGAACCCAGTTGTGGGACGCTTACGAGCAGATATGATGATGATGATGATGATGACAGAATGTTATTGATTTGCCTTAAAAATTTAATAGGAATAGGATATTTTCCCTCATTGATTATAGGAACTGTTCACATTTTCATGAGTGTTACTTTTTTTTTGGCGGGGAACTTAGTAGCTAATGTCTCATCATGATTGGTAAAACCGTTACGTAAACTAATCGGTACAAACAAGTAGCCAGAGAAAAAATAAAACAAGAATCATGATTTAATAAAGGTAGTTATTACGCATAGTTATAAGAGGTTATTGCACAATATGGGCTGTACATATATTAGTGTGTCGTCCTATATTCGCTTTGTGTATAGATAGAAAAAGAATGAGACTTTCTTTGTGTACCACTGATGCTACTTAGTAGTTTAACCAGTTTCGATAATATTTAATTTCAGTAGGTACAGTAACTGCATCGGACTTGCGCTTATATTTTCTCTCAACTATAAATTAAGCTATTACTATGAAAAGTTTTAATTATATTATAATAAAAAGGTCACCTAATTTAAAGTCATTTATTGTTAAAACTTTATTTAATAATATACACACAACAGTTATGAAAAAAAAATTAAATTATGTTATTAACTTTAGCCAAAAAAGGCAGCACCTAACCTATCCGTAGTGATGTTAAGGTCATTACGTTTATTATAAGCTCAGTTCACGGTATAAATATCGTGTTAAAATAACTTGAACCATCAGTCTTTCATTACTTGTGGCAGACTTAGACTGATGTAAGACATTGAATACGACTCTCTAATGAATTATATAAAACTCATCCATACAGATGTTTTGCTTAAAAAAATATACTAAAGAACTAATTCTTGTATTGTTTTTGGAGGTCTTTATAATTATATAGTTAACTTTTTTTTATATAATATATTTTTTTTATATAATATAATAATATTTTTTTTTTTTTTCAAAGACACCAGTTACTGCAGGGTGTACCAAGGAAATAATCCTTGTGTTGCGGGGAACTTTACAAATATGCAATTAACACAGACAAATTACACCCAGACTCAGAAGAATACTTTGTGGATCGCACAAAGTATTGTCCTGCGTGGGAATCAAACCCATGGTACTGGCACGGAAGGTCAGTATCTTAACCACTACGCCATCTGTGCAGTCATCAGTCAGAACTGAGATAAATTACACCCAAACACAAGATAACAATTTGTAAATCGCACTAAATATTTAAATGTGAAAGAATCGATCCTGCGTCTATACTATGTTAAATACTCCATTTGTACAGTAAATTTACACACAGATTTTTGAAAAGATGCAATCAGTTAATTTGGGTTTTATAGAGCGTTGACTTTGCCAAACACCTTAAGATAGTACGTAGTACATTATATCTCAATGGCCAAACACAATGTGGCGTTTGTCAGTCGTTGTACCCATGCAAGAGAGTGTAATTGCTTCCAGTCAAAAAATGTATTTAATTATTTAACCTCCAACAATTTAGAAAAAAAAGCTTATGGAATAGGATTATTTTATTTATTAACAAAAACAGCTAAGTTTTAATAGCTCCTAATATATATGTATATAAGACTGTTAGTGCTTCGTGCGAAGTTACATAGGTAGTGTGCGACAAGGATAATGCTCTACGAAGCCAAATTAATTTACAGTCTTTTTCCAAGGGCCGATGTGCAATATTTATGGTCGGGTACTGTGGAGTATTCGTTAGTAATATCAAAACAATATTATTTAAATTACTGAAATTTAGCATTTTAGAATTTAAATTTTAATTTATTTTATTTATTTTACTAATTTTAGCTAATTTCCGATTACGAAATGAAAAATTTTCGCGGGTTCGAATCCCGCTTGCGACATCATTTTTCATTTCGTAATCGGATTTTATAAATAATTAAGCATATTAAATGCTAAATTTCAGTAATTTAAATAACAAGGTTGTGTCATCGTTTAATACAATTCTAACTGTAAAGTTTCAAGTATTAAGCCTATAACAATGTGTAAACATTGTCGGGTAGATAGCACACCGTCACCTTAAGACGTAAATACAATACGAAATGAAATTTGCATGTCCTACAATTAGTCGCGGTAGTGTAGTGGCAGCACGATTGGGCCGGAATCCCAATAGGCGCGGGTTCGAATCCCGCTTGCGACATCATTTTTCATTTCGTAATCGGATTTTACAATATTATTTATTGATTATAAATGTCAGTATTTATATACCATATGTATTAGTTAGAGTTATGTCTACTTGTTTGTTTCGGATAATCCTTGACAGTACATTTGACATTGGCATTTAAATTTTTAGCAGCTGACGAAGCTGCCAAAAAAAAAATGAGCGCAAAATGAATATCACACTTGGGGCTCGAACCTACGCCTATTGGGAATTCGTTCCAATCGTGCTACTAATACACCAGTGTGAGCTATAGTATGACATTAAATTTTCGGCTCTTATTACATTATTGTCTTTAAGGGAGACGTGTGAAAGACTTTGAAGGAAACATTGTCAAGTAGATGACTCCACAGTGTTTACACATTATATACATTTTAATACTCTAACTTTGCAGTTAGAAATTGAATGTCATACGACAGCTCACGCTGATGTCAGTGGTAGCACGATCGGAACGGATTTTCAATAGGTGTGGGTTCGAGTCCCATGTGCGTCATTAATTTTTGCTCATAATTAAGTTTTTATAAATAGTAGAAGCTATTTTCATTACAAAAAAAAAAAAAAATTATATCCCTTGAAGTTATGAAAAAATCCTACTCAAAATAATTATTCATATTACATTTTGGCCGACAATCGACAATAACGTTTCGTTCGAATGTATTGCTAAAATGGAATATAAAATGCTTCATAAATAAATTATATCGCTGCCATAGGCAATAAGCTAGTTTATAACAAATTTATATTTTTTTTATCATCTAAACGCTAGTGAAGCACACTATGTAGAGAATAATAATATTAATAATTTTGGATGTTTTCTGCTGATTTTTTGATGAATTTCGTTTTGATTTAAGAACGTATTATGATGTGTTATTACGCCACAGCTTATTGAAGTCTAATTGCGAGTTAGAATATCATAGCGAAACATGATCCCGTACCAACACTTGTAGATATTTTAAATACTTTCTAATTATTGGAGGTTTAATCCAACAGTGCATCACTATAATATATGGGTTTTAAAAAAGAATTGGCTTACGGTTACCACAAGTTTTTATAGAATTGTATAATAAAATAATTTCTATAGAAATTTATAACAACTGTGTTTAGAATTTTTATCAATTATTTTTTTCAAATTACTAAAATTTAGCATTTAATATGCTTGATTATTTATAAAAACCCGACTACGAGCGAAAAATGATTGTCACAAGTGTGATTCGAACTCACACCTATTCGAAATCCGTTTCAATCGTGCTGCCACTTACACCGCCGTGAACTACCATAGGACATTAAATTTTCGCATCATATGATATTTTCGTCTTTAAGGAGACGTGTGCCATCTACCCGACATTGTTTACACATTGTACAGACTTAATACTCAAACTTTGCAGTTAAAATAGTATTAAACGACGACATAACTCTATTGTGACATTCAAATTACTGAAATTTAGTATCGAGGCTGACCGCGTGAAGGCGACGCCCCGGAAACAAGAGGAGGCCTCGACACGGGCAGGCCTACGTCACTCCATGTACTTACGCGCTATAATTACCTACCGCCTGGCCAAGCAGTTGCGGGCCGTCTGCGGACCAAATTCAGTGCGGTTTTCACAAGCGAAGCGCACGCATACGATTCAACTTTATTCGTTCCATTCATTTATACGCGTACGTACGATGCCGTCTGGTGCCTTATGTTCAGTAGATGGGTGCAAATCAAGTAAAAGAAGGGATAAACACCTAACATTTTTCCATTTACCTGTCAATGAAGAAAGTTGAGTGATAAACTATTACTATTTTTGTCGTTTCTTTATTATTTTTAAAAGGCAGGTATAATAAGCATTAGCTTGCCTTTCAGATACAGATTGACATATTTTTATTACATAGAAACGTAATACTTAGCTTAAACACTATTTTAGCAACATTTAAAAAGCTTTTTTTACTAGTATAAAATTGTGATATTATTTGACGGACAGTCGCGCAAATACCTGCCTACGAAACTTTCAAAGTTTCAACACAAGTCGCGCGCAGTGACCTGTCTTAACTTGTGCTGTTAGTGTAAACAAACAAACACGGGTGATTCGGCTTTATGCGATTTGATCGATCGATCTACATAAAAACAAGTAATAGTTTCCACCAGCAACTTTGCACGCGTGGTATGTTAATATAAGTATCCTCTGTCCTTTTCTGTACTATTGAAACATCTAATAATGATAATAACTTGTAGTAAATTTCGTTATAATGGGTCGAGTTAACTAATAACACGCGAATAACAAACAAACTCACATTTCAATTTATAATATTAGTAAGGATAAACATATTATTTTATATTTTATCAAGTTGCCAAGCATTTCTGTGTATCAAAATCAATCAACAATAATTTCATTGTTTTGTCAATGGTGTTGACAACTGTGACGTCGTAACGATCGCCGACGGCAATCTTGAAGTGAACGCGTAGTAACAGTAAATTGATAAATGTCAATAATCAATTTTTTTTAAAAAATATATAAAAATAAAACACATGTAACTTATAAATATTCTTTTTATTTTACCTACACACTGACCTCTATAATTATGTTTTAGATGTATTGCACAGTCGGCACCTATTTATAAAAAAAAATATATTATAAACGATACAATTTTAAACTACCACCTATAGTCAGAACATATTCACAGTTCTCAATAAAATAGACACAAATAATTATTTATGTTAATTTTATCGAAGAGGCAGCCCTTCGATTGCTGTGGGATCGCGCGGTACGAAGCAATCACAACTGTACGCTTGAGCATTTAGGCACATTTTAGCATGCAGCGGTTGCTGACGCGAGTCAGCCAGCCAGCTGTAGGCTATTATAGCAGTAGGTATTGGTAATTTTGTACTGAGTGAAGTATCTGTTATTTATTAAGTAATCTGTGACACGGGTTGGTACTCGAAAGGGTAGTCCGCCGCTGGTCACCGCCGTTGAGGATTTGGTATCATTGGCCCACGCAATGACCATGGGAGGGAATAAGTAGTAGAGAGTAGTAGGGAATAAGAAGAGGTAGTAAGTATAATATAACTAGCGAACACCGTTTTTTTGCGTGTGACTTAGTTTTTAGCCGCACATGGCTATGACTATTTTACTCGGCAATCGCTGAGGGCTCTCAGCCCGAGACGAATATCACTTACATCATTGTCATTAAGATGACTTATAGTACCTTCTCGAATTGTTGACGATACGTCAGCTCGAGTCCCGGTTTGTATCGCCTTTTTTATCAGATATTATATTAGGCTAGTTTATATTTATGGTTATTAATACCTAGCTATAAATCGTATAGCTGTTCATGATGAAATAGTGTATGTACAAAATATTAAAAATCAAATACAAACGCGATGGAATTCGTGAAAATAATTTTATTTCAAATGTGTATACCCGCGTAAACATTAGAAATCTTTATTTTTATAATTTATAGTTATTGAGTCTTAAGTCTTTAAACAAAGTTTATGTTTCCTTTCAATCCATGCACTGCGGTGTATAACATATTCTTTATATCTGAAGGTAAATGTTTCAAGATTTTAAGTTACATTTGAAGATTTCGTTTTTATGCTATGATGTAAAATGGTTATGTCTTTTACAATGTTCGCATATATCTATGAAAGGTAACGCTTCTCATACTCTTTCTTTTTCTTTCATACGTTGTTTTCTTAAGCCGTACAGTCACAAAGATAGGACTTTCCATTTATTAATAACTATCACAGTTCAAACAAAAATTCTATTGGACATAGGTTTTTTTAAAGGAAATATTACTATTATACTAATTACTTGGAGTCAACACAATATATATTCTTGCTTCTACATATTGCAAAAGCTTTTTTTTGGCAGCGGATATTGCAAAGCCTTAAGTCATAGTTTTATGATTGCCGCCTATCTGATATTAACCCCCCTTGAGAATGTTATTGTTGACCAAATAGCATCATAAGATGTTTAATAATGTAAAACTCTTAACCGTTTTTCTTAACTCCCACTAGCAATGTAAGAGTTGGTAGTATTCCTAGCCGTCACCGCATAGCATTATGTTCATATTTTTTTTTTATAGATATCACTTCACTTCACCATATGAGTTATGATCATCATCATGTGGTGATCTATGATGAACTTCACCCATCCCCGCGTATTTTAGTGGTGCAATTCAGATATATCTCTAATATGTAAATCTATTTTGTACAAACGCGGCGTTTGATGGCTGCGTCTTAATCAAAGTTAAAATGCTAATGTAATGTAACTTATCAAATTATAGCGTAAAAATTACTGCTAAGATACGCTACATATACTGTTATTGTTTACGCAATTGCATCAAATTAAGAATTTATATCTTCTAAGAATTTGTTTGAGGCAATAATGTGTGTTGGCAATACAATAGAAATAGTTAATGGCAGTCTCAATATTGACAGACGGGTTCGATTGCAATATTGTTTGGAGTGACAGAAAATATTTGTAAGTACACATTTTATATATATTTTATTGCCAATCGTGATAAATTAGAGACCGTTCATTTGATGGTAAGTGACAATCTCGTTATAGGAATATCGGCTTCGGGTTTTGAATTACACTGAAACTAGTATATTATTTCATAGTTTTAAATTACATTTAACCTTGTATATAAATTCAATACTTATTTTTTTTAAATCCAAGCAATTCTCAAAATAAAGAAACAATCTCTTCGGCTTTATAAATAATAATATCAATGAAAAGTAATGTACGAAACCTAAGTATCATTTCTCTTTCGTTTGATTTTGATACATTGAAATCAGTAGAAAGTTCTCTATTTTCTTTTGCCGCGTTTTAGCAAAAAATATTATTATATTTTATATTTTTATTAGATGACTTTATAATTTATAAATGTACTAGTTGCACGCCTTCATTTTGAAAGGTCACTAATTATAAAAAAAAAAAACTTAAAAAGTAATTATAAAAAATAAGTTTTTTAACGGGATGATGTTTTCTCTATGTTAAATAATTTTACGTTTATTCTACTTAAATTATATGACATTTCATTAGAAAATTAGCTGTTATGGTTTAATAATTATTTTGTCTAGTTTTAGGGAGTTAAATATATCTCGTTAATTAGATACAAATTCTGAAGTCTCTCGTAGTAGGAGCCAAACTTATTGTTATATTTCACACATGGTTCTAGATTTTTCAATATCGAGTCTACGATTGACGCCGATTAAAGGGAAAAAATCTATAATATTGACTTCTGAATTTAATTGCAACAGTATATGGACGAAAATTAAGTGTTCTTTTTACGATGGGGCTGATTAAAATGAATATTTTTTTTAATAGTAAGCATTTTAATATTAAAATAGTCACATTTTACATAAACATAAGTTTATTCATACATCATGCCTATTTACACTGTCAAACTAAAAGTATTTACTTAATAAATAAAAAGTGCAAGATTCATCGTGGTATCACAGTCCATTTCGTGAGTTCAAGCAGTCATTATCGTTTTCAGATCGCGTGAGTATTTAGCTTTGAAATCGCAAGCAAAACTGTCAATATAAAGTTTACTAATGTATAGTACATTACTTACTACTACGTACTTAATATACCATGTAGTTTTCATAAAAAATGCAATAGTAAATATAAGAAAGAAACTGCGTAAATCAATGATTATTAAATTATTTCAACGTTCATTAAAATAACGAAACCTATAAATATAAACGAAAGTGTTATGAAATCTCAGTTCGATTTACGAAATTCAATTTGTTTAACGTACATATGCATTTTTCTTTTTTTTTCTGTTTGTTGATGTCTGACTCTATACTAACGTTATAATGTATCCAAAAATGTAGAGTATGTATAAAATTACTTTTCAGTTTGTCTGCAATTTCAATTATTTAGAAAGGTGTGGGTAATAATTGAGATCAGTAATGATAGCCACCGGCTCCGCCATTTGCAGCACTATTGCCACCGGCACCTCCACCTCCGTTGTAGGAACCCTCACCACTGAAACAAAAAAAAAATTGTTTTGTTGACTGCAATTTAATAAAATACAAACAAATACAAAACTATGTAATGTTGGTTCAATTCTATTTTATTTATATGCCCACTACTTTGCGTTTATAAGCCCACTAAACCAGATCTGACTGTATTGCTCATTTTTAGTGCTAATACAAATAAATGGGATACTAAATTTATTTTTAATTATCAAAGGAATCAGACAGTTGCTTATTTAAATTTTTTAAAACATATGAAAAATTCGCGATACTTCGCATGCTTAGCTATTTAAAAAACCATTTCCATTCATTCATCCATCAGTCTATCGACGTCCGCTATTGGTCATAAGGCTTCTCAGTTAGGGATAATATCATAATTTCCCCACTTAGCAGCGTCAGTAGGCGAACTGGCGATAATATTGAATGCTGTACGTTTGCATGTAGAATACTGTCGCCTATTCATTTATTTACCTAGTATCTTTTAGCTTTCCTTACGACTTGAACAGTAAATTAATAAATAGTGATACATCGTATTTCTAACCCATCTCTACAATACGATAACTAATTTATGGAATTAAAAAAGAGCTAAGCATCCTGTGAATATATTTTAGACACTTATACCTTGAAAATATTTTTCTAAAGTTATTAATAGAACAGTGTATATGAACTGTAAGGCATATAGATGCACAATATACAGTCTTACGTAATATGATCTGGATCATTTTAATCTTAGTTCATTCTGTAAAGTGTTTGCAATTGAAATGAATAGAGCCGCTCGTTTAGTTCAATTATAAAACAAGTATATTTTCTAGAAGGAACTCTAAATGTTAATAGTTGAATGACATTTTTATTTATACATTTTAAACAATATATTAATACAATATTTATAGTATTGTTTATAATGCTAGTTAATATTTACAAGCCATTTAAAAGATTCTTTTTCTATAATAACTGCAGGGGTAGATTGAATAAAAATTCAAAATATTGACTACAACATGTGATGTGCGGAGTAATCGGACCGAATATTAGTCCGCCTTCTAAAGCCGTGTCAGGGCAATGTCCCATCGCCTTATTACTGGGACGAGGGTTAAATTATCAGGGGGAACGTTACATTGATAGTAGTTCCATATCATTGATATTCTAAAATAAACTAATTTAGATACATTTAAGGATCGATCGTTGATCTTCTGCGAGAGTGTGGTACTACTCCGGAAGGACCGACCCGCGGCTGTAGATAGAGAGCTGTCAACAGTATGGTCCTATTATCTATTTATACTGTAATGGTTGGGTAAATTCAATGTTGGTTTCCTATCAAACATCTAGTAAGTCATGCAATCAGGTGGATCACATCATATTCTAATACGCACCATGGCTGAAAACTCAACTCAAAGCTAATGGCGTTTAAAATCTTATGTACTAGCACTTGCCATCCTATGTACTCTTTCTGGTTTTGATAGAAAATTTTAATTTGTAGGTGTTAAATGGTATATTGATTATATTACTTATTAAATTATATTAAAAATCAATGTTATTCAGGCAATATTGAGAAATAAATACTTGTATAGGCGTATATTGTACAAAAAATACAAAACGACCGTTATGGATCGCATAAAGAATTGTACTGCACAGAAATCGAACCGATGTCAATTGGAAAAAGAGAATCCCTTAGACCAGGGGTCGGCAACCTACGGCTCGCGAGCCACTTTCGGCTCTTTGGATGTGAATTTGCGGCTCTTTAGCTCTTACGAAAAAAAATATTTTATAAAGAAAACATTTAAAAATGGTTCTGAATTGATTAACGAAGATTAGGCATAAATTATTGTTGGCAAAAAAAATGTGACTCTTTAAAAACTTTAAACTTTTATAAATTCAAATTTTTGTCTCTTCCTACTCAAAAGGTTGCCGACCCCTGCCTTAGACGATTATATCATCTCTGCAGTTGACATGGCCATTTTATGCTTTATATTTATAATATTATAAGTACGAATATAATAATTATACTTACGAAGATGGGTTCTGTCTATTGAATTCAATGGAGCGGAGAATCTCTTCAGGAATAGGCGGAGGGGTGGGTAGATGAGGTCCAACTGGATGGAAACCATTCTCATCAGCAGTGTAGGTAAGTTGGATTTGCTGGCCATCGGGAGTACGGAATGAAAAACCTCCCTCAGCTGTCACTGCAGGACCTTCGGGGCCTTGAGCTCTTGGTGCTCCGCTTTCATGAGCCGATATACCATTGCCAGTTTCGTAACTGAAAAAAGAAACACTTAAATTATTATATGATTATAAGAAAAGGACTACCAGTACTGGACCACAAGTAGCAAGGTGAAAAGAGGTTGGTCGATTTCAATATGAGTGGGAAGTCTCAACTTTCAACGCGATGTTCATCATGAGTTGTGCATACTATCTTTCTATTATTGGAATAACTCTCACTAGAATTAAAGCAAAAAATTGAAAATATAGTTTTTCATAAGAACAAGTATGACCAGTATAAGAGAGTCTTGAAAAAGTGGTGATTAATTAAGAATAATGTCACTCTTTTCTTTCCAGTGGGTACCGTAGGAATTGATATGATCATTACAAGAGAAAGAGAACTTTGAATAAAATCCTATACCAACCAGTATTGTCAGTCTACTAGTGAAATTTGTAGTATACTAATTTCCCACCTCTGGCGTGCTGTGTATTAGTGACTACGAATATTACCAACATATTCCTCGAGGAGGCCGTAAAAGATGATTGATGATCGTCTTTTACTATTTGTTCAACAACTATATTTCCAAAGAGGGCTGAGTTCAGGTAAGCGGTCGTTCATAAAACTAGACCATAACTTTTGCAATATTTTCGATGGAAACGGAGTACATATGCGTCGACCCCAATATATGGACTCAGCAGATTTTAAACTGTAAAATAGTCATACTTGCTTATATCAATTATTTAATATGCTCAATTACTTTATAAGACTTTTTGCTACCTTATTAAACATTTCAATTATATTGGTGGCATATTCACAGAATAAGAAGGCTGAACCAGTTGGTATAACAATACTTAGTTTATCGTTTCCCCATGTGGTGACAGATTAAAAATACAATGTAAACTTCTTACTGTAACAGTAATTTAATGGGTTAAAAGAGCACCAGGTGATTGGGCAATAGTACTCTCCCGAGGAACACTTAATAAACTTATAATTTACGATCATTAACTCGCCTGAATACGCGGTGATATTAGCTTCATTCCTGACTTGGAAAGCCTTGTGGTTAAGTTTTTTTATTATTTAGGGTGGTAAACTAGCAAGCAGTACACCTGATGGTAACTGTTACAGCCGTCCTATGAACTATGAGCCTTCACAGTACCAGGGGTGCAGCTAAGCTATCTGCCTATCATTGAAAATCCACCCAGAAAGTTGAGCTGTCGGCTATCTTGCTCACTGAAGAAAGCAAATTTGGCACACAACATACAACGAGTTACATTGCCACTGCCCAGACGTCGATTGTCTGCAACAGTTTGGTATTATCCCAAACGGCTCGCGGCTGTAGACATAAAATTGTAAACAGTGTGGCCCTACCACTTAAAAATATTAAGTTTCAATAATGTAAACCTTAATAAATAATGGCACAATTTTCTACTTTTTCCATACATCGACATCCACTGCTATAGTAGGACTTTCACTAGCGAACTAATTCTTTTATTGCCATGCTTATGGACGGGTCATCCAATACAGTCGGTGTTACGAGTTTGTTATTGGCGCGTCTTTCTCGCGACTCCTTCAGCCGATTTTGATACGCCGGAGTACGGAAACTTCTCTCACACTCAGTTTTTTATATCTAGCGGCTTTTTAGCTTTCACTATTTATTTTAAGGTTGTTATGTTATGTTTTAAAAATAAAAGTAGGTACTTAAAATATGAAAATACATACTTAAATTGATAAGTTCCGTCACCATTGTTGACGCTCTCAAATTTGGTGATTGGTATTTGGCTACCGCTACTACCGCCATTGCTGCCGCCAAATGAACCACCAGCACTGCTGCCTGAATAACCACCAAGTCCTCCGTTGCCAGCTCCACCTCCAGCACCACCGGCACCGAATCCACCGCCGAGTCCTCCGTTGCCACCTTGACCAGAACCACCGCCGAAACCGCCACCAGCACCGCCCCCTGAACCACCGCCATTACCACCAGTACGTGGCGGAAGGTATTGTGGTTCTAAACGACCACACGAACCAACCGCAATCAGCGCCATTGATGCTATTAACTGTAATTAAAAAAAACGGAAAATAAATTTTAAGGCATATCTTATCCATATGGTGAGAGAATTATTTCAATGTGTACCCAACCTATGCCGTTCCTATTGAGGGACATAAGTCATCATGATCATCATTCAGTGTTTCGCCATTCTCTGGATGTAGACCACCCCATAAGCGTGATTATTCTTTGGAGAGTTATTTCCATCATTAGCAGGCTTGGCCAGCGAGTTGGCGATCATAGTAAGGTGTTATACATTTACTAGGAATGCGCCATGTACGACCAGTAAGGGATGGCAACGATTATATTCTTCTTATTCCGCCGTGAAGAATGAGACAATTAAATGATAACAATAAAGAGAGAAAGAAATCAAAAGGAACATTTTCAACAAATCCTACGAGTTACATTTGAATAATAGATCAAATATCCTGCCATTCTAAAGAAGGTTTATGTCCCCCTGTGAGACGTATACTGCTTGAATGTTTAGAATTAACAAAAACAAGCTAATAAAATAAATAGACAATAAGGGCCGGCAATAGATTACCATGTAGATCTTAGGACATTATGCCCAATATCATACGTGTTAACTTTTAAAATTACGATAACGGTGCAGGAAAACACCATTAAGAAATCTTCGGGACATTTTTTTAGATGGCGTATCAGTACACACAAAATATTCTTATGTGTATTGAGAGTTTGAGACTTATCTATTGTGAATAGGAGTATAGAGAGTTAAAAAACTGCATGAAATTCAAATTTTTAAACTAGCACTGGTTTTCATTAACGATAGCTAAGTTTTAGGTAAAATCATCATCATCATGTGATGATAGCTCATATTCCACTATTGGTTCGAGTCTTCTCCTCAATAAAAAAGAAATATTAACCCACGTTGATTAGACGAGGCATAGTGTTTTATTTCTAGCTTTTCTTCTCTCTTAAGATATGGGATTTTAGTTAACACCTCAAAATAATCTATATAAAGCAACATCAATAATTAATTAATGCTATCTGTATCATCATTCTCCTACTCTTATTCCAATTACTTGGGATCGATACTCGTCTTTCATAGTACATATTGTAGAAGTTATTGGCAATAGTTTTATGACCAGCCGCCTGCCAGACGTCAACCCTACTTGGGAATGTAATAGATGACCAAACGGCATCAGATGGAGTGGGCCCAGGTCATTATAAGGCTCTTAGTCGTCTTTTACGACATCCATGAGCAAAGTAGGGCTTGTAGTATTCGTAGCCGCTACTACACTGCTTGAATTATCTTAGGGCAAAACAATAAAGTAATTCTCTATCACTTCTTTTGACGAGCCATCACTCCAAAAAAAGGAATTCTTATGAATGAAACTTATAAACCCTATGATCTGTCTGTAGGCAGTATATAATAGGCGCCCTCTTTTAGATAGAAGAAATAAAAAGTTATTTATATATAATAAAAAGTTATTTATAAATTAAATGAACTTTAAATTTTGAATCCAATTGGCTAAATTGGTCTAATAATACGAAGCCGGTAACACATTAGGATAAATCTATAAAAGTGCAATTTGAAGTTAAATATATTTTTTTTAAATAAAGACAGAATGCTGGATGCACTAAAAAACTAATGTTTGTTTTGTAGAGAACTTTACAAAGATGTGTCTTTGTAAAGTTCTCTACAATACAAACATTAGTTTCTCTGTGCCCACCAACTGTGAGTTACACTTAGAATCAGCACAAGTTTTGGATCGCACAAATAATTGTCCTGCGTTGAAATCATTTGTGTAACAATTGGCACAGTTGGCATTTTACCCATTACACCATCAGTGCATTTAGAAGGTTTTTTTTAAATAATTAAGTTACTATTTTACACTTTGAAATATTTTCTTCCGTGTTTAGGCAATTATCAAATAATTGAGTAATATAATAGATTGTAGTCAACTCACCAAAATAGTGGTCATGTTTATAATTGTTTTGTACAAACAGGCGCTCTTTGCTATTCAGCTCCTTTCCGAATACTGTTTCCGAAGATGTGCCTCGTTTTATATTGCTCCGGTTTGCCCTTTCTCGGTTGCTTCACCTTGTGCGTGCTGTACCGATATCGTCAAGTGAACCCGCGCCATTGCTCCACGACTCATGTTTTCCATTTAGTTAACCTGGAATTCCCTTTGTAGATTAGTTTATGGAAGCCTTTCAAGTTATTATATTCGATATATAACCAGTCATTCATTCGAAGACACAATAAGATGAATGCATATCTATATAACTATATCAAATTTTGTAAGTATATTTGAACTGATTTAAATTCTGTATTTTCTATGGTAATGATACTCTTAAGTTATTGTCTATAATTTCAGAGGTGTGAGACTATCACGAATGTTATGTGTGAATTAGTTTGGACCAACGTTTTCCTTGCATTGATTACTTAGATATTTATTACTTTAAAATCGATTCTTATTTTTATCCTAGATGCTACTAGGGTTTAATTTAGACTTCTAGCAATCATCGTCATCATCACAGCCCATAAATGTCCCACTGTTGGGCTCGGGCCTCCTCGATAATGGGAGGGCAATTAACCTACTATACCGCGCTGGGCAGACGTGTTGGTATAGGGTTTTGTTTCGAGTTTTCCTTCTCTCGCATAGAAGTTACATGCGTTTTATATCCCTTAGTCGTCACATACGATCACCCACGGTCAAGATATGGGGTGGTGAATAGTATTCTTACTCCGTCACCACACGGAAAATATATCGGTGAAATTTCCTTCAATCCCATAGAGTAGTGTTTTCGTGATGCGTCAAACAAACATAGGGACAGCCAAAATTTCTAAAAAATATTGGTTTAGCTTTTCTTGTTCTCATAAAGACACCATAATATAAATTTTTCGTCAAAGTCTATAATGACATATAACTGTTCCAAGTTTATTCTACTTAATCATTTGAAACAAATTATTGTCATCGTAGTCAGTTTAAATAATCTTTGAAACATGGCACTGGTCTGCCGCTAACATAATGATTTTACTACATTATTAGCATAATAAGTCTCGATGAATTCGTATAAATCCATGCAAACACCTCATAAATGTGTTAGCTACTAATATAGGTATATAAAGTAATTCATATGACTAAGTAAGTCATCTTGTGAAATACAACGTCGCAGTTATGAAAACCTATAACTTCTTGATTAATTTATGTTAGCAATTTCAATAAAGTTTGGCCTCACAACTCATTTATGTTTGCTGTGGTAATTAGACATAGAATGTGCAGTCTTAATACTTGATTATTTTTTCTTATAAGCCAAATAAAAGCTTATAAGCTTATAAGGAAAATAATTTAAACAAAAGCTCTTGTAAGATAAGGAAAGCTTTTATCAGAACCTGTTAACTGGTTTAACTATTGCAGCTGTCTTTTCTAATTGTGAAACTTTGAACTCTGCGCTTCACTCACAAGAAATATTAAGAAAAATCTATTTTTAATCTATTTTAATAGAATAATCATCTGTTACTTTATGGTAGTATATATTGTCTCAAAATTACATTCAAATAAAGTTTTTGTAATTTGTATTAATAACTTTTAACTATCAGTAATCGTCATTCTTCTGCTCTTATCCCAATTACTTGGGGTCGACTCAATGTGTACTGGTACGAGTACACAATGAAAGAGTTATTGATAATAATTTTATGACCGGCCGCCTGCCTAACTTCTTTGAGAATATAATTTTTGACCAAACAACATCAGGAGGAGTTGGTCCAGTTCAATATACAGCTATTAGTCATCTTTTACGACATCCACGAGTAAAGTAGGGGTTGGTAGTATTCGTAGCCGCTACCATACAGCATTTTAGCTATAAGTAGTATCCTGGTGTAATCATCTCAGCTCATATATGTCCCACTGCTGGGCTCGAACCTCCTCCGTAATGGAAGGAAAATTGACCTACTACACCACACTGGTTAGACGTGTTGGTATTGGATTTTATTTCGAGTTTTCCTTCTCTGGCATAGATGTTATATGAGTTTTATATCCCTTAGTCATCTCTTACGATCACCCACGGGCAAGACAGGGGGTGGCGAATTGTATTCTTACTCCGTCACCACACGTATAAAGTGAAGTTGGTGTAAACTGAAACTTATATATTATATTTTTAATCTGATTCCCTTCGATCTACATTTATTGTATAGAATGTCTACTAATAGTAGAATTTAATGACATTTGCTATTTCTTATTATTAGTTTTATAATACGAGTACAACCATATTAATCTTACTAATTTCATAGAATAGCTGTTTTATTACCGCAATCTAACTAGTTCAAAACAAAAATTTAATGATATTAGGTATATTTATTACAATTTTAATTTATAATTTATACTAATAAATACTGCAAAAGATACTAAGGCTATGTTACTGCATTATTTGGATAATAACTTTCAAAATTTCCAATTAAACTGCTGTCATTTCATCATCATCATCTCAGGCCATATATGTCCCACTGTTGGGCTCAGGCTTCCTCCATAATGGGAGAGAAACTGACCTGGCTGGTCAGACGTGTTGGCATATGGTTTTATCCTTTTTTCCTTCTCATGCACAGTTGTCATATGCATATTATATGTCTTAATCGTCTTTTACGATGCCCACGGGTAAGAGAGGGAGTGTTAAACTGTATTCTTACTCCGTCATCACATGGATGAACATACTGCTATCATTTCATTTTAATGAATTTGTGATCATTTTTAAGTTCTTTTATTAAATAAGTTAATAGTCTTTTAAAAAACAAATAATACATTATTTATTGTCTATATTATATTCATCCCATATTAAAAATACAATGTGTCAGACCTCTAACTTTCTCGTTAATGTCGTAGAAACTAACTAACGAATCACTAGGATATACTCCTGGTGATTTGTTTTCGGCAGCCGAATTCCTCGGAGAAATTTACAATACCAACTATGATACCCTTTTTTTTTCTTTTTTTTGCGGTGGGCTATGGACGTGGCTGCGCCCCGCCAAATCGGTCCGGGCCGACGGAAGAGGCGGCGCGCAAACCCATAGATCCACCCTGCAAACACCTCTCTTCGCCGTGCGAGCGGGCCATTGGTACCCGATCTTTGTCTTCGGTGGCCAACCATGATAGCCTACCCGCCTGCTAAGAGTGACGGTTGTGGTGTAATTCCTGATTGCACTGAGACCTATATCATAGGCTGATTTACTTAATATCCCAATTTCTAAATATACATTGTATTTATAAAGTGATAGGATATGAATTTATATATCATAAATATTAAAAGAATCCATACGTAGGTGGAAATGCATAATTCTCCATATTAACAGTCTAATAGATATGGATGAAGAGTAGTAAAATCGCATTATTTGCAATTTTATTTATGATGAAAACCACTGCGTAGAACAGAAATTGTGTTTTGTGTGGTAACGAAAACGAATACTACCAAACCTTAAATTGCTTGCGGGTATCGTAAAAGATCACTAAGAGCTTTACAACGACCTAGGGTAATTCCATCAGATACGAGCTGGTCGACTAAAGCTAATAATTTTTGTAATATGTAAGACGGAAGTGGAGTACATATTGCGTCAACCCCGAGTAATTCTTTTCTTTTTTAAATAGACATCACCCTACATTAAGAAACTTCTTGTATTGCGGGGGACTTTACAAACATATACATAATTAACGTAGAAAAATTACACCAAGACTCAGATCAACACTATGTGGATAGCATAAAGTATTGTCCTACATAGGAATCGAACCCACGCCACTGGCACGGAAGGTCGTTAACTTAACTACTGCGCCATCTTTGCAGTCAAATTGGAACTAGAGCAGGATGATAACATAGTACAAAAAAAAGTATAATTATATAATTATCAAACTTGCGTTATTATTATATCTAGATGGAACTTTCAATTCTAAACAAGTGGGTGGATTATTGGTTTTGTGCAAATGTCACATAGCATTGAAGTTCGAGTCCGTGACCGAGCGCCGCTCCTCGTGTCAACGACAATTACTTGAAAATGATCTTGTTCCGATCCTCATTCGACGGTAGCGGTATTTACGAAATAATCGCTTTTTAATATAGAATGGCAGACGATACATGCTCAAGGATAATTTTTATTAGCTTTAGGTAGCTATATGGTACCAATAATTGTTCAAACAGCCCTTGTATAATTTTTAGAATGTGTTATACATTCTAAAAATTGACGTCAGATATTTAACCTGTACTTGTATCGTTTAAATTTATAAAATGTTCGAATAGAAAACTTTTCTCTATTTAAATACAAAATTACCTTTGTGTTAGGGTTTTATAATAAAGAGTTTTTAAATGAAGTATACAACAGTACATGAGGTAGAAGAGATCATACGAAAAAGGAGCACTCAAAGTTAATCCTTACACCTGGCCGTAAAAAAAGTTCAAGTCTATGGAGATGTGTGACCATGAATTAAGAAGAGTTCGAGTGATGATACCCCCGCCCCCCCTTTTCACCTCTCTCTCTTTAAAAGCGGTTCTTTAGTGCGGCAAGTTTTCTTAAATCGTAAAGTTTTTAAGGTTTATACGTTTTTATTTAACAGAAAAATATATAATATATAATAATATTTTATATTATATTTATATACATTTTTTTATATATATATTTATTATATTATAATAATTAAATAATTACATTACAAGAACTGTAATATATACAGTTCTTGTAAGACAATATAGATACAACAAATATATTCATAAATCTTTATAATTATCTAATTAACCCAAACGTTTTGGTTTGAAAATCAGCTATTGTAAATTGCGTGACATATTTTAAAATAAGACCAGGTTGAGTCATCGATGCTACGAGTTCACATAAGCAGTATAATGATGATATTGGTATTAAGTAAGTATGTGTGTGTATGTTAAGTAAGTATATTAAGTAAGCAAGTGGATGAATTTGTATATCTTGGATGTGGATTTAGCCGAGATGGAAGGTACACCACTGATATAGAGCGAAGAGTGAATGCGGGAAATAGAGTGAACGGAGCGTTGGGGCAACTTCTCGGCAGCCACCACCTCAGCCAGAAGGCACGTGTAGCAATACATAACGCAGTGCTTGTCCCAACATTACTGTATGGAAGCGAGAGTTGGGTATGCAGAAAAGAGTATGATAGTAAAATTAATGCGGTCGAAATGCGATCTCTGCGGAAAATCTGTGGAGTTAGGCTGACCGACCGCATTCGTAACGACGACGTAAGAGAGCGAGTAGGTATGAAAGAGAGTATTGGTGTAAAGATGCAAAAGGGAATGCTCCGATGGTTCGGACATATGGAAAGAATGCCGAACGAACGCCTGGTTAAGAAGATATACAATGCGAAAGTGGAAGGATGTAGGTACCGAGGGAGACCGAGACTTACCTACCTAGACCAGATCGGTCATGTACTGAAGGAAAGTGGAGTCAAGAGTCTCCGAAACCGGCGAGCGTGTATGAAGAGAATTATGAATGTTGAGGAAGCGAGTGAAGTATGCAGAGATAGAGTTCTCTGACGGTCTGTTCTCTCTGCCTACCCTGCAAGGGATATGGCGTGATGATATGTATGTAAGTAAGTATGTGTATAACGACTTCTAATGTTTACGCGAGTATTACACACTTGAAATAAAACTACTTTTACGGATTCTATCGCGTTTATATTTGATTTTTAATTTCCCGACGTTTCAATAGGGAGGATGGCTGGGTATTATCATCAAGCTGGGATCCTGTTATTCACTTAATTAAAAATAAAACTAAGAAGATCACCACAAGACTGTAAGACACTGTGAGCACTTATTGTATAAATTTGACCCACAATAATAGTTAAAATTTTAAAAATTTAATTTAATTAATTTTAGTAAGATAAAGTAGGCCGCCACTCAAAAATTCAATAATAAAATTAGTATCATGCCTCCTGAGTTTTCTTGCCGGATCTTTCTCAGTGTGGCCGCGTTCCGATCCGGTGGTAGCTGAATAGTTCTGTTAGTTTTGTAAAATTGTAAATGTGGCAATTTAAATAATAGTTATCATAAAAATTAAATGCTTTAATAATAGCAAATCATAAACAACATAAATTTTATATATAGAATCATTCTCTTTTTGTACTGGCAATGAATTTGTATTAATATTGTATTAAAAATGTGGGTCAATATTAATATCTCATAGGGTAGATATAAATTTCTGTAATAACAATGACGTATTGGACGTAAGACACCTCAGTCCTCCCGTGACCATGATCACCGAAAAGTGTTCGAAAAGTCGGGAAATTAAAAATCAAATAAAAATAAGTAAGTGTAGCTAATTGTTGGTTTATATTGTTGGTTTAGACATAGATGAACTTATATTTAACTATCATTGCAGGCGCTGAGCAATATATTACACTATAACTTATTTAAAAAAAACCCAATTTAATATATTATTGTTTTTTTAGGTATCTTTAAAACTGTAAAATATATTAAATTTCTGATGGCGATCCACTATTATAAATGTAAATGCTGAAATCGAATCCAATTCCATAATATAATTCATTATAAAAACACGTTGACTCATGTAATTGGAGATGTAGCGGTTATAAAAGCACTCAGCAAATGCAATCAAATCCACACTAGAATTAGATTTCAAATAATAATTCTAACTATATTATTATTAGTTTTTATTATATACTAGTATCTGCCCGCGGCTTCGCCCGCGTAAAAGGTTACTTTCCTAAAGTTTTCACCCCCTATTTTTATTTTACCCCTTAAGGGTAATATTTTTTTTTACGAATTTTAATGTCACATTTATTTATATCTAATCAATAGCCTAAAAATAAATTTTAAGCTTCTGGCTTTAAAAATGACGATAAATTCCTTACAACGTTTCATCTCCCTTTACAACCCTTTTTTGTATTAAAAAGTAGCCTATGTCCTTTGTCAGGTTCCAGACTATCTGTGTACCAAATTTCATTTAGATCGGTTCAGTAGTTTTGGCGTGAAAGAGCGACAGACAGACAGACAGAGTCAATTTCGCATTTATAATATTAGTAAGGATTTTATTAGAAAGATGCCACGTAAGTTTATAAATGTAACAAATAGTTCTATACGATATCTTTATATACATAGATATATAATTAATATCTGTTTCTACGCTATATATAAATTATATTATTTTCCCAAATAATATATTTAAGTGCTCTCAAATATTTCTTACCTTTAGCAAAATAAACTACTTTTAAATGTTGTTATCAACCAAAAAGTTTTATTCAATAAAAAGAAAAGAAAACTAATCTCTGGAAAAAAGTTAACCTTTTATCCGATTTTTCGACCATGTACAATTTGGAGTTGTTATTTTTTTTAAGAAGTTCTCGTATCCGAGCCGTAAAAGATGGGCATTGGCTAGTACTATTATGCCTGAGTGAGACTTTATATCTCTAGAGAGCTTTTTAAGGACAGACTATAACAATTCTAATATCTATAAAATCCGATTACGAAATGAAAAATTGATGTCGCAAGCGGGATTCGAACCCGCGCCTATTGGGATTCCGGCCCAATCGTGCTACCACTACACTACCGCGACCAATTGTAGGACATGCAAATTTTCATCTCGTATTGTATTTACGTCTTAAGGTGACGGTGTGCTATCTACCCGACAATGTTTACACAATGTTATAGGCTTAATACTTCAAACTTTACAGTTAGAATTGTATTAAACGATGACACAACCTTGTTATTTAAATTTTACTGAAATTTTTAGCATTTAATATGCTTAATTTATAAAATCCGATTACGAAATGAAAAATTGATGTCGCAAGCGGGATTCGAACCCGCGCCTATTGGGATTCCGGCCCAATCGTGCTACCACTACACTACCGCGACCAATTGTAGCACGATTGGGCCGGAATCCCAATAGGCGCGGGTTCGAATCCCGCTTGCGACATCAATTTTTCATTTCGTAATCGGATTTTATAAATTAAGCATATTAAATGCTAAAAATTTCAGTAAAATTTAAATTCTAATATCCCTATTGATTTTCAATTGTGACCTCGATCAAAGATAAATAGATGTTTAAAATCTTAAAGCAAATAACGCAAATCGCAGTTTGATGTTTTAGTTAGGATATAAAAGTTTTTTTTTTTTTTTTTTTTTTTTTTTTTTTTTTTTTTTTTTTTTTTTTTTGTACGATCTGCAATCAGCCAAGCGGCTTTAATCAGATGATTTGGTGAGTCTTATTTTGATGCTTGGAGAGTGCACATCCTCTGATGTGTCATCTCATATTCTTTTCATTCCTCAGATTGAGGCTAGTCGTAATCTTTTCAGCCGATATATGTAGGTATCAGCATCCAGAAGTTTTGCAGCCAGATGATTTCTGTGGTGTTCAAGTCTCTGCCTGTAGGCCGCAGCAGATCTTTCTAGTTCTTCCTTGATCGTCGGTATTTCGAGATATTGGTGGACTTCTGTGTTTCTTATAAACCATGGTGCATTGCTCAAAGCTTTTAATACCTTATTTTGGAAGCGTTGTAAAATTTCTATATTTGAGTGGCTTGCTGACCCCCAGAGTTGTATGCCGTAGGTCCAAATTGGCTTCAATATTGACTTGTATATGACGAGCTTGTTTTCTAAGCTTAGTGCTGAATTTCTTCCTAGCAGCCAATACATATCTTTAAATTTTTGATCTGCCTGTTTCTTTTTGGCCTTTATGTGATCTCGCCAGGTCAGTCTCCTGTCTAGGTGCATGCCTAAGTATTTAGCTGTAGTATGATGTGCAAGAGTAGCTCCGTCAAGTGACACGGGTGTGCAGTCCCCTCTGTTTAAGGTGAATGTTACATGAAGTGACTTAGCTGGGCTTGCCCGGATTCTCCACTTTTTCAACCATAGCCCGATTTTATCTAGGCATTCCTGAAGTTTTGCGGAAGCCACTTTTGGGTCTTTGTTACAGGAGAGAGCTGCAGTGTCATCGGCATAGGTTGCTGTCACCACTGCTTCTGAGATGGGTAGGTCGGCAGTGAAGATCGTATATAAAACTGGCCCCAGCACAGAGCCCTGAGGCACGCCGGCTTTTATTTCATAGATGGGTGAGAAGCAGTCTTCACATTTAACTTGGAATGTTCTGTTTTGAAGATATGACCTCAGGAGCATGTATGCAGTGTTTGGCAGGTGTTGTTTTAGCTTGCACAGAAGGCCCTTATGCCACACTCGGTCAAAAGCCTGCTGTATGTCAAGAAACACAGCCGAACAGTATTCCTTCCTCTCCATCGCTTGCCGTATTGTATGAGCCACTCGATGTATCTGTTCCGTCGTTCCGTGATGTGGACGAAAGCCAAACTGATGGTCTGGTATAATTTTTTGTTCTTCAAGGACTGGAAGAAGGCGCTTTAGGACTAGTTTTTCGCAGACCTTTGATAGTGATGGCAGAAGACTTATGGGCCTGTATGATGTGACCTCTGTTGAGGGCTTTCCCGGTTTGGCAACCATGTTCACCACAGATACCTTCCATAACCTTGGAAAATATTGTAGCCTCAATATTGCATTGAAGAGGATTGTTAGTAGAACAATGCCTTTTTTAGGTAGTTCTTTCAGAACTTCTGCCGTGATGAGATCAAATCCTGGTGCCTTTTTTTGTTTTAAATTGTTTATAGTTATTTTGACTTCAGCCGGTGTAACAGGTCTCAGTGGCATAGTCAATTGTTGGTCTCTATTCAGGATTTCATCAATTTCTTCCTCTGTGTGATTAATATCAGGCTCATTCGGTTTGAACGTGTCTTTTAGGAAGTCGGCGAACAACTGAGCTTTATCCTTAGGTGTTCGTAACCAGTTGCCAGTAGCTCCTCTTAGAGGAGGCATGTGTTCTTGTGGTCTTTTTAACGCTTTGGTCATTTTCCAGAGCGAATAGTCTTCTGCTTTGTATGGAGACAATGATTTTAATTTGTCTTGCAAGGTACTATTCTCATTTTCTCTTAGTTTTTCTTTTAAAACCTTTTGAGCTCTGTTGAGTGCTTTTTTATCTTGTCTGTTTCTATAGGTCTGCCAGTTACGTCTCAGTCTTCTCTTCACAGCTATCAACTCCTTTATTTCGAGGCAAATGTCATTTTTTTGTGTTTTAGAGTTCAAGTAGGGTGTTGATAGCCATGCTGCTTTTTGTATTATATTGGTGGTATACAGCACAGTATCTTCTATATCCTCCTCTAATTTGAGTGGTATGCATAAGTTGACATTTTCGTCTATATAATCTCGAAAAGCCTCCCAATCTGTTTTTTGATTATATAGGGTCTGACGTGGTTCTTTCCAGATCACTGTCGAACTTAGGGTACATATCAAAGGTGTGTGGTCTGAAGAGCCATCAAGACATGATTCCACTCTTGTGTATAGTCCCGAGATTCCCTTAGTGATAAAGAAATCGATGACATCCGGAATTTTGCTACGATCTACTGGCCAGTGTGTTGGTTCCCCTGTAGATATTATGTTGAGATTGTATCTATCAATGGTCTTTTTTAACTCCCGACCCCTTGTTGTAGTTAGCCGAGAGCCCCAGAATGTATTTTTTGAGTTCCAATCACCGCCTGTTATGTATCTGTTTTCTAATGTGTCAAAGAATTCACTAAACATTTGCTCACTTATTCGATGCCGTGGAGGACAGTAGACTGAAGCCACATTTAGCGAGCCATGCCAGTCATCTATTGATATTATAGCCGCTTGTAGGTGTGCCTGTCTAAAATTCGGTAGGATGTGGTGTCGAATGTTTTCCTTTACTATGACAGCAGACCCAGCATGTGATGTCCCATCTGGATGGTTCGCATAGTATATGTTGTATCCCTTAATTTTAATTATTCTTTGGTCTTTCATGTGTGTTTCAGTGGCTAATAGGATATCTATTTTGTGGAGGATTAAAAATACTTCTATTTCTTGCTTATTTGAGGATAGGCCACTTACGTTCCATGTTGCCACGCGCAAGAATTTCATTTTTTCTGCTGGGCAATGAGCGACGTTAGGAGGCCCATTAGGGTTCCTATTTGTTGGATTAGTGTATCTATCTTTTCAGATTGTTTGATTATAATTTGCTCTAATGAGCTAGTTGACTGAGACTGGGTGATCTCTGTTTTTCTATTCCAATAGCTAGTATTTGAAGTACTAGGCATATTTTCAAGCGTGTGTTCCGTGCTTCTCATCTGGTTGTTTGCTGACCGTTGTCTAATATAGCTGGGGGGTTTCATAGGAGGAAAGTCAGCTAATTGGGGTGCAGGTTGGGGTGCAGGCTTCAGGTATTTTTGCTTCTCTACCGGAGGTTTAATTTTGCGTGCTTTTATTTCCTTGTACACTTGGCAGCCTTTGTAATTGGCCGGATGGTCACCATTGCAGAGAGCACAGGTAGCGGGCGTATTGTTGTCTTTCTTTGGACAGTCTGTGGTTTTGTGTCCTTTTCCGCATTTAACGCACCTGTATGGGCGCATACAGTTGTTTTTAGTATGTCCGTATTGTTGACACCTTGTGCACTGGGGAATTTCAGTTGATTTTCTTGGGTCTTCAATCTTGACTCTTGTGTGGTATATATACTCTATGTTCTTTATTTCTGGGTTATTGGGGCTGGGTTCTATGTTTACAAAGAACATGTTCAAGGGCTTTTTGTTTATTCTGGATCTTGCGCACACAATTTCCCCACGTACCTTGTTGCCTGTTTTTTCAATTTCTTCTATAATAGATATTTTTGGTGTGGTGTGATGCAAGTTTTTAACCACGATTCTATAGCATTTATTTTGCTTGGGAGTAAATGTGTGACCAATTAGACCTTTGTTCCGAATGAGTTCTATTAATTCTTTATATACATCAGTGGATTGTGTCATGATTCTCAATTGATCTCTGTTTATGATTTTGTATGAGTAGCCGTCACTAGGTACATTACTATTTAATAATTCAGTTAATTTGGAGAGGTCCTCTATGCCATATAGTATTATAGGAGGTGGTTTGGTGACTTTTTTAGTGTGAGTGGATGAATCTTCATCAGTAAGGTCTATAGGCAGTCCACTAAACCTGTTAGAAGTAGTGGTTCCTGTTTGCGTTTTTTGTTCGAGTTTTTGATATTGTGGGGGACTATTTGATAGTCTCTTCCTCTTGGGGTAGCGGTTTGTAGGTATTCTTTGCCAGGAGGGCGGAGGGCAACCATTGTTAACTAAATCATCATTATCCACTATTGAGGGAGTGGTAGGTGGGCTCTTTGACTCAGTAGTCTTGATGTTACTCAATGAAGACGACCTAGGTCTTGTGATGAAGAGGCCTGGATGGAAAGCCTGCTGAATTAGTTTTTTGTTTGTGCTGCCAGTAACATTCACCGTCACGGGGGCCTGGTCGCCTACCGCCGTGCAGTCTTCGGTAACATATTTCACACTTGCAGACCCGGGTACCTGCAAGCGCCGGGGGTTAGCCGGATCGCATGACAAATCCATATTCGTTTCACTCATAGTTCCATAGTTAGAGGTGTGGGTCAAACGCATATTACTTTCCCAAGGCAATATGGCCACTCTTTTAGAAGGGATTTAGTCCTTCTTGGCTTGTGATTAGCCAGTATTCAGGTTAGTTAACCGCCGCCTGTTGCTCGGCGTTGTTGCTCATTTAGCACCACCCGGGGGGCACGTGTAGGGTGGGCCTAGGGGAAGGTGGTAAATCCTACGGACGCGAGCAACATCTACCCCCCAGGATATAAAAGTGAAAAAAAAATTGTCACCTAAAATTTATATCAGAAAAACAAACTGTGATATCCGAATATCTTTTCTATGCAAACAGTATTAACTTTTATAAATCTTGTGGGGTTTTTGGCGCCAATCTCATCTTTGGTCTAAATGAAAAATTAAAAATGTATTACATTATTTCATGGCAGACCTAATCATAAAAATGAAATTGTAAGCCATGAAGTTTATACAAAGAAATTGTTCATTTACTCTTGCGTTTTAACCTTTAACTTTAACATGAAGCTACAGAACTTACAGAAGTCATCTTTTGTACTGTATATTGTTAATATTATTTGTTGATATCTAATATTATAGAAATATTTTTAGAATACACTGGTTCTATATATAATCTAAATCTCCAGGGTAGGCAGAGAGAACAGAGTGCCAGAGGACTCTATCCTTGCATACTTCACTCGCTTCCTCAACATTCATAATTCTCTTCATACACGCTCGCCGGTTTCGGAGACTCTTGACTCCACCTTCCTTCAGTACGTGACCAATCTGGTCTAGGTAGGTGAGTCTCGGTCTCCCCCGGTACCTACATCCTGAATATATTAATATTTTTTTTTATTGATGATAGTGGCGAACTAGTACTGCCGCCCATGGACCTTTACAATACCAATGGTATAGCTAAGCCGCTACCTACTACCTACGCTGTTCTCTCGCTCACCGAACGCAGCACAACAGTACATTACCATTGTTCGGAGGTCGAATTTTTTTTTTTTTTTTTTTGCGAGGCAGTGGTACTATACCGGATGGACCGGCCCGCGGCTGTAGACAGAAAACAGTTAACAGTGTGATTCTACCATAAAATCCATATATTCTTACTAATTTCCCTTCTGTGGTAACGGGTTACGAATACTAAGTGTTGCCACTCATTATTTGGGAGTGGTAAAGAACGGCTATCGAGCAGCGATACTCTAATAGAAAACTTACAATATCAACTGCGTTCGCCAATATCTCAGCGTATAATCTAATATAAATAAATCTATAAGCGTGATAATTATGGCAGCAAAATTCCTTCATGGGAAAACATATATTAAATACCAAACATGTACTGAAAGATGGATATATGTCTTACTGTTTTATAACACTACAACGAAATTTTAATTACTTGAAAAACTTTTCGTTATTTAGTGGTCAGTATGCGTTTGTCCATTGGTATGCCGGATTTGGAATTCTGAGTAACGGAAAGAGTATTGATGATTTGTTTATTGGTTAGAATAGGTAAGTTTATTACGTAGAATGTTGTTTAACTAAATGTAGATCTGCTATAATTCTACTCACCACTTCATTCAGAAACAAAGGTGCGATAAAAAATTATACGCCTGATTTTAAAGCTATTTTCAATCACACTGTTACAATAGAACTATGAACATGTGAAGATAATGAGCTGCTATTGTTTTTGGCGTGTGTATTTTTCATCGTTGGAGTCATTTTTAATTAGCCAGCATACCTACTAAGTATAGAGTAGATTATAATTGTTTTACATTATATGTTTAATAATCTACCACATAGTAAGTACATTAAGCTCATCACATCTTGCCGCCATTGGAATTCCTATAAGTTAGAGTCCACAATGATATCCTAAATAATACTGAGATTTCATCGTCAGGAAGTTCCAGGCAACGCTTTTAAATAACTTTTTTTTTGCGGTGGGCTATGGATGTGGTCGCTTCCCGCCAAATAGGTCCGGGGCGACGAAGGAGGTGGCGTGCAACCCCATAGACCCACCCTACAAACACCTCTCTTCGCCGTGCGAGCGGGCCACCTGTACCCGATCTTTGTCTTCGGTGGCCCGCCCGGCGGTTTACCCTCGCGGGTTCCTCTCGAGTCGACGCCCCGACAGCTTTCTAATCTTAGGTATTTTAATTAGAACAAAATGAAAAATTACAATTTGCCACTACCGGCATTAAAAAAAAATTAACAAGAGTTTTCTGTGTGGTGACGGAGTCCTCTTGAAGGAGACTCGAAATAAAAGCTTTGAGATCATGTTGATGAGGGGTACGATGTCAGAAACCTCCACGTGGTGTATCCTGGGTGCAGGCGGCAGTCCCCCAGATCATTCTGTAGGATTGTCTCCTGTAGCGAATATCTGGTGCTAGGGGGGGTCCCCTTGTTTACCACCGAAGACAAAGATCGGGTACCGGTGGTCCGCTCGCACGGCGAAGAGAGAGGATTTTACGGTGGGTCTATGGGGTTACGCGCCGCCTTCTCCGTCACCCCGGACCGATTTGGCGGGGCGAGACGCACCCATAGCCCACCAATAAAAAAAAATTAAAAAAAGGGGGGTCCCCTTGTTTGAGAAGCCCTGCTTCGCTCCTAGCCCTCTACTCGTAGAGGGTGACCGGACGCGAATCTTCGACGGGCTCAGTCACTCATTCATTTGAGGGCTGGGCAGGCATATGCCACCGTCGACATATCGTAAACCTGATTCTTTGCTTGTCTTAGTTTCAGGAGCGAGGGTCTTGGCTTAACCGCCCGGACCGCGAGGAAGACAACCTCTATAAAGAATTTCGAATGTACATTCTAATTCGGAAATCACCCAGAATCTTAAGTTCTGGCGTGCGGCGAGAAGATGCATGGCAGATGGGTTGTTCTGTCGTTAGCACGCTCCAGCCAGGGTACCGGCTGCCCCCTGGTTGGTAAATGTAGGCTTGCCCGAGTACAGGAATCTCTGCTCGGGTCGACGAAGAGTCTTCCATACTCGTGGGTATCATATGGATACCTCAAATTTAAAAACCCTTTTTTTAAAAACCGACGGGAATCCCTGTGATTCTCACACCACGGCCTTGTCAAGCCAAAGAAAAACTGACAACGACGCCTCGTCCTCAGGTCTTGAGGCGTCCGCCGAGGACCCGGCACAAATCGTGGAGGCCCAAAAAGTGAAGCGGGAGTCGCCCCGGAAGAGCAGGGGGAAAGCTTCCAACTATAAAAGGAGGATGGAGGAGCGGCGAGCGCGCAGAGAAGCCGCCGCCTGAAGTGAAGAAGGATGGCGGTAGATTAGCAGCAGAGCCGTCGACGGACGAGGGCGACAGCGATGTCGCAGAGCCGTCCGGCGACGAGGGCGGCGGATCTACCACTAGGATGGACGAGGGCGGTGATATTCCCGCAGGGGCGTCCAAGGAGGACAGCGGGTCTGCCGCTGAAGCCCCAGCCAGGTCTTCGCCGCGTCCTGCGGCATCGACATCGGCGGCTGTGACGATTAGGGAGGAGGCCCTCCCCTCGAAGGTGCGGAAGCGCCCCCTGAGCAAGGGAGGCAGCTCGGGCGCCGACTCCGAGGGGAGCGTGACCATCATGCCTCCACCGAAGGTGCCGGCTTCTCGCAGAGGGCGAGGGGCCGCAGTAGCAGGAGGAAGGTCGGCGACCCCTCGGCGTGAGGCGGCGCCTGCTGCCCGCTTGAGCGACGACCCCCCGGACCTACAGGCCGAAAATGCCCGCCTTAGTGGCGAGGTCTCAGGCCTGCGGGACCTGAACCGCCAGTTGGGGGCTGAGCTGGCGGCAGTGAGGCGGGTAAACCGCTTGTTTGCCAAAGATATGGCCGACCTGCAGGCCCAAGTGGCGCAGTTCTTGCCGTCTGCGCCAAAGCCGTCGACCAGGGCGCGTTCAACGGCGAAACCCGTTCCCGTGGCGAGGACGACGCCTTCCGCTGTGAAGGGTGCGCCGCCGGCTGAAACCGTCACGGCCACCGCGGCGAAACCCGTTCCTGTGGCGAGGAAGACGCCTCCCGCCGTGGTGACGAAGTCGCCAAGCGTCCCGGAGCGGGCCTCGGTAGAGGCTCAACCGGAGGCGCCAACCCCGTTGTCGACCCCGCTGCCTGCGGTGGGGGGATTGCCGGACGAGTGCCTGCGCGCTATCATCGACGCAGTGGGCAAAATCGTCGATGCGCGCTTCGCCGTTCTGGAGGCCAGGCTGCCCCCAGAACCACGTGTCCGGCCGCCTCTTGCCGCAGACAAGCTGCCACATACGGCACCAGCCCCCGCCCCGCTGCCTTGTCAGGGTAGCCGCGTGGGGAGCTACGCCGCGGCCGCGGCTGGGCCTAAGTCCAAAGGCCCCGGCCCCGCTCCGAAGGGACCTGCCCTGAGGAGGAAGACGACGCCGGCTCCTGCGGGACCGCAGACGTCGCCCGCAACGACACCGCCGGCGATGACTAGCGAGGCTGCGACGAGGCCTTCCGCGTCTGGCACGACTGCCGCACCCGAACAGGGTTGGCAGGTAGCCGAGCGTGACAAAAGGAGTCGCGGCTAAAGAAGGAGAGTGGAGGCCAAGCGCGCCGCTGAGGTCTCCGCTCCTAAGGCAGGAGCTGGCGACAAGAAGAAGAGGCCGCGCAAGGGACTCAAGCCGAAGGCAGCTGCAGTGGTGATCACTGTGCTGCCTGAGGCGGCCGAGAAGGGCCTCAGCTACGAGGCCGTCTTGAGGAAGGCCCGGCGGGCGCTAGACGTCTCCGATATTGGAGGCGTCGAAGCCAGGACCCGCAAGGCCCGGACAGGGGCTCGAATCCTCGAGTTCCCTGGGGCCGAGGGCGCCAAGATGGCCGACAGCGTAGCGGAGAAGCTGCGAGGTCTATTCGCCGAGGAGGGTGGCATCAAGATCGCCAGGCCCGTCAAGTGCGCCGAAATGCGCATCGCGGGTCTGGACGACTCTGTGACGGTGGAAGACATCCGGGAGGCCATTGCCTCGAAAACTGGGTGTTCCATGGACACCGTCCAGGTTGGCATCATCCGTCCCGGTCTGGGCGACGTAGGTGCTGCCTGGGCGCAGTGCCCAGTGGAATCGGTCAGGCAACTGGCCGGCTCAGGCAGGCTCCTCGTGGGCTGGAGCTCGGCGCGGGTAACCGTGCTTGAGCACTGGCCTGCGAGGTTCTTCAAGTGCATAGCGGTCGGGCACACCCGGCCAACATGCACCAATTGCTTCGACTGCGGCGGATTGTGCTTCCGCTTCGGTCAGACCTGGCATGTGGCGGCATGTTGCGCCGCCCCACCCCACTGCCCCGCGTGTGCGGCGGGCAATAAGCCCGCCAAGCACCGCATGGGCTCTGGGGCGTGCAGACCTCCAGCTTCGGCCCCAAAGGGGTGGGGCGGCCTTTCGACCATGGCCGCTCCCGCTCCTAGCGCGGCCCGATCACCCACTAGCGAGGCGGAGATGATGGATACGGCCCATTAATGGCTGCAGAATCCATTCACCTCCTGCAGGCCAACACCAACCGCTCCACTGGTGCGCAGGATCTCCTCCTGCAATCCATGGCGGAGTGGTCAATTGGTGCAGCCGTAGTCGCGGAACCGTACGGTGTGCCTGATCGCCCCAATTGGGTGGTCAGCCGGGATGGAACTGCGGCAATCGTCACCTCCACGCAGCGGCACTTCCCGTCCTTGTCCCTTTTGGATAGGGGCGAGGAATTTGTCGCGGCGGGGTGGGGAGGGGTCACGCTCTACAGCGTCTACCTCTCCCCTACTAGGAGAGTGGCCAACTTCGGGGCCTCCCTCACCAACTTGGAGGCTTCGATACGGTGACTAGCACCGGGCCTCGTCCTGGTCCTGGGTGACTTCTACGCCAAATCCACGGCGTGGGGGTCCCCTATGACGAACCCTCGCGAGCGGGCGGTCGTTGAGTGGGCGGCTTCACTGGGCCTCTGTATCCTTAACAGGGGCTCGGTGCACACGTGTGTGCGGCACCAGGGCAGGTCGATAGTGGGCTTGTCATTCGCTAGCCCTGCTTTCGCATCACGGGTGAGGAACTGGAGTGTCCTGGAGGAGGCGGAGACCCTTTCCGATCACCGGTACATCCGGATGGAGGTCTCCCCCCGGGGCCCCAGTAGGGGTCACAGGGCGGACGGAGCTCCTGCGTTTCCGCGGTGGGCTGTGGGTCGTCTTGACAGGGACCTACTGGCGGAGGCGGCCATCGGTATCCGGCCATCAGTATCCAGGCCCATATGAAGTACTTGGGCCTGATGCTGGACGGGCGATGGGCGTTCTAGGAGCATTTCCGCCGAATTGCTCCCCGGCTGGTCGGCGCGGCGTCCGCCCTATCACGGCTCATGCCGAACGTGGGCGGA
Organism: Lymantria monacha; assembly: GCA_905163515.2. Lineage (NCBI taxonomy): Eukaryota > Metazoa > Arthropoda > Insecta > Lepidoptera > Erebidae > Lymantria > Lymantria monacha. The sequence continues at coordinate 11,407,441 of LR991092.1, read as the reverse complement.
CCCAGCTTTGAGGGCCGACGGCTGTATGCGGGAGTGATCCGCTCGATGGCCATGTACGGCGCACCCGTGTGGGCAAGGTCTCTGACCCTCCGGCGCAGGGCTTTTCTGTGGCGCCCTCAGAGAATCATGACGGTCAGAGCCATCCGCGGATACCGCACGGTGTCGACCGAGGCGGCAGGCGTGTTGGCCGGGACACCCCCGTGGGACATAGAGGCGGAGATGCTCTCCGACCTCTACCGGCGGGTGACCTCAGTGCGCGACGCAGGTTCCCCATCGCTTAGCGAGATAGCCACCTGGCGCGAGGACGCCGGCCGAGACGTCATCGCTCGCTGGGCTACGCGGCTGGAGAGGCCTAGGCACGGTGTTCTTACCGTAGAGGCTCTCCGGCCCGTATTGACGGAGTGGATGGAGCGGCGGCACGGAGTCCTCTCTTTCCGGTTGGTGCAGGTGTTGTCGGGGCACGGGTGCTTCGGTAAATACCTGCACAAGATCGCAAGGAGGGAGTCGACTCCATCCTGCCACCAGTGCGGCAGTGACGAGGACACAGCGCAACACACGCTGGAGGTCTGCGTGACCTGGGCCCGGCAACGCTGTGACCTCGTCGCTGTCATCGGTGCCGACCTGACGCTGCCGGCTGTCGTGAAAGCGATAGTCGACAGCATCAGGAACTGGGACGCGGTCGCCGCCTTCTGCGAGGCTGTCATCTCGCAGAAGGAGGCCGCGGAACGGGGCCGCCGCCAGCGGCCGGGGCAGCGCAGGCACGAGTATCTGCGCCTGATGCCGCCCTAACCGAGGCTTCGGGTGATTGGACCAGGGAATTGTCCGGTCACCCGATGTGAGGCCACCGCGTGAGGACGACGCCCCGACGGCGAAAGCTGTCGGGGCATCGACAAGAGAGGAACCCGCAAGGGTATACCTGCCGGGCGGGCCACCGAAGTCAAAGATCGGGTACCGGTGGCCCGCTCGCACGGCGAAGAGAGGTGTTTGAAGGGTGGGTCCATGGGGTTGCGTGCCGCCTCTTCTGTCGCCCCGGACGCTTTGTCGGGGCGCGACCACATCCATGGTACACCTTGCGGGGGAAAAAAAAAAGATGATGTTGATGAAGCAAGGGTTGTTGGCGAAAAGTGGTCTTTTCATTTTATCACTATTACGGATTGCACCGAGAGACGAAGAAGAAAGCTGAAGCTTATTTAGTTGCATTGGAATTCTATTTTTTCGTAAATTGCGATATATTTTTTTGTTGTTTTAAAAACTTCGTTTAGTAAATTGTTTCATTGTTTAAATCGGCCAATAATAACTTAATGAAATCAAAATAAAAGCAATACCGCGTTCGAGGACTCCTTGAACTTTTGATAGTCACGGAATGGGATGTAACTTTGTTAAAATCATCATACATTAATACGAACATAATATTATTTGGCCTATTGATATTTCATTTAATTTTTATTAGTCTTGCGGTTAGTGGTGTACGAATTGCAGTCATATCCTGCACTACTACCTAATTTAATGTGTCTTAACATATTTTAGTTTATCATTCATGCTTCAATCTTATTTTTTTAATTACATAAAATATTTCCTCCTCTTCAAATTTCTATTAACCGTCATATTTTTTTGCATCATTATCATCTCCGCTCATATATGTCCCAGTGCTGGGCTCGATCGTCCTCCATATTAAGAGGGAAATTGACCTACTACATCATGCTGGTCAAACGCGTTGTTATAGAGTTTTATTTTTATTTCGAGTTTTCCTTCTCTTGCATAGGTGTTATATGTATATTTAATCTCTTAATCGTCTTTTACGATCACCCACGGATAAGATAGGTGGAGAATTGTATTCTTACTCCGTCACCACACGGAAACACTCTTTTTTACATTAATTCGAATTCAATTTTTTATATAAACCCCTATTTTTTTCTGGGGTTGGACTACGGTCGGCGCGCTCCTCGCACCACTCCGGGGCGACAGAGGGGCGTAAGCACGCACACCCGTAACCCACCCGTGAACCCCGCCTTCGTCGTTGGACCGGCCACCGGAGCAGTGTGAACTTGTCGTCAGTAGTAGGCCCGACGGAATAACCCCTGAGGGGTACCCTCTCCTTGAGCGACGCCATTCGGGGAGGACGTCGGTCTTGCCGTAAAAGCCGCAAAAGCGTCAAACAAACGAACTGACATTCATTGCATTCATTCCTTTATCTATCAGACATTTCCCAGGAGTTCTTTTTTAGCCATCTTACCTTGGCAATTGAATGAACTTGGACTGTGTTTCAATATAAAATTTGAGGCGACCCAACTAAGGTTAAGGTTTTATGTCGAATGAACGTCTTGGCATAATAACTGCCGACAAATTGTATTCCAGTTTGGCAGAGGATGTATATAATATACAAAATTGTTAAAATAAATAAAAAAATATAATAATAAAACCTTTTATTTTTTAACTCAAGTCTTTAAAGTGTCTATCAAGTATTCTGATATAAGACAAATATAGCTCCATTTTACAATTTGTATCCATAGGATTGGTAGATATAATGTTATGGTAACTCCATAACATTATCTCTGGCGATGGCTGTTTAGATATACATACATGTTATCTAAGATATTTCTTTTTCATTCTTTAAATCGGTATAAGATAGCCAATTAAACGAAATTAAAAGCTGCCTTTGATCATTTTAGACAATTCCCATGAGATAAGGAGGTTTTAGTTTATTCTCAGTACATCGTCATACTAAATTATGATACCAAATTGATAGCGGGATATCTATATTTATAGGATGACATAAAAATCACGTTTTCTAAACTTATGTTATAAATATAATACCACCGACCGAAGCACGTGTGTTGGGGGTAAAAACTAAGAACTGAATGGCAAGGCCGTATTGTCAACGTGACTTATCCAAGAAAGGATGACGACAGTTAAGCGTAATAACAAAAATGCATGTACTATAATGTGTTTTTGAGATTCTTTGAGAAAGAAGACTTGCAGATTTTCATCGATTTATGTTAATAAAATAATAACGAAAATTATGTCCTCAAAGATGGTTCATCATCATCATCACCATCTCAGCTCATATATATATCCTACTATTGGGCTCGAGGGAAATTGATGTACTATACTATACCATGCTGATCGTCTGATCACGTCTGTGTTGGTTTCAACATTTTGTTTCTAATTTTCCTTGTCTTGCATAGATTTTAAAATGCATATGCATTTTATATCCCTTAGTCGCCTCTGACGATCACCCACGGGCAAAATAGGGAGTGGTGAATTGTATTTTTACGCCGTCACCGCACGGCAAGTTAATAAACTAAAAAAATATTAATAAATCCAATCACAAAATATTGCAATAATTAATAAACTTTGAAAAGACTTGCGTTTTATATAAGTAACAGTGGAAAAATCGAAAGTCTTAAATTCACGAACAAACAAAACTCAAAGTATTAACAAAATGTACAAAACAATTAATAAAATTATAAAAGGGCCGCCTATATTTAATTAAAAACCAATTTAACGATCGTGTACAAATATGGCAATTTGCTTGCCATATTTGCGCGGAATTTTAAATTGGACGAAGAACAAGTAAAGAGTTCTAAACTCGCATATATCCCTGATCATAATTATTGCGTATACATCAGCACTCATTTGATGGCCATATTCATTCGGTTCACCACAAAAGTTTCTGTGAGATTTGCGTCTAAAATTGCTATACGACTTTTACAATATTATCAGCTCAGCTTGGAAGACCGTTTTACTGCTGCATCATCAGATGATGGTTGGCGCCATTCCAGAACATTTATTTAGCATAAAGTAGACTCCATCGAGACACTAATTTTACAAAATATTTTCACAGAATTTTGGCTGGTTCAATCACGATTACATGAAGTTCTTCGCCGTTAAAGCTAACGATGGTAACAATTTATTACATCATTTTGAAAACTACTCGAAAAGACATTTACGATTTTTGAGCGCACCATGGAATTATAGTCGAGATCTCTGCATATCAGTATAGTGGCTTGCCCACTTAGTTGTCACCTTACATACAATTATTTATTAAATATACAAGCAAATCTAACCCGTTGATTTGTTTGTAGAAGTTGATATATCGCGGCACCGTCTGGTAGCAAGTTACATCAATGGGGATAGCATATAAACCTTCTCCGTGAAAAATTACTTTTTCTCAAACATGCTAGGAAATTTGAGCATTATTTTGACAACCTTCTTCGAGATAAATCGAAATTGCTGTACTGACCAAATACATGCGAGCAGCGGTCTGCAAAAAATGTATGAAAATCCATATCTGTCATGTTTTAGCGGCATATAGGCAACTTATCGGAGTTTTATTTGAATTTCGAACTGGATTGAAAAAGAAAGCTGTTTAATAATGAAAAAAAAAAACAAATGAACCCTTTAGCACGTGAAAAATGTTGTTCGTTGTTCGTCATGTATACAGTTTACTTATTACTACTTAGTTTTAATTTCCGCGCATTATTTGAGAAAAGCACTATACAAGCCTTGGCCACAACTAGGAATTGATGGACATACGTATGTGTGCCTCGGCTACGCCTCAGCCCACATTTACACGTTCGTCCATCAATACCTCTGTTGCTAGCCGCTGCAGTAATGTACTAATACATACCAATTTTCATAATGATTGGTCAAATAGTTTCTTGAGTTTAGCGATGTCATATATATAAACGTCCTCTTTTATAGATATAGATTGAAATAACAAAACTCTTTGCGATATATTATATATTATTTTATTCGACAAATAAACGTCAAAAGTCATAAACAAAGTTTGTGTCATGTAATTTAATTCATAGTGTAAATAATATTGTATATTATATATATAATATTATATATAAATATATTTTTATAAAATAGTTACGTGTAACATAATTTACAATGTTAATACCTACATGTTTATTGAAATTGTGTGAATTGGTAAGTTAAAACTCATATAAAACTTACATATCGCTTGCCCGGAAGAATAGTGTCACAACTCTAAAAATTACAATTTTCATTATATTTCAATTTTTGATGGTGGAGGGGTGTTAATATTATAAGTTCTCCCTATCAACACTTCATCGTCATTATTAAGGATATTATGCTGACGTTCGTGCATTTGGAATCGCTGCTGAAGCGAGCTGAAAAAAAGGAAATACTTATTTTGACCCTCCTGAAAAACTTAGCTTTTTTTGAATTTTATCTCTATTCTTCTGGGCAAGCGATATGTCAAGAAAATATAAGTGTTATAATTTTTCTTTTCTATGTTTACATAGTGAAGCCGACTCGATTGCTATAATGTAAACCATATTTTTTAAATTACTGCAGTGTTAAATATTATTTACTTCAGTTGCGAAGGAGTACATTGTGAGACAGCTCACAACAAAAATGTGGAAGTTAAATAGAGAGCGAAAATCTCGATTGACTTGTGAAGTCTTATAAGCCTTGTTTTATAAGTATTGTGGTATTAGATAATCTCTGACTATGTGAAGGCCCAAGTCAAATAGTGGATGAAAAATGTCTTATGAATTGATGGATAGTATACTATGGCTAAGCTGTGTGGTAGCGGCTTAGAATACTATTAACCCTTACTTTGCTCGTGGATGTCGTAAAAGACGACTAAGAGCCTTATAACGACCTGGACCAATACAATCTGATGCCGTTTGGTCAACAATTACATTCCTAAGGAGGGTTGACGTCTGGCAGACGGCCGGCCATAAAACTATTGCCAATAACTTATACTTACAATGTGTACTATGAAAGAAGAGTACATATTGTATCGACACCAAGTAATTGGGATAAGAGTAGGAGAATGATGATGGATAGTATATTATGGGTTTAATACCTTCTTATTCTAAGTAGCTCAGTACTCAACACTATCCCTCTACTTGAAAGAGGGTAAATGAATTATTGAAATTCAATTGTCAAGCAGTGTAATTAATAAAAAAATATTTTATCTTTGAAATTGGTGAACCAACAAACACCTTTATTGTGATACAGTAAAAATACAATTAACCACTGTATCCTTGCCCGCAGGCGTTGTAGAGTTGCCTAAGGGAAAGTCAAATACATGCCGATTCGTCTGATCAGCGTGTTATAGCAGATAAATGACCTTTTTCATTATTTTCTCTTCATATAAAGTTTCTATTAGGATATAACGAAGTTACTTTCATCATTCATCATCATCAGTGTTAAATAATAAAAGAATTTTTTTTAGAAACATTTTTTTTTATATTGTTAATGTTTTTTTATACAAGTGACAGTCAACTACGTAATAAACTTTAGGGTAACAACGAAGTATACACCTTTATACAATTAGCTTATCGTTGATCACTCTTGAACATAGACCTCAGCTGTTATAAGTTACCCAGGGGAGTCCTGCCGGGCCACCTAAGTTAGAAATCGGGTCCCGGTGGCCCGCTCGCACAGCGAAGAGAGAGGAGTTTTACGGTGGGTCTATGGGGTCACGCGCCGCCCTCTCCGTCACCCCGGACCGATTTGGCGGGACGAGACGCATCCATAGTCCAGCAGCAAAAAAAAAAAAAAAAAAAATTATGCATTATATAACCATATAATACATTGTTTAAACAATTATACTGGTTTCGAATTTCGCGCTTACTATTCTGTAATCAATATTGTGTTTTAATAGTTTGCCGTTGAACTTAGAATTCAACATTCATTTTTACAGTTAAATATGTATTTAACTGTAAAAATGAATGTTGAATTCGAAAATATGTATTTTGGGTTGAATATGGACATAGTGCATGTCATTTGATCATTCCAAGTAATAGCAGGCGTAATACGGGCTCTCATATGAATATGGTTCATGTTTCTAATCTTTTGTGTTTAATATAATTGGGTGTTTTTAATTATTCGATGATTGCATATTCAATTCGAAATTAAAAGAATTTCGCTCCTGAGCCAGCTCCAGCTCCAGGATCATGTCACATTTTTATAAGAAGCCATGTCACGTTTTCATAAGAAGCCTGTTAGGTCAATAACCCAAGAGAATAGCAATGATCTCTGACTACGATGCATCCATTATTAGTTGAAGAACTAACTGGAGTCAAGTAAAGTACGCGCGTGCGCGGAAACTGCTCACTGATTTATTCAGACTAGAAGGCATACAAAGGAATATTATACATAGGGCTACTGTATATGTACACCTTTTTTCCCCATAAATCTCCTCTAGGTGAGTGTAATTAATGAACTAGGCCAGGCTGGCTAGAGTTAGAATGAGATTTATTTTGAGTTTTTTTGAGAGAGAGTGAAAGGACGGGGTGGCGAGCATTGCATCCTTGCTCCGTAACCACACAGATAGTTGTTCACGGCAAGTATGACGTTGATCAGACTACCTTATGCTCTAGAGACTAATAAGACCACCTTATCAAAGTTATAGTATTTTTAACTTTTTTAATTTACAGATGTTGACTGTAGCATGCCTCACTCTACATCACTATAGTTATGATTTGACGGATATACCGACTTTAATGTTATGTTCTGGTACTTATGTGGGATACGTGGTCGTACTCTCTGGAGAAATAGTTGGTGAGAAATTTTATTCAGTATTTTTCTACAAGTTTCTTTAAGCCATAGGTCGTATACATTTGAAAGTCAGCATGAATGTAAAAATATGCAATTCCGATAATAAATTAATTTTAGAATTAATTATGAAAGAAATGATTTATATTTTTATTTATAATTTTTGTTTGTCATTTATGGCAATTACCAAACATATTATCTCAGCGATTAGATACTAACTTCCATTAAACAATGATAGTTTATTAAAAAGAATATGAATAATTATGTCTCTCTCAGAAGGGCTTAACAGCTTATTAAAAAAAAATATGAATAATTACGTTTGTAATGGTAAGTCCATTCTCCACATTGATAACTCGTGATCAGGTGCCGCTTGTGGGATCCGGTCCAGCCATGGTCACATCGTATTTACACTAATCCAATAGGATTCGAAGGGCATCGCACTGGAGCTAATTAAATAATAAGCATGTTGTATTCTATTTTATTATAAAAAATTAGAAAAAAAATAACATACATAAAATATAATTATACAAACTCGCTGAGTTTCCTGCCGGATCTTCTCAGTAGCGGTCTCATTCCGATCCGATGGTAGTTTATTAGAATAAATTTAAATGAAAAAAAATGACAATATGTACCTAAGTGCCCTCGCAGGGTTTATGCATAATAAATGAATTTGAATTTTGAATTTTATTGATTCATAAGACTATTGCATTATGTATCTATTTGTACTTTGGATTGTTAAAGTGATATTTAACTAAATTTAAAATTACTATGTTGAAGACGATTTCAGTAGTCTAGTAAATTTAGTAGCTTACGTGCTACTTCCAAAATCTTGTAAACTCAATTTAACATAGTTTGTCAAAGTCTCAATAGTAGACACATTTTGCATATTGTATACTTCTATTAAGGGACTTGTTGTGTTGCCATTCATATGATTAATTTCTAATATGTAAACCAACATTCACGAAGAATAGAAAGAGCTGTGCAAAGAGTCCTTTCTCTTTAATTATAGACAATATAATCTTTTTCGTAATAGCGATTAGTATATACGGCGATTATTTTAAAAACAAAATTCACTTGTGTGGATGTAACTTTTTTATTATTATCTTGGCTCACATAGTTCCCTCTGCTGCCTTCTTGACAGTACGATAGAAACTGTCCTATTGTACCACGCTGGCCACGAAGTGTTGGTATAGGATTTTATTTTGATTTTTTTACATACATATCATCACGCCATATCCGTTGCAGAGTAGGCAGAGAGAACAGAGTGCCAGAGAACTCTATCCTTGCACACTTCACTCGCTTCCTCAACATTAATAATTCTCTTCATACACGCTCTTCAGCATGTTACACCAATTTGATCTAGGTAGGTTAGTCTCGGTCTCCCCCGGTGCCTACATCCTTTGATTTTTTCTTCGCTTATATTAACATCTATAATGCTTTATAAATATTAGATAGGAGGTGGTAGAATGTATTTGTCCTCGGTCATCATACCAATAAAAGTTTGAAGAAAGATTGAAAGTACATAGTAGTTGTAAATGTCAGGTTTTTTTAAGTTATTCATATATTTAGTCAGTATTATAATAAAAAAAGGTACACAATGTTTAGGTATAATCCATCTATCCCATAATTTTATCGACATTCACAGTTAGACATGGATCTTTCCAAATAGTGCCATGAACCAGTTCTTATATTTCACGGGAATCTAAGGAGTGTTGACAAGCTGTACCTATTCTTAACCCATCGTCACAAGGGGAATTTGTGTAGGCACGAGATAATAGTCACTAATGCAAAAAGAATTTAAAAGCGAGCTATAGGTACTTGTACAAAGGCTGTCAAAGTACACTTTCTAACTTTATGCGTATTCTTCAGATGTAGAATTTAGAGATAATATAGTTAGCGTCCTATTCGTGAAAGAACTTTTAAAATCGTATTGGTTGTACCAAAGATGACCTTATATATAATATTACAAAAGTTACCTGTATGTAATTTTAGACCCTTCTTTTGAAATTATAGACAATAGCTTAAATAACTTCTTTGTGTATCTAAAAAGTATCAGATTTGACTCAAATGAAATCAGTCCCCTTTTCATATATTTTTTTTCCTATTACATGTATTTTTAAGACTTCAGATTTTTTATAAATAGTGTCACGTTCAAAGTTTTGATTATTCGTTGAGAAAATCAATTGTTACTTTGAATTTTTGCCTGAATGAGAAATGTCTGTTTTAAATTATATTTTAGTATTTTATTTATTTACTTTAAAAAAAGTGCATTTATCTTATCTCGAAACGAACAAATATAAAACAACTAACCACCCAATTGTTATCTTACGAGTATGTACGTGTATTAAAAGGAATGAACATTTAATAAATCTAATCATTAAATTCTATCAAATCTATTAAATCAAATAATTTAAAATCTAATCATCTCAGCTCATATACATATATATATATATATATATATATATATATATATATATAGATATTGCTGAGCTCGATTTCTTCATCAGAACGAAAGAGAAATTCACCTGAACATCGCAGTAACACTGTTCATCAAACGGTTTGGTATGCGTATGGAGTGCGAGTGTAATAACTTACTATGACATGCTCATCAGACGGTATAGGATTTTATTTCGAGTTTTCCTTCTCTTGACGAGTTGATATAGGGTTTTATTTGCACTATACTTACTCTTATTGTTGTCATTATATGTAATATAAATAAAACTAGTAAAGCGTAATGAATGTGAGATGTGTATATAATACTGTGAGTAACCCTAATTAAGTAGCCAATGCTCAATTAAAAGCAACACTTTGACTTACTGACAGATGACATGAAAGTAAGTGCTAACTTGAGAATATGTATCACCCGACAATGGCATAAATGGAATCTTATTAGTAGGTGATTGTCAAAAATTAAAAAAAAAATTTTGACACCAACATGTTATAACGGTTGCTGTCCGCTGAATTGCACAATAAAATAACACTACGGCAGGTAGTGTTAAAGCATTTAGGGGACTAAATGCTTAAAATTAGCATAATATTTAAATCTGCCTGGTTTAGTGGATAAATATGTAGATGTATTTATATTTAATATCTGGATGATCAGGCTTCCGCTCGGTATTTTCTTTTTAATGTGTTTTGAAGATATATTTAAATATTATATAATAAAAATAATGAATTAAATAATAATAAAAAAAATAAAAAACCCTAAAAGTAATAAAAAAGGGAAACAGGATCCGAACTGGCCTCGATTAGGCTGCTCGATTAGGCTGCTCGATTAATATCCGATTGAGGTGTCTTAATGACAGCGTCAAAATTTGCTTTCATATTTTAATAGTTGTCAGCCAACGCAAAATTATATTTTTTCATTGCCTAAAATATTGTCAAAACAATATTTTCTACAAATGCAACTTAGCTAGATCGATTAGTCGTCCCTGGAACCCCCTGCATACTAAATTTCAAGAAAATTGTTGTTGCCGTTTCCGAGATTTAGAATATATATATATATATATATATAGATAAATTGCTTTGATATCGTATATAGTTACTTAATAAATATATAACCTAACTCATCCTCGCTTTGATTCTCCAACCTTTGATTTTAATACTATTAAAACTTGTATGAGCGCTCTCTTTCTCTTACTTGCATGGGCCGTCGTAGAGTTACTCATCAAATTAGTAGGAATTGACAGTATGGTCCACCGCGTTACATTTCAAGTATTTTTGTTTATTGGAAAATTGATTATGTTATATTCTTTATACTCTCTGCAACTACTACTTCTTCTCGTTTATACTCTGCAACTACTACTGATACTTTCTAGCTGATATCTCCTTTAATCATTTAAGCATTTTTAATTTAAATAGTGGTAGGACCACGTTGTTGATAGTTTTCTGTCTACAGCCGCGGGCCGGTCCTTCCGGGGTAGTACCACTCTCACGTAGAAGATCGACGCCTGAGTAATGCCAATGTGCTATTGCACTTCGTTCGGTGAGCGAGAGAGCCAGAAGCCCAATTAGGTGGGTTTGGGGATTTTATTGGTAGGCAGCGGCCTAAGCTATACCTTTGGTATTACAAAGGTCTATGGGCGGCAGTGACACTTACCATCAGGTGTGCTGCTTGCTCGTTTGCCACCATAAACAATAAAAAAAAGCATTGATGATCACTCTACATATACCTCAACTTCAACTTTTATCTTGATATTATTGATTGATAAATCGCTTCATCTTTTTTCTGCTCTCATCCCAATTACTTGGGATCGACGCAATTTGTACTATTCTTTCTACATATTGCATAAGTTATTGGCAATAGTTTTATGATCGGCCGCCTGCCTAACGTCCACCCTTCTTAGTAATGTAATTAGGCCCAGGTCGATATATATCTCTTAGTCGCCTCATACGATATTCACGAGCAAATTAAGGGTTGGTGGTATTCGTAGCCGCTACCACACATCGAAATTAATAAACATTTACATGATTGAAATATTTAGCTTATGATAGATATATCAACTTTGGCATTTATATAAAGAGTATAAATATAATTAATGTAAAATAATATAGTTAGACGGCCTAAGCAAATACATGGAAAACCATATTTTGTAGTGGATCATTTGGCTTGGATTCATCATCATCATCTCAGCCCATATATGTGCCACTGTTGGGCTTAAGCCTCCTTCATAATGGGAGGGTAATTGACCTACTATACCACGCTGGTCAGGCATGTTAGTCTAGGGTTTTGTTTCGAGTTTTCCTTCTTTTGCATTGATGTTTTATGCGTTGTATATCCCATCCCCTTAGTCGTGTCTCTTACGATCATCCACAGGTAAGATAGGAAGTGGTGAATTGTATTCCTACTCCGTCACCACACGGAATGTGACTACATAAATAATTATCAGTTCAGATCAGATCAGTTTAACTTTCTATTATTTTTTTAAACCAAATCTTGGCAACTTAAAACTTTTAGGAGAGGTGTTATTGGCGCCACTGGACCTCATCCAAGATATGTATTTTGGTATCATCGGAGTCGCCCTGTTCTCCATAAGTGGTGGACTTGTGATGACAGCCAGAGTTAAGGGATCTTTGTACCCAAGGACAGGCGACTACAATGCCGCTCTGCTAGCGGCCTCCTTGTCAATAATAAACGCTCTGTTTATGTTTTTTGATGTAAGCTTGGCTTATTTGGATTCTGAAGAGTTTGATGAAGAGGCCAGCGTGTAGTAAGGTGATAAATATTTGCGAATTTTGTAGAATTAAGAGACTGCTTAGACGCGACCTTTCATTAGCATACATTTAATTCAGGTGTTAACGAATAATTAATTTTATACTCAGGCTTGTTGTAAATCTAAGTTGAAGTAGGGAACTGCTTTTCTACCAAGCGTCTTGTCCTTTAGTGAGCGTCTTATCACAGTATCGAAAACTTCAAGTAAATTTTCCTAACATTTTCGTTAATAATATGATAAATTACAATGTTATTCATGATTTCATTATATTTTAAAAGGGAACTGGAATAAATTAACAAATAGAAGGCGATCTTGTTTTTCTAATAGATGGATGTTTTTTTTTGGTTTGCTTTTCAATCCGCTTTCATGTTTACATGTCAAAAGTTATCAATTCATAAAAATATAAGATGAAGGCCATGGTTATGTTTTCTTTTTACGAGCGGGGTATCGGAGAAAAGAAATCGGCTCTTGTGTTTCGTTCAATAAGCGGGGAAGAGAAATAGAACAGATTATAAGGCCTCGTGCCGATCATCAGTCGTTCCAGACGGTTTGAACGTGATGTGTTCAGAGTAAAAAAGAAATAGTAAATTGCAGTAGATAATTATATTATTCCCTATTTCTCGAACTAGCATTTTATTTCTGCAACTTATTAAAAAATAAGCTATAGATATTTTATAATTATAATTAATATGTTTTCTTCTTGGTGATTTGAATAGTTTTATAGGCTCTATTCCTTCCATGATAGCTTTACCGTGGCAATCAAATCATTGGTGAGAATTATAATACAATATTAATTGTAATATAATCTTTCAAACGCCTGTGTAACATTTACAAGCAAATCTCTGTACGACATTATGCCTGAGTGGATTTATCCGTGTGATGACAGAGTAACAATACAATTCACCACCCCCTATCTTACCCGTGGGTGGTCGTAAGAGACGACTAAGGGATATAAAATGCTACATGCATTTATGCGAGAGAAGGAAAACTCTAAACAAAACTCTATACCAACACGCCTGACTAGCGTAGTATAGCAGGTCAATGTCCCTCCTATTATAAAGGAGGCTGGAGCCCCAGAGTGGGACATATACGAGTTGAGATGGATGGATGGATAGATTTAATTTTCCATAGTAAACTATGCTATATAATTATTCATTTAACCAAACAAACAATACAAAAATAAAATACAAATAGGAAAAAACTGTATTATATTATGACAATTTCTCTAGTAGGGAATATAAAGTTGATTAAATCAAAATTCATGTACTAAATTCATGTATTAAAATTAAATTCTGCAAGGGACATGGCGTGATGGTATGTATGTATTTATGTATGTAAATCAAAATTTATTTATTCATTCTAAAGTTTTTACCACCTAAACTAGATAAAAAAATAAAAAGCTTGACTAGGATTTGATAATTTCTCACAAATACCGACTACATAGATATATTGACTATCTACAAATGCTGATATTGCCGGTGTGGTGATGGAAATAAGAATAATTTGTCACCGTAATTTTAATTTCTGTAGGTATTGTAAACATCGATTAAGAGATCTAAGTAGATATATGTATATCTATTTACATGTAAGTCACAGGGATGTTTTCTGGCTTCAAATCTAGAAATGTTCAAAATCAAGAACTGTAATTTTTTACTTTCGTCGATTATATTTTAGCTTGCTAAACAATCTTTTGTTATTTTTTACATTTAGTTTTATAACATGAACACATATATACCTGCTGTGTGGTAGCGACTACGAATACTGACAACCCTTACTTTGCTCGTGGATGTCGTAAAAGACGACTAAAAGCCTTATAACGACCTGGGCCAGCTTGATCTGATGCCACTGGGTGTACAATTACATTCCCAAGGAGGGTAGACGTCTGGCAGGCGGCCGGTCATAAAACTATTGCCAGTAAGTTTTACTATATGTACTATGAAAGAGTAAATATTCTATCGAACCCAAGTAATTGGGATAAGAGTAGGAGAATGCTGATGACATATATACCTACAATGTAACATTTGACAGCGGGTTTACCCTGTATGAAGATGGGATAAGAATACAATTGCCGTCACTCCATACTTATCGTGGAAATAGTACAAATCATGTAAGAGAGCGAGCAGCTCTCCTTGGAAACGTATAACCTTATTGATATCACCAACCTGCCCGTCAAGGGTAGCGATTACAGAACTATCTCCTCATATTAATGACGTAAATACAGAAGGACGCCCCACATCAGTTGAACCGACGTTGAGTTAGTTAAGTTTGCTGGTAATCGTTGAATGCAGTTGATACAGGACCCCACTTTGTGGCATTCTATGAGGAAGGCTTACGTCCAGCAGTTAACGCCAAAAACTGAATAATAATGATATGGGTTTTCCGAGTTCAAATTTAGAAATGTTTTAAATTAAGAAAAATAATTTTTTATTTCACAATCCTTTGTCATCGTGAACGCAATACACAAAATAACATTTTTAGCATTTTTTTTTAACACTATTTGCATAATATAATTATATATATAATCCATAGATGAGAAGTAAAAGTCAAAGGAAAGATTATGTTAAACCGTCTGGTCAGTGTATGATACTATAGATTAATATTCCCTCATCTGGAGGAGGTGCATGTCTTTTTTTTTTTTTTGCTTTGTGCTATGGATGTGGTCGCGCCCTGCCAAATCGGTCCGGGGCGACGGAAGAGGTGCATGTCTAACAATGGAATGTTTATTATCTGAGAAAAGGAAAAGTATTAAAATTTCAAATAGCTTATACCCAGATCGTATACTACGCGAATAGTAAATTTGAAGTATCCTGTTTCTTTTTATCGTACAGGTGAGGTGGTATCAGCGGCGGCGGATGCATACATTGACGCTTGGTGGTCGGCGAGTGGCAGTTGTCTTTTCGCGACATGCGCCGGACTAACCCTTAATGGGTGGAGCAATGTCCCACAATGCTCTCGTCGCAACTTCGCCCAAGCTGCTGCAATATGTGCCCTCGCGAACGCTTCTGTACTACTGGTTGATGCGTTGGTAGCAATCTGCTCAGCGCATAAAGAAGAGGGCAGTACTATTACCAGGACTAACGCTAAAATTCCTAAAAGTGGTGTTGTGACTTAATAATGTTATTAAAAAACATCTAGTTATTGTGTCGTTTTATTTCTTATTTTTTTTTATCATTATCTTATCCAGCCATTCGTCCATTAGCCTGTAGTTGTATACTGTTTAATATAAACTTCATTACAATTGAGAAAATGACAATTCCATTGATAGATTTAGATTTGATGCTGCCTTAGGCCCAATACTTACTGAGGAAAAGACCGACGGGGAGGACCCCGAGTTACGTCGCTCAAGGAGAGGGTACCCCTCAGAGGGGCCGGCCACTGAAGACAAGTTCACGCTGCTCCGGTGGCCGGTCCAACGACGAAGGCGAGGTTCACGGATGGGTTACGGGTGTGCGTGCTTACGCCCCTCTGTCGCCCCGAACGGAGTGGTGCGAGGAGCGCGCCGACCGTAGCCCATCCACAAAAAAAAGACCCAGTACTTACTACTCATGGTAACCTTTTTTAGTACCGATTTATTACATATTTTATATTAATCATTTTAACAAAAGAATTTTGGCTTTTGAATTTTGTCATTTTGAGATTGTAAAAGAAAAAATAGTGAAAAAAAAATGGTCTTTACATTTAATAAAAAAAAATTGGTTTGCTACCCTAAGCTCGGGTTATGAGGGCCTAATCCTAAAACTGTCATTGGCCAGTTCCTTAGTATTGGCAGAAGAATAATTTTTAAGAGTGTTATCGTCTACTTTCTTAGGGTACCTGTAGCCAAAAGTTTACACCTCATTAAAGAATAGACCCACATTATATTCTTAACTCATCACTATATAGCCAGTGTCGTTCTTTTGTTTTTTATTATTCCAATACTGACTTATGTAGGTACTCGTATTTCACTCTCATTGTCATATCCAGATTTATTCTTTTTTTCTGCTGTTAAACCAATTTTAACATCAAATAGTAAAAGTCATTATCATCATCATTATCTCAACCCATATACATCCCACTGTTGGGCTGGAGTCTTCTTTACTGTGGCAGCTTGCAAACTTTTATTAACAGAGATTTTTTGGTTATAGGGCCATCTGCCGTTTTTTATTTGAACTAGCAGGCGCCGTCGTATTAAGTGTTGAATACGAATAACCAAACAGATTAGTTTCTTTCATGAAGCAAGAGATGGAGTATTCAGAGTTAGCTTAAATAATTTAATAATCTTTGTAATATTTCCTGAAATATATTAGCGTCCTATCCATATATCCTTTTATTGGCCTATCAACATCCATGTTGAATAGGCCTGTCTAAAGACGTATAATGGCATTATATATATATCTTAATATATATAAATTACGTGTCACGTTGTTTATCCGCGTTGGAATCCTAAAGTACTTAACCGATATTAATCAAATTTTCACAGCATGTGTAGTTTGATTCAACTTAAAAAATAGGATAGCTTCCATCTCAATTTATAGTCGCAATATTATTTTATTGCAAATTATTTGTCTATTATTTACAGTCACAATTATCTGTTATCTCGAAATGATTCTAACAGCTGGCGGTATCTGTTGACTGGATTGAGTAAGTATTTAATAGATGGCGCTATGTTAAACGTACAAACGTTTCATATAAGCTACAGTTTGTTAGCATAACCACTACGTGTTACTCTAGCCACAGCAACGCGTGGCCAAGTCTGCTAGTATATATACAAATATATATATATATATATATATATATATATATATATATATATATATATATATATATATATATATATTATATATCATCGCAACGCTTGTGAGGTGAGTTTGTCGATCGCATACGGTGTTCTAAGTTTTCCAGGAGAGTGCTGCTGGCATTTACCCTAGTATCTAAACTAATTTTTAAGACTCCTACGAGAAGTAAAGGGTTGTGATACATCACATGATTTCTGAAATTTGCGCAAGCATTATATATTTGAAAAAATAAAACAATTTTTTTACGGATCCTATTGCGTTTGTAATTGTTTTTTTTATTGCTCTTGATGGAAAACAAGCAAGCAGGCAAGCAGCATACGGGCATACCTGATGGTAAGTGTAACTGCCGCCCATGGACCTTTGTATTACCAGGAGTATAGTTAGTCCGCTGTCTATCAATGAAAATCCTAAACCCACCCAGAAAGTTGGACTTCCGGCTCTCTCACTTACCGAACGAAGTACAGCAGCATTGCCACTGCTTAGATGTAGATTTTCTGCGACAGTGTTGTACTACCTTGGACGGACCGGCCCACGGCTGTGGACAGAAAACTGTCAACAGTGTAGCCCTACTACTATGAATTTTGATTTGCCGACATTTCGAATACTTTACAGCGTTCATGGTCCAGCTCAGTCCTCCCATGACCATACCTCCCGTGAATCTGTAAAAAAAATATTTTACACATTATAATATATCACTATAGACCTTTAATCTCTATAATAACATACATACATATATATCATCACGCCATATCCCTTGCAGGGTAGGCAGAGAGAACGGAGTGCCAGAGAACTCTATCCCTGCATACCTACTTCACCCGCTTCCGCAACATTCATAATTCTCTTCATGCACACTCGCCGGTTTCGGAGACTCTTGCCTCCACCTTCCTTCAGTACGTGACCAATCTGGTCTAGGTAGGTATATAGTATCTATAGTCTATCTCTATAATAAACGAACCGAACGAACGTCTGGTTAAGAAGATATACAATGCGAAAGTAGAAGGATGTAGGTACCGGGGGAGACCGAGACTAACCTACCTAGACCAGATCGGTCATGTAATGAAGAAAGGTGGAGTCAAGAGTCTCCGAAACCGGCGAGCGTGTATCAAGAGAATTATGAATGTTGAGGAAGCGAGTGAAGTATGCAGAGATAGAGTTCTCTGGCACTCTGTTCTCTCTGCCTACCCTGCAAGGGATATGGCGTGATGATATGTATGTATGTATGTGTATCTCTATAATAAATACATTAATTGTAGAGGATAAAGATCTAATATATTATGAATATAGATTTACGTAAATAGCTGCGTGATAGCGGCTTCGAATACTACAAACCCTTGCTTTGCTCGTGGGTGTCGTTGAAGACGACTAAGAGCCTTATAATGACCTGGGCCAACTCCGTCTGATGCCGTTTGGTCAACACTTACATTCCCAAGGAGGGTTGACGTTAGGCAAGCGGCCGGTCATAAAGCTATTGCCAATAACTTCTACAATATGTACTATGAAAGAAGGGTAGATATTGTATGGACGCCAAGTAATTGGGATAAAAGTAGGAGAATGATGATAGATTTACGTAAATAAAGCAATTGGGCTAACGATATAGCTTATAAATATTTCGAATATCGTAACAGTTATAAATAGATAATTTAATTGATTAATAGTACAACGCATTTCATAACTATGAACTCAGATATCTAAAAATAGTAACTCTGTCATAAAAAACACACCTGAATATCTACTCGTATATTAATATAGTGATCACACCTTTTTATTTGGCCCTCGGGATCGTTGTCATAAATGCTATGATTTTTAAGTTACCCTCCGGGGCTTTTTACACTATTATGGGACAGTCGCGAGGTAGCCAAGTGATATATATGATTTATTAATTCTTTTCATTTATTATCTATTTGTTTATTTTGTTTTTACTGCCATATGCGATATATGCTATACCGAAAATTGGCTGAATTGCGCAAACTAGTCGCATAGTCATTGCACAAAACGAAGAAGAAAATTAATAAATTAAATTACCATTATTCACGGCTTTAAATAAAACTTTTACTAGTAATGACCATTAAACTTAAGTATCTTCTTTTTCTTAGCACAATGCGCTAAATTTAATCTACTACACTATGTTGATCAAATAGTTGTGAGAGAAAGAAAAGTTTAGCAGTAGTCGACGCCAGATATCGATTAGCCTGTCGGATAGAAAATCTATAAAAACCCAAGATATTTAATTAACCCAGATTTTGAAGACTTCACTGTGCTATAAATATTATAATAATCTTACAACACCGTTAAACAATTTTATCTCTGTTAATTTTATACAGTCATATGGCCGATTAGTGAATAATTACAATTATAATGATCTTACGCAATCTTTATCATCATCAACATCATCATACTGCTCTTATCCCAATAATTAGGGGTCGACCCAATATGTACCTACTCTTCTTCCATCATACATATTGAAAAGTTTTCTCAATCATTTTATGACTGGCCGCTTGTTTGACAACAACCCTCCTTTGAAATTTATTTATTTACTAGACGGCATCGAGTTGGCCCAGATCGATATTATGCAATTAATCATATTTTACGACAATATTTAAAGGTTGGTAGTATTGGTTGTCGCCTCCATACAACAACGCTTATTACGAAATTTTTATATTGCTATCAATTTATAACATTAATCTAGAAAGTTAACTGCCTGTTAATCTGCTAAGTCGTCACAAATAACAACTAAACGCATTTGAATGAAATATTGCGCAGTTTTAACTTCATCTCAGCCCATACATGTACCACTGTTGGGCTCGGGCCTCCTCCTTAATGGAAGGGTAGTAGGCCTTGCATACTTCACTCGCTTCCTCAACATTCATAATTCTATTCATACACGCTCGCCGGTTTCGGAGACTCTTGACTCCACCTTCCTTCAGTACGTGACCAATCTGGTCTAGGTAGGTTAGTCTCGGTATCCCGTCGCCATTAATAATTAGCTACAAAATATAAGCGAACGATGCTGAATGTAGAGCAACTGTTAAAATTCATATCCTTGTCAAAAAAGTGTGTGAATAGTAAACCAGAATAAGATGTTTGTTATTCAATTAACATGATTGATACCGGCTATTTTTGTTACGCCACGTTTAACATCGCGTACTTAATTATAATCCCAAAGTGTTAAGGACAAGAATGACTACACTTCGAATTGTTTATTTGCTGTACCATTTATCTAAATTACAATAGATAGATGTCGATAAATGGCGAATAATGATTAAGCTATTTGTTGTACACAATTAGTTAATTGTCATTTAGTTTAGACACCGTCCTGCACTAGGGAAATAATCCTTGTATTGCGGGGTACTTTGTATATATATAAATAAATACAGATTTTAAGTCCCGCAATGGTGGAGGTAGATCATTTCAACATTTGGTGGCAGAGAATTTAATACTACCACGGAATGCTGAAGTGCGATATTTAGGGGTATTTAAAAAGTATAATGAAGCTCAAGTCTTGTATTTATTGAGAGAACTAGACCAACTAAGTTTATTGTAAAGGTAAGTAAGGTTGTAAACTTACACAAATAAATTAGACAAATCCTTAGATACTAATATTATAAATGCGAAAGTAACTTTGTCGATAGTCTAGAGCCTGATAAAGGACATAGGCTACTTTTTAATACAAAAAAGGGTTGTGAAGGGGGATGAAAAGTTGTAAGGAATTATCGCCATTTTTAAAGCCAGAAGCTTGATACCTATTTTTAGGCTATTGATTAAATATAAATAAATATGACATTAAATTTTGTAAAAAAATTGGACTGAGACTTAAGGAGTAAAATAAAACTAGGGGATGAAAAACTTTAGGAAAGTAACCTTTTACGCGGGCGAAGCCGCGGGCAGAAGCTAGTAAATAATAAAATAATGATTAGACAAATGAAAAATATATTATTTGTAATAATTATAAAGGTTTTAATAAAAATCTAACAAATGGATATACACATAATATTATAAGTAGATTAGTTATAAAAACATTATAAGTAAAAGTAAATTATTACCTACTTTTCATAAATAAAGTGGCTAATGTGAAAAAACTAATTAACCTATCTAGAATATTCACATTTAAATGATACAATTATTATTTTTAACATTGACAAACAATTTTATTGAATCATCAGTTTGTTATTGTAAGGATCCGGTCGACATTGCTGATAAAAGTGCAAATTATTATTATTATTTTTTATTGCTTATGGTAACAAATGAGCATGCAGCACACCTGATGGTAAGTGTTACTGCCACCTGTGGACCTTTGCATTACCAAGCGTATATGTATAGGTATAGCAAGACCGCTGCCTACCAATACAAGCACTAACCCACCCAGTTTGGCTTACGGCTCTGTCGCTCACCTAACGAAGCGCAATAGCACTTTGCCATTACTCAGATGTCGATCTTCTGCGAGAGTGTGATACTACTCCGGAAGGACCGGCCCGCGGCTGTAGACAGAAAAACTGTCAACAACGTGGTTCTACCACTATTTTTAATTTTATTTAAATATTTAAAAACATTATAACGCAAATTCAAATTTTCCGTCTGCTGAAGGTGTAAAAATGAAATTGACCGCTCGATTTCATGGCCGTGGGTATTGTAAAATACGAATAAGGGATAATAAGTATACAACATATATGTAAGAGAAGGAAAACTCGAAACAAAACACTATACCAATACGCCTGGCTAACCTAACCTAACAGTGGGACTTGTATAAACATGCATATTGCACATCCCTTAAACATATTTTATGACACCCACGAAAAAAGGTGGTTGGCGATTTCTGTTAGGGGCCATTCATAAATTATGTAAGGCGTTTATTGGGGTGTTGACTGATTATTATAACTTCTTACTATAGACAGGGAGGGGGTAGTAAACCTGATATTACGTAAGATATTAAATTGAAAATTACTAATTTTGGTCAAAACTGTGATAGATTAATAAGATTAATGTTATTGCAGTGAGTTAATGATAGCTACTTGCAGTAAGAAGATTGTAATAAAAAATATCTTCAGAATAAACGAAGTTATATTTGATCAATAGGCCCTTTTCTTACAAAAAATTTATTAAGGGGCAGGGCGGAGTAGTTGGGCCACCGAAGACAAAGGTCGGGTACCGGTGGCCCACTTGCACGGCGAAGAGAGGTAGTTGCAGGTTGGGTCTATGGGGATGCGCGCCGCCTCTTCCGTCACCCCGGACCGATTTGGCGGGGCGCGGACTATGGAGGTAGCTATAGTCCACCGCAAAAAAAAAGAAAAAAAAAGGGCGGGAGTAGTTGCAATCTTAGGATGTTTTACGGTAGGGGTGGGAGGGGGCTTGATGTAATTGCCCTTAATTTACTAACCTCAAAAAACTATAAATATTTAACTTACAGTCATTTAGACCAACGATTCCTATATTTTAAGCAACATCTAATACATTTTAAACATATATGGTACCTACATGACAAAGTATACATAACATCAATCAATAACTATTGATGTCATATATTACATATTTACTTAGGTGTTACTTAAAATTTACATATCTTTGATGAAAACAGACATTAACCTCTTTTCGGTCTTAGTGGGTACTTATAAAATTTATAATATTATTATATGAATAACAATTAATGATAAAGAATAACGATATTCGGAGCAATTACCATATATGTTTTTTTACGCGTGAATGTGAGCAAAACCAAAATAATGGTCTTTGAAAGAGATAAAACCAGAACAGATGTAAGAGTAACAATAGGTAATGATGTACTAGAGCAAGTGGATGAATTTGTATATCTTGGATGTGGATTTAGCCGAGATGGAAGGTACACCACTGATGAATGATGAGGAAGCGAGTGAAGTATGCAGAGATAGAGTTCTCTGGCATTCTGTTCTCTCTGCCTACCCTGCAAGGGATATGGCGTGATGATATGTATGTATGTATGTATCGCATTTCGACCGCATTAATTTTACTTTCATACTCTTTTCTGCATACCCAACTCTCGCTTCCATACAGTAATGTTGGGACAAGCACTGCGTTATGTATTGCTACACGTGCCTTCTGGCTGAGGTGGTGGCTGCCGAGAAGTTGCCCCAACGCTCCGTTCACTCTATTTCCCGCATTCACTCTTCGCTCTATATCAGTGGTGTACCGTCCATCTCGGCTAAATCCACATCCAAGATATACAAATTCATCCACTTGCTCTAGTACATCATTACCTATTGTTACTCTTACATCTGTTCTGGCTTCATCTCTTTCAAAGACCATTATTTTGGTTTTGCTCACATTCACGCGTAGACCCCTTTTCTTACAATCTTCTGTCATTGTTTCGACTAGGGTCTGCAGGTCAGTCGCTGACTGTGCCAGCAGGACTGCGTCATCTGCATAAAGCAGAGCGGAGACCACTGAGTCACCCATCTGGACTCCCACATTCATATCGTTCAACCTTTGGAGACATTTATCCAGATATATGATAAACAGCCTGGCTGACAGAACGCAGCCCTGCTTAACGCCGACATTGACGTCAAACCAAGGCGACATTCCATCATCCAGCCGCACACAGGCTCTACAGCCCATGCAACTGGATTGCACAGCCTGCATCAGTTTACCGTTAATACCATATTCCGGTAAAATGTCCCAAAGTTCCTTTCGTACAACCGTGTCAAATGCTCTCTCCAGATCCACAAAACTGCAGAAAACCCTCTGACCTAGGGCCAGATGCTTCTCCACAATGTTGCGCAGAGAGAACACTTGATCCATGCATCCCCTTCCACTCCTGAAACCTCCTTGTGTCTCACACAGTAAACCATCGGACACCATCCTCATTCTCCTTTCAATAATTATACCATACACTTTTGCTGCCAAACTGGTCAAGCTTATGGCTCTGTAATTTGCGCAGTCATAACGTGAACCCTTGTTTTTAAACAAAGGCACGATGACTGCGCTATTCCAGTCCCCGGGAACCATTCCCGAGCTCCAACATAAATTGAGGAGCAACAGGAACGCCTCCCGGACACAGGAGCCACCAAGCTTGATCATCTCGGCAGACACCATATCAATGCCCGCTGCCTTACCATTTTTCAAGCTTCTTATCGCCCATTCAACTTCATCCGTACTGATGCCATCGGAGGACGCCGTCGCCGAATGTTGATCTACTAGACCACATGCGACACCGGCGCCAACCGTAGTATCCGCATACATATCGCCAAAATATTCACTCCATCGGCTTAACACGTCTTGTGTTTGTGTAAGAATGTCTCCACCTTTAGACCTTAATTTATTCATTCTGAAGGCTGACCAACCACCCCGAGACTTCTTCACCTCCCTCCAAAAGAGTTTGGTGTTACTCTCGAAGTTTTTAGTCAGCCTATCTTCGGCACTCATACATGCTCTATCACGTTTCTCTTTCACTAAGGCCTTGGTGTCATTCTTACATTGCCGATATATTTCTTTCTTCTGTTCAGTCATACTGTCATTCAGATTCAAAGAAGAGACATAGTCCAGCCACGCTTTCTTCTTTTGCTCTACGGAAGCTGCCACTTCCGCATCCCACCATGCATCACCATTTGTGTTTCTATGCTTCTTTGAAATTCCACATACTTCTTTCGCTGTGTCTACCATACTCTCTTTCAATACTCTCCAGCATTCTTCAATGTCTGATTGCGGCTGGCTTGCCATCGTCAGCCGTTGTCGGACACCCTCTGCATACTTTTCTCTTACACACTCTTCTTGCAACCTTTCAACCTTTATTCTTTCAAGCCCTCCGAAGTGGACACGCTCTCGCCAGTGCCTCCACTTTCTGAACAGACCACTAAATCTCGCAATAACGAGATAGTGGTCCGTATCGACTGTGGGGCCCCTGTAGGCTCTTGCGTCCAATATTTTGCTTCGGAGGCGACTGTCTACCAAAATTAAATCTATTATACTTTTCTGTTCATTCCTTCTCCATGTATACATATGGATGTCCTTATGTTGGAAAAATGTGTTTGACACAATAAGGTTTCTCTCCATACATACATCCGCTATGAGCCTACCTGCGTCGTTCACTCTCTTATCACCAAATGGACCAAGTACGTCCTCATAGTCGGGACGCTTGGTCCCCACCCATCCGTTCAAATCTCCGCATACAATCACGCGTTCACTGGTTTCTGCCATATCCAGAACTTCCCTAACATTATCCCAAAACTTCTCTAGGTCTGATGCCACCGAGGATCCTACGGGAGCATATGCTACAACCATGAATACCTTGGTGACACCAAGTTTTATACGGACCCAAAAAAGTCTGGGATCATACATTCCGTAATCCTTCACACCTGAGGCCAAGCGAGAGGACAGCAGTACTCCTACCCCCATACTGGCTCGATCGCTCCGTGGTACACCAGACCACAGAGCCATCCCGCCACCAGGAAGATCGCAGGCGTCGCGCGATCTCTGCGGCAAATCTGTGGAGTTAGGCTGACTGACCGCATTCGTAACGACGACGTAAGAGAGCGAGTAGGTATGAAAGAGAGTATTGGTGTAAAGATGCGAAAGGGAATGCTCCGATGGTTCGGACATGTGGAAAGAATGCTGAACGAACGCCTGGTTAAGAAGATATACAATGCGAAAGTGGAAGGATGTAGGTACCGAGGGAGACCGAGACTAACCTACCTAGACCAGATCGATCATGTACTGAAGGAAGGTGGAGTCAAGAGTCTCCGAAACCGGCGAGCGTGTATGAAGAGAATTATGAATGTTGAGGAAGCGAGTGAAGTATGCAGAGATAGAGTTCTCT
The DNA here is from genome assembly GCA_905163515.2 of Lymantria monacha. Lineage (NCBI taxonomy): Eukaryota > Metazoa > Arthropoda > Insecta > Lepidoptera > Erebidae > Lymantria > Lymantria monacha. Next base: position 11,381,135 of record LR991092.1, on the reverse strand, counting down.
GGCGGTCTGTTCTCTCTGCCTACCCTGCAAGGGATATGGCGTGATGATATGTATGTATGTTATATGTTTTTTTTTAACAGCAACACCCAGCACTAAGGAAATAAGCCTTACTTCTTCATCATCATCATCATCACAGCCCATATATGTCCCACTGTTGGACTCAGGCCTCCTCCGTAATGAGAGGGAAATTAACCTACCACACCGCGCTGGTCACACGTGTTTGTATAGGGTTTTGTTTCGTGGTTTCCTTCTCTTGCATAGATGTTATATACGTTTTATACCCTTAGTCGCCTCTTACGATCACCCACGGGTAAGATAGGGGGGTGGTGAATTGTATTCTTACTCCGTCACCACACGGGGGACTTAAAAACACATAATTTGACGGACACAAATTACACCTAGACTCAGAACAACAGTTTATGAATCACACAAAGATCACAAAAATCGTACTACGTGGAAATCGAACCTACTGCACTGGCACAGTAAGTCGGTACGTTACTAAGTGTACGGTGCCTACTCTGATTATCGAATGTATATCTGTGCATTCGAGAATATTATGTATAGTTAAGATAGATATTTTTTCTTATCGGTGAAGTAAATTTATTGACTTAGGGGACGCCCATTAATCACGTGATCTTTTTCCCCCACCCCTCCCCCTTGGTGATACGTGGTGCGGTTTAAGACTATGAAGGTTTAGGCCTTCGTGATTTTTGTCAAAAATTTCAAACCTCACGTCATTAATGGACGGCCCCTTACTTATGGAATGGGGTAATATTCATAGACTCTGGCTATTGTCGCTGAACGTCGAAAAGGTAGAAATTATTGTATTCGAACTTATTGTGGATATTTACCTATTATTATTGCATGAAGCGTTTAGGTTAGACCGCCACTAAAATTATTCTTGCTTTGTTATGCATTCATATACGAAACATTTTTATCCCATATATTTTGTAGTTTTATTTATCTCTGATATAGATCGCATATTTTGTCCATTCGTTTTTCTTAATCTCGCCGTTAACATTATCTTAAACAGCACACATTTCTATAAATATCTATATACACTTATGACAAAATACTACGATTTGTAAAATATTTGATCACGCTATTGATTCATAAATAAATGATGTCATTCTCTTGGGGTAAGGGATAACTCTACTACGCGCTTGGGGTAACCATGAAATATGAAATAACGTCATAACATTTCGGACATTTACTCATGATATTAGGTTTTATAAGTTTGAAGGCGACGTATTATCATAGCATTTTGTAAGACACCATATGAGGAGAAAGAAGAATCATTTTTTTCTTGCCAATGTATTATCATGGACTTTTGTAGGTCATTGAAGACATCGATATATATGTAGGTACTACGTAAACTCTATGATTGAAGATTTAAATTTTTACGGCACCCATAGATAGAAAGGGGCCATCCCTTTCTATCTATGGGTGCCGTAAAAATTTCAATCAATTTTATTTTTCCTCCATCAACAGACAATGAAGAACTCAGGCTAAAGTAAAATGATTTTTGTTTATTTATTGATATCCTATGCTTGATAAACACGATGGCCACACCAAGGTATGATCTCATCGCTTGTATTGTACGCTACGTTGGCTGCACGGCCATCAAGCCGTGCGATCCAACTCATCCAACAGAGACAGACCAACACGCAACTCGTACTTAGTACTTACTTTATAACACAGACTAGTAAGAGATACTACGTATCTTTATAATTTGTGATTTTGTGCAACTCGAGTAACTCGACGCGCAGTCCATGCTCTGGTCACTTAGTATAAGACCCCCGGGACGCTAATTTAATGCCATCTAGTGAGTTTTTCAAGCGAAATATAAATATTTAATTTTTCATTTTATCTTATATCATTCTAGATGGCGCTAATACAATCTTCTTTAAAACATATTCTTAATGTACTTCATTAGGCTTATCCAGAAACATACTTGTATAAAATAGTATATTAAATGTCAAAATAAATGTGTAACATTTATATATATAGGTTTAAAGGACTTACACAATCTGCTAAATTTAACAATGTCTCAATTGTAATGGAACACATTTCATTTCCAATCTGTGACATACAATATTCGCTTTTCGATCTTCGTCATTCAATCGATAATGGCTATTTAATGTGGAATGATGAATTCTACAAGCAAGTAGATGGAGTGGCTATGGGCTCACCAGTCTCTCCCGTCGTTGCCGATATATTCATAGAGAAGTTCGAGGAGACTGCTCTAAGAAGCCCGCCTGTCACACCCAGGTTCTATAAGCGATACATAGATGACATATTCACAATATTACCTTCAGACAAAGTAACCATATTCCTTAACCATCTTAACTCCAACAATCCAAAAATTCAATTCACTATGGAACTGGAGTCAAATAATTCTTTAGCGTTCTTAGATATTTTGGTTATTCGTAAACCCAACAACACCTTGAGTCATACAGTGTATCGCAAAGCAACCCATACAGACAAATACTTGAATGGTGATTCTCACCATCCCCTTCACAGTTAGCTACCGTTTCAAAATCTTTGTTACAGAGAGCACGAGAAATCTGTTGATGAACACCTGGCTGAGGAGCTGCAGCATGTCAAGCAGGTTCTACGTACGCAAACAAGATGCAAGTGCCTCACCCCCGTTACGGAGACCGTGTGAAACCACCAACAGTTGAACGTCTCCCTGCACTCCTACCTTATGTAAAAGGAGTCACTCCCAAGATTGGCTATATCCTAAAACATGCTTCTATAAAAACTTATTTGAAGCCACTGAAGAGGATAAGTCAGTTCTTACCACCTGTCAAGTGCCAGATCCCTCTACAGGATGCAGGAGTTTATAAACTAGACTGTGATTGTGGTCTCTCTTATATAGGCCAAACAAAGAGATCTATAAGAACTCGGATCAAGGAACATATAGCTGATGTGAAGCACCGCCGTCACGCTAAGTCTGCAGTCTGTGAGCATAGTCAGGACCGCACCTACCATTACATCAGGTTTGATAAACCACAAATCCTTGCAAAAGAACACCGATACCTGCCTAGAATGGTTCGCGAGGCTATTAAAATTAAGAAACACAAATATTTCAATAGAGAAGATAGATGGGTATTATCATCAAGCTTGACAGAATCCCTTGTCATTCACTTAATTAAAAATAAAGCAAAGAAAACCACCACAAGACTGCAAGACACTGTAAGCACTTATTGTATAGATTTGACCCACAATAAATTTTAATTTAATTAATTTTAGTACGATAAAGTAGGCCGCCACTCAAAACTTCAATAATAATATTACCATCATGCCTCCTGAGTTTTCTTGCCGGATCTTTCTCAGTGCGGCCGCGTTCCGATCCGGTGGTAGCTTTTTAGATTTGTTAGGTTTAAATTAATATAATAACTATAAAGTTAATAAATAGTAACAGACAAATAACAATACTTATGTATACGTTTTTAATAGTTTTTAATAGAATATTTTTTTTTTGCAAAAATGAATTGTAATCGTGATAAAATTCGTAAATATGGATTTACCTATGTCAAATGTGCAAAACTCGCATAAACATGAGAAAAGCATAATTGCAATAATTAAAATATATCATAATAACAATTCTGTGTTTAATTTGCCCTACATTATTTTATGTAGTTTTGTTGTTTGAAATGTATAAATTTCATAAAATAGTTTCATATTTCTAGTAACCTAAGTTAATACTTAGGTTACTTGAAATATGTAACTATTTTCTGATAAAAAAAAATTGAAAATTAGACTACCGGTGTGTGTGTAAGCGCACGCATACACATGCAATATTTATACAGGGTGTCCCAAAATTCAACGATAAGCCGGCACCAGCAGGTGGACCTACATATGACTACTCGAGAACAAAAAAGAAAAAAATTCTACCTTGATTTTTTTTTTCATTACGACAAAAAAACCGATTTCTTTAAAAATCGACATCTTTTATTATATTATTAAGTGCCATTGCTACAATTTTACAAGTAATTCTGTGTTTTTTTTTGTATTGGTAAGGTAAGTAGCACTACTATCGATCACAACCATTAAAAATTCCAGAATATCTATAGTTTTTACACAAAAATCAACCAAAACTATGTTTTTTTCATAAATTATGTAAGATTTTGACTTTCAGCTCACTTTCACTCATCACAGTGAAAAAAAAAAGTATGGACACTACTGTGGCAAATAGTATTAAAAATTGGCGCAACTAACTACAATTCTAAAATGGTATAACATTCTAGGCAAACTAGCCACAAAAATATACTTAGGTGTACTATTTCAAAATAACAACCATACTTCGAAAATTGTTAGTGTTGATAGTAATCACTTTTACTATGTAGCCCAAATGTTTTTGTTGCAAGTTCTCAGAATTTGAATGAGACATGTGCGTAGTCCATAAGATAACATAAGTTAGACAGAGATAGAGAGATTATACGTTAGAGGGAGATAGATAGATGCTAATTGTTTAGTAACATTAATGCAGGTAGAGAAGTAATTAATGTCCTCAGCAGCACAGCAAGTCAGTACGCTCTACTTCTTTGTTTACTGCACACCGTTCTGTTTTAATTAAAGTGGCTCTGATACTAACGACTTTGGATTGAATTAAGTGACCTGGAAATTGACCTGACTTGGCATTATTTTAGACTGTGATTTTGTGTTTTTTTAAAGAAGTTTTGCCTTATTTTCAAGTGTTTAGCATTCATTATGCCGCTACCATATACAGCGTTAGAATACGCTAATATGCACCTAATTTATGGAGAATGCCGATGCAATGCCAACGCTGCTAGCAGATTATATCGAGCAAGGTACCCTACTCTTCAAAGGTATCCGGATTATCGCGTATTTATTAACGTGCATCAAGCATTTTCGGAGGGTCGTATACCATCTGACAGGAGAAACGCTGGAAGACCTAGATCGGAACACGATGAAGAAGTTCTCAATGAAATAGAAAGCGATACAACTACCTCTGTACGTGGCATACAAGTAGCAACGGGAATTCCAAAAAGTACTGCACATAGAATTTTAAAACGTCACCAGTTTCATCCATATCATTACAGGCGCGTGCAGGCGTTATTACCGCGGGACTATCCACTGCGGGTCGCATTTTGCCGTGTAATGCTGCAAAAACACAGGGAAGATCCCCAATTCTTAGACAAAGTTTTATGGTCGGATGAAACAACCTGCAAGAAAGATGGCTATTTAAATCTTCACAATCTTCATAGCTGGAACAATGAAAATCCGCACCTGGTGAGAGAAGACAAATCCCAATATCAATTTAAGGTTAACCTATGGACGGGCATAATAAATGGAAAAGTGATAGGGCCCTTTGAGTTACAAGGAAACATAGATGGCAATAGCTATTTGAACTTCTTACAAAATGAGTTACCAGGATTATTAGAAGACGTGCCTTTAAGTGATTTGCAAAACATGTGGTTTCAAAACGATGGTTGCCCAGCTCACTATGCCCGCCCTGTGCGAGAGTACTTAGACCAAGAGTACCCAGGGCGTTGGATCGGGCGACTTGGTCCTATCTTATGGCCACCCCGTTCACCCGATCTAAATCCCCTGGATTTTTTCTATTGGGGTTGTCTAAAGGACAGAGTCTACTCAAAACCCATTGCAACCTTGGACGAGCTTCGCCAAAAAATAATTCAGGCTGTGGATCACATGAACAGAATCAGATATGCAAGAAAAATAAAACGTTCATTTTTAAGGCGATGTCGTGCCTGCATTACTGCCAATGGCAAACAATTCGAACATTTATTGTAATTTTAATAATGTAGTAAATTCTAATCTCTCTATATCTATCTCTGTCTAACTTATGTTATCTTATGGACTACGCACATGTCTCATTCAAATTCTGAGAACTTGCAACAAAAACATTTTGGCTACATAGTAGAAGTGATTACTATCAACACTAACAATCTTCGAAGTATGGTTGTTATTTTGAAATAGTACACCTAAGTATATTTTTGTGGCTAGTTTGCCTAGAATGTTATACCATTTTAGAATTGTAGTTAGTTGCGCCAATTTTTAATACTATTTGCCACAGTAGTGTCCATACTTTTTTTTTTCACTGTGATGAGTGAAAGTGAGCTGAAAGTCAAAATCTTACATAATTTATGAAAAAAACATAGTTTTGGTTGATTTTTGTGTAAAAACTATAGATATTCTGGAATTTTTAATGGTTGTGATCGATAGTAGTACTACTTACCTTGCCAATACAAAAAAAATCACAGAATTACTTGTAAAATTGTAGCAATGGCACTTAATAATATAATAAAAGATGACGATTTTTAAAGAAATCGGTTTTTTTGTCGTAATGAAAAAAAAAATCAAGGTAGAATTTTTTTCTTTTTTGTTCTCGAGTAGTCATATGTAGGTCCATCTGCTGGTGCCGGCTTATCGTTGAATTTTGGGACACTCTGTATATATCTAGATATGTACGTAGGTGGCATGTATATTTATATATAGGTAGCATATACAGAATGTATTAGAGAATGGAGCACAAAGAGTAAAGTTATTAAATTGAAAAAGAGTGGCAACTCGATGATAAAATATGCATGTATGGAAAGTGCTGCCACCCAGAGTTTAGGCGGTGAACTAAAGTTGAAGTAATATATATACATATCTACATGTGTATGTGTAATTACATAGAATTTTCTTTTACTATGAAAGCTACCCTGAAATATAAAAAAACATATCAGCTGATAATTAAACAATAATAATATCAGCCTAACATTGAAACTTGAGATAATTTTCAGAAAAATATCAATAACCGAAAATAGATCGATGACAATAAGTACCTACGCTAGGAACAAAAATAACAATTCTCAGTTGTCAAACGTTTGACAGACAGGACAAAATGGCAGCAGTTAAGTTTGTACAACCAATCTGTAGGCGGCGCGACGGTCAGTAAAAATAAGTAATGTTTTAAGTGTGCCCCCCCAGATGGAGCAGCTGGTCAGAAGGACGGTAGGTAATGATGGTAGGAACACATAACAAAAATTTGAAGGGAAAATGTCGATTCGTTAATGAATTAGAGGCATTTAAAGTTTTCAATTTTGTCATCGCATTTCCTTTGAAATTGAATGAAATGTACCAAGTAAATGATAAATAGTCTGCTGCATACTCATACTTTCTTAAATATTCATTAGAACCTAAATAAGTCGATGATTACGGTTGCTACAGTATGACAAGCGTCGCCTTTACAGACAGCTGATGAGTCAAGGACCTCGACATTTTTCGTTAAAATTTTTGTTATGTGTTCCTACCATCATTACCTACCACCCTTCTGACTAGCTGCTCCATTCTCTGTTACATCCGGTATATATATAAATATACATATACAATAACAAGCTTCTGTTTGTGAAAATCCCGCTTGGAGCAGCACTAGCGAGGATTCGAGCGACGCTAGAGTTACCTATCTATAAAGGTATATTGATCTATGGCAGCATAGATTATATGGCAGTCTCAGTCAGTCTCAGTGACGACTTGACTTTGTGCACTCGTGTACCAGTGTAAACTTAACCTTAAAAGTTCTGTTATTTTGTATTTCGAACCCTCATAAAAATGGCTATTAGCAGATTATCTATCATCAAGTTCTTGGAGCTTGTAAGTATTATTTTCTTTATTGTAAACTTTAAAAATACGAATAGCGTCGCGCGTCGGTAACGCTAAACCGGTTATTCGGTCTTGCATTGGGCGTAATGTTTTTGTTTTGAAAGAGTATTTGTTTATAATAATATTTGAGGCCTTGGCCTAAAAAGGTTTTAAATGCTTTTTATCAAAAAAGATTTTTTGTTCTTTATTTAATATTGTGTTTTTATTATTATGACATGTTTAATATATATTTAATTGAAGCAGAACTTGATTCAAGACTTATCAAAAAAACTATTTTTAGAATGCAACCTACCAATTTAATTACATTAATTTATTTCCTCTAAAATATAAGTAAAACAACTTATTTAAAGGACAGTAAAATATATAATGCATATAAATTTGTAAAACGTGCTACAAATATTTGTGTATATTTTTATAAACTGCCACTAAATAGGTCGAAAACCCAAACAAAACCTTCGAGTCAAAGTATAAATAACTAACTTACTATTAAAAAAATAAAATAATGATTGATATAAATATTATGACTGTTACACAGTTGAAAGTAATACCTATCATATTTTATGAAAAGATATAACATTAAGATCTTACACATCTGCTAGGGTGTAAAGAGGAGTTAAAATATCAATCATCAATTAAAATATCAATTACAAGTTAAAATATCCGTGCTATGAGATTTAACCGTTACTTTTTGATAGTCTATAAATGAGTGGTGAATGGACCGCCATTAGATTTCGACGCTTAGATATCTTGAATTGATATCCCTCTGATATCTCTGATACAAATCTCAAAATATCTAAGCAACGAAATCCAAAGGCAGAGTGCTTTGTAGATTAAAAGAAGCTTCCGCTATCGCTTTTATCCCAATTTGTATGCAATTGTACGATATCTTTTCTATCTCTAAAACCGGGGGAAGAAGAACAAAGTATGTTTCTTGGCGATTTCAGTTATATAATAGGTAGCCTGTTTGATTTCAAAACACGGCTCGCGCAGCCGTAACACACACAAACAACTGCGTTTCCGCCACCGCCGCCGGTGAAGGAAGACGCAACGCGTAATAATCAATATCTCAAACGGGGGCACGCCCACTTGCTACCAGTGACGCCCCGAGCCGAGGTCCGTTCTCCGCAGGGAAAGCCCTCGGGCGTTGTCGCTTAAAATTTTTCGGGTTGAGAGCCATCAGCGCTCGCCCACAGTCCGGTTAAGCTGTCACAGCCCTCTCGGCTAACAGCAATCGCAGTGGATACGTTTTAGTGGGTAACCTAGCTCTAGGCTAGGAGTCCCACACTTCCCATCCGGGGAGTAAGTCCGTAACGCATTTCGGACCACTGCGTTATCATAAAGAAAAATATTCAAATCTACTTGCCCATGAAAACCAACCCTTCTTGTTGCGTTAGCGCTGACCTGGGGGGGCACACTTAAAACATTACTTATTTTTACTGACCGTCGCGCCGCCTACAGATTGTTTGTACAAACTTAACGGCTGCCATTTTGTCCTGTATGTCAAACGTTTGACAACTGAGAATTATTATTTTTTGAAGAGAGAAGAGAGTCAAGAGTCTCCGAAACCGGCGAGCGTGTATGAAGAGAATTATGAATGTTGAGGAAGCGAGTGAAGTATGCAGAGATAGAGTTCTCTGGCACTCTGTTCTCTCTGCCTACCCTGCAAGGGATATGGCGTGATGATATGTATGTATGTGTATGTATGTATTATTTTTTGTTCCTAGCGTAGGTACTTATTGTCATCAATCTATTTACGGTTATTGATGTACTTTCTGAAAATTATCTCAATTTTCATTGTTAAGCTGATATTATTATTGCTTCGTTATCAGCTGATATGTTTTTTTTATATTTCAGGGTAGCTTTCATAGTAAAAGAAAATTCTATATAATTACACATACACATGTAGATATGTATATATATATATATCACTTCAACTTTAGTTCACCGCGTAAACTCTGGGTAGCAGCACCTTCCATACATGCATATTTTATCATGGAGTTGCCACTCTTTTTCAGTTTAATAACTTTACTCTTTGGCGCTGACTCAACTCAATCAGCCGCTTGAAGCCTGTATTAATTTACAAATTAAACATAGCATCTTAACATAATTGCTTATATAAATCATTATCTTAAAATTTTATTTCTCGTAAGCTTTGCTTTAAACAAATATACGGCTAATGATAATGTGAAATATTCATCATCATCTTAGCTCATATATGTCCCACTGTTGGGCTTGAGCCTCTTCCATTATGGGAGGGAAATTGACCTACTATACCATGCTGGTCAGACGTGTTGGTATACGGTTTTGTTTCGAGTTTACCTTCTTTTGGATAGATGTTACATGTGTTCTATATACCTTAGTCGCCTCTTACGACCACCCACCGGTAGAATAAGGTGTGGTGAATTGTATTCTTACTACGTCACCACAAGAAGTAGTGTAATATGAAATATTAATAAAGATTATATTATTCGCATAGTGTGTAACAAGCTTTAACAAAATGCGATATATATCGAGATTTAAGATCGTTGAACCCTTTTGCTTTGTTAACTTGAGGTCATGATAAGTTAATAATTGCTTAGGTGTTATTTAGAAATTTTATTTTCGTTATTATTTCAAGTTATTACGACCTTTACAATCGTTTATACCGTCGGTTTTTCAGTCTTAAATCAGATTCACAAAATATATTTTTTGTAAAGTAAGTCAGATAATATTCACGGAATTTAACGTTGGATTTTCTCACATAGTAGATTCTTTAATATATTGTTTTACTTACCCACTTCAAGACTCAAGCAAACACAATAAAAAAATAAAACAAAGAGGTTAGATAAAAACCCGATTACGAAGTGAAAAATGATCGCAAGTGGGATTCGAACCCACACCTATTGGGAGTCCGGCCCAATCGTGCTGCCACTTACACATCATTTTTCCCATCGTAATCGGGTTTTTATAAATAATTAAGCATATTAAATGCTAAATTTCAGTAATTTGAATAACAAGGTTGTGTCATCGTTTAATACAATTCTAACTGCAAAGTTTGAAGTATTAAGCCTACACAATGTGTAAACATTGTCGGGTAGATAGCGCACGTCTCCTTAAAAGACGTAAATATGATACGAAGCGAGATTTGAATGTCCTACAATAGTTCACGGTGGAGTTCACGGTGTGTAAAGAAGCTCCTTATAGATAAATTTAATTCATATGTAACAGATATGGATTCAGATATAAATCAAGTATCTAAAGATGTTCCTTACATTAAGGGTGTAGATTGTTGGCCTGAGATCTCGATTTCGAGCGACCGCAGCGCCAAAGTTTAATGTAACATCCGACGGGGCGGATGAATGACCTAGAGAGCGTGATTTTCAAAATGTTTTGCAACAAACGTTCCACGTTGAGAAATTGTTATTGAACTTGAATATTTACAGCATAACAATAACGTTGAATTTTTGGAAACTAGCTGTTGATTCTTTTTAATAGATTAATAAGAGTAGTTGAGACACAATTTTTATGTTTTTCTATCATTACATTACATAGTATAAAACAAAGTCGCTATCCGCCGTCTGTCTGTCCCTATGTATGCTTAGTCTTTAAAACTACGCAACGGATTTTGATGCAGTTTTTTTTAATAAATAGAATGATTCTTAAGGAAGGTTTATATGTATAATACATGCATAATATAGTAGAGAAACGCTGATTAATTTAGAGGTTTCTAATGTGATGTCGTAAATAAGCACGTTTTTTTGCGCTTATATTGCAAACGTTGGCTGAACCCTACGAGATAGACCAAAATAATGTACTACAGTATTATCCATCTTGAAAAGTTCAACAAAAAAGTCCACGATGGCATATGTCTATCTCTTAGGGATAACCCACCATAACCATTTTTTATCCTCTACTAAAAAATGATTATTTACCAAGTGATTTTATACAATACAGCATTAATCCTTATCAAATTAAGTACCTTAAATAAATTGTGCATTTATTATAGATCAATATGCTTTTTATAGTATGTAATTTAAGTGAATATTGCCGAAGATAGCGAGGGCGGGTTACTAGTTTATAATATAATATACAATCAAGAGCAGGTCCGGACTGACATTTTTGTATTCTACTTACCTAAAATTCCAACTATGTATTTATTTGTAATTTCACTACCAAAATTTATTCTAATTCGTAAAATATTCATTCAATAAAATAATTGCAAATTCAGTAGGAAGTGTGTTTATCTCTACGCAAGGAAATGTGCCTATTGCGTAAACTCAAATACTTACTTTTTGTTTACGATCACCTCGTCGATATCTAAAAAAAATCCTAGGGTTTTAAAAAAAATGACAATAAATGAAACACAAGTATAAAAATGATTTATTTACTACACAATAACAAATATGAGTCACCATTACTCGCTATCTCAAAAGCGTGCTAGGGTTGTACAAAAATTAGTAAATAATTCATTTATTTACTAATTTTAACAGAAGTTTGTAAATTATTAATATACTAATTAAAAGTATGTAATTAAACAATAACGAAATATGAGTTCAAAATTCTAATGTTTTTTCATTCGATTACGGATCAAGTTCTGATTTCTGCTAATTTGATGATAAAATCAATGGCTATCACAAAACCTATCAGAATGAAAACGTTACCAGCTGCCGATTCACGTAAATAATAAAAACCGTAGCGCAGGGACGTCACTTCGTTTTTTGCAAATTTAGCCCTTTTAACCGACTTAAAAAAAGGAGAATTCTCAATTCGCTGTATTTTTGAACCAATTTTTATGATTCTTTACACCAGCTAACTCAGAAATTGTATAGTAATTGAGCTATTAGAAGATTTATGACAATCCAAGACTAGATAAGTAAGTGCGTTTAAAACAGAAAACCAAAAGGCGATTTCTAAGTTCCTAAGTTAAAACGACTTTTGGACTGGCGTGTTTACGTGAATCGACTGGCTGGGTAGTTAAGTTACCTGTATCTTTCAAAATCATTAGGCGTTCTTCTCTCTCATAACACGTAAAGCTCTTTCTTTCCTCTCTTTCATAGCCTCTATGATACTGGGCGCGTCACGAATGGGCATGCTTCGTGACTGCCGAGGATCAACTAATTCTGGAAGTAGGCAATCGTAATAAAACCTAACTAATTTCATCTCCATTTTCTCTTCCCAAAATTTGTCGTCCTTTTCTATAATATAAACTTTCATAGGTACAGTAGCACCAAACCAGATGCCAAGCATGCAAACGTTTCTTTTAGTAATATGTACCTGTCCCTGAATTTGGAAATACCAGTTATGATTTTTATTTATGACATAACCCTTGGAAGCCTTGTCCTTAACCCAAAAGGTATGTTTGGCCATTGCTTCATCAAGAGTCATGCCAGCTAAATAATGTGGGCACTTAATTTCAATTAAACCGTTTGCATAAATGCCATCTGGTGTAGTACCAAGAAATTCATATTGATCGTCGACGAACAAACCGCAACCTTGTATACTAATATTCTCTTGAATTTCTAACTGTTTAATTGCGGTTTCTTCGTTTGCGATACCGTACCGTACAGCAGGCAAACTGGAGATATTACTACCATAAACGATTTTACGAACAAGAACAGCACAACTTGTGCTCTCTCGTTTTTTACAAACTTCCCCGAACGATGATGAGGTTAGTAATTTTCTCCTTGTACTCATCCACTCAGAACTACTTCTTTGCAAATGGGTCGACCTTTCAAGCTCCTCTCTTTCAGCACAAGACAACTTTAAATCGGCTAAAAAAGATGACTTGGCTTTCTCATATAATTCTGGACTCAGATCAGGTTTTTCGCAGTTTGGTCCATAGTGAGCATCTTTCGATACAGCGCTGTGGCTCTTTTTCAATCTTAATTTAGGTTTAGCAATTAAATGGATTCTACGATTACAATTTTCCACTTTCGCGATCAAAGGATTAGGACTAGATTTAAATATTACTTCATGAGTTTTACTATGAATCGATCCTGTATTAAAAGACAACAGCAGCTGCGCATCGGCCCGCATAAGAACCACGGGAAGAATAATTTACACGCTTACCCCCTACTAATTTGGCAATCACTGCGTTAAAACTTTCAACTATATTACTTGTACAATTATGAATTAAACTTCTAGAATGATATGACAGTCTTTTACTTAAAATGTGTACCGCGTCCATTAATCCGCATCCAACAATTGCTGGAAGCAACCCAACAGGTTCTATTCGACGAGTATCAGGTCTACAGAAATACTCCTTGCAATATTGGTGATTACCAAATACGTGTTGTGGACCATTTAGGATATCTTCACTAAGATTTTTTATTTTTTCTTCGAGTGACTGATTTTGATCGCCCCAATATTTAATAGCGCATTTTACACCCGTTCTTAAACGCAAATACCTTTCTTTTAGGAATTTCCGCAATTCGCAAGGATACTTAGTGTCTTTCGACAGTTTCTCCAAGCTATTGCAGTAGTTTCGTAAAAGATGATTTTTGCATTCAATTTTCTCTACTGTTAAATTACCGTACGGTCGCGAATCTAATATTTTTTTATAAGTACTGGAATCGTCGTCTGCTACAAATTTATTATAAATTACACCGTGATCAACAATGGAACGTTTAAACCCCTCAACTATTATGGTCGATTCCATACCGGTAGATGATCCCGAATAATTCTTGAAACAACGGTGTTCCGAGGGCTGACTGTCGTTCTTTGCGGCTCGTGCACAAACTACGCAGTATTTATTTTAACTCCAAAAAACAATACTTTATTAGTTTTAATGCCAATTATCGCAGCTGCGCCGAACAAGGCGGAAAAATTCTTACCATAAGATCTCTTGCTCCAACAACCGTCAACAGCAACAGATATTAATGGTGTACCATTTTTATCAACACTACCTATAGACACTGCGTACTCCGCTTCTTCCTTGACAGCTTCTGCCATGGAATGTGCTGCTGTCTTTTCCCACCAATCGCAAACCGTATTATTAATTTCATTGTATAATGAAGGTGACATGATTGGTAGGGCTACTGCGGCAGTTAATGTTTTTAACTGATAGTAGCTCCCACCAGATGATATGATACCAGATACAATTTGATGATTCACTTCCATTCTATCTTCTTTCTTTTCAATCAAACACACAGTAAATTTCATACTACACATACTACATTTCATGATGAGTTTTGAGTCCAGACCAACTTTTACTTCACCTATTATACTGAGGTAACTTAACTTACAATCCATTGGACCGTGGTCCCCTATGGCCTGAAGAGCTTTAAAAAAAAAAGAAACGTCTACAACTCTACGCCCAACTTCCATTTCATCCACCTTTCCTTCTTGGTCGTTTTCAATAACTAGTTCCTGTAAAGAAAGATAATGGCTTGATTTTTTTTATAAAAAATAATTAAAAATTTAAAAAAATGCAAAAGAATTAATACAATATTAGGTTCCTGATGAATAGAAATTATAATTTCTTTACGCATTAGGTATTGTTTTTTTATGACGTCACCTATTTGAAAATAAATTTTCTTTTGAGAAAGTAATTGAGAAGTATTTCGGTACTAAGGTGTTTGTCTCTCGATGAAAATAATAAATATTGCAAGAAAAATCTATAGGTAGGTATTGAGATTTTGTCTTCGCCCATCACTAACTAAGTAGTTTGTTTATTTATGTAACAAGTCTACAAGAATTACATATAACAACTTACCTCTATACAGCGCGTAGCATTGTTGCTCAGAGTCTCGGCCCCAAGGTTTTCTTTATTTTCAATACTGGAAATATTATTCATCAATATTATCCACTTTTTATTTATTTTGTACAACCCTAAGCCAGACGCTAGGCGCCTCGCGTCTGTTTGGCGGTATAGGTATGTCGACAAAGTTGCACTGTCGCCTACCTACTTCCACAATTTGATATTTAGACAATACTAGCCGACCCGGCGAACTTTTTTTTTAAAAATCCTATTATTTTGATATTACATACAGATACTTCAATTTTATTTATCAGTATAGATATAGATAATACAAACCAATATTTACATGTTATTGTAGGTATATGTCTGAATCGGGCGATCTAAATCATATGACATATTGTATTAGCTTTGTAATGTACCCTGTTCAAATGCGATAATAAATAAGTAGGGAGGAACTTACATTTTATTCCGAGATCTTTTGGCTTTCATATTTCTATAATGCGTACAAAACTTTCTTTTCCCTGGCATGACACTCAAATTCAATCAGTCCTGCGAAAAAAATAGCCTATGTTACTCAGTGATAATGTAGCTTTCGAATGATAAAAGAATTATCGGTCCAGTACTTTTTGAGTTTATTCGTTTCATACAAAAATCCAAATCTTTCCTCTTTATAATACCTATTAGTGTAGATATTGTATTTTTTACGATTTATATCTAGTTCCATCATAGTTTTCTTTCAGACATTCATTATATCGATACTTTCTACTAACTGAAAATAAATTAATTATAAAAATGTTATACTTACAGTTTTTTACAAAAAACACAAATTCACAATACGTAATTCTGCTGTCTGCAGCCGACAAGCGTGGTGTCGCGTTCACTTACAGAAAGGAACTGCCGTTAGTGACCACCGAGATTGCACGAATGAAACGAACGCTTTATCCCATACATTTGTGTATGAAAAATTTACCTTAAAATATATCTAGATTTTAGGGCTTTAAAAGAGGAAGTCTTTGTTTGTAAAGGTATAAAAAGAAGTATACAGCTATACTTATTGGTTTCTTCAGTGTTCAAAAAGTGTTTCTTTTTATCAATTTGTGTTGATTTATGGGCTTAAATCTTTAAAATACGAAGTCATGTTTTTGCATTTTTACTCAATTTTGTGCGTTTGTTGACGTTTATTATATAACAACCATTAGGTTTAAGAGTTTAATATAAGCATGAACATACTTATTGGTCTTTGATTGTAATATATACAAATTATCATTGATATCAATCATATGTAAATAGGTTAAATATGAAAAATCGTAACACTCTTTTCGGTGATTTTCACGATCTACACCCTTAATACAAAACCTACAATACAATTGAAATGTATACCAATAAATATCTTACCTACCGCATTTATCACTAGGATTACATCAGTGCTGATACTATTATTAGTATTGTCATAATCTAAATATGTGCTTGTATTAATCATACTTATATTAATGGTTAGTTCGCTTACAATTCAATGCAAAGCCATGGAATCTTTATATATATGATTAAGTTAGATATTACGAACAATTTTTACGTTCTATTTCAAGCTTTATTTTGATTTTATTCTCTCAATCTATGCTATGAAATACGTTAAATATTTATATATTTTATTTCATGTATATGATACTTATTTTATTATCAGTGATCATGAACATAGTTTTAATTTGAACTAAATGTATAACTTAGTGTTATGAGTGTAATAAAGCTTTCTTATTTAGTGGGTATGATAAGAGACGAACTAGGAGACTTAAGCTCTTAATACCGTAGAAAAAGAAGGCAAATTTAAAGTAAAACCCTTGAAATAATAATTGTTATCTTCTTCAGCCTATATTTGCGATGCTATTTAGCTCACAGCTCGTCTACAGCTCGTCTGAGAGTAAAATAGACCTGCTATTTCATACTGGTCAATTAGTATAGGGTTTTATTTAGCATTTAACTTTGGAAGTAAAGCTATTTTTACGTATTCTATTACGGATTCGCGTTTGGTAGGACAGTCGGTCCTCTCACGACTATAAATACTGTAAAGTGTTCGAAATGTCAGGCAATTAAAAATCAAATACAAACGCGACAGAATCCGTAAAAATAGTTTTATTTCAAATTTGTAAAACTTACGTAAACATTAGATAGCATTTAATTTTTTACAATGCATTACTATTTGCTGATATTGAAATCGTAAAAACGTTGTATGTAGTATGTGTAATTGTGTATACTACATAGATATATGTTGATCTAGCCTGACGCTGCGTCAATGCGTCACGCGTTTACGACTTGGTGGAATTGGTATTACAAATAATAGACTTAATGTAAGTGCAATTTCCATTACACTGATAATAAATTAATAACAAATTATATTATTCATATAACTAGAATGCGTGATTCATATAATACTCCAAGTGCCGTAGCAAAAAAAGTAGGTTTGTAATGCAACGTACGGGACCTGCTATTTTTTTTGGGAATATGTTCAAGGTCGTCCCCTGAATGTAAATCCAAGTTGGCGCGGCGGGGGAGGGTTCACTTCAGCCGCCATCTTGGAAAACACGTTTTATTGAATATCTCGCGAACTGCGCATCGTACGACAAAAATTGCAGAGACCATTATTGTAGATAATAATATTTGCCATCTTTTTTATTTGAAACTTTTTTTTTGTATAACACATAGGTTTTTAATTATAGCGAATCAAACTTTTTACAATATGGTTTTTACTAAATATTTATTTAATGGTCAATGATAAATTAAAAATAATGGTAACTGAATTGTAGAACATGAAATTACCTATAAATTCTATTAGAAACTTTTTCTCGTAGCATTTATAGTTTAAGAGCTATAACGCTGTAAATGAGATTATAATGCTGTATATTCAATTATGTCCCTATAAGTTGTAGTATATATTTCGGGTCGTTCGGAATTTCTCCCTCTTAACATTCCAACAGTATTCAGGTATAAATCCCAACCATTTTACAAAATCGGAAGTCTCTATTAACTCGCTTCGCTACAAATGCTTCGGGAAATTGGCGAGTAAGACAAGGTTGAATTTATCACTTCTATCTCCAACACAAGATACGGCACGCTACCATTCTTTCAGAGTGTACCACCAGGTTCAAACTTGGCTTGGATTTTATCACGACGCTGAAAAATGGGGTTGGAAGCGAACTGCACAAGGGCTTGAACCAATTCGAACTGCTATGGCTCCTGCACCGTCGAGTTTGTGGCAAATAATATCGTGCAAATGCACCAAAAATTGCGGAGCTGCCTGCGGATGCCGAAAAGCTGTTCTCAAATGTTCGATTATTTGCTCCAATTGCAGCGGCCAAACATGCGACAACGTGCCAGACATATTAGATGCCATCACAACCGAAGACCTAACCTTTGATTCGTCTCCTTCGGATATGGCGGAGGCAGAAGAGATAGATCCACAAGACGATGAGTGTCTTCCCTCGACATCGAAAATAATAAGACTCGCACCGTAAAATAATGCGCCACTTTTTGTTTGTGTAAACAAATGTTTTTTCCGTTTTTTTTGAAGTAACATTCGTAAAATTCTTTTCATTTTTGTGATTTCGATAACAATTGGAGATACATAATAATAAAAATAATAACTATTACAATTCTTACGATGTAGCGGGATGTACTATTGTTTTTTGCTACATAGACAATATTTTATGATGATACCGTTTTAAGTAACAATAAAGATCGACAAATTATTAGTTGTTCTCCACATTATTTATAATTTTAATTGATTTGCTGCACAGCTGTATTGACATTTTTTTGAACATTTTATGCCATTTTATGCGTTATGAAATGGTTTTCGTATACAGCGAGCAATATTGCCACTGATAATGTACGAGGTGCAAGTTTTACTAAGCTGCAGCTCTTAGACTATAAATGCTACGAGAAAAAGTTTTGTATAAAATTTATAGGTAATTTCATGCTCTACAATTCAGTAATCATTATTTTTAATTTATCATTGACCATTAAATAAATATTTAGTAAAAACCATATTGTAAAAAGTTTGATTCGCTATAATTAAAAACCTATGCGTTATACAAAAAAAGTTTCAAATAAAAAAGATGGCAAATATTATTATCTACAATAATGGTCTCTGCAATTTTTGTCGTACGATGCGCAGTTCGCGAGATATTCAATAAAACGTGTTTTCCAAGATGGCGGCTGAAGTGAACCCTCCCCCGCCGCGCCAACTTGGATTTACATTCAGGGGACGACCTTGAACATATTCCCAAAAAAAAATACCAGGTCCCGTACGTTGCAAAAAAAAAGACCCGGCGCTTGGCCTATAAATATAAAAACAAATGAATAATTTTTAATGGTTTTTATAAAGTAGGTACTAACCTATTGTATTGACAACGATAGTGTTTTATATTCGTGTCATCATCATCATCACATCCCATAAATGTCCCACTGTTGGGCTCGGGTCTCCTCCGCAATGGTAGGGAAATTAACCTACTATACCAAGCTGGTCAGACGTGTTGATTTAGGGTTTTGTTTCGAGTTTTCCCTCTCTCGCATAGATGTTATATGCGATTTATATCCCTTAGTCGTCTCGTACGATCAGCCACGGGTAAGATATGGGGTGGTGAATACTATTCTTACTCCGTCACCACACGGAAAATTATATTCGTATACCTAATGTTAAAATATACCACGCATGTTTAATATATTTTTTATTTCATTATAATTTTTCATTTGGGAATAAATCCTTGCAAACTATGATTATTTATATATTCAATTGTTGTCGGTGGGATTCATAACAATTAACTGAACGATCCTCAAGAGAATAGGCACCAGTTAACTAACATGCGATAATGATTTGTGATGTTTATGCTAATATTACCTACACATTTGAAATATGTATAAACTATTTATTAGTATTTATGCGAATATTATACATTTGAAATATGTATAAACTATTTATGCGAATATTACACATTTGAAATAACACTTTTTTTTACGGATTCTATCGCGTTGGTTTTTAATTTTTAATTGTATGATGTTTCGAATACTTTACAGCGTTCATTATCATAGGATGGTGGGTCCAAGGTTCAACAAATCATCGTTGTTACAGAGATAGAACTTTTACATAAAATTACTAATTTAATAACTGTATTAGTTAGGTTAGGCTAGGTAGATATAGATCTGTGTAATAACAATGACTTGTTGGACGTGACACACCTTAGTCATACCGTGACCATGAACTCTGTAAAGTGTTTGAAGCGTCGGGTAATTAAAAATCAAATAAATACAAACGCGATAGAAATAGTACTAATCTGGAAATTGTTTTTTAAAATTTAATGCGTTCTCTAATTTGCCAATTATAATATTATAGGGAGGCCTTAGTCCACCAGCAGACATCGCCAGTCGTAGAATGGACGGCATAAGCGATGTAAACGTATTTCTCCATATAATAAACAGTACCATGAGTGGTACTTATTGAGATAAGGTAAATTCTATTATCATCTATCGAGCACTTGTAATTTTTTTTTTAAAGACTGCACCCTGCACTAAGGCAATAATCTTTGTATTGCGGGGGACTTTATAAACATGCAATTAACGCAGACAAATTACACCCAGACTCAGAACAATACTTTGTAGATCGCACAAATTATTGTCCCGCGTGGGAATCGAACCCACGGCACTGGAATGGAAGGTCGGTATCTTAACCATTATGCCATCTGTGCAGTCTTATCAAATTAATATGAACTGCTGTCGTTGTTTAGTAACCATCATATAAACTTATCAACAAACTATTCGTTTTGCGTAAGATTAGTCATCGCTCTAATTATTCATACTATTCTAGTAAATACTTGTAAATAGATGACGAGGGCGGGTTGTGGTTTTAATGAAGTGATTGATGATGCTCTTCATATCAGTTTTGTGACTCAAATAGTAGTAGTAATAATAGTGCACTGATTAACAACGTAGATAGCAGTTCATAAATGTATGACCTGTGCCATGTTTGTGGGTTTGATTACGTTACTTTTAATTCTGCAAGGTTTTTTTTTTATAGATGTATAAGATATTTATGATGTCATAAAATTTAACAATGTATCTTACTTTTGTTTTGGATTTTGATTTAAATTTTTATTTCAACTTTAATTGAATTTTAATTTTATATTATTATAGATGTTAATCCTGTATATTATGCCGTATTTAATAAGTTATTTTTTGCAATTATGTATATGAAATAGTATACAAAATGTATCTTAATGACATATAATTTTCGGAATCAGTGCATTTTGTGTTAATCTGTAATTAATTGATACACTTATGAACGCAATTTTATGTGTATTATAAATATGATTGTAATGTGTAAATCAATTGCTGATTAACCTAAATAAATAAATAAATAAATAATAGTAATAGTAGTAGTCAATAGCTTGAAATATTTAATTGTTTTTTGTTACTGTACTAGTAGTTTTATAATATATTAAAAAGGGTCGTGTTATTGCTTAATACAAATTTAACGGTAACGTTACAGTATAAAATTGGTATAATGTGTAATCATTTTCTGGTATATGGCACACGTCTACCATAAAGACGACAAAATAATACGAGTTGCAAATTGATTATTATACGACAGCTCACACTTGTCTATGTGGTAGAACGATTGTTGCAGTGTTCCAATGGGTATGGGTTCGAGTCCCATGTGTGATAATCGTTTTTCGTTTGTAAACTATTTTTTATAAATAACATAGTATGTTAAATAATAAACCTCAATAATAAAGACAACAATCTAAGGAATTATTATTATTATTTTGCTTGTTTTTTTTTTGCAAGTTTGTAAAGTCCACCGCTTTAAAAACTTACACAAATCACAGCCTGGTTTGAAACAGACATTAGAAAAAATTAACACATAATTTGTTGCTTGTTGGAATCGAGCGTAATAGGTATGGGAAATTAAAATGTTAACATACTTTTTTCTCAGGCCATTACTACAAAGAATATAACTGACTCCTATTGAATTATATAATACGGACTATTTAATTCGAGTCTATTGTTTTAGATAAAGACAACATATATAGACAAGATTAATAGCTTTTTTACATGACAATTATAGAACATTGTCATCAAAACAGTATCATTTTTAATTAACTATTAAGGCCATCTGCTATTTTTAAGATACAGTGTACATTACGTCATACGTTGTGCTGCATTCAGTGATAAAAACGTTACGAAATTCTTGAAAAGTAGGTTAGAAAACTGGGGAAACCATTTTTTTGTTATAAGAATCAATAATTTTTTAAGTACTATTCAATGAATTTCTCCACACAAATATTAATCATTATTCATCAACGCCACTAAAGCCATCCGTTCCATTTTTCGTGTGATAACGACGTAAAAATACCATATCTTACTCGTGGGTGATCGTAAGAGACGACTAAGAGATATAAAATGCATATAACATCTATGCAAGAGAAGTATAGCTCGAAACAAAAGCCTAGACCAACAGGCAACACGTACCCGCGTAGTATAGTAGGTCAATTGCCCTCCCATTATAGAAGAGGCTCGAGCCCAAAAGTGGGACATATATGAGCTGAAATTACGACTATAGCCATCATTATTATTATGAATTTTATTAATTCGATTTTCATGGTTATTCACAAATCTATTGTGCAAAATATCAATTTGTTTTGTCTATGTGACATCACATAAAGATAAATATTGAATTATTAGTCTTATAGTCATAGATGCATAGATATTATACATCACAGAGGGACTAATGACTTACAGGAAAAACAAAACTCATCATCATTCTCCTACTCTTATCCCAATTACTTGGGGTCGATACAATATGTACTCTTCTTTCATAGTACATATTGTAAAAGTTATTGGCAATAGTTTTATGACCGGCCGCCTGCCAGACGTTAACCCTCCTTGAGAATGTAATTGTTGACCAAACAGCATGAGATGGAGTTGGCCCAAGTCGTTATAAGATTCGTAGTCGTCTTTTACGACATCCACTAGCAAAGTAAGGGTTGCTAGTATTCGTAGCTGCTACCACACAGCAATGAAAAACAAAACTGTATAAATTATATATGATATTTGACAATACTTATAGAAATATTTCGACTTTCTCGTCTCGACTGGTTAAAATACCGTCCGAAAATGCTAATAAAAACAGGTTCGATTCCCACGCAGGATGATAATTTATGTGATTAACAACTTGTGGTATTGAGTCTGGGTCATGGTCATGGTGGTTTGATTATTAATTATGCTTGTATAGCCCCGCCAAAATACAAGGATTTCTTCCTTAGTGCAAGGTTGTTGCAAAAAAAAAAAACATGTATTATTTCTGATGTTAATTAATGCATTCAATTAATTTGTCATTTAATATATCTGTTATCGTTCGTTTACTGATTATTCTGTTATTAAAAATATAATCAATTTTATGTAGCTACAACAATGTATCAGTATATAAAACCATTCCAACTTTAAATACTTACGATTTTTGTTCAACAAAATTTGTTCATCTCATTAATTCGCAATTAAATACATATGTATATAAATTGTATTTTTATAGTGAAGGTGGTCAGCATACGAAAGGTGTGGTCATGTTCATACAACTGTTTATGCCAAATCATAACCTTGACTTTAATATAATTACCATTGCTATATATGTTAATATATTATATTTTAATTCCATAACCCACGGTTACAGATAGAATTGAAAATAAATGAACGTTTATAACTGTTGATGGCGTAATATCATATAACTTCTTAGGATAACAAATGAAAGGTTATCCGGTACATTCATAATCAAGTGGGGCATACAATTGTTGAGTAAATTGGACCGCACTGCAAGATATAAACTCAAGGTCAACTCAATTTTTTTATACTAATATTCTTGTTGCTAGAGTATTATTCTTTTAACATTTAGAACTTGCAGTTTTGCTTCCATTTTACAGATTAATGGCATTCACTGTTGGCCATAGTCTTCTC
Organism: Lymantria monacha; assembly: GCA_905163515.2. NCBI lineage: Eukaryota > Metazoa > Arthropoda > Insecta > Lepidoptera > Erebidae > Lymantria > Lymantria monacha. The sequence continues at coordinate 11,356,828 of LR991092.1, read as the reverse complement.
CAAAAGTGATTAATACCATATGCGTCGCACTTAGTTCCAGTTTTGACAATTGCCGTTGGTAATAAATAACTCCTGATAAATCTTTAGCTGGTTTTATGACTTCTATAGGACTCAAAGGGTGATGACTTATTGTAGTCGATTATCATACGGAAACCAGCTTAACACTTTACTAGCCATCTAAAATTTTATTTTATGTCTAGTTCACAAAGTTTCATTCGCGAATTTTTTTCAAGCTAATAGATATTTTTTTTTAAATTGTGTAAATAATATCTGTGTGTTGAAGGAGTAAGAATATAATTCATCCGCCACTCTATTGCTTGTGGGTGTCCTAAAAGATGACTAAACTATATAATATATAGATAACATATATGCAAAAGTAAAAAAAACTCGACATAAATCAATACATACAACCAGTATTTTAGATTAAAATATATATAGTATTTTAGGTTAAAATACCTTCCAAAATGGAGTAGATCCGGAACCAATATTGGGATGTATATTGCTCAAAAGATGCTGATGAAATGTATAATTTAAAACATTATGACCTGTATATAAATACTACCCGAGCTGATCCGAATCTGTGTTATTTTAAGAATTGCCTGATGAATAAATACATTAGTGCATAAGCGAGGAATCGCAATTACTGAATCTTTGAAACAGCTAAAAAAAAACAATGAAGTCATCACTGTGTAAAACAAAGTTATAAAATCATTGAGTTTTGAATCATTGATATGCTAATAGATACAAATTGGTCTTAACAGTCTGTACATAATAATTTTATGGACCACAGCACCACAGAAAAATACAAACATAGATATGAGAAGTATTAAATGCTTATATTTTTTATCTGTTCCTTGCTTATGTCATTTGAGTGTCACTTTTTATTTACAAGATTTTATTGTTGTTGGAAATAGAAGAGTTTAATAAATATTTTTACCAACGCTTACACTACTACATCATCATCACAGCCCATATATGTCCCACCGTTGGGCTCGGGCCTCCTCCGTAATGGGAGGGAAATTAACCTACTATACCACGCTGGTCAGACGTGTTGGTAAAGGGTTTTGTTTTGAGGTTCCTTCTCTTGCATAGATGTCCTTTAGTCGTCTCTTACGATCACCCACGGGTAAAATAGGGGGTGGAGAATTGTATTCTTACTCCGTTTCCACACGGATAGACATATACACTACTATATATTACTCTATATTTTAGGTAGGCTCTTTTTTCTGATATATAACTAAATAAAAAATAAATATAGTAATAGTTTTTTTTTTTTTTTTTTTTTTGTGCGTCTTAGTTGTTAGCCTCAGATGGCTATGACAACTTTACCCGGACTGTGGGTGAGCGCTGAGGGCTCTCAACCCGTGATATATAGTAATAGTAACAGCAGCAATCTACATTAATACGTATAATGTGTGAAACTGCGTTGTTTTTTTTTTTACTTTTCATCAGCGCAACTTTAGAGAGGGACCTGGTACTCATACCATAAGTTTAATCTTAGTTTGCGCGCCAGATAATTAAATACAAGAAGACCTTTGAATTTAAATGGAAACTCAATATATGTAAAATATTGTATACTATTTTTTGGGAAATAAAGTTATCATCATTCTTATTATTTTAAAGAATTCTCAATTAGCTTAATATAGATAGTTAATTCACGGGATTAATATTATGTGACCTTTACTTTGCTCGTGGGTGCCATGAACGAAAATCCTGAGGTTTATTTTGACCTGAACCAATTCCACCTGATGCCGTCTGATCAACAATTAAATTCTCAGGATTGACGTCAGACAGGTTGCTGGTCATAAAACTATTACCATTAATTTTGCTATATGTATATAGGATGGAGAAAAGTATATAATGCATCGACCCAAAATAATTGAAATAAGAATAGGGTAGTGATGATGATGAGTTAATTAACGGGATTTTAAAACTGACGTTAGTCTCGTTGGGGTATAATCTTTTAATCAAACAGTTCTAAGTTCGAATATAACTTCAATTCATGATTTTTATTTTATTGTTGATATTGTTATTAAATCAAGGATATTATATACATATAGGTCTTTAGTAAAAAAGCTTATAAATATGCAAGCAAGATCGCTCGCATAGTTTTAAGCTATATTACAAAATTGAGGATGTATATTCTTGCATAATATTGGGTGTGTACTCTAGAGGGTCGATTAACTTATCGCTAGATAGTGGTCGCTATTAACCTAGTTTTTAAACTATTACTAAATCAGTGGCTAGATTAAATACCTATATATATATATATATATATATCTATCTATCTATACATATAATAAAAATGTAACGGATCGCTGTCTGTACATGGAAGATATATGAGAAAAAATCTTACTGGGACCTTTATCAACACTAATAGAACCCAAAACAATGATTTTTAAAATTTTTGTCTGTTTATCTGTTTGTCTGTGTGTTTGTGCACGCTAATCTCAGAAACGGCTTATCCGATATAGACGCGGTTTTCGCTAATATATTGTGGTAAGCTTCACTTAACATTTAGGCTTTATGTCATGTCAATTAGTTTATAAATAAAAAAGTTATGGCAATTTAAAAAATTATCGGAGAAAAAAATCTTTATCGATTCTTTTCAAATTACGTACAAATTATCTTTAGTAAAAATAAACACGTGTTTCAGCATTTGTTAATTTTCACCCTCTGGGGGTGTAAATTAGGCTTGCGAAGTGGGTTAGACGACTCAATAAGTCATTAGCGCCAAGCCGATATTATTCAAGCTGGCAACTTGAAATTTTGACAGTGGTTTCTTTCTATGACGTAGAGATTTACTAAGAAAGGATATTACGAAATTACACCCCTAAGGGGGTGGAACAGAGTGGCAAAGTTTGTATGGGGAGAAAAAATTTTTATTGATTCTTTTTAAATTACGAGTCGAATCAAATATTCTATGGTAATATCCAGCATTTGTCAATTTTCACCCTGTGGTTATGTAAATTAGGCCTGTGAAGCGGGTTGAATGACTCATTACCGCCATACCGAAACTATTAAAGCTAGAAACATTAAATTTTGACGCACGTTTCTTTTTATGACATAGAGATTCAATATGATAGGATTTTATGAATTCCATCCCTAAGGGGGTTATAACAAAGTGGCAAAGTGTGTATGGGGCGAAAATTTCTTTATCGATTCTTTTAAAATTACGTACAAATATTCTTCGGTAAAAATAAATAAACCCGTGTTTCTCTCTCCCTCTCCATCAACCCCGCACCAGTGCCGTCGTAGCGACCAGTGCCGGCGTGAGAGCTCACACGATACACATAGTAGACAGCAATAGGTTCTTGCCTAATGGTTTAAGATACAGGTTAAGTTTAGCTTCAAAAATGTTCACTCTATAACTCAAATAATAAATCATATCTAACGAGGTCGCAACTTTGCTGGTGAAACAAAACAGTCAAATAAAGGTGGCGATAATTATATTTTTATCCCATGGTCATACCGTAAATAGTATATTAATGGCAATATAATTTGTAGAATGAATAGAACTTTGAACCACCTTTTCTTTAGTGACCGGCTATGGTATATAGACACACGCGCGCCGTACACGTACATCTACGTTGTGCTGGCGGGCCACCGCAACCGGGTATCATCTCGAGTCGAAGCCCTCATGCAGTGAACATTATTACAGGTACTAATGCTTGCGCCGCCCAAAGCGCCGACGGTAGAGCGTGTCAACCTAGAGTATTTTCTCTCGGACCCACCCTATTGCCTAATTCTGTTAGACAACTAACTCAACTAACAGTTTCTGACGCTGTTGATTATCGTCCTAGCGACAAACCTTCAACACCTTGCATTGCTTTTTCTATTTAACTCTGTCAGAGATGACTTCTGCGTGGACGAAGTCGCGGGCAAAAGCTAGTATATATATATATATATTTAAAAATAATGTGCCTGTTTATACCCTATGAACTTTAAAATGACTAAAGCGATTTTGATGCAATTTTTAGACAGATCTTAGATTAGCGGAAAGAGTGATCCTATGTCATTTTGTAGCGATTTTGTTAGAGATTTTAAAATATTGTTCCATGTTTACTATTTTCTAAAATTTTATTTATTATAAATATTTTTATCATATTGACTCAGAAATTTCATTGAAATAGCAGCAAAATTACAGTGGTGTTATACTGGGACTCCCACTCGTCAGTCAGTATGTTTATGTGTCACCCATATTTCACGTCTTATTCCGACGTTTGAGATTTTGACAGTCCACCTAGTGGAGGGTCGGCCTACGCTCGACCAATACTTAATCACCATTCGAGAATACTAGCTAGCAATATGTGACCTTAAACAATTTCCTGATATAACACAACAATAATAAAATGTCCTAGAATGTAACATTCTCGAGATGTTGAATGAGGCAACCGCCTGTCCTTGGCCTTCAATTTATATGCTGTTTTGTGTACAGATCAGATTTAACTTTATTAACATTGTAATGTTTTTATTTTATGTGTACTCTAAAGTAATGATTCATTGAATATTCTTATCATATATATTATTTATGTAGAATTTCACTTGTAAATAAAGAATATAAATCAATTAGTGAGTTATACTAATTACTACTTATTCCATAATGTAGTACGTCTTATAGACTTAGTTATTTCTTATAGTACAAAAGTATAGCACTTTATAGTACAGTACTGCAAAGGCCAGCAAAAGAGGCATTGATGGACGAACGTGTAAATGTAGGCCGACGCGTAGCCGAGGTACATATACTTGAGTCCATCAATTCCTAGTTGTCGCCAAGGCTTGTATAGTGTTTTTTTTTTTCAAATAATGCGCGGAAATTAAAACTAAATAGTACTAAGTAGAACTGTATATATGACGAACAACGAACAACATTTTTCACGTGCTAAAGGGTTCATTTGTTTTTTTTTCTTTATTAAACAGGTATCTCTTACAAGCCAGTTCGAAATTTAAATAAAACTCTGATAAGTTGCCTAATGGTTGCAATATTTCGAAGTAACAAATCGTTCCATTTTTAAAATACACGATAGATATGAATTTACATATATATTTATTTGGCCGCTATAACACGACAGATAACTATGGATTTTCATACATTTTTTGCCGGCCGCTGCTCGCATGTATTTGGTCAGTACAGCAATATCGATTTATCTCGAAGAAGGTTGTCAAAATAATGCTCAAATTTCCAAGCATGTTTGAGAAAAGTATATTATTTAAGAATATAATTATATAAGATATAACTTGTTATGCCAGTAGCGTTTTCCCTGCGGCCTGGAATAAATGAAGTACTCGTAATGTAAGCTATGATGCAACTAAAACTATAGAAATTAGCTAATCGATGTAATTAGTTTCGTAAGCGATATATACTTATATAATAATGGGGACTTAATATAACCCTAGCACAAGCTGTTTAACATTTTCTGTACGTTAACGGAGTTAAAATATAATCCGTGCGCAAAAAAAGAATAAAACTAGATAAAAGAAAAAATATAGAAAATTAAATAACGTTATTAAATAAAGGAAAACCCATGTTTGAAAAACTTATCAATCAGCGTTTCCTAATGTAAGAAAAGAAAAAATCAAAATCAAGCTCTATACTCACTCGTACAATCATTTGTGTTTTAAGTACTCTTCTATTATACAAGTTGTTGAGCAATCGAATGTAAATGAGTTGAGATGATGATGATTATGAGATTATTGTCGTCTACCAAACAGTTTCAATCGTCGGCTTGCTATAAAAAATGCATCTGCAATCATAATCTGCAGTGGAAGGACCACGCTGTTGACAGTTTTCTGTCCGACGGGGGTAGTACCACACTCGCAGAAGATCGACGTCTGAGTAATGGCAAGGTACTGTTGCGCTTCGTTCGGTGAGCGACAGAGATGGAAGCCCAGCTGGGTGGGTTTGGGGTTTATATTGGTAGGCAGCTCTAGCAAAGGTGAACAAACACTTACCATCTGGTGTGCTGTTTGCTCGTTTGCCACTAAAAGCAATAAAAAAAATTCTAATGTGTCCTTTTGACCATCATTCATTCGAATCTCATTGTTAGACACATGCTGTTAGAGGATTAGATCATTATTTTAGAACAATTAAATATTTTAAGTATTAAACAATAGGCTTACAATGGCGGAAATATGTTTCTATAATTAAATGACCTCAACGCCGATTTTAAAACTCGTATGTAGTAAACACAGACCGAACCGAGGTAGTAAAACGTAAAAAGCTTATGTCATAGGATAAATATACCGTGTTAAAGGAGATCAAGTAACACTTAGTGACATCATTCATTAATTTACTTATTTAAGGATTTTATATGTCAACATTTTGGATGAAAGTAAAAGATACATTCAAATATGTTGAAGGTATTACGATTAAAGGAAGACTAAAGGAAAAGTGGATGGGTTAAAGTTTGCCATGGATATAAATATAGTTAACATTCAGATAAATTCTGGTAGGAGAATGGAGTAGTTGTCAATTCATCCATCAACCACGTTTTGTAGACGGAGTGGGAATCCCAATTGGTATTATGTGTTTCTTATGCGATGCTGCCTACTGCTCTGTGATCTCTTAGCAGATTTTTACGACTTCCACAAGCTAATTACTCTTTGAACAGCTGCCCACTTCGATTTTTCTAATAATAATAGTCAAATTTGATATAGATTGCTCCGACAGTGCAATGATCTAAGCAGTAGTGTCATATACAGAGTATTGGATAGTGTTCCTCATGTAGGTCAAATATTTTCATGCATTGCACAACTAGCTGTTTTGGGTCTAAATGTAATTTGGATTCTTTAAATGGATAATGTAGTAATAAGTAATGGATCATATAAGGTCTGCATCTTACTAATCGATGTTACTTAGATATCTATTGCAGTATTATCAACTTCTTCTCAACTAAAATAGGTACATGCCTGGTGAACACTGGCCTGGTGAATATATGTAATAGCGATGGTAAACGGCTGATTACATTGCTCTGGCCAAATGGGTTAAGATACCATTATGTTGCCAGTATTCTTTCGATTGCCTCCTGCAATTTTAACTACTGGCATCTTTTAGTCATTTAATACCTGTAGTAGTTATTACAATTTCTTAGTTCATCGCGTACTAAGAATGCAATAATTTGTAACTACCCCTGATATTATCCACTTAATCTTATGCTGTCTACTTAAAGATTTAGTGCATCTGTAAAGTCTTTAAGTAGTGACCTTATAATTCTCATCTTGAAAAAGACAGGTTCTCACACGCTTGGCCTCGATGTTTATGAAGGCGGTGGTGTGTTGCATGACATCATGCTTACAGAACAGGTAGCTTAAGTCATCGTTTGACGAATGAAATCGAGGATGTGACGTAATTCGTAGCGCGCCTTTTAGACTTGTCATTGATGATAAGTAGGTAGATTTAAATTGAATTTTATTCACGCAAAATCTTATGATAGAATCATATTTGAAGTGTTTTAAATTATTATGCTTATTTTATTATCGAAATATATCATCAAAAAATAACTTTACCACTGAGATATACGAACACTGATTATAGTATATAAGTAGTAGTGTATAATTAGTAAGTAAAATGAGTACTAAAAAAATTATAAAAATATCAGCTAATATAAGTCAGTTAGTAAAATCTGTTGACCTCAATACATTTAACTCGTATAGATATCCTTACCTCTATTTGTAACCGCTTCCACACAGGTAGCGGTTACAAATACTACCAATCCTTACTTTGCTCGTGGATGTCATAAAAGACGACTAAGAGCCTTATAACGACCTAGGCCAACTCCATCTGATGCCATTTGGTCAACACGGTTGTTGGTTGGTGGTTATATTCCCAAGGACGAAAGAAGAACGTTGACGTCTGGCGGGCGGCCGGTCATAAAACTATTGCCAATAACTTTTAAAATATGTAAGAAGAGTGCATATTGTATCGACCCCAGTCCCCAAGTAATTGTGATAAGCGTAGGTGAACGATGATGAGATATCCTTACCTCCAAAATAATTCGTTAACTGTTTAATCTATATTATATAAATAAATTTTACTGTCATGTGAAGTAAAGTAATTTTACTTTTTTTACACATTAGCGCAAGTGCTCAATTTCCCAAGTACCATAGCTAATTGCTAATGTAATTGTTTTAATGACTGTCTCATTGTCAATGAGTTTAGTAAACAAGAACAAGATTGTCCATTTTATAGACGGCACAATATAGATTTTTTATCTAGATGTTTTTTTTTTATGCGAGGAAGCACCTTCGAGGCTCATTTTGTCGAGGGCACTACGAGGTGATTCGCTCCACTTGTACGCGTAATCCATTCTCTATGAGCTCGACGATTGTATCTTTACTTACAAAATACATAGCTCACGCAATACTGTTACAATATTCACTGTTACATCCTTATTACGTCTATATAACAAAAGGATAAAATATAATTATGTATTGATATTTTTTAATGCTCATGGTGGCAAATGAGCAAGCAGAACACTTGATGGTGAGTGTTACTGCCGCTTACGAACCTTTGCAATACCAGGGATACAGCTAGGCTGCTGCCTACCAACCAAGACTCACCCCAGAAAGTAGAGCTGTTGCCCTCGCTCTCTGGCTTACGAAGCACAACAGCTCATTACCACTGCTCAGATATCATTTTCTGCAAGATAGTATTGAACTATATCGGACCGACCGGCCTGTGTGGCACGGCACTATCACTGCTTGAACTATCATTATCTTCTAGATGCCCACAGAACTCATAAAATCGAGTATGGCTAGGTTTGTGAGCAGCAATTCTTTTCTCCTCGTTGCGTGGTCGTAAACGTAAATACTCTCATTTAATTAGCAACACCCAAAATGGTTTAATTTCTTTATTTGTCCCAAAAGGAACCAAAGTTAAACATTCAAAATGCGACCCTCCTACGTTCATTACTAGTCCACGCAAGATTCTTATATCCATTTTCATCACAACCCATAAATGTCCCACTGTTAAGCTGGGGCCTCCTCCGTAATGGGAGGGAAATTAACCTACTATACCACGCTGGTCAGACGTGTTGGTATAGGGTTTGTTCCGAGTTTTCCTTCTCTCGCATAGATGTTATATGCGTTTTATATCCCTTAGTCGTCTCGTACGATCACCCACGGGTAAGATATGGGGTGGTGAATAGTATTCTTACTCCGTCACCACACGGATAATATCCATTTTAAGATAATAATAATGAATAAATCAATTCTAATAAATTAATCTAAAATATGTTTTTTTTCCAGGCGCTGACAATTTCTTGTGTAGCAATTCACTACTACAGTTATAATACTGATGCTGACACCGGTATGCTGGTCACTGGTACCTTCGTAGGGTACCTTATTATCTTTGCTGGAGCTGCTGCAGGTGTGTATTAGAAATTCTATTTAAAATTTCAAATAAATGTTGGACTGTTAAGGAAGAAAAACTCTACAAGGAACCAACAAACTTCAAAGCAAAATGCCTTTAAAATCATACAAATAAATATGTATAACAGAATCGTTCTATAAAGTGGGCTGCTTATTAATTCTCAAACACTTATCATCTAATGGGATGCATAAGAATACAATTTATCACCCCGTTTCTTTACCATGGGTGTCGACGAGAAAACTAAGGGATAATATGCATATAGCATCTATGCAAAAGAAGGAACTCGCAAATAAAACTTATTAACGAGTCTGAGCAGTGTAAAGTAGTAGGTCAATCCATATTGCAGAGGAGGGTCCAGTCTAGAAATGGAATGTATACATGGAGGAGCTGAAATGATGATGATAAATAAATTGCATAAATTACCTACTCGCTCTCTTACGTCGTATAAAAGTTATTTTTATATACGACGTAAGAGAGCGAGTAGGTATGAAAGAGAGTATTGGTGTAAAGATGCGTAATGGAATGCTCCGATGGTTCGGACATGTGGAAAGAATACTGAACGAACGTCTGGTTAAGAAGATATACAATGCGAAAGTGGAAGGATGTAGGTACCGGGAGAGACCGAGACTCACCTACCTAGACCAGATTGATCACGTACTGAAGGAAGGTGGAGTCAAGACTATTCGAAACCGGCGAGCGTGTATGAAGAGAATTATGAATGTTGAGGAAGCGAGTGAAGTGTGCAAGTATACAGTTCTCTGGCACTCTGTTCTCTCTGCCTACCCTGCAAGGGATATGGCGTGATGATATGTATGTATGTATGTTATACTAAGATTGATATTGCATAGAAAAATGACGTCAAAAGTGATCAAATAAAAAATAGACCTTTTTAAATTCAATTCAACGTCTTTTAGGCTTTAAACATGATGACGTTTTAATTCTTATTTGTAACCTACTTCAAAAAGGAGGAGGTTCTATGTTTCATTATATGTAGTTTTGTATTTACTGTTCATTAAGTCCCCTTTAATTCTTTGAAATCATAATAAATACATTTTAAACGATATTATAAACGTAAAAAGGAAAGTATTATAAAGTCACAATTCGTATAAAATTCAACTGATTTGTGCTTATCGCGACAACGCTTGAAAGGTAGAATTGAATATAAAATTCACAAATTTTCTTACATATGATAACTATCCATCATCATTATCATCTCAGCTCATAATATGTCCCACTGTTGGGTTCGAGCCTCCTCTATAATGGGAGGGAAATTGACCTAATATACCACATGTTGGTATAGGGTTTTGTTTCGAGTTTTCCTTCTCTTGCATATATGTTGTATGCCTCTTGTATCCCTTAGTCGTCTCTTACGATCACCCACGGGTAAGTTAGGGGGTGGTGAATTGTATTCTTACTCCGTCACCACACGGAAAATACAATCTAGTCTTTAATAGTTTGAAGAATATTTTTTATAGGAATGAAGTATGAATATAGAAAAGAGTACATTAAATGACAAAATGAATGCTATTGCGTCATATTTAACTTAACAGTGTAAATGTATGTTAATGTTGAATGATATCACATTGCAGGTTACGTCATGCAGACACCTTCGCACAAACGGATTGATATATTCTATTCGCTCGTCGGCGTAGCTCTATTTGTTGCCAGCGGCGCTCTCATCATTGACAGGTTTGTCTACTTTTAAAGATATTTATATCTTTCTTTATGTTTGCTGAACTGTACAAATTCTCAATTTATTTTGAATGAAAAAAAAAATAATCGAAAAATTAAAAAAAAAGGGTGTGTCAGCTCCGACGCACGACTGGAGTTTGCCTACTCCTTAAGTACGATTATCAAAACAGGCGCAAATGAAGCTCATTTGACTAAAAATAATATATATATATTTTTATTTACATTTTTTAAAACTGTTCAGTGAAGTATTATCTCACGTCAGAAAGTGAAAGGTGTGCAGAATAGGTTGCGCACCACAAACGTAACGAGGTCATTCGATCACTAGATTTTACTCCTCAATTTTTTCTCATACCGGGCGCCTTATATGAAAATCGATTCTTAAGGAGTAAACACCAATAAAAAAAAATGTTTTAAAAAAATATACGCCACGTGTATTAAGGGATTAATAATAATAAATGTATGAGTATTGAGTATCCCTTTTTTTGCGACGGACTATGGTCTGGTCCCACCCCGCTAAATCCACCCGAAGCGAGCGAGTGAAGAAGTGGCGCGCGATCCCATAGACCCGCCCTGCAATGTATCTCTCTTTGCCGCGCGAGCGAGCCACCGGAACACGGTTTTTGTTTTCGGTAGCACGATTCTCCCTTACTTGGAAGTCGTAAAACCTCGAGGATCACTAGAATAGTGGACAGCATCACAGTCCTGAGAAATTTATAACACTGTGATTGTCAACCCGCCAAGCGTGCCCATTTAGGCATTATTTTCCTCGGATAGGCATATTTCTGACAGTAGATATTGACAGAATATCTACTTTCAATGGGTGATAACGGATGGTTGTACGACACTACTTACAATATTTATTAGAATATTAGCTGACCCAAAATTAGGTTGTTTTGTACAAATTAAAGTAGAATGCCTTTCAATTGATCGCAGCATCAACTACCGGCACCTAATGCATTATTTTGGTGGTCTAAAACTATGTTTGCCTGATATGGGTCATAAAGGTTAAAGTCTATAAAATATTTTTTGTGTTTTATATAATTTTTTTTCATCATTCTCTTACTCTTATCCCAATTACTTGGGGTCGATACAATCCTATTCAATATTATACTCTTCTTTCATAGTACATATTGTAAAAGTTATTGATAATAGTTTTATGACCGGCCACCTGTCAGACTTCGACCCTCCTTGGAAATGTAATTGTTGACCAAAAAGGTAAAGATATAATTCAACAACTTCTTCCTTTTCTATGCCTTCTTTACGTATTTTATATACAACAAATTTCAAGCAGAAATAAATTGTAGGTCAAATTATCTATAATTACCTAACTTTGCGAAAAAAGATGGCTTTCATTCGAATGAAAATTAATCTGAATCTTTACTAATCGATGTTACTGAGACCAATGGAAGTATCTAGTAGTCGTCATAAAGTTTTTCTCATTCTTTAGCAAGATGATATATTGTTAGAACAATACTTACTAAATTGTTAAAACACTATGTGATGGCGGAGTAAGAATACAATTTACCACCTCCTCTCTTACCAGTCGTTGATCGTAAGAGACGACGCAAGCAAATAACTTTACTGTAAGAAAAGCAAATCTTTCCGTATGGTGACGGAGTAAGAATACTATTCACCACCCCATATCTTACCCGTGGGTGATCGTACGAGACGACTAAGGGATATAAAACGCATATAACATCTATGTGAGAGAAGGAAAACTCGAAACAAAACCCTATACCAACACGTCTGACCAGCGCGGTATAGTAAGTTAATTTCCCTCCCATTACGGAGGAGTCCCGAGCCCAACAGTGGGACATTTATGGGCTGTGATGATGATGATGATGAAGAAAAGGAAAATTCGAAATTTTATCAACCCGTCTGAACAGCGTGGTATATCAATTCCACTCCCAATGTGGAGCAGGCTTGATACCAGCAGTAGGATGTTTATGAGTTGATATAATGATATTAATGCTAATGACTTTTATTCACAGATACCAACACAGCGGCAAGAGTGAATTTAGGGACAAGAATTTGGCGAAAGCATCCCTCGCCATCATTAATGGAGGAATCCTGCTTATAGATGCGGTGCTTACACAGCGTGGTGGTTAAATTACCATTATATATTATATACTATACTATACTGAATGAAAAAGAACCCATCTGTAATAAGGTATTAAACATAGAAATAGCAACATTTTCCATATAACAATAGTTTAAAAATTCAAGTTTATTACAAGTTTTAAAACAATTATACATATTATAATTCAGAATCACAAATATGTTTATTATAAACTATTTAAATATTTTTCTATATTTTTTATAATAATATACTGGTTATGTTATAATCTTACTTATTTTTTAAAGATATAATAAAAAGGATAGAATTATTTCGTATACTATTTGTCAAGGGTTCAGTCTAAATATTACCATAAATATGATATTTTTTTTTAAAAATAGACTGCAGTTTTTATTTGCTGATTATTGTATTAATATGATGATTTAAATATTATAGCGTTGTTAGTTTGAAATAGATATAACTAAGCCTTATACCAAAGCTTTCACAAATTTTACTGAATATCTTGGCAGTCAAAGTACTTGTAATATACACGCACACTATTAACAATATTAAACAAAGTAATAATTAAACTGCCGATAGTTGTTATATGCAATCTTTTAGAAATAATTTCTATTACATAATATTTTTAAGACAAATTATAGTCACAGTAGTAATAAAACGTTATTATAATGCGTTTTTCTCTAATAATAAATATTGTATATTTTCGTATTAAGAGTCATTGTTTCTTGACTCTTGAAATAATATTACATTTTGACAGCTTTTTATAATTAGCAGATTCAGATTGACATACAATTTTGAAACGTTTTCGACTGCTGTTTTTGTATTATAAATCTACAAGAATACATATATGAATCATACATATTACTTATATGTACACAATAAATATTTCAATAATATATTAAAAGGATAATGGGGGAACAAAAACTCTTATAAACGAATCTGTACTCATAGTTTTACTATACATTTGTAATTTCTAAGATAATTTATTACCTAGCTTATATATAAATCTTGTAAGTGAACTTTATAAATGTATTCATAAAATATATATGATTGTATATTACAAATATGAAACATACACACTGTGCTTTTGTATATTCTATACACATTGTGTTGGTACATAAATATATAAGCTAATGACCTAATACAAAGACATGTTTTATTTTGAACTACAAAAAAATATTTCATAAAATTTCTAATATTACACATTTGAAATAAAACTATTTTTATAGATTCTATCATGGTCCAAGAGCCAGGTGAAAATTTGGTTAATTATTTCTTCTCGAGAGATAATTGGTGATACGCATCATCGACAATAGTATCATGAAGCCTTATGACCGTCAGCTGCGGCTCGGTGGGTGGGATGAGCAGTTGTAACCTCCTACGCTCGAAGAAAAAAAAAATACATTCACTCATTTCCTCTCGGCTAAAAATTTATCAAATTATAGTTAACCCAATATCTCAACAAAAAATAAAATCAGCTGGCTATAACATAGTGTATTGTACGTCAGCTGATGTCTCGATCATGGGAAAAAAAACTTCACTTTCAGTGATATCCTCTCAAATAAAAATTTACCTGATGATAGCTTATATGTAATTATTGATAAATATATACGTCAGCTGGCTGTATCTCGGTGGAAAAATCGTCAGCTGATAATTTGAAGGTCGTTACGTAGAAGTTAGCCAGAAGCATTTACTGACTATTTAAATGCATCAGCTGACTAAGTTTCCCTCGACTTACTGCTAGCTGATTTTTTTTATTTATCACAGAAATATATTTAAAATCAGCTCACAAATTTTCATGTGAGAGGAAATGACGTCTTTTTAATTATTCTTGTTATTTTTAAAGATTCAAACAATACACGCTAGCATAGCATAGACAGTATTAAGGTACGCTTGGAGGGGGTTAGTTGTACGCATGCTCGGGGTACCCTTTTGTTGAGGGCACTGGAAAACATTTTTAGAAGTAGAAAAGAAAGGTACTAATCATAGAGTAATATAATACATTGGAAATAGACAGGCCAGTCTCGATTTTTTTTGTCGCCACTAATGTCAATGAAAGCGCCATCTATTACGCGACTCAATAATTATTTCCTACCCACCCAAAAAAATAATAATTTATATACATACTGTAATCTCGCAGCAGATGCATCTTCTGGTATTATTTTGCGATACTTTGGGGGCAAAGCCGTAAAGCGTCTATAACACTCACTGTGGTACAGCTGAAAATTGTCTTTTTCTGTCGGAAGTACAGCCTCGTGTCCACTTAGTTTATTATTTTTTCTTACACTCAATATAGCACTGCACTTAATGAGATTTTCTTCACTGAACGATTTTAAATTAGAAATAGATTTTGTTTTTTTTTGCAAAAAACGCAAAAAGGCGTTACATTAGACATTTTTATAGATTTTTCACAGATACTACAACAATATTTCTAGAATATTCTTTTCGTCTGACTACGTTTGCTCGTCTATTCTAAACGTACATTAGTACCATACACAGTCGTTTTTTAATATAGCGCTATCTAGATCACGTTTCTGAGTGTTTTGTTTGCTTTGACACTAATAATGTTAATAACTAAAACTAGATGGCAGAAATTACCTTATTTAAAACAATAATTTAAGTGTGTGTGTGTGTGAGAGATATATCTGTGTGTGAGAAGTAATAGATACTTCTTCTTCGTGTGTGAGAAGTATGTGTGTGTGTATTATTTCCTACCCACGCATGCGCAAAGGAAATAATTATTGAGTCGCGTAATAGATGGCGCTTTCATTGACATTAGTGGCGACAAAAAAAATCGAGAGTGGCCTCTCTATTTCCAATGTATTATATTACTCTATGATTAGTACCCTTCTTTTCTACTTTTAAAAATGTTTTCCAGTGCCCTCAACAAAAGGGTACCCCGAGCATGCGTACAACTAACCCCCTCCAAGCGTACCTTAATACTGTCTATGCTATGCTAGCGTGTATTATTTGAATCTTTAAAAATAACAAGAATAATTAAAAAGACGTTATCTCCTCTCACATGAAAATTTGTGAGCTGATTTTAAATATATTTCTGTGATAAATAAAAAAATCAGCTAGCAGTAAGTGGAGGGAAACTTAGTCAGCTGATGCATTTAAATAGTCAGTAAATGCTTCTGGCTAACTTCTACGTAACGACCTTCAAATTATCAGCTGACGATTTTTCCACCGAGATACAGCCAGCTGACGTATATATTTATCAATAGTTACATATAAGCTATCATCAGGTAAATTTTTATTTGAGAGGATATCACTGAAAGTGAAGTTTTTTTCCCATGATCGAGACATCAGCTGACGTACAATACACTATGTTATAGCCAGCTGATTTTATTTTTTTGTTGAGATATTGGGTTAGCTATAATTTGATAAATTTTTAGCCGAGAGGAAATGAGTGAATGTATTTTTTTTTTCTTCGAGCGTGGGAGGTTACAACTGCTCATCCCACCCACCGAGCCGCAGCTGACGTTCACGAGACTTTATGGTTCGATTTTCTGATGCATTTTACTAATTATCACTTGAGAGGAACTTGGTCATATATATCTGTTACTGGCTCTCGTACTATCACCTTTGTATTTAATTTTTAATTTCAATATGATTCGAACACTTTACAGCGTTCACGGTCACGGGAGCTCTCCCGTTGCTATAAAATAACACACAAATACAAACGCTATGCAATCTATAAAATTATTTCAAATTCACAAAATTTCATTTACCTTTTGAGTTACTCTGTTGCCACTTAGAAATCTGTATTGGACATGGACCTTTATATCAAAACTCTAGCTCGAAAATTTTCTTTGATAAGAATAAATACTCATTTAAAATATGGTATATATTTCTGTAACTAGGCCGTTCATAATATTCGTCGGAATTAATGGATAAAAAAATAATTTATATAAAGAAATGGACATATATAGAATATACTTAATACCATGTTGGTCGAACTAGTTTGAGATTTTATTTAAGGTTTTTCTTCTCTTGCAATGTAGTATATATATTACTAGCAAACACAGCCATTTGGTTTGTTTGTAGATTTCGATATATCAAAGCGCCGCCTGGTGGCGAGTTTCATCAATGGAGAGAGCATATAAACCTTCTTCTTAAAAAATAGGTATGTAGGTAGGGTATTTTTCTTTTAAAAAAAGTAAAATACCCTACCTACATACCTATTTTTATAATGATCGGTCAAATAATTTCTGAGTTTATCGATGTCATATATACAAACATGCTCTTTTATAAATATAGATTATATGTTTTAGTCGTGTTTTACCGGTTTTACGACACCCGTAGAATAGATGATTCTTCATAGAATATTAAATTAAAAACATTTAAATATAATTTAAATTGATGACGGTTTACTTATGACTACATTTGTAAGTTTAATAGCTTTTACAAGTTATAATATAATATGCAACATCAGAAATATACATAAATCATATTATTCATTTAATTTTTAACTAATTTCGAAAAGCTTGTTCTTATTTTGTGGGTTAGTGGTACAGATCGGGGATTACTTTGCCTAACAGCTGCGTAAGGGCGACTTCCCGGTGCTTTAGTATTGGGTTGACGACTGGTTGTTGGACTGTTTCTTGACGTAGCCTACCCCACAGGTTGAATACCTGTGGGTTAGGCTACGTCAAGAAACCGGTTGCGATGTCTTATTAGAAATAAGGGGTTATAGAGCAGGTTATAAGGTCGCACGCCGTCCTTCCGCCACCGTGGATGGTTTAGGCAAGGTACGATCAGACCATAGCTATTGGAGAAACGGTTTGAAGCCAGAATTTAAAGATTGAAACTTCTCTAAGACGATTACAAGCCAAGTAATTGGAATAAAAGCAGGAGCTCAACCAAGTAATTGGAGTAAAAGCAGGAGAATTATGAGTTGATTAGATATAATTTGTTCCTGTTTTGACAGATTAATAATACAATTCACCGCTCCTTATTTGCTCATGAGCCTCGTAAAAGACAACTACGGAATATAAATTGCATATAAACAAATAAGACAGGTAGGTACGAGAAGGTAAACTCGAAATAAAACCCTATAATAACTCTTTCTCGCTCGCTCGCTCTCTCTCTCTCTCTCTCTCTCTCTCTCGTAGGTCAGTTTTCTTATTATTGTGAAGGAGATTCGAGCCCAGCGGCAGTGTTGCCAATTTAGCATATTTTATGCTAAATTTAGCACATTTTCATGTTGTTTAGCAAACTTTTTTGTTGTTTAGCATATAGCATATTTCTTTAGCATATTCAAAAATTACATAAATGCGTACAAGGTAAATTTTGTAGGCTTTTATATAAAAAGTTATACGGTTATTGGAGTTTACTCCTTAAGAATCGATTTTCATATAAGACGCCCGGTATGATAAAAATTTGAGGAGTAAAATCTAGTGATCGAATGACCTCGTTACGTGTTTAGTGCGCAACCTATTCACCTTTCACTTTCTGACGTGAGATAATACTTCACTGAACAGTTTTCATAAACGTAAATAATAATCGTACTTAAGGAGTAAACTCCAGTCGTGCGTCGGAGCTGACACACAGACTTTTTTTTTATATACATTTATGTCCTTTTCTCTTTGTATTTCGTACGGTAGGTCTCGATATGCTTCCGTTACGACGTAAGCGTGCCCTACGCTTACGTTGTTATTCATTATTGAATGATAAAATTGAAAATTCAAATGCACTATCTCGGGGTTCGTTATTACCACCGAATCAAGACACACGGCTTCATTTGCACTGCCTGCTTGCTGCCCAACTGGTGCGAACGTGTATTGCACTATATGCACCTACCAGTCAAGTTATTGCTCTGCTTAACTCATTGATTGCTCAGTATCAGGCGGTTGATATATTTTTCACCAAAATCGGTGTTTTTTTTTTAAATTGTGTTAGCAGAAAAAAGAAGAGAAAAATCTTAGCACAATTTTTAGCATTTTTATAAAGCACTTGGCATACTTTTGGCAAAGTTTTAACACCATTTTAGCATATTCTTCATTGGTCTTGTTGGCAACACTACCCAGCGGTAGAACAAATATGAGCTGAGAGTCAATAAGAAAAATAATATGCTTTTTATTATAACAACCAATTTATCGTTATTAATCATTTGATATATGAAATATAAAAAATAAATATTGGAAGAGGCTCGGCAACTAATGATAACTTTGATACTTAATTATGAATATATGTGTGATATTAGGTACACATAATTTTGTCACCTTTGTAATACGAAGTATGGATATTATTTACACAAATATATATTATTAACAGTTGCCCGCGGCTTCGCCTGCTTGCAGAGATGTATACTAAAATATGGTTTGTTGTTTGAGGAGCCATAAGTTATTAGGTAGTGGTAGGACCACGCTGTTGATAGTGCTCTGTCTACAGCCGTGAGCAGGTCCGCCCGCGGTACTACACCTACCACACTCTCTTTGAAGATCGACGTCTGATTAATGGCAATGTGCTATTGCGCTTCGTTCGGTAAGCGAGAGAGCCGCATGCCCAACTGGGTGGGTTTAGGTTTGTATTAGTAAGCAGTGGCCTAGCTATATCCTTGGCGTTGTAAAGGTCCATGAGCGGCAGTAATACTTACCATCAGGCGTGCTGCTTGTTCGTTTGCCACCATAAGCCATAAAAAGGTAATAAAAAAAAATTAAAGATAATGTTCTTTCAACGGCAGCAAAATAGAGAGTATAACACACTTTTATAATATATTGTCTTTAACTTAACTTTAATAAATAATGTTTTTATAAATATCTTTTTATATGTATTTTTAGCATTTTGTGGTAGTAAAATAACTATTTTAGTAAATGACAATGAATTCTTTATTTTTTTTAATTTTATTTTAATTTGATACATATATTACAGGAATTTACCCAATACAAATCTTAAAACGGCGCCCATATGGAATTTAGTGTGACTAATCCTCTTCATACACGCTCGCCGGTTTCGGAGACTCTTGACTCCACCTTCCTTCAGTACATGACCGATCTGGTCTAGGTAGGTTAGTCTCGGTCTCCCCCGGTACCTACATCCTTTCACTTTCGCATTGTATATCTTCTTAACCAGACGTTCGTTCGGCATTCTTTCCACATGTCCGAACTATCGAAGCATTCCCTTTCGCGTCTTTACACCAATACTCTCATACCTACTCGCTCTCTTACGTCGTCGTAACGAATGCGATCGGTCAGCCTAACTCCACAGATTTTCCGTAGAGATCGCATTTCGACCGCATTAATTTTACTTTCATGTTCTTTTCTGCATACCCAACTCTCGCTTCCATATAGTAATGTTGGGACAAGCACTGCGTTATGTATTGCTACACGTGCCTTCTGGCTGAGGTGATGGCTACCGAGAAGTTGCCCCAACGCTCCGTTCACTCTATTTCCCGCATTTACTCTTCGCTCTATATCAGTGGTATACCTTCCATCTCGGCTAAATGTGTTATTTAATTCTACATATTTAATACTCAACAGCCAAATTCAAATTTATACAGATCTAATTTTAAAGCTGATGAAGTTTCATACAAACTTGCAACCCTTATTTTACATCCTTAGGAGAGAAATTTCCATCCAGCCAAGATCCTTTCTAGTGAGCGTTTACAAAGGCACCAACTCTCAAAATTTCACGAAAGTAGCTTAGACTGTGCGATGATGAATCAGTCAGCCAGGACAAGTAATTACATAAATACAGATTACATAGTATTTAACTAGTTTCTCATAAGTACCTACTCATTTTATTCAGCGAACTGGGTAATAAATTCAGCACCATATTTAGTTAATTGGTTATTTAGTTTATAAATACCCGATTACCGCTTGTGACATCAGTTCTCGTTTCGTAATCGGGTATTTATAAATAATTAAGCATATTAAATGCTAAAAATTTCAGTAATTTGAATAACAAGGTTGTGTCATCGTTTAATACAATTCTTACTGTAAAGTTTGAAGTATTAAGCCTATACAATGTGTAAACATTGCCCGGTAGATGGCACACGTCACCTTGAAGACGTAAATATGATACGATGCGAGATTTGCATGTCCTACAGTAGTTCACGGTGGTGTAAGTGGCAGCACGATTGGGCCGGACTCGTAATAGGTGCGGGTTCGAACCCCGCTTGTGACATCATTTTTCGTTTCGTAAACGGGTATTTATAAATAATTAAGCATATTAAATGCTAAAGATTTCAGTAATTTGGTTATTTAGTCTAAAGAGAGTATGTTATATCTGTAACA
The DNA here is from genome assembly GCA_905163515.2 of Lymantria monacha. Lineage (NCBI taxonomy): Eukaryota > Metazoa > Arthropoda > Insecta > Lepidoptera > Erebidae > Lymantria > Lymantria monacha. The sequence continues at coordinate 11,335,449 of LR991092.1, read as the reverse complement.
TAGATCACGCAAGTCTGAGGTACTAAAGCATATCAATTAGTTTCTACGTATTTACAAGTAACAAAACCTTTCAGCAGCGAATCGAACGTAGTTCTATGAAGAAACATATCGAGAATCTCCTTGCAGCTCAACTCTGAACAGTCTCATTGATAAGATTCCTTGTACTACAAATATGCTTCTATAAAAACCTATTCGCACCCTAAAGAAATACACATGATCTCAACAAAATCCTCACAGACAGTTCCTTTTTTTTCATATCTTGTGACACTAAAAAGTACTGATGACTGGACTGATTAAATGACTGAAACATGACTTTACCAATAAAAATCAATTACCAAGTGATTTATAATAAAATGCACTGGGTCCTTACTATGATCAAATGGTAGGGTTACTAATTTTCTTTTTAATTGTATGTTAATATCATTTATCTTGATAATTGAACTTGAAGGAATAATGGCGAATAGTTTATAAGTCGAGATTAGCTTGTTTGTAATTATATAACTTCATTGCTTGGTACTTTGTACTCTCTATGATAAAGTATATCAGTTTACTAAACAAAAATTATCAAATTTAGAACAGCCATACCAAATGAGCAATAGTAAATTAATAATCGTGTATAGAAAGAGTACCTACTTGATGACATCATGTAAAACCTCATAGTTCATTTATGTGAGTTAAGCGATACCGATTTCTGTATAAATTCGCCAATGTTTTTTTTATTTTAGATAAAATATCTATGATATAGAACTTCCCCAAAGTAGAGAACACAAAACAAAAAGATTTTTTTTATTAAGAACTAGAGATGGGCGTTTTCAGATTTTTACGCAAACCGATACAAATTCGATTTCTGATATTGAAATCGATTTTAAAAACCGATTTCAGAAATCGATTTCCAGAGCGGTTGACGGAGCGGGTTTACTTTAGTTTCGATCGATATTCGATGTTTTTAGTTATTTTAGCGTAGCAAACGAAAAACGCAATCGAACGAACGCATTCAAAATATTTTTCTATAATTTCTTTGTTGATTGGATTTAGGTGTACGATTTTCCTTCATGCTTTATCTAGGCTTAACTAGAGTACTAGACTAGCAAAAATGTTTTGTTTTGGATATGATACAAAACTTTCTTGCGTATTTAAAAATCGTCATATTTACAATGATTTCATGATTATATTTTATAATGTACATTTTTTTTGTATGGTTTTTTTTTTATTAATCCCGATTACGAAGCGAAAATCGTACCTTTTTACATTAAATAGTTATTTCTTATTTATCATCAAATCGTATGTATGATACTAACATACGTTAGTATAGTATTGAATCGTAAAATACCTATCTAATTATATAGTTCACGAGATCACAAAAATAACATTACGCGCACACCGCACGTGTCACCAAGGTCAAGTGTGCAAAAACTGTCCCATAATTCAAAAATCTATTTAACAAACACAAAACTTAAACTACTATCATTAAGTATTGTGTAATATTATCATGGAAGTAGTTGCATTCTAATATAGATCTTATTCCCTGACTCTTGTAATTCTGTTTCGTTTCCATCTGCCATTCTGAGTTTCTTAGAAACCGCCAAAATCCAAAACAGATGACAATTCGCTTCATCTCTTTTTCACTGCACTAAACGATCGCTTAGTTAGAATGAAAGGAGGCGAATTTTAATGAAATTAGCTTTCTCTCATTCTGACTAAGCGATCGCTTAGCGGAGTGAAAGAGATAGTTAGTAAGTTTTCAAATATTGGTTTGGTTTGCAAAACTAGCAATAGAAAACGATTGCGCGATGATTAGATTTATTATTAGTTTGCGTTTTCGTCGTTTTGTTTTGATATGTGTTGATTTAGTTTCTGCCGAAATACGTTTTCTAAAATCAGTTTGTATAGTGTTGAATATCGATACGATACGATTTCTGACTGAAATCCGATTTCAGATTCGTTTTGATATATCGGACGCATACCTATTAAGAACACACCCCGCCAATGCCATCCGAGGCGAAGAAAGGACGTCATGCGGCCCCATAACTAGAGGATTCGATCCCGGGATCCCGAGATCAAACATCACACATGACAAACATCACACGTGACATGAAATGTCATGTGTGATGTTTGAAGTGATGGTAAAGTGTAATATTACTCGGCACGAAATGTAATGCCATATCACATCACTTCGCGAAGTACTGTTTCGCGCATGTCTACTACTGGTCAATTTAATTTAAAATATAAGTACCGATAAACATAAGTAGAAAGAAGTTGATTTTTTGAAGTTTACTGTTGGTTTCATAAATTATTTATTTTTAGTTTGTTTATTTTATAAGAAGAAAGTTTATAAAAAAAAAGTATAATTTTGATTAATCGCCTTTTTGGAGATTTAAAATTTAAATATTCTATGTCCTCAAAAATTGATTTTGATATGTTTACTGACTTTTTGCTACCGTTTTCTATTACCAATACAATCCCGGGACTATCCCGGGATCCCGGGATTAACTATAGATAATCCCGAAATCCCGGGATTAGAAAAATCGACCGGGATCGAATCCTCTACCCATAACCTATCGTCTTTATTCCATTAGGCCGACCACTGGGACCGCGTCCTTAACCCGGTCCGGTCTGGCTGTTTACCATTTCGGGCATCATCTCCATCGATACCTCTGCAACAAACAATTTTGCTGAATTGCCGCGGTGCGTCGCCCTCACGTAGTCGGTCTTTATACAGGTGGCGGACTAAACCCCTATGCATCAACCTGGAGCATAGTATCCTAATATAGCATAATGGTATGGATATTCAAGACATCAAGGGATGGCGGTATAAAATTAGAAAGACCGCTGAAATCGTAGACCGTTTAATCGGTTTTTGGTCAGCTGATTTTTATGCCAACATTCTTAAACTTACAACGCCACTTTTCCAGCATACTCTAAACCTCAAGTCTATCTTCTCTGATGAAGACAATAATCTTAATCAATAGCATGTACTTTTTGCCTCTGACTGTATCTCGGATATTAAAGCATCCATTATCAACAGTAAAAGGTAACTTAACGCTGATTTTTGGTGCAGACCGACCTCAACGCTGAACTCATCGAAGTTTCTAGCAGCTAATCCTACGAACGACTTACATCGCCAGTACCTACATAATACAGATTAACCTTATATATACAAGCACACGTTACACATCTCATCAAGATAAATTATAAGGTATTTAAAACTAGCTTTTAAACAGTTCATATATATAATACGTGAGTGAAATAATGGTTATAGCTAGTTAATAATAAAAAAGAGTATATTCATAACATTAGTAAGTTTATTGTCGTTCATTAATTTTAGTAATAACTCAGTAGTTTACTTAGTGACCATAATCTAGAGATTATTGTGTAATCCCTTTATATAATTTACAAAATATACAAAAGCAACAATATGCTATTAGAACAATTCAAATTTTATTATAAATTATATGTTTCTATGACTAAAGTAATGTTTGTAAAGCAGAATACAAACAGTATATATTGACATGAGCACTACAATACTATCCATTAATACAAACGATATTTCAAACAAGGGCATCTAACTTAGTGGCTAACGTTGCTCGACACCAAACGATAAATAATGTATCAAATTTATCTACTCCTCATGATTTTAACAATAATAACTGCAGATAATTCAGTCAGTCTAGGAATCTTGAAAGAGGCTGTTTATGTAGCAAGTAAATATTACAAGCCACAATTTGCTACATCCCTGGTTTGGGAAGGTAATAATTGTGATGGAATTTTCGATTTACTAAACAAATTAACATGTTCTGTAGTAATTACTCATATATCCGATGATGATGATAATATTATACTTAATGACAAAGTAAATACAGGATATAGACAGACTCTTCTTTTTAATACAAAGCCAGACATATTGAAAAAATTTATGATCGCAGTCAATAGAATCTCAAAATTTCCTATTCGATTAATATTAATACTACTGACTACTGTAAATGACAACTCCGAACTTTCAAGATTTTTTGAAATTGCTTGGCAAAATAATTTGGTTGATATAGTAATAATATATCAAAATTACAATGGCGAAATTATGTTTACTACCTATTTTCCATACAACGATGGCATTTGTGGAAACTACATTCCAACCACATTAGAGCACGATAAAGACATATTTCCAAATAAATTCAAAAACTTTAACAAATGTCCCATGAGAGTGAGCGCAGTACCTTTCGCATCATATGTCGATATTCATGTTAAAAATGGAACAGTTGTTAAGGTCAGCGGATATGATGGTATTACATTGTCAGTATTACAAGAGATAGTTAATTCTACATCAGAATTTGTAAAAGTAACTGATAACATAGTTGGTACATATACAGATGGCAAAATATCTGGTGCTTTTTATGATATAGTACATAATAAATCTGACATAATAGTCCCGGCTGCCATTGTAAGTCACGGACGATACTCTGTTACGCAGATTACTCATGTTTATCATGATATTGATATACGTTGGATTGGACCAAGACGCCGAGAAATTTATCATTGGTTAAAGATTCTAAAACCTTTTCTCAATAGCGTTACACCAGTTCTCTGTGCTACATTTCTTCTTTATGTTCTTGTGATTGTTTTTATTAACAAACTAAACCGAAGATATAATGAAAATAGTGTCTGTTTTCAAACATTTACTTTATTAGTTGGTCAGTTTGTTAACCATTTTACCAAGGTACTACTGCTAAACTACTTATTTTTGATTTGGATTTGCTTTTGTTTCATAATTCGAATTATATATCAAGGAGATCTTGTTGAGGCTCTTCAAAAACCAATTTTAGAACCACCTCTTGGCACAATTGAAGAATCATTGAAGAGAGTCGAAGGTCATGGGGGAGCAGAAATTATTCTAGAATATTACAGGAATAGTTCAGTAATGCATGGTTATAAAAAGTTACACGTGTCAGATCTCTATAGCTATGTAAAAGATATTGCAAATGGTAAAAGATTTTTAATTGCTACAGATATAATTTTAGTAGCTCCTCATTACATTAATTCCGTGCAAATTCTGAGTGCTCAAATTGGCTCTACATGGACATGCTTTTTCATGCGTCCAGGTTGGCCAGCAGCTATAATAATAGACAAAATTCTCTTTCGGTTAAGTGAAGCAGGACTTGTACAAAAGTTTTTGAGTACGAACGCTGGACATTTTAAGACTCAAACAAACGAAGACAATTCTATGACAGGAAAACCCTTGGATTTATCAACACTTAGTACCTGCTTTTATGTAATGATGTTAATGTGGGTAGCCTGCTTTATTGTTTTTGTAATTGAAATAATTTATTATAAATGTATAAGTAATAAGAATCATTAATTTTTAAATGTTCGATGATATTATTATATTGTGTGCGTTCTCTTCTTAACAGTATTTTATTACGTAGAAATGAGTACATAATCTTAATAGCTGTTTGCTAGGATTGTAATTATATTAAACGTTGAAAATAATTATGAAGTTTCACATTTAAAAATCCTAATGATGGTAACTCTTGGATAATGGTAAGAACACAATATGAGGTATTGTGTTACACTTTATATTATGCCATGAGTGTCACAAAAGCCAGCAAAAGGAAGGAGTAGAAAAATGGGCAGCATCGTTATCAGGAAAACAACCACTTTAATATAAAAACTTTAAAACCAAAAAGATAAAAAATATTTAATCTATCTGCACCATTGTTGATATTTAAAACTTTTAATTACGGATAACGAAAATGTAATATTTTTGCTTCATTCTTATTACCATTTTATTATAGTGCAGAGTAGAAATATCATTTTGACAAAAAATCTATGTAAATGTATCTCTATATTGTAACCGATTTATATGCTACAGTGTTATAGTCTTCCATCTCGAGAATTTTAATATAATACATGTATTCATTTATTTCTTTATTTATACGATATATTAATAAATTATTTACTTTTTTTCATATTTTAAACTTTAATATTATAATATCTATCAGCGCAATTTCTTTTTTCTAAAGGTCTTATCTTAGGAAAAAAATATTTAGATATTGAAAAAACTAAATATTTAATAACTTGAAAAAATGTCTGCTTTTTCATATGTTTGTTTTTTAAGCAATGCTTTTGTCTGTAGCCAAGGGCCTAAAGGTCCATACCCGTCTAGGGGATCCAACAACTCCGAGCTTCATTAGATCATCATCATCTCGACTCGTATACGTTCCACTACTAGGTTCGAGCCTCTTCACAATAGGAAGGCAATTAACCTACCACACCACGCTAGTCACACGTATTGGTATAAGATTTTAATTCAAGTTTTTCTTCTCTTGCTCTATGCAAGATACCATCGTATATGTCATCTACATATTGTATCCACGGGCAAGAAAGGGGGTGGTGAATTATATTCTTACTCCGTCACCATACGGAAAGACTTCATCAGATCCTCAGTCACCATCAGACCCTCATTGTTTTCACATTTTAACCATTTGAGTCTACAAAAAAGTCTGTGCGCATAAAGTTATAAAATTTTAATTAAATTGAAATAATCTTAGTGAGAAAATTATTTTATTAAATTTGAATCTCCACTACATACATATATATCTACAACTACACTTCTATATTTTACCTATAGATTTGAATGAAATGTACGTGGATTCCCAGAATGTTTTTTTATATATCGATCTATCTTCTATATATATATATATATATGTATGTGTGTGTATATATATACATATACATATCATCACGCCATATCACTTGCAGGGTAGGCAGAGAGAACAGAGTGCCAGAGAACTCTATCCTCGCATACTTCACTCGCTTCCTCAACATTCATAATTCTCTTCATACACGCTCGCCGGTTTCGGAGACTCTTGACTCCACCTTCCTTCAGTACATGACCGATCTGGTCTAGGTTCGTTCGGCATTCTTTCCACATGTCCGAACCATCGGAGCATTCCCTTTCGCATCTTTACACCAATACTCTCTTTCATACCTACTCGCTCTCTTACGTCGTCGTTACGAATGCGGTCGGTCAGCCTAACTCCACAGATTTTCCGCAGAGATCGCATTTCGACCGCATTAATTTTACTTTCATACTCTTTTTGCATACCCAACTCTCGCTTCCATACAGTAATGTTGGGACAAGCACTGCGTTATGTATTGCTACACGTGCCTTCTGGCTGAGGTGGTGGCTGCCGAGAAGTTGCCCCAACGCTCCGTTCACTCTATTTCCCGCATTCACGCTTCGCTCTATATCAGTGGTGTACCTTCCATCTCGGCTAAATCCACATCCAAGATATACAAATTCATCCACTTGCTCTAGTACATCATTACCTATTGTTACTCTTACATCTGTTCTGGTTTCATCTCTTTCAAAGACCATTATTTTGGTTTTGCTCACATTCACGCGTAGACCCCTTTTCTTACAATCTTCTGTCATTGTGTCGACTAGGGTCTGCAGGTCAGTCGCTGACTGTGCCAGCAGGACTGCATCATCTGCATAAAGCAGAGCAGTGACCACTGAGTCGCCCATCTGGACTCCCACATTCATATCGTTCAACCTTTGGAGACATTTATCCAGATATATGATAAACAGCCTGGCTGACAGAACGCACCCCTGCTTAACGCCGATATTGACGTCAAACCAAGGCGACATTCCATCATCCATCCGCACACAGGCTCTACAGGCCATGTAACTGGACTGCACAGTCTGTAGCAGTTTACCGTTAATACCATACTCCGGTAAAATGTCCCAAAGTTCCTTTCGTACAACCGTGTCAAATGCTCTCTCCAGATCCACAAAACTGCAGAAAACCCTCTGACCTAGAGCCAGATGCTTCTCCACAATGCTGCGCAGAGAGAATACTTGATTCATGTATCCCCTTCCACTCCTGAAACCTCCTTGTGTCTCACACAGTAAACCATCGGACACCATCCTCTTTCTCCTTTCAATAATTTTACCATACACTTTTGCTACCAAACTGGTCAAGCTTATGGCTCTGTAATTTGCGCAGTCATAACGTGAACCCTTGTTTTTAAACAAAGGCACGATGACTGCGCTATTTCCGTCCCCGGGAACCATTCCCGAGCTCCAACATAAATTGAAGAGCAACAGGAACGCCTCCCAAACACAGGAGCCACCAAGCTTGATCGTCTCGGCAGACACCATATCAATGCCCGCTGCCTTACCATTTTTCAAACTTCTTATCGCCCATTCAACTTCATCCATACTGATGCCATCGGAGGACGCCGTTGTCGAATGTTGATCTACTAAACCACATGCAACACCGGCGCCAACCGTAGCATCCGCATACATCTCGCCAAAATATTCACTCCATCGGCTTAACACGTCTTGTGTTTGTGTAAGTATGTCTCCACCTTTAGACCTTATTTTATTCATTCTGAAGGCTGACCAACCACCCCGAGACTTCTTCACCTCCCTCCAAAAGAGTTTGGTGTTACCCTCGAAGTTTTTAGTCAGCCTATCTTCTGCACTCATACTTGCTCTATCACGTTTCTCTTTCACTAAGGCCTTGGTGTCATTCTTACATTGCCGATATATTTCTTTCTTCTGTTCAGTCATACTGTCATTCATATTCAAAGAAGAGACATAGTCCAGCCACGCTTTCTTCTTTTGCTCTACGGAAGCTGCCACTTCCGCATCCCACCATGCATCACCATTTGTTTTACTATGCTTCTTTGAACTTCCACATACTTCTTTCGCTGTATCTACCATACTTTCTTTCAATACTCTCCAGCATTCTTCAATGTCCGATTGCGGCTGGCTTGCCATCGTCAGCCGTTCTCGGACACCCTCTGCATACTTTTCTCTTACACACTCATCTTGCAACCTTTCAACCTTTATTCTTTCAAGCCCTCCGAAGTGGATACGCTCTCGCCAGCGTCTCTACTTTCTGAACAGACCACTAAATCTCGCAATAACGAGATAGTGGTCCGTATCGACTATGGGGCCCCTGTAGGCTCTTGCGTCCAATATTTTGCTTCGGAGGCGACTGTCTACCAAAACTAAATCTATTATACTTTTCTGTTCATTCCTTCTCCATGTATACATATGGATGTCCTTATGTTGGAAAAATGTGTTTGACACAATAAGGTTTCTCTCCATGCATACATCCGCTATGAGCCTACTTGCGTCGTTCACTCTCTTATCACCTAATGGACCAAGTACGTCCTCATAGTCGGGACGCTTGGTCCCCACCCATCCGTTCAGATCTCCGCATACAATCACGTGTTCACTGGTTTCTGCCATATCCAGAACTTCCCTAACATTATCCCAAAACTTCTCTAGGTCTGATGCCACCGAGGATCCTACGGGAGCATATGCTACAACCATGAATACCTTGGTGACACCTAGTTTTATACGGACCCAAAGAAGTCTGGGATCATACATTCCGTAATCCTTCACACCTGAGGCTAAGCGAGAGGACAACAGCACTCCTACCCCCATGCTGGCTCGATCGCTCTGTGGTACACCAGACCACAGAGCCATCCCGCCACCAGGAAGATCGCAGGCGTCGCTGCCCCTTCGCTTGGTCTCTGTTACACAGAGCACGTCTAGCTGTTTGTCCGCCATTCCTCGACTCGCCTGACTGGGCAAGGCGTGATGGGTGGCGGCCCCCATCGCCGCATATATACATATATATCTATATATATATATATATATTTATATATATAAGAGAGATATATATATATATATATATATATATATATATATATATATTTATATATATAAGAGAGAGATATATATATATATATATATATATATATATATATATAAGAGATTTCCACCTACGTATTGACTCATCACGATATCTCTGGAACTATAAGGCCTACAAACCTTAAATTTGGTAGGAACATTTCTTTCGCCGAGTAGAGGTCAGCTAAGAACGGATTTTACGAAATTATATCCCTAAGGGGGTGAAAAAGCAGGGCAAAGTTTGTATAGGACAACGTGATTCCTTGGTCCAATCTATTTCAAATTTTACATAAACATTATTTTAACAGAATTGATGAAAGACGTGACTCATATTTTATTGAGATTTATCTCCTAACTGGGTTCAAAAGGGTTGGAAAGTTATTTTAGGGGTGATTTGCTTTAAAATTGATATCAATACTTCTTAGTGATTTTGATTTAAAAGACATTTTATTTTAACACACGTTTGAAAACTCAATTCGATTATATTCAAAAAAACCGGCCATAAGCGATTCGGAGTCGCGCAGGAAGGGTTCCGTACCATTATCTATAAATGGCAAAATAATCATGTTTGTTGTATGGGAGCCCCTCTTAAATTCTTTATTTGTTTTATTTTAATTTAATTATTTATTTCTAAAGTGAATATATTACTAAATATTCTGTGAACATTTCAAACGTCTACCTATTTTTGTTATCAATATCGAGCAAAACCGAGCAAAAAGATTACCTTTGTTGTGTGGGGGGACCCCACACAACAAAGGTAATCTTTTAACTATTTATTTTATTGTTTTTTAGTATTTGTCGTTGTAGCGGCAAAAGAAATTCACCATCTGTGAAAATTTCAACTGTCCAACTATCACGGTTCATGAGAGCAACCTGGTGATAGACAGGCGAAGCAACGGATGGACAGCGGAGTCTTAGTAATTGGGTCCCGTTTTATCTTTTGAGTATGGAACTCTAAAAAGGTTGATGTCACAAACGTTTGGTACAATGCAAATACTTTTTAAAATTGAAATGTCTCGAATGTCACTGCACTATATTAGTACGGTGTTTATAGGTTTTTAAGCTTTAGAGAGGTCATGTACTTTTAGGACACGACCTCATATGAACGTAGACTTTGAAATTTGAAATGATTGGACGGTAATTTTCTAAGCAGAATATTGTAATTCAATACCATGGTAATTACTTGCATCGACTAACTAGAATCCATCGCTCACACGATGCATTACAGTTTGTTTGACAATATCCGTTTGTGTCATGCTACGGCGATGGTCGATACTCTATTTCAGCAGTTGTTTGGTTTTTGAATTGTGCTAGGATATAGCCATTGCGATACTAAAACCACAAATACCGCTTTATAAAATTATATCTACTGACTGCAACTATCAACAACAAACCGCACACCATCCTTCCGTCGCCTCGGTCGGAATAGGCGGGGTTTGTTCAAATCATAGTCTGCTAAGAAAAAAGTTTCGTGTTTATAAAATATAACCAAATTTTATTATATTTCACGTTTATTTAACCTTTAAATCTTTACACTATAATACAGATTGTTGTATTTTACAAGTATACAAACATTTAAACATAAAGCTTTATATGTTATAACAAAATTATGAAGGTAAAAAAACAATCAAAGATTCTATTAGAATCAATTTCGACGTTTACGCGGACGAAGTTGCGGGCAAATGCTAGTTTTCTATATATGTATATTTAAAATTAATTTTATTTCTTCTAATTAATTATTAGTAATTTTATTTTATTCCTTTTAGGGTTTGAATAGGCATGATGACAATAACTAAGAATCACTAAAATAGTGATTTATTTTAATAATATAGGATACAAAGATTGTAAAACAGCTCTGGATTCGAAATAGCAGGCGCGATTAACTTTAAAATATTAAAAATAACAAAATCAAAACATATCATTTCGCCATATTGGCTCGAACACCAATCAGAAGCGAGTAACGTCACGCTTTCGTTTATTAGTAAATTTTGCTAGCATCTTAGTACGCCCTGAGCTCGTTATCGTGTTATTACTCCGTTTACTAGATATTTTGTGGTAAAAATTTATAATGGATATCACTTTTGTGCTACTATACGCAGATACAAATGTATTTTACAGGGTTACAAAAAGGGTACTTCTGTGTAGCAGACAACAACTGTTAGACTAGACTAGATTCGACTGCACAGATGGCGTAATGGTTAAGATGCCGACCTTCAGTGCCAGTACCGTGGGTTTGACACGGGACAATACTTTGTGCGCTCCACAAAGTATTGTTCCGAGTCTGGGCGTAATTTGTCTACGTTTATTGCATGTTTGTAAAGTCCCCCGCAATACAAGGATTATTTCAGCTAGTGACCTATAATTTTAGCTAGTGACCTATAATTTCCTATTTGTACATGTTTTTCTAGTGTACATTGAATGGTATTGTAACTTGACAAATGTGTTTTTAGTTTTATAAAAACTTAGGTAGATAAATTAATAATAAATATTGTTCTATAGCAGTTAACATGCGTAGGCATATCTATTTTTTAAGACTTAACCAAGTATTTTTCACATTTTTCTTCATTGAAGCGTTAATAAACAACTTACTTGGAGTTTTTATTGATGTAGGTATTATTACATAGAGGAACTGCACACCATCTATAAACACATTAGAATTCATCTTATTCATTCATAATTGTCCAAAATTATAGAAATTAAGGATTACAATAAACAATAACAATGCTACTTGCGAGTGCATACGAAAGCGTGACGTCATAGACAGACGCCATTAGTGTTGCACCGTTTTGGAGCAAAATTTTAATTTGATTTTAAAAAGGTAGTTTTTTATACAAAAATTAACTTTTTCTGCGGAAATTAGATTTATTTTCGTTAAAGTAGATGTTGTATAACACCGTGGAGTCATTTTTCAAAATCAGTCATCATGCCTATTGTATGATTGATAAATAAATGATAAATGTTTTCTTTCAATGTATAAATAGCGTTAAAAATTTACTAATCGCTAACTGTGAGGTAGAAAGAACGTTCTCAGTTCTAAAAAGAATTAATAATATGTTTAGATTGTGATAATATGTATAGATTGCATTGTGTTAGACGAAAGATTAACAGTATGAAATCGTGTAGTGAGTGAATCGGAATTATTAATATCTTGAATTGATTTGAATGAAAATCAACGAAGTGGATAAAGCCAAACTGAGAAAAAAGTTCGTTAAGAGAAATAAATTATATATTATATTTGTTTATTTTAAATATTTATATAAATATTTATATTATATTACGGAGCGCGATGGAAAGGCGGCAGGGAGGTCCGCGGCAGTTGAACTACCGCTGTCGTCACTTAAGTTTACGATTGATACTTGCATATTTACAATCTTATTGGTATCTACAGCCTCCGTATTTACATTACTATTTACAACATTATTTACATCATTTATATTAGCCCTAGGTGACGCAGATGGATGCGTGATACGTGTGAGCAAGACGAAGAAGTACCTTGCGTTATACGACATTTTTCTTCATGCGCATTGAAAATTTTCTAATTGTTAATCTCTGAGATTTGCTCGACGATTTCGCATTGTCAACCGAGCCGTATACCGGGCTGCCTCGCTTTGCTCTTGTGATTGAGAAGCACGGAATCATATTAACACGGCGGTTTTTTTTTTCTTTTTTTTTTTCCCGTGCAATGTCTTGTTCTTTTGCCATGGTTATATTCGTGATCTTTTGAATTCTAATTGTGTTACGGCTTTGTCGGGAAAGATTTGATCTTATTGGTCGTGGCATTGTTGATGACAATGTAGACACAATATGATTTATTATAACAATATTCGTAAAAAATCGTAACACTCACACAAAACGAACACTGACCGATCAAATTCAATTCTACTTTTTGCGATATTTGCCAAACAAACCATTACGTGAGCTGTCAGTTGCGTTTTGTTACATCATCAACAAATGAACGTATAGAACTGATGCATTTTTTTTTTATCATATTTTTTATAATTAATATCATATTTTAATATCCTATATCCTACTCCCGACGTCAACGAACTCAAAAACCTAAAAATCATAAAAATTGGTCCAGCCGTTCTCGAGTTATAAGCGTTGTAACTAACACAACTTTCTTTTATATATTTATATAGATTACTAGCGGACTCGGCACACTTCGTTCCGCATAACAGTTAATAAATGAGATAAGCAGATTTCGATTAATTTAAAATTATTAAGTTATTTTTTTCTTTTTTTTTTTGGCTGTGTGGTAGCGGCTACAAATTTCGCATTGTGAACAGCACGGCCTGCCTCGCTTTACTCTTGTGATTAAGAAGCACGCAATTGGGCCATTTGTTTCTCTAACTTTTTGAAGTGAAACTTTTTTATCGACGTATGGGAGAAATTTTATATTGTAACGTTTTTCTGTTACGCACCATATTTATTTTGAAGTGTAAAGCGCATGGAAGGGTTATCCGTGTGGTGACGGAGTAAGAATACAATTCGCCACCCCCTATCTTATGGTAGTACCACACTTCGTTATGCGTTATTTATTCGTATATTCTTCGTATATATTCGTTCTTCGTATTGCGTTATGCGGCTACTATTTATTTGCCCAAATATTTGACAAACACTTTATGACGAACATGCTACTCCACACTTCGTGCCATCATGCCATCATGCCAAATATTTGGCACGCCTTTCACTGTACATGTGGGTTCTCCCATATTATTTTTTATTTCAATCCAGGCATCGTTTATCTTTACTTTTACCTTATGGCAAGCATTTTTTGGGTCCCAGATGCAAGGTTGCATCTGGTACAACTCTAGAAACTGCATAACCTTATCGTTCGTCCACTCTATTTTCTCACACTAGACTCTAGTTATGTCTCGACGTGTACTCTGTGACCAGAGTACCTACGCTGTACACGTCGAGACATGACCGCGCCGTAGCGAGTGAACATAACGAATGAATGAACGAAGTGTGGGCAGTCGACACACATATTCGGCTTATTTGTGTCCTTTGAAGTGTGTGAAAAACCGACAAGTAGATGGATACGCGTATTTGCTATTCGTGCTTATGCGTTATGTGTGCGCGTAAAGCAAATATAGACGAATGAGACCTCCACACTTCGTCGCATGCGGCCAATAATGCGCATAACGAATAACACATAGCGAAGTGTGGTGCCACCATTAATCGTGGGTGATCGTAAGAGAGGCCACCGAAGTCAAAGATCGGGTACCGGTGGCCCGCTCGCACGGCGAAGAGAGAGGAGTTTTACGGTGGGTCTATGGGATCACGCGCTGCCTTTCCGTCACTCCGGACCGATTTGGCGGGGCGAGACGCATCCATAGTCCACCAACAAAAAAAAAAAAAAGGTGATCGTAAGAGACGACTAAGGTAAGGGATATAAAACGCATATAACATCTTTGTAAGAGAAGGAAAACTTGAAACAAAACCCTATACCAACATGTCTGACCAGCGTGGTATAGTAGGTCAATTTCCCTCCCATTATGGTGGAGGCGCGAGCCCAATAGTGAGACATATATGAGTTGAGAGAGAGAGGGAAAAGGGAGCGAGAGAGAGAGAGAAAGGGAGAGAGAGAGAGAAAGAGGGAGAGAGAGAGAAAGAGAGAGAGAGAGAGAGGGGGAAGAGAGAGAGAGAGAGTTGTTAGCCAAAGTGTCACTTCTGATATGTGTACGTACTTTATATACGTACGTATTAACGCACGTACGTGCGTGCGTAACGCATAATTTTTGGTATTTTTTTTAAAGTGCAATTTTATTTAATATTACTACCAGACCTCAATGAAAAATATAATAACTCAATGAAATAATTAAGGCACTTTATTTATCGTGCATATTATAGCATTGACTAATAGTAAATGCTAAATAATATAAAAATTATGAGGCGTGCACAGATTTTCCAAATTATAATTTTAACTATTCGCGGTATTTTCCAAGCAAACCATTAGACCACGTAATGACGTGAGCTGTCAGTTGCCATTGGTTACATCATCAACAAATGGACGTTTAGAATTGATGTGTTTTTAATTTTCTTTTTTGTTTGTTTATTAATATCATATTTTAATATCCTATATCCTATTCCCGACGTCAACAAACTCAAAAACCTAAAAATGATAAAAATTGGTCCAGCCGTTCTCGAGTTATAAGCGTTGTAACTAACTTTCTTTTATATATAGATAATCCAATTACTAAATTATATAACATAAGTTCTTTTTTTGTGTTATATTTTTTTACAGTCCACTGTTATTACTCGCGTTGCATTTCTAAGTAAGAGATTTTGTAGGTCAATTTGTTATGTCACAGTATGGGTCATCAATGACAAGACTACTCACATGGCGTTTAAAGGTACTTTTACGGTAGACTATGAGATCGCATGCTGTTTCTTCTATGGCCCTGGACAAATCGAAAGCTGTGTTACTATTATACTATAATATATTATTTTAAATACTATATTATAATATTTAAAATTAGCTTTTAAACAACACTTCAGTATAATACGTGAAATAAAGAGCGGATATAGCTAATTAATAATAGAAAGAGCGCACTCGTAACATGGTGACGGAGTAAGAATACAATTCACCACCCCTTATCTTACCCGTGGGTGATCGTACGAGACGACTAAGAGATATAAAATGCATATAACATCTACGCAAGAGAAGGAAAACTCGAAACAAAACCGTATACCAACACGTTTGACCAGCGCGGTATAGTAGGTTAATTTCCCTCCCATTATGGAAGAGGCCCGAGCCCAAGAGACAGAGGGACATATATGGGCTGTGATGATGATGATGATGATGAAAGATATTATATAGAGATCACACAAGGCATACACTTTTCGTAATATACAAAAGCAACAACGTGCTATTAAATTAATTAAAATTATGTTATAAATTATATGTTTCGTGACTAAAGTAATGTTTGTAAAGCAGAATGCAAACATATATTATATATAGTATATATTGACATGAGCCCTACAATACTATCCATTAATACAAACGACATTTCAAATAAGGGCATTTATCATAGTGACATCTACCTCGACACCAAACGGCAAATAATGTATCAAATTTATCTACTCCTCATGATTTTAACAATAACAACTGCAGATAATGCAGTCGGTCTAGAAATCTTGAAAAAGGCTGTTTATGTAGCAAGTAAATATTATAAGCCACAATTTGCTACATCCCTGGTTTGGGCAGGTAGTAATTCTAATGGAATTGCCGATTTACTAAACAAATTACCATGTTCTGTAGTAATTACTCATATATCCGATGATGATGATAATATTATACTTAATGACAAAGTCAATACAGGATATAGACAGACTCTACTTTTTGATACAAAGCCAGAAGTATTGGAAAAATTTATGATCGCAGTCAATAAAATCTCAAAATTCTCTATTCGATTAATATTAATACTACTGAATACTATGAATGACTCCGAACTTTCAAATTTTTTTCAAATTGCGTGGCAAAATAATTTAGTTGATATAGTAATAATATATCAAAATTACAATGGCAAAATTGTGTTTGCTACCTATTTTCCATACAACGACGGCATTTGTGGCAACTATATTCCAATCACATTAGAGCACAATAAAGACATATTTCCAAATAAATTCAAAAACTTTAACAAATGTCCCATGAGAGTGAGCGCAGTACCTTTTCCATCACATGTCGATATTCATGTTGAAAATGGAACAGTTGTTAAAGTCGGCGGATATGACGGTGTTACACTGTCAGTATTACAAGAGATAGTTAATTCCACATTAGAATTTGTAAAAGTAACTGATAACATAGTTGGTACATATACAGATGGCAAAACTTCTGGTGCTTTTTATGATATAGTGCATAATAAATCTGACATAATAGTTCCGGCTGTCATTGTAAGTCACGGAAGATACTCTGTTTCGCAAATTACTCATGTTTATCGTGATACTGACATACGTTGGATTGGACCAAGACGTCGAGAAATTTACCATTGGTTAAAGGTTCTAAAACCTTTTTTAAATAGCGTTACACCAGTTCTCTGTGCTACATTTCTTCTGTATGTTCTTGTGATTGTTTTTGTTAACAAACTAAACCGAAGATATAATCAGGACAGCGTTTGTTTTCAAACATTTACCTTATTAGTAGGTCAGACTGTTAACCATTTTACCAAGGTACTACTGCTAAACTACTTATTTTTGATTTGGATTTGCTTTTGTTTCATAATTCGAATTATATATCAAGGAGATCTTGTTGAGGCTCTTCAAAAACCAATTTTAGAACCACCTCTTGGCACAATTGAAGAATCATTGAAGAGAGTCGAAGGTCATGGGGGAGCAGAAATTATTCTAGAATATTACAGGAATAGTTCAGTAATGCATGGTTATAAAAAGTTACACGTGTCAGATCTCTATAGCTATGTAAAAGATATTGCAAATGGTAAAAGATTTTTAATTGCTACAGATATAATTTTAGTAGCTCGTCATTACATTAATTTTGTGCAAATTCTGAGTGCTCAAATTGGCTCTACATGGACATGTTTTTTCATGCGCCCAGGTTGGCCAGCAGCTATAATAATAGACAAAATTCTCTTTCGGTTAAGTGAAGCAGGGCTTGTACAAAAATTTTTGAGTATGAACGCTGGACATTTTAAGACTCAAACAAACGAAGACAATTCCATGACAGGAAAACCCTTGGATTTATCAACACTTAGTACCTGCTTTTATGTAATGGTGTTAATGTGGGTAGCCTGCTTTATTGTTTTTGTAATTGAAATAATTTATTATAAATGTATAAGTAATAAGTATCATTAATATTTAAATTTTCAATGATATTATTACATTGTGTGCGTTCTCTTCTTGATAGTAGGTACTTTATTACGGAGAAATGAGTACATAATCTTAATAGCTGTTTGCTGTGATTATAATTACATTAAAAGTTGAAAATAACTATGAAGTTTTACATTTAAAATCCTAATTATAGTAATTATCAGATACTGGTAAGAATACAATACCTCATCAATTTTTATTTTGCCATAAATGTCCCAAAAATCATCAAAGGAAAGGAGAAGAAAAATGGACAGCATCATTATCAGAAGAATAGCCACAAAATATTTAATCTGTCTGCACCATCGTTTTTGTATTTAAAACTTATAATTACGGATAACGAAAATGCTTACAATATTTTTTTTTCTGCGTCATTCTTATTGCCATTTTATTATAGTGGAGAGCAGAAATATCCAGTTTATATTTTGACCAAGAAAATCTATATAAAAATATCTCTATATTGTAACTTATTTATATGAGACGGTGTATAGTCTTCCATCTCGAGAATTCTAATATTATATGTAGACAAATGGGTTAGGCATGAGGAACAAGAATGGCACAAAGTCACAAATGCCCGTACTGCAAGTAATCACAATGACCTTCACAGATATATACAAATGACAGCAATAGTCTTTACCATGTGACCACGGTACAAGACTACAACCAGTGCCACCTCTTTACCTGCCCGTAGCTTTATCAGCCAAATCGCCCAAAGGTTCACAAAGAGAACGAGCAGCAGCTCTTCCCTGGGAAACGTACAACACCCACAGCTACCGCCAGCCCATCTGCCAAGTGCGACAATCATGTCACCACTCTCTCAAACGAGTGACAGCATGAGAGAGGCCCACATGGCTAGCGTAAGTCAGTATACGGTAAGCGACAAGTGCACCGTGCCACTTGCGGACTAAGACTGCCAAACAGTTTTTTTTTTGTTGGACTAGGGATGTTAGTCTCAGATGGCTGTTATATCCTTACGCGGAATAGTGGTGAGCGCAGAGGGCTCTCAACCCAAAACATTTAAGCAACGGGGCCCAAGGGCACCCCGTACGAACCTCGGCTTGCGGCGTTGCCAGGCCAGGCCAATGTGGGAGTTCCCACGTTATGTGAAATTATTTTTAGACGGCACGGTTTCGCACCTCGACGGCGAGGGCGAAACTGTGGTCTTTCCTATGTTATGACTTTGCGAGCCGTGGATGCCGTTGTCTGCGCCTTAGTGATCTCGTCGTCGGGCTCGTCGAGAATAAGTCTCAGCCGAGGGGCTTTTGAGATCAAGGACGGGGTGTAGTTGGTCGCGGCGGCCACTTAGGGGTTGGGATGTGTGGTGGCATATTCAAAGTATCTACAGGCGCAGTGTTTCATATGCTGCCTGATGATCGGCAAGTGCAAGTCGATATGGAGATCGGCATTACGTATGAACCACGGAACGCCCATAGTTTTACGCATGAACCTATTCTGAAGTGTAGCCTGTGGATCCTGTGTGGCCTAACATGAGCGAATACTACACTGGCATATGTCATAATGGGGCGTGTAAAAGCAGTGTAAAGTCGAATTTTGTATCTGAGCGACAGTTTAATCTTTGGGTTGAGTAAGCTGTGCAGTCGACCCATAACGTACGCTACGCGTGAACACACAGTGTTTATGTGTCGGGCGAAGCTGAGACGATTGTCAAGGGTTACGCCTAGGTATTTCGCTTTCGACGCCCAGGGAATGGGCTTGTTGAAAATGCGGATTTCAGTGAAGCTCTTGAGGGGTCAGTTCGTCTCCCATGAAACATAAACGCCTGATTCTTTTCCGGGTTGATGTCGATTCTCCATTTCCGGTACCACTTGCCAAGGGCAGTAGCTGCGGATTAGAAATATCGGGTGACGACGTCCGGATTAAGTCCGGACGCAAAAATCGCCGTGTCGTCAGCAAAGAGTGCTGAATGCACTAGCTTTGCCTTGGAGATGCCGCTGGTGTACAGCATGAATAGAAGAGGAGAGAGGATCGAACGTTGCGGAACGCCTGGCCCAGATGGGGTATGGAGATGATAAGATCTCTTCTACTCTGTAGCAGAAGCTACGGACGGTTAGGCGGCAAACAGTTTTTTTTTGTGTGTTGTTAGTTGTTAGCCGCAGATGGCTTTGACAACTTTACGCGGACAATGTGTGGCAAACAGAGCTCGCTCGTTTTCTTTTATATGTGTCTTAAAACAAGTTTGCGTGGTGTTGATTGAATGACGCGCTAGGCGGCGCGGTCAGTGAATATTTTGTTAACATGTTAACACTTAGTACGTAAGATAAACGCAAGTATCATATACGTATTTATTTATTTGTTTATTTATACGATATAATAATTATTTTCTTAAATTATAATAGTATATTTTATTTTCTATCATGTTTTAAAGTTTAATGTGGTAATTTTTGTTCACCAATTTCTTTTTCTTAAGGTCTTATCTTTGGTAAAGAATTTTATTTAAGCGCTAAAGGAACTAAATAGTTAATAACTTGCAAAAATGGCTTCGTTTTCATATGTTAGTTTTTTAAGCAACGCCTCTGTCTGTAGCCAAAGGGCAAAGGCATATGCGGACTATAAACTTTCATATATCCATATCCGTTTAGGGCAACCGATAGCTTCATTAGATCATCATCATCATCTCCACTCATATCCGTTTCACTGCTAGGTTCGAGCCTCTTCGCATTAGGAAGGCAATTAACCTAGTACACCACGCTAGTCAGACGTGTTGGTATAAGATTTTAATTCAAGTTTTTGTTCTTTTGCTCTTATTCAACATCGCGTAAAGGGCCCGGGGAGCCTCAACTCTTAAAGCCAGCCCTGCATCCATAAATATTTAAACTATCATGGTAACTAATTCGATTACGACATTATGACCCACGGTATTTATACCATCTGTACCTATGAGTTACCGATATTTTCGCGGTGTTGCAAGTGCCGTGACCTAACGTGATCGCGGCAAAGAGTCATGTTCTACATTAATAATAATTTAATTTCCATGTATCTGTTAAAATAAGTGCAAATATTAAAGTATTTACACTAATATAAATATTATATTTAATATAAATATTAAGAATGCCGAATGAACGTCGTTAAGAAGATATACAATGCGAAAGTGGAAGGATGTAGATACCGGGGTAGACCGAGAGTCACCTACCTAGACCAGATTGGTCACGTACTGAAGGAAGGTGGAGTCAAGAGTCTCCGAAACCGGCGAG
This sequence comes from Lymantria monacha, assembly GCA_905163515.2. Taxonomy (NCBI): domain Eukaryota; kingdom Metazoa; phylum Arthropoda; class Insecta; order Lepidoptera; family Erebidae; genus Lymantria; species Lymantria monacha. Next base: position 11,313,708 of record LR991092.1, on the reverse strand, counting down.
CATGTATGAAGAGAATTATGAATGTTGAGGAAGCGAGTGAAGTATGTAAGGATAGAGTTCTCTGGCACTCTGTTCTCTCTGCCTACCCTACAAGGGATATGTCGTGATGATATATATTTATATATCTCGCAGAGAAATCCCGAGCATAGACCGCTCCATAGCACGCTGAGCAACTTTGAGCCTGGTTATGAGGACTACATTTAGGGACTAGTAGAATATATCTCACCACCTTCTTTCTTGCCTGAGGGTGTCATAAAAGACGACTACGGGATACGTAATATGTATATAACATCTATGCAACATAAGATAAGAAAATATAACCATGTACCAACCCATTCAACCAGTAAGGTATAGCAGATCAATTTCTTTCCTATTGTAAAGGAAGCTAGAGTCCAACAGTAGCACGTAAATTAGTTGAGATGATGAAACAAAATCTTTTACTTTAAGCTAATACATACATACATACCATCACGCCATATCCCTTGCAGGGTAGGCAGCGAGAACAGAGTGCCAGAGAACTCTATCCTTGCATACTTCACTCGCCTCTTCAACATTCATAATTCTCTTCATACACGCTCGCCGGTTTCGTAGACTCTTGACTCCACCTTCTTTCAGTACGTGACCAATCTGGTCTAGGTAGGTGAGTCTCGGTCGCCCCCGGTACCTACATCCTTCCACTTTCGCATTGTATATGTTCTTAACCAGACGTTCGTTCGGCATTCTTTCCACATGTCTGAACCAACGGAGCATTCCCTTTCGCATCTTTACACCAATACTCTCTTTCATACCTACTCGCTCTCTTACGTCGTCGTTGCGAATGCGGTCGGTCAGCCTGACTCCACAGATTTTCAAGCCAAGGTGACATTCCATCATCCAGCCGCACACAGGCTCTACAGCCCATGTAACTGGACTGCACAGCCTGTAGCAGTTTACCGTTAATACCATACTCCGGTGAAATGTCCTAAATTTCCTTTCGTACAACCGTGTCAAATGCTCTCTCCAGATCCACAAAACTGCAGAAAACCCTCTGCCCTAGAGCCAGATGCTTCTCCACAATGTTGCGCATAGAGAACACTTGATCCATGCATCCCCTTCCACTCCTGAAACCTCTTTGTGTCTCACACAGTAAACCATCGGACACCATCCTCATTCTCCTTTCACTAATTTTACCGTACACTTTTGCTGCCAAACTGGTCAAGCTTTTGCTGCCAAAATGGTCAAGCTTATATATTTATGCTTTTCGGCAGACACCATATCAATGCCCGCTGCCTTACCATTTTTCAAACTTCTTATCGCCCATTCAACTTCATCCATACTGATGCCATCGGAGGACGCCGGGGCTGAATGTTGATCTACTAAACCACATGCGACACCGGCGCCAACTCGAGTATCCACATACATCTCGCCAAAATATTTACTCCATCGGCTTAACACATCTTGTGTTTGTGTAAGAATGTCTCCACCTTTAGACCTTATTTTATTCGTTCTGAAGGCTGACCAACCACCCCGAGACTTCTTCACCTCCCTCTAAAAGAGTTTGGTGTTACGCTCAAAGTTTTTAGTCAGCCTATCTTCTGCACTCATATTTGCTCTATCACGTTTATCTTTCACTAAGGCCGTGTCATTCTTACATTGCCGATATATTTCTTTCTTCTGTTCAGTCATACTATCATTCAGATTCAAAGAAGAGACATAGTCCAGCCACGCTTTCTTCTTTTGCTCTTCGTAAGCTGCCACTTCCGCATCCCACCATGCATCACCATTCGTTTTTCTATGCTTCTTTGAACTTCTACATACTTCTTTCGCTGTATCTACCATACTCTCTTTCAATTTTCTCCAGCATTCTTCAATGTCCGATTGCGGCTGGCTTGCCATCGTCAGCCGTTCTCGGACCCCCTCTGCATACTTTTCTCTTACACACTCTTCTTGCAACCTTTCAACCTTTATTCTTTCAAGCCCTCAGAAGTGGACACGCTCTCGCCAGTGCCTCCACTTTCTGAACAGACCACTAAATCTCGCAATAACGAGATAGTGGTCCGTATCGAATGTGGGGCTCCTGTAGGCTCTTGCGTCCAATATTTTGCTTCGGAGGCGACTGTCTACCAAAATTAAATCTAATATACTTTTCTGTTCATTCCGTCTCCATATATACATATGGATATCCTTATGTTGGAAAAATGTGTTTGACACAATAAGGTTTCTCTCCATGCATACATCCGCTATGAGCCTACCTGCGTCGTTCACTCTCTTATCACCAAATGGATCAAGTACGTCCTCATAGTCGGGACGCTTGGTCCCCACCCATCCGTTCAAATCTCCGCATACAATCACGCGTTCACTGGTTTCTGCCATATCCAGAACTTCCCTAACATTATCCCAAAACTTCTCTAGGTCTGATACCACCGAGGATCCTACGGGAGCATATGCTACAACCATGAATACCTTGGTAACATCTAGTTTTATACGGACCTAAAGAAGTCTGGGATCATACATTCCGTAATCCTTCACACCTGAGGCCAAGCGAGAGCACAACAGCACTCCTACCCCCATGCTGGCTCGATCGCTCTGTGGTACACGAGACCACAGAGTCATCCCGCCATCAGGAAGATCGTAGGCGTCGCTGCCCTTTCGCTTGGTCTCTGTTACACATAGCACGTCTAGCTGTTTGTCCGCCATGACGGATATCAGCTCGTGCAACTTACCTTCCACACAACCTCTTACATTCCACGTGCCCACCCAGCACTCTGCTCTCCTCGACTCGCCTGACTGGGCAAGGCGTGATGGGTGGCGGCCCCCACCGCCGCAAGCTAATGAAAATCAAAAGAAAATTTTTCATTAAATATAAAAACATTTCTCCGTGTGGTAATGGGTTAAGAATATAATGAATCATCACCATTAACCCCTTTTTCGGCTTAGAGAGAGCTCGCACGGTTACCAAATGTGGCGATTGTGACATTATCCGCCTTCTTGGGGATGACTTTGTCCAAGATTAGACATCAATAGACAACTAGATGTTTTGTTTATTGTATTATTATTATTGGTTGATTTATTACGCAGCCATATAAATTTATATTAATAATTTTAGCTCATCTAACAAAATTTATGTTAATTATCAACTTTATATACCAAACTTTACTTTGTGGAGTATGCGTTCGAAGCTAAATATTCCGTAACATGCTCCGGCTTATACTAACTTGTCAAACTACTCGAATACTGTTACCGAATGAAAATTGTAGAGGAATCTGCAAATTTGTAACTTGTATATTTTACATAGGTATAAGTAAATAAGTTTTTTACGATCGTTGTCTCTTATTCTATTTTTATTTAATAAATATTACAAACGCCAAGTGCTAGAATAAATACCAATCTTTCAATGTGCTGACGGAGTAAGAATACTATTCATCACCCCCATCTTATCAGTGGATGATTATAAGAGTTAACTAAGTTATATAATATAAAACGTTTATAACATCTATGCAAAAGAAAAAAAACTCGAAATAAAACCCTGTACCATGTCTGACCAGCGTAGTTTAGTTGGTCAATTTCCTTCCCATTATGGAGGAGGCTCGAGTCCAACAGTAGGACGTACATGAACTGAGATGATTATAAGAGAATAGAATAGATATTTTCTTATCATATATAACTCAACAGGATGCAAAATATTTTCGTTAGGAATAAAAGAGATTTAACTTATTTCTTTTGCATCGATATACACTTATTATATCCCATATCATTTAAAATTCTTACGATACTGTATATCGATACAAATCGAAGCAATAATATTGCGTAACGATATATTTGTTTATTTGGATACAGTTGTTTATTTTGATACAATAATATGTGCTTTTCTTTTTTTTTGGGTGGGCCACGGTCGGCGTACTCCTCGCACCACTCCATCCGGGGTGACAGAGGGGCGTAAGCACGCACACCCGTAACCCACCCGTGACGTCGCCTTCGTCGTTGGGCCGACCACCGGAGTAGAGTGACTTGACGTCAGTGGTCGGCCCGACGGAATACGCCTGAGGAGTACCCTCTCCTCGACCGACGTCCCCCCCTCGGGTAGGATGTTGGTCTTTCCTCACGCGGTCGGCCTCTCGGCGGGTGACGGACTAATTCCCCGATCCAGTCACCCGCGGCCTCGGCTAGGGCGGCATCAGGTGCAGGTAATCGCGCCTGCGCCGCCCCAGTCGCCGGTGGCGGCTCGCGTCGTCGAAGAGACGCTCCTTGCGCACGTGCTCCGCCGCCTTCTTCCGCGAGACTACTGCCTCGCAGAAGGTTGCGACCGCGTCCCAGTTCCTGACGCTGTCGAGCATCGCCCTGGCGATGGTCGGCAGCGTCAGGTCGGCACCGATGATTGCGACGAGTTCACGACGCTGCTCTGCCCAAGCGGCACAAACCTCGAGCGTATGCTGCGCCGTGTCTTCGTCGCAATCGCAGTGGTGACAGGACGGTGTACTCTCCCTCCTGACGACCGTGTGCAGGTATTTGGCGAAGCATCCATGCCCCGTCAAAACCTGCACCAGTCGGAAGGAGAGCACCCCGTGCCGTCGTTCCAACCACTGCATCAGCACCGGCCGGAAGGCCTCCACGGTCCACACACCGAACCGAGGCCTCTCCAGCCGGACTGCCCAACGGGCAATGACGTCTAGGCGGGCGTCGACGCGCCAGGCGGTGAGTTGCCTCAATGAGACCACACCGCTCTCCGCGCGCACCCCCGACACCCGCCGATACAAATTGGCGAGCATTTCCGCCTCCAGGTCCCACGGGGGACTCCCGGTCAACAGGCACGCTACCTCCGTCGCCACCGTGCGGTACCCGCGTACAGCCCTGACCGCCATGGCCCTCTGTGGGCGCCACAGAAGAGCCCTGAGTTGGACGGTCAGGGACCCCGCCCACACCGGTGCGGCGTACAGGGCCATCGACTGGACGACCCCCGTGTACAGCTGTCGGCACGTAGCGCTCGGTCCGTCCTCATTCGGCATAAGCCATGAAAGGGCGGACGCCGCGCCGACGAGCCGCGGAGCGAGCCTGCGGAAATGCTCCCGAAACCACCAATGCCTGTCGAGCACCAGGCCCAAATACCTCATATGGGCCTGGATGCTGATGTCAACCGAATTGACGGTGATCGAAACGCCGATGGGAGGGCCCATGCGGGGCCCATGGAACAAGAGGGTCTCCGTCTTGTCCAGGGCCACCCTCAACCCCAGCGCCTCGATCCGCCTGACGATCTCTTCGGTGCCGAGAGTCGCCAGACCGCGGGCTGTGACAAGCGTGTCGTCGGCGTAACAGTTCACGCCCAGCCCAGGTGGGAGGCTCCCTCTCAACGCCCAGTCGTAGCCGATGTTCCACAAAGTGGGTCCGAGGACCGACCCCTGTGGGACACCGCACGTCATGGGCGTCCGCACAACGTTTCCTACTCGGTTGGTGTAGAGGACACTGTGCCCCTCCAGATAGTCTGCCACTAGCCGCCTCAGGTAAACTGGCACTCCATGGTATCGGAGCGCCTCCCTGATGCAGCTAAATGGCAGACTATTGAATGCGTTGGCGATGTCCAGGAACACCACCAACAGCACTCCTCCACCGGCGACGGCCTCAGTCGTCACGGCCCTCAGGCGCAGCAGAGCCGCGATTGTCGAACGACCCCTTCTGAACCCAAACTGGGCGTCCGACAGATCGGGCCCCGTGCCGACGAGGTGCCGCTCGATGCGGGCAGCCAGCACCCTCTTCAATACCTTGCCCGCATCGTCGAACAATAATATGTGCTGCGATATATCGATACATTACATTTTGGGCAACCCTCCTTTTTGTTTCTCGTAGTCATTCAGCTATAGTCAAGAGAGATAGTAGGTAAGATCTGAAGGTTACCTGATGAAAGGAGTTAAGCAAAGGAAAAATAGCAGCTTAAACTTGCAAAGTTGGTTTAGTAGTGGTAGGGCCACACTGTTGACAGTTTTCTGTCTACAGCCGCAGGCCGCTCTGTCACACTATTGCAGAAAATGACATTTGAGTAATGGCAATGTATTGTTGCGCTTCGTTCAGTGAGTAAAAGAGCCGGAAGCACTACTTCCTGGGTGGGTTTAGGGTTCTCATTGGTAACAGGGGCCTAGCTGTACTTCTGGTATTGCAAAGGTCCATGAGCGACGTTAACACTTATCATCAGATTTTTTTTTGGCAGGCTTAGGTCTGGACCACAGAGCAAATACAAAGAGGAGACGGCCTAAGTTACTGTGCACTGTGATTCTTCTCAAGTAGGCCTTGACGTCATCGCGTTAACATCAATAATAGGCGTGGCCTATTAGTCTGCTGTCGTCGCTACCAGTGTTCGTACAGTACATATAGTGCATATTTTTGGTGTATTTTTATGTTATTACGAAGAAAACCATGAAGTGTTGTGTTTTATCATGTAAAAACTACTCCGATAAACGTTCAGATGCTATGGAAAGAATCACATTTCATTTGTAAGTATATTTATTCATAATTTATCAAAATAATTTTTAGAAAAATCTTTTGACGGGATCATGTTCAAAAATAATTTTACTCAACGTTAGATGGCACCCACCACTTTGCGTAATAGGACCTAGAACTATAAAAGCACATAAAGTTCAAACTATTAAGATTATCGTAATAACTAATAACCATGAGTATTAAAATTTATACCCAAAGACTGTTGTTGTTGACCTTGAAAAAAATATGAATTTTATATGTAGTTAATAATTATTGTGTATTACGCCAGCTGTCGTTAACTATGAAGAACCATAAAAGTGTCAAAATTCCAGGGTCGTAATTAGAATATAATTATAACATTCGGATTTTTCATCAAAGAAAAATATTTTTTACACTACTTTAAATATATTACTTTATAATAGGTTCACTATTATAATTAAACTGTAAATTTTGTATATTTTAGAATACCGTCCAATGATAATGTTAAGAAGCAATAGATTAGAGAGATTAGAGAGTACGGTTTGCACTAATTGCCATGATAATTTGGAGTCCCTAAAACAATACATACGATTGGCAGTGAAGAATTTTCCCATTGAAAGAGTGCGTGCTTCTATTGACAACTGGCCTCTACGTTTAAAGGACTGTATTGCAACCAATGAAAACCACTTTGAACAAGTTTCTTATATTTTAAATTGTTTTATATTTATGTATTATGAAAGAGACGAAGCCAAAACAGATGTAAGAGTAACAATAGGTAATGATATACTAGAGCAAGTGGATGAATTTGTATATCTTGGATGTGGATTTAGCCGAGATGGAAGGTACAACACTGATATAGAGCGAAGAGTGAATGCGGGAAATAGAGTGAACGGAGCATTGGGGCAACTTCTCGGCAGCCACCACCTCAGCCAGAAGGCACGCAATACATAACACAGTGCTTGTCCCAACATTACTGTATGGAAGCGAGAGTTGCAGAAAAGAGTATGAAAGTAAAATTAATGCGGTCGAAATGCGATCTCTGCGGAAAATCTGTGGAGTTAGGCTGACCGACCGCATTCGCAACGACGACGTAAGAGAGCGAGTAGGTATGAAAGAGAGTAATGGTGTAAAGATGCGAAAGGGAATGCTTCGATGGTTCGGACATGTGGAAAGAATGCCGAACAAACGTCTGGTTAAGAAGATATACAATGCGAAAGTGGAAGGATGTAGGTACCGAGGGAGACCGAGACTAACCTACCTAGACCAGATCGGTCATGTACTGAAGGAAGGTGGAGTCAAGAGTCTCCGAAACCGGCGAGCGTGTATGAAGAGAAATATGAATGTTGAGGAAGCGCGTGAAGTATGCAGAGATAGAGTTCTCTGGCACTCTGTTCTCTCTGCCTACCCTGCAAGGGATATGGCGTGATGATATATATGTGTATGTATGTATATTTATGTATTAAACTAACACTGTAAAAGTAATAAATATTTTTTGCAATAGAAAAAAGTTTTTCTTTGTTACAGTATTTAGGGCAAGACTAGGTATAGCTCAAGAAATATATGATGCAAAAGAGTATTTCATTTTTATTATTGGAACCAATGTCTCCCTTTCTCCTTTATTTATTAATAATGTAATTGCACTCGATGTAATTTCTTGACAAGATTAACGAGGTTGAGCACGTCACAAAAATATTCAAAATGGTGGTGGCGTCGAAGACCGGGTCTTCAAGTTACCTTTGGCATGGCTAAATTTTAGATGGCCCGTGCGTCAATGAAACGGTTGCTACCAGGAGGGGCTGGTCTGCTCGCCTGAAATACTCTTTTACATGTCTTGGTCATTGACACTATTGTTGCATTATCGATTGTATAAAGCATTATTTTAATAGTGGTTTGATTTTTTCTTATATGGAAAAGACAAAAAGGAAGGAAATAATCCGTGTAACTAACATATTTACTAAAAGTCCAACTAGGGCTTATATTCGACAAATCAAATCAAATCATTTATTTTGCATAAGCCCCATAGGGGCACTTACATATTGTCAATTTTACATTGTTTTTTAAATTAAATTTAATTAATCTACCACCGGACCGGAAAGCAGCCACATACTGAGAAGATCCGGCAAGAAACTCAGTGGGCTCGTCATTTTTTTTTATTATATTTTTTCACGAAAGAGATTGGTTACATGTTTAATTTATGTTAGCTCCAGTGATATGCCCTTCGAGTAAAGATTCATTTTTTTAAATTTTGTATATAATACAAAATTAAACTAAGAATATTTATAAAACAAAAAAGAAACAAAAATGGCTGGACCAGATCCCACAAGCGCCACCCGATCACGAGTTAACTATTAGAGCAGCCATCACGCCCCTCAACCACATTGAAGGGAAGGGAGAAACCCGCTCCACGTAGCTACCGTAAGTAGAGACCTTTTCAGTGAACATGACCACACCATAATCTATAAATTTGAAACAGATAGCTTGGATAAATAAATACATAACTCGTTAGACAAAACACGCTACACTGTACAATTAAGACAATACAAATAATACAAGAGTATCAGACGACAGTGAGGATTAGCGTCAGAACGCTGTAAGAGATAAACATTAAAAGGGCAATTGCTGAGAGAGGCGCTGCTCATAACCATTCCGTATTATCATTTAGATAATCCGAAATGCTGTAATATCCTTTTCTGCACAGTCTGTTTTTGATAGCCTTTTTGAACTTATTCATTGCAACGAGTTTACGACGCTGCTCTGCCCAAGGACACAAACCTCGAGCGTATGTTGCGCCGTGTCCTCGTCGCAATCGCAGTGATGGCAGGATGGTGTACTCTCCCTCCTGATGACCGTGTGCAGGTATTTGGCGAAGCATCCACGCCCCGTCAACACCTGAACCAGTCGGAAGGAGAGCACCTCGTGCCGCCGTTTTAGCTACTGCATCAGCACCGGCCGGAAGGCCTCTACGGTTTGCATACCGACCGAGGCGGTGTGCTCCCTCAACGAGACCACACCGTCCTTCGCTCGCACCCCCAACACCTGGCGATACAAACCAACGAGCACGGAACTGGGACAGGGTCGCAGCCTTCTGCGAGGCAGTAGTCTCGTGGAAGGAGCGACGGAGCGCGTGCGCGAGGAGCGTCGCCTTGACGACGCAAGCCGCCGCTGGCGACTGGGGTGGCGCAGGCGCGATTACCTGTGCCTGATGCCGCCCTAGCCGAGGCCGCGGGTGACTGGATTGGGGAATTAGTCTGTCACCCGCCGAGAGGCCGACCGCGTGAGGAAAGACCGACATCCTCCCCGAGGGGGGGGACGTCGGTCAAGAAGAGGGTACTCCTCAGGGGGTATTCCGTCGGGCCGACCACTGACGTCAAGTCACTCTGCTCCGGTAGTTAGCCCAACAACGAAGGCGATGTGCCACGGGTGGGTTACGGGTGTGCGTGCTTACGCCCCTATATCGCCCTGGACGAAGTGGTGCGAGGAGTGCGCCGACCGTAATCCACCCCCATTTGATTTTGTAGATCAATTTGTTATGTCACAGTGTGGGTCATCGATGACAAGAACCAGCTATCGCTGGTCTACCCACATGGCGTTAAGGGGTACTTGTACGGTATACTATGAGATCGCATTCTGTTTTTTCTGTCGCCCTGGAAAAATCGGACGGGGTGTTACTATTATACTATAGTATATTATTTTAAATACTATATTATAGTATTTAAAATTAGCTTTTACAGCACTTCCGTATAACACGTTAGTTAATCAGCGGATATAGCTAATTAATAATAGAAAGAGCTCACTCGTAACATTAAATAAAATTAAGTCAATTTATTGCTGTTTTTTTTTTAATATGTCAGTAGTTTTTACTCAATAAAGATATTTGAGAGATTACACAAAGCATACACTTTACGTAATATACAAAAGTAACAACGTGCTATTAAATTAATTAATATATTAATAATAAATCTCTTTAATTTCTCACTACAACTTAATTTAAAACAATATATATAGGTTTGTTTTTTATCCGTGTGGTGACGGAGTAGGAATACAATTCACCACCCCCCTATCTTACCCGTGGGTGATCGTAAAAGACGACTAAGGGATATAAAACGCATGTAACATCTCAAGCAAGAGAAGGAAAACTAGAAACAAAACCCTGTACCAATACGTCTGACCAACGCGGTATAGTAGGTTAACTTCCCTCTCATTACGGAGGAGGCCCGAGCCCAGCAGTGGGACATATATGGGCTGTGATGATGATGATGATGATATAGTTTTGACAACATAAAACAAGAAGTAAATAAGCTAAGTTGTGGATCGCCGGTGCCTGTGGTGGGCATTAAAAATACTTGTGTTACAGGTCACCAGGTCTCCACTCAGATAACTCACATACAGTTTACAAACACTATCATTACACAGGAATGTGAGAGGGCTAAGCGTGAGTTATATGCACACGTGCGCGCTTATGTGTGTGCTGTGTGTGTGGTATGCGAATGTGTGCGTGTGTGTGTGTGTGTATATATATATATATATGTGTGTGTGTGTGTGAGTGTGTGTATGTGTGTGTGCATGCGTACGTGCGTGTGCGTTCGTGCGTGTACTTATGTAAGTGTGCGTGTGTGTGTGTGTATTCCGTACGTATGTGTACACACACATGTGTGTGTATGTGTGTGTGTGTGTGTGTGTATTCCGTACGTATTTGTATGTGTGTGTGTGTGTGTGCGTGCGCGTGCGTACATGTGTGTGCGTGTGCTTATGTATCTCTGTGTGTGTGTACGTGTAGTGTGTGTGTGTGTGTGTGTGTGCATGCGTACGTGCGTGTGCGTGTGTGTGTGTATTCCGTACGTACATTTAGTGTGTATGTGTGTGTATTCCGTACGTACATGTAGTGTGTATGTGTGTATGCGTGTTTATATGTGGGTGTAACTAGGTATGTATATACGTCTAACGTGTGTCTTATATTATATGCAATTAGTATCAAGTTTAAACATTCATTAAACCCTCCATGCTTTTGTAAGACTGCTTTGGCAGCCATTCTTGCAGAGAGTATCTGCATGTGTGTATGTCTAAGGGGTACAGTGATAAAATTTTATGTAATACTACTAATATTATAAACGCAAAAGTTTGTAATAATGTATGGATGTGAACATCTTTGTTGCTCTTTCACGCAAAAACCAGCGAATGGATTTTGATGAAACTTTATAGTAATATAGCTTACACATCAGAATAACACATAGGCTATAATTTATAGAGATATTTTGTAAATAGGCTAAAATATAAAGATAAAAATTGCTTAAGTCAGAAAAAAACGCCCATCTATTGGCAAGAAAGAAGATCGCCGATTGTGCGACCCGAACACAAGTAAAGACGTGAGAGCACTCATCGTTGATGATTGTTGTATTTTTGGTAGCACTATCGATTTGTAAATAACATACTATACCTGTATTCAAACTTTCAATACCTATCTATATAGGTATTGAAAGTTTGTGATATGAAACATCTTTTTGCGCGCCTTGGCAGTAAAATTGTGTCGACTACTGGAAATGATAGATTGGGTAGTTATGTCACAGTGTGGGCACACTAAGGCAAATGTGGTCATGCCGTGATACTACGCCGCTATTCTCTATTAATTTGTGTGTGCGCGCGTATGACAGGGGTAGCTGTCTAACATAAATGTGACATTAAATAATTAAATATTACCTAATCCTTACTAATATTATAAATGCGAAAGTAACTCTGTCTGTCTGTCGCTCTTTCACGCCAAAACTACTGAACCGATCTAAATGAAATATGTTACACAGAGAGTCTGATTAAGGACATAGGCTACTTTTTAATACAAAAAAAAGAGTTGTAAAGGGGGATGAAAAGTTGTAAGGAATTATCGTCATTTTTAAAGCCAGAAGCTTGAAACTTATTTTTAGGCTATTGATTAGATATAAATAAATATGACATTAACATGTAAAAATTTACCCTTAAGGAGAAAAATAAAAATAGGGGATGAAAAACTTTAGGAAAGTAACCTGTTACGCGGACGAAGCCGCGGGCAGAAGCTAGTTCAATATATAAATATGGTTCTAGAAAAAAGAAAAAATTGCGACTGAAGGAAGTTTTTATAGTAGCTGAAGGAGCGACAAGATGGTTGCTATGACAAAGTTCTCCATCAAACCTGGTAAGAGAGTGATGCTTTAAAGTAGTGGCTAAGATGCCAAGTTGTCTTACCTCACAGTAACCTACCTTGAGTACCTCACTTAAGAGTATTCATAAAGTTACATTGTAGGATACAGTTGAAGCTTAGAACAGCATACTTTAAGCACGGCTCTTTGAGCTTGTTCAATATGTATAAAATGTGCTTTCGCACTACCTCCCCAAGTGGTTATACAGTACGATATAATTGATTGGCATACATACATACATATCATCACGCCATATCCCTTGCAGGGTAGGCAGAGAGAACAGAGTGCCAGAGATTGGCATAACGCTTTATAAACAATTTTCATAGTTCATCCATCGGCAACTTGTCGTAATTGGTTAAATATATAAATAAGTTTACGCACCCTGCTAGACAAACTGTCAGTGTGGTTTTTTAAATAATAAGTTATGGTCAATCACTACACTAAGATAACTAACTGAATTTACTTTTTCTATGTGGACACAAGTTTCGTTATCAGAGATACCATCAACTGATTAAGCAGTAATATAACGATCATTTGACTTTAAAGAAGCCTTAGGATTACGTGTGGTAAATTGGACTAGTTTAGTTTTAGAATAATTTAAGGTAAGGTAATTATCTTTGAACCATTTATTAAATGTATTAAATCCTTTTTCCGCATAACGATAGGTGTCGGCCCAAGTTTCAGTTTTCATGTAAAAATTAACACTGTATTGTCCGCGTATGAAATCGTCACTCCATGTTCAAGACAAAGATTACATAGGTCATTTACATACACTAAAAACAAACTAGGACCCAAAATAATACCTTGGGGGACACCGTGAACTATAGGCAACGCAGAACTTAAGTACGATCCAATTTTGAGTCTTTGTGACCGACCTGTTCAATAACTATGGAACAGTGAAAGCTGAATGCCTCTTATCCCTAAAGATTCAAGCTTAGATAATAGGATACTGGTAGAAATAGTATTAAATGCTTTTGCGAGGTCAAAAAAAAAGTGTGACACATTTATGACGTTTGTTAAGTTTTTTTACTACATGATCAACTAAGTTGCGGACAGCATCAGCAGTAGACAAGGTTTTTCTAAAACCAAACTGTTTGCAGACAATAGGTTATATGTTTCCAAGTGTCCAATGAGCCTCGAATTTAGAATTTTTCAAGAATTTTAGACAAAGCTGGAAGAATAGATATGGGACTATAATTTTCAACATTGGTTTGATTTCCTGACTTAAAAATAGGAATCAGATAGAAACTCAAATAGAAACTCTTTTGAAAACATTAGGAAATATGCCAGTTTTTATACTTAAGTTACATATATAAGTAAGAGGTGGGATAATTACTTTTCTATGTGTTTAGAAAAGTAGATGAAATACCATACCATCCCGGAGTACAGTTATTTTTTAAGGATATTATAAGACTGTCTACCTCAGATTCATCAGTATCGAGTAAAACGAAAGAAGACGGATGGGGATATCCGTGAGATGTAGTAACATGGCAAATATCTCTATCAATCACGATGTTTCGGCGGATATTAACAAAGTAACTACCTATTTATGTCATTAATGCTATGATCCTGGCTAATACTAGAATTCAAAAGTACTTCCGCCGAAGATAAAGATTTTTTTTACCAATAGGGGAGAGCGGGGTAATGGCGCTTACTGGGTAATGGCTCTCACCTCTGTAACTCCGTCAAAATGGAACTTAGGAACACGCCACGATGCGAGAAGCCCGCTGGAAGTGGTCCTTTAATAGACAGCGATGCAAACGGACAGTCAGATCGCCTCATGTGACTGTCAAGTGCGTTTCTTTGTTTACGGCCGCGCTGATCTAATTTTTGGTTATGGGTTTTTTGTCGCTAAGTCCAAAACTTTAATGGTTATTTAGTTTTTAATTTTACTTTTCTGACAATAAAATTATTTAGTTTTGTGATAATGCAATCAATTTTCAATAATTGTGTATGATTTTTTTTTTTAATTTCAAATTAAATACATAATGACCGTTTGGGGTTACACCGCTCAGCTGAATGCTATTATCCTATAGTGACAAATTTTTTTTATTGTCGTAGATATGCCAAGAAATCGTCAAAGGACCAATTTAAAATTATAAAAAGAAATATTATTTGCGAAGAATAATAATTGAAATTAATTTAACATCTAAGACTTCTATTATATTTGTTAAATTTAAAAAGGCTAATCTTACATACACATAATTGATGCCAATTTGTGATTGTAGACTTTACTTTTGTTGTATAAGGTTGATCTCATTATAATTTATTATTAAAATGTATCTTACTTTTTATTTTCCAAGAAAAAGCATGCTAGAGCGTCATTAGCTTGACCCTGAGTGGCATTCCCCAAAGTCAGGGGTAATGCCGCTCAAACATATTTTTATTATAATGTTTTCCTACAACTAGTAAGTCAAAGATATATGCTTTTGTTGTTAAATTGTTGATTACTCGATAATTAAAGACGTTGTTACTATTCTTAATTCTGATTTATAATAAATAATTTAAAAAATACACCATGTTTGCCTTAAGTGAACGCCAATTTCCTTACCCTAATAGTTTTCACAAAATTCCATAGTAACCTCAAAATTTTACTAGTTTTAACGAACTGTGATTTTAATAATCTCTTTTATTCTTACGCAGTACAAAAAATTCGATATCTTTTATAATATATAGCAAGTACTTCATTAGATGGTTCTTTCTTAGTTAGTCTATATAAGTTATCCCTGTGATGCATACACCTCAGTAAGCCCGGTGTGATCCATGGCTTAATGGCTCTACATCTTCGAGAAACCTTGAATTTTGTGGTGTTCAAATTATATTATAAATTATATGTTTCACGACTAAAGTAATGTTTGTAAAGCAGAATACAAACAGTATATATTGACATGAGCACTACAATACTATCCATTAATACAAACGACATTTCAAATAAGGTATTTATCATAGTGACATCTACCTCGACACCAAACGGTAAATAATGTATCAAATTTATCTACTCCTCATGATTTTAACAATAACAACTGCAGATAATGCAGTCAGTCTAGAAATCTTGAAAAAGGCTGTTAATGTAGCAAATAAATATTATAAGCCACAAGTTGCTACATCACTGGTTTGGGAAGGTAATAATTCTGATGGAATTACCGATTTACTAAACAAATTACCATGTTCTGTAGTAATTACTCATATATCCGATGATGATGATGATAACATTATACTTAATGATGAAGTAACCGCAAAATATAAACAGACTCTACTTTTTAATACAAAGCCAAAAGTATTGGAAAAATTTATGATCGCAGTCAATAAAGTCTCAAAATTTCCTATTCGATTAATATTAATACTACTGAATACTATAAATGACTACTCTGAACTTTCTAGATTTTTTCAAATTGCTTGGCAAAATAATTTGGTTGATATAGTAATAATATACAAAAATTACAATGGAGAAATTATGTTTACTACCTATTTTCCATACAGCGATGGCATTTGTGGAAACTATATTCCAATCACATTAGAGCACGATAAAGACATATTTCCAAATAAATTCAAAAATTTTAACAAATGTCCCATGAGAGTGAGCGCAGTACCTTTCCCATCAAATGTCGATATTCATGTTGAAAATGGAACAGTTGTTAAAGTCGGCGGATATGACGGTATTACTTTGTCCGTAATACAAGAGATAGTTAATTCTACATTAAAATTTGTAAAAGTAACTAATAACACACTTGGCACATATACAGATGGCAAAGTTTCCGGTGCTTTTTATGATATAGTAAATAATAAATCTGACATAATAATTCCAGCTGGCGTTGTAAGTCAAGAAAGGTATTCCGTTACACAGATTACTCATGTTTATCATGATGTTGACATACGTTGGATTGGACCAAGACGTCGAGAAATTTACCATTGGTTAAAGGTTCTAAAACCTTTTCTAAATAGCGTTACACCAGTTCTCTGTGCTATATTTCTTCTATATGTTCTCGTGATTGTTTATATTAACAAACTAAACCGGAGATATAATCAGGACAGTGTCTGTTTTCAAACATTTACTTTATTAGTAGGTCAAAATGTTAATTTTGCAAAGGTACCACTGATAAATTACTTATTTTTGATTTGGATTTGCTTTTGTTTCATAGTTCGAATTATATATCAAGGAGATCTTGTTGATGCTCTTCAAAAACCAATTTTAGAATCATCTTTTGGCTCAATTGAAGAATCATTAAAGAGAGTTGAAGGTCATGGAGGAGTAGAATTTTTTCTAGAATATTACAGGAATAGTTCTGTAATGCATGGTTATAAAAAGTTACACGTGTCAGATATCCACAACTATGTGAATGATATTGCAAATGGTAAAAGATTTTTAATTGCTACAGATATAATTTTAGTAGCTCGTCATTACATTAATTCTGTGCAAATTCTGAGTGCTCAAATTGGCTCTACATGGACATGCTTTTTCATGCGCCCAGGTTGGCCAGCAGCTATAACAATAGACAAAATTCTCTTTCGGTTAAGTGAAGCAGGACTTGTGCAGAAGTTTTTGAGTATGAACGCTGGACATTTTAAGACTCCAACAAATGAAGATAATTCTATGACAAGGAAACCCTTGGATTTATCAACACTTAGTACCTGCTTTTATGTAATGGTGTTAATGTGGGTAGCCTGCTTTATTGTTTTTGTAATTGAAATAATTTATAATAATTGTACAATTAATAAGAATCAGTAATATTTAAATTTTCAAGGCCATTGTTATATTGTGTGCGTTCTCTTCTTGAGAGTATTTTATTAAATATATAGACATGAGTATATAATAGCTGTTTGCTGTGATTGTAATAACATTAAACATAGAAAATAATTATGAAGTTTTACATTTAAAAATCCTAAATAGGGTGACTCTTGGCTACTGGTAAGAATATGATATCTCATCAATTTTTATTTTGCCATGGGTGTCGCAAAAGCCAATAAATCGAAGGAGGAGAAAAACGGACAGTATCATCATCAGGAGAATAGCCACATTACTGGAAAGCTTATAAAATCAAAAAGAAAAAAACTATTTAATCTCTCTGCACCATCGTTTTTGTATTTAAAACTTTTAATTACGGATAACGAAAATGCTTCATCATCATCATCTTAGCTTATATATGTCCCACTGTTGGGCTCGAGGCTCCTCCACAATGGGAGGGAAATTGACTGACGCTGTTCAAACGTGTTGGTACAGGGTTTTGTTTCGAGTTTTCCTTCTCTTATGAAAATGCGAAATTACTATTTACGAAAACGAAAATGCTTACAATATTTTATTTTTATTTCATTCTTATTACCACTTTATTATAGTGCAGAGCAGAAATATCTAGTTTACATTTTGACCAAGAAAATCTATGTAAATGTATATTGTTACCGATTTATATGCGACGGTGTATAGTCTTCCATCTCGAGAATTTTAATATTTTACATGTATTCATTTATTTCTTTATTTATACGATATAATAGTAAAAAATTTATATTCTTCCATATTTTACACTTTAATGTTATAATATCTTACGGTCTTATCTTAGGAATAGAATTTTATTTAGACGCTGAAGAAAATAAATATTTAATAACTTGAAAAAATAGTTTCTTTTTCACATTTTTGTTTCTTAAGCAACGCATCTGTTTATAGCCATGAAGCCAACGGCGTATACGGACTATAAACTTTCATATATCCATATCCGTCTAAGAGACCTGACAGCTCCAAGCTTCATTAGATCATCATCATCTCGACTCATATACATTCCACTGCTAGGCCTCTTCACAGTAGGAAGGTAATTAACCTACTACATCACACTTGTCAGACGTCTGATTGGTAGGCAGCGGCTTAGCTGTACTCTTTCTGTCTGACAATGAAATCTGTCTTTGTTTTCGGTGGCCCGCCCAGCGGATTACCCTCGTGGGTTACTCTTGAGTCGATACCCTAGCAGCTTTCGCCGTCGGGGCATCGTCCTCACGCGATGGCCTCACTCTATATTGCAAAGGTCCAAGGGCGACAGATGTGTTGGTGGTGTAGTGTGGTGGAGGTGTGCTGTTAATAATAAAAAAAAAGTCTTTTTTACCGAGGTCCCATTACCGAACGTGACGCAACACCATAGGCATTTGGTTCACTCTAATAAGCTCCCCAATCGAGTTGTCATAACTTTGCGCACTTTTTCTTATACTCTGCTAAAAAAAGGGAAGCACGATTAAAGTGGAAGATAACCGTTCTTAATAAATAATTAACCTAGTTATGGGCGCAGGTGATCAGATCTGAAGATAGCTCGTTGATCGTAGTGCGACCGACTGCATTTGGGCAATGTTCTGACACGTTGCTGATGCCAACGAATGGTAGGCACCTTAAATGACCGGTGCTGCATCGATTCTGGTAGCCCCCTTCTGGTTCGTAGAAGAAAAACATAGTTACTTGTGTCAGTCAATTGAATGTTTGTGTTTGTGAATAAACTTTCCATTGCGATGCAAGAATTATGTAATAAATGAGGGTGTTGTGTTTGCAAAAAAGGAAAAGAAGCTATTTACTAGCTAGCTGCTTTTGTTAATTAGAAAAAAAAGTCTACAAATTTTGCCTTCATCTTCTTCATGGCCAGTCAAGTTCTTACACGACAAAACATTTAATTATACAAAACGTTCAACAATAAGCTCAACACAGATTTAATTCAATGTGCTAGAGTAATTTCGAAGTACATTATGCAAATAAATATTAATTAAAAATTATGTCACGGTTCGAGATTAAGTGGTCTTAGTACGTACCAGAAATATCTCAGCATGACTATTGAAAGTCAAGGGGTCGGAACTGTGGACAACTGTCGTCAAATTTCATGATTTCCCTCGCTGTTAAAATGTTTATGGCGCATTTCAATTATTAAAATATTCCTTTATTGTTCCTGTTTCACTTTAAGAATTTCTCGGGACAATAATATTTATTCTTAATTAGAAAATCAGATTTATTTCGCACAGAAGGGGTTTATTTGTAGAAGTCGGGCAAGTCGTCATTAAAACTTTTTGTCGGAGAAATAAGTACATTTTTGTTGATTCTTATAAACTTTAATATTTTGCTAAAATATTTAAATTATGTATTTACAATTATATATTATATATCAATATTTCATGGCAATAAGCATATATATAACCTTTTCTCAAACATGCTTGGTTTGAGCATTATTTTGAGAACCTTCTTCGGCATAAATCGATATTGCTGTATTGCCAAATACATGCGGTTGTGTTTTAGCGGCCAAATAAATATATATGTAAATTCATATCTATCGTGTATTTTAAAAATGGAACGATTCGTTACTTCAAAATATTGCAACTAAATAGGCGTTCAGTCATCAATCAGAGTTTTATTTAAATTTCAAACAGGCTTGAAAAAGAAACTTGTTTGATAATGAAAAAAAAAAATAAATGAACCCTTTAGCACGTGAAAAATGTTGTTCGTTGTTCGTCATGTATACAGTTCTACTTAGTACTACTTAGTTTTAATTTCCGCGCATTATTTGAGAAAAGCACTATACAAGCCTTGGCCACAACTAGGAATTGATGGACTTACGTTTGTGTGCCTCGGCTACGTCTCGGCCCACATTTACACGTTCGTCCATCAATGCCACTTTTGCTGGCCGCTGCAGTAATGTACTATATTACCTTATTACATTACATTTTTTTTAATCTATTTCATGTCTATATCCTGAATGTTTATGTATGTTTTAATTGAACATATTAATTTCGAGACCTTCATCTTAGATTTGAAGGGCAGTGATTTGTTCCATACCTTAAACGTCCATGAAGATTTTAGATTATACAAAACTTAACCTTAGATTACTTGGGAAGTAGCGAATATGAATGTCAACAATTTTCATGTAGATTTTAGTCCACGATTCAATTTTATTTCTTCTTAATCTACTTTTCTAAAGTTTAAAACTTCTCTCTCAATAAGTAATTATAAAATATTCAAAAGTTTTTTATAAATTTGGTTTATACTTCAAATCTTATGAGATTCATTCATTAAAAATTAAAATAAAATAAAATATAAGACCTATTTCATTATCCACCGAGACTTCAGGACAGTAAGTAACTGATTATAAAACAAGTCAATAGATTCAATAAAAGATATTCAAAATGTAATAACGTTATAGATATGGATATTCAGAGTACGGTGCAATATCAGTATTACAACAGCAACGCTTGTCCATACAACATGGTCCACGTTAGTAAAGCCACTGATTTATGTGTGTCCGATGGTTCGACGGTGTGTGCCTACTATGCTATTGTTTCTACACGATTTATAGCTTGTGCGAGCACAAGAGTTGGTGGCACCACAATTCACTCGGACAACAACGTGTCCATTGACGTCACGAGATACTCGCGCGCTTTCCATTGTTAGAGCAGCCTCTTTACTCGCTGTTACAAATTACTTATAATCTGAAATTGACGTATAGACCAATTTATCAACTATGTCAAACAGAAAAATGTTTTAATATATTGTGAAATTCGATTAGAACCCTCCAATTTTATAAACGTGAAACTAAATGTAAATGTAGGGTCTGCATCTTTCTATTCTATTTGCATATTCAAGTATATTATAAGTCAATTTGTTATGTCATAGTGTGGGCCACTGATGATAAGAATCGGCTACCGGCGGCCAGCTTACATGGTGTTGAGAAGTACGTTCATGGTATACTATGGTGTCACGCGCCGTCTCTTCTGTCAGCCTGGACAAATCGAGCAGAGTGTGACAATACCATAGTCTGCCCAAAAAAATAATGTTTCCGCGTGTTATCTAAGTATATCCCGTAGTTGTTTCTTCAAATACCCATGGAAAAGAAATTGAAAGAGAAGTTGCTGGTGGAAATCAACGGGGAATAAATCTTAGTCATCAAGGGAATATAATTCATTTGCTCACATATGATTTAATTATTTGACGTAATGTTTGATTGGTTTATATTATTTATTGTTCATTTTATTGGTAGAGAACGGCGAACTGAAAACCTGAGTTCACAAATTCAGCCTTATTGTAAGGTTTTACTGTTAAATAACAATTATCAGCTAATGCTTGAAAATTTACTTAATACCTACGATTATCCGTGACAAAGCTATAAGGCATCACACATTTTATTAAGTTATTGTTTTTATTTTATTTATTTGGAACAAAAACAGTTATACAGTGTAGTGTTAAAAAAATAACTTAAATAACTAAATTGTTAGAAAGTATAACTCTCAACATTGTTCACGTTCACAAAAAGCAAAAACACTAGACATGTTTCTACGATTTGCCTTTAATTATACATACGAATATTAGTTTCGTTTTGAATAAGTTGAAATAGTTTTTCTATGCCATAAATATTATTGGTAGTTTCAATTTGTAGATTTATGGTTATTAAAGATAGGTAGCACCGATAACACGCAACATATCAAAATTAATTTACATGGAAATGTAAACCCCCAAACGATGGATATTATAGATACTCTAGAAATCTCCAGTTATGTATTAATATCTACAAATATAAATAATTGTATATACAAATATACGCGGTTTATATCACACACACTGGATATTCGTTGGATATATCCGAGTACAATTACCTGAAGAAGCTAAAAAGTCTGACTATATTGACAATTCGTTTAGAAAGATTATGTTGGATACGGCGAAAAGACTCAATGTTGTTGATTGCTGTACTATATCAGGCAGATTAGAAGAATTTGTTAATCTGGGGATTGGTTTACAAAAGTGTCAAAAATCATTGAATGACTATTTAGATTCAAAGAGGCGCATATTCCCCCGTTTCTTATTCATATCCATGGACGAGTTGGCGGCCGGTCATAAAACTTTTACAATATGTACTATGAAAAAACAGTACATATTGTATCGACCCCAAGTAATTGGGATAAGAGTAGGAGAATGATGATGATCCACGGACGAGTTGCTTTCGATACTAGGCAGCAGTGAATGTTCCTGTGTGCAGGAACATAATTATGATTAAAATGTTTGACACACACATTATCTATAAGTACTGAGTTAAACTTTTAACATTTTCTTCTGAAACTCGATTTGTACGATAACATTATTCATAAAAAATATGAGCTATAAAGATAATGATGTATCACGGAGTAAAAATCGGTAGAAGTCAAAAGTTTCTCGGTCCGGTAGCGTCGACCGACAATTTATGGTTATAGGGACGCGGGAGATAGCCGCCAAATAAATGAAATTCGAACAAAATGGACATTACTTTTAAATATGTTTGAAATTAAATATATTTTATAATAAGCCCTTTGGTATACTAATTTTGAAAATATTTTTTAACTTTGTAAGCTAACCTAGATTGTATGTAAGGATTCTTATTTAAAAAAAACCTAGTCGTAAGGGCGCACTGTATCCGATTCAGTTTTATACCTGTGTAGTGCCACGGCTTATCCAGTACCATATTGTCACAAAAATGGACGTCTGATTAGTAATAGTAGCAGTATGCATTTCCTTCGGTAAACAAAGCAGCCAGAGGCCCAAAACTACCTTAAGATATCAGGATCTCCGATATTACAAACGTACAATAGCTATAGTTACCACTTACCATCAAATAGGATACTTACTCGTCTGACATTTAATGAAATTAAACGTAAAAGGATAAAATTACGAACTGAAGTAAATAAAATATAAAATTAAAGAAATTAATTGTTAATTTTTATATTCCTTTAGTGTTGTGAAATAAACACATTAATCACTAACTATTCTTCTTCGTATAAGTCAAAAGTGTGAAATCTATTACACGAATCTTGTCTGGGAGGGAAATTGACATATACACGCTGGTCAAACGGTTGAGCATAGTATTATTTCGAAACTTACTCCTCTCGCAAAGATGTTCTCTCTCACAAAGATGTTCTCCTCTCGCAAAGATGTTCTCCTCTCGAAAAGATGTTCTCCTCTCGCAAAGATATTCTCCTCTCGCAAAGATGTTTTCCTCTCGCAATAAGCTACCAATATCTTTTCGTAATCTATAATATTTAAGCAAGAGGAAGGGGTGTTGAATTGTAGTCTTACTATTCACCACATAGATAGCCATCAAGAGGAAGGGGTGTTGAATTGTAGTCTTACTATTCACCACATAGATAGCCATCAAGAGGAAGGGGTGTTGAATTGTAGTCTTACTATTCACCACGTAGATAGCCATCAAGAGGAAGGGGTGTTGAATTGTAGTCTTACTATTCACCACATAGATAGCCATCAAGAGGAAGGGGTGTTGAATTGTAGTCTTACTATTCACCACATAGATAGCCATCAAGAGGAAGGGGTGTTGAATTGTAGTCTTACTATTCACCACATAGATAGCCATCACTCACCGCCCCTTATCCTAATTATATGGAGAGGGTACTCCTCAGGGGTATTCCGTCGGGCCGACCACTGACGTCAAGTCACTCTGCTCCGGTGGTCGGCCCAAGGACGAAGGCGACGTCACGGGTGGGTTACGGGTGTGCGTGCTTACGCCCCTCTGTCAACCCGGATGGAGTGGTGCGAGGAGTGCGCCGACCGTAGCTCACCCCCAAAAAAAAAATCCTAATTATATTATCACTGGAATATATTTTTCACTTCTACAAACTCATATCAACCTCCATTTCTACGCTCAAGCTTTTATTGTCATATCGTCATGTCCGTAAGCCATCCATCTTTTTTGATCTTATACTCCTTGTAATATTCTTTCATATTTGATACTCTCCTAACAATATTACTTTTATGTCGTCTCATCGCATGTGCATATCACCATCAAACAATTCTTTAGGCTTCTTTTACTCGTCTATTAACATACTAACTGTATAATCTATACAGCAACCTTGTTGTATATCTTCATCTTCAACCACACCATGAATGACCAAAAAGGAGCAGGATTAAAAAAAAATTAAAATTCATCACGCGTTTAATAGACAACCTCTTATGGTTATGCAAACAAATAACGATCTTATGAGTGGACAGTTTCGGAAACCGTTTTAGACATTCTTAACCCTTAACTACCTACTACCTATTTCTGTAACTTAACCACCTACTTGCGATCCTGGAGACCACTCATGAATAACCTTAAATTCGGTTTCTGTAGTATTAAAAAGGTTTTAAGTGATTAAAATACTTGTTTATTCTTTAGACTTTTATTTTAGAACTTCAAATAACATACTTTATAATAAAATCTTGAGACATGTTATTATCTTTCACGACTAGTAGTATTCGGTTTAAAGATCTTTATTCTCATTAAGACATTGTCACTTACACGAGAATATTAACAGTAATATATTATATTAACAATAGCTCGATGTGGGTAGTTTATTAATAATAACAAAGACGAGTTCGCTGTATTGGTATTTTAACTGGTAGTCCAAGTTAAAAGTTTTTGTTTTTTTTTAGAAATTATTACAAATATATACGGAAAGTGTTTTTTTAAATAAACTCAGCGAATTAGCCTCTCTGATTTCTTTTGGAAGAGTGTTATATATTTGTGCTCCCACATAAGTTACAGTATTTTTACCATAGTTTGTACGTATTCCTGGCAAAACTAGATGGTCTGCGCGACGAGTTGTGTACTTTTTTATTTTATCTTTAGTTGTGAAAGTAATATGTGAATGAATAAGTTTGTTAATAATTTTATATATAAGTATGCATGTGTTGTATGTATAGAGCTGTTGAATGTTCATGAGTTTGGTTTCTTTATAAATAGTTTTAGAAGATGTTAAGTAGTTATAGCGATATAGAATTTTTATTAGTTTATTTTGTAATATTTGTATGGGTTTTATATTCGTTTTAGCTGCGCTACCCCATATCTCAATTAGGTATAATAGGTGAGGTTTAACTAAAGCACTATAGATGAATTTTCGGGCATTTTCTGGGATGCATTTGGCCATATTGTGGAGTGCGCCTACTAGAGATGATAGTTTATTTCTTATATACTCTATATGTGATTTGAACGTTAAGTGTTTATCCAATAATAATCCTAGGTATTTTTCCTGATTAAGCTTTTGAATGTTATCGCCATTAATATTTAAATTGTTATGATGAGGTAGTTTTTTGTTTTTAGCACTAAATATTATATACGAAGTCTTTGAAATATTAATAGTTAGCAAATTGTATTTGAACCACTGATTGAGGACATCTAAATCGTTTTGAGCTTGTTTAATGATTTCATTAAGATTATACCCGAAGTAAAAGAGACATGTATCATCGGCATATAGGGAAAGTTGTCCATGTAGGTTTAATTGGCAGATGTTATTCACATAGATTAAAAACAGTAAAGGCCCCAGGATTGAGCCCTGTGGAACACCACATGTTAGAGATTGGCGGCTGCTTTGATAGTTTTGAATCTTAACAACCTGATACCTATCAGTTAAGTATGACATTAACATTTTGTATGATGTGCCCGTAATTCCAATACTCCATAATTTCTTCAGAAGTAATTTATGAGAAACTGTATCGAAAGCTTTTTTTAAGTCAATAAAAACTCCAATTGCCACATGTTTATGATCAATTTTAGTTTTGATAGTAGTTACTAGATCTATAGTTGCGCCAACTGTGTTGGATTTTGAACGAAATCCATACTGATATTTATACAAAAAGTTTATTCTTTTTAAGTACTCGTCTATTCTACTATACATAACTTTTTCTAGTACTTTGGATAGTACTGGTAATACTGAAATAGGACGGTAGTTCCCCGGATCTGATTTTACACCATTTTTGTAGATAGGAGTGACTTTCGCAATTTTTAATATTTCTGGAAAATACCCCTTTGTCAATAAATTATTTATGCAATCTGTTAAATTTTTGATGATTAAGTTCTTTATACATTTTAGAGCTTTGATACTAATGTCGTCAATACCAGTACTAGTGTTTGAGTCAAGGCTGTCAATAATTTTAGAGACTTCGTTTGTATCACAAGGACAAAATTCACTGAGGCTATTGTGTAATGTATTAGTAATTGATTTAGGTAGTGTATATGTATCATTGTTGTGATATTTTAAAGGGATTTTATTAGCCAATTGCGTCCCTACGCTAGCAAAAAATTCATTAAATACTTCACATACCTGTGTAGGCTCTGAAATAACTACACCATTTTCGGTTTTGAGGTTAGAGGGAGCACAAGTATTAACAACCTTGTTTGATGAGAGCATATTAATTAACTTCCACATTTTTTTAGGTTTATTTTTACATTTCATAAACTCTCCGTAAAAATAATTGTTCTTCGTATTTCGTATTGTTTTGACTAGATTTGCCCTCACAGCTTGAAAAGTTCTTGCTAATGTATCATCTTCAGGTTTACGTTTTAGTTTAATCCATATACTGTTTCTTTCTTTTATTTCAGTTATTATATCTCTATTTATCCATTCCTTTTGCGGTTCATTAATTATCTTATATTTTTTTACTTTATGCTGTGTAATATTCTTTTTAATGAATTGATCTAATACATTTAAGTCATTATCCTTGTTTTTAATTTCAGTTGATTGTATCTTTTCATACATTTTTTTTAAATTTATGACCTCGTAATATATTTTTTGTTTTGGAGGTGGGGGTACTTTTTTTAGTTCAATATAAATATTCTTATGATCTGACAAACAAGAGTCTATTATTCCGAAATGAAATAAATTTTCCTTTAAATTAGTTGAAACATGATCTATTATTGTTTTAGTCGTTGATGTCTCTCGAGTACAGTATGTTGCATCCACTTTGTTTAATAATTTGAATCCAGACTCCGCTAGCATAGCAATATACTGCTTGGTTTTGCTATCAGATATCAGTAGATCAATATTGGTATCACCAAAGACTATGGATCTTTTCTTCTGCAGCAAATTTGACTCGTAGTTTACAAGGAAATCGCCGAAGTTTGAGTGCCCAGGCTTATATAAAACTCCAACATCCAATGCAAGCCTATTGAGATGTATAGATAAATAATTATTTCCACCAATAAACGATGATGAGGACAGTTCATGTTTCAAGTTATTATGGACATAAATAGAAACACCTCCTCCGATTATTTTAGGCCTAATATTGTAGTAATGTGTATAGTTCGGCAGTTGTAAATATTGTGCCTGTTGGTCCGATCTTATCCACGTTTCTGTTAGTAACACAATATGTATACATTTTGAGAAGGATTGCAGTATACATTTCAGTTCATCAAGTTTGCCAGGTTTACAAACACTTCTGATGTTAGCATAGAAAAAGTTTAAACTTGATTTTCCAGGGTTTAAATTTTGATAATCATTGACTACTTGATAGGTTATATTAGAAGGTATATCATAACGGCTTAGTAGTTTTTTGGGTGGATTTTTGCTACAATACATGGTTTACCTTTTATGTACTTTATCGTTATGTTATCCTCGCCATTTTTCATTCTTCTCTCTAATTCCTGTTTTATATTTTTTAAATAACTTTGTTGTGCTGGGGTAATATCGGAGTATATCCTAATGCCTGCTGGGAGCTTATTCTTGTTTTGCAATAGCAATTTTGCTATCTGAGGTGATTGAAAGCATATTTTAATTTTTCTATCCATTGTGGAGTTGTATTTGCCTAGTCTAAATATCTTGCTTGGCTTAGGACAGTCATCTATCAGTGAATTGATGATGTTAGTTATGTTGGTCCAGTCGGAATCATAACTTTCCTTAGATGTTTTTGCCTTAGACTCCTTTATTCCTACCATAACAATATTTTGAGCTCTAAATGTACGTTCCTGTATTTCTTGTATAACACTTTCATTCATGTAATCATCAAATGTGGTTTTATTAACGGACAAGTCCTTTTTTAGATCAGCCAATCCTGATTCAAGAACTTCCACTTTATTCTCAGTTGCTTTATTTCTATTCAATAAATCAGATATTTGAGTCTTTATGGAATTCTGTTCATTAGTTAGATTATTAACAGCTGTTCTTATTTCATTTAATTGATCTTTCATTTCGCTCATATTATCGCGCATACACTTCAGGGTTTCATCTTGAGTAATTCCAAATTTGTCCAATAAGTTGATAATATCTTTGCGAAATCCTTGCATTTCTTGTGCGCAATTGCAACATTGTTCTGGTTGTTTTCGTTTTCTGCTAGTACTTTGATGTCCCGCTGCCTCTTTTGTTATCGTTGATAAATTAGTCAACGAGCCGCTTCGTGTGGGGGGCGAATGCTTTACGCTCATGACTTGTACCACACAACAACTATGGCTACCCGAGTTCTTCTAGCTGTTTACCCGCTTTTCACCGCGTAAATCCTCGATGAGCGTGACAAAAAATATGAGCTTTTCTCTTTTACCCGAGGGGGTGAAGAGAGCTTCTGCTGCCGTGTTCTTGGTCTTACGTCGTTGATTATGTTAATACCACTGTTTACTAAACAATACTTTAAGAATTAAGAGATATTGTTCAATTTTGCGCAACTTCGTTAATAATATCTTTTAAATAACCGAACACACGTCTACTCAGTATTACTATCGAGCGTAGATCGTAGTATTAACACAAAAATATACACTTCTTAAATAATGGGATCTGATAGATAAGGAACTTTAAAAAAATAACTTCTTTTGATTGATTTCTTCAAACTTAAGACTCTAACTATAAAATTAAATAAAAAACTAAATATTTATCATAAAATTCAACAAAATTGCAACTCCCAAAGATTTCCAATTTTTCGCGGCATTTCACATAATACATAAGTAAGCAGTCTTGCCAGTTTTGCATTTCTTCTTTGGATCACACGTGGAACATGTTTTGCGAACTTCAGGTTTTCCACTTTAAATCTGCTCGGTAGATCTTCACTTGACTGTAGAATATGACGTATAGAAAACTCTCGACGTCTCATTGAATGTAATCATTTTTCACGCGACGTTCTGCTGTCCTGCCAATCTTTTTAAGAATTTGAATTAGCCATCAGTCTTGTGAGATTTATTTCTCAAATTAAATATTATGCCGTGGTGTTCTGCCACGAGCGATGTTCGGCACAGATGTCCAGCGGCAAAGATGAGCACCAAAATAATTCTGTTTTCTGGACCTACCTCCAGATTGCAAACACGAGACAGCGAAATATCTTCATCTGAAGAATCAGTTTAATTCGAGGCCCTAGATGAAGATCTTGGTCTTGAAGAGACTGTACCTGTTGGTTCAGGCTGAAATAAACCGTCTTGCACTGAAATTGCATCATCATCACACTCGATCTCAGATTAGAATTCACAGTCTTCAACCTGAACAGCATACTCGACCGAATCGGACTCCACGACATTACAATCTTCGTCTGGCATAACCTCGTCGTCTAACATCTCCTGTTGCAATCGTCTTTCTATAATTCTGTCATTTTTATCCAGTTTTCACTAAACCAAACAAAATCGTGTGGGTGAAAAAAAAAAATCATGTAACCACCTACGAGCGGTCACACAGACCGCTGACCAAATATTTTTACTTACCCTGGTCAACTGCGCGCACGTATATACTCGCCAAGTACTAGCGCGGTTCTGATGGATGTGTAGAAAAGGACGATAATAGACGTGCACTGTGGTACGATAAGTACAGATCGAAATATTTAAATTTAAAAATACGTTGCGGTCTCAGAGACCGGTGGTAGATGGTTAAGGGTTAAATATTCAATGGGGCACTATAGTCCGTGACCGTAGCTTTATTTAAATTCGTGTCGTTCATAGATAAATAATTGAATTTATTTTATTCAGCTTTAGTATTACTTTGTTTTATTAGTGACATTTTTGAAGCCCTATTTATACTACACCTTTTTGGTTTCGCTCGCGTAATATATAATCAAAATAATTTCACGATCAACATTCCAAGATTCATCTGAGCAGCTTTAGATATAGTATACTTACTTTCCTTCACTTTGTGTAGAAGTATATAACCAATAGTGGGAGATAGAAAAAGAACCGTTTGGTGATCTAGCAGGAATTGAAGGATGCCTATTAATTGTCTGGCCCTTGGCATAAGGACAGTAACCAGTGGGCAGGAGAGACCTACCGGCAGAAAAGAAGAGGGCAGTGAATTGGGCACTTACTCGGTCGCTATTCATAAAAAAAGAAAATAGCTTTTTTCACGTGGTATATAAAGTGATTAAGGGACATAATCGAATAACATAACTTTAAGAAAACGAAAATTGAGAACAAAAGTAAGAAAAGCTTACGACTGGCGATGGTGGGTTCTTAGATTTAGATTTTATATTATATATATATATATATATATATATATGTATATAATATAAAATCTAAATATCTCATCATATATATCCAATCATAATATATATAATCTATATATATCCAAAAAAACGCTGTGTGGTAGCTGCTAAGAATACTACCAACCCTTACTTTGCTCGTGGTTATCGTAAAAGACGACTAAGAGCCTTATAACGACCTGGGTCAACTTCATCTGATGCCGTTTGGTCAACAATTACATTCCCAAGGAGGGTTGACGTCCGGCAAGCAACCGGTCATAAAACTATTGCCACTAACATTTACAATATGTACTATGAAAGAGTATATATTGTATCGACCCCAACTAATTGAGATAGGAGTAGGAGAATGAGGAAGATGATGATATATACTCGTATATCCAAAAAATATAAAGAATTTTCGTAATTTACGTAGTTCAAAGCTTAGCAAACAACAATAATCTCGTCCCTTATTGTTTGGACTAATCCCACCACACATTCCCACCATTGTAACTCCTGTAAGCCAGGATCCACAATGGTCACCATAAATGACACCGAGGTTTGACCCTCAGGCAGTCCCGGGAAATGATTTTAATTGTCTTGGAACCCGCAACAAATTTAATTAGAAAAGTTAAGGAGGAGGAGTTGGAAAAGAGTGATTCCACTTCCCGCCTAGGCAAAGCGGGAGACAGAAAGCAATATGGACTAGTCAGCCAATAAGTGAAGGGTTGTACAGCTACGATAAGCGCAGCAGTACGGCACCACAGATACGAGATAACGGGGCCTATATGTGAGCCTTAAGATTGATTGCAGTAGTAGGTATGGCAGAAACGCCTAAACGCACCGAAATTTTCTCGGGTTGCTACAAGATTCGTATAGTATACTACTCCAGATGTGACTTGCAAACTGTCTAATATAAGGTCGTCGTCCCTTATTGTTTAGGAATAAAAATGATATTGTGATGTGCGACTGTGTCTGTGTGGTTTTAAGTAAAAATACTATGGTGGTAGTCACCATTCCATTCCATTCCCTTCCATTCCCGTGGATAATTTCAAAGGAATACAAAGGGTAAATAACAATCGGCAAGCGTGTTGATGTTTCACTGTAAAGGACAGAAAACAAAAAATAAACACTATACTAACCAATCAACATCGTATAGTACAACCATTTTATTTTCATTGTAGTAGAGGCTTGTGTGCAGCAGTGGGACGTATATGGGATATTCTTTACAAATCGAACTTCTTTTTTTTGATTGGTTCCAAAAATTTTTAGAGACTATACCGAAAATAAACAGACACGCATATAAGGTACAAAAAAAAACTTTTCACAAAAATATGACCAATATAAATTTCAATGCTTTATCCAATTATCTTTGGTTGTACTGATGTTATCGTTATTTTTTTTTTAATTTTAAAATGTAATAATACTTATCAGCTTTTAGTCATGAATCTTGTACCATCAACTTGAGAGTACGTTTAAAATAATAACAATTTAATTGTTTAAATAATATTATCATATTGTTAACCACAAGAACTTCGTAAAAAAAATTGAGGAGATTTAGAGAGGTGGAAATTTTTTTGGTCCAAATCCGTAAGATTTGTAAAAGAATGTCCCATATTCAAGCTGAAAAGAATAAATGAATGAGTAAATAAAGGTAAATGTACAGCACCTCCAGGTGGAGTAAGTACAGGTATACTTTCAGGTTTGAAGACGTGTCGTGTGAGAAAATAATATTTAGGCGCGTAGACGTGATATGTGATGCTATATTTAAATCAATATTTCATCTTTATACTTAACTAGCTTCTGCCCGCGGCTTCGCCCGCGTAAAAGGTTACTTTCCTAACGTTTTTCATCCCCTATTTTTATTTTACCCCTTAAGGGTGATTTTTTTACAAAATTTTAATATTATATTGTATTTATTTACATCTAATGAATAGCCTAAAAATAAGTTTCAAGCATCTGGCTTTAAAAATGACGATACTTCCTTACATCTTTTCATCCCCATTTACAACCCTTTTTTGCATTAAAAAGTAGCCTATGTCCTTTATCAGGCCCTAGACTATCTGTGTACCAAATTTCATTTAGATCGGTTCAGTCGTTTTGGCGTGAAAGAGCGACAGAGAGACAGACAGACAGAGTTACTTTCGCATTTATAATATTAGTAAGGATTAGACGGGGCGGCATCATCACAAACTTCGTTGCAAAGCCGGGCTCGCTAATTTAAAGAATTATCAAAACTTTCTACACTTAACCAAATTTATATACTTTGTGCTATAATTTGAATTATTTAACCTATCAGGATAAAATAATATTTACTAATTAGTTATAAAAACTTGGTAATCAGTATCTCTTAAGATATAACTGCAAATGAGTAAGAGTAGATATAACTATAGCACATTTTGCCCTGTCCAGAATTTGAGCCATTCCAGCCTTATGAAGTCCAGATATTAATGTAGACCTGTTAATGTAGGCGACACGATTACTATAATTGCCACGCGTATCAGGTTGGCGATTGATTGCATTTAGTTGGCGATTACAATTAGAGTTATAAGCTTCCCAATAGTGTGCTGTTGCGTATTCTCTTACTGTTCCCCCAAACGATACTTTCGACTCCCACAGGTAAGTAAAAGTATGTTAGTATTACGTACGATTGAAAAATTACGGAGCGAAAAGTGTGAGAGGGTTAAATAATAAAAATAAATGGCCTAAGTATAAGAATCAAAATCCACCAAAATATTGACAATATACTTAATTTATATGTATAAATATCATCATAATCAATTATATCAGTATTGAAAATTGATTTTGTCGAACAAGTACTTTGAACCAACTCCATTTGCCAATGAAATGCAAACAGTTAGACCACATTTGATCGGAATCTCAGAACTTGCCCCCGGTATCGTGCATAATTTAATTGCATTATAAATATCTTGGGACGAATACTTTTGCTTGTGGTTCATATCTTTAGTAAATTACTATTAAAGTTGGTGGTCAATATGTTGATAGATTAAGAACATAATGCAATATCAATCTTTGGCTTGCCAAAAAAAAAAAAAACTATAGAAGTCGAAATAACGCGTATAAATCTATATTCGCGTATAAATCTATTTCTTTTTTAAAGATTATCATAATATAAAAAAGCTAGTGTGTTTGACAATATAAATTTTTGATTTTATGTATCCATTACTCATTAAAATTACGCTATTTTATTAGTCTTTAGTAACTCAGATTAAAGCTTTTTTTTCGTTATTTGCATAACATAAACTTAAAAGTACAATTTTTACTTAGTTTTCTTTTCTTTTAAAACTATAATGCGCCTTTTGAACTTTAGTTTACATTCAGCAGTTTCATATTTTTTTTCCAAATTTATTTTTTAATTTATTATTTGCTCCTAGTCCTACAGTACCTACGATACAACTACAATGAAGTAACAGGACTTTGTAGATATCGAACAACTGACTGGCCGTTAAGAACGTTGGTTTTTAAACAGGATAAAATCACCGACTTATTACTTCCGGTAAACATTTTAAATTTCCACTGATTTAACATAGGTTTTTAAAACACAAATTTATAATAAATTAGCTTTAAAACACAAATGCAATAAGCATTTGTATTTTAAAGCCGTAAGAATTATTTTTTAAAACAAATATTTGATATTTGTAATGCCAATGCACTCACAGTATAATTATTATTATTAACATTTACAATAAAATATATTACAAGGAATAAACACCTAAAAATGTATTACAAACAAGTCATATTAGCTTCCTTTTTTATTTCTGATTTACTTCAAATAAATCAAATAAATGCCATAATGATCATATTAAATTAATATCAAAATTTATTAATTATAACGGAAGCAGTATTTTATCTATTAATTCATACACAGATATGAGATAACGATATTTCGTTCAAATAATCAAAACAGTGCCCATATATACTATATTATCGCGTATAATTAGGTTTTGTATAATATATCTAGGTTTAAGCTATAACTTTTAATGAATAGGTATCATAAGTTTGAAACTAAGATTTAGTGAGAACATGTTTCTTCCGAAAACGTTTGGTCTGACTCTGGTGATTTTAAAGAAAATTTACCTCAACAGATGAATTTGTACCATAAAACGCTGAGTTCTTAAAATAATAACACATAGAAACCTATTCCACGCACAAAATTTGGGCCACTAAATTGATGACAAAAATATCACCCTACGCCAGGCCGTTCCGTAGTGTGCAATTGTGTTCCATTTTATAGAAGTTTTTTTTTTTTTTGTGTTTTTAGCTGTTAGCCGCAGATGGCTTTGACAGCTTTACGCGGACTATGGGTGAGCGCTGAGTGCTCTCAACCCGATTGAGGTAAGCTAAGCGACATCGCCCAAGGGCTCCCCCTGTGGGGAACGGACCTCGGCTTGGGGCGTCGCTGGTGGCAAAGTGGGCGTCCCCACGTTTGGATTTATGATTTTTTCGCGTCGCGATTTCGCACCTCGACGGCGAAGACGAAACCGCGGATATTTATGTGTAATGGCCTCGCGGGCCGTGTAAGCTCTTAATTGAGCGAGTGTGATATCGTCGTCGTCATCGTCGATGACGTGCCGCGGACGTCGGATTTTTGGATTACGAGAGGGCGTGTAGGAAGCCGCCCCAAGCACTAGTGGGTTGAGTTGTATCATGACAGAGTCAAAGGAGCTCCGGGAGCACAGTTTCATAAATTGCCTGATGGTCGGTAGTTCGAGCTCGACATGAAGATCGACGTTTCGTATGAACCACGGTGCACAGCTTTCGCCGTCGAGGCGTCGCCCTCACGCGGTGGCCTCACGTCGGGTGACCGGACAATTCCCCGGTCCGATCACCCGAAGCCTCGGTTAGGGCGGCATCAGGCGCAGATACTCGCGCATGCGCCACCCTGGCCGCGGGCGGCGGCCCGGGTCACGGGAATCCTCCCGGACTCGTTCCGCCGCCTCCTTCTGCGAGATGATAGCCTCGCAGAAGGCGGCGACCGCGTCCCAATTCCTGACGCTGTCGACCATCGCTTTCACGACAGCCGGCAGCGTCAGGTCGGCACCGATGACAGCGACGAGGTCACGGCGCTGCCCGTCCCAGCCCGAACATACCTCAAGCGTATGTTGCGCCGTGTCCTCGTCGCTACTGCAATGGTGGCAGGATGGAGTCCACTCCCTCCACACGACCGTGTGCAGGTACTTGCCGAAGCAACCGTGCCCCGACAAGACCTGCACCAACCGGAAGGAGAGCACTCCGTGCCGCCGCTCCATCCACTCCATCAGTACGGGCCGGAGGGCCTCGACGGTAACAATACCGTGTCTAGGCCTCTCCAGCCGCGTAGCCCAATGGGCGATGACTTCTCGGCGGGCGTCCTCGCGCCAGGTGGCTATCTCGTTGAACGATGGGGAGCCACCCTCGTCGCGCATTGTGGTAACCCGCCGGTAGAGGTCGGAGAGCATCTCCGCCTCTAGGTCCCACGGGGGTGTCCCGGCCAATAGGCATGCCGCCTCGGTAGACACCGTGCGGTACCCTCGAATGGCTCTGACCGCCATGGCTCGCTGTGGCCTCCACAGTATAGCCCTGAGCTGGGCGTTCAGAGCCCTCGCCCACACGGGTGCGCCGTACATGGCCATTGAGCGGATCACCGCGCATACAACCGTCGACCCTCGAAACTGGGTCTGCTCACGTTCGGCATGAGCCGAGAAAGGGCGGACGAAGGTTAATTTAGACCTAGCATTTTAGCCTAGTTAACTTAGACCTAGCAAATTAAAAGGTTAATTTAGACCTAGCATTTATTAAACTATGGAGGCGTCCCATCACAAAAGCCGCACGCGCGTAGACTTGCGTTATGTGAGGGGTGAAGCTGAGTCGGTCGTCAAGGGATACACCTAGATATTTGGCTTGCCTGCTCCAAGTAACAGGCTTGTTAAACATTTTAAGGGGCGGAATCCGCGGAATGCTATCGATAGAGTAGGTACGGGCATTTCGACGTGTGAACATGACCGCCTGACTCTTATCGGGGTTGATTTCTATTCTCCACTTTCTAAACCAATTGGCTAGGGCGGTAACCGCTGTTTGGAGAATCTTTGCTACTGTTGTCGGGATCTTACCTGCACAGAAAAGTGCGGTGTCGTCAGCGTAAAGCGCTTTATGAACTCTCCATTTTATAGTAGTGTGCGTGTATGTATACATGTGTAATCGCTTGCACATTAACAGGATTTTTGGTTTTACTATTTTAAATACTATCGATGTCTGAGTTATGGCAATATGCTAATGCGCTTCATTCGGTGAGCAAGAGAGCAGGAAGCCCAACTGGGTGGGTGTGGGGAGTTTATTGGTAGACAGCGGCCTAAGCTTATACCCTTAGTATTGCAAAGATCCATGGGCGGCAGTGACACTTACCATCAGGTGTGCTGCTTGCTTGTTTGTCACCATAAGCAATAAAAAATCCCTTAAACTACCGAATTATATTTCTGTGTTTTTATTCTCAGACTGACTTTTTATTTCTTTTTGTTTTGTACAAAATCATCATAATAAATTTTAAGCAAACGACATATAATAAAATAGGACATAATGTGTAAGATACTCTAGATTTTTAATATACAACAAACAACCGTAAACTCATAAAATGTTGTATCAAATACCGGTACAATATTCATATTCTAGTTTTTATGAGAGGGACACATCTCTGTTTCTACGGGTTTTATGTGATCTCTATGTGAGGCACTGACCCAACATTTTTCTTTCATATATTCGAAATGTTTATAATTTGGTTTTGTTTTGTCGATTCGAGGTTAGGATGTTAAATTTGAGTTTTACGAATGGAAATCACATTTTTATTTCTATTCATATGCGTATTTCTATATCTTTATATAGAACGATCTCAAAATATCAAATACACATTGAAATCCTTTACTTACATTGTACCATCATTCGTTTGCGTGAAATACTTGTAATACATTTTTACCACCATTGTTTTGTTTGAGTACCCCACGTTGTTCACTTTCCGTGTGATGACGAAGTAAGAATACTATTCACCACCCCCCTGTCTCATCCGTAGGTGATCGTAAGATACGACTAAGAGACAAACCGCATATAACAATTATGCAAGAAACTATGCGAGAAAAACTCGAAACAAAACTCTATCCCAATACGTCTGACCAGCGTGGTATAATAGCAGCGGGTGACCGGACCGGGGATTAGTCTGGTCGCCCCGAAGCGAGGCCACCACGTGAGGACGATGCCCCGACGGCGAAAGCTGCCGGGGCGTCGACTCGAGAGGATACCCGCGAGGGTAAACCGCCGGGCGGGCCACTGAAGACAAAGACCGGGTTCCGGTGGCCCACTCGCACGGTGTGGAGAGGTACTTGTAGGGCGGGTCTATGGGGTCGTGCGCCGCTTCTTCTGTCGCCCCGGACGGATTTAGTGGGGCGTGACCACACATAGCCTGCCGCCAAAATAACGAAAAAAAAAAAAAAATGCGTGGTATAGTAGGCTAACTTGCCCTTGTTTATGGAGGAGGCTTGAGTCCAACAGTGGGACATATATGAGCTGAGATATTGTTCAGTGAATTCAATTAATATTTCTTTAATTTATACATCAACGACCAACTAAACTATTGAATACTTTAGTATATATATAATACAACAATATACTTTAGTAATACGTCAAATATAATTTTGTAAACATTTGTTATCACAGCGGTTGTTATGCCAACAGGAGTTCTAGCATATTCTATGTCATATCGCTAATAGATTTTAAACGGTTTGGCAACATGCTGCTTCTACTTGTAGCAACGTTATATATTTTTAACCAACCGAATACCGATTTGGTTGACTACATTATTTTGAATTTTTTTATTTTATTTTTGTACTAGTATAACACTTTATCCTCGGTTACACTCGGGCGACGGAAGAGACAGCGCGCGACCCCATAGACCCCCCTGCAATGCGCCTCTCTTCACCGGGCCACCGGAACCTGATCTTAGTATTCGGTGGCCCACCCGGCAAGTATTTGCACTCTTAGACAAAATTCACGATGATCGGTAGAGTAGTTTGATCGTAACACACAAACTCACTTTATCACTTATATTATTAGTTAAGATAAACTCTCTTGATAAACAGGTACTCAAATATAGAAGAAGATAGAATAGTTTTTCTAAATTGAACAAGTTCATAAGATTAATATTAGCACATTCAAACAAACTATTCACCATTGTAACATTGGTACATATATTATTTTAGTTTAGGTATTTGGTCTCCGTATTTAAAAAAAATAATAAAATACTATCACATTTATTATTGATATGTACAAATAATAATTTATATGTGATGATGGCCATAAGTCCATCATATAATCACCATCATCAATGGACATAAGAATAATCTTACACTCTATATATATATATATATATATATATATATATATATATCTACTTGAAAATTTTGCGGGATGAGAGGTCCATCCAATACGCCACCGAAGACAAAGATCGGGCACTGGTGGCCCGCTCGCACGGCGAAGAGAGGCGCTTTGCAGGGTGGGTCTATGGGGTTGCGCGCCGCCTCTTGCGACGCCCCGGACCGATTTGGCGGGGCGTGACCACTCCATGGCCCACCGCAAAAAAAAAGGTCCATCCAATATGCGGATATTATATTGCTAGTACATTGAGGGGGGTAAGTTCTTAAAACCAAACAACCCCATCCGGTAGACCACCGAGGTCAATAAACCCAATCAACTGGCGGAATGAAACGGCAGATTATGAGTATTCACGCCGCTCTTCGTCTAAGCAAGATACCAGACACAGTCTATAGCTCTAGCAGCCCTTCGTCGCTTCGGATGACTAGGTTAGAATAAGCCGGACAATATTTGGCCTAGAAAACAAAGAGCTTTACCGGCAATAGCGCAAAATATAATCTGGTATGATACTTATACGAAACTCAATACTGAAATTCGGTTGCTAAGAAAAGTTTGCCAGTTAACGTGAATGTAATAATTATAAATTAAAACACAAATTTCCTGTTATTATCGAGAATAGTTTAACGGAACAAATGACAAACAGGTGAAATAATGAGCAAAGTTTATAACTCCTAGCGGTCAGACCACACTGACCTCTAATTAGCACTAACACTGCCATTTAACCTTTGGTAAAATATATTTGGACAAGAACTGTTTAATTAGGTAAAAATGTAACAAATGATGTTCTTTTTTTAAGCATAACTCCTTCTTTAAGAAAATAATCCTTGTATTGCGCAGGACTCGATACAAATCACACCCAGACTCAGAACAACACTTGATGGATCGCACAAAGTTTAGCCTGCCTAGGAATAGAACCCACGGCACTGGCACAGAAGGTCGGTATCTTAATCATTACGCTATCTGTGCAATCTATATTCTTTAAAACCTTTTTATATTCAATTTTCTTTTTATATTTTTTTTTGTCTTTGTAAAAAGACACCACCCTGAACTAATGAAATAATCCTTGTATTGTGGGGGACTTTACAAACATATAATTAACGCAGACAAATTATACCGATACTCAGAACAACACTTTGTTGATCGCACAAAGTATTGTTCTGCGTAGGATTCGAACCTCCGGCACAGCGCATTAAATATTCTTAACAACATTTTTATATTCAACGTTCTAATATTTTTTCTTTAGGCGTAATAAATAAACACATATTGAATCATTTAACTTTTAATTTATAAACAGTCAACATAAACAACCATACAAGCATCACATTTTGCTAATACACTTTTTACATCAAATTTTATGTAAGTCTTTGCGTTATTTGCTATGCTGACGACACGCTCGTCACAGCCCGAGGCAGGACACTCGAAGAGGCGGCGAGCCTGGCCACTCTCGGCACCGAGGAGATGGTCAGGCGAATCGAGGCACTGGGGCTCAGGGTGGCCCTAAACAAGACGGAGGCCCTACTATCCCATGGGCCCCGTGTGAGGCTGCCTATCGGCGCCTCGTTAGTCGTCAACTCCATCCACATCAGTATCCAGGCCCATATGAGGTACTTGGGTCTGGTGCTCGACGGGCGATGGTGGTTCCGGGAGCATTTTCGCCAAATTGCTCCCCGGCTGGTCGGCGCGGCGTCCGCCCTTTCTCGGCTCATGCCGAATGTGGGCGGACCCAGTTTCGAGGGCCGACGGCTGTATGCGGGGGTGATCCGCTCAATGGCCATGTACGGCGCA
Organism: Lymantria monacha; assembly: GCA_905163515.2. Classification (NCBI taxonomy): domain Eukaryota; kingdom Metazoa; phylum Arthropoda; class Insecta; order Lepidoptera; family Erebidae; genus Lymantria; species Lymantria monacha. The sequence goes on along the minus strand of LR991092.1, from coordinate 11,272,758 downwards.
CCCGTGTGGGCGAGGGCTCTGAACGCCCAGCTCAGGGCGGTGCTGTGGAGGCCACAGCGAGCCATGGCGGTCAGAGCCATTCGCGGGTACCGCACGGTGTCGACAGAGGCGGCGTGCCTATTGGCCGGGACACCCCCGTGATGCTCTCCGACCTCTACCGGCGGGTTACCTCAATGCGCGAAGAGGGTGGCTCCCCATCGTTTAACGAGATAGCCACCTGGCGCGAGGACGCCCGCCGAGAAGTCATCGCCCGTTGGGCTACGCGGCTGGAGAGGCCTAGACACGGTGTCATTACCGTTGAGGCCCTCCGGCCCGTACTGATGGAATGGATGGAGCGGCGGCACGGGGTCCTCACCTTCCGACTGGTGCAGGTGTTAACGGGGCACGGGTGTTTCGGGAAATACCTGCACACGGTCGTGCACAGGGAATGGACTCCGGGCTGCCATCATTGCAGTAGTGACGAGGACACGGCGCAACATACGCTCGAGGAATGCTCGGGCTGGGACGGGCAGCGCCGCGACCTCGTCGCTATTATCGGTGCCGACCTGACGCTGCCGGCTGTCGCGAGGGCGATGGTCGACAGCGTCAGGAATTGGGACGCGGTCGCCGCCTTCTGCGAGGCTGTCATCTCGCAGAAGGAGGCGGCGGAACGGGACCGGGAGGATTCCCGTGACCCGGGCCGCCGCCCGCGGCCGGGGCGGCGCAGGCGCGAATACCTGCGCCTGATGCCGCCCTAACCGAGGCTTCGCGTGATCGGACCGGGGAATTGTCCGGTCACCCGACGCGAGGCCACCGCGTGAGGACGACGCCTCGACGGCGAAATCTGTCGGGGCGTCAACAGGAGAGGAGCCCGAGAGGGCATACCGCCGAGCGGGCCACCGAAGACAAAGATCGGGTACCGGTGGCCCGCTCGCATGGCGAAGAAGAGGTGCTTGCAGGGTGGGTCAATGGGGTTGCGCGCCGCCTCTTCCCTCACCCCGGACCGCTTTGGCGGGGTGCGACGTCCATGGCCCACCACAAAAAAAAAAAAAAAAAAACAAAGGCGTAATAAATAAACACATATCGAATCGTTTAACTTTTAATTTATAAACAGTCAACATAAACAACCATACAAGCATCACATTTTGCTAATACACTTTTTACATCAAATTTTATGTAAGTCTTTGGCAAGTCGACTGCATTAACCCCCAAAAAAATATTATTAAATCACACATACCATATGAATTACACCATATCATTATACTAAAACAATATTTAAAAATAAATATAGATTATCGCAATAGCCATATCAAACTAATTATCAGATTCAAATTAACTAATAGTATAACTTAATCAAGTTAAAAGCAACACCGTAAGTAAAAACTAACTTGGAATTTTATTTATGTTCTTGTAACTGAAAATAATTTAAAAAAGGAAGTAAGTAGTTTTATTTTATATTTAGCTAAATGAAATGAATTATGGATCAAAGGAAATATGATATCACCTTTTAAAGGTGGGTTAGTAAGAGAACAATGTACAGAGTGTCTAAATCTATAGGATCTTCTTAAGTGTAGACTGTTGTTATAACAACATACAATTGCATTAAAAAAATTGTCTAAATGCCTTTTTCACATCACAGATAGTCCGTGATTGTTAAAATCAGGCTTCTTGTTAATTAAATATATATGTTATGTTTATTTTTTTTTTTGAAATTTTAAAACACAAATAAAAATAAAAAATAATTTTAAATGTTATCAACTCTCGTATAAAATGATTGTAAAACTTAAAAATAATTAAACATCTGTTTAAAAAAAAACACAAACTAAAAGACACTCTGTAAATCATGCAATAAAATATTTAAGATTGCATTGATGAACAGACATTTTAAAAATAACAGACAAAATATTATTCAGACGAACCAAATACAATTTTATTTGTAAATAAATTTATCATTATTCTTTTTCACAAACTTTAAATGCAGCTATTTTTGTCTATATCATAAATGCCGCCTGAATTTATTTTAAAATTTCTCCGATTTTTTTGTCTGTTAGTTTTGCTATGTCTATAATTGATTACATAGTTAGCCTCAAAACAATAAAACTTAACAAATTAGCATCAGACCACGTCAGTGATTATCACACGGCGCTTATTTACGATATGTTATTCTTGAGCTTTCAGCCATGGTAACAGGATTCACATCAAAAAAATAATAATAAAGTAGCATATGATCTTATTCTAAACAACTTAAAATTTAATTGCATTCAATAATATTATGTACAGTAACATTGCACATGCTTCTATATAAGTCTTATTTGAGCACAAAACACTCAATATTATACAATCCAAAATATACAGAAAGGAGGAAATATAATAATAAATCTACGCATACTAATTCATCAATACTGTTAAATTTTCAAATAACGAAACCTTTTACCACCGAACAAATAGGATTTACAATTCCTCAATATTGGTATTTGGCATACGATGGCTTATTAAAATCCAGTGGAATGATTCTAAAAATATTTCTGTATATCTCAAAATTTATTTGGACAATCTTTGGCACTAAAATCTTACGGCTAATTCAAGTCTTGTAGACAGAACCAAAGACCAAGTTAATTATAATAAATTTGCATTGATTAAAACTGTTCTTATAATACTAAATTTGTCTTAAGTCACGGATTATGAGAGAGTTCGACTAGGAAGTCATTTTCACTGATTGCACTTTTAAAAATGTTTGTACAATCATAAGTATATCACATATACACTTCGTAATTATTTTCCTGTAAGTTCCGTAGCATTGTATAAACTATGTAATCGGTCATACAATATCGTTGATTTCGTTTTGCAATGGAGTTTCGGCTTTATCGACACATTTCCGGATAGCGTCTAGTATGATAACAATACGTCTATCGAGGGCTGCGAGGTGTGGCTCCCATAATATAGGGTTGACCGGATCTGCTTTCATTGATTCACGTAGGATTTTGGATAGGGGAGTGCCATTATGGTATCTGTTGGAAAATAAAAACATGTTATTACATTACATACATTAAATTTCGAGTAATTCATTAATTTGAATGTAAAGAATTTAAAGTAAGAGATTATTTTACTATTCTTGATATAATGGCCAAGCAATTTTTATTCTTAACGTATGTAGGTATTTCAGTTGGAATCGGACCTTCTCCATAATGGAATGAGAATTGAGACACTTTATACCAAATATTATCCATGTGGGGACGGAGTAAGAATACAATTCACCACCCCCTATCTTACCCCTGGGTGATTGTAAAAGACGATTAAGGGATATAAAACGCATATAACATCTATGCAAGAGAAGGAAAACTCAAAACAAAACCCTATACCAACATATCCGACCAGCGTAGTATAGTAGGTTAATTTCCCTCCCATTACGGAGGAGATCCGAGCCCAACAGTGGGACATATATAAGCTGTGATGATGATGATGATACCAAATTGGTCAGACTGGTTAACATAGGATTTTGTTTGGAGTATTCCCGAGTATATTCTCTGCGGTTGATGTTATCTGCTCACTACGGGTTTTATCCCGTAGTCAACTTTAACACCAGCCACGGGAAGCGAAGCAGTGAAGAATATAATATACTAGCTTCTGCTCACGGCTTCGCCTGTGTATAAAGTGACTTTCCTAAAGTTGAACTATTATTACCGGGATAAAAGTATTCTAAGGTGATATTGTAGGTAATTATAATAATAAGCAGCAATTTGTGCATGTAAATTTGTGTGTGAATTTTTTATAAAAATACACCGTCAATAGAAAAACTATTGTTTATATATTTCTATTTTTTCTGCACGTGTGCGTGTATGCGACTGAATTTCTCCCAAACGACAGAACCGATTTTGACAAGCTTTTCAGTGTATTCAGGTGACTTTAAGAGTAGTTTGGATAGTTTAGCAATGGGATCCTGTAGATCACATTAAAATCGATTTCAAGAATTATATATTTTTTTTTAATTTTGTCAGAACTGCATCGTCAGATTCAGCTAATTATATTATTAACTTACTTTAATAGTTGAGCGAGTGTAGTGTGCCTTATAAGGCAACACTGGAGCAACGGCGCTAAGATGCTCAGCTCATCGTGGAATGCCTTGCCGAACGCACGCCCTTGGTCTAAGTGTAATGTAAATGTCTCATTGCCGAACATTCTGCAACAACAAATTTTATTATCATTAATATAGAAATTTCTATGATAGTCTGGCCAATAAATATTGATAGCCTAAATAGTTACTATATATGTTATGATATATAATTCTTCTATGGGTATGTATGTGATTGAAGTCCTCCTAAACAGTTGGACTGATTTTGAAAAATTATTATGGTAATTAGGGGTAAGTAGTTATTAGGGGGCATAGTCCGGAGCGTGCTCGTCGCGTCCTCTGCCAGTCTAGTTAGACTGCTAATCTGGCTCGAATAATGCGTACCGCAGTGCACTGCAGTAGAGTCTCCGAAACCGGCGAGCGCGTATGAAGAGAATTATGAATGTTGAGGAAGCGAGTGAAGTATGCAAGGATAGAGTTCTCTGGCACTCTGTTCTCTCTGCCTACCCTGCAAGGGATATGGCATCATGATATGTATGTATTTTGGTAGTGTTAAGGTGGATTCAAGAATAGTTTAGATTTAACAATTAAACCCGGTATGTGGCGGTGCGAACTGAAGCTGTGTGGTAGCGGCTACGAATACTACCAGCACTTACTTTGCTCGTAGATGTCGTAAAAGACGACTTAAAGCTTTATAACGACCTGGACCAACTCCATCTGATGCCGGTTGGTCAACAATTACATTCCCAAGGAGGGTTGACGTCTGGCAGGCGGCCGGTTACAAAACTATTGCCAATAACTTTTACAATATGTACTATGAATAAAGAGTACATATTGTATCGACCTCAAGTAATTGGGATAAGAGTAGAAGAATGATGAGGTGGCGGTGCGAAAATTATATAGAACTGCACCTGTTGAGTTAGCTGATATGGTATATTAATGTTATGCCTTTGGCGTATTATGGTCGCAACGACCAATGCTTACTGTTGGATTCAAGTCCTACTATAAAACACTGGATGACTTGATAGATAAACTCGAGATAAAGAATTTTATTTCTTTCACATGTCACATCTTTATGCAATTATTCAACATATAATTATGCACTTATTCAAACGCACTCTTATAGAGCTATAGTAGAGCAATTCTATATTACTATTCAAAACTTGTAACTTTAAATATGCACAAAATCAATTGAATAGAAAAATTCCATATATCTGTAAAAAAATATCAATTTTCACACCACCCTGCACTAAAGACATAATCCTTGTATTATATATACTATACTATATTTACTTTACAAATATATAATTAACGCAGACAGATACACCCAGACTCAGAACAACAAATTGTGAATCTGACAATGTATTGTTCTACGTAGTAATCTAACCCTCGGCACTGGCACGGAAGGTCGGTATCTTAACCAATACTCCATCCGTGCAGTCAATCAATGTCATTTACAAATACTAAATGACTCGAACGGCAAATACGATAGTGCTGCATAAAAATATATTTCTTTTAATTCTATTTTGCCTTCGCTGCAGTCGGTTAATGACATTAGTTTAAAATTAATTCACAAGAAATAGTAAATTTTCTTCTTAAACTATATATATATATTCCACATATGAAAGAGAGTATTGGTGTAAAGATGCGAAAGGGAATGCTCCGATGGTTCGAACATGTGGAAAGAATGCCGAACGAACGTCTTGTTAAGAAGATATACAATGTGAAAGTGGAAGGATGTAGGTACCGAGGGAGACCGAGACTAACCTACCTAGACCAGATCGGTCAGGTACTGAAGGAAGGTGGAGTCAAGACTCTCCGAAACCGGCGAGCGTGTATGAAGAGAATTATGAATGTTGAGGAAGCGAGTGAAGTATGCAGAGATAGAGTTCTCTGGCACTCTGTTCTCTCTGCCTACCCTGCAAGGGATATGGAGTGATGATATGTATGTGTATGTATATATATTCCACTATTGAACAGTCTTGTGCAATAGGAGATAAATATAATATATCTACTACCACCCTCTGTATCACACACAGCACATTACTTTGTATTATTAACATTTTCTACACTCTATATTGAAATTTAAAATTATTAGGCTATTATTATAAGATCAAAAACCTCCCGCACTGAATCAGTATAAATTAATATAAAGGTTTACCACTTCAAGTCTTCGCCAAATGCAATACAAATTAATGCATATTATACCTTTTTCCTGGCCCATAAGATCTATATAAACTGTGTCATAAGACTTAAAAGTACCTAATGCATGCGGCATAATGAAAGGGTACCTACTCGGTCAGATCACAGGTCAGTGAACTAATATTTACAAACGTTGTTCTATTTTGTTTCAATATTTATGATAAAAAATTTGTTTGAAAATATTTTTTTTTAAATTAGCATGCGTAGATTTTTTAGATAGTTTCAAAATACTCCTATGTACCAGTATGGGCGGTGTTTTTATTTATTGTCGTATTGTCATCTCCACCTTGTACATCACGTTGACCGCTTCTTGCCCTTTGAGTATGCTAATCCTTTGGATCATATTTTTTACATATATCCCTAAATGTATTCAATAATGAATGTGTTATTCCTTTACATATAAAGAGCAGATGGTCTGGAAAAATACATGCATATATTATTTAATTAGAAAATACATACTGAAAAGTCTCATAGTGATGCCTATCCATATTGCCAGTTAGAAAGTCGTAGATAGCCATGTCCATGAGGTCCAATAAACGGCGGCCGGAATCATACGGTGGCGTTGTACGAACCTAGAATAAAATACTAATATATATTAAGGTTTATATTACTACTAGCTTCTGCCCGCGGCTTCGCCCGCGTAAAAGGTTACTTCCCTAAAGCTTTTCATTCCCTGTTTTTATTTTATCCCTTAAGGGTAAATTTTTACAACATGTTAATGTCATATTTATTTATATCTAATCAATAGGCTAAAAATTAGTTTCAAGCTTCTGGCTTTAAAAATGACGACACTTCCTTACAATTTTTCGTCCCCCTTTACAACCCTTTTTAGCATTAAAAAGTAGTCTATGTCCTTTATCAGGCTCTAGACTATCTGTGTAACAAATTTCATTTAGATCGGTTCAGTAGTTTTGGCGTGAAAGAGCGACAGACAGATATACAGACAGAGTTACTTTCGCATTTATAGTATTAGTAAGGATTACTACGCTAAATAGAATGTGTTAATATATTTTTTTTAGCTTTGATGATATTTAAACATACAGAATAATGACCATAAATGTCTATATGTCTATACTTCGCAATTTAGTAGTAGTAAGACCACGCTGTTGACAGTTTTCTGTCTACAGCCGCGGGCTGGTCCGTCCGGGGTAGTACAACACTCTCGCAGAAGATCGACGTCTGAGCAATGGCAAGGTGCTGTTGTGCTTCGTTCGGTGAGCGAGAGAGCCGGCAGCCCAACTGGGTGGGTTTGGGGTTTATAATGGTAGGCAGCGGCCTAGTTATACCCTTGGTATTGCAAAGGTCCATGGGCAGCAGTGACATTTACCATCAGGTGTGCTGCTTGTTCGTTTGTCACAAAAAGCAATAAAAAAAATGTGTATGTAGTATAACGACATGGCGGCTCTATCTATTCGGTGGCTAATGCTAATATTTATGAATGTGAAACCATTACATTACCTGTGAATCGTGTATTTGCGAGGGACAATAATTCAAGGTCATAATGATGAGAAGCTCTAGAACCTAGATCGTCATACTATTATACCATTTATGTTTGAAAAGAGCTCAGGCTTACAAAGAAATATACTTTTGTATTTGTGATATTAGCATAGACAATTTAAATTTCTTATTTTGTTTAAATCTATGTTTCAAACTTTGAAAACAACCATAGACAAAATGAGAATGCTGTTTGCAGCCTCGCTAACAATATATTTACATAATATATGATATTAGCCGTTACCCGCCCGGCTTTACTAGACGTAATTTGAAATTTTGTTAATAATATTTTACTCTTGATGCCCGTAGCGTCCCTTTTTAGCCTATATTCATAGTGATATAATACAGACTCAGTGTTTGAAGAACAGAGAATTCATTCAGAACATTCGTATAGCCACGTATACTGCAGGACTATAAGTCTCGCTATATCAATGACACGAATTATGTCAAGGCCTCACCCAAGTAAGGTTAAGAAAATAATGTATCACCACCCCCCTACATTCTCGTAGAAATCATAAAAGTCATTTAAGAGTTTACCAGGTGTACAAACAGCACTCGCCTCGGTAACTTATAAAACTATCTACGAATCAAAAAAGCTAAGCGAACTCGCCTGCTAAGCATGGTGATTCTGGCATTTTCCCTCTTTGGAAACTTATAGAGTACAGTGGGTGCCGATAGGCTGATGAATGAATGAATATATCAACGTCCTCATAAGTGAGCAGTACCTACCTCTGAGTAAAAAAAGAAGGGTTACGTGGGACTTTTGGCGAGAATACGAAAGCTCTTTTATTCAATATCTGAATATTTTCACGTATTACATTAAATAATCTTAATAACATTTTATGTAATGTTATACGAAGTAACTACTGGGATGTAATAAATATTATATAAAAGTGTACAGAAGTTTTAGTTTTGCACCAAAAATTTCAAAAAAATACCACTAATAGTAACGCCATGGCACTGTTGGAGGCAACGATTTGACTTACTATCGGGCAATGACTAATATGAAGAAACGTATAATTTATTTAAAAACTAGCTTGTGGCCGCGGCTTGGCCCGCGTAAAAGGTTACTTTCCTAATGTTTTTCATCCCCTATTTTTATTTTACCCCTTAAGGGTAATTTTTTTACAAAATTTTAATGTCATATTTATTTATGTCTAATCAATAGCCGAAAAATAAGTTTCAAGCTTCTGGCTTTAACGACGATACTTCCTTACATCTTTTCATCCCCCTTTACAAACCCCTTTTTTTGCATTAAAAAGTAGTCTATGTCCTTTATCAGGCTCTAGACTATCTGTATACCAAATTTAATTTAGATCGGTTCAGTAGTTTAAGCGTGAAAGAGGGACAAACAGACAGAGTTACTTTCGCGTTTATAATATTAGTAAGGATAATAAGGATAAAGAACTGACAAAAATGGTTTAATATTAGTAGCTAATTACCAATACAAAAAAGAAAAGGACCACGTTTAGCATCCGATAGTAAGGCTTGCATTGTACGCAATAACAAAAAAATGGCGAAGTCGCGATACAATATTATTCTATTATCAAATCATGTTATTTAGCAAACTGCTTTATTACTTTAAAATTATCCTAGAAACATAACATTAAATAAAAATCAATATTTTTTTAGTCATATATTCCTTACGATTATTTTGATTTGTGATGAGTGTTAGTTTCAACAAAGTTTACGGACTTGAATTCCAAAGTGCTCCTAATATTAAATAAGAGCCTATTTAAAACTAAACTAAAGAAATAAGAAAAAAGGGTTGCCAATGCCACGAATGTACATAGAATGTAGATTTTTAATACAGTTAGAACATTATTATAAAAAGTATATGAAATATTTATTTTAGCTGTAAGTTTGCTATAACGAATGATTGTAACCTCAGCATGTTTAAAAACTAAAGCAAATACTCAAAAAATTAAAGTAAAGTACATGTCCAATATTTATTTCATCAAAACAGGATGACAGGACAATTTAATACGTGATTCGCAAACTGCCATTCTGAATGTGAGTGTTATTTTTATCAGCTAATAATAAACAAATAAATGGTAATTCACCGTATCACAGTAATCAGATTGCAGTTCCCACTGCGCTTTCCTTCGTTTATGGTAACTTCTTCTCCATGGATGGCGCCACACCTAAATGAACAATAGAAAACAGTGATCATGAATTAAAATAACACAAATAAACTTATGCAATAAGAAAATGGTATTCTATATTATATTTGTCTACATCAGGAATAAAAGTTTGACGCTATAGAGAAACGGCCAAATGCATGTCTATTTCACTCAAAAAGAGTTCTTTAGTATCTTATAAGATTTAATATAAGCTTTAATAAAATTAAATGAGGTGCTAGTTCTCTAGCTTTCTATGAGATGCTAGTTGTCTAGCTCTAGCTCTGTTCTCTCTGCCTACCCTGCAAGGGACATGGCGTGATGATATGTATGTAAATGAGATGCTAGATGATTTTACACAATTTTAATATTATCGTCGAAGTAGTGTAAAAATGACAATGAACTCGCTTTTCGTATGGTTCATAAATTTTCACTTTATTTTATTTTATATTATTTCTGGAAGCAGTAATATATACAGTGTGAAACTTGGATTATATATCGATAAAGATTAATGAGAACCTACTTATAGAAAGACTAACGGACAGTGGTATGGACATGTTAATAAAACGAGACTCTTTGAATACGGAACATCACCAAAAATATTTTAACACTGAAAATAATATCGGAGATGATCATGTAAGTCTATATTGTGATATATCCCTGAGGTGTAAATCTCTGAAGAATTCTTAAATACGCAAAATCCTTACAATAGCAATTTAAAAGAAGTGAATATACTTTATTCACACTTTATTCTTGTGATCACCGCCATACTGTTCATATAGACAAACTAACGACTAGTAAATCTTTAAACGCGTTTATTCCTATATATACTTAGTTATATCAGTCTTTAAAGTCTTATTTTGGTAATTTATAAGAGGATGAATCCTAATTGGATATAGAATATACAGATATACAAAACAAAACTATAATTAGATTAAATTAGACTATCATTCACCGGTAAATTCCTATAAATATAGCATCAATTAAAATTATTGAATGTAAAATATTTACCCTTGGTAATTTATTTTAAATTGTTTCTGAGACTTTCGTAATGCTTAAACAGTCCTTGAAATCAACCTAAATAACTTGTATTAGATTATCTATAATCTACATACCGTGAAATATAGAAAGAGTTATTTCTATTTCAAATACAATTTACGTAATAATAGTTAATAATTAATATAACTTATTTAGTGATATGATAGATCTAGGTTAATTAATTAGTACAATAGATAATAGATACCAACCTTTCGTTCAGCTATGTCAGAGGAGGGCAGGAATGCTGCAAAACTACCTTCAAGCATGTCAGGATTACCACAAATCGCATGACCAGTATCGCAATAGTACGAACATTTGCCATGGAAGCAGAAATTGTTTGCCGGCGACACAAAGAATGTCTTGAGAATTTCACCTTCAGTTACGTCGTAGATCTCTGTCGTCATATTGAGTACTCGGCCCACGACCGGCATCGCGCGACGGAAACCGAGTATCCTGGATTATAGTTAATTTAGATTAGACGTCAGTTTTATTCGTATATACCTAATTTGTAGTACAGCTAACAACTCTCTGTAATATCTAAATTCCCAATATAATTGTCAATGTTCTCGCATTCCACTTGTTAAAACAACTAGTGATTCAACAACAGGAAACTAAGCAATCGCAAAGATATTCTCGATGGTAACTTATCAGATACAAGGTCTCTAACAGTTCCCATTAGATAGCAAGCGCCTTGTTCTCTATTATATCGGACTAAAGTTAAATGGCTATATGTGTGGATGTTACACTTCTGCTTATTACGTCGTGGATAAAAGTAAGGCAATAAAAAATCGTCAAAAATACAATCTATTGAAAATTATTATATTTAGTTATTGAAAAGCAATTTTTTAAGACATCACTCAGCACTTAGGAAATAATCCTTGTATTGCGGGGGACTTCACAAACATGTAATTAACGCAGACAAATTACACCCAGACTTAGAACAACACTTTGTGGATCGCACAAAGTATTGTCCTGCGTGAGAATTGAACCCACAGAAATGGCATAGAAGGTCGGTATCTTAACCACTACGCCATCTGGGCAGTCAATTAAACATTGCATAGAGAAATAATATTCATAATGTAAATAATAGTTCAATGCTTGTTGTTTGTTTCAAACTCTGTGCTGTATCAGGGATTTTCTGATGGGAAAATAACCACTATTTTTTTTTCTGTGTCTTAGTTGTTAGCCTCAGATGGCTATGACAACTTTACCCGGATTGTGGGTAAGTGCTGATGGCTCTCAACCCGTTAAAATAACCACTACGGCCAATAAACCTATTTATCCATCAGATGATTTTGTAGGTACCTATATAGAGTTTGTCTTTAGTCTCCTTCGCGTTTCTTGATTATTTATTTCAGTCTTTAATTACTGTTTATGTGAAATACTCAACTGCACAGATAACGTAGTAGGTTAAAATATCGACTCGCTGTACTATATATAGCCAGTTCTATTTCCACGCAGGACAATACTTTGGTCAATCCACAAATTATTTTTGTGAGTGTGTCTGTTTAAAGTCTGAGTAAATTTGTGTATGAATATTGAATGATTTTAAAAATCTGCCGCAATATAAGGAGAAGTGCCTCAGGCTAAAAATATAATATAAATCGCTACATCATTGTCAAATGAACCGAAAATAATTAAGTAATCAAAATCTTATTCATTAGAATTTTAAAACCTTGTATATCAAATCCCACTCGTGATAAATTCCATATGAATGAGTCGCAACTATGAGCAAACACGAAGACTTTGAATATTGTACAATAATGTTGAATTTGATAACTCACTTGTCTAGGTGAAATGCTGCTATCTCAGCGTTGTGACGTTCGTAATCAGAAAAATAAAAATGATTTGGTAATGTCTGTACATCTCGGGCAAATCTGTAAACACAATAAGTATTAATTTATATATATATATATATATTAGACGAGTCAATGACCTTGAAATTTTCCCTTCAAATTTTTGTTATGGGTTCCTACTCCTACCATCCTAACCTACCACCCTTCTGACCAGCTGCTCCATTCTCTGATACATCCTGTATATATATATAAGATAGGGGATGGTGAATTGTATTCTTACTCCGTCACCACACGAGAAATATGATTATGATACCAAATCGTTTTTGCTGTATGTATAAAACTAAGTTGATCTATATATAAGAGGAACTAATATTAGGAAAATAAACAATATCCTATACAAAACAATTAAGCAAAATAATGTTGATTATTTTGTGTTTTTTTATTACTCTCATCTAAAGTGATGATGATGCATATGTAAATTTATTCTACGGATAGGTCGATATATTTTTTTCGTTAACAACTAATTACAACATATTTATTAGAGTCTTTTGTAAATGATATACTTAAAATATAACATATGTGTTGTCTCATTTTAATAAAACTTAATTAAATTATAATGACATAAAATACTAAGTATAACATTTAATTACAAATTATTCTCTCTAATTTTCGTTATGATTTAAATTAATTTATGAATTATAAGATATATTAGGATAGAACTAAAAGTTTTGTCGGTCAATATCCTACTCAATTATGCTTACATTGAAAGAACAAGGTTTAAGTAGATGTGAACAGATAAAGCACGGAATTCGCTCATCTGCCCACTCAACAACATCTGATGGCTATCTATATAATTTGCAGCATTAGCAAGTACTGAGTATAATTCAACAAATAGTTTAGCCATTGGATTTAAATTGATTCTGATGATATCCAAAAAAAACAGGGCAAACATATCAAAAATATGACAAAACGAGGCTAAATATATTTAAATAATGAGATCGTAATTACTTTCTATCTTAACCTTATAATAAGTATCGTTTATTAATTGATATTGACAGTTTAATTGAAAATATTAAAATATAGTAATTTTCATTATTATTCCATTAAATTTTTAATGGATACTACTTATTCATGATGTAAATTGAAACCCATTAAAGAGAAATATCAAATATCGACTCTTAAAGATAAGCGACCCTTGTCCTTTAAAATAAATTTATAACCTCGAAAAATGTCAAATTACCTAGTAAAATAGAGAAATAATTCATTCTCAATACAAATGGAGGTGTAAATTCTTTTAATGTCTAATGAGTCAAATGTACGTGCTTAATCAATTTTCAGGAAATAAAACGATTAAATTGGCTCCTAAATCGTGAATCTGGTTAGATAGCAGCAATCCTGGTAATATACTGCACCGAGTGCCTTCCAATTTATTGTCCCCACTGCGATTCGTAAGTGAGATAGTACAATTTAAAAAGACTTCTAATAAATGTTTTAGTTTATTTTCTATTTAACTGGGATCACTTAATTTGTTTATAGACCCCTGCATATAATGTGATTCGGTTTGAAGTAAGTTTCATAAAATAAATAAAAAAAAAGTTATAAAGCTAAAAGTAGCTGTCAATGTAATAAAACTTATAGATATCCGTATAGGGAAGGGTTTACCACTGACTGTCCCGTAATGTATAGCCCCTTGTGTATAGTATAAGATTCACGAGAGCCTCTTGATATGTCGTCGGGATAACCCCTCGAGTCTATAATTTTCCTAGAAAAGTTATCCAGTTCCCTACAACAAGTCGGTTTGTTGCCTATGTTAAAATATTTCAAAGCGTGTTGTTTTTTTTTTTAATTTACATGCATTTCTAATTGAAGTTTATTTTATTAACGAAGGATATATTGCATTATCGTGATCTCAGCTCCATATATATATGTTCCATTACTGGACTCGAATCTCAGGACCTTTATATAGTGGGATGGAAATAATCTAGTATACCACGTTGGTCAGTCGGATTGATATTTATTTCAAGTTTTTCTTCTATTGTATAGATGTTACTTGTATATTATATCCCTTAGTCGTCTTTTACTACTCCTACAGGTAAGATAGGGGATCATCATCATCTTCTCAGCTCAAATATGTCCCACTGTTGGGCTCGAGCCTCCTCTATATGAGAGGGAAATTAACCTACCATATCGCACTGGTCAGACGTGTTGTTATAGGGTTTTGTTCCGAGTTTGCTTTCTCTCGCATAGATGCTATATGCGTTTTATATCCCCTAGTCGTCTCTTACGATCACCTACGGGTAAGATAAGGGGTGGTGAAATGTATTCTAACTCCGTCACCACACGGAAATAGATAGGGGATGGCGATTGTAATCTTACTTGGTCACCACACGAAATATTTTGGCTTATATAAAATTATGTGCGCATACATAAATATTTTTGTTGCCATCGGTATTAGAGTCTTTTGTTTTATATGAATATTCTTAAAATAAAAGGCGAAGTGCTAAGACGCTTGATATTTGATATGCAAGTCCGTTGGGAGACACCTGAAATTCCCGTGAGTACATTTTTGGGAATGCTCTTTGTATTCTTTGTCACGACAAAAATTTTATCAGATACTATTACGGCATACTGAATATGTAATACAGTACATATATACGGGTGTATATTATATACTAGCGTCTGAGGTTACTTTCCTTAAGATTTTCATCCCCTATTTTTATTTTATCCCTTAAGGGTAAATTTTTACAACAAAAAAACAAAGTTAATGTCATATTTATTTATATCTAATCAATAGGCTAAAAATTAGTTTCAAGCTTCTGGCTTTCAAAAATGACGATACTTCCTTACAACTTTTCATCTGCCTTTACAACCCTTTTTTGTATTAAAAAGTAGTCTATGTCCTTTATCAGGCTCTAGACTATCTGTGTACCAAATTTCATTTGGATCGGTTCAGTAGTTTTGGCGTGAAAGACCGACAGACAGACAGACAGTGTTACTTTCGCATTCATAATATTAGTAAGGATTATTGATCAAATACAACTCTATATGTCTTATCACACTCAAGCAAAATAACATTAAACTAAAAAAGAGTTTATTTCCTTCAACCTTATATTTAGATAAATATTAATGCGATTGTGGTATAGAGTTGTATACGCAAGCGAATTTAACAATGGTATGAAAGTAAAAGAACTTGGCTAAGTACTAGAACTTCAATAGCACTTGTAGTCGAGAACAGTGTGGGCAAGCCGCTAAGCCGATCGAACGAAAGAACTTAGCAAAAGTTTTATGAATAGAAGTAAGCACAATATATACGACGAGGTGACATAAAAGTTCTTACAACTCCTTTGGTAGCGTTGTACGGACACTTGAAACTATAGCCCTCAAAACCAACAATATTGCTAAACAAAATATAACTTACATATTTGGCAAAGACACACTATGTGTTGGATATTTTATCTTTTTTTGGAGTTTACTCCTTAAGAATCGATTTTCATATAAGGCGCCCGGTATGACAAAATTTGAGGAGTAAAATCTAGTGATCGAATGACCTCGGTTTGTTTTGGTGCGCAACCTATTCTGCGCACCTTTCACTTTCTGACGTGAGATAATACTTCACTGAACAGTTTTAATAAATGTAATAAATATATATATATATATATATATATATATATATATATATATATATATATATATATATATATATATATATATATATATATATATATTATTTTTAGTCAAATGAGCTTATTTTGCGGCTTTTTTTGATAATCGTACTTAAGGAGTAAACTCCAGTCGTGCGTCGGAGCTGACTCACACACTTTTTTTTTGTGTGTTGTTAGTTGTTAGCCGCAGATGGCTTTGACAACTTTACGCGGACAATGGGTGAGCGCTGAGGGCACTCAACACGATGCAAGTAGATTAAGTAACATCGCCCAAGGTCTCCCCATGTGGGGAACGGACCTCGGCTTGGGGCGTCGCTGGTGGCAAAGGGGGCGTGTCCACATTAGGATTAATGACTTTTACGCATCGCGATTTCGCACCTCGGCGGCGAGGACGTAATCGCGGATATTTTTGTGTTATGGCCTCGCAGGCCGTGTATGCTCTAAGTTGAGCGAGTGTAATGTCGTCATCGCATTCGTTGATTACGTGCCGCGAACGTCTGATTTTGGAAATGCGGGAGGGCGTGTAGGAAGCCGCCCCAACCACTGGCTGGTTGGAGTGAGTCATGGCAGTGATGGATGTACGAATACGGAAAATTATATATTAAAAACCAGCTACGAATAACTTACCTCATAGGTTTGAACAAAGCTTGGACGCCATTAGGATAGTCAATAATTAGTTTCAGCTGCGTTCCTCCTTCTTTTTGCTCTGTACAAAAAAAAATAAAGCTAAGCATTATCGAATACATACAATAAGAACAAGCGACCAGGAACAACGGAAAATAAATGAGTTAATTAATCGTCAATGTGAACAGGTTATAATAAATTTGATTTTATTAAGTTTAATTATCTCTAAGCTAGAATTAATATTTCAAATAGTGGATTTAAACTATCTTGGAATATAGATCTGTAATTTATTTAAGCCACTTTCAAACATTTAATTTTAATTACAAACGTCATGTTTATTCCTTCTATAACTTTAATATAGATTTCTGGATACTGTTTTCTGATCAATAAAACATACTTCATTCATTTAAAAATATTTGAATCATGTATTTTATATGTAATAAAATGTTTTTTTAGTTAACTACGAATTTATATTCGCGTTATAAAACATAATAATATTGTATATGCTTTTTATTTTAACAGATGTGTTGTTAAATTCAAAATTCTGTTTGTCTATTTATAATATGCGTCAAAGAAACTAAAATCATTATACTTTATGATGCAATGCACTCTTGATAATTCATCATCATCATCATCTTGCTCTTATCACATTTACTTGGGGTCGACCCAATATATACTCCGCCTACATCGCACATATTGCAAAATTTACTGGTAATAGTTTAATGACCGTCAACCCTCCTTGGGAATGTAATTGTTGACCTGACGGCGCCAGGTGGAGATGGCCCAGGTCGATAAAGAGCTCTTAGTCGTCTTTTACGAAATCCATAAGTGAGGATTGGTAGTATTCGTCGCCACTACCACACAGCAACTCTTGATAATTCTAATAAAAAAAATAGCTAAATCTAGATATTTCTGGCAAGTACCTTGATTTGTATTCCCTCATAATATAATTATATAATTCACGGTTATCTTATTCTATTCATGTTTTATATCGAACTTAAGACTGAAGCCAAATAATAAGGTACTTTTAATATCGAATATAAATAACGTTTAAATATTATTTAAATCTTAAACTACATGTAGCATAACTTTGTATACGAAAGATACTAAAATAAATCTTATATAAAATAATGTCGGATCAACAATGAAATCCATTTAAGTTGTTTAAATATTTAAGTCCAATTCGAAATAAAGGGCGAGATTGTTGTGGCACTATTGTCCAACGGACAGCTAACCCAAGCAACTGATTGCAGACCGAACTTCATTTAATATACATTACCTACTAGCTTTAGCTTTTAAATATATGCAAATATTGTCGTTCATATTATTTAATAGCAATAATATATATTGACGTACATATAAGGCTGATATAATAACAACTAGTTTTTTTATTAAAAATACTTGAGTGTGCTTCATTTATCCATTCATCAATCTGTCAATACCCATTGCTGGACATAGATTCCCCACGAAGGAGATTAAAGCCATAATTGCCAAACTTAGAATTGCGCTGCTGCCTAAAATATCCTAAATTTCGTACTTACAACTCCAATGAAAAAGTTAGTGTTTGTTACTTAACTCCTTACCACGCTGAGTTTATGATATAATAATAATGAATATATTCTATATTTAAAGAAATATAGTGCATTTATAATGCTAATGTACCTAAAAATATAATATAATATTTATATGTATATTTTTTTAATATTTTAATTAAGTTTAATTACGTCTAATATAATTTTCTGAGTGTGATTAATGCCAAAGAGTAACGAAGAGACTGGTGTAGTGATTATTCACTAGGATGTATCTGATTGCCGGGCTGGCCACGGATGGCAAGGAAGCGGTACCAGTGGCCGGCCCAATGGCGATGGGAAGGGAATACGGTGGTTGTTGTGGGTTATGAGGCCACGCGCTGCCCTTCCGTCGCCCCGGACGAAGCGGGCGACGTGTGTCCGGGCCATTGCCTACCAAAAAAAAAAGGATGTATCTGATTATTTCTTAGCTTTTAATATATTCTTTGCATCATTGTTATTAATATTTTCATTTATGAGTACTTTTTATATATTTTATTTATGTTTTCTTAAATAAGAATTGCGCGGTTTATTACAGAATTTTTGTACATTTGTGAGTTATAAGCTGCTTACTTTATGAGAAATAAAGATGTAGAAATATATAATGTTTATAAAAAATAGTTTACGTAAGTATATATTTTTGATTTAAAACATTAAATATGTGCCAAGTATCCGTTGTCCATTCATATAACACAATCAAGAGTGGTATAAAGGTTCTCTGTCTAAACGTAATTGATTTTCTAAGTCCGATCAACGTTACATTAAATATTTCATGTCATTACCCTACATATTTAAATCAGGAGCAAACTGATAATACCGTTGAATTGATTTTAAGGATTTTGTTATGAATTTTCGACACATCTGGCATTCTATACATAAAATTGCAAATAGTTTTGTTAACGGCATTCATGACGTTTGTGATAAGATAAAAAATATTATATCAACGGTAAATGTAAATTTTATTGAGATATGAATAATTAAAAATGTAGTTTTTAGATCATACTTGATATTATTATTATTAGATATTAATACGAATGGTATCATTGAACCGCTCTAAAGGTAATGAGCGCTCGCTGGGTGGATAGAGGCCTTTTGTTTCTATAAGTTATCAGTATTTTAAAAAATAAATACTTTACAGGTGATTAGTTTAGTTATACTCATGTAACACATACATACTCAAATATTCTTCGCCTAATGGAATATTATTATTGTAACGTAACCACCTCGTAACAGCTTCTGTTACAAAAATAATTTTGACCTTTAAGGGGGCACCTAAAGAAATTTCACTTTAAAAAGCTTAAAACTACTAAGATAACTGATATTTATTTAAACTTACCTACATGTAGGATGGGCGAGTGAACCATGTCTTTTATAACAGCATCAACTAGCTGATCACCTTCTTCATATAACTCATGTTGAGCTATTTTCAACTGGAACTTCTCCAAATTAGAAGCGTTTACGCTGCAATAAAATTTATTGATATTCATAAAGTTGTATCCACGATTTTTTTTTATGTTTTGTTAAATTATGAATAAAATGTTTTACTATGGGGGCAGAAAACTCGAAACAAAGCTAAGGTAGCTTACGCTAATTCATCCGACTAGCATGGTTTTTATTTATATTTTTGTAAATTTCCAAGTATACCGATATATATATATATATATATATATATATATATATATATATATATATATATATATATATATATATATATATATATATATATATATATATATATATATATATATATATATATATATATATATATATATATAGCTCGAAGTTTGAAACCGTATCCGATCCACGGCATTAAGCTCGTCCGCTATTCCATCGACTCGTCTGATTGGTGAGTAGTGGGGTATAATGCTGGATATAGGTATTTCCATGAGAATCGATAAGAGAATAGATTTTTATTCACCACTCGATTACAAAATGTAAAACTACGTGCCAATAAACGTATTTTCAACCTTTATTTATCCCTTGAGGTATAAATGTGTGAAACAAGAAAACAGATATGTAAAAAAAGGCATTTTCAAGGTACATTATCTTGTGATATTTTTGATATTACTTAAAATTTTTCCCACACGCCGGTAACTTGGTCGTTAACGTCAAGATTTACATGGAAGATTTTCCGATGAAGGTGTGTTGGTTTTGGCTGCGTGGAACACATAGGTGGACGTGATTTGCGTACTAGCAGTAGGTGCGAGACTCCAGGCGACACGAAGCAGCACAGAACTGAATACTAAGAAGCGTACGTGTAACGTATTCGATTTGTGGCATGCTCCGATAACCTGCATTTAGAAATCAAGCCGGTAGCTACTCTAAATTTACTAACTTACTTTTAGTTTAGATTGTTTTAAGGTTTGAAGGGGCAATTGAAATAATCCTCTAAAAGGATAAGAAACACTAATAGTATATCATATTGCCTTTTTTTATGCTGGACAGGTAACCCGTTTGTTATCTCCATATACCTAATGATGTTCGTAGATAACAACTTAAAACATCGTATCACAAAAAGAACGGTCTTGCCAAATAATGAATGTTCATTTTCCTTCACATTTACGTAGATTATAGCAATTTACAAAAAAAAACGTAAAAAAATTCCATGTATCAACGTAACCCTTTCTATATGATACATGAATTTAGTCATAACAGGTCCCGTCATATCGAGAGCGCCGTTTTAAGGAAGCCATCATGCATTCATTCCATTTAGTTTTATTGTCAAAGACCGTGCCTATCTCGGTGGGAGCCCGTAACTGGATTTTAAATAAGATTCCTTGTAGGGGCTTGTGAAATTTGCCTCACAAGATAAAGAAAGGTCGCTTGTCTTTTCCATATTATAGAATCATTCCGCGCCAAAAGTATGATATGATCCTTTTTTTTATAGTCTTGTATCAAATGAAACTTTCTCAATAGTATACCTAAACACGAATGGAATGTAATATTCTTTTCATTGCTTTCAGTGTAGGTACACTATGAGATTTGGCCTAATATTTGCACTGGTGAAATTACTTGAACCACTGGAGGCCGGTCGCGACCTACCTGTTTGATTTTCATACATACTTCAGTGCTCTGTGGGAGTATACAAGGTAGATGAACAGCTATTGCTTTTATGTGCAGGGAAGACGTATTACATAGTATATTACACTCAGCATGGTGCTGCTTATTGCATTTAGACTCTTAGTACTGGAATATGTAACAGCAGTTTCGCCGTAATATTCATGTTATCAAAGTTTAATTGCGGCAATAACGAAGGAACTAACAATTTAATTTGGAGAGTTGGAGCTTGCTACATAAATCGTACTTGTGGATGTCAGCTGTCGGCAACTTAACACAATTTTCCTTGTACTCGTAATGTCCCTTTCGGGTCGTTTTCGCAGAACATTTTAATTAATATTTCTTTACTGACTGAGTGTTCTTTATATTTTTTTTATTTACATTATTATCATGCGCATTTTCTTATAAGAAATAATATTTTGATTGCTTTTTTAAGTAAAGGATCTTTTAAGTCTCGAGAGCCAGTCATGTATATGTAGCATTTTCTTATGCATCAAAGGATTAACACCCGCATTAATTCCTATGAAATATACTAATGATAATACTTTATCACATAAAGTTACAAGTATTAATTAATAGTTTATTTTATATTCTTCATGTTATGCTTATGGTAGCTTTCAAAGTAACTATCCATAAAAAATTACGAGATTTGCCGCAAATTAATATTAAATTATTTCTTCGAAACATGCAATTATTCCATTTTGAATATTGAAATATTATAACCATACAACTGAGTATCATTTTAAGCGAATATAAATAGAATCTTCTGTGTGGTAACGGAGTAAGAATACTATTCACCACCCCATATCTTACCCGTCGGTGATCGTACGAGACGACTAAGGGATATAAGACGCATATAACATCTATGCGAGAGAAGTAAAACTCGAAACAAAACCCTACACCAACACGTCTGACGGTCTGACCAGCGCGGTATAGTAGGTTAATTTCCCTTCCATTACAGAGGAGGCCCGAGCCCAACAGTGGGACATTTATGGGCTGTGATGATGATGATGATGATAAATAGAATAGGATTATGCACTTGGCCGTCTGTATACGTAATTGTTTTAGAACATTCTGTATCAAATAACGTACGTCATTATACCAATTACAGCAATATGTGTTATGTTATATCTAACATACCTACTTAAAATTTCCTTGCGTTATGGGTGCCATAAAAAATAATTAAGGAAGGTGAGTAGATAACATCATAAAAAAGAGGTCACATTAAAACTATATGCGTGATTAGTGTGGTTATAGTAAGGCTCATTTTCCTATCAATTTGGAGGTCCTGTTGTAGGTTTGATAATTTGAGTTTTAGTAGATAAACAATGGCTTACACCACGATATCGACGATAATCTCTTAATCTAACAAATGGGGAAGTACCCATACTAAGTACTCAATTTTTTTTTTCATTGCTTTTGGTGGCAAATGAGCAAGCAGCACACCTGATGATAAATGCTGCTGCCCATGGCCATTTACTATACCAAGGGAATAGCTAAGCCGCTGCCTACCATAGCAATCCTCAAACCCACCCAGTTGAGCTCTCTACTCTTCATGTAATAAATAAGGACTTGATATTGTCTATATTCTGTTATTATACTCAAAATAACTAACCAAAAGTTAATACCATTTATTTATAATTTCTTATAATAAATGAGTAAAAGAATAGAGTTTGCGAATATAGCAATGTTGTGATAGATCTTTATTTATCTTCGTTTTTTTTTTGCATTACACTTCCTTAACATAGGGACAGAAAATGGCTAATATAGGACGGCTAATGCCGATCAATGGTGTGGCATAACATTGCATTTAAAATTTTCTTTTTCTGAAGTACACTTTTTTTTTTGCGGTGGTTTATGGACGTGGTCGCGCCCCGCCAAATCGGTCCGGGGCGACGGAAGAGGCGGCGTGCAATGCCATAGACTCACTCTGCAAACACCTCTCTTCGCCGTGCAAACGGGCCACCGGTACCCAATCTTTGTCTTCGGTGGCTCTCTTAAGTACCCTAATAATATTTACTTATGTTAATATAAAAAAGTAAATATCATTATATTTACTTATGTTGCTGACATCTATGGGAATGAAGTACAATGTGTCATCACACATTGTACTTTAATGAGGTGTATAGATAATTTTTATATAAACAAATTATATTTTTTAAACTAATAGCAACAGATATATATTAAGTCTTGTTACAAGTTTGAGGTATGTTATAATTTGTGAAAGGCTTTCTTTACCTTGGTTCTAAATCTTCCATTTCACCAATCGTCGGATTTTCATTCCTCAATACATTAAGGTCGCGTTGTGGAGGTATAATGACGTTGTGATCTTCAGACTTGCCCTGTATTTGTGCAAACAGAAGTGTTTGAAGGTCTTCGTATCGATCAGAGGGAGGTACCGGGGAAGGAGGTTCTGTGTCTGGTCCAGCACCACTCGTCTCACCAGGGGCAGACTGCTCATATTCACGAGATCCATTGCTGCCGTTACTGCCAAAATAAAATATAGTATTACTTATTTATTTACGCGTGTTGTTTTTTTTTATAGTATATGCGTAATGTTTGTAAAATATTATTTCATAAAAAAATATTCATTAAAACCACAACGATTAGGTCATACTTAGTTATGATATTTATTTATAGGTAACACTTTAATAAACATATTATATGTTCTCTTTAAATTTACATATGTGTAAGTATGGATGTAAATATATGCTAAAGATGTATAGAAAATGTCTCAGATCTTTCATATGAAAATGTATGGAAATTCTAAAGATGTATAGAATATACCGTCCATACATCAACCAATTAACGTTCTATATAAGTTACATACAGCTTAGCACTTAAAAAATATAGGCATAAGACAAAATACTATTGGAATAACTTATGTTCAAGCCTTCGCTTACGTTAATCTAGATTTTAATCAATCAAGTCTTTCGTGAACTGTAGATATTTTGGGTATTAAAACTAGCTTATAGACGTGTTGCGTAATTGGCTACAACCACAAACATCCACTCAAATGTTCTTATTTATAACATCAATAAAATAATAATTATATCAACAGAGTTTTTGTAGTTTTGGCAATCAGTTTGATAATCTACAATAAATATGCGCGTGAATATCTTACTATGGGCATGTAGTGACGAGGGATGAAATACATGTGACAAAGAATATTACCAATATAAACGTAGATGAACGTAACAATTGTGAAAGATAATGCTTTCTAATGTTTACGCGAGTGTTACACATTTCAAATAAACCTACTTTTACGGATTCTATCGCGTTTGTATTTGTTTTTTAATATCCCGACGTTTCGAACACTTTACAGTGATCATGGTCACGGGAGGACTAAGGTGTCTTACGTCCAATATGTCATTGTTATTACAGAAATTTATATCTACCCTATAAGATATTAAATTTTGAGTCACATTTTTAATACAAATTAATTGCCAGTACAAAGAGATAATGATTCTATATATAAAATTTTATATTGTTTATGATTTGTTATTATTAAATCATTTAATTTATGATAATTATTATTATGGCAATTTACAATTTTAGAAAAACTAACAAAACTATTCAGCTACCACCGGATCGAAACGCGGCCACACTGAGAATGATCCGTCAAGAAAACTCAGGAGTCATGATACTACGCCATAAAAAAATTCAATACGCCATTCAAAAATTCAATAATAAGATTATGAAAGACGTAAAAAGAGTTAAGTTGATTATTTAAATGAGGATATAGTTATGAAAGTAATTGTTAATAGTACAGCTGATAGGACACTATGGAATTCAAGTAGGTATATGTAGTACCGACACCATTTAACGTGGGCTAAAGGCAGGCTAATGATGATATGATTTCGATTTATAATCTTCAAATATAATTGGATGAAAACTGTTATTATATACAATGAGTGCTCTTAGTATAAGGACTTATAATTAACATTTGTAACAATGATATAAGACTCTATCAATTATATTTGTTAATAATGAAAAGTTCTTAAGATATTTAAGTGTGATTATAGAAATTTATGTTTAGTAAATCCGTTTGTTTACTACCTTCGATGTAATTTAATTGACTCTTGTCTTTGTTTATTACGTTTCTACGAAAATGTCTATTCACTGAAATGAAATGGTATCGTCAAAAGTTAAATACAATTTGTTTATTGCTTTCATTATATTTGTCTAACAACTTTCAGGAATACTATTATATTTCTCTTTTTCTTTTATAGTATTACAATTACTTTTTAGAAATATTAATTATTTTGAAAATAAAGAAGAATTAAATAAAGTGTTTTTTTTTTGTTGCCATGTGGTGGAGAAATAATATAATTCATCACCTATCTTAACCGTGGGTATTGATTTATTGCGTTTGCCGATTATTATTATCGCATAAGCACGCACACCCGTAACCCACCCGTGACACGTCGCCTTTGTCGTTGGACCGACCACCGGAGCAGAGTGACTTGACGTCAGTGACCAGAATACCCGCTGAGGGGTACCCTCTCCTTAACCGACGTCCCCCCGCCTCGGGGAGGACGTCGGTCTTTCCTCAAGCGGTCAGCCTCTCGGCGGGCTCACCCGCGGCCTCGCCTAGGGTGGCATAAAGTATTGTCCTGCGTGAGAATCCAGCTGGACAATTTCCACTGTAGGTCGGTATGTTAACTACTGCGCTACCTATCCAGCTATGTTAAGATATATGAAATAAAAATACTTTTACGAATTCTATCGCGTTTTTATTTGAATTTTAATTTCCCGACGTTTGGAACACTTTACAGTGATCATGGTCATGGGAGTACTAAGGTGTCTTGCGTCCAATATGTCGTTGTTATTACATAAATTTATATCTACCCTATAAGATATTAAATGTACGTCAAAATTTAAAAGTAGTTTTATTTGAAATGTATATTCGCGTAAACATTAGAAATCATTATGTTACATATCCGTGTGGTGACGGAGTAAGAATACAATATCTTATATCCCCCTATCTTACCCGTGGGTGATCGTAAAATACGACTAAGGGATATAATAACGCATATAACATCTATGCAAGAGAAGGAAAACTCGAAACAAAACCATATATCAACACGTCTGACCAGCATGGTATAGTAGGTTGATTTCCTTCCCATTACGGAGGAGGTCCGAGCCCAACAGTGGGACATATATGGGCTGTGATGATAATGATGTTAATATATTAAATGAAACCTATTTGTAATACCACCATTATAACTTCGGATAGCACCAACATCTATCGTATCGATGATATTTTTCAAGTATTATCATTAATAAAATTAAACAAACAATAATTTTATATAGTTTGAGTGAATATAATACTAATAGGTTCTGTAAATTCAAGGCCAGTAGTTGGATAGCTGGCATTCTTTACTTGTATTTATATTAACATTAAGTTGCTGACACTTGTTTCAAATATGATCTAACGTTGGTTTATACTAACTGTATATTATTATTATAGTAGTCTGAATTAGACATGTATAAGTAATGCGAGTGATGTATCACACGTAATATTACCCGACCGTGTACTGACTCAATTTGCTCAAGTTAGATCGTATACAGAATCAGGCCTCGCGTGTTATTGGTGGTTACATTCGAAGTACACCTATCCATGTAATGGAGAATGAACTTAGTCTACCTCCATTACAATTTGCTCAAGTTAGATCGTATACAGAATCAGGCCTCGCGTGTTATTGGTGGTTACATTCGAAGTACATTACACATTACGCGACTAAACATCACATGACACATCACATTAAACATGACGCGAACACCCGTGTACTGTTCTGCATTTCTGCAATATTCGGTGTCTAACAATTCAATATTTATTTTGAGCTTTATTTTCAGAATGTTAAGGCTTATATGTCTTGACGCCGCCCGCCGTATATATAGAGCGCTATCGCATTACGCACCACACATGACATGAAATGTCATGTGTGATGTTTGAAGTGATGGTTAAATGTAATATTACTCGGCACGAAATGTAATGCCATATCACATCACTTCACGAAGTATTGTTTCGCGCATGTCTAGTCTGAATTAGGTATTGTTTAGATAACAGCTTCTACTTCGTTGCTAGCTTATATTTCGTTGCAAATGTTATATAATAGATAATCTAAGTGATCAGCTTTTAGTTTCCATTACAAATGTGTTTATTACTTTTTAACCGACTTCAAAAAAGGAGGAGGTTCTCAATTCGTGTGCATTTCTCTTTTTTTATGTTTGTTACCTCATAACTTTCTACTGGGCGAAGTGATTTTAATAATTCTTTTTTTAATTGAAAGCTGATGCTTCCTGTGTGGTTCCACTTCAATTTGGTCTAGTTCTGACAATGGCACTCATGAGAAAACCATATAAGTCTAAAACTAGCATTAAGTATGTGAGCGACAAATGAACGAGTAACACTAAAAAGTGAAAAATAAAAAAAAACTATGTTTATAAAACCGACTTCAAAAACTGAAAAGTAAGTCGGTGCCGGTGTCGGTATCTTTAGTGTAGGAATTTATAATTTTGTTTAGGGCTTGGCGCCAATTTCAAACCTATCAATAGATAGCACATACAAATGATAGTATTTAAGTTATTTTGTACTTTCTGTTTTTGGAGTTGATTTTTTTAACGTATTTTTTTTTAATTATTAATAATATATGTAGTGGATTAAATATGAATATAATTCACTATTCCTCATTTCAGTGGTTCTTTTCTTTGCAAAAATCTAGCTATGGGGTCATCAGGGTAGTATGCAGTACCCCGGACAAGGAATAAAACTATCTGCGATGACCAATTCTTCTGCCATGCATTTGGCACTATCCTAGGTAAATACCTATAACCAATAGCGGACGTTGATAGGTCATAAATAAAAAATATTTGAAAGATTTTGACTTTAAAAAAAATCATAACTAATATAATAATGGGAATGTTTATTTATTTGACACTTTTCAGTGATCATGGTCACGGGAGGAATGAAAAGTGTTCGAAACGTCGGGAAATTAAAAATCAAATATAAACGCGTTAGAATCCGTAAAAGTAGTTTTATTTCAAATGTGTAATACTCGCGTAAACATTAGAAGTCATTTGTTTTATTTGTTTGTTATATTCTCAAAACTAAATCGCTTAACTGATTTTAAAATTTCTTTCAACAATATAAAGCTTCATAATCAGCAAATAACATAGGCTATATTTCATCCCCATATTCCTACACTACCTACACGCACGTAAACTACGCTGATGAAACAGCGAGAATTTTTTAATATATATGTTTTTTAATTAATTATAAAATTATAAATAATATAATATATTTATAAATAAAGAAGTCCACTGAAGTAACAGCTGCATAGTCAAAGTTATTTTATTTGTATTTATTTACTATCACGCCTTTATTATCTTCTAATATGTGGGCAGCCGTAAAACCCACCCACATCTCTTTATACTAACTTGGTTTCTAATAAACACCATACGCTTTCTGCTGTTCACTGAATTCCTTTCTAGGCTGACGATGGATACGTAATAATGCTTTACTAGAAATCAAATCTCTTTTTAACGACAAACTTAATGTCTAAATTTGTATATTTTTAATATTAGAAGGATGAGAAGCATCGAAGCCGAGCACTCGATACCGGTGACACGACCATATGTAGAGTGTACAGCAGGTTATGGAGTTCTACCCCGTCCCCGCTCGGGCGGTTTGGGCTGGGTGTACGTGTAACGTAGCCTGTCCCCAAAAAAGGAGATTAAATAACTCAAAATACTGTTAAAGTTATATTTCTGCATAAAGTTATATTTCCTTGAGTGTCGTACAGGTGACCTAAGAATCTTATATAACAACTGTAAACTCGAGATTGAAATTTATGTCAACCCATTTTGTCTAATAATATATCATCACTGTGAAGATAACTCAATAACAAGTCCCACTTGTAAATAAAAAGAATAAATAAGATAATGTCAAACGTTAAATTATGAGATAACAAATTATTGCAATGTGACGACGATTGTCACAAAAATAACTAATCGCATTTAATATTCAGAGAGAGCGCGCTACACTCTTTTTAACGAGAAAACTTTACCCAAAAGAGGTATTAGCTTCTAAAGTGAATTCATTACCTATTTATATAAAAAAAAAACCGTAATTAACTTCATGAATTTGTCTATATCCCAGTAATGAATTTGATGTATAGTTTCACACTTGCAACAATAAAAAAACTAACTGGTAACCAAACCTCCAATTTTGTATATGTAACTTCTCCGATTACCTACCGGCAGAAAAAAAAAATATTGCAGTGAACCATTCCAGATTTTAGGCTGCTAAAGTCTCAATAAAACCTGACATAGGATTGCGATCATCTAGATTAACTATAGAAGTTACTTAAGTCTTATGCTTAACTTCAATAGTGATACGGACACACTTGACAGTTTTCTGTCTACAGCCGCGGACCGGTCCGTCCGGGGTAGTACCACACTCTCGCAGAAAATCGACGTCTGAGCAGTGGCAATGTGTTTTTGCCCTTCGTTCAGTGAGGAAGAGTGTCGGATGGGTTTTAGTAGGTAGGCAGCCACCTAGCTGAACCACTGGTATTGCAAAGGTCCATGGGCGACAATAACACTTACCAAACGGTGTGGTGCTTGCTGGTTTGCCACCATCAGCAATAAAAAATCCTCAAAATTTACGTTGAAAATTACTGTGTGTGTACATATACACATTATATTGTACAATATAATTATAAAACTATTCAATGTGCATAATATATCAATTAATAGAAATAAAATATTTTTATTGAATGCTTTTAGAGGATAATAGGTACGTGATATTAGCTGTGTGGTAGCGGCTACGAATACTACCAACCCTCACTTTGCTCGCGGATGTCGTAAAAGACGACTAAAAGCCTTATAGCGACCTACGCCAACTCCATCTGATGCCGTTTGGTCAACAATTACATTACCAAGGAGGGTTGACGTCTGGCAGGCGGCCGGTCATAAAACTATTACCTTTTTCTTTGCAATATGTAATATGTAAATATAATCTATGAAAGAGGAGTACATATTGAATCGACCCTAAGTAATTGGGATAAGAGGAGGAGAATAATGATGCTTTTAGAGGATAATAGTTACAAAATTTTTAATGTTTTTTTTTCTTTCAATATATTTAAAGCGATCACCTTCAAAAGAATATGTGGAGCGGGTCTTTCTCTTCCCTCCAATGTGATTGATGGAAGAAATGGCTGCTCTAGTAGTTAACTAATAATTGTATGTTGTATGTGTCGCTTGTGGAAACTGGTTTAGTCATATTTCTTTTTGTATTATATTTTGAAATAAAGACATTTTTTTAAATTTTTAGTGTATTTTAACACTGTTTTAGTTCCAGTATAATAATACTCATTAAAATTCCATTTAGAAGAAGTAACTTAAAAAAAGACGAGCTCGTGCTAGATATTCTAATCATCATCATTATCACAGCCCATATATGTCCCACTGTTGGGCTCGGGCCTCCTCCGAAATGTGAAGAAATTAACTTATTATACCCCACTAGTCAGACGTGTTGGTATAGTATTTTGTTTCGAGTTTTCCTTCTCTTGCATAGATGTTATATGCGTTTTATATCCCTTAGTCGTCTCATACTATCACCCACGGGTAAGATAAGGGGCGGTGAATTGTATTCTAACTCCGTCATCATACGGATAGAGATATTCTAAGGTTGCGGCTATTTTCCGATTTGGTAATAGATTATTAAATTATATTAAAAAACAAATTGTAATATTGATATCATGTAAATGCCCATGTAAATGGCTTACAAATAATAAATAATTTCATATGATTTGAAAATCACCAAATGACATAAACAACATGTTCTTAAAGACGCTAAGTTATTCCTGTTTTAATAAATTAACTGGAAAAGATGGTTTACAAGTGAAAAGCTCATCTCGTGGTAACTGTCTATGATGCACCACGTTTTTAAAGCCTAATTGGTGGTAATTGTCTATTATTCAAGACATTTAGTAATATTAGATACACAACTAAGCCATAAAGTGAGTACCTATTACGTGAATAGTGCACTTCTTCAGCGTCGTTTAAATAAAGACATATAGGCAAAGACCCGACAATGAAGGTAATGTCCAAGTGACATAGATTAAACCACTTACTGCATATAATGACCAAATGGTAGAAAAAGATGACTCTGTTATACTAATCAGTTACAATAAAAACAAATTCCATAAAAGAGTTGATAGAATTTGAAATAAATCTATTTTTACGGATTCACACTTTATAGCGTTCATGGTCACGGGAGTCCTTCGGTGACCATTAACGCTGTGAAGTGTTCGAAACGACGAGAATTTCAAAATCAAATACTAACGCGATAGCGAGAGAGCCGGAAGCCTTACTGGGGTGGGTTCAGGGTTGTATTGGTAGGCAGCGGCCTAGCTATACCATTGGCAAAGGTCCATGGGCGGCAGTGACACTTACCATCAGGTGTGCTGTCTGCTCGTTTGCCGCCATAAGCAATAAAAAAAAAATAAAAAAAAAGAATTCGTAAAAAAAAAAAAAAAACAGAGTTGATAGAACATATGAAGAGAGCTGAAAGTATCTACGTCCCTATAATATACCAAACGTTGGATCTTACCCAATTATGTAGTAATACCTAGTACATTATTGTGTAATTGAATATTTTTTTTTTATGTTTTAGTCGTTGTCTCTATAAGACAATATAAGCTTGATAAATCCTATTGTTAATCTTTTTATGCGAGTAGGTATACCATGCATATATATTGTATATATATATACGTAATATGTTGTGTAAAATAATCTACTTTGTACCTATTCGTAATGATAAATAATACCTATATGTTCTGGCACTCTGTTCTCTCTGCCTACCCTGCAAGGGATATGGCGTGATGATATGTATGTATGTATGTGTAATGATAATAAAAATTTTAATCCATTAACAATTTTTTAATCTGTTATAAAACTTAATAATTAGGGCGAAATATAACAACAATAGTCGTCAAGCGTGTGCAGTCACCGTCTTCATAGCAACTGTTAAGATAATAATAATTGTGATTGATGTATTATGGATATTATTAATGTTGATATTATTTTTATTATCGCCGTGCTGACGTAGGCGTTCAAACAAAATAATAGTATTAAATATGTAATAATAGGAACTCCGGCCATAAGAGTGTCAAAAATATAACACTGATGATCATGTCAATTGTAAATAATATTTGGTAATATACATTCTCAAAAGTCGAGGCTTTAGTATGACGTCAGAATAGCAGTGCAAGCTAAATCGAAGGCAAATATTCAGATATATCACAATATCGGACTCTTGCTGGTCTAAGATATTCAAATTACTGAAGTTTAGCATTTAATATGCTTGATTATTTATAAAAACTGAATACACGCGAAAAATGTCACAAGTGGGATTCGAGCCCACACCTATTAGAAATCCGTCCCAATCACGCTGCCACTTACTCCACCGTGAACAATTGTAGGACATTCAATTCTCGTATCGTATTATATTTACGTCTTTAAGGAGACGTGTGCCATCTACCCGACAATGTTTACATATTATACAGACTTAATACTTCAAACTTTGTAGTTAGAATTGTATTAAACGATAACACAATCATGTTATTCAAATTTCTGCATTTAATATGCTTGATTATTTATAAAAACCGAATACGAGCGAAAAATGTCACGAGTGGGATTCGAATCCACACCTATTGGAAATCCGTTCCAATCGTCTAATATATATTAGCAAATGTAGTCTAATCGTAACTCGGCATGATTTTAAATCAAATTAATGTGTCAAATTTGGGTGAAAATGTCTGAAGATATCGTACTGTTAGCTAAGTTTTTTTTTTGGCGACGGGCTATAGATTTGTCACGCCCCGCTAATTCCGTCCGGGGCGACAGAAAAAGAGAGGCACGATCCCATCTACCCGCTCTACATGTACCTCTTCACGCCGAGCGAGCGGGCCACTAGAACCCGGTCTTTGTCTTTGGTGTCCCATACCAAGCTACTTTAAGAGTCAATTCGATCTTTGTGTCAGTAGCGATCAACGTCCTGGTATAAAAGTTATGTGATAAATTTTGTACAGGATAAACAGCATGTTAGTAGATAACCTATTTCATGATCAGGCCATTTATTTTCGTAATTTGACAATAAGTATTATTATGATGCACAAATGATTCACTGAGAAACCAAACCACATTTTTTTTCCTTATTCAATACAATGAATCAGCCTAGCTATATAAAAACATTGCAAAGATTAAGGAAAAACAGAGTGAATTACTATCTGGTTAGTCCAATACCATAAATATGCGAAAACTGTATTAAAAAATAATATTTCGTCGTATTAAAAATCTCAATGACATCCGTAAGGTCTGTAGTAATAGATTCGTCTTATTTCACAACGGCTAATCATTTCATAGCGAATTGTTTTGTTATGCCTCCAATTATCCTAACGACATAAAGGAATGAATGAGGCTTGGCATATATAAAAAAAACTAAATAAATTGACATTAATTTTCCATAAATAATTAAATCGTCTTTTTTTATTGCTTATGGTGGCAAACGAGCAAGCAGCACACCTGATGGTAAGTGTTACTGCCGCCCATGGACCTATGCAATACCAAGGGTATAGCTAGGCCGTTGCCTACCATTACAATCCCCAAACCCACCCAGTTGGGTTTTTTTTTATTTTTTCCCTGCAAGGTGGACCAGAGATGTGGTCGCGCCCCGACAAATCGGTCCGGGGTGACAGAAGAGGCGACGCATGGACCCACCCTGCAAGCACCTCTCTTCGCCGTGCGAGCCGGTGACCCACCAGTACCCGATCTTTGTCTTCGGTGGCCCGCCCGGCGGTTTACCCTTACGGGTGGCCTCGCGTCGGGTGACCGGACAATTCCCCGGTCCGATCACCCGAAGCCTCGATTAGGGCTGCATCAGGCGCAGATATTCGCGCCTGCGACCCGCGCCCCCCAGCCGCTGACGGCGGCCCGGGTCACGAGAATCCTTCCGGACTCGTTCTGCCGCCTCCTTCTGTGAGATGACAGCCTCGCAGTAGGCGGCGACCGCGTCCCAGTTCCTGACACTGTCGACCATCGCTTTCGCGACAGCTGGCAGCGTCAGGTCGACACCGATAACAGCGACGAGGTCACGGTGCTGCCCGTCCCAGCTCGGACATACCTCGAGCGTATGTTGCGCCGTGTCCTCGTCACTACTGCAATGGTGGCACTCCTTATACGCGACCGTGTGCAGGTACAAGCTGAAGCAACCGTGCCCCAACAATACCTTTTTTTTTTCCTTTGCAGGGTGGACCATAGATGTGGTCGCGCCCCAACAAATTGATCCGGGGCGACAAAAGAGGCGGCGCGCAACCCCATGGACCCACCCTGCAAGCACCTCTCTTCGCCGTATGAGCAGGCCACCGGTACCCGATCTTTGTCTTCGGCGGCCCACCCGGCGGTATACCCTTGCGGGTTCTTCTCTCGTCGATGCCCCGACAGTTTTCGCCATCGGGGCGTCACCCTCACGCGGTGGCCTCACGTCGGGTGACCGGACAATTCCCCGGTCCGATCACCCGAAGCCTCGGTTAGGGCGGCATCAGGCGCAGATATTCGCGCCTGCGCTGGCCCGGTCGCTGGCGGCGGCCCGGGTCACGGGAATCCTCCCGGACTCGTTCCGCCGCCTCCTTCTGCGAGATGACAGCCTCGCAGAAGGCGGCGACCGCGTCCCAATTCCTGACGCTGTCGACCATCACTCGCGCAACAGCCGGCAGCGTCAGGTCAGCACCGATGACAGCGACGAGGTCACGGCGCTGCCCGTCCCAGCTCGGACACACCTCCAGCGTATGTTGCGCCGTGTCCTCGTCGCTACTGCAATGGTGGCAGAACGGAGTCCACTTCCTCCGCACCACCGTGTGCAGGTACTTGCCGAAGCAACCGTGCCCCGACAAGACCTGCACCAACCGGAAGGAGAGCACTCCGTGCCGCCGCTCCATCCACTCCCTCAGTACGGGCCGGAGGGCTTCAACGGTAACGACACCGTGTCTAGGCCTCTCCAGCCGCGCAACCCAACGGGCGATGACGTCTCGGCGGGCGTCCTCGCGCCAGGTGACTATTTCGTTTGACGATGTGCCGCTTGTGGAATCTGGTCCAACCATTTCTGTTCTTTTTTGTTTTTTTTTTGTTAATGTTGTATTTAACTTTTAAAAAATAAGTCTTTACTCGAAGGGCATCGCACTGGAGCTTAAATGGTCTAAACATGTATCCAATAATATTAAGAAAACATGTAATTTAAAAAAAAAATTACGAGCCCGCTGAGTTCCTTGCCGGATCTTCTCAGTTTGTGGCGGCTTTCCGATCCAGTGGTAGATTAATTTAAAAAAATATGTAATATTGACAATATGTAAGTGCCCTTTTAGGGCTTATGCATAATAAATGATTTGATTTGATTTGATGGGGAGCCACCCTCGTCGCGCACTGAGGTTATCTGCCGGTAGAGGTCGGAGAGCATCTCCGCCTCTAGGTCACCCAGTTGGGCTTCCGGCTCTCTCGCTCACCGAACGAAGTGGAATAGCACATTGCCATTACTCAGACGTCGATCTTCTGCGAGAGTGTGGTACTATTCCGAACGGACCGGCCCGCAGCTGCAGACAGATAATTGTCTACAGCGTGATCCTACTACTATTAAAATCATTTCATAGCGAACTATTTTGTTATGCCTCCAATTATCCTAATAACATAAAGGAATGAATTAGCCTTGGAATATATAAAAAAAAACTAAATAAGTTGAGATTGATTTGCCATAAATTATTAAATCATCTTAATCAAAACTCATGGTACCACCACCATTGGTAACCAACAGTTTTGACTTTCAAATATGTGCTGACATTTTTTATTATTTCGTTTTCGTATAGATGGATAGATGTTAGCAGTCATAAATATAGGTTTATTACCAAATTTTCCACGTCAATATTAAATGAAATGAAGCGTAGGTTACTACCTGCTACTGTCTTCCTTTTTTTTTTTTTTTTTTTTTGCGGTGGGCTATGGACTTCGCACCCCGCCAAATCGGTCCGGGGTGACGGAAGAGGCGGCGCACAACCCCATTGACCCACCGTGCAAGCACCTCTTCTTCGCCGTGCGAGCGGGCCACCGGTACCCGATCTTTGTCTTCGGTGGCCCGCTCGGCGGTATGCCCTCTCGGGCTCCTCTCCTGTCGACGCCCCGACAGCTTTCGCCGTCGAGGCGTCGTCCTCACGCGGTGGCCTCATGTCGGGTGACCGGACAATTCCCCGGTCCGATCACCCGAAGCCACGGTTAGGCTACTTTTCTTCCTACACATATGTTATAAGTGTCCATAATTGTATAGCAAAAATAAATACGAGAAAATGTAAACCTCTCTAGAGACTTCATTTAAAGTAAATGTTTTATCACTTTTTTATTGTATAGAAAAGTCAAACAAAAGAAGTTTTAAAAGTAAAATAAAGTTTTACACACCCTTTTCAGTGGTGATCTGATGTGGGTATATTTCGAATTTATCAGCTGGAACTGAAGTGCTTCTTTTGCTATTCAATAGTTTAGTCAGGTAATTTATAACAACCATTATCTCCAATAATACGTAGTGTTTGGAAGTTTTTGAATAATATTTTTTTTGAAAACGAATCACAAACAGGATATTTTTTTATTTTTT
The DNA here is from genome assembly GCA_905163515.2 of Lymantria monacha. NCBI lineage: Eukaryota > Metazoa > Arthropoda > Insecta > Lepidoptera > Erebidae > Lymantria > Lymantria monacha. The sequence continues at coordinate 11,235,449 of LR991092.1, read as the reverse complement.
TATATTTTAAAAAGACACCACCCTGCACTAATGAAATAAACCTTGTATTGCGGGGGACTTTACAAACATGCAATTAACGTAGAAAAATTACACCCAGACTCAGAACAACACTTTGTAGATCACACATAGTAATGTCCTGCGTGGGAATCGAACCCACGCCACTGGCACGGAAGGTTGGTATCTTAACCACTACGCCATCTGTGCAGTCATATGGAAGATAATTAATATTCTTTTTGTAAGCCTCGAGTACAGACATAATAATAGTTGAATTTTCTCAGTATGGAGTTTATTGTGGTTGGGTGGCAAACCTGACCGTCAGTAATAAGACTACTGTAGCAAACGCACAGAAATCTTTTGAAATAAATCTACTTTTACGGATTCTGTCGCGTTTGTATTTTATTTTTAATTTCTCGACGTTTCGAATACTTTACAGTGATCATGGTCACGGGAGTCCTCCCGTTGTTTTATTTCAAATGTGTAATTGAATATTTGTTTAAATGTTGTTTTATTTCAAATGTGTAATACTCGCGTAAACATTAGAAGGCACAGAAATTTGCCACATATAGTCTTTATTGTTTAGAGGTTATGCGCAGATATAAGGAAAAGTGAAAAAATACACAATTTATGGTAGCCGTTACAACCACGAGTGGGAGACGACTATATTTTACCCGGAGAGTTAGCTGGCAGACTGGCCTGTTGATTCTGTTGAACAAGATTTCGGACGTCAACAAATTTTTGCGTGATGTAATGTGTCTGGTTTTCAAGCAAGAATGAATAGACACATAATTATACAATATTAATAACATTCATCGTCCTCCTATACTTATTCGAATTACGTGAAGCTTGTGCATTATATTTTTCTAAGCTTGTTAAACCATTTTTTTTAACTACAGCTCTGGACTCTAACTCCGACAACTCAAACTAATACTCGACATTCAGAAATAATCCTTGTATTACGGGGAACTTTATAAACATGTAGATAATTTAACGGTTACAAACTAACTACTCTCAGATTGAAAACATCAATTTGTAGATCGCGTAAAGTATTGTTCTATGTAGGTATCGAGCCCACGACATTGGTACGGTAGACCGCTATCTTTACCACTACGCCATCTGTATAATCAATCTATAATAGTATAGATATCACACGATCTATTATAATCGATCATATGATAGAGAAGTATCTATAATATGGCTTATACTCGTATAATTTACCTGAAAATTTAAATAGCCTATCGAGAATGTGGACATACGGGGATTTACTTTTTCAGTATAACATTATATAAAATCATCATTTCTCCAGAATTCTTTGCATCTCAATTACACCTTGCTCAATCAGACCAATTCTAAAAAAATATCACAAAAATCAATTCAATTATTATTAAAATCTATTAAATTTTATTATACAACTATAGTCAGTCTTAACACTTAGGGACTCGCGCCTTAATTTGTAACACCCATACTCGCTACTGGGTGCGCTGGACCCAGTATAATATTATGTTTTTTTTTAAATATACTTAATAAAAGTGAAAATTACTTTATTTCAGGGTTAATATGATAATAAACAAAAACAATAGTGCATCAAATACTTATATTTATTGTACTTTCTTAAACGACCAGTTATTACAAAAATTTAAGATTTTTTGTCATTATTTTATGACAAGATTAAGGTTCATAGTGAAAACTTCTTTATATAATTATTTTTAACAATACTTTTATATTTTTCTTAAACTGCTATAATGTACCTACTTATACTAATTAACAATTGAAAATTAAAAAAAAATAGAACGTACAAAAATCAACTTTGAAAATCAATAAAATTAAATATCTTTCTTTGGGATAAAATAATACTTCAACATTACTTAGTTATTTTCTATGTCGGATTTAGTTATAACAATTTGAACAAACTTGTTTCGTGTGTTCTCCACAAATAGCTATATTGCATTTAACACAAAAGTTTTGGTTTTTCGATCCTTTTTCCAGTTACAAAGACTGCAACGCACTTTTCGTTCACCCATTGGCGGGAGTGGATTGGATGCCGTAGTAGGTTCGTTCTCAGGAATTATGTTTCTGATACGGTTTTTGATATGCTGTGGAATGTTCGTGATAGAAATTCTATCATGAAGGTGGGGTTCAATCAGAGAAATAGCCAACGTTTGGATAAAATCTCTTCGCGTGAAGTTATCAGAAGGTAAATTAGCCTTCTGAATAATGTAAGCGTTTAGTCCGCCAATATTTAATAATCCAAAGAATATATATATAGTGGCCATCTTTGAGTTTGTCTTGACACAGAATATGTACTAGTCATCTGATCAACTATATCGACTCCACATTTCAGAGTATTGTAATCGGTTATTATTTCCGGTTTCCTTTTTTCACCGGTTTCTACATCTATTTTGGCGTCATAATGCATAGTAGATGCTAAAAGAACTACTTTGCCACAAGGCCCGGAAAGTTCACGTATAATATTATGACTTCGTGTCCTTACGTTTCTTGTCGGTTCTTCAATGCTCCATATCGTAGAGTTATATTCACCTTTAGAATACCCATTTCGTAAAATTGACAATAGAACACAATCTAAATCCTTACGACGTAGATCAGTTGCTGGTCGACAGATGACTTGGCTTGGCTGTGAGGTTATTTCAAGTTGCGATTGTATGTTTACCTCGTCATCGTCGCCTTCTTGTTTAGAATCCGATTGATGTGCATCTATTTCTAAGTAGTCTTCAGTCTCAGAACAGTCTTCGTTCTCTATTTCTTCATTAATATATTCTTCTATTTCCTCAAGTCTCAAAAGCCTATTGGTAGCCATTTTCTATGCAATAAACAAAAAACAGGTTAATAAATAGTAAAAACATGATAAAAAAACGACTAACGTATTTAGTCGCTACGGGGTCCAGCGGACCCATACGCACCTTTTACGTCCGTAGCAGTCACACGCAGTGCAATAACTAACAAATACGACTGACATTCGCAGTATTACACTGTCCTTGAAAGGTACTAAGAGTGGCAACGTCGCAAACTTTAAAACTTAAAAGTTATTACTCATGCATTGAAGGACTGGGTCCGTAGGACCCATTAGCGAGTCCTTAAGTGTTAATTGTATATTATTAGATTAATCATAATTTAGTATAGAGAAAATTTGGATATCATATCTTTCGTGAATTAGATAAAAAAAGTGAAATCAATGCATAAAAGACCTTTAGTTTGCATGTGAAAATCTTTATATAAAGAAAGACTAGAAGCTCACTTCCAAAAGGTATGGAAATGAAAATTAATGATCCCTTGGGTCTGCAGCCTAATAAAAAGAATCTTGGCGGCAAACACGATTATTATTATGGGAAAGTTACATATGAGAGAAGGATATGATAATAAAGATTTATAAAATACTAGCTGACCCGTGCAACGTTGTTTGCGTCACATAAGTGAGATAGCGACAGAAAGAGTTCACAAAATGGAAGCTCTGAAAATGTTGAAATTTACCCGTTTTTGCAACATCTCTCATTGATACTCTACTCTTATAGCTCATAGCGTAATTTTATATAATCCATAGCCTTTCTCAATAAACAATCTATCCAACACCATAAGAATTTTTCAATTAAAATCAGTATTTCTTGAGATTAGCGCGTTCAAAGAACTAAACAAAAATCTCTTCAGTTTTATAATATTAGTGGAGATTCTTAATAATGTCTCTCACAGACATCCCTTTTAAATTAAGTAATTGTTATTGTTTCTTATACATAGTGTGCAAAATTTTCTCATTTAATTATTTTATAAGCCTTAGTCTTTCTTTTTTTATTAGACCTTCGTACTCTCCCTTACCCCTCCTCGTACTCCATCGACATCCACTGTTGAATCTAGAATTCCCTAAGTGTGAATGATGGCATAATAATCATTGGGTGGCTTGGCGATTGCAGATCCCAGTTGAATTCAGTTGCCCAATTTCATAGTAATTTCTCAGCCGATTTTTACGATTCATACTTGTAAAAAAATATTGTATTGTTATTTAAATGAAGATTGTATATTTAAATATTGTAAATACCATATTTAAATATGATATTTACCAAGCACTATTCGACAATCAGTAATAAATAGTATATCAAATTACATTCAACTATTGTATTAGACATAAAATGATGGATTTTAAACTCTAATAAGATACTTCATAAACACAAATTCAAGTGTAATTACAGGGCGAGTATGATTGCATTGTTTTATTAAAAGCTTTGAGTACCTGTCTCATTTTTCATTTGTTCAGCTGTGATTTGCACAGGCGACGTCGCAAATTAATTAAGGCATTGTTGTATAAACAAAAGCTGGTAAGTTTTAATAATGAGAACATCTAAATGCCTCGATATTGAATATTCAATTCACTGTTTTTATGTCATCATTATATCTCTGTAACCAATACTATATTCGACTCATCATCAGGCGCGGCTCAAGCACATGTAGCGTCCGGGTGCAATCAATAACATGGCACCCTCTTGTACCAAAGTGGGTGAACAAAATGGAATAGGTTGATGGTTACAACACGTTCGATTAAACTCCGAACCTCGCTGGAATGCGTTGTCGCATGCTTAATCTCCTTGTTTTGACACGAAATCCGGTAAACACGATCGGATTACGAAGTTATAGTGATCATGGCGACAAAGCAACCTACCCAAATAACGCACCCGCTACGTTTATAGATGGTTAGGCACTCGCTACGTTCGGTGTGCCCGCTCCGTGCGGAGCGTTACATTGGAGACTCTATGTTGCCCGAATGGCTCTCGGTGCCCCCTAACACCCGGCGCCCGGGTGCACCGCACCCTCTGCACTATAGGTAAAGCCTGCCCTACTCATCATCATTGTCCTGGTCTTTTCCTAATTACTTGGAGTTGACGCAATATGTACGAGTACAAGTTACTGGCAATAGTTTTATGACCGGCCGCCTGCCTGACGTCAACCCTACTTGCGAGTATTATCAAGTGGAGGAAACGATTCTCCGGTCGGTTTCCCTCCCATTATGGAGGAGGCTCGAGGTCAATAGTAGCACATACATATATGAGCTGCGATGATGATGGCGATGAAATTTTAACTAGGATCTTTTACATCAATTTATCGTGCAACTTATAAAGTTTATGTAACACTTTCAAATATTAGTCTATGCTGGGCAGATACTTAAAATCCTGTGAGTGATTCGAAAGGCTTGAGGTAGAACAGCACATCTGGCTAATAATTACATAAGGTATGTTATGGGCGTCGCTGACCGCCTCCTTCATCTATACCTACCACCGAAAAAATTGCTTTTTAAGCTCTCACTCTCATATATTATGCAGCTAATGCTAAGTTTAAAAAGTCTAACTTTCTCCTTTTTCCAGCAATCGCTTCCAGCAATCGAATCTAGGCTAGTCCATACTTTACTATAATTAGCCATCGACTATAATAGATCGATCCGCAGTTACTGGAAATGTTAACTGGCAATGGTAATAGTGCTAAATCAAAGGATGACGATGAATCATGATTTTACCTCTATGAATGTTGTTTTTAATCAAAATGATTCGTATTAATTAAGTAGATAATCTATTTTTACCATGGTTATTTTAAAGAGATTTTACGTTTGTTTATTTAAATGCGCTGATATCCATAATTGGGATTTGCTAAAAAAGAAACAATCTAATTTTATTGAAAACTACACAAATTACACATTTTTTTGCGGTATACTATGGTGTAGTCACGCCCCGCCAAATCGGTCCGGGGCGACGGAAGAGACGGCGCGCGTCTCCATAGACACACCCTGAAATGCGCCTCTCTTCGCAGTGCGAGCGGGCCACCGGAACCCGATCTTTGTCTTCGGTAGCCACACACACATTACACTGAGGAATAACTTTTTGTATATTATAAATTTTACATAAATACTATATATGCTATTACAAAGACTGTGGACAGCACAAACACATATTTAGTGTGGGAATCGAACTCAAGATGGCATTGCAGGTCAGTTTTCAAAATGATGATGAAATATGAGTAGTCATTTAATTTCGGTGCGTTATCTAGGTAGTTATGGAATTTATATACTGAAATCTACATTATCATCATCATTATCAGCTTATCGAGCTCCAATATTACGTGTAGGTCTCCACAAATGGGAGATATTGCCATGGGTGGCGCGCGACCACATAACCAGCCGTACATGTACCTAATACGCCGTGCGAACACGCTACCGTAACCCGTTCTTTGTCACCGGTGGCACGTCCGACAGGTGACTCTTTCGTCTATCATCTCAAGTCGTCCATCGGGGCGTCACCCTTGCGCGGTAGCCTCACTGCGGTGCTCAGTAGCGGACTAATTCACGGTTTTTTTTTCTTTTTTTTTTGATAACGCAGTGGTCCGAAATGCATGACGCACTTACCTTACCTTACTTACCCCCGGATGGGAAGTGTGGGACTCCTAGCCTAAGGCTAGGTTACCCACTAAAACGCATCCACTGCGATTGCTGTTAGCCTAGGGCCTGTTACAGCGTAACCGGGCTGTGGGTGAGCGCTGAGGGCTCTCAACCCGAATAATTCACGGTTTGATCACCTGCGACCTAATATAGCCTAACGTGACAAGTACCGTGGGCTCGATTCCTATGAAGATAATACTTTGTGCGATACACAAATTGTTATTCTAAATCTGGGTGTAATTTGTTTGCGTTAATTATATGTTTGAGAAGTTTTTTTTATTGCTTATGGTATCAAACGAGCATGCTGCATATGTAAGAGTAAGATAGTAGTATCTTACTCTCATATATGCAGCATCCATAAGCAGTAGTGCTTATGGACTTTTGCAATTTTCTTTTTTTTTTGGCGACGGGCTATGGTGTGGTTACACCCCGCTAATCCTTCCGAGGCGACGAAAATGCGACGCGTGACCCCGTAGACCCACAACGTACCTATCGACGCCATGGGAGTGGGCCATCGGAACCCGGTCTTTGTCTTCGGTGGCTCACCCGGCGGTCTACCCTCGCGGGTAATGGACCTTTGTAATAGCAGAGATATAGCTAGGTTGCTGCCTTATACCTTAAAATGGGCTTTTATTAAACCTCGGTTAAAGTCTCCCGCAATACAAGGATTAATTTCTTAGTGTATCGTGTTCTATTTTTAAAATAAATACATAAAGAGGTATCAAGGGACACCCGGATGGAACGAAATTCCTTTTTGAGAGATTCATAATTTTTATTATAGAAAAAAGAAACAATTTCCATGTGAAGGAATGTCGATATCTTGGTAATAAATTCCTTGTCACTGTGCACAGTTTCTAAACTGATATGGATGGTGAAATTAATTATTTTGCTGCGTTTCTTCTGCATTATTACGTATTTCTTCTGGATGTTTACATATTTTTGCACACACACACTTATTTTTCCCGTCTAGCCCCCTTTCGCAATGCGCGATAAAGAACTTAGTTCCAAAAATAATTAATAATAATAATGCATGTCAGTGCCTACTAGTTTAAGCAAGACTATTTTGATAACTGTTTCGATTACAAAGATAACCTTTGATAGTGTTGAAATTACTAATGTGCTGTTATCACAGCATCAAAAATAAACCGATAACATATATAATATATCACGTACATATCAGGTTTGTTTGTTTGACGATAAAACAAACAATTCTATGCTATTGAACTGTGGCAACTTTTATTTTAGGACACTTTCTTGATAAAAATTTATTAAATCATATGATAAGAAATATGTTTGAAATATATATAACCACGAAATAAGACCACGTGAGAGTATTAATAACCGGTTGAGGCAGTACCAAGCAAATGGGCTATAGTATAGGGTAACTTATAACGCCTACTGCGATGTTGCCGATTCGCCAAACGTGGCGATTTGAGGGTGTCCATTAATTACGTGAGTTATTCAGGTTTCGGTCGAGCCGATAAGGGTTAAAAATCCTCAAAAATACCTTTACTTATTATATTATATTGCTTATGGTGGCAAACGAGCAAGCAGCACACCTGATGGTAAGTGTCACTGCTGCCCATGGACCTTCGCTATATCAACGGTATAGCTGGGCCACTGCCTTCCATTACAAAACCCTGAACCCACGCACTAGTTGGGCTTTCAGCCCTCTCGCTCACCGAACGAAGCGCAATAGCACATTGCCATTACTCAGATGTCTATATTCTGCGAGAGTGTGGTACTACCCCGGGCGGACCGCGGCTGTAGATAAAGAACTATCAACAGCGTAGTCCTACTAATATTAGCGTGCCTCACGTAATTAATGGACGCCCCCATATGATATTATCCCTTTTGGTGCAACCTATATAATTATAGTTAAAATAAAATATTATTTTAAGGCGAATCTCACTTAAGCGTTAGCTCTGTTCGTAAATTTTCTTACACTGGAATCAATTATAAACAGAAGAAGCATGAAACAATAATACAAGTACATAGATCTTACCGCCATAAACTGAAAAAAAAAAAATCGACTGTACAGATGACATAGTGGTTACCGATCTACCGTACCAGTGTCCTGGGTTCCATTCCTAGGTAGAAAAATACATTTTGCGATCCACAAATTGTTGTTTTAAGTCTAGGTATAATTTATGTTCGTTAAATTAATATTTTAAAAGTCTCTCGTAACACAAAGATTATTTATTTCCTTAATGCCGGTTGTAGTTCTTTCAAAAAAAAAATAGGAATTTTTAGTTGGTAATGTACATAATATGCAGACAATTATTAATTTTAATATCATTAAATAAGAATTTTATTTTGATTATTACTTAATTATATTAATATTAAATAACAATCAGATGCTTATTCTTTCATTAATGCTTTTACATAAAATAATAATTTGCATAATAGGTCGATACCTATCTTCTTCTTCTTCTTATTTTTATGTATTGGCAATCAACTACTTAAATGAGCCATTGTTGCCAGTGTCGAGTTATAATTATCTTCAAGTTTTTAGTGTCTTTAGATTAGTCATTTGTCCGTCAGTAAGTCAAATTGTCGCCATCAACAGTGCTATGGCCACACTATTAATGGTATCTTGTGAGAATTTTGATGAAAAACGAAAACGTTGTAAAGCACTTTTATATGATATTCACTACATCTTAGCAGTTCCGTCACATCACATTACATAAAATGCCATCAAAATTATCTAATATAACACGTTAAAACACTAAGATAACGAATATAATACAAGAGCACCACATGACGTTTTAGATTCCCGCCAAAAAAACCTCGTCGATACCTATCGGTATCTAACGGAACTATCGTTCGTATAGCATAGAGTAGATAGAGTAGAGCAGTATAGAGTTCATATTATTGTAAGTATTTTCTAAGGTTAAATAAATATTAAAACCTACAGTTTCACATTTTTTCTATTAAAACAGATTAATATTCGGTTGAAAATTAATTAAAATAGTTTGGAAAATCCAAAGGTGCACGCCTCATATTTTTTTATTATTTATCATTTACTATTAGTCAATACCATAAATGAAAGAAAAACCTTGAAATTTCGTGCCATCCTCGACGTTGCGGAAGTTGGCTGTATGGGCTTTGTTCCCTAGGCCTGTCTGAATGGACTTTTTCTTACTAATTAATTATATATTATATAATAATTAAACAAATTAATTGCTTTTTAAAAATATCAAACACGTTTAAACAAATGTTTTTTCTTGTCATATGTATGATAATATTATCCCATAAGTGCAGTGTGAGAAAAATACAGTCACTTTTTATTTTGAAAAGACCTTGGTTTTCATATATCGAGAGTAGAGCATCACCTCAACGCTTCGCTTGTGCATGTAAAATCATATGTTTTATTTTCTGGTCTTATTTTAAAAATATTCGAAAATGCCAAGAAATATTGAACGTGAAGAATTGTGAATTAGTTGTTACTCTTATTATTCTAAATATATACATGTCACTATTCGACAGGCTACACCACAATGGAAAGCAAATTGGCCTACTATATCATGCATACCAAACGCTATAGGATTCTTTAATAATCATGCAAATTTAGTTCTAAGACGTAGAGAAATATAAAAATATCTATAACACCGGTGTTTTATTTGTATTTACCAATTAGTCTACTTAAAAGAATCTTTAAGAAAATTTGTTGTTATTGTTAAAAAAATCGCTCAGACTAATGGTTTCTAATTGATTTTAAATCGTTTTCAACTCTATCGAGAATTCATCAAAATTAATATAGGTGTATTTTTGTTTTTTGAATAAAATTTTACTGTATTTTTCTAAACATAGGGGACACGTATAACTACAATTTTTTTTGACCATCAAATAACTGTAATAGCAAATATTTCATCTGTATATTTTTGTTTGTAAATTCTATATATTTGTATGTATTGACTTTAAGTTCCTTTTTTTTTATTTTTATATAGCTAAAATATATTTTTTAGTGTATTTGTATAGACCAAGTAGGGCCCTATACATACGAGTATGTATCTACCATGCGCCTTTTTTTTACCGTGGACTATGGATGCCTCTCGTCCTGCCAAATCGGTCCGGGGTGACGGAAGAGGCGGCGCGTGACCCCATAGACCACCGTGCAACTCCTCTCTTCGCCGTGCGAGCGGGCTACCGATACCCGATCTTTGTCTTCGGTGGCCATATCTACCATGCGCCTGCCGATCCTGAATCCCGAGTTCAAATTGGTCATGAACATATCGATGTACTGAATCTATAACAAGTACCCTATACACAATAATAATTTTACCTTCAATTTCATAGGACGAATTTTTAATTATTAATATTTATATAAACGGTAGCGTTTACCAATGTATAACTTTTCGAATATCTAAAACATTAAAAAATCTTGATCCCCATATTCAATACACAAACATAAAGGAATGAACCACTTTTGGGAGATTGGTATGGACAGTTCCGATATTGACAATGGCTATCGAATATCTGAATTGTCGTAAAGATATATTTGGAAGTTTCCTAACAATATCACAAATACTTCTACCATTATATACAATGGCACTTATGTATTTATTGACAGTACATATTTTTTTTGTAAAACTAAAATTTTTACATATTAATTATCGTATATGATCGTCATTCTCCTACTCTTATCCCAATTACTCGGGGTCGATACAATATGTACTCTTCTTTCATAGTACATACATGTTGTAAAAATTATTGACAAGAATTTTATGACCGGCCGTCTGCCAGACGTCAACCCGTCTTGGGAATGTAATTGTTCACCAGAGGGCATCAGGTGGAGTTGGCCCAGGTCGTTATAAGGCTCTTAGTCGTCTTTTACGACATCCACGAGCAAAGGAAGAGTTGGTAGTATTCTTAGCTGCTACCATACAACTTAATTATCGTATATGATATAGCGATGAATTTAGCGACCTCATAAAATGTTTATGAGAATAGTTATCAGTTAGAAAAGGTCGTTAATTTGAAGACTAAAGGAGCAAATAAGTCTGAATATAAGTCCGCTATAATTTTCTAAAGTATTTACCTGATTATTATAAAACTTTCTATAGTACTCATACGCATGTTTCCGAGGATGAATAAAACACCGCTATATAGTAAAAAGAATTTTGTACTTTTCTCAAAATAATAGAACATGCGAAGACGCTATGGGAATCCAAGTTATTTATAATACAAATATAAGCTTTGCGTATGTATTTAAGTAGGTAATATATCAAACTCAGAAATTTAAATAGATTACTACCGGGTATTTCACTTCATAGTAAACAGACATGAAGTTAATTTAATTAAAAATTAACAAATTACTTGATAAATATTTTTAATATATAATTAATATCTATATTTTCACTCACATTTGCTGTGTGGTAGCGGCTACGAATACTACCAACCCTTACTTTGCTGATGGATGTCGTAAAAGACGACTAAGAGCTTTATATAGACCTGGGCCAACAACACCTGATACACTTTGGCCACCAATTAAATTCCCAAGGAGGGTTGACGTCAGGCAAGAGGCCGGTCATAAAACTATTGCCAATAACTTTTGTAATATGTACTTGTTCATATTATGTCGACCCTAAATGATTGGGACTAGAGCAGGAGAATACATTTTCACTAAGAGATTATTTCAATATAATCTAAGTACTCAGCCCCATAATATTTTAATCCTTTGAAAGAACAACATTGCCATCGAATGAATTGTCCCAGTTTTAAAAATTATAATATATAAATATGTATTTCATAGAATGCCTTTTGTATTAATGTAGTCTTTTTCGAAGCATAGCAAACTGTGTTATCAACGAAGACACTGACATACCAGTAAACATTACGATAACGCGAGATAACGACACGCATATTTACCAATAGACCACGTTATATCTAAACATAAATATTCGCGTAATTAATACTATAATTAAAATACAATTTAAAACTAAAATAATTTAATTCGAAAAAAAAAAATCAAATTACTCTATACCATTTCAAATTATACCTACCAATAATTTGTTCTAATATTAACAATTAAATAAACGCTTACTTAAAAACAGAGCAATTTTTTTTTTATATCATGAATATAGTTTATTAATCAATAATTTGTTTCCTATTATAAACTTGTTTATTATTATATTTTGGACTATGTTGAAATATTTCCAACTTAATTAAACGATACGATCGTTTAATTATAAGTATCTGATAAGATAATTTTTGATTGAGAAGTTTGTGGAAGCCCCATTATGTTATTTATTTTTCAAGTAAATATTTTATTATTATTAAAATAATCCATTTATACTTAAAGTATTATTTATTTCTGCAATTAAATAATTAAATATTCTCATATAGAGTTTAACTTTTAAGTAATAAGTATAATTATGTCGTACTTACCTGATCCCGTTAAATTAAAGTATTTTTTATAACAAAAAAATATAAAAAAATTGTATTAAAAACTAAAAACACTAAACTTTGTCACTACACCAACCTTTTTTGAAGGAATCGCTTCCGAAACTCAATATAAGCAGATCGCCCTTTATCTTCAACGTCACCTATCCGCACGCGTCCATGTAAAGGTACCCTGTGTCCTGATATACCATAGTCCATTTGAAGGTCTACAACCAGCATTAGTGTGAAGAGAACAAGGCATGCGCTGAGAGCGAGCGCAAGGCGCTCCTTGAGCTTCATGTTGAACATGGTGCGCGCGTTCTTGCGGCGCGGCGAGTGTTGACTGCGCGCATGATCCTCGGGCGTCGGCGATCGCTTACAATCGCGTGCGCACGCCGCTCCGCCGCCGCCGCCGCGCCGCCTTCGGAGCCACTGCGCTCGCGACCAACTACTTAACCTGCCAACAAAACCTTTAATTAATTCCTCTATATCCTCTTAATAAAATCTCCTTAATAATATTATTTTTGTTTAAGATCACACCGAACACAGAAAGTTTAGTTAGTTAGTTTCATAGTGGTAGTTAGTTTTCTATCTACAGCCGCGGGCCAGTCCATCCGAGTAGTAGTACCACACTCTCACAGAAGATTGACGTCTGAGCAAAGGCAATGTGCTGTTGCGCTTCGTTCGCTGAGCGAGAGAGCCGAAAGCCCAACTAGGTGGGTTCGGGGTTTATATTAGTGGACAGCGACCTAGTCATACTCCTGGTATAGCAAAGGTCCACAGGCGGCAGTAACCTTTACCATCAGGTGTGCTGCTTGCTCACTTGCCACCAAAAGCAATAAAAAAAAGAAATAATTTTTTGTATGCTGGCGGGTCTTACAACCATGCAATTACAATACAATAATTTGAGGACAATACAAAGTGTTGATCTATATGAGAATCGAAATCACAGCAATCTGCACTACATATATTTCTACTTTAACATTTCTTATAAGCAAAATCACTCATCGAGTTCTAAATACCGACCTTACCTTGAGGTGTATTATGAATTTAAACCATAAGCAGAACAATGCTATTCAATAAAAAAATGTTGCCAGTCTGGGTATAAATTTTATGTTTTTAAAGTTAAGCGCAATAGAAAATTTATTATTAATGTCAATTTCATTAAAGGAGCACCAGGGGAGTTGGCGGTAGCTCTTGAGAAATTCATAAGACCAACTACAATAGCCAACTCACCTGCAATTATAGTATTATCTCTCACTCATGGGCATCAATAAATTAAATGAATGTCATCATCACACTATCCATTCTATCAGTCGTTATTTAAGTGGTTCACAGAATGTGGAAAGATAGCATCACGACTAGAAAACCAGACCAACCATTGGACCAGAAAGGTTGAAGCCCAACGAGGGTATACCTATACCTATATAGAAAATAAAGAATCTTATAATTATAAAGACTAAAATGGTGAAAGGATCTTATAATATTTAATATTATTCCAACCAATTATGTATCTATAGTATATTCAAGTTTAAATTTGAACTGTACGAGAAAGTTAGTATTTTTCCTATCAATCTTTTGAACAACAATGTTGAACGGATGCATCATGAAATATTCAAACTGAATTTAAATAGCAAGTAGACCTAAAATTTTTATAGACTCGCCATTCTCAGTCTATATATAATGAAATATAATAAAAATGATACACGGTTTTAAACAATACATTAAGTGCATAAAGTTCATATAAATTTAACGTAAATACTCTATTTTTACAGCTATATTATATGGTATTTGTATTATTTTAGAAAATAATTATGGTATTCGTATATCCGTATAAAACCACTATGGTATCCGTATCATCATCAGTCAGTCTATCATAAAATGTATTATCCATAGATTTTTACGATATATATAATTTTTTTATTAATATATTTTTTATGAGAACAGAATACTTAAGACATTTTTTTTTATATTTTGCATTGAAAGATTTTTACGTATTGCCCGTTTTATTCTACTCCTTACATTCCCCACACACAAGCTAAAAATCAGGTGAGGCGTCATTTGAAGAACTGGTAACACTAATATTAAAAAAAAAACTAACATAGTATATTGTAAAACTTGTGATTCTACCTATAATCGCCGACCAGCCTATCAATTATTATAATTTTGATATTATTAGACAAAATACACTCATAGATGGATAGATTTTTTAAATCCATTTAGTTTTATTATAAAGCATTAAAACTGCTAGTTAATTTAAAAAATAAGCTATTATTATCATAGGTTTTTTTCTGACTTATTTAGTGTATAAGCAATAGTGGAATAACGTATTAATATGCTGCTAGAGATGTAGCTAAGATAGCTTTAATAAACATCTACAGATTTTAGATACTGATAATATTGCCGTAACCTTCGCTAGCATTGCTCTACAAAAATATGTAAAACATACGTTTTAAGAAATCATCTCAATTGGGACATGAAGGATTACAATATCAAATAGGTGAACGTGGCCTAATTCTGTTCCCTAGATTTGTAGCCGTCTATGTAACGAAATCACAATAAAATGTCAACTTCGTGACTATAAACCATTTTATTGTCCTCGAAAGTCTTTAAACTTAAGCTACTTTATACGATATCCATAATAGAAATACATAAAATAAAGATTACACGTCATTCATCATATATTTTTAATATTATATTATTTTACATTATTTCGTGGGGCAGTGGTCACGTTTACGCAGTTAATATATATATATATATATATATATATATATATATGCATATATATATATATATATATATATATATATATATATATATATATATATATATATATATATATATATATATATATATATATATATATATATATATATATATATATATATATATATATATATATATATATATATATTGTTCACTGACGTCGTAAAAGCCGACTAAAAGTTATACACGGACCGATCAAGTTAACCTGATACCATTTCTACTAAAAATAATAACTATGGAGCAGCAATTATTCATTGCTATTATTATTGAAAATCTTATTCGAAATTCTCTTCAGTACTTCCCTATTTTTTTTTTGGCAGGCTTTGGTTTGGACATATCCCGCCGACTACGTCTGCGACGGAAGGGCGGCATGTGGCCCCATAAACCACCATGTCCCCTCCCCATCGCCATTAGGCTGACAACTGCAACCATTTCCTTGACATCCGTGAAAAAAAAAATAGTTAAATTCACCCCTACCTTGTCTGTGGATGTCTTAAAAGACGACTACGGGACATAAAATACATATAACATATATGCAAGAGAAGAAAAAACTTGAATTAAAACCCTATACCAATCCGTCGGACCAGCGCGATATGATTAGTCAATTTCGCTCCTATTATGGAGTAGTGTCGTGCCCAGCAGTGGGATGTGTATGAGCAGAGATGATGATGGGATAGTATTATAATACTTTAGGCTGTACTAAAGTATAATTTCATATCGTAGTAGACATATTTTTTTTGGTTAGGCTATGGTCCGGACACACGCCTCCCATTCCGTCCGCGCGTGGCCTCATAACCCACTGTATTCCCTCCCCATCCCCCATTGGGCAGGCCACTGGTACCGGTCGTAGTCGACCTAGCATATACTCATTTTGCAAACCCGCAGTGTTATTATTAGGTTCGTTATCATTTATCGAATCATTATCAATATATACAGGTACCTACTATAGAAACTCATTCATTTATCGAATCATTATCAATATATATAGGTACCTACTAATTAGGCGAGTCGAGGAGAACGGAGTGCCGGGTGGGCACGTGGAATGTAAGAGGTTGTGTGGAAGGTAAGTTGCACGAGCTGATATCCGTCATGGCGGACAAACAGCTAGACGTGCTCTGTGTAACAGAGACCAAGCGAAGGGGCAGCGACGCCTGCGATCTTCCTGGTGGCGGGATGGCTCTGTGGTCTGGTGTACCACAGAGCGATCGAGCCAGCATGGGGGTAGGAGTGCTGTTGTCCTCTCGCTTGGCCTCAGGTGTGAAGGATTACGGAATGTATGATCCCAGACTTCTCTGGGTCCGTATAAAACTAGGTGTCACCAAGGTATTCATGGTTGTAGCATATGCTCCCGTAGGATCCTCGGTGGCATCAGACCTAGAGAAGTTTTGGGATAATGTTAGGGAAGTTCTGGATATGGCAGAAACCAGTGAACGCGTGATTGTATGCGGAGATTTGAACGGATGGGTGGGGACCAAGCGTCCCGACTATGAGGACGTACTTGGGGCATTTGGTGATAAGAGAGTGAACGACGCAGGTAGGCTCATAGCGGATGTATGCATGGAGAGAGACCTTATTGTGTCAAACACATTTTTCCAACATAAGGACATCCATATGTATACATGGAGAAGGAATGAACAGAAAAGCATAATAGATTTAATTTTGGTAGACAGTCGCCTCCGAAGCAAAATATTGGACGCAAGAGCCTACAGGGGCCCCACAGTCGACACGGACCACTATCTCGTTATTGCGAGATTTAGTGGTCTGTTCAGAAAGTGGAGGCACTGGCGAGAGCGTGTCCACTTCGGAGGGCTTGAAAGAATAAAGGTTGAAAGGTTGCAAGAAGAGTGTGTAAGAGAAAAGTATGCAGAGGGTGTCCGAGAACGGCTGACGATGGCAAGCCAGCCGCAATCGGACATTGAAGAATGCTGGAGAGTATTGAAAGAGAGTATGGTAGATACAGCGAAAGAAGTATGTGGAAGTTCAAAGAAGCATAGAAAAACAAATGGTGATGCATGGTGGGATGCGGAAGTGGCAGCTTCCGTAGAGCAAAAGAAGAAAGCGTAGCTGGACTTATGTCTCTTCTTTGAATCTGAATGACAGTATGACTGAACAGAAGAAAGAAATATATCGGCAATGTAAGAATGACACCAAGGCCTTAGTGAAAGAGAAACGTGATAGAGCAAGTATGAGTGCAGAAGATAGGCTGACTAAAAACTTCGAGGGTAACACCAAACTCTTTTGGAGGGAGGTGAAGAAGTCTCGGGGTGGTTGGTCAGCCTTCAGAATGAATAAAATAAGGTCTAAAGGTGGAGACATTCTTACACAAACACAAGACGTGTTAAGCCGATGGAGTGAATATTTTGGCGATATGTATGCGGATGCTACGGTTGGCGCCGGTGTTGGATGTGGTTTAGTAGATCAACATTCGACAACGGCGTCCTCCGATGGCATCAGTATGGATAAAGTTGAATGGGCGATAAGAAGTTTGAAAAATGGTAAGGCAGCGGGCATTGATATGGTGTCTGCCGAGATGATCAAGCTCGGTGGCTCTTGTGTCTGGGAGGCGTTCCTGTTGCTCCTCAATTTATGTTGGAGCTCGGGAATGGTTCCCAGGGACTGGAATAGCGCAGTCATCGTGCCTTTGTTTAAAAACAAGGGTTCACGTTATGACTGCGCAAATTACAGAGCCATAAGCTTGACCAGTTTGGCAGCAAAAGTCTATAGAAAAATTATTGAAAGGAGAATGAGGATGGTGTCCGATGGTTTACTGTGTGAGACACAAGGAGGTTTCAGGAGTGGAAGGGGATGCATGGATCAAGTGTTCTCTCTGCGCAACATTGTGGAGAAGCATCTGGCTCTAGGTCAGAGGGTTTTCTGCAGTTTTGTGGATCTGGAGAGAGCATTTGACACGGTTGTACGAAAGGAACTTTGGGACATTTTACCGGAGTATGGTATTAACGGTAAACTGCTACAGGCTGTACAGTCCAGTTACATGGGCTGTAGAGCCTGTGTGCGGCTGGATGATGGAATGTCGCCTTGGTTTGACGTCAATATCGGCGTTAAGCAGGGGTGCGTTCTGTCAGCCAGGCTGTTTATCATATATCTGGATAAATGTCTCCAAAGGTTGAACGATATGAATGTGGGAGTCCAGATGGGCGACTCAGTGGTCACTGCTCTGCTTTATGCAGATGATGCAGTCCTGCTGGCACAGTCAGCGACTGACCTGCAGACCCTAGTCGACACAATGACAGAAGATTGTAAGAAAAGGGGTCTACGCGTGAATGTGAGCAAAACCAAAGTAATGGTCTTTGAAAGAGATAAAACCAGAACAGATGTAAGAGTAACAATAGGTAATGATGTACTAGAGCAAGTGGATGAATTTGTATATCTTGGATGTGGATTTAGCCGAGATGGAAGGTACACCACTGATATAGAGCGAAGAGTGAATGCGGGAAATAGAGTGAACGGAGCGTTGGGGCAACTTTTCGGCAGCCACCACCTCAGCCAGAAGGCACGTGTAGCAATACATAACGCAGTGCTTGTCCCAACATTACTGTATGGAAGCGAGAGTTGGGTATGCAGAAAAGAGTATGATAGTAAAATTAATGCGGTCGAAATGCGATCTCTGCGGAAAATCTGTGGAGTTAGGCTGACCGACCGCATTCGTAACGACGACGTAAGAGAGCGAGTAGGTATGAAAGAGAGTATTGGTGTAAAGATGCGAAAGGGAATGCTCCGATGGTTCGGACATGTGGAAAGAATGCCGAACGAACGCCTGGTTAAGAAGATATACAATGCGAAAGTGGAAGGATGTAGGTACCGAGGGAGACCGAGACTAACCTACCTAGACCAAATCGGTCATGTACTGAAGGAAGGTGGAGTCAAGAGTCTCCGAAACCGGCGAGCGTGTATGAAGAGAATTATGAATGTTGAGGAAGCGAGTGAAGTATGCAGAGATAGAGTTCTCTGGCACTCTGTTCTCTCTGCCTACCCTGCAAGGGATATGGCGTGATGATATGTATGTGTATGTATGTACTATTGAAACTGATTATTTACATTCCAAGTAGGATTAGTGTCAAATAGTAAGTCTATTGCAAAATTAGGCCTTGCTATATTTACTCTAATTATTTCACCAAATACAAAAACAAAATGGGTTAAGGAGAGAATAATTAATACCAACTTTACGATATGACGTAACTCCCTCTTGGGTCAACATGCATTGTAACTGATGAATATCAAGTTATAAGTTCGAATGTAGTGAATAGGTATTAATTATTTTTTTATAGAAAAGCTAGTGTTTGATATAATTTAATCTTGATGGTAAAAGGCAGAAAAGCATCTTCGAGATTTGTTTGACAATATTGCTTAAGAGCTAAGTCCTAATAAGTTTAAGTATGTTTCATTCGACTTTATAGATGGCGTAGTCGTTAAAATACCGACATACCGTGCCAGTGTCATCGGTTCATTTCACATATAGAACAATACTTTGTGCGATTCACAAATTGTTATTCCATATCTGGGTGTAAATTGTATCTGTTAATTGTATGATCATTTCCTTAGCGCCGCGTGTTATGTTTTTTTTTATAAAACAAATATTTAGTTGCTTTATAATGATAATAACAAAAAACTACCATCGTTGAGCCTTTGGCCGTACACCTTTAGGCGCTTATAGCCGTAATCACCACGTTTGGCTAGCAAGTTATACTTTCTCCGGGTTAACATTACTGCCCATTTTGCTGGACTAATTTCGACAGCTTCTACGAACACGTAAGAGTTAGTGACAGTTAGTGATTGTATTTTTATCCCGTAGTCTCGCTAAAAATCAATATCACAATTCTACCTACGGTTGTTTGAAAAAAAAAATGTATTATTACAAATAAATTACTTGTGTTGTTGCTCTACTTTATTATGCTTAATAAACAATAAGTTATTGCTACACATTTACTACTGCATAATCTAAATATAAATATACTAATAAGATAATGTGTCTATTCCTAATGAAATAATTTAATCGTTTCTTGGTACAAGCATAGAATTATAAGGACGCAAATACTTCTAGTATTTTTTTGTTTATTGTTGTAATTTTATTTGTATACGTTACTCTACAGATTTCGTTATTTATATGTGTTTATTTTAAACACATTGCGTTTCTTTATCTAATGCTGTGTGGTAGCGGCTACGAATACTACCAAGTCTTATATTGCTTATGCGTGTCGTAAAAGACAACTAAGGTTAACCATATCGACCTGGATTAACACCATCTGATGCTTTCTGGTCAACAATTATATTCCAAAGTAGGTTTTATGTCAGACAGACGGTAGGTAATATAACTATAGCCAATATATACGATAATTATATTTTTCGATCTAAAGTAATTAGGATAAAAGTAGGACGTTGATGTTGATTTTTTATCTGATCTGAAGTATGTGACAACAATAAAAAAATAAAAGTATTAAAATATAAAAAGATGATCAGTATATTACTAGCCTTTTTCTTTTGTTGGCAGGCTATGGTGCAGTCACTGACTGCCCCATCCATCGGGAGTGATGATGGAAGGAATGGCGATCGATTATCTATAAGCTGCCATGCACATATCTCTTGTATTATGTGGGCCACTGGTACCCAGTGCTTATCATCGGTGGCCCGCTTGGTAGGCTAATCTCAGACTAATATCATCTCGAGTCGATATAATTAGCCGTTGTTAGTGAAGATTTTATTTTCTTTCTTAAATTTATACTTTATTAATTGTGTGAGTCCTACGGATTAAAAGTAGCACATTTGCTATTCAAAACCTTAATCTATCTATATGCTAAATATTATCCAGAACGATTTAACTGTTCTGAAATGATTAACAAACATCCATACATACAAACTTTGTCATTTATAAAAGTAGGAAGCATAAAGCTTACATAGCAAAACATTATATTGCAGAAAATAAATTCTAATTAATATTACAATAGTGTCAAATGGCTAAATAATGTTGCAATAAGAAAAAAGTCCTTACCTCGCATTACCTACGTACTAGTTAGTATGTCACAGCTAAATAATAACAAGTTGCACAATAAGATCGGCTATTATTGCAACATGAGCAATTTTCGCAGTGTCGTGTAAATATGGCAATATATACGCATGCAAAAAATAATATATTCAAATGAATATGCTGTAGTCTTAATCAGCTTATTAAAACTACACTGGCAGTATAATAGTCTAAATAGATACGTTCTGTGCTGTAATAGGGTTTGATATCTGCTCAAGACCATGCAATTTGTGATACCCATTTTTTTATTTGGTCTTACCAAGCCACAAAAAAGTTATTCTTATATTTTTAGTATTATATAGCATACACAAAAATTTACTATTTTATAAATTTTTAAGTTTATAATTCTTCTGTACGTGTACATGCGACTGTACTCCTAAAAAGCTGGACCAATTTTGACAAAATTCAAATATGGTTAAGATTAACAACAGGACTTAATAGGTAGCGCTGACCTCGATTTAAACAAATTTAATTTGAAGAAAGAGAGAACAAGACAAGACCCATTCCAAAAAACAATTTTAACTTCATTTAATAGTTGCAAATGCTTAATATTGAAAAAAATCAATCGGTTCAAATCTGGAATATATTATTACAACACTACATACATAAAAATGAGACAGAAGAACTCTTATCTGAATTTAAAAAAAAAATCTATAAAATACGGTAGATACATGTAACTATTAATCAGAATCGAATAAAAATCGAGAAGAATTTAAAACTGCAAAAAAATAAACACATTTTTAATTAATTTACGTGAACGCCAAAAAGATTTGAATATTTATTATAACACGAATATTGCTTTTTCATAGCAAATTAATATTATAAAGTTTTCAATCTCTATTTCTTTTGCTTTTATAGACAGATTCCGTATAAGGCCTATCTTTTATGTCGTCGGCAACTTTATAAATATATGTATAATTAATGAATATGAATAACACCCAAACTCGGAACAATAATTTGTGGGACACATAAAATGTTTCATTCGGGTATCGAACCCAGCTATTATCAGAGCGCCGACAGCATCAGGAACTGGAACGCAGTCACCGCTTTTTGCGAGGCAGTCATTTCGCTGAAGAAGGCGTGGTAAGGTGAGTCAAGTCCGAAGGCCGAAGTCCGAAGACGTGGGCAGGAGCCGAAGGAAAATATGCAATTAGTGAATACATTAGGGCACGTATCTATTCAACGCCACGTCCTGTCGGCGGTCATTGGAGGGGACCTGTCGCTGTCGACCATCATCTCGAAGATGCTCGATAGCGACGGGTGCTGGTCGTCGATGGCCTCCTTTTGCGAGGAGGTCATCTCTACAAAAGAGGCGGCGGAGCAGAGACGCGAGGCAATTGCGTCTGTAAATTCGCTCCACCGCCGGCGGCCAGGGCGGAGGAGGCGTCGATATGCGCACCTCCTCCCACCGCCTTGAATGACGACAGGGCGCGGGCCAATGGCCAAGCGTTGGGGTGCCGGGGATCGAGTGTCAGTAGACGATCTCTCTGGCACCCTGTAAAAGCGCGGAAGGGGCCGCTGTGGTTTTAGTGGGTATTCCGGTCAGGCAGCTGGCCGGCGAGTCCCACACTCCCCCTCGCCTGTCACCGGCGGGGGATAGCGCGGAAATGCGTTTCCACAGCGTGAAAAAAAAAAAAAAAAAAAAAAAGGGCACGTACCTATACTACGCAATCCATTTTTTACAATTTTAAAAATAATTAACCTTCTCCCTAAATCGGTAACCATTTGTATTATGTGGCCAAGACCCAATTTTGATAACTTAAAAACCGTGCCTTTCTAAAGTTAATATTATACAAATCCCTTGTATCTTGAACTACTTGTTAAGTCGAAAACTCATTAACTCTTTTGAAATAAAACTACTTTTACGGATTCTATCGCGTTTGTATTTGATTTATAATTTCCCGACGTTTCGAACACTTTACAGTGATCATGGTCACGGGAGGACGAAAAAGTTAGTCTTAAGTTAGTAAAGTGTTCGAAACGTCGGGAAATTATAAATCAAATACAAACGCGATAGAATCCGTAAAAGTAGTTTTATTTCAAATGTGTAATACTCGCGTAAACATTAGAAGTCATTAACTCTTTTCTTTATTTACGTTGACATTCAAGTTATCGAGATTTCACTGGATTACTAAAGGTGCCCATAGATCCGCTGACGTTAATTATGTATTTACATTATTTGATTTGGAAACCCACATTATCTGTGTCATTGGGTTTAATTTAAAAAAATATTTATAGGACATTAATCACATTTTTTTGTTATCTCAGCAGTTGTTATGACAAAAATACGCAGAACGATTGACCGTCATTGTTATATTACTACGTAGACATTCGTCCTCCCCATTAGTTGCCGCATTATATATTTCTCAATAACCATGTTATCTAACACAATATCTAAAATTTGTTGGAATTAATTGATAGTTCTTAAGATAAACGCTTTAAAACAAACAAACAAACTCTTCAGCTAATAATAAAGTAGGTTAAGATATTTTGAGTAACGGAGAATTGCAATACTTACTGAGTATTCTTTTTCATTTTTCCCTTTTTCTTAGTGGTTTTTCCTAATCTTACACCATAAAACGTCACCTTCTATTTCAATTGCAAGATAAAGATACATATCTTTAGTATCTTTAGTTTTATTATTTTTATTATTATTTTAGTTATTTTTATATCTTTAGATAATCAGCTTGACATCAAGCTGATTGGTGTGATAACTGTCACCGGGTGAATACATTATATTTTAATTTATCAAAAGCAATACCAATATAATAATTTCGTTAATCGAAACTTTATTTACACTCCAATAAAATACATATTCTTTAACAAATTCCAAAAGTACATAATTACTATCATTGTATTTATAACTTCGAGCATTGTAAAAATAATAAAATAAAATCACGATTCCATTCTTTATGTCCGAACATAAAAAGTATTTATCATGTATATATTATAATCACGAATTATATTCGTGTATTCATTAATTTATATGTACGTAAAACATGTATGCAATATAAAGCGTTAAAATCAATAAATATCACTCACCAGTAACGCTTACAAATTATTTTTTAATTATTTCTTTTATAACCCCACATCCTAACCCTTAAAAACGTTTAATATTTCTTAATCAGATGGCGGATTAAAAATACAATGTATTGATATGACCACTTTCATTGTCGTAAGAGTTATAATCCGTATCCATCTATCCGTGTGGTGACGGAGTAAGAATACAATTCACCACCCCCTATCTTACCCGTGGGTGATCGTAAGAGACGACTAAGGGATATAAAATGCATATAACATCTATGCAAGAGAAGGAAAACTCGAAACAAAACCCTATACCAACACGTTTGACCACCGCGGTATTGTAGGTTAAATTCTCTCACATTACGGAGGAGGCCCGAGCCCAACAATGGGACATATATGGGCTGTGATGATGATGATGATGATGAAGAGCTATAAAATCCACCAAAAGGAACATCAGTGAAGTAAGCAGCAACTGAAAAACGAAATACATTACACCAACTGCAATCGCCAACTCACCCGCCAAATGTTGTGATTAAAAACGGACGTTACTAGGCTCATTCATAGATAGATGGACAAACCGGTAAGAGATGAGTGTAAGGAATGATTGAAAAGTGTTGAGTAGACCTATGTCCCACAGTACAATAGACAATGATGAGCTGATGCATAAATGTTGTGACACTTTACTAGACACAATACTAATCTCTAAATTTATTTAAGAAATATCTTCAGAAAATACTACTACTTAACTCCACCTTTTTTTTTCTTTCTCCGCATGGTGGAACATGGATGTGGTCGCGCCCCGACAAATCGTCCGGGGCGACAGAAGAGGTGGCACGCAACCCCATAGACCCACCCTGCAAACACCTCTCTTCGCCGTGCGAGCGGGCCACCGGTACCCGATCTTTGTCTTCAGTGGCCTACTTAACTCCACCTAGTTTTTATTTAGGTAATATTAGACTGTCAATAGCGAACTATCAACAGTTGAATATTTTTCCACCTAATCAGGCAGTTGTTTATAATTCGATTGTTTTACCATACCATACTGGCTAGATAATCCACATCGTATAATACGCCATATAATTTAGGCGAAGGTGGGCCCCTTATACAAGCATTGTCGTCAATTACAAGCATACAATCCTGTGTAAAACGAGAAAGTTCGTCGGTATTCAAAGAAAGTGTCGTACACCTAATGTTGAGTACATTGCAAAGTACATGTTGGTATGTTGAAAACCACGGAAATGGAAATATCTATTGTGAACATGTTTTGAATACTTTTCTATACTCTAGTTTTAAGCTAGACATTACCTATCAGATAGAAAAACTATTCGTTCCACGGTATGAAATTTCAAGTGGAAATATAGTTATGTCCTTTCGTTGAACTCTGAATATTTTAATCGTATTAGATTTGAAATATTCTGTATTTTCAAAATATTGGAACTTGATGATTCCTTACTATAAATAGACTAGTTTGAATAAATGATATTGGTAGTTTATATAACAATTGTATGAAAAGTTCTTATTTGCATACTAAAGTTTAACGTGGGCTTCCGGCTCCCTCATTTTTTCTCCTTTACTCGTAATTATAGCATTTTCGTCCTATACGCAGCAATCGACATCGATGAGTTAATAATAATGATAATGACGATATGAGCTGACAAAAATGCAGTCAGTCTATTTCATTCTCCTGGTAATGGAGAATGAAATAGACTGACTGCATCTCCGCATCCGCATCTCTTCCGTGATCTATAGTGGTACCACTACAGGTTGAAAAATAAGAATTGCAAACAATGTATACTACTAATATCGTTGGTACGAATAAAAAAATATTTATATGTTTATTTTCGGTATTTTAAATAAAGATTCTATAATTTTAAATATTACATGGAGGCACGCGATCAAACATCATTATCGAATATTTGTTATGATATAAATATGTTGAAAGCGAACTATGTACTCGTATGTTCAGAACAGTTCTATCTATATATATCATCAACATTGATTATTTATTAGTGGTAGAACCACGCAGTTGACAGATCTACAGCCGCGGGCCGATCCGTCCGGGGTAGTACAACACTCTCACAGAAGATCGACGTCCGAGTAATGGCAATGTGCTATTGCGCTAAGTTCGGTCATCGAGAGAGCTGAAAGCCCAACTGGGTGGGTTTGGGAAGAGTAATGGTAGGTAGCGGCTTAGCTCTACCCTTGGTATAGCAAAGGTCCATTGTCAACAGTAACACTTACCATCAGGTGTGCCGCTTGCTCGTTTGTCACAATAAACAATAAAAAAGAAAATAAAATTGAACATCGATTTGCTGATAGATAAATGATTGGATCGCTATAGAATGGAAAATACCACAGCGGAAGCATGATGTTAATTATAGAGCGAAGAGACTTACAAAGTTATGAAGAATAAAAGCGGACGTAGCAGCTGTATGCTGGCAGCTACGTACCTTTACATTACTCGTGATTATTGTAAAAGACGAATAAGGGCTTCATATCCGACTGGCTAACTCCATTTGGTATCTGGTCAACGAAAACGGTTGACGTAAGGTAGGCGGCCACTAATCAAATTATTGTATAGAAAGAGAGGTTCCGTGTGGTGACGGAGTAAGAATACTATTCACCACCCCATATCTTACCCGTGGGTGATCGTACGAGATGACTACCCGACTAGAAATTTTTTCGTCTTCCTTAGCAGGACCGGACCGGGCATGCCCGATCTGGACCAGATAAGGTATGTAACGCAGAAGATATATCTGGACCAGATCAGGAAAACCTTATCGGGATCCGATCAGGAAAACCTTATCAGGCATTCCTGATCGGGTCCAGATCAGGCATTACTGATCGGGTCCAGATCAGGCATTCCTGATCGGGTCCAGATCAGGCGTTTCTGATCGGGTCCGGATGAAATTTTACTGATTGGAACCAAATCAATCATCTGCGTTATATATCTTGCCTGATCCAAAACGAGTATGCCCAGTCCGGTCCTTTTAAAAAACATGAATATCTTAAAGAACATGTTTAATAGGTAAAAATATAAATTAATATATGACGTAGGCACCGAATGCAGTGCTATATTCTTATCATAGAGAGTCCCAGTGAGCCGTTCCGATTATGGCGCAACCACCAGATGCTAACGACTGCAACTGTCGCCTGAATTTCTCATTCATGACCTGATCGATCTGTTTTATTATGATTCGATAACAACTCATTTAATATTAGGCCATGTCATTACGCTACGGAGAATCTTAACACCGCGATTCAAATAATGACGTCATTTTACTAACGCCATCTATTTATTATGACCCAAAACATTAAATGTTAGAATGGTTGTTACAATATAATATTTCTATCTATCTATGTTTTCAAATGTTAGGTACATTCATATATATATATATATATATTATTTATTTTTGTTTTTACTTTAAATATAAATTATTTTTATATTATTAATTAAACATTATTATTATTATTAAATACATATGATTAATTAAAGATTTCAGATTAATCTCCTTTAATGCAAATACAATTTCGCCGTGGCATAAATATGACAATCATGTCACTTTTTTGAATTTTGATTGATATTTTTTTTGTGTTACGAAAACTGTTTCAAGTTCTGATATACTACAAGCCTTACTATATACTTGATGATATTTCACATCAGGCTATCCTTATTTGGTCTTGATCTGGTCCTGATCCGGTATGCCTTACCATACTTGATGTTATTTCACATCAGGCTATCCTGATCAGGACCAGACCTGGTCCTGATAGGGTTTGCCGGATCCGGCATGCCTCATTCTAGCCTGATCGGGTCCTGATCCGGTATGCCTCACCATACTTGATGATATTACACATCAGGCTATCCTTATTTGGTCCTGACCTGGTCCTGATCCGGTATGCCTTACCATACTTAATGATATTTCACATCAGGCTATCCTTATTTGGTCCTGATTTGGTCCTGATCCGGTATGCCTTACCATACTTAATGATATTTCACATCAGGCTATCCTTATTTGGTCCTGATCTGGTCCTGATCAGGCTATCCTGATCAGGACCAGACCTGGTCCTGATAGGGTTTGCCGGATCCGGCATGCCTCATTCTGTCCTGATCGGTTCCTGATCCGGTATGCCTTACCATACTTGATGATATTACACATCAGGCTATCCTTATTTGGTCCTGACCTGGTCCTGATCCGGTATGCCTTACCATACTTAATGATATTTCACATCAGGCTATCCTTATTTGGTCCTGATCTGGTCCTGATCCGGTATGCCTTACCATACTTAATGATATTTCACATCAGGCTATCCTTATTTGGTCCTGATCTGCTCCTGATCCGGTATGCCTTACCATACTTAATGATATTTCACATCAGGCTATCCTTATTTGGTCCTGATCTGGTCCTGATCCGGTATGCCTTACCATACTTGATGATATTACACATCAGGCTATCCTTATTTGGTCCTGACCTGGTCCTGATCCGGTATGCCTTACCATACTTAATGATATTTCACATCAGGCTATCCTTATTTGGTCCTGATCCGGTATGCCTTACCATACTTAATGATATTTCACATCAGGCTATCCTTATTTGGTCCTGATCTGGTCCTGATCAGGCTATCCTGATCAGGACCAGACCTGGTCCTGATAGGGTTTGCCGGATCCGGCATGCCTCATTCTGTCCTGATCGGTTCCTGATCCGGTATGCCTTACCATACTTGATGATATTACACATCAGGCTATCCTTATTTGGTCCTGACCTGGTCCTGATCCGGTATGCCTTACCATACTTAATGATATTTCACATCAGGCTATCCTTATTTGGTCCTGATCTGGTCCTGATCCGGTATGTCTTACCATACTTAATGATATTTCACATCAGGCTATCCTTATTTGGTCCTGATCTGCTCCTGATCCGGTATGCCTTACCATACTTAATGATATTTCACATCAGGCTATCCTTATTTGGTCCTGATCTGGTCCTGATCCGGTATGCCTTACCATACTTAATGATATTTCACATCAGGCTATCCTTATTTGGTCCTGATCTGGTCCTGATCCGGTATGCCTTACCATACTTGATGTTATTTCACATCAGGCTATCCTGATCAGGACCAGACCTGGTCCTGATCAGGTTTGCCAGATCCGGCATGCCTCATTCTATCCTGATCGGGTCCAGATACATGATCTGGTTGAACCATACTTTTTTTCTAGTCGGGTAAGGGATATAAAACGCATATAACATTTATGCGAGAGAAGGAAACTCGAAACAAAACCCTATACCAACACGTCTGACCAGCGCGGTATAGTAGGTTAATTTCCCTCCCATTATGGAGGAGGCCCGAGCCCAATAGTGGGACATGTATGGGCTGTGATGATGATGATGAAAACTTTTTTATCCAATCTTATACGTTACAGATTTTTGTCCAATACGTAGATATATACAAATAATATTTACAATCATAAATTTAGGTTTTATATAAAGTAGACAAGCGATTTACAATGTAAGACATTGGAAAAGTGAGACGCAACCGTTTAACTTATCAAGCAGGTGATAAACAATAATAAAAATATTATTACACAGAGTAAATAACCAGAGATTACTTTCAAACTCTATGTATAACTACTTAACGCTTCACATTAATTATTTTTTATTATTGTATGAATGCAGATGTATTATTTATATTACCATTTATTACAATGTTGTAATATCATTGTAAATATTACATTGTAAAAAATGTATTGATATTGATGTACCTTAAATGTTAATTCATAATAAATCAAGGTCGTGATAACATAGTAATTAAGTAACGCTATCTAGTTTAATATTTAATATTATAATTGGCTAATAATTGTTTTTATTTTTAAGAAAATTATGGTATATCGAATTCGGTTCGTTCGTAATTGTTAACAATGTTTTTTTCTAAATCTACAGGTTACTGTTACAAAACTGTTGAGTTTTTTGTTTGTTTGCTTGTTTAAACGAGCTAATCTCAGAAACTGAAATTTGCTTTATAAAATACTTTCCTATGTCTGATAGCCTGTTTACTGAGAAAAGTTACAATAAACAGTAGTTGAGCAATGGGCTTTAGTGTTAGCAAAATTATAGATATTTGGGCAATTGTGTTTTCTCAGTAACAGCTGAGACAAATACCATATTTTGGCCTCACGCATATCCACATTATTTATTACAAATTTTAAGCTTAAGGATAAATGTGAGGTTGCAAAATAAAACACTTTTTTCTTTCTTTCTTTCTTTTTTTTTTATATTGTTAACGTTAGATATTGTTAATGCATTACTAGGCAATCGCCCTTGTCGAAGCAACTCTGGTAATAAAAAAATCCCATTAGACTTTCTTTAACCCTTCGTCTGTTATGCGTCCCACTACAGGACACGGTGAAAAGCGCCTCATCTGTGGAGCGTCCCGTGACAGGACGCGCCACACGTGCGCTACCGATGTTTATTCACAAGCCTACTTTAACAAGTAATACAATTCTCACTCTTTCGCACTTATTAAATATCGCTTAAGAATGAAAGGGCTCTGCCTCTTACATGTATTTTAGGACAAGTGTGGTACAAAAATTTTGAAATTTTTTGTTTTATCTGTGACCGGGTCAGTCGAGACTAGTCGAGAGATTGGCGCATAAAAGTTACGGTGTTTGTGCATTATTTTATTAGTTTTGGAAGATTTCCACTGAAATCATCATGGAACAGTAAGTAATATTTAATTTTATTTACTAACTTGGATGTATTATTTACATTTTAAGTCAAAAACAAGCTTCGAAGCACCGGCCAAGTCATTTTATTAATTTGTAGATGGATTTTGTTTGCTTATAATTGACAGAAACATTAGCAAAAACCAAACGATTATGTGTAATCAGATTGCTATTATAGTGAACTTCAGTCTAATTATTACGAAATGCGTGTATTTTAGTCGCAAATATCAAAATTTCGACCTCAAAGATGTGTAAACACTCCAAGTCCTATTCTGGGACTCGCCACAGATAGGTGTTTTGCATCACAAAATGGCTGCCAGTTGAACTAAATGTGGATAAGACTTAAGAATTTCATATAAAAAAAATAGTCCACCAATTCTTCGGCTGGACCAATTTATACAATTTGTTTTTATTTATATCGATTTAATATAGATTTTTAAAGTGTTTTTTAATAACTTTTTTAATTGTAATTTATCATCATCATCACAGCTCATTAATGTCCCACTGTTGGGCTCGGGCCTCCTCCGTAATGGGAGGGAAATTAACCTACTATACCGCGCTGGTCAGACGTGTTAGTATAGGGTTTTGTTTCGAGTTTTCCTACTCTCGCATAGATGTTATAAGTATGTGTTTTATATCCCTTAGTCGTCTCGTACGATCATCCACGGGTAGGATATGGGGTGGTGAATAGTATGTTGATTTATTTCTTTTGTAATATTGTATTTAATGCCAAAACATATTTCAGACTATTCATTGGGATGCTGGAGAATCTGCTTCAAGGCCAACTGCTAAACAGCTGCCACCGATTGGAAGCTATTAGTAGATACGTATGAAAGATACTATAGAAGCCCGGAAGACGTTTGCCCCTCGCCGTCGAGACCTGATTTGTTTTCTGCACTGTTTTCCTAGGTCGTATCACCAATGCAATTCGCAATTTTATTAATTTTAATTATAAAGGGTCTGGGTAGGGTTATTGTGTTTATATTTATGTGCGATCTTTTAAGTGTGTGGTATCTCAGTACAATTTGTTGTAAATTCCATACCATTTTATAAAACTATTTTTTTTTGTTTCATCAAGATGTTATTAAAACAATTGTTGTTTATTTTTATTTCACTAAGCTTATCAATAGTTAAATATATATAAGTTCGAAATTAAAAGACAAATCATACTGATTATTTTTCGCACGTGACAAGTCGTATCCATACTATGTTACCTTCATGGAGTAGACATGTTAATTTTCACTATGTTTATGAACATGGTTTTTGATATTTTTCTTCCAAACATGTAGTTTTTTTCATTGGAATTAACGCTTAGTTCCATGTTAATCTTAAATAATTAATAATTATAACACTTTTGGGTATATATTCTGTATAATCTTAGTTTTTATGAGACATGGTTTTTTGTACCAATGAGTGTCATATTGGATACACTCATACTCAAGATCTATGAAATGTAACAGCATACCATTATTTAAAATAGCTTGGCGATAAGCTTAATTTATTGAAAACAAAACACTCTTTGCCCCTGGCTCTAAGAATGTACTATTAACTAATGTTAAATGAGACCCACTTAAGTGACATTTGAAGAGGGGCTTTTTTTAATCAAAATAAAAAAACAGGTGTAGTATACAAAAAATGTATTGGAACATAAGCCATTTGGTTTTTATTTTATTATTTATGTGAGATTGTACAAAAATATATATAATATTATCTATATGCAGCAAGCGTTTTATTTTTATTTAATCGGAAAATAAAAGTTAAGTTTAGGTAACCCATTTTGTATCTCATAGAACGGTCGCAATGCTATTCAAAGTCAAAAATGTAGTGTAAGGAATTACATAGAAATATCTTTTATTGATAAAATTAATTTGAGTTATTCAAAATTCCAATTAGATTTGGAGAAAATCAGGATTTTCTAAACCAATGTTACAAAAAAATATGCTGTAACTCCGGTCTGTGGAGAGTCCTGTAGTGGGATCCACAGATGAGGGTGAGATGTCATTTTTATAGTTAACAGACGAGTGGTTAATAAATTATATTCTCATATTGTCTTAAAATAAGTATGAAAATAATAGAAAACTGGATGTATGTATTAAAAGTAATTATAATAATAATCTATACTGGCGCCACTTGCGAGGACAGCGTGCAACCTCATATCATCCCGTACCCGCATCCTTCTATCGCCATTTAGATGGGTTACAGGTACCAAATCGCACATTAACGAAGCTATAGGAACAAATACTATAAAAATAAAAATAATCTGATCATAATTCCAACAGTTCAAAACTAACACCTGGTGCATAGCTATTTAGGAAATAATTTACTTTCAGAAAACAATAGAGCTA
Source organism: Lymantria monacha (assembly GCA_905163515.2). Lineage (NCBI taxonomy): Eukaryota > Metazoa > Arthropoda > Insecta > Lepidoptera > Erebidae > Lymantria > Lymantria monacha. The sequence continues at coordinate 11,201,751 of LR991092.1, read as the reverse complement.
TACTTCATCATTTTAAATAAGAGTTGAAACAAATTGCTTAGAACATGAACATGTGTGCAGGTGCCAGAACAATCATACAATAAATAAACAACTACGAAATAAACGCATTGATTTTTGATGTTTACGAGAACATTACACAATTGAAATAAAACTGCTCACGGGACATAACGAGAGGACGCCATGAATGCTGTAAAGTGTTCAAAACGTCAGCAAACTATAATTCACATATAAACGCGATAGAATCTCTAAAAATAGTTTTATTTTAAACAGATTATCACTAATATATTTTACTAAATCAGTAGTATAAATCTGTCCTTCATTATCATCATCATCTCAGCTCATATATGTTGGACTCGAGACTCCTCTATAATGGGAGGGTAATTTGACCTACTATACCACGCTGGTCAGACGTGTTGGTATAGGGTTTTGTTTCGAAGTTTCCTCTCGCATAGATGTTATATGCGTTTTACATCCCTTAGTCGTCTCGTACGATCACCCACGGATAAGATAGAGGGTGGTGAATTGTATTCTTACTCCGTCACCACACGGAAAGTGTGTCTATTTGTCCTTATATCCTTAATTTTTTACGAAATGTTGTTAAAAGTTTTATAGAACTAGATGTAGGTAATTAAAATAAACTAATATATAATAACATATATATTTTTTAAGATTTGACGGTACAACATAGCATTCTTGTGTCGCTGAATATTTCACAAGTTTACAATTAACAGACACCAATTATATTCAAATTCAGAACAATCATTTAATCGCACACATAATTGTATAGCGTGGAAATTAAACCATCACGGTGTACTGGCCTTCCATGTATCAACATTAATAAATCTCATAACATAATAAAAATTATATTAAAACAACATATTTAAGATATAGCAGGAGGGTTGACGTCAGGCATAGCGGCCGGTCATAAAAATATTGCCAATAAGTTTTACAATATGTACTATGAAAGAAGAGTACATATTGTATCGACCCCAAGCAATTGAGATAAGAGTAAGAATGATGATTATTTAAGATATAGTAGACAACATTAAAACTTAAAACGTATTTGAACACTTATTCAAATAATTCGCTGCCAATGGGTAACATAGCTAGAATGCTGGCAGTATTGTTACGTTAAATTGTAATTCTTAGCCTCTATGTCAAGTAGAGGGTAGCTTTCCAATCATGTGTCACTTCAATGAGGAGCTTATTTAAGTCATATTAATGTATAAAATTGAGATTTAACGGTTTGATCACGAGAAAATGATGACAGATGAGATTTTTTCTGAAGAATAATTTAAAGTAAAAATCAAATATTAATATATGATACAAAACCTATATCTAACAAACGAACGCAAATCATACTTTGACAATCAGAATAATTATCCCAGAGATAAATTGTTAAGACTTTACTAAGAACTGTTTTCCATGTGGTGACGTAATAAGAATATAATTCATCGCCCCTTTTCATTTTGTTTTTCCAAACAAATAATATAGAACAAAACGATTCTCAGTTCACGAAGAAAGTAGCATCTTTGAGAACTCTTTGGTCAATAAAACTCTATCATCAAATTATTGCATTTAGTGATCTCTTTAAATTCTCTTATACTAATACTATCATAAATCAAGTCTCAAAAAGAATAAAACATAATAAATTATGTGTTCAATACGCTGTTTTTATACAGACCCTCAACCTAAAATGTTTGGAAGAAAATCTTCGAAAACATATTTTTGTAGCCGAGACTAACCTTTTCACAAAAATGTGGATTTACTGATAAAAAGTTAAATTTTTAAGGTTATTTTAAATTCAAAATAAAGTAAGTTATTAATTAAATTATGAATTTAATAATAAAATGTCTGTATAGAATTAAAAAGTAAAAGTAATAGCTGTTATACTTTATTCAAAGTTAAAATGCTTTGAAAACTTAGTAATTAGGTAGTTAATCATTAAGTCCGTTGCCGTTCCAAATCCAAAGTGCCATAACTAAATATACAATATTCTTCAAAGTACGGCATTTACAAGGAACTTTGAACAGAAAAGTTTAAAACGGACCATAGTTATCTATTGACCTACTTCCATATTTAAATGGACAATTACAAATAATAAAACATCACCGAGATTAATGAAACATTCCTATTTAAACTGAACAATATCGTTCGTAACTAGGAATAATAAGCGTTCATAGGGCCTTTGGTTAATATCTGAAAAAAAAAATATTACAAGTGTATTTGCTGTGTATTGATTCCAATTTTGAATAAAAAACAACGATTTAATATTCTCTAATATCTTTCCAAAGTCTAAGGTCCAGCATTAAAAAGATTAAAACGGGACTACCCTTCAGGAATCCCTTCCCAACAGAAAAGAATCATCTAAATTAATTCATAGACAAAGAAGGCTATGCACGAGTATGTATAATCACACCTCATTTTTGAAGTCGACTAAATAGATCGCTGAACGTACTGAGGAATTTCATTCAAATCTAATTCAGATCTAAAATCTGGCAGTTAAACCTGAGCACAAAGTTTCAATAAGAATTATATGTAGTTTAGTTTCATTATAAATGGTCAGCAGACTTAATGATAACTTGGTGAAGAAACCTCTATGGCTTCTTAAACTTGTTGAGGTAGCGTAAAGTCTGGTTATCTATACTAAATCATCTGGTGGATTATGAATGGATAAATGATAGAAATGATTAAACATTTACGGTATTATACATTTATAGTTTTAATAGTGACCTTCGATACCGAGTGTTATGAGTTTGATCTCCATCCAAGATCCGAGGAATTGCCTTGAGCAATAGTATCATAACTCGTATTGACCGCCATAATATAGTCAATATAGTCATCATCATCATCTAATCTCAGCTCACATACGTGCCACTGTTGGGCTCGAGCCTCCTCCATAATGGGGGGAAATTGACCTTACTATATCAAGCTGGTCAGACGTGTTGATATAGGGTTTTGTTTCTAGTTTTCCATCTCTTGCATAGATGTTATATGCGTTTTATATCCCATAGTCGTCTCTTACGATCACCCACGGGTAAGATAGAGGGTGGTGAATTGTATTCTTACTCCGTCACCACACGGATTATCATGTCATGCTTATACATATCCTACTGCTAAGCTCGAGCCTTCTCCACAACAGGAGGGAAATTGACGATCCGACATTGGCTGTTAGTTTAGTATAGGGTTCCATTTCTTATTTTTCTGCTCTTGCATAGATTTTATCTGCGTTATATATCCCTTAGTCGTCTATTACGACACACATGGGCAAGAAAGGGGGTGGTGAACTGTAGGTATTGTTAGATGTCATCACACGAAAAATGATAGTGTATGATAGTAGTGGATATAACTCGAAATTCTAAATGATTGATTACTTGTTGGTAATTTGAAAAAAAATACCTTTCATGTCAAACGTTAATCAATAAATTTAATCATAATTGAGATACTGTAATAATCAATAAAGCTTATATCCTCTGTGGGGTGAGGTGAATAAGATATAATAGTAACCACTTATTCCTATCTCGTGTGTATCGTAAGTAGGTAACAATTAAGGGATGTAATCCACTGTAAAAGAAAAAATGATTTGAAATAATAACTTATGCTCTATGCAGGGTCGGCTCTAGCACATGTAGCGCCCGGGTACAATCAATCTCCTGGCGCCCTCTTGTATCAAAATGCGTGAACGAAATGGAATAGGTTGATAGTTACAACACGTTCGAGGCGCCCCTAACACTCGGCGCCCGGGTGCACCGCACACTCTGCACTATAGGTAAAGCCGGCCCTGGCTCTATGTATACTCACAATAATAATAATACACATTACGGCGAGAAATACAGCTTGTATATTAAATGTTTGAGAAAAATGCAAATGAAGTATTTTAGAATCATTCATCATCTCATCATCTCGGCCCATATATGTCCCACTATTGGGCTCGGGCCTCCTCCATAATGGGAGAGAAATTGATCTACTATACCGTGCTGGTCAGACGTGTTGGTATGGTTTCATTTCAAGTTTTCCTTCTCTTATGCAGATGCTATGTGCATATTATATACTTTAATCGCCTTCTATAACAGCATACCCACGGGTAAGAGAGGGGGTGGTGAATCGTATTCTTACTCCGTCACCACACGGAAAGGAAGAGAGAAGAAGGCAAAGAAAGGAAGGAAACAGAAAATATTTCAATACATTTAGATTATTGTCTATCTTTTTGTCATTCTGTATGTCATTTAATCTTTTCGATTATTCTCGAAAAACTAGGCTGAATCTCTTGAAATTTTATTTGATACAATTTACATTCTAAATTCAAAATTTGCACACAATTTTAAAGACATCACAATGACATATATACTAAAATCTACATAATTAAGATAACTCTACAACTATATTGCAATTATTTCCCCAAATAAAAGTTCTTCAATATTAAAACAAAAACAGTACGCAACTAATTAAAAAGCAAGCAAGAATATGGCACGATAAGTACACTCTACATGTGAGACTTCAATAAAGGGCTCCAATTAAAAATGTTACACAATCAATTGTGAAAACTAACTATATGAACAATTATTTTGACATCATTCGTTAATTAATATCATTGATAATATACATTTTTATTTAAAAATTAATATAATAATATATATATATAATATATATATAAATAAATAATAATATAAATATATATATATATATATAAATATAATAAAATAATATAAAATAAAATAGATTATTGTAAAATACGACCAAAGGATGCAAGCAGGTAAAATCAGTACAAGAAAAAAAATCGATATAAAAGCCTGCAACACGTCTGATCAGCTATCGGGTCCAGAGTCCTCAGCGCTTACCCATTGTCCGCGCATAGTTGTCAAAACCATCTACGGCTAACAACTAAAAAAAAACACAAAAAAAATATTCTGATCAGCGATAGTAGATGAATTCCCCTCCCACTGGGTCAACCCCAGCAGTGAAATATGAGCTCAGATAACGATAATTATGGTGATTTAATTATATATTTTAATTATATTTATTCTATTCTATTATTGCTGATAATAATGTGTTATATTTTACCATAAGTAAATAATGATATTACCATGCATCTTAATGCTTAGGCAAGGCAAAACAAAATTATTCAAAATGAAGAAAGTAAATACTCTATCGAAATTATATAAAATCAGCTGTGAATTGCGCATATATAGTCTTCCTACTCAACCTATGGGAAGTGGTTTACACAACATTACAGCTCATAGGCGATTATTACGTGTAGTACGCAAGCATTGTGTATTTCAACTACACAAAAGTACTTGTTACACGGATGAGTGCGTTACAACCTATATATTATATGCCCACAATTGCCCTCAATATTGAAAGTTGATTGCAAAATACATAGGTACTGATTAGCATTAAAAAATCATAAGCCTTGTTTTTCAGAAAATTAAAAGAGGGAGGGAGCTACTACGAACTAGTAATAATAAGATCAAGGAAATATCAACTCTTTTATTTTACCGCAGTCTTGAGAAAGAAACGAGCAATGAACGAACTGTTTTTAGCCGACTTCTAAAAGGAGGAGGTTCTCAATTTGATTGTTTTTTTTTTATGACTGTACACCGATTGCACTGAGATATAAAATCCGATTAACGTGATTCTTCTTTAGTTTGATGCGAAATAGCTGCTATTTTGTACCATAAAAATTTAACGTAGTTTGGTCCAGTAGTTTTCATGTAAGGAATCTTTTTTTAATTATAGTGTTGGAAGCACCTATGTAAAACTACATAGCAAGATGTCGCGATAAGTGGGATTCGCCCCTCTACTAATTATAATGCTCTACCATGTATTTTTATGAGTAACCTTCATTAAATTCATTAAACTTACTGCAATAGCGTTTACCTTTCGTAGTCCTACTCATGGCAACTTAAAAAAAATACTAAGTATTTAATATATGACAATAAAAATCAAAGCAATGCTATAGTTAGCTGTTGCGATCTAGAAAAGTCCTACTGTAGTTTATAGAACAACGTATTACAGACACTAAAAAGTAAAAAAATAAAAAACTACGTCTAAAAAAAACAACTTTTAAATCTAAAAAGTATAAAATAACTTTAAATACTATAATTTGTATGTGCTATCTATTGGTAGGTTTAAAGTCGGTGACGGTATCGGTATCTTTAGTGTAGGAATTTCATTTCAGTAAGTAAGCTGTTTATAATTTTCTTTAGGGCTTGGCACCGATTTCAAATCTATCAATAGATAGCACATACAAATGATAGTATTTTAAGTTATTTTATGCTTTTTAGTTTTAGAAGTCGGTTTTTTAATCGTAGTTTTCTTTATCTTACACCACCATTAAACTTAATAATTACAAGTTACTTTTTTTAATAATCTGGAACGTGATGGTTTGTATAACAGAAAAAAAATAACAAGTTCGTTAGTTGCCATTTAAACATATACTTTTGATTCTAACCTAGACATATTTCATTTCAAAATTTGCTCTTATTATTATTTGTGATGTTATAAGTTTAGTAAAACAATTAATTATCTTACTTAGTATTGTGACCTATTTTGCTTAATCAGATTGGCACCTAGTTACCTCTACTTAGAAAGATTATACATCAATGAGTTCTCAACATGTTAGATCACATTATAATAAATTTCTCGGAACTACATAACAAAACTAACTCAGCGAAACTTTGTTTAGATATATTAGTATTACTGATATAGCAGTCTTATTTAGTATGTTTCTTCACATAAATAGTTCTACAAAACAAAAGATTATATTTGAACTACCACACAATATGAGGTATATATACAATGCACGTGAAACATAAGGTTCATAAGTATTTGGAGCACGCAATGATCACCTTAGGCATTCAGCCGACAAACAATAGCTGGTCGACAGATAGCATCATGATCGCATTAATCGACATTCCGCTTTGTAATTCTCATACGAAAAATATTAATTCTTTTTAGACATATTGTTTACGTACTGTAACCATAGAAACCTTACAGTTCAGATTCTGGAGGCCTCTACTTCGAATATATAACTGCATGATTGCCGTTTTTAAAACAGAATACTTGAATTTGTCATGTCTTTTTATTTTGGCGCTGGGCAATGTTGTGGGCACGCGCAGTGAATTCCGTCCGGGACGACGGAAATAACGGCGCACGACCCCATAGACCTGCGTCCTACATGTAACCTCTCTTTGCCGTGCGAGCGGGCCACCGGAACCCGATTTTTATCTTCGGTGGCACGCCTGGTGATTTACCCTCACATGTATCCTCTAGCGTAAGTATATAAATGACGTTTAGTAACAAAATTTTATTTTACATTTTGTTTTATTGGTACGAAAATATAAAAACAATATCTCAAAAGTGTAAAAATAGAAAAAAATAACGTTCTTTTAGTTATTTTAATTTTGATGTGGATTTTTTATAACTCATTTTAATATAGACACATTTTAGTATATTTGCTGAATCTATTGTGAACCTCTAACATTTACTCTAGTTTGCACCATCTGTAAGTATCACCTAAGCATACTACTTGATAACAAAAATACTTGAAGATATTAATAGAATATAAAATCGCACTATAACTTTTTGTTCATTTAATGCATCTTCAGGTCAAAAATGTTTAACTAATAAATTCCCTGCTGAAAAGAAATATAAAAACGACGAAACGCTGTATACTATTTCTCTGTTTAGAAAAAATCTAAAAAATAATCCTTTACAAAAAATTAAATCAATCAAATAAATCGTTTGGTGACAGGATAAAAAAAATTAATACAAGTATCAACTCACCTTAATTTATGAGGGATCCGTTAAAACCAATCAAAGATTAATCAATAAAATGTACTAAATCACTTGCCTGCAAATCTTATAACACCAACTGCGATTTCAACTTACACAGCGGGATGATTATGCTATAGAGCTATTAAATACATTTCCATTTGGTGACGGAATAACAATACATTTCACTACCTTCTTTTATGCCCATGAGTATCGTAAAAGAGAGTATGAAAGTAAAATAAATGCGGTCGAAATGCGATCTCTGCGGAAAATCTGTGGAGTTAGGCTGACCGACCGCATTTGTAACGACGACGTAAGAGAGCGAGTAGGTATGAAAGAGAGTATTGGTGTAAAGATGCGAAAGGGAATGCTCCGATGGTTCGGACATGTGGATAGAATGCCGAACGAACGTCTGGTTAAGAAGATATACAATGCGAAAGTGGAAGGATGTAGGTACCGAGGGAGACCGAGACTAACCTACCTAGACCAGATCGGTCATGTACTGAAGGAAGGTGGAGTCAAGAGTCTCCGAAACCGGCGAGCGTGTATGAAGAGAATTATGAATGTTGAGGAAGCGAGTGAAGTATGCGAGGATAGAGTTCTCTGGCACTCTGTTCTCTCTGCCTACCCTGCAAGGGATATGGCGTGATGATATGTATGTATGTATGTAGTATCGTAAAAGACGACTTTATATAATATGCATATAACATACATGCAAGAGAAGGAAACCTCAAAATAAAATCTAATACCAATCTGTCTGACCAGCATGGTATAGTAGCTCAATTTCCATTCTACAATGGAGGAGGCTCGTACCTTACACTGAGACGTGTATGGACTTAGATGATGACATAATATTATTTACATATTTAGATTTCAAATCATAATTTAAAAAAAAACAGAAAGTTATATGGTGCATACCTTTTTGTATGCTTGATAAATTAAGAAAACAATTTATTTCACAAATTAATTTCAGTGCAATAAAAAGTAGTCTTTACAATTTTGAACAACATGGCATCTGTAATAAATGGCAAATATATTAGTTAGACTGTGATATACTCGTATGTCTAATTTCTTTGAGAATAAAAATAGGATTAAGTATTTAGGTGTAAAAAAAACTGGAATAACTAACGGTAATAAACAGTTATAAGCCCAAATAACAAAAGTAATGAATGAACTATCATCATTCGTGTGTGTAATTGTATACAAATTGATGTCCAAGTAATCATATAGCAATTATTCAACTTCTGCTTCCGTACATTGCGTGTGCTTACAAATATTACTCATAATCAACCTGTGATTTTTTTAAATTTTAATGCTAATTAAAAGATAAGTTCTCTTCTTTCCATCCTAGATATATTTCACAGGTGCGTATGAGCATCTTATAAAATACAACGAGATTGACCTAATTACTTATTAACCTATTTTCAACCCACGCATAAAAAAAATACAGCTGGATGTTTCCTCTTCATTCAGAAAATTATTTTTAACTTAAATGTTAGTTGAATTTCTATGTGATGACGTAGTAAAAATACAATTCACTAGCCTCTATCTTGTCCGTGGGTGTAGCAAAAGGTGGTTAAGGGATATAATATGCATATAACATAGATTTTGCAAGAGAGGGAAATCTCTAAATAAAATCTTATGCCAACTCGTCTGACCAGCGTGGTATAGTAGATGAATTTTTCTTCTATCATGGAGGAGGCTCAAGCTCAGCACTGGGATGTCTATGAGCTGAGATAATGATGATGACGATGTTAGTTGAAAGATAGCTATATTTTATTACACCTCTATGTGGTTACAGAATACAAATAAACGGTATGACATGAGATGCTCGCTCTTGGGAATAGAAGCGATCAAAAAAATCAAAGAATCTTTTTGGGTGGCCTACTCAGGCAATGACTGGCATGTTATGAAGTTCCAAGCGGCCCTTTCTTCCGAAAGAAATGTCAAAATAAAAAGTTGTCGCAGTGATATATATTTTATTGGATTGTAATCCAGATATAACCTCACAACTAATAACATTTAAAAATTAAATCAACAATATCGTGTTACATATCCTATATGTTATAGTGAGAGCCTTTTTTTTTTCCTTTGCAAGGTGGACCATGGATGTGGTCGCGCTCCGGCAAATCGGCCCAGGGCAGCAGAAGAGGCGGCACGCAACCCCATGGACCCACCCTGCAAACACCTGTCTTCGCCGTGCGAGCGGACCACCGGTACCCGATCTTTGTCTTCGGTAGCTTATAGTGAGAGCCTAGTGACCCGTTACACAGGTAGGCCTAGTAAGGTCACCAGTTCCTCACAAAGGCTCCTAATATTGAATACATATATATATAATATCTGGATGACCGAGCCTTGCTCGGTATTTTCTTGTTAGTGTGTATTGGAAGATATATTTAAATATAATAAAAAATAATGAAAACATAAATTAAAAAGTCAAAAGTAAAAATAGAAACTAAAAAATATATCGAGCAAAAAGGAACCAGAGTCGCGTTTGTTGAATGGGAGCACCCCTTAAATATTTATTTTATATTGTTTAGTATTTGTCGGTTTAGCAGCAACAGAAATACATCATCTGTGAAAATTTCTATCTGACTGTTTAACTATCTGGTTCATGAGATACATCCTGGTGATAGACAGATGGACGGACGGATGAACAGCGAAGTCTTAGTTATAAGGTCTCGTTTTACGCTTTGGGTATGGAACCCTGAAAAGGTTGAACTCACATAAAACTTGGTACAATAGAAATACTCTTTAAAATTAGAGTGTTTCGAAGTGACAATACTGTATTAATGCGGCATTTGAAAGTTTCTAAGTTATAAAGAGGTCACTTTTAGGACACGGCGTCATAGGAACGTTGAGTTTGAAATTTTAAATTCTTGGAAAGCAATTTTCTAAGCCGAATAATGTAATTGAGAGCCATGATAACACATTACACCGAATAACTGAAATTCATCGCTCATAAGATGTATTACATGTTTTTATTATACCTACTCTGGAGAGGGTATTTTTACCGCATAGTGATTAGGAAAGAGAGATAGTCATTTGCTATGTTTTGGTTCGCTGTTTAGCCAGCGTTTAATCAACATATTTGTAAAAATTGAGATGGAAAAGCTGAGTTATATTAGGAGCAATCAGTAAGATATGATAGGGAAACAGGATGTTAATGCTGATCAGATTGGTCCCAAGACGCCATGACCTACCTATGTGCGCTACTACGATCGTTTCGATTTCGTTATACCAATTACTTGCAAATACTTTAAATTCATTCGAAGGGGTCGAATATCAAAATAAATACTTCGAATAAATGATAAACCCCGAGTCCAACAACCGGTTGAGTTCCTAAATACTCTGCAGGTTCCCGGTCTCATAACTCACATTTTAAAATAAAAGAGCTGGCGCGCCACCAGTTTGCAAGAATATACATTGCTTTGCAATGAAATCGGGTCAACTATACTGACTGGTGGTTCTCAAGCAGAGTCTGTATTTATTCCTAGGATTCTACAAATACCATCAAATTACTACTTCGAATTTCAGAGAGTGCAGTTTGCCATCAAAGTCTGCTTCGCAATGACCATAAACAAAGCTCGTGGTCAAATATTTAAGGTAGCGGGAGTAGACTTGAGAGAAAGCGGCTTCTTCTATAGGCAGTTGTATTTGACATGCTTCAGAGTAAACTCACAGAGTAGCCTGGTAATTCTAGCATCCGAAACAAAAACAAAAGATATTGTTTACAAAGAAATACTGTAATAGGTGTAGTATCGCGGGTGGATGTCAAAGAAGTGGTACCAGTGGTCGGCCTAATTTCGATAGAAAAGACGGTGGGTTATGCGGCTGCATACTATACTTCCGTCGCGTCAGTCGTAATGGGCGCGGTGTGTTCAAAACGTAGCCTGCTAAGAAAAAAGCCACCCATCCATAATATATAACAAAATTTCATGTTATTTTCATGTTTATTAAACCTTCCCTACACTATAACAAAGATTGTTAGCATCATCATCATCATCACAGCCCATATACGTCTCACTGTTGGACTCGGGTCTCCCCCATAATGGGAGGGAAGTTAACCTACTATACCGCGCTGGTTAGACGTGTTGGTATAGGGTTTTGTTTCGAGTTTTCCTTCTCTTGCATAGATGTTATATGCATATAAAATCTCTTAGTCATTTCTTACGATCACCCACGGGTAAGATAGGGTGGTGGTGAATTGTATTTTTACTCCGTCACCACATGGATAAGATTATTGTGCTATATAAGTACCTATACAAACATTTATACATAATAATTTATAAATTATAATAAAATTAATAACGTAAAAACAAACAAAAAGCCTATTAGAACCATTTTAGACTTCTACGCAGACAAAGATGTGGGCAAATGATAATTTAATAATTAATAAAATAATAAAAAAGGCCAAAAAGTAAATAAGAGAAGGTAAGGATCCGAACCGAGCTCAATTTTCCAACTGAGCTAAATGTCAATTCATAATGACAGCGTCAAAATTTGAAAACCTTCATATTCTAATAGTTTTAATACAACGAAAAATTATATTTTTTGTTGCCGAAAAAACTGACAAAACAATATTTTCTATAAATGAAACCTAGCTAGATCGATTAATGGCCCCCGGAACCCCTTGTATGCTAAATTTGAAGAAAATCGTTGGAGCCGTTTCCGAGATTCAGATTACATATATATATATATATATACAAGAATTGCTCGTTTAAAGATATATAGTGAGATATATATTCAATGTAGCTTACCATGTGCTAATTGCGATCCTTTGCGAAAAATGATTATGATTATTATTGGGTGAAACATGTGTCTATCAAGTGAAATCATTTAAAACTAACAAAATTCCATCATATTAAACAAAGTAAAGACATTTAGTTAAACAATGGACTTATTAGTCACTGAAAAAACAAACAAAATTACTTAAAATACTTTAAATTACCCAGTTACATACGGTTAAACATTATACACGTTTTCTATTTAGATTATGATATGAAGTGGAATGTTGACTATACAGACTGATTTCAATTCATGTTTTCATAATTTAATTTTTTATTTATAGGCAGCAATGTAAGCGATCATCATCGTTCTGCTTTAATCCCAATCACTTGGGGTTGACGCAATATGTCATCTTCTTCCATATAATTCTATCAGACGTCATCTCTGTAGTCACTCCCAGACTACCTACGTCATACCTCACAGTCCATCCATCTTTTCTTCGGTCTTCCTTTACCCCAAAGGCATTCAACATTCATACTTAAAACTTTCCTCACAACCATAGCATGTTATCCGTTCACTAACGTTCCTGTCACTGGTGCAACTTTTAAACTTCCTCTAATGTTCATTTCTTACTTATCCATTCTTGTCACACCACACATCCATCTCAACATTCGCATCTCCGCTACATGCAATCGTCTCTCATCCGTTGCTTTTGTTGCCCAACATGCTGATCCATACAGTACAGCAGGTCTTATTAGGGTTTTGTATATTTTGCCCTTTAATTTGAGGGGTACTCTGGGATCGCATGTTATACACGTGATCTGTCGCCATTTCATCCATCCCAGATCAATTCTGTGCTTCACCACACGATCCAGGTCGCCATCACTTTGGAGAAGAGAACTGAAGTATCGGAAACCCGAACATATTGGTGTAAGTACTCCATTTAGGGACATGGGTGCAAAATTGGAGAGACCGCCGAAATCGCAGAACATGTAGAATACATGTACATGTTTAAGGTCTGCTGATTTTCAAGCTAACATTCGCCAACTTATAGGGCCACTTTTCCAGCATGCTCTTTACCTCAAGTCCCTCTTCCCCGACGAGAACAATGGCATGTGATAGAGAGCAATCTAGGTGTACCTCTGATATTGCAAAGGTCCATGGGTAGCAGAGCACTTACTATCAGGCGTGCAGCTTGCTCGTTTGCCACCATAAGTAATAAAAAAGCCTCCCTATTTTTTAAATGTAGGTACTATACAATTCTTTTCCGCCTTTTTAATGGGCCCTCGATATCCGGTACTGCCTTGAGTTCTTCCACCACCTTTCACTGTATTTGCTTAAGCAAGGGTGCTGCAGAGATAAATATCGTGTTTATCATCCGGATGAGGTTACAATTAATTTAAAATGAGTTTACAGTTAATTATCAATTTTCACGAAAAGGTTAATAACAATAATTAGATTCATTCAAAAGACTAAGTATTTTTAGAAAACAACATTTCAGAAGTATAAGTTTTCTCTGGATATAATGAATGAGGCAACTTAAAGCAGTTTTAGAGATAAATTTAGGTCACCAATAAGATCGTTAAATTTGTTAATTTCAAAAATTAATTTAGCAGTGCCAAACACGATAATCTGAAGTCAGTGATTTTATATTTATGCTAAGAATTCTTATGATCTCTTTATGTCATAATTACGAAATCCTGAGCACCGCCTAGCTCTTGCTTATCGAGACAAATGTAAATGGTTATTTTTAATCAATTTAGTAGATGAAATAATAAAATTTAAAAAATCTTCTTCACGTATTCTACCCATCGTGTATCATACTGTCCTATTTTTTCACGTGGTGACGTATAGAATAAGAACACAATGTGCCTTTACAACATTTTAAGAAGAAAAACCACCAAATTAAACTCCATGCTAACTCTATCTGTTGAGCTTAGTATTGTAGACCAATCTTACTGGGAAAGAAACTCGTTCTAAACAAGGAAGAATCATTATACATAATCCATAAATCACCTGATTCAGTGGAACAACACAATTAAACACAGCCTGTATATTTGCACACTTAAAACAATAACTCGGAAAGTCTTAATGTGAAATGGAACAGTTTTTTTGCTGTACATGACACAATAGTACGGCGGATGCAGTTGTGGAAAATACAATAACCTTGTACAGCTTATCGGTTAATAGTAGTTAGTAGGAAATATAACAACATTGTTTGTTATATCACCGAACTTATATTATCTTATCATCAGCGTCATCATCATCTTAGTTAGCTCATATACGTCATACTGCTGAGGTTAGGAATTCTCCGTAACAAGAAGGAAATTGACCTACTACACCATACTGGTTTGACGGATTGGTATAGAGCCTTATATCGAGATTTCCTTGTCTTACATAAATTTTATCTGCATATTATATATATACTAAGGGATATAAAAGGCATATAACATCTATGCGAGAGAAGGAAAACTCGAAACAAAACCCTATATCAACACGTCTGACCAGCGTGGTATAGTAGGTCAATTACCCTCTCATTATGGAGTAGACTCGAGCCTAACAGTGGGACATATGTATATGAGCTAAGATGATGATGATGATCATATATATATATCCCTAAGTCATCTTTTAGGATGTCCACGTGTAAAAAAGGGAGTGGTGAATTATATTCTTACTCCGTCTCTACACGGAGAAGGAATCTAATACTTAAACTAAATCCAATACTGAAATTACTATACTTTACAACCTGCTTGCATTACTTTGAATACACATAAGCACTTTTTTTCTACCGTTAAGAGAAATTAGCCTCCTCCGGGTGAAAAAATTACACAACTATTTAACATTCCAATGATGCAAAGGTTTTGACAAAGCATATTCTAATTAAAATTTGAAAAATATTTTGCAGGTGGCGTCTAATTAGCTAATCTCAACAATAGATTGATGACATAGCAGATACTTTCGATAAAAAAAATTACCGCCTGCCGGATGTAGGGACATACAATAGCATAGAAATTTTATAAAAGCAACGCGATGGCAAACACGTAACAGTTAATCATGGTATTTATATAAGACGAAGTAATTACAGTAACCATTTGATGATAACACGAAATAATAAAACTTAATGATTGAATTGCCGTAATTATAACAATAAGAAAACTATTAAGTTTGTCAACCATTTATTATAGAAATTGTCTTTCTAATAATAGCAATGTATGAATTATAAATGAAATGATTCATTTGACTATTTAACTGCAATAATAAAGTATAATGAAATTTGTTTTACGTATTACAACTAACCAATTAAATTGTTCTTTAATTATTTGGTCAAATAAGTTTAGGTGTGATATTTAATCTATTTAGGGTTAAGTCTTTCATTATTATCCATTGAATCATTGTTCTAATGACATAATACGCAAATGACTGCCAAAAGTGAGCTCATGATATATCATGAGCTCACTTTTGGCAGTCTATATATCATCATCTCAATCAATCAAATCATCATCATCAAGAACACTATAGTATTCTTGACCAAAAAATTATTGAAAGGAGAATGAGGATGGTGTCCGATGGTTTACTGTGTGAGACACAAGGAGGTTTTAGGAGTGGAAGAGGATGCATGGATCAAGTGTTCTCTCTGCGCAACATTGTGGAGAAGCATCTGGCTCTAGATCAGAGGGTTTTCTGCAGTTTTGTGGATCTGGAGAGAGCATTTGACACGGTTGTACGAAAGGAACTTTGGGACATTTTACCGGAGTATGGTATTAACGGTAAACTGCTACAGGCTGTGCAGTCCAGTTACATGGGCTGTAGAGCCTGTGTGCGGCTGGATGATGGAATGTCGCCTTGGTTTGACGTCAATATCGGCGTTAAGCAGGGGTGCGTTCTGTCAGCCAGGCTGTTTATCATATATCTGGATAAATGTCTCCAAAGGTGGAACGATATGAATGTGGGAGTCCAGATGGGCGACTCAGTGATCACTGCTCTGCTTTATGCAGATGATGCAGTCCAGCTGGCACAGTCAGCGACTGACCTGCAGACCCTAGTCGACACAATGACAGAAGATTGAAAGAAAAGGGGTCTACGCGTGAATGTGAGCAAAACCAAAATAATGGTTTTTGAAAGAGATGAAGCCAGAACAGATGTAAGAGTAAAAATAGGTAATGATGTATTAGAGCAAGTGGATGAATTTGTATATCTTGGATGTGGTTTTAGCCGAGATGGAAGGTACACCACTGATATAAAGCGAAGAGTGAATGCGGGAAATAGAGTGAACGGAGCGTTGGGACAACTTCTCGGTAGCCACCACCTCAGCCAGGAGGCACGTGTAGCAATACATAACGCAGTGCTTGTCCCAACATTACTGTATGGAAGCAAGAGTTGGGTATGCAGAAAAGAGTATGAAAGTAAAATTAATGTGGTCGAAATGCGATCTCTACGGAAAATCTGTGGAGTTAGGCTGATTGATCGCATTCGTAACGACGTAGTAGGTATGAAAGAGAGTATTGGTATAAAGATGCGAAAGGGAATGCTCCAATGGTTCGGACATGTGGAAAGAATGCCGAACGAACGTCTGGTTAAGAAGATATACAATGCGAAAGTGAAAGGATGTAGGTACCGGGAGAGACCGAGACTAACCTACCTAGACCAGATTGGTCATGTACTGAAGGAAGGTGGAGTCAAGAGTCTCCAAAACCGGCGAGCGTGTATCAAGAGAATTATAAATGTTGAGGAAGCAAGTGAAGTATGCAAGGATAGAGTTCTCCGGCACTTTGTTCTCTCTGCCTACCCTGCAAGGGACATGGCGTGATGGTATGTATGTATGTATGTGTATGTAAAAAATGTTGTTGGCTTTCAAAAATTCCGCTCTAAAATTCTCAGTAACTTATATAGCTATACCTTTTATTTACATACATACATACATATCATCACGCCATATCCCTTGCAGTGTAGGCAGAGAGAACAGATATGTATGTATACCTATATCAGAAGAGCCTTTTATTTGTATCGTGCAAAGTCTACGATGAATTAAATTGGTTTAACGAAAGAATATTCAAAATAAATCTCTATTTATATGGCCAGCATTGTGTAGTAGACTAATTTCGATATTTTGTAGGAATTTCACAGTGAAATGAGTGAGGGGTCAACTACGAGCCTTCTTTTATTCGTTCTTTTTTTATTACTATTTTCATTGCAAAAATCAATAAAGTAAGCTTATTGTGATATTACTATGACTAAAATCGTGGTTCGATAAAAAAATTTTGCCCTAAATTCGAATTTGAAGTTATTTATATCCGTTTATACAGTAATTTGTAGTTATAGTGTATCTGATTCATAAATTAAAGGGCAAGAATAGATTAAGTATCTTATTACGCCTTTTAATTTCATAAAACTATGCTATTTTTTATGTAACCAATATTCTAGCAGCAGATGCAACCGTAGCCCATTAGGGACATATCCTTTTTAACTAGAGAACTTTTAAAGTTAAGCAAAATATCGTATTATAGACCAGAAAAGTTTAATACAATATTTAACATAAAAGTAAAGAAGTTTTCTGATAAATACTAGATTATATTAATATTATATAAAGAATTTTATATTCCCTTACAGTATTAACCCACATAATACCTATTAAAATTATTCGTTTTCTCAAATCCGTTTTATACCTACTTTAAGACTAAACGTTTATATATATATTTCTATGGCATTATATATATATATATATATATATATATATATATATATATATATATTTCTATGGCAAATAATCTACAAAAAATGCAGGCATAAAGTTTTTATTTATTAACTTTTTAGGCGTAAATCGGACATCTCAAAATTTCATCACTAGATATAATGAAAGCCCAAACTCCCTCCCTTTCTATCCTTATTTTATTACCTCTGATTCTGCACCTACGGTGGGTAGAGGCAGGGGTGTATTAGGTATTGCACTATAACATGAACAACGGTTACCACTTAACCATCAGGTGGGTTGTTTGCTCGTCTGCCACCGACAGTTTAAATTGAAAATAACATATTTTCTTTAAAATTATATCCAAGTTTAAAAGACTAAACTATAAGAGAAAAAAAAATACCATTATACCGAATGTGGACTATTCTAAAAAAATTAAATAAGTTCTCTATGTTTCGAGCAATGAAAGTCTAAGAAGGTTAGCATCTAAATGGCCAGTGGCAGAGAGCGTTTTCTTGTCTTTTCGTATGAGATAGCTACGTGCGAAATTAAAACCTCTCAGTCACCGTTTAGTATACCCGAGAAAAGAAATATTTAAATGAAATGTATTGAAAAACTCGCTCGCGGAAATGAGGTTCTTTCAGAGCCACCTCATTCCCACTTTTGAGTGACTGTTTTAGAAGTCCAAACAAACTTTTAAGAGTTTCTTTACGTGTTTTCTTTTAAATTTTTTGCTTCTTGGTTGGTGCTTGGTTTTTAATTTGGAGCACCGAGCATAATAAGGGCATTTGGTAAAATATAGTATTTTTAGTAAGAGTGAAAATTGGATTTTGATAAAGCACTTATTACAAGTTAAAATGTTGTTTATTAAATAGCAATAACGTTTTTATTTCTATATATTTGGATTAATATGTATATTTAGTAATTAGAAAAGGATATATGTATATTGAGTAAATAGTATTTTAAAGTAAATCAGTTTTGTCGATATTTAACCATGTTTGTGTTATCATCTTATTACTATGTTTCACCATATTTTGTATTATATTTTTAACATGATTTATTTATTAACTCGTTTTTTATATATCTGCCCAGGTAAATTTTCTAATTGATTTTAAACTAACTTCCCAATAATATTTGAAAGTTTAGACAATAGATCAGAAGTGCATCACTGTTCATGGCAATGTAAAAAAAAAGGAAATAAAATTGTAAAGTCAATGTTCAATCAATTCAAGAATTTCATTTCCATAACATTAAAAAGGATAAAAAAAAATAAAAAAAAAATGAAACATGTTTATAAAATAATTTCTCTCAAGATTGCAAACGAAAGACATGGAGTGCATTATCAATTATCTGCTGTGTGTGTCCAATGTTTTTGTTGCCAATCTTCAGAGAAATCATTTTTAACCGACTTCTAAAACGAGGAGGTTCTCAATTCGATTGGTACTTTTTTATGTATTTACACCGATTACACTGAGATTTATAATCCGATGTACGGGATTCTTCTTTAGTTTAATACGGAATAGCTGCCATTTGCTCCCATAAAAAATTAACATAGTTTGGTTTTCATTTTATAATTTTTTTTTTTACTCATTAATTATAACGCCATATCATGTACTTTTTTATGTAACCTTCATTAAATTCATTAAACTTACTGCAATAGCGTAAACATTTCCTGGGCCTACCCATAGCTTTTAAAAAAATCGAAGTATTTAATATATGACAATAAAAAACATAGAAATGTTATAATTATCTGATAGTTTATAGAACAACCTATTACAGACACTAAAAAGTAAAAAAAAAACTACGTTTAAAAAAATCGACTTCAAAAACTAAGAAGTATAAAATAACTTATTAATGATTTAATTTAATACAACTCTTATCCAAACCTAATACCTTAATATTAATAGTAAAATTATCATCTGTATATGATAGTATTTTGCTATGCTACCTATTGATAGGTTTGAAGTCGGTGCCGGTGTCAGTATCTTTAGTGTAGGCATTTAATTACAGTAAGTAAACTGTTTATAATTTTGTTTAAGGCTTGGCACCGATTTAAAACCTATCAATAGATAGCACATACAAATGAGAATATTTTATTATTAATATTAAAGGTATTAGGTTTGTATAAGAGGTGTATTAAATTAAATCTTTATTAAGATATTTTATACTTTTTAGTTTTTGTTAATAATACCAAAACAAAAGAACATTTTACTAATATACTATAATCATTTAGATCATATATCATTACATTGAACAATATTTTTAATAACTTCTATAATTCATTTAATTCTAAACTTAAGAAACATATTGTAGGGAAATGTTGTACATACACAATCTGCGTAACTGAACCAAATTTAAAATTACTAAATAAATGAGTGACATTGCCAGAACTACACAATACTACGAGTAGGTAAACTATAGCGTGAGTGACTGTGTAACTAACATCATTGTATGACCAAAGTCAAATCTGTTAGCATTGACACCTTTAAATTACTTATATACAAATCACACAACCATATACATGCCGTTATTCTCATTTGATAACTAATTAAATTATTTATGTACATAGATGCCCACACAGAGAGTGAACATTTTGTAAAGGAGCTAGAAATAGTTTAACTGTTTATAAAAGTACCTCTAGAAAGTTTGTATGAAGAGTAATAAGTTTAAATAACTTTTAATTCAATGTCATTCTAATTTATTTTTTTCTTTTACAGTTTCATGGGTTTATCTTAGAAAGAGAAGAAAATATGAATCAAATCGCACTGTAGATATATCATCATCATCATCTCAGCTCATATATGTCCCACTTTTGGGCTCGAGCCTATTCCGTAATGAGAGGGAAATTCACCTTTCATACCACGCTAGGTCAGACGTGTTGGTATAACGTTTTGTTTCAAGTTTTCCTTATCTTGCATATATGTTATATGCATTTATATCCCTTAGTCGTCTCTTACAAGCATCCACGGGTAAGATAAAGGCTGGTGAATTGTATTCTTACTCCGTCACCACATGGAAAAAATAAGAAAGATGATTAGATATATACGAGAAGACATTTTGCTGAAGAAAATGTTTAGCACCCTCGCGACGAGTTAAACGAAAAAGCCTATCTCTAGGAAAAATATGCACTGACTGTACAGATGTAAGTACTACTGCGTAGTGATTAAAATAATGACCTTCCGTGCTAATGCCATGAGTTTGATTCCTATGCAGGATAATAATGTGTATGATCCACAAACTGTTGTTCTGAGTCTGGGTGTAATGTGTCTGCGTTAACTATATATATTTTTTTTATTTATAGTGGTGGTAAACGAGCTAGCAGCACACCTGATGGTAAGTGTCACTGCCACCCATGGATCTTTGCAATACTAAGGGTATAACTAGGCCGCTGCGTACCAATATAAACCCCAAACCCACGCAGTTGGGCTTCCGGCTCTCTCGCTACCGGAACGAAGCGCAATAGCACATTGCTATTACTCATACGTTGATCTTCTGTGAGAGTGTGGTACTACCTGGGACGAACCGGCCCGCGGCTGCAGACAGAGAACTGTCAACAGCGTGGTCCTACCACTTTAATAAAATGTTGTAGAGTCCCCCGCGATATAAGGATTATTTCCTTAGTGCAGGGCAGTGTCTTTTAATAATTAATAATTTAATAATAATATGTAGATTTACAAGGAAAATATGTAGAAAAGTAAAAATTTTTAAATAGCTTTTTTTTTTTTTTTTTTTTTTTTTTTTTTTTTTTTTTTTGTCGGAAACTTACTAACTTTTTTTAGACCACACTTATATAATATTAAATAGTACACGAAATACTGTGTATACTATGAGTCGTCATTCATCATTCTCCTACTCTTATCCCAATTACTTGGGGTCGATACAATATGTACTCCTCTTTCATAGTACATAGTTGTAAAAGTTGTTGGCAATAGTTTTATGACCGGCCGCCTGCCAGACGTCAACGCTCCTTGGGAATGTAATTGTTGACCAAACGGCATCAAACGGAGTTTGCCCATGTCGTTATAAGTCTCTTAGTCGTCTTTTACTACATCCACGAGCAAAGTAAGTGTTTGGTAGTATTCGTAACCGCTACCATACAGTTATTGTGTAGTTACTATGTATACTATAAGTATTATAATATTATATGAGTATAAGTAGCTTAAGAGTTATAACAGCTGCTAATAACAATATACTTAATATTGTCATTGAAGTACCTACTTATAAAATCACATATATACTCAAATACTAAGGTTGTATTACTTCTTGCCCTTCAAAAACACCAGCTACATTTTTTTGGTAGTTAAATATAGTAGCTAGACACATAGTTGTTCTTCTTGTGAGATCAATTCTTGATAGTCTAATATACTAGTCATTTCTTGTCCATAATCAATAATGTCATATATTAGTTTCTAAAGCTGTATAAGCTGTGTGGTAACCGTTACGAATACTATCAACCTTTACTTTGCTCGTGGGTGTCGTAAAAGACGACTAAGAGCCCTATAACGACCTGGGCTAACTCCATCTGATGCCGTTTGGTCAACAATTACATTCCCAAGGTGAGTTGACGTCTGGCAGGCGGCCGGTCATAAAACTATTGCCAATAACTTTTACAATATGTACTATGAAAGAAGAATACATATTGTATCGACACCAAGTAATTGGGATAAGAGTAGGAGAATGATGACATAGTTCTGTAATAATTAGCTTGATATCGTCATTACGATTAGAATCTAACTTTTTAGCTAATAAGTAATTTTAGTTAAATTAAATGAATCCAAAAAGAAAAACTATAATTATAGTAACGATTGTCACTGTTCTTGATTCCTTATTAAGTAGTAAATGTTTTATTTATGTGATTTAAAAGGTTTTTTACTTTTCAGACTTTTTACTAATTCCGTGTTGTCGAGGAGCTGGAAAGAAGAAAGATTCAGAAGGCATTCACATATAGAAATCGTGAGCTTTGGCAATAGCAACTCGCTCCACTTTAAGGTTGCAACAGAAGCTGTCGATTCAGATATAGCAGGGCTCATTAACAATGTTTCTGAGTATTTTATTCTGGAAGCGTTGAATTAGAAGAACATTATACATTAAAAGTGGTAGGACCACGCTGTTGACAGTTGTCTACAGCCGCGGGCCGGTCCGTCTGGGGTAGTACCACACTCTCGCAGAAGATCGACGTCTGAGTAATGGCAATGTGTTATTGCGCTTTGTTCGGTGAGCAAGAGAGCCGGAAACCCAACTGGTTGCGTTTGGGGTTAACCGTAGAGAACTAATCATTCTTAGTAATGTTTTTTTTATCGCTTGTGGTGGCAAACGAGCAAGCAACATACCTGATGTTAAGTGTCACTGCCACCCATAGATCTATGCAATACCAAGGTTATAACTAGGCCGCTGCCTACCAATATAAACCCCAAACCCACCCAGATGAGCGTCTGGCTCTCTCGCTCGCCGAACGAAGCGCAATAGCACATTACTATTAGGTCTCAGACGTCGATTTTCTGCGAGAGTGTGGTAATACCCCGGACGGACCGGCCTGCGGCTGTAGACATAGACGGTCAACAGCGTAGTCCTACCACAATAAAATGCCATACATTCATATGAACATAAGGACTGGGTTATACAATAAAAATATGTTTTATATAGAATCATTTAAATAAAGATTGAAACGTTTCCATATCTGTTTAAAATTTAATCACTTTAATTATTCCTAAATACATTAACTTGCTTAGATTTAATTAAACCTCTTTGCGACTATTTGAAATGAAACAGAACTGTAATTAACAAGTAAACAATAATAACAAATTTTCATTGTTATGCTTACTTATTTGTTTAGTTGTTCAATGTAAAAAATAATATATAAAAATTAATAACTGATAAGAGTAAAAAATTAGCGCGTAACTAATTAAGTTGTTTACTTTCAGCCCTTTGTGCAATAATATGAGTGTATGATAATTATAATATTATCAAGTAAGTCAATTATTAATAATATAATAATAAAGTTAACAATGTAGCTGTGTAGTAGCCGGCTACGAATACTACCAACCCTTACTTTGGTCGTGGATGTCGTAAAAGACTGGACCTGGCCCAACTCCATCTAATGCCGTTTGATCAACAATTACATTCGCAAAGAGGGTTGAAGTCGCAGGCGGCCGCTCATAAAACTATTGCCAATAACTTCTACATATGTACTATGAAAGAAGTACGTGAGTACACATTGTATCGACCCCAAGTAATTGGGATAAGAGTAAGACGTTGAGTTCCAATGTTGTGCTCGAACCTCCGCCATATTAGGAGGGAAATCGACCTACTATAACATGTTGTTTGGACGTGTTAGTATACGGTTTTGTTTCGATTTTTCCTTCTTTAGCGTATATGTTATATACGCTTCATTATGTTATATACGATTCATCACGGGTAAGATAGGGTGCTGAATTGTATTCTTACTCCGTCACCACACGGAAAACAATCTAATATAAATTATTCCAGATAAAATATTTTTAGCAGAATTTTTAGCACAAATATATATATAGATAGTTAAATATATCTATGTAGCTGTAGGTAATATATCGTCATCATAAGAGCCAGTAAAATATTATTCCACCATATCAACGAACCAAGCGAATCAAAAAATTTTACTTAAATAATAGTAAAGTATATTATTTATATAACAATAAGTTTAGTGTTATAGATAGCAGAATAGTTATTCTGCAGCTATTTAAATTTTTCTTTAACACTATTTTCAGATTAAAATGAAAATGGACTTTATCTTCTCGAAAACTATTTAATGAAAAGAATGAGGTCACCTTTTTAATTATTTAGTATCATTGCATATACGCCCACCTTTTTAAGAGTAATAGTATGGACTTATACTAAAATATTAAAACCATTCAATAGCATATTTTTGGCCACTGTAGGTCATAAACCTAATGGTAGGGGAGCCCAAGAGGGGATTTGAAGAGTTACTCGAGCGCGTCCGAAAACTATATGAGGAGAAACCTTATTCCTTGTAATGTACTCCTACCATATATAAACCCTTCATATAAGGGCGTGCTCCGAGGACAGCCCGTCAGATTAATAAAAAAAAATCAATTCTCAGAAAAAACTCGAGCGCGTCAGATTAAGGCCGTGGCAAAAAAAAAAATTTTCTTTCAAATTTCCAGATTAAGAATATTCCTTCATATATTTGTCAGATTATCATTTGAGACGACTAGAACATCAAGTTAAACCGTTTGTGTAAAAATCTGATGCGCTCGAGTATTTCAAGGTCACTTTTTTTTCATTTTCAAATATCTACCATGACTTTTGATCACATCCAAATCGTCAGATATTTTAATAGAACATTTTTGAGTTTTCTAAATATTCCCTTCGAATATCTGACACGCTCGAATAACTTTTTGTTTTTTTTTTCTACCCTTTTCTACTGCCATCCTCCCCTAATTACTCGTCAGAATAATATCTCTCGGTTGTTAGAAAAACAAAGCGGGTGAACACCGTGAATGTCTGAGGCGCTCGAGTATTTTTATGTGAATGATTTTTTTTAACATTTTTGAAAATTAGCACACGCTCCTGCTCACTAAAATGGCAAAATACATAAATTATTTTTCGTTTTAGGCCCAAATCTTCACAAACTAATCGGTCCCCATGACGCTTTAGTAACTGAAAATTTAGCGTACCGGGCTCCCCTACTATAATTACGAATAGTGCCATAATCGCCGAGCTTAACAAGCGAGTTGGTAAACGCATTTGGTTTTACAAGTTTCTCTAGTGTAACACTCTTGTCCACACCTTTGGTGATCCCTCAGGTAGTTTCCAACCTCCCTAGCTGAGGCCACGGGTGACTGGATCGGGGAATTAGTCCGAGTCCGAGAGGCCGACCGCGTGAGGAAAGACCGACGTCCTCCCCGAGGGGGGGGACATCGGTCAAGGAGAGGGTACCCCTCAGGTGGTATTCCGTCGGGCCGGCCACTGAAGTCAAGTTCATGCTGCTCCGGTGGTCGGTCCAACGACGAAGACGAGGTGTCACGGGTGAGTTACGGGTGTGCGTGCTAACGTCCCTCTGTCGCCTCGGACGAATTGGTGCGAGAAGTGCGCCGACCGTAACACAACCCAAAAAAAAAATGGTGGTTTCCAACTCCTATGGGTAAATAGGGGCTGGTGACACATTATATTGTTAACACCACTATACAAAAAAACATACATTAAATACTGACATTAGTAATAAATTACTCAAACTTAACATGACCATATGTCCCGTTCTCGACGAGACAGTCCCGTTTTCAGGCTGTCTGAATAGTAGCTCCAGCTTAAACAAAAATGACCCAATTTGATTACAAATATCTCTACAGCAGCGACTTATTTCAACCACGATATCCACGGCAAATTAAAACAGCAATACTTAGTATTCCTCATGCATTTTATGGCACTTGTCTCTTTCTTTCCTTAAGGTAAGTTCTATTAAGGTAATTTCTCCAAAATTTCTTAGGCGTGACATTGATAAACATCGTTTCATATGTGCACATCCGTGAAACTAATCTATGCGCATTTGAATGCGTCGCACGGCATCGGTGAGTATCTGCTTTATAAGCCACGTGACATACTTTTTGTTTACACCTGATTGTAATTCAACACACGATAAATTAATCAATCATTTTAGACAACTGAGAAGAAGGAGTTTTTATATTACTATTTAATTTAACAAATGTATATAAATCTATCGCAACTCTTTAAAATGATTCATGTATCCCAGACTTAGAACGTAACGAATTAATTTATAATACGTGGTTTTAAAATTTCAATGTAATCAATATTACTATTGTCACCGTTGACTATCGCCCCGATGTCGGCTGACGCAGCAGTCATCATCATCATTTCATTTCATATACGTTCCATTGCTGAGCTCGGGACTCTTTCACAACAACAGAGAAAATGAGCTGCTTTACCACTTTGGTCAGACGAGTTGGTTTAGGGCTTTATTTGACTTTTTCGTCTCTTGTTAATGTTATATGCAAATAATACCGCTTAATAGCTTAGTCGTCTTTTACGAAACTCGCGGCAAAATAGGGAGTAGTGAATTGTATTCTTACTCCACTACCACCCGAAAAGATGTAATACCGATTTCAACAAAATATAATATATCACAACTTCTTTTCTAACGGATACCATAAGTAATATTTAGGGACGTAACCAAATAGCGTCACTGCCAGAAGTCAAATTCGAAATAAAACTGGCAGACAGGGCGCCTGACCATGAAGTTGACTGACTGTTTAGAGCTTTGAAGAAGAAGTAAGTTGTAATAGAAATCCTAAAGAAACTTATAAGTAATTTTCGCAATAACACGTGTGCAGGATCAGAACTATACAGGTATTGCTGGCTATTTTATTTATTTAAAATATACTCTTGGACAACGCATTTATGAATATGTGAATTTTTAGACTTTTAAATAGAAATTCATACTTAAAATACATTATGCACTAGTTATTTTATTTAACATTTTTCTCGTAAAAGTTACGACATACCATACTGTGAATAATCATTAACCAAAGCGGGTTAATTAGTTAACATTCAAAAGGTTAGGATTAAGGTCTGCTGACAGTAAATTTGACTGCACAGATGGCGATTAAGATACCGACCTAACGTGCCAGGGTTGTAGTGATTCGATTCCCACGTCCTGAGTCTAGGTGCAATTTGTGTCTATTAATTATAAGTTTGTGAATTAATACAAGGATTTCACTTTCTTAGCTGCGGGTCTTGTATGTATTTAAGAAGTATTGATCAAACCGCTTTTTATTTTGTTTAGTATTTAAATACCTATCAAAATATTTTCCAATTTTACAAATAAAAAAAATATAACTTCAATAACACTTCTTTTTTACGACTGTCAAAAAACGCGACTAAAAGTTGTAATCAGGTAACATGACTGTCTGTGTGTCTGTCTCTCTCAGTATGTGAATAACTTACCTTACACTCTCATTCTAGAGAAGACCGGTACTCCCTAGAAGAATATATCATCATTCTCCTGCTATTATCCCAATTACTTGGGGTCGATACAATATGTACTCCTCTTTCATAGTACATATTGTAAAAGTTATTGGCATTAGTTTTATGACCGGCCGCCTGCCAGACGTCAATCCTCCTTGGGAATGTAATTGTTAACCAAACGGCATCAGATGGAGTTGACACAAGTCGTTATAAGGCCCTTAGTCGGCTTTTATGACATCCACGAGCAAAGTAAAGGTTGATAGTATTCGTAGGCGCTACCACACAGCGAATATATAATCCCTAGCAGAATATATAAGGGCAGAAAAAATATATCGTAAGCATCCCGAATATTATATCGGAGAGAATAACAAGAAAATTAGATACCTTCTTATAAAAGGAGAATAATTTAGCATCTAAGTTAAAACTTGATGAAGTCCTTACATCAGTTTTATTTCTAATATTATTATTATAAAATCAAGGCCTGGGTATGATATTTTCTACCTAATAAATTACTATGTTTATAAATTCTATGGTGTCATAAGCACTTAAATAACTAAGGTAGAAAATCATAGGTGATAAAATAGAAACGAAATTTTGACATCAACATTAAATATTTTAACACCTTGTTCAAGAATTTCTATCTGTCCTGTTGCTCGTAAGTAGAACACATATATATAAATTTGATTAATTACAACAACAGTAAATAATAAAAATCAGTCGTCGAAATTAGTTTTGTAATTAAAATCATATCAAAAGAGTACTATAATGACTGCATTGTATATTGTATATCATCATTTTCATCATCATCTCAGCTTATATATGTCCCACTGCTGGGTTCCAGCCTCCTCCACACTAGGAGGAAAATTGATCTACTACACTACGTTGCTCTGACGTGTTGGTATTGGGTTTTATTTCGAGACCTTCTCTTACTTGTTTTTCTTAGATGTGCATATTTTATTCCTTAGTCCTATTTTACGATCACCCACGGGTAAGATAGGGGGTGGTGAATTGTATTCTTACTCAGTCACCATACGGAAATTTTGTGTATAAAACAAAAATATTTCAAGTAAACTTGAAATGGATAATTTAATAAGACAAATCGTGATAAATAGCCCACTAAGGCTTAATTCTCACTGCTAAAGTTAACCTATAAAATGTATGCTACATTTGCAAGCATTTAAGAAGTCTTAGAGATTCGTGCTCAAGCAATCTATTATGGAGTTAGCTACGGTCTTATTCTAACGATCGTATTCAGTATATTTGTTACTAAACTATTCCCCTATTATCCTATTGAATATATTAAGAAACATGAGCAATTCTAAGATTTGTTTAATAGCTCAATATTAAAATTGACGTGTGTGTAGGTTTATTGTTTCTTGATGAATAACTAATCTTAACTGTTATGAACTTGTGGCATTTTAATGAATACATTTATATATTCCTCGAAATATGTATATTAATATAATAATTTATGAAGAACAAAGAATAATTTTCATTATTAAGAAGGCTCAATCCGTATGGCGATGAGTTATGTATATAATATCTCACCAACCATTACTTTCCAGTGATTCGTACACATTGGCTGACCAATCACCAGGAATGAGCACTAGTATTTTTCTGAGAAAATTGTAACACCAAATGCGATAACCAATCCGCTTGCCAAGAATTATAATAGAGGCCTGTTTTTTTGAAGTGGTCTATGGATCCGTCTCGCCCCGCCAAATCTGTCCGGGGTTACGGAAGAGGCGGCGCGTGACCCCATAGACCCACTGTGCAACTCCTCTCTTCGCCGTGCGAGCGAGCCACCGGTACCCGATCTTTTCTATCTTTTATAAAACTTAACTATTCAATAAAAAATTGTAATAATAAAAAGAATCTGTAATAATAATAATCTGTACCACACAGATTATTATTATTATTTCAGAAAGATTCTTCTCCCTCAAAATAGACCATGAGCGGCAGAAACACGTACCGTCAGTTGTGCTGCTTACTCGTTTGCCACCATCAGCAATAAAAATAAATAATTAAATAAAAAAATACATAAAGGCATATAGGCAATTCTATTCTCTCTTCTCTCTCTTGGTGTATACCATTATAATAGGCAACGTATTACCCATATTTTATTCCTATATTTATAATAACATTACTATTTCCGATTAGGTGAATTTCCTAAAAAAATACTAATGTATTTTCTTACATTCTCTTTACCCAACGTTTCATACACCACTCCGTACTTAAATTGGTTTAAAATAAAAGCAGATAAAATTCAAAATACGCAGTATATACGAGTAACAAGCCGAATATAATTCGTGTACTTGTATTTAAATCCAAAAGTAAACCGCATCGTGTGTTGCAACTCAAACCGCAGCCGTGGCTTCTCGACAATTGACCCCTTCCTAGTGGTTGTCTCATTAAATTAACACGTCACCTTCATTCGTAAAATGGTTCTAAATTGTTCAACAGATATGTATATGTGTGTATATGTAAATATTAAGAATTTAGGAGTCCGTAGATGTATTAAAAAAGGTAACCTATCTCCTCTTTTGAATATATACGAATATCATAGAATCACATATATTATAGCATCCATTCACATCACAGGTAATATTTTCCTGAAGAAATACCATAGTATCACATATATTTTCTTGAAGATTATTGATACTATATGTTTGATATCTGAAAAAAGATATTTACAATTTATATTCATATACCTACTAGGTATATAAAGTTGTAAAGACATTTTGAAAATAAATTCAAAATACTAAAAAATATATACAGAATATAGATGAGTGAAAAATTCATTATCATTTCAGCTCATATATGTCCCACTGCTGGTTTCCAGCCTCCTCTCCAATAAGAGTGAATTTGACCCACTACCTATTGTAACCACGTTGGTCAGGCGGGTTGGTATGTGGTTTGACTCTTACATCAATGTTATAGTTGCTTAATCGACTTTTACGACACACCACGGGTAAGATAGTGAGTGATGAATTGTATTCTTACTCCATCACCGCACGGAAAATAAAAATAAAGAAAAATAAACATTGCGTATACATTATGCATATCACATATGTGTGTTGTTAGATATAGTATGTTTACAAAAAAAAAAAAGAATATAATTATAAATGAAAGTTTTAATTCAGATTGATGAAGTTTATCTTTATAAAGCCACGCTTCTAACTTCATAAAAATATATCATCTAAATTAAAATTAACCTGGAACTTTTAACGTTTATTTACATGTGGTATAATTTAGCAAATATTAAATGAAAGCTTATGTAAAATTAAAAGCTTGTGATTCAAAAGATACGATGTCATTATTTTCCTCTTTATGATCCATGAAGTTAAAAAAAATATTATTTGACATTACAGAACCCGCCATTTTTCATAGTTCAACAAGCGTGCGTTCATCTATTTAACTGTATCTTTTGGTGCCAGTGAAGATGACAATATATATGTACCTCTCTATGGCGTTACGCAATAGCTACAACATAGCAGTTACGCACTTTTTCGTAAATGGACGAGTGTCACTTCTAATTTATTATACATATTTGAAATTATACTTCTTTAGGTTTCCAACTATATCTACTATTAACAATTATCAAATGAAACGAGGTATTTCCAAGTCGTGCAAACCTCTTCATCAAAATATTTAAAAAAGCAAGAGATCGAATGCTTAGAACTGCAATTACTTTTGCACATTTGGCTAGCAGCAACTTGATTCAAAATAAATAATAATGGAAGTATATAATATATTTAATAATCATCATTCTCCTACTCTTATCCCAATTACTTGGGGTCGATACAATATGTATTCTTCTTTCATAATACATATTGTAAAAGTTATTGGCAATAGTTTTATGACCGGCCGCCTGCCAGACGCCAACCCTCCTTGGAAATATAATTGTTGACCAAACAGCACCAGATGGAATTGGCCCAGGTCGTCATAAGGCTCTTAGTCGTCTTTTACGACATCCACGAGCAAAGTAAGGGTTGGTAGTATACGTAGCCGCTACCACACAACTATATATAATATATTTAATATACTTTTATAATAAAGAGTATAAAATAAATTTTAAAATTAAAGATGCTTTAGATAAATTTATGATTGATTTTAGTAAAATGACATTTGATAGACGCATAAAAAACCTACTTTCTTGCACTATCATCATACTCGAAGCTATGTTCTAATGAATGGCTAGCTCATGAGAAATTTATTTGAAAATCAATTTCTCTAAAAGGACATGCCCCAAGGCAAAAATAAAATACAATAATAAAAAGAATTCACTTGTGACTTAATTAAGTTGAAAATATAAAAATCTCGCACAATATTTTTTTTTATATATAAAGTTATCATCATAACTCATATATGTCCCACTGTTGGGCTCAAGCCTCCTCCATGATGAGAGGGCAATTGACCTCCTATACGACGCTGATCAGACGTGTTGGTATAGGGTTTTGTTTCGAGCTCTCCTTGTTTTGCATAGATGTTATGTGCATTTCATATCCCTTAGTCATCTCTTACAATCCCCCACGGGTAAGTTCAAATTTAAAGTTGCCCTTAGTTTCCATATAATACCTTCTCTTGATAGAAGAGTATTAACATGTTCACACTGCTTAGGCGAGTTGGCATAATATTTAACGTCTTCTTTATTCGCATATTGTTTAAGGTCCCTTTTAATAAAGCGTTCAGTTGCGAAATGAAAGAATGGTAATACATTCAATTCTTAATCCATCACCATATTGAAGTTTTCATATCATTACACTTATAACATTTAAATTCACTATGATAGTAAACAAGCAATCAGTAACCCTGATAGAAAGTGAGACTACCGCTCAAAAACCTTGATAATACCACAGGAATGGCTAGGCTGCAACCGTGATGAAAGTCCTTGTTAAAAGAAGAACATATCACAGCACTCGCAAAACACCATAGCAGATACTTAATATCAAATTTTTGCATCTACGTATAAGAAATGATCACTGAAAACATACAGTTAAGGACCATTTTGTTTTAAAATAAACGAATAAACTCTGCTACGGTGAGTCTAGTAGTACGACGACAGAAAGATGGCGATAGTTATGTGGTAATAAATATACTTAATATTTAAATTAATATAAAAATGTTCACTTATACGAAAGATTAAGTGACAACTAACTCTCTAACTTATTACTCTCAGTGTCGCTTTTAGAGAGACACAGATTTAGTTTACTACTAACCTAGATCTTTATAATATTATGCATAAGATGTAGTCATACGTGTGCTTCATATTAAGGTATCTCGCACATATTGACAAGATATTTTAATCTGTTGTTGTAAAATAACTTTGAATGACGCTCGTTAATGAGGTACAAGATATGTACTATCTCTCTTGCGTATTGTCTAAACACTTTAGCCGAAAAGAGAAAGATATATGGCTACCAGCCAAATCGCTTTATTGTAAAGCTCTTGACCTAGAGTTACATTTATAAACAGTGTAAACATTTGCGTGTTGACGGAATAGTAAAAATTATTATTTAACAAGCGGTAGAAAATATTTAACAATTGTATTTTACGGAATGTGGAAATAAATATATGATTTGATGACAGATGTATTGTTCAAAACAGTGCTACCGTCTATTCTACTTATTAATTCTTAAAAGCTAAGAATATGTAGAATATTGTTAGATATAGCTAACCCTTTAAATTGCTGTACTTAAATGGACATTGTTCTGTGGTAATACAGGTATTTTGCCAACTGTATTTAGATTTAGACACCATTAATTCAACATTAATAAAGGCTAAAATTATTATTCCTGATATGTGTAAATCATGAAATGATTTATTAAACAAAGAAAAGAAACTATGTTAATGCAAAAATTCTAGATTTGAAAAAAAATCCATTTATGTATTCACAAATAATAAGATTTCCAGACTAAAATAGAAATATTTCAAATTATATTAATAGCTACTTAAAAATAATTCCCACACGGATAATTAAAGCGAAAAAAAAAAAAAAAAAAATATTCATAACAGGAACATACTGAATTCCGTCATATGCATTACAAAATGTGCTATTTAACATAAAAATCACATACATAATAACATAAAAACAAAGATATTTTACGGTATTTGCAATTCAAAGATGCAAAAAAGGCTATTAGAAACGTACTATTTTTCAAAATGTTTTTACAATGCGTTCAATCCCGTAACTAAACACTCTTCTAAGCATAGAAGATAAAAGAATAACCTTGTGTTATCCTGTCATATACATAATAGGATTGTTGCGTACTGTACTTGTCACGGTTCATCTGGAAATAACTATGAAAACTGTTTCAATGTCTCTACAGTAAATAGCTATTTCTAAATGTCAATGTTAAATTACTCAACTTCTTTGTACGAATTGTTTTGCAATAGAATGTTATATAATAAATAAAAAGTAAAATATAACATTGATTTCCTGATACTACGTTGAACGAGAATATATGTTTTATATTCACGGACTGGGGAGTCTCGAACACCTGCAATAATGGCTCCCGCGTAGGCGAGGCGACAGCATCCCATATTCCGCAGATAAATTGAAAGAGTAGCACCAAACAACTGACATAGATATACACTTAAACCTCCATAACTACATATAACCGTATACTCAACCATTTTTTTTTTTTTAATTTATTAACGGCTCGTATACTCAACCGTAACGCTAATGTTGCCAGAGCACACTCTTGGAATCGCCATCTTTCGATAGATGATAACAATATGCAGATAGATATATGTATATCTAAGGGTGTATTTACTCGAAAAGACAACGAGATGGGTAACTAAAGGCTCGCAGAGGGTAGTTAGTAAACAGTCAGCTTAAATTGTAGTAAGCGGTAGTACAACAGGATGTCACTCCATACGGGTTAGCGAGGTGCAATAGGAGAAAAAGAAATATGTATTTAGATATTATGTACCTACAAGATGCTATCAGTTTATTGCTGGACCGCTCTATGCCAGAAAAGGATATTGCCATAATAAACACGCTTTACAAGCAAATTGGCGATTGTAGTTTATATTACAACTTTCTTACTACAATAATACTGCCCAATAGCCTAGTGCTTTTTAAGTTGGTTTTTACGACTACCAATAAAACGGAGTGATGACACATTATATTTTATAATACAAACGGAACAACAGATTTGTTATAATGAATTATATAGTCATCATTTATCCGCTAATAAATATATTAATCTGATCGTCTGTGTACCAGTACATATAGCGTCGACCCCAAAGGATAAAAGCAGGAGACTGATAATTAGTTCTTCCATCAATTGCACATATTTTAATTATATATTTATTTCATTTCTTTTTTTTTTGGCAGGCTATGGTCTGAGACACACGCCGTCAGTTCCGTCTTGGGCAACGGAAGGGCGGCGCGTGCGCCCATAACGTATTAGTATTCTCTCCCCACCGCTATTGAGCCAGCCACTAGTACCGCATCCTTGACAACCGTAGCTATCCCAGCGGGTTACCCTTTCAGGTACCTTCCCCCGTCGACACCCCGGTCTACTGCTGGGACGTCGACGTCACGCGGTCAGCCTCTCTGCATAGACATCAGGCGCGTGTACTCGCGCCTGCGCCACTCCAGGTGACGGCGGCGGAGCGTGTTACCGAAAAGGATTTCCTCTCGGATCCACCCCGCCGCCTCCTTCCGCGAAACGACTTTCTCAGCGATCGCCTTAGCGATGGTCGACAGCGTCATATCGGCACCGATGTTTACGACGAGTTCAGGGCGCTGCTCCGCCCAGGCCACACAGACCTTGAGCGTATGCTGCGCCGTATCCTCTTCGTAATCCCATTGGTGGCAGGGTAATATCCTCTCCCTCCTCGCGACCGTGTGCAGGTACTTGCTGAAGCAACCATGCCCCGTCAAAACCTGCACGTTGGATAGAGAGGACCCCATATATACTACCTTGATTTAGGCCGTATTACCTATGATAAAATATAGGATATATTATGAAAGAAAATTGATGGGTTTTCCTTCTTATTGTCAGTTCTTTGGTATTTAATTATACCTACGTTATTGGAAGCTAATCAGATAAAATTATCCAATATTTAACGCTACTTAACGCAACAAAATTGTGATACCGATAAATAATATACACGTTACCAATAAAATTACTGTGGCATGTAAACTAATATCGACTGTCTGAACAAATTAGAACATTAACCAAAGTGTATGTTTAGCGTAGGAGTGATTGTATACGACAGAGCATCTGTACATGACGGTTATCATATTTGCAAAATATGCTTAACTCACAGGTGTCACTCGCTTGTCGGGATAATAACTACGGACATTACGAAACTGATAGTTATATTGATTTATGTTCACAAATTACGAATTATGTAGAGATGCTACTGTTATCTTAATCATCATTTTTATCTCAGCTTGTATCTAGGTCTTTTTGCCTGGCTGGAGCCTCCTCCACAATAGCAGGGCAAATGACCTACTATACTATTTTAATAAGAGGAGTATACATAGAGGACTGTCTTAAAACTTTGATTATTGAAACGATTGTCGCAGATTTAAAGTGTATTTGTAATTTCACTGAAAACGTGTCTAAAAAGTATTCGTCTCTCTCTACATAGAATTATTTATTTCAGCAATATTTGTAGAAATTTTTATTACACATCTCAGCTTGTATATGTCCCACTGCTGGCCTCGAGCCTCTAGTACACCGCGCTGGGTTTGCCTTCTCTTGTATAGATGTTAAATGCATATTAAATTCCTTAGTCTATTACGATCACCCACGGGTAAGATAAGGGGTGGTGAATTGTATTCTTACTCCGTCATCACACGGAAAGGTTGTAGAAATTATTTAAAAGAGATTAGAAAAAGAACAATCTGCACAAATTAAAAACTTAACTAATTAGAAAATATAAGTGAGCTTTATAGTTACTAAATTATATTAATCATACCATCAAACTCTCTAGAATAAAAAGAACTCTAACCATTGTTCTGCGAAAAAGTAATTTTTCTCAAGCGAGCTAAAAGCAAAGAATATTTTAAAATATTTTTTCGTTCTATAAAAAACTATGAAAGCTTAAAATCCCAGCTTAAAGAAATGTAACATTTCAAGAAAAGAATTTTGAAAACAATATTTTAAAGTAAAAAGCAAAACTTTTAATGCTAAATAGCAGATTTTGTAACAATCATACCTTAACTTCTAATACTCAGGTTCTTTTAATGCTTCGTTCACGCAGTGATTACTCTCACTAACAATACATTAAAAATAATATATTATCCTACCTATGTTAGTATTATACGGTGGTTATTCCTATACACTTGTACATACATAGGTACATACCATCACGCCATGTCCCTTGTAGGGTAGGCAAAGAGAACAGAGTGCCAGAGAACTCTATCCTTGCATACTTCACTCGCTTCCTCAACATTCATAATTCTCTTTATACACGCTCGCCGGTTTCGGAGACTCTTGACTCCACCTTCCTTCAGTACATGACCGATCTGGTCTAGGTAGGTTAGTCTCGGTCTCCCCCGGTACCTACATCCTTTCACTTTCGCATTGTATATCTTCTTAACCACACGTTCGTTCGGCATTTTTTCCACATGTCCGAACCATCGGAGCATTCCCTTTCGCATCTTTACACCAATACTCTCTTTCATATCTACTCGCTCTCTTACGTCGTCGTTACGAATGCGATCGATCAGCCTAACTCCACAGATTTTCCGTAGAGATCGCATTTCGGCCGCATTAATTTTACTTTCATACTCTTTTCTGCATACCCAACTCTCGCTTCCATACAGTAATATTGGGACAAGCACTGCGTTATGTATTGCTACACGTGCCTTCTGGCTGAGGTGGTGGCTACCGAGAAGTTACCCCAACGCTCCGTTTACTCTATTTCCCGCATTCACTCTTCGCTCTATATCAGTGGTGTACCTTCAGTCTCGGCTAAATCCCCACATCCAAGATATACAAATTCATCCACTTGCTCTAGTACATCATTACCTATTGTTACTCTTACATCTTTTCTGGCTTTATCTCTTTCAAAGACCATTATTTTGGTTTTGCTCACATTCACGCGTAGACCCCTTTTCTTACAATCTTCTTGTTATACTCTTTTAATAGTGGTAGGACCACGCTGTTAACAGTTTTCTGTCTACAGCCGCGGGCCGATTCGTCCGAGATAGTACCACACTCTCGCAGGAGATCGACGTCTGAGTAATGGCAATCTGCTATTGCGCTTCATCGTTCGGTGAGCGAGAGAGCCGGAAGCCCAACTGGTTGGATTTGGGGATTTTATTGGAAGGCAGCGGCCTATGCTATACCCTTGGTATTGCAAAGGTCCATGGGCGACAGTGACACTTACCATCAGGTGAGCTGCTTGCTCGTTTGCCACCATAAGCAATAAAAAAAAGTTGCTTAGTTATTCCTTGGTTTGTATAGAACGCAGTTATGATTTATAATTGCAAAATATCGATTATGGGGAGGATTCGGGTTTAAATGTTAGGTCAGAGCATCATCATCATCATCATTTAAATATATTTTTTTTTTATTAATTTATTTAATCTATAAAGAAAATACATATTAATTATTATTGTACCTTTAAACTTTTTTAAGTTTGTATAGGTACTCACATTCAAACAGCAAGGCCAATAAACGAGTCTTATGATAGGTACTTACATTACAATATACAAATACATATAACTTATTTGACAATCGAAAAAAAGTAAGAAACGCGTTTCTTAATACACACATTTTTTTGTACACATATTTTCATTTTCTTTTAAAGAGGGTAGTTAAAATAAAATTCACTCGCAACAGATGAGCAAGCGAACCTTATACAGCCTGTTTCATATATATGCTATTTCATTATCTGTCACTGTTTATTTAATTTTTGCAATGTAAAGCTACTTCACACTTTGAATACGCAATATTCCAAGTATAGTGCAATCAGTTTGAATTGTATAATTTGAAATTAATGTTCAGCAAATTGTACTCAAATAGTATTTTTTATATTTTTGCTTGTAGTTCATACTATTTATTTCTGTATTGATTCGTATTGGTATTTCATTTATTAGTGAAGGAATTATGTAAGCAAGTGTTCGTCTCCCGTAATAATTACAGGCTTTTGCACTCTGCAATCTATTTTGCGAGAGAAGGAAAACTCGAAACAAAACCCTATACCAACACGTCTGACCAGCGCGGTATAGTAGGTTTAACTTCCCTCCCATTACGGAGGAGGCCTGAGCCCAACAGTGGGACATTTATGGGCTGTGATGATGATGATGATGATGATGAATCTATTTTGAGTTCTACTTCTAGTACCTATATTATGTGATATCGGTATTTTACTGCACTATTATTATATTGTTCGATTAATAACGACATGTTCACTCTCTTATGGATAGGTAGTATATTACAATGGGAGAAAAGTCCGGAAACGTTATCTTTCGACTTATTTAAAATATTGGCGGCAACGTTATCTTTCGACTTATTTAAAATTTCGACTTATTTAAAATATAGCGATAAGTTTTCTGTAGATATTAGCGAAGACTATCTAAGCTAAGAAGTATAGTTGAAACTTTGTTCATTTATTAATATCTATATAACTTGCTTATCAAGAAACAATATAAAGCAGTTATCACCCCAGATAAACGAATAGGCCTTCCATTTAGGTGTAAGGACATATGGAATCCTAAAATACTTATGAAGTGTTTAAAACAAAAGATTATTATTCTGTTGACATAATAGCTTTCCTTTTCTACGAATACTTTAAACAACCAGAGGAAGAAGTCGAGTAATAAAATGTTATTGCAATGGTTCTGATCAACACAATATATAAGCCAAATATTTTAACGGAAAATTTGACTTTTTGATTACTTTCGTTTATACGAGTAGGCGCTACAAAACCGTAGTTAGGTCGCTACTTACCGCTGGTATGATTTAGGTCTCCGACTCTCTCCGCTCTCCAATAAAATGCAGTAACAAATCTACTAATCAAACATTGACTTTCTGCAAGAGTGCGGTACTACTCTGCAAGAGTCGCCAATTTATGGCTGGAGGCTGGTTCTGTCAGATACACAGACTGCGATGCTGAACTAT
The DNA here is from genome assembly GCA_905163515.2 of Lymantria monacha. NCBI lineage: Eukaryota > Metazoa > Arthropoda > Insecta > Lepidoptera > Erebidae > Lymantria > Lymantria monacha. Next base: position 11,161,494 of record LR991092.1, on the reverse strand, counting down.
CACAGGTATTCAAATTACTTATTATCTAATTTATCTATCTAATACCTTTAAAAGATTTTTTGTATAGATTTTATAAATATAGAAATACTATATTTATAAAATCTTGGAAACGGCACCAACGAGTTCCATGTGATTTATTTAGTATGTAGGCGGTTTCGGGGGCGAACAATTTATCTGTCTGATCAAGTTTTTATTTATAAAAAAAAAATTCATTTTACCAGTATTTTGAAGGAATGAAATATAATTAGAATATGGAGGTAAGTAGCTAGATAAATATAAATAGCTCAGTTGGGTAGTCAAGCAGTCCCTTAATCCAGAATTCTAATCGATGCGTGTCCTAAGTCCTAAATCGATTATTCGTGGTTTGCACTTTTATTAAGATATTTTGTGAGAAAAGGATTCTTTTTCATTTCTTTCATAAGAAAGAATAATCTTTCTCATTTCTTTTTTTTAATTTTAATTTTTAAAGCAAAAAGAACCGCTAATTTCAGTCATCCACGTACTGTTTATAAATGCGTAATATTAATCATCAAGAAATCTATAAGATAGTATGCAAATCTTGAACACGAATAACATATAATGCGCGGTACTGCAAAACTACAAGTAAAAGCATATTGGATAATGAGTATTTATTTGCACATGTCTGTGGCTTGTCCGCAATTTGGCAGATCCTACTTGTTGCTTTGACGTCAATCGCTAATTGGAATATAATGTGTGATCAATAACGTGAATGTGTCATTAGCACAATTTAGCAAATTCTGATTATCCTTAAATCGCTAATAATATAAACTCAACATTCCTTGGAGATTACCTACCCATGATTTAATTAATTGATTTCAGTTATTGCTAGAAACACATTAGATAAACTGACTAGATAAATTGACAGCGCAGATGACGTAATGGTTAAGATATTGACTTACCATGCAAACTGTTCAGGTTCGATTGCCATGCAGAACTAATTTTTTTTTTTATATGTGAACAGTATGACATCAGCTAGTTTAACATAAATTGATTTGATTTAATATACTTAATTGTGGCTGATAGTTAACTGTTAATGAGTTTCATGGCGAATCTTTTCAGTAGCAGTTACTTTCCGATCCGGTGGTAGTTTATTCAGTTAATTTAAAATGTTAAATCTGATAATATATACGTGCCGCTCAAGGGTTTATAAATCATAAATAAATTTTAAATAAATAAGTATTGTAAACAATCTGTAAATAATAATAATATATCAAAACTGACGAGAGCAATCTAGAAATTAGTAGTTAAGTTGTCAAAGAATTGCTTCCTAATTCATTGTAATTTACAACATTTAGCGGCATAGCTCACAAGCGTCACAGTTTTCTGTATAGATGAAGCTTTCATTTAGTCGTAGAGAAAAGAAAAAGGCTATATAACTTATTATCTATATTTTAAATTGTTACCACATTAATGAGAACCACACTTAAAATGGAATATTATTATGAACTTTCTTCTCATCATCAACATTACCCTAATTTTATCGCAATTACTTGGGGTCGAGGCAATATATTCTTTTCTTCCACACAATCTTTTCCGATGTCATATCTGGGTTCACTTCCTTTCTATCCATATCATGCTTCACGCAATTATTTCCCTTACCCCCAGAGACTTCAACATTCATACTTAAAACTTTTCTCACACATTTTTATTATACACTTTTTTCTATTGCATTATCAATATTAATAGTATATATAATAATTGATAATCAGCGTTGTGGTGTTACATTGACATCACAACAAATGCTGAGCAATTATCCTTTTTTCTGTCGCAGCTGAGACGTTCACTCGATGTATTTATTATTATGTTCTCCTTATTTAGTTTATAGATTTTATGTGTTTTCATTTATTGTAAGGTTTATTTTTGTTTTCTCTGTGTTCCTAACGTCTCTCCTATGTGGCACTAAATAAATACTTTCTTTCTTTTCTTTCTTTAATAGTTCCTTAATTGGCTCTTCATCAATCAACCTTACTTCTTTCACTGTTGGACGTCAAGGGATTGTACTGTAATCACGCTTAGTATGTAGTAAAGTGTTGATTTATACGACTCTCAGTCTCTCACGAACAAGTAAGGGGTGGCAGCAATTTTATTATTTGTATTATTTTATTAGCTCTCGCCTCATATTTTATTATTAAATCTGTGTTCATTTTTATTCGTTACAATGTTTTCTTTCTTCTATAATACAATTCCACCACAGATAAATAAATCTGTTTATCGCAGGGGACAGCGTTTAATTTAGGAACAGAAAATTTATTCCGACCCGGAACAGCTGTAATAGTCTGTGAATCCGAGGAAACAAAACACTTCATGAAACGTTACATTATACAGCTACTGAAGCAACTACTGAGGCATTACAAGGAAATTAACGGTCTTAGATAACCTCATGTTTCGGAATAAATGTACTAACATGTAGACGTTTTATTAATGCGATTTATTGCTGGTGTAAAATTTACTGTTTGGGTGACACCTTTTTTTTTGCAGTGGACTATGGACGTGGTCGCGCCCCGGTAAATCAGTCCAGGGCGACGGAAGAGGCGGCGCGCAACCCCATAGACCCACCCTGCAAACACCTCTCTTCACCGTGCGAGCGGGCCACCTGTACCCGATCTTTGTCGTCGGTGGCGGGTGACACCTAAATAAGGGTAAGCTGGCAGGAGAATCAATTAAAATCAAATAGCATTGGTCCACGTAAATTCGGGGAGCCATCGCACAAGGAGTTGTATGGCCTATGCCGTTCTACTTTACTCTTGCAAGCCAAGCGAAATCTGTAGCAAGCCAATAGCTATATTTTTTTATAGACACCACCCTGCACTAAGGAAATAATCCTTGTATTGCGGGGGACTTTACAAACATGCAATTAACGTAGACAAATTACACCAAGACTCAAAACAACGCTTTGTTGATCTCAAAAACTATTATCCTGCGTAGGAATCGAACCCACGACACTGGCACGGAAGGTCGGTAATTTAACCACTACGCCATCTGTGCAGTCATATTAACATAATCTCTCATTACTTTTTTTCTACAAAATTAGACAATCACAACATAACTATCATAATATTGAGCTTGGCTCTCATTTCCACATTATGCTTTGGTGGGATGTTATTATTTCATCCCATCTTTTCATTAATGTAAACAAACAAAGAACATATTTTCAAAACAAAAATATTTCAACGCATTAATTTGTTTCTTGTCTCTCTCTCTCTCTCTTTCTCTCTCTCTCTTTCTTTCTCTCTCTTTCTCTCTCTCTCTCTCTCATCACTTTACTGTTATATTAAGTTTCATATAAATAACCATATTAATTATATTAAATTTTAGTCCGATAAACAAGTAAGAACATTAATTTTCTACTAATCTTTCACCTTTCATTTCTTCATCGCTTTCCTATTACCCAACAAAACACTGTATATAAAACCTCCCTCCTCTCGACAAGCCGTAGCAAAATCCCTTCTCCAGCTCTGTAGTAAATTCACTTCTCATTGCAATAGAGGAGTATGCCCTAACAATGTATTGCTATATATATCCATATGGAATATAAAGGAACCTTTTAAGCAATTGGTTAACTTTTATTATGTGTTAGATTATATCAAAAATTAATAATTATAATCAACAAATGAAATTTAAATTACTGAAATTTAGCATTTAATATGCTTAATTATTTATAAAATCCGATTACGAAATGAAAAATGATGTCGCAAGCGGGATTCGAACCCGCGCCTATTGTGATTCCGGCCCAATCGTGCTGCCACTACACTAACGCGACTAATTGTAGGACATGCAAATTTCATTTCGTATTGTATTTACGTCTTAAGGTGACGGTATGCTATCTACCCGACAATGTTTACACATTGTTATAGGCTTAATACTTCAAACTTTACAGTTAGAATTGTATTAAACGATGACACAACCTTGTTATTTAAATTACTGAAATTTAGCATTTAATATGCTTAATTATTTATAAAATCCGATTACGAAATGAAAAATGATGTCGCAAGCGGGATTCGAACCCGCGCCTATTGGGATTCCGGCCCAATCGTGCTGCCACTACACTACCGCGACTAATTGTAGGACATGCAAATTTGCGATTGGGCCGGAATCCCAATAGGCGCGGGTTCGAAATCTCGCTTGCGACATCATTTTTCATTTCGTAATCGGATTTTATAAACAAATGAAATATTTATAATTATTATTATATATTTATAATTATTATTATGTATTTATAATTATAATTATTATTATATTATTTTTCTTAATATAATTATTACTGTATGTAATGATTATATTAAGAAACAATTTGCGTCTCCATCATTACTCCTACTCTTATCCTAATTACTTGCGGTCGATACAATATGTATTCTTCTTTCATAGTACATATTGTAAAAGTTATTGGCAATAGTTTTATGACCGGCCACCTGCCAGACGTCAACCCTCCTTGGGAATGTAATTGTTGACCAAACGGCATCAGATCGAGTTGATCTAGGTCGTCAGAAAAAAATTGCGTAAGGGTATATAATATATTTGACATTATATTTTTTGAAGTTGAAATGTGACTAAAATCATTTCAATGAATTTATGAATGAAAGTTAAAAAAAAAAAACATAAATATATGCAGTAATTTTCGGCGGCTATATGAATTAGCATAAAATTTGAAAACGGTTAATTTTAATTTCTTGTTGAAGTAATAAAAACAACCACTTCGAAAAATTTTTACAGATATATATACAGAGGCAGATATATACAAAATTGGATAAGGAGGCATCACGGAGGCGATAGTAGATATCGAATAGTGTAAGTATGTTCTATTCTCTTTCGAATGGTGTAACAGTGTTGTTATTTCCTCGTCTTTTAATCTATTTTTACGGTACTCATAAGATATAAAGAAGTAACGATCATTGTTTTCATACTCCGTAACTATACGGAGAGTTGATACGAAAGATGAGGCGATATTGATGAAGAAATCAAAACTCACAACGACTGTTGAATTGCGAATGCATACCGCAGGCAAACTTTCAAAACTACAAAGACCAATTCTGTTTAGCGACAACCATTCATTTGAATACATGGAAAGTATATTTCCATGACGCACTCAATCGTGTAATTGTTGACTTTCCATAACATGTGGGCAATTTGCGGTAGATATTATTTCAAAGGGAGTCATTGCTCCAGGAAGTGGTGATATATGGTGTATGATCACAATAATATCTAATCTGCTATAATTAAATTGTTACAATTCTAGGGCGCTTTTATAGCCATAATAATGTTAGACATTGTAAAGCGTTGCGTGTTTTTTCTAACGAGTTTGGTTTTTGTTGTTTTGACTGCGGTTTGCTTGTGTGGCGTTTGGTGTTGGTCACTCTCATTGTAAGGTTTGCTTGCGGTAGCTACGTGGGGCTGTTCTAGTAGTTAAATAACAATCTGGTCCGCTTGTGGGATCTGATCTAGCTAAATTGGGATCTGATCTAGCCTTGATTTGAAGGGATTAGGATTGATAGGGATTTGACATTACACTGAATTTAATACGTTCTACACCAATTGATATTAAAGAAGTCGGTAAAAAAAAATTAATAATAGACAAACCCTTCGAATCTCTTGAAATAGAATCAATTTTACACTATATTGTGTAAGATTTCATCATCATCATCATCATCATTTTCCTGTTCTTATCACAATTACTTGGGGTCGGCGCAATATGCACTACTCTTACATCGTATATATTATAAAAGTTATTGGCAATAGTTTTATGACCGGCCGCCTGCCTGACGTCAACCCTCCTTGAAAATACGATCATTGACCAAACGGCATCAGGTGGAGTTGACCCAGGTCAATATAATTCCATTACTTGTATTATGGTAATATAATAGATATATTAGTATACTAAAGTTCTCAGTGACTGCTTTTAAATAAATTATATCATTTTCCAATAAATAATTTTACTATGTAGGTGGTAGATAAATAGCGTTCACTGCTATCGTGATCTGTAGGTTGACCTCCCACAACTGTTAACTACGGGAAGAGATCAAATCCGTTCCCATAGGCTACATTGACATTTACAATCATAAATTAAATGCGACCAATGATGCGTCCTATAACGAAGATGAGTCATAGAATTGCATATATTGTTACCGTTAAGGATATTCTAGAGAAATAGAACACCATGAAAGATTTTGTAGATTTGATCGCCTTTCCATAAAAATCTCCGATAGTATAGCGGATCTAATGAAGACAGACATAATATTATTTTATTGCATGTAGTGGCAAACGAGCAAGCAGCACACCTGCTGATAAGTGTTACTGCCGCCCATTGAGCTTTGCAATACCAAGGGTATAGCTAGGTCGCTGCCTACCAATACAAACCCACCCAGATTGGCTACCGACTCTCTCGCTCATCGAACGAAGCGCAATAGCACATTGCCATTACTCAAACGTCGATCTTCTGCGAGAGTGTGGTACTACCCCGGACGGACCAGCCCACGGCTGTATACAGAAAACTTTCAACAGCGTGGTCCTACCACTACAAGACACAATAAATAATAAATTAAACATTCATAATTTGTTAAACATGTTAATTACAAGATTTTTTCGTTAAAATATAAAAGACTGCATTAGGGAACAATTCTTGCAATAGCCAAATTCCCATGATTATATTAATGGCGCATTGGACGCAATCTTTGAACCGAAGTGATAACTATTTGGAATGTGCGTTTCGGTTTCATGCCAAATATCTGTACAATTTTACGATCTTGACTACGATTAGCTTCTAAATCATAAATATCGTTCACTCGATGACTTATGCAACAAAGTATGTTGTACTGTTTATATTATACGCTACCATTAAATCCAATAGTGGCAGTGACAGCTTAGGTTACCCAGCTTTCGTATTGGTAATCGAAATAGTCATGTTGAAATATAGGTATTTAACTTGAATTGAATTAATTTTGAAACTAAGATTTGAAGTTGAGTATAGGTTTGAGTTGTATTCACTACTAGCTAAATGTCATCATCATCTTTTCAGCTCAAACACGTCTTACTGTTGGGCTCGAGCCTCCTCCATAATGGGAGGGAAATTGACCTACTATACCATGGTGGTCAGACGTGTTAGTATAGGGTTTTGTTTCGAATTGCCCTTCTCTTACATAGGTGTAATGCATTTTATATCCCTTAGTCTTCTCTCACGATCACCCAGAAGTAAGATAGGGGTCATCACATCATCATCACAGCCCATAAATGTCCCACTATTGGGCTCGGGCCTCCTCCGTAATGGGAGGGAAATTCACCTACTATACCGCGCTGGTCAAACGTATTGGTATAGGGTTTTGTTTCAAGTTTTCCATCTCTCGCATAGATGTTATATGCGTTTTATATCCCTTATTCGTCTCTTACGATCACTCACGAGTATTATAGGGGTGATCAATTGTATTCTCACTCCGTCACCACACGGATAGCTAAATTTACAATTTGTCAATTAATTTTATATCCCCCAGGAGCATTATATTTTTATAATCAATGAATAAAAAAGAAACTTCTATTGATTCGATCGCTACCAAACTTCACATGAATACTTACTAGGATAATCTAAATAATTTCTGAAAATTATATCAAAATTAATATGGCTGTTTTAGAGTACACAACTCTCATACAGATTGACATTTATAAATATAGATGTGCCATAAAGTCGACCTATCTCAACTGGATAATATATTTCATTTATATACTACTAGCTAATCCAACAGACGCTTTTTAATGTGCACAAAACACTGCTCATTATAAATAATACAATTTGAATTCCTTTTCAGCGATCGCAGTATCACCTATCGGATTCTAATGTATTGTTTTAGTGGTTTAAAACCATCTTCATATTACTTGCCTTCCTTTTTTTTTTATTGCTTATGATGGCAAACGAGCAGACAGCACACCTGATGGTAAGTGTCACTGCCGCCCATGGACCTTTGCCAAAGGTATAGCTAGACCTACCAATACAAACCCCGAACCCACCCCTGTTGGGGTTCCGGCTCTCTCGCTCACCGAATGAAGCGCAATAACACATTGCCATTACTCAGACGTCGATCTTCTGCGAGAGTGTGGTACTATCCCGGACGGACCGGTCCGCGGCTGTAGCCAGAGAACTGTCGACAGCGTGGTCCTACCACAATTAAATTTCTTTACTTTCCAATGAAAGCTTATTATGGGACACATCGGTTGGATGGTTTTAAAGTTTATAACAGATATAAGTAGAAACAATTATATACAAATAAATAAGCGCTTAATTTTATATGCATAATTATCCATAGATGCATACCATCACGCCATGTCCCTTGCAGGGTAGGCAGAGAGAACAGAGTGCCAGAGAACTCTATCCTTGCATATTTCACTCGCTTCCTCAACATTCATAATTCTCTTCACACACGCTCGCCGGTTTCGGAGACTCTTGACTCCACCTTCCTTCAGTACATGACCGATCTGGTCTAGGTAGGTTAGTCTCGGTCTCCCCGGTACCTACATCCTTATATGCATATATATATGCATTTATATATGCATATATATATGATATCTGATGATAAGATACAATAGCACGGTGAAAATCAATAAATATCCTCCCTAAAACTATTCATGATTCCTGTGTATTTTTGCTGGTCATATTTCTTATTAAAATTCTTGTGAAAATAACAGGAAACTGCGTGAAAAATTTAAAATACTTAAATGGTATATGTTTGTATATACCTAATATCATATATGATTCAGCATAATTTCATAATTAATTATTCCAAATCCAAATTCATGAGCTCTAATATATCTAAACAAAAATAAAACTAAATTATTGGTTACTTTTTGTTCCTTTAACATTTGATATGCTAGACCAATCCTTCCCAAACTTTTTCGTTCACGTAACCCTTAATAAAACTTTTAATTTATTTCATATGTGTGTGTTGAGTAGCCTTCCCCTGATAAGGACTTGCGGTATATAAACGAATGTACTATATTTTATCAACTAATCTAGCACCTTAGTAAATTATTAATTAATTAAGTTAATTTTAAACTAAATAATGTAGACACAAAATTATTACAATATTTTTTATATAATTTAACTATTTAAACTTTTTATTATTTCCGCCATTACTAATATAATATAATTTTCACGTAGCCCTACTGGGACCCCGCGTACCCACAGAAGTACGCATACCACAGGTTGGGCATCGCTGTGCTATGCTATTTACGAAAACTCATTTACTAACAGAAAAATTATTACAAGACGTGTTAATTGAGCCCACATCTATTAGTTATCAGTTACACCCACTCTATCTATTAGAAAACCGCCTTAGCAGTGGAAACAGCTGTCCAAATATGTGGGTTCAAAACCCGTATGTGGTAATAATTTTTCCGTTCGCCAACGATTTTTTGTAAACAACACTACATTTAACCTGCGTAGGATATGAAAATAGACTTAGTATTTATTACTCTGATTGAGTAGATAGATACATACTTTTATTGATGGTAAACATGAGATGAAATAAAGATGAAAACATAAAGGTCTTATGATCTCCGAGTATTAAAATGTACATAGCTATGAAATCACAAAAATTTCTTAGCTATGTACATCTTTAAAACTTTAACAGTGGTGGACCACGCTGTTGACAGTTTTCTGTCTACAGCCGCGGGCCGGTACGTCCGGGCCAGTACCATACTCTCGCAGAAGATCGACATCTGAGTAATAGCAATGTGCTTCGTTCGGTGAGCGAGAGAGCCGGAAGCCCAACTGGGTGGGTTTGGGGATTGTAATGATAGGCAGCGGCCTAGATGTAGCCTTGGTAATAGCAAAGGCCCATGGGCGGCAGTGACACTTACCATCAGGTGTACTGCTAGCTCGTTTGCGACCATAAGCAATAAAAATAAAATCATACAGTAGATTTAATAAGAGATTACTTAATTTATTCTGTATCTATAGATATAGATTAAAGAGAATGTTTGAATAGGTAGGACATATGACATCGCTAAACTCAGAAACTATATAATATGTATGAATATGTGTTCTTTTTTTATTATTATTTATGGTGGCAAACGAACAAGCAGTACACCTGATGGTAAGTGTCACTGCCGCTCATAGACCTTTGCCATAATAGCTAGGCCGCTGCCTATCATCACAAACCCCAAAACCCACCGAGTTGGGCTTCCATCGGTTGGTTTGGTTTTTTCACGGAGAAGGTATATGTACTATCCCCAATGATGTAACTCGCCACCAGGTGGCGCTGCGATATATCTACTTCTACCAACAAACCAACGGGTTGAGTTTACTGGTACATATATAATTTAATAAATTAATCAAAATAATTTCCACTGTAAAATGCTACGCTATGCTAATCATACATTCTAATAAATTTCAAACATGTCTCATCATCATCATCATCATCATCAAATACAGTAGCTTGAAAAAAATATGTATATAACAATATTTAAAATTGTATCGCACAAGTCTTACGTCCATCCACAATCAAATTGACAACCCCGCTTGACCCATACTTTTCATCCCTAACCTCTTCCCTGTCACCGATGCCTTAGCCACATCATCATCATCATCACAGCCCATAAATGTCCCACTGTTGGGCTCGGGCCTCCTCCGTAATGAGATAGAAATTAACCTACTATACCGCGCTGGTCGGATGTGTTGGTATAGGGTTTTGTTTCGAGTTTTCCTTCTCTCGCATAGATGTTATGTGCGTTTTATATCCCTTAGACGTCTCGTACGATCACCCACGGGTAAGATATGGGGTGGTGAATAGTATTCTTACTCCGTCACCACACGGAAATTAGCCACGGCCTTAGCCACGCTTCCCTCAATATACTCATTTCTTATCTTATCTAAAGTTACTACACCACACATCCATCTTAACATATGAATCTCAGTAGCATACACGCTTCGCTCATTCTCATTCAAATCTATGCATAGCGACAGATCCGATAATATTCTTGTATATTGTACCATTATGAAAAAATAATACGCATTTACAAAAAATTAACACAAAAGTGGTTGACCGGTTAGTAAAATGAACTTTGATCTATGTATCTTCCTGTTTTCATAAGACATGCAAAATTTGATCTATTAATAAATTAAATATGCAATGACGTCGAATATTGAACCGATTTTAAGCGATATTAAAAAATAGTGTTACATTTTGTATGCAGCTTTTGCGTATATAGTTAACTAGTTTGATATCTACCACAATTCATATAAGGAAGTGTTTAGTGACTTTTTAATTCACTTTTTATTTTAATACTATAGCGGGTGGAGACGACCATACGACAATAATTTTAATTTAGTGTATCTGATGACTTGCCCAGCCTATATACAAACTTTGGATATAATATGTCGTATAGTTTAGCCACAGCACTTGACTTTGTATTATTAATATTTTATACACTCTGTATTAAAAATTAAAATTATTAGGCTATCACTAAGAGATCAAAGACCTCACGCGCCGCATCGGTAGAAACTAATATGAAGGTAGGTACCTACATGTCGCCAGTTTACCACTTCAAGTATTCGCCAAACGCAATACAAATTAATGCATATTATACTTTATTCCTGACCAATAAGATCCATATAAACTGTGTCATCAGACTTAGACAAGACAATTAAAAGTACCTTGTGTATGCGGCGTAATGAAAGAATATACTCGGTCGTATTACAGATCAGTGAACTAATATTTACAAACGGTGTTCTATTTTGTTTCAATATTTATGATAAAAAAGTTTGTTTAATTTTCTTTTTTAGTATGTTAGATTATAAATTATGTACGCAATAAATTGACCTTCAAATAAAATTGATTATACCCAGCATACGAGTATGTACAATAATTGTTACAAATCTAAATCAGGCCGGTACATCTCGCTCATGAAACAATCACCGATCTCACGGCATGCAATATGACCCTAACTGTATCACTTACGATCAATTTATTATGTAGCTATCATAGTTCCTTATTTTTCATCAGTAACTCTTTTAAATATATTCACTAGTAAAGGTCCGTGTTTCCCGTGTTGTGACGGAGTAAGAATACTATTCACCACCCCATATCTTACCCGTGGGTGATCGTATGAGACGACTAAGGTATATAAAACGCATATAACATCTATGCGAGAGAAGGCAAACTCGAAACAAAACCCTATACCAACACGTCTGACCAGCGCGGTATAGTAGGTTAATTTCCCTCCTATGACGGAGGAGGCCCGAGCCCAACAGTGGGACATTATGGGCTGTGATGATGATGATGACTAGTAAAGGTCATTGCAGTTTAAGCAACAAACTAATACCGTAGGTTTGCATGCAGAAAATTTATTTGTGCGGGCCACAATATGATTGAAAAAAGAGTAAAACATGCTGTGTAAAGATTTTGAAAAGGTCTTCTGTCTGACATCAGGTGTAGGTACTTGGAAATAAACCGAATGTTTAGTAACAAAACAACAACAAAAATTTTTGGTAAGGAAAATCCGCGAGCAATGTCAGACTTGGTAGTATTCACGGCCGTACACATTACACGTGATAAAACACACACACACATATATATATATATATATATATATATATATATATATATATATATATATAGCTGTGCGGTAGCGGCTTCGAATACTACCAACCCTTACTTTGCTCGTGGATGCCGTAAAAGACGACTAAGAGCCTTATAACGACCTGTGCCAAATCTATCTGATGCCGTTTGGTCAACAATTACATTCCCAAGTAGGGTTGACGTCTGGCAGGCGGCCGGTCATAAAACTATTGCCAGTGACTTCTACAGCATGTACTATGAAAAAAGCGATCCCATAGACCCGTCCTGCAATGCGCCTCTTATCGCCGAGCGAGCGGGCCACCGGAACGCGATCTTTGTCTTTGGTAAGAAGCCTTATGCGTAAGAGTAGGTCAAACATGACTAAAAAACAAGAACATTATATAAATACTAGTAAAATAATTTAAAATATTTCGGATGCCTGTCTTTGCTCGTTTCACTTAATTGAGATGTAACTTGTTCATTACCAGAATTAATGTTAAACAAACAGTGTCTGTAATTAATTTTGATATTTAATAAGATGACTACAATACTGAGACCTGGTAATTCATTTTTATTATACGACTCCGGGTCGTGACTTACCAATTGAGCAATGATATCTTGATCACCATATGGTCATAACAAATGGAACATGAAGTAATTTTAGTGGCCTATTTGCGTAAAAGGATAAAACAGATACAGGTTACGCTTAGTTTGGCGATCAGATAATCTTATTATATTTAAACTAACAATAAAACTAAATTTGTATACTGTGTAAAAATTTTGAATAAATAAAATTATTATCTTTTTCTTATTGAGTATACGTTACAGCTACTCACGGACTTTAGCAATTCCAGTGGTACAGCTAGGCTAGGCCTACCAATGAAAACCTCAAACCTACTCATACGAGATGAAGACATAGATTTAAATTATTTATAAAAACTTGATTACGAGCAAAAAACTATTGTCACACATGATTCGAACTCACACCTATTGGAAAGCCGTTCCAATCGTGCTACCACTTACACCACCGTGAGTTGTCTTATGACATTAAATTTTCGCTTCTTATTATATTTTCGTCTTTAAAGGAAAAGTTTTGAAGAAGAACGAAGGAGAAGGATTTGAAGATTTGCAAGGGAATACTAAGTCTAGAGTTCTTAGACGTCAAAGATTTGTCTTGTATTTACTGATTGTCTTAGAAAACATCGAAATTAAAACAGATTGACGTCTGGCAGGACCATGACATTCGGCCACTCTCTACTCTGAATCTACGTCCAGAAAATTACAAAAAGCCCTTGACAAAACTTGATACCTATATCCTGCATTTAGAAATCATATTAATTTACCCCTAGTCCAATGCGCCCGTAATATAATTTAAAATAATTAAAATTAAAAATTTAAATAATACAAAAAAAAAGATACATCAGATACATGTGACGAAACTCAATAGTTTCTTGTCAGTAGCACGATCAAATATTTCATATACGAATATTTTTTGGTGTTTAACCTCTGTGACATATCATTCTACGAACAGTCAAGGCTATCGTCAGATGAAAGGAAATTCAACAAATTATAGAATTATAAGTTATTCGTGTTACTTACCCGCAACAGAAGTACAACACCGAGCCCAAATTCCTGTAAAGAAAAAAGAAATGTCAAAATAATTACTTATTAGTAAACCTATTTTGGACTCCTAGAATACATCTTAACTATGTTAGTTTGTTTTAGAATTGTTTTTATGTCGGTGGTTACTTAAAAATTCTAATTTTATTATTTTTTTCATTTTCTAGAGGAGACAGTAGTCGTAGAAATGCCGATTTAACAATGCATCGATTGGACTACAATGAGAACACGAATAGGTATTGTACCACGCTGACTGATTGGCATTGGGTTTTCATATGATTTCTCCTTCACCGACATTTGTATTCTATACCTACATATAGGTCTTAATTATCTTTTACAATACGCACGGCAAATTAAAGACTATTTTTATTCTGAGTCCGTAATTATATATACTTATTTTCAATTCAATTAATTCAACGAATTCCATGCAAGACGATTTGAACAAGGCAAACTACCCATTTTTTATATCTCAATCAAATTACAATTAATTATTCTTAAAGATTTAATCTGTGTCATCATTGTCCTACTCTTATCCCAATTACTTGGGGTCGATACAGTATGTACTCTTCTTTCATAGTTATTGTAAAAGTTATTGGCAATAGTTTTATGACCGGCCGCCTGCCAGACGTCAATCCTTTTTGGGTATGTAATTGTTGACCAAACGGCATCAGATGGAGTTGGCCCAGATCGTTATAAGGCTCTTAGTCATCTTTTACGACATCCAAGAGCAAAGTAAGCGTTGGTAGTATTCGTAGCCGCTACCACACAATATAGTATTTAATCTGTGTATAAATACGAAATATATGCGTGGTAGTATCCCAACTAATATATTACTGTTTTATTGTTTAATTTTACAAATAATAGTTTGATGACATGTACTATAGTCAACGTAACGTAGAAGTATTACTTAAAAAACGGTAGCTAAACTTTCCACATATAAACGGTCATAGATTTATTACCCTCTACCAATGTAACTTCACATCCTTAAAATTATCAATTGTGTCTGTGGTAAATATATCATTGAATAAACTAATAAAAAAGTAACAACCACATATAATATTTGTGCTGACAGTTAAATTTATAGCGCAATGTCCGTAACATTTAAAAATGGCAACCACTTAACTCTTTAGGTTTGGTTTTGTCACTAATATTTGTATAGCAAAATCGTAAATTTTATAATATAATCTATTAGTTACCAATTATTGGTTAACTAAACTTTTCTGCCTCATATATATTTGTGTTCACTGAAAAATTTCTTATACGTGTGGTGACGGGGTAAGAATGCAATTCACCACCCCCTATCTTACTCGTGGGTGATAATAAAAGACCACTAAAGGACAAAATATGGATATAACATCTATGCACGAGAAAGAAAACTCGAAATAAATACCCTATACCAACACGTCTGACCAGCGTGGTGTAGTAGGTCAATTTCCCTCCTAGTATAGAGGAGGCTCGAGCCCAGCAGTGGGGCATATATAAGCTGATATGACGGTGAAGAAAAATGTCTATAACAATTTATAAAATACAAACCTTTAGATGAAACACAATGAAATTCGAAAAAAAATAAAAATATAACCAATTTACGGAGGCGAGATTTATTGCATTTACAAATATAATCACACTTACAGCAAAATTAAATAATTGTGTAAACGTGTGTATGTGTTATATTGTACCTATACATATATTATATAAATATACACAATTATAAAAATCACGAAGTGTTACAAGATGTCATCATCATTAATCATGGACTTATAAATAGGAATAATGTATACTGACTCATTATATAAACAGGTCAGCCGGTGATTCAAGTGTGAAAGATCAGAGCATATTTTCATTTTACTAAAGCACAAGTTCAGAGTTTATATACTTTGATAACGAACTGATTTAAGTACGAGTACTGCTATAAGATTTTTATTCACGACCATTACTTTTGTAATTCACATATGATTGTTCAGTTTTTTTTTAGTTTTATATGGAAAGCCATCCTTTCATTCGGCGCTGGAAAAGAGAGACTATTGGCGACTATCAGCTCTGCAATTATATTAAGGCGATTGCAAATGGCTTCCATACGAGTGATGTATTAATCCCGGCTACCTAAGGGTCAAGTGCAAGTAATCGCAAAACGTCCCCCCACACACCTTCATCGAAACAAATCAGTGTTGGTGCCCTCTTCTACGGCTTGTTCCGCTAAGTGTTTTAGCAATCACAGTTAAGCAAATGGCAGCAACCTCACACCAATTCCTTCAGGTATGGTTAAACATTCCCCATAGAGACGGGAATGTGTCCGATAATTCGGTTAATACACAAAACTATTCACGCTAGCTAAAACGGTACATCAATTAGAACGAATTTCCAACAGCCGTAGGTTCAAATAAGTTTATGATAATCATGTTTAGTTTCACAAAAGTTTTTTTTTATTAATAATAAATTATTTCATATTCTCAAATCAATAAAAAAATAATTAATAATTTACTTCTTCTTCTTCTTATATATTGTCTTATCGTTGTAAAGCACTTTTATATGATATTCACTACATCCCAGTAGTTCCGCCGCTTCATATTACATAAAATGCCATCAAAATTATCTAATATAACACGTTAAAACACTAAGATATCGAATATAATACAAGAGCACCACATGACGTTTTCAAATTCCCGTCATAAGTCCAATAATTTAAAACCTATCCTTGTAGAATAATAAATAAATAGGTGTCACTCTATGCTTGTCACGGCTAATACGTGTAATTTTCCTATAGCATTATCTTAATGCAAGAATATATAATATCTGTCTAAATTGTTGATAATTATAGTGATATCATCATCATAACCTCAAGTCACATATATCCTACTGTTGGGCTCGAGCCTACTCTGTAATGGGAAGAAAGAAAATATTAACCTACTATATCACGCTGGTCAAAGGTGTCGTACAGACTTGTTACGAGTTTTCTTCTCTCACATAGATGTTATATGCGTTCTATAGAATGCATAGGGAACGGATATATCCCTTAGCCATCTCTTACGATCACCCACGGGTATGAGAGGGGAGGTGAATTGTATTCTTACTCCATCACCATAAGGATAATATACATAGAATAAATCAAAGTTTAATTGAAACCTAATAATCGAAAGAAATTGAATACATATAAAGTCCATTAAAAGCGTCTAAATATAAATTTTCTATGTTAAATATTCAACGGCTAAGTTGCGTCACATTGAGAGCGAGCCTAATTGCCTCAGTCAATATTAACCACCAATATTATTAACTATACATTTTAGTTAAACGTCAATAAGTCGAGCCATCAACTGCCATTAACGATGGAGAGGATCGCTAGCAAAATCGGTCATTAGAGAGAAAAACATTTACAAATCAAACACGAAGTTCCTCAAACCTTCTGTAAACTTCTTCTTAATTGCCACAGTACTGCTTTGAGTTATTTCAGTTATTTTACAGTAATAAAATATTGAGTACACTGAAGACAGACATACAAAAAAATAGTCATAACCGAGTTTAAGTTAATTAGACAGTGTAGGTTATGTAATAAATAAATATCTTAAGATGTTTTATTCTAAAATTCGCACTAATTATTTCGCAATATATATACACACAACAGTAATTCATTAGTTATATATATCCTTTAATTTTGAAGAATTTAATAATTTCCTGAGTAATTAGTTACATGATTGTGTTGATAGTAACTGAAATATTTAGTTTATGTTCTGTAAGACTTTTTTGAATTTTTATCCTATTTACCATCTTATCATATTGTTAATATGTTTTTATTAAGTCACTTTCTTGTATGTTTGTCCAGGTAGATTTTATTTTAATTATTATTGGTGGCATACGAACAAGCAGCACACCTGATTGTAAGTGTTACTGTGGCCCATGGACCTTTTCAATAACAAGGGTATAGCTAGGCCGATGCCTACCAATACATAGCCCAAACCCACCTAGTTGGGCTTCCGGCTCTCTCGCTCACCGAACTTCTGCGAGAGTGTGGTACTACCCCGGACGGACTAGCCCACGGCTGTACCACTATTAATTGTTTACATGTCGAGACTGCTGATTTTTTTTTAAATTGCTTATCGTTAAGATGGTAAATTAATTTTTAAACAAAATCATAAATATAAAATATGTAAGCGCTTATACGTAATAAATGATTAGATTTGAAGGTTATTGTATCTATTATATAAGGTGCAGTTAATAGTAAAATAATCCATGCTAATCTAATAGTAATTTAGGTTTCCTAAATTAGTACATTTTATATTACGGATTTCTAGTTGCCCGAAACATAGGTATCTACTAATTGCAGCAGTAACATATGTCATTTACTTCTGTTACTGCTTATCATTTGTATTTTTACCGACGATTAGTTACTATTTCCATAAATCCATGCTATAAAATAATAATAGACTAATTTATGGAACCTCTTGTCCAAATCTGAGGGTTTTAAAAAAAAATGGAAAGTTTTTATATAAACAATTGCATTTAAAAGAAAGTTAAGAATAATGTACTAAAAGGTAAAAAATAATTAGGTAGCCTAATGGCCTGTCATCCCACCACTGATCAGCTTTAATCAGACTGCCATCTGCTAAGATAGCAGTTGCTCTGCAGTAAAATGACATTTGGCTAAATATAGTTTAAATAGAAAACCGAATTAAATTCAGTTGAGGATAATAAAAACTTAAAAAAGGACGTTGTTTGCATAACAATTGTACTTTATTAGGTATAATCCATAGGGATTAACTTAACTATACTTTGAAATATAGCAGACGATGGTTAAATAGCATTCAACTTTGAGATTATGAAAAAAAAATAGCTAAAACTATTTTCACTTATTTTGACGCATTTCTATTCGATTTTTATGTTCCGTTTCGAACACTTCGCGATTCATATACGCGATCACGGAAGGAAGAGTTTTTATTTCACATGTGTAATACTCGTGTAAATATCATATATCAATAATCGTAACAAATATCTGAAATTTGTTCTGTATGGTGGTGGTGTAAGAATTTAAAGTATCATCACCCTTTTCTTTCGCGCGGGTGATCGTAAAAGACGATTAAGGAACGCAAGCAGTAACATTACCGCAAGATAAATGAAAAAAATCTTATAACCAAGCCATTTGACCAGCGTATTATATAGTAGGTCAACTTCCCTACTATTTTGCAAAAGGTTCGAACCTAATAAAAGGCATGCATAATGTTACTTACGCATAGTTTGTAGATATAGCTTATAGCCAATATGATCACAGCACGGATTGCGTAATGATCTAATTAGCAATCCATGCCGAGTATCATAGGTTCGATAACCATGCAATTTGTTGTGCGATTCACAAATTGCTGTTCTGGATTGGAGTGTTGTTTGCGTCTTTTAATTTTACATACATACATATCATCACGCCATATCCCTTGCAGGGTAGGCAGAGAGAACAGAGTGTCAGAGAACTCTATCTCTGCATACTTCACTCGCTTCCTCAACATTCATAATTCTCTTCATACACTCTCGCCGGTTTCGGAGACTCTTGACTCCACCTTCCTTTAGTACATGACCAATCTGGTCTAGGTAGGTTAGTCTCGGTCTCCCTGGGTACCTACATCCTTCCACTTTCGCATTGTATATCTTCTTAACCAGACGTTCGTTCGGCATTCTTTCCACATGTCCGAACCATCGGAGCATGCCCTTTCGCATCTTTACACCAATACTCTCTTTCATACCTACTCGCTCTCTTACGTCGTCGTTACGAATGCGGTCGGTCAGCCTAACTCCACAGATTTTCCGCAGAGATCGCATTTCGACCGCATTAATTTTACTTTCATACTCTTTTCTGCTTTTCCAACTCTCGCTTCCATACAGTAATGTTAGGACAAGCACTGCGTTATTTATTGCTACACGTGCCTTCTGGCTGAGGTGGTGGCTGCCGACAAGTTGCCCCAACGCTCCATTCACTCTATTTCCCGCATTCACTCTTCGCTCTATATCAGTGGTGTACCTTCCATCTCGGCTAAAACCACATCCAAGATATACAAATTCATCCTCTTGCTCTAGTATATCATTACCTATATCTTTTAATTTTATGCTTGTAAAGTCTTTCGCAACACGAGGATTTAGTCTGTAGTACACGGAATTGTCTCTAAAAATATTTCAAATACCAAAGTCAAGTGATAAGGCAAAACCTGTCATTATTTTTTTCTGCCAAGACTTTTTTGAAAAGCAATCTAATATTAGGCTTCGAGGCGCTGGGACTCAGGGTGGCTTTAGATAAGACGGAGGCCATCTTGTTTCACGGGCCCCGCACGGTGCCACCCGCCGGCGCCTCGATAGTCGTCAACTCCGTCCCCATCGGTATCCAGGCCCATATGAAGTATTTGGGCCTGGTGCTCGACGGGCGGTGGTTCTTCCGGGAGCATTTTCGAAGACTTGCTCCCCGGCTGGTCGGCGTGGCGTCCGCCCTTTCACGGTTTATGCCGAATCTGGGCGGACCCAGCTTTGAAAGTCGACGGCTATACGCGGGGGTGGTCCGGTCAATGGCATTGTGCGGCGCACCCGTGTGGGCGAGGGCTCTGACCGTCCGCCTTAGGGCTATTCTGCGGCGACCTCAGAGAGCCATGGCGGTCAGGGCTATCCGCGGATACCGCATGGTGGCGACCGAGTCAGCATGCGTATTGGCCGGAACGCCCCCTTGGGACTTGGAGGCGGAAATGCTCGCCGGAATATATCGGCGGGCGTCTTCCACTCGCGAGGAAGGTGGCGAGGTTTCGCCTAGCGAATTGGCCACCTGGCGCGAAGACGCCCGCCGGGAGGTCCTTGCCTGTTGGGCGACGCGGCTGGAGAGGCCTCGATTCGGACTTCGTGTCATCGAGGACGTCCGGCCCGTACCGATGGAGTGGCTGGAGAGGCGGCATGGAGTCCTCTCTTTCCGGCTGGTGCAGGTCTTGTCGAGGCATGGTTGCTTCGGCAAGTACCTGTACACGGTCGCAAGGAGGGAGACGACTCCGTCCTGCCAGCAGTGCGGCGACGACGAGGACACAGCGCAGCATACGCTCGAGGTCTGCGTGACCTGGACTTCGCAGCGCTCTGCCCTCGTCGCCGCCATCGGTGCCGACCTCTCGCTGCCGGCCGTCGTGAAAGCGATGGTCGACAGTGAGAGGAATTGGGACGCGGTCGCCGCCTTCTGCGAGAGCGTCATCTTGCAGAAGGAAGCGGCGGGGCGAATCCGGGAGGATCTCCTCTTCGAGGATTCGCGCCGCCGCCGGCGATTGGGGCGGCGAAGGCGAGAATACCTCCGCCTTATGCCACCCTAGCCGAGGCAGCGGGTGACCGGACCGGGGATTAGTCTGGTCACCCTTGGAGAGAGGCCACCGCGTGAAGACGACGCCCTGACATCGAGACATAATATTAGTCGAGATGGCAGGGCGTCGACCCGAGAGGATACCCGTGAGGGTAGACCGGATGGGCCACTGAAGAAAAGAACGCGTACCAGTGGCCCACCCGCAATGCGTAGAGAGGTATATTGTAGGGCGGGTCTACGGGGTCGTGCGCCGCTTCTCCCGTCGCCCCGGACGGATTAGCGTTCCGTAGCCCGCCGCCGAAAAAAAAAAAAAGGCTTGTCTATAATAATATATTGGTTATCAAAATGTGTATTATATATGTAACAATATTTAGCCTTCAGAATAAGGCCACGAATCTATAAGGATCACTTATATAACATTTTGTCTCGTGCAAATTTATTTATAAATTGCAAAAAGATACTATAGTTACAAAAAAATATGGATTCGGTTTATAGTTAGCATAATAGTACCGGTTCTCTGCCGGCTAGTTACAAGGTCGTAGACGGGTTTATCTACGTCACTATAACTTCGTAACATTTAAAATATCAATACATAAAATATATTATAGAACACATCCACTAACATCGCGTAAATAACGGTTTTTTGAGAGAATATTATACAACACAAAACTCATTTGAATGAAACGAGGCTGATGTGTGTGACTTTTATTAAAATTACTTACGTATGCGGGCATTATAAATATTAACCTTTTTTTTTTGTTTACGCTGTGGAAATGCATTTACGCAATTCCAAGTATGACAGTAGTGAGGTGTGTGTATTTGCCATCTTAAATCCCATATCATTCCCTCTGTGCGGCAACACCTATCAAAATCATCAATTATTTATCAATGCTTCAATGTCAATTGTGGTGTTTTTAGAGAATCACCTTTCTGATATACAACTCTAACATCTCCATAACTATAATATAATTAACCTATTGATTATTCTGCTCTCAATTATTAAAGGCCATCGCAAAACATAAACACTTAAAATGCCAATAAAATCCTCTGTCACAAACACAGAAACTATTCAGAAAACGTCGTTTGACAGTTTTTATAGAAGATTTAGACAAGTAATGTACATAAGAATAACAATACAATGATATAATAACATACATATATTTAAATATCCGTGTGGTGACGGAGTAAGAATACAATTCACCACCCCCTATCTTACCCGTGTGTACGAGACGGCTAAAGGATATAAAACGCATATAACATCTATGCAAGAGAAGGAAAACTCGAAACAAAACCCTATACCAACACGTTTGACCAGCACGGTATAGTAGGTTAATTGCCCTCTCATAACGAAGGAGCCCGAGTCCAACAGTGGGACATTTATGAGCTGTGATGATGATGATGATGATAGAAGATTTATACAATTAATACACATAAGAATAATAATACAATGATATAATAATATAATATGTATCCATATATTTAAATACACTAGAAATTTGAATCAAGGGATTGAATACAAACTATTTTTTTAACTAACAATCAATCAATCTAATCCATCAACCAGAGCTTTAAGTTATATATAAAACGTATGATAGTATGCTTGATGATAAATTCAATCATTGATAAAAAATTAATGCATAACATGTACACCTAGTAACATCGCACAAGTATTAAAAAATCTGACACAATCTTTCACAATCGCGCAACAAATTACTCGTTGAAAACTTGAACTTGAACGAATAACCATGACTATATTTAATACATTACCTGAATAATATCACTAAACAAAATTGGAAATATTTCATCTTTGAATTATAAACCACACACAACACTGAACACTAGAACAATTTAAAAATACTTTTGAAAAGACCATGGCATATTTCACAGTAACATTGTGCTAAAAACTTTAGTAATTAAACAATGTTGAAAAGAAAGGGCGGTGAAAAACGATCCGCTAGCGCGCATGAGTAAAGTGTTTTGAGCAAATCGCGTGAGTAGAGAAAGATCGTGCGCCCACGCATCGCGCGCTATAACGAGATGACGATTGTCGCCGGCCCTGGGGCAAGGTTGCCTGGAATATCAGCATGTCAGCTCTAATAACTTCTAATCGCTCGAATTCATCTATGCTGTCACTCCCAAGTGCGCTAGTGACCTTAATGTAGATATTTTTATTTAAAAAACTAATAAATTATTTATGTAATAGCTAACTAAAATATTCCAAGTATTGTTTGATTCACAAGTTTAAGAAATATGTATATACTGTTGATGTGCATTAGTTTTTAACCGACTTCAAAAAGGTGGAGGTTCTATGTTTCATTGTATGTATTTTCTTCTTCGCACCCTTCATATTTTTCACAACGTATTATATCATACTGCACGGACAATTTGGTATAGTAATAATATATTATTATATAGTGTATATATATACACTATGGTGTAGATGTTTTCGTGTGGTGACAGAGTAAGAATACAGTTCATCACCCCCAATCTTACCCGTGGGTGATCGTAATAGACGACTAAGGGATATAAAATGCATATAAAATATATACCTAGATGTTTTAAAACAAAACCCTAGATCAACACATCGGACCAGCGTGGTATAGTAGGTCAATTTCCTTTTATTATGAAGCTGAGATGATGAGTGTATGGTATAGTAATAATAATACGTAAATTATAATATAAATTTTCACAATTAAAAATGCAAGAGGAATTAATTATAAAAATAATATACCATAAAAATTTTTTATAAATGTTTTGAGGTCAACCGAGATATTTTTGAAAACAATTTTGATGACCCGTATTATTTTTATTTTTGTTATTATTGTAAAATTTGTCTTAATTATTTTGAACTAAAATTTTAGTCATAAATAATTTAGAGAAATTTTGGTCGTCTTATACGTATGATGTTTATCAAAATAAAATATATGGAAGTATCACGCAATGTATTTTTTGTTCAAACTTTAATGTACAGGATTACGCCGTAATCAACTGTAAATTATTTGACTGCACTGATGGTGTAGTGGTTAAGATACCGATTTTCCGTGCCGTGGGTTCGATCCACAAAGTGTTGTTCTGAATCTGTGTGTAATTTTTCTGCGTTAATTACATGTTTGTAAAGTCTCGCGCAATACAAGTATTTTCTTAATACAGGGTGATGTTTAAATAAATCTCATATTTAGAACAGTTTCATATAGATTTAGTTAGGACTCAATTTATTTATGAAAGCTGTTTTCAAAAACATCGTCCCAATAGAGTAGTAAACCTAATTTGTCAGACTACTTAAAGAATCTATCTTTATTCATCATCACCGTCATCATAATAATTCATTTAAAATAAATGGATCATGATCACGGGAGGACACGGTCCCCCAGAACGCTGTAAAGTGTTCGAAAATTCGGAAATTAAAAATCAAATACAAATGCGATAGAATCCGTAAAAGTAGTTTTATTTCAAACATTACAATTTATTTCAAAGCTGTTAATAATCGAACATGCGCATTTTTTTTACGCTATTGAGCACAGTAGCGGTAGAGCCACATTATTGACAGTATCTGTGTACAGCTACGGACCAGTCCCTCCGGGGCAGTAGTCTCGTCAATGAACTGATGTGCTTCATTAGATGAGCGAGAGTCTTGGAAGCCCAACTTTTTGGTGAGTTTGTATTGGTTGGCAGCAACCTAGCTGTACTTCTAGTATTGCAAAGGTTCATGATCGTCAATTCCACTTACGGTGCGCTACTTGCTCGTTTTCCACTATAAGCGAAAGTAATCGGCGATAAATATTGTACATTGACTCTTGGAAACAGACGATCGTCTAATTTCGGTTTGGTTAAGCATTATCCCTAGCGTACACTACTTATATGACGTCACACGAAGTACTAATAGTCTGGTTTATATTAGAAGCTGTTAAAACAATTATGTCTTATTATTATGCAATAATAAATACATTATTGTATTTTTGTTATTCATTAAAATACATCAATTCTACCAGCTTTTCTTTTCAAATTCTCGTGGTTTTAACAACGACATAACGCTTTATAAAGCCGAAATTAGTCGATTAGCTCTTTCCAAACATCGATGTGCATTATTTATGGCCTGTATGGCTATTTGACAGATACATTACGCTGACTAAATGTAATAACACATTTAGCCGAAATTTTAAATCATTATCAAGAATTTATATTTTCACGTTAAGTTTCACTTTCGCTTATCCAAAGCAATGGTGATGACCTAGATCGTACGGTAAAGCACAGAATTAATGTGGGATAGACGAAATGGCGACAGATAGGTGTACAATATGAAACTCAAGTACCAATAATTAACAAATAAAATCTATAAAAAAAAAGCAAAATCTATAGAAACTTAATAAGACATTCTGTATAACCCATAGAGGATTAGCATGTTGGGCTACAAAGGCAAAGAATGAGAGAGGATTGCATGTAGCACAGATGCAAATGTCAAAATATGTGTGCGGCGTTACGAGAGTGGATAAAATAAGGAATGAACGTATAAGAGAAATTTTGAACGATAATCTTAAAGAGTGAACGCCTGACGAAGTATAGATAAGTGATGACACGGGATGAAAATAATGTTGTGAGGGAAGTTTTAAGTATAGATGTTAAAGGAATGGTATAAAAAGGTCGAAGGAAACGATGGATGGATGTGAAGCATGACACGGATAGAAGAGGAGTAAACGCAGAGATGACATCTGATAGGCTTGTATAAAAGAAAAGGACGAAGGGGTAAGATATATTTTCAACTGAATAATTACAACATAATGTCATTGGATTATATTTTTTATATACAATATTACTTATTAACCGACTTCAAAAAGGAGGAGGTTCTATGTTTCATTGTATGTATTTTTTTTTTATGTATGTTCAGCGATATTTTTGTCAATTGTGGGCCGATTTTCAAAATTCTTTTTTTTATCTAAAGGGTATATTCCAGAGGTGGTCCCATTGTCACCAAATCATGATCTGATGATGGAAAGTCATGGAAATCGAGGGCAACCCTCAAATTTTATAGGCACATATTACGTGTCTCATATATTTTCAAAAGCTCTTCATATATTTGCATCTGGCAGTGATAAACTCATTTAGGTGAGCTGATGATGGAAGGTACATCTCCTTAACGGTTAGGAGTTGGAGGATAATTCTTTCAATATCATACGCACGCATAGACTGTTAGCTGTATTCTTTCAAGTTAACTCCCGAGGTGGTTCCATTGTCACCAAATCGTGATCTGATGATGAGAATTGCGCGTTCAGATCACTTCAGTTACAAGTACGGCGTGGTTCGAATGCGATATAGTATAACTATTTGGCTTGGCACCGACTTCAAATCGTGTTAGTGGATTTCTAGCATACATTGTAATTATATTTTATAAAAAATAATACATATTTAGAATTAGACAAGAATTAAATAGGTCATCTTATTTTTCGGTTTTTAGTGTTTTAAATACGTATGGTTTTTGGCTGATCTTATTTTGAAGTCGGTTTACATTTTTTTTTAAAAGTTTAATTATTTTAATTCTATCGTTTATATTTTAATAACAAAATATCTTTATATAATAATAATTGCTATTTACCTATCTCATGCCCTTTGGCTTAGTGATCGCTTTAATTGATTTTCGTTGTACAAGATACTCATGTATTCAATTAGGGAGGCTTACGTCTGATACACCATTGTCTATTCTCTATACTACCTCCTTTGTAAGTGTAGTAGACAATAATTGGCAATGCAGACAATGAGGTTGGGGAATGCCAATATGAACATAATAGAGATTTCGTGGACTTTTGACGGGAATTTGAAAACGTCATGTGGTGCTCTTGTATTATATTCGATATCTTAGTGTTTTAACGTGTTATATTAGATAATTTTGATGGCATTTTATGTAATGTGATGTGCGGAAATACTGGGATGTAGTGAATATCATATAAAAGTGCTCTACAACGTTTTCGTTTTCCATCAAAATTCCCACAAGATACCATTAACAGTGTGGCCATTGCACTGTTAATGGTGACAATTTGACTTAGACAACGACTGACTTGAAAGACTAAAAACGTGAAAATATTTATAACTTGACACTGGCACCAATAGCTCGTATATGTAGCTGATTGCCAATATATAAGAAGAAGAAGAAGAAGAAGAAGAAGAGATTTCGTTTTTCAATATCAAACAAAATATAATTTAATAACTGCAAAAATAAGATTTTTTTTATTTTGTCCATGGTGGCAAAAGACTAAGCAATACACCCGATAGTAAGTGGATACTGACTGGTCCTTTACCAGGGCGAAACCACAGCTAGGCCGTTGCCTACCAGGATGAAATTGTTCTTCTTAAATCTCGTTTAAAGATGGACACGTCATAGCACACGAGTAATACAGTAGCAGGTAGTTCAATCTATATCCTACACGTTCATGAAAAAACTTATCGCTGAAAACGTACAGTTGAAGACTAGGCATATCCAGGCATCCTTATGCCTTATCCAGGTGGAATGGGTGAATCCTGCGACAGTGTCGAATGGTACGGTAGTAAAAATATGACGGTGGTATTAAGTCAAACAATTCCTCAAAATACTGTCTTTGTAGTTCTATATATCAATTTTTTATATTAAAACACCACACTTGGAAAAACTATTTGTGGATCGCACAAGGTATTGTCCTGCGTAGGCATCGAACGGCACTGGCACGAAAGATCTTTGAAGGTTGTGGATCTTGACCACTCTCGGTTAGTATCTCACAATCTGTTCAGTCAAAGGTCTCTATATACTACATTTCTATCTCTCTCGTAAACAGTGAAACCCCATATACCAAAATCATAAATCACGATAATCTTCGAAAGCGCCCAACTGATTTCTTTTAAATTTCGTGTATATTAATATTTATTTCCAACTTAGAAAACAGAAAACCGTGAAAATAAGTTCTAGTTAATAGAAAGAGAATGGTAATATTAAAGGCTTTGGGTCTACATGCCATTCTTGCCTCGCCTCGCAGCTCGGATTGTGTAAAGCCAGACCATAGCATGTAAAAAAAAGAAACATACTTATGTACGCGCGTGAGAAGTTATATTTCTTTGGCATCATTAAAAATAGTATTTCATTGCATGTAAATAAATAATTACAATAAAATAATAAAGGGGCTGGCAAATGATAGGATATTTTTTTCACTAACATTTACGAATAGTAAATAATATAATATTAATCAAAATATTAAATCTAAATCACTACTGAATATAATTTATTAGCACATATATAATTTGCACTTGTCATCATCATTCTCTTGCTCTCATCCCAACTACTTGGGGTCGACGCAATATGTCCTCTTTTTCCATACAGCCCTATCAGACGTCATTACTGTAGTCACTCTCTGTTTTTACATATCATGCTTCACACAGTCCATCCATCTTTTTTTTGGTCTCCCTTTATCCCTAGAGCCTTCAACATTCATACTCAAAACCTTCCTCGCAACATTACTTTCATACCGTCTCATCACATGTCCATACCATGTCAAACATTCACTCCTTAACTTATCTTAATATGAAACTAAAACACGTGTTGTGAATGTAAAAACTAGAAAGAGGTTCTATTTCTATTTTGTTGGTAGGTTTTTTTCGACAGTTTTAGTTTTTAGCTGTGTAATAGCGGCTACGAATACTACCAACCCTTAGTTTGCTCGTGGATGTCGTAAAAGACGACTAAGGGCCTTATAACGACTTGGGCCAACTCCATCTGATGCCGTTTGGTCAACAATTACATTTCCCAAGGAGAGTTGACGCCTGGTAGGCGGCCGGTCATGAAACTATTGCCAATAACTTTTACAATATGTACTATGAAAGAAGAGTACATATTGTATCGACCCCAAGCAATTGGGATAAGAGTAGGAGAATGATGATGATGATGAAGAGGTTTTTTTCGACAATTTATGAGTGGCTTTGCGAGTGTTACAGTGATATGCGCGCATCTTAAAATTTCACTCTCATAATTTTTTCATCCCGCGCTTTATGAAGTATAACTTCAAAGTTATAGATAGTTTCTTGAACAACGTTTTGACCTTGCACTTTCATAGACTAATCACACACATACTTTACACACCTGGTTATAAATCTTATCGCTTCAAAATTATAATGTACAAGAAGTACGAGAAATAATAAGTATAATAACTTATTAGCTGTTTGATATAGTTTCTTACGATTACTAAGTACAATAAAGCTAAATTTTATTTTATTTATCACATTTTTCCTCTTTCTTTTTTGGAGTACAATTATATTATAATGCATCATATTCAGATACATAATGTCAGAACGCCTACGGAATACATATTTTATAATGATTTTATTTTAGATATGAGAACAGAAAATTATTAGTAAATACCAAATCACAATCATCAATAATAATATGTGACAGTCTTTACCCATGGATTTTCACAATACAATTAATACAGGCAACTCTAAATCGGTTTTGTCCTTGATTGCCTTATACACAGCTCTCGGAACGGAAAATTTCGGTATACTTATATCATCTTCGTTAACCGCGTGATGACGCAGTAAGAATATAATTCACCACCCCTTATTTTAGCCATAGATGATCGTAAGAGACGACTGATGGGATACAAAACGCTTATAATATCTATACAAGACAAGCAAAACTCGAAACAAAACCCTATACCAACACCAAATTATTTAGGTCAATTCCCTTCCTATTATGGAGGAGGCTCGAGCCTAACAGTGGAACATATATGAGCTAAAATGATATCACCATCGTAAGGGTCAAAAACTATGATTCAAATAACATAATTCTTTAAAATGCTAATTAATACTTTTATGTGTATCTACATCCATATACCATCAGCCTATCGACGTACACTATTGGTGGCAGCGTATACTGTCGGAGGCCGACCTTCACTTGGGGTATAATACCTGCCCCGACGACGAAGGCTGCCGGGACATCGACTCGAGAGTATACCCGCGAGGGTAAATCGCTTCGCGGCCACCGAAGACAAAAACCGGGTACTGGTGGCCAGCTCGGCGTAGAGAGGTACATGTAGGGCGGGTCTATGGGGTCACGCGCCGTTTCTTCTATCGCTCCGGGCGGATTTAGAGAGGTGTGACCACTACATAGTCCGCCGACAAAAAAAAAACGGGATAATACCACAATTTTCACTTGACAGACTCACTTGACAGGTGGATTAACAATCGAACACGTAGGTAAGTAAGAGGTGGTGAAATATTTTACTCTAAGCCCGTCACCACACAGGTGAAATTTTATACTCTAAGCCATCACCATATAATTATTTGCGCCACATCTCAAGGACCCGAATATATTAACATCTAAAAGTCAATGTTTTGTACCTCATATTGACTGTATCCAGTATTTATAGGCTGGACCATACAATCGTCGTCAACTGCTTTAATGAGCCATTTTAAGCAATAAACATATTAAATATAAATATTTATTATCGCCGCTTGGTGATCTACATATACTCATATAACAATTCATCACCTTTACTCACAGGTGCCATAAAAACAATTAAGGAATATTAGCTATTAAGATATTGACAAGCGAAGGAAAACTCAGAACAAAACCCTATAACAATCTAATTAACGTTTACAATAACAATTACTTTCCCATTGTGGAAAAGGCTTAAAACGAGCTCATTAACTTTCTCTTCAGTCTATAAAAATTTACTATTTATGTGAGCTGAGAAGCAAAAGATTAGTTTTAATTATTTAATTATTTTTATAATTTTTTTTTTTTTCAAAAATAAGCTGTCATTAAATCTTGTGTCATAAATTCTATTAGACATCTATGAAATACTACGTGACATTGAGAATATTTTTTCAGATGTATTATATTTTTTTTAAATCCTGTTACATATAGTCATATAACATATAAAACAAACTTCAAATATGCTGAAATAGCATATAAAATTATAAAATTTTATCGTCGAACAGCAATAGAAGTTGTGCAATTGAACCTCGTAAAGTAGAATCGTAAACAAACTGTTTTTGATTAGGTTGTGGACCGTTCTCTTGGTATAACGCAATGTAAAAGAAAATAAATGCATTTTCAAGGTTCCTTTAGAGGTTAGGTGAATCGTTTCGTAGGTATTTTTGTAACTAAAAATAAGACTAATTAAAGTTTTAAATATTTTCTCCTCGCTTTTTTTCTGATCAATCCAATATTTTTTATTTTATCCAAAACATTAGTTAAGCTATGCAATCAATTATCACAGTAAGGTTACAATAAAAGAAATCAACAACTACTATAACCTTCGAATCACGGGAGCTCTGTTTGTTGACCGAAAGTAATCCAATATTACAATTTGCATGTTCACAAGCCTTTTAAGTATTCATTTTATTTTAGTAAAAATATGTTAGATAACATTATAACTACACAAATGTAACATCATGCAGACTCCCGTTTAGTAAAAATGTGACGTTAGTATTTGCCGAGTCGATTTCTTGTGTAGGTGTTATGTTGTTTTCTCAACAAATTATTTTTAGTTTCAACCTGCAAATAAATTCGTTTGTTTTGCAAAAAAAAAAATAAGTCACAAAATGCCTTTAGAAACTGATGACAGAAGTTCAACTTATGTAGTATATATATTTCCTATGGGAAACACTTATGTACACATAAGTGAATGATGATTGGATTATATTATAATAAAATTTAGTATTTCCTTTAATATACTAAATGTTTAAAGTATTCCAATTCATATTATCATCATTCAGTTACATTCCATCCAGCCGTCCAGAGCGACTGAAAGGTGGCGAGATAGACTATAAAACTCTCTGCATCCTCTCTTCCCTTAAGCAAGAAATAAAGCCTTAACTTTGGCAGCCCAGTTGAACGAAGACCCTGCAATAATGTACAGTTACTCTGCTTAGTAACGTACAGTTATTCTGCTCATCTTCCATTAGTTCGGGTACAAAAAAGTCATATTACGCCGATCCCTAAACCGTACATATTTAATAAGTTGCACTAAAAATATTTAAACATATAAAAAGCGTTTTTTTTAAATTACAATGTTCACAATTTAATAAG
The DNA here is from genome assembly GCA_905163515.2 of Lymantria monacha. NCBI lineage: Eukaryota > Metazoa > Arthropoda > Insecta > Lepidoptera > Erebidae > Lymantria > Lymantria monacha. The sequence goes on along the minus strand of LR991092.1, from coordinate 11,128,979 downwards.
AATATAAGATTTTTACGTCTCACATACATATTTCTTACGTTTCATATTCAAATAATAATAAGTTGATGGACGTGATGTAACAGTTCACGATTCCATGGTCATTAATGGGACAAGTCGCGAAAGTTGTACGCTCGGTCACAGTGACAACATAAATAAGGTTGTCACTTTATCGTCTCGACAAATATTTAGTTTCACTGAGTTGAAAAGTAACTTGAGTAAGTAAGAGGCGACATTAGATATAGATTATCTATTCACACATTATCTGTTTAATATAAAAACATTTTTCACACTCATCCCATAGAAATATTTCTTTTTTGCTCTTGGTGGCAAACGAGGAAGCAGCACGCCTGATGGTAAGTGTTACTGCCGTCCATGAACCTTTGCAATATTAAGGATACAACTAGGTCGTTGCCTACCAATCAAATTGGACCCTCCTAGAAACTTCGCAAGCCGGCTCTTTCACTCACCAAACGAAGTACAGCTGCACATTGCCACTGTTCAGGTGTAGATTTTTGCGAGAGCGTGGTACTACCCCGGACGGACCGGCCCGCGGCTGTAGACAGAAAACTGTCGACAGTGTGGACCTACCACTATTGTCATCTTTTATCATTAACCGACTTCAAAAAGGAGGAGGTTCTATGTTTCATTGTATGTACTTTTTATTTATCATTACAGCAATGGTACAAGAATCTAAATTCCGTTCGCCACAATTTTATATTTTTACAAACGTATAATATAAAACGCGTACTTGCAGGTCTAACCTAAATTGTCTTTACTGCATGATAACAGGGATATGATCACTATTTCATAGAAAAATAAATATAGTTATGGTCTCTAATTGCCTTCAAAACATTTTGACCACCAGTTAACGCTGCACAAAAGGCCTCGCGAGTAATGTGGTGAAAAAAAAACATTTAAAGGACTTCAAATCTGGAGAACTCAGTACTGTTAAATTCAGTTATTAACAGTGACAGAAGTTAACTATAATTTTTGATGTACCAACTAAAACTGTGTAGGTGCTATCGAGATAAGATATATATCAACCTATGCAAGTGAAAAATCAAATTCAGTGAGAAAAAGAATGAACGTCTTTTTAGATATAGATCAACTTATGCAAGTGAAAAAAATCAAATTCAGTGAGAAAAAGAATGAACGTCTTTTTTTTGTATAGAGATCAATATTATGCTAGATAAACAAAAGGCAATTTTAGCTTGTTGGTACACTGAAGCCTGTTTGCCTGAGTTATTTCTAGTGTTAAAAAAAGCCGAGATCAAAAGCTCCTATACGTTCGCGATCTCTTCATATGCATTGCATTCCAGCACATGGAACCGAGCTAACTCAAATGACTTCCCAAGAAGACATTTTTTTTGGACTATCAGCACTATAGTCTTGACTTAGCAGTGTATAGGAGGTTTCTGTATTGCCAAAATCATAACTATAGTCTATAAAATATAGCATGATCTCTGTGACAGTTCTCACTAGTGCCGTACGCTTACGATGCAGTCCGTATTTTTGTCGATATATATCCTTATTTTGTAAAGTTATTTGCTACTGCAATTGAAAAATAATATACGAAAATCTTATTGAACTTTAATCAAATGGATGGATGAATCGATTATAAATTTAAAACAATTAATGAAAATCTTATTGAATTTAAATTAATGGATTCTATTTAATTTAAACTAAAGCTGTTAATTAATTCCTTTTATTATTTGAAAGGAATATATCCAAGTTCATCGTCACTATTATCATCATCGCTGGAGCATTCCTGAGGTTGATGATGAGTTCTTGGTCAGAGATTATTTCATGAATGATCATGCTTATTTTTAAAAGAAATTATCTTTTTAATATAATAGAAATGGTCTTATTAATATTATAACTGATGTCTGAATACTAAATTAACACAATTTACTTATTTTATAGAGTAACCATGTGGTTTATATAGGTAATATATTGGTTTTACTTGTTTTATAAATAATTAATAAGAATGTTATCGACTTACGTTTATCGATTGCCCCATCTCTATCTTACTCTCAGTTCAGTATGGTCTTGTACTTGCGTAAGCCCTATACTTTTATAAAATGGTTACTAAGTATTTTAAAACATATGAGGTAATAGTTTTGGTGTAAATATTCATATTTTTATATTCATAATTCAGTTGAGATATAACAGGCACCTAAAGAATGAAAATATAGGCGATATAATCAATTGTGGTAGGTCCACGCTGTTGACAGTTTTCTGTCTACAGCCGCGGGTCGGTCCGTCCGGGGTAGTACCACACTCTCGCAGAAGATCGACGTCTGAGTAGTGGCAATGTGCTATTGCACTTCGGTCGGTGAGCGAGAGAGCCGGAAGCCCAACTGGGTGGGCTTGGGGATTTTTAGGTAGGCAGCGGCCCAAGCTATAACCTTGGTATTGCAAAGGTTCATGGGCAGTAGTGACACTTACCATCAGGTGTGCTGCTTGCTCGTTTGCCACCATAAGCAATAAAAAAAATACAAATTAAAATTGTAATAATGACGCGTATTCATAATTACTTCATCGGTTTGTCGCTATCTGTCACAGAGATGAAGCTATATTTTAAGGACTATAGAAGCAAGCCCGCTTCGGAGGAAGCGTTAAAAGTATGTCTAAAATAAAAGAATCTATTCAGATTTCGCTTTCACTTCAAACTTTATACGGCAGCCCTAACGCGTGACGCACCTGCGATAACCGAGTTGATTGGCCACTGTGTCATCGGTATACAGTGAACGGACCGCGTACTGCACAAAATGATATTAATTTAAAATCAACGAAGAATATAAAAATTTTATAGAATACCCTTTATTGTATTTACTTTAATAAGGTAACATCACTGTTGTATCTTATTAAAATAAATAGTTTTCTTAAAGAAAGAATATAATACATACATACATATCATCACGCCATATCCCTTGCAGGGTAGGCAGAGAGAACAGAGTGCCAGAGAACTCTATCTCTGCATACTTCACTCGCTTCCTCAACATTCATAATTCTCTTCATACACGCTCGCCGGTTTCGGAGACTCTTGACTCCACCTTCCTTCAGTACATGACCGATCTGGTCTAGGTAGGTTAGTCTCGGTCTCCCTCGGTACCTACATCCTTCCACTTTCGCATTGTATATCTTCTTAACCAGGCGTTCGTTCGGCAAGAATATAATAGTAATTAATAAAATTTTATATCACTGTTTAAATATTTTTTTATAATTTAAACAATGAATAAAATTAATATGAAGATATTGACGTAGCTTTTAATGTTTAAAATGTATAGAGTGACCCCTTGATAGAAAACAGCTACCAAATGATATTACCAACAAAATTTTGATAATAATGCTTTGTAGTTTGGTTTGTTGTGGTATTCTTCTCCGTAAAAGGATGTAGTGAATGCGTTAACGTGTCTTTTATTAGCTTATTACGTTACTACGGCTATTGCTTTGTTTTACGCCCGTATGAATATTTATATGCTAGAAAAGTAATCACTTTTCTATAAAACTTGAGCATCCAAATGTAAACCACATAAAAAATATGAATTTATAATTTTACATATGACCAAACTAGTTCTATGTTAATCACAATTAATTCACATTTATTTTTATAAACATTGCAACAATTAATTTTGCTCTTAAGAGAAATACACAACTTACTCTTTTGTTGTAAGAACCAGTAAAAGCCGAAAAGAGATACCTACCAAAGCATACCATGAAAAATATAATTAATTATTTAAATTTAATTGATTATTTATAGTCGTTACGTTAACTTATTTTTGTAATCATAATGGTGGTTTAACAGTTAAAAATAAATAAATAATGTTCTCTATATTGATAAGTATAAACTATAGATCCTTTTTTTAAGTATTTTTTTTTAAAGAGAATTAAAGGAATTTCATTTAACAGCTTATACATAATACGCTCAGCATTTATGTAATAAATTCGTCACGATATACATCAAAAAGGATTTCCTTGTGTTTTAGTCATTGTGGTTTCCCTGTGGTGACGGATTAAGAATACATCAGCTCTTATATTGCCAGTGGATGTCGTAAAAGTCGACTGAGGCATATGCATATAACATCTATACATATAACAGAAGAAAATCTTAAAATAAAATCCTATACCAACATGGCCAATACTAATAATAAAATACCAATTTCCCTCCCTCACATCATTGTATGGAATGACATAATTATTTCCTTTTTCAATGACTATCCAACCTTGATTGAATCTAGCTTGGATATTTTGATTCTAAAACGATTATATATTGATTCTAAAACGTAGCATATCGTATATGAAGAGTCTAAAGCATCTTTAAATGTAAAAACACATATAATACATTTTAAAAAATTAATGTATAAAACATATTATTGCTGTGGAAAAAAATCACGTTCTTACTTCTCAAATATGATGTTACTGCAGTTTAAGTGGACCATATTATAATTAAGGCAAGTGAAGGTCAGATACCGTATTTAGTTCCACGCAACCTTAAAGCAAAGGTAAGAGTTGCTTTTGGTAAAAAATGCTAGCCCTCATTATACATTTTACAGTATGAATATAGTAAATGTAAAAGATACGTAAAGTATGTTGAGAAATCATCAATTATTTGACAAAAATTATCGTTACTTTTTTTTTTCTTTAGCAGCATACCTGATGGTAAATGTGCCTGCCGCTGATGGACCTTTGCAATACCAAGAATAAGGGTAGGCTGCTGCTTACCAATTAAAGCCCCAAACCCATCCAGAAAGTTGGAATTCCGGCTCCCTTAAGCTCATATAAATCTAAAAATTTTAAAATGTTGCCATTTAAAAGCAATTACTAGAAGTATTATTACGTCTTTCAATATCTATATCCTTCAAAATAAATAAAAAAAAAGAAATCAAATAACCAATAAACTTATTATTACTGCATAGATGGCGCAGTGGCTAAGATACCAACCTGCCGAACCAGTGCCGTGGGTTCGATTCCCACGCAGCAGTCTCTGTGTAAATTGTCTACGTTAATTGCATGTTTATAAAGTCTCCCGCAATACAAGGATTATTTCCTTAGTGTGGGTGGTGTTTAAAAAAAACAAAATTACATATACAGTGAAATAATTTAAATATCGAATGTTTGCTTCAAATTCATTACGAATTTTGTTGCAATTACTCTATGGAAATTATGATAGACATGTTATTTTTATTTTACACCCAAACGGCTTAGCCATTAGCATGAAACTTCGTACACATAGTCTTCGAGGTATTAGAAAGGACATGGGATACTTATTATTAAAAAAAAATAAGAAGGGTAAAAAAAAATATTTGGGAAGGCCTGATAGCTGACCTGACCGTCGGTAATACAGCACCTGGAGTTTGCACTTTATTGGCGCTGAAGTTGCTAAATTTCCATTTTTTTTGACAAACAATTCTATTGAAATATATGATCTTTGATATTTATTTAAGGGCTTCAACGCGAGCGAAGCTGCGGGTAAAAGTTAGTGATATTAAAATTAAGCATTAGTATTAAATTGAAATAAATGATACATCACTAAATTAGTTTAGTTACTCTAAACTAATTTGACTGTCAATTAGATTAAGACTATTTCTACATAGCCATTGATACAGTTACATAATTTTAGTGTAAACGCAATGACTATTTGCAAGCAGACCAATTTGCTAATCGATTAAGAGGAAGCCTTTATTGAATTACATTTTTATTAATATGTAAGTACTGTTTATAGTTAGGTAATAAAATAAATGTACTTATTGCACTTTAGTAGTCTATTGCACAATAATCCTTACTAATATTATAAATGCGAAAGTAACTCTGTATGTCTGTCTATCTGTCGCTCTTTCACGCCAAAACTACTGAACCGATTTAAATGAAATTTGGTACACAGACAGTCTAGAACCTGACAAAGGACATAGGCTACTATTTAATGCAAAAAAAGGTTGTAAAGGTGGATGAAAAGTTGAAAGGAATTATCGTCATTTTAAAAACCTTTAAACTTATTTTTAGGCCATTGGTTAGATATAAATAAATATGACATTTATTACCCTTAAGGGGTGAAATAAAAATCTTTAGGAAAGTAACCTTTGACGTGGGCGAAGCTGCGGGCAGAAGCTAGTATGTTTTATTTTTCTACATAAGCCGGGCCATTGCATGCTATAATATTTTTAAGTCACGGCAAGCTATCACGAATATCAATATACATACATACATATCATCACGCCATATCCCTTGCAGGGTAGGCAGAGAGAACAGAGTGCCAGAGAACTCTATCTTTGCATACTTCACTCGCTTCCTCAACATTCATAATTCTCTTCATACACGCTCGCCGGTTTCGTAGACTCTTGACTCCACCTTCCTTCAGTACATGACCGATCTGGTCTAGGTAGGTTAGTCTCGGTCTCCCTCGGTACCTACAAAGTATACGGTACTCGGTACCTATCAATATCAATATACCATTTATATAAAGAATCTACTTGACTAACTTATTAACACCGAACCGAAATTACTTTTTTTTGACACCACCCAGCATTAAGGAAATAATCCTTGTATCGCGGGGAACGACCAATTACACCCAGACTCAGAACAACAGTTTGGAGATAGCACAACTTATTATTGTCCTACGTAAGAATCGAACCTGGTGACCACTGGCACGGAAGGACGGTATCTTAACCACTAATCCATCTCTGCAGTCAACTAAAATGACAAACATTCCAAAGAGAAAGATATGCAGTGACGAAGTTTCTATGAGAGGGAAATTTAAAGTTAAGCACTAACACTTTCAGTGAAAATAAATAAACACGTGTATCAACAATTTTCAATTTTTATCCTCTAAAAGTTAAAATAGGAGCTAAATGCACGTCGATAATTCTCTGCTAAATAAACAGATCATGTGAAATCGATGTTTAATCCACTACACCATAAAATTACATAATTAATGAATTTGAATAGGTACCTATGTAGATTACCACTTACATTATAAATAGACAATTTTGAGCTGTGTGGTAGCAACTACGAAAACTATCAACCCTTGCTTTGCTCGTAGATGTCGTAAAAGATGACTAAGAGCTTTATAATGACCTGGGCCAACTCCATCTGATGCCGTTTGGTTAATAATTACATTCCCAAGTAGGGTTGACGTCTGGCAGGCGGCCGATCATAGAACTATTACAAATAACTTTTACAATATGTACTATGAAAGAAGAGTAAATATTGTATCGACCCCAAGTAATTGGGATAAGAGTAGGAGAATGATGATTTAATTATTTAAAGTAATATATTACAACATATTACGAATCAAAAATTACTGTAACACGTGGGCCCCAAACCCACACGTATTGTCTCTCCTTTTGACCTCCTTTATAAATAAGGAGATAGTACCGTAATAGTTAGGCTTGGCAGGTGGAATGGCAAAAAGGTAGTGAGGTGTTATACAATTCTAGAAAACAGCTGCTGCTCCTGGTGAACCCATAGCGGATTTTTATGATTCCTTACCAGCAAACTGTCATGTACTGAAGGAAGGTGGAGTCAAGAGTCTCCGAAACCAGCGAGCGTGTATGAAGAGAATTATGAATGTTGAGGAAGCGAGTAAAGTATGCAAGGATAGAGTTCTCTGGCACTCTGTTCTCTGTGCCTACACTGCAAGGGATATGGCGTGATGATATGTATGTATGTATCAGCAAACATACGGTAGCATTCAGTTTTTCTATATAGATTATGTTAACCATAACACATTTTAATAGAATTTATTTTTGCGAATTTCGTAAAAGTACATCATTTTTATTTGTACTTATGATTCATGATCACGGGCTCTACAACGTTATGTATGGATCTGAATTTTAGGCATTGAAAAAGACGGATGAGACACGATTGCATGCTACTGAGATGCGTATGTTAAGATGGATGTGTGGGGTGACAAGACTAGATAAGATACGAAATGAGTATATTAGGGGAAGTTTAAAGTAGTAGTAGCACTAGTGATAGAGAAGTGTAGGAGCGCGAGATTGTCTTGGTATGGACATGTGATGAGGAGGGATGAAAGACATGTGACAAGGAGGGTTACCAATATGCTTGTGGATGGGCGTAAGAGTCGTGGGAAACCCAAAAAAAAAAATGGATGGATTGTGTTAACGAGGATATATGTATGAAAGTTGTGAGTGCAGATATGACGGCTGATAGAAGATTGTGGAAGGCAAGAACGTGTTGTGCCGACCCCACTTAGCGTGGGATGAGGGCAGGCAAATGATGATGGGCTCTACAAAGATACACTACAGGCTCTTTTTTTAAATTGACATAAATGTTGTATACCATTTTACCCGATTGGGATATTTGCTTATCTGTTCCCTCATAACTTCTAAACTATATTTTTCAATTTGACAACTGAGGTATCGTTAACAAATTGTATAAATAACGAGCTCAATATAAGCAGCTTAAGTAGCTACTTAAGCTGGTGGTATACGATCACTAAGTCTAAATAACGGCCAAATGACAATTCACGCCAATTTATCCGCTGATAGTTTAGGAGTCATAGACCTTTTTGTGACAAAAAACTTCAAGGGTAAACATAAAACAACTGCGCAGAATTTCAACTCAATCGAATAAACTTTGCACTAACGCATAGATAACCAATATTTATTTACATGTATGTATGGCTTTTCAATGATTCTACTATTCACTTAAATTGAAATTGTAATATATGACAATACTAGATGGCGCTTGTAAACTATTGAATCGAATTGTGTAATGATTTGCAGAAAACCACAGCGTACTAAAGGTTGATTCATTCGCATAACTTATAACGCATAACAAACAGAATAAATTCAAATAATTTAACTTATTTTTGTGTCTCTATAGATAAAGACCAAGTGAAGACAAGTTTATCACAAAGAATGATGGATGGAGAAAATGTAAATGTTGTAGATTCACCACAAAATTAACACCAATATTATTGTGTTATATTAGCTAAATATCCTTAGGTACTCTTCAATTTGAGTTCAAGTATACTCTAAAAAAAAAGATCCATTGTCATATTTAGAATGTTTAAAGTGTGGAATCATTTCAATATTGAAAATTTCTAATAGCCTTTAAAGTAAATTTGCAAAGAGAGCTTACCGGTTACATTTTATGTTTCAATGCAATTAAAACCCCACCTAATTTCAGTTAGGATAAGATTGGAAATAGTTCTATGCTTGTGTACCTAAAGTTCGGAGGTCATAGACACAGTGAAGAAATGCTTATGTAAGAAATGAACTAATGATATTATGAAATGGGTAGGTGCGTCTATTGACATATTTAAAATTGCAATGTTAATATTGTTATTTAGTTTTAGAGCTTTGTTAAGTTTAATGCAACCGTTGCAGCTATTCACTAAAATTGTAATTTGTAATAAATCAATATAGAATTTCATTTTAAATAAACTTAAGGACATCTGTTTTATTTTTAAATATCTTTATAATGCCATGTTATTTAAATTATACAACCATATAAAAGACTTATTTTATATGACCTTCAAATTACTGTAATTTTTAGCATTTAATATGCTTAATTATTTATAAATACCCGATTACGAAACGAAAAATGATGTCACAAGCGGGACTATATGACCTTTTTCATTTTTCATTATTATTTATTTTAATTATTATTGAAATAGATTTTCAAAAAAGATTTGTTCTTTTTCAAATTTGGAATCCCTTGACTCAGACATTTGTTTGTTTAATATACTAATTTATTGGTAAAACACCTGTGGATATTTTAACATAACTATATACCTGAGTTTACCGAGTTTCATCATCATCATCACAGCCCATATATGTCCCACTGTTGGGCTCTGGCCTTCTCCATAATGAGAGGGAAATTAACCTACTATACCGCGCTGGTCAGACGTGTTGGTATAGGGTTTTGTTTCGAGTTTTTATTCTCATGCATAGATGTTATATTATGCGTTTTATATTCCTTAGTCGTCTCTTACGATCACCCACGGGTAAAATAGGGGGTGGTGAATTGTGTTCTTACTCCGTCATCACACGGATATTATTGAGTTTATTATTATTACTGAGTATATAACATCTTATTTATGGTAGATATTTTGTTACCAAGGAATTTAGTAGATATTCCCAAGGAATTTCTCTACTACTGTATTAATAAATAATATCTTACGATTATTTTTAATTGCCTACCAAAACGTGGTAATAAGTTAAGAATAATTTACCTTTATCCCTTACTTTTTTGTGGATATAAAAACCATTTGATCCAGTAGAATATGCTTGTAGTTATGCAATTTAAAACACCGCCAGCCAAGTGTTTTTTTATTGCTAACAGTGACAAACGAGAAAGCAGCCCACCTGACGGTAAGTGTTACTGTCGCTCATGAACTTTTGCAATACCAGGGGAACAGTTAGGCCCAGCTACTAACAAAAATCGATCTAAAAAGCCAAAGCTGAAAGGCTACCAGTTGTCTCGTTCACCGAACGAAACGTAACAGCATATTGCCAATGCTCAGACGGTGATTGGCATGTGAGCATTGCCAAGCGTGGCGATTAGGCTTTGATAGCCTAATGAATGAATAAACGGAATAAAATTTAAAAACAAGTAGTCATTTAATTTTGTTATGTCACTTGGTTGAGTTGAGTCACAAAAAATAAAACAAAAGTGCATTTTTAAATACAAGGAAAACGGAAGTCGAAACAGAAGAACTATGGCTATTCAGTTTTGAATAATGTTCATCTATACAAACAAATTTTTCCGTGTAGTAACGGAGTAAGAATACAATTCACCACCCCCTATGATACCCGTGGGGTGATCGTAAGAGACGACTAAGGGATATTAAACGCATTAATATCTATGTGAGAGAAGTAAGATTGGAAACAAAACCCTATACCAACACGTCTGACCAGCGTGGTATAGTAGGTCAATTACCCTCCCATTATGGAGGAGGCTCGAGCCCAACAATAGGACATATATGAGCTCAGCTCATCTGATGATACAAACAAATTTGGTTGTTTTGATTTTTTATAATATTTATTTTTAGATTTAATACAGTGGTTACCATCGTTCTAAACTAAGGTTATTAATAATTAGATTCTTAATAGTATAGCATACTAGTTATCAGTGTAGTATCTCAGAAGACTGATTATAAAAAATTACCTACATATTTTATGATGTTAAACTGGGTCTACAATATAAGTACTCTTTAAGCCTTAGGCAATTTCACTAATTCTTCCCGAAATTTACAGAAATTCCACAGCAAATTTTCCCCGTCGATCCATTTCTTCCATTCTTTATTTACCTTTTCCATTCACATGAGATTTTATATATACTATTAAATAAAAATGTCTGCTGCCTGGTTTTTTACTTAGTAAAATTTACTTAGTAAACTTCCTTAGTGAACTTCCTTTAACTTCAAAAGAATAATATTTAAAGTACGAAGTTTCTTTATACGAGAATAAACAGATGCTATCTGTTTATTTCTGTTTTATTACTTTACAGTAAAATGCCTTTGATGTTATTGTTAGAAGTTAGATCTATGTTTTCTATATCTTATCAAATTTGTACCCGCGATTCCGTCGCCGCCGCCGTCGCGTTTTCCGTGTGGTGATGGAGTAAGAAATTCACCACCCCATATCTTACCCGTGGGTGATCGTAAGAGACGACTAAGGGATATAAAATGCACAACATACACAAACACAACATCTATGCAAGAGAAGGAAAACTCGAAACAAAACCCTATACCAACACGTCTGACCAGCGTGGTTTATAGTAGGTCAATTTCCCTCCCATTACGGAGGAGGTTCGAGCCCAACAGTGGGACAAATATGACTTGATGATGACATGATGATGATGATTCCGTCGCAGTTTTAATAATTATAATCTCGTTATTCTATTATTTTCTTCTTAGCTCGAGTTTTCTACATGAATAATTATTATTGTTCATGTAGAAAACTCGAGCTAAGAAGGATTAACCTGTAGTACGCTGAATAGACGGATCAGTATATGTTTTCATTTCAAGAGTTCTTTCTATTGGAATGATGTTCCATTCTTGCTCTTCATGATCGTCTTTAGTAAATACTAGCAAAAGTGATGGCAATATATAACTATATATAATCTATTGAAACCGAACATAAGTTATATACGTTTTAAAATTAACCCAAAGATATTCAATCATTTAAGTGGTAAAATATTAAAAGCTGCAACATTCATCAATTATTATTTTTTTAATTGAACTAAAAGAAGTAAAATGACAGATGATATTTAGCTAACTCTAATCTACTTAAATTTTAGAGTCTAGAGTTATAAAAGTCACAGATGATAATAACAAAAAAAAATCGCGTAACACATCAATAAGCCATTGACCTGAATATATATTATACATAACTATTATGCATAGTAACGAACTTTTATAAATACCTACTTTTTTAATAATAATTTTTCTATCTTCATTGCCAAAAGACGTTTTATATTCAGGCACGATCTTCCTCTAAAATAAGAAGGAAACCAACTACCTTACAGGTTACAGCATGTATAGCATGGGATTTTATTTTTCTTTTTTATTTTACAGTTATGTTATTCTGCTTACTCTTTCTGCTGTATCGTCTTGTAAAAATATAGTAAAAGAACGGATGGTGACGCATTGCATTCCTGCTCCATCAACAAACATAAAATATAAATATACGAAAGAAAATAAATAACAACAATGTTTTTTCGTGGGGACTGCATATCTAAATGAGTACATTTTGAATGAGTACCTTTTAAATTCCACTTTACTTGTGGCAATCATTAAACAGGCATCATGTCGATGGAAAGTGACCTAATAAACATTGCTAAGTTCCACTCGAGTTAAAATCTCATTATCACATTATAACTATGTACGGTTTCATTTGAGGTCGTTCAATGTGCCGACTGACCCTGAACTGGGGAATTAAATTGTTTACTTTTATGTAAAGGCCGGACCAGTAAAGACTAGTCATATAACCGTAACTTATTATTTTGTTTCCATACGTTAACATTATACATACGTACATACATATCATCACGCCATATCCCTTGCAGGGTAGGCAGAAAGAACAGAGTGCCAGAGAACTCTATCTCTGCATACTTCACTCGCTTCCTCAATATTCATAATTCTCTTCATACACGCTCGCCGGTTTCGGAGACTCTTGACTCCACCTTCCTTCAGTACATGACCGATCTGGTCTAGGTAGGTTAGTCTCGGTCTCCCTCGGTACCTACATCCTTCCACTTTCGCATTGTATATCTTCTTAACCAGACGTTCGTTCGGCATTCTTTCCACATGTAACATTATAACTTCTCTAAAATATTTTACATGTCTTAATTGCTTCCAAATACAATCAGACGACAAGTAAACATTCTCTGATTACAATTGTTCTAATCGCATTTAAATGGTGTGTATAAATATTATGTTTTGCGGCATATTAAAAGCCAAACTCTATATTAGTTAGAAAAACGTTCAACTATAAATGAGTAGGAGGATCATAAATGTTTTGATTAATTATTCTTTTTATACGTTCATGTGTTTTTTGTAAGATCGATTAAAAGATGTGTGTCATTGAACTCAAAATCTCAATAATTAATATGTATGATTACTTAAAACAAAACTATTTTTATGGATTCTATCGCGTTTGTATTTGAATTTAAATTTCACGACATTTTGAGCACTCTTCAGCATTCATAATCACTGGTGGCCTTCATTATGTATGGTTATTGTATGTGTTTTAACATTTTTGGACAAGCTAGGCCAAACTAGATTACAGCTACAGCACATTAAGGCTTCCAGGTCGATAAGAGGACAGTATAGAGTCCCATAACTATCTGTGTGAACTTTCTCCACGTTTTCATTGGGCCACATGCATCATTTTGTATTCCTCTATATTTTATTGTGACAGACTATGGTCCGGTTACATCCCATCCAAACTATCCGAAGCAGCTGGAGCGATGGTGTGAAGCCCAATAACCTGCTATATATCTCTCTATCGCCATTTGGTTGAACCAACAGTACCAAGTCCTTGCTTTTGGAGGGTCGTCCTGAGGGCTATTTTTTTCAGCTACGGTCCTCTACAATGATATCATAATACTTATTATATTATTTTTCTTTGTTAAACATAGTTATTTTACAGATGGGTAAAATGGCAATACTCACAAGCTATAACTGGTAAGTTTAAAAGTAAATTTTAAGTCCACACAATAATATAGAGCAGGGCTGTCCAAACTACATACCTTCGCGGCTAATAAAATTGACTTCAGAAGCTGGAGGGCCGCAGAAAATAATATTTTCAGTTTTCAAGTAAAATAATACAGAGTAACAATTTCTTTATACATTTATTGGTTCTTCGTTAATTTATCTTTTACAATCATATCGATATCGACGTCAACATTCGTTGTTGCCAGACGCATTGCATGAAGAAGTGAATTATCTGACAGTGAAGATCTATATTTAGATTTTATAAAGTTAATTGTTGAATACGCATTTTCTCATAAGTGCTACCCATCATCGATCCCATTTTCAAGCCAAAATTTGTTAGCTTGGGAAAACGGTCGCCAAGGATCTTAAAAAAATCCATTCCAGTTTCTGTTCTACCCTTGTAAAAGGGATCAGACTGTACGTCACATAATTCCAACTGGTATTCAGTCTTTACGCTTTCAATTTGTATTGTCAATGGATTTGTAAAAAGAGACACATCGCTCTCTATTTCTTTAGTCTGTGAAACGCTGCTCAAATTCAAAACTTACCTCGTCGATGTACTTTAAGTGGTCAGAAAATTTGCATCCTTCAAAATTGCCTATTTCGGTATGATGTGCTTTGCAACTCTGAAAAAGAAATCGTTTTTATCCAGTGACGTTTTGAACAATTTTAGTTTATTTTTGAACCCATTCACGTAGCCATACAAGTTGGCTATATTGTGTTATTTGCCTTGTAATTTCAAATTTAATTCATTCAAATGTTGTGTCATATCAGTTAAAAATGCAAGATCAGCAAGAAATTCAGGATCTTGCATTTTAGTTTCCATATCAGTTGTATCAGATTTTATTTCATTTTTAAGAAAAATGGGAATTTCCGTCCGCAAAGCGAAATAGCGCTGCAAGCACTGACCAGCACTTAACCATCGAATTTCTGAGTGCAATAGTAGATCCCCATAGATTGCGTCAATTTCAGTTAAAAAATTACAAAATTTACGAAGAGTCAGAGCTTTGTTTCCGCCTCTAATCATCATCAACCTGCTCTTATCCCAATTTATTTGGGGTCGACGCAATATGTCTTCTCCTTCCATACAACTCTATCAGACGTCATCTCTGTGGTCACTCCTTGTCTATCCATGTCATGTTTCACGCAGTTCATCCATCTTTTCTTCGGTCTTCCCTTACCCCTTAAGCCTTCAACATTCATGCTTAAAGCTTTCCTCACAACATTACTTTCATCCCTTCTCATCACATGTCCATACCATGTCAACCTTTAACTCCTTAATTTTTCCGTCACTGGCGCAACTTTCAAACTTCCTCTTATATGTTCATTCCTTATTTTATCCATTCTTGTCACACCACACATCCATCTCAACATTCGCATCTCCGCTACATGCAGTCGTCTCTCATCCGTCGCTTTTATCGCCCAACATGCTGATCCATACAGTACAGCAGGTCTTATTAGGCTTTTATATATTTGGCCCTTTAATTTAAGGGGTACTTTGGGGTCGCATGTTGTACCCGTGACCTGCCGCCATTTCATCCATCCCACATCAATTCTGTGCTTCACCGCACGATCCAGGTCGCCATCGCTTTGGATAAGAGAACCGAGGTATTGAAAGTTCGAGCATACTGGGCTAGGTACTCCATCTAGAGTTATGGGTGTAAAATTGGAGAGACCGCCGAAATCGCAGAACATGTATTCTGTTTTTGGTCTGCTGATTTTCAAGCCTACATTCTCCAACTTACAGCGCCACTTTTCCAGCATGCTCTGTACCTCAAGGCCCTCTTTCCCGACGAGAACAATGTCATCAGCGAATAGCATGCACCAGGGTGCCTCTTCCTGTATCTCCGATGTTAATGCATCCATTATCAACAGGATTTCCGCCTCTAATAAGATTTGTTATTTTAACAACTATTTTCATGGCATTCATTTGACGCAAAGATTTTCTGCATAAGGCTTCTTGGTGTATGATGCAATGGATTAATGGGCAATCAATGCCATTTTCTTTTAGAAGTCCCGTAAGACCTGTAACGTTTCCTGTTATAGTTTTTGCTCCATATTTTTAAATTTTTGAACATTTTTGAAATCCACCGTATTCCATAACAGTTTTATTAACAGCTTGAAAGATATCGCTGCCTTTAGTTGAGCCATGTAGTAGCACTAAATTTAAG
Organism: Lymantria monacha; assembly: GCA_905163515.2. NCBI lineage: Eukaryota > Metazoa > Arthropoda > Insecta > Lepidoptera > Erebidae > Lymantria > Lymantria monacha. Next base: position 11,112,620 of record LR991092.1, on the reverse strand, counting down.
ATTTCCTCTGTGACCGAAAAATCTTTTCAAATGCAGCGATTAAAAATTATTAATTGACCGATATCTGTCTGGTCGGTACTTTCATCCAAACATAATTAATAATATTCACATTTGGCAATGTAATCATGTATTTTTTTCGAAACATATTCGCCCATATCATCTATTCGCCGCGCAACTCTTTGGTGAGATAAAGCTACAGATTCAAATTTTTCCGCCAATTTCGGTTGCATGAAGCGATGAGCCATGGCAACGGCGCATTGTTTTATAAAAACTACATCGCTGAATGGTTTTTTAGCTTTGGCTAATTGCAAACAAACTTCATATGAAGCAGCCAAACTTTGTTCATTGTCTGTATTTACTTTTGAAAAAAAACTTGTCTGTTGCGTTAGTTTTTTCTTAAACTCAGCCACAACAATTTTTCTTGTTTCACCGCTATGTCTTTTGTATTTTTCTTCGTGTAAAGTAGTATAATGACGTTTAACATTATATTCTTTATTAACAGACAAAACTTGCGTACAAATCATACACTGAATTTTATTATTATTGTTACAAATAAGTGAAGTCAAGTTCCCACTTCTCGTTATACACACGATGTTCATCACTTAATTTTGGCTTCTTCGTAGACTATGTCTACTGTACTGTCTATGAAGTATTTTTCTCAAAACTACTCGTTAATTAATGTATAAAATTCAAAGGAGTGTTGGTACGTACAATAGTAGGCGATACGTATTAGTGAAAGCTTAACTTACGTGACTCCAGCAAATACTCTACAAAGATAAAATACGTTTCGAGAATTCCCCGAATAATAGTAAAAGTAGATTCACTTTTAAATATCATGCGAATGAATTGTTACAAGAATAAAAATAAATAAATAATACCAAATATTGATTATAGTCCAAAACTATTTTCTGATTAAAACATGAGTTGCGGGCCGCATGAAAACAAGCCGCGGGCCGCATGCGGCCCGCGGCTTGTTGCGTGCCGGGCCGTTGCGTGGACAGATAGAGTTAAAAAAAATACATGGTAAAATGTGGATATTTTATCTTTGCTAATTCTCTGATAAAGAAGGCATATTTGTTCTTCTTCACACTACTGAGCTCGGACTTCACCCACAGTGCAAAATAAATTGATCTACTAAGCTACGCTGATGAGATAGGTTGGCATAGGTTTTTATTTTCCTTCTCTTGTATCTATACAAGGGAAGGATAGGATAAGGACGGGTAGGACAATATCGATTTTATTTTCATAACGTTTAGTTATCTTTTACGATATCCACATGAAGTAATTAAGTAATTATTCTACAAAAAAATATAATCTGTACAATTGGATGGATAACCTATTTCAAGTTCATTCATTCTCCTACTCTTATCCAATGACTTGGGGGCGATACAATATGTACTCGTCTTACATAGTACATATTATGAAAGTTATTGGCAATAGTTTTATGACCGGCCGCTTGCCAGACATCAACCCTCCTTGGGAATGTAATTGTTGACTAAACGGTATCAGATGGAGTTGACCTAGGTCGCCATAAGGCTCTTAGTCGGTTTTTATGACACCTACGAGAAAAGTAAGGGTTGGTAGTATTCGTAGCCGCTACCACACAGCTCAAACAGGATAACCTATTTCAAGTATCAGCAGAATATTAATATTAATAATGTTACATTTTCTTGTACATCAATTGAAACCCTATTGTTGTATGTACTTTTTATTAAAATAAATTATTATTATTATTATCTTTATTAAAACTTACAACTATTTAATATTATTATGTATTATTATCTGTATAATTATAATAAGCTACCTACACAGTTTATAGATAATCCAAAACAGATGAGAAAAATGATTCATTTACAACTTTAGGTACAATAGAAGGGTTTAAGTTCACAAATTGTGTAACCATTTCTGAATGAGAATATCATATATCCATATCCATATAATAAACTCTGCTGGTGGAAAATTTTATGACAATATAAAAATGAATTGCTTTAAACGGACTCATCATATAAAAACTCTTCTCCGCGTTATACTAAAACGTGAACAGAATGTATAATTTTTTATTCATTCTTTGAGTGATTTATATTACAATATCTACGTCAGCTGAACAAATAGGATATAAAACAACGTATCCTTGTTTGCTAAATGACAATAAAAGACTTTTAAAACGATTTTAACTCTACATTACTTCGTAAACAATTAGTACTATGGTAGTGCTATGAATTTCCGTGTGGTGACGGAGTAAGAATACAATTCACCACCCCATATCTTACCCGTGGGTGATCGTACGAGACGGCTAAGGGATATAAAACACATATAGCATCTATGAGAGAGAAGGAAAACTCGAAACAAAACCCTATCTACTACCAACACGTCTGACCAGCGCGATATAGTAGGTTAATTTCCCTCCCATTACGGAGGAGGCCCGAGCCCAATAGTGGGACATATATGGGCTGTGATGATGATGATGATGATGAATGCTATGAATATGAATAGTGTATGAGACTCACTAGCCTACAATGAAAACAAAAACGGTCTACTATACTACGCTGGTTTGACATTAGTTTATCTGTTTACACACTTTAGCTTTTCTTTAACGATACCCGTGGCAAAAAGAAAATAGATAATAATCTACCATCACAAAGAATTATGTAGAATAGAGTAATATATGTTTAAGGTGGTGGTGGTGGTAGTTTACCATTTTAATAGTGGTAGGACCACGCTGTTGACAGTTCTCTGTCTGCAGCCGCGGGCCGGTCCGTCCGGAGTAGTACCACATTCTCGCAGAAGATCGACGTATGAGTAATGGCAATGTGCTATTGCGCTTCGTTCGGTGAGCGAGAGAGCTGGAAGCCCAATTGGGTGGGTTTCGGATTTATATTGGTAGGCAGCAGCCTAGTTATACTCTTGGTATTGCAAATGTCCATGGGCGACAGCGACACTTACCATCAGGTATGCTGCTTGCTCGTTTGCCGGTACTAACGATAAAAAAAAAATATGTTTAAGGCTAGTCTGTAAATAGAAAACCTCGTCAAAAGATCTATTTCTTGTTTTACACTGGCTAAACATCATTAAGTAAATTAAAAAGAAATTGTTAAATTTTATTTAACAATAAATACTTAAATTTTTTTTTCATGATAAGCGCACGTCATGTAAATTATACCACACAAAGATACTACGAGCTGAAATTGCAGAAGAATCAAATTATTAACAATCAATTACATATAAAAATAATTCAAATAATTAATTTAAAACGAGTTTTAAGAAATAAAATGAGTTTTATATATCAAATTATTTTTTTTATATTAAATAAAAATAAACAAGTAACTAGAAACTGCATTCAATAATAACTACATTAACAATACTTGTACAAAGATTTTTATAATGATATTTTATCTAGAGCATGACTAAATTATTATCATCATATACTCTATGCATATGATTATTATATTCAGTCGAAACTATAGTTTCGCATAAGTATAGCAATCATGAATATAGCAAACGACATCACGTTTATGTAATCAGTCTACTGACCCGTTGATTTGATGCTAATGTTATATCTCTACGAGCTATATCGCCTACGTTCATAACAACGCACCTACTTACGCTTATTCGCTACTCTGATTTCAAAGTAAACAGCTTAATGGAAAAATAATTGTCTCCATTTTGATTATATTTAATAACCATCTCAGATTTTGTTTCAAGAAATTGTACAAATATAAACAAAACCATTGCTTCTGTATAAATTCTTGGAAAGAAATACTACGGAATTTAATACTAATGGTTAAATAACTTAATTGTTTTCATAAACTTAGAAACAACTGTTGCGATTTAAGTATTTCTTATAATTTTAATTCTAAAAGAACGCATGAAAAATATATAAATACGAATAGACAATGCTTAATCTTTTTCTATTTGTCTATTCACGTATGTATAAATCTGTCAAACAAGAATAAATGTTCTCGGTATTTTTCGCTTGTGTTATATGTTTTGCTATGAATTACAATACATTAATGTTAATGTAAATATAATATTATTTAGAAAACTAAACTAGCTAATGTATCCGTTGTTGTATATATAATATTTCGATACCGCTTGCAGATAAATTGTAAGGCGTCAATTTGTTCACAGGAGGTCTGCAGTAATTAATCGCCTTTCTTTAACCACTTGTCGTTCTTTGATTGTTTAAGAGTCATTATAATGTTATGAAAATTTGTCAATGAATATGCCATTAACAAATGTTCCACACAGTACAGAATAAACTAGCTCGAACTTTGATTTAAATTCTCAGATTAGACCAATATCAAGATTCTAGAATGATTAAATTTATTATGTATAGAACGATTCAATCTCGGTCATAATGAACGAAATGATAGCGCCATCTTTGTTTTCAACTCAGTGGTCTGGCTTTATTCAGTATACTAATTCATGCAAACGTTTTAGAATCACGATTTCGCTCTATTAATTCTTTAGTATTCTAGTTAACATATCAATTATTATCTTTGTCTTTTTAACTCCATAAACTTAAAAATAAATGGTTATAAAGCCTATTAGCATGATAAAACTTATTCTAATAGGTGTAACGGTTTATGCACGCCTAGTCCGAACCATCCAGAGTGCGCGAAGAGCAGCGCCAGGGCACATTAACTTGCAGTATTCCATCTTCACCTATTTGTCTGGCCCCTGGAATCGATACCGTGACTGCGATAAGTTTTAGAGAGGGAGCCTTTGAGACCTAACCACATGGTCAAATTTCTTGTCCCTATTATTCGATAATAAGGCTATAACTAATTAACTTGATGTGAATTGTTTTTGGCTTCTAGTAGTAGTGTAATTCTGATATTTACATTAGTTGTGTTTTTTTTTTTAAAGACAACACCTTGAACTTAAGTAATAACCCTTGTATTACGGAGGACTTTACAAAAATATAATTAATGGATACAAACTAAGCCCAAACTAAAAACGTCAATTCATATGCAGGCAACATCTATACAAGAGATAGAAAATTCGATATTTCACCCTATTCCAAGCCATCTAACCTGTTTGATTAATTTACCTCCGATTATAAAGGAGACTCAAGCTCAGAAGTAGAACTTATTTATGCTAAAACTATGCTGATGATGGCGAATTTATTTTTTTATTACTTCTATACTACGCGTGTCTTCAATTTGCGATGAAATAAAAATATTCCAGGCACGTGAACAATGACAATATCATCACAACATCAGTTAAGTTTCGCTTAGCTTAACAACAGATTAAGTTATTAAAATGAATGACTAGACGCTTGTTGGCGTATCTATTTTCCATATGTATTGTTATGCATTTATTGTTACCGGTTAATGCTAATATTATTTATGATAGAGAAGTTTACAAGAGTAGTTTACATATGTTTTGTTATTATAATAACAGTCAACTAAATATATTTAGTTAATAACAAAGTTCATACTTGCGGAATATTTAAGTTTTAATATTGTAATCATTTTTCCGTGTGGTGACGGAGTAAGAACACAATTCACCACCCCCTATCTTACCCGTGGGTGATCGTACGAGACGACTAAGGGATATAAAACGCATTAATACCTATGTGAGAGAAGGAAAACTCGAAACATAACCCTATACCAACACGTCTGACCAGCGTGGTGTAGTAGGTCAGTTGCCCTCCCATTGTGGAGGAGACTCGGGCCTAACAGTGGGACGTATGTGGGCTGAGATGATGATGAATCATTTTACCAATTCTTATCTTTCAGCGTAGTTACAGCTACATAAATAAAGAGATATATATACTTATGTAAGGAATGTTACAGTGCATGTATTTTTTTCTTGGTTTTATGGCTTGGCTACTGAGACTTTTAAGCTAAATCTTGGCTTATAAACTTAAGTCATCGTTCGTCATTAAATAAAATCGTCGCCTTCAAAAGTGCCATGGCCACACTGTTACCTTTAACAGTCACATCTTTTAGGCATTTTAGTGGAAAACGAAAACGTATATAAGGCACTGTTATATTATATTCACTACACCTTAGTACTGCCTACGCATCAGATTATAAAAAATGCCATCAAAATTAATTATTATATATATATATATATATATATATATATATATATATATATATATATATATATATATATATATATATATTATATATATTATAAAACACGTTAAAACTCTAAGATATTGAATATAATATAATAGCACTACATGACACTTTTCTTTCCCGCTAAAACCACCATTGCACATAGTTTTACAATTAATACAGAGAAAAATATACCAAAAAAAAAAATAAACATATGTATAATTATGCTTTTAGTAATAGTTTAAGAGCAAAATATTTGCCAAGATTTTAATAATATAACTTACATATCAACTGTGGTAATAGTTGAGTCAATAGTTTATCTAGCTATCATTTAGTTATCATTTATTTACCAAAATTATGATTCCTAGACCTTATTTTTTTTTTCGGTGGACTATGGACGTGGGCGCGCCCCGCCAAATCGGTCCGGGGCGACAGAAGAGGCGGCGCGCAACCCCATAGACCCACCCTGCAATCACCTCTCTTCGCCGTGCGAGCGGGCCACCGGTACCCGATCTTTGTCATCGGTGGCCTGATTCCAAGACCTAGGTTATAATAAATGGTCAATACTATAATAAAACATACGTAATTTTAGGTAAAAAAATGCAACCATAGACATAAAAATATGGATAAATTTTACACGTAATAATATGGATGAAATATCTGATTACACACATTCTCTAACTTGTTATATTCCTAGTGGTATGCAAATATTAACAATAATTTGCACAGTAATAATAAATTACCCTGCAAATTGCTACATACATTGGGCTATTGAAATTCCTTTACTGTATAATAAAATTAGCTACGTATATGAAGCAATTATCACAGCTGATGTTTTCAAAGTAATCTTTTTTATATCTATTCACAATGTATAATAGAAATGGATATCAATGCCGGGATCTTTTTTTGAGAGAAATAGTGTCCTAATTCTGAGACAAATGCATAGAAAACATGGGTAAGATACCTACCTATACAACCACAAGATAAGTACTAAATTGTTTGTATCTCATTTGCACTATCATTTCGATCCAATATTTCAATCCAATTCTATTATACTTGTAGTATTTTTCATTTTAAACAGCCAATGTAAATTATTTCTGAAAGAGCTTTTTGTTAAATACCTATTAATTAGATTCTATCAATTGAAATACATAAGAGATCATTATCACAATGACAGCACATTTGATAAATTATTTTGGCTTAAATTAAATGTCGATGTTTTCGTTTGTATCCCTTTATTGTCATAAACAAGAAGTAAAAGGGAGGTAAAAGAGAAAGAAAGTAGGCAATCACTGCATACATGGATAGGGTCAAGTGACCTCCCCATACCGAGTGTTATGGATTCGTTCCCCATACAGAAGAGTTCTTTGCGCTAACCACAATTGTTTGTTCTGAACCTGGATATTATTTTTAAATTATATATTTTTAAATTCACAATGACACAAAGATATATTCCTTGATCTTTAAAAAAATGAAACGTGACAAAAAAATATGTCTAGAATTTATTCAAATTAATCTACTTATCATTCCATCAATGTCAATATATATAAAAAAATCACATAAATCTTTTTTAATGAAGTTTAGCTTGTTGAGAAAACATTTATTATGTCTCGATGTATCAATTGTCTAAATGACCCCACAAACGGGACTAACAAATAGCCGCGTTAAAGTCATCGAGGGGAGACGCAACAAAATTGACAGTAATACAGTTTTGAAAGTAATGCGTCGATTGCAACAATCATTGCGCAGCGAGATTGTTTGAAGCTGTTAAAATAATATCAACGCTGCGCTAAAACATCTTATTGGTAATAAATTATCTGAAATAAATATAGCTAAATAACTATAAAACAACATTGCTGATGTTACTTATGATTTTGCTTATATCGTAAGGTATATAAATAGTTTGAAATAAAACTATTTTTACGCATTTTATGACTTTTGTTTTTTAATGTCTCTGCCACAACATTCCCGCCTTTTCAGCATTGATGATGAAAACGAGATTAGTGTTCGAAACGTCAGGAAAAAACATTTCATATTATTATAATCGTTTTCATGAAGGTTTCGCTTCTGTTATGTGTAATCACACACTAATTCACAGTTTTAAGCACACCCATTTATTTCATTTATTTCTTCATTCAATTTTTGTATCAAACAATACTCATAGGAATAAGTCTCCTTTTAATGTTCATGGACTTTGGGCGGGAATCTAAAACGTCATGTGGTGCTCTTATAATTTATATATTCGATATCTTAGTATTTAATGTGTTATATTAGATAATTTTGATGGCATTTAATATAATGTGATGCGACAGAACTGCTGGGATGTAGTGAATATGATATAAAAGTACTTTACAACGTTTTCGTTTTCCGTCAAAATTCCCACAAGATACCATTAACAGAGCAGCCATAGCGCTGTTGATGGCGACGATTTGACTTACTGACGCACAATGACTAACCTGAAGAGACTAAGAACGTGAAGATAATTATAATTTGACACTAGCAACAATGGCTTGTATAAGTAGCTGATAGCCAATACATAAAAAAAAGAATTCTTCTTTTAATGTTCATATGCGTTGATTGACATGAGCTTCGTCCACAATAAAAGGAAAATTCGCTGACTGACAATGCTATGTTACCTGGCTAGCTGACCACAGTTGGCTTTGGGTTTTATTTTAAGATTATTTTCTCAGTGGACTTCAGCAATGATAGTATTTACTTACATCCGTTAATCTTATTTAATACGTCATACGAAAAAAGAAAGCAATTGCTGTGTGGTAGGTAGCGGTTACGAATACTATTAACCCTTACTTTGCTCGTGGATGTCATAAAAGACGACTAAGAGCCTTATAACGACCTGGGCTAACACTATCTGGTGCCGTATGGTCAACAATTGCATTCCCAAGGAGAGATGTCTGGCAGGCAGTCATAAAACTATTGCCAATAACTTTTACAATATGTACTATAAAAGAAGAGTACATATTGTATAGACCCCAAGTAATTGGGATAAGAGTAGGAGAATGATGAATGATGACGAAAAAAGAAGGCACAAAATATTTCTATCGATATCAGAATTATAAATTTTAAAATATGGCCATTGCTTATGCCGTATAATTCATAAAGTAAATATAATAGCGTCATGGTTCTCGTATTTGCATTTAGTGTTAATCGATTTAGTACTAACAAATATATTGGATATATTCATAAATAACAAATTCTTTTGTAGTGTAATAATTTTAACCCTAAATATAGATGTAGCAACACATATATATTTCGTCATATACCTCGTCGTCAGTATAATAGTAGGTGCGAAAGTAGAAAAAAAAAAGAAGGTGAACGTAATACCGTTTAAGAGATACAATCTATTCACTCATCACCATATCTGCCCTGGTTAGACAAAAGTGAGAATACCATGTAAAATCGTCGTATACCATCTGCTTTCAACGATTTCCTTCGAGTTAACGATATTGTGAATCTATCTGGTCGTCTTAATCTAACGTCAGCCGATTCGCGGTCGTTACTCAAGAAAATTACTTCCACAACGTTTGTCAGTTAGTATAGCTCTGTGACCTTCTCATTACCAGCTCACGGTTAATCCTTTAGACTATATTGGTTACACAAGATCTTTTTAGGATTTATGCATTACAACGTTTATCTATATATATATATATATATATATATATATATATATATATATATATATATATATATATAAGAGATTTCCACATATGTATTGACTCATCACGATATCTCTGGAACCATAAGGTCTACAGACTTTAAATTTGGTAGAAATATTCCTTTCGCCGAGTAGAGGTCAGCTAAGAACGGATTTTACGAATTTTCACTCGCAAGGGGGGTTGCTGGGATTTAAAACTCACATTTTTTAAATATAGCTCCTACAGACTTGAATTTAGGTAGACATATTTGTGTAACCGAAGCGAAGCGAAGGCGGGCCGCTAGTTTTATATAAAATGCCTCAACTGTTTACGGCAAGCTGAGCATCTTTTAAGACAGACATTTAAATACCTTATTTCAGTGTCATCATTGCGGTTTCCAGGCATAGTAAAATCTTAACCGAGAAGATGCTTTGACTTATATGTGGCAGCCAACTTCTATCTCAAAATAGGTTCTATCATAAAATATCTATCTAATTGGACTGACTTTATATAAATAAAGTGATCGAAAACTTTGAATATATATTGATGATAGTATTAAGGTGATAGTATTAACTGTTGACTATAATTCTCTAGGGATTCTATCATTGCCGGACATAGATTATAAGTATTTCTTAACAGATAATTATAATAGCACCAATTCTGAATTGAAAGCTAATCTTACATCCGATATTATTATTTTAGTAATGTATTATTTTACTCTGATCAATGAAGTAGTGTATCAATTGGGAGGAAACGGAAAACATAAAAAAATAAACGGCCAAGCCCATAAAATCCACCTATAAATGTAAAATAACCCATATCAATTGTATTTGCAAGGCTATACATATATCTCACTACATTCCAAGACAATATATAGTGCAGCAAGTATCATTCTTATAAATATTGTAATTATAATAGGTTAATAGATGAATCACCCATATGCAACAACACATTTAAATATCTCAATTTGAAATGTTATGAATCATTCGAATAAATTCATTGTGATATGAACCCTGTATATTGAAATTTAATGCCTAAAAAACAGAAACACTAATACAAAATTTCTTTGATAGTGCAGATGCAACTTAAAACTTAAGGGCAACTTTTAAAACTTAAAACCAAAACATCCCAAAACCTTTATAAAAAAAATGCATAAGAAAAACCTCTCATCAACGCACTCCAACATCAAACTATAAAGCCAAATTAACGTTGTTCATACAATGTATTAAAAAAATAATGAACATTATAGGTGCTGTTTGCAAAATGCTAACAAAGTAAATAAATCACGGGCATAAGTGCCGCAAATTTTCCCTCACTATCATTATGCAATACCCACGACTAAAATCACATTGTTCTCGAGCCACTACTAAAAAAAGACAAAAACACTGGTGATAAAAAGTTTCGCATCTTATTTTGTGATTGCTATCATGTTTCGGCATGGTCGTGAGAAATTAAGTTACCTATGCACGCGTAAAGTTTATTTTATTATTCGTATTCCCAAGTAAATTCGGTAATAGAATTAAATGCATACAAAGTTGTAAGTGTAGACCTTCAGAACATATTACCTATTCACTTCAGGGTAGCACTCAAATAGAAGCTGTTATTTCAATGCGCAAGCACGACTCTTTATATTTCTTTTTACTGTTGGGTTATTGTGTTCCTACATCGGACCCAGTCATCTAAGGTGATAACAAGGTATCATGGGATCCCATATTCCATGCTCCGACCATTACCCACCTATGAAACGAATCCCTAGCGCTGTGTGTAAATTAACATTGTTTCTGAAGGCTTTTACTAATTAAATTTTTATTACATACAATCAAATTTTAAATCCAATTTATTATAATAAAATTTATCAAGTATATACTTTATGTTGTCCGACTTACAAATTAAATACTAATTTTAACGTTACAGACGTCTAAACATCCACATTTTTTGCAAGAATATTAACGTAAGCATGGACGTAAATATATATATATATATATATATATATATATATATATATGTCATAAAATTAACGAAACCTCCAATAATAAATTTCACCAAAGGTTTTATTTAAGATTTTAAATAAAGTTGATATCAATTTATTTATTTCATATTTGCATCACACTTTCTACAACGCTAAATACAAAAAAAAACATTATCAACGTTAATAAAAATTATTATTTGAAGCCAAATATTCTGTTTTGACATAAGACTCATAAGAGTGCTTATGTTATATTTGCATGTTTCGGTAGGCAAATATATAAAAACCTACCACAAATGCTAACAGGTTTATATAATTGTACGAAAAAATAACACTCTTTAGTATTCAGTACGAATGAGCAAGTAAAGGTGATCTTCTGTCTCTGCTCTATTATATACGTAATACCTACATCAGCTCATTGGGGTTCGGAAATAAAGGCGTGGGTTAATAAAATAAAAAAAAATATTAAAACAGGGTCAACTTCGATTAAATAAGTAGCACATAAGAAACAAAGAGAGTAAATTATGTAATTTATTAATACAATAACCAAATTTTGTGTTTCATAACTTCGTAAACATTGGTGATGAGAAAATTTAGCTCGTTATTCAGAATGTAGGCCTTAGTCATTGTGACAAATTTATCTCAGCAACTACAATGTCATTGTCACTGCTTACATTGTAATGTGTACTGTGCTATCCATTTGACCATCAATATATATAAAAAGGCTGACTGATTTATAGTCAATTTAAAGTACAAGAAATAGACGTTTAAAATACACTAACAATAGACATAATGCACCGTATAATTAAAATTGCTTATTGATATGTGTGAAAATAAAATACAAAGGAAAATAAACCATATAGAATCCATGTAACGCAATGCCCTAAAAATTGTTGACAAGCGATATTACATACATATCATCACGCCATATCCATAGCAGGGTAGGCAGAGAGAACAGAGTGCCAGAGAACGCTATCATTGCATACTTCACTCGCTTCCTCAACATTCATAATTCTCTTCATACACGTTCGCCGGTTTCGCAGACTCTTGACTCCAAGCAAGCGATATTTATTATAGTATATCAGAATCTGATTAAAATATTTATTATTTCTTAAAAATATTGATTCGAAATTTAAATATGTCCCACTGCTGGGCTTGAGCCTCCTTCATAATAAGAAGGAAATTGACCTACTATAACCATGCCGGTCAGACAGATTTTATTTCGAGATTTTATTTCGAGATTTCTTTTTATAAAAGTTATTATTTGTATATTATATCTCTTACTTGATTTTTACTATACCCAAGATGCAAGAAAGGGGTGATGAATTGTATTCTTATCCCACACACGGAGGATTCTATTATGAATCCTCGATCGAACAAAAAAGGTTAGTTGGCTTTTTTTTTAGAGCCTCCTGAATGATTAAAGTTATACTTTTCTACAACACAGTCCGGTAGGTTCAAGAGAAGAGAGCTCTATTTTGTCCCAGATACAAATTAATATTTTTAGTCCATCACCAAATAATAAAAGTTACCTGTTCAGAAAAGTACCATAGATATTGCGAATTATATATATATATATATATTAGCTTCAAAATGAAAAATACTTGTGCGTCAGCGTCAGAAGGCTATTGGTTCAATATAACTCTTTTATCTTTTGATCTACAAAAGTGTGACAACATTCCTTAGCGATATTAGCTAGCACTGCAAAAGTCAAGCAATCCATTAGTAACGCCATTGCTGTAGAAAAATAAATTCGTTTAGAGTTTTTTTTTTAAATATCTCTTTAGCTTCATTAACGAACTTTCTGCTTATTATCAAATTTGTAACGGACGTAATAAGATCACTATTCTCAGAAGATTAAAACTTAAAATAACATCTGAAAGATCAACTAAATTATATTTAATATTCGTTACTTAAGATCCATTTCTTATTTTGAATGTTATCTTAACTGTTTTCTACAGTTTGTAATGAATACTCTTGACTTATTATCCAATAACTTATTAATACAATCTATTCTTTCATTAACACACACTAAACTTAATGAACGTGAAAGTCTGGCACCTAGAACGTGAAATGTGGGCAGAAGAGTACTTTTTGTTAATATTAACTTCCCAATTTTACCCAGTTATGAATATCAGTATATTTTATTTTCAAGGAGCGTTTCACTAGCATTACACGGGCCTTCAGTGAGACTACTGGCCTACAGCTCATGCTTGCTACATATCCTTCTGAGTTCTGAGAGACTTACTGACACGTTCCAGTATATCGTACATAAGCAATATAAGGTAAGTCTTTTTGAAGAAATTCGTATGTAGCTGCTTAATATGAACTCTTAATATTATTAAGTTCGTGAAAGCTAATAATCTAACCTTTTCTCTCAGGTCACCTATGGGTTTTATCTTTGTCATCGATCCCAATAAAAAGAATGCTCTAACAATGGTATATATCTATCTATATATATATATATATATATATATATATATATATGTATATATATATATATATATATATATATATATATATATATATATATATGTATATATATATATATATATATATATATATATATATATATATATATATATACATATATATGTATACAGGGTGGAACTACTTGTATATATATATATATATATATAGCAATTAAATAAACAATATCCTTTTTTGGTCGCGCCCCGGCAAATCGGCCCGGGGCGACAGAAGAGGCAGCGCGCAACCCCATGAACCCACCCTGCAAACACCTCTCTTCGCCGTGCCCAGCGGTACCCGATCTTTGTCTTCGGTGGCCAAATAAACAATATCCTACTAATATTATAAATGTGAAAGTTTGTGAAGATGTTTGACCAATTCCTGGATAATTTTGCCTGGTAATGTAGTCCCTTATTATTCTACTAGTTCAAGTTTGCGAAAGTTACCTATACTTTATACGGAGAAAGATCTATGTAATAAATAAGAAATACTAAATTAATAGTTTATATTTTTTGTAATTGTTTTTACTGTACTTGTAAAACATTAAAAACAATCACAAAAAATATAAACTATTAATTTATTACTTCTAGACATTTCTACATTGGTTTTAATATAATGTATCATTTCCGTGGCGGATTAAATATGCAATTCATCACTCCTTATTTTGCCTGTAGATCTCTTAAAAGATGATTAAAGAATATAACATACATATAACATTTATACAGGAGAAGGAAAACTCGAAATAAGACACTATACCAACCTGCCTGACCAACATACTACATAGTAGCAGGACAGTATCATATTATGGAGGAGATTCGAGCCCAGAAATGGGACGCATTTGAACTGAAATGATGATAATAATACCATATATCATAAATTTGTGATATATATATATATATACCATATATCATAAATTTTTGAAGTATGCAGAGATAGAGTTCTCTGGCACTCTGTTCTCTCTGCCTACCCTGCAAGGGATATGTCCTGATGATATGTATGTATGTATGTATCAATTAAACTAGGAGAACGAACAGTCAGTCGTAAATAAAGTTATTATTGCCATAACATTATGATTTTTGTGATAAAATATTGCTTTTGATACCGTTAAATACTATATTGTTTGTCTTTTATAATGCTGACTAATCCCAATTTAGTGGTAGGACCACGTTTTGACAGTTTTCTGTCTACAGCCGCGGGCCGGTCCGTCCGGGGTAGTACCACACTCTCACAGAAGATCGACGCCTGAGTAATGGCAATATGCTATTGCGCTTCGTTCGGTGAGCGAGAGATGCGGAAGCCCAACTGGGTGGGTTTGGGATTTGTATTGGTAGGCAGCGGCCTAGCTATACCCTTGGTATTGTAAAGGTCCATGGGCGGCAGTAACATACCATGAGCTGTGCTGCTTGCTCATTTGCCACTATATGTATATACAAAAAAGAAAAAAATATTGACTCTTTTTTTTTCGTTTTAAGTTTTTAAAATCAATTATTATATTCGCTATAAATTTAGTCGCAACAATAATATCTGTGTCTCGGAGAGCACGTTAAGACGTCAGTCTCGGCTGTCATAAACATCTATGACAATCGATAAAGGAAATCGTTACTCTAAAATATCTAAGTACATCTATAATAATCTCAGAATATCGTTATCTATTTTGTTCGTAGAGGGCAGGCAGTTACACTTTGTGGAATATGATATTCGACTAGAAAATGCTAAGTGGTTGGAAAGTCTTAAAAAAAAAAAAAGCAACTAGAAATAATAGTCTAAACGAATGAAGCTAACGATTAACTTTGTCTATGGTTTCTCAGGCGTTAAATTGTCTATTGTCCATTCCATAGGTACATTACATCGTTACATTGCTTTCTGTTGGATGTGTTCATTGATCTGCCTCTCTCACCTATAAGTTCATCATTAGTTCAACTCATATATGTCCCACCATTAGGCTCGAGCCTCTTCCACAATAGAAGGGAAATTAACCTACTATATCATACTGGTCAGACGTTTCTGTATATGGTTTTATTTTGAGTTTTCCTTCTCTTATATAGATGCATATGCATATTATATTCCTTAAACATCCTTATGACATCTATGGGCAAGAGAAGAGGCGGTGAATTGTATTTTTACTCCGTCACCACACGGAAACGCTCTATAAAATTTACAGCATTTTATTCATATTCCATAACCTTTCACTGTAAACTTCTTTATATCGACCTGATGCCATTTGATCAACAATAACATTCCCAAGGAGGGTTGACGTCAGGCAGGCGGCCGGTCATAAAACTATTGCCAATAACATTTGCAATATTTACGATGGCAGACGGGTACATATTGCGTCGACCTCGAGTAATTGGGATAAGAGCAGGAGAATGATGAACCTTTGTTTATAAACAAGATCTAACGCCTAAATTTCAACAAACAAATTATCGAACAGTTTGTTTGTTGGTTTTATATTTCTATGTAAAGGAAGTACATGTATAAAATCAACATGATGGCATATCGTGTTAGAAGGACGGAAGAGATCATAATAATACCAAGTCGGCGCACGCGATGTTCATCGTCCAACTAATATTTGCCGAGTCGTTAAAAAATGTATCTATCTATAACAAGTTTTAAATAGTAACTAACTTGCTAGATAAGTAATTATTATTTCATCAAAATGTTAAAAACCTATAATTAATGATTAAATGTTACAAAGCTCGTCAATGACATAATTGTTTATTCTGATCTATGGCGTGTAAAAAGTAAGGAGGACCATCTCAGTGTATTAAGAAGTGTCCATTGAACGGGAGCAAATTAAGGTGGCGCTATAGTAGCAAGTGGAAGAATTTTAAAAAGAGCGCCACAAATTTCATAGGTTCATAGGTTATTATTTATCAAATCACAGTTGACTACGTAACTCAGCACACTTCACTCTGCTTATTACTGCTACATTCATATCATTTCCACTTTCTACACTAGCGCTATTTCGGTGAGTGTTCGAACAATAATTTGCTGTTTACAAGTGGACACTTTTTGGCCTAATCCCCCATACAAGATGGTTCTCCTTAGTTTTTACCCTCCATATTCTGATCGCTGGCCTAAGTATGAAAACGTAGTTGCAATGTTCCAAATTGAACGGTGACGTTACTTAGAGGAAATAAAACACAAAGGAGTCATGACTGCCGACAGAAGTGAAAACTTAAACTTATGACAAAAAAAACTATTGAATAATTGATAATAATTAATAATAACAATTGATACACTTTGTTCCATTTCCATACTTTAAACACTTTCTATACACAAATTTTACAAGTATACAGACGGTCGAGCCACCAGCAGTTACCAATTTTTTTTTTTTTATGCGTTGGTCTATGGACGTGGTCGTGCCCTGCCAAATCGGTCCGGGGTGACGGAAGAGGCGGCGCGCAACCCCATAGACCCACCCTGCAAACACCTCTCATCGCCGTGAGAGCGGGCCACCGGTACCCGATCTTTGTCATCGGTGGCCACCAGTAGTTACCATAGAGTAAATAATATATTAGAAACAGAGAGCCCACTCTCTTTTTTTTTGTTACCACTAATGTTAAAAGAGAGCGAAATCTATTACGTGAATCAATCATTATTTCCTACCCACACATGCGCACTCCGGACATAAATAACGGTAATAATTAATTTGTATTGAAAATTATATTGGTACATTCTAATTTAATAAATAAAATAAGAGCCAATAGGATTTGTATAGGATATTTTATTTGTTATGTTTTAATTACGTATTAATTTATGGCATCTAGTTGTATTTATTAACATGTACATATTTATTGACCGTATTAGGACATAATTAAACAAAAACCTTAGATGCGGCAAATAGGTAGTATATATAAAATACTTCCTCTACTGCGCCGCGGCGGCAGTCTACTTTTCCTCCGTCTTACGCATTTTCGATCAGGGTCACGTGTCCTGATACGAGTTTAACATTTTTTACCTATCACAAAAAAAGTGTACAATGCCGCTAAAGAAGTTTTCACTTCAAGAATACACGAAATTTAAGTTGCCAAACAGACCACTGTAATTGAATACACTCACTGTCAAAAGTTCATTTAAAAGTTTTTTTATTGCTTATGGCGGAAATACATACATAGCTTATGGTAAGTGTTACTACTGTTCATGGACCATTGCAATATCAGAGGTACAGCTAGGTCGCTGCCTACTAATCAAAACCTATTCGTGTTGATCTTCTCGCTCTCTCGCTCAGCGAACGAAGCGCATCAGCACGTTGCCACTGCTACGTCCCGGGTGCCCCAGATGATCCTGCCCGCGGTTAAAAACAGAAAACGGTCAAGTGTTCGGTTCTACCACTACTAAGTTTCTACCTCTCTACCCCTTACGAAAAACTTACTTTTTAGAAAAAAATAATATTCTTACACCTGACCAATACGGTTTCAGGAAAAATTGCTCAACTACCTTGGCTGGTTTCACTGTGACTAAAATTATTACTGAAAGTATTGATAACAAAAATAACATAGCTGCCATATTTTTGGATATGTCAAAGGCATTTGATTATGTAAATCATAAACTTTTATTCATTAAGCTTGAAAAATATGGGATTCGAGGTAAAGCACTCGATTGGTTCGGTAGTTACCTAGAAAATCGCTATCAATGTGTAGAGATTAATACTATGACTGGGAAATACAACTCATCTGTTCGTTCAAACTTTGAATTAATGAATAGCTCTGGGGTACCACAGGGGAGTATTCTTGGCCCGTTATTATTTTTAATATATGTTAATGACTTGCCCAGTGCTACCGAGCACAACTGTGTAATGTATGCCGATGACACTACAATAATAATAAAGGATCGTAATAAAAATAATCTAGAACATAAGATAAGCAAAGCATTAGAGAGGATCATTGAGTGGTTAGATCACAATTACTTACACATTAACATAGATAAAACAGAAATTATACATTTCCAGACTTACAATAGCAAATCAAATAGTTTAAACATAAAATATAATGATACAATAGTTGAGGAAGTAGATGCAACATCCTTTTTAGGCATTGTAATGGATAAATATTGTAACTGGAAGCAACACATTAAACATCTCTGTTTAAGTCTGGACAGATTTGTTTACGCTCCTTATCACTTAAGACGTATTTCAACCTTAGAGACTGCTTTAAATGCATATCATGGGTATGTGTCCTCAAAATTAAGATATGCTCTTATACTGTGGGGTAATTCAGTAGATGTCAATAGAGCATTTGTTTTACAAAAAAAAATATATACGAGCTATGTTTGGGTTGCAGCAATCAGAGAGTTATAAGACTCATTTTAAAAAATGGAATATTTTGCCTCTGCCGAGTTTGTACATATATGAAATTTGTATTTTTGTACGTAAACATCCGCATTTATTCTGCAAGCACAATGATGCTGTAACAAGACCAGGTAGACATACTCACAAACTGTTAGTACAAAACAAAAGCTGAATATATTTAGTAGGAATGTATACTGCATGGCAATACTTATCTACAATAAGTTACCAAATAGATTTAAGGAAATAAATAAATTATGAGCTTATAAACTACAACTGTTTAGATTTTTATTAGACAAATGTTATTATAATGTAAAGGATTTTCTAAATAATAAAGAGTTGTGACTAATGAGACATTTAATTTGGATTATATAATAATGATAGAATTGATTATTATTAATGTTAAAATGATTATAATGCTGTAAATAAATATTTTGTACACCAGTTATTGGTAGAATGTGGCATGTGCTTAAAAATTTAAGAACAAAGAACTTGTATACCCATATTCCTACAAATAAATGTTTATTATTATTATTATTATCCATTTATTCACGGGATCTTCCATAGGAAAGATGCCCGGTCCTTTGGGAGGCTTACATGGGGATATTGATCCAACATGCAGAGGCCTTTGGAGAAATTTAATCTAAATATTGGGATGGGACATCTACCGATGACATTCCACGTCTGCACATAACATACGTGGACTACCAACGGTAAGTGTAAAACTATGTGTGATTATGGTAGCTAATATCTGATTATGGAAATGGGTGCTTAGTGGACTGGTTCATCTTAAAACTATGAAATTTTAAACTGTCGTCTGCCTTCAAACTCATATTGAGAGATGAACGTTGGCAGACGGTGACTCGCCAACTCACTGAATGGGCCCTCTAAATAGTCGCCACAGGCACACAAGCCTTACGGGCAACAGGGGGCAACATTGGTGCAATTAGCTAGGGGTGTTGAGTGGTGCGGCGCCGGTTTCACCATTGAGTCTGCGATAAACAGAGCCATGGTTTCCCCGTAGTTATGCCCTTGAAAATGACACTTCCACCCCCGAGCATATAGCTCTGGCGACCCCTCTCTGACCAGCCGTTTAAGGCAAGCCAGAGCTGAGGGTTCTTCGGGCACTCTTCGGTTTCCACTCTAGCCAGCCAATGAAGGCCAGCTGGAGACGAGGCCCTGATCGACTCTCTGGAGTATTCAGGACCGCAGTGTCGCCACTCACATTCAGCTCACCACAAGCTGCCGTGCGGTTTATTGGCTTTCCTGTAAATCTTGTGATACATTTTTTTTATATATCAATAGAACTATTATTATTATTACGCTGTCCCTTTTTGACCGCCTCCTCTCCTCCGAACAAAAGTCTCGTACCCTATTTTCCCATCAACACTTGGGCTGACTGGTACTGATACACAACGACGGAAAGGTTTGCAGATTAACCATATCCTGCAGTGAAAATTGCTATTTTAATTCGATTTCCTATGAGATTTAATAAATTTACAACCTAATATACTTCAATTTAAAATCAGCGAGACTATTCTGCAGCCTACTTACTATAATTCATATTTAATTACGTGTACAATGTTCTACTTTTATAGAAAACAGGTTGTTGTGCCACTGTTATTCTTTTTCTTTACATAACTAGCGTCTATTATTTTTTTCGTAACTTATCGGTCCCTTTCCTACGATAATATCACTTTACCAATTCACCCATGACGAAAAATAATATAAAGGGTTTGATTGAAACCATCAAATTGAAATGAAATAATGTAATAAATGGGTAATTATTTCTATATAATTGCTATTACGACATGTAAGTGAGTAATTATTGTAATACAATGTTCAATAAGAGACGGTGGAAGTATAACCAGAAGCAATTTATTTTTCAAACGTAAGTAATAACACTTATTTTTATTTATTGCCTATGGAGGCAAATAAGCAAGCAGCACACCTGATGGTAAGTGATACTGTTGCATATGGACCTAGCAACACTAGAGGCACAGCCAGGCCGCTGCCTACCGTGAAGAAAGAGCTCTTCTTAAGCCTCGTTTAAAGGAGGACATTTCATAGCGCTCGGGAAAAACAACAGCAGGTAATTCATTCCAGATCTGGCATGTATGTAGGAGAACATACAGTCGAGGACCGTATCATTTCCAGGTGAAATGGATTTGAAATGAGCAAATGACAAATAAACTACAAAAAAAATCTAAGATTTTGTTTGCAGTTTAATATTGATTAAATTATATATTAAGTAAATCTAAAATTTACTATAAAATCACTGTAAATAAAATCCTATACCAACTCGTTTAACCAAGGTTGATATAAAGTAAATACATAATATATATGGAAGAGATCTGTGTCTCATAGTGGATAGCATGTAAGCATTTATATCACGTAGTCACTTAGTTTATAAAAAATGAATAATAACATTATAATAGTAATAAACATATAATGACAGGTAGTACATTACAAGCACGTATGCATAAATATATATTCAAATAATAAGTATACAGATAGGCAGCCATTGATACATCTTATAATAGAGCAACATTGTAGCTCGTATGGGGCTCTCTATTTTGTTCTGATTTTTCATTTATTAAACTCCTATTGTACAAATATAGAAGTCATAAGAGAACGCTGTGGTGTGAATGAAGAAGTAGTGACAAAGATTAAGAAGGGTATGCTGAGGTTGTTTGGACATATAGAAACAATGAGTGAGGAGAGGTTGACGAAGCAAATATATAGAGAAAGCGTGAATGTGACGACTACAAGGGGAAGACCACGTAATACTTTTGTAGACCAAGTTGGAGATGTGTTGACGAGAGGTCATAATATTAAGAGTATGCGTAATCGTAGAGCATGAAGACTGATGAGTGTGAATGAAGCGATGAAAGTATGTCAGTATCGTGGTTTGTGGCGATCCGTAGTCTCTGCCTACCCCTCTAGGAAACAGGCGTGAGGCTATGTATGTGGCTATGTATGCTACTCTACTAATCACAGTCTAATCTAGTACTCTATCCACATCTGTTGCTTTACCTAGGTCTAACCAAGCCCAGTATAAGGCCATAAGCGCTACACTTGGTAGATACATGTTGACGATTGCAATTAGTGCTATAAATTCCTCATGCTTAATAATAAAATATTATATATTTTAATGTGAATACTCATTCTAACTAACATTAAGTCAGAGTACTATAGAAATAAATACGAAAATAGACCTGAGATTAGAGACTCCCATTTGACATGCTTTATTAGGTAATTGCTGTAGTTCCTGGTAGAGCGATAACGCAATAGTGAAATTGTTTGTTTATTTACTCACGCCTTCGTAAGCAGCGATAGAGTGTATATTTTACCTGTATATATTTTTTTAAACATGTGTTGCTATCAGACAGAATTTCAGTGGACGTTCTACTCTTGAAAACTTCATTTCAGCAGTCCATTACACGAATGACAAAGTCTTTATGTAGTGAAATTGGAAATAAAATGTATGTAACTCCTATTTTATGTAAGATTTATTACGTAAGTATATACGAGGATTACTGTTTCATAGTCACGACATGTTTATACATTTTCATAATCAGGTATGTATGTAAGAGAATCAAGTGGTTTTTTTTAATGGCAATTTTAAAAAAAATATTGACTTATTTTTCATTCATCATCATCATCATCTCAGCCCATATAGTGGCACATGCTACTGTTGGGCTCGGGCCTCCTCCATAATGTAAGGGTAATTGACCTGACTATACCAAGCTGGTCAGACGTGTTGGTATAGGGTTTTGTTTCGAGTTTTCCTTTTCTCGCATAGATGTTATATGCGTTTTATATCCCTTAGTCGTCTCTTACGATCACCTACGGGTAAGATAGGGGTGGTGAATTATATTCTTACTCCGTCACCACGCGGGAAATATAAATTCATTGAAGGAAATAATTTTTTATTGAAGTAAAAAAATATTCTCCTAAATGTCGTATCAAATATGAAAATGCATCATTGATGAGAAAAAAAATATACCTATATACTAGAAATTTTTAAAATTACTGAATAATTATTTTAAAAAAGGCACTGGATAAAATCAAATCCCAAGTGATATTTTCATCATGACTCATACAAGCTATAAATTGAAATATGGGGTACATAAAAGTATTTTTATACCTCCCTGTCACGAGTCAATGATTACCTAGGCGGACGTATTTCCTTGTTGACCGCGTCAATTCTGTTAATAAAACAGGAAAACTTTATAGCTAAAAGATGAATCAGTGTATTAAAATAGGCATTCCACTTTGGTATACAATCGACCCAAAAAACATTTAATATATTTTTTTTAAAACAAAACTGAAAGGATGTTTTTCCTAAGTCAAAACGTACCAGAGGACTCCCGGTCCTCTGGTACTTTGTGCCTATAATTTTATGTATTTTGAAAATCTACTTCAACAGGTAATACCTAATTCAGTGATAATAGTTATTGAATTTGTCATTATAGCATCCAAGAAGACCATATTAAATAATCATCGACTTTCGTAAAAGGTCACCCATTTGAAATAAAACTATATTTACGGATTCTATTGCGTTTCTATTTGGTTTTTAATTTGCCGAAGTTTCGTAAACTTTACAGTGTTCATGATCACGAACTCAATTTACATCCAGACTTAGAGCAGCTATATGTAGTTCACAAAAAAAAAGTCCTAGTGAAGAACTCACAACATTTAGCAAGGATTCTTAATTAATTTTAATATGTAAATCACTTTGCCTATATAACCTAAAACCTATCTTTTAAAATACTCGTCATCATTATCACCATCCAGCTCATATACGTCCCACTGTTGGGCTCGAGCCTCCTCCATAATGGGAGGGAAAATTGACCTACTATACCACGCTGGTCGGACGTGTTGGTATAGGGTTTTATTATTTAAATATATGTTATTATATTTAATATGTAGTTAGACTATATGATGAAATTGGTGAGCATAAGAAAATTTGACCTCGTTTCAGCAGTAGGAAGGTGTCGTAAGGAAAATTAATATTTAAAGGTAACTTAAGATTCTAAAGAAAATACTTTTCGGCAGACGATTTTATAATACATACACCATGTCAAAAAAAATATTAAAATTATAAAAAGTAAACTAACTTTTATGCATTTCATAACATTTAATTTTGTTATCATTCTTCTGAATATTCGAAAACTTAATACCATTTCTACATAATCATGATTCTGTATAACAATATCACAATAGTTCAATTTATAATTCGAGTATTAATTTGCAGTAATGATATGGATATTTACAATCGTGTTCCTTAACACTATAATAGGTTGGCAAGAAAAAAAAGAAAACCATAAGCTCTAAAATTTCAAAATCAGTAAAATAATATTAATCACCTTAAAAAAAAAGAAAATTCGTAAAAAGAAACAGTTTTATTTCATACATCTAACATTCACGTAAACATCAGAAATCATTATGCTACAGTAAAAACTAGCTCATGATGACCACTCAGCTGACCGTGACCACAGAATTCGTGCCGAATCTGGCCTAGAAGAACTTTCTTTTTGTTTTTTTTAAGATAAAATTACGTAATAGTGAAATAGCGAAGTTATTGGCAATATTTTATTGAGTAAATCATTTAAAATCTATTGTATTTTAGTTTGAATTAGGCTTTAAGTTTGGAATGCTTCAGTAGTTCTATTTTATTCGGAACGCAAATTGATCGTGTCATGAATAAAGACTAACGTAATTTTTTATTCATCTATTAAGCGCAAAAAAAAAGAATGAATACAAATTAATTATTATTATACAGCCATTATAAAGCTACAGAGTTTGCTATCTAAAAAACACTGCAATAAATTATGCTTTTGTATCGTGCACTTATTTTATTTTTAAAGACAGCACTCTGTACCTACTATGGAAATAATCCTTGTATTGCGGGGGACTTTACAAACATATAATTAAATTAATTAATGCAGTGTGGTGACGGAGTAAGAATACTATTCACCACCCCATATCTTACCCGTGGATGATCGTACGAGACGACTAAGGAATATAAAACGCATATAACATCTATGCGAGAGAAGGAAAACTCGTAACAAATCCCTATACCAACACATCTGACCAGCGCGATATAGTAGGTTAGTTTCCCTCCCATTGCGGAGGAGGCCCGAGCCCATCAGTGGGACATTTATGGGCTGTGATGATAATGATGAATTAATGCAGACAAATTACACCCAGACTCAGAACTGTGTACTTTGTGGTTCGCATAAAGTATTGTCCTGTGTGGGAATCGAACCCACGACACTGGCACGGCAGGTCAGTAACTTAATCATTACGCCATCTCTGCAGCTAATTAGATAATCTGTAGTTCCGCTATTTTATAGGTTGCTTTAACGACAGGAGAATATTGGATGATTGTGAACTCTATTCACAATTCTCTCTAAGCACCCATTGCACTATGGTTTTAGTCTATATAATAAAATCAATAGAGTTAATGTATCTATAAATTTATTTATATGCAATACAACCAGGGTCAACTAGATACCAATTGAACTAGTACTTATATGTGACCACAGTGCACATAAACTGGAACCGGTTTTATACTCGCATTTATAAATTTTTGGATTAAAATACACGTTTGTCCTCTTTCAAATACTAAAACCTTGTTCGTAATATTTCTTTATTTTTTTTTGCTTGATAACCTTCGCGTCGAACTTGATGGAAGAGGAAGGGGTGATATGCTTGAGGCCACAAACGACAAAGACTGGGTTCCGGTGGCCCACTCGCATGGCGTCGTGAGGTATGTTGTTGGGCGGGCCTATGAGGCTGTTTCTTTCGTCGCCCCGAACGGATTGGCAGTGTGTGACCACACCATATTCCCGCCACCAAAAAAAAAATGCTCGAACTACTCAAACTCAAAATGCGTGTTATTTATTCGTCACGTAAAGAGACCAAGCCAGGAGAGCGTATTACGATAGAGCAATAATCTCCGAATCACCAACCAAGCCGTCTTTATACTCCCTAGATCTCACTTCATCTTGCAAAAAGCCATAAAAATCACCTCTTTGAATCTGCTTTGGCTTAAGTTATTTAACTAACTAATCTGTATACTATGATAAAATTAAATAGTTTGTTTATTTGTTTGAATAAGCTAATCTAACACTACAACTAGGTTTCTAAAAAATATTATTATAAATGATAGATATATTATCGAGAAAGGCTTTAAATCCTTAATTATTATAAATGCGAAAGTAACTCTGTCTGTCTTTCTCGCTTTTATGGTAAAACTACTGAACCGATTTAAATAAAATTTGGTATACAGATAGTCTAAAGCCTGAGAAAAGAAAAAGGCATACTTTTTAATTGGAAAAAGCGTTGTAAAGGGTTGAAAAGGTGGATGAAATATTGTAGGAGGAATAGTTACTTTGGATTAACGCTTTTACTTTTTTTGATTAACGATTAAACTTTCGACTATTCCACGCGGACGAAGTGGCAGGCAAAAGCTAGTAAGCTATATAAATAACTCTGCAACAAATAGAAACAAAGCAATGTCTAAAAATGTGACCAAATTTAGCAAAATTTGGTAATAATAAGCGCTTCAAGCGCACTGCACAATTACTGTTCCATAGCAACTATTAAGATAATACAAATTAAGATGGATTTATTATGGATGTTATTAATGCTTACATTATTATTAACTCGTTTATTTTTTTTTTAACGAATTAAGTCCTAAGCTGTGTGGTAGCAGCTACGAATACTACCAACCTTTACTTTGCTCGTTGATGTCGTAAAACAACTAAGAGCCTTATAACGACCAGGGCTAATACCATCTGATGCCGTTTGGTCAACAATTACATTCCCATGGAGGGTTGACGTCAGGCAGGCGGCCGGTCATAAAACTATTGCCAATAACTTTTACAATATGTACTATGAAAGAAAAGTACATATTGTATCGACCCCAAGTAGTTGGGATAAGAGTAACAGAATGGTGATTATTATTCATTCGTTGGGACGGTGTGCAGTATAGTGACTGCTACGAATCTTACATGGCTTTAGGATGTCGTAAACGATGACTGTTTTAGTCATTTTTAGTCATAGACCTGTGTCTTTCTTCTTTAGAATAGACCTTGGTCAACTCTCTCTGATACCGAATCAAAAATTACATTCCCAAAGAGGGTTCACGTCAGGCGGGTCTTAAATTTTTTGCGAATACTTTTGTAATATGCATGAAGGAAAAATTAAAAGTACATATTACGTCGACCCCAAGTAATGGGAATATGGTCTGGACACACGCCGCCCGTTCTGTCCAAAGCGACAGAAGGTTGACACGTGGCCGCATAACCTACTGTATTCCCTTACTATCGCTATTGGACCGATCATTGGTATTGCTTTCTTGACATCCGTGGCCAGCCCGGCGGGTTACTCTTTCTGATAAATATAAACAAGATAATGATGAGAGGATATAGGAGTTCAAAAAAAATAATAATGTTGAATAACTGGACACTTAATCCACGCAAGCGAAGCTACTGGTAGAGCTAGTGAACCTATATTTACTAGAAATTTACGAACTGTAACTAAGGCGACAATATTATATAAGTCGCTTCATTATTATTCCTTTTATAGTTTCAAAATTAAAAAAGTGTGAAATACCTCATCAGAATTCGATTAAGAATTTTAAGCAAGCGCCAGATATATACACTTCTTTCATTGAACTACTAAAGGGTAACCAATAGGAAGTTTAATACAACACTATGAGCACAGCTAATATCTACCTAATAAAACAATTAAGGTTAATTGAATTATTCTTTAGGAAGCGCGGCACTAGTTTAACTCGTGAATATTGAATTATCTCGATCGTATTTAAAAATAAACAATTATTTGATTTCTATTCATTGCGATACATTTTGCACTGTTTATTATTAAGTTTTGAAATTGATTGATTGCACTAAGTCATTGAATTAACTGAATTAACATCATCATTCTCCTACTCTTATCCCAATTACTTGGGTTCGATACAATATGTATTCTTCTTTCATAGTACATATTGTAAAAGTAATTGGCAATAGTTTCATGACCGGCCGCCTGCCAGACGTCAACCTTCCTTGGGAATGTAATTGTTGAACAAACTGCATCAGATGGAGTTGGCCCAGGTCGTTATAAGGCTCTTAGTCGCTTTTTACGATATCCACGAGCAAGGTAAGGGTTGGTAGTATTCATAGCCGCTGCCACACACCTATTCATTCATTGCGATACATTTTGCAATGTCTATTGTTATGTTTTGAAATTTGATTGATTACACTTAGTGTGGCATATTTAGTATTAAGTCATTGAATTAACTGAATGAACACTAACTAAAAATTACTTAATGTTAAAAGACCGAGTTAATATGGTTAAAAATTTGTTAAAGTAAATTTATCGATCAATTATGAAATACAGTGGAACTGCAATAACTTGAATGTCAAGGGAGATACAAAAAAAATCGTGTTCATGAATTTTTCACCTATTAAGTATTTTGAGGTACATAGGATTTAAATGCTTAGTTCGACTTAGGCACGATTTGAAGTTGTTTGGAAAATTTATTGAATGTACCTATTCATGCATTGCACGTGTACCAAGCACAAAATCTAAAGTAGAAGCACCGAACATTCCTTTTAATTTTTATTGCTACGAGTTCATTACGGAGAGGAGAGGATTTACGGAGTCTGCTTTTTGGAATTTATGTGATAAATATGTATCAATACCTCGAGGAAATTGTGTCACAAGGACTATATAATTTGAAATACCGAGTATTTAGGCATTGGCGGAAGGGAATGGCATTATAATTCGACTTAGTGAGGATTACATCTTAACAAAGTTCGATTTATAGAGATTATAATCTATTTAGTAATATATATTGGCAAACGGTTTACATAAATAAAAAAAAATTGTAATAAATATTTTCACAAAACGAACGTTCGTAACAACGTAAACTTAATTAATTAGCACCGTTGCTATATATGGTTATGAGGTTAACCTTCATAAGAAAATTATAAATAATATGTCATATTATCACAACTGAGTAGATAACTAATTTGTATTCTATGAATACATATATGAAATCGAAGGCGAAAGGTCAGATTAAGAGAACGCGTAACCGTAGAGCATGCGTGAAGACTGTGATGAGACCGAAACGATAGAGGTATGTCAGGATCATGGTTTGTGGCAATCCGTAGTCTCTGCCTACGCCTCTGGGAAACAGGCGTGAAGCTATGTATGTATGTACATATATAAAATTTACTACATGTAAGTATATACTAAAATGTATTACTTGACCAAAGCAATACTTACTTATACATTTCAAATTCTCGAAGGCTGCTTGGCAAGGGAATATACATGGTGTCGCGTATATCTATTAACAGCAAATCTATGAGTATGTTAACGATAATAGTTTGTTTTACTATGTCATTTTCGAGGTTGAGATTTCAATTAAAAATTCTGATACAGTTGGTAATACATACATACATATCATCACGCTATATCCCTTGCAGGGTAGGCAGAGAGAACAGAGTGCCAGAGAACTCTATCTCTGCATACTTCACTCGCTTCCTCAACATTCATAATTCTCTTCATACACGCTCGCCGGTTTCGGAGACTCGACTCCACCTTCCTTCAGTACCTGACCGATCTGGTCTAGGTAGGTTAGTCTCGGTCTCCCTCGGTACCTACATCCTTCCACTTTCGCATTGTATATCTTCTTAACCAGACGTTCGTTCGGCATTCTTTCCACATGTCCGAACCATCGGAACATTCCCTTTCGCATCTTTACACCAATACTCTCTTTCATACCTACTCGCTCTCTTACGTCGTCGTTACGAATGCGGTCGGTCAGCCTAACTCCACAGATTTTCCGAAGAGATCGCATTTCGACCGCATTAATTTTACTTTCATACTCTTTTCTGCATACCCAACTCTCGCTTCCATACAGTAATGTTGGGACAAGCACTGCGTTATGTATTGCTACACGTGCCTTCTGGCTGAGGTGGTGGCTGCCGAGAAGTTGCCCCAACGCTCCGTTCACTCTATTTCCCGCATTCACTCTTCGCTCTATATCAGTGGTGTACCTTCCATCTCGGCTAAATCCACATCCAAGATATACAAATGCATCCACTTGCTCTAGTACATCATTACCTATTGTTACTCTTACATCTGTTCTGGCTTCATCTCTTTCAAAGACCATTATTTTGGTTTTGCTCACATTCACAGTTGGTAATCATAGTAAAAAACTGTACCCCATTAACTACCATAGTCTCGTTGCATTCATTATTATCCTGATTTCATCTTAAATACCTTGGGTCGATACAACATGTACCTACTCTTCTTAAATTGTACATATACTCTTATATATACTTATATATATATGTATACTCTTAGTACTTTTAGGTCTCAACTGTCCAAATTTGTGGCATAATTTGTAATTTCATATATTTCTTTATCTATTTCCTTAATTATGTAACATCTAATATACTAACCAATTTAATATACTATTTTCTTAATATTTATTAGAAACTTTATTGGTGACAGTATTCATATCTTCTTTTTCTTATTGTAAATTAATTATACTCCTGTATGTTTCTTTGATTCAGTAAAGAAATAAATAAATTATGCATGAGTTTGAGCAATATTTTCATATAGGCGGCCTGCTTGATATCAACCCACATTGAGAATGTAAATATTGACCAGACGGTATCAGATAATTGGCCCAGGCAGATAGTAGCCTTTAATCGCTATTTACGACATTTATTCACGTTGGTAGTATTCGGAGCGGCCAACACACAGCGTTCAGTCTATATAACTAAAATATACTCAATAATCTCATTTCATTATGATATATTTAATATATTATGAAATATTTATAAAAACTGGATTTGGAGCGACAAATAATTGTCACATATGGGATACGAACCCACGCCTATTGGAAATCCGTTCCATTCGTGCTACCACTTACACCAACGTGAACTGTTCTATGACATTCAATTTTCACATCTTATTATATTTTCGTCTTTAAATTCTTTCCGACATTGCTTACGCATTGCACAGACTTAATACTTCTAACTCTGCAGTCAGAATTGTATTAAACGATGACAGGATATATATATATATATATATATATATATATATATATATATATATATATATATATATATATATATATATATATATTATATATTCTTTTCCCTCGTAATCAAGTTTTTATAAATAATCAAGCATATTAAATGCTAAATTTCAGTAATTTGAATGTTATGAAATAGCCAAAATCTGTGATCTTCACACAGATTTTTGCCTTTTACTTAGACGTGTAGCATTAACAAACAAACTAAAAATGCATATAACATTGAACTAAATTAAATGTTACGTAAAACAAACCTACATCCTGTAGACGAATGGTAGCGACCACTGGGTATTATTAATTCTTATTATCGCGTAGAATAATGTCAAGCTTACCTTGTTGGTATTCATAAATGCGATCTAATAAACTTGCGACATGTTAAATTCTCGTTCTAACAAGTGGTCTATATTTAATATATTATTATTTGGTCGACTGTAGTAATACCATATTAATTAAAAAAATATTTTTTAAAAGGGCAATATCCAGCATAAAGGACAAAATCATTGCGTGACAGTGAACTTTACAAGAATACAATTAATGACAAAATACTCATTTGCGTCTCCTCAACACTTGGTATTAGAGGCCAATACCTAATACCAATGGGCTATCTGTGTACCTTCTAGTATGCTTCTACTTACCAGCGTAAAACGAAAACTCATTTAACAATACAGGCAAATAGCCAGCCCTATTGTATTTTAAATTACGTATCATTATTATTTAGATTTACGAATTATAGTCTCATTAGTCAAATGTGTAGTTGTGTGGTAGCTACGAATACTACCAACCTTTACTTTGCTCGTGGATGTCGTAAAAGACGACTAAGAGCCTTATAACAACCTGGGCCAACTCCACCTGATGCCGTTTGGTCATCCTTGGTCATTTCCAAGGAGGGTTGACGTCTGTCAGGCGGCCGGTCATAAAACTATTGCTAATTACTTTTACAATATATACTATGAAAGAAGAGTACATATTGTTTCGACTTCAAGTAATTGAGATAATAGCAGGCGATGAATGATCATCATTATTTAGATTTACGAATTATAGTCTCATTAATCAAATATCATAACAATCAAATCAAAAAAGCAAGATTTTCTTATGATACCTACCGAATAATGTTTACTTGACTATTATAAAAAAACGTCTTAAAATTACAGTAGCATTAGAAACAACAAAATTTTGATGACAGCGTCATTAACCGCCACTGTTTAATGACAAAGGACATAATGATAAGGCTGCATATCTAAGTGGCAATTTTATTTTATGTTCTATTTCCGACGAGAAAATTGTAGTATATAGTGTAATTAGGGCCTATGTTCATCCACGTATCATATGATATGCTACAATGAAGTGGAAAAATAAGGTAATTATTTTAATCAGTCATATGTCAATTTTGCAGGCATTCATTTTGAAAAAATCCGTGTGGTGATGCAGAGAGAATACAATTCCAATTCACCATCCCTTTTCTTGTTCCTGTCATAAAAGACTAATGGCATGGCGATTATAATATGCAGATAATATCATCGTAAGAGAAGGAAAACTCGAAATAAAACTCAATATTGTGCTCCTTCTTCTTTTTATGTATTGGCAATCAGCTACTTATACGAGCCATTTTTGCCAGTGTCGAGTTATAATTATCTTCACGTTCTTAATCTCTTCAGGTTAGTCATTGTCTGTCAGTCAGTCGAATTGTCGCCATCAACAGTGCTATGGTGACACTGTTAATGGTATGTTGTAGGAATTTTGATGGAAAACGAAAACGTTGTAAAGCACTTTTATATGATATTCACTACATCCCAGCTGTTCTGTCACATCATATTACATAAAATACCATAAAAATTATCTAATATAACACGTTAAAACACTAAGATATCGAATATAATACAAGAGCACCACATGACGCTTTAGATTCCCGCCAAAAGTCTCAATCAATATTGTGCTGTCAGATCAGTGTGGTATAGTAGGTTAATTACCCTGCCATTGTGGCAGTGGCTCGAGCTCAGCATTGGTATATATATGAGGAGTGGTAGGACTACACTGTTTACAGTTTTCTGTCTACAGCCGCGGGCCGCTCCGTCCGGGGTAGTACCATATTCTCACAGAAAATCGAGACCTGAGCAGTAGCAATGTACTGCTGTGCTTCGTTCGGTAAGCGAGAGAGCCGGAAGCCCAACTTTCTGGGTAGATTTAGATTTTCATTGGTAGGTAGTAGCCTAGCTGTGTTTTTGGTATTACAAAGGTCCATGAGCGGTAGTAACACATACCATCAGATGTGTTGCTTGCTCGTTTGACAACAAGAACAATAACAAAATAAAATGCTGGATTGCAGTTTTAGATATATAGATATTACCTGCCTCAGGTAGAAAATACTGTGCTGTTTATAAGATCTGACTCCACCATAATCTTTATAACTCTATATATTATGCCGTAGCTGAAAGGGGCATTGAGATAGAGCAAATATTAACTACACATATATACAATTTTATAGAAAAGCAAATTAAACAAAAAAGACAAACTTGCTATATCTCATAAAACTATTTTTGCGAATTCTTATTGCGTTTGTATGTGATTTTTAATTGCCCGACGTTTCGAACGCTTTACAATGTTCATGGTCACGGGAGGATTAAGATGTCTCACGTCTAACATGTCATCGTTATTACAGAGATTTATATCTAAAATGGAAAATTTATATGAGTAATTAAAAATCAAATATAAACTCGACAGATTTTGTAAAAATAGTTTTATATCAAATGTGTATAACTTGCGTAAACAACAGAAATCATTTTGATAGATCTGCTCAATGTTGGTCCCATTCCGATCAGGTGGTAGTGTTTTTAAGGTTAAAATAATAAGATTGACAATTTATAATTGTTGCCGAGGTTTATACATAATGTATGATTTTAATTTTGAATATTGTGTGGTAGCGACTACGAATATTACCCTTACGTTGCTCGTAGATATCGTAAAAGACGACTAAGAGCTTCATATCAATATGGATCAATTAAACCTGATCAATTATACATTCCCAAGTAGGGTTGATGTCATTTAGGCGGCTGATCATAAAACTATTAACAATAACTTTTGCAATATGTACGAATACGTTATTGTAGATCGGAATCTTATTGGTCTTGATATTATTAAACTGTATCAACAAAATATGAATATCATTTAAAAAAAGAATACACAAATCAAACCTCGCGCGGAGTTTTGGCGCGAATATGGAAATGTTATGTCACGCTCTTGTATTATATTCATTTCTTTTGTGTTTTGTAGTGTTATATTGAATAATTTTGCTGGTATTTTATGGATTATGATACAGTTAAAATGCTGAAGTGTAGTGAATATGGTATAATAGTGGCTTAAGTGTATTTTCATATTATGCCAAAATTCCCAAAAAAACATTGATTTGGTTATCAGCGCCCGATTAATGGTAACGACTTGACTTACTGACAGACAATGACTATTAAGCCTATAAAATATGAAGAAGTATTGAATAATATATAAAAATAAATTATATAAGACTTGGCTGTATGGGCTTTGATCCCTTTGCCTGTCCAAACGGACAAAAAAAATAAAAAAAAATCAAAACTCGCGCCCTATATATTGGTAATTTCTTTCTAACCTTTTTCTTTGCGATAGTTTATGGAGTGGTCACGCCCTGCCAAACCGGTCCGGGGCGACGGAAGAGACGGCGCGCGACAGACCCATCTTACAAGTACCTTTCTTCGCCGTGCAAGAGGGCCACCGGTACCCGATCTTGGTCTTCGGTGGCAATTTCTTTCTTACCTGGAAATTATATAATTACTGACAAAAATATATAACATTAACGCATAATACATTTATTATTGAAACAGTATATGATATCGTATCAGTAGTTACAGATGTAAACTCCTAGAGCTAATCTTACAGACAGACAAACTTTATTACAATATGGTATTACTACAGTCGACCAAATAATAATATATTAAATATAGACCACTTGTTAGAACGAGAATTTAACATGTCGCAAGTTTATTAGATCGCATTTATGAATACCAACAAGGTAAGCTTGACATTATTCTACGCGATAATAAGAATTAATAATACCCAGTGGTCGCTACCATTCGTCTACAGGATGTAGGTTTGTTTTACGTAACATTTAATTTAGTTCAATGTTATATGCATTTTTAGTTTGTTTGTTAATGCTACACGTCTAAGTAAAAGGCAAAAATCTGTGTGAAGATCACAGATTTTGGCTATTTCATAACATTCAAATTACTGAAATTTAGCATTTAATATGCTTGATTATTTATAAAAACTTGATTACGAGGGAAAAGAATATATAATATATATATATATATATATATATATATATATATATATATATATATATATATATATATATATATATATATATATATATATATATATATATATATATATATATATATTATATATTCTTTTCCCTCGTAATCAAGTTTTTATAAATAATCAAGCATATTAAATGCTAAATTTCAGTAATTTGAATGTTATGAAATAGCCAAAATCTGTGATCTTCACACAGATTTTTGCCTTTTACTTAGACGTGTAGCATTAACAAACAAACTAAAAATGCATATAACATTGAACTAAATTAAATGTTACGTAAAACAAACCTACATCCTGTAGACGAATGGTAGCGACCACTGGGTATTATTAATTCTTATTATCGCGTAGAATAATGTCAAGCTTACCTTGTTGGTATTCATAAATGCGATCTAATAAACTTGCGACATGTTAAATTCTCGTTCTAACAAGTGGTCTATATTTAATATATTATTATTTGGTCGACTGTAGTAATACCATATTGTAATAAAGTTTGTCTGTCTGTAAGATTAGCTCTAGGAGTTTACATCTGTAACTACTGATACGATATCATATACTGTTTCAATAATAAATGTATTATGCGTTAATGTTATATATTTTTGTCAGTAATTATATAATTTCCAGGTAAGAAAGAAATTGCCACCGAAGACCAAGATCGGGTACCGGTGGCCCTCTTGCACGGCGAAGAAAGGTACTTGTAAGATGGGTCTGTCGCGCGCCGTCTCTTCCGTCGCCCCGGACCGGTTTGGCAGGGCGTGACCACTCCATAAACTATCGCAAAGAAAAAGGTTAGAAAGAAATTACCAATATAATAGCAAGTTTGTCTTTTTTGTTTAATTTGCTTTTCTATAAAATTGTATATATGTGTAGTTAATATTTGCTCTATCTCAATGCCCCTTTCAGCTACGGCATAATATATAGAGTTATAAAGATTATGGTGGAGTCAGATCTTATAAACAGCACAGTATTTTCTACCTGAGGCAGGTAATATCTATATATCTAAAACTGCAATCCAGCATTTTATTTTGTTATTGTTCTTGTTGTCAAACGAGCAAGCAACACATCTGATGGTATGTGTTACTACCGCTCATGGACCTTTGTAATACCAAAAACACAGCTAGGCTACTACCTACCAATGAAAATCTAAATCTACCCAGAAAGTTGGGCTTCCGGCTCTCTCGCTTACCGAACGAAGCACAGCAGTACATTGCTACTGCTCAGGTCTCGATTTTCTGTGAGAATATGGTACTACCCCGGACGGAGCGGCCCGCGGCTGTAGACAGAAAACTGTAAACAGTGTAGTCCTACCACTCCTCATATATATACCAATGCTGAGCTCGAGCCACTGCCACAATGGCAGGGTAATTAACCTACTATACCACACTGATCTGACAGCACAATATTGATTGAGACTTTTGGCGGGAATCTAAAGCGTCATGTGGTGCTCTTGTATTATATTCGATATCTTAGTGTTTTAACGTGTTATATTAGATAATTTTTATGGTATTTTATGTAATATGATGTGACAGAACAGCTGGGATGTAGTGAATATCATATAAAAGTGCTTTACAACGTTTTCGTTTTCCATCAAAATTCCTACAACATACCATTAACAGTGTCACCATAGCACTGTTGATGGCGACAATTCGACTGACTGACAGACAATGACTAACCTGAAGAGATTAAGAACGTGAAGATAATTATAACTCGACACTGGCAAAAATGGCTCGTATAAGTAGCTGATTGCCAATACATAAAAAGAAGAAGGAGCACAATATTGAGTTTTATTTCGAGTTTTCCTTCTCTTACGATGATATTATCTGCATATTATAATCGCCATGCCATTAGTCTTTTATGACAGGAACAAGAAAAGGGATGGTGAATTGGAATTGTATTCTCTCTGCATCACCACACGGATTTTTTCAAAATGAATGCCTGCAAAATTGACATATGACTGATTAAAATAATTACCTTATTTTTCCACTTCATTGTAGCATATCATATGATACGTGGATGAACATAGGCCCTAATTACACTATATACTACAATTTTCTCGTCGGAAATAGAACATAAAATAAAATTGCCACTTAGATATGCAGCCTTATCATTATGTGCTTTGTCATTAAACAGTGGCGGTTAATGACGCTGTCATCAAAATTTTGTTGTTTCTAATGCTACTGTAATTTTAAGACGTTTTTTTATAATAGTCAAGTAAACATTATTCGGTAGGTATCATAAGAAAATCTTGCTTTTTTGATTTGATTGTTATGATATTTGATTAATGAGACTATAATTCGTAAATCTAAATAATGATGATCATTCATCGCCTGCTATTATCTCAATTACTTGAAGTCGAAACAATATGTACTCTTCTTTCATAGTATATATTGTAAAAGTAATTAGCAATAGTTTTATGACCGGCCGCCTGACAGACGTCAACCCTCCTTGGAAATGACCAAGGATGACCAAACGGCATCAGGTGGAGTTGGCCCAGGTTGTTATAAGGCTCTTAGTCGTCTTTTACGACATCCACGAGCAAAGTAAAGGTTGGTAGTATTCGTAGCTACCACACAACTACACATTTGACTAATGAGACTATAATTCGTAAATCTAAATAATAATGAT
Organism: Lymantria monacha; assembly: GCA_905163515.2. Lineage (NCBI taxonomy): Eukaryota > Metazoa > Arthropoda > Insecta > Lepidoptera > Erebidae > Lymantria > Lymantria monacha. The sequence continues at coordinate 11,074,084 of LR991092.1, read as the reverse complement.
ACGTAATTTAAAATACAATAGGGCTGGCTATTTGCCTGTATTGTTAAATGAGTTTTCGTTTTACGCTGGTAAGTAGAAGCATACTAGAAGGTACACAGATAGCCCATTGGTATTAGGTATTGGCCTCTAATACCAAGTGTTGAGGAGACGCAAATGAGTATTTTGTCATTAATTGTATTCTTGTAAAGTTCACTGTCACGCAATGATTTTGTCCTTTATGCTGGATATTGCCCTTTTAAAAAATATTTTTTCTTCTAAATGCCTGTCATGATCTATATACAATATACCGAAACACGCTGACGTTCTTCGCGAATGATTAAAATGTTATGTTTAGACACGTCAACGCCTTACCCTTTTTATTCTTTTACATAGTACTTTTATGCATTTTTAATTCCTTATTTATTTGATAAATTGCTAACAGCCCAGCTCTACCTGATGATTGAAAAAGTAAGACTAACAAATATTATATTTTAAGCTAATTACGTTAAATTTTCAGTGAGCTAACTCATTTTTATGAATAATTTAAAATATCTATGTTATTGTATATCTATTATAAATCTCACGAGTTTATTTAAATAACACTCACCCCGTTCTTCCAAATTATACAATAAATGTTGTATAATTTGGAAGAACAGTGTGAATGTTATACCAGCGATATGGTAAAAAGGAAACTGAGGGAGACCGAGGTCTAACTAGTCAGACACTTGCATCAAGTCAATTTTATATTTTATTTTAAATAGATACAACAATCGTTCGAATCGGCACACAGCCGCCACTGCGAAAATTCACCAAGAAACTCAGACTCGTCATATTATTTTAATTGTCATAATTTATAAGTATTAGGTTCAATGTATGTTCCTTAAAACTAGGGTATATTTTTTCTAACATATAAAGTAAAGGAAAGTAGCTCGATCAAATTCCATAAGCGATACCGGATCATGAATTTAGAAAGAGGTAAGAGACACTAATTTCACCATAAAATTAGTGTCGCCTAATAAGGTTAAACCTTTTACCATCTACAAATCATAGTTGCAAAAGTTATACTGCCGAAATAATTAACTCAACATTTGAAATAAAACAATTCTTTACGGATTTTATTCGGGCGTCTTCCCGTGACTTTGAACGCTGTAAATAGATCGAAAAATCAGTAAATTCAAATTCGAGTACAAACGCAATAAAATCCGTTAAGGTATTTTTATTTCAAATGTGTGCATTTTGACGTTTCGTATTTTTAATACACAATAACCTTGGTCAAACGTATACATACACATGATTACAAATAATAAATCTGAAATTTTAAAGAACTATTAAATTATTTACATAATTAACGCTGTGGGTGACTTTCTTGTACAATAATCTAATGTTGATACTCGTAAAACTAATTTAAAATAAAAATAACATGGTAAATAGTAATTGTTATAGACGATCTTACAATGTCACGTCATCACGTTCTATACATTAGTGCTTGATAACTTCCAATTCACGAATATCCAAATAATCGATAAAAATATAAGAATGATATAATTAATCGAATAGAGATTTTGACAGAGATGTACATTTCGAGAATTTTATTGATAAGCAAATAATTATTAATGTGCGCGACGATGATAATTCAAGTAATAGTTAGTGATTCCGAATAAATAGCTATTTTCAAATCTAGTTTTTGTTTTTACTTAACATAATCCTACTAAATATGATGAATAGATTTTATGCTGAAATAATTAAATTTATTTAGTATTAATTTAGCACTTAATTTATTCATTTCCTTTTTGAAAAAAAAATAAACCGATTATTAATTAAAAAGAATCAATATCGATTTCTCACTAAAATTGGATATTTTCGATAGCGATTATTTGGTTCACATACCTAGACAACTCACTCCGACAGCTGTCAAAGTGCACTTCTTAGATTAGATAGACTATAGGTACCTAGTGACGTCCGGGTGGGCCACTGAAGAAAAAGACCGCGTTCCAGTGACCCACCCGCACGATGTCGAGACATATATTGTAGGCCGAGTCTACGGGGTCGTGCGCCGCTTTTCCTGTCGTCCCGGACGGATTAGCGGGGCGTGACGTACTGTAGCCCACCGCCAAAAAAGGTACCTAGTTGCATAAACATCAGAAATCATTAATTAACTCTATTTAATAAATTTCAATATTAAATTCTCATGACTGTTGCTCCGGGACTTATCTAATATACCTACAAAATCTGTGAAATAACTATAATTACAAATTTTTTTTGGGGGGGGGGATGTAATAAGTTGCTCAAGAAATACTGCTATCGATTATTATGGTGATCCCTCAGCTGTCTTTTATGACTGCAACGATAAAATTCATGATTGTACGTATAGTGGTGGTTTCTTTTATTGTACATGGTGGTATATTTTTAATCACCACACGAAGAATAAAGTAGCACTAGCTGACCCAAAATACGTGGTTTTACACAAATCTAAAAAAAAAACACAGAACCACAATTCTTAGTATTCGATTGCTGTGCCACTATCAGATTGCAGCGCCATGTACCGGGTACAAATTGTTAATCTAAAACATTCTGAATTCACCTCAATACACACAAAAAAAATATCAAAATCGTTCCAGCCGTTTAGGTGTTTAATCACATACTCACAGGTAAGACCTATATTTATAAAGATATCATATCATACTCAAGCTGTATGCTTAACATATTACTGTATGAACACAGTATGTAGACATAAAACGAACAAAAATTCTCAATAATTAGAACAATCAAATGTAGAAATTGTTGTTCGCGCAACAATTTGTAAACACCAGACGTGTTTATATCTGATATAGGGTGCCATTGTAGGCAGTTATGCTTTCAATTACGCAATGGTATGTGCTGAAACAAACCAAGCTAACTTATAAACTAAAATCAATTATACTTTCGATATTACAACAAGAACTACATCGCATATGAAATAGCAATGCATTAATCAATTTTCATTACACTGCCATGTTTTAATTTAGTGAGTTTTTATTATTTCTTGATGTTTGTTTATGGTTGGTCTGTAAAATATTAAACATTATGCTTATAAAATATCACAAAAACAATAACATTAGGCCTACTACATTACATGAAATGTTCTATAAATGAATAATCATGTCTACTACGATACTAATTATTTCCTGGTCAAAGAATACCTATCCATTTACTCTTTCTTGGTTATCTTTTATGTGTTCTAAAGAAAATCGACACGTATCGCTGTTGGGCTCAAACTAGTTGATAGGAAATTAAGCCACAATACCATGGTACTCTGAGTACTCTACAATGGGTTTCGTTTGAAGTTTATGTTCTCTTACTGCAGTAGCAGTTGGTTCTTTTTGACATTAGCACATTGTGACTTATACTTACGTGCTTATAGTGTCCTTCGAAGCATAGTATGCATAAATCTTAGTTGACATAAGTTTTTATAGAAGTCTGAGCCACATAGGTTACTAAACTCACTACACAACGCTTTCTTCACCCTTAAAACGCACTTAACTTCCAAACATTAGAAATGCGTTAATTTAAAAACAAGACCTGTCATCTAATAACAAAATAGGATTGAGAGCCCTCAGCGCTCACTCGCAGTCCGGGTAAAGTTGTCATAACCATCTGCACTAACAACTAAATCACAAAAAAAACCCTACACCAAGACTCTACTAAAATACAACAATATAACATAGGTATACCATAGCTTTATATCGATCTGGGCCAACTTCACCAGCAATTTGATTAACAATTACATTGTCAAGAAGGGTTGACGTGATGCAGGCGGCTTGTCACAAAACTATTGCCAATAACTTATGCTATATGTAAAAAGGAGTACTTATTGCATCGACCCTAAACAATTGGGATCATCATTCTCCTACTCTTATCCCAATTACTTGGGGTCGATACAACATGTACTCTTCTTTCATAGCACATATTGAAAAAGTTATTGGCTATAGTTTTATGAACGGCCGCGGCCGCCTGCCAGACGTCAACCCTCATTGAGAATGATTGTTGACCAAACGGCATCAGATGGAGTTGGCCTTTTTTTTTTTTTTTTTGAGGTGGGCCATGGACGTCGCACCCCGCCAAGTCGGTCCGGGGTGACGGAAGAGGCGGCGCACAACCCCATTGACCCACCCTGCAAGCACCTCTTCTTCGACGTGCGAGCGGGCCACCGATACCCGATTTTTGTCTTCGGTGGCCTGCTCGGCGGTATGCCCTCTCGGGCTCCTCTCCTGTCGACGCCCCGACAGCTTTCGCCGCCGAGGCGTCATCCTCACGCAGTGGCCTCACCTCGGGTGACCGGACAATTCCCCGGTCCGATCACCCGAAGCCTCGGTTAGGGCGGCATCAGGCGCAGGTATTCGCGCCTGCGCCGCCCCGGCCGCGGGCGGCGGCCCGGGTCACGGGAATCCTCCCGGACTCGTTCCGCCGCCTCCTTCTGCGAAATGACAGCCTCGCAGAAGGCGGCGACCGCGTCCCAATTCCTGACGCTGTCGACCATCGCTTTCACGACAGCCGGCAGCGTCAGGTCGGCACCGATGACAGCGACGAGGTCACGGCGCTGCCCGTCCCAGCCCGAACATACCTCAAGCGTATGCTGCGCCGTGTCCTCGTCGCTACTGCAATGCTGGCAGTATGGAGTCCACTCCCTACGCACGACCGTGTGCAGGTACTTGCCGAAGCAACCGTGCCCCGACAAGACCTGCACCAACCGGAAGGAGAGCACTCCGTGTCGCCGCTCCATCCACTCCATCAGTACGGGCCGGAGGGCCTCGGCGGTAACAACACCGTATCTAGGCCTCTCCAGCCGCGTAACCCAACGGGCGATGACGTCTCGGCGGGCGTCCTCGCGCCAGGTGGCTATCTCGCTCAACGATGGGGAGCCACCTTCGTCGCGCACTGAGGTGACCCGCCAGTAGAGGTCGGAGAGCATCTCCACCTCTAGGTCCCACGGGGGTGTCCCGGCCAATAGGCATGCCGCCTCGGTAGACACCGTGCGGTACCCGCGAATGGCTCTGACCGCCATGTCTCGCTGTGGCCTCCACAGCACCGCCCTGAGCTGGGCGTTCAGAGCCCTCGCCCACACGGGTGCGCCGTACATGGCCATTGAGCGGATCACCCCCGCATACAGCCGTCGGCCCTCGAAACTGGGTCCGCCCACATTCGGCATGAGCCGAGAAAGGGCGGACGCCGCGCCGACTAGCCGGGGAGCAATTTGACAAAAATGCTCCCGGAACCACCATCGCCCGTCGAGCACCAGACCCAAGTACCTCATATGGGCCTGGATACTGATGTTGATGGAGTTGACGACTAATGAGCTAATAGTAGGGCCTCCGTCTTGTTTAGGGCCACCCTGAGCCCCAGCGCCTCAATTCGCCTGACCATCTCCTCGGTGCCGAGAGTGGCCAGGCTCGCCGCCTCTTCGAATGTCCTGCCCCGGGCTGTGACGAGCGTGTCGTCAGCATAGCAAATAACGCTCAGCCCGGGGGGGAGACTCCCTCTCAACGCCCAGTCGTACCCGATGTCCCACAGAGTCGGCCCCAGAACCGACCCCTGCGGAACACCGCACGACATGGGCGTCCGCACAATGTCCCCTGCGGGGCTCGCGTAGAGAGATGGAGTTGGCCTAGGTCGTTATAAGGCTCTTAGTCGTCTTTTACGATATTCACGAGCAAGTAAGGGTTGATAGTATTCGTAGCCGCTACCACACAGCTTGGCTACGCTTCCAAACAATTGGGATAAGAGCAGAATAATCAAGATGATGACGTAATTTACCATATTAACTACAAAATAAAACAAGTACCGACGACAGCTGTTCGATAATTTAATTGCGCTTGTAAAATATTTGTTAATATGTACTCTAATGCCAATGAATGCTTATTATATATGTTTCGACATACATTTATTTTAAACATCCCATTTATTTAATTTATACAGCTGCGGAAAGTCGCTTACCGCTGAGAGTGATTATATTGAGGATATTATTAATAGTTATACGAGTACGTTAATTGTTACGTTATATTTACATAGTCGGTCTATTACGAATTCTAAATCAATGCTATGGAATCGAATAAACTACAATACATTTGCTTTAGAGATCATCTCAGCTCATATACGTTCCACTGTTGAGCTCAAGCGTCCTCCGTAATGGGAGGGAAATTGACCTACTAAACCACGCTGGTTAGACGTGTTGGTATAGGGTTTTCTTTCAAGTTTTCCCTCGCTTGCATAGATGTTATATGCGTTTGATAGCCCTTAGTCGTCTCTTACGATCACCCACGTGTAAGATAGGGAGTGGTGAATTGTATTCTTACTCAGTCACCACACGGATGACGGCTTTAGAGATATTCATTCCTAATAGTGTGATTAATAAATAATGAATTAAAAATTATCCATGATTTACCTATAGTAAAAAAAAAACTATTTTATTAAAACTAGTATTATTATTAATTTTGGTTTATTTTTCTTAAGTTCTATAAAACTTTAAATATATTCATGCGTATATAATTCAAATGCAGATTGGATATTTTCAATATGATATTCCATTCGAATATTAAATTTTCTATTAACATTCCCGTAGGTACCCCTTCACGTCTTTACGCTTTTGTCAGGTTTTATAACTATTCATGCGTAATGTTTCATGGCCTATAAACCTTTCATGATAAACAGACGAAAGAATGCTGACGGAAAAGAATTTTAAACAAACAGGCATAACAACAAATAATCCATATTGAAGATATAAAAAGATAATAACTTTTCCATAATCTGGAAATGGCGGTGACACAAATTTTAACTCTACTCTCTGTTCAACTATGTATAATCAAGTATTAAGTTATAACTATTAAATGAAATCCTTAAACAAGTTTCAAGTATCAATAATAATCACTTATCCATTCTCTAGAAGTGATTACTCTTAACTACCATTTTGTTCAAAATAATCCATACCATTTTGTTCAAAATAATACATCTTTTCCAAAATATTATTCTGTTTGCCGCCGGTTTCTAAATCATGTCAAAGAATATATGTTTCTTTAGTCCCCTAGTCGTCGATGTCCCCTACGATACATTACGATAAATACATAAAAAACGATAAAAAATATGGCAAATGCTTACAAAAATTAAAACATACATATGTACGTTGGAATCAATCGTCATGATTGATGAATGCTACATGCACAATGTGTAATTATCTAGCTTTATGTAAAGTCATCAGGCCAAGACACGTTTGCTAATACTCTTTTTAACTTTGAAAATAACTAAATCATTATTTTTAATATATATTTTAATTAGAGTAATCCAACAGAATTATTACATAGGCAATACCACATTTCTAATTAAAATTTTAGGTATGCTAATGTGTAAAATTTTGATTTTCATTATTTTTAGGTTACCGGTGCCTCTAGGTGATCTTGTAGAATTTCTCTTTCAATAATCATCACCAAGAATATAAAAACCATAAAAGATATTAATTTGTACATAGTTAATAGTTTATGTATAAATAAATATTTATAATTATTAAACATTAATTTATTTTGATTAATGAAGTACGACAAAATTAATGTAAAACATTAAAATGGATATTATATCCTTAAATATCATATTTTTAATCATGTTCCAGAGCAAGATAGTAACAAGTCTCGAAATCGTTTAGGCAATATCATCTATTACTTTTTACTCAATCTTGACGCTCCCAAATTTAAGCAAAGCTACTAGTATGTATGTAAGTAGGCAAAGCAATTTGTATATTACCTCTAAGTAGTCATATCCTATTACGACTGTGAACATTTTAACATCTCAACGCTTGTTTCTCAAAATCAACGAAACTGCTGTATTAATTTTAACAAAAAAAAACATAGTAGTGAAAAAATACTTTTATTTTGTATGAGCAAGTTGCTTAATCTTGTACCCACTTTGGTTAAGTACAAAAGTTTTGTATTAGAAACGTATCCAAATCCGTAAAAAATATTTCTCTCAAAAAATGGCAAAATTTATTTAGGCCAAATAATTAGCACGCTGAAGTGGCAATGGGATGGCCACATCGCTCGTCGAACCGATAACCATTTTTTTTTCTTCGCAAGACCATGGATGTGGTCGCGCCCCGACAAATCGGTCTGGGGCGACAGAAGAGGCGGCGCGCAACATCATGGACACACCCTGCAAACACCTCTCTTGGCCGTGCGAGCGGACCACCGGTACCCGATCTTTGTCTTCGGTGGCCCACCCGGCGGTTTACCCTTGCGGGTTCCTCTCGTGTCGACGCCCCGACAGCGAAAGCTGCCCTCACGCGATGGCCTCACGTGGGGTGAGCTGACAATTCCTCGGTCGAACCGATAACCATTGGGAAAGAAAGATTCTCGAGTGGCGACCACGAATCGGACGGCGCAGCATAGGACGACCCCTCACTAGGTGGACTGATGACATTATAAAGGTTGGAAACCGTTGGATACAGGTGGCACATGACCGTTTTGAGTGGCATTCTCGTGGGGAGGCTCATGTCCATCAGTGAACGTTTACAGACTGATGGATGGATGGATGGGTGACAAAATTTATTTATTTGAAAGCATGCATCACACTCACATGCTTACAAATAAGTATTTAAAATTCCTTATATACATATATGTAGATGAATTTCGATGGCAAGAATGCGGTGTCCTAGAATCTCGTCATAACAGGTTACAATATAATTAATAGTAATGTCGCACAACCTATCTATCACTTGGATCTCAACTCAATAGAAAAAGCAAAAGGATTACTCATAAATAAAAATATAAACTTAAACGATCGTCAATTAAATAGCACTTTTTATTCATCTATCTACTACACACATTTTGTTACATACAATAATTAAATCTAAATATTTGTTTCTTACTTCGTCACCACACAGAGAAAGACGCTCCGTCTTTCTCTGTGTGGTGCAATACAATTCAATACTCATCTTCCCCGTGCGTATAATAAAAAGCAAGGTTTATAATATGCATATAATATCTGCAATCGTACAGGAAAAAGGAAAACTCTTAATGAAACCTGTGCAGGTGAAGGAAACCTCAAATTGGAATAGACCAATCGGTCTTACCGGTGCGGTATATTAGGTCAATTTCACTCCTATTGTGAAGGAGGCTTGAGCGCAGCAATGGGACATATATAAGCTGAGATGATGGTTTGTTCTTAGCTTTGCACTTTATAAAATAGCAATATTTGTAGGGATACATTATTGACAGTTTTCTGTCTACAGGTAAAGCTGTCGGAGCATCGACTCGAGAGGAACCCGTGAGGGTAAAACCGCCGGGCGGGCCACCGAAGGCAAAAATCGGGTACCGGTGGCCCGCTCGCACGGAGGAGAGGCTCTTTGCAGAGTGGGTCTATGGAGTCGCGCCGCCTCTTCCACCGTAATAAATAAAAATAAAGGTAGAACCACACTCTCGTAGAAAATTGTCGTCTGAACAGTGGCAATGTGCTGTTGCTCTTAGTTCGGTTAGCAAGAGAGATACGGCCTAGCTATAATCATAGTATTGCAAAGTTCCATGGGCAGCAAGCAAGGCAGCAAGTAACACTTACCATCAGGTGTACTATTTGATCGTTTGCCACCATAAGCAATAAAAAAATAATAATAATGGACTAAATGACTGGGTCTAGAAAACAGTTACCTTTATATGTATTTACTTCATTCCCCATAGAGTATATAAGAACTAATCGAAAATTTTAACACCATATTCTGATATAACTGAAAATCATGGGGCTGAGAGATTACTTTCGTTTTGAGTGTGGCATTTTTTGCTTTTCCAGATGTATAGAATATACAGATGTATATTCACAGTACTAGTACAAATTTATACTTGTGTATTATTATACAAATACATACATCTTCTATATATACAAAAGAAAAATGTGTTAGTTACACCACTTATAACTCGAAAACTGCTGGACAATGTTTTATGATTTTATGTTTTTGGATATGTCTTCGTCGGGTATAGGTATAATAATAAGTATTAAAATAACATATTTATCAACAAAAAATATTCAAAAACATTAGTCTACACATCAAGTCAACCGTTCATTTGTTAATGTTATAATAAAACGCAACTGACAGCTGACGTAATGTTGTCTATGGTTTGTTTTGAAAATACCGCGAAACGTAGGAATTAAAGTTGACCGGTCCATATGTTTATTTTGTGGCGAGTGCTGTGAGTACTATTACGAGTATAATAAATGTTATTGTGCCGTTATTATCATTAACAATGCCGCAACCAAGAAGATCATTTGTTTCCGACAAAGCCATTATTGCCCGCGCAGTAAGAAAAATGACGTATATCAGTAATTTTGAATTACCTAATCAAAATCTGCTCATTCGTTGACTGTTAGGCGAAACGAACTTTGCCGGGTCAGCATACATAAAATTAAAATGTCAACCAAAATGGTAACCTTAAAATGTAACTTAATTACCGAAGTAACTATATAATAATATAAACAGATAAAATCACTGACAAAAAGAAAAACTAGAAATAAAAGGCTCGACTAACTCGTAATATTTAGTTTATAATGGAACATTGTACCTATAGGAAAAGCGCGAATAATTCTTGCTTAAAGCGTCTCATGTTTTATAATTGTAGCCATAAAATGTATAAATTTATTACACTAAATAATATAATACTTTTCAGCATAACAGTGACACCAGCTCACTCTCTCCTGTATATGTCGGCAAACAAAATAACGCCAAATTATAATTTTGTATAAAAATAAAATTAAAATAAATAATTTTTATTCACGATATAAGACGCATATAACATCAACTTTCTTATTTTTTCTAACTTATTTCCTAAGAGGTAGACAAAGATAGAAATGAGGCAACGATAGCCAAGTGGAAGACCAATGTTGACATCTCTGCTTCTAAAGCCATACTGCCGAATTTTGACATTATGTTTACGAAATCGTAGTTTTATAATTAATTATTATTTGAATGATGAGAGTTTATATCATAAAAAAGCTACACATATGTTTAAGAGTTTTAATAAAAATATTCTAAGTATGCTCAATTTGTGCTCAGAAAGCACTTTCACACGTTAAAATCTATTACAACTCACATGAGAAGATAATGTCCTCAAATAACCTTATAATCTGCTCTATTCCTTGAATATCATTATTATTTTTGTTTGTAGAGATCATATAGTAGTCGCTACGAGGAAAATTATAATCTACTGAATCTGGTTAGACATAAAGTTCAACCTCGATATAATATCTTTTTAATTTTTTTAATCCACCATAAAAGTAGAAGCATCTATGGGGTATCTAACCAATCTTCGTATTTACTATAGCGATTTCACTCACCTTCCTGGCTTCTTTTCAATTATTAGTGTCCGAAATAAATGTAGGAGCTTCATCATCATCACCATCTCAGCTCATATACGTGCCACTGCTGAACTCGAGCCTCCACCACAATAAGAGGGGATATGACCTACTGCACCACATTGATCATGCGCTTGGTATAATTTTGTTTTGAGTATTAGTTCTCTCATTTGATGTTATTATATGCATACTATATCCCTCAGTCATCTTTTACGATAACCACTGGCAATATAGGCAGAGGTGAATTGTATTCCTACTCCGTCACCACACGGGGAAAAACGCTTCATCGAAAGATAGCTATTATAAAACAGTGGTTAAGTTCTAGATATATATAGGAAAAAGATGATAATTAGTAAAAAAATATACTGGGCTATACGTGTGATAACGGATTAAGAATACGATTCACCACCCCCTATCTTATCCGTGGGTGATTTATAAGAGACGACTAAGGGATATAAAACGCATGTAACATCTATGCAAGAAAAAGAAAACTCAAAGCAAAACCCTATACCAACACGTTGGTCAAAACCAGCGTGGTATAGTAGGTCAATTTCCCTCCCATTACGGAGGAGGCTCGAGCACAACAGTGGGATGTTGGTATATGAGCTGAAATGAGAGATTTAACTGGGTATAGATCCTAGTCCTGTCGATGGAAAAGCTTTATGAGAGCTAATTCAAATCTGACATATCAAAGTAAATAGTGACAGTTTTATCTCACTTTTTCTCTCGTTTTATCTCACCGTGTTAAAAATTAACGTAAAGAAGATAGCCTCAGATTGTTCATACTGTACGTAACATAAACACGGTTAATAATATAATTAAAGAATTTAGTGCCGAATAATTTTTTTTTATTGTCTATTTAGTAAGCATGACTGTTTTCACTTTCAAGCAGCCAATCTTTTTATAATCTTCTGTGTATGATTTTTTTTAAACATATAATTTAATATATTTTAATTTATTTTGCCATTAATTTTTGTCAAATTTAAGAGAATTATTTATTATAATTATATGTTGAAAAAATCCTTTTGGTTGTATATGCGAAGAGCCAATATTTATTGATATTGTCATATCTTTTTTTGGAGTTTTCGGATTTTTTTTGGAGTTTTCTTTCTCTTGCATAGATTTTATATACATATTATATCCTTTAGTCGTCTTTTACGACACGCACGGTCAAGATAGGGGTGGTAAATTGTATTCATCTTCCATCAGCGTATGAAGAAAAACGTTCTAGCAAGTTTTATTCGCGACATAATTAATTTTATTAGTTTTGGCAAGAGTGTTGATGCTTAATTAAACAGAGTTGGTTTACCTAATACTAACAATGTAATTTTCACTTAATTAGACACCATGCTTGATGTGGAAAAGATTTATTTATTGCATATAAAATGCATTTCATGATGATTTATTTTTCTTTACCTCTCCTCTTATATGCGATAACTTTGTTTATAATTTGATGTATCTATGATTTTATTTTGGCAGGCTATGGACACGCGCTGTCCGTTCCATAGCGACGCGTGGCTCCATAACACACTGTATTCCCTCCTCATCTCATTGGGCCGGCCACTGGTACCGCTTCCTTGACATCCGTGGCCAGCCTGACCGGATTTATCTATGATATACTACAAAATCCTGTATTTATATGATTCCAAAAACATATATTTATTTTTAAATGTGTATAACCGTTGTATACCGAGTGCCATTTGTTCGTTGACCTAGAGTAAGCTTTGTTGAATATCAATGTCATTCACAACCAAATTATGTACCTACCTATTATATTTTTTATTACATAGCATTATTACTTACATTGTGTTGAAATAATGAACATTGAATCAAACACTAAAATCCTTTTTTTTTTCTACATTCTAATATGTAATTATTAATTTACGTAATGTATTATTACGTAGTGAGCCTTTTTAATTGAATATTATTTTGTTAAATAACTAGTTATGTTTACAATTTAAGGAAAATATGAATGTCAGATAACGTATAAAATAACTCTTTGGATAGGATAGACTTATTTATTATAATTATTTAACAACAAATCACAAGTCATTATTTGAATTTTCACGTTATATTGTTACTTCATTATAATAAAACATTTTCTAATAAATATTCATTAGCAAAATTTATATTTAAAATGTAGTATAATGGTTACGTTATTCAATCATATTAAATAAATACGAACGTAATTCGCTGGAAATTGATTTATCTATTAACTAAACAGACAATATGAAAACAAATAGATTTAATTTTATTTTGCGGCTTCAAACCGCAACAGTTTCCTAAGGTTTGCGCCTAATTGCGTATATAATTCCAAAGGAAAAGTATTATATTTCAAATACTTTTATCCAATACGTAACATTATTAGTACTATTTTTGCTGTACATTATATATTTTAATATTGTACTTAACATACCTGCAATGGATGACCGGCGACGTTCATACAGCGCGTTTCCTAATCAAAACAATGACAACTGAATGAATAAATGGATTTAACTATGAGTCAATGGTTCAATAATTGGAGACTTCCTTATTAAGTACAAATACAACACTGTCACGATATAGAAGCAAATATTATAGTTTAGGATGATTTCTAAAAGTTTTTTTAAGTTGACGTAAACCTTTACGCGGCACGCGAGTGAACGGGCGCGCGATCCGTATTACTTCGCAGTGATTACTGACTAAAAAGTACGTATTTTGCCCCGTTCCAACGTGTATACTGTGTATAGCTCTACATTGCCCACAAACGTGGTTCGTATACACAGGCACAAAGTGGGACTAGTATATTATCCTTGCTCTAGGAATTACTTCTTAATAGACTGCAATATAGAGTTCAATAGATGGTCAAATTTAGGAACACGCGGCCGTTCTATTTGCCTTTTGATAACAAAATAGTTCGTAAAAAATATTCCATACCTGCCTTACAAGTTACACCATTTGAAAATAAACTTTATTTTGGGATTAAGCTAAAATAATAAAATAATAAATACGTATTTAGCCTTTTTTAAATTCAACTTATACAATCAAGTTAAGAATACAATGTTTTACTACCCCCTATTTTACTGATTTTACCGTAATTCGCTTGGGGTTCTCCGGGAAAATGGAGAGCAGCACTCCTCTCGGGCAACTTCAACACTAACTTCAACCGCCAAAATGCCTGCCAGGTGTAACGGTTTGCCTAGCGTTACATCTGTCAATGTACGTCGATAGACTTATGAATGAAATCTCGTTTTAGGCTACGTTTTTTTTATAAGATACCTATATTTAAAAGTAGTAATAAATGCAGACAGATCATGTCATTTATTCGGTGCAATTATTTCTTACAAATTCTTTGAGCCACTGCTGCATACGAGCATCATCAAATGAGAGGGATATTGACCTATTAAACTGTGTTAACCACTGGATTGGTGCTCGGTTATGTTTCGAGATTTTCTTAATTTCGCGCGCTTATATCCTATCGTTCGTTTTATCCGCGGTTAAAAAATTGCATTGATAGCTCCAAAATCTTACTCCAACTCCTCGCCATTATAAGTTTTGTATGTGGTGACGGGTTGAGAATATATAGTATCGTCACCCATTACTTTCTTGGGTAAGAGTCGTAAAAATCAATCAAGAGACGACATGGTGAGTGCTACTCTCTTGAAAACTCTCGAAAAACTCGCAACATCAAATGCGACTTCTAAGTGGTACCTATTTGTAGCAATGTTTTCATTCGTGGGAAGCTTAAGACCAATAATGGACTTTGTCAATGTCAATGGAGTCATCTAAGTACATCAACCTCTTGTGCTGAGTATCGTAAGTTTAACCCCAAGTCGAAAATGTTTCAATCTACGAATTATTTTTCACAGTCTGTGGGTAATTTTTATCCATTAATTGTAGGTTTGTGAGGTCCCCCGAAACAAGGATTTATTCCTCTTCTTTTAAAAAATAAACTTTGATAGACTGGAACAGAAAGATGATTTAAATTTTCATGTGCTGATTTTCATCAAGTATCCATTTCATCAGTCTGGTTAAGAAGACATACAATGCGAAAGTGGAAGAATGTAGGTACCGGGGGAGACCGAGACTGACCTACCTAGACCAGATTGGTCACGTACTGAAGGAAGGTGGAGTCAAGAGTCTCCGAAAGCGTTGAGAAAGCGAGTGAAATATGCAAGTATAGAGTTCTCTGGCAATGTGTTCTCTCTGCCTAGCCTGCAAGGGATATGGCGTCATGATATGTATGTGTATGTAGGTACATTAATAATTCAATTACATTTTCCATTCCGTTAGTGTGTTCGATTCCAACGCAGAACAATACTTCATGTGATCCAAAATTGTTGTTCTAGTTTCGTTAAATATATGAATGCATCCCACAAAACAAGGATTATTTCCGTAGTGCAGTCTTTTAAAAAATCAGATATCTCATAATAATAAAAAATAATAAAAGTAAAAATTAATAATACCTATTATAATTATAATTTTTGAAACTGCATGATAAAACTTAATATCGTTTTTCGCACGAATGTGTTCACTGTGGACATACAACTCGCAATACCTCAATATACGAAGCTAAATAATGCTATAAAATGCGAAAGTGAAAGGGTGTAGATACCGGGGGAGACCGAGACTAACCTACCTAGACCAGATCGGTCATGTACTGAAGGAAGGTGGAGTCAAGTCAAGAGTCTCCGAAACTGGTGAGCGTGTATGAAGAGAACTATGAATGTTGAGGAAGCGAGTGAAGTATGCAAGAATAGAGTTCTCTAGCACTCTGTTCTCTCTGCCTACCCTGCAAGGGACATGGCGTGATGGTATGTATGTACGATAGCTTCGTAATTAAATATTTTGTAAATTAAATATTTTCTTTTTACTTTATAATAAAGTGCAAAGTTACATCATTCACATCATGTCAAAGAGGTATGGAGAGAAGTTTATTGAAAATTAGAAATATATAAAAAATTAATCACAAAAAATATAAGGAAAAGAATAAAAGTTACCGATGCTCTATGCTACTGCAAAAAGCTTAAATGGCGGTTGGCTGGACATATAACCAGACTGACAGACGATGGATGGACCCACAGAATAACATCTTGGGCGGGACCATCAGGTGTTAGGAAGCGAGGTACCTGCGGCATAATGAGCAGATGACATCATAAGAGTGGCTGGAAAAAAGTGGATGGAGACAGCAAAGAATAGAGAGAAATGGAAATCTCTAGAGGAGGCCTTCACCTTCGAATCGAAGGGTTCTTGCTAATAGTAATAAGTGTTACTACATTTTTTAGTTAAATTGAAATGTTTTAGTAAACTATTATAAATTATCAAAACAAAATTTAATATATTGTAAAACTGATATTTTTGTAGAGTAAGAAATATAAGGCTTTTTTCTTTTATTTTATTTTTATTATTATTTACTATAAAGTGCAAAGTTACATACTATGATCTAAGCGCCGAAATAGAATCAACCTGCACTCGTCAGCTTAGCAGATAAATTTTTTTTTATCAAAAAAATATGTTTCTGAACATATAATGCGCGCATTCCATTCACTATAATGCTGTACTTTTCAGTTACGGTAGAGTGTGACTTGACTGTGCTCCTAGTTTTGCGGAAGGCAATGAACTGCAGTTACCACCAACCATCGAGTGGGATACTCGTTTGTCTGCCACCAATCTCCTATGATTCTTTACCAAACGAACAACAGTACACGTGTACCACGACACCGATCCCACCAGCAAATACTATGCTCACGATGCCGGCTGCACTATCGCACTCTTCCAATCATTCGGAAGTGCCGACCTTGACGCGAGCTCCACGTCACTGTACGACTTAAGTGTCAGTGTTGACGATCGCCACACCACCCAACGCCTACTTGAATATGCTGCAGCCGCCATAAGCTTACCGTAGAGGACTACCATGTACGCTTCGCGACACCCCAATGATAGAATTGTCGTCACCCCCGTGATCTCACTAGCACTGCTTACTGCCGTCCCAAGCAGGCGGGGCCCCACCCCGCATGCAGGGGGCTGGATGACTCTACCGCAGCTTAACCAAAGAGCACCTAAAGTGTGCAAAACGCCTCCATCGTATACATTAGCAACTAAAAGGAAAATCAACCTATGTACCTGGAATACGCCTACCGGCTCTACTGCTGGAGCACCCAATAAGACGCTATACCTACTCGCCAAACATTATTATAGTCAATGGATGCCTAGCAGGGCAAGCAATGACTACCTTAGTGCCACCGCTGCTAGGGCTTTTGAAAGGGCAGCAAAAACTGTGGGCACGTTCGCAGTCAGCTCTAGCTAGAGTACACTTTTGATGTTAAGTTCAGATGGCTGTTATATCCTTATGCAGACTAGTGGTGAGCGCAGAGATCTTAACCCTAAACATTTAAGCAACTGTACTCATTGGCATTCCTCGAGTCTCAGCTTAGTGCATAACTCATTATGGGTTCTGATTATATGGAATGTAGTTAATATTTCTTTGTGTATGTATTACAAAGTTGTCATTTTAGTACGTCATCTTTTTCTTACTCTGAGGTTTAAATGAAGGTGAGGTAACGATACATTCGCAACTCATTCTTGCTAGGTACCTATCTACCTATATTTATTTCACATCATTAAAATATCTAGCGCCATCTATTTAATATGGTATTTATAAAATATTCTTTAGCAAACTAAACAAATCTATACATCTTATAATTTATATTCCTTTTTCTTGCATAAGATTCCTCCAGTATCTCTAAATTATTTTATAGCAGTACTTAACTACTTACGATTACAATATCAGGCCTAGTACATATTACGTTTTAAAATGTCGTAAAGGAATAATCACAGAATGGTTTTATCTATGACACTTGTGTTGGCAAGTTGGTACCCCTGCGAAGTCCATGGCAAAAACTTTCATTCGTTCGTTTCGTTGATGTGTGAGACGAGAAGTCTGTGTATTTTATCAGTTTTGATTTCAAGTGATAAAAAACATATTTTATAAATCCCTTCGGTTAAAAATATTATTTACATGACACTTTGAGATGTGATTCCTATGGTGTACAAATAGATCGTTCAAAAGTACTCATCATAGAAAATGTTTTTGTGTGCTAAGTTTCATAATGGCGGCCCGTCGCGTCCCCCGCGCCTCCATTTCGATGACAGTCAAACTATGACAATGCTCACGCGTAAAGTTTAGAAAATGTTATATATTTGTAAATAATTTAGTGAAAGTTAATATTTAACGATTATCTAAGGACTAAATATGAATCAGGATCACCATAACATGAATACGGGTGGCGGCCAGCCTCCGGGAAGTTCTGAGGTGCAATTGGCTTAATGGTTTTTTTTTATATATTTTTCATTTCGAGATTCTAATTTTACCCAATTGCAGTCGCAGAATCAGAGGGTTCAAGCTGTTCAACAACAGCAACAGAATACCTTGCCAGCCACAACATCTGCTACTGATCTACGAGTAAACTCTGTGAACTCTGCTGTAAACGTAGCTTTGTCTAGTGTAGCTAAATATTGGGTGTTTACTAATTTATTCCCCGGTCCTATACCACAAGTATCTGTCTACGGATTGCCAGCGAATGCTAGGCTTGAAAATGGAAAACCTGTGCAGGTAATTATTTCTTATTCTTTTTTATCTATTTATGTTTACCGGTTGCGTTACTTTTATGGCCTTTAAAAATTATATATTTATGATCGCATCTCCATCACGCATTATTATATTGTCTAAGAGGTTATGGATTATTGAAAACTGAGTAGATGAGTTAAAATTTACTGAAAACATAATATATTTAAAATAATTTTCTGTAATTTTTCTTTGACCATAACTAAATTACACATGCAATAATAGAATTCAGTAACTTAAATATATGAGACACTGGAATTACACTTTTTATATGTCTCAATGTTTTGAGATAAATTTTATCTTAATATTTTTGAGTTTGTTTATCATTCTATGCTTGTATTATATTAACAGCTTAAAATATATAACAACTCTTCTCTAGTTAATCTCAAGGCTGTACATACAGATCTACCTAGATAAAAAATTAGGTAATTTTTTGCACTATTTTTTTAGTTACAAATACAGCACATTGACCCACTTAAATCCAACTATTCTATCAACCATATGTTATATCAGTTTAAATGTGTTAGTAGTAATTAGCTCTAAAGTGCTATGTTACTAGTGTGAAACTTGTTAACAATGTTTAAAGCATATCTTAAACTGCAATATCTCAAATAGAAAATGTTTACCCCATTGGAGTGAATACTATACGACGTACTTTCCATTCCAATAAAGCATTTGTTACATATATGATCCGAATCATATATGTAACAAATGCTTTCAATGTTATTTTTCCATGTGATGGAGTAAGAATACAATACCTTACCCTTGTTTATCCGTGGGTGGTAATACAAGACTAATAAGAGATATATGATATGCCTATAAGATGTGTAAATGTAGGAAAACTTGAAATAAAACTTCATATAAACCAGTCTCACCAGTATAGTAGGTCAATTCCCTCCCATTGTGGAGGAGGTTCAAGCAGTGGGACATATATTGAGTTCAGATTATGAATATTTTTATGTGCCCAGTGATAAATGTTAAATTATTATGTATGAATATAATATTAGGTATTTGTTTCTGTACCTGTGTGGTAACAAAGAAAGTATACCTTATCAGTGCTTATTTGCTTTATGGGTTTCATAACCAATGAGGTAAGGTATCTAAGTGGAAAACATGCTGCTACAGCAAAAAAGTTCAAAACTAAATCCTTATATTCTAACCTATCCAAAGAGGAATATAAGGGAATTATTATATTTTAAGTTGCATTGTAAAAGAATACCATGCTCAATAAGAGTGCTTACATAAGCTGAAATCGAAGGTATTCATTTAAAAATATTTATCACAATTTCATTGAACAAACAACTGAAATCTGAACTTTTTGTTCAGTGTAGTGTTTTAAATGATTTGTATAAAATTGCAATTTTTGTTGTTACCTTATAATAAATGCTTACTTATTATCAATACTACTACTGTTATACCATTAAATACACATTTTTCTCAAGCTAAGAAGGGATTAGACCATAGCCTTATTCTACCAACTACACTTCTCACAAAAATTCAAAAAATCCAAATTTTTGGGTGATTTTCAACAGACTGTAACTTATACGAAAATGGTCGTACAGCAAAAAAAAAAGCAAATTGTAGCTCTAAGTGTCTAGTTTTCGGATCTGATATTGAAATTTTTTTTGAAAATTATTTACGAGTAATCTTAAGAAAACCACCGAAAAAAAAATTTTGGTTTTTTTTTTAATCTACAGACGTGGAAAAATTTGTTTTTGACTTAATCTCCATATAGACTGGATAACTTAGTTATTCAGCTTTAATTTGGTTTTTTATAAATCTCAATACGAGCATTTCTCACTGAGATATCAGTATTTGAATGGAAAAAGATCATTTTGTCTTTGATTACCAATATCTCAGCAACCAATGATTGCACAGATTTTTTTTCAAAAATTCAATCAAGCGGGGGAAAAAAAACGGTTCGCTGGATTAAATTGAAACTTCATAGAGTTTTTGGGGGTATATTGAACAGTAAAAGGCACACTTAACGTTAGTGGTTTCCGCAATATTTTTGATTAGGCGCTTGATTTTTCAAAAAACCACAACAAGCCCATTTTTGGTTGCTTTATCAAATTCATGTAATGATTGAAAAAAAAAATATTTTTCAAAAATCAATAGCCAATCCTTGTAGAGAATTTATTCAAGTTTTTAAAACCAACCTTAAAATTTCTGTCCGATCATTGGTTGCTGAGATATTGGTAATCAAAGACAAAATGATCTTTTTCCATTCAAACACCGATATCTTAGTGAGAAATGCACGTATTGAGATTTTAAAAAAACCAAATTAAAGCTGAATAACTGAGCTATCCAGTCCATATAAAGGTTAAGTCAAAAAACTTTTCTCTACGTCCGTAGATTAAAAAAAAAACAAAATAATTTCGAAATTTTTTTTTCGCTGTTTTTCTTAAGATTACTCGAAAACAATTTTCAAAAAAAAAATTTCAAACTCAGATCTAAAGACTAGACACTTGGAGCTACAATTTGCTTTTTTTTTGTGCTGTATGACCATTTTTGTATAAGTTACAGCCTGTTGAAAATCCCTCAAAAATTTGGATTTTTTTCTTGCTCCCTTAATTTTTGTGTTATGTATAGATATTAAAAATGTTTCCTATATATCTTCTATTACATTATTTTATAATTGATGCATTTTTATAATTTTGTCAACAATAGCCATACTTATAAGTCTCCTTTCAACCAACACTTATATTTTCTGTTATCTATAAGAATACATGTATAATGGTCCATGGGCGGCAGTAACATTTACTATCAGGTGTGCCGCTTGTTTATTTGTCACCATAAGCAATAAAAGAAATGTGTGTTATAAGTAAAAACTTATTACACACATATATATTTATAAAAGACTTACAGAATATAAGTCTTCTATAAATAAAAATACAATATGCAATCAATATATAACTTTTCAGCCCAATGCTTCCGTGTCTTGCTGTTACACATACATTTATTTCTCAATTAAATGAAATTGCCTACTATATGCAAGCCACTTGGTATTTAATTTCGACTCTCTCTTCTTATTCATTCAAATTAAATTGTAATAATTGCTCCCAAAAGTTAATACTTTATCACCATTGGGTTTGCTCCTGTATAATTGGAGAGCACTAGGTCTATATTCTAATGAGATATTTTGGTGTAGGATTTTGTTCCCCATTTTTATTACCTTTAAAAGTTAAAAGAGTAGAATACAACATATAAAATGTCTTAAATTGTATATTAATCCAAGTAATAATTTACTCATTGTGTGCAGGAAAGCAAGGCTGGTAATAGATTCTATTGTTTCTCTATCACAACTTAGACTGTCAATGTACATCAGTATTATTTAAAAAGGTTTTGTTTTATATAGGTATTTTTAATCATACCTTAAACTTCTTAAAAGGGAATAAAAGTTTGATTTATTTCAGGATCTTGGTCAAACACATGCTAGTATTTTAAATGGAGATCCAAATATCATACTTGGGCATCATGCTGGACAGTCACAAGTCACTGTCTCTGCTCCTGGTGGCCAGCAGATACCAGTATCTCAGATCATTGCCACACAGTCTGGACAAACTCATGGTAAGTTTCTGTTCATCAATCATTTGAATAACTTCTTGAGTATTTATAAATTTATGTCTATATCCAGTCTGCCATTAGCTAAACATTTTGAGACTGATTTAAAATAATAAATAATGGTAATAGACGCTTAAATAAGTAATATATAGCTGACTTGGCTTTCGTGTGTAAAGTAATAATTTAAAACCTCAGGTCAGGTATGTGATACTGTTGAACACAAGCCTCTTCTTCTTCTTCGGGAAAGAGTTTTACTTATGACCTCACCAATCAGAAACGTTAGTATACCAGTTAATTTCAAGTTTTCCTCTTGTTTTAGTGATGTTATTTGCTTCTCAACTAAAGCGCATTTTATGATACTTGCAAAAGATAAAATTTAAAATTTTAATGTATTCTTACCCACATCACCATTAAGAAACAATTGAATGCCTGCCTATGTTTATTTAAAATGTTTTCATAATTATTGCTTTATTTGCTATGATTATTAAAAATCTATGTAAAGGTAGCATTCGTATCTTAGCGACTGCGACCCTGACCCGCGACCACGAACGGGTCGCACGACCCACTGCTTGGTATGCATTTATATAGAGCACTAAACAAACTCAGCGACCGCGTCGCGCGAACGGTGGGCCTGGCCAAAAATCGCGCGGTGACCGCGACCCGGTCGCTCCATAGGCTGTGCAGTCACGCGACGCGGACCTGAAATTGCTAAAAATGCCGGCGATTTATGAACTTTTGAAAGCAACCCTCGTCTTCATGCGGTGTGAAAATTGAGTGGCTTTTCTTCCTTTCTTTCGAAGGAAGAGACACTAACTTATCTTCGAATTATACTAACATATCATCATTTTCATCTTTTGCTGCTGTGGAGATTTTTTTCGACATATCGCTATAATAGAGCAAAATCATTACCCATAAAACTATGAAAATAGTGACGAGTCGCGGTCGCTAAGATCGGAATGCTACCTTAAGCCTGTCACCTAACCGACATCCTACCCGAGGGGGGGATGTCGGTCGAGGAGAGGGTACTCCTCAGGGGTATTCCGTCGGGCCGACCAGTGACGTCAAGTCACTCTGCTCCGGTGGTCGGCCCAACGACGAAGGCGACGTCACGGGTGGGTTACGGGTGTGCGCGCTTACGCCCCTCTGTCACCCCGGATGGAGTGGTGCGAGGAGTGCGCCGGCCGTAGCCCACCCCCAAAAAAAAAAAAAAGCCTGTCACCTAAAGGTAGCATGCCGATCTTAGCGACCGCGACCATCCGACTACGCCAATCATGGTCGCCTGCGAGGCGACTGCTAGCATTCCGATGTCAGCGAAGCGACCGCGACACGCCACTCATTGCGTAGTTATATGGGTGACGATTTTGTTCTATAGTAACGATATGACGGACAATTTCTCTGCAGCTAGAAAAAAAATGTTATTCAGCAGCTATTGGAAGATGAAAAACATGCTGGAATGATGATATGTTAGTATGGTTTGAAGATATGTTAGTGTCTATTGTTTCGCAAAAAAAAAGAAGATCCGTTCAATTCACACATAGCATAAAGACGAGGGTTGCATTCAAGCATTAATGAAGCGCCGCTATTTTTATAAATTTTTCGCCTGCGCCGCGTGACTCCACTGCCTTTGACGCGACGGGGTCGCGATCGCTACACGACTCTGGCCACGCCCATCGGTCGCGCGACGCGGTCGCAAGATTTGTTTAGTGCGCCACCGAAGACAAAGATCGGGTACCGGTGGCCCACTCGTACGGCGAAGAGAGGTGCTTTGCAGGGTGGGTCTATGCTATGGGGACGCGCGCCGCCTCTTCCGTCACCTCGGACCGATTTGGCAGGGCGTGACCACCTCCATAGTCCACCGCAAAAAAAGGATTTGTGTGCTTCATATAAATACATACTAAGCAGTAGGTCCCGCGACCCAGTCACGGTAGCTTGTCGCGGTCGCTAAGATCGGAATGCTATCTTTACCTCTAGTCTACTCGCATCTGGCCTTGGTATATTCATAATTGAGTAATAGTTTATAGTGGGCATTGACACCTAAGCTTAAATGTGTATCATAAAATATAACAAACACTTTAAGACTTACACCAAATATTAATTTATTTTCCTAGGGATTATTTACTAGTTACGTAAGTCCTTTATTGATAAAATTGCTTAAATATCACACATTTTATAATACCTTCGAGATTTGATAACCCACTTCTTTTAATAGAATATCTATCTATCTATTGTGTAATGTTTCCAGGCACAATTCTTATTTTATTCTGGTAAATTGAATACTCTTCAGACAAAACTGCTATAAAATTTTATTTAAAAAATGATGAAATATTTTTAAATCTCACCCTTCCTGGGACATTTGGCAGTTAGAGGATGATAAAAAATATTAGTTTTATGACATGGCAGCACCAAAAGGTGTATAATTTTTTTATAGACATGCTTGAAAAGTGTGATTTTTCCAGAAGCTCTCGTGGCACACAGTCAACAAGCAGAGTTAGCAGCACAAGATGGCAGCAACAACCAGCAGATCTCTGTTAGCACAGGCCAGCCTACCCATCAGCCCAATAGGCGGGTTGAATTTGTACAACACCATAGTGTGGATATGGTAAATCATGTGAAAACTCTTCTAGCTTACATAGATATAAAAATGATCTATTATTTTTAGTTAATTTTGTTTTAGAGTATACATTTAGTACATTTAAAATAAAACACTTGTTGCCACAACTGATGTTATATTGCCAGGTTATTTTATTCCTTGAAAAAGCTTGTCTGTTTTAAAAACTTCTATTATCTACACTTGTGTACTTGTACGTTTTTAATAATTTACTAGCTTCCGCTCGCGGCTTCGCCCGCGTGAAGAGTAACTTTTCCAAAGTTGAACTATTATCCCAAGGGACCATGTTACTGGCATAGAAAGTATTAGTATGTTAATACAGGAAATGGTCTATATATATATATATATGCCAATTTTGATCCAAATCTGTTCAAAGGTTGACACGTGATTGAGTAACAAACATCCAAACATCTTCACAATCTTTCACATTTATAATAGTAGGGTCGTGACCTCAAACATTTAATTTCTATTTTATGATTACTATTGTATGAGGAGCTCTTATAAAGTTCTAGCACAAAACCCGCACTTTTAGTTGCATCTGTTTCATTACTGTATGTATTCCCTTTTCCAAACTTGTTTTGATATCACCAAAACTGGTGTAAAGTTTCGTCAAAAAGCATAATATGAATAGTAACTGTTTTCCTATTCGAATAGAACTGAAATCTAAGTATTCTCTTAGAATAAAGGTAGTCTCAAAAATTGTTTCTTGTCTAATTAAAGTCCTGTCATAATAAGTTCAATTGTTTTTAAGATTACCCAGAACAAATAGATATACAAGAAATTTAAAAAAATTAATAAGCCTATATACTGTCATATGTATTTAGTAAAAAAAAACATTATTTTGTTTATTCGTGCAGATTATTACTTTACATGCACTGACACTGCTGCATTAAGGAAAACTTACAATTTTATTTTAAAAAAATCTTAGAATATCAACTTATTACTAAAAATATTAAAGGGTGAAAAATATTAAATGAAATTTCATTTCCCTTGTAAAAAAGTTCGCAAATTCAGGAATAAGCATTGAAAAAGCAAAAAAGAAGTATGTAATGGATACTCATTTGGTAATACATAATGAGGGATTTTTAGAAATAAGTATTTTATCCTATATACTTCTCATATATACAGTGCATAAACTAATATATAAATATATATCTCTAGGGACATCATTCACAACAACACATTATGCAGCAACAGCTCATGGCAGCAACACGGCCGGAACATGCAAACCAGCAGGTTCGTGACATTTGTTTACTATTTCTGAAATCGTTTACATGTATTGTAAAATAAGGTTGTTAGTTACGCTTATTTAAATATCCCCTGTATTTAGACATATTAAGTATATGTTAAAACACTAAAGATTAATGTATTATTATTTAAATTACTGAAATTTAGCATTTAATATGCTTAATTATTTACAAAAACCCGATTACGAACTGAAAAGTGATGTCACAAGTGGGATTCAAACCCACACCGATAGGGCTGCCACTTACACTACCGTGAACTATTGTAGGACATTCAAATCTCGCTTCGTATCATATTTACGTCTTAAGGAGACGTGCGCCATCTACCCGACAATGTTTACACATTGTATGGGCTTAATACTTCAAATTTTAAACGATGACACAACCTTTTTAATATGCTTAATTATTTATAAAAACCCGATTACGAAACCCGATACGATTAGGCCGGACTCCCAATAGGTGTGGGTTCGAATTCCACTTGGGACATCATTTTTCGCTTCGTATTCGGGTTTTTATGAATTATTATTTTATTGAAATTTCATAATCATGATTACTACATATAGGCGGATACCTAGAAGATAAATTTCCTAAAAGTTTCCTGCTAGTTCAATTTTATGTCTTTGAAAACCCGTTAATGAAATTAAGTTCGTAAAACGTATTTAGTTTAGTTATTTTATAAAAATAAATAACTATATTATCTCATTAAAAGTTAATTGTGCAGTAGTAATTTGGAAGGAATGAAAATTTGTTTAGTTTTTTATTTTATGGGATTACACTACTAATTTGTTAATGAATATTAGTGGAGGAGAACGGTGAATGGAATATTATGGAGTTCCGTAATTGTAACCGTTCCGGTTACAAATACGGAACTCCGTATATGTTTGATATCTGAAACGAAATCTATATAAAAGTATTGACTACTTTCGGATAGTCTCTCATACAGTCAACAATTTAGATAAGAACCTTTTGCGGATGGGCTAATTTCCCACGAAGTACTTGGAACTACTTAGGAATTTGTTATACTATTTTATACATTTTAAATTAAATTTAATAGCTGGCTTATATTTTTAATTAATTAAAAATAATTGCAAACAGAACATTGTCAATATACAGGCTCAACCCAAATCAATAAAACAAAATTATCAAAACGAGCCGAAAGAAGACGATTAAATCAATGTAATATACTAAAATATACTCAAAGGAATGAAATAGTCTTACAATTGCTATCGATATAATATATAATTTACTCTTTGTAATTCTCAAAATTAGGTACAGAAATACTGCTGATTTGTGAAGGCGCGATAACACGAACATTTATTCAATATCGATTAACTGCTAATTTGAAATCGTGTGTTACACGAATAGAATCATTCCGTACTTCAGTCTAGCTGTGTATTTTCTAATTTAACTACTTCTATAGTCAATTATAAAAGTAAAATATAAACACAAATATCAAAACTTGACAGCATAGATGGCTTAATGATTAAAAGAAGATTCCTACTGCGCCAGTAACTTAGATTCGTTTCCCATACAGGACAATTATTTTTACGATCCGCAAAATGTTCTTAATCTGAAAGTAATTTGTGTACATTAATTATGTTTAAAGTCCCGCACAATACAAAGATTATCTCTTTAGTGCAGATAGTTGTCAAAAACTCAAACAATAAAATAACATTATTGCTGTAATTTATCACGCCATCGCTATAACCGTCACGCGTATTCCAAAGATAGTCAGCCGAATATGTCCAATATTTTTTTTTTCAATTTTAGCAACCATTGCCAATCGAACACCAATTAATAATAAAAAAAAATAAGTATGTATGTTAAAAAGTTATACACATACACAATGTATAGCGGATATGTTGTCACCCTGTATAAACATATTACCGTAATGACAAATCAGTGAATTAAATCCAAAGCCCTCAAGGCTTAGTGGATATGATTTATTAACTCGATTATTAGTTACTCTTTTAAAACAGTCAGCTTTCTCATTTTACTCTAGATCTGAACAATTGGTAATATTCGAAACTTGCTTTATCAGCTTTCGTGCAGTGGCATAACAATAGCGTGGCATGGCCATGGGCATACGAGGAACTAACAGTTGAGATAAAATTGATTAAAAAATATCAATTTCGATTAGATATTAGCTAAAAATCGTATGTGAATTATAAAAATAAATTATAACTGTAGTCATACATTTATAAGAAATATAAAATATGTGCCTACAATAAATCTCCTTAATAATAAATTAGAACTATTAGTATCCATAGCGATAGTATAGTTTTTGCATTTTTAAATCAAAGGAGGTACTAATTCAATTAATTTGCCGTGGACCTGACGTTATATAGTTATGCCACTGCTTCATTGTATATTGCGCACATATATTATACTAAATATTTCTATACTTCACGCTGCTTTTATATCACCATCATGCAACAGGTCAGCGAGGTAAGTCTAAAAAGTAACACAGTTTTGTATATAAATAAACGGGTTGATCAAAACATAATAGAGTGCACACAACACTAGGTATCTTCATTGTATTTCATTTCATATTTTGTCAACATACAATTTAATAATATTTTATTAGAAAATATCGTATAGCAATAACTTCCCCTAATTGTTTTCGCTTTAGATGTCACTTATTGATGATATTTTTATAAAGAAATTAATGATAGTAAGGAAACTATCCGTGTGGTGAAAGAGTAAGACAATTTACAACACCCATCTTACCCGTGCGTGATCGTAAGAAACGACTAAGGGAGACAAAACGCATATAACAGTTATGCAAGAGAAGTAAAACTCGAAACAAAACCTTATAACAACACGTCTGAACAGCGTGGTATAGTAGGTCAATTTCCCAATTACGGAGGAGCCTCGAGCTCAACAGTGGCACATATATGAGCAGAGATGATAGACAGGAAACTACACATAGTATCATACTACACAGATAATGCAAGATGCTAAACAGGACAGGAAAAATCTTTACTCTTTTTTGATGGCAATATGCTATTGTCCTTCGTTCGATGAACGAAAGAGCCGGTAGCCCAAATGGGCGGGTTTGAGGTTTGTAATGTTAGGCAGCGGCCTAGTTATACCCTTGGTATAGCAAAGGTCCATGGGCGGCAGTGACACTTACCATCGGGTGTGCTGCTTGCTCGATTGCCACCTTAAGCAATAAAAAAAAGTTGGGAAATGTTTGCTTATTGTCTGTTATAAAAAGTCCATCATTAAATTTCAAGTAAACCTTATATGAATTACAAGAATATATAGAGGAGTTTATTGTTTTTATTTATATTATAGAGAGTACTTTATTCTTTTTAACAAATATCTAGTTAGTTGATTTTTGGCGCAATAATAACACAAAGTATATTGCGACTTGGCATTAAGTGTACAAAAATATTTTACTCAAAGAAAAAAAAAATACTAATCCTGACTACAGCAAGAAAAAGGAGCGATCGTTTTAACTATTGCATCAACAGTTCTTGTAAATTAACACCTTTTAAAATATGTCACTTTTTTCACACAGATACAACTAACAGTTAGCGAAGATGGTATTGTGACGGTGGTAGAGCCTGCTGGTAGTAAGATGGTCGATAAGGAAGAACTTCATGATGCAATAAAAATGCCCACCGATCATGGCCTCACTGTTCATCAGTTGCAGCAAATTGTGGGACAACAGGTATGCTAATTCTGTGATGAATATAAATGAAGTAAATTGCCTTCCATAATAATATTAAATTAAAGATTTGTCCTCTCGTGGCAGGCTTGTATTCCAACTATCAGAGAATAAAATCGCGAGTGATTGTCAAAATGAGCGCTATGATTGATAGCCACTCGCGCTGCAATGCCACACAAACATCTGAAATTTCGTTTACGTGAGCCTGTCGCGCGACTAGTACGTCCTTTTGCAATATGTGCCCAGCTTGTTCACTATTATAATTGGGTATCCCCAATGTCATATCGTCACGTTTAGCAAGTGGGTTAGCCATCGCAGTTGGTGTTATAACTGTTCCAGAGGAACACTGCTATTTCATTTTCCTACTGAACCCTCAACAGATTTTTACGATTCCCACGAGAAAGGAATAGTGGACACAAAATATAATGGTGACGGTGGTCACCACCTGACAAAATGTATTGTTTCATTAGACGTTAAAATATGATTAATATTTTGTATTTTATTATTGACTTAACTACATAGACTCGGCTAAACACATTTAAACCTGAAATGGCTTTAGAACAACGACACACTCATTTGTGTCAAAGAGGACTTTTACGAACTTGCATTGTGTTGGTAAATACAGATAACACCTAAATTCAAAACGATTATTTGTGTTCACACAAAGACATAACTTACGTAGGAATAGAACTTGATAGTCTCCTTAGCAGTGCAAAAATTTTTACAATTCTTTATTGTTTAGGTAATTCCTACTGAATTTTTGATAAGTAATTATTGAATTCAAAATAAAATGGTCATTACATATCCGAATATTTACTTATAATATAGCACTGTATTATAAGATTCAATAAACACACAAAAAATTACAACTGCACATAATTAATTTAAGTTGGTGACTAAATTAGTCACATATGTCCGGTCAGGTGATAGACAGCGTAGTTCGCATAGAGCAAGCGACCGGTGAGCCTGCCAACATACTTGTCACACACAACCCTGATGGCACCACATCCATTGAAGCCAGCGCTGCAGAAACACTCATAGTCAAAGATGAGAAGAACTCTTCCAAGATGGAAACCGCACAGTTCGCGATACCCGCGGAAATAAAAGATATCAAGGGCATCGATTTAAAAGTAAATATCTTGTTTTATTTTAATTTATTTTTGGACACACTATTTAAATCCATTTTTTACAATTTCTATTTAATTATAAGCCATTTCTAACCTTAGCATGAATTATGATAAAAGCTTGTATATGGCAGAAGAATATATAGGCTGAAAAAAAAAAGACAGTATCAATATAAAAGGTATAGAGATTTTCATCAGGAGCATAGGAAAATTTTACAATTATTGAATAGATTTCGGAATATATTAAACTGTTATCATCATCTCAGCTCATATACATTCCACTGCTGGCTTGAGCGTCCTCCGAGATAGGAGGGCGATTGACTAATATACCACGCTAATCAGACAGGTTGGTATAGGATTTTATTTAAAATTTTCCTTCTTTTGAGATGTTATCTGAATATTGTATACCTTAATCGTTACGACTTAGCCTTACTTAATCGTTACTACTTAATCTTACTTAATCGTTACGTTTACGACACTCACAGGCAGGAAGAAATGTGAGGAAGTGTATTCTTACTTCTTCACCTCATCAAATCATGATTAGGGTTATCTAAACAATAAAATTGGACAATTTTTATTGCTTATGGTGCCAAATCATCAGCAGCACCTGATGGTAAATGATACTGGCGCTCATGGACTTTTGTAATACCCCAGAAGCTCATATGTGGGAGAAATGATCCCTGAAAACGTACAGTTGAAGACCATAACGATTTCAGGTCAAATGGATCAACCCCTCTACGGTGTCGAGTCTACGATGGTAAAAATGTGACGGGTGGTACAAGGTCACATAGTTCCTCAAAGTACTCCGCGTCAAAAAGCCAGTAAAGTACACATAGGTTCTACCCAAAATCGTCGCCGCTCCAGTGAGTCCAGTCTGTTCATTAGATTGGAATAACCAATGATTCGAGCGAACATCTCTACAGGGAATCAAGTGGGTGTAGTTATTATTTAAGACCAGAGATGTGAGTAGGTACTCCACGAACTTGTGCTTTGTATAGCACATGACGTTGTTTCGGTGGGAGATACCGCTTGGCTCTGTTCACGAAACCCAACTTTCTGCTTGGCAATTTGGCTTTATCCTCCAGATGGCCTACATACTGGACTTTGCTCTAAAGTACAACGCCGAGGTTGCCAAAGCTGAAGCTGTCTTTCCTGTAATATACTCCAGCACATTGATGCTCGGTGTATCGCTCGTCACCTGTGCTGTCATTCGCATAGCAACGCATATTCTTTGTGAAGAATATGCAATTGATATGCAGGACAAACAACGTCGAGAGCACCGAAACCTGTGGTGCACCAGCATTAATAATCAGGGTATCTGAACAAGAGCTATCTACGGCGTCATATTTATTCCGACCATCCAGAAAGCTGACGACCCAATTACAGTTCCCCGGAGATTCGATATGATGGTAGCTTTGACAGAAGTGCTCAGGGACAGGGCAGTAATTACCTAATTGCCCCCTTAGTTCACTTAAACTAAGGGGGCTCCAACCACTACCCGGTATTTGTACTAGTATGTACTCAGCAGAAGATCCAGTAAAGAAGATTCATGGCTCTCAATATCTGGGCCACTGGTGGGTTGTCTCACCGATTATAAGAGACCATAAGCCAAGACGACATTGAAGAGATGTCGACCCGGAAGATCGGCGGTTGGGGATCTGAACCACTCTTTATAATGAACGTTGAAGTCTCCAGAACCGCACCCTCCACCGATGGACACATCATCAATATTTTATCAATCACCATTGGGCATTCGGACTGAATTGACTCCGAATCATGGCCACCCATGGGGCCTGTAGATGCGGGTAAACCCTCCATAGTCGATTGAATGATCATCGTGGAAAGCCTTATCGTTTTGTATTTCCTTCTCAAGAAGGGAATATATATACGTGCAATGTTGTTTGATAACAAAAAAAGATGAAGAGGGACAGCGAACAGTGCATGGCTGTAGGTTGAGTATTGTGAAGGCCTGATATGAGGCACGGAAAGGTCTCCAGTGCCCCACGCGTAGCTTTTGAGGTCCTCTTCGGTTTCGTTGGCGGTTAGAGACTCGAGTGAGGAGAATAGTCCTGGATCCGATCACCCGCTAACCGTCAGGTGACCGCTCCGACTGCGTCAAGTCAGCTCCTCACACTCAATGCCTCAACCAAAACTTCACCACCGGAAATTTCAGACATCACCAAAATCCACCTCAGGCATTGATATTCTGTGAAAATTTCGTGCTACCCGGGACGGACTGCCCGGCACCTGTAGACAAAACTTTGTCTACAGAAGCTGGCCTATTGTGGGTCTCTTGCAACCATATTTTTTTCTTAGTTGCATGCACTTTAGAAAATTACAAACCTAAAATTCTATAATTATAGTTCTATGTGCATAGACATTCATCTAACATATTTTTTTTTGTAAAATAGAGTGTTGGTGCTATGGGAATGGAGGGAGCAGTTGTCAAGATATCGGCTGGTGCGTCGGAACACGATCTTCATGCGATGTACAAAGTAAATGTTGAAGATCTGTCACAATTACTCGCTTATCATGAAGTGTTTGGAAAATTAAATTCTGAAGGACAACAACAAGCTAAGGTAAATATTTTAATGCCTTTCAAATAAAAGATTTGAAACTCATGTCTGGAAATGTCCACAGTAGGGTGGCATAACATGGCAATAAAAAAAACCATTACGATACGATCTAGAAAATTTAACATATGATTTCACATATTGAAAGCAGATACCTCCAAAGCAATTTGGAATGATTGTCATTCCAAATTGTTTTGGAGGTATCTGCTACCAATATAATGAGTTATAATTGACATCTACTGTCTATATTAAAGATAATATTTGAAATTATAATATAATTCGCCATTGCTGCAGTACAAAATTTCGCTTGATATCAGAAACGTTGTACTGACAGCAAGTTCATTCGATTATTACTTCTTATAATTTACTTGTGATGTTAAGATTATATATAATGTCACTTACCTATTAAGGGCATGGGACAGCAACATTCACGTTTTACTTTTTTTTATTTATGAAAAGGCACAAAATTTATCTAATATCTTAAATATCTATATGAAATCTAACTTTACAAATTATATTGGTTTTTCACGATCAAACTGAATCATGGAGGCATAAATGTTCGTGGAAGGGTATAAAATAATTACAAATAATAATCCGTAAAATACCTCATTTCATATTTATGATACTAACGTTAACATCAAATGTCGTTATGTTATTTAATATTCATATATAATAATATATGTTTCTTGCAGGTAATGAGTGAGGTAGAAGTAGAGGCGGGTACGAGTACGGCAATGTCAGAAGCCGAATCTTCGCCAGGCCATCATTCATGCGATATTTGCGGCAAAGTATTCCAATTTCGCTATCAACTTATTGTGCATAGGTAAATATAATCTAAATCTCCTTTCGAAAAGAAAGTAAATTCTAAAATAAACTAAGCAGATATTATGTTTTCTATATAGCGAAAAAAAATATATTTAAAATAATATGAAGAGAAAGTACATACATATTTAAAGTGTAGTGTTTCTTTTTCCATGTAGACTTTTGGTTTCAATTTAAATGTAGTACAAAACATAAATAATTTATATATCGTTCATTAAATGTATACGGACAATTGTATATATTTATTTATTTTTACAGGCGTTATCATGGTGAAAGTAAGCCATTTGCATGCCAAGTCTGCGGTTCGGCTTTCGCAAATCCCGCCGAGTTATCGAGGCATGGAAAATGCCATCTTGGTGAGTTTCATGTCTGTTACCGCGGATTTATTGTTGTGGAGTTTAGTTCCAGCGTGATATGCGAAAATCCTATCTAAAGTCTTATCCCGCTGCACTTCCTCGCTATTGTAACTTCTGCTGGCATCCTTGTCTTTGGATAACATCAACCTTTGGTAATATGTAAAAGCGTATTAGATCATCAAATTTAGGTAATATGTAAAAGCGTATTAGATTGTCCTATACCTCACAACGAAGTAAAAAAGGATGTTTCAATCCCACTACTTGTTCACAAGGTGACGGGTTACAACCAATTTCCTTCCCATGAGAGCCGTAATAACCGGCTAAAGAATCGTCAGAAGAGTGAACAGCAGCACACTCTTAAGATAATATTTTTAAGCTATCTCAACGTATATAACCAACCACAGATATTTTGAAGAAATTGTTATCATTATGTTTTTTTTAGCTGGTGATCCTAACGAGAGACATGCTAAAAGGTTGGCGCAAGATAAACCGTACGCATGCACTACTTGTCACAAAACATTCTCCAGAAAGGAACATTTGGACAATCATGTACGGAGCCACACTGGAGAGACTCCATACAAGTAATAATCTAATCTTCTTTTAAATTCGCATCTAATCTGTTTCACCATTCGCTCGTCTCACAAAGTTGAGGTCGGAGTAGATATTTTTTCCTACTCACAGATTCACCGTCGCATTGAATTTAGAGGTTTCATTCATGGGGATGGTAATTAAAAGAATATTTTTTCTATGATGTTTTGACAACGGAGATATCAAATCTCAAGTATTTTTTTTACATCGCCATATAGTAAATAATTTTTCAAAGTTGAAAACAGAATTCATTGGATTAGGATTAGAGAATAGACATTTTATATATGAGAAACTGTCACACTTAACTTTATTTTAAGGATTTTGGGCAAGGATATCCATTTTTCCTTCAATCTAAAATGATATATATAAAAATTTCCATTATATTTGGCCATGTTTGTTCAGAAAACACTATAATTAACGTACCATTCTCCACAGATGCCAATTTTGCGCAAAAACTTTCACCCGTAAGGAGCATATGGTGAACCACGTCCGTAAACATACGGGCGAGACACCGCACCGATGCGATATTTGCAAGAAGAGTTTCACAAGAAAAGAACACTTCATGAATCATGTTATGTGGCACACGGGTACGTTAACTCTTTATTGTTATCAAACTAAAATACTTATTATTTGTATCACATTTACTATTGGTCGTTTTTATGTTTATGTCAATGATACTCTAATACTTTATAACTTAAGATGATATTTTTAACCTAAATACATCTTTATATTTGCTTCTATAGCCTGCAATTAAAAAAAAACACAAAGCAGTCATGAGGACTGCCGACAGAAGTGCAAACTTAAATCTATAAAAAAAAAAGAATACAAAAAAATAAAAAGCGTGCCCCAGTTTCTTTCTTTACATATTAAATATATAATATTAAATTATACACATATGAATATAATATTATTACCTCCTCTCCTACGGTCTACTCTCCGTCTTACGAATTTTCGATCAGGTCACGTGTCCTGACGTAAGTTTAACATTTTTTACCCATCACAAAAAAGTGTACAACGCCGCTTATGAAGTTTTCACTTTAAAAAACTAAACACGAAGTTGTAAGATAAGTATATTATCAAACTTGATGTTACCATATATCTGCCACCCATATCCAATATTTAATTATACCAATCGATAGCTGAAGGATCAAAGAATTCCTAGGTTGAGTGAAAACTGTGACGCATTGCACGCGGTGGTGAGTGGAGCGCTGCCGTTACCCGCACGTTTTTACATAAAACATTTTCAAAATCAGCTCTAACAGAGAGTTACGTAATTTTGTAACATCAGGGATAATTAGCATTAAGCATACAGTGATATGTGACAGAAAAATAATCTATAAATGACTTTTACAAATGTTTGTAACTCATATAATGACTGTAATGTTAATTAACATAATTATAGTTTTAATAAATGTTTCATTAGGTTACAAAATCTACAAAGCACTGTGTACCTTTGTATGCTCGTACATACTACAATACTACATAGTAATAAATTAACTTTAGCTACATAGTAATATAATATATAACTTTAGCTACATAGTAATAAATTAACTTTGTAGTCAAATAGAAATTAACTGTAATTTATAACGATTAGTATTGTAAAACCTTAAATTAATATACAAATTATTTTATCAAGTCGTTTCTTTTGACTTTGGATTCAAACTGAATCGGATATATTGACTCAATCAGGCATTCTTATGTGTCTGATCCAGAAACGAAACAAGTTTGAAGTAACTTTAAGGTATAGGGCGAAGATCAATTGCGGAAACTTAGAGACATTAAATTGACTAATCGCTGTCGTTAGGCGTTCGGATAATCAAAAATCACCATAATTTAATCCGTGCAAAAAAATGATTTCTGTGCATATTATTACTAACTCTAGCTTTAGAAAATAATTTAC
This sequence comes from Lymantria monacha, assembly GCA_905163515.2. NCBI lineage: Eukaryota > Metazoa > Arthropoda > Insecta > Lepidoptera > Erebidae > Lymantria > Lymantria monacha. Next base: position 11,036,692 of record LR991092.1, on the reverse strand, counting down.
CTCGCTCGTGTACAAATAATGCTGCTTTCAAAACAAAAATATATAATATTACATATACATTTTCATACGTTCGAAAATGCATATCTATCTGTTTTTTTTTTTACTTAGCAATCTGGATAATCCTTAATTCTGTACATTTGAGGTCCGAATAATCGACTCTATTGTACCTAAATATATATTGACATTTCAAAGAATTGCTGCCACAGTTGCGTAATAAATATATATTCGCACAAATGAAGCTGTAAAAAATATTTTAATATATATATTTCAGTGACGTCTTTGAAACTATTTTCTACATTACTTTAGTTAGTTGCTCTATTATATAATATAGGTGCCTAATGAGATCATATGAGCTTAATTTAACAGTCCAATCCCAGCATCCGCTGACACAATAACGCATGGTCAAGATTGTACTACAATAATTTCATTCATTGCTTTTTCAAAATTTTTGTCCTGCATTTGATTCCATGATGTTCTTTAATTAATTATTTTCGGAATTTTTAGTTTGTAATATCGTTTCTTTCTAAGTTTTACGTATTTCCCAAGCTTGCACCAGTTCCATGGGCAGTTTCCAGGGGTGCAGAAAGTAGAAATATAATTGAATGATTCAACTATCAATATATATAATAACCATCATATTTTAGAATGTAACACAAAATTTTGACTAATATTATCTCCCTACGATTCCCAAAGTTTACTAATTTGGTTACTAACATTTTAATACATTCGGGGAGATTCAATTTCACTACAAACTAAATGTTTCGAACGATATAGTTGCATCATTGAATGTTAACGTTTTTATTTTCTGCTCCACCCAAATAGGTGAAACTCCACACCATTGTCAAATATGCGGAAAGAAGTATACTAGGAAGGAGCACTTAGTGAACCATATGAGATCTCACACAAACGATACTCCATTTAGATGTGAACTGTGCGGCAAATCTTTCACGAGAAAAGAACACTTCACCAATCACATATTGTGGCATACGGGTTAGTATGTTTTTCCGTTGCATTCAAATTGTGACGACATACGACGTTTAATAGGGATCATTTATAATATATCTTATAATATATGCTAAAGTGCCCTTGATATCAGTCAGGCTTGGAATATTTAGGCATTTTTTTAAACACGAACATAATAATATTTTTTATGAGAACTTAATGGGCAGTACGTTATCAAAGACGCTCTGTCTATATAATCCGCCCTCTTACTGTGTAAACAAATGGTGTTCGGAATGAAGTCTGAAATTACTTGTGAAATGCTACTATAAATTAAGTAAATATGTGTATACATATTTATTAAATAACCCCTGTGTATTTACAATTATCCTATACAATGGTACAATTTGACTAATTAACATATTTTTCACAGTTTAACAATTCAAATCTTTAAGTTCATTGCGTACACGATAAGCCAACTGGTTATAATTGAAAATGAATATAAACGTTTTGTTTTGTTTTTAAATCATGTACTAATCCAAATACTTCAGGATATCATGAAATTCTAATTTTAGTATCGGCGCACTGAATTTGGTCACTATGGGTAATTCCACTTACAAGTTCTCTAATCCAAAAGTTGTTAATTAATAATAAATAAAGCGCCTGATAGGTCGCTTGGCAAGGCCAAAAAACACTATTAATATCCCTTCTTTCGTCCATCTTTCTTCTGTCTATACAACTAGAAAAAATATTATCACAATTGCCTATTGATCAAATCAAGAACAGAAAAATGTTCTTGCTTTCACACCGTAATACTTCAATTAAATCTCTATAGTAATAACTTTTTTATTTAACAGGTGAAACACCGCATCGTTGCGACTTCTGTTCTAAAACGTTTACGCGTAAAGAGCACTTACTGAATCACGTACGCCAACACACTGGTGAATCACCACATCGATGCAACTTCTGTAGCAAATCGTTTACACGCCGCGAACATCTTGTCAACCACGTGCGACAACACACTGGCGAAACACCTTTCCAATGTGGATATTGTCCTAAAGCTTTCACTAGGAAAGATCACTTAGGTAAATATATAAATAATTAAAAATCCAATTGCGTAATAAATATTCATTGTTACTCCAATATAGCGTTTGGTCCTTCAAAAAATCAATCAAACATACATAACATGATAAACGCATTTGCGAACCCCGAATGCGACAGCAGTATTCGGGTTAATAGTAGTTTCACGCCTATTTGAGGATCTAACTCTTGTAAATTCTGGTACTAAGGTATTAGACAATACCTGTATTTTTTGCCAATAATACTCCATAGATCTCCACAAAGTTCCGTAACATATACGTACTTTTCAAGCATATAAATCGGGACAAAAATAGACATTAAGCCTGTAATATTTTATCTGGTAATGGAGGAAACTTCATACTCAATAATGTACATTTGTCTGCTAATAACTGTTTTAGATTATTAAATGGAAATCTCCGGTTATATATTAATATTTTGGTAAACAAAGAAATTTATTTTTCCAATACATGTTTTTATTTTACAGTAAACCACGTCCGCCAGCATACAGGCGAATCGCCGCATAAATGTTCGTTCTGTACGAAATCGTTTACGCGTAAAGAGCACCTCACAAACCACGTTCGGCAGCATACCGGCGAGTCGCCCCATCGTTGTACCTTCTGCGCCAAATCCTTCACCAGAAAAGAGCATCTCACGAATCATATCAGGTACGATATACTCTCTATCACCGATAAGAAAGATTCACATCCAATGTAAGTAACGCCTAAATTAGAGATTTGATTTAATTTTTAAATAGCTGCGCCATCATCTTCGCTTGCGTGGATTTCTATTTCATATTATTATTTTGTTTCAACACCGATATCGTTTCGTAGAATTATTAATAATATCAATATTAATAACATCCATGATACATCAACCACTGAGTTTGTTAGTGCAACAGTTGCCATGAGAAAGTGGATTATTCAAAACTTAGTGCCCTATGTCTCATTGTTAAAAAATTACCCGATTTGCTAACATTTATGAACATCACTGCGGTACTATTTGTCGCGGCGTTATCTAATATTGTCTAAAACCATTAAGAAAGGTTATAAAATATTACATGAGGTGCATGTTACTGTTGTTTTATAGAGACTATCACAGAGGTCACATAATGGATACCTATTGCTTAATATGGTCTTTATAAGCTATATACTATCCACTTCCACTATTGAGTCTCCATCATCTCCCGCGGACCACAATCATGGGATTTTGTACAGAAATTAGCTTTACATTAAAATTTTTATTAATTAGAAAAGGCTAACCTTTAGGTCCCTTAATCATCTTATAGCGCCAACGGGTCATGTTTTTTTTTACAATATGATAACATAGCATTCTGTGGTTTTCTCCAATAGTCCACTGTTTTTTGACACATTTATATTAGATGTAAATATACCTTGTATACCTCAATATGATATGATTCAGGTATTTTTACAATGTTTATTTTATAAATAGACAAGCAGTATTTTATACCCACTATATTAAAATTCATTTGCTTTTATAATAACATTCATACTTGTTTTTATGTTTTAGTTTAATATATATATTTTTTTTCATTTATATAGTTGTACAATGCTGTGCTCAATCCCTTATCAATATCTTCTCAATGTAACATAGTTTGTTGTAGAATTAACAACCCAATCGACCTTAGAAGCATGCGTATTTAGTTCATATATGTAAATAGCACGTCTCTTACATAACGCGTTCGAAAGGTAAGGTCGCTAAATCGTAGTCACACAGATAACAAAGATCTGTTTAAAAGAAACTTCAGACGTCATTTGTGTGAGTTTCCCTTATTCTATGGGAGTAGTTCCACTAGTACTTCACATTTCTAGTTAAGACTAAAATAAAAATATGTTTGGTGTACATCAGTTCAATGCGTATAGTAATATAAATGTGTAAGATATGCATATAATGTCAGCATTCCGGTAAATCATTTCTCTGTATTTGTTTTAATATTGGATGTCAAATCAAATATTTACTTAAATGAGCTGTCATGGTTATTTACCTTATATCAACTATCATAACATAACATGAAGTTATAAAGCTTGGAAAATTGATCTAACATAGATAGACACATGATTGATTATAACCTTTTATTGTGAACTAAAAACTATGATACAAACATTATAATTAAACTAATGCAAAACTTTGTCAACAAACAAATATGTCGAAAAATATTTATTTAAAAATTATAAAAAGTTAATTTCAAAAAATATTTTTAAGGATAAGTATATATGGTACATATCTAGATCCACTTGATAATTATAGTATAATTGTTCCACTCATTATGAATATATATTAAAACTAAAAATAGTCGCACAAGTTTCCTATAATTATAAAATACACAAGTTTCCTATAATTATAAAATACTTACTATTGGTCCTACTCCTCACCATGCAGCACAGCATTGTGCATTCCGATTGGGTTTTGTTGTAGTTAGTGCCCGATCCTCCCACCTTTAGTTAGCTAGTAATGGTTGGCATTAGTTGAAATCGGAATGTACTTTGTTGCGCAGACAGCACACGGGAGAAACACCACACAAGTGTACGTACTGCCCGCGAGCATTCGCGAGGAAGGAGCATCTCAACAACCACATACGTCAGCACACCGGCGTCACACCACACTCATGCTCATACTGTAACAAGAGTTTCACGAGGAAGGAGCATCTCGTCAATCATATACGGTAAGATTGTTTTTTTATTTGTGCTTTTTTTTATCGTTGTATAGTCTTATGATAAGAGACACTACACTCTACGAGAATGAAATTTCACATACATCTATTTATTTTACTACAAACTACTACTAACTTACAATAACAACAGATTTTTATGTGTATAACATAAAAATCTGTTGTTATTGTAAGTTTAAAAAAAGACTAGATAACTAATACTAAAATTAATTTGACCAGAGTATTAATTTTAGTATTAGTTATCCGTGTGGTGACGGAGTAAGAATACAATTCACCACCCCCTATCTTACCCGTGGGTGATCGTACGAGACGACTAAGGGATATAAAAAGTATATAATATCTATGCAAGAGAAGGAAAACTTGAAACAATACCCTATACCAACACGTTTGACCAACGCGGTATAATAGGTTTATTTCCCTACCATTACGGAGGAGGCCCGAGCTCACCATAGGTAATATGTGAGCTGTGATGATGATTAATTGCACGCCTCATAAGCGAAGCGTTGAGGTCTTGCTCTACTCTCGACATATGAAAATCAAGCACTTTTCAAATATAGAAATGATTGTAATTTTCTCACATTGCACTTATAGGATAATATTATAATACATATGTCAAGAAAAAACATTCGTTTAAACATATTTGATATTTTTAAAAAGCAATTATTTTGTTCAAAGTAAGAAAATTGTTGATTAAAAAAAATATTCGAGGACGTCGGATAAAATATTTTTTGTATCTGGCAGGATCACGACCGTAAAAATGAATGTATCGAAGTTTTTCTTTTATTAAAAGCTTCATAATCGCAACGCGCTGTTTCCTTTTGAAAATGGCTTGGTAATTCTTTGTCGTTTAATTGCAATTAATAAAAAACTAAACTGCTTAGTCTTTAGTGTATGTATACCTTATGAAAATTGGCTTCGTTTACATTTTTTTGTTCGTCCATTCGGACAGGCAAAAGAAATAAAACCCATTCAGCCTATACAGCTATGTTTAGCTCTACGTCGAGAATGGCACGAAATTTCAAAAGTATTTCTTTTCTTTCATTACAAGCTTATATTTAGTTTCACCTGTCCCGTTGTCTGTAATCAAATCTTGCAAGTTAAATTTGATCCACTTCCCAGTTTCCGATTGAGCTGAAAGGACAATGGGCAAAAATGTATGGCGCTTGTCCCATCGGCGGCCACATCTGTCCTATATATTTTTTAGTCGACAATTATGTATATATTAAGACTGCAAAAAATTATTTCGGCAACTTGTTTAGATAAAAAGTTATAAAGCGTTGATCATATAAAAAAATCGAATTAATTAAACCGAAAGTACGTAAATGATAAAACGTAATGCATGTCTAAGTATAAGATAATGATGGATTAAATAAAACTAAAGGTTAATTGGTTATTAAATACATCGATTTATTGACAGACACATATACAATGCTCGTATATAATGCTAGTATTCCTTTAAAAAAAGAAAATGATGGGATTCAATTGTCGTCTACAATAATATCGTTTAAAAAATGAGCTGGTAAACGGATATCTTCCTCTTGGTTTCTCGCCCACCCTAAATACCACACTACACACATAATGTGGGCACAGCAACCAAGAGTGCGCTTACCGCTTAGACAACTGCAATAGTAGTTTTCTATGGCTTCTCTGCCGCTTTTCTCTCTATCTACTATAATGTACGAATAATATATTTTTGACCTAGTATGTCTAGATTGTATTCGACATCTTAGCAGCCAAACATTTGTTGCTGTGATGCCGTACCTGCCTAGGCCTGTAACATCGGGGTCCCTATACGTTTCTATATTATAGAGACCTTGTCGCACATGCTCCGCATAATAGCTGCGGGCTAGCTTCACTTGGTATGTACCAAGTACAAAAATGGTTAAATCGTCCTCAGTCAGCAAAGGAAAATCACTTATGTTAGGTTGGTTTCCTGTAATGCTATCGAAACTAGCCCGTCTACGATTAAGGTTGTTGGCTAGGACATACTCTGCTAGGTTATTTGGTTCGTTCACTCTTTGGTTTATAACTTCTATAAATGTTTCAGCGTGAACGTTATCTGACAATGGTTCTCTGCAAGCATTCAATAATGCAGCACCTATTCTAAAATCTGTCATCATATGAGGCAAAGCACGATTGAAAAAGTCTTGTCGGAATAGTTTAAAATCGCGTTTGAACCAACCATTTATAACTTCAACAACCCAGCGGCACATAGTAACCAACCTAGACTTATTCGCTTGTTCTGTCGTCAATTGATCTTCGTCTCGATTTTTTGTTTTCGGTAAGTGAGCTTCATAACCATAGGCATGTAAGTCGTCGATTACGTCGCGAAACCCACGGTCTAAGATGAACACATCTCCATGTTCAAAAAACCAATGGAAAGGATTTCCTTCGTCGTCAATCATATTTTTCATTATTTGTGCATCTGATTCTATGGCTGAATATGGCCCAAAGGCATCTAAAATGTGGCCATCGCAGCACACTATTAAAAACGGTTTCAACAAATTCGTGTATTTGTGTAGACTATATGATCGCTTTTGGAATAAATAGTTTGCGGACTTTTGTATATATATATAAGTGGCGTCTGCTATCACAATTGCCTTTCTGTTTAAGGCATTTGCATTTCCAAAAATTGCATTTGGAACTTGTAGGTTTCGGTTAGCTACATCAATTCTATTGAGATGATCATAACCAAGATGCCGGGGAACGAAGTCCAGTAAAAGAGAGTCTCTGGCGAACGTTAAATGTCGTTCTAGGGTTCTACGGCTCATATTAAAAAGCGTCGCCAGCCTTTCATTTGCTTCACCGCTTCGCAGTTTCATTAAGTAGCATGCCAAAGATGTTTTCGGGCGTGTTGATACGTTCGACAATGAAGGAGTTTGTTCCAAAATATTCATAAATTGGTCTCGACTAACGCCTAATCGGATGTATACTTCATTTGGGTCCATGTCATCTATATTATCAAAATCTAGTATAGATCCTCGAAGCACCGCGATTTTCATGAGGCTCATGATATGCACAAAATGTGTGGCATTGAAGTCGTGGAGCAAGTTAGGGCTGTCAATTATTTGATCCCAATCATTGGATACCAAATGATGATCGCAAACTCTTGCACTATTTGGAATATAAAAATTAAAATGAATCAAGAATGTCACTTTAATGTTATCCGGAATCCTTCGGAGATCCGTTCGTCTGCAGTTTTCATACATACAACGCGTTGCTGTATTAGGGAGTCTTGAATATTCTTCAATATGTAATACACATTCGTGTGGACGGTCTTCTCTTGGCTGCGCAGCTCTTTCTGCCCGTTGCCAGCATGGTCGACAAATGTACTCCTGACCATTGTATTGTATCTGAAAATGAGAGTATTACAATTAGTCAAAACGCTTAGTTATTTTCATTGAACGCTGTTCAAACAAAGCGAAATATAAAGAAAAATATTTTACTCGATTGCCTAAGCAGTATTAATTATCTCGCTTACTCATACGTAAATACCGATACTTAATTCTATCCCGTTCTCGCCCCGTGGATCAAACGGAACGACAACGTCGCCGCGTCGGTAACAGTTTACTTACTACTTACAGCGAAATGTAATCTCAATGCGCGAGAGTTAAAACACTGTGACCACCTCAAGTTAAACAGTACTATATTGTTGACGTGACAACTAAGAAATAATGATTTCGTTTGATGTACTTACCTGATGTTCAGAGGTAAGAGCTTCAAAGATATATTGGCCTACAGCGGGATGTTCTTCAAACCGAGCACGGGTTATTTCGTATCTTCTTCTGTTTATCACGGCTCGATTACATAAAATACACACTTGGCGATTATCTGCCATTGTTATAGGAATCTGCTTAAAAAAAGTCCAAAAAAACGAGCACAAGTCACCAAGATAGATATTAACAAGTCCGATATGCAAGCCAGAATCAAAAGAAATTGTCAAACAATAATAATCGCACAGTACTCAACGAAACAAATGTCAACGATGGACTGCGCTGTGCGCTCGAGCATAACGGTAATCGCCGAGTCGCCGAGTGCGAGCGGCGCTCGTCGCTGATTGGTTGACGCATGAAACATGGCGAGACCGATTTTAACAAAGGTTCTTAGACCTCTAATAGAAAAGGTATTGAATATTAGGATACATAAATAATAATGAAAAAAAAAATAGTAATTTAATAATAGTATTTTAACTATATTTTTTTTCCCAAACGGTATTTCATAGTACTCCTTGAACAATATTTGTTGTCAAAGATCTCCCCTTTCAAATGACACTAGTTTCATTGATGGCCGCTCATGGGCCGCAATGCCCATTGTCCTTTAGCATGCATATAGGTATAAATGAGATGACAATGCAATATTATTGTGACATAGAGCTGATCTGATGATGGACCTGGAAGCTGGCCATAGGAACTCCGTAATTAAACGACGCAACCCTTTTGAATTTTGGCTCATTTGATTTGTCTTGACGATTACTTTAATACTATATGGTAACCAGGGTCTGACGATAGACCTGGAAGCGAGCCAAAGAAACTCCGTAATTAAACGACGCAACCCCATCGAGTTTGGGTTCGTTTGATTCGTCTTGACGAGTACTTTGATACTATTATGCTAACTAGGGTCTGACGATGGACCTGGAAGCTGACAATAGGAACTCCGTAATTAAACGACGCAACCCCATCGAAATTGGGCTTATTTGATTCGTCTTGGCGAGTACTTTGATATTATATGGAAACCAGGGTCTGACCATGGACCTGGAAGCTAGCCATAGGAACTCCGTAATTAAACGACGCAACCTCATCAAGTTTAGACTCGTTTGATTTATCTTGTCGGGTATTTTGAGACTATATGGTAACTAGGGTCTGACGATGGACCTAGAAGTTGGCCATAGGAACTCCGTAATTAAACGTCGCAACCCTTTCGAGTTTGGGCTCATTTGATTTGTCTTGACGATTACTTTAATACTATATGGTAACCAGGGTCTGACGATGGACCTGGAAGCGAGCCAAAGAAACTCCGTAATTAAACGACGCAACCCCATCGAGTTTGGGTTCGTTTGATTCGTCTTGATGAGTACTTTGATACTATTATGCTAACCAGGGTCTGACGATGGACCTGGAAGCTGGCAATAGGAACTCCGTAATTAAACGACGCAACCCCATCGAAATTGGGCTTATTTGATTCGTCTTGGCGAGTAATTTAATACTATATGGAAACCAGGTTCTGATCATGGACCTGGAAGCTAGCCATACAAACGCCGTAATTAAACGACGCAACCTTATCGAGCTTAGGCTCGTTTGATTTGTCTTGTCGAGTACTTTGATTCTATATGGTAACTAGGGTCTGACGATCGACCTGGAAGCGGGCCATAGGAACTCCGTAATTAAACGACGCAACTCCATCGAGTTTGGACTCGTTTGATTCATCTTGACGAGTACTTTGATACTATATAGTAACCAGGGTCTGATGTTGGACCTGAAAACTGGCCATAGGAAAAAGAAGGCTAATAAATAATGCTATATGTTCTTAATCATACCATCAAAATTTAACACGCTTTTATTTATAAAATTGGGACTGTGATAGAATCGGGAAGATTTAATAATTATGGTGTAAAGTTTTAGTGTTAAAAATATATAATTATGTACGATATGGAATTATTTTGTAGTAGACGAAGAAGCTTAATTGTCGTTAAAAGTTACAATGAACTTATAAAGTGTTATATGTCTTATTAGTTAATTTATTTTTAACTTTTTATTTTATTTTTTTTTAGCAAATAATAAAGGCTTTTTTCTTTAATTTTATTTTTATTTATGGCATTGACTAATAGTAAATGATAAATAATATAAAAATTATGAGGCTTGCCCTTTTGGATTTTCCAAATTATTTTAGTATTTTGTGACTTTATACATGACTATATATATATATATATATATATATATATGTGTGCCGTATTAATGTTACTATGGTAATCAATATTACCACCAATATTTCACATAGAATGCTGCTGCGTGAATATTTCACATAAATGAAATGTTTAAAGCAGATGTCGCGGGTGGATGGATAACTCTTTCCAACAATTCAAAGATATATGTAATTATGCATCAAATATATGTAATATTTAAAACAACTTAATAAATTATGTGTGGTGACGGAGTAAGAATACTATTCACCATCCCCATTTCTTGCCCGTGGGTGTTCGTACGAGATGACTGAGGGATATAGAATGCATATGGCATCTGTGCGAGAGAAGGAGGACTCGGAAACAAAACCCTATACTAACACGTCTGACCAGCGCGGTATATTAGGTTAATTTCTTTCCTATTACGGAGGAGGCACGACCCCAACAGTGGGACATTTATGGGCTGTGATGATGATTAAATTATGTATTTGTTATTAGATCTAGATGTGGACTTTTTAATAAATTTACTTATCATTTCGTTGCAGACAACACACGGGCGAGACGCCATTCAAATGTACATACTGTACGAAGTCGTTTTCACGTAAGGAGCATCTGACTAATCATATAAACCTACATACAGGGGAGACACCACACAAATGTCCCTTCTGTACCAAAACATTCTCTAGAAAGGAACATTTAACTAATCATGTCAGGTTAGTAATTTATTTACTTAGTAACGTAAATTACTTCAAGTAGTTTGATTCTAATTTATTCAGAAATTATGAACAATATTTTTGCTACATGGTTGCTACAACACCAATATTGCCAATGCAACCACTGTTTCGCTTCCCCGAGTGGTAAATACTGTGGTCACCAACCATTCAATTCTCATGGGTATCATAAAAATCTATTAAGGGATCGTAGTTAATTAAACCCATGCTAGTAACTAGTGAACGAACATCTCTGATACAAAGAGTATGTCCTTGTGGGTTTTATTTATTGGGGTCTTAGTCACTACAAAACAGATCTATAATACTGGTATATTGCTGGCAATAAAATAGATGATTAGCTAGAAGAAATAATTAAATTACGAAGCAAAACTATTTACAAACTTTGGCATAGTAGTTCATTACACATTTTGAAGGTACCTAAGAATTAGACGTATATTGATAGCGAAAATCACTGAAAAGTAATTCACTATCTAATAGCATCTCTAAAATTATTTCATAGAATCCATACTGGTGAGTCGCCGCATCGATGTGAGTATTGCCAGAAGACATTTACGCGGAAGGAGCATCTAACGAACCACTTAAAACAGCACACAGGCGATACGGCGCATGCGTGTAAAGTGTGCTCCAAACATTTCACCAGAAAAGAACATCTTGTCACACATATGAGGTTCGTATGTTTTTTTATTCAATCCAAAAACGTAATCTGTGACTGAATTACATTAAAAGTAGACAAAACTGCTGACGTATGTGCCCTGATGAGTTATGAGTGATGAACGGGTTATGAATACAATGTGTAACTTTCCCATTAGAGTGCTAAAACCCGGCTGAGATAAGACAATAAGCTGCTCCACCCTTTTTACAACTCTCATCCTTAAATCCTCCTGATTAACTTTTCTCATTAAATTTATTGCAGGGTCCCAAGACTACCGTAACACATGATATACCTTAATGCTATCTATAGAAATCATTGTGAATTGTGGCTTACAGAAGTTACAATGATGGTATTGTGTTATGTCTATAGTCCCAAAAAAATGAGGAACTTATTAAACCAAATGGGATTGCCAACAGAACCTGCCAAGCGAGGCGATTTAGTATTGTCCCCTTTAGCAAAGCATATGTCCAATAGAAGGCGACTAAAGGCAAAGCTTTTATAGATGGAAACAATCTGAATATTCGCTCCCTTGCTTTTCTAAGGATCTGCTTGTTCTAGATATCGTTGAACAATAATATATATATAATATAAATAAATAAACTGAACAATAAAACAATAACCTGTAAACGCAAAAAAACTGAGCAATAAAACAGTAACCCTTGTACTTAAAATCTAATGGTTGCTGGTTTATTGCTGTTTTTTACGCGCGGTAATTGAATTTCACTTATTAAACTAATTAATCTCGAAGGCGTATAAAGCTGAAAGAGTAGCATCAAAACGCCAAGGCTATTATTTAGGAATAATTTCTAAAACTCCCAAATGAGTGTTTGCATAAAAAAGACCATGTTATTTTTCAGTATATTTAGCATGGTCTAGGTATTGATTACCCAAGGCATGGCAGGATTCGTTTAATTCCTCCTTTTAAACTTTAAATTAATTTAAGTTTTAGTTTCTAAGCGTGACAATTATTTGTTTAATGAAGGATTTAAGAATACAATATGTAATCAACATGAGAATGGGCAGCAGCATTCCTGCGTAAATTATAACAGTTATAATCGTCAAAACGCCAGCAAAGCGTAACATTTATAGCATAATTCCCTCTTCGTGAGTGCTATCTAGTAGATAGATGTAGATAGTATCTACAGCAACGGACGTCGATCGCCAATATAGGATTGCTTAAATATGCTACAAAAATGGAATAAAGACAATATGTATTATGTGCTGATTTCATAGGTGTAAAAGTTTAAATAACAAGTAAATTTTGGTTAACAGGTCACACAGTTGTGGCGAGAGACCACACGTTTGCGGAGAGTGTGGCAAATCGTTCCCGTTGAAGGGCAATCTCCTGTTCCACGAGCGCTCACACAATAAAGGCAACGCTAACAATGCCAATAGGCCTTATAGATGTGAAGTTTGTTCTAAGGAGTTTATGTGTAAAGGTGTGTGATTATATATTTAGAATAAGGAAGTTCTGGTTTTATAAACAAATGACAATTTCTTAGTTATATCAATAATATTGGTAGGTAGCAACAGGTTATGTCTCGCGAAATTGTTTTTCCTTATATCGTAAGAAATAACTTGGAGAGGTAAGCAGTTACTAGTAGTGCACCAGCAGATTATTATTAAATGCCCATAACATTAACCTACTTCTCTTAGTAGAAGATGCTCATTTAAATCAGAGAAATAAAAATCGACAGAAAAGAAAAATATTACCTTTGCTACATCCAAATAACGGTAATTTACTTTACCATGCCTGCCGTTGATTGGCAATGCTATATATACCCTCGCACAAACACTTTATTCTGAAAATAGTTACGTCGCTTAAAATATGTTCATTGCTAATTTTAGAAATCAAATGTTTACACGTGCTAGTTACACTAATTCGTAGATATAAATTAGACTGACTAAATTATCACTATTAATAAAATATTATATGCAATGTTTTGATAATACACTAAAACCTGAATAATAGCAATAAAAGCAATGTAATGTCAGTCAAAATGTAAAGTCTACATGGTTAGCAAAGTAATAAACAATTTCTACATACTAGTAAGATACGAAAAATTTATTGAAGATTTTATGTGAAATTGGCTTATTTAAGTTTTACAAACTTATTTATATATTTACTACATTAATTAAGTCTAACATCAACAATAATAATAAAAAGTATATGTAGAAGAATGGATAAGATACGAGGAACATAAATGCGGATATAAAGTTGCGAATGACCATACTGCAAAAGTAATCACAATTACCTTGACACCTATATACTAATCACAGCTCGCATCTTAACTGATCTCATAGAGCAGACCCAGGCAATCGCCTTTGTACAAACAACTATATGGTATGGACGGATGACACAGGCCAGTCTTTCTCGTGCGACCACGGGACAAGACTACAACAGCTTTCTCCGGGAAACGTACAACACCCACCGCTATCGCTAGCCTACCTGCCAAGCGCGGCAACCATGGCACCACTCTCTCATATGAGTGACAGCACGAGAGAGGCCCACATGGCCGACGTAAGTTAGTATGCGATATACGACATCTATGTGCACCGTGCCACTCGCGGACCTAGACTGCCAAACGGATTTTTTTTTATGTGTCTTAGTTGTTAGCCTCAGATGGCTATGACAAGTTTACCCGGACTATGGGTGAGCGCTGAGGGCTCTCACTCAACCCGTAATGCCAAACGGAGCTCCCTCATCCTCTTTTATACGTGTCCCAAAACGGCGTGATAGGGAGCTAATGACGCGCTAGGTGGCGCGGTCAGTGAATACTTTGTTATCATGTTTAACACGCTTAGCACGTACGATAAACGCAAGTACCGTCATATATAAAAATAATAATAGTGTATGACATAACAGGACATTTGGTGACGCATCGACGTACACACAACGAAGGGGTTGAAACTGCCCCCAGCACTGAAACGCCGACTGAAGCAGAAGACTGTACCGACTGTAATAAATGTGTCAAAGCTGAACCTGAACGATCTGAAAGAAAACATGAAATCAGGTAAATAACAGATTAGAGGTCGTCAATTAATCACCTTAGACTCAAAGGGGAATGGGGGAGGGGCCAGTGGTTCGACAAATATCTCAAACTATCACAAGTAGGATGGAGGGTGTAGTGAGATATCATGAGTGTAGTGAATTATTTTGTTACTTAGAATACTTTAACAGTGGAATTAATATTATAAACTATTGTTTTCTCTTAACAATCACGAGATGCTTATAGGTTATCATTTTCATAGCTCTCAAAGCACAAACGTCACTTGTCGCTTCACTGTGCGTTCAATGACGTTTCATGCGCGGGAAAGTTTAAATTAAAGAAAATTATAATCTTATGCAAATAAATGGCGTATCTATCTCGCTTTTACTTAAACAAGGGACGTCACTCTCTATCTCACTTAAACAGACGCAATAAGATTATTTATTTGGGCTAATAAAATATAACATAAGCCTTTTGTTAAAAAATAATCATCATAAACTTCGTTGTCTTTTATAAAAACAATTTTTTTTCGAATAGTTACCATAAAATGTAGAAGGTATTATTATACCATTTTGGAATAATGAATAGTTTGGCCATCTTTTAAACATACTTGCCACTAAGGTTACAGTCCTTTTTTTTACAGCATGGTGTGTCAAAGTCAGATGAGTAACGTTTTCTCTTAAAAATTTAAGAATGCTCTTAACAAATGTATTTTTTTATGTTATTGTAACAACAACAACGTGTGTCTGGTTTCAATTGTACTTGTGATTGATAGTGCAGTTACCTGTACTTCCAATTAAAAATATCTGTTGCCAAAACTAGCCTATTTGTCGTTATAGTAGTTAAAATATCGCACAAGGTTCGATGTTTCACCGTTTTTAGTGAAACACTTGTATCACAAAAAATACGTGACATGTAATTGTTTTTTATTTTGGTCAAAGCTGTCATAGAATCACCTACCACCCACTTCTCGGGCCATCCTGTATATGCATGTAACAAATTTACAATACCAATAATACCCATCTGTATTTCATTAATTTTTGGACATAAGTGTTATTGCTTATAAATTTGTATCATTATTGTATTGTTTCGTTTTTCTTTAACCAACAGGACGTCAGTGGATGCCAGGCCACCAGAAAATAATATTGCACAACCCCAGCAAAACGCTGCTCCTACTGTAATGCAAATAACCAATCAGGTAAATAATTTTACATTATTATAAAATATTATAGAGCTAAGCACATTAACTTCAATAAAGCAGTAAAAGACATGATTCCCAACTGTAACATTAAACTAGGGCACACTAAGGTTACACGGGAGCGTTTAAATTCAACTATTTTGTTTAAAAAAGCCTCAGCGGGAGAACTACGCCAAATTATTAAACATTTGAACTCAAGGAAAGCTCTAGGTACCGATAATGTTAAAATTTCCGATATTAAATTGATAGACGAGTGTATATCAAAACCTATCGCTGATTTAGTCAACCGAAGTATTGAAACTGGTTTATATCCATATGCCCTGAAAGTAGGTTGTGTGAGGCCAGTATTTAAAAGAGGAAAACGAAGTGATTATTCAAATTATCGTCCAATAACATTGCTCTCAACTGTAAACAAAATAGTTGAAAAAATGTGTGCGAGCAAATACATACATTTTATAGAAAGCACCACGTAATCAACCCGCAACAATTTGGCTTTCAGTCTGTTAAAAATACATCGGGTCTCTTGTTCATTTCACGGATGAAGTCAATAACCACTTAAATAAAAAAAATACGTTCTTGCTTTATTTATTGATTTCTCGCGGGCACTTGACACTCTGTTACACAGTGAACTAGTAGATAGACTGGATGACTGTGGAGTGCGTGGCCCATCGTGGTTATCTTGGTGTGAAAATTATTTAAAAAACCGAAATTTTAGTGTAAGAATTAACAACATTTGTAGTGAATCCAGGTCGGTAAATCAGGGAACAGCTCAGGGATCGGTGCTAGGACCCCTGTACTTTTTAACTTATGTTAATGACATGAAAAATTGCATTACCAATAGCACATGTTACCAATTTGCGGACGACACTTGTCTGGTTATTGCAGATCGAAATCCTCAAACTGCATGCCAACGCTTGCAAAGAGACCTAGATGCCTTAACAAGGTGGTGTCATGATGCTGGCCTAGTGCTCAATGCGGACAAAACTAAGTTATTAGTTATTAAATCCCCGTACATCAAACAATTACCGATATGCAACTTAGTAGCTCATGATCATAATTGTTTACATGCTGTCATAAATTGTAAGTGTCCATCCATAGGTATTGTAAAATCTCAGACATATCTTGGTTTAATAATAGATGCAAAATTCAATTGGAGTTATCTTATTGAACGAGTATGCAATAAACTAAGACAATTTCTTGCATATATCAATGTACTTAAAAAGTGTATACTGTTCAAAGCAAAGATCATGCTTTATTATGCATTGGCCGAATCTTACATACAATATGGCCTTAGTAGCTATGGTCGCACCTATATTAGTTATCTTGATGAGATATACAAACTACAGGCGAAAATCTTAAAAATGATAGTCTCACCTAAAATTAAAACCCAGTTTCACGACAATGATAATGGCCTATTTAAATATTGTAAAGTTTTGCCCGTTCACTCGCATGTTAATTTTTTTGTTATTGAAGGAACAATTTTTTAATGAATCTTTAAGAAATCTTATCGAACATACTGTATGTACTCGGGCAATTTCTAAGAATCAACTTCGGACGCAGCGCGCCAATAATATGTATGGCGAGCGAACTACCGCCTATATTGTACCTCGACTTATAAACAATCTACCCTCAAATTTATGTAATAGTGTGACAGATAAAAATATTAAACTTAAGTTAAAACAATATTTGTTAAATTTGATTTACTAAGTATATAATATTGTAAAAGCATTCTACATTGTACTATACACAAACATGTTTTGTAAGTAGACCCATTATTATAGCACGGGCTTAAACCTTAGTGGTTTTTAGTTGCTATTATAACTAATTCATTATGTATTTTTTTGTATAAATAATAAATATATTAAAAAAAAACAGATCTTATGAAATGAAATAAAAACATGTTCAAAAAAATTACTTCAATAGAGCCTTGTACCTATTCATTCTGTTCATTTCTTTAGAGATAAAGGGAAAAATTAAAATAAGTCTATTAGATGACTACAGGAATACATTACTGTGAAATCAAGAATCAACCCGATTTATATTTTATATGTCAATTCTTAAAGAATTAAGAAACAAAATGTATGAAAAATAGAATAACGAGGAATAGATATTCTACTCGCCTATTTATTTCTTACACAAGGAAATACACTATAATAAATTCATGAGCACCTTAGTGTTTTCATGTCTGTCCATTGAATTATTCCTTTAAGAAACCCAGCCAGAAGAAAACTCAGCTCCACTCACCTGGAAAACTTACACATAATATCAACTGTGACAGCAAACCCGCCTGCCAAAAGTACTGGCAAATTATTTGACAGGTTCAAATCCAACAAAAGCATTAAATAGACTATAGCATTAATGTAATTGCACTTTTAATATTTATAGCAAGTACGGGGTAGCTCAACGAGTGCGGCGGCCGTGACTGCGGGAACATTCACGCACACCGTGAGCGCACAGCACCACGCCGGCGCTGCCATCGCACATCATCCTGTCACTGTCAACTACTAGCATTCGCACGCCGACCTGTCGCTGCCCACACTCGATGATGTCACACACGCGTAAAAATAATCTGTTAACACACATATAACTTAATCACGGATTGCCATATAAAGATTCATACTTCACTGGTTAAGCAACTTATGCATGCAAACTGTTTACAAATGAGGTTTTCCCGACGCAATTAATCAAATCCTATATCGAGCAAAGTGACACTTCTGGCAAAGATAGCATAGTGATCTAAACGTTAACCTGCTTCGAATGCTATGCAGGATATTTTTTTGCCATACACAAATGCCTTCTGAATCTAGGTATTACTTAGCCACCCATCAATTGTATGTTTGTAAAATCCCTTGTGACACAAGGATATATTTCTTTGCGTGAGGAGGAGCAATTGTTAATTTTGAAATGCAGACAATTTACAATTACAATCAGATTTTTAATTAAAGACAACAAACAGTATTTGATTAATAAAAAGTCTAGGAAATTTCTAATAGCAGTGGAGTTTATTTTTTATTATTTCATTAAACTAAAAACGAATTTTCCATTTATCATAATTATCTCTGCCTAACCCTTCTGTGGGATCACTAGTGTCGGTAACTTAATATAGCATAGGTTTTCTGGAGAGTCCAACTGAGCAGTTATTCTTCTTTTTCTTAGCCACTCTTTGCCATAGGACTCTACCAGAATACTGAGATTAGCCTACTAAATCCTACTGACGAGATTAGATGGTCCTAAAGCTTTTTTTCAAATTTACCTTCTATTGCTGTGATAGTTTACAATTATAATCAATTTTTACAATACCCATGGGAAAAGAAAGGATGGTGACCATTGTTCTTCTTACTTCATAACAACATGAGTAGATTGAGCAGTTATTATCAATAAAATATTCAATGAGGAAGGATTGATGCCTGACAGGTGATATTGAATGCCAAGGAGAATGGCTCTGGAATTTGAAACCAGAGCTTCACAATCAATAGTAGGGTGATTATGCTATTAAGCTAATGATGCAGTTACAGTGTCATTTAAAAATAAATACATTTCTATCAAATTAAATAATAATTGACACCAATTATTAAAAATGTCTTCTATATTAAACTCCGTGAATAGGTATCATGTTAACAGTAATTTTGTAGTGTGTGACACTTTGTGTATGGTTCAATTGCAATATGCAATTGTATGCTTCATTGTTCTAGATTTGTTCATAGCAAACATTTGTAATTTATGAACTTGAAGCAAGCACCGACAGACGGCGTGATAATATCACTATTATCTGCATATTTATATGCATAATTATATTTATTGGGTCTGGCTACGACTTCACCGGTTAAACTTTCCTCAATAGATATATTCGAGATTATCCACTTCTTTTAGTGAGATAATTTAAAATGGTTCTCAAATATTGCAGTATTGCTTTAAAGCAAAATGAAAAAGATTCCATTTTATTGTATTATTTCTGATGTAATATTATTATTATGTCTATATGTTATGTCTTACATGAGCTCTTAAGACCATAAAACTGCCATAAAGTATGAAGACTGGTCATGACCCTGTCAATTAAAGACATTGGTCATGCCAATATATAATAGTTTTATAACCATCTTTCTTTCTTTATAATGATGCAATAGTAATTACTTCCAATTCATATTGTGTATAGAGATGTTTATCAGTAGCAAATGTCGAGTAATTATTGTATTATTAAAGATATATATTTTTTTTGTAAATAAAAGTAGATCTTGTAAAAAGTAAAGTTATTTTTGTGATTTTTCACAGCTAATTTTATTATACTTTATTTACTTTAAGTAAGCAAATATTCTACTCTATTTTAACTTCAGTATTTATTTTAATCTTGAAACACAGTTGGTATAGTATGTAGATCATGATTAGTTTTAAGCAGTTACCTGATACATGGTACCTATCAACCAATTTTAGATATGTTTACAAATTACTGTTAGGTTATTTCGTAAGCTTTCTCATGAATGTTGAATTTCACATTATTTGAATAGTTACATTCCTTTTTGATTGATCGCCACGTGTACATTTACTATAATATAAATTATATCGCACTAATGTTTTAGTTTATACATTCGTTTTTGTCCATTTATTAGAAACTAATCAATGTGTAACAATAAACAATAGTATATAATAACATGATTACTAGGAACTTATACATTTTATGATTAAATGTATATAATTGTATAAATCATTAAAAAGTAATCTGGGACAACTATTGTTGAGTATAATTTGATGTAAAACATGTTGGAATTTTAAAATTTATCTAAGTATGTGCAGCAGTAGATTCATGTCTTTAATGGCAATCGATTTCATGAACTACTAACATTGATCTGACTGGGCTTAATATTTATTACAGATCACTAAATTAATGCATAATTATAAATAATATATAATATACATCTGAAAACAGGGACCAGATCAATGCGGAGAGTATATAATTAAATTTAAGATCTCTTGCCGTTTCCCCCAAAATGTGCAAATTTTAAAATTCATTTTCATATAACTAATATAAAAAGCATTAATAATTCTTAATTACATAGGGGCTAGTAAGTCATAATCTAATTTCTCCCTTTGCCCAGCATAGATAATAATATTCTTTGCCATTTGTTTACAGTACAAGTGTGATATACTGTTTGAATTTTTAAGATGTATAGAGGTAATAGGGTAAATTGTACTGCTTAAATAGAATTATAAGTCTGGCAAGTGGTGTTATAATCACTTCCATATTTGTTATTTGTAAACATGCCGCTTGTATTAAAATATAGCATAGCTTTAGTATTATATATTTACTTGTACATAATTATATTAGTTGTATTCCGTAGTTTAGTTAAGACTAATAAAAATATCATATTATGTTAATATTGGCTGGATTAATAGATTTTATTTAATGAAGAGCTGAGGTTTTGTCACGGTTTAAAATCGTGTGCGATAGTAAACTTCTTTTTAAGGTGCACACTAGGGAACATAATCATACTATGTGGCTCATTGAGGGCAGGAACGATTATTAAAAACACCACACTGGACAAAAATTGGGTTGTGGCCACCTACTATGACTGACTTGTAGTAGGTGGCCTCAGTGACTATGTTCATTAGAGGGTGAAAATTGTAAAAATGGGGCATGCATGCAGTATGGGTATGATCTCTTATCATTGAAATAGTTTGTTATATCACAGCCAAACGATAACTTATCTTCAATGGTGCCACGCTAATAACTTATGTTACAAAGGAAATTTAATTCCTAAGACACTGTAGTATGTACTAAAATTTAAATTATGTTCAGTAATTTGATATGAATGAGATTAAAAAGTGAAACTAATTATAGTTTTACTAGCCATCCCCATCTTCTCTCCGGCGTATGTAATTAATCAACTATACCAAGGGTATAGTACTTTTTACTGGATGACATCTGGCAACGTGTATATGAAATTTCAAGACATCGATTGAGTACCTCGCCTTAGCCCAATTAATTATGTCCCACTGTTGGGTTCGCTACATTCTCCATAATGGGAGGAAAATTGTCCTATACCGTGCTGATCACACGTGTGGTATAGGATTTTATTTCGAGCTTAATTTTTCTTTTGCACTAATCTCATGCATGTTATATTCCTTAAGAGCCTTTTACGATACCCACGTGTGGGCCGTCTATTAATCACGTGATCTTTTTTTAGCATTTTTATCCATTTGGTGACACGCGGTGATGTTTAAGACTATGACAGCCCAAACATCACCTAAATTTTTAGTACCCACTATTAAGGAACCCACAACTCATTAAATTCTCTGTTTTTTTACTTTCTTATACTTTGCAAAAAAGTTTTTATACAGATCACCTACTATAAACATTTTTTAATACAAAACGTACGAGTTTACGGTTTACGCAAATGTATTAGGCTCCAAAACAACAATAACTGGCGTGCCGGGCTGAGCGGTCATCGACGGCATGTGCGGACTTCATTCGTTGCCTGGTAACAGCAAGTCAAAATCACACTACGTGCCGCTTTTCAGTTTAGAAATTAGGCTTGACGAAATAGTAAATACACATGATATTTTACTATACCCCTCTCCCTTGCGATGTTTCGTGATTTGTACCAAACACCTGCAACACATCAAGCCCTACATGATTAATGGATAGTAGGTATGCGTCCGATATATCAAAACGAATCTGAAATCGGATTTCAGTCAGAAATCGTATCGTATCGATATTCAACACTATACAAACTGATTTTAGAAAACGTATTTCGGCAGAAACTAAATCAACACATATCAAAACAAAACGACGAAAACGCAAACTAATAATAAATCTAATCATCGCGCAATCGTTTTCTATTGCTAGTTTTGCAAACCAAACCAATATTTGAAAACTTACTAACTATCTCTTTCACTCCGCTAAGCGATCGCTTAGTCAGAATGAGAGAAAGCGAATTTCATTAAAATTCGCCTCCTTTCATTCTAACTAAGCGATCGTTTAGTGCATTGAAAGAGATGAAGCGAATTGTCATCTGTTTTGGAATTTGGCGGTTTCTAAGAAACTCAGAATGGCAGATGGAAACGAAACAGAATTACAAGAGTCAGGGAATAAGATCTATATTAGAATGCAACTACTTCCATGATAATATTACACAATACTTAATGATAGTAGCTTTGATTATTTACTTTAAATAATCAAAGGATAGTAGTTTAAGTTTTGTGTTTGTTAAATAGATTTTTGAATTATGGGAGAGTTTTTGCACACTTGACCTTGGTGACACGTGCGGTGTGCGCGTAATGTTATTTTTGTGATCTCGTGAACTATATAATTAGATAGGTATTTTACGATTCAATACTATACTAACGTATGTTAGTATCATACATACGATTTGATGATAAATAAGAAATAACTATTTAATGTAAAAGGTAAGATTTTCGCTTCGTAATCGGGATTAATAAAAAAAAACCATACAAAAAAATGTACATTATATAATATAATCATGAAATCATTGTAAATATGACGATTTTTAAATACGCAAGAAAGTTTTGTATCATATCCAAGACAAAACATTTTTGCTAGTCTAGTACTCTAGTTAAGCCTAGATAAAGCAT
Source organism: Lymantria monacha (assembly GCA_905163515.2). NCBI lineage: Eukaryota > Metazoa > Arthropoda > Insecta > Lepidoptera > Erebidae > Lymantria > Lymantria monacha. The sequence continues at coordinate 11,012,933 of LR991092.1, read as the reverse complement.
GAAGGAAAATCGTACACCTAAATCCAATCAACAAAGAAATTATTTGAATGCGTTCGTTCGATTGCGTTTTTCGTTTGCTACGCTAAAATAACTAAAAACATCGAATATCGATCGAAACTAAAGTAAACCCGCTCCGTCAACCGCTCTGGAAATCGGTTTAAAATCGATTTAAATATCAGAAATCGAATTTGTATCGGTTTGCGTAAAAATCTGAAAACGCCCATCTCTAATGGATAGCCGCTAAGAGGGGGGCAGTGAATTGCATTTTTGCTACGTCACCACTCAGAGGAATCAGTATCGCATAAACAAGCAAACAAATTGACTTTTATAGAATTAAATTCATCTATTCATCAGCCTTGTTGGATATAACTCTGCTCACAAGGGAAAATAATGTCATAATTGTCAGCGTTGGTGTTATTAGTTTTAGCAAGAATGCTGCTATTCCTTATAGTTGATGCTTTAGCCGATTTTTACGACTCGCAATGCAAAGAAATGGTAAAACATTGTATTTTTTTTGGAGTTTATGGCTTGGTTACTTAGACCTTTAAGCCATAAAACACATTGTATACTTAACCTGTACCATAGGTAAAAAATATATTTAATATACAGTTATGAAAATGTATTCACCTTATAATGTGGATGTGGTTTTAAATGAGAGGGTGAGCAGAAGACAAACTAGCAAAACCTCAACCTAACTAGTGAAAGATTTGGTAAGTCTAATTCTCTTGTGAAAGTGGGACACTCCTAAGGTAGTAGTAGGCAGGGTAAAAAATACTACAATGGAAATTGGTGGTGGGCTATGCTACGGACAATTCTCTTGCTGTTTTATTTTTTTATTTAAAACACCACCCTGCACTAGGAAGGAAGGAAATAATCCTTGTATTGCAGGGGATTTTACAAACATGCAATTATCGCAGACAAATTACACCCAGACTCAGAACTGTGTAGGAATCGAACGCACAGTACTGGCATGGGAGGTTGGTATCCTGGGGGGCCACAGTTAAAACATTACTTATTTTTACTGATCGTCGCGCCGCCTACAGATTGTTTGTACAAACATAGCTGCCATTTTGTTGTAATTGTCAAAAGTTTGACAACTGAGAATTGTTATTTTTTTGTTCCTAGCGTATGTACTTATTGTCAATAATCTATTTTCGGTTATTAATGTTCGTTCTGGAAATTATCTCAATTTTCATTCTTAAGTTTATACTATTGCCGTTTCGTTAACGGCTGATATGTTATTTTTATATTTCAGGGTAGGTTTCATAGTAAAGAAAAATCCTATATAATTACATACACACAATATGTAGATATGTAGGTATATATGTATATTACTTCAACTTTAGTTCACCGCCTTAGCTCTAGGTAGCAGCACTTTCCATACATGCATATTTTACCATCGAGTTGCCACTCTTTTTCAGTTAATATAATTTTACTCTTTGTTGGTATCTAAACTAGGGATGCGAGGTTACTGGAAAAAATCGATTAAATAAAAATCGTTTTTTTTTTATTTAATATTAATCGATTTTCCAAAAATCGATTATTATCAAAATAAATAATCGATTTTTACGAAAAAATCGATTTTTTTCTATTATTTAAAAATGTATATACTTTTCATATTCCAATAATAAACCTAAGAGATTCATATTCACAATTAATCAGATTAAAATCAAATAAAATTATATGAATAAAAAATCAACCAATTCAAATATAAAATTCATCAATCCTTTAAATTTTCAAGGTAAGGAATAAGGAAACCAAGTGTAATTATTGACACTTTTTTTTTATTATCATAAAAATGAAATGATGAGCGCCCTAACAAAATAACAACCTTATTGTCTCAAAAACTAAAATATAAATCACAACAAAAAAATGCCATAAATGTCCAATACTATTTTACATTTAGGCTTACGTCTAGCAGTGGACGACAATAGCCTGACATGATGATGATTTTTTTTAAGGGAGGCATAGTCCGGAACGTGCACGTCGCGTCCCCTACCAGTCTAGTCAGACTTCAATCCGGCTCATATGCGTACCGCAGTACGGGTTAGGGTGTCCCCCTGAGGCGACGTGGGTCGAGCCAGAATGCTGGAGAATATTGAAAGAGAGTATGGTAGATACAGCGAAAGAAGTATGTGGAAGCTCAAAGAAGCATAGAAAAACAAATGGTGATCCTTGGTAGGATGAGGAAGAGGCAGCTTCCGTAGAGCAAAAGAAGAAAGTGTGGCTGGACTATGTCTCTTCTTTGAATCTGAATGACAGTATGACTGAACAGAAGAAAGAAATATATCGGCAGTGTAAAAATGACACCAAGGCCTTAGTGAAAGAGAAACGTGATAGAACAAATATGAGTGCAGAAGATAGGCTGGCTAAAAACTTCGAGGGTAACACCAAACTCTTTTGGAGAGAGGTGAAGAGGTCTCGGGGTGGTTGGTCAGCCTTCAGAATGAATAAAATAAGGTCTAAAGGTAAGACATTCTTACACAAATACAAGACGTGTTAAGCCGATTGAGGGAATATTTTGGCGACATGTATGCGGATACTCGGGTTGTCTCGATTATCCGTGGTCTAGTAGATCAACATTCGGCACCAGCGTCCTCCGATGGCATCAGTATGGATGAAGTTGAATGGGCGATAAGAAGTTTGAAAAATGGTAAGGCAGCGGGCATTGATATGGTGTCTGCCGAGATGATCAAGCTTAGCGGCACCTGCGTCTGGGAGGCGTTCCTGATGTTCCTCAATTTATGTTGGAGCTCGGGAATAGTTCCCAGGGACGGGAATAGCGCAGTCATCGTGCCTTTGTTTAAAAACAAGGGTTCACGTTATGACTGCGCAAATTACAGAGCCATAAGCTTGACCAGTTTGGCAGCAAAAGTGTATGCTAAAATTATTGAAAGGAGAATGAGGATGGAGTCCGATGGTTTACTGTGTGAGGCATAAGGAGGTTTCAGGAGTGGAAGGGGATGCATGGATCAAGTGTTCTCTCTGCGCAACATTGTGGAGAAGCATCTGGCTCTAGGTCAGAGGGTTTCCTGCAGTTTTGTGGATCTGGAGAGAACATTTGACACGGTTGCACGAAAGGAACTTTGGGACATTTTATTGGAGTATGGTATTAACGGTAAACTGCTGCAGGCTGTGCAGACCCGTTACATGGGATGTAGAGCTTATGTGCGGCTGGATGATGGAATGTCGCCTTGGTTTGACGTCAATATCGGCGTTAAGCAGGGGTGCGTTCTATCAGCCAGGCTGTTTATCATATATCTGGATAAATGTCTCCAAAGGTTGAACGATATGAATGTGGGAGTCCAGATGGGCGACTCAGTGGTCAGTGCTCTGCTCTATGCAGATGATGCAGTCCTGCTGGCGCAGTCAGTGACTGACCTGCAGACCCTAGTCGACACAATGACAGAAGATTGTAAGAAAAGGGGTCTACGCATGAATGTGAGTAAAACCAAAATAATGGTCTTCGAAAGAGATGAAGCCAGAACAGATGTAAGAGTAATAATAGGTAATGATGTACTAGAACAAGTGGATGAATTTGTATATCTTAGATGTGAATTTAGCCAGAATGGAAGCTACACCACTGATATAGAGCGAAGAGTAAATGCGGGAAATAGAGCGTTGGGACAACTTCTCGGTAGCCACCACCGAAGCCAGAAGACACGTGTAGCAATACATAACTTGCTTGTTCCAACATTACTATATGGAAGCGAGAGTTGGGTATGCTGAAAAAAGTATTAAAGTAAAATTAATGCGCAATGCGATCTCTACGGAAAATCTGTGGCTGTGTTAGGCTGATCGATCGCATTCGTAACGACGACGTAAGAGAGCGAGTAGGTATGAAAGAGAGCATTGATGTAAAGATGCGAAAGGGAATGCTCCGATGGTTCGGGCAACTGGAAAGAATGTCGAACGAACGTCTGGTTAAGAAGATATACAATACGAAAGTGGAAGGATGTAGGTACTCAGGGAGAGCGAGACTAACCTACCTAGACCAGATCGGTCATGTACTGAAGGAAGGTGGAGTCATGAGTCTCCGAAACCGGCGAGCGTGTATGAAGAGAATTATGAATTTTGAGGAAGCGAGTGAAGTATGCAAGGATAGAGTTCTCTGGCACTTTGTTCTCTCTGCCTACCCTGCAAGGGACATGGCGTGATGGTATGTACATATGTATGCTGTTTTAAATTTGTAGTATTACTGCAAGTTTTTAGCTCTTTGGAACAGTACTTGCATATTGCTGTATGTTTCTTAATCGTAAAATATTTTCGCCAACCGCTTTTAGATGTTTTACTATTGCAAGATATTTTTATTGTTTACCAACAACTACATATATGTAGAAGAAGGAATCAGACACGAGGAATATAAATGCGGATATAAAGTTGCAATTGACCGTACTGCAAGTAATCACGATTACCTTCACATTTATACACCAATCACAACTCACACCTTAAGTGAGCTCACAGGACAGACCCAGGCCATCGCCTTTGTACAAAGAACTATATGGTATGGATGGATGACACAGGATAGTCTTGCCCGTGCGACTACGGGACAAGACCACAACCAGCGCCACCCATTTACCTGCTCGTGGATTCCTCAGCCAAATCACCTAAGGGTTCATTAACAGAACGAGCAACAGCTCTTCTCCGGAGAACGTACAGCATTTACCGCTACCGCCAGTCCACCTGCCAAGCGCAGCAACCATGACACCACTCTCTCACAAGTGATAACATGAGAGAGGTCCACCAAACTAACGTAAGTGAGTATACGATATGCGACCAGTGCACCGCGCCACTCGCGGGCTCAGACTGCCGAACGGAGGTCGGTCGTTTAGTTTTGTTCGGCTCTTAAACAAGCTTGCGCTAGGTGGCGCGATTAGTGAATACTTTGTTAACATGTTTCCGCTTAGCACGTACGATAAACGGAAGTACCGTCATATATTATGGCACTCTTAACTTGTAAATAATAATGGATTTACTTCGAGTTTTATTCATCCGTTCCATAGATGGCGCTTTTCATAAAAATCGATTAAAACGCATAATTAATATAATCGATTTTTTAAAAATCGATTAATATTACTATAAAAATCGATTATAAAAAATTGATTTTTTTGAAAAAATAATCGATTAAAATAAAAATCGATTATTTTTTAACATCCCTAATCTAAACCACTATGTCATCTGTGCAGTCTTGGTTCCATTACCTTTAATCTTGTGCCCAAGGCATATAGTGACTGTAATTAGCACTTACCATTAGGTGGACTGTTTTTAATGGCCTGTAACCAAAAGCTATAAAAAAACAGCTGCATCAAATGAGCATATTTCACAATCTTGACAGAGCAGCTTACGCTATTCATGGTATGGTATACATATTTCCAAAAATCTCCAACTAAGAGTCATGTTCAGCTTGTGTGATTGTGTAATATAACTGATCCTGAAGATAGAATGCAAAAATCCACAATGGCATTTGTATTTAATTAATAAAGCACAATTATTAAACTGTGATTAAAATACATTATATTACAATTTTACACATACCATATATACAATAACTATAATAATACATATAATTCAAGCTTCAACAGCAATCTTTTTTGCACTTTCTTTGACTCTTTTACGCTCTGGCACTCTTTCGTCATCGATAACTTCTGGCAGATTGTCTGTGGGTATTTCTGGCAACTGTTCCTTCACATCGAGGATTGCTTCCAGTTCAGCTTCCACTGCCTCTTCATCTTCTTCAGTTAATTGACCAGAGATTAGTGCATCTATTTCAGACTGTTTCTCAATTCCTTCTTGGGTCTCATCTAATATCTTTTCTATTTCATCTATACTTAATACATCATGAACTTTCTTTAGAGCTACATTACCAGTCTTCAACCCTTCAAGCACCTAAAATAAAAAATGTAAATATAGTTAATAATTTTGTAAATATTTACAAGTAGGTATTTATAACAACTTGTTCCCTATGTGACAAGTTAAGAATGCAATTTCTATATAAATTGTAAAGACCAGCTGAGGGATCATCAGGAATAGCTAGTAGCACCCTCCTGTGATATTTTATAAAACAAAATTATCTCCCAAACTCTTTCTAGGTGTGGTGATTATAACATTATTGTCATTGCGGAGGGCAATGTTTAACATGGGATATTGATAGTATTGTACAAATATCTCTTCATGAACATTGATTCAAATATACTTAATGCTATTAAACTCCATTTTTCGAAGTAGTGAGAATACCACTCGGAGTGGTTCTGTGCCACTTGCATCCAACAAGTTCCTGCAGTCTTTGAGATGTCATTAGTCCACCTAGTAGAGAGTCACTCTGTACTACCTTGTCTAATACACGGTTGCCATTCCAGATTCTTTCTTCCCAAACAATTTGTCTATTCAACGAACAATGTGGCCTACCCATTATCACTTCAACATGTTAAATCTTTGACCCTTATCAGTTACAACCATCCTTCTACGATTGCCGTATTCTATATTATAAAGAAAATAATACACCAGAAACCAAAAACATCAGTCCTGTAAGTATTTAAAGGGCTGATGTTTTTTATTGCTGGTCCTAAGCAATAAAATGAAAATATCAGAAATGTACCTGAATTTCAATTTGGGCAAATTCAATATCATGAGTCATTTGCTCCAATTTCTCCAATTGATTATCGGTGTTTTGAAGCAGATTTTCTTGATATTTCTTCTTTTTTAAGAGTAGCTTGGCTTTATCACGTTTACCTTCATTTAAAAGTTTCTTCGCTAACTGTCGGTCTTTTTCAAGATTTAGTTCTATTCTCTTTTGATACTGTTTCAGCTTATCTCTCTGTTGCTTTAGTTGCAAAACAGCCTTGTCTTGTTCAGTAACTCTACTCACGGGTTTTTTATGTTTGCCAAACAAGGAGCCCATTTTAATAGCTTACACACAAATCATAAGCGACGTTATTAAAAATACTGTAGTATATTAATCTATGAGTTAATGGCACTATTATTGAAGTAAAAACAAATGCATTCGTTATAATCACAATCACAAGTCACAGCTGTTATGACCATAGATTTTTGTTTTTTCGTCCGTTCGGACAGACAAAGGAATTAAAGCCCATACAGCCAAGTCCTACTTAATCATTTTCATATATTATTTATACTTCTTCATATTGTGTAGCGTTAATAGTCATAGTCCATCAGTTAGTCAAGTGGTTACCATTAATTGGGCGCTGCTAACCAAATCAATGATATTTTTGAGAATTTTGGCAAATATGAAAATACACGTAAACCACAATTATACCATATTCACTACACTTCAGCACTTTAACTGTATCATATTTTATAAAATACCAGCGAAATTATTCAATATACTGCAAAACACTAAAGAAATGAATATAATAGAAGAGCGTAATATGACATTGCCATATTCGTGCCAAAACTCTTATGACCATAAATTAATATATTCTACTTATTCTCTATGCACTATCGTACCACCGCACTGTTGCGCGTTGTCACGAAATATCATGGAAGTAATAACTACGTAGTACTTATTACTTCCATGCGAAATATACATACAAGGTGTCCGAATGTAATGTTGAACGAATGGTCTCAATTTAGGGCACAGAATTTTTGCCGGTAGAGCGCGCCACTTTTCAAGAAATATACGTTAAATCCTTACGCGCGAAGTTTTGTTATTGCTGGAATGTTTTGTTGCTATTGACAGCCCTGAAATTTTATATTTAAATTAATTAAATTCAACATTTGCGAGCCAACGCGTGTTTACGTGTATGAAAAAAAATGAGTTAAAATAATCAAAGATAGTTTTTTTTAAAACAATATTTTATGTGTGCGGGATGGGTCACTGGGGGCCCTTTCGTGCTTCGTATCAGCTTCTCACAAAACTCACCCTCCGGCCATGCACCGTGCCCTGCACCTTTTTTATTAGTACCACTGAATCTTATTGCACGCATCCATATTGCCTTCCTCCTCTTCTTAAAAAAAATCCCTATAAAAGTAACAAAAAAAGAGAAGGTTATCTACGGCGGCCCCCCCTTATCCATATTTGATGTGAATTTCTGCAATATCAAGGGTTTATATAGCAATCTCGACGGGCGCCGATCACCACCATCTCGAGACGGTGTGGCCAGTCTTTGCTCTTTTCAACGAAGACACAGATTAGCGCCCCGGATGTTATTTCGTACCTTAACTACTCCGGCTACGAGTCGGAGAATTCCTTCCGTCGTAAGGCCGGGTTGTGCGTATTCATTCGGGGTAATATCTGTTGTCGCTGTCTTCGGGCGCTCGAACATAGTGACCGGTCAATCTTGTGGTTACGCGTAGACTATGGAGGGTTTACCCGCATCTGCGCGTGCCTCTACAGGTCACATGGCAGTGATCCAGGGTCAACTCAGTTATTTGAGAACGTCCAATGGGGGATTGACGAAATATTGGAGCAGTGTCTATCAGCGGAGGTGGTGGTTCTTGGACACTTTAATGCTCATCATAAAGAGTGATTGGGGTCCCGAGCCACTGACCTCCAGGATGGACATCTCTTCAATATGGTCTCTGCCTATGGACTCTCACAACTGGTGACACAGCCCACCCAACTGTAATTCTCCCAGCGTATTGGACGTGTTCAGCAAAGTTAAAAGAATATTAGTACCGTGTAAAAAAATTACTAAGTACATTTTTAAATTCTTGTTTAGGATTCGATAAAGGGAGTGCGGAGACATTTGGGGGCCCTTCAAGACTGGAGGCTCGGGGTGGGACGGCCTTCCACCCCCGTGTTAGTCCGCACTGCCAAGGAAGCGGTATTAATGTTCAGTCCAATGGCGATGGAGAAGGAACACGTAAGGTTATAGGCCGTACGCTGCCCTATCATCACCCAGGATGCCATAGTCAGGGTGTGTCCAAACAATAGCCAGCCAAAAAGAAATATACAGCTTACGGCAGTAATATGGAAATAGAATGTCGAGTTTGTTAATTATATTACTTTTTTAGTGTTTTGTAGATTGGTGGTATGTATATAATACAGTGTTTAATATAAAATAGAGAAAGTGCTAAAAGTGACTGTAATATAATTGCGATGGATGGTTGGTATTACATTTATTTACTTGTCCTGCGAAAATTCTTAAAGAAAACTTAAATTTCGCTTTCAGTGGCCAATTAATAGTAACAACTTGAATTGCTAGTGGATAATTACTTCATATTCAACAAGTTTTCTTCCCTTTGCTTGCCAGAAATAACGAACACATCCATAGATATACAGGATACACTATAATTTAGAGAAAACAACCTACTAGGGATGAGCGATTTTCTAAAATATCGATATTAAAATCGATAGCTCAATATCGATAATTCAATTTATCTTCCACAAAATATCGTAATTTTATAATATCGATCGGAAACCATGCTCGAATGTAAGTTTGTGCGAAAAATATTGTAAGAAATAATGAACGTCAAATTCTTTATGCAAACTTAGAAACTGAGCAAACTTTAACTTTCATGCACGGTATCGACGAAGGCAGTTTTTTTTTTTTTTTTTTTTTTTTTATTATGAGTATGTTATTCCACAGACTTTTTGTCCATGCTCTTTTTATATTTAATTTAATTGTTATGGTGGTTTGTTTATAAAATTAATGTTCTTGAAGTGGCTTTATTACAATTGGATAAAGCTTGAAGAGCGCAATTAATGTGTCATAGATGTTGAGCGACAACATGTCTTTTACGGTTTCTTCTTGGCGCTGGTGGTCTTGTTGTTGGTGAAACCCTTCTATTTGTAGATGTTTCTGTCCTCTGTGATGTTGTGATGCTGATAATAATGTCTCATCATCATCATCATCATCAACCTGCTCTTATCCCAATTTATTTGGGGTCGACGCAATATGTCTTCTCCTTCCATACAACTCTATCAGACGTCATCTCTGTGGTCACTCCTTGTCTATCCATGTCATGTTTCACGCAGTTCATCCATCTTTTCTTCGGTCTTCCCTTACCCCTTAAGCCTTCAACATTCATGCTTAAAGCTTTCCTCACAACATTACTTTCATCCCTTCTCATCACATGTCCATACCATGTCAATCTTTCACTCCTTAATTTTTCCGTCACTGGCGCAACTTTCAAACTTCCTCTTATATGTTCATTCCTTATTTTATCCATTCTTGTCACACCACACATCCATCTCAACATTCGCATCTCCGCTACATGCAGTCGTCTCTCATCCGTCACTTTTATCGCCCAACAATGTCTGTGACGTTTTATTTAATGATTTGTTTAATTTGGAAGTCTATGTCTAGGTTGATGGTAATTGACTCCACGCTTGTGTTGACTTTAGTTTAATGGGGTAGTAGACCAAGCTCTTTCATTACCCTTTCGTCTCTATGTTTTACCGCCATCTTCTTGACGTATTCCAGTATAGTACCAGAATCCTGATCTATGGACTTCCTCATGAGTTTCCAGATGGCATCTTCACGGGTGTCTGTGTAGTAAGTGCAGGATCTGGTATGCCTGGAGATGGCGACCACGGCGTGTTGTATGCTGTTATGTAACTTTTGCACCGAGTCTCTAGTCTGAATTATGATGACGTTAGGTGCGCCGAGTCCCTGTGCCTCATGGATGGTTCGCAGTTCGGAGCCCTCACCGGTGCCGTATTCCTTTTCCTTGAAGCTTTCTTTCTCTGCCTGGGTGTGTGACAGGTATAGAGTCTCGGGAAGGTCGGGTGGTATGACGGCATCGGTGTATTTGTATATGTGCAGGGATTTTATGATCTTATTTGACGAGTATATGCCATTGTAGTTGTTCTGGAGGGCATATGCTACGTCCATGGGGCACCGATGCGTACACAGTAGTTCTTGTGTTGCCGATGGTGTGGTCAGAGGCTTGTCATGTCTCATTTTGAATAGGTTGTCCCGATCTATGAATGGGATTTGGTTTGTATCTCCAATGAGGAGGAGTTCTTTGGCCTTGACAGTTCGCATTAATAAGACTACGGAGCCGAAGTGATTTATGAGCGCTTCATCTATGATTAGCCGGTGAAGCGCTTGGTTTTTGTTCGTTCTGACTCCGTTTGTCAGAGCTGATGCTACTGTGTAGACGTTCTTGGCCGCCTTTTCCCCCATGCGTTGGGTAATCCTATTGTTTAGATCGTCTTTTGCTTTGAGCAGTGATGTTAAAACGACGTCGTGTGCGGGGTTGAAGTTTTCCACAATCCAGGTTGATTTGCCGCATCCGGGCACTCCGTTTACCAGGGTGATCTTGTCTGGTAAGTCCCATGTACTCGCTTCCACATCTCTGGCTCGTTTTAGAATTTTCTCTGTGAGCCAGATTTCAGTGAATTTCGCAGTGACTACAATGGGGTCGTGTTCCGGGGTGTGGAATGTTATTCTACCGTTTTCCTTTGTGGCTTCTTCATCGATGTCTATGAAGCCTCCGGTGGCACTAAACGCGGCCATGTGGGTTGAGATGGGTTTACCCACCATGACCTCGCCTGTTTGGTTGTTGTAAACGTTGGCCTCTTCTTCCTCGAGTCTGACTTTCAGCAACCCTTCGCTTTGATAGTGGTAGGCTTCGAGTATCTTGCTGGCGGTCAGGGCTTTGATAACTATTGTGCCTTCTAAAATGGCCTTGTATTCGAGGAAGGCATTCATATATAGGTCCAACGTTGTGTTCACCGGTCGGTAGTTTGGTGGTTTCACTATTCCTTTGTCGGCGTTTGTGCTTAGTTGTGGTTCTTTTTCTTTATCGATTGGGCGTTCTATTCTAGTAAAAGCCTCGAGTGCAGATGCCAGTCGCTTACTGCTTTTTTCTTCGCCGTGTTTTTTTGTGATGGCGGAAAGAAGCGGGTTTAATAGTGCTTTTACTGTGCTGAATGGTGTTTTTATTTCTGTTTTGGTGTTTTCCCCGTTGTCGTTCTGCTCGTCTTGGCGCTGAGGCGTAGCTAGTTCGGGCTGATTAGGGTTTAATTGGCTCGATATAGAGGCTTCGTTTTGGACGTTGGCCGCAGGGCGTAGTGTGATTTTAGAGGGGGGAGCGAGTAAGAAGCTCAGATCTTGGCCTCTATTCTCGTAGGTTATAACCTTGTGGTGTTTAGAGGCCATGATACACCCCATATAATCCGCAGATTCTCCTTTATCGAAGCCAACTGTCATTGCATCCACACTGATGGTTTTGGGGATGGAGTCGGTGTTTTCTTCACTGTTCTTTGCTATGTTTTGAAGGAGGACACTAGCTTGTGCAAACTGGGTCTCGTCGGCTTTCCTGTTGAATACGAGCAGCATTTTATTGCGTGCTCGTATTAGCCGACACTCCATGTTTCCTACTTGTATAGTACTGTAGGTATTGTATACTGATGATTTCAATTTCCTTCGGCTAGTGCTTCCTTTTAATAGAACAGCTAGTCCTGGTGATATGGACACCCTATTTTTTCTGTCCACGTAACAGAAGGCGATGCCCAGTCTTTCGTGAGTGGTGGACATGAACAGGGCCACCGGGCGAGTTCTTAATCCTGGTGTTCCTGTTTCGCCATTTGCTAGCAATTGGTGTTCAGTGAGTATTTGTATTTGCCTTCGCGCTGTTATTGTTGTATGATCGGGTTGTGTTGGAGCTGATGTTTGGGTGATGGTGTTTGACCTTGGTCTTTGGTCTTCATTGAGCGTACTATTCCTTCGTGCTGCTCTACGTATGGTATTTTCAACGTAGGTGAGGAATGTTGGTCTTATGTCTTCGTCTCCCATTAAGATGTTCAGTTGTGTATCTTTGACCTGAACTCGAAATAACAACAGGAGTACTGTTGTTATTTCGAGTGCACTTCGTTCGACTAGAATGCGAGGGCAGTCGTATAGTAGGTGCCATATGGTTTCTTCGGTGTGGTCGTCGCATTCGCAGCTTGGGTTATTTTTGAGCTTAAATCGATACAGGTAAGCTGCAATGCCTCCGTGACCTGTGAACGCCTGCACTAAGGTTGGTGTCAATTTGATGGATCTCACCAGACGGTAGTTGTTGGTGACGTCTGGGAGGAATTTTTTAGTGACTTCCCCTGTTGTGGAGGCGTTGTACCGGTCCTGCCATATTTTGATTGTTTCCTCTCGGATGGTTCTCTTTACATATGACAGGGGCACTTTGTCGTAGGATGTGGCGGGTGTAGTTGCTAGTGCTGCTCTCTTTGCCAGCTCATCGGCTCGTTCATTTCCGACGGTGCCTGCGTATGCTCTGAGCCAAACGGTTCAGAGCATACGCAGGCACCGTCTGACGGTTTTGCCTTGGGCACGGATGTCTTCCAGGTTTTCCCTTATGGTGTTAGTCAGGGGTGAGATGTTAATAGAGTTTTTGAGTCGGTCAAGCGAAGATCTAGAGTCGCTTAGTATGTTGGCTGTGGTAACATTACTACTTTTAACTTTCTCAATTGCTCTGTGAATGGCATACATCTCTGATTGGAAGACCGTGCTGTAGGCTTCTAGGCTGAACAATGAGTAGTGGACTTCCCGTTCTTTCTCCCACCATGTTAGGGCAGCGCCAGTTTTCCCCTCTATTTTGCTGCCGTCCGTGTATATTTGGGGTCCGGATATTTGGTGTTCAGTGATGGTTTCAGCGTCCATATTCTCAAGTAGCTCGTATGAAATTGAGATGAGTTTGGAGGGATGAGGTAATTCATTGAATGTTACCCTCCTTTCGAGCTCTATGTTCGGTGGTAGGTACTCAAGTGAGTGACCTTTTTTGGCTTTGTATAAGCTGGCGTGTTCTTGAACTCGCAGGTCAAGTGGTATCAGTCCTGCGAGCGCTAGGGCTGATGTCAGTGAGACGGTTCTATATGCTTTGCATATTTTTAGTGCAAAGCTTCGTTGGATGGAGTTTATCTTTTTCTTGTTGGATTCCAGCTCTATGGCTGGTGCCCACACGCTGGAAGCGTATGTAATAATCGGCTCAATCACCACAATGTAAATAGTCCTTACAATTTCTCCATTTAGGCCCCATGTCACCTTAGCCGCGCACGCTAGTTGTTTGTAGATGGCAGTGGCTTTTTTGCAGACAGCGTCTACATGGTTGGTGAAGGTGAGCGTTTTGTTTATATGGAGGCCTAAGATCTTGATGGTGTCGACTACTTGTATCGGCTGACCGGACATGTGTGGTATTGGGATGTCGAATTTCAGTTTTTTGGTAAGGACCATCGCCTGGGTCTTGTGCGGCGCAAAATTCAACTTGTTTTTGATTCCCCAATCCACCACTTTGGTTAGGGCTCGGTTTGCCGTGTGAGTGATGTCTTGACCGGAGTGTCCAGAAAATGTTAAGACCACGTCGTCCGCGAATGCCTGACATCGTATCCCCTCGCTTGACAGTAGTTGGAGCAGCGAGTCCAGGATGATGTTCCAGAAGGTTGGTCCTCCGATAGAGCCTTGGACGCAACCCTTCGTGGTTGACTTTTCGCTGGTTGTTCTTGCGTAGTTGACAATGATTTTGCGGTTTTTCATGTAGGAGTCGATTATGTTGTACAGATTTCTAGGGCACTTCTTTTGAACCAGTTGGTGTTGCAGTGCTGGCCACCAGGCGTTATCGAATGCGCCTTCTATGTCTAGTGATATAACGAGCACAATCTTTTTTCCGGCAATCTCCTGCCTGATGTGCTGCGTGAGGTCATAGAGTGCGTCCTCAGTGCCTCGTTGTGGCATGAATCCATACTGGTTTGTGTTGAGCGTTGGAAGGATGTGATATTGGATACGGCCTATCATCATTTTCTCGAGGGTTTTGCCGAGAACAGATAATAGACCAATCGGTCTATAGGATTTTGGCTGAGTGTAGTCTTCCTTGCCGGGTTTCTTTATTATTACAACGTGGGCTATCTTCCATTGTGAGGGGAAGTATCTAAGTTTTAGGCACTGGTTGGTTATTGCCAAAAACGTCTCCCTTTCTGATTGAATGGCCACGGTGCAGATGTCGGCTGTTAACCCATCCGGGCCCGGTGCTTTCTTTGGGTTGAAAGATGAAAGCACTTTGTCAAGCTCCTCTGGTGTGAAGGGTGGGTCGTCTGCTTGCAGTTCTACCGGGTCGGTCGATGTTTGTTGCCTTAGGAAAGCGTGATGTGGCATATCGCTGTCTACGGAGGGTAGAATGTTTCAGCCAGGAGTTTTGCAGAGTCTTCCGGGCTTAGGGTTTTGCCGTCGTGCCCCCTGAGTAGGACGTCATCCTGTCTCCTGGCGGTCTGTCTGATGACTCTGTATATGCCATCCCACATGCTTTCCTTCTCTTGCTTACTACAGAAGTCCTTCCAGCTCTTTGTCTGTGCCTTTACTGCTGCTTCCTTGTAGAGCTCCTTTGCACGTAGGTATTCTTGGATGAAGTGCTCTTTTCTGGTGGGTGCTGCGTTCTTAATCCGCCTTTTCATGCGGAGGGTGGTGGTTTTCAGATGTTTTAGTTCTTTTGTGTACCACGGTGGCGTCGAGTCTGTTTTCCCTGAACCCATCTTCGGTATTGTAGACTCACACGCCTCGTGTATTGCCGTGGTATACCTAGTTATGATGTTCTCCATATCGTGGGTTTGTTCTTGTAGACCGACATTTACAGGGTCGATGCTTTGTGCTGCCAGGTTTTGTCTGAAGAGCGTCTTGAAGTCCTCCCAATTTGCCTTCTTGGTGTTGTACTTTCTTGTTGTTATAGGTTTTAAGGGCTCAATTGTATTGTCGAGCCCCAACGAGAAGGTGATAGCGTTGTGGTCGGATGTGGTGATTGTTCTGTCCACTCTCCAGTTTTTTACTCTGCCTAGCAGTAGGCTGCTACATGTAGTGACGTCTACTATACTTGTGTATAGCCGCCCTCTCCTGTTAGTTTCGAATGTCGGGGTGTACCCTTGATTCAGGATATGGAGTTCCAGTTCATCTGTGAAGTTGTTGAACGCTGCTCCTCTTGAATCTTCAGTGGAGCTACCCCACCAGGGGCTCCAGGCGTTGGTATTGCCGCCCATGATAATGTTGTTGGTGGGCAAGTTTGTTATGATGGCTTTGAGCCGGTTTAAATTTGTGCTTATTTCTTGATCTCCCTCAAAATAAACTGATATTAAAGCCAGGCTAAGCCGCCCGGCTTTTATTGTGGCCACCGCCTCGGTATGGGTGTTTAGGAGTGGATTTTGAATTACCTCCAGGTGTTGGCCGAAGATGATGATTGCGGCTTTGTTAGGTTTTTCGCGGCTAAGGCTGCACTGGATGATTTTGGTGCCTGGGTGCTCTTTTAGGATGCCTGTTCGTCCAATGTATGGTTCCTGGACTAGGGCGATCTGCACTCCTCTTTCCTTTGCCGCGCTGAGCAACTCGGCCGTGGCCAGCTTTGACCTCTGGAGGTTGGCCTGTATGATGTTAAGTTTATTTATTGTTGGTTGAGAGTGATGTTTGTTTTGTTTGGTGTTTCCTCTAGTGGTGCCCTTAGCACAGGTATGTGATTTTTGACCTGGCTATGGCATCCCATTTTTGCCTTTGGGGGCAGGTTTGGGAGTGTGCCAGGTGTTCGGCATCATGAGTGGTCCCAGATGTTTTATTGTAGCTTACGCAGTTTATGCACCGTGGTGGAAGGTTTTGTGTCCTCCGCGGGCATTCGTCCCAATGGTGTTTGTCTCCACAAAAGCTGCACCTGCTCTTGGTTTCCTGGCAGTATGCTCTTGTATGGCCATATGCTAGGCATATGGCGCACTGTACCAGGGGGAAGTAGTCTACTACGGGCCTTTTTTGGATGCCTATGTAGACATGTCCCGCTTCCACTAGGTTTTTGTGGAGAGTGGGTGATACCTCCAGGACAGGATGGCTTGTAAGATTATTACGCGCCTTCTTTCTAAACCTGATCCTGATGTTGGCCTCAGTTTTGGGGATGTTAGCTGTGAGTTGTTTGTTTTGAGCCCAAAGATGGTCTATTATGTCTGCGTCGCTGTGGGACTTTATTACGTCCTTAATTACCACTAGTGGATTATTTTGTTTTGGCGTTGATGCTATAAGAACAGAGCTGACTCTTAGCTGTGTTTTAATTAGCTCTAGATCTACGGCGGAGCTGCAGGAGAGAATGATTTTTTGGTTTTTTGATTTTTTGACCCTATCAACCCTTGCCGCTGTTGCTTTTGGGTTGATGATTTTAGTAAGGGTGTCAAGGATGATATCACCAGTCTTCGTCTTATCCTTACTAGTTATGATGATTGTGTGCTGGTATGAGGGTCTTGTGAAGGTAGGTATTGGCCTTTCTTTGACTGCTGCCGCGTAGGTCTTTTGGGCGGCTGCAGTCTTTGGCTTCTCAGCGTTTTCTAATTCTGCTTGAAGGCTGGTGCCAGGTTTTTGAGCCAGGTTTGTGGTGTCTTCCTTGATAGTTTTTAGTTCGGAAGACATCTTTTTGAGACGCTCTGTGATGGGTTGGAGTTGCGTCTCAATATTGGCCGGTTGTTGTTGTTGTGGTGCCGCCTTTAGCTTCTTTGAGGTCTGTGGATAAGGCTGAGAGAGCCTCTTTGACCTCGGTGGGGCTGATGGTGGTAGTGGTGGTGGTGGCAGAACTAGTTGCTGGTTGTTTTAGATTTTGGATTCTGTCAGATGTTATTTTTATTTGTTTGAGTATCTCTCCTGGTGTACCTTGCAGTCTCTCTTGGGTCTTTGTAAGAGTTTCTGTGGTGATGTTTAGGTGTTTGATAGATTGGTTGATTTTTTCTTGATTTGCTGAGAGTCGCTCTATTGTCTGAGGTGACGTCTGGTTTGAGGTTGTGATTGTGGAGTCCAGTTTGGTGTTTAATTTTTTTATTAAATGGTAGTTGTTTTTTATTTGTTCATAAGGAACTACGGTCTCGAACTCGAGCCATTTCTTAATGTTTTGGGCTTCCTTTAGATTTTCCTGGAGCCCTGTTGTTGTGGAGGTAAGGAGTGCTGCCATTTGTATTGAGAGCTCTGAGATTTGCTTGTTATGTGCTCTCTCGATACAAACTAATTCCTGGGCGTGCCTAGATTTATCCTTCTCCGCATTGTATTTGTGGCGGGACCTGGAGTCAGATAGGGACAACACGATCTCGTAGAGGGATTGAAGCGTCTCAAAAACCACTTGTTTGTTCTCCCTTTTCATGTTGCCTTTTCCTTCTAGGGCTTCCTTACCTCTTAACAGCAGTTCATTGGCTGTTTTTGTGGCCTCGTCCATGTGGGAGCCCAGTCTTTTGGTTGATGTGAAGAGAAGACTGGGTCTGCCTGCCTCCGTAGTCTCCGAGTAATTGGTGGAGGTCTCCGACGCTTCCTCGTCTGAGATGATAGGGCGGGGTGAGATGTCGAGAGCGCTCCATGACTGCACTCTCTCTCCCATAATAGGCGGGAGTGCCTGAATGGATGTTGATGGTTCAGGTGTTGGTTCACTAGCTGGTGATGATTTTGCCTGTGACTTCTTTAGAACCTTCTCCCGCAGGGTAGATCTCACCCTTGTTGTGAGGCTGGTGAGCGACGGAGATATAGTTTTTTTGAGAGTTGCTGTTGGTGGTTTTTTCTCCATATTTGAGGTGGTTGATTTAGATGAGTTGTTTGATGAATTTGAGGACATGACTTATATTTGGTTTTGCGCTGTGAGCTTGAGGATAGTTATTTGGCGCTGAAGTCTTGTTTGTTGTTATGTTTGATATATGATCTTCTCACTGCCTTCGAGGTTTGCTTGGAAGGAAGTAGGTTTTTGGGAGGGAGGTTTGAGTGGAAGTGAGTGTGTGAGTGTTAATAGATGTTTTGGTGGAGCCAAGTTATAGAGGGGGCTCTCCCGATTTAAATGAGCTCAAACACGGAGTGCTTGGGATGTGTGTTGTAAGAGATAGATTGAGGGGGGTGAAGTTTCAAATATGAGGGGAAGGGGGGGAAGGTTTTGCTATGTGTTTATTAATGGGTGAATTAGTATGGAACTATGAGGGGTGAGGTATGTTGTGGAGGGTGATATCCTACTCCTTGTTGTGCTGAAGGTGATAAAATTGTTAAAATTAATAGTTTAGAGGGGATGGGAGGGAGGCGAGTAGTGGTATGTGAATTTAAAGTGATGAGGGGGAGGTGGGGTGAAAGGGGGATATGATCCAGAGTAAAGGTGAATGGAGGTGGGGGGGATGGACCCCTCAAAGTGTAGGTATTAATTAGTGTGGGGTGTGGTAGTGGTGTAAGTGTGTAATATTGATATGTTAATTGGAGGGGTGAGGGGGAATGTGTGGTAGGAAAATAGGAGGAGTGTGTGGTTGTTGGAAGGGAGTAACCTCCATTTTGGCAGTATATTGATAAAATATATGGTGTAATTTTTGTAGTGCAGTGGCAACACCGGCTGGTTATGTCGATGACAAGGTATGTGACGTCAGGCAGCTATCACCTGTTGGCGCGTGACGTGAGTGTTATAAGTCAACGCGTGGAACTTGTTTGACAGCAGCGCGGTGTGTTGGAGATGAATTGACCTCAATCTCGCTACACGTATAATTAACCGCTTGGTCATTGATACCCTGTGAAGAAAACAACTCCTCAGAGAGTTATTGGATCTTGAAGATGGTAGTGCTGCGGGAAAGGTGTTGTAATTGCCTATGTGCTGATGGTAGTCTTGTTGTGGTGACACAAACCTTGATGGAGTTATTGGTCCTGGAGTTTAAGGTCCTGTATCTCCCGTTCCAGGCTGTATTAAGGGTTGTCCACAATAACACTGATGCACTGTGCACTATTAAATCACTTAATAATATTTGTACGCGCCTAGCTCGCTTTTTGCCACTTTTATTAATTTTAATGTGGGAGCTGTATATAAAGTGTGCCGCGTATTGGCATGTACTCGACGAAGTAGTCGTGTGTAGTTCACGAATGAATCCTTCAAATGAACTACTTCAGATATCTGACTATCTCAGTGAACTAGTTCAGTTACAATTCAATTAGTTCTTAGTTCAGTTGTGTAGTCCACCGGCCGTGAACGATCCCAAATACGAACGAAATAATTTGCTGTCACGCTCTGTTGTAGATACCGAAATGGTTTTCTGTTTCACTCACACTTTGTCTTGATTACGTAGTAGAATTCGAGAAAGAACCAATCTTCTAGTTTTCGCTGTACATTGCTCGTACATACAATTAAACTAATTTTGAACTATTAAGCAAAATGGCAATGTATAATTTCTGAACACTTTTATTCTAATATAAAATTAATATAAATGGACCGCATTGTTTTCATTCATAAGTATCGGAGTCCTCGTCGAATTATAAGAAAAATGTATTTTAAAGCGTTATGTCTTTAGGTGACGAGCCCTTTTGTATATTTATACCAGTTGTCTACCATCTTATTTCTTAAGAGATGAAAAAACTTGTGATGTAAAAAATAGCATTTTTCCCGCTCTTGCTTATTGAAAGCATAGTTTTCAAAACTTATTGCGTACAAATTTCAAGCACAAATATATAAAATTACACCGCATTCACCACATCCATCCCAACTCATTTCAACTTTCACCAATATTTCAACTATCCCCATGGAAATTATTTATAATGTCATTTCTGATCTAAACAAATATGATGGGAAATCTGTAAATAACCTACTCGATACGAGTTCGTGTAACTAATCTTAGATGACTGATAAAATCATGATATAATGAACTGTTCTTTAAACAACTCATTCTATATCTCTAAATCTGTCGATGAACTATTGAAATAAAACCGAACGAAAGACAAAAACACTTTCGTCAAGTTACTGAACTAAATGAACTACTGAACTAAAAGATAGATATAGTTCACGGTAGTGAAAAGACATATATATATCTTTTCATTTCAGTGACACATTATTCGCAACGCTACGACGAAGGCAGTTTGGAACACATATTCTTTAGCTGTCCCAACAATCAAACAGCTACAGATCTATATAAATGTATTATTGGTTTAAAAATTCTGGTCCCTATTAATTTTCCTTCGCTGCTAACTTATTCCTTTCCAAAAATTTTTAGGATACTTATTCACTTTATTTGCCAAAATTCTATCAGATTGTAACGTTCCAACACAAACATACTATATATGTATATATATATATATACACATTACTATTTAAGTAATAAGGTTATCAGTGTCCTATGCTTACTAACTATAACACGGCTAAATAATACTATCCATGTAAATATTAACCAACTATTTAATTTATGTATATGTTCCATGTGTGCTGCCCTTTTGTTTCAGTGTAAAACCAGAATAAATGAGGTCTACATTCAAGCCTTATCACAATCAAGTGTTCAAAATTGTTTTTACTATTATACACACGTTTTTTCCACCTATCATTTGTCATTGGCAGAATTGTAGACATCAGCACTGCTTGTCATAGAATAAGTAAAGAAAAAAAAACTTTCATGTATGTAAATTAAGCCGTTGATTGAGTGATAACATGAATTCACATCACACTTAACCTAAAAAGTAATAAGATAGTTAAAATTAATTGTTTTTGCTTTAGCACAGCGTTGTCATAAAGCGTGATTCTAATACTTAAGTTTAATAACACAACGTTTATTTGAACTGAGGTGACTTGTAATAAATTACTGAATTAGTGTTCAAGGATGACTGACTGAAAATAACGCCATACCAACTTAAAAATATCGATTTGTCAATATTTTAAATATATACTAATCGATATTTAAATATCGATATATCCGAGGCTGTTATCGATATTTCAACGATATCGATAAATATAGCACAATCCTAGAACCTACAAAAAAGCTATGGCAGGCAGCGTTGCCAACTCTACGTCTTTTTACGTAGATCTACGTCTGGGGGGGCACACTTAAAACATTACTTATTTTTACTGACCGTCGCGCCGCCTACAGATTGGTTGTACAAACTTAAGTGCTGCCATTTTGTCCTGCCTGTCAAACGTTTGACAACTGAGAATTGTTATTTTTTGTTCCTAGCGTAGGTATTTATTGTCATCGATCTATTTTCGGTTATTGATATTTTTCTGAAAATTATCTCAAGTTTCAATGTTAGGCTGATATTATTATTGTTTAATTATCAGCTGATATGTTTTTTTTTATATTTCAGGGTAGCTTTCATAGTAAAAGAAAATTCTATGTAATTACACATACACATGTAGATATGTATATACATTACTTCAACTTTAGTTCACCGCCTAAACTCTGGGTGGCAGCACTTTCCATACATGCATATTTTATCATCGAGTTGCCACTCTTTTTCAATTTAATAACTTTACTCTTTGGTGTAATTATATAGAATTTTCTTTTACTATGAGATCTACCCCGAAATATAAAAAAAAACATATCAGCTGAGAACGAAACAATCATAATATCAGCTTAACAATGAAAGTTGGGATAATTTTCAGAAAGTACATCAATAACCGAAAAATAGATCGATGACAATAAGTACCTACGCTAGGAACAAAAAATAACAATTCTCAGTTGTCAAACGTTTGACAGACAGGACAAAATGGCAGCAGCTAAGTTTGTACAACCAACATGTAGGCGGCGCGACGGTCAGTAAAAATAAGTAATGTTTTAAGTGTGCCCCCCCAGGTTGTATCTCTCTTTTTAAATAAATTGTATAACAAAATACTCGATTTATTCAGTTTCACCTACCCTAACTTCTTTATTTCACTCAGAATTTTTTCTGAGTGAAATAAAGAAGTTAGGGTACGTAGATCTACGAACTTTTCATATGCAAATTTTACTAATTCTACGTAATTTACTAATCAGACCTACGCCTTTTTCAAAATCCGAGTTGGCAACACTGATGGTAGGTTAGGTACGTAACTAGTACCTACACTACCTATGTAGTACGTAGGAAAGTTATAGGAGATAATATAATAGGCACTGAATTTTATATTTGGATTATGTTCTGTATTGTTACAGTTATTATTTAGTGAGTGAAAGTATAATTATTTGATGAGTAGGATTAATTTGAAATATGTTAATTGAATTCGGCTTAGGAGTTTACTGTAAAATTCCCTCGTATTAATAATATAATTTACCACAATGGCGGTTCTTGCGGCAGCCCAATTGTTAGACGAGCTAATGGGCAGACATCGTAATACAAATCCTAATGAAAAAATCAAAAAGCCAAACTGGGAAGATCCGGAGGTGAGACTAATATTTTTTCATTGAATTTTACTGAAAATTTCAGTCACTTCGGGAAATAGTAGACATTAGATATAAGCTAAGGTTATAATTTATTTATGCTAAACAATATCTATAAATTATGCATTGGCATAGAAATCTAAATTCTCTAATGTATAATTTTGTTCACCTAATCTTTTTACATTGTGTAGTGTATTTTGATGGCGAATTAGATGCTTAGTAATTGCAGTAGACTGCAGTACCTTGTGAGGGTGTAAGTGCATAAAATGTATTCTGTCGTGTAACTGAAAAGGTACATGAATTTCAAAGATGAAGAAATGTGTTTTGTGAGTGATCCACACCTGATGCTTTCCCAAATAGCTACGGCTTATTTTTCTTAATGTCTTATTAGAAAAAAGTTATTAGAGTGGAAAAGTATATGACTTCTCATGTAATCCAATTTTATATGGGGTACACACACAGAATTTGAGCTATTTTTTAGTGCTAATTCATATACCAATCATGATAGTTTTATAAATATATAGTATATATAATATATAGGGGAACTTTTTTTTTGCGGCGCGCTACGGTACGTCACGCCCCACTAATCCGTCGGATCCGTCCGGGGCGACAGAGAAGCGGCGCACGACCCCGTAGACCCGGCCTACAATAAACGTCTCGACTTAGGACTAATAAGAAGCTCAAAATATTATAATGATTTCAAAATAATTTGATATTAATAATTTGATATTAATGTATGGTTTTGTTTACAGTACTGTAAATATTACATGGTAAAGTTTTGCCCTCATGATTTATTTGTAAACACAAGAGCTGATCTTGGAGCTTGCCCTAAAGTGCATGATGATGAGGTGAAAGAGCTGTTTGAAAAATGTGAGACTACATACAAGAAAGCTCAGTATGTCGAGGAGTTCCTTCGATTTTGTAGGCACATGATTAATGATGTAGAAAGTAAGTATACATAAAATACTAAACAGTCTTTCTTTTTAGTCCTATTGTTGGGCACTATTCTCCTCCTCATCTGGAGGAGAATAGTGCACGGAAACTAGCCAATTACACAATGTTAGTGTACAAGTTTGGTATAGAGTGGTAATTTGAGTTTTCTGTTGTAGTATTATTATTTGATTATATCTCTTAATCCATGTTAATAATACCCAAAGGAAATGAAGGGAACCAACCATTGTATTCTTACTCCAGTATCCACCGACTCACCTTACAGTAAATACTGAACCATATTAATAAATAATGGTCCATATTCACATATCAAAGCTAAATATCCAAACTAATATTCTCCACTTGAAAGGTATATAATAACAGAAACAAAAATCCATTGTCTGACCATTTTCAGAAAAAAAAAAGACTTAAAATTTCTATTAGCTACAGTTGATACATAATTGTTGCATTATATATTCCGTTTAACTGATATTACAGATAACTTGACTGCACAAATTGCATAGTGCTAGTAGGGTTTGATTCCCACCCAGAACAATACTTTGTGCAATACACAAAGTGTTGTTCTGAGTCTGGGTGTAATTTGTGTGCATTAATTGCATGTTTGTAAAGTCCCCCGCAATACAAGGATGTTTTCCTTAGTGCAGTGTGATGTTTTATCTAAAAAAGAAATAGTTATTACTTGAAATGTAACGGTATGCACTTGATAAATAACATAAGATATATTTCTTTTATTAAAAATAATTCATAATCAAGTAAGCACAGATGGCATTTATTAAGAATAGATGCTATTTATTCCTATTGACCACTTTGTCAGATATGTAATGGCTATATAAGTCGCTTCAAACTCGCATCTTTTAAAGATTTTTGGGATGATAAAATACAAGCAATAAAAATGTGTTTCCTTTCTACCATGGATAGTTAAATAGATATGTTATATGGTAAAAGAAAAGATAGGGCACTATATTGTATCAATAAATAAGTATTGACATTTCTATTAATTTTACTCTTAGGAAAAATACAAAAAGGTAAACAGAGATTAGAGTTAATGAACTCTAAGCCTGAAGGACCACCAATGACGCAAGCTCAAACTGAAAAAAATCAAGAGCAGGTGAGTTAAACAGTGTAAGATTGTGTACAAATTTAAAATTGTAATTTTATTTACTCTAATATTTCCAAATTTCTTAATGATAATTTTTATTTATCCTTGTATATTGGTTATCCAAGGTGTTTTAAAAGGTTCTATCAATTCAGAATAGTTTTCTGTCATTATAAATTACTATTTAAAATTATATTTATTTGCGACCATGAATTGGAAGACACAGCGTAGGACGAACTACTCCACTAGCTGGACTGATGACATTATGAAGTTGGCAGGAAACCAACTCTGGATGTTTATGGGCTGATGAGATATATTTACTATAAAAGAACAATATGGTTTAGACATTTAGAAAGAATGAGTGACGAGAGGTTGACGAAGCAAATATATAAAGCAAGCATGAATGGGACGAATACAAGGGGAAGACCATGTTATACTTTTCTGCACCAAGTTGGAGATGTGTTGACGAGAGGTCTTATTAAGAGTATGCATAATAGTATGAGTGTGAATGAAGCGATGGAAGTATGCCAGGATTGTGGTTTGTGGCAATCCGTAGTCTCTGCCTACCCCTCTGGGAAACAGGCGTGAGGCTATGTATGTATGTATGTAAAAGAACAATATCTACACCCTGTCTGTCTGACCAGTGAGGTATAGTAGTTCAATTTTTACTAGGGCTCAAACTGAACAGTGAGACCCATATGAGTTTTTTTTTTTTCGGTTCTGTTCGCCCATTCGGACAGGCAAAGGGATCAAAGCCCATACAGCCAAATCTTATTTAATTATTTTTCATATATTGTTCATCATTTCTTCATAATATGTAGCCTTAATAGTCATTATCTGTCAGTAAGTCAAGTCGTTACCATTAATCGGGCGCTGATAAACCTAATCAATGATTTTCTTTGGGAATTTTGGGCAAATATGAAAATACACATAAACCACTATTATACCATATTCACTACACTTCAGCACTTTAACTGTACCATATTGCATAAAATACCAGCAAAACTATTCAATATAACACCACAAAACACTAAAGAAATGAATATAATACAAGAGTGTGACATGACATTTCCACATTCGCGTCAAAACTCTCCCTATATGAGTTGAGATGATGATGATGAAGAAAAATAAGATTAATGAAAATAAACATGCTGTTAATTTATATTTCATGTTAATGGACATGTAAATTGATAAAAAGTGTTTACTTGAAATGCTAATTTACCTGGCTATCTTACTGAAGCCAGTTTTACTCCTTGTTGGTATGTGTGGTTGGTTGTACAGGAGGGTTGTGCTTAACAGTGTGGATTAAAGATGATAATTATATTTTTTGAGAAATAAATTGTTATGGCAGCATACCAAATGAGAAATTATTTTAGATGGTGTATGTGGCACATAATGATTATCTGTTTCCATGTTCAGGTACAATTACTCTCAGAAAAGATAATAGCATTGGTTCAAGAGGCAGAGGAAGCAGGAACACGAGGTGATGTGGAGCAAGCTCAGGGTCTAATGAAACTCTGTGACAGATTAAAAGAAGAAAAAGAACAATTACTCAAACAACAAGAAAACAGGTTAATTATTGTTTTGCATAAGTGTACTTTTTCTACAGATGGCGGAGTGGATGAAATACCAAACCGTCATGTTAGGCAGCACTGGTTTGATCCTCACGCAGGACAATTCTTTGTGCAATACACAAATTATTGTCCCTGGTCTGTTAGATATTTGTCTCTGCTGTATTCCTTAGTGTTAGGCGTTTCCTACAAAAATGTGCCTAAATATACGTTTGACGCCGTCCTTGTTGAGGATGCGAGTGGCTAGACGTGGCTCTCGCGTGAGGGCGATGACTTTGGATGGTACCTGAAAGGGGGGTAACCCATGGAATAGGCTGCCGTTAACAAAGCCCTGGTTCCGATGGTCCTCCCACATGGCGTAGGTACGAGTACCGCAGGTTATGCGGTCGTGCGCTATTCCTTCCGTCGGCCCAAATGGATTGTGCGTGGTGAGAGTATACCATACTGTTGCCCAAATATAATAGTGGGCGTTTTCCCATCTGGTAGCTTATTAGATTTGTTATGTTTAAATTAATAAATTGTCATATAATAATTACTGTAATTGCATGTTTATACAACCGACCGAAAACCTTAATTTTTTTTATATAGAATCATTTTCTTTTTGAACTGACAACGAATTTGTGTAAAAATGTGGGTCCAAATTTAATAAGTTATACTGTAGAATAGATATAAATCTTTGATGACTTGAGCAGCATGAGACACTTTAGTTAGTACTCATTTGAACCATGAAATTTTCGAACGGTCCAAAATTACAAAGCAAATACAAACACCATAAAATCCATACAAGTAGTTTTATTTAAAAAAAAAGTAATAATTATCTTAACACACATTACAGTAAGGAGGGCGATACATTATATTAATCAATCATTGCACGGGCAAATAATGTTAACCTATTTTTTTATATGTTATGGAATGTATAATTTATAAATATCTTTATTGTATTATTTTTAGCCACTGGTCCATGACTGCGGAGTTGGCGGCAGCGCAAGAGAAACAGATGGAAGTATGTCCAGTTTGCGGCGCATTTTTGATCGTGGGAGACGCACAACAGCGAATTGACGATCATCTGTCTGGAAAACAACATGTTGGGTTAGTTGGTTTTATGTTGAAAAAATATAATTTATTTTAATTATGTACAATTTTAGACATTATTTTATATACTTAATTTTATTTTCAAAATACTTAATTTTAGACATTATTTTAATGTCTTGGGCTCATAGAGTTGTAATTCAAGCAAATAAATCATTGTCAAAAATACAGAAATGGCATGTTTATGAATTTATAAAATACATATTTGTTAATTTATGGTAAGTATAATCGTGAATTTGATTCTTAGTGTTCATACATCATTATCATCATCACAGCCCATTAATGTCCCACTGTTGGGCTCGGGCCTCCTCCGCAGTGGGAGGGAAATTAACCTACTATACCGCACTGGTCAGACGTGTTGGTATAGGGCTTTGTTTCGAATTTTCCTTCTCTCGCATAGATGTTATATGCGTTTTATATCCCTTAGTCGACTCGTACGATCACCCACGGCTAAGATATGGGGTGGTGGATAGTATTCTACTGTGTCACCACACAGAGAATAATAATCTGCGCACACATGCATGGTAATAATATACTCAATATTGCTACTGTGTTAGTATATCATGCTTGTGTATGTATACATATTGTAAAGCAAAATACGTTTTACAGATATTTCAAGTTGCGGCAAGCATATGAAGAGATGATAGAGTCTCGCGAGAAAGAACAGCAAGAGAAGGAAAGGAAGCGTAGGGAGGATAGAGATAAAGATAAAGATCGCAATGCTCGAAGTGGAGGTCTTGGTTCTGACAGACGCGATCGTGAGCGTATGGAGCGAGATCGTGAACGTGATCGCGACCGCAGTGAGCGAAGTGACCGAAGTGATCGAGATCGAGACAGGGAACGGGAACGTGAGAAGGAAAGAGAGAAGGACAAGGACAAGGAACGCGATAGGGAGCGTGAAAGGGATAGAGACAGGGAGCGCCATATGTGAGTATTACAATATTGGAACGAAGTTCCTTATCGCGCGTTGTGAAAGGGGGCTAGACGGAAAAAATTCTTACGAAAAGTTGTCACGACACTTTTTGCTATTGTAAGCTGGACGGAAAAAATTCTTACGAAAAGTTGTCACGACACTTTTTGCTATTGTAAGCTGTGCGGCGTCGCTCGTCGGCTCTCTTATAGAAAGCAAGCCAGATATTTTCATTTCTATTTCGCATTGAACAGTGTGGTGTCGCGACGATTTTTTTTATAGATAGAGTGATTCAAGAGGAAGGTTTATATGTATAATATATGCATAATGTACTAGAGAAACACTGATAATTTTAGAGGTTTCTAATGTGATGTCGTAAATAAACACATTATTTTGCGCTTACATTGCAAACGCTGGCTGAACCCTACGAAATAGATCAAAATAAAGTACTACAGTATTATACAGCTTAAAAAGGCCTACAAAAAAGTCCGCGATGGTATATATCTATCTCTTAAGGATAACATACTATATCCATTTTAATACTTTAAAAAATGTACTATTATAAAACGGTAATTGAAAAGCTATTTACACAAATACTGTATTAATCCTTATCATTTTAAATACATTAATTGGCTTGAGCATTTCATGAAGATATTTTTTTTCCTTCAGACCATGCAAATTAAATCAATACCTTAAGAGATATAGCAAAATCAAAATAATGCGCAACGAAATTATTTTCGCCCGTGACCGGGCCGCGTGGCCGGCTCGCGTTCGAGCTCGGGGCCGAAAAGTTTTGGTAGTCTAGTGGAATTGTATATCCTATTATTAATATTATAAACGTGAAAGTTTGTAATAATGTATGGATGTGAACATGTTTGTTGCTCTTTCACGTAAAAACTACTGAACTGAATGGATTTTGATGAAATTTATAGTAATATAGCTTGCACATCAGAATAACACATCGGCTATAATTTATAAAGATATTTTGCAAATTGGCTAAAATATAACGATAAAAATCGCTTAAGGCAGAAAAAAATTATATAATTAAAATAGAACTTCGTTCCATCTGGGTGTCCCTTGACACCTCCGGTTTTTTTTTTTTAAAAACTGAACAGGAAACTATTATTACAAATTAAAATGACTAGAAAACCTACGAAAAATCTTTGTAACGTTAGTAGAGTATTTATTACATATATAACTGTAACCTAACCTCAGTATGGTTATACAGACATTTGTAATTAGTATTATCTATATATTAATTTACATCAATTTCGATGCAGTAATGTTATGGATGATATTTCTCTTCATCCAAAACATCTTTCATAAATAATTATCATTCTCTTACTCTTATCCCAATTACTTGGGTCGATACAATATGTACTCTTCTTTCATAGTTCATATTGTAAAAGTTATTGGCAATAGTTTTATGGCGGCCGCCTGCCAGATGTCAACCCTCCTTGGGAATGTAATTGTTGACCAAACGGCATCAGATACTGTTGGCCCAGGTCGTTATAGGGCTCTTAGTCGTCTTTTACGACATCCACGAGCAAAGTAAGGGTTGGTAGTATTCATAGCCGTTACCACAGCAAATCTTTCATAAATAATATTGATAAATATATACTTTCCATATGGTGGCAGAGTGAGAATAAAATTCACCATCCCCTATCTTACCTATGTGTGTAGACGACTAAGGGATATAATATGCATATACCATCTAGGTGAAAGAAGGGAAACTATATAAAACCCTATACCAATACTTCTGACCAACGTGGTATGTCAATTTCCTTCCCAATATGGAGGATGCTTGAACCCAGCAGTGGGACTTGTATGAGTTGAGATTGTTGACGAAATATATAATATCGCATGTTCTAACTGAATTGTTTAGCTGAAAAATCTACATGGTGTTTTTTTCATCGCAGTTTGTATGCATCTTTTTTTGTGTCATTGATTTACTATACTAAACTGGAAAGTTGTAGTGTCTATATAAAGGTCGAGTTTCCCTTCTCTTTATAAAAACTTGATAACGAGTGAAAACTGATTGTCACATATGGGATTCCAACCTACGCCCATTGGAAATTCGTTACAATTGTGCTACCACTTACACCAGCGTGAGCTGTCTTATGACATTCAATATTCGATTCGTATTATATTTTCGTCTTTAAAGGAGACGTATGACATCTACCCGCCAATGTTTACACATTATGCAGATTTCCCTTAATTTTTTTTTATACTTGCCTTATTTTTTTATGGCATATTTAAAATTTACTTGAGAATCGTAATTCTTCATGTTTTGAAAAGAACAGCTAAGAGTGGCTATTATTCACTCTTCTTTTTCGTGGTCAATTTAGATCGAAAAAAATATGTCGATTATAGAATCGATGTACACAATTGTAAGAAAAAGAAATATCCAAAATGTAAGTCTATGCCAACCTATAAAGTCGAAGGTGATTTTTTTCCTGTAAAATTCATATAAAGTTGTTGTAGCCACAAATATTTAAGGTACATATTGCTAAGAGTTTTGTTATTCTAGATCAAGCCGGGAAAAGGGCCGCCATGAAGAACGTGATCGTGACCGGGAACGTGAGCGAGATCGTGATAAGGAGAGGGAACGTGAGCGCGAGCGTGAACGCAAACACCGCAAGGACAAGCGTTAGTATGAAGTCTGCCATTTCACTACAGCTACTTAAATTAAAATACACGCTATTTTTATCACCGATGATTTCGTTCATTGTTCTGAAGACTCGCATATAGGTCCCGTTTAGTTTGGTCGCATCCATTCTGCTCGTAACTTTACATTTTCTTATTTAATGACTAACTCTGCCTCTAATTTGCAACTGCTGGCTGTCTCTTGCATTCCATAAATGGAATTGTGTGAATTTCTGGGACATCCTGAGGGTTGAATCTTGCTGAGTGAATAGATAACTATGGAATTCATTGTGGTTCCTGTGGCAGTGTGCTCAGATTATCGACATATATAAAAAATACATATTGTTTACGAACGAAGCGTATACTCATCTTAACGTTTTTAACATTCATTCAATACGCAAAATCAATTGAACAGTCAACTTTAATTTTATATAGCCAAATTAATCCGCAAGTTTCTGATTCTCAATCGTACGATTCATTATGTAAATTAAAATTTTGGTAATGCATTGAAGATCCAAAAGCGAAGTATATTTGGGGTTCTTTTCTGGAGTTCGTACAGTAGATTTATTTGTTTCTTATCTTTGCCAAAAGAAAATCAAAAGTAATTTATGACATTTGATTGAAATATTTATATTTTGTGACGAAAAAACCGCCAAACTGTTAACTATCTACTTTCCAGTTTTCTAAATTTGATATATCAAAAAAAAAACATGAATAAATCACAACAGTTTTTCCTTTATTTTAAACTAGACAGTGTACCCCACACGTCCATGTGCTAACAATCTAATTTAGTCTGCTACGTCCATTGAAAAAAAGCTTTTGAAATCACCTATGAATTTGCTCATATTTGATACATGGACGTAGTAAAGATGGTACAAATATTGCGTCATGAATCACAAATGGTTCATGGGACAGGGAACCTGTTAAGGCTGATTGTTCTATATAACTTTGCAGGATCATCCAATGAACGCTCGCGCCGGCGTTCACGCGACCGCCATTAGCAATGACTGAGGTATCACAAATGCACCTGAAACCGGTAAGTATTATCTATTACACCATGATCCCATTAAATATTGCGAAGTGTCCAATAATTAGAAACAACCCTAACATTACCCACAGAACATTCTGCAGCGTTCTCACCTAACGAACCGTCGTTCAAATAATCAACATTTTTTCTTTATCATTCTTTACCATTATCTATCCTCTCCATTAAAGTTAAACATTTACAAGTAATAAAGTGAACACTTGTTTTACAGCTTATATGTAGCATACCAAAATATTACTTCAGTATATGGCAAAAATATGGGGAGTATTGACACCCATATTGCACTCTCGATTCGATAGTTGTCGTCACACCGACGGACTTGGCAGGTATTTGATTGGTATTTTGAATAGTTGCCGAGGGCCGACTATGGGAGATTACTTATTTGTCGATCGCCGTTATAAAACAATCGTTTGAATATTGGCGATCTTCTAATAAGATTCATCCCACGAGGAGTTCATCTCGACGTCGTTTTGAGGTATTTCAACAACATGTTATGTTTTGTCGCCAGACGACTGGTGCCCGATTGCTTTTGCGATATCAGGTATTTGCTAGGATATTTCGCAATTCATAAACTTATGATGGGAAGCAAATTTTTTAAATGTTTATGTAGGTTTATAATCAATTGATTTAAATTATTGTGCAAGCATAATTTTTTTTTGTTATCGTTACATTACCATCACGTTTATTGCCATGTCATGCCAGACAAATGGAGCGCAAATATTGGTGCTCTTTATCACAATAAATGGATGCTGTTATCACATCATCTACCGTGTATTTACAGGTACCCAAATGAAATGTACAGTGTGGGATCAAGTTTTTCTTTTACATTAATAAAAATTGTTACAAGTTATTTTTGTATTAGAATACTTTCTAGAATACATGTCTTTGAAACTTAATGCCATACATAAAAATAATTAACAAAAATCCCAATTAAATATCCAAGTGCAACTGATATGTCAAAAGCAAAATTAAGAAAAAAACATTTAATACTTTCATACTACTTTTGTATGTATACATATGTTTGGTCTATTTATTGACAAGTCAGTTGCCAACTCTCCTGCTGCTAAGTACTTGTTACTAGCTTGCTCCATGGACTTTTCAGTTGGAAAGCCCTAAACGAAGAAACACGTTGGCGCCGCTCCGTCCACCAATGAGGTACTTTTGAAATTAAGCACCCATAGAGAAGAGAAGGCTGCAATAGCGTTCCAGAAAATTCCACATTCGACCATCGGTTTCGAGGTGACATAGAATAGTCACACGTACTCTTAAGATATTCGATGTTTGTTCCAAGACTATATTGGTTAATAAGATGCATGTAGTGAGAAGTCCCGCAATGGACTGTATTTTATTAGTAGATTAAATGTTTGTAACAGTGTAGCTACCACTGATGTTTGATCCATGGGAAGGTCACTTTTTTTTCTGTAAACCAGTTTCCTCTGAGGAGCCATTCAGGTATTTATCAAATTATTTTTTATTTTCACTATAATAATGTTAATATTGTGTATGATTGTGGAATGAACTGAGAGAGTGTTTTCAACGAATAAAACATTAATTCAGTACTATTTCATTTTTATTTCTATCCCAAAAAAACATTTTAACCGGTCATTATATGACCGATTATGAGTTCAATATGTTAGTAGAAGATCATGAGTTCAATAGTTCCTCGTAGTGACAGAGCAAGAACACAATTCATCACCTCAATCTTGGCGTCGCTGTTGTAAATAACTACTAAGGGAAATAATATGTATATAACATAAACAAGGGAAGAAAAACTAAAACCCTAACTAAACACCCGTCTGATGAGCGTGGCATAGTAGATCAATTACCGCCGCTAGCAATGATATGTACCTATTAAGGTGTTTTTTTTTTTCAACTATTTTTTTCGTTCCCATCGTGAAATTTTGTTGCAAGTACCCAAAAGACATTCCCTATAAGTTTGGGTCCATAAGATTAAGTCCTCCACCATGGCGTGTAAATATTTCTCATTAAATTAACACAGAAACTCTTTAACTTTTCTTTAAATTTCTATAGATCAGTGGCATTTCATAGCGTCGCTTCGTCCGGTGGACGGTTTTTTTTTTCAGAATTGAATGCTCTACAAAAATGACCAATGCGGCCAAGCCGTAACTCGACCGGTAAGGTAGCACAGCCCTCTAAACTTGGGTTTTCCATGAAATTTCGCGTTTTTTCACATTTATCTCTTGAATGATAAGAATAACAGAAAAAATGTGAATGACAAACTTGTAGAAATTTCAATTTCATACAAAAAATGTTTCAGTTCCAAGTCGTCCAGTCAATATTTCCAGAGATATTTAATGATATGTAGTTATTTTTTATAATTTGACGCGATTTTCGATAAAAATTTGAAATTACATAAACTTGTATCATTAAATATCTCGGGCAATATAGATGTTAATGACTTGGTGCCAAGAATCTTTTTTGTAGGTAATTCAATTTTCTACAAGTTTGTCGTTCACTTTTTTTCTATAGTTCTAGTCATTCACGAGATAAATGCGAAAAAAAAATGCGAATTTGATCGAAAATTCAAGTTTAGAGGGCTGTATATAATTACGGATTGGCCGCAATGGACATTTTAGTAGAGCGTTCAATTCTGAAAAAAACCCGTCCATGGTCAAAGCGATGCTATGAAATGCCACTGACCTATAGATTTTAAAGACAAAAAATCAGTTTCTGTGTTTTTTAATGGGAAATATTTACGCGCCTTGGTCGAGGACTTAATATTAATATTAAGGACCTAAACTTCCAGAGAATGTTTTTCTGGGTACTTGCAACAAAATTTCACCATAGGATCGATAAAAAAAAGGTTAAAAAAAAATATCAGCCTAGTACCTATATTGAGTCAAAATGTTCATGACTGAAATGAGAATTGATGAGTCAAATGTCATACCGGCGTTGTCGAGAACATTCCTTAATATTAACCACATGGACACATCCTGTCACCGATGTTTTTCGCATCTTCGACTACTTTAGCGCCTGCGCCATTCTACTCGTTTCGGCGAGTGCAGTTAAGTATATTGAGTCTATAGTTTCCCAAAATGCGATCGTGTCGTAATTATCGAACATCGCTTTAACGGTAGCAGCAGCAAGTTTCTAAGCATTGATTTTAACTTGCGCTAAACCATCGTAATAATGGCAGCAGGGAATGTGACTTCTCTGCGACCAGTAGTTATTTTCTAAAGTAACTGTTATGAAAAATCGTATACATAGGTTAGAAGGAAAGGAGCTTTGGGTTATACTTGTAGCTGTGAACGCAAGGGCTGTGTGCACAGTAAAGTTTAAATTGACCGTTACTATTTCGGTGCTCTCCCACATGGTGTTTATTGCTAAACTTTATTTAAAATTACATACATACATATCATCACGCCATATCCCTTGCAGGGTAGTCAGAGAGGACACAGTGCCAGAGAACTCTATTCTTGCATACTTCACTCGCTTCCTCAACATTCATAATTCTCTTCATACACGCTCGCTGGTTTCGGAGACTCTTGACTCCACCTTCCTTCAGTACGTGACCAAACTGGTCTAGGTAGGCCAGTTTCGGTCTCCCCCGGTACCTATTAAAATTAAGAACTAATATTAATCTGATCTAAGAATCGGCTTACGATTTCTGCTTAAGTACTTCCTAAGGAGTTGGGTGTGGTTCACAAAAATTGCTAATTTGCCCCATTGTTCACCAACTCGTTTGCTAGCTTGAGATACCCACAGAGAAAAAAAAACACGTTTAGAGATATCTATGAACTATAGGGAGTTTTGGCGCGAATGTGGAAATGTCATGTCACGCTCTTGTATTATATTCATTTCTTTAGTGTTTTGTGGTGTTATATTGAATAATTTTGCTGGTATTTTATGCAATATGGTACAGTTAAAGTGTTGAAGTGTAGTGAATATGGTATATTAGTGGTTTATGTGTATTTTCATATTTGCCCAAAATTCCCAAAGAAAATCATTGATTAGGTTATCAGCGCCCGATTAATGGTAACGACTTGACTTACTGACAGACAATGACTATTAAGGCTACATAATATGAAGAAATGATGAACAATATAAGAAAAATAATTAAATAAGACTTGGCTGTATGGGCTTTGATCCCTTTGCCTGTCCGAATGGACGAACAGAACCAAAAAAAAAAAATATCTATGAACTATAGATATCTCTAAACGTGTTTTTTTTAATCTCAGACTAAAATGACATTAAATGGGTTACCGGTTCTTCTTCTTAAATATTGGCAATCAGCTACTTATATGAGCAATTGGTGCCAGTATCAAGTTATAAATATTTTCACGTTTTTAGTTTTTCAGGATAATCATTGTTTAAAAAAGATGTATGAAGAGAATTATGAATGTTGAGGAAGCGAGTGAAGTATGCAGAGATAGAGTTCTCTGGCACTCTGTTCTCTCTGCCTACCCTGCAAGGGATATGGCGTGATGATATGTATGTATGTATTGTTTAAGTCAAATTGTCGCCATTAACAGTGCAATGGCTACACTGTAAATGGTATCTTGTGGGAATTTTGATGGAAAATGAAAACGTTGTAAAGCACTTTTATACGATATTCACTACATCCCAGCAGTTCCGCCGCATCATATTACATAAAATGCCATCAAAATTATCTAATATAACACGTTAAAACACTAAGATATCGAATATAATACAAGAGCACCACTTGATGTTTTCAAGTACCCGTCAAAAGTCCAGGTTACCCGTTTCTTCTTCTTCTTTTTATGTATTGGCAATCAGCTACTTAAATGAGCCATTGTTGCCAGTGTCGAGTTATAATTATCTTCAAGTTTTTAGTGTCTTCAGATTAGTCATTGTCCGTCAGTAAGTCAAATTGTCGCCATCAACAGTGCTATTGCCACACTGTTAATGGTATCTTGTGGGAATTTTGATGGAAAACGAAAACGTTGTGAAGCACTTTTATATGATATTCACTACATCTCAGCAGTTCAGTCACATCACATTACATAAAATACCATAAAAAAATATCTAATATAACACGTTAAATCACTAAAATATCGAATATAATACAAGAGCACCACATGACGTTTTAAGATTCCCGCCAAAACTCCAGGTTACCCGTTTTTGGCAGTTCTTAAATAGTGATGTGCTACTTTCGCACTATATGCCACGCGTCTATTGATAATTTGCGTTAATTTATACAAGTATCGTTTTTTTACAACTTAAAAAGTCTATATTAATATAACGTCGCCTATTAGGAAATGTTTTGCTGATGGTCCAACTTTTATTTACAAGTACTTCTTCTTCTTCTTTTTATGTATTGGCAATCAGCTACTTATACGAGCCATTTTTGCCAGTGTCGAGTTATAATTATCTTCACGTTCTTAATCTCTTCAAGTTAGTCATTGTCTGTCAGTCAGTCGAATTGTCGCCATCAACACTGCTATGGTGACACTGTTAATGGTATGTTGTAGGAATTTTGATGGAAAACGAAAACGTTGTAAAGCACTTTTATATGATATTCACTACATCCCAGCTGTTCTGTCACATCATATTACATAAAACACCATAAAAATTATCTAATATAACACGTTAAAACACTAAGATATCGAATATAATACAAGAGCACAACATGACGTTTTAGATTCCCGCCAAAAGTCCACAAGTACTTTAATGAATATTTTCGATTCGTTTTTTTATTGGCACGGGTTATAAAGGAAATGTCAGTGTAATTCGTATGAAATTTAGGGATGATAATATATTAAAAATATATAATTGCCGCATTATTCACTAAAACACGCAATAACTGCCGTAGTATATTGTAATACAATATAATTGTTAAAGTTCCATTGCTTTCTAAGGGAAATGGGTTTAGATTGCCATTTTAGCATATACAGAAAGAACACTGATGGCGTCTATTAATTCGTTTTTGTTTGATTTAAAGACTGAAACATTTGAGTACGTAAGATCATACGTCGCGTTATACTAGTGTAACTATAGCGCTTCATGTAACCACAAAACTACATTTTTTGTTTCTCTAGTAAGCATAATATAATGTATTCATAAGCAATGATGCTAATATCACATTTATCTAATTACCATCCTTGAGCCCACGGGGGAAATTTCTATAATTCCATTTTTATGACTGCCACAGAAAATTCTGTAAAGGAGTGCTGAATATTGTTTTATAAACCCGTTACCACATAGAGAAGTACTTACCGATATAATTGCAAATAGAATCCACTGGCAACACTAATTGCGATAACAGCGACGCTGTCACCGGGTCAGATAAGTTTGTGGCACTATAGCAAGAAGTCGGTTCTTGTTTCCCTTTTAAAAAAACTTCCACACCAGGGCTTTTTAAAATCATAAATAGGGCAATGGCAAAATAAATAGTAAGCTACATCAAGTAATGGCATTCGTCACACAGAGAGAGTGAGACACAGCTGAGGAGCGAGTTGAAGACGATCCTTACACATATTTTTGACTGCGTTCACAAGTTATATAAAATATAACAGCTCTTCAAAAATATCGAATTTGATACTCAGAAATAAATATCAAATATCGATATTTCCACAATAAAGTTTTCCACGATGTATATAGAATACTTTCTGTAAAATATCGATATTTTGATATATCAATATTTTTTACTCATTTCTGTCTCTACTATAGATTACAGAAATACAGATGGGAGTTTTGGCGTGAATGTGGAAATGTCACGTCACGCTCTTGTATAATATTCATTTCTTTAGTGTTTTGTAGTGTTATATTGAATAATTTTGCTAGCATTTATGGAATAGGATAGTTAAAGTGCTGAAGTGTAGTGAATATGGTATAATAGTGGTTTACATGTATTTTCATATTTTGCAAAAATTCCCAAGAAAATCAGGATTTGGTTATCAGCGGCCGATTAATGGTAACGACAATATAAAGAAGTATTGACGAAGTGTCTTCTAAACTATGAAGACTTGGCTTAAAGGTCTAAGTAACCAAGCCATAAACTCCACATAAAAAAAAATACAGATGTTTTCAAAAATTTTCAAAACACTTATCTTATTTATTATAAGAATTAAAACAATAACTTGATTTTAAGATAAAAGTTCTAAAAGGTAAATATTACGATAATATATCATTGGTTTAATTCATACATTATTATGACATCGGATATGGAAGGAATGGGTAAAACAGTACGACAGCAAGAAGCTAGAGCGACACTCCGCGAATCTTATTTGAAAGCAGTGAGTGAATTAACCGGTACGAGTTTCCTTTTATATCAGTGCTTAAATATTTACATGTCTGTCTAAATGCTATATCTTATTCTTGATAGCTACGTTTTATAAGACAGATTTTATTCGAGTTATAGTAGTAGATATGAATTTTTATAAATTATCTATTATCATCATTCCCCTACTCTTATCCCAATTATTTGGGGTTGATACAATATGTACTCTTCTTTCATAGTACATATTATAAAAGTTATTGACAATAGTTTTATGACCGGACTCCTTGGGAATGTAATTGTTGACCAAACGGCATCAGATGGAGTTGGCCCAGGTTGTTATAACGATCTTAGTCGTCTTTTACAACATCCACGAGTAAAATGAGGGTTGGTAGTATTCGTAGCTGCTACCACAGAGCACATTATCAAATTAAATTATCTAGTATGTAGTATTTATCCAGTTGTTGCTGTTAATATTGATATTACAGATTATTTAAAAATTAGCTGTAGGAACAAGCTATTACCAGTATACATATAGAAGTCTTACCTACTCCGCACACCTGTTCTGGTTTTATAATTAGTTGAAAGCCTAGGTTTGAAGTTAGCATAATTTTATTAATTCTGTGTGGTGACAGAGTAAGAATACAATTCACCACCCCCTATCTTACCCGTGGATGATCGTACGAGACAACTAAGGGATATAAAACGCATTAATATCTATGTGAGAGAAGGAAAACTCGAAACAAAATCCTATACCAACATGTCTGACCAGCGTGGTATAGTGGGTCAACTACCCTCCCAATATGGAGGAGGCTCGAGGCCAACAGTGGGACATATATGACCCGAGATGATGATGATGATAATTTTATTTAACATTAGCTGTATTCTTGAAGATGTGTGGTAGTGGTTATGAATACTCCTAATCCATACTTTGCTTGTGGATGTTTTAAAAAGTGACTAAGAGCTCTGTATCGATATGGGCCAACCCTACTACATAGAAGAGGATTACATATTGCATCAACCCTAAGTAGTTGGGGTAAGAGCAGGATAATGATGATGATAAGCTTATATTCTTGGTTATAGAATTCAATATTTATGTGTCAATACAAAATATAGAATATAATTATCTATTTTATGTATTCAGGTAAACCTTGTAGTGTCCTCACTTATGAGCAAACATCACTGAAAGCAACATTTGTAGCATGGAATCCTGATGATACAGCCATACTTGTCAGAGATTTAGAGACACCTTCTTGCGTAAAAATGAATGCTGCACTACTACGTACACCAGATATCTTAGCAATAAAATTTGATGAGCCTATATTGTTAGCATAAATTTAAGTTTTTTTTTTATTAAATACCCACATCTCTAAGCAATAAAATTTGATGATCTATGATTTTTTGTATTGTTACCATAAATATCTGTTCATTTTTTTTATCAAATATTTATGGTTGTTTAGTGCCAAAGTAATGTCTATTGATATGTTGATGGATACATAAATGTATAGTATACATGGTCAGTAATGCTCTTTGAATAGTTTGTCAATGTTAATACTCAGATTGACGCTTAGATATAAGTTAGATATATGCTACTTAGATATATGCATATAATATCTTTGCTAGAGAGGGAAAACCCACCCCACCCCAAATAAAATCACTGGAAGAGTAAGACAACTCGAAAAAAATACCACAAACTATTAGGATTTTTTTCCTCTTATTGTGGAGACGTCTTGTGGATAACAGTGGTAAGTATATGGATTGAGGAGAACTTGCCCGTAGTAGATAGGTACATTGCAGGCAAGTAGTGATAAAGTACAATATTCGTTACCACTCACTTGGCCGCAGCAACCGTAATTTTTTTTAAAGATACCCTAATAAGTAGTACATACTTTGTACATACATACATGCATACATATCATCACGCCATATCCCTTGCAGGGTAGGCAGAGAGAACAGAGTGCCAGAGAACTCTATCTCTGCATACTTCACTCGCTTCCTCAACATTCATAATTCTCTTCATACACGCTCGCCGGTTTCGGAGACTCTTGACTCCACCTTCCTTCAGTACATGACCGATCTGGTCTAGGTAGGTTAGTCTCGGTCTCCCTCGGTACCTACATCCTTCTACTTTCGCATTGTATATCTTCTTAACCAGGCGTTCGTTCGGCATTCTTTCCACATGTCCGAACCATCGGAGCATTCCCTTTCGCATCTTTACACCAATACTCTCTTTCATACCTACTCGCTCTCTTACGTCGTCGTTACGAATGCGGTCGGTCAGCCTAACTCCACAGATTTTCCGCAGAGATCGCATTTCGACCGCATTAATTTTACTATCATACTCTTTTCTGCATACCCAACTCTCGCTTCCATACAGTAATGTTGGGACAAGCACTGCGTTATGTATTGCTACACGTGCCTTCTGGCTGAGGTGGTGGCTGCCGAAAAGTTGCCCCAACGCTCCGTTCACTCTATTTCCCGCATTCACTCTTCGCTCTATATCAGTGGTGTACCTTCCATCTCGGCTAAATCCACATCCAAGATATACAAATTCATCCACTTGCTCTAGTACATCATTACCTATTGTTACTCTTACATCTGTTCTGGTTTTATCTCTTTCAAAGACCATTATTTTGGTTTTGCTCACATTCACGCGTAGACCCCTTTTCTTACAATCTTCTGTCATTGTGTCGACTAGGGTCTGCAGGTCAGTCGCTGACTGTGCCAGCAGGACTGCATCATCTGCATAAAGCAGAGCAGTGACCACTGAGTCGCCCATCTGGACTCCCACATTCATATCGTTCAACCTTTGGAGACATTTATCCAGATATATGATAAACAGCCTGGCTGACAGAACGCACCCCTGCTTAACGCCGATATTGACGTCAAACCAAGGCGACATTCCATTATCCAGCCGCACACAGGCTCTACAGCCCATGTAACTGGACTGCACAGCCTGTAGCAGTTTACCGTTAATACCATACTCCGGTAAAATGTCCCAAAGTTCCTTTCGTACAACCGTGTCAAATGCTCTCTCCAGATCCACAAAACTGCAGAAAACCCTCTGACCTAGAGCCAGATGCTTCTCCAAAATGTTGCGCAGAGAGAACACTTGATCCATGCATCCCCTTCCACTCCTGAAACCTCCTTGTGTCTCACACAGTAAACCATCGGACACCACACATACTTTGTATGGTTGAAATAATGGACATCAATAATCAAACAATGTTTCGTTCTCACAAACAATCGTCCTGTGAATCCATGATGATCGGAATGTGTGGTTCAACTATGCCTGTGCAATCAGAGAGGCAACTAAGGGCCATTCATAAATTATGTAAGACGTTTAGGGGTGGGGTTGTTGACTGAATATTATAACTTATTACTATACGGTAGTAAACCTGACATTACGTGAGATATTAAATTGAAAATTTTACCACTTTCGCGCTAAGAATTGACGTTTTACTGAATAGCGTCATCTGTACTTCATCTCTTTAACTTAATATCAAGATTGATGAAAATCATATGCTCTCATTACTTCTAGACTTTCTATTATTCTATTGTTGCTCACGTTGACCGGGGATTACCTGTTATTTGGATTCTTAAAAATATACATAATTTAATTGATTACTAATTACTTTTTCTAACATATCTGGATATTTAGATCCACTGTTATTCAAAGCATGGGTCGAAGTTTCTCTAGATAAAACACCAAAGATTTATCAACAGGAGTCAAACTTGTTTTGGACAACCAACAAAGAAGTATTCAAAAATGATAGTAGTGATTCTGGAAAATTTATATCTCAAAAATAAATGATTTAAAGCAGCTTGCTGCTCAATAAAACCAACATGCTCGGATGCATGCATGCTTTTTAGTAAGAAGATTGTAATAAAAGATATTTCCAGAATAAACGGAGTTGTATTTGATTAATAGGGCATTTACTTACGAAAATTCTTATTTAAGGGCAAGTAGTTGCAATCTTATGATGTCTTACAGTAGGGTGGGGAGGCGGCCAAATCATTCTTCAAAATCCCTTACGTAATTTATGATCGGCCCCTAATCTAATACATGCAAGAGGAGTCTCGAACTAAAACCCTAACCCAATTCTCATCATCTCAATTCAGATACATACGTCCCACAACTGATCTGGAGCCTTTTCCATAATGTGAGGAAAATTGACTTACTAAACACGCTAAACGGTTTGGTTTAGAGTTTTATTTCAATTTTTCTCTCTTAAAGTAGAGTATACAGTATACTGTTATGTGTTTGTGTTCCTTAGTCACCTCTACAATCACTCATGGAAAAGATAGTGACACATTGAATGACGCATTGTATTCCTGTTCTGCCACTGCACCCATTTATGCTGCTTTTTAGACTATAGATGGTAAATAAAAAAAAAGGTTATAATGGCGCTATCAAAACGTCTATTGCATATGCTGTAGTTATAACGTTTCGGTGTAAACCCTGGAACAGACCTGTTGCTCAATCGATTCGCTGAAGTTGCTTTGTGTTGCGTTTATTGAGGCGAAGGCTTTTGTGAACTCTGGCTTTTCATTTTTCAGTTTAAACAATATGAATTATGAGACTGTTCCAATTATGGGATTTGGAATGCCATTCGAGTATAATTTCAAACTTACCTACTAATTATAAGCAACAATAGTAGAAAATGAATGAAGAAAAGTTCTTTTGATAAAAAATATTTTATTGTATAATACTAATTAACTTGCATAAAATAATATGGAGAATGCACAATAGTGACGGAATTCACAACTTACTCGAGCACCGTTGTAAACTTTGTGCAATTGATTTCCCGAGAAAATTCCCGAAAATATATCTCATCTTTGATCTCCCGAAAATATATCTTACGTTTCTATAATAAAGTAGACAATGACGTTTCACGTATGTTTATGCCAATAGATTCATCATCATCACAGCTCATATGTGTCCCACTGTTGGGCTAGACTCGGCTAGAGTCTGCTCCACACTAGAAGGAAAATTGACCTACTACACCACGCTGGTCAGACGTGTTGGTATAGGGTTTTATGTCAAGTTTACCTTTCCTTGCATAGATGTTATATGCATCTTTTATCCCTTAGTAGTCTTTTACGATCAGCCACGGGTAAGATATGGGGCGGTGAATTGTATTCTTACTCCGTCACTAAAAGGCAATGCCACTAGACTAACACCTATTAATAATTAATACTATATGAAAAACCTAATCAGGTTTTGAAATTATTTTTTTATTGCTTATGGTGGTAAACGATTATGCAGCACATCTGATCGTAAGTTTCACTGCCGCCCTTTGGAATACCAAGGGTAGAGATAGGCCGTTGCCTACCGATCCAAAA
Organism: Lymantria monacha; assembly: GCA_905163515.2. Classification (NCBI taxonomy): domain Eukaryota; kingdom Metazoa; phylum Arthropoda; class Insecta; order Lepidoptera; family Erebidae; genus Lymantria; species Lymantria monacha. Next base: position 10,968,064 of record LR991092.1, on the reverse strand, counting down.
CCTAAACCCATACAGTTGGGTCTCCCGGCTCTCGCTAATCGAACGAAGCGCAATAGCACATTGCCATTAATCAGACCTCGATCTTCTGTAAGAGTGTGGCACTACTCCGGACGGACTGGCCCCGCGGCTGTAGACAGAGAATTATCAACAGTGTGGTTCTACTACTATCAATTAGTTTTAAGGACCAATTTTTTTTTTCATAATTGTATTTATATTTTTTATATACAGCCAAACCTGAGTAATGAGAGCTAGGTAAAGGAAGAAAATTCTATTGGTGAGACTGTTTTCCATGATCCGCCATTTTAACTCAGAAACTTGCAGGCTGCCACTGCAACTTGAACCCATTATATTAAGACAAAATTATCGGAAGCAATCTTTTTTCGTTCAATTCAGGTAGGTTTTAAACTATGAAAGCAGGTTTGTGATAACAATTTTTAATGATGGCACACTGTGACATTGCACTTGCACTCAATAATTATTTTATTCATAGTTATGCTGCGACCTCGTTAGGTGCGATGGCTTTTCATAACTCGCGAGAAAACACTAGAATACCTGGCGGGTTTTTTTCAAATAACGTATTTACGTTATAACGTATTTACGTTGTTTATTTAAACACTTATTAAAATTAAGCACAAAGACGGCGCGGAGATTTAATTAGCGAGCTTAAGTGGGTTATCGATTTTCATGTAAGCCAATTCTTTTTGTGATCCACACACAGTTATTATAGTAAATTTCTACACGATACTACTGTCTTTATAGAAGACTTCGCGATATTATAATAGTAGTAAAATAAGTAGCCACTTGGTACAAGGTTGCATTCATCTTTCTCCTGTTCTTATTCCAATTACTTCGATGTACCTAATATGTAGGTACTCCTCTTCCATCTCATGTTCGTTTGTATAAAGGTGCATTCAATTATTAATTCATTAAATTGACGTTTTGTTGAAACAAGTATTAATTATAATTATTTTTATTATTATAGGTACCTATACATACATATAATAATATTTTTTTTTATTAATAAAGAACAACTAAACTGGACAGAGACAGTTAATGCATTCTTTTAAAAATACATGTAAGCTTGGTCGTATGACAATAATTCGATTCTATAAAAATTTGAAAATATAAGGGAAAATAAATTCGATACAATTCAAATCATTCTGCTCACGTCTCCATGTTAAAGTTGTTTCGTCCATTTCCTGTTGATATGCAGCGGTGCTTAAATTTAATATCTGTCAATTTCAAAATGTTCAATAAACATATTTATTTTGTATATAAAAAGTAGACTCTCATTGATAGACCATTGTCCAAACAAGGACCTTTAATTATATTAACTTGGTACAAGTGAGAAATATATATTTTTAACACTAGTTAAATAAAAATTACGAATTAGTACTTAGTAGTCTTCATATTTGCCGTGTGGTGACGGAGTAAGAATACAATTCACCACTCCCTATCTTACCCGTGGGTGATCGCAATAGAAGGTAAAATCGAAACAAAACCCTATACCAACACGTCTGACCAGCGTAGGAGGAGGTTTGAGCCCAACAGTGGGACATATATGAGCTGAGAATCTGAGATGATGAATCTTCATATTAGTCCGTCTTACTTAATATTTCAGTGTGGTGATGAAGTAACAATACAATTCACCGCCCCAGTCATTGTCCGTGGGAGTCGTGAAAGGTGACTAAGAGATATATAATATGCATATCACAAGAAAGGGGAAGCTTGAATTAAAACCTTATGACAACACGTCTGATCAACGTGCTATAGCAGATTAATCTACCTCCAGTTGCTGGAGGCTCGAGCCTATCAATGGGACATAGGAAGGTATGAGCTGATATGAAGGTAATCTCGATGAATATTTTTTTGGGATAGAAATCCTTTTTCCTTTATCAATTGACCTATTGATGTCCACTGTTGACAATGGGTCTTCCTAAGAAGACATATGCCGTAATCGCTTCTCCTGATTGCTCCAATCCTACATTAAAAGCGAAATTGGTGTAATAAAGCACGAAGAATAAATGCAAAAAATGATAATGATAAAAATGATATAAATTAATATAGGTAGGGTGTTTTATAAGGTCGTGAAAATTATAAAATAATTTCTCTTAAGATTGAAAACGAAAAACATGGGATGCATGCAGCAGATAATTGATAATCTGCCCATTGTTTTTCGTTTCCAATCTTGAGAGAAATTATTTTATTATTTTTAGGCCGTTATAAAAAATGGTACATTATTTTTTATTTTATTATTCTTTTCTGCCTTTTAGGGTTACGTGAATTAAATATTGGGATTTATTTTAAGTACGTTACCTTATTTTACTTTTATTATATTTTTCTTCTTTTTTCATATTGTCATGCCACGTCTTGTGTCTCATGTGTCCTCAACTTCTGAGCTATAGTCCGAATTTCAAGTATCTATTTCATCGGGAAGTTAGTTTAAAATCAATTACAAAATTTCACCCAGATAGATATACAAGAAAGCGAAATAATGAAAACGCGGTAACACGGTAATAACATGGTAATATAATAAAATACATACATACATATCATCACGCCATATCCCTTGCAGGGTAGGCAGAGAGAACAGAATGCCAGAGAACTCTATCCTTGCATATTTCACTCGCTTCCTCAACATTCATAATTCTCTTCATACACGCTCGCCGGTTTCGGAGACTCTTGACTCCCCCTTCCTTCCGTACGTGACCAATCTGGTCTAGGTAGGTGAGTATCGGTCTCCCCCGGTACCTACATCCGTCCACTTTCGCATTGTATATTATCTTAACCAGACGTTCGTTCGGCATTCTTTCCACATGTCCGAACCATCGGAGCATTCCCGTTCGCATCTTTACACCAATACTCTCTTTCATACCTACTCGCTCTGTAACGTCGTCGTTACGAATGCGGTCAGTCGCTTTAATTTTACTTTCATGCTCTTATAATAAAATAAATGGTAAAAAAAGCTTCAAACAGTGAACTTATCTGGACAACGTCGTTTAGTTATCAGATTAATTTGCTATTGTAGAAGAAGAAGGATTGTGTCTATTATATGGTCTTAGGCGCGCTATCAAGAAGAAAGGAAAATAATGTAAAAATAGCACATCAATCTATTAAATTGATGTGCTATTTTTACATTATTTTCTTTCTTCTTTTAATTATTAGTCACTTTCCCTGTGAAGAGACTATCTTATTTACTTTTGACATGTATGAAGAGATTCATTGTCCTGGAATTTGTTTAAAAACATTTCCCGTTACTCAAATTCGCGGTTTATGAATACTTCAAGGAACTGAATGACCATAACATTTTCTGATAAAAATAAAACTTTTCTTCAAAACTTGTTCTAGAACAAAAGCCATTAAAACAAAAGCAGAACTCCCATTTAGACTCTGAAGGGAGTCAAACAATAAGCTTTGTGGTACCTAATAATTTGTTAGGACTATTGAATAGTCGCTTTTGCGGTCTTCAGATGGAGGGTATTTATAAATGTCTACATTCCTAGTCCTAGCTATTATCATTAATTTCATAGATCAAACCACAAATTATAAGTACCAAAGCACTAATTTAAACTTTTATTACTATTTCAGAGTTATGTATAAGAGAAAATTGCAAAAAGCTATTTGTTTGTGTTTTTTAATATTACCATGTTTGATTAAGATTAGACTACGTATCACCAAGATAGTGATACAAAAAAGCACAAACGCAAGTATAATTTTATGTATTAGGTACTGAATATTTGTAAAATTTTACAGCACTATAAAATTGATATCCTAGTTTTCAACAATGGCTGACCTTAACTAGTTAATTATTCTATCGTTTGCCGCAGTAGCAGAGATCCCGGAGTCGTCCAACGATACTGCAAATTTAAACTTAAATGTTGTATTTATTTAGCGAATATTTTATTAGTTTAAACTCCACTATAGTACATTGAATTCTAAAGTTTATTTTTCATATAATATACATTTCCCTGACTTTAGGTTCGTTTATTTAAACTTCATAAATTAATCATAGCAGTGGTAGGACTCCACTGTTGATAGATTTCTGTCTACAGTCGCGAGCCGGTACGTCCGGGGTAGTACCACACTCTCGCAGAAAATCGATGTATGAGTAGTAGCAATGTACCGTTCCTCTTCATTCGGTGATCGAGAGAGCCGCAAGCCTATCTTTCTGGTTAGCTTTTAGTTGGTATGCAGATACCTAGCTGTAGGGTATTGCAAAAGTCCATGAGTGACAGTAACCTTTACCATGCTGCTTGTTGTGACTTTCAGTATGGGATAGAGTTCAAGCGGGAGCGGTGAATTGTTTTTACGACTTATACGGTAAGCCTTAGAAAACGTAAAAACAACTGAGTCATGTTAGGAGCTAATATGACTGAAAGGAAGTAAAACTTCATGTAAAACATCATATTACTCTGCCTGACCGGCGCGATATTGTAAGTCACCTATCAGTTGTAACCAGTCCTTACTTTCTTGTGAGAGTCGTAAACACTGGTTAAGGGAACGTCATTGGAGTACACATCAACACTTGCCTGTGAAATATATTACACCACCTGCGATCACCCAATCCCTTGCCAACCTGGAGATTATGGCGTCATCCCCTCTCGTGGGGAGACAGCACTTTAGTACACAGAGGTAGGTTACCAGTCAAGCCCTTCCAATTGATACTCATATTTTCACATTTTGAAGTAGCGGCCATCTTGGATGTATGGTGTTCCTGAATATATAAAATTATATTGTCATCAGAACTAAGGTTGTGTGCCAAATATTAAATCAATCTGTCATCAAGTAGCGCGTAAAATTTCAATTACTCTACCTATAAATAATAAACAAGTAGTCAAGCTAAATAAAACCATTTAATTATAAAAAAATGCCAGATTCAAAATTCGATTTTTTTTAAATTCAGAATCATATTTCATCGTTATAACCAGTACCACCATACCACACATATACGCAATAAAAAAGTAATTAATCATCATATATAGTGATATTAGGTCGAAATTGGAACATATGCATCAATTCCATCCAAACTAAAGCACAAATAGAAGCTGATGAATAATTCCCCCTTATTTCATTGAATATCGAATATTTACTACGTAGATATTTTAATATTGAAACGTTCGGGAGCACAATTTTGCAGCTTTCAGTTTGTGGATGGAATATGAACGAGCTCATTTCTATATTTATGCTATTATCAAATAAAACAATATTTTTAACAGATTAGAACGCTTTCAAATACATTATCTCAAATCGTACACTTTTCCTTGTTGGGCACAAGTTTTATTTAAAAGAACCTGCACTAAGGAAATAATTCTTTTATTACGGGGGTCTTTAGAAAGATATAACTGACGTACACAAATTACACGCAGATTCAGGATAATAATTTGTGGATCACACAAACTATTGTCCTGATGATAAGTCGGTATCTTAATCACTATGCCATCTATGCAGTCAATTGGCCTGTTTTACTTTATTCAGGTTTTTCCAGTGTGGCCCTTCCTCACCAGTTAAATGTGTAGAAGCTTTTTCCTGGGGAACGTATTATACTTTACTGCCATTATTAACCCACCTGACAAGCGTGACGATTACATCATTATCTCTTAATTTGCGAGATGACCTTCGTCCAGCAATTGACGTTAAAACAAAAGTGATATAATAGCGACAGATTAAGAAAACAATGATACCACTCCCTGCTCTTCTTTGCAGCTAGAGATGTAAAAACGAATTGAGCGATCACTACAAGAATGGGCAGTAACACCCTACTAGGCATCTTATAATGCTAACTGCAATCGCCAACCCATCAATCTACTACTCCTCCATTATATGAGGTGATACTATACTACGCTGGTCCGACGTCTTGAGTTATAGGTTTTGTTTCGAGTTTTCCTTTTCTTGATTATATGTTATACAGGGTGTCCCAAAATTCAACGATAAGCCGGCACCAGCAGGTGGACCTACATATGACTACTCGAGAACAAAAAAGAAAAAAATTCTACCTTGATTTTTTTTTTCATTACGACAAAAAAACCGATTTCTTTAAAAATCGACATCTTTTATTATATTATTAAGTGCCATTGCTACAATTTTACAAGTAATTCTGTGTTTTTTTTTGTATTGGTAAGGTAAGTAGCACTACTATCGATCACAACCATTAAAAATTCCAGAATATCTATAGTTTTTACACAAAAATCAACCAAAACTATGTTTTTTTCATAAATTATGTAAGATTTTGACTTTCAGCTCACTTTCACTCATCACAGTGAAAAAAAAAAGTATGGACACTACTGTGGCAAATAGTATTAAAAATTGGCGCAACTAACTACAATTCTAAAATGGTATAACATTCTAGGCAAACTAGCCACAAAAATATACTTAGGTGTACTATTTCAAAATAACAACCATACTTCGAAAATTGTTAGTGTTGATAGTAATCACTTTTACTATGTAGCCCAAATGTTTTTGTTGCAAGTTCTCAGAATTTGAATGAGACATGTGCGTAGTCCATAAGATAACATAAGTTAGACAGAGATAGAGAGATTATACGTTAGAGGGAGATAGATAGATGCTAATTGTTTAGTAACATTAATGCAGGTAGAGAAGTAATTAATGTCCTCAGCAGCACAGCAAGTCAGCACGCTCTACTTCTTTGTTTACTGCACACCGTTCTGTTTTAATTAAAGTGGCTCTGATACTAACGACTTTGGATTGAATTAAGTGACCTGGAAATTGACCTGACTTGGCATTATTTTAGACTGTGATTTTGTGTTTTTTTAAAGAAGTTTTGCCTTATTTTCAAGTGTTTAGCATTCATTATGCCGCTACCATATACAGCGTTAGAATACGCTAATATGCACCTAATTTATGGAGAATGCCGATGCAATGCCAACGCTGCTAGCAGATTATATCGAGCAAGGTACCCTACTCTTCAAAGGTATCCGGATTATCGCGTATTTATTAACGTGCATCAAGCATTTTCGGAGGGTCGTATACCATCTGACAGGAGAAACGCTGGAAGACCTAGATCGGAACACGATGAAGAAGTTCTCAATGAAATAGAAAGCGATACAACTACCTCTGTACGTGGCATACAAGTAGCAACGGGAATTCCAAAAAGTACTGCACATAGAATTTTAAAACGTCACCAGTTTCATCCATATCATTACAGGCGCGTGCAGGCGTTATTACCGCGGGACTATCCACTGCGGGTCGCATTTTGCCGTGTAATGCTGCAAAAACACAGGGAAGATCCCCAATTCTTAGACAAAGTTTTATGGTCGGATGAAACAACCTGCAAGAAAGATGGCTATTTAAATCTTCACAATCTTCATAGCTGGAACAATGAAAATCCGCACCTGGTGAGAGAAGACAAATCCCAATATCAATTTAAGGTTAACCTATGGACGGGCATAATAAATGGAAAAGTGATAGGGCCCTTTGAGTTACAAGGAAACATAGATGGCAATAGCTATTTGAACTTCTTACAAAATGAGTTACCAGGATTATTAGAAGACGTGCCCTTAAGTGATTTGCAAAACATGTGGTTTCAAAACGATGGTTGCCCAGCTCACTATGCCCGCCCTGTGCGAGAGTACTTAGACCAAGAGTACCCAGGGCGTTGGATCGGGCGACTTGGTCCTATCTTATGGCCACCCCGTTCACCCGATCTAAATCCCCTGGATTTTTTCTATTGGGGTTGTCTAAAGGACAGAGTCTACTCAAAACCCATTGCAACCTTGGACGAGCTTCGCCAAAAAATAATTCAGGCTGTGGATCACATGAACAGAATCAGATATGCAAGAAAAATAAAACGTTCATTTTTAAGGCGATGTCGTGCCTGCATTACTGCCAATGGCAAACAATTCGAACATTTATTGTAATTTTAATAATATAGTAAATTCTAATCTCTCTATATCTATCTCTGTCTAACTTATGTTATCTTATGGACTACGCACATGTCTCATTCAAATTCTGAGAACTTGCAACAAAAACATTTTGGCTACATAGTAGAAGTGATTACTATCAACACTAACAATTTTCGAAGTATGGTTGTTATTTTGAAATAGTACACCTAAGTATATTTTTGTGGCTAGTTTGCCTAGAATGTTATACCATTTTAGAATTGTAGTTAGTTGCGCCAATTTTTAATACTATTTGCCACAGTAGTGTCCATACTTTTTTTTTTCACTGTGATGAGTGAAAGTGAGCTGAAAGTCAAAATCTTACATAATTTATGAAAAAAACATAGTTTTGGTTGATTTTTGTGTAAAAACTATAGATATTCTGGAATTTTTAATGGTTGTGATCGATAGTAGTACTACTTACCTTGCCAATACAATAAAAATCACAGAATTACTTGTAAAATTGTAGCAATGGCACTTAATAATATAATAAAAGATGACGATTTTTAAAGAAATCGGTTTTTTTGTCGTAATGAAAAAAAAAATCAAGGTAGAATTTTTTTCTTTTTTGTTCTCGAGTAGTCATATGTAGGTCCATCTGCTGGTGCCGGCTTATCGTTGAATTTTGGGACACCCTGTATATGCATTTTATATCGTTTAGTCGTCTCTTACCATCAACCACGTTTAAGACGGGGTGGTGAATTATATTCTTACTTCGTCACCACGCGAAAAATAGACTTTATATATAATTATATATATATATATATATATATATATATACACATATTTATTTTGCAGTTATGCTTACACTACTTAATTGTCTCCCACGATACCTACCAATAATACTAATAATACTAAATCTACAAAAAAAAAAGAAGTGGCTTACATTGTATTCCTAATCTACACGAAAAAAAGGTAGGCAGCGGCCCTGCTATACCCCTGCTATTGCAAAAGTCCATGGGCGGCAGCAACACTTACCATCTGGTATGCTGCTTGCTCGTTGGCCACAGAAGCAATAAAAAAAATATATAACACTAACAGATATTCTGTTATTGAGTTGAATGAACTATAGCTTCGGTTGAATACAATAACGTTTAGAAATATATTATCGTTATCGGTACACCAACAAAAATGATTAATGACATGCCTTAATGAATGAAGAAAATAATGAAAGAGAAATAGCATTGTTCATAAATAAATTACACGTTAACAAGTTATTCAAAAGGAATATATGACTGATGTATTTAGAGATAAGAGAGATATTATGAGACAGATGAGTGATATATTTATAATATTAAGATATTATTTATTTACTAAGGTGCTGTAGCTGTGTGGTAGCGGCTATGAATACTACCAACCCTTACTTTGCTCGTGGATGTCGTAAAAGACGACTAAGAGCCTTATAACGACCTGGGGCAACTCCATCTGATGCCGTTTAGTCAACAATTATATACCCAAGGAGGGTTGAAGTCTGGCAGGCGGCCGGTCATATAACTATGGCCAATAACTTTTACAGTATGTACTATGAAAGAAGAAATATGTACATATTGTATCGACCCCAAGCAATTAGGATAAGAGTAGGAGAATGATGATTGATGATTATTTATTATTCGTATCATCAACATCTCAGTTTATATATATCTTTACGGTCGAGTCCCTTGATAGTTTGAGTAAAATTGACCTTCTTTTCGCTGGTCAGATAGGGTTCGTATAGGATTTAATTTGCAGTTTCTCTTGTTATATTGCAGTAATTTTATTTATGTCCCTTAGTTGCTTTTTATAATCACCCGCGGGAGAAGAAAGGGTAATATTGAATTATTACTTAACGGGTAACGTTTACAATGAAATGTGTTGTCAACCTTTTCTTACCTTAACCATCATCATTCATCCTGCTCTTATCCCAATTACTTGGGGTCAACGCAATATGTTCTTTTCGTCCACACAATCCTATTCGAAGTCATATCTGCGGTCACGCCCTCCCTATCCATATCATGCTTCACGCAATCCATCCCTCTTTTCTTCTTCCCTTACCCCTAAAGCCTTCAACATTCATACTTAAAACTTTTCCCACAACATTACTTTCATCCCGTCTCATCACATGTCCATATCAACTCAGGCGTTCACTTTTCAACTTTTCCGCCACTGGCGCTATTTTCAAACTTCTTACCTTATCCATAGGAACATAAAAATCGGCGAGAGCAGTAGAGCAGCATTCTACTGAAAAATCATAATACCAATCCATATCGCCGACCGCCCTGCTTTTCGTGAGGATGTCCTACAATGGACGTTTAAACATAAATGGATCTATACCTACTCTCTTACAAAGAGATATTTTTTTAACACCCTGCAATTTAGGAAATGAATCCTTGCATTGCGGAGCATTTTACAAACATATAATAAACGGAAACAAGTTATATCCAGACAAAGAATAACAATTTATGGATTGCACAAAATATTATCCTGTACAGGCACGGCAGGCCGATATATTAACCACTACACCATCTCTGCAATCAGATGGAGAATCATCATTATCATCATCATTGTGTGGTAGCGGGTACGAATACTACCAACCCTTACTTTGCCCGTGAATGTCGTAAAAGATGACTTTATATCGACCTAAGCCAAATCTACCTGTTGCCGTCTGGTCAATAATTACATTCTATTAAATAATAATACATTCCTAACGAAGGTTGACGTCAGACAGGCAGCCGGTCATTAAAATAATTACCAATAACTTTTGCAATATGTACCATGGAAGAGGAGTACATATTGCATCGACCCCAAGTAATAGGGACAAATGCAAGATGGAGAATATATGTTTATATATTTGAATGTGGTGATTGTCTTAAACATAAATTCCTATCAACATCATCATCACAGCCTATATTTGTCCCACTGTTGGGCTCGGGTCTTTTCCGTAATGGGAGGGAAGTTTACCTACTATACCACGCTGGTCAGACGTGTTGGTATAGGGTTTTCTTTCGAGTTTTCCTTCTCTTGCATAGATGTTATATGCCTTTTATATCCCTTAGTCGTCTCTTACGATCCCACACGGGTAAGATAGGGGGTGGTGAATTGTATTCTTACTCCGTCACCATAAGGACAGCCATGCCTATGTTTTATAATATTTATTGTCTTATAGTCGTATAAATTCCATAGATACTACATAATGTTATATAAAACGGTCATTTAATGCATACTATTGTTCTCGTAGCAATTTGCTACGTACGTGCTACGAGTTTCGAAAATGACTGGAGTCGTTTGCTCGTTGTATAACAACTTTATTACATGTTCTATAGTCATGTCTGTAAACAATTTTATACGTATAATTATATAATAAATACTCATTTTGAAGCACTATCATAATAACCCTGTTTATATTTGAGTAGTGGAAGTTTACAAACCTATTAATAATCCATTTATCAGCTAGGTATGATATCATCAGATACATTAGGTATAGAATTTTAGGCAAACGTATTTGATTGTTTACGCGAGTATTACATGTTTGAATTAAAAATACTTTTACGGATTCTATCGCGACTTTACAGTGATTATGATCACGGGAGAATGTTCTCCAGTGATCATGATCACTGTAAAGTGTTCGAAACGACAGGAATTTAAAAATCAAATACAAACGCGATAGAATCCGTAAAAGTGTTTTATCTCAAAAGTATTTCTATTTAATTGATTTATATATATAGGTACCTATTTTAAATAATTTTTATATATTTTTGTTATTTTCCATATAATAATTTCGATATTTTTTTCGTAAGTTAATAGATAACTCAACTTGGTTCTAATATTAAAAGCGATAGAAGTATCATGTTTGGTAATATAATAATATGTTCAGCCATAATCTTTTACATTGTATTTAAATTTTACTTTATATCTGAAATCGAAGGCTGTCATATTGGAGCTAATTATTATTGAACATATACTATTTTTTATAAAAAAGTCACTAAAGAAATAATAATAATAGAAAAATCCACTAAGTTTCTTGTCTGATTGTCTCAGTAGCGATTACGTTCCGATCCAGTGGTAGTTTATTCGATTCATTTAAAATGTTAAAACTGACAATATGTAAGCGCCCTCGCAGTGTTTATACATAATAAATGAATTTGAATTTAATAATTCATTTGAATCTATAACACGCAAATATTAACATAGTATCAAATTTATGGTGATATATTTTTGTTATAATGATTAACACATAAAGTTAGGCATTTCTCTTTAGTAATGTGCGTTTGAGTGCACGGAATGAATTAAACAAATCCACAGATAATTTTATATTTTCTGAGACCATACTGAGTCTTACGTGTTAGTAAAATTGCGGTGTAGTTTAACATGTGAAATGTTACTATAAATTCATCCAATTCATTCGATTGTGGTTAGACAGACCTCAAACTATTTTCATTAGATTGTTGGGATTGTAGTTCTTCCTGTAAAAGATATAATATTAATCATTGTTTTTCTTTGTTACATACTGTGGCTGTGTTTTGAATTAAAACTATTTTAAAACTATTTTATTGTGTTTGTATAAGTCCTTCCGTGATCCAAAAATTGTCGAATATCAAGCAAGTAAAAACAAGATACTATTAGATATTTATTCTAATTCAATAAATATTTATTTATTCTAATTCAATAGATATTTATTCTAATTCAATAAATAAAATTAAGACTATCGTTAATTGCATCGCACTGCCAAGAGAACAACTTTTTTTTTTTTTATAGTCCTTCACCCGCAGAGAGGCTGACCGCGTGAGGGCGACGCCCCGGCAGTTAGCTGGGGCGTTGACGGGAGATGGTACCCAAAAGGGTAACCCGCCGGGCTGGCCACGGAAGGCAAGGAAGCGGTACCAGTGGCCGGCCCAATGGCGATGGGGAGGGAATACGGTGGGTTATGGGGCCACGCGCTGCCCTTCCGTCGCTCCGGACGGTACGGGCGACGTGTGACCGGGCCATAGCCTACCAAAAAAAAAGAGAACAACTTTTTGAGCAAAGAGATGACTGTCCCCATTACACGTTTTCAAAGTACGCTGTTAATACAGCATACTATAATTATCTTTACCTACAAACATTTACAGGATCTTGCCTTTTTTTTTGCAGTGGACTATGGATGTGGTCGCGCCACGCCAAATCGGTCCGGGGCGACAGAAGAGGCGGCGCGCAACCCCATAGACCCACCCTGCAAGCACCTCTCTTCGCCGTGCGAGCGGGACACCGGTACCCGATCTTCGGTGACCTAAAGGATCTTGCCTAATAGTCTTTCTACACTTAGCCCTTATTACCTTGAAGTATAGTAGTAATTAGTAGGTTGTTTGGTGAAGTAAGCTATAAAACCGTATCAATCCGGCATATCACATCTAAATATTATAGGCAATATAGTATGGTTAAACATTTACTTTATTCCGTAGTAATTGTTTTTTTTTCATATCTTCTCTTAAATTCTATGAATTTAAAAGTATATTGTTCTTGATCGATCAGACTCAAATCAAATAAATGAATATGTATTTCTTATTTAAATGTATATAGAACGGCTGCGCAGACCTGGTGGTTTACTATAAACAAATAAAGCACTAAAAGGAGATCTCCTCCAGTGAATACTGTGGTCATAGCTAGTATAAATAAAAGTACTAGTGAGACGACCCGTATAGTAATTACATATGTATACATTGTGTATAATTCTCTGTAGATATGTTGATTGTGGAAACCAAAGTCCTATTTGTCTCTAAACCCTTACCAAACTTAAAGGGTATTAGTCAATATTTGTGTTAGGCCTCTTCACGTTCTGAATTTGACCTTTCAGTGCCCACAGATTACTTATTTAAGATATCTGTATTTTGTTGTTGTATGTTTAAAGAGCTTGTGTTTATAATGATATATTTATGTTTTCTCACCATTCTTGAAGCCTATTTCAATTACTTTGTTTCGTGATACATATTTTTCTTAGCAGTCATATCTGCATTCATCATTCCCTCCCCTTTTATATGAGGTTAGTCGATCAATTTAAATTGATTATATCTTTACTTCACTGCACAGATGGCGATGGCGTAGTGGTTAAGTTACCGACCTTCCGTGTCAGTGGGTCCGATTCCTACGCAGGACAATACTTTGTACAATCCACAAAATGTTGTTCAGACTCTGGGTAATTTCTTAGCGTTAATTATTTGTTTGTAAAGTTCCCCGTAATACAAGGATTATTTACTTAGTGTAGGGTCATCATCATCATCATCACAACCCATATATGTCCCACTATTGGGCTCACGCCTCCTCCGTAATGGGAGGGAGATTAACCTACTATACCACGCTGGTAAGACGTGTTGGTATAGGGTTTTGTTTCGAGTTTTCCTTCTCTTGCATAGATATTATATGCGTTTTTATATCCTTAGTCGTCTCTTACGATCACCGATGAGTAAGATAGGGGTGATGAATTGTATTCTTACTTCGTCATCACACGGATAAAACTAATCATTAGCATAATGTTAAATATAGGAATTGAATTAAAATTGCAGAACACTGGAATTAGTCATGACGGACGTTATAGTAAGTAATATTATCATTTCAAGAAATACATAATTATATTTTCCTTTCTAGTAAGAATTTTGAAACATTATAATACACTTTCTCGCTTAAGAATTGCTTAAGTTTCAAGGGCAAGAAAAAGAGTGGCTAATAGTAATTTTATTCCGTCATTACACGAATATCTAGCTGTACTATTGTAATGAATTATTTACCTATGATAATAAAAATGAACATAGGGCCAAACTACTGAAATCCTACATTATTTGTATAGGGTGGGTGTCGTTGCGAGACAACAAAGGGAACGTTTTTGTTTACCTGTTGAATGAGATCGCTGTTTATCCGCCTAGCATCGTGTGTTCCTTTATTACATGTAAACATAATACGTTGTTATAATATATTTTCAACACTTTACTATAATACACAGTGATATTTATATCAACTAAATTATATACTCTTATCCGTGTGGTGACGGAGTAAGAATACAATTCACCATCCCCTATCTTACCCGTGGGTGATCGTAAGAGACGACTAAGGGATATACAACGCATATAACATCTATGCGAGAGAAAGAAAACTCGAAACAAAACTCTATACCAACACATCTGACCAGCGTGGATTAATTTCCCTCCCATTACGGAGGAGGCTCGAGCCAAACAGTGGCACATATATGGACTGTGATAATGACTACCGTAAAATAATAATATATATAGGCAATATTTGCAGTGTGTTAGAATAGAATTCACCACTCCCTATCTCACCTGTAGATATAAGCAGATAACATCTATGCAAGAAAGTGAAAGTTCGTAATAAAACCCTAAACTATAAATACTACGCTGGTGTACCTTTTTTTTTGGGGTGGGTTACGGTCGGCGCACTCCTCGCATCACTCCGTCCGGGGCGACAGAGAGGCGTAAGCACGCACACCCGGGCAAGATAGGGGTGGTAAATTGTATTCTTACTCCGTCACCACACGGATAAGAATTATTGTTACCATTACGGTAGTCAATTCGAACTAAATTCTCTTCCGGATCCATGGCAGTGGAACCTATATGGATTGGGCAGAACAAGAAGTAAGGATAAGTGAGAGTAATAAAAGGCGATATTGACTGTCTAAATTTCAAAACTTACCATATAGGTACTTACAATATATTAGTTATTTCAAAATAAAGTATCAATTAATCAAAGGATACTAATCTAAATTCAATGCGACAGAACCATTAATTCTATGAATGGAGGT
Source organism: Lymantria monacha (assembly GCA_905163515.2). Taxonomy (NCBI): domain Eukaryota; kingdom Metazoa; phylum Arthropoda; class Insecta; order Lepidoptera; family Erebidae; genus Lymantria; species Lymantria monacha. The sequence goes on along the minus strand of LR991092.1, from coordinate 10,952,410 downwards.
AAACGAAATAGTTAAACTCAATCTCAGAGTTATTGGAATAGATAAAATCGCTATCTAAATGTATAGATAGATAGTTATATTAAATGTGGACTAAAGACAAATATTGTCTATAATAATAATTGGTTTATTTCGCCATTATAAATGTAAGTACAAACTATATAAGTAAAATTCGGTAGTATCTAATAATTTAATAGCGCATTGATTTGAATCGTTAAACCGTTATTTAAAAACGGAGATACCGCATCATACATACATACATATCATCACGCCATATACCTTGCAGGGTAGGCAGAGAGAACAGAGTGCCAGAGAACTCTATCTCTGCATACTTCACTCGCTTCCTCAACATTCATAATTCTCTTCATACACGCTATGTATGTATGTACACACACTATGTACCGCATCATAAATACTAAAATATCGTCATCATCAATTCGGCTCATTTATGTCGCATTTCCGTGTGGTGACGGAGTAAAAATACAGTTCACCACCCCCCTCTTACCCAGGGGTATCGTAAAAGACGATTAAGGGATATAATATGCATATATCATCTGTGCAAGAGAAGGAAAACTCGAAATAAAATCCTATACCAACACGTCTAACCAGCGCGGTATAGTAGTAGGTCAATTTCTCTCATATTATGGAGGAGACACGAGCCCAACAGTGGGACATGTGTGGGCTGAGATGAGATGATGTCGCATTGCTGGACACGAGTTTCATCCAAATTAGACGGGAAATTGACATAGACCACACTAGTAAGACGTGGTATAGTTTTACTTTGAGTTTTTCTTCTCTTGCATAGATAGATGTTATATGCATATTTTATCCCTTAGTCGTCATTTACGATCGCCCATGGGTAACATAGGGTGTGATAAACTGTATTCTTACTCTGTTACCACACGGAATAATAACGGAATAAAAACTATCATACTATATATCAGCATGGTCTATAGTATCTAAATGTAGCAGGAATATTAAAATATATACTTCGAAGGCCATATTTTATAGCTTACATATTTAAATTGGAACGTATCTAAAAACTACGTAATATCGAGAAAAAAAAATAACGTTCTAATATTAAAATCTCAAGCACTTTGTTATGAATTTTTTAGCAGGTAGTAGGCATTTTCATGCGAAGTACTAAAACTTTATGAAGAATTTTTTATATAAAATAGAAAATAATCTTTGGTTGCCCACAGCTATTAAATAAACGTCGATATCTGAATTTTCTTGCTCTCATGTTAATCAATTGCAGCTTGTAATTACTTTTCGACATTTATTATAACTAGTTTACCGACGACCAATTTCAAGATTTTCTAAAACTATTTTTCTAGTTCAAAGCTTAGATATATTGAAATATATAGACATATATAAGAGTTCAAGAAACAAATGACATAGATATACACTTAAACATTTATTACTACATATGTATAACTTATTAACAGACTTCTACCACAGATTAGATATCACAACAGAATCCCGTCTACGCGTCTGTAACCGCTATTTATACCCGTTTTCGCCACGAAACCACTCAACCGTAACGCTAATGTTGCCAGAGCATACTCCTTGAATCGCCACCTTCCAATGGGCGATAACACATATTCAATAAATACGTAGTAAAAACGGGAAGGTGAAAGAGAAATTTATTATTCACTTCATTTGTGAATCAACTGATTCACAAATGAAGCTTAAGGGATTTACAAAAAAAAAAGAGTTCAAGTTATGGCAATTATAATTATATTTCCGATTCTGTAATGGGTTTTGTAAAAAGCTACATTATGTTTTAAATAGAATTGATGAAGTTAAGTCGTCATATGACTAGAAAATAGGGTACGATCACCCACGGGTAAGAAAGAGGGTGGTGAATTGTATTGTTACTCCGTCACCACATATTTATATACATAAAATTTTAATCACGTAGGTGATAAACGAATGACTGTTTCTTAATTAAGCAAATAATTATTGAACCCTATAAATCGCTATAATAAATAATGTATAGCTTGCAAATTATATGCTTAGTTGGCTCAACTCAATTTGGATAAAAAATATTGAAAATACATACATATCATCACGCCATATCCCTTGCAGGGTAGGTAGAGAGAACAGTGTGCCAGAGAACTTTATCTCTGCATACTTCACTCGCTTCCTCAATATTCATAATTCTCTGCATACACGCTCGCCGGTTTCGGAGACTCTTGACTCCACCTTCCTTCAGTACATGACCGATCTGGTCTAGGTAGGTTAGTCTCGGTCTCCCTTGGTACCTACATCCTTCCACTTTCGCATTGTATATCTTCTTAACCAGACGTTCGTTCGGCATTCTTTCCACATGTCCGAACCATCGGAGCATGCCCTTTCGCATCTTTACACCAATACTCTCTTTCATACCTACTCGCTCTCTTACGTCGTCGTTACGAATGCGGTCGGTCAGCCTAACTCCACAGATTTTCCGCAGAGATCGCATTTCGACCGCATTAATTTTACTTTCATACTCTTTTCTGCATACCCAACTCTCGCTTCCATACAGTACCTAATGTTGGGACAAGCACTGCGTTATGTATTGCTACACGTGCCTTCTGGCTGAGGTGGTGGCTGCCGAGAAGTTGCCCCAACGCTCCGTTCACTCTATTTCCCGCATTCACTCTTCGCTCTATATCAGTGGTGTATCTTCCATCTCGGCTAAATCCACATCCAAGATATACAAATTCATCCACTTGCTCTAGTATATCATTACCTATTGTTACTCTAATATTTTTTAATGTCTCTATTTCAAAATTGCGAGATCTTTAATTTGGTCATAAATATATTTTGATCTCTAAATGGAATTTATTTGAGTAATTAAACTTAATTTTTATTCCGTGTGGTGACGGAGTAAGAATACTATTCATCACTCCATATCTTACCTGTGGGTGATCGTACAAGACGACTAAGGGATATAAAACGCATATAACATCTATGCGAGAGAAGGAAAACTCGAAACAAAACCCTATACCAAGACGTCTAACCAGCGCGGTGTAGTAGGTTAATTTTCCTCCCATTGCGGAGGTGGCCCGAGCCCAACAGTGGGACAGTTGTGGGCTGTGATGAATTAAACTTAAAGTTATGGAAATTTTGTAGACATAATAAATATAAGTAATACGATAACGTATTAACACACCTTTATAAAACGACTTAGAATAATATGATATCGTATAAGCACAAATTTATTTTAATTATTTTAAATAATAGAGAACCGTCTGAGTAAAGAGAAGCTTCAGGTAACATGCTAATTATGTTAAGTGTATTTAGGCAAACTCGACGTACTGTCAAAGGGGCGTACAAATTTGTCAAACTTGTTTTTGTACAATGAGTGGTTTCATATACTTTTGGTTTTATATGGAATGTCCATGGAATAAAACAAATGAAATTAATTTAATTTTTTTGGTACAAAATATTGTTAAAATGAAAACAGTATATTTTTGAGGTTGGCAGCGTTCAGGCTGTATCCCTGAAATTGGTATGGTCCAGCAGCGATTATATCACTTACCATCAAGTGTACGGACTCTAGAAGTCCAGAATATCGACCTCTGTATATAAAAGTGTCCGTCGAAAGATGCTAAGTATTGGTGACGCTACTATCGCAAATAGACAACATTTTGAAAAAAGGCTTTGAGAGTTATGAGTAGCATAACAAAATAAATAAGTAAAGGAAAATTGCCGCTTTGTACAGCACTCTATTTGAAAATTAAACGTAAAAATAAAGAACTATAGAAGGTTCTTTTTTCTCTTTTCACAAATAATGAATAGTTATAGATTGATTAAATAGCTGCTTAATATTAGAATTGTCCATATGGTGAGAGGTTAAGCATATTATGTATGTACCTTTTACTTTGCTGTAGGAATCATACCAGCTGAGAAATCAGCAGGGTAATGGATAGCTGTACTCACCTGAGAAACTTATAACACTATTTGCGATCTGTTAGACATTTGAAACACGACTTCTCTTTCAAAAAAGTATCAAAGTTATAAAATATAATATAAACTCTATAATGTTAATGTTTAATTAGGTAGACATTCGGTAAATCCTCTCTGCTCGAACGTCTAAGAGTGCTAGCGGAGAGTGCTGGCTAAGTACCTGTAAGTAGATGTTAGGGCTTACATTATAGGGATGTAAAAAAATGTCAATTCTATCTACCAAGCATGGCGATTATAACGTTTTCCTTACTTCATTCATACTATTTTCAGCAGTGGACCTCAAAAAGCTGAATGATGGAAGGTGATGGCATTAAATTGCATTTTTATTTAATTAGTAGATATATGTTAAATATTATCAAGGCAATTTTTACTTACAATTTAACCTCAAAAATCGTTCGGCAGAATCGAGAGCGACCTTTCTATGTAAGCGACCTTTCTATGTAAGCGTTTATATTAGTGGGATTACGCAATCAAATTGTACCAGAAGTGCTGTGTATGATGTGTGTGCATTTTTGTATGTCAGAAATATATTAATATTTTTGTGATTTACATATCCGTAGTTACATACGTATATGATCAATGTTACATGTTTGGACATACCCCACCCATTTCATCCGGGGCTACTGAAAAGTAGTGTGCGGCTCCATATCCTACCGTGTACCCTTCTCACCACCATTGGGCCCCGACAATTGGTACCAATTTCTTGGCATCCGTAAACATAAAATTACTACGAGAACTAACGAGAATTTTATGTAAGACGTTTCATCATCATCATCATATCAGCTCATATATGTCATACTGCTGGGCGTGAGCCTCCTCCATAATGGGAGCGAAATTGACTTACTTATACGCTGGTCAGACGTGTTGGTATAGGGTTTTATTTCGAGTTTTCCTTCTCTTGCATAGATGTTATATGCGTTTTATATCCCTTAGTCGTTTCTTACGATCACCCACATGTAAGATAGGGGGTGGTGAATTATATTCTTACTCCGTCACCACACGGATAGAAGACGTATACTGTTATATAAAAATGAGGTCGTGCATTTTGATATAGTCGTATTCGATTTTATATGTATTCTTTTTTCATAGTAAATATTTATTTATTGTGGCTAATATCGGCTATATAAGAGTATATATGTATATATAGTTATTATTAGCTGTGTGGTAGCGGTTACGAATACTATCAACCCTTACTTTGCTCGTGGATGTCGTAAAAGCCGACTAAGAGCTTTATGATGACCTGTGCTAACTCCATCTGATGCCGTTTGGTCAACAATTACATGCCTTAGGAGGGTTTACGTCTGGCAGGCGGCCGGTCATAAAACTATTGCCAATAACTTTTACAATATGTACAATGAAAGAAGAGTACATATTGTATCGACCCCAAGTAATTGGGATAAGAGTAGGAGAATGATGATGATGAAGTTATAACAAATTTTGGATCGCTTAGTACTGTATTGAATAAGCCAGCTTAGCTCATTGTCTCTTTTACTCGTAATATTATAAAATATATAATAAATTTAATTATATAGTCATATTTTATAATATTACTTTGAGGATCAGATCTATTTGACTTGTTTTTATACAGCTTGACATGCGTGTTTTATCATAACCTTATATCATTCTATTCAAAAAGAGCATAACTTCCTTTTGATGTATTTTATACGTAATCGTTTTTTTATTGGGTTTCTTCACATATGTTGATACCAAAGAATATAACATTTTTTACCTTGATATATTGTCTTAAAATCAATTACACAAATATAATATTTACTACCATTTTTTCAAGTTTGAAATGTGTCCCTTCATTCTTTCTGTCTTTGTATTTGGAAAAAGAAATTAAATTTTTTATAAGTAAAAATAATATTTTTATAGTAGGTAGGTAACGTAGTATTATAACGTCATCTTGTATATTTTTGAGATACGTATACTAATATCCATTAGCAACAATTAAAATAGTGCGAAGGTGATGTTCTTTATAATATTTTAGTATAGATTTTCAGGAAAGACATTTTTAATCTAATTATAATTTTATAATTCAAGTAATATCATTATATAATTCAAAATAAAGAAAATGTTTTTTAATTTATTTAGTTTTATTTATTTATATTCTAATTTATTTTGTTTTATTTATTAATTTAATTTACATGTAATTTGAATTTTAATGATTATTGTGAATGTTTTATTTCAATTAGTGTAACAAAATGATTATTGTGAAGTTAAATATTAATTATGTTGGATACTTGAAATAAATTTATTATTATTATAGTATATTATTATTAAATATATAATATACAAGTATTGCACGTTTTATTTTACTGGATCTTGTTAAATGTTCGCATTTATACATTTTCAAGCGGAAATAGTACCAATTTCACAGCTCAGTTTATGAGTATTTTGAAAGCGGCAGTAAAATCTTGCAACGAATAGTACACCCTCGATTTTAAAGTCAATACAGAAGTGAACAAACCCCTTTTAAGTTTAACGAACAGTTGGTACGATAATAAATGTATTTTCAAATACATTTAAATTTGAACACAACTGCAGTAACAATGGCACAGTGCAATAGATATAAAGAATAACTTTGCTAGTAAAACTTGTGCCAATTGAAATCCAAAAATGTTTATTGAATAATAAAAGTTATTGCCATGCAGGTTATGCTTAATGTTATTATACTTCTAAAAGGCAACTTTACTGACCCATTTTTGTGAGAACGATTCGAGAATATAATTGCGTGCAATATTTGAGATTTTTAACAGTCGTTTGTGGGATTCATATCACACATGTCTCACGTGTTTTAATTAAAATAGTTCATTAATTTCATTAAAACTTTAATGGACATCATTAAGATAATGGAAAATTTTGCTTAAGTCAGTGTTTAGGCATAATTTAAATCTGTTTTTTTTTTCATGTTGAGAATAAGCGTGTTTTTTGAACCCTAAAATTATTTTATTTGTAACACTAGGAAATCTTGTGCGTTTTCAGAACTCTTAGTTGAGTAGGTGAAGGTGTTATACCCGTTACGGATTTATGGAGTTATGCTTAAGTGGATGGATGTGTGGTAGAAATCATTATATATTTGCTGAAACTCTGCAAAATTCCTTTCGCATAGCAGTTTTTAAAAGCAAATAGAAGACCCAAAACCTTGGTTATTTCTTCTTTCAACCTCTTTTATCTTTCTTTCCGTACAGGCCACTTATTCTCCACAGGGGACGAGCTATCATCATTATATCCACATCTGCATGTTTTTTTAAAGCTTTGAAATGACTTTGATATGTTATTTGCATTATTTAGGTAATAAATACTCTGGCAAAAAAAAATAGGATTTAAGTTACCTGAATCGTAATATCTATTATATCGATTCAGGTAACTTAAATCCTAATTAAATATATTTTTTATGTATCTACATAAAATTTATTGTACTATAGAATCGATGCACTGAAAGTTTTGTAAAAAGTTTATGCAAATTATGTTAGCATATTATTAGATTTGTATTCTTAAGTACACCCACACTTAATTGCATTCAATTATGGATACCTACCTTGTTCTCATCTGTATGCCAGCCGCGTCACTAGTTTTAATATTATTAGAAAATTATGTGGATATCAAAGTTCTCACGTATAATACGAGAGAACTTTGATATCCACATAATTTTCTCAATCTAGTTGGCGTATAATATTTTGGTGAGCAATAGGAATTCGCAGACAAATAAAACGAAGTCATGTTTAAGGAACACGGAACATCTTATAAAACTGGCGTATCTAACGAGGAATTATTCAGAAAGGAGAGGGCTCGGTGGAGTCATTAAACAGCTCTCATTACTCAGCTCTCTGAAATACATGAACAATTTAGAAGTTCTTTTTATGTTTTTAAATATAAATAATAAAAATACGAGTATTTTGAGGTTTAAAGTGCGATCAATTATCATTAGTATTGTAGATTCGAGCGAAACTACTTCAGTTATTTTCTTAAATTAATAGTGTAAGGTCTAGTGGTTAAGACTGACCTTTCGTGCCAGTGCAATGGGTTCGATTCCCGCGCAGAACAATACTTTGTGCGATCCAAAGAGTGTTGTTCTGAGTCTGGGTGTAATTTGTCTGCGTTAATTGTATGTTTGTAAAATCTCCCGCACTACAAGGATTTAGATTAGAATCCTTAGTGTAGATTGCTCTTTTATTAAAAAAAAACAACTGTGTTTATACTTTATCTTCATAGTGTAGGTAAAGTATATGTTTTAAGCTAATATAATAAGTCAATATTGATAAGTTTTTTAAGTAACACTTTAGCCAAATAGCAAAAGCATGCAACTACTTACAGTGAGGTTCCGGATACAAATCTAAGTTTCTCTGTTCCGTTCCGATTTGTTTGCAGATATTCTAAGAAAATAACAACCATGAAATCTGAAATTGTTCGAGCTATTAAAGAACACGTGGGAAAATCTGCCTAATGTGCTGCTCATTTCTTGGGTAAAAGCTTAACGATATATATAAATAAATAGTGGTAGGACCACGCAGTTCTCTGTCAGCAGCCGCGGGCCTGTCCATCCGGGTTAGTACCACACTCTCGCAGAAGATCGACGTATGAGTAATAGCAATGTGCTATTGCGCTTCGTTCGGTGAGCGAGAGAGCCGGAAGCCCAATTGGGTGGGTTTGGAGTTTATATTGGTGGCAGCGGCCTAGTTATACCCTTGGTATTGCACAGATCCATGGACGGCAGTGACACTTACCATCAAGTGTGCTGTTTATTCGTTGGCCACCATCAGAAAAAAAACATATGATCTCATTATTCTCGCCTGTTAGGCACGGACTTTCCTCCAGATGAGAAAAATTGGCCTGCCTACTGTTACTATGCCAAGCTAGCCGGGTGGGTTGGTATATGCTGTTTTATTTTTGAGTATCTTTTCTCTAATGCCGATATTATCTGTTTTATTGTGATTATCCCTGATTATCAAGTTATACGAAAATCATAGAATAACCAATAGGAAAGGAAGGTATGGGGACCATAACATTTTTGATTCGTAGCCCGACGTAAAATTTTACGTAATTAAGTTGTAATTAAATACTGAGGCAATACAAGTATAATGCTTTGTATCAATATATAAAAACATCTTATTGTACTCTAACTACCCGGTCCAGTTTCTCACGGCCATTAGGTATGAAGAAAAAAAAAGGTGCTGTATTTAAGAAAATGTTTCTTATCTTAAGCTCTATTTTTCACAAACAAAACTTTTGTTTTGTGTGTATTAAATAAGCGGTAGTAAATATATAATATTATTATGCTTGTTATAATTCAGTAGCGTGTTTAACAAATTAAATAAACATATATTCTCACAAAATTTTTGCATTTATAATATTAGTGGGATTACCAAGGCGGATCCATGAAACGTAAATAATTCTATCATATTAAAACGGAGGAGCGCCTTTTGACCGTCTGCGGTTAACATTCTCCACGGACCTTAATCTGATTTCAAAGCGTACAATAGGCTTTATTGCGACTTTTCTAGTCATAATATTTACTGTCATAGTTTTTACCTACCTAAAAGTTTTATATCATGCATTTAAACTAATAAAAAGTGTTAACTTTTACATACATAAATAAATCAAGACTTAAGACTTTATCAGACGCTTAATCTAGGTAATAAAAATATAAATATAATAATGGTTTGCTATACTATACGTCACCTAAGCTTAAGCAAAAGCATATGATCTTTCGCTTGTTTGCTGTTTAAGAGGGCAATATTTTAATTTTTTGTTTTTAAATTTCAAATTTTGAATGGCGCCACTGACGCGCTGCTATAAGCACTAACAAACGTAAATATTAAATTTCTGTGTTTTTTGATAATCTTATTACTTTATTGCTTTTAGTGGCCAGTAGCCAATCTGACGATAAGTGATAACTGCTGCCCATGTACCTCAGAGTTACAGCCAAGTCGTTACCTACTATAAGATAGAGTTTCGGCATCCGGCTCGGTTACTCATCAAACGAAGCGTGGCAGCAAAATACTGCTACTCACCCTTTGTTTTTTTATGGCATTGTGCTAGTCTATTATGGCTGATGACAGAAATTTGTTAATAGCGGTGGTCTACATAGAAATGATAAAAAAAAAACTATATTTTCGATTTGCAACATATGAATTTTTATTAACATTATATAAGTGTTGTATTTGTCGTTAATCTTAGGAAATACTGGTTGGTTTTCAAAAAAATATATTTTAAATTTTAATTTAGATCTGTCTATTTATTGAGAAACGTTAAACCTTTAATAAATAATTCCTGTGATATTTAAATACTCTGTAATTTCATTACTCTGTGATGAGTGTATTTGATGTGTAGATGTACTCAGTTAATGATAGAGTGCTCTCCGATGATGAGTTTTAATATGCCGAATAAATTTAAATTTAGTCGTTATTTATTTGGAAATAGGTTATAAGAGCTCGAGCCTCATCCACGATGGAAATTTATGAGTTATACCACACTGGTCAGGTTTGGTATAGGGTTTCATTTCGAATTTTCCTTCTCTTGATTAGACATTATCTGCATATTGTATGCCTGCCAGTAATTTGTTGTGACATCCACATGTAAGTAATGATATAGCTAATTTTATCTTTTTTTTTATTGCTTATAGTAGAAAACGAGCAGACAGCGCACCTGCCACCCATGGACCTTTGCCAAGGGTATAGCTAGGCCGCTGCTTACCAATACAAACTTCAAACCCACCCCAGTTGGGCTTCTGGCTCTCTCGCTCACCGAACGAAGCGCAATAGCACATTGCCATTACTCAGACGTCGATCTTCTGCGAGAGTGTGGTACTACCTTGGACGGATCGACCCGCGGCTGTATACAGAGAACTGTCCACAGCGTGATCCTACTCCTATCTCAGAAAACAAATTTCTATTGCGGGATGAATTAGGAGTTCAGATAAAGTAATAGACTACAGTGTTGTTAAAAAATATTATGCCCGGGCAACAAAATGAGGCTAGGCCCAGGGCAAATAATACATTAATAATAAATTCTCTTTACGAGCTCTGCCGATGGATACAAATTGATATGCCAACACTGAAGCGTACTTTCGACACAAACCATCATAAATTGTATCATTTTTATTTTCGACTGTAAATATTCAACTTTATCGTTTTTATCTTTTTTATGTATAGGCGCGCAATGCAGGCTTGAGTGTCTTCGGGCCAGTCACATATTTTAAGGAATCGCTGGTATTGATCAGCTTAATGGCGATGGGCAGAGTGTGTCCAAATCATAGCCTATCAAAAACAAAAAAAGCCTTGATTCTCTAGGTGAAATTTTATTTTTCTTTTTGTTTGGCTATAGATCTTTGTAATAGAGAAGAAATCGGTTTACTTTGCCATTGTGGATAAACGTGTCGCCACATATTTTTTTTTAGAGATTTGCTTTTTTTTTGTAAATAAATGTTTATTATTTTTATTTCTTGTTAAAAATATTTCCTCCCGAACAGTCAATTTATCGAATTTTTTTTCAACAATTTGTGGATCGCACAAACTTATGTCCTACGTAGGAATCGAACCCAAAGAAATGACATGGAAGGTCAGTATTTTAACCACTACGCCATCTGTGCAGTCAATATATACTGATATGTTTTATTTTTTTATTGCTAATTATAGCAAACAAGCAAGCAGCACACCTGATGGAAAGTGTTACTGCCGCCCATGGACCTTTGCAATACCAAGGGTATAAGCTAGGCCGCTGCCTACTAATACAAACCCCAAAACCACCCCGCTGCGCTTCCGGCTCTTCCGATCACCGAACGAAGCGCAATAGCACATTGTTATTACTTAGACGTCGATCTTTTGCGTGAGTGTGGTACTATCCCGGACGGATCGGCCCGCGGCTGTAGACAAGAAACTGTCAACCTGGTCCTACCACTAACAATGTATAAATATTCTGTTTGTCGCTTTTAATCATTATCACAAATACTCGTTATAAAAACGTTAATTAAAACTGTTACATATCTACCGTATCACCCTCTAGTGTAACTCACGCAGTGAATAATCAATTAGAAGTTACAGAAAAACATATGTGTCTCGGTAAACGTATTAGAGTTGTGATTACAGAAAGGTTGCTAACATGGAGCAGTGGCCAGTGATTAACGAGCTAGGTAATTTGTGAAATAGAGGTCGCCGGACATTACCGACATTCGACGAGAAAACCATTGAATCCCTTCTGATGCTGAAACTTTCCAAATTGGGATGTAACAATGTAATAAAGAAATATTATATATTTTTTCTTTCTTATATTTTTTAGGCCAGGAATGAGCAACATATGTACGTAATAGTATGTAGTTAGGATGGTTATTAATAATTCTTATTTTATTGAAGTGAAAGTGAAGAGAGGTGGCGATTCGATAATGAAAAAGTGGAGAAGAATTAAGAGTAAAATTTCTATGAAGTGTTACATTTAGTTGTTCATAAAAGTACAGCAAATGGGTAAATAATATATAATTAATGTAATCATTATAAATATTGTCTGTATTGTATACAGATTAATTAAAATTGATTTTGAAAAATAAAGTAAAATTGAAAATGTGTAAGTGCCCCTATGGGGCTTATGCATAATAAATTATTTGATTTGATTATTATTATTGTCCGTGTGGTGACGAAGTGAGAATACAATTCACCATCCCCTATCTTACCAGTGGCTGATCGTAAGAGACGACTAAGGGACATGAAAAGCGTATAACATTTATGCAAGAGAAGGAAACCTTGAAACCAAACCCTATATTAATACGTCTGACCAGCGTGGTAGGTAGGTAGGTTAATTTCCCTCCCATTATGGAGGAGGCTCAAGCTCAATACTGCGACGTATATGTGCCAAGATGATGAATTTTTAATTTATAATATATTCGTATATAAATATATACGAATATATTATAAATTAAAAATTCATCATTTTTATAGACTTATTAAATAATAAGTCTAAGGAAAAAATAATAAAAGTCTATATTTCTGAACTTTAGATGCAATTATAGAAATCTATATGTTTCTGGTACTTTATGGTAACATGTAGAAAAAACGATATATATATCATTATTCCATTTAGGAGTCGTATAAAAGATGTTAATAAAAATCCCTGACCTCATGAACGTACATCAGCGCTGTAACCGGAGCTTCGACCTTGAATTAGTTACTACCCGTCAAAGGGCTTAAATCATGTTTCAATTTATAATTCGGTAAAAATCGAAGCTTATCATTATCGCCAATCATCATATGGAAGGTTTTAAAGGAATAGCTATTATAGATTAAAAGCAAAATATGCGAGACATTGAGACAGAAAATTTAAGTTAAGCAGAACATTAATATTCGTATATTACACAGGCAAACAGCATCCCTCGCGCTCGAATGATCATTTAAAACATGGCTTACTAGTAATGATAATAAGACGTTGTTAAGACAAGGGATTAGCTCAGCGAGGCGTATGAGTTGGCCCAAACAGTATATTTACACTTTGTGGAATAATGTTTATTTATCCAATTAATCTTATGTAATTTAATTTGGATTTGAAATTAACTCGTATTTACAGAATATACAAGTATACAAAGATTTTTGTTATGTTAAAATTTGTTTTCTTTTTATTTTTAAAAAAGTCAACATCTCGTATTAAGGCATAAATCTTTGTGTCGCGAGAGACTTTATAAACATATATTTGTCAGACACAAATTACATATATACTTTACACAATTATATGTGGATTGCGTAAAGTATGCGCGTGGAGATCGATCCCACATATCATCATACTTAATGATGGCAGGCGGTACTTAGGCAAATTGAAAAAAAAACAAACCATTTGTGCAGTCTAAAACCCTTAAAAAGCTAAAGCTTTTGTTACATACAAATTTAAATTAAATTTAAATTAAATTTGTATTATGTATTCATTTTTAAATTTTTATAGTCGTGAACCTATATATTATACAGAAGTAACAAGAGCATGCTTTTTTCTTTAGTCCATAACGGTCCAAGTCCAAAAAATAGTTAAGTACCCCTGATTAATCTACTACGTAAGTTAGACAGGTTAGTATATTTTTTGGCGGCGGGCTATGGCGTGGTTACGCAGTAGGTAAGTAGGACCCCATATACCTGCCCTACGTGTACCTTTCCACGCCGAGCGAGCGGGCTACCGGAACCCGGTATTTATCTTCGGTGGCCCGCAAGAGGTTTGTTTCAAGTATTTCTTGGCTTTGCAGTGTTATTACGTACATACATACATATCATCACGCCATATCCCTTGCAGGGTAGGCAGAGAGAACAGAGTGCCAGAGAACTCTATCCTTGCATATTTCACTCGCTTCCTCAACATTTATAATTCTCTTCATACACGTGCAGTGTTATTATTTGCTGGAATCCCTTAATTGTTCACAACAAAAAACACAACACAATTACTTATTTTTAATTTGGAAAACATTTACATAAAATATTTAGAGGATCTATAGAATATCCAAACGCATACATTAAACATTAATTTTAGATTTCACTCAATTAAAAATCTATTTGTAGCAAGGTACTTACATACATCGTTTAATTCAAGACTGTTTTTATAGGTTCTTGACCCAGAAATAAAATGGCCAATTCAAATAAAGCTTTGCTCCGCTCAATAAAACCGAAGAATATTTTGGAGTAAATAAAAACTGAGTTTATTGTGGTAAGTTGTACCGACTAGAATATAAATCATCCAGACCAGCTGTTCTTGAATAGCCACTTGATGCTTTTCGATGACATTATTTATTGAAATTACTCTGAATGCCAGATGCAGTATGTATCGACGGAATGACTATTGGAGAATCCTCGTTTTCATTTATCACAGCTCATACACGTTCCACTGCTAGGCTCGGGCCTCCTCCATAATAGGAGGGGAATTGATCGATTATACCACGCTGGTCATATCTAGTGCTGGCATAGGGTTTTCTATTGAGATTTCTTTAGTTGTCTTTTATAACATGGGGGGTGTATTTCTACTCCGTCACCACACAGATTTATTTTTTTATATTCCGTAACTATAATTTAACTCGCGTATCATTTTCGTTTATGACATAATTATATTATTTTAAAAATTATCTCATCATTCTTGCTCTTATCCCAATTACTTGAGGTCGACGCAATATGTACTCTGCTTCCATCGTACATATTGGAAAAGTTACTGGCAATAGTTTTATGACCGGCCGCCTGCCTGACGTCAACCCTCCTTGGGAATGTAATTGTTGACCTAACGGCATCAGGTGGAATTGGCCCAGGTCCATGAAGCTCTTAGTCGTGTTTTACGACAACCACGACTGAAGTAAGGGTTGGTAGTATTCGTTGCCGCTACCAAACAGCTTGAAAATTTTCTATAATTCTGTTTTTATTTAAACTTGCACCACCAGTCCACGTTAGCAGATTAATACCACCAGTTTATCTCATGGACGACACAGCAAATACCACCGGTCATCCTCGTGGACGATCGAACCTCATTGAGGGGTATCTATTGGTTAAGAAACAAACAACTTCTCTCACCCCTGCTTAAAGCTGTTTCGAATCTAGCTACGTGCTGCGTGTATTACACACCAGGAGCTCATAAAGGCTACTTACCCTCATAATGAAATCGAATTTGTTAGATCCTGGATAATTATAGCTATTTATATATCATCATCATCCTGTTTTTATCCAAATTACTTGGGGTTAATTTATAATATGTACTCTTCGTCCATAATTTTATGACCGGCCATCTGCCTGACGTCAACTCTTCTTGGTAAGGTAATTGTTTATCAGGCGGCAGTTGCAGATGGTCCAGGTTGATGTAAAACTCTTAAACGTCTTTTATGACACCCACGAATACTAGTACCAGTTGGTAGGATTCTTAGGATTCGTCGTCACCACCACATACATATTCCTATATATATATATACATAAACTCACGATAATTACAGTAGTACACAGTATTTAAACAATAAAATCTGATATTCTATAGACTAGCCTGTTCTTGTATTAAGATGTAGCGGAAAATTAAATAAAGAGCCTAAAGTAACAGGCGTAATAAAATAAATTAGTCAATTTTATACACCTGGCGACGATGAAGGTCGCGCGCAAAATTTCATCAACTATTTGTTATATTACCGTTTTTTTCGACAACTATTTGTTATATTACCGAACTCTGTAATATAAGAACTTTATGTTTGAAATAAAACTATTTTTACACATTCTTTGGCGTTTATATTTGATTTTTTATTTCCCAACGTTTCGAACACTTTACAGCGTTCATGGTCACGGGAGAACATTATCAAGAGGAATCCGTAAAAATAGTTTTATTTCAAATGTACACAGTTCAAATAAAATTATTTTAACACATTTTTTACATACCCGCGTAAACATTAGAAATCATTAAAAACTTTATATCAGAAAATAGTTTTTTTTTTAGATTGTTTGAAGTATCTGGCAGCACCATCAACGTAAACTATAATAGAGTTTTTGGGGAGAACCATAGAGAAAGTAATTACTACTTTTACACTTTACTTTAATAGAGACACTCTACATAATGGAGATTATTATTTTTTACTTGATAGTATAGTAGCACAATGTCAAAGAGATAAAATGAAAATTATCTATGAATTTTAAAAAGCTTGTGAGAGGACCTTATTAGAGCCTTTGTGTGGAGCTGTTAGTAGGTTACTAACTTTTTCGTTGACGCTTTGAAAAATGCCTTTACGGGTACGGCATACCCGGTCCATGGTTTATATGAGATCGTGAGAATTTAGTATTTTTTGCATACAATTCTCGCGTTCTGATGACCAGGTCTATTAGCTTCTTGAATAAGTCAGCGTGTTCACTTAAGCCATGTGCCCATTTCGCAACCTTTTCAGGAGTTAGCGGCTTCAATTCTGTTAAAATGTTCTATTCTATTTGTCATTTAATTATTCTATCTCCGAGGAGAACATTTTTTTCCTGGATAAAAGATAGGCTTTTCCCCATATGGTGGTTAAAAATATAATGAGCGATATATTTTATTTGTGATACAACTTTTCTTTTCCCGTGGAAATCCCATAATATTAAATCATTTGAATTTTAAATACAATATTGTCCATATTTATATTACGTAGGTATCTTAAAGCTTACAGTAGCTCACAGAAGCGTTAATATTAACCCATATATAAAAATAAATTATTTTAGAAGGGCTTCGTACTCGACCTGCAATGTGTGAACGACCGTAATCTAAGGATAGCTATCTGAGGGATAGCTATCCCTTATATAAGCTTTTACAATATTTTGAAACATTATTATGCCAACGAAGTGGACAAAATAAAAGAGGAATTATTTTTTGGGCCGACCTAACGACGTCATTATAAAACAAAATATAGCTACATTACGACCGTAGTTATAATAACCCTTCTTTACTTTTGTACCTCTCGAATTATGTAGCTAAACTCCAATTTAAATACCCATTATTTTTCAGTTCTATAGTCTAAAGAAAATATAAAAATCCTCACAATAAAATAATTTCCAGATAGATTCACACCCGTGGGTCAGAGTCGGTCTTTTTTTGTGACGGGCTATGGTCTGGTCACGCTCTGCTAAATCCGTCCAGGGCGACGAGTCATTTGTCGAACGTCTCATTACATGGAATGGTCAGTAGTGTTTATGTTCTACCTGTTATGTAGACATAATGCCTTCTCTTCTATGACCCTCCAAGCCGAGGCTGAGAGTTATCGGAACCGTGATTATGCCACTACGACGATAGTAGTTGCTTTATAATGACCTGGGCCAACTCCATCTGATGCCGTTTGGTGAACAATTGCATTCCCAAGAAAGGTTGACGTCTGGCAGGCGGCCGATCATAAAACTATTGCCAATAACTTTTACAATATGTACTATGATAGAAGAGTACATATTGTATCGACCTTAAGTAATTAGGAATATCTGGATGACCGAGCCTTGCTCGGTATTTTTTTATTAGTGTGTTTGGAAGATATATTCAAATATAATAGAAGTAATGAAAAAATAAACTAATATAGACAAAAAGTGCAAAAATTTGAAACTAAAAAAATGTATCGAGCAAAAAGGAGCCAAAATCACGTTTTTTGTATGGGAGCACCCCTTAAATATTTATTTTATTTTGTGTTTTAGTATTTGTCGTTATAGCGGCAACAGAAATACATCATCTGTGAAAATTTCTGTCTGACTGCTGTTTAACTATCATGGTTCATGAGATACAGCCTGGTGATAGATAGATGGACGGACAGCGAAGTCTTAGTTATAGGGTGCCGTTTTACGCTTTGGGTGCGGAACCCTGAAAAAGTTGAACTCACAAAAAAGCTTGGTACAATGGAAATACTCTTTAAAATTGGAATGTCTCGAAAGTCACAATACTGTATTAACACGGCATTTGAAAGTTTCTAAGCTATAAAGAGGTCATACATTTTTAGGACACGGCGTCATAGGAACGTAGAGTTTAAAATTTTAAATTATTGGACACCAAAATTGGAATCCGTAGCTCATAAGATGTATTACCCATTTTTATTTTAAATTATTCGAAGGGGTCGTATATTAAAATAAATCCTTCCAATAAGTGATAAACTCCGACTCCAAGAACCAGTCGAGTTCCTAAAAAATCTGAAAGCTCCCGGTCTCCCAACTCACATCTTAAAATTGAGAGCTGGCGCTCCAAAATTATTCAATGCCACCAGTTTGCAAGGAGAAGCATTACATTGCATTGTAATCGGTTCAACTATACTGACCGGTTGTTTTCGAGCAGAGTCTGTATAATAAATACATAGGATACATACTATGGGATACATATATACCTAGGATTCTCCAAATACCATCAAATTACTCCTTCGAATTTCAGAGAGTGCAGTTTGTCATTAAATTCTGCTTCGCAATAACTATAAACGAAGCTCGAGGTCAAATTTTTAAGGTAGCGGGAGTAGACTTGAAAGAAAACTGCTTTTCTCATGGGCAGTTGTAAGTGAAATGCTTCAGAGTAAGCTCACAGAATAGTCTGGTAACTCAAGCATCCGAAAGAAAAACAACAAAATACTGTAATAGGTGTAGTATCGCGGGTGGATGTCAAAGAAGCGGTACCAGTGGTCGGCCTAATTTCCATGGAAAAGACGATGGGTTATGAGGCCGCACAATACCCTGACGTCACCTCGGTCGGAATGAGCGCGGTATGTTCAAAACATAACCTGCTAAGAAAAAGCCTGGTGTCCATAATATATAAAAAAAAAATCATTTGATTTCTATGTTTATTAAACCTTCCCTACACTATAACAAAGATTCTTATCATCATCATCATCACAGCCCATATACGTCTCACTGTTGGGCTCGGGCGTCCTCCATAATAGGAGGGAAGTTAACCTACTATACCACGCTGGTCAGACGTGTTGGTATAGGGTTTTATGTTATATGCATTTTATATCCCTTAGTCGTCTCTTACGATCACCCACAGGTAAGATAGGGGGTGATGAATTGTATTCTTACTCCGTCACCACGTAGATAAGATTGTTATATTATATAAGAATACAAACATTTATACATAATTATTCATAAATAACAATAAAATTAATAACGTAAAAAACAAATAATAATCCTATTAAAACATTATCGACTTCTAGACAGACAAAGGCGCCGCGGGCAAATGATAATAATTAATAAAATAATAAAAAGGCCAAAAAGTAAATAAGAGAAAGTGAGGATCCGAACCGAGCTCTGGTTTGTTTGGATAAGACTACTCGATTTTCCAACTGAGCTAAATGTCAATTCTTAATGACAGCGTCAAAATTTGAAGACCTTCATATTTTAATAGTTTTAATACAACGAAAAATTGTATTTTTTGTTGCCGAAAAATACTGACAAAATAATATTTTCTATAAATGAAACCTAGCTAGATCGATTAATGGCTCCCAGAACTCCTTGTATGCTAAATTTCAAGAGAATCGTTGGAGCCGTTTCCGAGATTCAGATTACATATATATATATACATATATATATATATACAAGAATTGCTCGTTTAAAGATATAGTGATAAGAGTAGGAGAATGATGATAATGATGATGACAGAAAAAATATTACAAACTTTGCTATCAACATAATTAGGGATACGGTTCTTAGTTGGGTGAGCAATCTTAGATTGCCAATAATTAGCGTAATGATAACATAGTATTTACACAAACAGTGTCTTCAAACGCAGACATAACAGGTAGAACATAAACACAACTGACCATTCCATGTAATGAGACGTTCGACAAATGACTCGCTCAATGAATACAGTCGGCTCACTGAAATTACTACAATATACGTAATAGCGTAGCATTTACTACGAACTACGCATATTAAGTTAGATACTCTATACTACATAAGTGAGTAATGGTTAAGATACATACTGTGCCAGTGCCGTGGGTTCGATGCCCATGCAGGACAATACTTTGTGTGATCTAGAAATTGTTGTTCTGAGTCTGGGTGTAATTTGCATCCGTTAAATTATGTAAAATCTTTTTTAAAAAAATATCTCTAACTTTTTACATTACCTATTAAGTTTTAGGTACTTAATAATATTGCAAATGTGAGTTTACAAAATTCCTATTTTTTTTACTAGTTATAGATGCGATTGCTCCGTGTGGTGATAAAATAAGAATATAATATACCACCCCCTTTCTTGCTCGTTGGTGTCGCAAAATACGACTAAGGGATAAATAAACAGATATAATCTATATAAAACAAAAAAAAAACCTCGAGATAAACCCTGTGCTGATAAGTCTGACTAGAGTGGTGTCGTAGGTCAATTTACTTTCTGTTGTGGAAAAAAGTTGTGCCTAGCAGTAGAACGCATATGAGCTGGGATGATGTGGTCTTAAGCATAATATTATTGTAAATGCGAATGTTTTATAATTGTTATTCTAATTATATCTTTGGCTTGAAGTTCTAAGTGATGATGGAGTAAGAATACAATTCACCACCCCTCTCTTTCTCGTAGCGATATAAGACAAGTAAAACTTAATATAAAATCAACAAATCTGACCAGGATGGTATAGTAGACCAATTTCCCTCCCACTGTGGAAGAGGCTCGGTCTCAACAGTGGTATATATTATGAACTGAGAGTAGGAGAGAAGACTGTGAATTTATTTCTTTGTTTGATACACTTTCATGTCTTACCTATTTAATCGATTCTTTTGAAATTGCAAATATATGTTATCAGAAATATATTTTTAATGCTCTTGGTGTCAAACGATCAAGCAGCACACCTAATGGTAAGTGTTATTGCTCTCCACGGACCTAGCTATACCAGGGATACAGCTAGGCTGCTTACTAATGAAATCCACCAAATCCACCCAGAAACTTGGATTGCCGACTGTCTCGCTCACCGAACGAACAGAAGAAATTGGAAAATTGGTATTACGAAAATTGGTATTACGAAAATTGTGAGAAATTGGTATTACCACGGGCAGACCGACACATGCCTGTAGATAGAAAAGTGTCAACCATGTGGCCCTACGGCTATTGACTAGCTTCTATTATTTATGTTGTCACTATGTAATACAAAAACAATGACAAATTATTAGTAAATTTATTGAAACTGTGTTAAAACTATTTAAGAAAAGCAAGAACAAAAACCAAGCAGAAAATGGGTGCCTCGTAATTCAAATTGTGATCGTGAACTTTGTCGAATGGCATATATATGAATGTATGTGCGGCCATTTAGTATATTTATTTTATTTTAATTTTTATTATTTATTATATATTTTTCCGTGTAATGACAGAGTAGAAATACAATTCAGCAGCCCCCTTTTTTAGAAGTACTTATAACAATACTTTGTTCTAAAATAAAAGTAGTCAACATTACTCCTCATAACATCAACTATTTACCAGTGAAAGTATCTTCAAAATTGATCAAGTCATTTCAAAGACTGAGTTTGACCACAACAAATAGACAGAAGGCCAGAAAAAAATTTTAAAAATCTATTTTTCCATTACAACTATAAGTTATCATCATCTATCATTGTATTAACGTCTATTACAATTTCTATTAGTCTTAGTCTATCAAATTTGGTATTATAATACCAAATGCCATAAGAAAGTGTTGATGCTTATTCCCTAGGTAATCACTTAGCCAGTGTTTTCGACCTCACTTCTATGTAAAGGTAAGGGTTGGTAACATATTGTATACTTAAGCTGTTGGGATCCGAGGACTAAATTAAAGATTAAAATGTCATTCAACGGATTATAACTTACGGATCAGTAAGTACATCATTCTTTATGGATATTTCATTTATCATACTTTTTACATAACATCTCAAGATTATTCCTCGTAAGATCCTTCCTTTACTAATAAGTAACAGATCAATGACAATAGTTGATAAGTGTTTTAAACCTCATATTATTATCCTCAAATTACATATCTCCCCTCAGATTACTTTTCTTTGCTATCGCTTACAAATTGGCAAGTATAATCGTCGATGAGCTCTTAAATTTCCGTGTAAATATGAGATATCAAACAATAACTTCAAATGATACCGTGTTTCATACCTCATATATGAATTAATCCGATTAACTAGCTTTACAAACCTAGAGTTGAAATGTTCAATCTCATATCGCGTACATTGAGGTACTTTCGCTCGTCCTGAAATCCGGAAATAGGGGTTCGTCGACCAAAGTTTGTTAATCAAGTTAAGAAGTTACGTAAGTGATTAATTTGGGTCCAGAAAATGAATATTTAACTTGTATGATAGTTACAATGGTTGTAATAACTTAGCAGGTGCATTGGATTTAATTATAAAATTGAAAATAGATCTGAAATTGAAATTAGTATTTATATAAAGAGCCGGTACAAAATATTCAAGAGTCTCCTATTGGAATACTTATGTCACCACCTCTTAATTTCGTGTGGGTATTGTAAAAATCGGCTAAAAAGTCATCAGGACAATGTGCATTAGCATTTTATACAGAATTTTATCAAAAGATCAACTGGGATCATCAATCTCCCAGCGAAGCGTGATAATCATGTGATTATCACCATTTGGGTAAGTTTATCTAACAGTGAATATGAACAGGCCAATGAGTAGATGGACGGATTAAGCGTACAAATTCTTGTTTAGGTTTTGGTTTAGGATAAAGTTTTAAAATAATTTAGGGTCATATTATGCCAACGTCTAAGGCGTCACATGAAATGCTTTGGTGTTTTTCTCCAAATCACTAGGTCAGGATAGTTTTAGGGACATCTGCCGCTCTTTGATTAATTTGCTAAAAATATGGATTCCGAAGTTATTGTAGTTATTGAGCCAAAGAATAAAAAATATTTAGTTAGAAGTATTAACTATTTTTTGGGACAATTTAAATTGCTACAGGCTTGTTGAACATGAACAATGTATTCAATATACATTGTTCATGTTGCAAATGAATATTTCTATAGACTAAAAAACTATTTTCTTTTTAGGGTTCTGTACCGCGTTTCATAATACGCACCATTTCATATAAGAGTTAGAATTCGTACATTGTAACTAAACCTATTATTTAATGGTTAATAAGTTAAGTAATCGAATATGTGTAAGAGTGTATAAGAACTCCTAATATACTTCCTAAACAGTAATTGAAGTTATTTCAAGTTCTAACAAGACTTTACGACTGTCGTCTTATGACAAAACAGCCGACACCCATCAGTACAAAGAGTAGGTTATTATAACAGTAGGCACGTATGTAAGTTAACGAGTTTGTAGATTATAGAAGTTGTTCGAGACGGCAATTTTAATAACTCATATTGCAAACACAATGGAACATTCTGGAACTAGGAGTATATCTTTTTTCCTTTCTTTTTGCGGTGGACTGTAGAGGTGGTCACGCCCAGCCTTATCGGTCCGGGGCAACGGAAGAGGCGGCGTGCAACCCCATAAACCCACCCTGCAAACACCTCTCTTCGCCGTGCGAGCGGCCCACCAGTACCCCATCTTTGTCTTCGGTGGCCCGTACGGCGGTTTACCCTCGCGGGTTCTTCTCATGTCAACGCCCCGACAGCTTTCGCCGTCGCTCTCACGCGGTGGCCTCACGTCGGGTGACTGGACAATTCCCCGGTCTGATCACCCGAAGCCTCGGTTAGGGCGGCATCAGGCGCAGATATTCGCGCCCGCGCCGCCCGTGACGCATGCAGGGAATCCTCCCGCGCTTGCTCTGCCGTCTCCTTCTGCGAGATGACAGCCTCGCAGACCAACTCGCCAATCCCCTGGCGAGTCGATTATGGCACTACTCATCCTTGGGGTGGCCTATACTTGATATTTTTTAGAGGTAAGGCCACACAGTTGACAGTTTTCTGTTTACAGTCCGAGGTAGTACCACGCTCTCACAGAAAATCAACGTGATAACAGTTGCATTTTGCTGTTATGCTTGGTACGGTGAGCGAGAGAGTTGGAAGCCCAAATTTCTGGGTGGGTTTTGGTTTGTAGGCAACGGCTTGGCTATACCGTTGGTAATACAAAGGTCCGTAAGCGGCAGAAACTCTTATCCTCAGATGTACTGCTTGCTCATATGGCACAATTAGCAATAAAAACATAAAAATAGTAAATTTCGATAGGCTAATGAACGGATGTCCAGTTTTTAGCAAGTTGTTAAAAAATAATTAATTTGATATCTATTCCTCTATCTTGCCCGTGGGTATCTTAGAAGACGGTTAAGTGATAAAACATGCATATAACATATATGCACCAGGAAGAAAACTTGAAATAAAACCCTATATCGCCATATCATACTCGTCTCACCAGCTTGGTATTTCGTTTTATTTTAGCAGTTCTAAATAAATTTTTTCTCTTCACACACTTAATTTTATGGTCAGACTATGGTCTGGACACCCAAACCGTTCGAAGTAGCGTGCAACCTCGTAACCTTTCAGTCAATACCTAACTATCGCTATTTGGGGGACTACCGGTACCAAGTTCTTATCTTCAATGGTCAGCTCAGCTCCATTTCTCGTACTATCTCCTATCATGTCTCTAACATTATTTGCTGCTTTTCACACGCCAACATACCAATCGTTGCTGTCTATTCTTTATTAGTTTCATCTCATCTCAACCCATATATCTCCCACTGTTAGGCTCGGGCCTCCTCCATGATGGAAGGTAATTTGACCTACTGTACCACGCTGGTCAGACGTATTGATATAGGGTTTTGTTTCGAGTTTTCCTTCTCTCGCATAGATGTTATACATACATACATAGCCTCACGCCTGTTTCCCTGAGGGGTAGGCAGAGACTACGGATTGCCACAAACCACGATCCTGACATACCTCCATCGCTTCATTCACACTCATCACAGTCTTCATGCATGCTCTACGATTACGCGTACTCTTAATCTGACCTTTCACTAACACATCTTCAATTTGATCCAGGAAAGTACGACGTGGTCTTCCCCTTGTAATCGTCCCACTCACACTCGCTTTGTATACTTGTTTAGTCAACCTTTCTTCACTCATTCTTTCCACGTGTCCGAACCACCTCAGCATACCCTTTTTTATCTTTGTCACTACTTCTTCATTCATACCGCAGCGCTCTCTTATAACACTATTCCTAATTTTATCTGTCAGACTTACACCACACATACTACGAAGAGCTCTCATCTCTACAGCATTTATGCTACTTTCATGTCTTCCCTGCCAAATCCAGCTTTCACTGCCATACATGAGAGTGGGAACTAATACTCCCTTATGTACAGCTAGGCGTGCCTTGTTAGATACATTCCTACTTTTCATAAAAGCGTACAATGCCCCATTCACTTTATTACCAGCATTTACTCGTCTTTCAACATCTTCATCATTTTTACCATCACTAGTAAACAGTACACCCAAGTATACAAATTCTTTCACCTGTTCCAATCCCTCACCATTTATAAAAATATTACATTCCGTCATACATTTATCCTTTTCAAAGACCATTACTTTCGTCTTACTTACATTTACTTTCATACCTTTTCTTTCAAAAGCATCATGCATAGTAGTTACCATCGCCTGTAAGTCTTCAGCCGACGATGCAAGTAAAACCTGATCATCGGCATAAAGAAGACATTTGACGAGTAACTCATTCATTCTTAAACCACATTCATTATTTTTCAAATCTTGCAAACAGCTATCCATAAATAGGTTAAACAGCCACGGTGACGCTACACATCCCTGTCTGACACCTTTATCAATGTTAAACCATTCAGTGTAGGACCCGTTTATCCTTACGCAGGCTCTGGAATCCTTATAAAAGGATTTCAGCGCCTGAATAAGATGGCCATTTACCCCATACATAGATAGTACCGACCACAGTTCATTCCTCCTCACTTTGTCATAAGCCTTCTCTAAATCAATGAAAGCGCAAAAGACTTTCTGACCTTTAGCCAAAAATTTTTGCGCCATGCATCGTAAAGAGAAAACTTGATCCGTGCAACCCATACTCTTTCGAAAACCCGCTTGTGCATCCCATATTTTCTTTTCAGTCACTTTCACTACTCTTTCAATCAACACTTTCGCATATAGTTTGCCGACAATGCTAAGGAGGCTTATGCCCCTGTAGTTTCTACAATCTTGCCGTGAACCTTTCCCTTTGTAGAGAGGTACAATTACCGCCTGACACCAGTCTATAGGTACTCGGCCATTAGTCCAGCAAAGATTGAAGAGCTGGTATAGGATGTTAGTTGTAATATCTTCTCCAGCCGTCAGCATTTCAACTGTAATCCTGTCGTATCCTGCAGACTTACCCGCTCTCATACCTTTCAATGCATTTGTAATTTCTATCATACTTATGCATTCTCCTTCATCGAGATCCCTTTCATTCACAAATGATAATTTTTGTGGCTCTTCTCTTTCAAATAAGCTTTCAAAGTATTCCTTCCATCTCTCTAGTATACATTCTTCTCCATACACTGTCCTTCCATATTTATCGCTGATCAAGACTAGCTCTGTATTTTGCGCTTTGCCTCGAGCCGATCTTATGGACTTCCAGAAAATCTTCGAGTTAGTTTGGAAATCCTTCGATAATCTTCTATCGTACTCGTCTTCTTGATCTTCTTTCTTTCTTCTAACAATTTCTTTCACATCTCTTTTTTTTCTCTTATATTCTTCTTTGGCTATATCTATGTCTTCATTCGTTGCTATCTTCATTCTCTCATTGGCTCTGACAGCAAGCCAATCTACCCAGGCTTTCTTCTTCTCACGAACTACACTCTGCACATCTTTATCCCACCATATATTCTTCACCTTGTTTACTTTCATTCTTCTAGTCACACCACATATTTCTGTAGCAACATTTACCACCTGTTTTTTAAAAGTCTTCCATAATTCTTCCATACTACAAATATCAGCCGCATGAAAAAACTTTTCCTTTAGTTTACTTTTGTATTTATCTCTAATATACTCATCTTGCAAATTTTCTACTTTTATTCTTTCTAGCACACTTTTCGGGTTATGTATCCGGTTTCGCCACGTTTTCATAAGACCACTTATTCTAGTCATTACTAGAAAGTGGTCTGTATGAATACCAATACCGCGATATACCCTAGTGTCTAGTACTTTCTTTCTGAGCCTTTCATCTACTATTACAAAATCAATTATACTCTTTCTTACATTCTTTGCTTCACGTGTATACATATGGATCTTTTTGTGCTCAAACATAGTGTTTGTAACACAAAGATTCCATTCCAAGCACACTTCTAGCAGACTTCGACCATTTTCATTCACGCTTTCATCACCAAACCTTCCTAAAACCTTTTCAAATCCTTCTCTGCTTACTCCTACCATCCATTAAAATCCCCTAACAAAATCAACCTTTCATTCAAATTACATAATCTCAAAACATCCCGCAGTTCCTCCCAAAATTTCTCTCTTGCATCCTGTTCACATTTATTGTTATGTAGTCCCACGTTCACAGGAGCATATACTCCCACAACAAAAATACGAGTCAGACCTACTTTCATCCTTATCCATACTAATCTAGCATTCACACAATCATACTCTTTCACACATTGAGCCATTCGAGGAGAAAGAAGGAGACCAACTCCCTGACAGGCTCTACTAGTCATTGGTACTTCGTCTCATTCACACAGAGAATATCAATCTTTTTATCATCCATCATTTGACATACCTCATTTAATTTCTCTTTCATTCCTCCTCCTACATTTAGCGTGGCAAAGCGGCACTCCGTAGACCGCTTTTCGCCCTCATTGGGAACGAGACGTGAAGGGTTGCGAGCCGCATCGCCGTCATTTGGAATTTTAAATTTTTTAGTATAATTCATAGCATTCCCACGAGTATTAGGGTATTAAACGGTCCACCCCCACAGTGCCCTTGTGTAGAGGTAAGATGGAATTTCTGCTGTGCCCTGTGACCACCAACACATGCATCCTCCGTTTTCGACCAGCTTACCCTCTGGCCGCGAATCCCTCAGCACGGGTCGGTTTACACCTTGGATCGGGGGTTATATTTCGGAGTTTTCCTTCTCCTAGATAGATTGCAGATCAGTGCTAACGAGGCCTATCTCCCCGGCTTATATTTCGGTGTTTTCCTTCTCCTAGATGAGTTGCAGCACAATGCTAACGAGGCTCATCTCCCCGGGTTATATTTCGGAGTATTCCTTCTCCTAGATAGGTTGCAGCCCAATGCTAACGAGGCCTATCTCCCCGATAGATGTTATATGCGTTTTAATTTCCTTAGCCGTCTCGTACGATCACCCACGGATAAGATAGGGGGTGGTGAATTGTATTCTTACTCCGTCACCGCACTGTATTAGTTTAAATTATTATAATTAACAGCTATGATCATATTCGTAGATATTTATGAAATAGTGTAGTTAGAAAATATTTGTGTAATCATTTAGTTAGACGATGTAGCAAATTAATCCGGCGATTTCCGCAGCATGAGTACCCTCAGCGTGCGACGACCCGGAAACTTTAAATGAACAACGCCAGCGTTAATTAAATTTCACGTTCAATTGTGTTATGTATTTTTAACCTAATTATGATTACCCATCCTTATTATATATTCCCAGGTGAGGTGACAGGTTAAAAATACATTGTGTCACCGCCTTATATTGTCACGTGGGAGTTGTAAAAGTCGACTGAGAGATTACTAGAAGAAATACTTTTCTGGGAAACTTATTACATTTATAACATTACGTTTCAGTTTGATCACCATAAAGGAAATTCGGTTGGTACTTGAGATTTGTCTTTTGCTTCCTATTATGCACCAGTCTTAAGTATTGTTGAGGCTCAGTTGATTAGACAAATACAGGGAGGCGCAAGGAGCTGATTCTATCATTACTTTAATGGTACTAAAGATACAGTACAATTTACGCTTGAGGTGTATAACAGGGGGGGGGGTACGATGTCAGAAACCTCCGCGTGGTGTACCCTGGGTGCGGGCGGCAGTCCCCCAGATTCTTCTGATGGATTGTCTCCCGTAATGTAATATCTGGCGCTAGGGGGAGTCCCTTTGTTTGGGTAGCCCTGTTTCGCTCCTAGCCCTCTACTCGTAGAGGGTGACCGGATGCGAATCCTCGACAGGCTCAGTCACTCATTCATTTGAGGGCTGGGCAGGCATATGCCACCATCGACATATCGTAAACCTGATTTTTTGCTTGTCTTAGTTTCAGGAGCGAGGGTCTTGGCTTAACCGCCCGGACCGCGAGGAAGACAACCTCTATAAAGAATTCGAATCGACATTCAAATTCGGAAATCACCCAGAATCTTAAGTTCTGGCGTGCGGCGAGAATATGCATGGCAGATGGGTTGTTCTGTCGTTAGCACGCTCCAGCCAGGGTACCGGCTGCCCCCTGGTTGGTAAATGTAGGTTTTCCCGAGTACAGGAATCTCTGCTCGGGTCGACGTTGCGTATCTTCCTTACTCGTGGGAATCATATGGATACCTTAAATTTAAACCTCATAAATACCGACGGGAATCCCTGTGATTCTCACACCACGGCCTTGTCAAGCCAAAGAAAAACTGACAACGACGCCTCGTCCTCAGGACTTGAGGCGTCCGCCGAGGGCCCGGCACAAATCGTGGAGGCCCAAAAAGTAAAGCGGAAGTCGCCCCGGAAGAGCAGGGGGAAGGATTCCAGCTATAAAAGGAAGATGGAGGAGCGGCGAGCACGCCGAGAGACTGCCGGCGCTGAAGTGAAGAAGGACGGCGGTAGATTAGCAGCAGAGCCGTCGACGGACGAGGGTGACAGCGATGTCGCAGAGCCGTCCGGCGACGAGGGCCGCCGATCTACCGCTAGAATGGACGAGGGCGGTGATATTCCCGCAGGGCCGTCCAAGGAGGACAGCGGGTCGGCCGCTGAAGCCCCAGCCAGGTCATCGCCGCGTCCTGCGGCATCGGTATCGGTGGCTGTGACGGTTAGGGAAGAAGACCTCCCCTTGAAGGTGCGGAAGCGCCCCTTGAGCAAGGGAGGCAGTTCGGGCGCCGACTCCGAGGGGAGCGTGACCATCATGCCTCCACCGAGGTGCCGGCTTCCCGCAGAGGGCGAGGGGCCGCAGTAGCAGGAGGAAGGTCGGCGACCCCTCGGCGTGAGGCGGCGCCTGCTGTCCGCGTGAGCGACGGCCCCCCGGACCTGCAGGCCGAAAATGCCCGCCTTAGTAGCGAGGTCTCAGGCCTGCGGGACTTGAACCGTCAGCTGGGGGCCGAGCTGGCGGCGGTGAGGCTTGTAAACCGCTTGTTGGCCAAAGATACGGCCGACCTGCGGGCCCAAGTGGCGCAGTTCTTGCCGCCTGCGCCAAAGCCGTCGACCAGGGCGCGCTCAACGGCTGCTGCGGCGAAACCCGTCCCCGTGGCGAGGACGACGCCTCCCGCCGCGGCGACGACGTTCCCAAGCATCCCGCAACGGGCCCCGGTAGAGGCTCCACCGGAGGCGCCAATCCCGCTGCCGACCCCGATACCTGCGGTGGGGGGATTGCCAGACGAGTCCCTGCGCGCCATCATCGGCGCAGTGGGCAAAATCGTCGATGCGCGCATGGCTGTTCTGGAGGCAAGGCTGCCCCCAGAACCACGTGTTCGGCCGCCTCTTGCCGCAGACAAGCGGCCACATACGGCAACAGCCCCCGCCCCACTGTCTTGTCAGGGTAGCCACGTAGGGAATTACGCCGCGGCGCAAGGGGCTCAAGCCGCCGAAGATCCGATAAGAATCCGAGAAGCGGCCCGATCGCCCGCTGGCGAGGGGGAGGTGATGGTTATGGCCCATTAATGGCTGCAGAATCCATTCATCTCCAGCAGGCCAACACCAACCACTCCGCCGGTGCGCAGGATCTCCTCCTGCAATCCATGGTGTAGTGGTCGATTGGTGCAGCCGTAGTCGCGGAACCGTACTGCGTGCCTGATCGCCCCAATTGGGTGGTCAGCCGGCACGGAACTGTGGCAATCGTCGTCTCAATGCAGCGGCACTTCCCGTCCTTGTCCCTTTTGGATAGGGGCGAGGAATTTGTCGCGGCGGAGTGGGGAGGGGTCATGCTCTACAGCATATACCTTCGTGCGGCATGTATCAGTGCCCGAAGGTCCTACACCCGCAGCCGGCGGCGTCACCGCGACGCTGAGTGGGAGGGCCAGCTGTACGAGGCGTACCGCAGTGCGCGGACTGCCTTTCGGCTGGCCATCCGAGCCGCCAAGGGTGTGAGTTGGCAGGAGATGATGGATGGTCTCGACCGTGACCCCTGGGGTCGCCCGTATCGCGCGTCGCTGAACAAGCTTCGCGCGCAGGACCCCCCCTCACCGAGATTCGCCAGTCCGACTTCCTCTGTAGGGTGGTCGAGGAGCTGTTTCCGCGGCAGTCAGAACACACGCCCCCGGTCATGGTTTCGCCAGATCAAGACCGGGAGGCCGATGAAAGTGTTCCGCCCGTGACGGAGTCGGAAGTGGGGGCGGCTGTGGCACAGATTCGTTCCGCCACCACGGCCTGGACGGAATACCAGTCCGGGTGCTGACGTCGCTCTTCGAGCACCAAAGCCTCGCCTCAGGCAGCGGTACAACGGTTGTTTGGCGTCTGGACGGTTCCCTGAGTGCTGGAAGGAGGGGAAGTTGGTTCTCCTGCCAAAGCCGAGAAGGCCCCCGGATTCGCCGTCAGCCTACAGGCCCATCGTGCTCCTTGACGATGTGGGTAAGCTGCTGGAGCGCATCCTCGCTGCCCGCATCGTCCAGCATCTGGGCGAGTTGGGGCCTGATCTGTCGGACGCTCAATTCGGTTTTAGAAGGGCGCATTCGACCATCGGGGCCCTGCTACGACTGAGGCAGACGGCCGCGCAGGCTGTCACCGGCGGAGGAGTGCTGTTGGCGGTGTCGTTGGACAGTGCCAACGCATTCAATAGTTGCCATTCAGCTGCATCAGGGAGGCGCTCCGATTTCATGGGGGTGCCCTTGTGTACCTGAGGCGGCTGGTGGCGGACTATTTGGAGGGGCGCAGTGTCCTCTGAGCGGGTCCCGCAGGGGACATTGTGCGGACGCCCATGTCGTGCGGTGTTACACAGGGGTCGGTTCTGAGCCGACTCTGTAGGACATCGGGTACGACTGGGCGTTCAGTGGGAGTCTTCCCCCCGGGCTGAGCCTGATATGCTATGCTGACGATACGCTCGTCACAGGCCCGGGGCAGGATACTCGAAGAGGCGGCGAGCCTGGCCACTCTCAGCACCGAGGAGATAGTCAGGCGAATCGAGGCGCTGGGGCTCAGGGTGGCCTTAAATAAGACGGAGGCCCTATTATTCCATGGGCCACGCGTAAGGCTGCCAATCGGCGCCTCAATAGTCGTCAACTTCATCCAGATCAGTATCCAGGCCCATATGAAGTACTTGGGTCTGGTGCTCGACGGGCGATGGTGATTCCGGGAGCATTTCCGCCGAATTGCTCCCCGGTTGGTCGGCGTGGCGTCCGCTCTATCGCGGCTCATGCCGAATGTGGGCGGACTCAGTTTCGAGGGCCGACGGCTGTATGCGAGGGTGATCCGTTCGATGGCCATGTACGGCGCAACCGTGTGGGCGAGGGCTCTGAACGCCCAGCTCAGGGCTGTTCTGTGGAGACCACAGAGAGCCATGGCGGTCAGAGCCATTCGCGGGTACCGCACTGTATCGACCGAGGCGGCATGCCTACTTGCTGGGACACCCCCGTGGGACCTAGAGGCGGAGATGCTCTCCGACCTCTACCGGTGGGTTACCTCAGTGCGCGATGAAGGTGAGCTCCCCATCGCTGAGCGAGATAGCCACCTGGCGCGAGGACGCCCGCCGAAACGTCATCGCCCGTTGGGTTACGCGGCTGGAGAGGCCTAGACACGGTGTTGTTACCGTCGAGGCCCTCCGGCCCGTACTGATGGAGTAGATGGAGCGGCGGCACGGGGTCCTTACTTTCCGATTGGTGCAGGTATTGACGGGGCACGATTGCTTCGGCAAGTACCTGCACACGGTCGTGTGGAGGGAGTGGACTCTGTCCTGCCACCATTGCGTTAGTGACGAGGACACGGCGCAACATACGCTCGAGGAATGTTCGAGCTGGGACGGGCAGCGCCGCGAGCTCGTCGCTATCATCGATGCCTACCTGACGCTGCCGGCTATCGCGAAAGCGATGGTCAACAGCGTCAGGAACTGGGACGCGGTCGCCGCCTTCGACGAGGCTGTCATCTCGCAGAAGGAGGCGGCGGAACGAGTCCGGCAGGATTCCCGTGACCCTGGCCGCCGCCAGCGGCCGGGGAGGCGCAGGCGCGAATATCTGCGCCTGATGCCGCCCTAACCAAGGCTTCGGGTGATTGGACCGGGGATTTGTCCGGTCACCCGACGTGAGGCCACCGCGTGAGGGCGACGGCGAAAGCTGTCGGGGCATCGACAAGAGAGGAACCCGCAAGGGTATACCGCCGGGCCGGCCACCGAAGACAAAGATCGGGTACCGGTGGCCCACTCGCACGGCGAAGAGAGGTGTTTGCAGGGTGGGTCCATGGGGTTGCGTGCCGCCTCTTCCGTCGCCCCGGGCCGATTTGCCGGGGCGCGACCACATCCATGGTCTCACATTGCGAAAATAAAAATAAAAAAGATGTATAACAGGCTTGAAACGAGGAGAGTGTCGTACACTTACTGTGAGTTTCAATGTAGACCTGTTTGTTACATTTATAGTCAGGACGATGATAGACAGCATCAGAAAATGGGATGCTTTCTTCATCCTGCTGTCACTTCGCATGTTGTCATATGTTAGCCTGCCAAAACAAGAATGGTAATACTTAAAAAAAAACTACTTGAGGTATTGATAAAAACAGTTTATATCACACTTCTAACATTTCTTCAATCTACTGAATAAGAAAAAATATAAAATTGTTTCCATAAAAATCTGTTTATAATCCTCGCCAATCTAATAGGAGGTTTAATTTATCCTAATCCAATGTTGTTTGTGAAAAGGTTTTCTTTATCTAAATATTCTAATTGAATTAAAAAGTTAATTGTCAGTGTCAGTTTATCTCGGCGAGGCAAAAGCCCAAGAGAAATTATTTGTCTTGGCCTGTATTAAATTAGAAAGTGCTTAGTAAAATGGAAATTGTTCGTTCAGCCAGACACACCAAGAGATTAATCGATCATTTGTATCACAATTTGATATTTATTATATGATGGATCACGTAATATGTTATTGCGAGGAAGCTAATTAAGTTCGTATACAGAGCCTCAACATGCTTAATTGCTCAATATAATTTATATATAAAATAATTCTCGGTTATTCTTTTCAGCAAATATATGTTCCGGTATTGGTTACAAGATTTTTCTACCATTACACGCTGTAACGTTAATTCACGGTAATTTGTTTAGTACTCCCATGAAGTTAGCGAAAATTCTCAATTGTATTAGTAATTTTAATGACATTTACTAAAAATTTTTGAAATATGTATTTATTATATCACTGATTCCTTCTGCGAGGCAGTAGTCTCGCGGAAGGAGGCGGCGGAGCGCGTGCGCGAGGAGCGTCTCCTCGACGACGCGAGCCGCCGCCGGCGACTGGGGCGGCGCAGGCGCGATTACCTGCGCCTGATGCCGCCCTAGCCGAGGCCGCGGGTGACTGGATCGGGGATTTAGTCCGTCACCCGCCGAGAGGCCGACCGCGTGAGGAAAGACCGACATCCTACCCGAGGGGGGGACGTCGGTCGAGGAGAGGGTACTCCTCAGGGGTATTCCGTCGGGCCAACCACTGACGTCAAGTCACTCTGCTCCGGTGGTCGGCCCAACGACGAAGGCTACGTCACGGGTGGGTTACGGGTGTGCATGCTTACGACCCTCTGTCACCCCGGACGGAGCGGTGCGAGGAGTGTGCCGACCGTAACCCGCCCCCAAAAAAATAAAAAAAATATCACTGATTAAATTTTAGTAGCTCTTATCAAATGTGCAATTGGTTATTTTATCTTTTTTTTATACCTTATGGTGGCAAACGAGCAAGCAGCATACCTGATGGTAAGTGTCACTGCCGCCCATGACTTTTGCTATAACAAAGGCTATAGTTAGGCCGCTACCTACCATTACAATCCCCAAATCCACCCAGTTGGGCTTCCGGCTCTCTCGCTCACCGAACGAAGCGCAATAGCCAATTGTCATTACTCAGACGTCGATCTTCTACGAAAGTGTGGTACTACCCCGGACGGATCGGCCTGCGGCTGTAGACAGGGAATTGTCAACAGCGTGGTCCTAGGACTAATAAAATCATTATTATCTTCAAATACGTATGGGCATATATAATACTATAATTTTCTAGTAATAAATTCCCTAAAAAATGTTATTACGCAATAACAGTAATGATAACTTGAATAATATATCACAGACAATGAAATAAATATTATTTGAAATGATTCTTATTTTCTTCAGTGGAATGTTTTAATTAAGGATATGTATGTGTATTATATGATTTATATGAAATGTTATATAAAACATACTCTTTATTGGCATGTTTCTAAATTTAATCTCTCATTGAATTTTGTTTTTGTAACGCTTTGAAATTGACTTTGATGGTCGGATTCCATGTGATGATTGAATAATAATATGACTCACTACATACCGTCTTTCCGGTGGGTAACTTTAAAACCGACTAAGAGTTAATAGATAAACTTGCAAGAGAAACAAAAACTTCATATAGTACCACATATAGGTCAACTTGACGGAGGCAGCGTACTTGTTTGCCGGAACTACCTTGTGCGGCCTGGAGGCGGAGATGCGCCGAACTCTACCGACGGGTGCCAGCAATGTGGGCAGGGGGTAGCACCGTATCGCCAATATCATTGCCCGTTTGGCAATCCGGATGGAGAGACCTCGGTTCGGTATTCTCGGACCGTCAAGGTCTTCTGGCCGGTGTTGATGGAGTGCTTGGGTCTGCAGCAAGGAGTCCTTTCCTTCCGACTGGTACAAGTTAAGACATGAGACAGAGCATGGCTGCTTATTTGGGACGTGGAAAATGACTTCTGGGAGATAGTCGTCTCGCGGAAGGAGGCTGCGGGGCGGGTCCGAGAGGAAATTCTTTTTGGTGACACTTTCCGCCGCCGGCGCATGGGGTGACCTAGGCGAGGCCGCGGGTGACTGGACCCGGGAATATTCCGTGACTCACAGAGAGATTGACTGCGCGAGCAGCTCCAGCAAGCCGAGGTATCAGATGTTACTCCAAAGGGTAATCCGCCGGGCTGGCTACGGACGTCAAGGATTGTGTATCAGTAACTGGCCCAATGGCGAAAGGGAGGAAATAGGACTGGTTATGGGGCCATGCGCTGCCTTTTCGTGACCCCGGATGGAACGGGCGGCGTGTGTCTAGACCATACTATGACAAAAAAACATGTTAGTCTATTTGGCTGATAAGACGCATAAGAGCATGATGGTTAAATAACGAAATCACCAGATAGTGTTAATATCTTCTTATCAATTTGTATACGAACAACTCTTTAGCATAAGCCTCCTCGAAAATGGGAGGTGAATTCACATATGATATCATATTGTTGGTTTTTAATTTTAAGTTTTACTTCTGTTGCAGTGATATTCTTTTTCTTTTTCTTCAACTTGTTTGTGCACGATGGAGAGCCTACCATACACATCAGCTAGTCAATGCTGGTACAGACGTATTGGTATGGTTGGTAACGATGATAACGTATTGTATTCTTATATCATCATTCTCCTGCTCTTATCCCAATTACTTGGGGCGACGCAATATGTACTCCTCTTCCTACATATTGAAAATGTTATTGGCAATAATTTTATAACCCACCGCCTGCCTGACGTCAAGCCTCCTTGGGAATGTAACTGTTGACCAAACGGCATCAGGTGGTGCTGGCCCAGGTCGAATTAAGGCTCTTAGTCATCTTTTACGACATCCACGAGCAAAGTAAGGGTTGGTAGTATTCTTAGCCGCTACCACACAGCTATTGTATTCTTATATATTTTTTTATTACATACATACATACATATCATCACGCCATATCCCTTGCAGGGTAGGCGGAGAGAACAGAGTGCCAGAGAACTCTATCTTTGCATACTTCACTCGCTTCCTCAACATTCATAATTCTCTTCATACACGCTCGCCGGTTTCGGAGACTCTTGACTCCACCTTCCTTCAGTACATGACCGATCTGGTCTAGGCAGGTTAGTCTCGGTCTCCTCCGGTACCTACATCCTTCCACTTTTGCATTGTATATCTTCTTAACCAGACGTTCGTTCGGCATTCTTTCCACATGTCCGAACCATCGGAGCATTCCCTTTCGCATCTTTACACCAATACTCTCTTTCATACCTACTCGCTCTCTTACGTCGTCGTTACGAATGTGGTTTATATTTTTTTATTAATCTGAATTACCACAATAATTTATAACAGAAATAGAGTATAATGGACTTGGTGTCCTAAATTTCCTCAGTTGAGTCATTAATTAAAAGTAGTAAGGAAATTTGTAGGGTTTTCATGCTATACTGCAATCTTTCTAGTGCTAAACCATGCTACTGACGGCTTATAGGTACGATTGTCTGAACTTATCCGGGAGGCAGTAAATCAACGTGTGAGTAGTCGCAATTTGCCACTGTGGTTCTTTCGGAGAGCGAGAGATCCGGAGTGCCAAACCTTAAGGCACGCAACTTAGCTGTGTCCCAATTATTCCAAGAGTCTATGAGCAGCAGTTACCATTTATTTCCGTGTTTGTAGGAGTTTCTGCCATACCTATAGTAAAATTAGTCTTAAGGGTCATATATTGGCCCCTTAAGTCCTATCCTATTCGTGGTGTTTTACTACTACGCTTACAGTAGCTATACATCCTCTTAATTATTGGTTTTGTAGCCAATTTTGTTTTACGACTCGCTTTGTATAAGAGAAAAGGTCTACTCCTGTTTTTCTTTTCTAATTAAATTTATTGCGGGCCCCGTGACAGTTAAAAGCGTTTCTCGGGACTGTCTCAGGGTCAAACATTATAATTTTTCGAGACCATTGTAGACCCTGGCTTATAAGTATGTGTGATGTAATTAGTCACAATACTCTAGGACAAACAGCAATAAAAATAACTACACAAAAATCGAAGGAAAATAATTAAATTCTGCCTAACAATAACTTATAAATTACTTTATAACTTACTTTTGTCATTTTTAGACATGATTGAGAATCTATAGATTGTATAACTTAAATTTATATATCCCAAGAACAGGATCTTACTTAATTAATACGCCTAAAGTTTGTGAAAATTTAAGCTTTATTAAACTTTTGATCAGATTGGAAGGAGTTGGTTCTAGAAGTTATTGAAAAATGAATCTCTAGTAATCCGACTGTCATGTCATACTTATTTATATAACAAAGATATATTACTGATAATCATGATTTTATTAATATTTATTGATATATTAGACCAGTGTAGTGGATTCATGATTTTGAACTTAGTGTGAAAGATGCTAAATGCGAAGCTGTACTGTGTGAAATAGAAGGATGCAAAATAAAAAAAAGATTTGTTTTCGAAAAAGATTCGGATTTCTTTACATAAAGGGGTGTCTATAATAAAAACTGTTATAATATTTAAAGAAATATATTTTATAGTGGAAGCATTTTAATCATTATTATCACCCATTTTACTGTGACATTGTAATATATTAATGGATTGAATATTACGAAGTATTTGGATAGATTTTCTAGTACTATGGTTTTTTTATAGTAGACTGATGTATAATGTATGGGAATTGGTATCATCATCTCAGTTTATACCCACCAACGCTGGGCTCGAGCTTTCTGCACAATAGGAGGGAAATTCAACTACTATATGAACCTGGTCAGATAACATAGTATAGGATTTTCTTTCGAGTTTTCCTTGTCATGCTCTAGCAACAGATAATATCTATATTATCAGTATATTATATTTCTTAGCCACCTTTTAAGACACGTTTGCTGCGTGGTAGCGTTTAAGAATACTACCAACCCAAATTTTACTCGTAGATGTCGACTAAGAGTTTTATATCGACCTGGGTTAATTCCTCCTAATGCAATCTGCTCAACAATGGCTCATCAGGCAAGCGGCCAGTTCTAAAACTATTGCCATTAACTTTTGCAATATGTACAATGGATGACGAGTAAATATTACGTCAACCCCATGAAATTGAGACAAGAGCAAAATGATGATGATTATGACTCGCTGAAAGGGAATAGTGAATTGTATTCTTACTCCGTTATCTCACGATGAAAGTATGGGAATAGGATATATATTTTATTAAATTGATAATTTTTGAATTACAAATTTGTTACAATGAACTTTAATAATTCAAAGTATCTTTCCATATTCCATATGTCATTGGTGCAAACTAATACGGATTCTTTATTGCGTAAGTGATCATAAATGCTATAAATTTTTGAAGAAGAAATATTTTTCTGCGATCTTCCAGTCGGTTGATTACACAAGTAGTTTTATCTGATATTTATCATAAATTTGTAATTTTTGTAGTAATATCCAATACCCTATACTAACACGTCTGACCGCTGTGATATAGTAGATCAATTTCCATCCCTTTGTGAAGGAGACCAAGCCCAACAGCGGAACGTATATGGGACTTAGAAGGAAAGGCAAATTTTATACTGTTAAAAATAAGTATTCACATCATGTAGTAATAAAATAACAGATAACCAGGCGATTATGCTCAATATGTACTTGTTATAATGTCATTTACAGGTAACAAGGTGAAGTGTAAATTATTTACCTGTTGATCAAACGAATTGTATACAGTTTTTTTTGGTATTTACCGTGATGATATATCATGTATTCGATAGTATAATAAAAATTCCATTTGGTTTATGATAATAATATAATTATTATGATAATAAATATAAATAGTGGAGGTGTAAATTATTTCGTATGCTAATAACGTTTTATATTTGTTTGATAATATTTTTTTTTTATTAAAATTTACCAAAAAGTATTAGTTTCTATTAAAGTGTTGTTCATTATATTTTTTTTATTGCTTTGCTTATGGCAGCAAACGAGCAAGCAACATACGTGATGGTAAGTATTACTGCCGTCTTTGGATCTTCACAATACAAGAGGTACCACTAGGTTGCTGCCTACCAAAGAAAAGCACAAACCCACTCAGACAGTTGGGCTGCTAGCTGTCTCGCTCACCGAAAAAAACACAACAGCATATTGCCACTACTCAGATATCGATTTTCTCCCAGAGTGTGGTAATATCCCGATGAGAACGCACGTCCCGCATGGTAACGTATGATAAAGAAAAGTGTTTATGATCACAGGAGAACTGAAAAAGAATTATTACATTTTACAGGTTCTGCTGTATGGCTGGTCAGTCGTAACAGCGTATTGTTATACGTGACATCTGATACTTGCGACCCTATTTCAATAAATAATGTCGTCGTTTAGCATCAAGTGGGTATTCAGAAACAGCAGTGCCGGATGATTTATAGTCTCGCCGGCATAACTCACTACTTGCTCAACCCGTATCGTATTTTGTTTGCCCTTAAAAATTTATATCCAGCAAAGTAATTTGATATAAGATATATAAATATAGCTTTTTGATGCTCCGTATTTGTACATATTATATTATAAAACCTATTTACAAATGCTAAGTTATTGTCTACTAGCAAATTCCCATGGTTTCATCCGCTTAGTTTCCGTTCTTGTTCACACAATGGGGATGAAATATAGTCTATGTTACTCGCTGGTAATGTAGCTATCTATTAGTGAAAGAATTTTTAAAATCGGTTCAGAAATTTAGGCGTGAAAGCTTATCATACATATTTACATTCGATATTTAATATTGGCAGTTTTGTGGTGGGCACTGAAAAAGAAAATTGTGCCTGTGAAGTATATAAGGTTAGTCTGTGCTATGTACCGGCGATGTAGGTCGTACATAAGATCAACTGTTGGAAACTCTAAAGAGTTCAGTGTTGGGGTGGGCCTGCATCAAGGGTCGGCGTTAAGTCCTTACCTCTTCCTGTTGATAATGGATGCCTTAACATCGGAGATACAGGAAGAGGCACCTTGATGCATGCTTTTCGATGATGACGTTGTTCTTATCGGAGAAGATAGGCTTGAGATACAGAGCATGCTTAAAAAATGGCGCTGTAGATTGGAGAACGTTGGCTTGAAAATCAGCAGAACAAAAACAGAGTGCTTGTTCTGCGATTTCGGCGGTCTCTCCAATTTTACACCCATAACTCAAGATGGAGTACCTATACCAGTATGCTCCAACTTTCGATACCTCGGTTCGCTTATACAAAGCAATGGCGACCTGGACCGTACGGTTAAGCACAGAATTGCCGCGGAATGGATGAAATGGCGGCAGCTCACAGGTACCATATGTGACTCTCAAGTATCCTTAAAATGTTGGGCTACAAAAGCGACGGATGAGAGACGGCTGCATGTAGCAGAGATGCGAATGTTAAGATGGATGTGTGGCCTGACGAGAATGGATAAGGTAAGAAATTAGTATATAAGAGGAAGTTTGAAAGTGACGCCAGTGACGGAAAAGTTGAACAGTGAATGCCTGACTTGGTAAGGACATGTGATGAGACGGGATGAATGTAATGTTGGGTGAAAAGTTTTAAGTATGAATGTTGAAAGCTTTAGGGGTAAGGGAAGACCGAAGAAAAGATGGATGGATTGCGTGAAGCGTGATATGAATAGAAAGGGAGTGAACGCAGAGATGACATCGGATAGGATTGAGTGGAGGAAAAGGACATATTGCGTCGACCCCAAGTAATTGGGATAAGAGCAGGGTAATGATGATGATGATTTAATATTGGCTAGGATAATTTTTGCATTGCTTTTAATTTATAAATACCCGATTACGAAACGAAAAATGATGTCACAAGCGGGGTTCGAACCCGCAGCTATTGGGAATCCGGCCCAACCGTGCTGCCACTTACACCATCGTGAACTATTTTAGGACATGCAAATTTCGATTCATATTATATCTTACGTCTTCAAGGTGACGTATGCCATCTATCGGACAATGTTTACACATTGTATAGGCTTAATACTTCAAACTTTACAGTTAGAATTGTATTAAACGATGACACAACCTTGTTATTCAAATTACTGAAATTTTTAGCATTTAATATGCTTAATTATTTATAAATACCCGAATACGAAACGAAAAATGATGTCACAAGCGGGGTTCGAACCCGCACCTATTGGGGATCCGGCCCAACCGTGCTGCCACTTCTCTGATTTTAAGTGGTATCTGCAGCTTATGGTCGTTAGTAATACTAGGGATATAGTTAAGTGGTTGCCTACTGTAGGGGCATGGTAGGAAGGAATGAGGACGGGAAGGAAGTGTAAGAGGATTTAGTTTTCTGCCTCCCTTGCTCACCGAAAGGCAGTATTAATTTGTTACTAAACAGACGTCGATTCTTTGCGGAAGTGTGGTACTACCGTAAATGAGTCACCCATTTTATGACTGCAAGCAGAAAACTATAATATAAGGGTTGGTAGTATTTAAAAAGAAAAACAAAGAAAACATTTATTTTGCTCTCGTTAAAAGCTAATAAAAATGTACATCACTAAAGATAAATAACTTCTAACAGAAAATAACATTAACAAGAAAAAAAAAGGCTTAGCTTTTCCTATTATTACTAAATAGTATTATTAATATTTATAGCGGTCACTACGCAGAAAGTAGTCAAAAGTAAATTATGTTTACATTAAGCCAGAAAATGATAAAATTAAACATATAAATGTTGCCGTAAATATTGTTCCCATTACTTGTTTGCCAGATTTTCAAAATCTATTTTAAATAAAGTAGTTTCCCCGATTAAAGTTGCCAGTAAAGGGATTTTATAATGCCGACTGAAAATCGACGACTTAAATCATGCTATATCAGCGCAACTGGTAGCCGATAAAGCTGCCTATTATCCGGCTTTGCAACTGCTAGTGCTGTAAACTACAGATAATCTGATTTTGAGAGTAGTGAGTAAAAAGCTGCGGTTTTATAAGCTTATGCATCACCATCAAAAGTACAAAAGCATGGAATAAGTTTCTACATCATGCGAATTGTTCTTTTAAACTTTTTATAGTCTTTTGAGTATAAAGGGTAGGTATAGATATTATCATACTCATATTTAGCCATGTAGTTTGTGATTTGTCCTATCTAATAGCTGGTAAGCTTATTACTGTGTGATGATGCAACATGACTGCAAGAGAAAAACTGCAATAAAAACCTTCACCGGTCGGACTGGTAAATAAAGTTGAGCAATTACTATTTTATTTTTTATTATATTGAGGAGTCTTTTGTGGCAAATAGTGGGATATACATGAGCTGCGATAGAAGTATTACTATCTACCAGCACCTTAGTACACCATTTAAAAAAAAAAGCTCTTGTCCATACATGTAACATATACAGTTTCGAAGCATATAAAAGTATTTGTTGATATATATAACTTGTATTCCGGTTTATAAGAATCACAGTGGTGGGGATATTAGATAGATGTAGGAAATACATATATGGAGTAGTAGGCCCACACACTGTTGAGCGGCTTCTATCAATAGCCGCGAGCCAGTCCGTCCGGGGTAGATACCCACTTTCGCAGAAAGTCGACAACTGAGCAGTGGTAATGTATTTCCCCCAGGACGGACGACCGAGGACGGGCGGTCGAGGAGTGGGCGGCAGCACTGGGTCTCTGTTTGCTGAACAGGGGCTCGGTGCATACGTGCGTGCGGCAGCGGGGCGGGTCGCTAGTGGACTTGTCGTTCGCTAGCCCCACTGTCGCCGCACGCGTGAGGAGGTTGAGACCCTAACGGACCACCGTATATACCCACCGTATAGACCATGTATATCCCGATGGAGGTCTCCCGGATCCTTCCGACGCCCAGCAGGGGTCATGAGGCACGGAGGTGCCGCGTTCCGGCGATGGGCTGTGGGTCGTTTAGACCGGAACCTGCTGGCG
This sequence comes from Lymantria monacha, assembly GCA_905163515.2. Taxonomy (NCBI): domain Eukaryota; kingdom Metazoa; phylum Arthropoda; class Insecta; order Lepidoptera; family Erebidae; genus Lymantria; species Lymantria monacha. Next base: position 10,908,111 of record LR991092.1, on the reverse strand, counting down.
GAGGCAGCCATCGTTCACTCGTGGCTATCTTCTGTTAACCCACCAGTTGGACGGGGTGGACGCCCAGACTGGCCGCATCCGCAATGCGTTGACGCAGATCTGCGATGCGGCCATGCCTCGTGTACGGTGTCTGCTCCCGAAGAGGGCTGTCCACTGGTGGTCCCGGGAGCTGGCGGATCTTCGGGCCGCATGTATACCCGCCCGGAGGGCTTACACCCGCAGCCAGCGGCACCATCGCGATGAGGAGTGGGACGGCCGAGTTTATGAGGGCTACCGCAATGCGCGGTCGGCCTTCAGGCTGGCCGTCCGTATCGCCAAGGACGTCAGTCGGCAGGAGATGCTGGACGGTCTCGATCGTGACCCCTGGGGTCGTCCTTATCTCGCGGCGCTGAGTACGCCCCCTGCGCCCCCCCCCCCCCCCCTCACCGAGACCCTCCAGCCCAGCCTCCTCACCAGGGTCGTCGAGGATCTGTTCCCACGACGGGCGGAGCACACTCCCCCGGTCATGGATTCGCCAGACACTGACCGGGAGGCCGACGATGACAGTGTTTTGCCCATCACGGAAACAGAGATGTGGGTGGTGGTAGCGCGTATGCGCGGGCAATCCACCGCTTGCGGGCCCGACGGTATTCTCAACCGCGAGCTGGCCCTGGTCCTCGACCACCTGGGACCTCGCCTCAGGGGGCTGTTCGACGCGTGCTTAGCGTCCGGGCGGTTCCCTGGGTGCTGGAAGGAGGGGAGGCTGGTGCTCCTGCCGAAGCCGGGACGGTCTCCCGAGTCGGCCTCGGCCTACAGGCCTATCGTGCTGCTCGACGATGTGGGCAAGCTATTGGAGAGGGTGCTGGCTGCCCGCATCGAGCGGCACCTCGTTGGCACGGGGCCCGATCTGTCGGACGCCCAGTTTGGGTTCAGGAAGGGTCGTTCGACGATCGCGGCTCTGCTGCGCCTGAGGATCGTGGCGACTGAGGCCGTCGCCGGCGGAGGAGTGCTGTTGGTGGTGTCCCTGGACATCGCCAACGCATTCAATAGTCTGCCATTTAGCTGCATCAGGGAGGCGCTCCGATACCACGGAGTGCCAGTTTACCTGAGGCGGCTAGTGGCAGACTATCTGGAGAGGCGCAGTGTCCTCTACACCAACCAAGTAGGGACGTTACGCGAACGCCCATGACGTGCGGTGTCCCACAGAGGTCGGTCCTTGGACCCACCCTGTGGAACATCGGCTACGACTGGGCGTTGAGAGGGAGACTCCTACCCGGGCTGGGCGTAATCTGTTACGCCGACGACACGCTCGTCACTGCCCGCGGTGGGACGCTGGAGGAGGCGGCAAGCCTGGTGACTCTCGGCACCGAAGAGATCGTCAGGTGGATCGAGGCGCTGGGGTTGAGGGTGGCCCTGGACAAGACGGAGACCCTCTTGTTCTATGGGCCCCGCATGAGTCCTCCCATCGGCGTTTCCATCATCGTCAATTCGGTTGACATCAGCATCTGGGCCCATATGAGGTATTTGGGCCTGGTGCTCGACGGGCATTGGTGGTTTCGGGAGCATTTCCGCAGGCTCGCTCCGCGGCTCGTCGGCGCGGCGTCCGCCCTTTCGTGGCTTATGCCGAATGTGGGTGGACCGAGCGCTACGTGCCGAAAGCTGTACTCGGGGGTCGTCCGGTCGATGGCTCTGTACGGCGCACCGGTGTGGGCGGAATCCCTGACCGTCCAACTCAGGGCTCTTCCGTGGCGACCATAGAGGGCCATGGCGGTCAGGGCCGTACGCGGGTACCGCACGGTGGCGACGGAGGCAGCGTGCCTGTTGGCCGGGACTCCCCCGTGGGACCTGGAAGCGGAAATGCTCGCCGATTTGTATCGACGGGTGTCGGGGGTGTGAGCGGAGGGCGATGTGGTCTCACTGAGAGAGCTCACCGCCTGGCGCGTCGACGCCCGCCGAGACGTCATTGCTCGTTGGGCAGTCCGGCTGGAAAGGCCTCGGTTCGGTGTGCGGACCGTGGAGGCCTCCCAGCCGGTGCTAATGCAGTGGTTGGAACGGCGGCATGGGGTGCTCTCCTTCCGACTGGTGCAGGTTTTGACGGGGCATGGATGCTTCGCCAAATTCCTGTACACAGTCGTCAGGAGGGAGAGTACACCGTCCTGCCACCACTGCGATTGCGACGAGGATACGGCGCAGCATACGCTCGAGGCTTGTGCCGCTTGGGCAGAGCAGCGCCGTGAACTCGTCGCAATCATCGGTGCAGCCTTCTGCGAGGCAGTAGTCTCGTAGAAGGAGACGCCAGAGCGCGTGCGCGAGGAGCGTCTCCTCGACGGACGTCGCTCAAGGAGAGGGTACCCCTCAGGGGGTATTCCGTCGGGCCGGCCACTGACGACAAGTTCACGCTGCTCCAGTGGCTGGTCCAACGACGAAGGCGAGGTTCATGGGTGGGTTGCGGGTGTGCGTGCGTGCACCCCTCTGTCACCCCGGACGGAGTGGTGCGAGAAGAGCGCCGACCATAATACCCCTAAAAAAAAAAAAACTGAGTGTGTTTTGGTTGGTAGCCAGCGGCCTATCTATACTTCTGGTATTGCAAAGATCCATGAGCGGTAGTAACACTTATTAGGTGTACTGCTAGCTCGTTTGCCACAATAAACAATTTAAAAAAAAGTTTAAATAGATTAATCACTTTTGAATAGAAAGTTGTATTAAATCTTGCCAAACTTTAGCCTACGGAATTTGTGTAAAGTAAGAAACAATCTATCAGTCTCAACCCTAAATAATTTGTTGTATCTATTTGTATCAATCTTGATATCCTTTGGGTAGTCAAGGCCTTAACTTGCGTGACCTGTCCGAGGTAAGCTGCCCTATCAGGTACTTTGTTAATTATCTAACAACTTAGATAAGAAAAGGTCACGCAGATTATAAGAGGAAGAGTTTCTTATACGTAGTGTTATAAAATTTAAGACGAAATATTTTCAGGTTGCTTTTATCATTTAAAAATATATTAAATGTCTGGATCCGTTTTTTATATCGAATTTTCCGTAAGGTGATGAAGGAGGAATACAATAGCTACCACTCCTTTCTTGTCTTTAGTTATTTTAAAAATCGGTTAAAGGATGTTAACAGATAATATATCTGTAAGGAAAACGAAGACGGAAGACTTTTACATGAGTGCTGAACTAGCCTAGATCATTTACCTATAGGTTCGAAGTATATTAACTTATGTTGGAGTAAAAAATAAAGGAACAATTTCTCATCATATTTATTTTTGCCATGCTTATTAGTCGCGTAATTTATAAGCATTGATATAAAATCAGGCCTAAGATAATTATATAACCATTATATAATGCAATAATAAGCGAAACTTTAGAACAACATCAACCCAAGGAACAGACTGGTTTTCGGAAAAAGTTCTCTACTATAGACCACATACATGCTTTAGAAATAGTAATAGAAAAATACCAAGAGCAACAAAGACCTCTCTACATTGCGTTTATTGATTACCAAAAAGCCTTTGATACTGTCTCTCACGAAAGTATATGGGAAACACTAAGAGCACAAAGTGTGGAGGTCAAATACATAACTATACTAAAACATATATACGAAAACTGCACTAGTAGAGTGAAACTAGAAACCATTGGACCAAGCTTTCCAGTGCGCAGAGGTGTCAGGCAAGGCGACCCACTCTCCCCAAGACTTTTTATTGCAATATTAGAATCCATCATAAGTAAGCTAGATTGGGAAAAACAAGGCTTGTACATCCAAGGCATATATGAACCATTTAAGATTTGCAGACGACTTAGTATTACTATCAGAAACAAGCAGCCAACTACAAAATATGATAGAAACTTTACATAAGGCTAGCATACAAGTAGGTTTGCAAATGAATATAACAAAAACGAAAGTCATGACCAACTACATAAGATCAACAATAAAATTCGAAAACGATGAGTTAGAATATGTCGAAAACTTTATTTACTTGGGTAAACAAATTGGATTCAGCAGCGACAGAAATTATCAAGAAATAGAGAGAAGAGTAAAAAGTACGTGGAATAAATATTGGAGCTGCAAAGAAATATTTAAGAGTGATATGCCTCTAATACTTAAGAAAAAGGTGATGGACTCATGCCTTATTCCATGCCTGACATATGCATGCCAGACATGGAAATTTACAAATAAAATAAAAAACAGTATAACTACATGTCAAAGAGGAATGGAGAGGAGCATGCTAAATATTAAAAAGATGCATAAGATAAGACACTCAAAAATAAGATCAGAGACGAAAGCAATTGATGCACTAAGCCACGCACAAAAATTGAAGTGGAATTGGGCGGGTCATGTAGCGCGCCTCACAGATCACAGGTGGACGAAAACAGTAACCACATGGAGAGGTCCACCAGGCAAACGCTACAGAGGCAGACCCTACTCTAGATGGGATGATGACATCAAAAAAATCGCGGGTCCACAATGGATCCAAATAGCCCAGGATAGAGAAAGATGGAAAGCCTTGGAGGAGGCCTTCACCGGAGAGGGTTCCTGATGCATACTAATTGCAATCACAATTAAAATATACAATTAAGATTAGGATTAGTTAAAATGTATTAAGATTAAGTTAAAATATATACCTAGTTTTATAAATGTGTCAGGAAATAAATAAGGTTTAAATAAAATAAAATAATATATAATGCAAAACCACACCAAAGGCGAATTTAGTTTAAGCGAGTATTTTGTTAGTTGTGGTTCACGCTAAATATATGTGATGTTTTATAATTTTAATTCATAATGGAAAGGAATAAGGCAATTTCAGTGTGGAAATATATGATTAATGACTGTGAAAGTAAGAGTGTTAGGTGCCTTATGAAATAACTTTTATGAAATTTAATTTTCATTTTACTTTTGCGATATTTCGGATGCTTTATTCCTATCGCGATCACGGACACTATTAGGTTTTATTTGATAGCAAGATATACTTATCCATTTGAAAGAATTTGTCGCGTACGCTCCTAGTGTTCAGTGCGTGAGAAGACTTTTCCATAATATCTCATTTCAAGTAAGTGAGAATTTTAGTAAAAAGTATTGATGGCGTTAGTAATATTAACAAATAATGTTTTAATTAGCAAAACCTTTTGTCCAAAAATGTCAATATTACCAAACATTATAAGATTAAAAATAAGTACATGTTACCTAAAAGCGAGATGTCTTTTGTGTTGTTAATATATTTTCGGGCTTAAAAATTAGCATTTGAGAGCATTAAACGAAATATAACTGAAGTATAACAGTCATGATTAAACCTAAGGTCTATAAAGTTTTAAGAGGCAAGACCAATTCCGTTCTCCCATGACCATGAATGCTGTAAAGTGTTAGAAACGTCGAAAATAAAAAAAAAAATAATACAAACGCTACAAAATCCATGAAAATTATTTTATTTTAAATGTGTAATACTCGCATAAACAGTAGATTAACGTTTAAGAGGTATTGTGCTGCTATCACAGTTATGAATATTACCAAACCTTAATTTGCTCGTGGATGTTGTAAAAGACGACTAAGAGCTTTATATCGACCTGTAACCACTCCACCTGATATCATTTGGTTATCAATTACATTCCCAAGGAGGGTTTACATCAGGTAGATCGGTTATTAGTAATATTTTTTGCAATATGTACGAGTAAATATTGTTTTGACTCCAAGTAAATAGGATAAGAGCGGGAATGATGGGGAATGATGATGATGAATGTTTAAGAGCTTCTCTGGCGTGAGGTATTCGTTACAACTAGAAAATATTAGAGCTAGAGAGTAACCATTTAATGCTACAAAAGGTATAAATATGAAATAAAAAACTACTTCAAGTTCTCATTAGATAGACTCAAAGACTACCTTTAGTATGTGGTTTGACCGTACTTAGTTTAAATAGGCTGTCCCTCAATGAATAGCTTTAACTACACAAGTAATAGTTGCCCTTTCTTTGGTCCAATGCTATGCTATTTAGTTTAACTAATGAGAAACATGTGTTTGATTATTTTTTTTTATAAATATTAGCACTAAATATATTACATAACTTTTTTTAACGACAACAGTTTACACTGAGGTATAAAAGCTCATCTCGCAAGGGACGTTGTAAACATATGTACAACTTGCTTCTGCCCGCGGCTTCGCCCGCGTAAAAGGTTACTTTTCTAAAGTTTTACATCCCCTATTTTTAATTCACCCTTTAAGTGTAAATTTTTTACAATATTTTAATGTCACATTTATTTATATCTTGATTAGATCATCATTATCATCATCTTCATCTCAGCTCATATACGTCCCACTGTTGGGCTCGAGCCTCCTCCATAATAGGAGGGAAATTGACCTACTATCTCACGTTGGTCAGACGTGTCGATATAGGGTTTTGTTTCGAGTTTTCCATCTCTGGCAATTCTTGGCAAATCTTGATTAGATATAGTCTAAAAATAAGTTTCAAGCTTATGGCTTTAAAAATGACGATACTTCCTTACAACTTTCATCCCCCCTTACAACCCTTTTTGCATTAAAAAGTAGCCTATGTCCTTTGTCAGATTCTAGACTATCTGTGTACCAAATTTCATTTAGATCGGTTCAGTAGTTTTGGAGTGAAAGAGCGACAGACAGACTTACTTTCGCATTTATAATATTAGTAAGGATTAACTGACATTAATACCACCCCAAACTCCAATAGTAATTTATGAATTACAAAGAGAACTGTTCTGCGTTGTGATAAAGTCTACGATACACGGCATAGGCTAGAGGATTTTTCTAATACAATACCATGCATTAAGGAAATAATCACTTTACAAACTTGTAATTGACGACATAAATTACACCCAGGTATACAAAGCATTGTTCTAGAGGAATAGAATCCATCATACTTGGCGTGGTGGATTAGTATCTCAACTGCTGTTCAACACCGTCAGCATAGCACTTGATGTAACCTTGTATTTCCTGGATACCACTCGATAATTTTTATTCGTTGAATAATGTTGCCTGTCTACTTGCGCTAGACTCCTAGCACTAAAAAAATAATAAGAAGATCATCCTTAGTTTCACAAATTTCGCTCTTATTGTAATTAGTCATAATCAATCTCATCTTCATTATCATTATCAACATACCTCATATAATGCCTGCAGTTGAGATCGAGTCTCCTCCATAATTAAAGCCCACCGACAACAAAGACCGGGTGCCGGTGGCCCACTTGCTCGGTGAGGAGAGGTACATTGCTAGGCCGGTTTATGGGCTCACGCGCCGCTTTGTCTGTCGCCCTGGACGGATTTAGTGGGGTGTGAACAGACCATAGACCGCTGCAAAAGAAAATAGTGGTAGGGAATGGTCTTACTATACCACACTGATAGATGGGTTGGTACAGGGTTTTATTTTGAGCTTCTCTTCTCTTGCATAGATGTTATCTGCATATTATGTCACTTAAGCGTCTTTTGTGACACCCACGGGTAAGTGGGGATGAATTGCATTCATAATCCGTTACTACCTGCAAAGATAATGTAAAAAGAAAATATATGTATATATATATTTTCTTTTTTTTATTGATATATATTTTACCTATGCTAACCTATCATATTGCTTTTTGTTATTGAAAATATCAATAAGCCATCGAAATACGTAGACATAATGTCTGCGCTAAAATTTTATATCATAACCAACAATAATCAAAAATACTAGGTAAGAGAAAATTGCGGAAATTCCAAAAGATATTTTCCTGTTCAAATTTTCCGATCGAACGGATATCTACAGTAATATTTACTGATACGGACTATGAGAAAATATTTGTAACATATCACATTCATCGTTGAATCACACATAAGTACTAACCTATATTGAATATATTATTTCCTTGGCCTGGTATATGTTTACGAGTATATGTATATTTTTTTATGCCCCTTATGTTATAAATCAGGCGTTAATATATTATATAATACAAATTGTATACGCCAATATATTTCAAATAAAACTATTGTAAAGAAGCATCTGGCTCTAGGTCAGAGGGTTTTCTGCAGTTTCGTGGATCTGGAGAGAGCATTTGACACGGTAGTATGAAAGGAACTTTGGGACGTTTTACCAGAGTATGGTATTAACGGTAATCTGCTGCAAGCTGCGCAGTCTAGTTACATGGGCTATAGAGCCTGTGTGCGGCTGGACGATGGAATGTCGCCTTGGTTTGACGTCAATATCGGCGTTAAGCAGGGGTGCGTTATATCAGCCAGGCTGTTTATCATATATCTGGATAAATGTCTCCAAAGGTTGAACGATATGAATGTGGGAGTCCAGATGGGCGACTCAGTGGTCAGTGCTCTGCTCTACGCAGATGATGAAGTCCTGCTGGCGCAGTCAGCGACTGATCTGCAGACCCTAGTCGACACAAAGACAGACGATTGTAAGAAAAGGGGTCTACCATGCGTAGACCCCTTTTCTTCGACACAATGACAGAAGATTGTAAGAAAAGGGGTCTACGCGTGAATGTGAGCAAAACCAAAATAATGGTCTTTGAAAAAGATGAAGCCAGAACAGATGTAAGAGTAACAATAGGTAATGATGTACTAGAACAAGTGGATGAATTTGTATATCTTAGATGTGGATTTAGCCGAAATGGAAGGTACACCACTGATTTAGAGCGAAGAGTGAATGCGGGAAATAGAATGAACGGAGCGTTGGGATAAACTTCTTAGTAGCCACCACCTCAGCCAGAAGGCACGTGTAGCACTACATAACGCAGTGCTTGTCCCAACATTACTATATGGAAGCGAGAGTTGGGTATGCAGAAAAGAGCATGAAAGTAAAATCTGTGGAGTTAGGCTGACTGATCGCATTTGCAACGACGACGTAAGACCTACCGAGACCAAATTGGTCACGTACTGAAGGAAGGTGGAGTCAAGAGTCTCCGAAACCGGCGAGCGTGTATGAAGAGAATTATGAATGTTTAGGAAGCGCGTGAAGTATGCAAGGATAGAGTTCTCTGGCACTCTGTTCTCTCTGCCTACCCTGCAAGGGATATGGCGTGATGATATGTATGTATGTAAAACTATTTTTACGGATTCTAGGGTGTAATTGTTCGATTTTTAATTTTGCGACGTTTCGAATACTTTATAGCGTTCATGGAAACATCGAGAAATTAAAAATCAAATAAAACCGCTAAAGAATCCGTATAAATAGTTTTATTTCAAATATGTAATACTCGTGTAAAAATGAAAAATCATTATGCCATTATATGATCTGAATAATACGTTGTCTAATAAAATACTTATGTAGAAGTTTTATGTTAAACTTAGTAAATAAATTAAGTAGAATCTCTAGAAATATATTGATGCAAACTTTTTACTTCGACGATATATCAAAATGGCTGCTTTAGTTTATTTTGATATATAGAATGCTAATTAAGTTTCTAGACTAGATTGATGAAGATTTAAGCCAATATTGAGGCAATGACTAAGCTAATGTTTTTTTTCGTTATTTTATATGCGGTGTTTATTCGCTCGATAACGTTCTCTAAAGTCGAATTTAGTCGATTGTCTCTTTTCAAGGATCGATATGCAATATATAATAGGAAGAAAAGTGAACTACTACACACCACGCTGGTCCGACGTGTTATATATATATATTATAGGTTTCTATTTTGAGTTTTCCTTCTCTTACAAGTTTAAGGGAGTCTTATTCTTGAGTTAGAATATTTAATTAATTAAGTATTTAATTAAGATCTCACTATTTATCTTGCTAAGATGTATTTTTAAATTTATTAAATTATTATTATCTTTATTATACTTATAACTACTTAATATATTTCTAAATATAATATAAAAAAATAATATATTTAAAATATTAAAAAGCGTGTTGATCCACAGGCTGCGAATACAGGGACTAAGCTGCCGGTGGTTAGCGCTCCAATGATAGAAATTTTCTCACTATACGTGCTATGTCGAGTAGACTTCTCAGAGGAGACCCCTAATCTAATTACCTAACGTAAGCCTCTTTAGGTGTTGAGTTGTGTTGTTTAGTTATTAGTATTATTATAATCTATTAAATTTACAACGTCTTGCCAGATAGGCCAATTTGTCATTGTATGGAAGATACATATATAGCCAGTAGTGGGGACGTATATGAGTTAAAGAAAAATATATACATAGTCCACATTTTGTAACATTAATTTCAATGATCTCGATAAAACAACAACATTCAAAATGCATAAAACCCCAAGTCCCTCGGGTTTGTTTCGACTTTGCTCATTAAAATACAGCTAACCGTAAATAACTAAGTATCTATGTTACATTTTACTTATTATGAAGTTATATAATGTATCTAATATTACCTAATACACTAATTTTGTTGTACATAACTACTTCGACATTGACTAAAATGTTTCGTTCGAATGAAATGATATAATAATTAAAATGTCACCTGAGCAATGAATTTGTATTAATTTGTATTAAAAATCATCATTCTCCTACTCTTATTCCAGTTACTTGGGGTCGATACAATATGTACTCTTCTTTCATAGTACATACTGAAGGCAATAGTTTTATGACCCGTCTGCCAGACGTCAACCCTCTTTGGGAATGTAATTGTTGACCAAACGGTATCAGATGGAGATGGCCTAGGGCCCATAAGGCTCTTAGTCGTCTTTTACGACATCGAACCTAATTAAATTCAGTGGTACTTTGTAAAAAAATCTAAATGTCATCAAGTCATCATGTTATTTTTCTTGATAAATTCTAATAATAATCTACCATGGTAAATTCAAAATCTCAGTAAATTATATTTCAAAATTCTTTGCGTGAATTACAAGACCTAAGTGAAGAAACCTGCAGCCGCTCAGCGACTTTTTTAATACTATTTATTATATTTAGAGATGGTAGCGAGGCTAGGTATTCAAAGTGGTTGTTACCGACATCTGTCTGAGTAACTAAAAGCATTTTCTCGAGATGGATTTTTATCTTACATCAAGCAAAGTTTTTTTTGTAAAAGTGAAATAATCCAAGCTACAAGCACTAACTTTAATAATGTAATAATATTTTTACAATTAAACTCGTTGTACTACTGAAATTGTTTTAAATGAGTTACATGTTTTTTTATATCTTAGCGTACTGTTATATTCTGCTTCGTTAATTTACTGATTCTCGGATTTGAATTCTAGTTTGGAGGTTCTTCGTGTGGCGGGTTATATAGGTATGCACTCTATCTTATATGACCAAAATAACACTGTTGTCATCTTGGTGGGTCAGACCAGTTATCATTACAATATAACCTGTAATAAGTCCTAATTTTTATCTAGAAATTCAGCCCGCACCTGCAGTAAGCCTGCCGTACAGTACCTAAGTCCCGGATTATCGCCGAGACGTCAGCGAGGCAAGGCAATCGATTTAGGCAGAGGTAATGGTAGCTCGCTCAATGGGCAGAGAGAGGTTATACGGTTAAGCTATATGCCACGGTGGTCTTAACGCTAATTTGCCGTCACCCGAATTGCAGGGTCGATCAATTTATTTTCGCTTATTAATGCACGAATTATTAATTTGTAGCAATACATATTAATAATCAAATTATAGGAGTTAGAATTAACGTCATTATTCATTAAATTAATTACATATTCAAAGCTAATTTGTATTAATATATTCTTTGATAAAACATATAAGTAATACTAATATAATAAAATCTAAATCCAGGCTATCGATGCTAGCAACATAGATCTCTCCAAAGACGATCAAAAAGATATAGGTTTATTTGCTTTTTTTAGAATGATATATTGATCATAGTGATAGGGCCATGCTGTTGACAGTTTTCTGTCTACAGCCGCGGGCCGGTCCGACCGGGATAGTACCGCACTCTCGCAGAAGATCGCCGTCTGAGTAATGCCAATGTGCTATTGCGCTTCGTTCGGTGAGCGAGAGAGCCGGAAGTCCAACTGGGTGGGTTTGGGGTTTGCATTATTAGGCAGCGGCTTTACCCTTGATATTGCGAAGGTGCATGGGCGGCAGTAATACTTACCATCAGTGCTGCTTGCTCGTTTGCCACTATAAGCAATAAAAAGAAAATATAAAAATTTAGTCCATGTGATTCTTAAAAACTATTTCAGAAATTAACAGTGAAATGAGTGGTAACATTCTCGTACGATATTTATAACATTAACAAGCTTACCAAGCGTGGTGATTGAGAACACGTATAATAAATAGATGGCGTGTAAATTAAAAGCCAGTGTGTTGAAACTTTTGAGGCATGCAAGGATACTCAATAAACCAAGCTATTTACGTTTTATCATTTACAAGACTTCAAATCTATCTCTCATGATAATTTGAAATTTCGGTTAGCTGAACTCTATTTCAGTACCCATAGCAAGCTTTACATTTAAATTTATTTCTAGATGAGACTCATTATTTTGTCAATTAAATTTATTTATATATGAGACTCATTATTTGGTCAATTTATGCTGATGTTATTTACAAAATATTCTACCTATGTGGAACCAAAGAAGCAATTATGATACAATCGTTCGTTAAAGCGCTTAAACTTTTTTGAAAAAATATTGACACGATTTTAAAAATAAAACAATTTTTCTTATAGTCGATCATTATTTTAGATCATTGTTTTTAAAGTCACAATTACTTATTTGATTATGTGTAGCAAAATGCTTTAAATATTTCCAAGTCATAGAACTTTAAAATGTAGTAGCAGTTCAAAATATTTATAAAGGAATAGCTGCTTGCTCTGTAGCTAGTGTGTCTTGACATGGGTATTGATGAATTAAAAATAACGCATTGTTAGTACAAATACTACCAATCCTTACTTTGCTCGTGGATGTCGTAAAAGACGACTAAGAGCCTTATAACGACCTGGGCCAACTCCACCTGGTCACCAGCTACATTCCCAAGGACGGTTGGCGTCTGGCAGGCGACCGGTCATAAAACTATTGCCAATAACTTTTACAGTATGTATTATGAAATAAGAATACATATTGTATCGACCTCATCAGTCATTGGGATAAGAGTAGGAGAATGATGATGATGTTAGTACAAAAAAAAACTACTACATATTATTATTTGTGCTATATAGTGAATACAGGGATTATATATATACATATATATATATATATATATATATACAGTTATTTTTTTTTATTTATATAAACAGTTTTTTAACACCATGTTATTTTTCAAAATTAATACAAAAAAAAATGGTCAATGGTCAATAAAACATGGTCTCCAAATTTAAAGAAAGCATTGTCGATACACGAATTAGTGTATGTGTTATTATCCGCATAGTAATTAAAATAAAATAGATTTTACAATACTATTTCAGTTGAGTTATGTACTAAATCAATGTTGTATTTTTTACTGACGCGATCACTAAGGCAATCGTGACCTATGGGTCAGTAATATGGGTTAGTAATATAAAAAAATACATTTGGCTGTAGTGACGGTAAACATACTAGACCGTGCCAAAATTTAAATTGCCTACTGGATTTTTAGATGAAATCGACTTACCAACATGAATTTTATTTTTTTTATAATCTAAAATGTGTACCAAATTTTTATTTTTGTTGGCAAATTTAATATATAGCTAGATAAATATATTAATTTTATTAGTGCTGTGTGGTGGCGGCTACGAATATTACCAACCCTTATATTACTCGTGGCTGTCGTAAAAGATGATTAAGAGCTTTATATCGACCTAGGCCAACTCCATCTGATGTCTTCTGGTCAACAGTTATATTCTCAAAGAGGGCTGACGTCAGGCAGGCGGCCTTTATGATTGCCAACTTGTCCGCCAAGTGTAGCGAGTATACCATTATCCTCCTTTGGGAAGGCTATCCAACTGTAGACGTTGATAAGCTGATTAATGTATGGATGAATGGAAACTTAGATGAGGTACAAGGACATATTTCATATAGCGGTTTGTTGTCTTAAAAATAGAAATCTTTCAATGACCTGTAAACGAGAAAGTATATTATTATCACATCCGATATTTTTAAACGAAATTTCTAATTTTGGTCTGATTAGCGTGATATTTGAACGAGGTTCATGCCCAATAGTGACTTTGATATAAGCTAATTAACCGTGTAGTGACGGAGTAAGAATACAATTCACCACCCCCTATCTTGCTCATATTGTAAGAGACGATTAAGAAGTATATTATGCATATACCATCTACATTCTACTGCGGAGGTGATTCAAGGTTCGTAGTGGTATATGAGCTGAAATGATGATGATGACATGACAAAGATATGCAGAAATATTGTTTGAAAATCAATTGCAAATTTAGTATCGATTACCTATTCGATTATTGTATTAATCGAATACAAATATCGAATACAAGTAAATAAGAAGGATTAATTTGTCAGTGAGCGAGTGACTGAAAATATATGGTTAAATCTTTGAGTAAATGCCACTCGAGCAGTTCGTTAAATAATTTATTGAAGTAGCATTTATATTATCTAGTATCCGGGTTAAAAGTTTTTTCTTGGAAAGTAATTTAACGGTTAGAAGTAAAAAAATAAAATGATTAGAGATTATCACTAACCTTTGATTTTTTTGCTGCCCAGTGCTACGAAATGCCCCTTGAGGGTCCATAATTTGTTTTAATATCCCTTTTTGTATATTGATTCGACCTCAGGGGGGCAATTTTCACTGACAGAAATAGGTCATGAAATCGAGAAAAAATTGAAATTCTTATGTTTTATCGTATCGTAAATCCAAATATTCAGTATATTTCAGTGTGGCTCAGTTCTCGATTTTTTCGATATTATCTAATTTTTTTACCTCCTTTTTTTTTGCATTGGACTATGGATGCGTCTCGCCCCGCCAAATTGGTCCGGGGTGACGGAAGAGGCGGCGCGTGACCCCACAAACCCACTGTGCAACTGCTCTCTTCGCCGTGCGAGCGAGCCACCGATACCCGATCTTTGTCTTCGGTGGCCAATTTTTTTACCCTAGACAAAATTATACTTTTAATATATAATTTTGTCAATTTGAATTCGAGAATACTTTTCGTATGATTAAACCAGTCAAGATCTAAACCCATCAATTCGAGGATGTGGGACACGATATTATTAGAAAAGCATAATTTGATTTATAATTGTGAAAAGTTTAAATCCACGGTCACGGTATAACTGCAGATAGCGTAGCAGTTGAGATACCTACCGTGCCAGTGTCGATTTGATTTCTACGTAGAACAATACTTTGTACAATCCAGAAGTTGTTGTTCTATACCTGCATGTAAATTAAATGTTTGTAAAGTACCCCGCATTACAAAGATATTTTTTTCGTGCTGGATATTATTGTCTTTAAAAAAAAAACGTGCTTGAATAAGAACTAATTGGAAAAAAATTAAAAAGATTTTCAAACCACATAAATTATTATGAGTAGCATTTATGTATATATATATATATATATATATATATATATATATATATATATATATATATATATATATATATATATATATATATATATATATATATATTAATTTCCACGCTATGGAAAGAATTCTTGTGTTGTGGCAGACTTTAGAAAAACGTAATTAACGGACACAATGTACACCCAGACTCAGGACAACAATTTGTGGTTTGCAAAAAGCATTGTCCTGCGTGGGAATCGAACCCACACACAGACACAAGGTCGGTATCAATCATGTGTTTAGCAGAGAAATATCCAGATAGTATATGTATCTAAGCCCATAAAAAAATGCAAGAGACTTTTTATTGTTTGTTATGGAAAATCATGAAATTTTCTTGATCGTTATTCCAAGTCATTGCATTTAACGAGGTTACAAGGCTATGAATAAAATAACAATTTCAACACAGTGCAAGCCTTATCAGCAGAAGCTTAACATCTGTTTTTTTAATTGTCGCTTTTAATGTTAATAAATAAATAACAAAGAAACTATTTATTGGCATAGTAATATGTATATATGGAAGGACTTACTCTCCCTTTGTATGGAAAAAAATTGTAGTCTAAGTAAAAATTTATATGTATTTTTAATTTGCGATACTTTATGATATGACTTAACTGCAGAGATAATATAGCGGTTAAGATACCGACCTATCGTGTTAGGTTTCATGAGTTCGATTTCTATACAAGACAATAATTTGTGCCATCTATAAATTCTTGTGACGGTGTAATAATGTATATTATCTTATCCGTGTGATGACAGAATAAGAATACAATTCACCATCCCCTATCTTACCCGTGGATATTCGTAAGAAACGACTAAGGAATATAAAATGCATATAACATCTATGCAAGAGAAAGAAAACTCGAAACAAAACTCTATACCAACACGTCTGACCAGCGCGGTATAGTAGGTTAATTTCCCTCTCATTACGGAGGAAGCCCGAGCTCAACAGGGGGATATATATGGGCTGTGATGATGATGACAAATTGTTGTCCTGAGTAAGAAAACAGTTTGTGTGCGTGAATTATATGTTTGTAAACTTCTTTGCATTACAAAGATTATTTCTTTAGTGTAGAGTGTGTTGAAATTTTAACTGCATGGAGACTAAGCAATGAAATAATCACCCATTTGTTAATTATGTCAGATCTAAAATTTTCTAATATTTCAGCACAGCTTAGTTTAATTTGCTGCCCACCAATTTTTAGTGACAGTTGCTAAATTTTAAAATGCTACAACTACAATATCAATTGGGGTCTTAATATTTATTTACTTAGTTATTTATTCACATTTTTATGTATATAATAGTTGTACGTAAGGCGCTGTGTGGGCTACCACAGCCGCTAGGCTACGAATACTACCAAACCTTACTTTGCTCGTGAATGTCGTAAAAGATGACTAAGAGCCTTATAACAACCTTGGCCAATTCTACCTGATGCCGTTTGGTCAACAATTACATAGTCAAGGAGGGTTTACGTCTGGCAGGCGGTCATAAAACTATTGCCAATAACTTTTACAATATGTACTATGAAAGAAGAGTTTACATTGTATCGACCCCAAGCAATTGGGATAAGAGTAGGAGAATGATGCATAGTTGTACGTAATGTAAACAAAGTGCTTTTAAATATTTTATTTAAGTTACATCTTTTTTGTTGTGAGTTATAGGCTTTTCAGGCCTTGCACAATCATCCGAGTATACTGCAAAATAGCTAGGGTTCTAAAACCCGTCGTGGATAAGATATTAGTGACCTATTCTATAGCTATTATAAGCACTAGCTGATAATAAAAATAAACGCGGCTTATGTAAACGAAAAATAAAAGCGAAAGGTGAAGTTGTATTTTCTATATAATTAAGTAGAAAATTAATACGAAACGTTTAATATATTATCATCATCATCATCATTTCAGCTTATACTAGTATATAGTCGTATATGTATTACTGTAAGACTCGTGCTTCCTCCACACCAGGCGGAAAATTGACCTACTACACCACGCTGGTCAGATGTGTTGGTTTAGGGGTTTGTTTCAAGATTTCCTTCTTTTGCATATATGTTATATGCATATTTTATCTCTTAAACATCTTTTATCCGTGTGGTGATGAAGAAAAATACAATTCATCACCTCCTATCTTACCCGTGGGTGACAGTAAGAGACCACTAAGGGATACAAAACGCATATAACATCTAAGCGAGAAAAAGAAAATTCGAAACAAAACCCTATAACCAACACGTCTGATCAACTCGATATAGTAGGTTAATTTCCCTCCCATTACGGAGGAGGCCCGAGCCCAACAGTGGGACATACTTGTATATGAGCTGTGATGATGATGACTCATTTTTTATGACCACTCACAGGTAAGATATGAAAGTGAATTGTATTCTTACTTCATCATCATTATCATTCTCCTGCTCTTATCTCAATTACATGGGGTCGATGCAATATGTAAACATACTTATTGCAAAAGTTATTAGCAATAGTTTTATGAGCAGCCGCCTGCCTGACGTTAACCTTCTTTGAGAATATAATAGTTGACCAAATAGCATCAGGTGGAATTGGCCTAGGTCAATATAAATCTCTTAGTCATCTTTTATGACATCTACGAGCAAAGTAAGGGTTGGTAGTATTCTCAGCCGCTACCACACAGCACTTACTCTATCATCCATCATCTATCCATTAGCCTGTAAACGTCCAGGGTTGGACATTGGCCTCCCCACGAAAATACCATTCGCAACGGTGCTGTGCCATCTACATCCAACGATTTCCTGCGATCTTCTTGATGTCGTCAGTACACCTAATTGGGTCGTCCTATGCTGCGTCGTCCGATTCGTGGTCGCCACTCTAGAACCTTTCTTCCCCAACGGTTGTCGGGTCGTTGTCGTTCGTTCGTGATTCTTCGGGCTATTTCGTTTACACTCGTTCTTCTACGGATTTCCGTATTCCAGATTTTATCACATAGAGAAATACCGAGCATAGCCCTCTCCATAGCACGTTGAGCGTTTGAACCTTTTTATGAGGCCGACATTTAAGGACCACGTTTCCGTGTCGTAAGTCATCATTTTATCATTACTCTGTCACCATACGGCAAATATTATTTATATTGAAAACATTTAGGATGAGAGCGAATGTTATACCATGATATGCTCTCAGTTAATCCAACCACTTGTGATCAAACCCGAAACGTGTAGAATCTGTCACGTAGACGTTTGCTAATTCAACAGCCCGTTTAGAAGCCAACTTCAACGTATTAACAACTAACGTTGCCACTACGGGTTATTGTTTTCAGACATTAGTTTCTGACTACGTGACTTTGCTAATTCAATAAAACTTAACTTCGTGTGCTTAATTTAGTGTATCTTATACAAAACTAGTTAAGATTTACCTTATAATATATTTTTGCGTATATCTTAGTTAAACAATATTAGAATTATTTATTTATTATATTTTTTTTATTTCCGTGTGGTGACGGCGTTTTCCGTATGGTAACGGAGTAAGAATACTATTCATTACCCCATATCTTACCCGTGGGTGATCGTACGAGACGATTATGGGATATAAAACGCATATAACAGCGAGAGAAGGGAAACTAGAAACAAAACCCTATACCAACACCTCTGACCAGCGCGGTATAGTAGGTTAATTTCCCTCCCATTAAGGAGGAGGCCCGAGCCCAACAGTCGGACATTTATGGTCTGTGATGATGATGATGAAAATAATTTTTTCTTGGGAATGTAATTGTTGACCAGAGGGTATCAGATGAAGTTGGCCCGGTCGATATATAGCTCTTACTAGTCTTTTACGACGTCCATGAGCAAAGTTGTTGTTTTTTTTATTGCTCTTCGTGGCAAACGAGTAAGCAGCACACCTAATGATAAGTGTTACTGCCGCTCATGGACCTTCGCAATACTGGTAAACCCTTTTTTTTTTTTTTTTTAATTTTTTTTATTGGTGGGCTATGGATGCGTCTCGCCCCGCCGAATCGGTCCGGGGTGACGAAAAGGCGGCGCGTGACCCCATAGACCCACCGTAAAACCCTCTCTCTTCGCTGTGCGAGCGGGCTACCAGTACTCGATTTTTGACTTCGGTGGCCCGCCCGGCGGTTTACCCTCACGGGTTCCTCTCGTCGACGCCCCGACAGATTTCGCCGTCGGGGCGTCACCCTCACGCGGTGGCCTCACGTCGGGTGACCGGACAATTATACTGGGATGAATGTGATGATGTACGTGATCAATCTGGTCTAGGTAGGTTAGTCTCGGTCTACCCCGGTACCTACATCCTCAACATATATTTATTATAAAAAATACATAATATATGGTAAGTTTATTCTATATATTTCGCATTTTGAAATCGTGGACGATATTCTAATATGTAGAATTGGTAATTCAAATAAGAAAGCGATACTTCGGCGGAACGCGATGACGCATAAACGGTAGAAGGTAAATGTGATCGGCTAAGCTTGACTGGGTTGCATGTATTACCATAATCTATAACGTTGGGTATTAGAGTTCCGTAATACAAAGTGTTTTATCCGTTTGCTGACGGAGTAAGAATATAATTCACCACCCCATATTCTACCCGTGGGTAATCGTAAGAGACGACTAAAGGATATAAAAAGCATATAACATCTATGCAAGAGAAGGAAAACTCGAAACAAAACAGTATACCAGGGGTCGACAATCTTTTGAGTCGGAAGAGCTAAAAATTAGAATTTATAAAAGTTTAAAGTTTTTAAAAAGCCACAATTGCTTTTTGCTAACTATAATTTGTGCCTAATCTTCATTAATCAATTAAGATCCATTTTTAAATGTTTTCTTTATGAAATATTTTTTTTGCATATAGAACTAAAGACCCGCAACTTCACATCCAAAGAGCTGCATGTGGCTCGCGAGCCGCAGGATGCCGACCCTTGCCCTATACCAACACGTCTGACCAGCGTGGTATAGTAAGTTGATCCCAAGTAATTGGGATAAGAGCAAGCTGATGACGATGGTGAAATAAGATTAAGGAAAAGAAGGTAAACTCTATATAAAACCACCACGTTAACACGTCTGGACTAGTGTGATATAGTAGGTCAATTTCTCTAACATAATGAACTGGGCTTGAGATAAATAGTGGCATTTATGTGGGCTGAGATGTTGAGATATTACTCGTGAGAAAATATTTTATACTAATTGATCTAAATCATTATTTATACTTGCTAGATACAGATTTTCGTCTTATTCTAATTATCATCTTTCCGTGTAGTGAAAGAGTAAGAATATATCACCCCTATCTTACTCGTGGGAGATCGTAAGAGACGACTAAGGGATATAAAATGCATATAACATCTACGCAAGAGTAGAAAAGCTTGAAACAAAACCCAACACATCTGACCAGCGTGGTATAGTAGGTTAATTTCCCTAGTATTATGCAGGAGGCTGGAGCTTAACAGCGGTATATTGACCCGAGATGATGATGATATTTCTCATACACAAAAAAAATCAAAGGTATTTGACATTTTTTTCTTGTTGATTTTACTAATGACAGTACATAAAAATGCCTAATCAACAAAATATTCTTCAGAAATTCGGACTGTAATGGTCAATGTACTTTTAAATAAAAGTATAAATATTATACTATGATACGGAACCATTCGTGAACAACTTACTATTTGCAATTAGTCTATCGTCCTTTCTATACGCGATAACGCAAAAGTTATGTCCCCTTATATTTTTGAAACTAGTTATCGTATTGAGGTAATTAAGTTGCTATTTTTCCTCCATCCTTTTTATAAGTTATTGCGGACAAGTTATTTTCCCTTTTATCTTTGAAACCTGAAGTTATCGTATTTGAGTAAATACTTCTAAGATAAGTGATCTTCACCACGCTTGGTATATTAGTGATACCTCTGCCGGTTTCTACGTAAGAGTGAAATGGTAATTTTTAACCCGTTACTATAGATATTTTGTATATATATATATATTTTGAAGTGAAAACTTCTTTAGGCGCGTTGAGCGTTTTTGGAGGGGAAAAACTTATAGGTTCGCGTCACCGACATGCTAATGCTAATAGTATATCTATAGCTATGTGAAAACTTCTTTAGGCGCGTTGAGCGTTTTTTATTTAAGTGGTTTTATAGTTTGGATGTTATTGTAATCGTTTAATTAAAGGATTACTGTTCAATATAAAAGTGAGTATTGAACATTTTAATGTTTTTATATAGATAAATGAATAATGAAAATAAGGAATTTATTTTCAAATATTTTCAATATTCATATCAATATTTGCATTTAAAAGTATGGTATTATTTATTTTTAATTGTATTTTTAATATTTAACCTTTATGTCATGAAATGAGTATCATTGTGGTTTTTATCTTACTAGCGTGGTAAAACAGATTCCTAGATGTTCGATAATATTTTTTATTTTTATACAAAAATTAGAAAATTATTATTATTTCAATTAGTCTTAAGTTAATAGTTTTCACTTCTATCGGCAGTCCCCATGACTGCCTGCTTTTTTTATATAATATCTGATATTTATTATTATAATCTTAACTTATTATTTATAATAATGAACAATAGCAGCAAGCACTTTAAAAATAAAAGCTTAGAGCTCACAAAAAGTTTTCACTTAAGTGTGCCGCACAAAGCGACCTCAGAAAATCGATTGAGCAACAGGTCTATAACAGGATTTTCACGGTAACGTTATAAGCGTAGAGTATGCAATGGCTTTTAGATGCAACCTTTGAGAATTACTCACGAATTTGATGGATTGCGCATAGCAAACGAGATATTGGTATACACTAAATTATATACACACTAAAATATATGCTTTTGGATTATTTGAAATAAAAATAATGTTTAAATGTTTCGACTTAAAAATCAATATTCGACTGCATAGATGGTGTACTTGTTAAGATACCGACCTTCCATGCCAGTAGCATGGTTTCGATTCCCACGCAGGACAGTACTTTTTACGATCCACAATTTGTTATTCTGAGTTTGGGTGAAAATTGTCTGCGTTAATTGCATGTACCTAAAGTCCTAGGCAATACAAGGGTTGTTTCCTTGGTGCAGGAGGTCTTTAAAAAATTGCTTTTATACGGTAATATAAAATGTTATATACTGCGCAAGCTGAAACTATTAACGAATGGCTTACGTAATATACTTGTATTTATTATAGTGTCTTCATAGATATTTTTTTAAACACTGGTGTTAATAGTGAATTAGAAATATTGACATGTAATACAACTGTGTTCTGTGGTGATGGAGGATGAATAAAATTCACCACCCTTTAATTTACTCGTGGATGTCATAAAATACGACAGAAGGATATAATACGCATATAACATCTATGCAATTGAAGAAAAAGTATTACTAGCTTGATATTGTAGGTCAATTACTCTCTTGTTATGGAGGAGGAGCCCAGCAGGGAAACTCGTATAGAATAGAATAGAAAGAATAAAAAAATATGTCCAACTTAAATGGCCTAAAACCTGAAAGTTTGGTTAAATACTTAAAATAGTTATATATTTTTTTAAACAACACCATATTCTAAATATTTTTCTATTGCAGAGGAATTTACAAACATACAGTTCATCATCATCCTACTCTTAACTCAATTGCTTGGGGTCGATGCAATATGTACTCTTCTTACATCGTACATATTGCTAAAATTATTGACAATAGTTTTATGTGCGGCCGCCTGCTTCATGTCAATTTTCCTGGTGAATGTAATTGTTGGCCAGATGACTTTAGAGTCAGGTTTCCATCTAAGTCGTTATTTACCTCCATTCATGAGCAATATAAAGATTGGAAGTATTCGTAGCTGTTACCCTTTTGTTTTTTGCGGTAGACAATAGAGTTGGTCGCGGCCCACCAAATCGGTCCGGGACGACGGAAGAGGCGGCGCGCAACCTCATAGCCCCCCTGCAAGTTCCTCTCCTCGTCGTGCGAGCGGGCCACCGGTACCCGATCTATGTTTTCGGTGGCTTCGTAGCTGTTACCCTTCAGCACCAACGTACAACTAATTGACATAAATTACACTCTATCTCAGAATAGAAATTAGCAGCTCAGACAAAGTATTACCCTGTGTAGGAATGAAACCCATTGACACGGCAGATCAATATGTTAATCAATACGCCATGTGTGTAGTTCAAATTGTCGTGCCTTTTAGCTGTTAGCCACAGACGACTTTCACAGTTTAACCCTAGGCTATGGGTGAGCGCTTAGGCTCTCAACCCGGGCAACATAGTGTTGTTCATATTCAAGACCAAATTGTAATTCTTGAGTATAAAACAACATTTATGTACGTAGTATATTATTAATATTATTTGCAGTATCGTCTCGTCGCATAAAGTAACGTATAATGTTTAATAATGCACTTCAAAAATAGAGGCAACTTTGTAGAGCATGTTTAAATAAAGTGCTCCTGTTTTACATTTACATAATACAAATACGTTTAACATAATTAACACGTAGTTTACAGGCTTACTTTACAGCGTTAGACCTCTTCGTATTCCAATAATTAGTCTTTGCTAAATCATCTCACTATTACAACGTTTATACTCTAAATGAAGCCGTTAAATATTTTTCTATTTCTTTAAATATATATAGAGATAATTGTATATAGTGACTGCACAGATGGTGTAGTAGTTAAGATATTGACCTTCCGTGCCATTGGTACGACTTCACTTTGTATGATGCAGCAAGCGTTGTTGAGTCTGCGTGTAATTTGTCTTTGTTAATTATACGATTGTAAAGTCGAAGATAATCTTCTTAGGACAGGGTTATTAAAAAAAATTGAATCAAGTTAGTTTCAAGTTAATATTTTATACCCATGTATAGGATATGAGATGGCTAAGATATATATGTATTCCAGACATAATCTTCAGGTGAAGAAAGAATTAAAATTATTTTTTATATTATTTCCTTAGTGCAAGATGGTATCGGCCACCAATGACAAAGATCGGGCACTGGTGGCCCGCTCGCACGGCGAAAAGAGGCACTTTGCAGGGAGGGTCTATGGTATGGAGTTGCGCGCCGCCTCTTCCGTCACCCCGGACCGATTTGACCGGGCGTGACCACTCCATAGCCCACCGCAAAAAAGGGGTGGTTTGAAAAAAAGAAATACACTTTCGCCTGGATGAAATTAGCAGGTTTAAAGTTTAGAGTTTACTGTTCGGTATTGGAACATAGAAATAAATAGTGACTCGCTCGATATAAATTTGTATATTAAAATAGATAGAATATTACAATAAAAAGTATGCGTATGCGTTTTGGAGGTTGATCGGCGAGTGTTCGCGGGTGCGGTGGAGGTGCATAACAGCTGAGCGCCCTCCCCGCTCTCTTTACTGACCCCGTGGTCGCCTTCGACGTCACAATAAGCGGCGACATACTCCCGGCGCTGGAAAGCTTAGTTGCTTTCCAGTTTCTCTATTTCTTCCGGGCGCGGAAGCAACACCATTCTATTTAAAGCGCGTCGTACACTCCCTCTTGCAGTGTCTATGTCGGCGACACGCGTTACGCCGTCTGTTCCTGTATAGAGTCTTTTTATGCGACCTAGACGCCAGCACAGGGGTGGAGAATTTTCCTCCTTTAAAAGAACTAAGTCTTGTATTTGTAGGCTTTGGACCTTCTTGCGCCACTTTGTCCTTGTCTGCAGCTCTGCGATGTATTCATGACTCCAGCGCTGCCAGAAGTGCTGCTTAAAATGCTCTATTCGCTGAAACCTGTCGAGACGGCTTGCATTAGTAGACTGCAGGGACGGTGATGGCAGAGAGTTGAGTGGTCTACCGATTAAAAAGTGGCCTGGAGTCAAGGGATAATAGTCGGTAGGAGAAGAACTCAAGGGACATAGTGGGCGACTATTGAGGATGCTTTCTATTTGAGTGAACAGGGAAGACAATTCCTCATAGGTCAAATGTGTAGTCCCTAGTATCCTACTCAGATGAAACTTGGCTGACTTTACACCGGCCTCCATTAAACCATTGAAGTGAGGAGCGTATGCAGGTGAGAAGCAAAATTCAACTCCTTCGACAGCGGCAAAGTCAGCGATAGGGTTAGCGTTAATGGCAAAGAATTCTTTGAGTTCTTTAGATGCAGCGACAAAGTTTCCACCATTGTCGCAAAATATTTGCTTTGGTAGCCCTCTGCGAAAAACAAAACGCTTTAAGGACAAAATGAAGGCATCCTTGGTCAGCTCACTTACGGCCTCTAAATGGATACACTTATATCTAAAACACACGAATATGCAAAGATAACATTTAGTGATTTTACAGCCACGACCCTTGCGATCCGTGATCATAAATGGTCCTGCGAAATCTGTGCCCACAGTGATAAATGGATAGTCAGGTTTTAGCCTTTGTGCAGGAAGGTTGCCCATAATATTCTGCATAGATTGACCCTTAAAACGCCGACAGACTATACAATTGCTCACAGTACTTCTCGCTACACCTCTACCACCGATAGGCCAAAAACGCGTTCTAATGGAAGCTAGTAAAGCCTGAGGACCGGGATGTAAAAGTCGCAGGTGCTCTTGTTTGAATAAAAGCTTGGTAAAAATATGTTTAGGGCTTAGTAACATAGGATGTTTCATATCGAAACTGTACTCCGATGCTTGAATACGTCCACCTACTCTTATAAGCCTTTCGTGTATAAATGGATTAAGTGCAGCAATGTGTGATTTAGGGTTTAGTGACTTTCCCTTTAGTAATAAATCGTATTCTTTGGGAAATTATTCTAATTGAGAAATATAAACTAATGAGTAAAGAGCCTTGTCAAGTTCAGTAAGCGTTAGAGAACCGTTAGTTTTAGTTTTTGAGTTTCTACAATTGTGTATAAATCTATGTACATAACCTAAAATATATTGTAACTTTCTTAGTTTAGAATAATTATTAAAATTTATTATTGTTGGTACATTGGAATTATGAATTGAATTAATAATAGCATGTGATCTAACTTCTGGTAAATTTTTAATATCTATATTAGTCTGTGGCTGAATAGAAGGCCATTCTGACATTGGCAACGACAAATATTTGGGCCCTTTCCACCACAACTCACAGGCAGCAACTTCTTTTGGGTTGACTCCACGTGACAAGAGATCAGCCGGATTGTATTTAGTGGGCACATGACGCCACGTATCAGTGTCCGATAACTCTCTAATGGCAGCTACTCTATTGGCAACGAAAGCTTTCAGATTGATAGAAGAACCACTTCGTATCCAACTAAGTACCACGCTGGAGTCCGTCCAATAGACATGTTGCGATATTTTACGTCGCAATGCTTGGGTGACAGAAGAGCTCATTTCAGCAGCAAGCAAAGCTCCTGAAAGCTCAAGACGTGGTATTGTAACGTGTTTAGAAGCAGGTGCCACGCGAGATTTAGCACATAGGAGATGTGTGTATACATGTCCATCTTTATCTGTGGATCGAAGATATAAACATGCGCCATAGGCGCGTTGCGATGCATCGCTGAAGCAATGCATTTCAACAGAAACTGGGTCTACTATAGATACCCACCTAGGAATAGAAAGGGAAGTAATCAAATCAAGTCCTTCTATAAAGGTTTTCCATTCTTTAACAATGTCGTTTGGGGCAGGATTATCCCAGTCCAACTTGGACGACCACAGTGTCTGTATTAAAATTTTGGGAACGATAGTGGACAAGGATAGGAGCCCCAAGGGATCGAAGATCTTGAATGTTGAGGACAGTATGCTCCGTTTTGTAATAACTTGAGGTCTCTTAACGGCTAAAGGAAAATGAAGACTATCTGAAGATGGATTCCAATGTAACCCTAGTGTATTTGTAGATTTACTTAAGGATAAGTTGCCACAAGACTGCATAGTGCTTGACGACAACAGAGACGGTAAGTTGGACCGATATTTTCGCAGATTAAAACCGGCTTTAGCAAGAATTGTATGTGTCGATTCCTGAATCTTACGCAATTGGTGTTCATCATCGCTAGAAGTCAAACAATCGTCAACATATATGTCTTTCTGGATGACAGTTTTGATGAGGTTATCATTACACTCTTCACCTAATTGCCAGAGACACTTAGTGGCAAGGTAACTAGCACTAGCAAAGCCGTAGGTAACTGTATTAAGCCTGAGTGTTTTTAATGGTTTGTCTTCCGAATCGCGCCATAAAATCAGTTGTAAGTTACGGTTCGACTCATCTACTAATATTTGTCTGTACATTTTTTCAATGTCTGCTGACATTACATAGCGATATTCTCGAAATCGGATTAGGATATTGAAAAGAGAGTCTTGAACCAAAGGACCTATCATGAGTATGTCATTTACAGATATACCAGATGTGGTGCGAGCTGATGCATCAAATACGACACGAAGGCGTGTAGATTCACTATCATCACGAATAATAGGATGATGAGGTACAAAATAACCATGCTCAGGTTGGTCTTCCTCGGATACTGCTAAATGTCCTAAGTCAGAATATTCATTGATAAAATCAACATAAGCTGCTTTGAGTTCAGGTTGCTTGCGAAAGCGACGTTCCAGATTTAAAAATCGCCGTCTGGCCATAAAATAAGAATTTCCTAGACAGTCTGGATTGTCAATTAAAGGAAGCTTAACACAAAAACGTCCTGCCGCAGTACGTTTTGTATGTTTCATGAAATGTAGTTCGCAAGCTTTTTCTTTTTCAGTATAAAGAGGTTTTTGGGGCAAGCTTTCAAGCTCCCAAAACTTTATTAAATCGTTGTGTAGATCAATTAACTTATTATGTTCAATACTGGCAACATTACACTTTATTTGACTAATTGAATTGATATTGGAAATGGGACCTGCAATAAGCCATCCTAACTTGGAATCATGTAGGACAGGATTGTCTGATCCTAGAGAGTGTTGTTTGGTTCCTATAATATTCCAAAACAAATCAGCACCAATTAACAGTCCTATGTCAGATGGTTCATGAAAGTTTGGGTCTGCTAATTGGAAACATTTTAAATTAATATGAGAAATGTTAATTAATGATCTAGGTGTATTACCTGTTATTTGGGGTATCACTATACACGAAATCTCAGAGCTGAACGAACCTACCTTTGATTGTAGACGAATGTGACAGCGCTTAGAATTTATTTGAACAACTGTGTTGCATATTCCTACAATGTTCTGAATGTTAGAATTCAATGAAGGCAAATTTAATTTATTTTGTATTACCTCAGTTATAAATGAACTTTGACTACCACTGTCCAACAGAGCTTTGGTAGTAATAGATGCATTAGTGACAGGGTTAATAATGTCCACTAACGCTGTACATAATAATGTTTCAGAACATGAAATTGCTGACATTGTGAGCGACTCTGAGTTTTCATTTTTAGCGTCATATTCCGTTTGCTTATGTAAAAGAGTATTATGACGCTTCTTGCATACTTTGCATGAACTTAAAAGTTTACAAGTACGTGCATTATGACCCTTACGTAAACAATTATGACATAATTTGAGTTTTGAAATAATATTAATCCTATCATCAATGGATTTTGACTGAAATTGCGGGCAATTGTAATTTCGGTGGTCTTCGCTACAAAATGCACATTTCGTACCGAATTTCGTTTCGTGCGAAGAAGAATGAATTTGTTCAGAGTTAATGAAAGACTTTGTATGAGAAATAGGGTTCTGTTTGTTAGCCGTATTGTAATTAGAGGTAGACTTTGCTCCTTTATCCTGTCTGCTACGATAAATAGACTCAAGCACGTCAGCACGACCTTTTACGAACGTCATGAAATCTTCTAAACTAGGCATTTCTAAAGCACTAACGTTCGCTTGTATATACTCTTCCCACTTAACGCGAGTATTGCAGTCTAACTTAGCTGAGACCATATATATGATCAGGGTATCCCAATGATCAGTAGGCTGTTTTAGTTTGTTTAAAACTCGTAGATTCTTTGTAACGTGATCCACGAGAAATCTTAATGATTTGTCAGATTCACGCAACGGCTCAATATTAAATAATGACTTTAAATGGTTATTTATTAATTGACGAACATTATTATAACGCTCACAAAGAAGACACCATGCCTCAGGATAATTATTGTCGGTAACCTCAAGATTGCAAATGACCCGTGCAGCTTCACTCTCTAAGTAAGAATTTAAATAATGAAATTTGTGAATATTTTTTATTTTTGAATTATTATGTATTAATGAACTAAACGTATCACGAAATTCTAGCCATTTATTAAAAGAACCGTCAAATTTATTAATTTTAATAACTGGTAGTCGAAATCCAATGACTTCGTGGTCATCTTCATCGGCTGTAATGAAGCTACTCTGTTCAGTAGATGACTTTTTTGTAGTACTGTTCAAAGAAATAATTTCCTGGGCTTTTGCGATAGAATTGTGGAAAGATTGTTCAATGGTTTCTCTTGTATCCAATTCTAAACTTAAACTATTTTCGTCCAACGACTCAATCTGATTCTGCACGCTCTCGAACTCGATAAATAATGCTTCTATCTTACTTAATCTTTGCGTTAACACGTTAACCTCAGTGGACGTGAGTTTTTTATTTTTTAATTCTTCTAATTGATTGCTAAATTTAATAACCCGACCTTTAATTGAAGCGCGTTTTATATTAAAAGCTTTGTAAGTAGCCTGAATACTTTTATCTTCTACGCTTTCCATGTCCACGAAGTTAACGCGCAATACAAAACAAAGAATGTGTTATGTTTACTAGTTGTAAAATGAATAAAATTGCATACGATACGCTCCTCGCTTCGTTGTAGTAGCGATGGAAACCGGTTTAGTACAGCTGATGCAAAGCGGGAGGTGTGCAGGGGTAGGCAGGTACTTGCGAGTCTGCGCGCGCGCTCACGCACGTTGCACGCCAGCCGCAGTATTTTATCAGATGCGGGACTCGTTACAGCTGATCAGTTCACAAGCGCCCGGCAGCTGGAATAGATTTTTGTATGCTTTGTAGTTAAATTAGTATTTATCCAAACAGAATAGTAGGGAAGCTAAAGCGATAGTGATAAAGTGATTATTAGCCAAGTAATGCTTTATTTTATAATGCAATCATAGGAATGTGCCTTATTTATTAACTAGCTAAGCAATAACCATTTTATTTTGTGCTTAAGTGTGAATAACAAAGACGTTATTTTATTCAAATAATAATTTTATATAAGCATATTATAGCAGGTAATTAAAAGTGCGAATAAATGGCAATAGAAAGCATAAACAAGCTTATTTTTTTATTTTATTATAAAATAGGTTAAGCTATTTACTTATTGTTGATTATCGTTGTGGTAATATTGATTTATCTACGATAAATAATTAAGACTTTCAAGTCGTAAATAGGCGCAAAGAATGCAAAAGATAGGCGGCTTGAAAACTAATAATTAATAGACCACAACAAATATTTGTAGGTATCGTAAATATCGTTATCGTAGTTAAGACTTTCAAGTCGTAAATAGGCGCAAAAATGCAAAGAATAGGCGACTTGAAAACTAACCGTTAGCGACAAATATTTGTATCATAAATGATTGAACATGTAGGTAATTAAGCGATGAAATAGCTAAGAAATTTTAGTAGGTAAATATGATGTAGGTATTTTTAAGTAGGTAGATAAGTTAGTAATTTTTTAAATATATATTACGTTAATTGCTTTATAATTTCTCTTATTATGTTTGTAAAGAACGATTGATGAGAAATAAAGACAAGAAATGATTCCTTGCTTCTCTGTTCACACAAATAAAGCTATGGATAGGATAAGGTATAATAAAAGGAACGGGCTCACTTTTTGGCCGGCAAAACCGCTGCTGATGCAGGTAGACTCCTGGGGATGTCAGCTTGGGCGGCTGCGATGGCTGCAAACAGTGCTGGACCTCAATAACCTTTTGACCTCATATGACTGGTTTTTGATTTTTCTTTCTTCGCAAGTTGCAGCGATGTTTAGCTCGTAGCAATCGTAGAAGATTTTCGTGCTTCTGGTAATGCTGTATCTTCGTGTAGCAGAAGTGCGAAGCGGAATTGTGCTACGTTGAACTTTGAACCGTGTTGCGTGGCGAAATTGTTTCTTCAACCGAAGCTTTATGATTTGAATTTTAATTTTTTATCACGGTCGCCACTTATGTTCGGTATTGGAACATAGAAATAAATAGTGACTCGCTCGATATAAATTTGTATATTAAAATAGATAAAAGATTACAATAAAAAGTATGCGTATGCGTTTTGGAGGTTGATCGGCGAGTGTTCGCGAGTGCGGTGGAGGTGCATAACAGCTGAGCGCCCTCCCCGCTCTCTTTACTGACCCCGTGGTCGCCTTCGACGTCACAATAAGCGGCGACATTTACTATGTATATTAAAGGACAATATCAGACCCCCTTAGAGATGACTAAAGCGAAGAGTTTATACTATGTAAGGATGTTAGTTTACCAACTAATGAAGTATTATAGTTGTTATGTGTGTGTTATGTTTATAGTTGTTATAGTTGTTCAGATGATGAGTCATTTTAACAAACATAGTATTTTCCATAAAAATCAATTTGGTTTCACTAAGAATTCCTCTACTACTGATGCGGGTGTCGAATTGTTAAAGAATATCTTTGCAGCCTGGGAGGAATCGCATGATGCCTTGGGTATATTTTGCGATTTATCTAAGGCATTTGATTGTGTGCACCACGAAACCCTTATCAGGAAATTATATCACTATGGGGTCAGGAATAACGCTCTTGAGCTTTTAATTTCTTACCTAAGCAACAGAATTCAGATGGTCGATATTAATGGTGCACGATCATCTGGTTCTGTTATTGAAATGGGCGTTCCGCAAGGGTCCATTCTGGGGCCATTTCTGTTCCTTGTATATATTAATGACTTACCCTACTATATAGGAGACAATCAAAACATTGTGTTGTTCGCAGATGACACATCTTTGTTATTTAAAATTAAAAGACAAATGCTTAATTTTGACGATGTGAACAACGCACTGTCTAACGTTGTTCATTGGTTCAACACAAATAATCTAGTTCTTAATGAGAACAAAACAAAATGTATTAAATTTACCACACCTAATGTAAGACAAGTGGGAACCAATGTTCAAATGAATGGTGTGGCTCTAGACCTTGTGGAATCAACCGTTTTTCTAGGCATCACTATAGATGCTAGACTCCAATGGGGCCCTCATATTGAAAAATTGTCAAGCAGGCTTAGTTCAGCGGCTTATGCGGTCAAAAAAATTCGAGTATTGACCGATATTGAAACAGCTAGAATAGTTTACTTCTCTTATTTTCATAGTCTTATGTCTTACGGCATATTGCTGTGGGGATGCTCCGCGGATTTGAGTAGTATCTTTGTTCTGCAAAAAAGGGCTATCCGCGCAATTTATAATCTAGGCCCAAGAGTTTCACTTCGAGAGAAATTCAAAGAGGTGAATATTCTGACTGTTGTATCACAATATATATACGAAAATGTTTTGTATGTAAAAAGAAATTTCAGTAACTTTGAAAGATATTGTGACATTCATTGTGTGAATACTCGGAATAAGGACAAATTAGTTGTACACAGTACGCGTCTTGAAAGAATTAATAGGTCATTCATGGGGCAATGTATACGCTTCTATAATAAAGTACCAAAAGATATCCGAGATATGACTGTGAACAAGTTTAAAAGGGCTGTCAAGAACAGACTCTGTAAAAAAGGTTATTATAAAATCTCAGATTATCTAAGTGATAGTTCAGACTGGCTATGAGCAGCTCCTCTTTCAGCAATTAGGTACCTACATTATTTTTTTTTTTTTAAAACTGCTTAGTTACTATTTCATTTTAATAATTATACATACTTGTAAAGCGTAGCGTGTGTTGCCTTTTTTTTTTATTTTTTTTATTGGTAGGCTATGGGTGCGTCTCGCCCCGCCGAATCGGTCCGGGGTGACGGAGAAGGCGGCGCGTGACCCCATAGACCCACCGTAAAATCCTCTCTCTTCGCCGTGCGAGCGGACCACCGGTACCCGATCTTTGTCTTCGGTGGTCCGCTCGGCGGTTGACCCTCGCGGGTTCCTCTCGTCGGCGCCCCGACAGATTTCGCCGTCGGGGCGTCGCCCTCACGCGGTGGCCTCGCGTCGGGTGACCGGACAATTCCCCGGTCCGATCACCCGAGGCCTGGGTTAGGGCGGCATCAAGCGCAGGTATTCGCGCCTGCGCCGCCCCGGCCGCTGGCGGCGGCCCGGGTCGCGGGAGTCCTCCCTGACTCGTTCCGCCGCCTCCTTCCGCGAGATGACAGCCTCGCAGAAGGCGGCGACCGCGTCCCAATTCCTGACGCTGTCGACCATCGCCCTCGCGACAGCCGGCAGCGCCAGGTCGGCACCGATAATAGCGACGAGGTCACGGCGCTGCCCGTCCCAGCCCGAGCATTCCTCGAGCGTATGTTGCGCCGTGTCCTCGCCACTACTGCAATGATGGCAGCCCGGAGTCCACTCTCTGTACACGACCGTGTGCAGGTATTTCCCGAAGCACCCGTGCCCCGTCAACACCTGCACCAGTCGGAAGGTGAGGACCCCGTGCCGCCGCTCCATCCATTTCATCAATACGGGCCGAAAGGCCTCGACGGTCACGATACCGTGTCTAGGCCTCTCCAGCCGCGTAACCCAACGGGCGATGACGTCTCGGCGGGCGTCCTCGCGCCAGGTGGCTATCTCGCTCAACGATGGGGAGCCACCCTCCTCGCGCACTGAGGTAACCCGCCGGTAGAGGTCGGAGAGCATCTCCGCCTCTAGGTCCCACGGGGGTGTCCCGGCCAATAGGCACGCCGCCTCTGTCGACACCGTGCGGTACCCGCGAATGGCTCTGACCGCCATGGCTCTCTGTGGCCTCCACAGAACCGCCCTGAGCTGGGCGTTCAGAGCCCTCGCCCACACGGGTGCGCCGTACATGGCCATCGAGCGGATGACCCCCGCATACAGCCGTCGGCCCTCGAAACTGGGTCCGCCCACATTCGGCATGAGCCGAGAAAGGGCGGACGCCGCGCCGACCAGCCGGGGAGCAATCTGTCGGAAATGCTCCCGGAACCACCATCGCCCGTCGAGCACCAGACCCAAGTACTTCATATGGGCCTGGATGTTGATCTGGATGGAGTTGACGACTAACAAGGCGCCGGTTGGCAGCCTTACGCGTGGCCCATGGAATAATAGGGCCTCCGTCTTATTTAAGGCCACCCTGAGCCCCAGCGCCTCGATTCGCCTGACCATCTCCTCGGTGCCGAGAGTGGCCAGGCTCGCCGCCTCTTCGAGTGTCCTGCCCCGGGCTGTGACGAGCGTGTCGTCAGCATAGCACACCAAGCTCAGCCCGGGGGGGAGACTCCCTCTCAACGCCCAGTCGTACCCGATGTCCCACAGAGTCGGCCCCAGAACCGACCCCTGTGGAACACCGCACGACATGGGCGTCCGCACAATGTCCCCTGCGGGACCCGCGCAGAGGATACTGCGCCCCTCCAAATAGTCTGCCACCAGCCGCCTGAGGTACAGGGGCACTCCATGGAACCGGAGCGCCTCCCTGATGCAGCTGAATGGCAGACTATTGAATGCGTTGGCGATATCCAACGACACCGCCAACAGCACTCCCTTGCCGGCGACAGCCTCCGCGGCCGTTTGCCTCAGGCGTAGCAGGGCCCCGATGGTCGAACGCCCCCTCCTAAACCCATATTGAGCGTCCGACAGATCAGGCCCCACCTCCTCCAAGTGTCGGACGATGCGGGCAGCGAGGACACGCTCCAGCAGCTTACCCACATCGTCGAGAAGCACGATGGGCCTGTAGGCCGACGGCAAATCCGGGGGCCGTCCCGGCTTTGGCAGGAGAACCAACCTCCCCTCCTTCCAGCACTCAGGGAACCGTCCAGACGTCAGACAGGCGTTGAACAGTTGCCTGAGGCGAGGCTCGAAGTGCTCGAGGAGCGACGTCAAGACCCGGACTGGTATTCCGTCCGGGCCGGGGGCCGTGGTGGCGGAGCGAATCCGCGCCACTGCCGCCCCCACTTCCGACTCGGTCACGGGTGGAACACTCTCGTCGTCGGCCTCCCGGTCTTGATCTGGCGAAGCCATGACCGGGGGCGTGTGTCCCGACTGCCGTGGAAATAGCTCCTCGATCACCCTACAGAGGAAGTCGGGCTGGAGGGTCTCGGTGAGGGGGGGGGCCCTGCGCTTGAAAGCTTGTTCAGCGACGCGCGATACGGGCGACCCCAGGGGTCACGGTCGAGACCGTCCAACATCTCCTGCCAACTCGCATCCTTGGCGGCTCGGATGGCCAGCCGAAAGGCAGTCCGCGCACTGCGGTACGCCTCGTACAGCTGGCCCTCCCGCTCAGCGTCGCGGTGACGCCGCCGGCTGCGGGTGTAGGACCTTCGGGCACTGATACACGCCGCGCGAAGGTCCGCCAGTCTTGGGGACCACCAGTAGATCCCCTGCCTCGGAGGTAGACGCCGCACCCTGGCCATGGCCGCATCGCAGATCTGCGTTAACGCACTGCGGATGCGGACAGCCTCAGCGTCCACTCCGTCCGCTGGGGGCGGTGAGGACAGCCACGTGTGAACGATGGCCGCCTCCACCAGTAGGTCCCTATCAAGACGACCCACAGCCCACCGCGGAAACGCGGGAGCTCCGTCCGCCCTGTGACCCCTACCGGGTTCCCGGGGGGAGACCTCCATCCGGATGTACCGGTGGTCCGACAGGGTCTCCGCCTCCTCCAGGACACTCCAGTTCCTCACCCGTGGCGCGACAGCGGGGCTAGCGAACGACAAGTCCATTATCGACCCGCCCTGCTGCCGCACACACGTGTTCACTGAGCCCCTGTTAACAACACAGAGGCCCAGTGAAGCCGCCCACTCAACGACCGCCCGCCCGCGGTCGTCCGTCATAGGGGACCCCCACGCCGTGGATTTGGCGTTGAAGTCCCCCAGGACCAGGACGAGGCCCGGTGCCAGTCGCCGTATCGAAGCCTCCAAGGTGGTGAGGGAGGCCCTGAAATCGTCCATTCTCCTGTTAGGGGAGAGGTAAACGCTGTAGAGTGTGACCCCTCCCCATTCCGCAGCGACAAATTCCTCGCCCCTATCCAAAAGGGATAAGGACGGGAAGTGCCGCTGCGTTGAGACGACGATTGCCGCAGTTCCGTTTCGGCTGACCACCCAATTGGGGCGATCAGGCACGACGTACGGTTCCGCGACTACGGCTGCACCAATCGACCACTCCGCCATGGATTGCAGGAGGAGATCCTGCGCTCCGGCGGAGTGGTTGGTGTTGGCCTGCAGGAGGTGAATGGATTCTGCAGCCATTAGTGGGCCGTATCCATCACCTCCACCTCGCCAGTGGGCGATCGGGCCGCGCTAGGAGCGGGAGCGGCCGTGGTCGAAAGGCCGCCCCGACCCTTTGGGGCCGAAGCAGGAGGTCTGCACGCCCCAGACCCCATGCGGTGCTTGGCGGGCTTATTGCCCGCCGCACACGCGGGGCAGTGGGGCGGGGTGGCGCAAGATGCCGCCACGTGCCCGGTCTGACCGCAGCGGAAACACAATCCGCCGCAGTCGAAGCAATTGGTGCATGTCGGTCGAGTGTGTCCGACCGCCATGCACTTATAGCACCTCGCAGGCCGGAGCTCAAGCACGGTTACCCGCGCCGAGCTCCAGCCCACGAGGAGCCTGCCTGAGCCGGCCAGTTGCCTGACCGACTCCACCGGGCACTGCGCCCAGGCAGCACCTACGCCACCCGGACCGGGACGAATGGCACCGACCCGGACGGTGTCTATGG
This sequence comes from Lymantria monacha, assembly GCA_905163515.2. NCBI lineage: Eukaryota > Metazoa > Arthropoda > Insecta > Lepidoptera > Erebidae > Lymantria > Lymantria monacha. The sequence continues at coordinate 10,871,025 of LR991092.1, read as the reverse complement.
GACACCCGGTTTTCGAGGCAATAGCCTCCCGGATGTCTTCCACCGTCACGGAGTCGTCCAGACCCGAAATGCGCATTTCGGCGCACTTGACAGGCCTGGCGATCCTGATGCCACCCTCCTCGGCGAACAGACCTCGCAGCTTCTCAGCTACGCTGTCAGCCGTCTTGGCACCCTCGGCCCCTGGGAACTCGAGGATTCGAGCCCCCGTCCGGGCCTTGCGGGTCCTGGCTTCGACGCCTCCAATATCGGAGACGTCTAGCTCCCGCCGGGCCTTTCTCAAGACGGCCTCGTAGTTGAGGCCCTTCTCGGCCGCCTCAGGCAGCACAGTGATCACCACTGCGGCTGTCTTTGGCGGCTTGAGCCCCTTGCGCGACCTCTTCTTCTTGTCGCCAGCTCCTGCCTTGGGAGCGGAGACCTCAGCGGCGCGCTTGGCCTCCGCTCTCCTTCTTTGGCCGCGACTCCTTCTATCGCGCTCGGCCACCTGCCAACCCTCTTCGGGTACGGCAGTCGTGCCAGACGCGGAAGGCCTCGTCGCAGCCTCGCTGGTCGTCGCCGGCGGTTTCGTTGCGGGCGGCTTCAGCGGTCCGGCAGGAGCCGGCGCCGTCTTCCTCCTCAGGGCAGGTCCCTTCGGAGCGGGGCCGGGGCCTTTGGGCTTAGGCCCGGCCGCGGCCGCGGCGTAGCTCCCCACGCGGCCACCCTGACAAGGCAGCGGGGCGGGGGCTGGTGCCGTATGTGGCCGCTTATCTGCGGCAAGCGGCGGCCGGACACGTGGTTCTGGAGGCAGCCTTGCCTCCAGAACGGCGAAGCGCGCATCGACAATTTTGCCCACTGCGTCGATTATCGCGCGCAGGGACTCATCCGGCAATCCTCCCACCGCAGGGGTTGGCATCGGGGTCGGCAGCGGGGTCGGCGCCTCCAGTTGAGCATCCACCGGGGCCCGCTCCGAGACGCTTGGCGACTTCGTCGCCGTGGCGCGAGTCGTCCTCCTCGCTACCAGGACAGGTGTCGGCTCGGTGGCCGTGACGGCTTCAGCCGGCGGCGTGCCCTCCGCAGCGGGGGGCGTCCTCCTCGCCGCAGGGACGGGTTTCACCGCGGCAGCTGTTTTGCGCGCCTTGGCCGACGGCTTTGGCGCAGGCGGTAGGAACTGCGCCATCTGGGCCCGCAGGTCGGCCATGTCTTTGGCCAACATGTGGTTTACCCGACGCACCGACTCCAGCTCGGACTCCAACTGGCGGTTCAGGTCCCGCAGGCCTGAGACCTCGCCACTAAGGCGGGCATTTTCAGCCTGCAGGTCCAGGGGGCCGTCGCTCGTAGCAGGCGCCACCTCACGCCGAGGGGTGGCCGACCTTCTTCCTGCTACTGCGGCCCCTCGCCCCCTGCGAGAAGCCGGCACCTTCGGTGGAGGCATGATGGTCCCGCTCCCCTCGGAGTCGGCGCCCGAGCTGCCTCCCTTGCTCAGGGGGCGCTTTCGCACCTGCGAGGGGAGGGCCTCCTCCCTGGTCTTCTCAGCCGTCGCCACAGGACGCGGCGACGACTTAGCGGGGGCTTTAGCGTCCGACCCGCTTTCTCCTCTGGACGGCCCTGCGGATACACCGCCCTCGTCCATCTTAGCGGCAGATCTGCTGCCCTCATCCACGGACGGCTCTGCGACGTCACTGTCGCCCTCGTCCGTAGACGGCTCTGCAGCATTTCTGCCACCATCCTCCTTTTCAGCGGCGGCAGCCTCTCTCCGCGCACGCCGCTCCTCCATCCTCCTCTTGTAGCTGGAAGCCTGCCCCCGGCTCTTCCTGGGCGACTTCCGCTTCACTTTTTGGGCCTCCACGATTTGTGCCGGGCCCTCGGCGGACGCCTCAAGTCCTGAGGACGAGGCGTCGTTTAGGTCAGTTTTTGATCGGCTTAACCGGGCCTTGGGGTGAATCCTACGATCCCCGTCGTTATTTATTTTTAATTTTTGCGTATCCATTATTGATCCCACGATTATGGGAGATACAATACGTCGACCCGGGCAGAGATCCCTTTACCCGGGCAAGCCTACATTTACCAACCAGGGGGGCAGCCGGTACCCTGGCTGGAGCGTGCTAAGAACAGAACAACCCATCTGCCATGCATCTTCTCGCCGCACGCCAGAACTTAAGATTCTGGGTGATTTCCGAGTCCGAATGTTACTTCGGACTCTTTATAGAGGTTGTCTTCCTCGCGGTCCGGGCGGTTAAGCCAAGACCCTCGCTCCTGAAGCTAAGACAAGCAAAGAATCAGGTTTACGATGTGTGGGCGGTGGCAAGTGCCTGCCCAGCCCTCAAATGAATGAGTGACTGAGCCCGTCCCGATATTTCGCGTCCTATAACCTCTACTACGACTGTAGTAGAGTAAGGAGCGAAATCGCGCAGATATTCGCTACGGACGACAGTACAACAGAAGAACTGGGGACCGCCGCCCGCACCCAGGGTACACCGCGTGGAGGTTTCTGGGATAGTACCCCAGCGTGTGTTGCCTGACGAATTTTGACTTTTTTGCATTTATAGTACGTCATGGTATTGGTCATGCTCACTGAAAGGTCCGCTTGCGGTAGCTGCGTGGAGCGGGTCTCTCCCTTCCCTCCAAGGTGGTTGAGGGGAGTGATGGCTGCTCTAGTAGTTAACTCGTGATCGGGTGCCGCTTGTGGGATCCGGTCCAGCCATGGTATTTCTTTATTGTATTTTAACTATTGCGTTCGAAGGGCATCGCACTGAAGCTAATTAAATAATAAACATGTACTATTTTTTTTTTTTTTTTATATATAAAAAATGAAAAAAAAATATAATAACATAGACAAAATATAAATAGACAAACCCACTGAGTTTCTTGCCGGATCTTCTCAGTAGCGGTCTCATTCCGATCCGGTGGTAGTTTATTAGATTAACTTTAAATGTAAAAAAAATGACAATATGTAAGTGCCCTCGCAGGGTTTATGCATAATAAATGTTTTGAATTTGAATTTGAATTTGAGTTAAATATTTAATATTTATATAGTTTTAGTTTAAAAATGAAAAACATTTCTATGATCCATCTCATCCTTATATCAACGTCACATCTTGAATTTATTTATTATAGCTGTGTGGTCGCGGCTACGAATACTAACCACTCTTACTTTGCTCGAAGATGTCGTAAAAGACGATTAAGAGCCTTATAATAACCTGGGCCAACTCCATCTGATGCCGTTTGGTCAACAATTACATTCCCAAGGAGAGTTGACGTCTGGTAGGCGAGCGGTCGTAAAACTATTGCCAATAACTTTTACAGTATGTACTATGAAAAAAGAGTACATATTATATCGACCTCAAGTAATTGGGATACGAGTAGGAGAATGATGATGATGATGACGATGATCTTGAACTTAAACCTAGGAAGAATAATGGCATAATCACTTGGCAGGTGAGTTAGTAATCGCAATTGGCGTTTTTAAGGAGATAATTGCTGCCCATTTCATGACTAAAGTTCGTTTGGTTTTTGCAACTTCCACTGGAAAGTAAGGGGTGGTGACATATTCTATACTTATCTCTTAACCAAACCGGGAATGGGTATAACAGCTTCTATTTACATATTATTAGTGTTTAAATAAAGTAACCATTATAAACATATCTTAGAAAAAAATACGCAATGAAGAAAGGTTTCCTTTGCTCGGTAAAGTTGAGAATATTTTGAGTAAACATAAAGTGAGTTTATTGTGGCGAGTAAAAGCAGCCTTCGGGGCTATAAATCATCTGGCACCGCTGTTGCCAAGTATCTGTTTGATGTAATGGCAGACTACATTATTTATTAAAATATGTTTGCGGGTGTCAGATGTTATCGATAGGAGAGGCAAGTTACGGCGAGCCTGCTAACCGCAGAAGCTTGCGAGATATAAACTAATATAGAGATAATTTTGGATATTATAATGCCAAAATATGCGTACATGTACATATATTATATTAAATTTAGGAATATAAATTTGATTTAAGTATATATAAGATGAACTTTTCATATGGGGTTTTAAGGAATGGCGTATATATTGTAAACCACTTTAGATACAAGGAAACACTCTTAAGACTTTTATTCTTTTTGTCTTTTTTTATACACTGCCCTGCTCTAAGGAAATAATCCTTGTATTACGGGGGACTTAACAAACATATAATTAATGTAGAAAAATTACACATAAACAAAATTTTGTGCATTGTGAAAATTGTATTGTTCTGCGTAGAAATCGAACCTATGGAACTGGCACGGAAGGTCGTTATCTCACATGATTATTATAGTAAACGTTCTGTTCTATTTTTACATTGTAAATCTGTTACATTCTTAAATATTTAATGCCATTAGTAAACATTCTGTTCATTTTCTATCCAATAAACCTATGCACCAAGAAATTTATCACATAGTTGGCGCAGTGTACATATGGCATTCATTGTTCTGCGACCCGGCTTAAATCCAAACTAGTTTTTGATGATCTCACTTCCCTCTCGCAATCCCTTTTTAATCACTTTTTTCACACTTTTTTTATTATTGCTTATGGTGGAAAACGAGCAAACAGCACACCTGATGGTAAGTGTCACTGCCACCCATGGACCTTTGCTACGCTTAGGCCACTGCCTACCAATAAAAATCCCCAAACCCACTCAGTTGGGCTGCCGGCTCCCTCATTCACCAAACGAAGCGCAATAGCATATCGCTATTACTCAGACGTCGACCTTCTGCGAGAGTGTGGTACTACCCCGGACGGACTGGTCCGCGGCTGTAGACAAAAAACTGCTAACAGCCTGGTCCTATACTTTTATATAGTAGGACAAGAGCTTTATTCCCTGATAATTACCCCACTCTTGAACGTCTCCTTTATTTTTAAAAATGGTCATGGAATTTCTTTTTCCAGCTTATTAAACAAAAAAAGTCAGCCCTCCATCCTCTCCCAAAATCTTCCACAGTTCAACTGATATACATACATAATTACATTAGATACTACAAAAAATATATGTAGTACCTTTAAACTTTATTACCGTACTTCGGTGAATACATTACTTAGGTATTCTGAATAATAAAATTTTAACTATGACCACTAAAACACACTATTAATAATACTTGCTTTTATATATAGTATAAATATACAAATATTTACTGAACGTGGATTTTCGTGAATAAGTAATCCACGAGCACAGGAAGGTCGGACACAAAGTAAAGAGGGATAGAAACAAATATTGATTTTAACTTAGGAACCCATGCAAACAGAGAATTGGTTTGGGCGATCGGCAAAAGAGAAGTTGGCACAATATATCACACTTTATGTATATCTGCTCACCATGGTATGTAAAACATTGTAAGTCAAATAATTGTTGGATATAGATATACGGTATAAAATATAAATAAATTTTATCTTTTCAATCTCTTACGCTTCTATAATTTTTTTTTGACAGATTATGGTCTGATCACACGCCACCCGTATCGTTGGGGACGATGGAACAGCAGCGTAAGGTCTCACAGCTTATCGTATAAGCTGCCAGTCATCATTTGAGCTGACTACTGGTATCGTTTCCTAGACATCAGTGGCAAACTTTTATTACTGATTGGATAAGAAATTTTCCGTGTGGTGTCGGAATAAAAATAAATTTTCCCATCACCTATTTTGGCTGTGGGTGTTGTGAAATATTATTAAGAGATAGAATATGTATGTAACACTGGCCAAAAAAAGGAAAACTCGAAATAAAATTCTAAACTAACCCGTCGGACCAGCGTGGTACAGTAGATCAATTTTCTTTTTATCGGGCAAGCTCGAACCCAGCAGTGGGATGCATATGAGTTCGAATGATGATGGTGGATAAGCAGGGATGAGGTAGACTTTTGATGATAGAGGTAAGTCCATTTATAATACAATATATCGCTAATTTCTGTACGTAAGAGTCGTAAAGTTGTCGAAGGAAGCAACGAAAGTCTCTTGGGTAAGAAAGCAACGACAGTCTCGAAAGAAGAATGAAGCAAGGACAGTCTCTTGGGTAAGCAAATTGCGATTACCAATCCGATTGCCAAGTTGGGGTTTATAGGATTATGCCTGGATCTGTACGATTATTATAGTGGGCATCAATAGATTCGTAGATGGATGAATGCATAGAAGGGAGCGAGCATATTATTAACATATTCCCTGGACACAACTCTAAACTTCGAGCTTGTTTTTAAGGATTCCTTTGATTTTCAAAGGAATTTTGCTGTAAATCTGAAGAACATTATTTTTGCACTTTATGCTTTTAACTCTAATATTTTACCGCTGGACCGATGAGGCTAATTGACTATCCATTATAGAGGTTGTCCAACAAAGCGCACCACTCAGAGACCATTTGGGCCTGAGAAAACTAAGCCAAGTTTTTAAAATGATTGAATATTTTAATATTTTAGCAAACCTAGTTCATGAAACAAATTTATTAGTTTTATATACTCATATATTATAGTTTTTTTTTTACCTAAATAGCCCTTCAATAAAAGAAGCCTTCAATAATATTGAAATTTGGAGGAAGGGTATGGAGTTTTACTCAATTTGATTAACAAGTCAGACCTAGCTTTTCTTACTAGGGAATATTGCATTTTGTATTTCTTGATTTATTAGATAACTGTGATTTTATAATATTGAAATTATTTACCTACATAGCTTTTTATTCGGTATGGTGTCAAACGAGGAAGCTCTCGCTCACTGAACGAAGCACAATAGCATATTGCCGCTGCTCAGACGTCAATTTTATGCGAAAGTGTGGTACCATCCCGGACGGACCGGCCGGTGGCTGTAGACAGAAAACTGTCAACAGTGTGATCTTACCATTTTTCTAAAGCCTAACATCTACATAGCATAACGTAACATCATCTGCTGTTATTAAACTGATAGACAATTTAGAAAGGAATTCAGATCATATAGGAAGGCAGCAGCGGAGTCAGGGAAGACGACCGTCAATAGGTGTCTTTCTCTAGTGTCAAAACAAGTACCTGCTAAGATAAGAAGTACTTTGTACTTCTTATCTTAGCAGTTAGTACTAAGATAACAAGTCCAAGTGTAGCAAGTCCTTATCTTCGGTGAGCAAAATACTACATGAAGGTTTGTAGCACGCACAAAAAGTACAACAGCGATTTTACGGAGGATCTACATGTAGTGATGGAACTAGAATACAATTCATACCCTCCACCACTCCTGGAAGTACAGTAAAATACAAATAAGGCATGTAAGAAGTTAAAATTACAGAAGGATAAGTTTGAAATAAAAAATTAAAACCCTGTGTACTAAAAAAAATTGATCAGCGTAGTACAATACTCCTCACACCCAAATATATGGGCTAAGAAGAAAATCAATCTTAAAGATTTTATTTAATCTTAATTAAATTTCATATAATAACTTTGATTCACTAATCTATTACGACCTAACATAATAGAGCATTAGGTTTAGAAATATATTAAATTTCCTTTAATGTTATAATCTTTCTAAAAGCTTTTCTTAGTTCTCGTTCCTCTTGACTTAATGTAAACAGAGTTATCACGGCGAGTACTCAACAGGTTTTATAAAATGAACAATGTATTTGCCGTAGGCTAACTGGAAACGTGACCTAACTTCGTCGGCTTTACACCACGATAAAGAGAAAAGTACTAACATTTAAGTATGTAAGTTGCCGCATGCAACTTTCTACTTTAAAAACATGTATTAAGTAAATATTGCAGGTATTCATATAAAGAATAGTTTTATTTTTAATGTCATCTATATTAAAATCACAATAAAATATATTGTAAATCGCGATTGACAGTCGTTTTGTTTCGAGTTAGTCATAAATTCAAGACTTTCTTCTTTTTTTGAAAACCTTATGGAACTTAATGGCATTTTCGTTGCAAATTGTTTATCCAAATAATTCATGAATATTTGTCTCAAATTTTGTCTAAACTATTAGCTTGATTCAAAGACCTACGTCCAAATATAAAAACATTGAGGATTTATGATATTAGTAGGATTTATCTATCATTGTGGTGTTTCGTGCTCAAGCAATCGGATGTATAAGGGCTGGAAAGCGCAATACTTTTGAATAAAAAGACCCTGGTAGTATATAATAGACTAAAGAAATCATTGTTCAACTGTAAGGCCAAACAATATTCGTCTAAGTGCAAATATCGAATGAATAAAACATTGTGTGAAAGGTACGAAAATAAGGTCAACAAAAAACGTGAATGATAAAGAAGAAATACTTCAGCGGCGAATGAGGAAACTTCCGAGAATGATGGCCAAAACACAAACAACTGTAAATTGTTTCTCGCATAAAGAAATTTGTTCTTCACTTGAAAACAAGATTAAATATATTTTCTAAAAATGAACTCTTAAGATATCGTATGTTTTTATTCCGAATTTTTATTACAAGTTGTTTGTCTTTGCTTGTTCAAATATTATTTGTTGCTTCCAGAATTTGCAAACCATTTGTAACCATTTATTGTCGACTAATTCTTCTGGAGTATTAACATCTACAATTTTCTATGCTTGCTTAATCCTCGATGGCTATGTACGAAAAGGAAAATAAAAATACAAGATTGCAAAAAATTATGTCGCTTATATAGATATTGAAGACAAAAATTTGACTAATAAAACACAGAATTACTTAAAATAGCAATTATCAAGATATCAGCTATGCCGAATTAGATATAAATATTTGATCAAGCTAATATGGCGTATATATTTGTACATTTTTTTTGTATAAAAAAACTGTAAAGAAATAACAATAATAGACAAACCTGCTGAGATTCTTTCCAGATCTTCTCAGTAGTGGTCTCGTTCTGATTTGGTGGTAGTTTATTGGATTAATTTAAAATGTTAAAACTGACAATATGTAAGTGCTCTCGCAGGGTCTATGCATAATAAATGAATTTGAATATTTTCTTTATGACACTCTTTGTCACCACAACTTTTTTCCTTTAAGAGAATAAGAACTTGTAAGTACATATAACATCATAGCACAATTGAAATAACCTAAAAGTGCAGCCCAAATTCCCACAGTGAATTCAAGGATCCTAATGACTCACTTGATAAGAAGTACAGTCCTTTGGGCGTCGCGATGATAGCCTATGCGGCGGCTAGTATGAGGTTCATGCATATATTACATTGGCTAAAAAGTACTAATATTATATTTACTCCATCACCAGAACAAATATAAATATTTCACATCAAAACGATCGAGTTTTATTCAATATGTGATAAAATTAGGTTACTTCTTATTTCTAAGAAAGAATATTCAAAAGAGCATTTATTTACTCTTTGTTATAATTGAATAGAGCTAGGACAGTCCGTCTTCCGTAATCGTTATAAGCTTATCGCATAAGCCCGTGGAATGGACCACTTTTTTTTTTCTTTTTTGGCAGCGGACTACGGTGCGTCAAACCCCGCTATTCCGTCCGGGGCGACAGGAAAAGCGGCGCAAGACCCCGTAGACCCGCCCTACAATATACCTCTCGACGCCGTGCGGGTGGGTCACTGGTACGCGGTCTTTTTCTTCAGTGGCCCGTGGAATGGACCACTACAGGCAAATTCTTATAGTGTTACTGGTCGGCTGTAAAGGCGGATGTAGGTGGTGTTGGGATCTATGGCGCCCTATACTGTCTAGATTTTACTCCGAGCGTGCAGTCCTATACCAACACGTCTGACCTGCGTGATATAGTAGGATAATTTCCCTTCCAGGAGAAGGCTCGAGTCCAACAGTGGGACATATATGAGCTGAGATTTTTTTTTATTTTTTTTTGCGCTGTGGAAAATGCGTTTTCGCATCGCCTTTACTACTTACGGCAAAGGGGTATGTAGGACTCACTGACACAGTATGGTTTTACTGCATCAGAATACCTACTAAAAACCACAGCGGCCCCGCGTCCCCGCCGGTTGTGGAACGCCAAAGGTTCGCCTTTTGGGCATACGACTCTGACATTCCGGCGGTTAGCTAACTAGCGCCCTAGGTCAATCATGACTGAGGGAAGAGGAGCGCGTAGCGTCTTCTCCGTCTCCCCATCCGTCGCCTGCGTAGCGGGTCAGCATAGGCACATGCCTCACGGGCCCGCCCCGCCGCTTCCTTCTGCGCTATGACCTCCTCGCAAAAGGAGGTCATAGCCATCCAACACCCATCACTGTCGACCATCTTATTAATAACGGTCGGCAGTGATAGGTCTTCACCCATAACAGACGCCAGGGCGAGCCTTTGAGTTCTCCATGTAGGACACTCTTCTAATGTGTGGCGCGCTGTGTCTATGGACGCGCCACACTCGTGACATCCAGGGGTCTCTTCGCATCTTACAACTTGATGCCATGAACCATGACTTGGTAAGTACCTGTGTCAGCCTGAATGTCAGAGTGCCATGCCGTCTATTGATCCAGCGATAGAGGTGTGGGCCAACAGCCTCCACTATCTCTCTTCCGGCTACGGGGGATTCTAGATCCTCCCTCCATCGCTAGATCAAGGTTCCTCGAGCCGTCACCATCAGTCCGTCCATATCTCCGTCAGGGATCTGCTCACTCTGGGCCCGCGTAGTGGCACGAAGGCAGTAGGCCTCTGCCTGGACCTCCATATGAGCTGAGATGATGGTGTAGTCCGGCTAACAAAGAAAGGTCTATCAAGGAAAAAGCGAAACCACATTACAGATGTGTGAATGGTGTTTATACTTTAGTTGTTATTGTCTTATAGTCACAATGTAATATGACGTTGTTGGCATTGAAAGCAAACTCTTATGAAATTAAGAATAGTAACAACTAAGTTTATGATAAAATTAACAGTAATATAATACTAGTTATTTAATTATCTTGTTTACTTCCCAAGCATAGCGGATTCAATACCAGTACATCATAAGTTGTATAATTCACAAATGTGCCGGATTTAGGTATATTTTGTTTCCGTTGTTATCTGTTCGCAAGTTTCCGGCGACATGTGAATAGTGGAGAATCCATAATGGAAAAGTTGTTTACTATTATATATTAAATGTAGCAGCATATATCTTTATACACATAATCCTTCTATTCGTGTGTGTGTTTATGTCGTTGCGTTATTGCGTCCACTAGTTACAAAATATAATCTGTTTAAATGCTTATTTTGTGCATGATTGACAACAAGTAACATTTTAATAATACTACACAAACATATCTACTACTTAATAACAGTGGTTATACACGACGATGGATACATTTCTATCGAGAAAGAGTGGAGGACAGAGACAACAGGACCCGGTCCCTCGTTTCATGTTCATGTGACTATAAAGTTTGAGAAGTATTCGAAACGATGGACAAGTAAAAATATAGTTTTATTTCATATTTGTAATACTCCCGTAAGAAAGCACGAATCTTGGATTAAAACATTTGTATTTATTGATATCATCATTCTTCTGGTCTCATTCCAATTACGAGTACTTGGGGTGGACGCTATATGTAAATACATATATTGTAAAAGTTATTGGTAATAATGCTATGACCCGCCGCCTGCCTGACGTCAACCCTCCTTGGGAATATAATTGTTGAACGGCATCAGGTGGAATTAGCCCAAGTCGATCTAAAGCTCTCTGTCATCTTCTACGACATCTATGAGCAAAGTAAAGCTTGGTAGTATTTGTAGCCGCTACCACACATATTTAAAGGTATTGATATTGATTATAAGACATATAGGAAGCAGCAGCAGGATTAAGAAACCAAACGGGGCGCAAATAAATATTTATTCTTGGCTTGTGATTTCAGGCTCGTGATTTCTTAATATATATATATATCTTTATGTAAATAATTCTACTGTACGTGTGTATGTCACTGAACTCCTCCTAAACGGCTGGACGGATTTTCCTGAAATTCTTTATGTGTGTTCGAGGGAATTTGAGAATGGCTTAGATTCGAAATTGGACACGGTAAGTGGCATTGCTGTCGGCATGTTCCTTAAAGACTTAAAGCTTTTCTCCAGACAGGACGCAGGGACAGCTAGTATATATATATATATATATATATATATATATATATCATGTCATTAGAAATGTATATGTAATTAGAAAAAGTTTTCAAACATTAATGCTGATGAAGTATTATGGAAAAAAACATAAATAAAAAAAAAACCCTTCAAAAATAACATATTAGATTATGACTGCTGAATCATAGCTGTTATAAAAGATTTGAAGCGATTTAGTAGCTAAATACTTTTAGTAAACTATAGTCATAAAACTTAAAAAAAATACATAATTTAGATACTAACTTGTCTTTCAGGTAATTAGGTAATCTAGCATTCTTTTCTTTTTAAAATATGATATATAAGTATGATATAACGACAGAGTAAAACGTAATGGGAAGTCTTTTAAATATTGGGATAAAAAGTGGATGACCATGATAAAAGAGTGTATATCATTATAAAGAAAAGAATTATTCGATTTTGCTATGCGAAAAAACATTCAGCTTTTACAAAAGTCGGTAGTGCGTACGTTTTAATGAGACCGCAGAGTTTTCTGCGCTCTGAATAATTCCTCATTAGATACGCTAGCTGCCGTATAATATACATAAAATTGCGTAGCTAAAAATTATTTTCAAAGATTTACCGTTTAAAAACTATTTTTTAATTTAGCAGAGATATCTCTAAAAGAATTACTATAGTCTCAGGTTTCATACCTGAAGATACTATTTCAGCATCATTATCTGAGCTCATATTCATATCGTCGCTGGATTTGCCTCTCTCCTAATCCTAACCTCTTTCATAATAAGAATGAAAGTTGTTTTTTTTATTACTTATGGTGGCAAACGAGCTTACTGTGTGGTAGCGTCTACGAATACTACCAACCCTTACTTTGCTCGTGGATGTCGTAAAAAACGACTAAGAGCCTTATAATGACCTTGACCAACTCCATTTGGTCTCGTTTGGTCAACAATTACATTCTCAAGGAGGGTTGACGTCTGGCAGGCGGCCGGTTATAAAACTATTGCCAATAACTTTTACAATATATACTATGAAAGAAGAATACATATTGTATTGACCCCAAGTAATTGGGATAAACGTAGGAGAATGATGATGGTGGCAAACGAGCTAACAGCATACCTGATGGTGTCACTGCCGCCCATGGACCTTTGCCAAGAGTATAACTAGGCCGCTGCCTACTAATACAAACCCACCCCAGTTGAGTTTCCGGCTCTCTCGCTCACCGAACGAAACGCAATAGCATATTGCTCAGACGTTGATCTTCTGCGAGATTGTGATATCACTCTGGACAAACCGCCCGCGGCTATAGAAAAAGAACTGTCCACAGCGTGGTCCTGCCACTATTATAACCACGCTGTTCAAATGGGTTATGTGGGTTAGTTTATTATGGGTTATATGGGTGTAGGGTTTTACTGCGAGTTTTAGTTTTCCTTTGTAGTGATGTTATCTTTTAACTTAGCTTTGTGTTCGAAAGGGGTCGAACACCGACGGATTATGAGACCCATACCGTCCTTTCAATGTCACGAATGGTTTGGTGGAGTGCGGCCAGATCATAGCCAACGAAAAAAGAAAACGATCTGATATTATATTGTTGATATAATAATCGTAATGTGTAATATTATCTATACTAATAAAAAATAACATTCAATTTATAAAAATATCGCAAAAATATGATCAGTCGGAAAACGGCAACAGGAAAACGTCTATTGAAATGGAATCTTCGGTAATTATACGTCACCCAATATGATAGATTTTTGTTTGATCATTAAATTGTAAAAAGTATCAGTCTTTTATGTATTTTTTTTATTTTTATATTCTCATACTTTCAACCGCAAAACGGTAATCAGGGAAGCAGATCTATTACTAACTGTGCCACTAACTAGGCACAGTTCCATACTTCAAGCTTGTTGTAATAATATACCAAAAAAGTGCTTCAATATCTTCAATTTTAATTTTAATCTGTTTACGGATTTGAATCAAATGTGAATATTCAGTGATTTTTATTTCATTCAGTTAGTTTCTTATTCCGTTTCCAAAAGAATAATAAAATATCGCATTTGTATTTTAATACAAGTGACGGTATTTTTTTTATTCTTTCACTAGTTATAAAGTATCTATAAGGAGTAGCGTGCGACAATGTCATTAGAAACATACAACAATGATAAAAATCTCGACCTTTTGCCATTCACTGCCACCTATTTTATTGGCGTCTCTTTCTCGACAAAATAGTAGACATGAGTCGTAATTTCCGCGTCACTTGCCTTAATGTTGATCGACATTTATGTCAGTAGAGACCGTTTTTATTTTGTGTAAGTCTTACAAAAACAACAAAGTAAAACTAAATAGAAATAATATTTTCTAATGGATTTATAAAAGAAAATAATTTGGAAAATCCAAAAGTGCACGCTTCATAATTTTATATTTTATGGTTGAATATGTTGTCATGTACAATATTACCAGAAAAACTACATATCATCTATACATACATATCATCACGCCATATCCCTTGCAGGGTAGGCAGAGAGAACAGAGTGCTAGAGAACTCTATTCTTGCATACTTCACTCGCTTCCTCAACATTCATAATTCTCTTCATACAAGCTCGCCGGTTTCGGAGACTCTTGACTCCACCTTCCTTCAGTACGTGACCAATCTGGTCTAGGTAGGTTAGTCTCGGTCTCCCCCGGCACCTACATCTTCCACTTTCGGACACCAGAAAAACTTCTGTCATATAAATAATTTAAATGTTATACTCAACTTTATTTCTTTATTATTTTTTAATTTAAGTATAAGCCATATATAATTAGCCTACTAATTTAAGACTTTTAAGTGTCTATGTGTAATTTAGATGATTTTGCATACAAATATTTTTCAGCCAAATAAGTCACTTGTGTTAATTTTTAAAAAGTAACTCATATTCAGAATTTTAATATCTCCATACAAAACTTAAGAGATTTCTGTTAAATTATTGACTAGAAAACCCAGATAGATAAACGAACAAATCATTATTTCTAAATAGATTTGATAAGGGCATAAAATAACTATGTATTTTTAAAGATAATTATAATGATAATTATTAGATAAGTTTATTATATATGTATATGGTGACCGATTAGGAATACAATGTGTCACAACTCCTTACTTTACTAAGAAAGTCTTAAAAGTCACTTAAAAAATTATTATATCAATGAGCAGCAGTATCCTTCTAGACAAGTCATTACACCACCCGTAATTGCCAGCTGGTTTGTCAAGCATGTGCGTGTGGTGACGGAGTAAGAATACAATTCACCACTCCCTATCTTACCCGTAGGTGATTGTACGAGACGACTAAGGGATATAAAATGCATATAACATCTATGCGAGAGAAGGAAAACTCGAAACAAAACCCTATACCAACACATCTGACGAGCGTGGTATAGTAGGTCAATTTCCTTCCCATTATGGAGGAGGCTCGAGTCCAACAGGGGGACATATATGAGCTGAGATGATGTCAAGCATGGCCAATTATAATCATATTCCGCTAACGGGGAGATCTTATCCAATAGTGGACGTTGATAGGCTGATGAATGAATGATTTTAATTAATTATATGAATTTTTCGTTGACATTATTAAAGAAATTTATGCAGTCAAATATAAATTATACAAGTTAACAACAAAAAATGCATAAAAGAAGTCATGAATTTATTAATTTTAGTTGTGAATTTCAGAAAGTTATGTTTATTTTTGCACGCCTCTGTAACCTCGCCGAGCAGAAAGCAAGCTTTTGATATTTTAAGAGTAATTTAAATTTCTGAGTATTCTCGGACACCTTAATAACTTAACAGGGTAGTTAATTTAATAATCTGACAAGCGAGGTTGATGTCAAGAGCCCAGCTGGATATACATATACAGTGTTTGAGGAAATTATAGGAAAATTTATAACAATTTTAATCTAATATATTAATGATATTTATTTAATATTCTTGACTTTATTTTTATGATAAATAGAAATAAATTAAGTGACATTATTATATTATATTCCTCTTCACATGGTATGTGTATTAATGTTGTTATGATACAACATGATCGCAAGACGAGTTGATAGGCAGACGTCCGACCGTGGTAAGTACTAACAAACCTTTACATCCCTGATAACGAAAATGGTTTGACCTTCTTCTACAAAGCATATATTCAACTCGACCAAAAATATCACTCGCTAATCCTATATAGTTTGACATTAGGGCAGAAATAATAATAATATATAAATTATTGAATTGAATGATTGAATTGAAGGATATTATCTCTCAGATCAGAACACAGTTCTGTACTAGGAATCATCATTCTCCTACTTTTATCCCAATTACTTTGGGTTGATACAATATGTACTCTTGTTTCATACTACATATTGTAAACGTTATTGGCAATAGTTTTAGGATCGGCCGCCTGCCAGACGTCAACCCTCCTTGGGAATGTAATTGTTGACCAAACGGCATCAGATGGAGTTGGCCCAAGCAATTATAAAGCTCTTAGTCGTTTTTTACGACATCCACGACCAAAGTAAGGGTTGGTAGTATTCGTAGCCGCTACCACACAGCATCTTCTGTACTACAAAACTAATACGAAAAATATCAACTTGTCCTATTTCGACATAAAAAAAATCCTATTAGGTAGCTGCTTCACTTTTATTTTGTGTTTTGTTGAGCGGTATTTTCAGCCTATTGTTTTTAGTGGTCGTTACTAAGCTAGCAAGTGGGGTGGTATAACTTTGAATTTTATCCGTTATTCTATGAAAAAAGTATTAACTATATTATTTCACTATTTAAAATATTGTTTAAAACCACCAAAATAGGTACTAATATTACTATTCTATTTTATTACAGTTTTTAAGTGGTTCATTGTGTCCTAATGCTTTATTTAATTTTCCATTATTATTTTATAAAATATACGTAACAATCTAATTGCTTATGTTTTGTTCGTCAAAGTTGGAATCAAATTCTAAACGCCGGCAGTCGAGGAATTGGGAAGAAATTCACTTAGTTTTAAATTGTCCTGTGTCAACATAATGGTCTTGAATATAATATTTTATTCATTAGGCGTTAACACTGACACGCCATTGTGATTTTTATATGAATAATGTAGTATCTATTTGATCGCATACATATATTAAAATACAAATGGCGCCTGATTTGTTGGACTAGTGGCTTAAATATACAATTGCTGTGAGATCTTTTTCAGAGTGGAGTGCTATTGAGTTTTCTGAGGAAATTTGTAATTGGCAGCATTTGTTACAATGTTTATTTAAATTACTAAGATTTGATATGCTAAGTTATTTATGAAAAAGCTTGTTTTATAAGCGAAAAATGTTTGACACATGTGGAATTTGAACTTGCAGTTATGGGAAAGGATTTTAAAAAAATTCAGTCTAGCTGTTCTGTACATATTATAGGAGTAAGAAGACTTCCTTATATCCTATGCCAACTTGATCCTATCTCATATTTTTCCTTTAATGAGGTTTGCGGTATATTGATAAATCGTGGAAAGTGATGAGCCTCCCTTCCCTAATTCCATTTTAACGTAATAATGGATTTCTGCCATGTATCGCCTAATTCATTCAATTATCATTATTGGATAGTTCTTTTATCTAATATAACAAATATTAGTAATAATATCTGATATTAGTTAAATCCCTGCACTGAGTTTAGAATAGTGATTGGTTGAATCAATACAAGATTGAACCCCTAATAAATGGGTGCAATGTTCTATAATATATCCATAATCTTAGCTCATATTTATTCTAGTGCTACGCACCTCCACAATGAGAGGTAAAATGATCTTGAGGGAAATTGACTACGTTGGTCAGACGGGTTGGTTAAAGTGTTGTAATTTAATTTATCCAACAACCACCAAGGGTATAACTAGGCCGCTGCCTACCAATATAAACCCCAAACCCACCCAATTGGGCATCCGGCTCTCTCGCTCACCGAACGAAGCGCAATAGCACATTGCCATTACTCAGACGTCGATTCTTCTGCGAGAGTGTGGTACTACCCCGGACGGACCGGCCCGCGGCTGTAGGCAGAGATCTATCCACAGCGTGGTCCTACCATTAGTAAGCACTAGCTTTCTCTTGCATGGATATTATCTTGCATATGTTATCTAACTAACTAGTCTTCTACGCTACTCACGAACAAGAAAGAGGTTGAAGAATTGTATTCTTTTCTTATTAATATTTTACTAAAATTCAAATATTAATTCTTTATCCTCATGTAACTACGAACATAAAGATTGCTATTGCCGCAACATGTGGTTTACTTTAATAAAATGACATTGTCATATGAGTTTATTATTAGTCATCATCATCATTATCATCACAGCCTATATATGCCCCACTGTTGGGCTTGGGCCTCCTCCTTAATGGAAGGGACCTTAACCTACTATACCGCGCTGGTCAGACGTGTTGGTATAGGGTTTTATTTCGAGTTTTCCTTCTCTTGCATAGATATTATATGCGCTTTATATCCTTTAGTTGTTTCTTACGATCACTCACGGGTAAGATAGGGGGTGGTGAATTGTATTCTTACTCCGTCACCACACGGATTATTATTAATACTGTGTGTAAAATAATCAAAATTAGCAAAAACGTATTTATTTAGAAATAAATATAGGTCTCGTTTAATGTAGATGTATTATCATTCTCCTACTCTTATCCCAATTACTTGGGGTCGATACAATATGTACTGTTCTTTCATAGTACATATTATGACCGGCCGCCTGCCAGACGTCAACGCTCCTTGGGAATGTAATTATTGACCAAACGGCATCAGATGGAGTTGGCCCAGGTCTTTATAATGCTCTTAGTCATCTTTTACGACATCCACGAGCACACTAAGGGTTGGTAGTATTTGTAGCCGTTAGCACACAGCTACCATAGATCTCGTTTAATGTAGGTGTATATTTTTCTTTATGTATACATTTTATGAATGAAAAAAAAAATACGCAGAGTCACCGCATTCAGCTGTATTAGGAAGTTCCTTTATCATGGGATACCCGCCCGTTAGTGGCAGACTATTTAGAGGTGCGCCGAATCTTCCAGGCGGATAGAGTAAGTGGTGTGGTGTTCCATACGGTTCGATCTTAGAGTTGACCCTGTAAAGTATCGCCTACGATTGGGTCTTACTAGGTAAACTTTTTGCCAGGTTGTAATTTGTTACGCCGACGACAAGATTATGATAAATCAGGCTGAGATATTGAAAAAGGCAGTATATCTGGCTACTTTCGGCACCGAGGAGGCGGTTCGGTTTATTGATGGTGGCTGAATATTATTATTATATATTCATTTATTTATTCGACCAACTAGGATCATTATAAACAAAATTCCTACAAATATATAAAAATTATGATAAAACAAATTAAATTTAAATGAATGAATGAATAAGAGGAGGCTCTGCTGGTTTAATAGTGGTAAGGTCACACTGTTGAGAGTTCTCTGTCCACAGCCGCAGTCCGGTCAGTCCGAGATAGTACTACCACTCTTGTAGAAAACCGAGGTCTGAGCAATGGTAATGTACTGCTGTGCTTCGTTCCGTAAGCGAGAGACCCGGAAGCCCAACTTTCTGGTTGAGTTTGCGATTTGCATTAGTTGGCAGCGGGCTGGCTACATCCCTGGAATTGCAAAGGTACATAGACGGCAGTAATACTTACCATCAGGTGCGCTGTTCCCTTGTTTGCCACCAAGAGAAATAAAAAAGAAACATTATTTTTATCAATTAGCATTTGCGCCTAGATAAAATGTGGTATAACCTGGTATTCGACGTTCATGGAGGTTCCGGGCACATTGCCGTAAACTTGTTTGTTGCCAGGATGTTATTAGGTGTTGATATGTAAACGGTCGCCCGTCTGATGGGTCACTAAAGTCAAGGAGTAGGAAGCGGTGGGGTGCTCAATGGGCGGAGAGGCGGTATTGGTTCGTTGCCTTTCCCTTGTCCGGATAGTTTGGGTGGGGTACACCCAAACCATTGAATCATTAGAATAATTTAACTCACAAGAGCGTTCAAAAGTAAGTATCCTCATCTTTTAATAGACAAAATAGGTAATAAATTGAATTTATTTTTAATTTGACCTTTAAAGTTCTCTTAAAGGTTACTGGCACTTAAAGTATTAAAACTTCACAGACCTTTTTATAATATCGTGTAACGAATTGTGAACACCAATTACCACTCTTTTCGTTCCCGGGGATGTCGCACAAGATGGCTTAGGGATAAACACAGATAGCATTACTGTAAGGCAAGGTCTCGAAATTAACGCAATCCTGTACTGCACTCTCTAACAGTTTACTAATTTGGTACAGTAGGAAGCCTAATAGTGAGAGGTTATGGGCTGAAGAAGAAGAATGAAGGTATCTTTTTTTTTTTCCCGCAAGGTGGACCATGGATATGGTCGCGCCCCGACAAAAACGTCCGGGGCGACAGAAGAGGCGGCACGCAACCCCATGGACCCACCCTGCAAACTCCTCTCTTCGCCGTGCGAGCGGGCCACCGGTACCCGATCTTTGACTTCGGTGGCCCGCCCGGCGGTAAGAATGAAGGTCTCTAGCATTTGCAGTGTTAAAAAAAGAATATTAAAAAAAAAAAAAGAGAAAAAAAAAACATTAAAAAGAAAAGTATCAATGCCATCAAAGCGTGTGGCTCAAAATGCGGCGTGAACTTCTGTCTTTCGAATTCGGTCATTAATTATTTATTTATATTTCCATTTATTTTCACAGGATCTTTCAAGGGAAGATACTTGGTCCTTTGGGAGGCATACAGGAGATCATAGTAAGGTGTGGTGCTCATGGTAATTGTATACTAACTTCTAATGTCCGCATAATAGGGGTCGAGTTTATCAGCACTATGATAATTATACCTTTAGATTTTGTGCAATCAACAGCCTAAAAGACAGCCGCTTTATTGTCGGTCATATTAGATGATCTCTATTCCGTAAATTACTTAGCTCGTTAATCACTAGGAAATACTCTGTGGAGAGAGCATTCTTGTAAACATAACTAATCTATTGCTATAAGTTTGTAAGTTTTTCTTTAGCTTTTCATTGCTTTATCTTCTTCAGTGGGTGATTTGTAAAAAAGAAAGTACGTAGGGCACTTACGAATGAATTCCACTGATTTTCTGTATTACTGTAATTACCCTTAGTTGTAAATGAAATTTAATAAATAGGTTGATAAAGACGTCAGTTATTAATACATACATACATACATATCATGACGCCATATCCCTTGCAGGGTAGGCAGAGAGAACAGAGTGCCAGAGAACTCTATCTCTGCATACTTCACTCGCTTCCTCAACATTCATAATTCTCTTCATACACGCTCGCCGGTTTCGGAGACTCTTGACTCCACCTTCCTTCAGTACCTGACCGATCTGGTCTAGGTAGGTTAGTCTCGGTCTCCCTCGGTACCTACATCCTTCCACTTTCGCATTGTATATCTTCTTAACCAGACGTTCGGCATTCTTTCCACATGTCCGAAGCATCGGAGCATTCCCTTTCGCATCTTTACACCAATACTCTCTTTCATACCTACTCGCTCTCTTACGTCGTCGTTACGAATGCGGTCGGTCAGCCTAACTCCACAGATTTTCCGAAGAGATCGCATTTCGACCGCATTAATTTTACTTTCATACTCTTTTCTGCATACCCAACTCTCGCTTCCATACAGTAATGTTGGGACAAGCACTGCGTTATGTATTGCTACACGTGCCTTCTGGCTGAGGTGGTGGCTGCCGAGAAGTTGCCCCAACGCTCCGTTTACTCTATTGCCCGCATTCACTCTTCGCTCTATATCAGTGGTGTACCGTCCATCTCGGCTAAATCCACATCCAAGATATACAAATTCATCCACTTGCTCTAGTACATCATTACCTATTGTTACTCTTACATCTGTTCTGGCTTCATCTCTTTCAAAGACCATTATTTTGGTTTTGCTCATATTCACGCGTAGACCCCTTTTCTTACAATCTTCTGTCATTGTGTCGACTAGGGTCTGCAGGTCAGTCACTGACTGTGCCAGAAGGACTGCATCATCTGCATAAAGCAGAGCAGAAACCACTGACTCACCCATCTGGACTCCCACATTCATATCGTTCAACCTTTGGAGACATTTATCCAGATATATGATAAACAGCCTGGCTGATAGAACGCAGCCCTTTTTTTTTTTTTTTTTTATTGTGGTGGGCCATGGACGTCGCACCCCGCCAAATCGGTCCGGGGTGACGGAAGAGGCGGCGCGCAACCCCATTGACCCAACCTGCAAGCACCTCTTCTTCGCCGTGCGAGCGGGCCACCGGTACCCGATCTTTGTCTTCGGTGGCCCACTCGGCGGTATGCCCTCTCGGGCTCCTCTCCTGTCGACGCCCCGACAGATTTCGCCGTCGAGGCGTCGTCCTCACGCGGTGGCCTCGCGTCGGGTGACCGGACAATTCCCCGGTCCGATCACCCGAAGCCTCGGTTAGGGCGTCATCAGGCGCAGATATTCGCGCCTGCGCCGGCCCGGCGGCCCGGGTCACGGGAATCCTCCCGGGCCCGTTCCGCCGCCTCCTTCTGCGAGATGACAGCCTCGCAGAAGGCGGCGACCGCATCCCAATTCCTGACGCTGTCGACCACCGCCCTCGCGACAGCCGGCAGCGTCAGGTCAGCACCGATAATAGCGACGAGGTCGCGGCGCTGCCCGTCCCAGCCCGAGAATTCCTCGAGGGTATGTTGCGCCGTGTCCTCGTCACTACTGCAATGATGGCAGCCCGGAGTCCATTCCCTGTACACGACCGTGTGCAGGTATTTCCCGAAACACCCGTGCCCCGTTAACACCTGCACCAGTCGGAAGGTGAGGACCCCGTGCCGCCGCTCCATCCATTCCATCAGTACGCGCCGGAGGGCCTCGACGGTAGTGACACCGTGTCTAGGCCTCTCCAGCCGCGTAGCCCAACGGGCGATGACTTCTCGGCGGGCGTCCTCGCGCCAGTTGGTTATCTCGTTAAACGATGGGGAGCCACCCTCTTCGCGCATTGAGGCAACCCGCCGGTAGAGGTCGGAGAGCATCTCCGCCTCTAGGTCCCACGGGGGTGTCCCGGCCAATAGGCACGCCGCCTCTGTCGACACCGTGCGGTACCCGCGAATGGCTCTGACCGCCATGGCTCGCTGTGGCCTCCACAGCACCGCCCTGAGCTGGGCGTTCAGAGCCCTCGCCCACACGGGTGCGCCGTACATGGCCATTGAGCGGATCACCCCCGCATACAGCCGTCGGCCCTCGAAACTGGGTCCGCCCACATTCGGCATGAGCCGAGAAAGGGCGGACGCCGCGCTGACCAGCCGGGGAGCAATTTGGCGAAAATGCTCCCGGAACCACCATCGCCCGTCGAGCACCAGACCCAAGTACCTCATATGGGCCTGAATACTGATGTGGATGGAGTTGACGACTAACGAGGCGCCGATGGGCAGCCTCACACGGAGCCCATGGAATAGCAGGGCCTCCGTCTTGTTTAGGGCCACCCTGAGCCCCAGCGCCTCGATTCGCCTGACCATCTCCTCGGTGCCGAGAGTGGCCAGGCTCGCCGCCTCTTCGAATGTCCTGCCCCGGGCTGTGACGAGCGTGTCGTCAGCATAGCAAATAACGCTCAGCCCGGGGGGGAGACTCCCTCTCAACGCCCAGTCGTACCCGATGTCCCACAGAGTCGGCCCCAGAACCGACCCCTGCGGAACACCGCACGACATGGGCGTCCGCACAATGTCCCCTGCGGGGCTCGCGTAGAGAACACTGCGCCCCTCCAAATAGTCTACCACCAGCCGCCTGAGGTACAGGGGCACTCCATGGAACCGGAGCGCCTCCCTGATGCAGCTGAAGGGCAGACTATTGAAGGCGTTAGCGATGTCCAACGACACCGCCAACAGCACTTCTTAGCCGGCGACAACCTCCGCGGCCGTCTGCCTCAGGCGTACCAGGGCCCCGATAGTCGAACGCCCCCTCCGAAACCCAAATTGAGCGTCCGACAGATCGGGCCCCACCTCCTCCAGGTGCCGGACGATGCGGGCAGCGAGGACACGCTCCAGCAGCTTACCCACATCGTCCAGAAGCACAATGGGCCTGTAGGCCGACGGCGAATCCGGGGGCCGTCCCGGCTTTGGCAGGAGAACCAACCTCCCTTCCTTCCAGCACTCAGGGAACTGTCCAGACGTCAGACAAGCGTTGAACAGTCGCCTGAGGCGAGGTTCGAGATGCTCGAGGAGCAACGTCAACACCCGGACTGGGACTCCGTCCGGGCCGGGGGCCGTGGTGGCGGAACGAATCTTCGCCACGGCTGCCCCCACTTCCGACTCCGTCACGGGCGGAACACTCTCGACGGCCTCCCGGTCGTGATCTGGCGAAGTCATGACCGGGGCCGTGTGCTCCGACTGCCGCGGGAACAGCTCCTCGACCACTCTACGAAGGAGGTCGGGCTGGAGGGTCTCGGTGAGGGGGGGGCCCTGCGCGCGAAGCTTATTCAGCGACGCGCGATACGGGCGACCCCAGGGGTCACGGTCGAGACCGTCCAGCATCTCCTGCCAACTTGCGTCCTTAGCGGACCGGATGGCCAGCCGAAAGGCGGTACGCGCACTGCGGTACGCCTCGTACAGCTGGCCCTCCCGCTCAACATCGCGGCGACGCCGCCGACTGCGGGTGCAGGACCTTCGGGCACTAATGCACGCTACACGAAGGTCCGCCAGTCTTGGGGACCACCAGTAGACCCCCTGCCTCGGAGGTAGACGCCGCACCCTGGGCATGGCCGCATCGCAGACCTGCGTTAGCGCACTGCGGATGCGGACAGCCTCAACGTCCACTCCATCCGCTGGGGGTGGTGAGGACAGCCACGTGTTCACGATGGCCGCCTCCGCCAGTAGGTCCCTATCCAGCCGCCCCACAGCCCACCGCGGAAATGCGGGAGCCCGGTCCGCCCTGTGACCCCTGCTGGGGTCCCGGAGAGGGGAGACCTCCATCCGGATGTATCGGTGATCCGACAGGGTCTCCGCCTCCTCCAGGACACGCCAGTTCCTCACTCGTGGTGCGACAGCGGGGCTAGCGAATGACAAGTCCACTATCGACCCACCCTGCTGTCGCACACACGTGTTCACTGAGCCTCTGTTTAGGACACAGAGGCCCAGTGACGCCGCCCACTCCACGATCGCCCGCCCGCGATCGTCCGTCATCGGGGACCCCCACGCCGTGGATTTGGCGTTGAAGTCCCCCAGGACCAGGACGAGGCCCGCTGCCAGTCGCCGTATCGAAGCCTCCAAGGTGGTGAGGGAGGCCCCGAAATCGTCCATTCTCCTGTTAGGGGAGAGGTATACACTGTAGAGCGTGACCCCTCCCCAATCCGCCGCGACAAATTCATCGCCCCTATCCAAGAGGGATAAGGACGGGAAGTACCACTGCGTGACCACCGCGACGACGACGGCGGTTCCTCCGCGGCGGGCACTGGTCAGCGGCGCAGGTGGCGCAGGCGGCACGAGCCGCGCCATTTGGGCCCGCAGCTCAGCCACATCCTTGGCCAGGGCGCGGTTGGCTCTCCGCACCGCGGCCAACTCCGACTCCAGCCGGCGGGTCTGGGCCCACAGGCCTGACACCTCGCCACCAAGGCGGGCGTTTTCGGCCTGCAGGGCCTCCATATTTGTGGCTGGGGCGCTCGCGCGGGCACTAGCGGCCGCCACTTCGGTGGGAGGGATGCCAGACAACACCCCCGCACCCTCGCGGCGGCCGCCTTGTTCTCGGCCTGCCTGCCGGTCTCCGCGCCCCCGCGCACTCCGCCGGCCGGGGAGTGGGTTGCCCGACCCGAAGCCGCTGCCCCTCGCCCTCTGCGAGAGGCCGGCACTTTGGGGGGAGGCATGATCGTCACGCTCCCCTCGGAATCGGCGCCCGAGCTGCCATCCCTGTTTAGGGGGCGCTTCCGCACCTTCGAGGGGAGGGCCTCCTCCCTTGTCGTCGGAGCCGCAGCCGCAAGACGTGGCGACGACCTGGCGGCGGCGGTTTCCTGCACCGACCCGCTAGCCTCTTTGGACGGCTCTGCGGAACTACCGCCCTCGTCCATTATATCGGCAGATCCACTGCCCTCGTCTCTGGACGGCTCTGCGACACTACCGTCGCCCTCGTCCATAGACGGCTCTGCAGTAGATCTGCCGCCGTCTTCCTCCCGTTTGGCGGCAGCGGCCTCCTTCTGCGCCCTCCGCTCCGCCATACGCTTCTTCTCTGTGGAAGCCTTTCCCGTCGACCAGTTGCCCCGTTTTCGGTACCTCCTCGGCTTCTTCTGTGGGGCCTCCGTGGTTTGTGCCGGGCCCTCGGCGGGCGCCTCAAGTCCTGAGGACGAGGCGTCGTTGTCAGTTTTACGTTGGCTTGACAAGGCCGTGATGTGGGAATCCGTGGGATTCCCGTCTTGTTGGTGTGGTAAAAGTTTAGGTGAATCCATCTGGTTCCCACGAGTATGGGAGAAAAACCGTCGACCCGGGCAGAGATCCCTGTACCCGGGCAAGCCTACATTTACCAACCAGGGGGTCAGCCGGTGCCCTGGCTGGAGCGTGCTAACGACAGAACAACCCATCTGCCATGCATCTTCTCGCCGCACGCCAGAACTTAAGATTCTGGGTGATTTCCGAATTCGAACGAAGTTCGAATTCTTTATAGAGGTTGTCTTCCTCGCGGTCCGGGCGGTTAAGCCAAGACCCTCGCTCCTGATACTACGCCTCACGACAACTTGTCTTGAAGCAAGATATCAGGTTTACGATATGGCGGCGGTGGCATAAGCCTGCCCAGCCCTCAAATTAATGAGCGACCGGGCCCGTCCAAAATTTCGCCTCCTGTACCCTCTACAAATAGAGGGTCAGGAGCGAATTGGGGCTCAACCCATCACTGGGGAACCCCCCCTCGCGCCAGAGATTCGCTACGGGCGACAATTCGACAGAGGGATCTGGGGGACTGTCGCCCGCACCCAGGGTACACCACGCGGAGGTTTCTGGCATCGTACCCCATAGAACGCAGCCCTGCTTAACGCCGATATTGACGTAAAACCAAGGCGACATTCCATCATCCAGTCGCACACAGGCTCTACAGCCCATGTAACTGGATTGCACAGCCTGCAGCAGTTTACCGTTAATACCATACTCCGGTAAAATGTCCCAAAGTTCCTTTCGTACAACCGTGTCAAATGCTCTCTCCAGATCCACTAAACTGCAGAAAACCCTCTGACCTAGTGCCAGATGCTTCTCCACAATGTTGCGCAGAGAGAACACTTGATCCATGCATCCCCTTCCACTCCTGAAACCTCCTTGTGTCTCACACAGTAAACCACTGGACACCATCCTCATTCTCCTTTCAATAATTTTACCATACACTTTTGCTGCCAAACTTGTCAAGCTTATGGCTCTGTAATTTGCGCAGTCATAACGTGAACCCTTGTTTTTAAACAAAGGCACGATGACTGCGCTATTCCAGTCCCCGGGAACCATTCCCGAGCTCCAACATAAATTGAGGAGCAACAGGAACGCCTCCCAGACCCAAGAGCCACCAAGCTTGATCATCTCGGCAGACACCATATCAATGCCCGCTGCCTTACCATTTTTCAAACTTCTTATCGCCCATTCAACTTCATCCATACTGATGCCATCGGAGGACGCCGTTGTCGAATGTTGATCTACTAGACCACATGCGACACCGGCGCCAACCGTAGCATCCGCATACATATCGCCAAAATATTCACTCCATCGGCTTAACACGTCTTTTGTTTGTGTAAGAATGTCTCCACCTTTAGACCTTATTTTATTCATTCTGAAGGCTGACCAACCACCCCGAGACTTCTTCACCTCCCTCCAAAAGAGTTTGGTGTTACCCTCGAAGTTTTTAGTCAGCCTATCTTCTGCACTCATACTTGCTCTATCACGTTTCTCTTTCACTAAGGCCTTGGTGTCATTCTTACATTGCCGATATATTTCTTTCTTCTGTTCAGTCATACTGTCATTCAGATTCAAAGAAGAGACATAGTCCAGCCACGCTTTCTTCTTTTGCTCTACGGAAGCTGCCACTTCCGCATCCCACCATGCATCACCATTTGTTTTTCTATGCTTCTTTGAACTTCCACATACTTCTTTCGCTGTGTCTACCATACTCTCTTTCAATACTCTCCAGCATTCTTCAATGTCCGATTGCGGCTGGCTTGCCATCGTCAGCCGTTCTCGGACACCCTCTGCATACTTTTCTCTTACACACTCTTCTTGCAACCTTTCAACCTTTATTCTTTCAAGCCCTCCGAAGTGGACACGCTCTCGCCAGTGCCTCCACTTTCTGAACAGACCACTAAATCTCGCAATAACGAGATAGTGGTCCGTATCGACTGTGGGGCCCCTGTAGGCTCTTGCGTCCAATATTTTGCTTCGGAGGCGACTGTCTACCAAAATTAAATCTATTATGCTTTTCTGTTCATTCCTTCTCCATGTATACATATGGATGTCCTTATGTTGGAAAAATGTGTTTGACACAATAAGGTTTCTCTCCATGCATACATCCGCTATGAGCCTACCTGCGTCGTTCACTCTCTTATCACCAAATGGACCAAGTACGTCCTCATAGCCGGGACGCTTGGTCCCCACCCATCCGTTCAAATCGCCGCATACAATCACGCGTTCACTGGTTTCTGCCATATCCAGAACTTCCCTAACATTATCCCAAAACTTCTCTAGGTCTGATGCCACCGAGGATCCTACAGGAGCATATGCTACAACCATGAATACCTTGGTGACACCAAGTTTTATACGGACCCAAAGAAGTCTGGGATCATACATTCTGTAATCCTTCACACCTGAGGCCAAGCAAGAGGACAGCAGTACTCCTACCCCCATGCTGGCTCGATCGCTCTGTGGTACACCAGACCACAGAGCCATCCCGCCACCAGGAAGATCGCAGGCGTCGCTGCCCCTTCGCTTGGTCTCTGTTACACAGAGCACGTCTAGCTGTTTGTCCGCCATGACGGATATCAGCTCGTGCAACTTACCTTCCACACAACCTCTTACATTCCACCTGCCCACCCGGCACTCTGCTCTCCTCGACTCGCCTGACTGGGCAAGGCGTGATGGGTGGCGGCCCCCATCGCCGCAACTGCCGAAGTTCGTACCGACGGGGGCGGGTCGGTACGCGTCGCCTCCGGGGGACGCCCTAACCCGCATTGCGGTACGCATTTCGAGCCGGATTAGCAGTCTAATTAGACTGGCAGGGGACGCGAACGAGCACGCTCCGGACTATGCCCCCCTCAGTTATTAATAAGTATTCGAAATACGATAAATTAATCAAACCAAATTATTTTTTACTTCTTTGTGATATTATTGGTATTTGCATTGGATAAAATGTGTATATACTATACCTGAATAAATATATTCGTATCAATGAAGTAATTTATCATCCAAATACTCAATCTGACAGTTGTACCATGATATACCGATATTCCGTTGAAACTGACTACGCTAGAAAGTCAAACTCGATGTGATTGGGAATATTACGGGCTTAGAGAATAAGTATCTAAATGGGATATTAGCGTTATAATTAATTTGTATCAACTTTATTGACAAGAACACAGTCACGTGCTCTTAATGTTGTGTAATGTTATATCAGTCGATTTTTATTCCGCCTCGAGTAAAAGGAACAATGTCTGCGATTTTTTCGTTTTCGAAATCACAAGTTTCATCCGACAGCAGCCACGCCAGGGACACATTTATTTAGTTTATTACTCGTCCTATGTTGACCCCATTTCTTTTCTTGTCTATGATTATGTTTATTTTTATTAGTTATTTATGGTTATTGCCGATATTGTTTAATCTTTCACTTCAATAATATATCTCTGCGTGGTGACGAAGTCAGAAAAAAAAAGCTCACCAGTCCTCCTCTCAGGTAGATAGCAATTAATACGGATAAGATTACAAGAGAAGTTATAACTATTATTAAATATATTTGTTTGTCTTGTTGATCAAGTAACTACTAAAAATATATGCCGAATTTGCTTCATAAAGTGCTTTAAAATTGGCAAAATAATTCTAATAATTAAATCTAAGAGATAATGAGATCAAGTAATAGTTTTTCTATAAATTTAATTATAGAGACATAGTGTATATATTTTCTAATTCCTAAACCGCTGGACCGTCTCTGATGAATTTTTAGTATACTTTTGAGGAAATGACAGTTGGTTTCATCCCACTTTCCACATAATTAACCTACTATCTTATGCTGATCATACGGATTAGCATAAAATTTTCAGATTTACCTGTTCCAGCGGTAATATTATCTGCTTACATTCCCTAGTCGTATTTTACGAAGCTTTTTTTTTTTTTTTTTTTTTTTTTTTTTTTTTTTTTGCGGTGGGCTATGGACGTCGCACCCCGCCAAATCGGTCCGGGGCGACGGAAGAGGCGGCGCGCAACCCCATTGACCCACCCTGCAAGCACCTCTTCTTCGCCGTACGAGCGGGCCACCGGTACCCGATCTTTGTCTTCGGTGGCCCGCTCGGCGGTATGCCCTCTTGGGCTCCTCTCCTGTCGACGCCCCGACAGCTTTCGCCGTCGAGGCGTCGTCCTCACGCGGTGGCCTCACGTCGGGTAACCGGACAATTCCCCGGTCCGATCACCCGAAGCCTCGGTTAGGGCGGCATCAGGCGCAGGTACTCGCGCCTGCGCCGTCCCGGCCGCAGGCGGCGGTCCGGGTCACGGGAATCCTCCCGGGCCCGTTCCGCCGCCTCCTTCTGCGAGATGACAGCCTCGCAGAAGGCGGCGACCGCGTCCCAATTCCTGACGCTGTCGACCATTGCTCGCGCAACAGCCGGCAGCGTCAGGTCGGCACCGATGACAGCGACGAGGTCACGGCGCTGCCCGTCCCAGCCCGAACATACCTCGAGCGTATGTTGCGCCGTGTCCTCGTCGCTACTGCAATGGTGGCAGGACGGAGTCCACTCCCTCCGCACGACCGTGTGCAGGTACTTGCCGAAGCAACCATGCCCCGACAAGACCTGCACTAACCGGAAAGAGAGGACTCCGTGCTGCCGCTCCATCCACTCCATCAGTACGGGCCGGAGGGCCTCAACGGTAATAACACCGTATCTAGGCCTCTCCAGCCGCGTAGCCCAACGGGCGATGACTTCTCGGCGGGCGTCCTCGCGCCAGGTGGCTATCTCGTTGAACGATGGGGAGCCACCCTCTTCGCGCATTGAGGTAACCCGCCGGTAGAGGTCGGAGAGCATCTCCGCCTCTAGGTCCCACGGGGGTGTCCCGGCCAGTAGGCACGCCGCCTCTGTCGACACCGTGCGGTACCCGCGAATGGCTCTGACCGCCATGACTCTCTGTGGCCTCCACAGAACCGCCCTGAGTTGGGCGTTCAGAGCCCTCGCCCACACGGGTGCGCCGTACATGGCCATTGAGCGGATCACCCCCGCATACAGCCGTCGGCCCTGAAAACTGGGTCCGCCCACGTTCGGCATGAGCCGAGAAAGGGCGGACGCCGCGCCGACCAGCCGGGGAGCAATTTGACGAAAATGCTCCCGGAACCACCATCGCCCGTCGAGCACCAGACCCAAGTACCTCATATGGGCCTGGATACTGATGTGGATGGAGTTGACGACTAACGAGGCGCCGATGGGCAGCCTCACACGGGGCCCATGGAATAAAAGGGCCTCCGTCTTGTTTAGGGCCACCCTGAGCCCCAGCGCCTCGATTCGCCTGACCATCTCCTCGGTGCCGAGAGTGGCCAGGCTCGCCGCCTCTTCGAATGTCCTGCCCCGGGCTGTGACGAGCGTGTCGTCAGCATAGCAAATAACGTTCAGCCCGGGGGGGAGACTCCCTCTCAACGCCCAGTCGTAACCGATGTCCCACAGAGTCGGCCCCAGAACCGACCCCTGCGGAACACCGCACGACATGGGCGTCCGCACAATGTCCCCTGCGGGGCTCGCGTAGAGAACACTGCGCCCCTCCAAATAGTCTGCCACCAGCCGCCTGAGGTACAGGGGCACTCCGTGGAACCGGAGCGCCTCCCTGATGCAGCTGAATGGCAGACTATTGAAGGCGTTGGTGATGTCCAACGACTCCGCCAACAGCACTCCTTTGCCGGCGACAGCCTCCGCGGCCGTCTGCCTCAGGCGTAGCAGGGCCCCGATGGTCGAACGCCCCCTTCGAAACCCAAATTGAGCGTCCGACAGATCGGGCCCCACCTCTTCCAGGTGCTGGACGATGCGGGCAGCGAGGACACGCTCCAGCAGCTTACCCACATCGTCCAGAAGCACAATGGGCCTGTAGGCCGACGGCGAATCCGGGGGCCGTCCCGGCTTTGGCAGGAGAACCAACCTCCCTTCCTTCCAGCACTCAGGGAACTGTCCAGACGTCAGACAGGCGTTGAACAGTCGCCTGAGGCGAGGTTCGAGATGCTCGAGGAGCAACGTCAACACCCGGACTGGGATTCCGTCCGGGCCGGGGGCCGTGGTGGCGGAACGAATCTTCGCCACGGCTGCCCCCACTTCCGACTCCGTCACGGGCGGAACACTCTCGACGGCCTCCCGGTCGTGATCTGGCGAAGCCATGATCGGGGGCGTGTGCTCCGACTGCCGCGGGAACAGCTCCTCGACCACTCTACGAAGGAGGTCGGGCTGGAGGGTCTCGGTGAGGGGGCGGCCCTGCGCGCGAAGCTTATTCAGCGACGCGCGATACGGGCGACCCCAGGGGTCACGGTCAAGACCGTCCAGCATCTCCTGCCAACTCGCGTCCTTGGCGGACCGGATGGCCAGCCGAAAGGCGGTACGCGCACTGCGGTACGCCTCGTACAGCTGGCCCTCCCGCTCAACATCGTGGCGACGCCGCCGACTGCGGGTGTAGGACCTTCGGGCACTAATGCACGCCCCACGAAGGTCCGCCAGTCTTGGGGACCACCAGTAGACCCCCTGCCTCGGAGGTAGACGCCGCACCCTGGGCATGGCCGCATCGCAGACCTGCGTTAACGCACTGCGGATGCGGACAGCCTCAACGTCCACTCCGTCCGCTAGGGGTGGTGAGGACAGCCACGTGTTCACGATGGCCGCCTCCGCCAGTAGGTCCCTATCCAGCCGCCCCACAGCCCACCGCGGAAATGCGGGAGCTCGGTCCGCCCTGTGACCCCTGCTGGGGTCCCGGAGAGGGGAGACCTCCATCCGGATGTAACGGTGATCCGACAGGGTCTCCGCCTCCTCCAGGACACGCCAGTTCCTCACTCGTGGTGCGACAGCGGGGCTAGCGAACGACAAGTCCACTATCGACCCACCCTGCTGTCGCACACACGTGTTCACTGAGCCTCTGTTTAGGACACAGAGGCCCAGTGACGCCGCCCACTCCACGATCGCCCGCCCGCGATCGTCCGTCATCGGGGACCCCCACGCCGTGGATTTGGCGTTGAAGTCCCCCAGGACCAGGACGAGGCCCGGTGCCAGTCGCCGTATCGAAGCCTCCAAGGTGGTGAGGGAGGCCCCGAAATCGTCCATTCTCCTGTTAGGGGAGAGGTAAACGCTGTACAGTGTGACCCCTCCCCAATCCGCCGCGACAAATTCCTCGCCCCTATCCAAGAGGGATAAGGACGGGAAGTGCCGCTGCGTGGAGGTGACGATTGCCGCGGTTCCGTTCCGGCTGACCACCCAATTGGGGCGATCAGGCACGACGTACGGTTCCGCGACTACGGCTGCACCGATCGACCACTCCGCCATGGATTGCAGGAGGAGATCCTGCGCACCGGCGGAGTGGTTGGTGTTGGCCTGCAGGAGGTGAGTGGACTGGGCAGCCATTAATGGGCTGTGTCCATTATCACCTCCTGGCTTGCGGCGGGCGATCGGGCCGCGCTAGGAGCGGGAGCGGCCGGAGTCGAAGGGCCGCTCCGCCCCTTTGGAGCCGAAGCCGGAGGTCTGCACGCCCCAGAGCCCATGCGGTGCTTGGCAGGCTTATTGCCCGCCGCACACGCGGGGCAGTGGGGCGGGGCGGCGCAAGATGCCGCCATATGCCCAGTCTGACCGCAGCGGAAACAGAGTCCGCCGCAGTCAAAGCAATTAGTGCATGTTGGCCGGGTGTGCCCGACCGCCATGCACTTGAAACACCTCGCAGGCCGGTGCTCCAGCACGGTGACTCGCGCTGAGCTCCAGCCCACGAGGAGCCTGCCTGAGTCGGCCAGTTGCCTGACCGACTCCACTGGGCACTGCACCCAGGCGGCACCTACGCCGCCCGGACCGGGCCGGATGGCGCCAACCCGGACGGTGTCCATGGGACACCCGATTTTCGAGGCAATGGCCTCCCGGATGTCTTCCACCGTCACGGAGTCATCCAAACCCGCGATGCGCATTTCGGCGCACTTTACGGGTCTGGCGATTTTGAAGCCACCCTCCTCGGCGAACAGACCTCGCAGCTTCGACGCCACGCTATCGGCCGTTCTGGTGCCCTCGGCCCCAGGGAACTCCAAAATCCGAGCCCCTGTCCGGGCCTTGCGGGTCCGGGCTTCGACGCCTCCTATGTCGGAGACGTCGAGCTCCTGCCGGGCTTTCCTCAGAACGGCCTCATAGCTGAGGCCCCTTTCTGCCGCCTCAGGCAGCACAGTGATCACCACTGCGGCTGTCTTCGGCGGCCGGAGCCCCTTGCGCGGCCTCTTCCTCTTCGACCTGCTGCTGCCTCCTCCGGCTCCTGCCTGGGGGGCGACGACCTCAGCGGCGCGCTTGGCCGCCGCTCTCCTCCTCTGCCCGCGACTCTTTCTGCTGCGCTCGGCCACCTGCCAACCCTGTTCGGGCGCAGCGGGCGTGCCAGGCGCGGAAGGCGCAGTCGCGGGTGCGCGGGTCGTCGCCGGCGGTGTCGGTGCGGGCGACGACTGCGGTCCGGCAGGAGCCGGTGCCGTCTTTCTCTTTGGAGCGGGCCCCTTGGGCTTGGGCCCAGCCGCGGCTGCGGCGTAGCTCCCCCCCACGCGGCCACCCTGACAGGGTAGCGGGGCGGGGGTTGGTGCCGCATATGGCCGCTTGTCCGCGGCGAGAGGCGGCCGAACACGTGGTTCCGGAGGCAGCCTTGCCTCCAGAGCGGCCAAGCGCGCATTGACCATATTACCGACGGTGTCGATAATGGCGCGCAAGGCCTCGTCCGACACGCCCCCCACCGCAGGCAGTGGGATCGGTGTTGCCGGCTGGACCTCTGCCGGGGCCTGCTCCACGATGGCGACATTTGGCGTGCTGGCACTGGTGTTGGTCGGCGGCGCACGCTCCGCGGTCGGAGGCTTCTTCGGCGCGGTGGGAACCACTGACCTGCCAGCTCCTCGGGGCGGCTTGGCTGCGGCGACGTCTCGGCGGCCAGCATTGGCCGACGACGCAGGTGGCATAAGCCGCGCCATTTGCGCCTTTAGGTCGGCCACGTCCTTGGTGAGGATCCGGTTTTCCCTCCTCACCGCGCCCAGCTCCGATTCTAGGCGGCGGTTCTGGGCCCGCAGGCCTGACACCTCGCCACCTAGGCGGGCGTTTTCGGCCTGCAGGGCCTCCATGTCCAGGGCGTCACCGCTCGCGCGGGCGCCAGCGGTCGCCACTTCTGTGGGAGGGATGCCGGACAACACCTCCAGCACCCTCGCGGCGGCCGCCTCGTCGTCGGCCCGCTTACGAGCCTCCGCCCCTCCACTTGCTCTGCCGGCTGGGGAGTGGGTCGCCCGACCCGACGCCACGGCCCCTCGCCCTCTGCGAGAGGCCGGAACCTTGGGAGGAGGCATGATGACAACACTCCCCTCGGAATCGGCGCCCGAGCTGCCATCCCTGTTCAGGGGGCGCTTTCGCACCTTCGAGGGGAGGGCCTCCTCCCTTGCCGTCAGTATCGCACCGACCTCCTTGGACGGCTCCGCGGAATTACCGCACTCGTCCATTTAATCGGCAGATCCACTGCCCTCATCTTTGGACGGCTCTGCGACACTACTGTCGCCCTCGTCCATTGACGGCCCTGCAGTAGATCCGCCGCCATCATCTTGGGGTCCAGCGGTGGCAGCCTCCCTGAGAGCCCGCCGCTCCTCCCGCTCCGCCTGTCGCTTTTTGGCACCGGAAGCCTTCCCCCTATTCGGGGGTCTCCCACGCCTCTTCGTCTTTGGGGCCTCCTGTGATGGTGCCGGGCCCTCGGCAGACGCCTCGAGTCCTGAGGACGAGGCGTCGTTTGTGCCAGTTTTCTGTTGGCTTAGCAAGGCCGTAGAGTGGGAATCCGTAGGATCCCCGTCTTTTGAGAGTAAAATAGGCAAATCCATATCAATTCCCACGAGCATGGGAGAAAAACCGTCGACCCGGGCAGAGATCCCTGTACCCGGGCAAGCCTACA
The DNA here is from genome assembly GCA_905163515.2 of Lymantria monacha. Taxonomy (NCBI): domain Eukaryota; kingdom Metazoa; phylum Arthropoda; class Insecta; order Lepidoptera; family Erebidae; genus Lymantria; species Lymantria monacha. The sequence continues at coordinate 10,834,751 of LR991092.1, read as the reverse complement.
TTTACCAACCAGGGGGTCGGCCGGTACCCTGGCTGGAGCGTGCTAACGACAGAACAACCCATCTGCCATGCATCTTCTCGCCGCACGCCAGAACTTAAGATTCTGGGTGATTTCCGAATTCGAATGTTGATTCGAACTCTTTATAGAGGTTGTCTTCCTCGCGGTCCGGGCGGTTAAGCCAAGACCCTCGCTCCTGATACTACGCCTCACGACAACTTGTCTTGAAGCAAGATATCAGGTTTACGATATGTCGGCGGTGGCATAAGCCTGCCCAGCCCTCAAATCAATGAGTGACCGGGCCCGTCCGAAATTTCGCCTCCTGTACCCTCTACAAATAGAGGGTCAGGAGCGAATTGGGGCTCAACCCATCGCTGGGGAACCCCCCCTCGCGCCAGAGATTCGCTACGGGCGACAATTCGACAGAGGGATCTGGGGGACTGTCGCCCGCACCCAGGGTACACCACGCGGAGGTTTCTGGCGTCGTACCCCATTTTTTTTTTTTTTTTTACGAAGCTTGTGAGATTGAAAAGGGTGATAAATTGCCTTTATGTGTTCACACGAATCTTTACTAAATTATTAAGAAAAAAAAAACATTCAATGAAATATTCTAAAAGAAAATATTTATAGTAAATAAAAAAGTCGTTTACAGGTCCCATTAGACACTCTGAAAATAGATTAGGGTCCCTGGGGCTCGGTTACCGCAGTGAGGTGAAATCCGCCGGTCTTCACTGTGATAGAATTATGTTACCTTTATTCGGACCCGTCCATATAATTCTGCGATATTTCTTTCCTTGCGTGCCGAAATTGTTATTCGTGTTATATTTTCGCATAACTTTGTTGCTCGAGATTTCTCATGGGATTTAACTTATGTAATTATTTTCTCATGTATATTCTGTTTCATGCATAACAAATAGTGTTCTAAGTATTGACTTACAATGACGTCATCAGTTCGATTACTAGGTTCTCATCGGTGCCCCATTCAGCGGGTTATTTTGGGTATCTAGACGAGATGGTATCCGAAAGGATAAGGGCCATCAATGATATGGACGATACGCACCCACATGATGCTAGAGAGGTACGTATATGACAGGTTATATGGTCGTACGCCGTTCTTTCTCTCGCCCAGTCGGATCGCGTAGGGCGTGATGATACTATAACGAGCACCAACAAAAAAAAGGATAAAAGAACGATGATTCTACGTGTAATATATAAATGTCCCCTGCTCAGAGTCTGGATCAATTTTGTTTGGAAAGGCTTTTGTGAAAAGAATCTGTTATCATACAGTCTTTATATCATTATTGTGAATGATAGGATAAGAAACAAAGGCAGAAATTTTATTCCTAGTTGTTCTTATTTATTATTCTTTCCGTGTGGTGACGGAGTAATAATACTATTCGCCACCCCATATCTTACCCGTGGGTTATCATACGAGACGACTAAGGGATATAAAATGCATATAACATTTATGCAAGAGAAGAAAAACTCGAAACAAATCCCTACACCAACACGTCTGACCAGCGCGGTATAGTAGGTTAATTTCCCTCCCATTACGGAGGAGGCCCGAGCCCAATAGTGAGACATTTATGGGCGGTGATGATGATCATGTCCTTATTTTATAATAGTAATATTTATTAATATTCCTTAGTTATTATATCGTCCAAAGGAAAGGGAAGGGTGAACACAGAGTGAAGGATGATAACATATATTTTTATGTAATTTTTACTATTCCAATACGTTGTGAAAAACAACAAAAGTGTTTTATTTATGAAAAACAATTCACCTGAGTAGTCACAAAGATTTTATTGAATAGAAAACAATAAATTTATCATGCGTACTGATATACCATTGGCCGAAAAAGTCGATAAGAGTTGTCCTGTTCACGTTTTCTAACTGAACGGATTTCTATAGTATTATATATTGATAGAGCTTTATTTGAGATCATATAATACACAATAGCAGCGTATTATTATGTTAAGAGGATGTTTTTATGTGAGCAATATTATGTAGAAATTGATTTGTCGGAGAGAATAAGAATATTTTTATATTTTATCTATATTGTTAAACGGTTGCTATTATTTTATCTATCTAATATCTTTAAACGAGCAGTTCTTTTGACATTTTTCTGTCTATAACCGCGGGTCGATCCAGACTAGTACCATACTCTCGCACAAAGTCGACGTCTGAGCAGTGGCAACGTGATGCTGTGCTTCTTTTGGTGAATGAGAGAGCCGGAAGCCCAACTTTCTAGGTGGGCTTGGGTTTTTCACTGGTAAGCAAGCGGCCTAGCTCTACCCCTGGTATAACAAAGGTCCATGGGTGGTATTCACACCATCAGGTGTACTGCTTGCTCGTTTGCCACCATAAGCAGTAATAAAAAAAAATACATGTATATACACACTAGCTGTTATACATTGTATTTGTATTCGTGTGATCATATATAAATATAAAGAATACCTTAGCACCAATTTTTTTCCCTGAACGAATTCTTCGAAAGGTTCGACAGTAATTCAAGTGACGGGTTTGGCATATATGTATTCAATCAATCAAACAATTTCTTTATTGCCAAATATAGGTATATAAAGTATTACAAAAAATAATGGACTCACCATAGTAAACCTTACGGCATACAATTATGGTATTTTTTATTTTTTTTTGAGGCTGGATATGGAATAGTTACAGACACAAGCGACAGATGAAGCGGCGCGCTACCCCATAAAGCCGCCCCGCAATATAGGTATATTCCACGCCGTGCGAGTGGTCACCGGAACCCGGTCTTTGTCAATATGCTGCTGTGAAGTCTATTTATATCTCTTCTTCTCCTTCTTATATATTGGCAATCAGCTACATATACGAGCTATTGGTGCCAGTGTCAAGTTATAAATATTTTCACGTTTTTAGTCCTTCAAGTTTGTCATTGTCTAAGTCAAATTATCGCCATTAACAGTGCAATGACCACACTGTTAATGGTATCTTGTGGGAATTTTGATGGAAAACGAAAACGTTGTAAAGCACTTTTATATGATATTCACTACATCCCAATAGTTTCGCCGCTTTATATTACATAAAATGCCATCAAAATTATCTAATATAACACGTTAAAACACTAAGATATCGTATAATACAAGAGCACCACATGACATTTTCAAATGCCCGTCAAAAGTCCGTCTATTTATATCTCATTTGAAAATCCATGTTTTCTTTATATTATTTTTTAGGTTATTTAGAGTTAACCCGTCAATAATGTCATTCATTTCAAGTACCTATCGTATTATCTCTATCAAAAGTAACTACACTATCATCCGCAAACAACGGGCCGAACTTATTCTTATACTATAATGTATATTTCTCTTGGTAAATTACACAAATTACACAATGATTTAAATAAAAAAATCTTAGTTTATCATGAATTCGAATATGGCGTACGATTTGAGTGAACTATATTTTTCTGAGTGTATTTTCGTCTATTAATTATTTTTTATTGCTTCTAGTGGCAGGCGAACAAGCAGCTCACCTGATGGTAAGTGTTACTGCCGCCGTTGGATCATTGCAATACCAGGAGTACAGCTAGACGCTGCCTACGAATAAAAAGCCCAATCCCACCCAAAAAGTTGGGCTTCCTGCTCTCTCGCTCACCCAACAAAGTACAGCAGCATACTGCGGCTGCTCGTGCGTCGATTTTCTGCGAAAGTGTGGTATCACCCGGGATGGATCGGCCCTCGGCTGTAGACAGAAAACTGTCAAATGTGTGGTCCTACCATTATTACATGTTTATGACAAAAACAAATAAATTGCTTAATCTTTTATTGTGAAATATTGGTAAAAGTTGAGTCAATTAGAAAATATCTTAAAGGCAAGCGGTAGACGGTCTACGCATTTTACAACAAAATACATTACTTTATTAATCACTTTATTCTTAATTTAAATTTATTGAACGTAATTTTAGACTTTTTAGTTTGGTTGTCAATAAAAGCGTGTTTTTATCGTTTTTTAAATTATTATTTATTTTTCACTTTTTAATTCAAATTAAACTTAATATATATAATCGATTTTGCTCATGTGGGTGCAGACAACAGGCGGCAATAGGGAGATTTATCGAGTCTCGCCGAAGTCTAACATCTCTCAAAATCAGGTATATATAAAAATAATATGGGTAATGGAATACACCGTTTAAATTATTTTATTGTAATTGGTCCTTGATAAGTGTGCAAAGTTATCTCACATTAATCCACGATTCTGTTACAAAAAGACTAACCTAATATAAGCATTTTAGAAATGCAAACGGCATCTGGTGCTAATATTGATGAGGCTTTATGTGGTAGCGGCTGCAAATATTACCAGGCTTTGAACATCGCTCGTGGCTATTGTAAAAGATGACTAAGTTTATATCAACCCGACCCAACTGCATCTGATGCAGTCTGATCAAAAATTACTTTCTCAAAGAGGGTTAAGGTCTGGCGAGCGGCAAATTATAAAACTTTTGCAATCTGTATGATGGAAGAAGAGTACATAATGCGTCGACCCTATGTAATTGGGATGAAATCAGGATGATTATGGAAGGCTAGACGTGATTAGGGATCATCCTAAAAAGATTAAGTAGAAATTATATAGAAATGATATAATCATTTCTATATAATTTCTACTTAATACAGCGATAAATTTTCAAATTATTAACTGTTTTTGTAGCAAAAGCGCCAACAAAACTGCACACAAAAAGCCTTCACAGAACTTGCGGCTGCAGAATAATTAACCTACTTTAATAGTTCGAGGTAAACAGGCAAGTGTTGTCATATACCTACTTACATATTTGTATTGCATTATCGGCAAGAAATTATATTCTTATGGAAAATTATCGTTTCAGGTTTACTGAAATGATATATTTATTATTAAATGTCAATTGACCTATAATTAATTGAATCTATCAATTGAGGAGAAATGTAGAACAGTATGTTCGAAATACGGGAGATCGACCGATATTGGTAGTGGTAGAGCCACTATGAAGCGTACCACACAATGTAGCGCAATAGTACATTGTCATTATTCAGACGTCGATCTTTTGCGCCAGGGCGGTACTACCCCGGTCAGACCGGCCCTTGGCTGTAGACAGAGAACTGTCAACAGCTTTGTCCTACCACTATTAAAATACGCATAGCTCGCTACTTAAAATACTCATATATTGACGGACAAAGATACAATCTACAACCGATATTTGCCGTAGCCTAAAAGACATAAGAACAATATCATTGTAACTAAACTACAGCTTGAAATAAAAATGTATACCCACCAATGTGATCATTTTGACCATTTGATATTTATATTATTGTGGAAAAAGTTCGTATTATATTGGGAAGAAGAAGAAAACAGAGAAAAGAGGGAGAAGGATCAGCTCACTATCACTTTAAACAAGACATCAATGAACTCTGTTCTGTTCCTGTACCAGTCGGAAGGGTAATTATAGAGTTGTATTTTGAATTTGCCTTTTCCCCAACTGATGTTATCAGTTTGAACAGGTATGTATGTATGTATCTAAAAAGTTCAACATTTTTACTTGGAGAGATTTTTTATGAAAACAATTTTCTTTTCCACGTATTCCGTTTATCAGTTACCGTCTTAAACTTTTATTCTCTGACAGTCTTAGGGGAGTAATTCAGTTACATTATTGTTGTTCATTGTTGACCTCATTCTTGTTGTTTAATGTCCGACAGATTGCATTTAGTACACTACATTTTACGGTTATTCACAGCTTAAGGTTTTGAATTTTTATTTTGATTGCTTATGTAAAAATTTTTAATGAGTTTTTATTAGATTTTCCGTCCTCTTTAGGAATCTTTTTTTACGGATATCAATTACGTCTTAGGGATCGTCCATTAATCACATGATGCTTTTTTTTAGCATTTTTTAACCCTTCCTCACCCATGATGGTAATGCATGGTGAAATTTAAGATTAAGAACTAAATCACGTACATTTTTTAGTAGAAAGCATTTTAAAAATATCAGAATATTATCTTTAAATACAGGTATAATTTAATTTAATTCTGGAAAATTAAGATACGTGGTTGTTTTAAACTGTCTTTAAAATAATAAAGGAAAGAAATAATCTTACGAAAATGCTTATTATTCTCGGACTATGGATTAGTAAGAGTCTCTTCAATTTTAACAACTGGATAAGCATCTTATTTGTCAACTATTGACATTGTCCTTAATTATAACTGGCAACTGACAAACCGAGCCGGGCGGTTGTCGTGGCGCGCGAGGTAGTCGTTGCCTCATAAGGGCCAGTCAAGCTCATACTACGCTTTTTAGTTATTTAGGAATCGTGTGTTCGACGACAAATGAAATACCCGTGATATCTCACTACACTTTTTGTGATATATCATAAAGTTGTCCGAAACCTCTCCCCCTTTTGAGCTTCACGTAATTAATGGATGACGATCGAGTTGTGACCTTATAGTTTCAGAGTTCTTGCGAAAAACTGAATATTGCCTATTTTTACGTACCATCTAAAATGTGTTTACATAATTAAGTATAAGTATTTAAGACATTTTTTTTTTTTTTTTTTTTTTTTGGGGTGGGTTATGGTCGGCGCTTTTCTCGCACCACTCCGTCCGGGGCGATAGAGGGGCGTAAGCACGCATACACGTAACCCACCCACGAACCTCGCCTACGTCGTTGGACCGGCCACTGGAGCAGCGTGAACTTGTCGTCAGTGGCCGGCCCGATGGAATACCCCCTGAGAGGTACCCTCCCCTTGAGCGACGTCCCCCCCCCGGGGCGGACGTCGTTCCCTCCTCGCGCGGTCAGCCTCTCGGCGGGTGACGGACTAATTCCCCGGTCCTGTCACCCGCGGCCTCGGCTAGGGCGGCATCAGGCGCAGGTAATCGCGCCTACGCCGCCCCAGTCGCCGGCGGCGGTTCGCGTCGTCGAGGAGACGCTCCTCGCGCACGCGCTACGCCGCCTCCTTCCGCGAGACTACTGCCTCGCAGAAGGCTGCGACCGCGTCTCAGAAGTATTTAAGACATAGAACGTAATCGATAAACTTATAAATATTTGAATTTATAATATTAGCATTTTATCTAAATTCGTCCACAAGCGTTCATAAGAACTGAAATATTACGAAAAGCTTATTAGGTAATGAAGTTCAATCCACTGTAGTTACTGGGTATAAGAGCTTACGATGATCGTCGACCCGGAAACTTTTAATGTGCATTGTTCACCAGCCTTAATTAATTATTATTTTAAACTGTGTTAATTACCCTATAGCTGCAATTTTAATGCTTATAAGTACGCTTTAACGAGTTTTACGCAGTTTAAAATTAATTTCAGATAGTGCTGAAGCAATAACAATTTAATTTTTATTTGTCATGAAAATCTGGTCTTTTATATTTATAAATATGAATGTAACTAGCTGACCAGAAGATCTCTAAAAATTATTTTTTGCATATTCCTTTAAACAGGCACAACACTTTAAAACGATTAAGAAAAAAATGTTCTTTAAATCAAGTTGGAGTCTCAAATTATTAAATTATTTGAATGGTTTTAGAGATGATTACAGATCGTAATACGTTATATATACTGTTCACATTTGAAAATTGAAAGATCTTTGTCATATTGATTCAAATACCTTCCTTTCTATTCCTTTCATAAACTCAGACAAACTCACATTCAGATTCATAATATTAGTTAGGATTGTATATTTAATTATGCAATTCTGGACAGATAACATAATAAAAACTCATTAGCAATACATATATTTATTATTGATGTACTATACCAGCCCTAATTAAATGATCCTTGTATTTCGGGTGACTTTACGAACATATAATTAACGAACATAAATATCCAGACTCAGAATATAAACATCTACACATATATATACATATATATATATATATATATATATATATATATATATGTTAGTAGCTATTTCCGTACGATGACGGATTACGGATACAATTCATTAAGTAATCTTTTTCCGCGGCCATCCTAAAAGACAATTAATAGATATATGCAGATAACATCAAGAGTGAAATCTCGAAACAAAGTTTACCATCATACCAATCATTTGACTAGTGTAGTCCATTTTTCTTCTTCTTCTTTCATCCTATTATAAAGGAGGCCAGTGTCCAATTTATAGATTGATCAATTTGAGGTTCCCGACGTTCCAGGCATTCAAACTGGCCATTTCTTAGGTTGTTAATATGCATTGGTTTTCAGGGTAAACCAATGCTATTTATATTCAAAATTTTATTGGGTTTAATAACGTTGATGAATATTTAGCGGTGTGTTTTTATAACTTGTAACGAAACATGTAGACATATATGCGAAAATAAAGCTGAAATCGAACTGATAGTTCTTGAGATTAACACGTTCAAATAAATAATTTCTCTTATTACTATCTATTCAAACTTTCCAGCAGGCCTAGTAACATTGCTAAATATAGAAAGTCGATAAAGTTTTATGCCTATATTCTATTATATTAATTCACATAAACTCTCGCAGGTGTGCGTAACTATAAAATAACTATAAAGTTCTAATGTAATCGGATTAATAGTTTAGGAGTGCATATAAAACAAATATACAAAGACATATTTAATTATATTAACATACAAGAGCAAAATTCAGAAGTAAAGTAGAATTGTAGCATTTGCCTTAACCAGATTGAGCATTAGTCCGGAATAGAGTGGCGGAGAGGCCGACTGTGCGAGAACGATGTCCTAGCAGCTAATGGTGTTGCTGGGGCATCGACAGGAGATAGTATGTGAAAGGGTTAACCATTAGACAGGCAATCTGACAATGATTTGTAATAGCTCACCCATATGATGATAGAAAAGTGCATGTACGGCAGTTTCTGGGGTCACATCCTGTCCTTCTGTCATCCTGAAAGATTCGGATGGAGTGTGTTCAGACTATAACATGCAGCCTATAGCACAAAAATAGGATGACAGTAATTATAGTATGGTTAATCTAAAATATAACGCTCAATGTAACTGTACTTCGTATTAGAGATTTCATAAACGTACTTCTACAGAATATTCCTTATTTGTCAATATATTCGATCAGACCCGAATTTGGAGCACGGTTCATGACTTATATTGGATTTTTCCCGAAGAAATCCTCAATAGTCATCCGGATTTTGGTAACAAAGCCACCTTTGGATTTAGGTTGTCTTCCAAGAAATATAAATGTATCAAATATAGTATAGGAGAAATATCTCTGTATTATTGTTTGAAAAGTAAACAACAGCCAGATATTTTAAAATTGACAGCTAATTATCACGAAACCTCTGTGATATTGAAAGTTATCATTTATCACCACCACATTTGGCAATGAAGCATGTATTCAATTATAAATTTGTAATTTTATTGTGGTAGGACCACGCTGTGGACAGTTCTCTGTCTACAGCCGCGGGCCGGTCCGTCCGGGGTAGTACTACACTCTCGCAGAAGATCGACGTCTGAGTAATAGCAATGTGCTATTGCGCTTCGTTCGGTGAGCGAGAGAGCCGGAAGCCTAACTGGGGTGGGTTCAGGGTTGTATTGGTAGGCAGCGGCCTAGCTATACCATTGGCAAAGGTCCATGGGCGGCAGTGACACTTACCATCAGGCGTGCTGTCTGCTCGTTTGCCGCCATAAGCAATAAAAAAAAAAAAAAAAAAATTAATCTATTTTCTAAAATTAATAAAAAAGAAATCAGTTTAAAATTCTAGCAAATAAATTAGCTTGCCCAATTTATTTTCAATACACATACTATATTTTGTTATGTGTTTAATAAGTCTTCAATTTCTATCCCAAAATATATTGGCTGTTTTATAGATTTTAATAACGTGTGAAGCTTTACCCTAAAAGTACCAAATTATAGAATATTAAAAGGGCTGTGGCATTTGACAGCCTAATACTCTATCGACCAATTGGGAATTGGTTAAATTTAAGCAAGACTTGAAGGAAAGGTATATAAGGAAAGATATAGAAGATATATGTAAGATGTATTGATTGCAATTATAATTTTAAAATGATATTTCATCATCATCATCTCAGCCCACATATGTCTCACTCTTGTTCTAGGCCTCCTCCATAAAAGATAAAGAAGAATTGATCTACTATAGGTACCGAGCTGACTTTGTACCGTATTATATTTTGGTGACGGAGTAAGAATACAATTCACCACCCCTATCTTACTCGTGGGTGATCGTAAGAGACGACTAAGGGATTTAAAACGCATATAACATCTATGCAAGAGAAGGAAAACTAGAAACAAAACCCTATAAGAACACGTCTGACCAGCGTGGTATAGTAGGTTAATTTCCCTCCCATTACGGAGGAGGTCTGAGCCCAACAGTCGGACATATATGGGTTGTGATGATACCGAGCTGGTCAGATGATTGGTTTAGGGTTTTAATTCAAGATTTCCATCTCGTGTACAGATGTCATATGCATATTATATCCCTTAATCATCTTTTACGATACACGGTTATGAAAGGGGGTGTTGAATTGTATTTTTACTCCGTCACCACATGGATATTGCATATCTAACAGATTTTTTAATCTTCAAAATACGTGTAATCAGTTTTAAAATTCACAAAGTTATTGTAATAACAAATGATTCTTAAGTAATATGGTTAGATATATTTATGTACCCAAGATTTTCTTACTGAGTTATTATTTTTCACCTAATAGTAAAGTTCCAGTAGATTAGGCAGCTATGTGAATAGATTAGATGGGGTGAATTCGCAAGTTGTTATTAGTTAGGTATTTGATCGATAAATGTTAAAGACCTTAATAATGTCTTCATTAAGTTCGTGACTACAGTTTTGAATTATTTCTATGTCAGTTATAAACTTGTAAACCGGGACTGTTTTGAATAGCTTTCTCGTGGGAAGGCCTATGTCCAACAGAGAACGTTTACGGGCTAATGATAGATGGATGAAAGTCGATCTTATTTACAAAGATAACTCATATGCGTTATACATTGTCCTGGTGTGGCGACGGGATAAGTGGGTTGTCACTGCCATCCAATTGGTTATGTATATGTATAAATTCTAAGTATTTGTCTCACTGTCTCTTTTACTCAACTTATCACTTGTTTATTACGATGTTTTGGTGGATCACTTGGAATGCCTTCAGGGACTACGAGTGATCCGCGGACCACTTGTTAAAAACCACTGATCTAAAGGATGATCTCCATTATCAAGTGTGCTGGCTTCATTGTTCATACAGAAAAAATATTTATACAAAACTCTAAAGATTACTTCTAGTTTATAATTAGGATGCCTTACATATCTGCCAATTGCAATGTTTATTCATTAGCGTAAATTTGGTGATTTTTACTTAAAAAAAACTTATTTATACTTTTATAGGATAGCATAGGATTTATTTAAGCGGATACTGCACAGTAGTGAGGAACGCAGCTTGTTTGTTACCCAGAACTTGGAGGCGAAGATGCAATGTCTTGCAAGGTGAGTTAGCCGGTTAGCGAGGCGACGTCCGGGTCGTCACCCACTGGGCATTCCGGTAAGTGTAGCCTTGGTTCGGTGTATGGACCGTGGAGGTCTTCTGGCAGGAGCTGATGTAGAAATTGTGTCGGCTGCACGAGGTCCTCTTCTTCCAACTGGTGCAGGTTTGATAGGACAAGGTTGCTTTAGCAAGTACCTGCACATGGTCGGGAGGTGGGAGAGAACCACCACCATCCTGCCACCACTACGATGGCGATGAGGACACAATGCAGCACACGCTCGAGGTTTGCTTGGTCAGGGCAGAGCAGCGCCGTGAACTTGTCGCAATCATTGGTGTCAACTTGCAGATGCCAACCACCGCTAAGACGATGCTGGACAGGGTTCGGAATTAGGGTGCGATCGCCACCTTCTGTGAGGCAGTCGTCTCAAAGAATAAGGGGAGTACGAAATGAAAGAAAAAAAAGCAAACGTGATGGGATCAGAAGTGTAATAAATATATTATGATACTTAAACGATGTGCAAATTTGGTTATAAAATGTATAATTAACTTCCATTAAATTTTTAATAAGAATTAAAAACAATGACTTCTGATTTTTACGCGACTCATTTGCGAATTAAAAATATTTTTATGACTTTTAGCGTTCATCAGTTCGCCCGTGACAATGAACGCTGAAAAATATTAACGTCTGACAAATAAATATAAACTAGATAAAATTCGTAAAATTGAATAAAAATAAGGTTTTTAGTAAGAATAAAAAGCCATCTATCTACCAGCCAATGGAGGTCCGCTGTTATATATAATATTAGCCTACTAAAGGGCGAATATGAATTGAATAATCGCCACGTAGAGCAGGCGGGTTGGCGATCGTAGTTAGTGTTATAAGTTTTTCAGGAGTATTCTGCTGCTTATTTTTCTATCCCTGAGGCAATTTCTCTGCCCGTCACACAACAGGGAATATAAGTTAAATTAATATAAAAATATTATTCCTGGTTAAATAAATAAAATAATTATTCACAAACAAGTTAGAATCAACTGGATAAATATCTCTGGTAGGCAAAGTTTTGTCAAGTTAATTTACTAAGTATCAAAAGCAGAAGAATAAAATTTATGTCAACAGTTTTGTGCAATTAATTTTGTTTATTTACTCTCAAGGCGATGCCAGAACCAAGAACGTATTTGTATGCCTGAAAAAAGCTTTTACCTAATTTTATTATGTCCTAAAGTATAAACTTTATAAAGTTATTTATTTTCATGCACTATGTTTTCAGTTATTATACCTGCGACTATTATTATAAGCTTCCTGTACAATCAAAACGTATTTATTCAACATCTTGCTGATTAGATGAATTGTCCATTTATAGACAACCTTTTTAATACAACTTTCACAGAGATGTATAACGAAGTAAATTTACTCCCTACTCTTTAAAACTTATTGAAAATTTCCTTATAATCAGCGTTTCATCTGCTCAATATAAAAAAAAAACCATGCTATCCGAATTCAAATATATTACGAGATGGTAGTCAAACAAAATAATTTTAATTATCTGACTTTTTTTTTTTTTTTTTTGGGGAGGCGGGTTACGGTCGGCACACTCCTCGCACCACTCCGTCCGGGGTGACAGAGGGGCGTAAGCATGCACACCCGTAACCCACCTGTGACGTCGCCTTCGTCGTTGGGCCAACCACCGGAGCAGAGTGACTTGACGTCAGTGGTTGGCCCGACGGAATACCCCTGAGGAGTACCCTCGCCTCGACCGACGTCCCCCCCTCGGGTAGGATGTCGGTCTTTCCTCACGCGGTCGGCCTCTCGGCGGGTGATGGACTAAATCCCCGATCCAGTCACCCGCGGCCTCGGCTAGGGCGGCATCAGGCGCAGGTAATCGCGCCTGCGCCGCCCCAGTCGCCGGCGGTGGCTCGCGTCGTCGAGGAGACGCTCCTCGCGCACGCGCTCCGCCGCCTCCTTCCGCGAGACTACTGCCTCACAGAAGGATGCGACCGCGTCCCAGTTCCTGACGCTGTCGAGCATCGCCCTGGCGATGGTCGGCAGCGTCAGGTCAGCACCGATGATCGTGACGAGTTCACGACGCTGCTCTGCCCAAGCGGCACAAACCTCGAGCGTATGCTGCGCCGTGTCCTCGTCGCAATCGCAGTGGTGGCAGGACGGTGTACTCTCCCTCCTTACGACCGTGTGCAGGTATTTGGCGAAGCATCCATGCCCCGTCAAAACCTGCACCAGTCGGAAGGAGAGCACCCCGCGCCGCCGATTTAGCCACTACATCAGCACCGGCCGGAAGGCCTCCACGGTCCGCACACCAAACCGAGGCCTCTCCAGCCGGACTGCCCAACGGGCAATGATGTCGCGGCGGGCGTCGACGCGCCAGGCGGTGTGCTCCCTCAACGAGACCACACCGCCCTCCGCTCGCACCCCCAACATCCGCCGATACAAACCGGCGAGCATTTCCGCTTCCAGGTCCCATGGAGGGGTCCCGGCCAATAGACACGCTGCCTCCGTCGACACCGTGCGGTACCCGCGTATGGCCCTGACCGCCATGGCCCTCTGTGGTCGCCACAGAAGAGCCCTGAGTCGGACGGTCAGGGATCCCGCCCACACCGGTGCGCCGTACAGGGCCATCGACCGGATGACCCCTGCGTACAGCTGTCGGCAGGTAGCGCTCGGTCCGCCCATATTCGGCATAAGCCATGATAGGGCGGACGCCGCGCCGACGAGCCGTGGAGCGAGTCTGCGGAAATGCTCCCGGAACCACCATCGCCCGTCGAGCACCAGGCCCAAATACCTCATATGGGCCCGGATGCTGATATCAACCGAATTGACGGTGATCGAGACGCCGATGGGAGGGCCCATGCGGGGCCCATGGAACAAGAGGGCCTCCGTCTTGTCCAGGGCCACCCTCAACCCCAGCGCCCCGATCCGCCTGACGATCTCCTCGGTGCCGAGAGTCGCCAGGCTTGCCGCCTCCTCCAGCGTCCCACTACTGGCTGTGACGAGCGTGTCGTCGGCGTAACATATCACGCCCAGCCCGGGCGGGAGGCTCCCCCTCAACGCCCAGTCGTAGCCGATGTTCCACAGGGTGGGTCCGAGGACCGACCCCTGCGGAACACCGCACGTCATGGGCGTTCGCACAACGTCCCCTACTCGGTTGGTGTAGAGGACGCTGCGCCCCTCCAAATAGTCTGCCACTAGCCGCCTCAGGTAAACTGGCACTCTGTGATATCGGAGCGCCTCCCTGACGCAGCTAAATGGCAGACTACTGAATGCGTTGGCGATGTCCAGGGACACCACCAACAGCACTCCCCCGCCGGTGACGGCCTCAGTCGCCACGTCCCTCAGGCGCAACAGAGCCGCGATCGTCGAACGACCCCTCCTAAACCCAAACTGGGCATCCGACAGATCGGGCCCCGTGCCGACGAGGTGCCGCTCGATGCGGGCAGCCAGCACCCTCTCCAATAGCTTGCCCGCATCGTCGAGCAGCACGATGGGCCTGTAGGCCGAGGCCGACTCTGGAGACCGTCCCGGCTTCGGCAGGAGCACCAGCCTCCCCTCCTTCCAACACCCAGGGAACCGCCCCGACGCTAAGCACGCGTCGAACAGCCCCCTGAGGCGGAGACCCAGGTGGTCGAGGACCAGGGCCAGCACGCGGTTGGGAACACCGTCGGGCCCGGGGGCGGTGGATTTTCCGCGCATGCGCGCCACCGCCGCCCCCATCTCGGGTTCCGTGATGGGCGGAACACTGTCATCGTCGGCCTCCCGGTCGGTGTCTGGCGGAGCCATGACCGGGGGCATGTGTTCCGCCCGTCGCGGGAACAGATCCTCGACGACCCTGGTGAGGAGGCCGGGCTGGAGAGTCTCGGTGAGGGGAGGGCCCCGCGCGCGGAGCTTACTCAGCGCTGCCTTAATTATTTGACTGCGTTGAGGTGATGCGCTACTCCCGATATATGAAAATTAAGGATTTCTCAACATTAAAAATGACTGTATTTTTCTCACACTGCTCTTATTATCTTATAGGATAATATTATCATACATATGTCAAGAAAAACATTCATTTAACGTATTTGATATTTTTAAAAAGCAATTATTTTGTTTATAGAAAGAAAAAAGTTGATTTAAAAAAATATTCAAGGACGCCCAGATGTCTGTTCGTATGGATTTGGCACTCTTATGACCGTAAACATTAATATATTGAAGTATTTATTGACTAAGGAATATAAAACGCATATAACATCTATGCAAGAGACGGAAAACTCGAAACAAAACCCTATACCAACACGTCTGACCAGCGTGGTATAGTAGGTCAATTTCCCTCCTGTTATGGGGGAGGCTCGAGCCCAACAGTGGGACATATATGAGCTGAGATGATGATGATGATGAATAATAAAAAAGGCGTGCACTTTTGGAATTAACAAAATATTATAAACTATTACTTTTATATGACAGCGGGCGAAGAAATGGTGTTAATTCATACATTGTAACTATTAGTCTAATACCACTTGGACAGTATTAGTTATAACATAATATCATGTTGAAACTTAGGTTATACTAGCATCTAAAAATTAGAATCTATTACGAAGGTGCTTCCAATATATACATATATATATATATATATATATATACAGGGTGTCCCAAAATTCAACGATAAGCCGGCACCAGCAGGTGGACCTACATATGACTACTCGAGAACAAAAAAGAAAAAAATTCTACCTTGATTTTTTTTTTCATTACGACAAAAAAACCGATTTCTTTAAAAATCGACATCTTTTATTATATTATTAAGTGCCATTGCTACAATTTTACAAGTAATTCTGTGTTTTTTTTTGTATTGGTAAGGTAAGTAGCACTACTATCGATCACAACCATTAAAAATTCCAGAATATCTATAGTTTTTACACAAAAATCAACCAAAACTATGTTTTTTTCATAAATTATGTAAGATTTTGACTTTCAGCTCACTTTCACTCATCACAGTGAAAAAAAAAAGTATGGACACTACTGTGGCAAATAGTATTAAAAATTGGCGCAACTAACTACAATTCTAAAATGGTATAACATTCTAGGCAAACTAGCCACAAAAATATACTTAGGTGTACTATTTCAAAATAACAACCATACTTCGAAAATTGTTAGTGTTGATAGTAATCACTTTTACTATGTAGCCCAAATGTTTTTGTTGCAAGTTCTCAGAATTTGAATGAGACATGTGCGTAGTCCATAAGATAACATAAGTTAGACAGAGATAGAGAGATTATACGTTAGAGGGAGATAGATAGATGCTAATTGTTTAGTAACATTAATGCAGGTAGAGAAGTAATTAATGTCCTCAGCAGCACAGCAAGTCAGTACGCTCTACTTCTTTGTTTACTGCACACCGTTCTGTTTTAATTAAAGTGGCTCTGATACTAACGACTTTGGATTGAATTAAGTGACCTGGAAATTGACCTGACTTGGCATTATTTTAGACTGTGATTTTGTGTTTTTTTAAAGAAGTTTTGCCTTATTTTCAAGTGTTTAGCATTCATTATGCCGCTACCATATACAGCGTTAGAATACGCTAATATGCACCTAATTTATGGAGAATGCCGATGCAATGCCAACGCTGCTAGCAGATTATATCGAGCAAGGTACCCTACTCTTCAAAGGTATCCGGATTATCGCGTATTTATTAACGTGCATCAAGCATTTTCGGAGGGTCGTATACCATCTGACAGGAGAAACGCTGGAAGACCTAGATCGGAACACGATGAAGAAGTTCTCAAAGAAATAGAAAGCGATACAACTACCTCTGTACGTGGCATACAAGTAGCAACGGGAATTCCAAAAAGTACTGCACATAGAATTTTAAAACGTCACCAGTTTCATCCATATCATTACAGGCGCGTGCAGGCGTTATTACCGCGGGACTATCCACTGCGGGTCGCATTTTGCCGTGTAATGCTGCAAAAACACAGGGAAGATCCCCAATTCTTAGACAAAGTTTTATGGTCGGATGAAACAACCTGCAAGAAAGATGGCTATTTAAATCTTCACAATCTTCATAGCTGGAACAATGAAAATCCGCACCTGGTGAGAGAAGACAAATCCCAATATCAATTTAAGGTTAACCTATGGACGGGCATAATAAATGGAAAAGTGATAGGGCCCTTTGAGTTACAAGGAAACATAGATGGCAATAGCTATTTGAACTTCTTACAAAATGAGTTACCAGGATTATTAGAAGACGTGCCCTTAAGTGATTTGCAAAACATGTGGTTTCAAAACGATGGTTGCCCAGCTCACTATGCCCGCCCTGTGCGAGAGTACTTAGACCAAGAGTACCCAGGGCGTTGGATCGGGCGACTTGGTCCTATCTTATGGCCACCCCGTTCACCCGATCTAAATCCCCTTGATTTTTTCTA
The DNA here is from genome assembly GCA_905163515.2 of Lymantria monacha. Lineage (NCBI taxonomy): Eukaryota > Metazoa > Arthropoda > Insecta > Lepidoptera > Erebidae > Lymantria > Lymantria monacha. The sequence continues at coordinate 10,816,896 of LR991092.1, read as the reverse complement.
TTGGGGTTGTCTAAAGGACAGAGTCTACTCAAAACCCATTGCAACCTTGGACGAGCTTCGCCAAAAAATAATTCAGGCTGTGGATCACGTGAACAGAATCAGATATGCAAGAAAAATAAAACGTTCATTTTTAAGGCGATGTCGTGCCTGCATTACTGCCAATGGCAAACAATTCGAACATTTATTGTAATTTTAATAATATAGTAAATTCTAATCTCTCTATATCTATCTCTTTCTAACTTATGTTATCTTATGGACTACGCACATGTCTCATTCAAATTCTGAGAACTTGCAACAAAAACATTTTGGCTACATAGTAGAAGTGATTACTATCAACACTAACAATTTTCGAAGTATGGTTGTTATTTTGAAATAGTACACCTAAGTATATTTTTGTGGCTAGTTTGCCTAGAATGTTATACCATTTTAGAATTGTAGTTAGTTGCGCCAATTTTTAATACTATTTGCCACAGTAGTGTCCATACTTTTTTTTTTCACTGTGATGAGTGAAAGTGAGCTGAAAGTCAAAATCTTACATAATTTATGAAAAAAACATAGTTTTGGTTGATTTTTGTGTAAAAACTATAGATATTCTGGAATTTTTAATGGTTGTGATCGATAGTAGTACTACTTACCTTGCCAATACAAAAAAAATCACAGAATTACTTGTAAAATTGTAGCAATGGCACTTAATAATATAATAAAAGATGACGATTTTTAAAGAAATCGGTTTTTTTGTCGTAATGAAAAAAAAAATCAAGGTAGAATTTTTTTCTTTTTTGTTCTCGAGTAGTCATATGTAGGTCCATCTGCTGGTGCCGGCTTATCGTTGAATTTTGGGACACCCTGTATATATATATATATATATATATATATATATATATATATATATATATATATATATATATATATATATATATATATATATATATGAACATTGTTAACGTTAATTTAGAAAGAGAACATTGTTAACGTTAGTTTATCTTCCTTAGTTACGATAGATATAGTGCTGAAATATATACAAGAGCTAAATTCTCTCTTGTATTATTCTTGTCTGTTATATCTATTATGTTAAGGTTCATAATAATTTACAGAATATCTAGTTCTACAGTAACAAGACTGTCACGTTTTAATAGATAATATCTGGATGACCGAACTATCGCTCGGTATTTTCTTTTTAGTGTGTTTTGAGGATATATTTTAATATAATAAAAATAATTAATCAAATAATAATAAAAAAAGAAATAAAGATGAGAATGAGCATCCGAACCGGCCTTGATTAGACTGCTCGATTATCCAATTGAGTTGTTTTAATGACAGCGTTAAAATTTGCCTCCATATTTAAATAGTTGTCAGCCAACGCAAAATTATATTTTTTCATTGTCTGAAAATATTGACAAAACAATATTTTCTACAAATGAAACTTAGCTAGGTCAATTAGTCGTCCCCGGAAAACCATGCATGCTAAATTTTAAGAAAATTGTTGCTGCCGTTGCCTTGATTCAGAAAAAATAAAAAAACGAAAAATTTTAAAAATACCTCCAGTGTTATGCAGGAGTTAAAAGCTAATTTAACTGATTAGGGCAATAAAAAAGAAAGGATTTATGACATCTATATCTATAGATTCACACACACACACTCGCCTATATATATATAAATTATCTTTTTCAAGATAACTCATTATTGAAGCAACGAGGCGATATGTGTACTTTATATTTGTATTTTTATATATACAATTCATCACCCCCCTATCTTACCCGTGGGTAATCGTAAGAGACGACTAAGGGATATGAAAAGTGTATAACATATATGCCATAGAAGAAAAACTCGAAACAAAATTCTATATCAACACATCTGACCAGAGTGGTATAGTAAGTCAATCTCCTTCACATTATGAAGGAGGCTCGAGCCCAACAGTGGGTACGAGATGAGATGATGATAATTATATTTATATTTTTTAAATTCCATATCTTTATTTAAAAATGTATAGACCGATTTGCTCATAATAATTAATTATCATACGCTACAAACTCACGCGTAATAAATTGAGATATATATCGAATAGAAACTTTAGATTCTATTCGATATATATCTAACAATTCTAACAATCTAAGTCTTGTGCTATAAAACAAGTAAGAAAGTCCATAAGATTGAAATATATTATTAATTTTGTCTAAGCTGCGACTAAGCCTTCATATTATCAGATAATACTTGAAATTCTAATGATACTTCACTGTATATTAATACTAAGCACTTTGTTCAAAGAGCAATCATGATAATAGAATGAAGTTGATTTTCATCCGTTTTAAGACATTTTATGTTAGTCGTTCCCTTTCAAATAATGATTGGACTGTGTTTGATTTCGAGCGGTTTCCAATAATGAGCGGAAAGCAGGAGTATAGGTATAAATTTGAAGTATGGACCTTGATTGAATTTCTCTCAATTAATTTAATATAAGCACACTCATCCCGATCAAGTACCAAATTTTTTGTTAAATTTATTAGCATATTAAAAACTATCTCTGCACGTTTTACCTTTTTTATAGGTAAATAATGTGTCATCATCATTCTCCTGCTTTTGTCCCAATTACTTGGGGTCGAGGCAATATGTACCCCTCTTCCTACATATTGCAAAGGTTTATAGCCAATAGTTATATGACCAGCCGCCTGCCTGACATTAACCCTCCTTGTGAATGCAATTTCTGACCAAACGGCATCAGGTAGTGTTGGCCCAGGTCGATATAAGGCTCTTAGTCGTCTTTCACGACATCCACGGGCAAAGTAAGGTTGGTAGTATTCGTAGCCGCTACCACACAGCCTAGGTAACTAACGTGTATTGTTTCAAAATTGTATTTAATAGATATCTATACTGGAATTTAATAGAAGCATTTTTGCATGGCTCTAGGTCAATAATGCAAATGTCAATAAATGCACGTGTAGCAATACATAATGCAGTGCTTGTCCCAACATTACTGTATGGAAGCGAGAGTTGGGTATGCAGAAAAGAGTATGAAAGTAAAATTAATGCGGTCGAAATGCGATCTCTGCGGAAAATCTGTGGAGTAAGGCTGACCGACCGTATTCGTAACGACGACGTAAGAGAGCGAGTAGGTATGAAAGAGAGTATTGGTGTAAAGATGCGAAAGGGAATGCTCCGATGGTTCGGACATGTGGAAAGAATGCCGAACGAACGTCTGGTTAAGAAGATATACAATGCGACAGTGGAAGGATGTAGGTACCGGGGGAGACCGAGACTAACCTACCTAGACCAGATCGGTCATGTACTGAAAGAAGGTGGACTCAAGAGTCTCCGAAACCGGCGAGCGTGTATGAAGAGAATTATGAATGTTGAGAAAGCAAGTGAACTCTATCTTTGCGAGTTCTCTGGCACTCTGTTCTCTCTGCCTACCCTGCAAGCGATATGGCGTGATGATATGTATGTATGTATGTATGTCTAGGTCAATAATATATTATTCACAATATCTTACTATTTCGTAGGAGTCAAATAAAACTACACAGAGGGCATAGTAGTTAAGATACCGACCTTGACTGTGCCAGTGCCGTGAATTTGATTCCCAGACAGGACAATACTTTGTGTGACAAAAAGTATTGTTGTGTGTCTGAGAGTAATTTCTCTGCGTTAATTGCGTTATTTTCCGTGTGGTGACAGAGTAAGAATACAATTCACCACACCATATCTTACCTGTGGGTGATCGTACGAGACGACTAAGAAATATAAAACGCATATAACATCTATGCAAGAGAAGGAAAACTCGAAACAAAACCCTATATCACACGTCTGACCAGCGTGGTATAGTAGGTCAATTTCTCTCCTATTATGGAGGAGGCTCGATCCCAACAGTGGAACATACATGAGCTGAGATGATGATGAATTGCATGTCTATAAGGTCCCTAGCAATATAAGGATTATTTTCTCAGTATCTTTAAAAAAAATAAAATAAAAAATACCTGGCTGAGCCATCACCAGGAGAAGACAAATAAATGATCAACCGCGATTGCTAATCGCGGTTCTACAGACCAAGACCAGTGGTCTTCGATAGGCTGATAAATAAATGGAACATAAAATTTTCCAAGTTGCAAATCGGACATTATCCCAAGGGTCACGATTACGATCCCTAAAGAGGGTAATTTCTTGTGCGACCGACTAACTAAACATAATGGTCAAAATAACTAAGTTTTGAATCTATAGAATTAGAAAACAACTAAACACTCCATTTCGAATATAAACTTTCTGTAATAATGTTTTTGAATTATGTGACAACATATTGTTAAGATAAGAAAAGGTCTAGCGCTATAAAATAAGCCTATAAACTACGTGTTAATTATGTCAAAAGTATTTCTATTACGTAATTGTAAAATAGCTCGATTTAAACATGCTCTACAAAGTAGGAAACTCATTTTTAAACACTATAACTTTATGTGATAAGACTTTACTTAAACAAATATTAATATACTAATATAATTTTTATACTACCTATATACATACATACCATAACGCCATGTCCCTTGCAGGGTAGGCAGAGAGCACAGAGTGCCAAAGAACTCTATCCTTGCATATTTCACTCGCTTCCTCAACATTCATAATTCTCTTCATACACGCTCGCCGGTTTCGGAGACTCTTGACTCCACCTTCCTTCAGTACATGACCGATCTGTAGGGCTACCCTTGAATCTCGATTCCAATCCTAAATCCGATTTCAGCTCGAATTTAAGCAATTTGGTACTCTTGAAAGCGACACTAGCGCAGGATTGGTTTCAAATTGGGTGGAATTTTTTTAAACTAAATGAGATCGACTTTTCACGATAGAGTCAAATATTTGCTACTCTTGACGCGATTTTGACATAAATATTCACGTTGGAATCGTAAAAATTTCACGATCCCACCAAAGCATCTTTTTGGCGATCGAGTTCTGTGATTGTAATAATTTTCTAAGAAAGTAAGGCACGTTTGGAACCAATATTGAATATTTTAGATAATACTCATAAGATAGAAGTACTATAGAGGTGAAGATTGAAGAGAACTGTCAGTTATATCAAAAAAGCTTTTCCATGACTGACGATTATTTACACAAGACGGCAAGGGTCTTGCAGGAACTTTTTAAAGTGTTAGATGGTGAATTAGAGCCTTTAATGTTAAAGGCCGCAACGATATATCCACACGATACAAAGTATGTATAGTCTTATTACTTATTTATAAAAGATTGTTTTCGTGCTTGGTATTTTATAATTTAGTCCCATTTGTATTTTAAGGTATAAGCTGCTCTTTTATTCTATGCTACTGGAAGTTACCAGCATTACTGATATACATTGATGGACAACAATTGTTGTGAAGGCCATACACGAAGAAACATTGGTACTCAATAGACGACAAATTCTAGATAAATGGAAATCAAAATTGATGAAAATGAAGGTATATTACATACATTTTAATAAATAAGAACAATAGACATAATTTTTAAAAACCATTAGTTGCTTGTGAAAGATTTTCAGTAATTTTATAAAAACTATAATATTCCATCTGTTGTAAGTTGTATTGATGGCACATACAGTACCATAATAAGATTGGCATAAAATGAGGAAAGGTTTATCAACAGAAAAAGCTATGTATATAGTTGGTGTAACTGTGATCTTCAAACTGTGTGCCATAAGTGATTATTGCACTATATACCCGCTGTGGTGAGGCCTATATTCAATACCTAATGAATATTGATAACTTGATGAACAGTTGGAAATAGACATATTAGTAGGTTAGTTTCCCCTAGGCCCTATGTGATTCTTCTATATGAAATGATAGTGAATAATAAGAAATTCAGTATGTTAAATAATTGTTATTTCTTTATGAAAGAAGTATGTAAACTTCTGATATTTAGGCAGTGACAAAGGAAGAATATAATGTCACCATCATTCCTAAACTTTAATAACAGGAGTAAGCGCTATTGTATTATATAAAATATACCAATTAGAGAATAAAAATTTTATAGAACAATCATTACTAATTTAAAAAATTGGCTTGGGAATTGTTAATTTATATATTTATTTTAGAGCATCATATCTAACTGTAATGTTGATAGTGTCTTATATTGGTTGTATAATAATATTATATATTTTCCCTGCTGTCATTTACCTTATATCTCAATAGTAACAGTAAAGGTAAAATAGGTTTGGCTCAAAATAAACTTATAAATCATCAGACTTATTGTATTTTCATAGATTTGTAATGCAGTTATTGTATTTTCATAGATTTGCAATGAAGTGTAATGAAATGCTTCTACAACAAGAGGATAATGAAGATAAGGCCACAAAATCCTCAAGAGCAGCATATCCTCATCAAGAAGCAGCTGAGTATGAAGAACATTTTTCTTCGGAGCTGCAAGAGACTAAAATGTCACACTTTAGAAAGTGCTGTGAGCTGCATGGCGTATTCAATAAAATGTTAATGTTTTAATTTAATAGTGATTTGTAAATCATATTTTCCATTATTTAGTTACATAAGAATTAAAAAAAATACTTTTTAAAGATTAAATAATAATATAAATACAAAATTTAAAATAAAAAGCCTTTTATTTCATGGAAATATTACATAGTTATTGTTTTTTTTTACTTAAGCTTAATCTATACTTAAAAGAAAAATTACTATTCTTTATCCTAATATATTAAATCTTGAGTTTCTAATTATGTATGATTGAAAGATTAAATATCATACTTTTTATTTAAAATTGAAACAGTTTTTACTATATTTCTACTTTTCTTTAAAATTCATATAATGAAATAATATAGGTATGCTGTGTTAGATACATGTGATATGAATATAATAGCAACTATTCCTTGGTCATTCATCATCTCAGCTAATATAGTTCCCACTGCTTGGCTCGAGCCTTCTCACAATAGAAGGGAAATTGACCTACTATAACAGGCAGGTTGTTATAGAGGTTTTCATTTTCTTTTCTTACATCACTTATGATGTTATATGAATATAATATACATCTTTTTTGACACCCACTGGTATGATAATATGTGTGTTGAATTGAATTCTTACTCCGTCACCACACTGAATTCCATAGTATTTGTGGCAGACTTATAATATTGTAAGGCCATTTCGGGCAACTGCTACATCATGAGATGCCTCATTGGTTCGATACTTTGAAATTGCCTTACAAAAAGAAATTAGGTCACAATTTAAAAGCATATATGTAATTGCATTTTTGTAACATTCGTATTTACTTGGAATCATAAAATTAAGAAGTAATATGTAAATAGATACTTCTGTTCTTAAGCTACCTAAGCCTTCACCCTCCTACTGCTAAATAACTATTTCAAAATCGCGAAAATAGAACAATTTTCATCTTGTCATAATATAAATTTTCAAATTTGTCGAAACAGCTGGTATTTCTTCTTTGTGTTCATAAAATTTTGCTACGTACTATTTTTAAAACTTGTAGTATTGACACTATTAGCCACAGTTGTTATACATTTGTAAGATTTAATTCTGTTTAGATGTCATAAACTAGTATAATGATATATTATATTTAATAATAATTAATTTTATAAATAATCTTAAAGATTTTCCAAGAAATATTATCTTTTTTATAATTTTATTAATGGTGGGTTAAGTTTAATTTTATATGGCCACACTCTATAGTGTTGATCGCAATACTTCTTAATATTCCGAGTCGATCGTGTTTACGATTTCAATTTCATTTTCGATTTTGTTCAAGAGTACCAAATATAAATTTGGTGAGATTGGAATTGAATCGGAATCGAAATCAAAACTGTATTCAAGAGTAAGCCTACTGGTCTAGGTAGGTTAGTCTCGGTCTCCCCCGGTACCTACATCCTTTCACTTTCGCATTGTATATCTTCTTAACCAGACGTTCGTTCGGCATTCTTTCCACATGTCCGAACCATCGGAGCATTCCCTTTCGCATCTTTACACCAATTCTCTCTTTCATACCTACTCGCTTTCTTAAGTCGTCGTTACGAATGCGATCGATCAGCCTAACTCCACAGATTTTCCGTAGAGATCGCATTTCGACCGCATTAATTTTACTTTTATACTCTTTTCTGCATACCCAACTCTCGCTTCCATACAGTAATGTTGGGACAAGCACTGCATTATGTATTGCTACACGTGCCTTCTGGCTGAGGTGGTAGCTACCGAGAAGTTGCCCCAACGCTCCGTTCACTCTATTTGCCGCATTCACTCTTCACTCTATATCAGTGGTGTACCTTCCACCTCGGCTAAATCCACATCCCAGATATACAAATTCATTCACTTGCTGCAGTACATCATTACCTATTGTTACTCTTACATCTGTTCTAGCTTTATCACTTTCAAAGACCATTATTTTGGTTTTGCTCACATTCACGCGTAGACCCCTTTTCTTACAATCTTCTGTCATTGTGTCGACTAGGGTCTGCAGGACAGACGCTGACTGTGCCAGCAGGACTGCATCATCTGCATATAGCAGAGCAGTGACCACTGAGTCGCCCATCTGGACTCCCACATTCATATCGTTTAACCTTTGGAGACATTTATCCAGATATATGGTAAACAGCCTGGCTGACAGAACGCACCTCTGCTGTAAAGCAGATATTGACGTCAAACCAAGGCGACATTCCATCATCCAGCCGCACACAGGCTCTACAGCCCATGTAACTGGACTGCACAGCACGTAGCAGTTAGTTTACCGTTAATACCATACTCCGGTAAAATTAATATACTACATAATGTATATAAGTACTTCTGTGTGGTAGCGGTTACGAATACGATGGGTTGGTAACCCTTACTTTGCTCGTGGATGGCGTAAAAAACGACTAAGAGTCTTAAAACGACCTTCTTTTTTTTTTTTTTGTTATCGCTGAGGAAATGCTTTTGCGCACATCCCCCGCCAGTGACAGACGGGGGGGTGTGTGGGACTCGCCGGCCATCAGATCGACGGCCGGAATACCCACTAAAACCTAACAGCGGTCCCTTCCGCGCCTTTACGGGATGCCGGAGAGATCGTCTATTGACATTCTATCCCCGACACCCCTAGGGTGTGACGCGCGTCATCAATTTGCGCGCCACACTCATGGCATCCAGGGGCCTCTTCACGTCCAATTCGGTGCAGGTACTTACCGAAGACCCCGTGTCCGCTAAGTACCTGCGTCATCCTGAATGACAGGTTGCCGTGCCCTCGTTTCATTCAGCGGTGTCTTACCTTTTTTTTTTTTTTTTTTTTTTTTTTTTTTTGCGGTGGGCTATGGATGTCGCACGCCGCCAAATCGGTCCGGGGTGACGGAAGAGGCGGCGCGCAACCCCATTGACCCACCCTGCAAGCACCTCTTCTTCGCCATGTGAGCGGGCCACCGGTACCCGATCTTTGTCTTCGGTGGCCCGCTCGGCGGTATGCCCTCTCGGGCTCCTCTCCTGTCGACGCCCCGACAGCTTTCGCCGTCGAGGCGTCGTCCTCACGCGGTGGCCTCACGTCGGGTGACCGGACAATTCCCCGGTCCGATCACCCGAAGCCTCGGTTAGGGCGGCATCACGCGCAGGTAGTCGCGCCTGCGCCGCCCCAGCCGCGGGCGGCGGCCCGGGTCACGGGAGTCCTCCCGGGCCCGTTCCGCCGCCTCCTTCTGCGAGATGACAGCCTCGCAGAAGGCGGCGACCGCGTCCCAATTCCTGACGCTGTCGACCATCGCTCGCGCAACAGCCGGCAGCGTCAGGTCGGCACCGATGACAGCGACGAGGTCACGGCGCTGCCCGTCCCAGCCCGAACATATCTCGAGCGTATGTTGCGCCGTGTCCTCGTCGCTACTACAATGGTGGCAGGACGGAGTCAACTCCCTCCGCACGACCGTGTGCAGGTACTTGCCGAAGCAACCATGCCCCGACAAGACCTGCACCAACCGGAAAGAGAGGACTCCGTGCCGCCGCTCCATCCACTCCATCAGTACGGGCCGGAGGGCCTCAACGGTAAAAACACCGTGTCTAGGCCTCTCCAGCCGCGTAGCCCAACGGGCGATGACTTCTCGGCGGGCGTCCTCGCGCCAGGTGGCTATCTCGCTCAACGATGGGGAGCCACCCTCTTCGCGCATTGAGGTAACCCGCCGGTAGAGGTCGGAGAGCATCTCCGCCTCTAGGTCCCACGGGGGTGTCCCGGCCAATAGGCATGCCGCCTCGGTAGACACCGTGCGGTACCCGCGAATGGCTCTGACCGCCATGGCTCGCTGTGGCCTCCACAGCACCGCCCTGAGCTGGGCGTTCAGAGCCCTCGCCCACACGGGTGCGCCGTACATGGCCATTGAGCGGATCACCCCCGCATACAGCCGTCGGCCCTCGAAACTGGGTCCGCCCACGTTCGGCATGAGCCGAGAAAGGGCGGACGCCGCGCCGACCAACCGGGGAGCAATTTGACGAAAATGCTCCCGGAACCACCATCGCCCGTCAAGCACCAGACCCAAGTACCTCATATGGGCCTGGATACTGATGTGGATGGAGTTGACGACTAACGAGGCGCCGATGGGCAGCCTCACACGGGGCCCATGGAATAGTAGGGCCTCCGTCTTGTTTAGGGCCACCCTGAGCCCCAGCGCCTCAATTCGCCTGACCATCTCCTCGGTGCCGAGAGTGGCCAGGCTCGCCGCCTCTTCGAGTGTCCTGCCCCGGGCTGTGACGAGCGTGTCGTCAGCATAGCAAATAACGCTCAGCCCGGGGGGGAGACTCCCTCTCAACGCCCAGTCGTACCCGATGTCCCACAGAGTCGGCCCCAGAACCGACCCCTGCGGAACACCGCACGACATGGGCGTCCGCACAATGTCCCCTGCGTGGCTCGCGTAGAGAACACTGCGCCCCTCCAAATAGTCTGCCACCAGCCGCCTGAGGTACAGGGGCACTCCATGGAACCTGAGCGCCTCCCTGATGCAGCTGAATGGCAGACTATTGAAGGCGTTGGCGATGTCCAACGACACCGCCAACAGCACTCCCTTGCCGGCGACAGCCTCCGCGGCCGTCTGCCTCAGGCGTAGCAGGGCCCCGATGGTCGAACGCCCCCTCCGAAACCCAAGTTGAGCGTCCGACAGATCGGGCCCCACCTCCTCCAGGTGCCGAACGATGCGGGCAGCGAGGACACGCTCCAGCAGCTTACCCACATCGTCCAGAAGCACAATGGGCCTGTAGGCCGACGGCGAATCCGGGGGCCGTCCCGGCTTTGGCAGGAGAACCAACCTCCCTTCCTTCCAGCACTCAGGGAACTGTCCAGACGTCAGACAGGCGTTGAACAGTCGCCTGAGGCGAGGTTCGAGATGCTCGAGGAGGAACGTGAACACCCGGACTGGGACTCCGTCCGGGCCGGGGGCCGTGGTGGCGGAACGAATCTTCGCCACGGCTGCCCCCACTTCCGACTCCGTCACGGGCGGAACACTCTCGACGGCCTCCCGGTCGTGATCTGGCGAAGCCATGACCGGGGGCGTGTGCTCCGACTGCCGCGGGAACAGCTCCTCGACCACTCTACGAAGGAGGTCGGGCTGGAGAGTCTCGGTGAGGGGGGGACCCTGCGCGCGAAGCTTATTCAGCGACGCGCGATACGGGCGACCCCAGGGGTCACGATCGAGACCGTCCAGCATCTCCTGCCAACTCGCGTCCTTGGCGGACCGGATGGCCAGCCGAAAGGCGGTACGCGCACTGCGGTACGCCTCGTACAGCTGGCCCTCCCGCTCAACATCGCGGCGACGCCGCCGACTGCGGGTGTAGGACCTTCGGGCACTAATGCACGCCGCACGAAGGTCCGCCAGTCTTGGGGACCACCAGTAGACCCCCTGCCTCGGAGGTAGACGCCGCACCCTGGGCATGGCCGCATCGCAGACCTGCGTTAACGCACTGCGGATGCGGACAGCCTCAACGTCCACTCCGTCCGCTGGGGGTGGTGAGGACAGCCACGTATTCACGATGGCCGCCTCCGCCAGTAGGTCCCTATCCAGACGCCCCACAGCCCACCGCGGAAATGCGGGAGCCCGGTCCGCCCTGTGACCCCTGCTGGGGTCCCGGAGAGGGGAGACCTCCATCCGGATGTATCGGTGATCCGACAGGGTCTCCGCCTCCTCCAGGACACGCCAGTTCCTCACTCGTGGTGTGACAGCGGGGCTAGCGAACGACAAGTCCACTATCGACCCACCCTGCTGTCGCACACACGTGTTCACTGAGCCTCTGTTTAGGACACAGAGGCCCAGTGACGCCGCCCACTCCACGATCGCCCGCCCGCGATCGTCCGTCATCGGGGACCCCCACGCCGTGGATTTGGCGTTGAAGTCCCCCAGGACCAGGACGAGGCCCGGTGCCAGTCGCCGTATCGAAGCCTCCAAGGTGGTGAGGGAGGCCCCAAAATCGTCCATTCTCCTGTTAGGGGAGAGGTAAACGCTGTAGAGTGTGACCCCTCCCCATTCCGCAGCGACAAATTCCTCGCCCCTATCCAAAAGGGATAAGGACGGGAAGCGCCGCCGCGTGGAGGTGACGATTGCCGCGGTTCCGTTCCGGCTGACCACCCAATTGGGGCGATCAGGCACGACGTACGGTTCCGCGACTACAGCTGCACCGATCGACCACTCCGCCATGGATTGCAGGAGGAGATCCTGCGCACCGGCGGAGTGGTTGGTGTTGGCCTGCAGGAGGTGAGTGGACTGGGCAGCCATTAATGGGCCGTGTCCATCATCACCTCCTGGCTTGCGGCGGGCGATCGGACCGCGCTAGGAGCGGGAGCGGCCGGAGTCGAAGGGCCGCTCCGCCCCTTTGGAGCCGAAGCCGGAGGTCTGCACGCCCCAGAGCCCATGCGGTGCTTGGCAGGCTTATTGCCTGCCGCACACGCGGGGCAGTGGGGCGGGGCGGCGCAAGATGCCGCCATATGCCCAGTCTGACCGCAGCGGAAACAGAGTCCGCCGCAGTCAAAGCAATTAGTGCATGTTGGCCGGGTGTGCCCGACCGCCATGCACTTGAAACACCTCGCAGGCCGGTGCTCCAGCACGGTGACTCGCGCTGAGCTCCAGCCCACGAGGAGCCTGCCTGAGTCAGCCAGTTGCCTGACCGACTCCACTGGGCACTGCACCCAGGCGGCACCTACGCCGCCCGGACCGGGCCGGATGGCGCCAACCCGGACGGTGTCCATGGGACACCCGGTTTTCGAGGCAATGGCCTCCCGGATGTCTTCCACCGTCACGGAGTCGTCCAAACCCGCGATGCGCATTTCGGCGCACTTTACGGGTCTGGCGATTTTGACGCCACCCTCCTCGGCGAACAGACCTCGTAACTTCGACGCCACGCTATCGGCCGTCCTGGTGCCCTCGGCCCCAGGGAACTCTAAGATCCGAGCCCCTGTACGGGCCTTGCGGGTCCTGGCTTCGACGCCTCCTATGTCGGAGACGTCGAGCTCCCGCCGGGCTTTCCTCAGAACGGCCTCATAGCTGAGGCCCCTTTCTGCCGCCTCAGGCAGCACAGTGATCACCACTGCGGCTGTCTTCGGCGGCCGGAGCCCCTTGCGCGGCCTCTTCCTCTTCGTGCCGCCTCCTCCGGCTCCTGCCTGGGGGGCGACGACCTCAGCGGCGCGCTTGGCCGCCGCTCTCCTCCTCTGGCCGCGACTCTTTCTGCCGCGCTCGGCCACCTGCCAACCCTGTTCGGGCGTAGCGGGCGTGCCGGGCGCTGGGGGCGTAGTCGCGGCCGCGCTAGTCGTCGCTGGCGATGTTGGTGCTGGCGACGACTGCAGTCCGGCAGGAGCCGGTGCCGTCTTCTTTTTGGTCGGAGCGGGCCCCTTCTTTTTTGGCCCAGCCGCGGCCGCGGCGTAGCTTCCCCCCACACGGCCACCCTGACAAGGCAGCGGGGCGGGAGCTGGTGCCGCATATAGCCGTTTATCCGCGGCGAGAGGCGGTCGAACACGTGGTTCTGGAGGCAGCCTTGCCTCCAGAACGGCCAAGCGCGCATTGACCATGTTACCGACGGTGTCGATAATGGCGCGCAAGGCCTCATCCGACACACCCCCCACCGCGGGCAGCGGGGTCGGTGTCACCGGCTGGACCTCTGCCGTGGCCTGCTGTACGACGTTTCGCGGGCTGACGCTGGTCGGCGGCACACGCTCCGTGGACGGAGGCGTCTTCGGCGCGGCGGCGATCGCAGGGCGGCCAGCGCCTTGGGGCGGTTTTGGAGCGGCGACAGCTCCTCGAGGGCCAGGACTGACCGGCGGCGCAGGTGGCGCGGGCGGCACGAGCCGCGCCATTTGGGCCCTCAGCTCGCCCACATCCTTTGCGAGGACGCGGTTGGCCCTCCGCACCGCGGCCAGCTCCGACTCCAGCCGGCGGTTCTGGGCCCGCAGGCCTGACACCTCGCCACCAAGGCGGGCGTTTTCGGCCTGCAGGGCCTCCATAGTTGCGGCTGGGGCGCTCGCGCGGGCACCAGCGGCCACCACTTCGGTGGGAGGGATGCCGGACAACACCCCCAGCACCCTTGCGGCGGCCGCCTCGTCATCGGCCCGCCTGCCAGCCTCAGCCCCTCCACGCACTCCACCGGCTGGGGAGTGGGTCGCCCTTCCCGACGCCGCGGCCCCTCGCCCTCTGCGAGAGGCCGGCACTTTAGGAGGAGGCATGATGACCACGCTCCCCTCGGAATCGGCGCCTGAGCTGCCCTCCCTATTTAGGGGGCGCTTCCGCACCTTCGAGGGGAGGGCCTCCTCCCTTGCCGTCATTATCTCGGCGACCTCCTTGGACGGCTCCGCGGAACCACCGCACTCGTCCATTTTTTCGGCAGATCCACTGCCCTCATCTTTGGACGGCTCTGCGACACTACTGTCGCCCTCGTCCATTGACGGCTCTGCAGTGGATCTGCCGCCGTCTTCCTCCAGTTTGGCGGCAGCGGCGTCCTCCTTCTGCGCCCTCCGCTCCGCCATACGCTTCCTTCCTGTCGAAGAAGCCTTTCCCGTCAACCAGTTGGTCCGTTTCCGGTACTTTCTCGGCTTCTTCTTTTGGGCCTCCGTGGTCAGTGCCGGGCCCTCGGCGGACGCCTCAAGTCCTGAGGACGAGGCGTCGTTGTCAGTTTTACGTTGGCTTGACAAGGCCGTGATGTGGGAATCCGCTGGATTCCCGTCTGGTGTAGGTAAATTAGGTAAATCCATATGGTTCCCACGAGTCTGGGAGAAATAAATCGTCGACCCGGGCAGAGATCCCTGTACCCGGGCAAGCCTACATTTACCAACCAGGGGGTCGGCCGGTACCCTGGCTGGAGCGTGCTAACGACAGAACAACCCATCTGCCATGCATCTTCTCGCCGCACGCCAGAACTTAAGATTCTGGGTGATTTCTGAGTTCGAATGTTAATTCGAACTCTTTATAGAGGTTGTCTTCCTCGCGGTCCGGGCGGTTAAGCCAAGACCCTCGTTCCTGATACTACGCCTCACGACAACTTGTCTTGAAGCAAGATATCAGGTTTACGATATGTCGGCGGTGGCATAAGCCTGCCCAGCCCTCAAATGAGTGACCGGGCCCGTCCGAAATTCCGCCTCCTGTACCCTCTACAAATAGAGGGTCGGGAGCGAATTGGGGCTCAACCCATCACTGGGGAACCCCCCCTCGCGCCAGAGATTCGCTACGGGCGACAATTCGACAGAGGGATCTGGGGGACTGTCGCCCGCACCCAGGGTACACCACGCGGAGGTTTCTGGCGTCGTACCCCCAGCGGTGTCTTACCTGGGCCAACTCCATCTGATGCCGTTTGGTCAACAATTACATTCCCAAGGAGGGTTGACGTCTGGCAAGCGGCTGGTCATAAAACTATTGCCAATAACTTTTACAATATGTACTATAAAAGAAGAGTATATATTATATCGACCCCAAGTAATTGGGATAAGAGTAGGAGAATGATGACTATGTATGTATATAAATAACTCTTATTTTATATTCAAAAATAATTTATTTTTTGTTTTAATATAAGCTGCATAGATGGCGTAGCGATTAACATATTAAATTACTATGCCAGTGGATTCGATATCCACCCAGCATAATACTTTGTATGATTCGCTAGTCGCTTGTTCTGAGTTAGGATGTAATTTGTGTCTGCTATTTTTTTTTGTATATTATAACAGAGGATGTTTGTATATCGCTAAACTCAGAAACTATTTTATCGATCATTATGAAAATTGGTGTGTATGATTTTACGGTAAAGGTATATATATATGCTATCCTCCAGGCAGTGCTGCAATATATCGACTTCTACAAACAAACCAACGGGCCGGATTTGCTAGTAGATTATAAATTAGAACAAATAATCATCATCATCTCAGCTCATACATATATGTCCCACTATTGAGCTCGAGCTTCCTTCATAACGGGAGGGAAATTGACCTACTATACCATTCTGGTCAGACGTGTTGGTATAGGGTTTAGTTTCGAGTTTTCCCTCTCTTGCATTGATGTTATATGCATTGTATATCCCTTAGTCATCTCTTACGATCATGCACGGGTAATATAGGGGGTGGTGAATTGTATTCTTACTCTGTCACCACATGGATAGGAAGAAATAATAATATCAAGTTGTTATTAAATGTATTTACAATTTCTAAATATATGGCATTCTTAAGTTACACTTCTTCGTCTTCAGTAAAGAATATATCTTATATCTTTAAACGAGCAATTCTTGTATATATCTTATATCTTTAAACGAGCAATTCTTGTATATATATATATATATAATCTGGATCTCGGAAACGGCACCAACAATTTTCATGAAATTTGGCATATAGAGGGTTTCGGGGGCGATTAATCGATCTAGCTAGGTTTCATTTCTAGAAAATATTGTTTTGTCTGTATTTTCAGGCAATAAAAAATATAATTTTTCATTGGCTGAAAACTATTAACATAAAGGCAAATTTTGACGCTGTCATTAAGAACAGACACAGCTCAGTTGGAACATAGAGTAATCTAATCCCAACAAACTGGAGCACGGTTCGGATCCTTAGCTTCCTTTTTATCATTTTTTGCCTTTTTCATTATTTTATTAATTACTAACATTTGCCCGCGTTTTCGGCCGCGTAGAAGTCAAAAATGGTTCTAATAGTTTGTTTTTGGTATTTTACATTATTTATTTTATTATAATTTATAAATTATTATGTTTAAATGTTTGTATACTTATAAAGTATAACAATTTTTATTATAGTGTAGGGTATTAAAAGTTCTAATGAATAAGACAATAAAATGAAATTTTGTTATATATCATGGACACGAGGGTTTTTTATTAGGAGACTACGTTCTGAACAGCTGCGCTCATTGATCGAGGCGACGGAAAGGCAGTGTGTAGCCCAATAACCCACCGTGTTTTGCATCGAAATTAGGTCGACCTCTGGTACCGCTTTCTTGACATCCGTGGCCGCCCCGGCGTTTTATCCTTTCGGGTATCATCACTATAGACGCCCGGCAACAAACAACTGTGATGCCGAGGCGTCGTCCTCACGAGGATGACCTTTCTGCGGGTGACGGACTAATACCCGGTCCATGCACCCGCAATACTACACCAACTACAGTATTTCTTTGTAAACAATATCTTTTGTTTTTCTTTCGGATTGAAATGAGTATTATCAGGTTACTCTGTGAGATTACTCTGATATGTCACATACAACTGCCCATGGGAGAAGCAGCTTTCTTTTTTTTTTTTTTTTTCTTTTTTTTTTTTTAAAAGACACCACCCTGCACTAAGGAAATAAACCTTGTATTGCGGGGGACTTTACAAACATGCAATTAACGCAGACAAATTACACCCAGACTCAGAACAACACTTTGCGGATCGCACAAAGTAATGTCCTGCGTGGGAATCGAACCCACGGCACTGGCACGGAAGGTCAGTATCTTAACCACTACGCCATCTGTGCAGTCTCTCTGTGTCTCTGTGTCTTCTCTCAACCTACAACCTACCTACTACCGCTACCTTAAGAATTTGACCTCGAGCTTTTCTTATGGTCATTGCGAAGTAAACTTTGATGGCAAACTGCACTCTGAAATTTGAAGAGGTAATTTGATGACATTTGGAGAATCTTAGAATGTTTTTTCTTGCCAACATTGTATAATTTCGGCGCGCCAACTCTGAATTTTAAGATGTGAGCTGAGATATCGGGAGGCTTCGGTGTATTCAGGAACTCGACCGGTTGTTTGAAGCGGGGTTTATCACTTATTCAAAGGATTTATTTTGATATTTGACCCCTTCGTATGTTTTCAAATATTTGCAAGTAAATGGTTTAAAGAAATTGAAACGACCGTAGTAGCGCACATAAGTAGGTACATCATGGCGTCTTGCGACCCATCTGATCATCATCAATATGCTGTCTCTATATCGTATCTTATTGATTGTTCCTAATATAACTCAATCTTTTCGTCTCGATTTTTGCAAATATGTTGATTAAGAGCTGACTAAACAGTGAAAAAAAATATAGCAAATGACTGTCTTCTCCTTTCCTAATCATTATACGGTGAAAATACCCTCGCCAGAGTCAAATAAAAACGGTTAATGCATCTTATGATCGATGGATTTCAGTTATTTGATGCAATGTGTTATCATGGCTCTCAATTACAATATTCAGATTAGAAAATTGCTGTCCAATAATTTTAAATTTCAAACTCCACGTTCCTATGACACCTTGTCCTAAAAGTGTATGACCTCTTTAAAGCTTAGAAACCTTCAAATGCCGTTATAATACAGTATTGTAACTTTCGAGACATTCCAATTTTAAAGAATATTTCCATTGTTCCAAGCTTTTATGGGAGTTCAACCTTTTCAGGGTTCCGTAACCAAAGCTTAAAACGAAACCCT
Organism: Lymantria monacha; assembly: GCA_905163515.2. NCBI lineage: Eukaryota > Metazoa > Arthropoda > Insecta > Lepidoptera > Erebidae > Lymantria > Lymantria monacha. Next base: position 10,798,069 of record LR991092.1, on the reverse strand, counting down.
ATAACTAAAACTTCACTATCCGTCCGTCCGTCTCTCTGTCACCAATCTGTATCTCATGAACCATGGTAATTAGACAGTTGCAATTTTCCCAAATGATGTATTTCTGTTGCCGCTATAACGACAAGTCCTAAAAAACAAAATAAAATAAATACTTAAGGGGCTCCCATACAATAAACGTGATTTTTGCTCCTTTTTGCTCGATATTTTTTTAGCTTCTATTTTTATTTTTTGCCTTTTGATTTGTTTTTTCATTATTTTTATTATATTTAAATAGGTATATCTTTCAAAACACATTACAAAAATACCGAGCAAGGCTCGGTCCTCCAGATATTTACAATACTATCACTGAGCAAGTATTTTCCTCTTTATGTTTGACTAATAAATATACTTTCATGTTCTAGTTTCACTATAAGACCGTATTTCATGATACATAAAATAATTAATCATGGCCAAAATCCTTTTAGCATATATCTTACTCTTAGTTTCGATCTTTCTCCATAATGACAGAGAAGTAGACCATTCCATTATAGGTCCATTTCATCTTCATCATGCTAGGAGGTGATATGGAGATTTCGATTTTTTCTTCTCATATAGTAATGTTATTTACGTGCGCCACTTAGTCGTTTGTTTACGATCACTCACGGGAAAGAAATAGGTATTGCATGCCAAGATTGACGATTATGGCATTAACCCTATTTCACGAGACCTGTGTTAAAAAAGACGTCGATGCGCTGATGAATAGATAGCTGCATGAATTTGACATAATATCATCTATCCAACGGAATAAGAATACAATTCACCACCCATGTTGCCCGTAGGTGTCATATAAGATCACTATCAGACCCGGGCACGCGTTGCTGTGGCTAAGGTAGTCTCAGTAACACGTGGTGGTTATGCTAATAAATTGTAGCTTATATGAAACGTTTCTACGTTTAATAGCGCGCCATCTATTAAATACTTACTCAATCCAGTCAACAGATACCACCATCTGTTAGAATCGTTTGGAGATAACAGATAATTGTGACTGTCAAATAATAGACAAATAATTTGCAATAAAATAATATTGTGACTATAAATTGAGATAGTAGCTATCCTATCTTTTAAGTTGGATGAAACTACACATATTATGCAAATTTGATTGAAATCGGTTAAGTACTTTAAGAGTGCATGGATGATATATGGGCTGTGATGTTGATGTGATGATGATGCGGCGGAACTACTAGGATGTAGTGAATATCATATAAAAGTGCTTTACAACGTTTTCGTTGTCCATCAAAATTGCCACAAGATACCATTAACAGTGTAGCCATAGCACTGTTGATGATGGTGACAATTTGACTTAGACAATGACTAACCTGAAAGACTAAAAACGTAAAAATACTTATAACTTGACACTGGCACCAATAGCTCGTATAAGTAACTGATTGCCAATACACAAAGAGAAGAAGAAGAACGTTTATTTGACATCAACCTTTTTAGAGCTCCATACCCAAAAGATAAAACAGGACCCTGTTACTAAGACTCTGCTGTCCATCCGTTGCTTCGCCTGTCTGTCACCAGGTTGCTCTCATGAACCGTGACAGTTGGACAGTTGAAATTTTCACAGATGATGAATTTCTTTTGCCGCTACAACGACAAATACTAAAAAACAATAAAATAAATATTTAAGGGGGCTCCCACACAATAAAGGTAATCGTTTTGCTCGTTTTTGCTCGATATTGATAACAAAAATAGGTAGACGTTTGAAATATTCACAGAATATTTGGTAATATATTAAAATTTTAAACCCTTTAGAAATAAATAATTCAATTAAAATAAAACAAATACAGAAATTAAGCTCCCATACAACAAACATGATTATTTTACCATTTATAGATAATGGTACGGAACCATTCGTGTGCGACTCCGAGTCGCTCTTAGCCGGTTTTTTTAATATAATCAAATTGAGTTTTCAAACATGTGTCAAAATAAAATGTGTTTTAAATCAAAATCACTAAGAAGTATTGATATCAACTTTAAAGCAAATCACCGCTAAAATAACTTGCCACCCCTTTTTAACCCAGTTAGGAGATAAAACTCAATAAAATATGAATCACATCTTTCATCAATTCTGTTAAAGAATGTTTATGCAAAATTTTAAATAGATTGAACCAAGGAATCACGTTGTCCCATACAAACTTTGCCCCGCTTTTTCACCACCTTAGGGATATAATTTCGTAAAATCCGTTCTTAGCTGACCTCTACTCAGCGAAAGAAATATTCCTACCAAATTTAGGCCTTATGGTTCCAGAGATATCGTGATTAGTCAATACCTAGATGGAAATCACTTATATATATATATAGATTAAGGGACATTATATGCATATAACATCTATGCGAAAGAAGGAAAAAAGAAGAGAAAAATAAAATTCTATACCAACCCGCGAGAGCAGCGTGGATAATAAGTCAATTTCGCTCCAGATTATCTATGAGGCTCCACTTTAATAATGGGACGTATATAAGCTGCGATGACGATGATCATCAAATATGTTTAAACTTAGTAAAAAATAAGTCTAAATATATTTTCATACTATTAATTACCCAATATCGAAATCTCAAAGAACCTCAAAATGATTTTGAACATTTACAAACAAATTAATTCAAAAATAATGTTTCTATAGTTTCATATCTCAACACTACGATTATCACAATATCTCAGTCAATCGAGTGTATACCTAACATTTATCTTAGTTAAAACTAATTTGGCTGTGTTTGGCAAACAATATTCCAAGTAAACCGATTAGAGACCGCACCGAGTAACCGATTACGTCCAAATAGTCTGTCGAGTACACTCGAATAGTTAAGAGCACGATACCATACCTCCAATGTAATTTATGCCGCAAATTGCTGTTTCAGAATAGTCTCTGTAGTCTGAGATTTATGTTAAAGATTTTATTTCATCATTGAGAACAGACTACAAGAGAACATCATACATAAAGCCTTGATTTATTATTTTTTCCATTTTAGGATTAACAATTTTAACCCGATTTTATTTCGCTTTGGTTTAGTATGATTTCTAAAACTGAATTAAAAAGTGTTACAAATAGTATAGCACAAAATAGACTTCATGAATATACTGACTGTGTTTAATGTCGTTTTAGTGATCTAATACCATCTTAGTAGTATTTTGTGTTTGTAATGAAACCGGTTTGGGGCACATAGGTTGTACGACTTCAAAGTTTAAAACGGAAATACATAGAAAGATATCTATAGATTAATTATATAATCTTTCACAAACTAACATTTGATTCCATAATGAAAGATTTTATAATTTGTTTTAAGTATAATGATTACCTATCTCTGACGGAGATATGGACGGACTGATGGTGACGGCTCGGGGAACCTTGATCCAGCGATGGAGGGAGGATCTAGAATCCCCCGTAGCCGGAGGAGAGATAGTGGAGGCTGTTCGCCCACACCTCTATCGCTGGATCAATAGACGGTATGGCACTCTGACATTCAGGCTGACACAGGTACTTACCGGACATGGGTGCTTCGGTAAGTACCTGCATCAAGTTGCAAGATGCGAAGAGACCCCTGGATGTCACGAGTGTGGCACGTCCATAAACACAGCGCGCCACACATTAGAAGAGTGTCCTACATGGAGAACTCAAAGGCTCGCCCTGGCGTCTGTTATAGGTGAAGACCTATCACTGCCATATATTAATAAGATGGTCGACAGTGATGGGTGTTGGATGGGTATGACCTCCTTTTGCGAGGAGGTCATAGCGCAGAAGGAAGCGGCGGGGCGGGCTCGTGAGGCATGTGCCTATGCTGATCCGCTGCACAGGCGACGGATAGGGAGACGGAGAAGACGCTACGCGCTCCTCTTCCCTCAGTCATGATTGACCTAGGGCGCTAGTCGGCTAATCGCCGGAACGTCAGAGTCGTATGCCCAAAAGGCGAACCTTTGGCGTTCCACAACCGGCGGGGATGCGTGGCCGCTGTGGTTTTTAGTAGTTATTCTGATGCAGTAAAACCATATTGTGTCAGTGAGTCCTACATACCTCTTTGCCGTAACAAGTAAAGGGAATGCGAAAACGCATTTTCCACAGCAAAAAAAAAAATGATTACCTGTTTAGCGTAGCAAGCTAGTGTACATGCGATGGCAACATTTGAAACTGAAAATGGGAATGCATGGAATTATTCCGCCTATTATTAGAGGTGAATTATTACTTCTTCTGCCTTTCGAAAAAAAGTGTGAGACTATTATGAGTATCTCTTAAAATATATATTTTTATTTTCCTTCTTAGAACGTCTATTATAACTTTCAAACTGTTGAGGTAAGCGAAATACGTATATGGATCTGGAAATTATGCAAAATTATTTTAGGATATTAATAAACCATTAAATACATAAAACTGGATATCTAATTCCGCAGATTTTATGGTGAGGTGTGGTATATTTATATTCAAGTTTTGTTGTAATTTTCTCTTATAAAAATGAAACTACTGTATTATTTGTATTTACCGTGTGGTGACGACGTAAGAATACAATTTACCACCCTATATCTTACCCGTGGGTAAGATATAGGGTGGTGGTATAATAAGAGATGTAAAACGCATATAAAGTTAATGCAAGAGAAGGAAACCTCGAAACAAAACTACAAGGTTTATATATATATATACTAACACGCCTGACCAATGTGATATAGTAGGTCAATTTCCCTCTCTTTATGGAAGTGGCTCCAGCCTAACAGTGGGGCATACATATATGAGCTGAGATGAGTCTTATTTGTATAGTAAAGTTAGAAAATAATTTACCATTCCTTGTTTCTTCTGGGCTGACGTAAAAGACGGCTACGGGATTTACGTAAATAATTTATATGTAGGAGAAAGGAGTCCAGAAAGTTATTTCTAGAATCTTTCTCTGACGTGGCATAAAAGATGGCTATAGGATGTGGGCATATAAATTCACTGCAAGGCAAGAGAGTCCTTGTGAGTGGTAGTACTTGCCATTGTAGAGGAGGTCCGTTGATAGTTGAACGTATTAGGCCTAAAGAAAGAACTAAATTGTATGTATATCAGCTACTGTGTAAAGAAGTAGGTACCTACTTATTACTAAGAGCGATACTTAAAGTTTGTTGAGAACCTTCGCATAGTACCACACTAACAGCTAACTATTGTATAATCCACTTGAAAACTTTGTTCGACACGAAAGTCGTTTTAGTTTGGTGTGGAAATTTTCCTCAAATGCAAAGCAATCATAAAAAAATGTTCTTCTAAAGTAGTATGAAATATTAGACTCGATAACAAGCTATACTAAACAACCATAATGGATTACCAACGCATATTAATAGTTATGATACGTATGTATGAATAATATTATTTTGATAGGTCAGAACTTTACAATCCCACGAAGATTTATTTTGAAAATTAATGCTACATGTTTTTCAACACCCTGCATGAAGAAAATAATCCTTATATTGCTAGGTACTTATAAACGTATAATTAACCGACACAAAATATACTTAGCCAGACAGAGATAATTATATGAATCGCACAGTGTGGTCCTGCGTAGGAATCGAACACGTGATATTTGGCACGGTAAGCCGATTTCTTAACCACTACGCCATCTGTACAGTGGTACAAATGGTCAACAACAATAAAATTATTTTAAAATTAACTCATCATTTATTCATTCTCCTAGTCTTATCCCAATTACTTGTGGTCGATACAATATGTACTCTTCTTTCATTGTACATATTGTGAAAGTTATTGGCAATAGTTTTCTTGAGAACCCTTCTTGGGAATGCAATTGTTGACCAAACGGCATCAGATGATGTTGGCCCAGGTCTTTATAAGGCTCTTAGTCGTATTTTACGACTTCCACGAGCAAAGTAAGAGTTGGTAGTATTCGTAGCCGCTACCACACAGCTTAATTGTTATAAAAAAAAAAAAACTAAAAAAGGAAAATTTTAAAATAACTATTTCTTATTTAATATTATTCACTGGCGAAGATGCGGCACCGTCAAAACGTCGATACTGTAGGTACCAGAAAGTGTAATTCACCGAGGAAATCACCAAAGTCAAGGAATCGGTTCCGGTAGTTCGCTCAATTAGCGGAGAGTTGTATTACCTTACCTTGTGGCAGGTTATTGATGCAAGATAATAAGGGCAGACCATATCATCGTTCGTTAAACAGCAATAAATAGCTACGCATTGGTAGTTTGAAATACAACTGGTAAAATCATGTGTTTTTCTTTTTACCTTATATACGTCTCACTGTCAAGGTCATATTAGATCCATACATACATACATACCATCACGCCATGTCCCTTGCAGGGTAGGCAGAGAGAACAGAGTGCCAGAGAACTCTATCCTTGCATACTTCACTCGCTGCCTCAACATTCATAATTCTCTTCATACACGCTCGTCGGTTTCGGAGACTCTTGACTCCACCTTCCTTCAGTACATGACCGATCTGGTCTAGGTAGGTTAGTCTCGGTCTCCCCCGGTACCTACATCCTTTCACTTTCGCATTGTATATCTTCTTAACCAGACGTTCGTTCGGCATTCTTTCCACATGTCCGAACCATCGGAGCATTCCCTTTCGCATCTTTACACCAATACTCTCTTTCATACCTACTCGCTCTCTTACGTCGTCGTTACGAATGCGATCGATCAGCCTAACTCCACAGATTTTCCGTAGAGATTGCATTATAACCGCATTAATTTTACTTTCATACTCTATCAGATCCATAATGCTACGAAATTACCACATTGGTCAGGCGAGTTAATGATGTCTTGTTCTTGTTATTTCAGTTCTTGTGATCTCTTGCTCTTGTTATTTTCCATACTACACATGTATATCTCACCATCGCTTTTAGTAAAAGAAGATTCCGAGATTTCTTTATAAAAAGGGTGTAGTTAACACCCACAGGAAGAAAAGGGGTGGTGATTTGTATTTTCACCCCACTACACGGTCCTATTGTAATTCTTTAAATCACTGTAATGGTTGTGCTATCAAATATTTATGTCTTGTTTGGGAAGACAATATAAGTAAAACATCCATAAAACTTACTGTTTATAGAGCTATTCAAGTCATTCCGTGAAACTTGTGCAAGGTTAGATGATTTTATCGTATACTAGTTATGGCCGTTGTTTCGTACAGCCATCTAAAAAGTACTATTTATCCCTAGGAAGCAACTTTGTTTTTGGATAAAAGATAGCTTGAGTTCTTCCGTATCTCTGCTAAATATGCTGCTGTTTGTCTATTTACAAAATTTCCTAATATGTAAGTGGTTATCGCGATAAAGCCGATAAAATAAATAAGTAACTATAGTCACGCAATTTTAAAGTTAAGACCATATTTATTACATGGACTGGGTATTCATGTACTGCGAAGCACACTGAAGGCCACTGCGACAATACACTATCACGTTCATATTGGGCAGATACTCAAAAGATATGCCGCTGAGTGGGTTACTATGCAGTAATCTCGTATAATTGGCGTAAAAGGAAAGGTTTCACAATGTGTTATGAGGTTCTACACTTTACTTTCGTCGTAATGGATGGTTTGGCGTTTATAGCTACTCTATAGCTAAAAAAAAGAAAAGATTCACTCGATCATAATTTAGTGGGATAAAATATTGAGTTAAATCATTACATAATACTATTCAAGTCAGATTTTATTGATTTATGATGGCTACTTTTTTTTTTGGGGGTGGGCTACGGTCGGCGCATTCCTCGCACCACTCCGTTCAGGGCGGTAGAGGGACGTAAGCGCGCACACCCGTAACCCACCCGTGAACCTCGCCTTCATCGTTGGACCGGCCACCGGAGCAGCGTGAACTTGTCGTCAGTGGCCGAACCGACGGAATACCTCCTGAGGGGTACCCTCTCTCTGAGCGACGTCCCCCCCTCCGGTCAACCTCTCAACGGGTGACGGGCTGATTCCCCGGTCCAGTCATCCGCCGTTATTTATGATGGCTACTAAAGGAAAGTGTAACACGTACATACGTCTTCGCATTTATAATACTATTGCAAGATTGGTGATTGCTAATATATATTTAAGATAAAAGGAAAAATAAAATTGGGTGACAATGATTCTAATGTTTACGCGAGTATTTACACATTTGATATATTTTTACGGGAGGACTTAACCAAAACGTAAAAATTAAAATCAAATACAAACGCGATAGAATCCGTAAAACTAATTTAATTTCAAATGAAATTGGGTACTCTATTTTTTTTTTATTGAAAGGTAGTGTGAAAGCTAAATGTATACGTTTCCCTATAATCAATAATATTCATCTTCATTATCTTATATATCTCGTTAACGGTAGGAAATTCTTTGAGAATCAGTCTCGTCAAATAACGTAATTTTAAATGAATTATCATAGAAACATTTTTAACCTTTTTTTATGATCTGGCCACATTCGTTTGGAATCGTCTGAAATCCCAGAAAGGATACGTGACATACCTGCGGAATCAATTATCGAACGATCATTGTCGATGTCTTCTGATTTGATATCAACATAATCATTTGGATTAAAATTTGAATTCAGAAAAGATTTTCTGTATTGTATTTCTGCATTATCTATTCTAAAAAAAACTAATTTTAACCCAAAAACATTTCTTACAACGTCACTTCGTCTTTGCGGTATTTACTTTGTAGCCAAAGAAGTACCTTCCTTAAACCCCGTGAACATATGTCACCAAATGTAGCACAAGGACTACAGAAATGAGTAGACTAGTTAGGGCTAATGTTATTGCTTATGGAATAAAATGCAGGCAAAGCTGTTGTTATATTATTCCAGCAAAAATACTATAATAATGAATTACAAATTGCATTTTTATTTGGGATGAACCGGTGCCAGCCAGTCGCTACTCTGAAAAGATTTAACATTCTAATTAGAGTGCTCCAAACAGACTTTCAAAAGTACCTTTACTGAATGAAAACAAGTTTGTTATTCAATGTTCAAGGTTTAATTTTAACGAACATTTTAAGTAGACTTCCAGTTTCTTGTGAAATTTGAATTTGTTTTACACGTAGATACATGTTTTCTTTAAGAAGAATATAATTTAATAATTTGTATAAATTTGACACTTAATTTATATGAATGACAAAGTCTTTTGTAATACATTATAGTAAGGTAAAATAATTTGGAAAATCCAAAAGTGCACGCCTCATAATTTTTATATTATTTATCATTTACTATTAGTCAATGCCAGAAATGAAAATAAAATTAAAGAAAAAAATCCTTTTTTTTAAAGCAAGCTGATTATTATTTGCTAAAAAATGCAACACACTTTTATTTATAAAATTGGGACTGTGATAAAAACGGGGAGATTTAATAATTATGGTGTAAAGTTTTAGTGTTAAAAATATATAATTACGTACGATATGGAATTATTTTGTTGTTGAAGATTAATAAAAATATCGTTAAAGGTTACAATGAACTTATAAAGTGTTATATGTCTGATTAGAGTTAATTTATTTTTAACTTTTTAGTTTATTATATTAGCAAATAATAAAAGCTTTTTATTTTTAACTTTTTAGTATTTTTATTATTCGTGTTGTTCCCACAAATATAGGACAAAAAGGGTTCATCACCCCAGAGGTCCATTGTGGAGGGATAAGGGCTTTAGTATAACAGGGTTGGCTCTGGTACTCTGAGGCGCAACGTTAGCGATATGGATATATAATTACAGAGTTCTTATGGCCAGGTTCTAGGTCCATCGTCAGACCCTGGTTACCATATAGTCTCAAATTACTCGTCAAGACGAATCAAACGAGCCCAAACTCGATGGAGTTGCTTCGCTTAATTATGGAGTTCCTATGGACAGCTTTCAGGTCCATGATCAGACTCTGGTTTCCATATAGTATCAAAATACTCGTCAAGACGAATCAAACGAGCCCAAACTCGGTGGTGTTGCATCTTTTAATTACGGAGTTCCTATGGCCAGCTTCCAGGTCCATCATCAGAACCTAGTTAACCATATAGTATCAAAGTACTCCTCTAGACGAATCAAGCGAGCCCAAACTCGATGGGGTTGCATTGTTTAATTACGGAGTTCTTATGGCCAGGTTCCAGGTCCATCGTCAGACCCTGGTTACCATATAGTCTCAAAGTACTCGTCAAGACCGAATCAAACGAGCCCAAACTCGATGGGGTTGCGTCGCTTAATTACGGAGTGCCTATGGATAGCTTCCAGGTCCATGATCAGACCCTAGTTTCCATGTAGTATCAAAGTACTCGTCAAGACGAATCAAACGAGCCGAAACTCGATGGGGTTGCGTCACTTAATTACGGAGTTCCTCTGGCCAGCTTGCAGGACCATCATCAGAACCTAGTTACCATATAGTATCAAAGTGCTCGTCAAGACGAATCAAGCGAGCCCAAACTCGATGGAGTTGCGCTGTTTAATTACAGAGTTCTTATGGCCAGGTTTCAGGTCGATCGTCAGACCCTGGTTATCATATAGTCTCAAAGTACTCGTCAAGACGAATCAAACGAGCCCAAACTCGATTAGGTTGCGTCGCTTAATTACGGAGTTCCTATGGACAGCTTCCAGGTCCATGATCAGACCCTGATTTTTATATAGTATCAAAGTACTCGTCAAGACGAATCAAATAAGCCCAATTTCGATCGGGTTGCGTCGTTTAATTACAGAGTTCCTATGGCCAGCTTCCAGGTCCATCATCAGGTCAGCTCTATATCACAATAATATTGCATTGTCATCTAATTTATACATGCATACAAAATTTCAGCTCAATCGAAAACCGGAAAGGGGATCAAATTTAACGGGACAGGTGAAACTAAATAAAAGCTTGTACATACTCGTAATGAAAGAAATAAATACTTTAGATATCTTGTGCCATTCTCGACGTAGAGCTAAACATAGCTGTATAGACTGAATGGGATTTATTTCCTTTGCTTGTCCGAATGGACTAACAAAAAATATAACGAACCCAATTTTCATAAAGTATACATACACTAATGACTAAGCAGTTTAGTTTTTTATTAATTGCAATTAAACGACAAAGAATTACCAAGCCATTTTCGAAAGGAAACAGCGCGTTGCGATTATGAAGCTTTTAATAAAAGAAAAACTTCGATACCTTCATTTTTACGGTCGACATAATGCCAGATACTTTACGGTAACATCCGGACGGACTCGAAAATTTTTTTTAATCAACTTTTTTCTTACTTTAAATAAAATAATTGCTTTTTAAAAATATCAAATACGTTTAGACGAATGTTTTTTCTTGACATATGTATAATAATATTATCCTATAAGTGCAATGTGAGAAAAATACAATCATTTTTAGGTTTGAAAAGTGCTTAATTTTCATAAGTCGAGAGTAGAGCAAGACCTCAACGCTTCGCTTATGAGGCGTGCAATAACCAGTGTGTGTTACCAGCGATGACTTACAGCACTGAAATGTGGTCTCTAAAAGTCGGCCTCATAAAAAGGCTCAAAGTCGCTCAACGGGCTATGAAGAGGGCTGTGCTTGGTATTTCTCTACGTGATAAAATCCCGAATACGGAAATCTGTAGAAGAACGGGTGTAATCGACATAGCCCATAGAATTTGCACGTTGAAGTGGCAATTGGCAGGCCACATCGTTCGACGCACCGACAACCGTTGAAGAAGAAAGGTTCTCGAGTTGCGACCACCAATAAGACGACGACCCTCCACTAGGTGGACTGATGACATTCAAGGTCGCAGGCAACCGTTGGATGCAGGTGGCACAGGACCGTTGCAAATAACATTCTCTTGGGGAGGCCTATGTCCAACAGTGGACGTTTAAAGGCTGATGGATGGATGGATGGATGGATATAGTAAGGTAATAGATTATATTTATGGTAACCAAACTAATCTGTATATAAAATACAGTTTTATGGTATTTTCTTAGGGGCTTACATTTCGTCGCTGTTAGAAACTGGTTTTGGTTATAACTATGATAGCTCAATTAACTGGAAATAACATGCTTCTATAAATTTGCTTTTAATTGTATGTTAAAATTTTGTTCAAAAAGCAAAAGTATGTAATACAAACAGCCACATATTATTAATATTCTTATTATTTTTCTGTACTGGTACTGTAATGTTTTCCTTCATCTTTCTTTAAAGATAATACGACTGAATGTTGAGCATGAATATTTTTTATAATAGAGTTAGTACCAGACTGTCGAGTCTGTAGAGTTAGTGTGACTATAAAGATTTGGAGTGAGGAGAGAAAGAGTGGTAAAGAACTATTTAGTGGTACTATGGAGTGGAACTATTGAACTTCGTTTGTTGAGTGAGAGAGCCAGAAGAATAAAGCCTATTTTATTTTAAGCAATGACCTAGTCGTGCCCTTGGTATTCCAGTAGAACGTAGCTGGCAGTTACCGATTGTTATCATGTGGGCTGTTTTCTCGTATGTCGCATACGATAAAGAAAAAAGCAGTAGGTATGTACATATTTAATATCCATATACTTTAGACGCCTGCTGGGATCATCGAAATACTCAAACAGAATTCCTTCTGGTTTAAATAGGTCAGTCTTAATTATTTGACACACAAATCTTTTCACTCAGCAACGAGTCGATCTGTCATCTTTTCAAAACAGTTGTTCAAAATCATAAAAACCCATTGAAATTCGTTTTAATGATTATGAAAATGAGATTATAAACGTTTACAAACAAGTTAGTATGTTTGGAATAATTGTTGGTAATATCAGACGACTTTGCTGTTATGTTTTCTTTGTGGAAATTCAGAAAATTAAATCAAATTATAGTTAATAAAAAAAATGATTAAAAAAATCAAAAAACCCGACTGCTTAAAAAGTCACCAAAACTACGTACATAATAAAAAAACTGAAAAGAAAAAAACAAGCACTTAGATGTCCGGTGGTCTAGAATTCCATAATATATTATTGAATAAATACTATTGCAGAAAATGAAATATATTTTAATAATAGAACATGACAACTGAAGAGTCTTTTTATTATGTACGTAGTTTTGGTGACTTTTTAAGCAGTCGGGTTTTTTGATTTTTTTAATCATTTTTTTTATTTTATACTTTTTAGTTATAAATACCTAGGTAGCTATAGTTATCTTTTTTATTAATAAGTAGGTAAGTACCTAACTATATATAGTTTTTCGACTGAAGTTGAGTACTAAATCGTTAGAAATTGGAGATGGGTGACCGCGTCAGACATTAGATACTTTAGGTAGGACTACCTATGGTATATTGGACAATATACCTACTAGATACTTCAGTATATGTCCATCCACATCCAGTTATATGAATTTTCCGTCTTTTCATCGTAAATTTCTACTGTCTAAAAAACCTATATGTGAGAAAGGTTGTTACGAAACTTTAAATCGATATAGATCCTAAACGGCCAGTCAAATCGAAAAATGTTGAGAGAAAACTAAAAATGATTTTTAAATACCTATTTAACGATACCCCACTCGATACAGTTTGTTGACTTTAATTTTTTTTATTTTCACAATATGGCGTCCAGTAGTCGCCATATTAAATTTTCAATGACGTCATATCTTTAGTGACACTCGCCGGATTAAGAGGAATCGATTGACGTACGAATCATAAAAATCGGCCCAGGCGTTTGGTATATATAGTGCTTCAAAGGAACATACAAACATACATACATACATACATACATACATAGACTGTTAAACACAATACCACTCCTTTACAGTCGGGTAAAAAGGCTTAGTAATAGTCTTCTAGAGTGGTCGGAAATTAAGTCGCTATCCGCAGGGCGGCTAACCGCTAGAAGGCAACATCCCACCGCTGTATTAGGATGTAAATAACGATAGAACCTGAAAGAGTAAAGTACTGGTTTGGGCTACTTGAAGTAAATAAATCGGTTCTAGTGGCTTCATATCAATAGGTGGTGAAGAGAAACAAGATTTAATTGGTGTATGATCACACTATAGACCGTCAAAAAAGTATAATTATTATGTTAGATAATAAATAGATGTAATAAGTTTGAGTTCGTAGACCTATATCTGATTCCTATCTTCGTGTACTTTACAGCGTATACGTATGACAGCCTGTACGTGACAAGTTAGCACAAGTCTTTTGCCCAATTGAAGGATAATTGGTCTATATTACAATTGATGAGAGATATTGGCATAATTTTTAATGCTTTCTTTCTCATGAACATTGGCTCTTATGGAATCTGCTTACGTCCATTAATTTTATTTATAGGAAATTAATGATGGGTAATATATTGTATTCTTAGTTATTCATTCAGCAGACACGTAACATGCCTCATGGTTATATAAAATTATAATAAAACTAAAGACCTATTTAAATGCCATACTCTCTTAAAATATACTTCTCATAAAATATAGCTGTGTGGTAGTGGCTACGAATACTATCAACCCTTACTGTGCTCGTGGATGTCGTAAAAGACGACTAAGAACCTAACTTGGATAGTCTTATGCAATGAAAGATTGACTAGTATCAATAAATTATGTATATATTTAAGTACAAATAGTACTATGTATGGTAGCGGCTACGAATACTACCAACCCTTAACTTGCTCGTGAATGTCGTAAAAGATGATTAAGAGCCTTATAAGTATCTGGGCCAACCTCATCTGATGCCGTTTGGTCAACAATTACATTCCCAAGGAGAGTTGACGTCTGGTAGGCGGCTGGTCCTAAAACTATTGCCAATAACTTTTACAATATGTACTATGAAAGAAGAGTACATATTGTATCGACCCCGAGTAATTGGAGTAAAAGTAGGAGAATGACGACTCTCATAAAATATACTCATCAATCAGTCTATTAACTTCCAATGTTAGATATATGTACGTCTCTCCAAGTAGAGCTGGTGCCGTCGTCATTAAGCCCATTTATTTGGCAATCGGTATAGTTACACCTCATCCGACTTATCCGGGGCGATACAAAGGACGATGCACGACCTCATAACCTTCTGTGCTGCCATGTGGACGAACCATCAGAAACACGGTGTTTGTTATTGGTGACCCTTACGTCGTCGTCGCTACGCTTGCCATGCGATTTGGCGCTCACAGTAAATATTATTAGATTTCCAGTAAAGCGCTAATACCCATTCTCTTGATAACGCTCAGTTGGCTTTTACGACTTTCAGGGAAAGTAAGCTATAGTGACTTAGTTGTAAATATAAATATGATGACTTAGTTGTAAATATAATACCCATTGTGGGTACAAATTGAAACACAAATTTGAATTTTGATTTATTTTTCAACCTAACACCGTTATAACTTTCTTAACCTGACAGGTCATCAGCTAAGATAACAGATGTACTCAACTACGAACATTGTTCATACTCTTAAAACTATTATACGATCAGTACCGAAAAACAATTATTTATCATTATCACGAAATTTACATTTTATCACGAAAATACTATATTTAATTTTTACTAAATTTCATTTTATCAATTCTTTACATAAAATTTTAAAATACATGTAAATAAAAATTGAAATCACACGATGTTTAGGAATTTATTGAAGATATTCAATAATATTTCTACTTTAAACTTCGATAGCGCACATTACCGCTATAAAATGAGTATACATGGAAGACATTATGTAATTAAAAGATAACGTCTTGTGGAAGAAGTAAGATAGCAAAATACAAATTAAAATTGTTATACATATATAAAATGGAACGGATTAAAACTAACAAAATTACTAAATGCTACATACATTAAAAGTTATTCTTGATAAAAAAAGAGAACAATTTGTTATTTCGGAATGACAAAGTTAATTCGAAGTTAATTCGATATACTCAGAAAACTGTCTTAAATTACCACAAATTGCTCGCATGATTACAACGAAAATCACACAAAGACTCAACAAGATTCATAATACAATGTAATCTACATTCCAATTTCTACAGTATACATTTAATCTCAGAGTCTACTCACGTTTAACTTCACAAGCTAACACATTAGAAATAGGAAAGGCACAGTTGAAGTATAAAATTTATTGCTGACTCCCCTAACTATGTATGATCATTTATAAGTAACCCACAGTCACCTCTTATATAAACAGTAATTTGTGCTGTAGATATTTCGTAAGCATTTCAATATTATAGGTTAGTACTTATAAAAAGTAAGTCTTTTCTCGGTCTCTGACTTTTCGAAAGTAGACTTAGTTTGGAAAAAAATATTATAAGATATAATATATTATGTAATTAAAATAGTCTTTCCAATTGTTCGCTTAATGTTAAGAGATCTTGTAGATTTGGCACTGCTAGCGACACATTGCTCTTTCAAAATTAGAAAATCATAATCCTAATTTCGAATGACATTGGAGCATAGTGTATGATAATACAGACTAACTGTATATGATGTTGCTACTAAATACTCTACTTCAAATTTACCTAAATTCTAACTGTGCGTATTGCCAGTTACACACCTTATGTTATGTATTCTGTAAGAAAATAGGATTCATTTATTTTCAGAAAATATGATTTTCGTCTCTAGATAGGACAATATTCAATTCACGAACGATTGGTTCCATATTAGTTATCCCTATTTCGACAAAGATCTAGCTACTAACAATATAACTACGAGGCTACACAGTCGTTGACTAATATTTAATTTGAAACGACTAGGTATCCACATCAAAATTATAATATTATAGACTTAACGAATCGTTGGAATACATAAATAATTCTAATATTCAATGATTTGAAACCTGTTTTACAATATATGCATATATATCAACTACACATAAATGTAAAAGTGTCAGTTACTGCTCAACAAACAGAAACTATGTTCTAATTATTACAAACCAATAATTCGTTGAAGGATTTTCGAACAAACTTATCGTTATATATTTATAAATAACAATTAACAGCAAGCACCGCACTAATAATAAAATTATGAAGTGAACCACAATTCTCGTAGAAAACATCCCACCATAGTAAATTGACTAGTTCTAATACCTATCTACATTATATTTTATACACATTTAACTACATTTATTGAAGTCTCTTTATGAAGTAATTGAACCGGCCGCAACTAGTAAAGCAAGGTTAGGTTAAGATGTGGAAAGTAAACTGTAGTGATAAAAAAGGTTTTAAAAGACAATCCACTCATTAATACTGTCAACACAACACTGGTATACACTATAGTTATTTCATAAAATTCATCACTGCAATAATTGTCGTGCAACCGAGTTCAAACGTTTATTGTCCTTGAGCATACATACACTTACCGATGATAGGAGCTAGGATCATGGGAGACAGGAAAGAGATAATAGGTCCATCCAGATGTTTCTTAGTATCATCTAGATGTAGACTTCATGGTGTTGTTGCGGCCGGCCACGCCTGGACTAGGAACCTCGTTCTGCTAGTTCCACAACATCATCTGATTCTGGCCTGGCAGCATCAATTTTTCGTCTCTCAGCTATGACTATTCTTATATTTTCTCCCTCACTTATCGTTTGATCAGCCAGTTCTGATATAGCTGTATTAACTGGCCGTTTAACATTGCTTGCATCACTGGTCATAGCAGATTCTGTAGATGACCTTCTTTTAGAGCCAGTAAGTCTTAGGCTCTGCCTAGAGGATGGTACCGCAAGAAGTACTGGCCTGAGTAGGCGAGCTTCTTCACCACGGAGAGAATTTCTTTTATCAACACGCTGGCGTCTATTTTGTGCGAAGGAGTCTCGTCGAGGTGGGCTGCCAGGTTCAAGTTCGTCCACATCGTCGGCATCGATAAATCGTGCGTCTTCTTCATATAAAGCAGCGGGTGGATCAGAGCTAGAGTCCTGCCGACGACGTCCGAAAGCATGAGGAGATAAAGAAGCTCGTCTTGGTGGTAGTGACTGTGGCAATAATGCTGTATGGGAGTGCAAAGTGCGTCGACGGCGAATAGGTGATGAAACTGGTTGTTTAGGTTCGCTGTAGGTGAAGTTAGCCGGGAGAGATGGTACCTTGTTAAGTGGCCGAGGGGGACTCATACATTCTTCTAGGGCACGGCATAGCGCTCTATCTTCCTCATCATCTGCCTCGCGTTCTAATTCGCGTTCTAATTCTACGTCCATGTCCATTTCATCTTCCATTTGTTTGTGGGATTCTTCTAAATGTTTCATAAGTACCTATAATGGAATTAGTTACTTGTTATTTGTTATATAAATTAAATATAGTAAAATGAATCTTTTTTATTATGTTATTAAGATTAAAATGTTCAAAAACATTAAGGAAGATTTTAATTAAGAAATACGTACAGCAACAACGACGTTAACAAGGACAAATTGGGCCATCAGCACAAATACCACAAAGAATATGGGTGCTATGATTGTGGAGACGCAGCAGTTTCTCACACAATCCACGGTACTGTCGCAATCTTCACGCAGAGTGTCTTTCATAATACCATTCCAATTATCACCTGTAGCTACCCGGAATAATGTTAGAAATGCCATACCAAAATTTGCAAAGTGAGCGTGTTCTCCTAATCCTAAAACAGAAATAAATAAAAGATAAAACTTTATATTATAATAATTATAACAATATTAATAATATATTTAATAGTATATATATATATATATATATATATATATATATATATATATATATATATATATATATATATATTATTTACCTTGACATGGAATTTCATCAGAGCATTCCAATCTTCCAAATAGTTCAACACCTAGTGCTGCGAATATGAAAAACAGCAAGAAAAATAGGAGTCCTAAATTGCCAACTTGTGGTAATGCTTGCATCACGGTATCGAGGAGCGCTCTTATGCCTTTGGCCATTTTCAATAACTTCAATACTCTGGCTATTCTTAATACCCTCATTACTCTCATAATTGTAGGATTTATTGGAATTATATTGGTTTCTAATTCTTCTAGCACTATACCTACTATCGATAATATGACTATAATTACGTCAAGCTGATTCCATTTGTCTTTTAAGTATATTTTAAATCCTAATGCTACTAATTTCATTATCGCTTCAAGTATAAATACAGCAGTGAAGAAATAGTTGAAAATTTTTAGCGCGTACTGCAACGCTGGTGGCATTCTATAATATTCTATCGCCATTGTAACAACATTTAATCCTATTACTCCAGCAATAGCTAAGTCGAAATATTTTGAAGTAACTACATTGTGGACGAATAATCGCGTTTGCGAGTAGTCTGCATAATAAGGTCGTTGATGCATTTCTGAAACAAAGTGCAAGTTTGATTACACTATGCCTATTACACTATTTAAAAACAGATCAATACTACGCCTACGTCTACTTTTTTAATTATTTTTGCATTAAAAGCTTGCTTTGAAGTTTTGGCTGAAACGTGAAAGTGTCTTATAAATAAGTAAGTATGTATGTTGCTTTAAATTGAAAGTATTATGATTTTAGTTCTGATTTTCTTACTAGATGGCGTCAAATTAAATTGCACTACAGTGATTTACTGATAAATTTCGTCTCCTAGAGGTAATTAGTTACGTGGGCGAAGCCAACAGTAAATACTGCCATCAAATAATGTTGTTGGCATTGTACATGTTTAGTTGCTCTTAAGTAACGTAACGCAGAGAAAATGACAAAGTTTAGTCACCATGATTTAACTATGCTTTATACTTTTGCTTTTTATCTATTTTCTGTTCTACAGAGCTAGAGAGAAACCTTCAGGAGTAGCCACTGTTCAATTAAAGGTAATCTTTATTTTAATGACAACAGAAAAAAAAACGGCGAGGAATGTTAAGATGAACGTAAATGTAGAGATAAATATATTTTAAAGTCTCAGGCAAATAGTACAAAAACTACTGCGCATACTTATTTTTAAAGTAGTAATACTTATTCCTATATCTCCTCAAGATATACCAACGCAAACATAGATAGTTCAACGAATTATTTTAGTTCGGATGACGATAGTCTAGACGAATATATGTGATGTTATAACTTAGAGTTATTGTTAGATAACATCACATATATTCGTAAACTATAACTATAAACGAGCAGAACTTATTTTGTTTCCTTAATAATTAAAAAAACACAACCGTGAAATCGATATTTAAAAAAAAAGTTTAATTTTACTATGAATTTTTATTCGATGCATATATCTTTATGAGTTAACTTTTGACGCAAGCAAAGCTAAAAGGATCAAACAGTTATATACAATGTATTTAGAAAAAGTTTAACTTATTAGAAAATATTATATAAATCCATTTATATTGGTAATTTACTCACTTCTTCTCTTCTTTTCCATTTGTAAAGCTCTTTTGGCCGCTCTACGCACTCTTTCCTCTTTTTCTTGTTCTTCTCGGCATCTATGAAAGTTCTCTACGACAACTCCAACGAACATATTGAGAACGAAAAATCCCACCAGTAATATGAAAGCGATGAAGTAGAGCAATCGCCATTCCGAATAATTCACTATGGGCTGTAAGCAGTTAAATGTATTAGACGATGATATTGCAACATAAAAATAATTCGTCTAATAATATTTTAAGAATTATTTATTATGATATTACTTAATAATCTAATGTTTTCTGATGTTTACGCGAGTATTACACATTTGAAATAAAATTACTTTTACGGATTCTATCGTGTTTGTATTTGATTTTTAATTTCCCCGACGCGCGACGGTTCGAACACTTTACAGTGATCACGGTCACGGGAGGACTAAGGTGTCTCACATCCAAAAAGTCATCGTTATTACAGAAATTTATATCTACCCGCTACAGTATCAGTTATTAATGTTTCACCCACATTTTAATTCAAATTCATTGCCAGTACAAAAAGAAAATGATTCTATATGTGAAAATTTTACACTTGTTATTAAAACATTTAATTTTCAGTTATTAATATATTTTTTTTTATGATATAATGCAACTAGGCTATCTGTGAATGACACAATAAGCCAATAAGATGAGATTCCATGGCCTGTACAATCAAAAGGATTTTACTTAATCTACTTTATGTGATGCTCTCCTCCTGGTCGAATCTTGTAGCCAATGTAGGAATACTATGCCACTTTAATCGGGCGTGTATAATACTTCCTGTGTCTTCTAACCTTGATGCTAGGTCGTTTACGTGAGCTAATATTCTTGACTGATAGTTATTGCTACGTCTGGCTATTTCTTGCTTGACAGTGTTGATTTTTAGATACAGGTGTATGAATTTGTTACTCATATAGTATGGTATGTCTAACATTGCTCTCAATGCCTTACTCTGAAATCTTTCCAGAATCTCTATGTTGCTATTACTAGCAGTACCCCATAGTTCAATTCCATAAGTCCATATTGGTTTGAGAATGGTTTTATAGATAGCAATTTTGCTTTCGTTTGTCAAACTTGATTTGCTTCCTATTAGCCAGTACATAGTTCTGAATCTTGTATCCAGCTGCTTGCGTTTAGTCCAGATGTGATGTAAGTCTACGGTCCAAATGCATACCTAAGTACTGCGCATCATCAGCCTGAGGTATAGCCTCATTGTATAGCTTTATTTGTGGACAAGTTTGTCTTCTTAAGGTGTAAGTTACATGTACAGATTTCCTCTGATTTATCTTGATTCGCCATATTTGTAGCCACTTTTCAATTTCGTAGACGTGTATTTGCAGTTTATCTGATGCCACAGAAGGATCTCCATGCACAGACAAAAGGGCCGTATCATCGGCATAGGTTGCAGTTAAGATATCAGCTTTCGTCGGCAAGTCAGCAGTAAATAACAGATACAGAATAGGACCCAAGATACTACTTGGTGGCACATCTGAATGAATTTCATTCAAGGGGGCGATTTCATTATTAACTTTTACTTCAAAACATCTATTTTTAAGGTATGATCTCATTACAGGAAAAAAAGAATGGGGAAGTAATTCTTTTAGTTTGAAGAGGACACCCTCGTGCCACACTTTGTCGAACGCCTGACTGATATCGAGAAAGATCGCAGAGCAGTACTGTTTGCGTTCCAACGCACCATTTATTGTGTCTGTAATTCGGTGTATCTGTTCGATAGTTCCATGTTTCTCTCGAAAACCAAACTGGTGAGAAGGAATTACATTTGGTAGGTACATGCGCATTCTGGTTAAAAGATTTTTTTCAAAAATTTTTCCCAACAGTGGAAGTAAGCTAATCGGTCTGTATGAGTTTACTTCATGGGGATCTTTTCCTAGTTTTGGTATCATAATAACCTGTGCAATTTGCCATTGAGCAGGAAATATTTCTAATTTTAGACAGGCATTGTAGATGGCTGTAAGCTGAATAATCCCTTTTATAGGAAGTTGCTTAAGTAATTGTTCATCAATTAAGTCATATCCTGGAGATTTACCTATGTGTAACTTTGATATTTCTCTCCTGACTTCTTTAGGTTTTGTTCTCTTCAGAGGTAAACACATTTGCAGTGGTGCTTCGAGATATTTAAGAATTTCTTTGTCGTGTTCGGGATCTTTACTAGGCAATGGTGGAAATACAGTTTTTAGGTGGGTTGTATATATTTCAGCCTTTTCAAGCTCTGTTCTTGCCCACTTATTATCCATTGCCTTAATAGGAGGTATATGCACTTTTGGCCTATTTAAGTGTTTTGTCACCTTCCACAAAGAGTAGTCAGTATCCTTTGCGGTAAGCGTAGCCAGTTGATTCTGTATATATTCATTTTCTACTTGACGGAGTAGATGTTTGAGTTCCTCCGAGGCTCTGTTGAAAGCTTTTTTGTCACGAGAATATTTTGTAGTATGCCATTTTTTTCTGAGCTGTCTTCGTTCAGTGACTTTTACTTTCTTTTTTTTCTATTTTGTGTTGGTAATAGGTCTGCGGGATTTTTGTTTTTAAGAGCGGTGTAGACTCATTGCCTGCTAGGTGGATTAATTGGTTGAATGATTCTATAGCAGTCTCTATACCTACCACACTTTTTAAAAATGATTTCAATTTAATAGATTCTGAAATTTTAAT
Organism: Lymantria monacha; assembly: GCA_905163515.2. Classification (NCBI taxonomy): domain Eukaryota; kingdom Metazoa; phylum Arthropoda; class Insecta; order Lepidoptera; family Erebidae; genus Lymantria; species Lymantria monacha. The sequence goes on along the minus strand of LR991092.1, from coordinate 10,775,171 downwards.
TCTATAACTATCCCAGTCTATTCTTTGATTGTACACAATCTCTGTGTATGATCATGCAGGATAACTTTAGAATTAATATTAACAATCACAGGCGTATGGTCCGATGACAGGTCAGTACATTCCTCCACGTACATTTGGTTGATCTGTATATTTTTAGTGATGAAAAAATACAATAAATCTGGCAACATTTTTGGATCTGCAGGCCAATATGTGGGTACTCCATGTGAAACACAATTGAGGTTGAGTATTTTCGTAGCTGCGTAAAGTTGAGGTCTTCGCGGTAATATTAGTCTAGAGCCCCAGTATACATGTTTTGCATTCCAGTCTTCACCACAAATGTATCTGCTTCCATGTGTTGAAATAAGTTTTAAAGTCATCAGTAGTAATAATATGTCTAGGTGGACAGTATACCGCAGACAACGTTGTAAGTACTTTATTTTCTTGTATTTTGACTGTGGCAGCCTGTATTTTCGCAGTTTTATACTCTTCAAGAGCATAATGCTTAATGTTCTCTTTTATTATAACAGCTGTTCCTCCATGGGAGTTACCAGAGGGGTGATCTGTAGTATACACCATATAGTTTTTAATACTAAAATGTGCTTTCGACGTGAATCTCGTTTCCGAGATTAGAGCCACATCAATACTTTCAGTTTTTAGAGAGTACTCTAATTCTTGTCGACGTTTTGACAGTCCGTTGGCGTTCCAGGTAATAATCGAGAGTTTTAGGGGTATTTCATAAGGCTTGTAACCAGTTGGATTACTCTATCCATCATATTGTCTAACATAATACTCATTATGTTTTGAAATTTGTCAAACATAACATCTAGGACTTCGGTAAAGTTATTCGGCATTTCGATATTAGGTTTTGGATCTGCTGTGTATTTTTGTTTTGTTGCTTGTGAATAGGTAGTAGTAGTAGTTACCCGTGTGGCGACGGGAATAGAATTACCCGTGTGGCGACGGGAATAGAATACAAAGGTCGTCACCCCTTACTTGCCCGTGGGAGTCGTAAAAATCGGCTAAGGGTCTCACCGGGAGATTGGGCAGCGGCTATCTCCCGGGAAACTTAATAACATCTACCGCGATCGCTAATCCGCTCGCCAAGCGTGGTGATTATGGCATTATTACCCCCCCAAAACAAATATGCTCCTGAGGGCAGGCGGCAAGCCAGTTTTAAAAGCCCTACAGAAGCTGTTTAATTCTGTCATTCTCGGGGGCGACGTTCCAGAGTCGTGGACCAGGAGTGTGGTGGTGCTGTTTTTCAAGAAGGGCGATAAAACGCTCTTAAAGAATTACAGACCCATCTCACTCCTGAGCCACGTGTACAAATTGTTTTCAAGAGTCATTACGAACCGACTCGCGCGCAAGCTAGACGACTTCCAGCCGCCCGAACAAGCCGGTTTCCGAAAAGGTTATAGTACCATAGACCACATCCACACGCTACGCCAGATTATACAGAAGACCGAGGAGTATAATCGGCCTCTGTGTCTAGCGTTTGTGGACTATGAGAAAGCCTTTGATTCTGTCGAAACTTGGGCAGTGCTGCAGTCCCTTCAGAGGTGCCAAATTGACTATCGATATATCGAAGTGCTGAAGTGTTTGTATAAAGACGCTACTATGTCAGTCCGCATCCAGGATAAAAGTACGAAACCGATCCAGCTGCAGAAAGGCGTGAGACAGGGAGACGTTATCTCTCCGAAACTGTTCACCACTGCGCTGGAAGATGTCTTCAAGCTCTTAGACTGGACCGGACTCGGCATCAACATCAATGGCGAATACATCACTCACCTTCGATTCGCAGATGATATCGTAGTCATGGCAGAATCCCTGGAGGACCTTAGCACCATGCTCAATGACCTCAGCAAGGTCTCGCAACTAGTAGGGCTGCAAATGAACATGGACAAGACGAAAATCATGTCTAATGCCCATGTCATTTCTGTACCGGTCCTAGTTGGGAATGCGATTCTCGAAGTTGTCGATCACTATGTTTACCTAGGACAAACAGTTCAATTAGGTAGATCCAATTTCGAGAAAGAGGTCAGCCGACGAATCCAACTCGGCTGGGCAGCGTTCGGGAAACTTAGGAGGATCTTCTCGTCTAATATTCCGCAGTGTCTGAAAACAAAGGTTTATAACCAGTGTGTGTTACCAGCGATGACTTACGGCACTGAAACGTGGTCTCTAAATGTCGGCCTCATAACAAGGCTCAAAGTCACTCAGCGTGCTATGGAGAGGGCTATGCTCGGTATTTCTCTACGTGATAAAATCCGAAATACGGCAATCCGTAGAAGAACGGGTGTAACCGACATAGCCCTAAGGATTAGCACGTTGAAGTGGCAATGGGCAGGCCACACCGCTCGACGAACCGACAACCGTTGGGGAAAAAGGTTCTCGAGTGGCGACCACGAATCGGACGACGCAGCGTAGGACGACCCCCCACTCGGTGGACTGATGACCTCATCAAGGTCGCAGGAAACCGCTGGATGCAGGTGGCACAGGACCGTTATAGATGGCATTCTCGTGGGGAGGCCTATGTCCAACGGTGGACATTTACAGGCTGATGGATGGATGGAAAACAAATATGGATGCAGAAAAAGTCACGGCCCCCAGTCACGGCAGTTTCGCTGTTCCACGGGCTCATTTTGGTAGCGGGCCTGTTGGTGGCCGGGCAGGGGGTACTAGGAATCTCCGGTCGCGATCCGGCTACCAAAAATATCGACCCTTGGCCCTGGTAACACACAACGTTCGGACGCTTAGGACCGACGAGAGGGTCATCGAACTGGAAGAGGAATTGAGCAAAATCCGATGGGACATTGTAGGATTATCAGAAGTGCGAAGAGAGCACGATAATCCTCCGGTCTGGAAATTTGCTCTTCTACCGGGAGGGAGATCACCCATCCCAAGGCAGTGTAGGGTTTATCGTTCGTAAGTCTCTCGTAGAGAACGTGGAGAGGATCGAAAGTGTGTCAACAAGGGTAGCGTACCTTATACTCAGAATTACCAAACGGTATTCGTTGAAGGTCATACAGATTTACGCACCGACTTCGACATACTCCGACGACGTAGTGGAGGCCTTATACGAGGATATCTCGAAAGCCATCCGCACGTCAAAACCCACTTTACGGTAGTTATGGGAGACTTCAACGCAAAACTAGGCAAAAGGACAGACGATGAGTTGAGAGTGGGGCAATATGGATTTGGACAGAGAAACCAAAGGGGGCCAAAAACTGGCCGACTTTTTGGAGAAGGAAGGCCTCTTCATGATGAATTCCTTCTTCAAGAAACGGCCACAAAGGAAGTGGACCTGGATTAGCCCTGAAGGATCCACTAAAAATGAGATAGACTTCATCTTGACGGACAAACGACAAATATTCAATGATGTCTCTGTGATCAGCAGGATTAAAACTGGGAGTGATCACCGGATGGTTCGAGGCACATTGAATCTTCGTACGAAAGTCGAGCGGTCCCGCTTGATGAAGTCTACACTCCGACCTACACCTGTCCAATACCAGAACCCCGATAGCTTTCAACTCGAATTACATAATCGCTTCTAATGCCTGGAAGAGTGCGAATCTTCGAACGATATGAACAACAGGTTCGTGGAAACTGTCCACGCGGTCGGATCAAAATTCTTTAAGGCCCATCACGCTACTAGAACAAAAAAGCTTTCTGACCAGACTCTTCAACTCATGGAGAGGAGGAAGGAAATGACGGTACAGTCTTCAGCCGATTGGTCCGAACTCAGGCAGCTTAATAGACAAATCTCTAAATCTATGCGACGCGATATTTGCCGATTCAATACACTGCGTATTGAAGAGGCGATAGAGTGAAATCGAGGCTCCGAAGTGTTCGCACGAGATTTATCTATTGGGCAGAGCCAAATGACTAAGCTGAAGACCGATAACGGTACTGTCATTTCATCCCAGAGTGAGATCTTGGGAGAGGTCGAAAGGTTCTATGGGCAGTTGTACAAATCATCTCTGAATCCTGTTGTCAGCTTGGTCCAAGACCCCAGATCCAAGCTAACTCGGCACTATACCGAAGAAATCCCGGACGTCAGCTTGTACGAGATCAGAATGGCTCTAAAACAATTAAAGAACGGAAAGGCACCGGGAGATGACGGAATTACCACAGAGCTCCTGAGGGCAGGCGGCAAGCCAGTTTTAAAAGCCCTACAGAGTCTGTTTAATTCTGTCATTCTCGGGGGCGACGTTCCAGAGTCGTGGACCAGGAGTGTGGTGGTGCTGTTTTTCAAGAACGGCGATAAAACGCTCTTAAAGAATTACAGACCCATCTCACTCCTGAGCCACGTGTACAAATTGTTTTCAAGAGTCATTACGAACCGACTCGCGCGCAAGCTAGACGAATTCCAGCCGCCCGAACAAGCCGGTTTCCGAAAAGGTTATAGTACCATAGACCACATCCACACGCTACGCCAGATTATACAGAAGACCGAGGAGTATAATCGGCCTCTGTGTCTAGCATTTGTGGACTATGAGAAAGCCTTTGATTCTGTCGAAACTTGGGCAGTGCTGCAGTCCCTTCAGAGGTGCCAAATTGACTATCGATATATCGAAGTGCTGAAGTGTTTGTATAAAAACGCTACTATGTCAGTCCGCATCCAGGATAAGAGTACGAAACTGATCCAGCTGCAGAAAGGCGTGAGACAGGGAGACGTTATCTCTCCGAAACTGTTCACCACTGCGCTGGAAGATGTCTTCAAGCTCTTAGACTGGACCGGACTCGGCATCAACATCAATGGCGAATACATCACTCACCTTCGATTCGCAGATGATATCGTAGTCATGGCAGAATCCCTGGAGGACCTTGGCACCCTGCTCAATGACCTCAACAAGGTCTCCCAACTAGTAGGTCTGCAAATGAACATGGACAAGACGAAAATTATGTCTAATGCCCATGTCATTTCTGTACCGGTCCTGGTTGGGAATGCGATTCTCGAAGTTGTCGATCACTATGTTTACCTAGGACAAACAGTTCAATTAGGTAGATCCAATTTCGAGAAAGAGGTCAGCCGACGAATCCAACTCGGCTGGGCAGCGTTCGGGAAACTTAGGAGGATCTTCTCGTCTAATATTCCGCAGTGTCTGAAAACAAAGGTTTATAACCAGTGTGTGTTACCAGCGATGACCTACGGCACTGAAACGTGGTCTCTAAATGTCGGCCTCCTAACAAGGCTCAAAGTCGCTCAGCGTGCTATAGAGAGGGCTATGCTCGGTATTTCTCTACGTGATAAAATCCGAAATACGGCAATCCGTAGAAGAACGGGTGTAACCGACATAGCCCTAAGGATTAGCACGTTGAAGTGGCAAGTGGCAGGTCACATCGCTCGACGAACCGACAACTGTTGGGGAAAAAAGGTTCTCGAGTGGCGACCATGAATCGGACGACGCAGCGTAGGACGACCCCCCACTCGGTGGACTGATGACCTCATCAAGGTCGCAGGAAACCGCTGGATGCAGGTGGCACAGGACCGTTATAGATGGCATTCTCGTGGGGAAGCCTATGTCCAACAGTGGACGTTTACGGGCTGATGGATGGATGGAATAGGTAGTATTAGGATTTTTGTATTTTTGTTGGTTATAATCCTCGCATTGACGATTATCTTGTGTAGTTTCCACGGCAGTGATACGATGTTGAATTTGTGTTCTGTTATTAATATTTTCTTTACTATTATTTATTTTCCTAGTTTTGTTTTTCATTATAAGTTGTTTGTACTGTTTGTATTTCGCGCAACCTTTATAGCTAGCTGGGTGCTTTTCCTGGCAGTTTGCACAAGTTGCCTCTGTATCAGGTCTCTTGAGGCAACTTGTTGTGGAATGATATTCGCCGCATTTTACACATCTGAAAGGCCTATTACATTGATTTTTAGAATGTCCAAATCTCTGACATCTTTTACATTGCAGAATGTCTAATTTTTTATGTGGTGCTTCAAACGATATTTTAACATGATTCAAACGGTTAATTTTGAAAATATCTTTATTATTTTGTTTAGGCTCAAGGTCTACATAGAATAGTGGCAGTGACTGTTTTGTGGTTCTATGCTTTACATTTGTGATGTGTCTAATTTCATGGCCTAGTTCAAAAAGTTCTTTTTTTATTAATTCGGTGTCTTCTGATGAGTGAAGACCACGTAATACACGATAGGCTCATTCGAATTTTAATTTATAAGTATAATGGCTTTTTTTTTTTTTTTTTTTTTTGGGGGGTGGGCTACGGTCGGCGCACTCCTCGCACCACTCCATCCGGGGTGACAGAGGGGCGTAAGCGCGCACACCCGTAACCCACCCGTGACGTCGCCTTCGTCGTTGGGCCGACCACCGGAGCAGAGTGACTTGACGTCAGTGGTCGGCCCGACGGAATACCCCTGAGGAGTACCCTCTCCTCGACCGACATCCCCCCCTCGGGTAGGATGTCGGTCTTTCCTCACGCGGTCGGCCTCTCGGCGGGTGACGGACTAATTCCCCGATCCAGTCACCCGCGGCCTCGGCTAGGGCGGCATCAGGCGCAGGTAATCGCGCCTGCGCCGCCCCAGTCGCCGGCGGCGGCTCGCGCCGTCGAGCCGCCGCCGCCTCCTTCCGAGACTACTGCCTCGCAGAAGGTTGCGACCGCGTCCCAGTTCCTGACGCTGTCGAGCATCGCCCTGGCGATGGTCGGCAGCGTCAGGTCGGCACCGATGATTGCGACGAGTTCACGACGCTGCTCTGCCCAAGCGGCACAAACCTCGAGCGTATGCTGCGCCGTGTCTTCGTCGCAATCGCAGTGGTGGCAGGACGGTGTACTCTCCCTCCTGACGACCTTGTGCAGGTATTTGGCAAAGCATCCATGCCCCGTCAAAACCTGCACCAGTCGGAAGGAGAGCACCCCGTGCCGCCATTCCAACCACTGCATCAGCACCGGCCGGAAGGCCTCTACGGTCCGCACACCGAACCGAGGCCTCTCCAGCCGGACTGCCCAACGGGCAGTGACATCTAGGCGGGCGTCAACGCGCCAGGCGGTGAGTTCCCTCAAAGAGACCACACCGCCCTCCGCGCGCACCCCCGACACCCGCCGATACAAATCGGATAAGTATAATGGCTGACATCATTTTCTATGAATTTAACCCTAATATTTTTGTATGTGTCTATATATGTGTGTTTCCATTTGAAAATCAGCGCTAGGGCTTTGTAACCTGGCACATGCTGAAATGGAACCCTGGTTGATACATTTTTAACATACATAGTCTCTTGTTATTTTTGTATAATTTGTAATATGTATCAATAAAAATTTTCTTTCTTTCTTTCTTTTCTTTCTTTCTATATCAGTCGGCATTATTTTCACTACATGACCGGACTTCAAACTTGTCATAGTGTAATTATCTACACCTGCAATAGTTCCAAGGAGATCTTTTAGCTTTTGTATTTCTATGACTCCTGTGACAAAGATGGGTTCTGGTTTTGGTGGCTTGGGCTCCAACCGTTGGTTAGTAGAGCCATCATTATTTTCAGTTTGTAGGATTTGGAAACTATTTTGAGTTGTTACTGCATATGATGTTTTAGTCTTGTTGGATGGTCCAGGACTTAAATCTGGTTTCCTTTTTATGGGTACTTGATCATTTTCCCAAGATTTATTTTCTTTGTTTGACGCATTATTCTTTCTGTGTTTGTTAGTTTCTTCAGATGTATTTTTGTGCTTTGTAGTCATTTTCGGTAGCGCATTTTGCTTACTTGCATCAGGTGAACTTTTATTGCAAGAAATATCACAGAAGGACTGCGACCTTGGTCGTGTGTCCAGTATACCTCTGTGGAAAATTTGTTGAGTTAGAATCTTTTTATTTGCTTCACATTTTATTTGGTTTTCTTGGCAGCACGGTTCGATTCGACCAGTAACATTTACCAATGAATGGGCCTGGGTATCCACCCCTTCGCGGTCTTCGGTAGCAAATTTCTCATTTTCAGACCCGGTTATCTGGAAACGCCGGTGGCTAGTCGGGGAGCATGGCAAATCACATTCCTTATTTTCAAACATTTCATTTTTATATTGGGTGGTAGTTACAGTGGTTCCCCGAGCCACTGCACCCAGTCTTTTACGGCTTCGGTTAGCTGGGTTTCTGGTAACCTATTAGATGATTTTGTTTCGAGTTTTCTCTCTATTGCAGTACATTCAGTTATTATTAAACATTTAATTTATGATAATTATTTTATTGTGGCAATTTACTAGTTTAAAAATATAACAAAAACTATTAAGCTTTTTTTTTTTTGGGGTGGGCTACGGTCGGCTTACTCCTCGCACCATTTCGTCCGGGGCGACAGAGTGGCGTAAGCACGCACACCCGTAACCCACCCGTGACACCTCGCCTTCGTCGTTGGATCGACCACCGGAGAAGAGTGAACTTGACGTCAGTGACTGGCCCGACGGAATATCCTCTCCTTGACTGAGGTCCCCTCCTCCCTCGGGAGGACGTCGGTCTTTCCTCACGGGGTCAGCCTCTCGGCTGGTGACGGACTAATTCCCCGGTAAAATCACCCGCGAATAAAAAAAGCTATTAAGCTACCACCGGATCAAAACGCGGCCACCCTGAGAAAGACCCGGCAAGAAAACTCAGATGGCATAATACTAATTGTTAGAAACGTTGAGAAATTAAAAATCAAATATAAACGCGATAGAATTCGTAAAAGTAGTTTTACTTAATAATCTGTTCGTAAAATATTTAATATAATAGATTTGCTATGAAATACAACTATTTAAGTGAAAATAGAAGAACAATATGTTTAGATTAAATACAACTTAAAATATAATATTAATTCAAGATTCTATACTAAATTGTGGAGTTTTAAGCGTTTTAATAACTTAAGCCGACATCGCTACCGTGGACGTTTTACACATCTGTTACGTTGCTATAAATCATCAGTGTTAAATAATAAAACGATTAAATAAAAACAACAAATTGGAGGAACATTTACAAAATGATCCTCTAAATAAAATTTAAAACTTTTATTTAATAAATATTACGTAACTAGTGTTGTAATTTCAAATTACTGTCATTTGATAATAATATTACAAATAAAGAATATTTTCGCAATTTATAGGTATTTGTTTTGTAAATTACAAGGTAAAAAATATCTTACGTACCTGTTGATCTACTCCAACAGCATCCAGTCCCGTATACATTATATTAACCCACCCATCTCTAGAACTAAGCACAAACAATGACATCAAAGCTTTGCCTAAATCATCAAAGTTATATTTCCTGTTTATCCAAACATTGCCGTCTATTGCCAGACAGTCGGTTTTATTCTTAACATTTTTTATATTCGCCCCTTCACAATAGAAAAATGCCCCTTTGAATAGCTGAAAATAAAACTTCACTTAGAGGCAGTTTTAGCGGTTACGAATATAATAGGTAAGTTTGTGGCCTGATAAATTACAGGTTTCCATTGTGAAATCAAGTTATGTCTATTATTTTACATAATTCGAGGTTTTTTTTTGTAAATAAGCTTATGCTTAAATAAATGTACCTATTCCCTTATTATATAAATGTATTTTTTTTACTGTTTATGGTAGTAAACGAGCAAGCAGCACACTTGATGGTAAGTGTTACTGCCGCCTATGGACCTTTGCTATACCAAGGGTATAGCTAGGCCGCTGTCAATTAATACAAATAGTAAACCCACCCAGTTGGGCTTCCGGCTCTCTCGCTCAGCAAACAAACCGCAATAGCACATTGCTATTACTCAGAATTCGATCTTCTACGAGAGTGTGGTACTACTTTGGACGGACCGGCCCGTGGCTGTAGACAGAGAACCGTCAACAGCGTGGTCCTACCACTACTATTGTTTTAAGAGTTATTAATATATTTATAACAATTTTTTAATAAGCTTTTAACGTAGCATTTTTTAGCGTAGAGCGTTTCAATTCTCTGTAAAGTCTACAAACTTTGCTCAAAAACAAATCGTAACTCTTGTATGTCAGAATCTATATACTATTAAATTATTATTAGTCTATTTGAATCTGTTTAATAATACCGTTAATTTAGTTCTGATTAAATTAGGTAAGTCTGTTGTACGTAACAGTTGTAGAGAAATTTCACAAGATTTGCGTTACTTGTACAGTACTAGGTTAGCGAAATAAATGACATACAGCTCGATACTACAATCGATAAGAATACATTCATATAGAAATTTGGATTTGGACATGGTACCGTAGCTAATATCTACTTAAAAACAAAGATTGCAATATTTACAAAGGGAATTGCTTCTAAAATTGCTGTTTTACAAATAAAAATAGAAATTAATTTATCATCATCTCAGCTCATATACGAGTATGTGCCATTGTTGGGCCAACTGTTCGGCCTCCTCCATAATGAGCAGGAAATTGACCTACTATACCACGCTGCTCAGACGTATTGGCATAGGGTTTTATTTTGAGTTTTCCTTCTCTTGCATAGTTGTTATTAGCGTTTTATATCCCATAGTCGTCTTTTACGATTACACACGGGTAAGATAGGGAGTGGTGAATTGTATTCTTACTCCGTCACCACACGGAAAAATTATAATATATAATTAATTTATAAAAAATATAATTATGCTACTGTCTTATATTTTATAGACTCACCTGTACTCCCAAAATGCCAAATATAATAAAGAATGTACAACAGATCAGCACAATATTGCCAATGGGTCTCAAAGATGATAGTAGTGTTTGAACAACAAGTTTCAATCCCGGTGCTCTATTTATTACTCTTAATGGCCTTAATGATCTTAATAATCTAAATACCTGAAAAAAATACATATATTAAATTAATAATATATACTTGAGGAAAATTTAAGAAAAAATTTACTTCTTTTATTTTAATACCTACCCTGAGAATTCCAAATATTCTTGGACTTGATTCTGATACAAGAGACATTAATAAATCTATAATAGAAATGATCACAAGTGAGCCATCCATTATATTCCATCCTGATGTGAAGTAAGCTTCTGGACCGTAAAACATACCAGATGCAACAACCTATATGAAACGAAATAGAAATATGATAATGTAAAATATAATGAAGTTTTCAATAAAAATAATTCACATAATGAACTTTTCAATAAAAAAAGAAACGCTATGACTATGAATACGTCAATCTGCCACAGATGTAATAATTAAAAGAATATTGTTATAATGAATTTTATACCACTTTTTTACAGAAAATTAATTGACCCAACATACGCTATTCTATATAAACAAAAAAAAAATAAGAAATAAAATAAAAATAGATATCTTTAAATTGATCGCAGCGCCACATACTGGATCTAGTTGTTAATTAAACCATTCATAAATCCACTTCATTACACCCAAAAAGGTACATTGATATCAGTCTAGCTGTTTAGGAGTTCATATATGTGTATAAACATTTACAATTTCTCAGTCTTAAAGGATTTAGATTTTTTTGTGACTTGCAAAATAAAAATTGTATAATATAGCGTGTGCATTTGATATAATATTTTTTTGAGTAAAGGTTGTCCCTTTAAGAAACAATCAAACACTTGCTCTGAAGGGATACTTACAACAAGTATCATTCTAATATTGAAGGCCACGGGTTGAATGGAAAATGTTTCACTCTACAGGGATGTGAAATTATAAAAAAAAAAAATGTTAAACTTATTCATAAATAAATAATTTAAATTATATTTTTTTTAACGTTTTTTAACACGTTAGAACAATTTAAAATCTAATGAAAATTCTGAAAATTAACTAATAACCAGCCAGTTATTCATCATCATCATCATCATCTCAGCTCATATATGTCCCACTGTTGGGCTCGAGCCTCCTTCATAATGGGAGGGTAATTGACCCACTATACCACGCCGGTGAGACGTGTTGGTATAGGGTTTTGTTTCGAGGTTTCTTTGTCTTGCATTGATGTTATATGCGTTTTATATTCCTTAGTCATCTCGTACGATCACCCATTGGTAAGACAGGTGTAGAGGATACGAACCCGGTCGATTTTTCTAATCTCGGGATTTCGGGATTATCTACAGTTAATTCCGGGATCCCGGGATAGTCCCGGGATTGTATTGGTAATGGAAAATGGTAACAAAAGTCAGCAAACATATCAAAATAATTTTTTTAGGACATAGAATATTTAAGTTTTAAATCTCCAAAAAGGCGGTTAAACAAAATTATATTTTTTTATAAACTTTCTTCTTATAAAATAAACAAACTAGGCACTTCTGTGAATAATTTATGAAACCAACAATAAACTTCAAAAAATCAACTTCTTTCTACTTATATTTTAAATTAAATTGACCAGTAATTTTATAGATTACTTATTTAAACCACGAAAATTAAATCATTAATGCATTTTTGCTTTTTAATAATTTGATTATCACTAATTAACAAAAAAATATCAATACTTTTACGCATAATCCGGTCGTTAACAAAAACAAATGAAATTACTTAGTATGAATCAATTAATAATATGTGTATTCTAAGTGAAATCAGCCGTGTAAACAAGGTGGCTGTTAAGACGTCTCAATTAAGGTAAGTGCGTGTCGTCTCACGCATATTTTTATTGAATAATTTAAAAAAATGTATCAATCCCGAAAATCCCGGGATTCATTAAATTTGATCCCAAAAATTTCGGGACTAAAATATGACCGGGATTGAATCCTCTAGAGAGGCGGTTGGTGAATTGTATTCTTACTCCGTCAACACACGGCAAAGCCAGCCAGTTATTTTGGTGTTATATTTAGTGATATTTTAAGATTTATATTAATATATTTTAAACTAATATATTTTATTGGTACTTAAATTGAGACTAGTGTTCATTAATATTATATGTAGTACTATCTTTGTGTAGGTTCAAAGGTCCAGTATAAACGTAATTAGTCTAGGCCGTTTGTTTATTCAACAACCACTTTATAAGCTATCGTAATTTGCCGAAACTAAAGTAATATATTCGCCAGCATAGAAATTAAGATAACCCGTGCAAAGAAAATGGTCTCCGAGAGCGTAAGTTTAACTGTCCAAATGGCAATAAATAAATAAATTAATATTGTGAATCTAATTACTACACAGAACAATTATTTAAGTGAAGGGAATGGTCATTCTAAATCTTTGCGTCAGTTAATTACATGATTATATAATGTCTTGGCGTGAGATAGGGCTGTATGGAAAAAGGGGATATACTCGTATTGCGTCGAGCCCAAGTAATTGGAATAAGAGTAAGATGATGAATGATGAAAATGTTTTGCAATACTGTGGGATTTTTTTTTTAATAAAGAATATTTAAGTAGCTTACCTTAATGAACATTTCAATGGCAAACACCACAGTAAAAACGTAGTTAGCACTGGATAGAAATGCTCGCTCCTTAGATTCAGGAGGTATGTTTGGTCGCTCCATTGCCAATGTTATACAGTTCAGCGCAATGAATAATAGCACTATATTATCAAACCAGCCACGAGTGGTTATCCACGTACAAAGTCTACGCATCCTTTAAAGAAATTTGATATTAATTTTTAGGTCTTTTTTTTTTTGGCGGCGGGCTGCTGTATGGTTACATCCCGCTAATCCGTCCGCAGCGACGGAAGAAGCGCGCGCGGCGCCGTAGACCCGGCGAACAACGTACCTATCGACGCCGTGAGAGTGGGCCACCGGAACCCGGTCTTTGTCTTCGGTGGCCCACCCGGCAGTCTACCCTCTCGAGTAACGTAATTCATATACCTTAATTATTACTTAGATGCAAATCAATTATAAATCGGAATATCATATGGATTTCAATCAAAATGTTTATGCTTATTGTCTGTGATCTATTGATCAGACAGTTGTACATATCTTGCTCCGCGCATCCCTTTTATATTTCCAAAAATTTTGAATCGATTTCTGTTTTCTTTACCAATGTTGCCATTACATCACAAGATAGGGTCTCTTGTATATTCTATATAACTTGAAAAAGTAATGCAGATATACTTTTTTATTAGATCTAATTTTCACAACCACGTATAAATATTCGCAGTAACATTTCTCAATTATGCTAACCCTCTTGTAATATGCTAAAACTATATAAGTTAACATTTTAAAAACATTAAAGGTAATAAAATATTGCCTTTAATCTTGGAAATATGCTTCTGTATGTTCTGTATATGTATTGAAAATTTTTATTTTCGAAAAACTTCGATTTCTTCGTAATAATGTCCTCGAAAGAGATTGTTTTGGAAGGAATGGTATTTGTAGAAAATTAACTAAAAATCACCTAAATTTAGTAAGTAATACATTTTTAATTAACTTTTAAAGTTATTGTGATACGTAAATTGAATTTACGATCACATATCATGCCAATATCTATTAAAATAAAATGTGAGAGTCATTTAAGGAGCCGTTATGGCTATAACGCTAATTAAACACGTTTATTACATGTAACACTTAGAATATTATCAAGCATTAGCTTTTTAGATGAAATAAACTATCTAATTAATATACGTTTATTAATTTTATAAAGCATCGATGTGCTGGTGCAGTATAATCGCTTGTCCAGAAGAATAGTGACACAATTCAAAAAAGCTATTTTTTTCAGTAGGATATAAAAATAAGTAATTCCTTTTTTTGAGCTCGGTTCAGCAGCCATTCCAAATGCACGAACATCAGCATAATCACCTTAAGAATGACGACGGAGATTTGATGAGGAGAACTTATAACGAGAAATTATTAACAATCCTTTTTTTTTCTTTTTTGCGGTGGGCTATGGACTACTACTACGTGGTCGCGCTCCGCCAAAACGGCCCGGGGCGATGGAAGAGGTGGCGCGCAACCCTATAGACCCACCCTGCAAACACCTCTCTTCGCCGTGCGTGCGGGCCACCGGTACCCGATCTTTGTCATCGGTGGCAATATTAACACCCCTCCACCAACAAAAATTTAAATATAATGAAAACTGTAATTTTTGTTCGCTATTCTTCCGGACAAGCGATATATGTATATGAATTAATTAAAACCAAAATATTTTCCAGATAAAGTGCCGGTTTTATTTTCATCGGTTTTTGTATGAAAAGTGGCCAAATCACAATATCACATTTGTGATTATAGTTCAAAAAAACTTTGTATTAAGCGTTATTTATATAAAATGAGATGACTTAATAAACTATTTAATGAAAATATAATGGAAATTTAATTATTTCATATTCATATCAACTCATATACGTCCCGTCCCACCTAATGGCCTCAAATCACCTGTAATTTGACCTCGATAGTATACTACGCCGGAGAGAAGGATTGGTATAAGGTTTTAGTTCGAGTTTGCTTTCCTTTACACATATATTTTATTCATATTATATTCTTTTGTAGCTGTTTACGACTCTCGCGGGCATGATAGTGGGTGGTGAATTAATATTATATATTCTTACTCTATTACCATACGAAAATTTCATATTATAATAAAGATAAAAAAATATTTTATTAACAACAACTTGTATTACAGTAATATTCACGTGCACGTTAATATTTATTGCTAAATGATCCAAAAGTTTTCTATCATTAATCAAAAGACTGTTTAACTTATTTTCGTAAAATGTATTAGGAAAGTATCGTAATTTATAATGTTGTACAATAATATAAGATAAATTGAATTCTTAAACAACAATATTTAAGAAATTAAATGCTATATTAATTATAAAATGGGTAAAAATATTTTAAGAGAACAAAAGTATTGAATCAAATCTTACTTGTTATCTGGAGCAAAGAGGTACAATGAGTAAAATTCTTTTTCTTTTAGGCAACCTGTTGGCTCCATAAAGCGAAAAAGGTCTTTGAATCTGAAACGTCGTCTGTCGAATCTTGACGATAATAGGCACACGTTATTAATGGCCACCTGAAAGAAATGATACCATGGCAAATTCTATATCATATGAACTTAGTTTAAATGTTAACTAAAAGCATTAAAATGAACGAATATTTTACAGCTCCATTAAAATGATAAATTTGGTGAACTTTTGAATCTTATTTTAATTGATTTTTTATTATCATAGTGTAGATGCATCATATTTAAGTAGATGTTGTATAAGAGTAGAGATGTATACGTATAGAATAGTTTATTTTATAAAAAAATAAATCTTTTAAAATTAAATTCGGGTTTTTATAAATAATCAAGCATATTAAATGCTAAATTTCAGTAATTAAAATTATAAATATTTAAAAATGATATTACATTCTGTACTGGTATTTAAAAATTAATATTCCTTTCATTTTAAGAGACAACACTGCCTAATAATTAGTACGGCACTACGTCACGGACGGTGGTATAGACATAGTTAATGCTCATAAATTAAATTCTAACTTAAATCTGCGGATTGAAGCTGCACTTGTTATGTGTGATAATAGAATCCATAAAGATCCTGTTTAACTACTATGGTATCCGTATAGTACTTTTTATTTTCAGAATCTGTAATCCTACTATTAGGTACCAGCCTAGGTAACAAGAAGGAAATTAGCTCATTGTATACTGGCTAACTATAGGTAATCCAAGCTTTTAATTCAAGATTTTCTTTTTTCACTTGAATGTTATGTACTTAATCTCCTTTAATAATTCATTACTGCTATGAAAGGCAATATTGTAATGCATCTACATAGTAAATTTGATATATTTTTTAAAGTTTTATCATATTTAATTTTAAAATATGTTCACCTGATACAATGATATATTCTAAATCCTGAAAAGCAATATACTTGTTATAGGCACTATTATGAGAATGTCTTTAGTTTGTTAGTAAATATTGTGATGATGAAAATCAGCAATATTACCGTAGTGCCCAATTTTTAAAAGATCTTACATTCCAACGGCTCACCTCCTCGTTGATTTGCTTCATTAGTGGTAGAGGTTGGTTATTAGGTCGAGTGGGAAGGGTAGGTGCAGGAAGGTCGCGAGGCGGTCGGGATGTAACTGCTGCCACGCTCGCTGTTGATACCACCGGTGACAAGTTGCTTGACTTTACTTCGCAGACTGTTGTAACTGTTATAAATGAAACGAAATTCATATGAGAGCTTTCAGGGATTTAAATATTAATTTGTAGTGGTTAACTTACGGCGAGTGAAAATAAATACCTACTAAATTACTTAAGATAATTGATTAAATTAGGCGATATATAATGGCGATCCATAATTATTTTGAAATGAACAGAGAATCCCACTACACATACGAAGAGAATCTCACCACGTTCAGGATAGTTATGCTTCTAGGGCGCATTCAAAGCTTGAATCATCCTCAAGATGCTTTGTTTAGAGGTAAAGTAAATGTCTAATTCATATTTAAAATTTAAGTTTCGAAGGCTGTTCTTCACATAGCAGTTAGAATTTTCCTTACCACATATTCAAACTTTATCCTATCCTTATTCTATCCCGTACCGCTATCTATTTTAAGGTGTACGGTACATTGTTTCTTTTCTTCTATTTCAAATTAATATTTAACGGAACTTACACCTACCTATTATAAGTTATTTGCTAAAAGAAATTGGAAGACTTGATTAATCTCCTATTACAATATATTTGAAGAATAAATAGTAGTTAATAGATATATTTGAAGAACAAATAGTAGTTAGTTATTTGAAGAATAAGTAGTAGACCTCCCGTGACCATGATCACTGTAAATTGTTCGAAACGTTGATACATTAAAAATCAAATACAATCACGATAGAATCCGTAAAAGTAGTTTTATTTCAAATGTGTAATATTCGCGTAAAGATCAGAAATAAAAAATTGTAGTTTTTTATATAAAATAAAAACAATTATGAGACCACTATATCAATTTTGTACATTACAAAATAATGTAGTTACGATATTCAGTATAAATGTACTAGTATAATCTAATAAAATTCTTACTAATATTATAAATGCGAAAGTAACTCTGTCTGTCTGTCGCTCTTTCACGCCAAAATTACTGAACCGATCTAAATGAAATTTAGTACACAGATCGTCTAGAGCCTGATAAAGGGCATAGGCTACTTTTTAATGCAAAAAAAGGGTGGTAAAGGGGGATGAAAAGTTGTAAGGAAGGATCGTCATTTTTAAAGCCAGAAGCTTGAAACTTATTTATTAGATATAAATAAATATAACATTAACATGTTGTAAAAATTTACCCTTAAGGGGTAAAATAAAAATAGGGGATGAAAAACTTTAGGAAAGTAACCTTTTACGCGGGTGAAGCCGTGGGCAGAAGCTAGTATAATATAACTACATAAAGTATCATACCATCATTCAGCCTTTTGTTGTCAGCTTTTGGATATAGGTCTTCCCCATAAATGAGAGGATTAGTGCCGCAATTTTCACGCTTGGCAAAATGGCAGTAGCTGTTATGCATTGCCTTTTTTTATTGCGGTGGACCATGGAGTGGTCACTTCCCGCCAAATAGGTTCGGGGCGACGGAAGAGGCGGCGCGCAGCCCCATTGACCCACCCTGCAAAGCGCCACTCTTCGCCGTGCGAGCGGCCCACCGGTACCCGGTGTTTGTCTTCGGTGGCTGTTATGCATTGCCTAGGAGATAACTGCGGCCCATTCTTCTGATGATGATGCTTTTAGTCCATTTTTACGACTCCCACGGGCAAGCTTATGGCGACTATTGTATTTTTATTGTGTCACCATATGGTATGGTAAAGAAGGTTATATATACAAATTTTGATAAAGAATACAATTTGTAACATATCATCTATAAGGAAATAGATTACCTGTTATGTAGTCATTGGTAAGTGACAATCTATGAGGTGTCGATTTGACTGTGTCAAGGCGAACTGTCGAGTCTGATGAGAAGCCAGCTTCTGGAGCTTTCCATGATACCTACGTAACAGTAAAAGAATGTATAAATTGTTGTTCCAGGTCAGGTATCTTAATATATATAAATTACGTGTCACGTTGTTTGTCCGCGATAGACTCCTAAAGTACTTAACTGATTATAATCAAATTTGCACAGCATGTGTACTTTAATCCAACTTAAAAGATAGGATAGCTTTCATCTCAATTTATAGCAATATTATTTTAACGCAAATTATTTGTTTATTATTTGACAGTCACAATTATCTGTTATCTACAAACGATTCTAACAGATGGCGGTATCTGTTGACTGGATTGAGTAAGTATTTAATAGATGGCGCTATGTTAAATGTAAAAACGTTTCATATAAGCTACAATTTATTAGCATAACCACTACGCGTTACTGAGGCTACCTTAACCACAGCAACGCGTGGCCAGGTCTGCTAGTGTATATATATATATATATTTACGATTATATATACGATTACAATCAGTCCATTCATCTAAGTTCTATGATCAGACGACACACAAAAAAAAAGGTGGTGTAAATTTGTGTCTGCCTACACAAATTAACGCCACCCGTTTTTTTTTGTGTCGGGGGTAAAAAAGGTGATGACTGATAGTTATTTTGGTATCGTTTGCCATTTTCAAAAGATTTATTTTCTTAACATGTTGTGTATTTCACTATTTCACAATATTTTAAGTAAATAAATATACGTACATCGGGCAGTAATGGTGCATTATGTGCTGATACTCGTCTAGTTGTTTGTGGCAACACTCTCGGTGGTGGTAATTGACCGCGTGTTCTATTATTGGGTAGTTCTGATTGTGTATCATTTTTAATTACTATCGATGAAGATAATAGCAGCTCATTCTTGCGTATATTTGATCCTGTTAGGAATAATGATTAAATATCTGTTTAATTATTACAAACATTTTGTAACTTATTCAATTAGATCACTACTACTTACACTGATCTTAAAGTTAAAAACAAAACAACAAAATTATGTCAGGCATATGCCTTTCTAAGAGGGTATAATAATATAGTTTATACCCCAGTAAGGCGGTGTGAAAATCGTTTTTGCTATAAATTACACAGTTTCATTTGATCGAGAATTTAGAATTTTTATAGGGATAATCTTCAAAAGTTAAAAGTAGAAAGTATTCATAATATCAATTATATACAGGGTGGAAGTGGACCGCTCCCAAAAATAAAGACAGGTGAACCTACTAGTCCTACTTGTTATGATAGGCTAGAAAAAAAATCAATTCGGATGAAAAAAAAACTTTTATTTCACAACGAATTTTATGTTTTTTTTTGACATTTCATCGTATTAGACAATTGCCATGTAACGATAATTCCATAAAAAATACGTAACTTTACTGAGATGAGAAAAGACGCAATCTATTCAAAACTCACGGTCATATGTTCAAGAGTTCAATGACCTCGCTAGATGAAAAAAAATTTTTTTTCCATCCGAATCGATTGTTTTCTAGCCTATCATTACAAGTAGGACTAGTAGGGTTACCTGTCTTTGTTTTCGGGAGCGGTCCACTTCCACCCTGTATGTATGTTTGAGGCTTGATTATCGATAAATGTTTAAAATTTAGAAATACCATTGCAGACTGCATGATCCCTGCCATTATTAAGGATGATGGCATCTGAATCCGATCCTGTTCTTTGTTTTGGTTTTCTTCTTAAACTAGGCCTAGATAAGCGCCAACTATAACCTCTCTGTACTCTACATTTGTCTTCACCGTTAATACCAATACCCACAACGCTGACATTCCTAAAAAAAAAAAATATTATGTAAAAATACATAAATAAAGACTATTACGTAGATATTATAAAGTAAAAATATCAGAGCTATGTGGTAGCGGCTACGAATACTACCAACCCTTACTTTGCTCGTAGATGTCGTGAAAGACGACTAAGAGCGTTATAATAACCTAGGCCAACTCCATCTGATGCCCTTTAGTCAACAATTACATTCCCAAGGAGAGTTGACGTCTGGCAGGCGGCGGGTCATAAAACTATTGCCAATAACTTTTACAATATGTACTATGAAAGAAGAGTACATATTGTACCGACCCCAAGTAATTGGGATAAGAGTAGAAGAATGATGATGATTATAAAGTGTCAAGATCCTGTACAATAAATTATCATCTATTCTGCTTTTATACCAAGTACTTGGGGTCGATGCAAGATGTACCCGTCTTTCATCTTTTTTTTTCCTTAAAAAAAGACACTACTTACACTAAGGAAATAATCCTTGTATTGCGGGGGACTTTACAAACATGCAATTAACGCAGACAAAATTACACCCAGACTGAGAACAACACTTGTTGGCCCAGGTCGATATAATAATTCATATTACTTAGTTGTCTTTTATGAAATCCACGGAAAAAGTAAGGGTTATAATTCTTTTGTATATGTGTATGTGACAGAAAACTTCGTAAATGGCCAATTGGATTTTGATAAAATTTTTTGTGTGTTCAGGTAGATATAAGAATGATCTAAATTAACTATTTGACCCTGAAGGTGTTGCTAGTTTCAAAGATTTCTATTTTTATTTATTTTTTGGTTTTATAGAGAACAGCATCTATTTGAGTCAACTAGTAATAATATATAAAAAAAATCAATTTAGAATTATATAAAACAAATAAAGTTTACTTACTTTTGTGAACTTAAAAGACTAGATTTATCATTTGTGTTTAAACAGTTTTCGTCTTTAGGTATTGCTATTTGAACATTTTTTTCTGGTAATAACGGTGATGGTGTTGATCTCGGCGTAATTGGACTGGTAGGAGTTGGTGAACTGGACCTTAGAGGAGGTGGCGCTAGAGTTAAAGGTGGCAGAGCCAGGGTCATGGGAGGCAGACGAGCCTTTTCGGACCCAAGTTGAGCTTGAGCTGAATGTAGCGTTAGCGTATAACTGTTTGGTGGTTTCAATAGACCTGGTATACTGGCACACTAAAAATAATTAAAATATGCATATTATTATAATTTATTAAAATTTGTTGACATAAAACAATATTTAATTATGTATAATCAATATATAAATATGCTAATAGTGATAGGGTCATAATGTTGACAGTTTTCTGTCTACAGCCAAGGGCCGGTCCATTTTGGTTAGTACTTCACCCTTGCAGAAAATCGACGTCTGCGCAGTGGCAATATACTGCGCTGCGCTTTGTTCGGTGAGCGAGTGATGCAGCCCAACTTTCTGTTAGGCAGCTGAACTGTAGCTAAACTGTACTCCTGGTATAGCAACGGTCCATGGGCAGCAGTAACACTTACCATTAGGTGTCCTGCTTGCTTGTCAGCCACCATAAGCAGTAAAAAAAAAGAAATGTATAATATACAATTACATATTTACGTAATGTAAAATAAAAATATTTTTAATCTTATGAAATTATTTTAGAATAGTTATGCAAAGGAATGATGCCCGCATATTATCATATAAATTTTAATTTCCAACAAATATGGTCTAATGCAGTCTATTACCTCAGAAGGCCTGAGCGATCCTAATCCGTATCGAATAAACTAACTTTTCGCCTGGCTTTGGATTCTAACACGAAAGTTCACAATTAATAGTCGTGTATACTTCATTCATTGTGTCGTTTTAGCAACGGGCTGTTATAAAATGAAGCTTCTCATTATTTATATGTACGTTAATGTCATCTCAGGTGATATATGTCCCACTGTTGGGCTCGAGCCTTCTCCACTATGGAAGGAAAATTGACCTACTATAACCACGCTGGTCGAGCGTGTTGGTATAGGGTTTTGTTTCGAGATTTCCTTCTCTTGTATAGATGTTTTATTCGTTTTATATCCCTTAATCGTATTTTACGATCACCCACGGGTAAGATAGGGAGTGGTGAATTGTATTCTTATTCCGTCACCATACGGAAGACGTTAATATCATTTCATTAATTTCAAAAAGGTAAAATATATTTATAAAATCTGATTACGAAATGAAAAATGATGTCGCAAGCGGGATTCGAACCCGCGCCTATTGGGATTCCGGCCCAATCGTGCTGCCACTACACCACCGCGACTAATTGTAGGACATGCAAATTTCATTTCGTATTGTATTTACGTCTTAAGGTGACGGTATGCTATCTACCCGACAATGTTTACACATTGTTATAGGCTACATGCTAAATTTCAGTAATTTAAATAACAAGGTTGTGTCATCGTTTAATACAATTCTAACTGTAAAGTTTTAAGTATTAAGCCTATAACAATGTGTAAACATTGTCGGGTAGATAGCATACCGTCACCTTAAGACGTAAATACAATACGAAATGAAATTTGCATGTCCTACAATTAGTCGCGGTGGTGTAGTGGCAGCACGATTGGGCCGGAATCCCAATAGGCGCGGGTTCGAATCTCGCTTGCGACATCATTTTTCATTTCGTAATCGGATTTTATAAATAATTAAGCATATTAAATGCTAAATTTCAGTAATTTAAAGGTAAAATATACACACAGAAGTGCGGTCTATGGAGTCCAAACTTGAAAGCATAGAGGATCTTTCCAGGCTTAGAGTCATATTGAAATCTCTAAATGAAGCTCCTGGTTCAAGAGTTGTGGAAGGTGAATCTTGTGGCGTCGCTGCAGTGTGAGTAATCATTGGCAATGTAGCATCTGGTACAGCACTTGCTAGCATTTTTGACTCCTAATAAAACAATAAATAATAAATTTTAATAAATATTAAAAATGAATTTAATAATATTAATGCAAATAAGGTGATACGCTTACTTTTTGTAAATTACACTTATTAGATTGGGCGCAGTCTTTGCAAAGCGTCGGATGGTGTGCGGATGACTTTTGTTTTCGACGTGATCGCATCACTTTTTCTTTATGACCATTAACATCATCTTTAGCTTTACGGACATCGTCTGCTGATCTCCAATAGTTTTTTATTTCATTCTGATGGAAAAATATTACGTTGGAATATCAACTGAATTATTTGTTAGAAAATATTTGACGACGGACGAAAACAAAAACTTTTATATAACATATTTGCTTTTGGACAAGATTAATAAAATTTTATCGAAAATACTTACTTGGGAAAAACTTTCACTGGAATGTGAACCCGAATTGGACTCATCGTACTGATTTTCTGAGAAACATTCACCTGACAATTTTGACTTCGCTAATTCACGTTGTTCACGTTCCCTTCTCTCATTCCTCTAAAAAGATAAATTTTATTGTAGGAATATTATTATTTAATCAAGACAATTATCAAATTTTTGATTTAATTGCTGAATAATAATGTAACACAACTTACTTCTGAGCTGAATCCCTCAACGAGGATAGCTACTAACAAGTTGAATAGTACGTAATTGCCAAAAGTCATGAGAGCTACAAAATATAATGCAGCCCAATGACTTGTTTTTTCCATACCATTAAATAACACAACATTCCAATCCTCCTGAGTTAAAACCTGAAATGTACATATCAACATAAGATATTAAATCAATCGCGTAAATTGTACTACCACATTAAATATATTTAAATCAGGTTTCATTTGAATAAATAATAATAAGCAAGGTGTGCTGTCATATTGTATTAGGTGGTGCCTTTTTTCGTGTTTGTAATTAAATGTTAGATAATTAATTTTTAAAGTGTAAATAAAAACAAAACAAACAAAAATAATTGTTGTTAGTTATCAGCGTGTTAGTGTTATGTCGTCGTGTCGGTGTCCACTATTAAATAATAATGAAAGGGAACACAGACGGCGAGTTTGAGTACACAAGCATACAGGGTTCAGCATTTCCTATTGCAATCTACTACGAAGCAAGATGCAAACTAACTACGGAGCGCTCTTTGAAGTGCCATACCGAAATATAAGTTCAAAATAACTACAGCGGATCTCTCGCTTGTGCCAAGTGTACGAAATCTGCATATTTGTCTTATCTTACAACCTGTGAGGTTGTCAAATAAGATGTAATATACAGAGCAAATCAGTTTGTATTTATTTATATTTATACGAGAAAAGCGCGGTATCTATACTCTAATAACATACGGGATCGCAAATAAACCGTCTATAATTGAGCCTAGTTTGTTCGTACCGTACAAGGCTTACCTGGAACACGGTGACGGTAGCCCATAGGATGTTATTAAAATGTTTCCTGTCGCACTCACACTTGGGATGGTGTGAGATGATCTCAGGGCAGGTACAATCTCGCTCGCTGCCATTGTCTTCGACGTACTTGCAAAACTTACCACCGAATAGATACATGCCCAGAATACTGCGCGTCGCGGAGCCGATGTAAAAATGAAAGAAAAACAAAACGCTATGCGCACACGCCGCGACCGCATCATCCTGACGATATTATTGTTGCGTGCAAGACGGTAACACTGCAACTTGCACTCGGCAATGTACCAATGAAATAATACTAATATTACAGTATTAACAATCACTGCGAATATGTTCCTGTATACAATTAGTGCTATAAAATGAGGAGGAAAAATTGCATTTAATCTACTAGTATACACATGATACCTAAATATTAGTGGTGCAATAGTATTTGTGTATCTACACGCCCGCGTGCCGTAAAATTAGTTTTATTTCAACTAATTCGTCAGGCGATCATAAATTGAGTTTTAGAAATATAACTAAAGAAAGCCTAAATGGTTATGCAGTGTTATCGCCGTTGGAACGCTAAAACCAACGGATATGTTAAATCTAAAATTATGTATATACTTTTATTAACAAAGTGTTATTTAGTGCAATTAAATCCTTTAAACTTAATACCAATATTATATTTCATTCTTTATTTACTGCCTCGTGATTATATAAATAGAAAATGCAATAAAAATAATCAGGAGGAGGAATAAATAGAGAGAAAGTAAAGTGCTTAAAAGATATAGAAATATCCATTCATATCGTTTCATTACTTATGGCAAACGTCATTCATATTAATTTATAATGCAGTAAATTCTGAAATTACAGAATAATATTGTGAAATACAGATGATAAAGAGATTGAAAATTTAGATGAGAATACTTGCAGTTATTATTAGGTTAAATGTCAGAAAGAATAAGAAAAGGAGAAAATAATTGAAAATTAGATTTTTATTGAAGTTAAGAAAATGCCGGCAACGATATCGAAACTTGTGGTATCTTGAGCAAATTGTAATAAAACAAATGATGACAAATTACAACATTATCTTCTTGTGTGATGATAAAAATATCCACTAGTTTCGTATCAAGCTGTTCAAGATTAATAAAACTAAATAATAGAAGCAGCATGCAGAGTGATAGATATAGTGTATAAACTGAGTGCAGCTGTAGTAGTGGGAGTAAAGGAACTGACGAACAGGTTAACCCGCGACTTGGCTGCGAACGACCTTAAGCTAACCTACTACTCAACCAAGCTCTCGGACTAATTAATGTGCTCTCGATTACATTTTGATGGGAGTATTTTACGAACAATATGGTGATCGTAACACTAAATGATGTTTGAACAATTCTTTACAAATGATGCTAGTTCTTACTACGCGGGTTCTATAGTAGCGGTTACGCGACTGAACGCTGGTTAGACAACACACAATGCTGCAAGTGTTATCCCTCTTTTTTAATATACACTGATTTATATACGATACTAAATATTAGAGAAGATTATATCTTGCAGCAGAGTGAACGGTCGTTTGTGTACTCTCGTGGTTAGTCGATTAGCCGTCACAAGACAATCTTCTGTTATTAGGGATTGTCGTTTCATAGGTAGGTGTTGACTGCTGACGGACCCGTGGATAAGCGTTTAGTAATGTTGCAAGTTCAGTCTGTTTCTGGATTGTCTGTTAGGTATTTTAATTTAAAATGTTGAATACCTGAAACACTGTGACAAAGGCCCACAATAGGGTATCAAAGTTTTTTCTGTCGCACACTTGATCGCCATGCCAGTCTTTCTCGCAGAATTTGCACCCGAAGAGGTTCATACCGAGGATGCTAAACGTTACCACGCAATATGCGATTAGAGAATAATACGGTTACTATAAACCTTTCCACACATAGATGAGGGTATACATAAGAAAAAATAAAGACGGTGTATATAATATACATACTTAAATAATATAAAGTGTTGATAAATTCTATGAAAATGAGTGATTGAGTGCAAGTGAAGAAGAATAGAGGTGGACGAAAAGCACAAAAGCGAATAGTCACTATGATTGATAAGATATAAAAAATAGAAGAGAAAAAGTTGTACAGAGTGTGGATAGTGGTGTGTAGTGGATGGATGTCACAGATGGGTGGGTGGCACACATAAGGATAAGATTGAAAAGAAAGTAGGAGAAATCACTCACAGTTAGTGCACAGGTTAAGGAATGCGGGTGTGACAGTTAAGTAGAAATATTCAGAATTTCATATTTTTATGGACAGTCGAATAAATCTTCATTAGCTACGGCAAAATTAAAGATCTGATTGAGCAATCAATCGGCGATTGCTGATACTCCTGACGTTTTACTACTTGGTTGCTTCATTAAGATGTTTAAATGAGATATTGAGATTTTGAACAGTTCATTGCGAATCGGTTCCCAAATTCAATTTAATGTCCCTAAAGGTATTGCAATTAGATAATTGTTTAGATACAATAAATCATAAGATCAAGATAAAGAAAATTGTAAAATATTTGATATTATATTAGTAATAATAAAAATAGGACAGGTTTGAAGACTAACTATAAAAAGAAAGTTTTCATAAATAGAAGCTTTCATGTAGAAAGTAAAAAAAACTTAAAAAGAATCATCCAGTACTTTAAATTTTTTCTTTAATTCATGCATTTTATTGTTTTTATTATTGATAATTCTAATTTTAATTAATTTTCATTTATATCGTCAATTTGAATGATTTCATTATTCTCCGTTGTATATAATTGAATATGTTTAATATATTTTATATTTACCTAAATATGAAGATAAATAGTACTAGTAGTGAGAAGAATATAGCGACGTTGTCCATGGTCCGCAGCATAACGAACAGTTGCCGCCTCAGATTGGGCATGAATCTCACCAGCTTGAGTATACGAAGTAGTCGAAATGTTCGCAACACAGAAAGACCAGAGCTTCCAGCTAGATCTTTTTCATTACCCACGCTGTGAGCGAGTTCGAAAGCACTGTTTTCAACAATAAAAATTAGATCACTTAAAAAACGTAGTTGTTTAAATATACACTTTATTTCTTACTTATTTTCTTGTAGAATTTCAGTAGTTTCTTGTACCAAATATATAAATTCCATTGATGTTTTGAAAGAAACAATATTTTATTAGTCATTATCATTTAAGTTATTTAAAATATTTAT
The DNA here is from genome assembly GCA_905163515.2 of Lymantria monacha. Taxonomy (NCBI): domain Eukaryota; kingdom Metazoa; phylum Arthropoda; class Insecta; order Lepidoptera; family Erebidae; genus Lymantria; species Lymantria monacha. The sequence goes on along the minus strand of LR991092.1, from coordinate 10,747,082 downwards.
ATAGAGCTATTAGCTCGAATAGACTAGCTGTGTGGTAGCGGCTTCGAATATTGCCAACCATTACTTTGCTCGTGGATGTCGTAAAAGACGACTAAGAGCTTTAAACGACCTAGGCCAACTCCATCTGAGGCCGTTTGGCCAACAATTACATTCCCGAGGAGGGTTGACGTCTGGCAAGCGGCCGGTCATAAAACTATTGCCATTAACTTTTACAATATGTACTATGAAAGAGGAGTACATATTCTATCGACCCCAAGTAATTGGGATAAGAGTAGGAGAATGATGATAGCTCGTATAGAAGACGTCAAAAGTTTTGAGCTATTGCAACATGTTAACAAAGTACACACAACGGTACACTTACATGTAAGTGTACCGTATAATACTGAGTTACATAAAGTTACATGAATAACATAATAAAATTGTCCTTGTGCCAACACTGCTAATGAAATAAGAATACAAGGTGGCATACATTGGGACATTTTTCCTTTTTCGCAGCTGGGTGAGATAACTAATGAAGGTAAGCAGATAACATATATGTGAAATATATTTTTAAGAATAACAATGTGCCTTAAGGAATAAAGCTTTGTTTTGTAGGGAATTTTATTGACATACGATTAACGATACCAAAAAATAATCCTATATGAAGGTGTTATGGGTTTTAAATGAGAATCCAATATAAGATGTAAGAGACTTGTGCTCAGATTATTTTTTCCGTATCTATAGTCAACTCACTGCAAGATTAGGCAGACTCGAAACAAAACCCTGTGACTATCATCATCTGTTTAATGTGGTACAGATAATTTTCGCTCTAATTTGGAGGAGGTGGTTGAGATATAAAAGATGTAAAACTTTAGAATTATGTATAGGAGTATAGATGCTAAAAATTTTAAGAAGCCGCTCAATCACTAATTTGTTTTTGAAGTCCCTATACATTATCACCGAAGGGATAAATAAAGCATAAGAGTGTGCGTAGCATTACTTACAATTCGTCAGGTACATATTAGTTCCACGTAATAGCATAATACAAATCTATTTCGCTAAATTAACATGTTTATTCTATGTTAATTTAAGATTCATGAGCGAGAATCACAAGCTTTCTATTGAGAATTACATGAGAAATATCTCGAAAATTATTTGTATATTGATGTACATTATAATCTGCGGCAAATTCTATACAACAGTTTTTTGTTTGTTCGGTAATGTATCTAAACCTTAATTTGTCCTGATTCGGCATTCATATGCTTATAATGTGCCAACGATGCAATATTATAAAACTTGTAAAATATATAAAATGATACCTGAGTATAACAATAACACCATCAAAGACGTTGAATCCATTGGAAATGTATTTGAATGGACCCTCTGCAATGACTTTGAGTATCATTTCCACGGCGAAAATGGCGGAGAATACAATGTTACTGATCTCAACGATCACTGTGAGTTCCTCAGGTTGATTGTGATATTCAATACCCATTGACAACGTATTGATTAGGATTGCCAATAATATACCTACAAATAATAAATGCTTTATAGTCGGACATACAATTCTTTTTCTAATAATCTTTTATACAATGATATATAAGAAGTCATCTTATAAAATGTATTAATAAAAGAAGTCGGTTAAAAAAGACTTGGAATACTACGTGTTACTACTCTTTTCTTTATCGGGAAGTAGTAACAGAGGACTCAACATCGTAAGAATATAACATGATTACAAGAGAAGAATTCATTCTTTTTATGTGGTGACGGAGTAAGAATACAATTTTCCCTCTATCAAACCAGTGGGTGATCGATGATATATGCATACCTATATCATCTATGCAAGAGAAGAAAAACTCAATATAAAACCCGCTTGACTAGCGTGGTGTAGTAGGTCAATTTACCTCCTAGTGTGGACGAGAGTAGAGCCGAGAGTTGAGCCCTGCAGTGGGACATATATGAGCTGTGATTAATGAATGATGTCAAAAGAAGAAATACGTTAAAGTGATGTACCTATTAGTTTAATTTTGCTTTCCCTTGTGGGGTAGGTTAATATTTTTTTTATCTTGCCTATATAGCTTATTTTATTATCTCATCATCGCAGCTCATTTATGTCCCACTGTTGGGCTCGATTCTCCTCCGTAATGGGACGGAAATTGACCTACTATATCAAGCTGGTCAGACGTGTTGGTATAGGATTTTGTTTCGAATGTTCCTTCTCTTGCAAAGATGTTATATGCCGTTTATATCCCTTAGTCGTCTCTTACGATCACCCATGGGTAAGATAGGGGGTGGTGAATTGTATTCTTACTCCGTTACCACCCAGAACAGGATAGCATATTTACTTATTGCAATATAGTAAATGTTTTTTCGCATCTACAAACTTTTAATACCATGTTGAGAAGATAAGGCTTATTTACAAAGTGTAACTATATTAAAATAACCCATAAAACACACCGTTTTCACGTCTTCGTGTATTGTTGAAAGATCTCTAATATCCTGAACATGACATAAGGCATGTGAATACTAAAATATCATATACATTCTAAAGCTAAAAGTAACAATACATAAACCTTACCTTGTTGGAAATATTTATGATCGGCAATATTTTTGATGAACTTCCTAAAGCGGGCGAGTAGTTTTGATATTCTGCCCCAGAATTTAGAGCACGCGTTATTGATACAACCTTTTTTTGTCTCTTTAGCAACTGCCTCCGCTGTTAATAGATCCACACAACAACTGTAGTCTTCTATTTCAACGATCTAGATATAAATAACATAATATTTTTTGTTAAATTCTGTAATCGGCTTTTCTAAAAATTTAATTTAACTGTATAGATGGCGTAGTGGTTTAGATAACGATCTATCGTACACTGGTACGATACGTGGATGGTCGTGGGTTCGATTCCCACGAAGACAATACATTTGTGATTGACAAACTGTTGTTCTCTGTCTGGGTGTAAATTGTCTATGTTAATTTGCATGTTTGTAAAGTCCCCCGCAATACAAGGTTTATTTCCTTAGTGCAGGGTTGTTGTCTTTTATAAAAGAAAAAGATATAATTTATACGTTTATACGTAACTACCAAATTTTTATCGTATTATTTTGTTCTACTTCTTGTTTTGTTATTGAATATATTTAAGTGAGTCTCTGAACTATAACATTATTATTAAAATTACTAGTCTCTGCCCAAAATCATAAAATTAATTAAATTTATTTGTTGCAACTTCTAAATAATGGCTAAATATGATAAATACATTTTATTACTTACTCTAGTATCAATCTTTTCTTCTCCAGCTCGCTTACTAATGCCTTTAGTAAGTTCTTCAAAAAAGGAATCCAACGCCACTTGGCCGGTTGGTAATGCCGCAGATAATGCACCAGAAAGTGCAAGGAGCTCTTGACAAGACATTGTACTGCCAGCTGCGGCCCGATCTTCGCATTCCCCTGTCGGTAGGTCGAATTCTACCCCCAACATAACATATCACTACACCATATAATTTGAAAAACAACACCGAAACCTCGAAAGCATCATAGTCGTTCAATAATTTTAAGTCAACTTTATTGGGTGGACAAAATTATACGTTAATATTGAAGATATTTTTTTTCCATTTTATAACACATTAAAAAATAATCAATTTAAAATACTATAGAATCCGTAAAAATAGTTGTATTTCAAATGTTTAATCCACGCATAAACATCAGAAATTATATTAAAAAAAAGTTATTTTAACATAACGGGAAACAAAATATATGCCATTGTATAAGTCCCCATTTCGAATAATTAAGGGCTAAATATTATAGGTTAAGAAACTTTTTATTAATGTTTTGATACCAATAGTATTTGAACGTTTTTGAGGATGCTTTCGAGATGACAATAATTAACATATGGAAAGTTCAAAATCATCACAATTGTGTAAATCAAACTTCAAATTGAAGAATTCTAAACCTATGCAGAAAAATAAGCCATCAAATACTGAAAACTCTGTTATTATTGGAAGACTCCTCATCTATGAAGAAAGATGTATAAGATAGAAGGAAGGCAAGAAGTTGAAGTGAGATTGCACATGCCCCTCTAATAGTAGTCTAGATCTACCGCTTCTAGACTCACCACTTTGGCTCTTTAGCCAGTCACGTTGACACAATGAATCTATAAATATATTTATTTGCATCGTTAAAAAGTTTTAACACTATTCAATGTAGGCACAATGGTTCGTAGAGTAGTTACAAATTTGAAATGAAATAAGATGGCGAAAGTTTTAAGCGTATACAAGCAACAAGTAAAGTAAATAGTTTTTATTTCTTACTAGCGTATAGATAGACGAGTTTCTTACTAGCGTATAGACGGGTTTATTATAATTCCATCAATAAATGCGTGTAAACCTTTTATACAATTTTATTATAAATTAAATTAATATTATTACTATCGAATGGATCATAAAACTCTTTTGTGAGCTAAAAATTAATTCTTCATAGGAAGAAGAAAGTTTATTGGTAAATCGTTCGGAGTATCAATAAATTAAATCTTTGGTTTACCTATGAGTAGTAATCAATTTCTTATTCAAATCTGGTATTTATGGAGACTCTTAGTAAAGCACTTGAAACGGCATTTGCAATAAATAGAAAAGAAATAGGCTGCTTCTTTTTATCAGTTCACAAATGAGTTTTATAGAAAACCAGCTAGGCTTTCTATTAAACAAACGCTAAACCAATATTAAGTAAAATAGTAGTAGAGTAAAATATTAATATTAAAATACTTTTTGAACTAAAATGTTATTAACTTTATGAAAATAGTATCTTGTGTTATTTATTTAGAAATGTACCTGTTTGGGTCATTTTTTCTGAAGAACACACATTGTGTGGGTGTCCTCCTAGGGGTGCGGTCGGAGTGTGAAGTAATACGGTGTCGCTGAACATTACGGATGACCGACGACGTGCTAGCGATGGTGGTGACAGCAACGAGAGGTTTGATGCATTCTAGATAACAATTCTCGATAGTAATACATCATCTTCATCACAGCCCATAAATGCCCACTGTTGGGCTCGGGCCTCCTCCGCAATGGGAAGGAAATTAACCTACTATACCGCGCTGGTCATACGTGTTGGTCTATACAAAACCCTATGGTTTTGTTTATAGTTTTCCTTTTCTCGCATAGATGTTATATGCGTTTTATATCCCTTAGTCGTATCGTACGATCACCCACGGGTAAGATATGGGGTAGTGAATATTATTCTTATTCCGTTACCACACGGATAATAAGTAATACATACGTAAAGACAAACTATAATCAATATTATTATAAAATGGAGGAGAGGAAGGAAAACCCACCACTTTCCCACGGTTAATCAATATACCGTACACCTCAAAAAAGGAAGGAATACGGGATGGGATCAAGGTGGAATAGGATATAAGGAAATCTTACTCCTGTGATGAGCACCGCCTCCAGAACTTCTACTTGCAATTTTCCGCAGAACTTCGAATAAAGATTCGACACGTGTTTCGCCTCTAAACGAGGCATCCTCAGGACGGTTCGGCTTCAAATGCAGCGGCGCATTCCTCGGGATGAGGATGCCTCGTTTAGAGGCGAAACACGTGTCGAATCTTTATTCGAAGTTCTGCGGAAAATTGCAAGTAGAAGTTCTGGAGGCGGTGCTCATCACAGGAGTAAGATTTCCTTATATCCTATTCCACCTTGATCCCATCCCGTATTCCTTCCTTTTTTGAGGTGTATGGTATATTGATTAACCGTGGGAAAGTGGTGGGTTTTCCTTCCTCTCCTCCATTTTATAATAATAATGGATTTCCGCCATGTATCGCCTAATTCAATCAATTATATAATCAATATGTAATTATTAGCTGTTCGTTAGACACTAACAAAACAAAGATTATCCGTGTAGTGACGGAGTAGGAATACAATTTACCACTATCTATCTAGCCCGTAGGTAATGTGAAAGACAATTAAGGGATATAACATACATCTAACATCTATCTATAAAAAAAATACATAAAACTCTAGAGTCAACACGACTGATCAACGTAGTAAGTCCAATTACCCTCCTATTGTGGAGAAGATTGGAGTATCGCTTTACTTTTGGATATTGTATTTAGGTACCTGCAATCTTTTTAGAATGTTGGTTGCCCTAAGGCATATTTATGATGAAAAGTACAATCAACTTTAATATATGTTAACCAAGATAGTTTAGGATTCTGTTTAATCCATTCATTCGTCAGTTCATTAGCTTATCGACGTCCATTGACGGCTTTATAGCCGCCTCCATATGAAGAGGAAATAATACTATAATTGCCACCGTTGGGAGACGGGATCAAAGTTGTTTGAAATAAATATTATATCGCATTACGTGCCCGCGTGATTTCGTCCTCCTGTGACCATGAACGATGTGAACTGTATGAATTGTCGGGCAATTAAAAATCAAATACAAACGCTAAAGAATCCGTAAAAATAGTTTTACTTCAAATCCGTAAATATTAGAAATCATTATGATCGCAGTTGTTGTAATGAGTGTTTCAGATGACTCAGTGTTGTTGCCGGAGTGGGCATGATGCTGATGCTTCTTTAGCTGATTTTTATGACTTCCCTGCGAGGAAAGGAAGATATTATATTCTTAAACTGTTCTTTTATCTTTCAGTCCACATATTTGACTATTGTAATAATTTTATTTCAAGTTTTCCTTCTATTGAATAGATGTTATCTACATACATATGTATTATGCCTTAGTCGTCTTATGACACACACAGGCAAGAAAAAGGTTTGTGAATTATTCTTACTCCGTCACCAATCGGAAATAATCCATTACTACAAGAAATTTATTTTATGTTTAGTAGTAAATAATATTATTGTTCTTGCCTCTAGATCAGCGGCAGAGAGCGATGGCACACGTAGAAGAGCTGGCCGGCCTATTCCCTCCTCGCACCCCGTACTTACATCTTCAGATACCGCTTTTCCGCCATTACCCTGGCAAATATTAATCACAAATAATATGCTTATTATTTATAATAGAAATATAATATATTTATATGATACTTTTTTAATGCTTATGATGGTAAATGAGCAAGCAGCACACCTAATGGTAATTGTTACTGTCGCTCATGGACCTTTGCAATATTAGTGTTACAGTAGCCCATGCTGTCTTTCAACCAAAACCCACTCGGACATTTGGACTGCCTGCGGTTTCACTCACTGAACAAAGCGCAATGGCATATTGTCACTGCTCAGACATCGATTTTCCGAGAGAGTGTGGTTCAGCCCGCGACTGTAGACAAAAAATTGTATCGCCCTACCGCTATTAAATATATAATACTAGTCTGCGAATATATAATAAATTACGAAAAACCCGAATACGAGCGAAAAAAGGGTTTTGAAAAATAATCAAGCATATTAAATGCTAAATTTCAGTCATTTGAATAACAGGGTTGTCTTCGTTTAATAAAATTCTAATTGCAAGTTTGAGTATTAAGTCTGTACAATGTGTAAGTAATGTCGGGTAGATGGCACACGTCTCCTTAAAGACAAAATATAATACGATGCGAGAATTGAATGTCCTATACTTCACGGTGGTGTCAGTGGCAGCACGATTGGAACGGATTTCGAATAGGTAGGGTTCGAATCCCACTTGTGACCATCATTTTTCGCTCGTAATCGGGGTTTTATAAATAATCAAGCATATTAAATGCTAAATTTCAGTCATTTGAAGAATATATTGTGATTGTATAAAACAGTTTTCTATTAAAGTTCATAAATATATTTTCTGTTTTTTCAAGTTTTCAAACTTTTTCTGACGAAAATCTTGTTGTAAATTTTATTTCCAAATCATTATAACAAGTTGATGAAAATATACAAAGTAATCTTCAAAGTAAATCTAGAAAGATGAACTTTCTACTACAGAAAATCTGTTTTAGAGGTTGTTACGTAATTTTGTTTTCTCATAACAAAAACAAAGTAATAAACTAAGCAGAAATGCTCAAAAAGATATCTTTAATAAAATCGTGTGTTGAAGAGAGTGTTAAAATTGATGAAATAAAAACAGATAAATTATTATTCCTTGCCGGGCAATGACGAAAAAAAAATACAATTCAGCACCCATTCCTCTTTTGATGGTATGGCAATTAATGATTCATGGATGCAAGCAGATTATATTACTGTAAAAGAAAAATAACTTCGAGGCAAGTACTTATTCATCTCCCGAGTATAGTATATTAGGTCAATTTCTTTTAGCTGTAGTCCAAGCTCGTGCCTGAATATATCCCATAAGTACATATACTCGTATACGTTCCGAAGAAGACATCGTTTGAGAAATTTACAAAATGCAAAAATATAAAACTTCGTTATATTAGATATTTATACATACCTGCGGATGTACACGAGGACAACATGCATGATGTTGTCTTGGTTTATTTGTTGGTAATTGAAGGGTTTCCCTGCTAGTTCTCCACTGAAGTTGAGCTCGTTGATATCGGTACACCCTCAACAAATAAAACAAATTCTATTAACACTAGATAGCAGGTAGCAGCACACATATTATATTCACCCCAACTACCCAATTAATTGCACAATATTTTATAAAATATATTATATAAATCAATAGATAAACAAATATCAGAATGTAGGAAGGGCTATTATTTACTTTAATGGTACATACATATCATCACGCCATATCCCTTGCAGGGTAGGCAGAGAGATCAGAGTGTCAGAGAACTCTATCCTTGCATACTTCACTCGCTTCCTCAACATTCATAATTCTCTTCATACACGCTCGCCGGTTTCGGAGACTCTTGACTCCACCTTCCTTCAGTACGTGGCCAATCTGGTCTAGGTAGGTGAGTCTCGGTCTCATTTTATGGTGCTACTTATATTTAACATATATAATCAATTTACTAAGCCCAAGCAATGCCGAAAACCCATTTTTGTTTAGGAGAGATAAGTAGTAAAAAATATCGGCGCCATAAGAGATAGTGCATATAAAAAGCATTGAATGAATTATGTTTATTCATCTTGCGGCAAACAGCATGTCGGATTTTGAAAGTGCGCATCGCATGCGCGTAAGTTTTTCCGTTTTTATATTCCTCATTCTTTCAAACTTTTTTTGAAGTAGAAAGACCAAACGTGGTGTTTTTTTTATACTTATTTTTTTGTCTTTCATTTAAAAAAAAATAGACATTTATTATATATACCTAATTTTTTTCGCCATTCGCCTTTTGAATCGTCTCCATAGATGAGCTACATATTTTACAATTTCAGCGTAGCATGTAGCGGGTTCGCTGTTATTGGTAGAAGAAGCAAGAGTGGATGATGATGTGAATCGTGCTCTTTCAGCTCTCATACGTTCCATTTCACGTTTCTTAGTTTCACTGAACTGCGTTGCTATGACGACTAAGCATAGATTGATCATAAAAAATGAGCCAATCTGTAACAATTAATATTATCGGTTCGTAATTAAAGTGATATAAATGAAAAAATTGGATTATTTTTATGTATTTTTTTTTGTTAGACTTACCACAATCAGTAGAACGAAATAAATCCAATCCCAAAAGCTATGCGCATCTTGGACATAATACATTATGTCGGTCCAACCTTCTAATGATATAACCTACAAAAACAGGTTTATTAATTTTATTATATTTATAATGATAATCATAACAAAGCTGTAAGTACTTTTCATACCAAGAATATAGCCACCCAAGCAAGTCCAATATTATCAAATGATATTGTTCCTTGAAATGGATTGTTCCCTCTTTGAGTACAATTGGTGTAATATTGATTCCAGTCAACACAAGATGTATTTGAAGGTAAGTTAGGTGAATAGGGTTTGGCTGTCTCGTTGCAAACTAGCGCTCCGTATCGGTATGGAGGGAAATTTCCACAAGTGTGCATGCCATTGTCTTCAGGTGTTGTACATATATAGTCAAGCTCTTTGGAGAACTCATAGTAAAATGATATACTGAAACACAAATAAGTACAAACATTAATATCTAAACATATTTATCTGCATATATTTATTTTAAAAATATTAAATTTCTCTCCAATTTTCTTTTATTAACGTTGTATTAATCAGTTAAGTTATCGTATGAGAGGAATTTTTTTTTTTAAATCTAACCAATTTATATGTATGTTTTTTTTAGGTTAGCGATTAAACAACAAAAGCTTACGGGATATAAGCAAAATATTGATGTTAATATTAAGTCTTTAATTAATTTAAAGCAGCCAAAGCTAGCTTTGCATTATTCGTTCAATAGTACATCTCTTAATCTATTATAATAGAATATGACGATTAGTCAACATGCACACATACTTAAAATATTAACATCCATTCTATAAACTGCATGCAACACATGCTGTAACGTAAGCGTAGTTTCGAAGTCCAATAGTTGTCCAGATTAATGATAATATTAACAATAATAAAGATAGCAAGCTATACAGTGGCCAGGATTCAGGAGATTAATGTCAGCAACCTTTGAGAACCTCGAGGTCGTTATCGTTTAACGACAGAAGGTACACAGAAACACGAGCGGTGGCCGTAATCCACATCATTTAGAGACCCCCCGTCGTTATGGTGCTTGTTCTTTTCACGATCTTTATAAGGGTTTTAATGTGGTCCTTAACTTCAATGGAAATAATGAGATTTAAATACTGTGTCCCCCAATATATGCACACATTATTATCACATAGAACCTCAAAAGTATTTTAAAAATAATTAATGTTCAATATTATTTTATTAATATATAACTAATAATGAAATAGGAACTTGAACGTAATATAAAATACAATGAAAATAATGATTAACAAGCTTTGTATAGACATACAGTTAATTTAGAAATATCGTTATTGAATGTTTTATGAAATCATGTAAGTAATGAAATGTTTGTATTGGTATTTGATAAAAAAATAGGATTAGAGATTTTTGTACAAGTTGTGTGTTTATATATCTTTTTATTAATCTAATATATGTTTTGTTTGTAATAAAATAAAACGCGATATTTATTTCTTGTCCAAAGTATGACACTATTTTGGAAAATACTTTCTCTGAAATTTAAATATGTATATAGAATGGACTCAGAGTTTCCATTTTAAAAAAACAATAACCTAAAGCTACCCATTTATAATATCAGATCGGTAACAAATCGGCAGTTCAAGTTAAGTGTTTGCAAATACAAGTATAATATTTTGAATAGCTTAAATAATAAGAGACCTAGTGTCTCATAGAAACTGCCAACTTGTGGAAGGGAAGCAAATACGATAGAACATCTGGACGGCAGATGTATGAAGATACACGATACAACAGTTTGCAATGTTCTTAATAGAAACACATTAATTTTGAGCGCAAATCCTTACGAGTTCACTCTGACGCGCACTCTGTACCAATCAGACAGGTCTCTGGAACATAAATTGAGGTTGCCGTAACGGGTGTTATGTACCTAAATAAATTACTACGATTTATAAGTTATTAGTTACTAATAATGCGATTTCGTTTACTAATGTTTACTTCGATACTGTCATATAAATATTAACGTGAAATCGCATTATTAGTTTCTGTTTTGTTAGTAGCTATTTGTACTAAATCTAAAATGTTTCGTTCGTTATTTGACTATTATTTCTCTAATGTGTCTATTGTTTGTTATAGCGGTAATTCTCTTGTTATGTTAGCTTATTTTATGTTAAAGAATTTATGTAATATGTTTTTTTTTTATATTATATGAATAGAGTTCTGCTAATGAACATCTGTTATGAATATTATTGTGGTATTAAATATTGAAATTGTTCATCATGTGTGAATTTTTCAATTAAGTATATATATATATTATATATATTTTTGATGTGAGTATTGACGGAATGCAATATTTAAGTGTGTTATGGAATTGATTGTTAGCATATATTTAGCTTATTTTTTAACATGCGCAACTGTTAAAATGTTAGTAAATAATGCAAAAATAATATGCAAAACACGAATTTCAAAATGACATATATAGAGTAGCGATTAAAATATTCATCGAGGATTGAAGCGTTAAATATTGCATGCAGTCAACGTTAGCGATGGGGCGTGCCACTAAGACGAACGCTCTCGAGCAAATGGTACAAATGAAAAGTCGTTTCAACTGCAGTTTCATCCACAAAATTTCAAACACTACCACTCAATGCATTGCATGATTCATTGAACGTATTACTTTAAATTTAATGTCAATTAACGCTTAGATTTATGAACTTCTTTGAACGGTTGTATAAAGGTATTAGAATGATTTAAAAAAAACTGGTTTCTTAATCCAGTCTAATATATAAATTTTAATGAGAACGTACTTATGAGGCCGCCAAACATTCGGAGGTAGGACAAACTCGCAGCGCTGTCTCAATATTCCTTCCCAGAGTTGGACGCCCACGATACCAAATATAAAGAAGACAAAGAAACATAACAGCAAAACATTTCCTAACATAGGTAGTGTGTCCAGTAATAGCATCACCAATATACGCATACCTGTGAAAAAACAAGAAATTAATTTATATTATTAAACATTTGTTTTTTTATTGATTTAGAGAATTTTGGTTAATCTTTAAGGATTAGAAGTATCTTTGTATTTTTTTTAAGCGAATCTATAATGAAATAGTATTGAAATAAATATCTCGAAAGAATTTTCTATTTCATACAATAACGTCAAACAAGCCAATTGCCGACGTGATAGTGAGTTGTGAACAGACTTAACAAAACCATGGCACTACCGTAGCAGAATACCTACCATATACTTGCATGAGTATGATAAAAAGAGAAGTTAGGACAGCAATCGCATCTTCCTCTACAGATTGATAATTTCACAATGATTTGTTGATATTTACAGATCTGTATACAGGGTGGAAGGGGACCGCTCCCGAAAACAAAGACAGGTAACCCTACTAGTCCTACTCGTAATGATAGGCTAGAAAAAAAATCGATTCGGATGAAAAAATATTTTTTTCACTACGCGAGGTCATTGAACTCTTGAACATATGAACGTGAGTTTTGAATAGATTGCGTTTTTTTTCATCTGAGTAAAGTTACGTATTTTTTATGGAATTATCGTTACATGCCGCTGTCCTAATACGATGGAATGGTAAAAAAAAACTTAAAATTATTTTGTGAAAAAAATTTTTTTTTTTTCATTCGAATCGATTTTTTTTCTAGCTTATCATTACAAGTAGGACTAGTAGGGTCACCTGTCTTTTTTTTGGGAGCAGTCTACTTCCACCGTGTATATAATATAGTCGGCACTCATATAAAATATTTTAATACATATGTAGCAGTATTAGTGTATGGTAGCGGCTACGAATAGTGCCAAACCTTACTTTGCTCGTGGATGTCGTAAAAGACGACTAAGAGCTTTATATCTATCTGAGCTAACTGCATTTGATGCCGTCTGGTCAACAATTATAAACTCAAGAAGACATGACGTTAGGCAGGCGACTAGTAATAAAACTACTGCCAATAACTTTTACAGTATGTATGATAGCAGAGGTGAACGTATTACGTCAATTCCAAGTACTTATATGGGATAAGAGGAGGGCAATGATAACATGCGGCGTTAAAATATATTTTCATAGTTAATCCTTTCATTAAGTTGTCGATAGAATCATATTTATTTTTATAAGAACTACTCTTTATATTAAGGTAAGCATTTTTATTCGAAAGGTTGATATACAATTTTGAAGTTTTGTTATTTAACTAGTAAATTTCAGGACAAATTTGATTCTCATCTAAATTCAATTTAATAGAATAGACATAAGGTAATAAATTATGTGAGGACAAATGAGTGCTGATGTATACCATATATGACCGCTGGCATATGCGATTTGATTTAATTTGCAGTGAGATGCATTGTTTCAGTTATGTCCGAGTTTCAAATAACGGTTTGTATAATGCGTTAGTTAAAATTTGAGTTTTGGTTATTAAATATTTAATGCTAAGTATTTAAAATACCAAAGTATTTATCCGTGTGGTGACGGATTAAGAATACATGTCACCACCCCCTATCTTACCCGTGGGTGATCGTAAGAGACGACTAAGGGATATAAAACGCACACATGTAACATGCAACGCACAATGCAAGAGAAGGAAATCTCGAAACAAAACCCTACATCAACACGTCTGACCAGCGTGGTATAGTAGTGTAATTTCCCTCCCATGACAAAGGAGGCCCGAGCCAAATAGTGGGGCATATATGGGCTGTGATGATGATGACGATTTAAGAGACGCGACGCGACATAAAAAGAGTTTTAACATATTGTCATTTGCCATTTGTCAACATATTGTACCGACTTATTATTGATAATTTCCGATGTTTATTCGAATATTATATACCTATATAAAATTTAAAAAAGTAATGGATTTTATCGTGCTTGTATTTATTTTTATTTGCCCAAGGTTTCAAACACTTCTTATCATTTAGGACCACAAAAAGAACGCGAAGGAAATGATGAAGGAAACATTATCGTTTTTAGGTGTTTTATTTCATCATCATCTCAGCTCATATATGTCCCACTGTTGGGCTCGAGCCTCCTCCATAATGGGAGGGCAATTGACCTACTAAATTACGCTGGTCAGAAGTGTTGGTATAGGGTTTTGTTTCGAGTTTTTCTTCTTTTGAATAGATGTTACATCCATTATATATCCCTTAGTCGTCTCTTACGATCACCCATAGCTAACATAGGGGGTGGTGAATTGTATTCTCACACGGATGAACGGTGTTTTGTTTGATTGTAATAAAATGTGGTTTTCTTTTCAAGTCAGCTTAGGATATTATCAATTCTTAGCGAGAGTCATAAATATAAAAATATTTAATAAAATTATAAATATTTCATAAAATACATTATTCAAAATAAGAATTATTTATATTATATTATCATAACATATAGTCGTGGTTAACTAATTAGGGACAATCTCTAGTTGAGCCAAATTGTTAATTATTTTTTTATTTTCCAACGAGTCTTAACAATATTCCATATCTTTTACAGGTAAGTATAATTAGTCATTGATGTGCCCGATTATAAAAACAATAACAACTTATTAAACATTAAACCTTTTTACAGTAAAGCTGATAGATATCATAGTGCTATTTGTTCAGCGAAAGAAGTATGTGGAAGTTCAAAGAAGTATAGAAAAACGAATGGTGATGCATGATGGGATGCGGAAGTGGCAGCTTCCGTAGAGCAAAAGAAGAAAGCGTGGCTGGACTATGTCTCTTCTTTGAATCTGAATGACAGTATGACTGAACAGAAGAAAGAAATATATCGGCAATGTAAGAATGACACCAAGGGGCTTAGTGAAAGAGAAACGTGATAGAGCAAATATGAGTGCAGAAGATAGGCTGACTAAAAACTTCGAGGGTAACACCAAACTCTTTTGGAGGGAGGTGAAGAAGTCTCGGTGTGGTTGGTCAGCCTTCAGAATGAATAAAATAAGGTCTAAAGGTGGAGACATTCTTACATAAACACAAGACGTGTTAAGCCGATGGAGTGAATATTTTGGCGATATGTATGCGGATTCTATGGTTGGCGCCGGTGTCGCATGTGGTTTAGTCGATCAACATTCAGCACCGGCGTCCTCCGATGGCATCAGTATGGATGAAGTTGAATGGGCGGTAAGAAGTTTGAAAAATGGTAAGGCAGCGGGCATTGATATGGTGTCTACCGAGATGATCAAGCTTGGTGGCTCCTGTATCTGGGAGGCGTTCCTGTTGCTCCTCAATTTATGTTGGAGCTCGGGAATGGTTCCCAGGGACTGGAATAGCGCAGTCATCGTGCCTTTGTTTAAAAACAAGGGTTCACGTTATGACTGCGTAAATTACAGAGCCATAAGCTTGACCAGTTTGGCAGCAAAAGTGTAGGGTAAAATTATTGAAAGGAGAATGAGGATGGTGTCCGATGGTTTGATGTGTAAGACACAAGGAGGTTTCAGGAGTGGAAGGGGATGCATGGATCAAGTGTTCTCTCTGCGCAACATTGTGGAGAAGCATCTGGCTCTAGGTCAGAGGGTTTTCTGCAGTTTTGTGGATCTGGAGAGAGCATTTGACACGGTTGTACGAAAGCAACTTTGGAACATTTTACCGGAGTATGGTATTAACGGTAAACTGCTACAGACTGTGGAGTCCAGTTACATGGGCTGTAGAGCCGTTGTGCGGCTGGATGATGGAATTTCGCCTTGGTTTGACGTCAATATCGGCGTTAAGCAGTGGTGATTTCTGTCAGCCAGGCTGTTTATCATATATCTGGATAAATGACTCCAAAGGTTGAACGATATGAATGTGGGAGTCCAGATGGGTGACTCAGTGGTCACTGCTCTGCTCTATGCAGATGATGCAGTCCTGCTGGCACAGTCAGCGACTGACCTAGTCGACACAATGACAGAAGATTGTAAGAAAAGGGGTCTACGCGTGAATGTGAGCAAAACCAAAATAATGGTCTTTGAAAGAGATGAAGCCAGAACAGATGTGACAGTAACAATAGGTAATGATGTACTAGAGCAAGTGGATGAATTTGTATATCCTGGATGTGGATTTAGCCAAGATGGAAGGTACACCACTGATATAGAGCGAAGAGTGAATGCGGGAAATAGAGTGAACGGAGCGTTGGGACAACTTCTCGGTAGCCACCACCTCAACCAGAAGGCACGTGTAGCAATACATAACGCAGTGTTTGTCCCAACATTACTATATGGAAGCGAGAGTTGGGTATGCAGAAAACAGTATGAAAGTAAAATTAATGCGGTCGAAATGCGATCTCTACGGAAAATCTGTGGAGTTAGGCTGACCGACCGCATTCGTAACGACGACGTAAGAGAGCGAGTAGGTATGAAAAAGAGTATTGGTGTAAAGATGATAAAGGGAATGCTCCGATGGTTCGGACATGTGGAAATAATGCCGAACAAACGTCTGGTTAAGAAGATATATAATGCGAAAGTGGAAGGATGTAGGTACCGGGGGAGACCGAGACTCACCTACCTAGACCAGATTGGTCATGTACTAAAGGAAGGTAGAGTCAAGAGTCTCCGAAACCGGCGAGCATGTATGAAGAGAATTATGAATGTTGAGGTAGCGAGTGAAGTATGCAAAGATAGAGTTCTCTGGCACTCTGTTCTCTCTGCCTACCCTGCAAGGGATATGGCGTGATGATATGTATGTATTTGTTCAAAGAAGGCTGGCCATTTAATTAGGGACACTGAGGTATTGCCTTCTAATTTCAAAATTTGAATCTTAATACTTTTTTATTTCGTCTCCTATTGTTTTGTGGTAGTTTTGGCGGCAATCCAGATTTTTAATTTTAAGTTTTGTTAATAAAAGTTGCGATCCAACACTACGAAAAATTATCATGACGTTTGTCGAGCATGGTTGGTCATACCGAAGGATAGTACAACATTTAAATTGTTCAAAAACTATGGTATGCAATGCAGTGCAACATTTTAGGTACAGCTTTAAATGTGTCCAGAACAAAAAGATCGAGAAAAACAACTCCGCAAGAAGATAGAATGATAACCAGGTTAGCTAAGAAAGATCCGTTTCTAGGCTCTATTTTAATAAAACATGAAGTGTTTGGGGCAGACGAAAGAGCCGGTGTATCAGCAAAGACCGTTCGACGACGTCTGGTAGGAGCAGGCTTATTCGGAAGAGTGGCTCGCAAAGTACCGTTGTTGAAGGAAGAACATAGAAATGCTCGTATGGCGTTGGCACGTAAACATTGGAACTACGCCCAATGGCAACATGTATTATTCTCTGATGAGACCAAGGTTAATTTGATTTCTTCAGATGGAAGGCAATATGTACGGCGTCCTGTAAAAGCGGAAATGAATCCAAGATTCCCAAAAAAACAGGTGAAACATGGCGGTGGAAACATTAAAATGTGGGGTTCATTTTCTGGACGTGAAGTGGGACCTGTGAGGAAAGTTCAGGGTAACTTAGACCAACATCAATACAAGGCAATATTGGAAAAAAACTATGCTTCCCTATGCTGAGGAGCATCTACCTATTATATGGACGTTTCAGCAGGATAACGACCCGAAACAAACCGCCCGTTCAGTCAAGTCGTTTCTTACCAGTGAGTCAGTATCGGTGCTAGATTAGCCAGCAAATAGCCCGGACCTCAACCCAATTGAGTACCTTTGGCACGAAATCAAGGAAAAAGTTGCCACTTATCGTACTACTTTAAATGAACTTAATGAAGCTTTTTGTGAGGCATGGGCAAACATTCCTGTCGAAACATGTCAGAAACTGATAATGTTTATGCCACATCGGTGTTAAGCGGTAATTACTAACAAAGGTTTTCCTACTGGGTATTGATTTTACACGTAATAAAATGGAGCTGTTAAAGATATTATAATACTGCGTCTGCAGTATATATATATATATATATATCTTATTAGTTTTGTTTAACTCTATTTTTCATTATACTTTACTGTCCTTAATTGAATGTCCAGCTACAGAATTATACCTTAAAATTTAATACATGTTTAACCTTTGATATTAAATAATTTTATTTATTTATTCAATCTTTTATTTACAACCATTTATAGCATAATAATCGGACCAAATTATGCAAATAATAGGTGCTGAGAAATCAATAGGGTTTTATATTTATATTTACATAACCGGTTATAGCTTTTCACTATCTTGAATGTTCCTAATTAGTTGACCACGACTGTATATATATATTAATATTATAGTAATAATTACATGAATATAGCATTAAAAATGATGTGACCATATTATTTTGTCGTTGTTAATAAATCGGGTAAATAAATTTATTTAGTTGCGTCAAAATGTGTTTGTTTAAAAAATTGAGAAATTACTAAATTTAGATAGCCTACATTAAAATTCAAAGTAATGATACCGTTCTGGGTAGTCACAGGTGAGTTGAAAGTAGATTAGGGAAAGACCCTTGCGGAGCTAATTTCCGCCTTGAAAACGTGAGAGGTTCTTGATAATTAAAGCAAGATTAATGTCCGTAGGTACTTAATGTGATCATATTGCGATATGGCGTGATCATTATCATTTGAAGAGTAAAAATTGTAGAGACTAAACACCTGTATATTAGAATAATGGTTAACTATAATATTTCATACATACATATCATCACGCCATATCCCTTGCAGGGTAGGCAGAGAGAACAGAGTGCCAGAGAACTCTATCCTTGCATACTTCACTCGCTCCCTCAACATTCATAATTCTCTTCATACACGCTCGCCGGTTTCGGAGACTCTTGACTCCACCTTCAGTCAGTACGTACGTCAGTACGTACTTCATCAGTACGTGACCAATCTGGTCTAGGTAGGTGAGTCTCGGTCTCTCCCGGTACTATAATATTGCGTTTAATAAACTTAAATGCAAAGTTTTTCGTGTGGTGATAGAGTAACAAATCATCATCACCTATTTTGCTCGTGGGTATCGTAAATTACAACTAAGGGATGTGATATGTAAGGCCATATTGTTGAAAGATTTCTACAGTGGCGGGCCGGTCCGTGGGAATGTGCTGTTGCGGTTTATTCGGTGAGTTAGAGATCCGGTAACTCAACTTTCTAGGTGAAAAATACAACGTTTATGCAAAAGAATGAAAACTTAAAATAAAATACTAAACGAAACTGTTCGACCAGCATGGTATAGTAGGCCAATTTTCCTCTTGTCCTCCTGTATGAATGAGACTAGAGCCCAAAAGTAGGACTTATATGAGTTGACGATGATAATATTTTGTTTAAGAAAATATTTGTAGTAATCAATTTAGAATATCATATGATACATTTCCTTTTCAACGTTTAATGTGGTTAAAGTTTTATGTCAGTGGTTATTATAACAACAAAATTTTTCATAGAGGTTCATGGCGATATATAACTTATTCGAAAGTTTAAATTTACTGAAATTTTAGCATTTAATATGCTTAATTTATAAAATCCGATTACGAAATGATTGATCATTTCGTAATCGGATTTTATAAATTAAGCATATTAAATGCTAAAATTTCAGTAAATTTAAATAACAAGGTTGTGTCATCGTTTAATACAATTCTAACTGTAAAGTTTGAAGTATTAAGCCTATAACATTGTGTAAACATTGTCGGGTAGATAGCACACCGTCACCTTAAGACGTAAATACAATACGAGATGAAAATTTGCATGTCCTACAATTGGTCGCGGTAGTGTAGTGGCAGCACGATTGGGCCGGAATCCCAATAGGCGCGGGTTCGAATCCCGCTTGCGACATCAATTTTTCATTTCGTAATCGGATTTTATTCGAAAGTGATAAATATATTAACTATTTAGATTATTATATTAAAATTAACTGTTTTATTTTATAATAGCAACCCTAAAATAAATCCGTGAACTGAAATAAACCTAAATCTTGTGAGTCCTAAATGGCTGCCTTATAAAAAATACATAATAAAATGTACGTACAAAGGCGGCAATACGGCGGAGGTTACACAGAGGAAAAGGGTTTATTAAGAGCACTTCTCAGTTTAACTCTGTAAGAAAGCACTCATTAGTAGCTACAGGAAATACTTTGATCCTTTTTTTGTGACTTCATGTTTAATACATATAAAGCGTGTGCAAAATGAATTTTATGTACATTTGATATATTATTATTATAGCTATTGGGAATTATTAGATTTAATTTAGAAAGATTTGGAGAATATATTGGCGTAATGAAAAACGTAATAGATGGAATTAGATGATGCATAGAAGAAATCTAATATAATATTATTTAGAAATGTAGAATAGGGAGAAAGTCCGATTACTTTGCTACGGCCGGACAACATAGTGTAACAAAAACACACTGTAACACAGATGAGAATATAGAACAGGGTCAAGATGAGCCAGAAAATGAGGTAAATTCTTCTTATTCTTGTGTAAGAAATAGTCCTTTTTCTTTTTTTTATTGCGTCTTTGTGGACTATGGATGTGGTCACGCTCCGCCAAAATGGTCCGGGGCGACGGAAGAGGTGGCGCGTAACCCCATAGACCCACCCTGCAAGAACACCTCTCTTCGCCGTGCGAGCGGGCCACCGGTACCCGATCTTTGTCTTCGATGGCCGTGTAAGAAATAGTCCTCAAAACACAACCTTCAAAATACTTTAGATATTATAACAACAAGTATTTCGTGTCTGTGACATGAGACATCTTCAGGATAGCCAAATATCAATGTTTTTTTTATTTACTATCGTATATTTTATCTATGATCTTTTTTATTATAATTTTGCTGGTTTGGTTAAGAGGTCAGTACCACTCTTCTATCTGGGATGCCGTAAGTATGTAGTCCCATTGAACCCTCTTTTTATTTTTGGTTTTTACTTTAGTTCCTGCTGTCTCATAGTGAGCCTAACTGACTTGATTTTCTTTTAAAAAAAAATACTAATACTTAGAATTATTGATCAATATTACAAAATATATCATCATCGTCTCAGCTCATATATGTTCCACTGTTGGGCTCGAGCCTCCTCCATAATGGGAGGGTAATTGACCTACTATACCACGCTGGTCAGACGTGTTGGCATAAGGTTTTGTTTCGAGGTTTCCTTCTCTCGCATAGATGTTATATGCGTTTTATATCCCTTAGTCGTCTCGTACGATCACCCACGGTTGGTGAATTGTATTCCTACTCCCATCACCATACGGAGAAAACACAAAATAGTATTTAATAAACAAAGTTTTAACAACAAACAAAGATTCTAGATTTTTGTTTTTGTAAATGAAGAAATTAACAATATTAATACACAATTAACATTTATTATTCGATTTCTCCATGATAAGTTTATTAATAGACATATCTTGAACTTGAAAGAATTTTATTTTTAACGGAATTATTGCCTTGCGGTACGTGAATTTTATTGCAGAATCATAACACGCAGCAATAAACAACATTCCACAAGGCACATGATCGAATGGCGTGTCATTCGTAGTTTGTATACGTTTATCTCAACTCATCATCATCATCATCACAGCCCCTAAATATCCCACTGTTAGACTTGGGTCTCCTCCGTAATGGGAGGGAATTTAACCTACTATACCGCGCTGGTCAGACGTGTTCGTATAGGGTTTTGTTTCGAGTTATCCTTCTCTCGCATAGATGTTATATGCGTTTTATATTCCTTTGTCGTCTCGTACGATCACTCACGGGTAAGATATGGGGTGGTGAATAGTATTCTTACTCCGTCATCATACGGCAAACTCGTACTCTCTCATATAGGTCAACTCAACTCATATAGGTCCCAATACTGGGCTCGAGCCTTCTCCATAATTGAGGAATTGATCTGCTTTATCATGCTGAACAGACGAGTTGGTATAGGGTTTTATTTTAAATTTTCTTTCTCTTACAATGATGTCATCTGTTTGCGTCCTATAGTTGTTTCTAACGATCATTCTCGGGTAAGCAAAGGGATGGTGAGGCGAGGTGCCGATTTTCTTCACTTCATCACCATATAAATATTTGTATATAAAATGTGTGTATATGCAGAGTAATCTCTAAAATAATTTGACTGCTGATATGGCGTAATGCTTCTCACATAGGATTTTGTGAGATCCATAAACAATTGTTGCGAGTCGAAGTGTTTAAAAATTTCGTGGTTATCCAAATTTGATTTTATATATACGTATACATATTTATACTACTTACTTGGTATCCTGTTGATTGCTCGTAGGGGCCTCAAAACTCTAATAGTCCGAATCGCTGATAAGTTGATGTTTTCCACGTTTAGTGCATATTCTAATACTCTGGAAAATATTTGGGTATATTAATTAATAAATCTAGTTAAATGAACATGACTGCACAGATGGCGTAGTGGTTAAGATACCGACCTTCCGTGTCAGTGCCGTGGGTTCGATTCTCAAGCAGGACATTACTTTGTGCGATCCACAAAGTGTTGTTCTGAGTCTGGGTGTAATTTGGTTGCGTTAATTGCATGTTTGTAAAGCCCCTCGCAATACAAGGTTTATTGCCTTAGTGCAGGGTGGCGTCTTTAAAAAAAAAAAATCTTAATTTCTTTGTATATTTGTATTTTTTGCTTGATTTTTAACGTTTAGAAACGTGTACATATATGACGTAAAATTATTTCTAAGGGTTTTATTACGTTTATACCATCCTCACATTTTGAATACTTTTCAATATTCCTGATCAAGTTTGAAGAATTAGGTTTGTTTCAACTTAATTTCCTACATTTAAAGTTGGTGCATATATTTTAAATATTTATCATAGCGTTAGTTATTAATGTTGACTTACGTTATAATACTATTTTTTGATAAAAATAGGTAAAAGATAATTTTGTGAAACTTATTTGAAAACTGTAAAATCACTAAAAGCAATAAAATATAAGCAATTCCAATTTAGACAATTTTTTAACAAAACCTCTTTATGTAATATTAAAATGATTTTTGTATTATTTATTTTGTTACTGTATTAAATATATCAAAAAAATATTTTTATTTATAATAGAAACAATATATTCATAAAAAATATGTATATATGGTAAGCCTACATCAAAAATCATTTTTAGGCTTATAAGTATTATACAGCCAGAACATACCATTACCAAAAACGCTTTCGATATTTTTTACAGAACTCTTAGATATGTCAGACTTTTTACGATATCTTATTTGATCATCAAAATAATAATAAACGACTAATATTTTACATATAAATATCAAGATTCAGAGGTACTCCCTTGTGGGATACATACAAGAAACGCCTACGAAGCGATTTATTGGTCGTCCATTTAGCTATATTTTAGAGAACAGAATTAAAAACACTTGAAAAAACTATCTTAAGTGCTACATATTTACATTTAAAGATAATAAATATGATTAAGACATGATTAAAAAAATATGATTAAATAATTGCATACCCAGCCATTACTATGAAAAAATCCAGTCTATTCCATGAATCCGCTAAATAAGTACCGTGTCCATAAACACCCATTGCCACCATTTTGATTGACAATTCCAAAGTAAAAAATGCAAATATTATATCGTCGAAAACCTGTAACCATAATATAGAAGACAATATTTGTAAAATAAAAGTTCTTAAATAACGCTTGTACCTAAATTAAAATATAGAACAAAAGAAAATCACTTCAAATATACAATTTTTTTCTCGCCGACCAGTATTCTTTTTTTTTTCAATTTTACCGAGTGCACGTGTCAAGAACAAATTCATCCAACGTTTCTTTTCCATTTCGCATTGCATTCTGTCGACCATAACTTTGCTTGCGATTTTTTTCTCATTTATTGCTGTGATATGCTATAAGACTTTCGAGTTAAAATTTTCTTTAAAACACATTTTCTTAAAATCTAGTTTTTTTATATAAACAAACTAAAAATATGAAAAGAAATTAAAGAAAAATATAATACATAGGTACATACATATATATCACCACGCCATATCTCTTGCAGGGTAGGCAGAGATAACAGAGTGCCAGAGAACTCTATCCTTGCATACTTCACTCGCATCCTCAACATTCATAATTCTCTTCATACACGCTCGCCGGTTTCGGAGACTCTTGAATCCACCTTCCTTCAGTACGTGACCGATCTGGTCCAGGTAGGTGAGTCGCGGTCTCCCCCGGTACCTACATCCTTCCACTTTCGCATTGTATATCTTCTTATTCAGACGTTCGGCATTCTTTCCACATGTCCGAACCATCGGAGTATTCCCTTTCGCATCTTTACACCAATACTCTCTTTCATACCTACTCGCTCTCTAACGTCGTCGTTGCGAATGCGGTTGGTCAGCCTAACTTCACAGATTTTCCGTAGAGATCGCATTTATTTTGCTTTCATGCTCTTTTCTGCATACCCAAGTCTCGCTTCCATAATAGTAATGTTGGGACAAGCACAGCGTTATGTATTGCTACACATGCCTTCTGGCTGAGGTGGTGGCTACCGAGAAGTTGTCCCAATGCTCCGTTCACTCTATTTCCCGCATTCACTCTTCGCTCTATATCAGTGGTGTACCTTCCATCTCAAATAAAAATATAATAACATGATAATAATTATATTAAAGATTGTTCCTTAAAAAAAATACTCTTAAATTTGTATATATACAAATTTAAGAGTACACTATAATATACGTACCTGTAATATTTTGCATCTGTTCGTTATACACTGATCGTCAACGCACGGCTGGTACATGCCTAAAGTTATGCAATTCAAAAGGATTACCAACATCGATATCCTTTCAAACCACGTACAATGAGAGTTAAGGAAATTATATCATAATAAATACATATTTGATTATTATAAAGCTGTGTGGTAGCGGCTACGAATACTACCAACCCTTACTTTGCTCGTGGATGTCATAAAAGACGACTAAGAGACTTATAACGACCTAGGCCAACTCCATCTTATGCCGTTTGGTCAACAATTACGTTCCCAAAGAGGTTTGATGTCTAGCAGGTGGCCGATCATAAAACTATTGGCAATAACTTTTGCAATATGTACTATGAAAATAAATAAATAAATAAATAAATGAAAAAAGAGTTCATATTGTATAGACCCCAAGTAATTGGGATAAGAGTAGGAGAATAATAAAAACATATATATTTGATTATGTAATTTTTAGTAGTGGTAGTACTGTTGACATTTTTGTCTACAGCCGCAGGCCAGCTTGCCCGGGGTCCACACGGTGCCCGGACCACACACTCGCAGAAAATTGACGTCTGAGCAGTAGCTATGTGCTGCTGTGCTTCGTTCGGTGAGCGAGAGAGCCGGCAGCCCAACTTTCTGGGTGGGTTTGGGGTTTCTTATTGGTAAGCGGCCTAATTGTATCTTTGGTATTGCTCAGGTCCATGGGCGGTAGTAACACTTACCATCAAGTGTAATGCTTGCTCATTTACCACCAAGGGCGATAAAAAAAAGAAAAATGTAAAATTACCCTTACTGAACTGGTAGCACCGAAAAATATTTTGCCTAAAAAGGGTAACTTATATTAGAAACCAATACTAGTAATTACAAGTATATTGCTGATAGTGATGACTGAACTATCATAGTTAAAAGACTTTAGCCAAAATGAATTAAATGCGTTATATCGCTTATCTAAAACCGTAGTCTAGATATTTTGTGTATTTTCCTAATTAAAAACTAATAATGAAATGATCAAAATTGAAATGAAAATAATCTTCTTTAATAGAATTACGAGGATCTCAAAGAGAAAGTTTCATTCAATCTTAAATTACATATAAATAGGTCCGCCAATTCCTTTGTTAATTTTAGAACAGATTTTAATAATCACTCATTTTCAATTAGAATACTTAATTTAAAATAGAGTCTTTGATATTGTGTATAAATAGATTTTGTGTGGGTTGTATTTGTTATAAATACAAGCCAAAATTTGATTTCGATACTATTCACTAATTACACCTACTTTTTATTATATTATCTTGTCTTGTTCTAATTTCTTAAAGATGCAGTAAAATAATCCTCAATCCTCTGTTTTTTTATTATTTCTATTTGTATTGCAATTGCGGTTGGTTGAAACTCAAATACTGAGGATTTCTTACGATTATTCTTCACGCTTAAAGCCTTCTACTTCAGCTTATAGTTAACAATTTTTACACATATTTAGTTTAGTTTTACAGTTATGTGTGCTAATTGAACAAAAAAATCATGACTGATTGTCATGGTTTTCGTCATCGCTCGGTAATCACTGCTGTTGAAGATTGTGGACTACGTATTAATTTTTCATACTGTTCTCACATCTAATAAGCTCGAAATCGCTCGTCAATTAGCTTTTGGGATATTTCGGACGTTCGTTTATCCTATATAGGTTATATTTAAGAATTATAAATTAATATTTTTTCATTTCATGTTTTCATTTCTTAATTCATCATCATCATTCTCCTACTCTTATCCCAATTACCCGTGGTCGATACAACATGTACTCTATTTCATAGTACATATTGTAAAAATTATTGGCAATAGCTGTATGATCGGCCGCCTGCCAGGCGTCAACTCTCCTTGAAAATTTAATTGTTGACCAAACGGCATCAGATGGAGTCGGCCCAGGTTATAAGGCTCTTAGTCGTCTTTTACGACGTCCACAAGCAAAGTAAGGGTTGGTAGAATTCGGAACCATTACCACACAGCTTTACATTTCTTAATTATAGATAGTATTATTAACTTTGTCGCTTAGACAAGAGGATAAAAGGTTATAGCATTAATTCTATCGATCAGCCTATTCACGTCAGCTGTTAGACATAGGCCTTCCAAGTGAGGATTGTATTAATGCCATTATTAAATTCTAAAGAGCCGGGCTAACAATACACATCATGGTATAATAGAGATACATGATACAAAGCTCATATATCAAGATAAAAGTCACCCAAATATGCAATCCCTGATCACGTTAGGGGCCTCGCGGGCCGGGTCCAGTGCCCGGATAAAAAAAAGATAGAAGTCAACGCTAGAAATAACACAATAATAGTTTGATCTTAAAATGAAGATAATTGGTTGTTTAACACGACAATAAAATTCAAAATGCATCATAAACTTTGCCATGAATACTAATTGTAAATTCGTTTTTCGTAACAACAAACGGTATGGTTTGAAACTCAGCCAACAGTGGGATAAAACAAAACTTGTGTATAAGGGTACACATAGCGTTGCGCAACAAATATATATATATATATAACTATTTTAGTTGAATATGTGGTATTTATTCCGTGTGGTGACGGAGTTAAGAATACAATTCACCACCCCCTATCTTACCTGTGGGTGATCGTACGAAACGACTAAGGGATATAAAATGCATATAACATCTATGCAAGAGAAGAAAAACTCGAAACAAAACCCTATACCAACATGTCATATAGTAGGTCAATTACCCTCTCATTATGGAGGAGGCCCCAGCCCAATAGTGGGACATATATGGCTGAGATGATGATGATGATGATGTGGTATTTTTATGGTAAAGAATTGGCAATATAACATATCACCAATTTTGTTTTTACGGTTTGAGGTCACTGAAACTTATCTATACGGCAGGAGAAATATAAAAATGTGTATTTGTAACAAAAAATCATATAAAAATTTGTGAGGAAGAAGTCTCTGAAGAAGGCTCGGGCCCAATGGTGAGACGTAAGCTGAAATGATGATTTAATAGAACTGAAATATTTCAATTATAATTATTATTTATACATAGTGACGGCAAAAAAAAACTATATGTAACCATCTTTCAGCTGTATTTGACGACTAAGATACTATTACTGAAAGATAACTAAAACCTCAAATAGCTCATACAACCAAACACGCTGCATTAGGTAAATTTTTCAGTCACTGTGTAGCGCACATACATAGATATATAATCTGCGAAGAAAAAGGCAAGGAAAAGGACATTCCTGTGCGTATATGAGTCAAAGATTAGTTTAATAAATTAACGGTTGTATCGTCTAAAGATAATCTATCTGGTGATCATTTAGGTGATATAAAAGTCACAATTGAATATATTTATACTGAATGCAGTTTTCTTTTAAGTTTATCTTTGATTCCTTAGTACTAATACTTCTCTGTCTATAGTAGAAATATAAAAATAGAATATATGGCTTCTTTTCCTTGGTAGTAAAATCTATCGAAAATAAAACCAAGAGAATGCTAGGAAGTATCGTTCTCTTATGTAACTCTTAAGTCGAGCTGCAATTGTCAACTCTCCCAAGCACTGCAATTACATCAGTATCCTCCTTTGTAGGGAATTTATATCCAGCAGTAGACATCGATCTGTTTACTCTCCTAAATAACTTCGTATGGTTATCTAATATCTACATATTGCCTTAGTCAAATATTGTGCAATAAAGTTGCTTAGTGTGTAACGGGCTTAACTATTATTTTGCATATCACTGAGTATAATGTGGTTTAATATTGCGGTTTCAAATAGCCTTGACTTTCTTCACTAGATGTAAATTCACTGGTTTACTAAGCATAGTTGCGGTTGGCCATTAATACGTTTGTGTTGTGGCTTAAATGAGATTAGCTTTAGTGTTTAGTTGTCAGTAGTTTAGATAGTGTTAGTAGAAATGAACGAATTTCGTTGATATTTGAATGTTAAATGGTTTCTATATTGCTAATTATGTTAACAGTTAAGGAAAACATTATTCAAATTAATTATGTGTATGAATTTGCATATATTTCTGTGAATATGATTGATTTTCACATGGAACGTAATGTAAATAATACTTACTGATAAGAAATGGCCTTCTTTTCATTTTGAAACGTTTGTGCTTAGTGGTGAAACACAAATATACATTAATTATGACTTAATAGTAATATTTCTTCCTCTTTTTTAATCATGTTATAAAATAAATCTTAGTCATGTATCAAGTAAATTATCTCTTTATCATAATCAATTAAATCATGCCTCCATATTTATAACTAATCTACTTAAAACTTGAAGTTATACAGCAAAATGGT
Organism: Lymantria monacha; assembly: GCA_905163515.2. Classification (NCBI taxonomy): domain Eukaryota; kingdom Metazoa; phylum Arthropoda; class Insecta; order Lepidoptera; family Erebidae; genus Lymantria; species Lymantria monacha. Next base: position 10,717,698 of record LR991092.1, on the reverse strand, counting down.
TCATCATCGTCATCCCAGCTTATATATGTCCCACTTGCTGAGCTTGAGCATCCTCCATAACAGGAGGGAAATTAATCCAGTACAGCATGCTGGTTAGGCGTTGTTGGTATAGGGTTTCATTTCGAGTTTTTCTTCTCTTGTCAACATCTGTAGATATTATATGTATATTTTATCCCTTAGCCATCTTTAAGGATCATACATGGACTTACCCATGAATGATCGTTAAAGAAAACTAAGGGCACTAAAATTCGCCACCCTCTATTTTAATAGAAGGTGACGAATATGCCAGAATCATTTATCATATAATTATCCATTTTAATGTAGACGATTACATGTAGCGCAAATGCGAATGTTTAGCTGGATGTACGGCGTGACGACAATGGATAATAAGGAATGAGCGTATTAGAGAATGTTTGAAAGTAACGCTAGTGACGGATAAGTTAAGGAGTGAAGTTCGTTTGACCTGGTATGGACACGTGATGAGACGGGATGAAAATAATGTTGCAAAGAAGGTTTTAAGTATGAATGTTGAAGGCTTTAGGGGCAAAAGGAGACCAAAGAAAAGATTGATGGAGTGCGTGAAGTATGATATGGATAGACAGAGAGTGAATACACAGAGAGTTATCTCCGTTTGGTGACGGAGTAAGAATACTTTTCACCACCCCATATCTTACCCATGGTTGATCGTACGAGAGGACTCAGGGATATAAAATGCTTATAACATTTATGCGAGAGAAGAAAAACTCGAAACAAAACCCTATACCAACAAGTCTGACCAGCGCGATATAGTAGGTTAATTTCCCTCCCATTACGGAGAAGGCCCGAGCTCAACAGTGGGACATTTATGGGCTGTGGTGATGATGATGATGATGATGATGAATACATAGATGATGTCTAATAGGGCTTTATGGAAATAGAGGACATATTGCGTCGACCCCAAGTAGTTGGGATAAGAGCAAGAGAATGATGATGATATCCATTTTAATGTAGCTTTTGTTATTATCTATTCTGCAGCGCAGCAATTATTAACGATTATACAAAATTATTTCTAAATCACGCTATTTTTGAGTACTGACTCTTCAAAGATATTGCTATGAGAGTTCATGACAGCCGGAACCGACGACTTTAATTCGTTTTATGTACTCAATCATTTCCACAAAGATTATTAAATCGTTTATTCGGCCGAAAGCAAAGGGGAGCTACGCTTTCAAAAGTCGTTTCTTTAATTATTATAAAGAAAAATAAATGCGAAGTAAAAAGGTGGAAGCTATTGTGGCTGGTTTAGGGATGTTTAATGTTTTGGGTCAAGTCACTTTCAATTACAGATGCCGAAGGCAAACTCCATGATTTTTGTTTTTTTTTGTTGGTTAAATTGTGTCCATTTCCCGTTGCAACTTTTTTTTATAAATACTTAATTGAAGGACCAGCCATTTAACCAGGAGCTCGAAGTCGTCCACTTTTGGAAATTGGCCTCCCTACTAGAATTCTCTGAAATGATCGTGTACCACTTATATTCAACAGTTCTCTGCGATTTTTAAGATATCGTTAGGCTACCTAGTAGTGGCTTGCCACCAGCTAACATAATTTAATACAAAGATTAAAGATATGAAATTATATCTTTGGCATGAGTTGAAATAAGTTTTATGTCGAGCTCGGCTTGCTTCAGTAGTTGTACAAACTTTTATTAAAACCTGTTTCGATTACAACATTTGAACATTTTGTTAAAATAAATATTATTATTATTAAATAAAAACTATCTCGTATTTTAAGCGGAAAAAAACCATACATATTTACTAAATTTCATTGAATTTTATTATAATACTTTCTTCTCGAATATATCTGATTATGTTCTTATCCCTCTTGTTTGTGCATTTCTTAAGAAAACCACCATCATAAACGATGACATTTTCAAACCGTATTTTTACATCGTCACTACGTCCTCCGTAGTATTCTTAGTCCAGTCATTTTAGGTTTTATCTGGGGAAAAATTCCTAGTGAGCTGAATTTTGGTATACATCTTTATTACGGTGTTATTATGAAGATGTAAAAAATCGACATCGATATTGTGTCGGCTAAAAAAGTTACAAAGGTCAAAAGGTCACGAAAATCAGTTTTCACAAATATTTCGCGACCTATTGCTCGGAGGTCAATAGAAGTCATTATTAAAGTTGTTTCTCATAAAATTGTCTACAAAAAATGTCTCTTGCAGTTTTTCTGTAAAATTAACTGTTTTCGGATTAAAGCGCTGAGAAAGCGACTAGAATGCACTCACATACGGTATTGTACCGTACTGTGCACCAAGGCGTAAACTCTATTGCTTTTTATTAATATTTGTAAGTGTCTTAAAAACTTTTATCTTATATTTGGACGTTTCAGGAAAGATATACTTATCTTATAGAGGTTTAGGTTCTTAGTAAAATCTACTATATCTCATTCAAATGACAAATTAATTATTTATTAAATAATTTCGGTACAAATACTGTTGTCATTTTTGATGGTTACTCTGATACCAGTAAAAATATCAAAGCGATGGAACAACTAAGACGAACTGCTGCCATTCATATCTTGCGAAGTGCACTTCAACGAATCGATGGAAGTTTCTATCAGTCAAGAAAAATCTTATCGAATCGATTTAACAAAAGAAAATTAATTGAGATGCTTATTGAGAAGTTCGAAGAAGTTAGTATTACATACATACATACATACATATCATCACGCCATGTCCCTTGCAGGGTAGGCAGAGAGAACAGAGTGCCAGAGAACTCTATCTTTGCATACTTCACTCGCTTTCTCAACATTCATAATTCTCTTCATACACGCTCGCCGGAAGTTGGTATTGATACAAGATAATCACGTGATGATGCTGAGGTCTTAATACTCGAAACAGCGATTGAAAAATCAATAAATAATACAATTATCGTTGGCGGAGACGTCTGTTGGTACTTCTCATAGCACGAACACAAATACTTGATCAACCTACATTAATTTTTCTTTAAAAACCAGGAAAATGCAATGTTGAAACAAAAATGTACTCGACTGATAGCCTCAACAAGTATCCACATTGCAAAAAAAATATTCTGTTTCTACATGCCATGATCGGATGTGATACAATATCAGCTATTTTTGGGAGAGGAAAATTGAAAGTCATGAAGATGTTTGAAGAAAGACCGAATTTAAATAATTGTACAGAAATATTCCAACAAGCAAATTGCTCTCGAGATGTCATTGTCAACGCTGGAATACATTTTCTACTAGCAATATACGGTGCTCCAAAATCAGAACATTCAATAGATAATTACAGATAGCTTTGCTAAACTAACAAGACAAAGAACAGCTGTAAAATTTCCTTTATTATCACCTACTTCTTCAGCATGTCAACATCATATTTATCGAGTGTAATATCAAATACAAACCTCGCTAGGAAGAGACATCGATCCAGAACAGTGGTGTTGGCAGTTAAAAAATAATATACTACAGCCAATAACGACTTTATTAACACCAGCACCCGATGCTCTAATGAACACAATATTTTGTAATTGTACAAAAGGTGGCAAATGTGGATGCCAAAAAATTGGATTGAGATGTTCAAAAGTTCGTGGACATTGCCGTGGTCAGTCATGCTTAAACACAGAGTCAACAAGCAGCCAATAATGATAGTGAAACTGAAAGTATCGACAATGAATGACAAAAAAAAATATACGCTACAATTTCTTTTTACTGTATTTTTCAAAATTTAGATAAAAATTATTTACTCTTGAATAAAAAATGTTTCATTAGATATCATGGATTATGCTTACGGGGGCAGCCATGTAAAAAAACGCGCCTCGCATTCTACCTCGAAGGTGGTGAGGAAACGAGTGCATCCTCATAATATAGTAGCTGTCTCGCTTTAATCCGAAAACCGTTCCGTTAATTTTACAGAAAAATTGCAAAGACATGTTTTGTAGACAATTTTATGAGGAACAATTTTTATAATGACCTCTATTGACCTCCGAGAAATAGGTCGCGAAATATTTGCAAAAAACTGATTTTCATGACCTTCTCATCATTGTAACTTTTTTAGCCGGCACGATATCGATGTCGATTTTTCACATCTTCATAATAACACCGTAATAAAGGTGTATACAAAAATTCAGCTCACTAGGAATTTTTCCCCACATTGGGGTTTAAAATGCCTAAAATGGACTGTATCTACCGTTTAATAGTAGAAATTATAGATATATCTATATTAAGATTTAACAAATTATCTAATTTGTATTATATTTTAACACAGAAATATTAATTTAACGTTTAAGCTTCACTTACGGCACTAGAAACCGATTAGCATGACTTGGGTTTTCCATTATACTCTCTACCTGTTTGTTAAAAGGCCTTCACAATGGTGTACTCTCTGCAAAGGGGATTACATCAATAAACCCGTCATATAAATCAGCTTACATTAATAATTTGTTTATCATTGTTATATTTGGAAGCTAGCTTTTATTGCACTTAAAACAAAACGCATTTGATGTTCTGAAACTGAAAGGTAGAATAATTAATTGATGCGTATTCACGCAATAAACTTCATTCAAATGCCCTGGTGTCTATCAATTCATTAATCTATAACATTCATTTATTTAAAATGTATTAGCATATATAATTATAGTATTAGCATTAACTATACAGTTAATCCGTGTGGTGACGGAGTAAGAGTACAATTCACTACCCCTTATCTTACCCGTGGGTGATCATAAGAGACGACGAAAGGATATAAAATGCATATAACATCTATGTAAGAGAAGGAAAACTCAAAATATAATCCTATACCAATACGCATGACCAACGTGGTTGTAGGTCAATTTTCCTTCCATTACGGAGGAGGCTCGAGCCCAACAGTGGGATATATATATATTTGAATGTTGAGGAAGCGAGTGAAGTATACAAGGATAGAGTTCTCTGGCACTCTGTTCTCTCTGCCTACCCTGCAAGGATATGACGTGATGATATTTATGTATATATATATATAGCTTTTTGTCACCACTCGCCTCTTTCATATTTCGCCATAAATTGCGATCATGTACCCTACGTCCGTATTTTTAATACGTCACATGAATATTTTAAGTTTAAATTTATATTAATTTTATTATGTTTATTATTATTATTTATATTAACTTTATCTTTGTATAAACTAAATAATATTTATATATAATAATTTTGTTGCTCAGATTAAAAGTAAATCTGATATTAATGGCTCTATAAGTAATGTATATGACTCTTCGATTTTTAAAGATTACGTAACATAAGCCAATATCGGCATTGAGTCAGCGCGGCTCCAGCAAACCATAAAACGGTCGTTAAATATCTGAATTCTCCTGTGTCCACATATACGCATTTATATTGTCTAAACGACTTTATTTTATGATATCTGTAATTGTAATTGCTCATATTTATTGATTTTATGAAAAGGAATATATGATTTTGGAAGATAAATATTATATCTGACAGTAATTTATTTTTAGAATGTAGAGAGACCCACTTTAATTATTTTTTTTTGAAAATATATTTACTTTATGCATCGTCTTCGAATTAAGCAAAACATTGTTTTTGACACGCCTTTCACCTCAGATCATATATGCCCCACTGTTGAACTCGAGTCTCCTTCATAATGAGACGAAAATTGACCTACTATACTACGATTATCAGACGTGTCGGTATAGGGTTTTGTTTCGAGTTTTCCTTATCCTGCATAGATTTTATATGCGTATTATTTGCCATAGTCATATCTTACGATCTTCCACGGGAAAAAAATACTATTTAGCTTAAATAAATAAAAACGTACAATACGTGTTTCAGCATTTGCTCTTTTATAGTATAAATTTTGCAGTGATACTTTAATTGATTTGTTATTGAATTTAAAATTTGTACATACAAGAACTAGACAACGTTTTACTTTTGTGATGTAGAGTCTCATCTATTCTGAAAATCAGCCCCTCAAAATATATTTGTATACATTGTATACAAAATAGGGGATGAATGTTGCTTTCATATTTTTGATCCCATAACATAATGAAATAATATTTAACATAGAGACGCACATGAGTTCTACGTAGACGAAGTTGTGGTCAAAAGCTAGTACAGATATATAGTCTAGGACGTCACCACTACTAGCTAATCGCATTGTTTTGCCATTAGGCTAACGCGGCTATTGGCTGATACTAACTATTAGCTGATTTCATATGAAACATGCGCATAATTGGACATATAATACGAGTATGCGGTGCCACGACGTACTTGAAGCAGTGAGCGCTTACAATCCCACCGAGACGTAAACTTCCTTGGATATGAACTTTGCAGTAGAATTTATTGCCCGTCGCCTCTTATTGAGCTTGACTGCAGTTTATAGTCGCAATTTCAGTTTAATATGCTCAATCTTACTTCTTTAATTAGCTAAAAATGACTTAATTACTCAAGGAATAGCTGACAATTAAAGTTTCTACAGGTAGCTAAAGAAAAGAGACGAAAATAATCTGGTTTTACTATTTATTATGGTTTACTGAAAATACGATTAGTATGATGACTGAAGATACAATTGATATTTTCAGATCGTATAAGTGTGCAACTATAAACTATATATCTTAGTTTGAATTTAGATTAAAATAAATATAATTTGGAAAATCCAAAAGTGCACGCCTCATAATTTTTATATTATTTATCATTTACTATCTATTAGTCAATGCCATAAATAAAAATTAAATTAAAGAAAAATCCTTTTTTAAAAAACAAGCTTTTATTATTTGCTAATAAAATAAAATAAAAAGTAACAATAAATTAACTCTAATAAGACATACAACACTTTATAAGTTCATTGTAACCTTTAACGATAATTAAGCTTCTTCGTCTACTACAAAATAATTCCATATCGCACATAATTATATATTTTTAACACTAAAACTTTACACCATAATTATTAAATCTTTCTGTTTCTATCACAGTCCCAATTTTATAAATAAAAGCGTGTTATATTTGGATGGTATGATTTAGAACATTTAGCACCTTTAAGCACCTTTTATTTTCTATGGCCAGCTTCCAGTTCCAACATCAGACCCTGGTTAACATATAGTATCAAAGTACTCGTCAAGACGAATCAAACAAGTCCAAACTCGGTGGAGTTGCGTCGTTTAATTACGGAGTTCCTATGGTTCGCTTCTAGGTTGATTGTCAGACCCTATTTACCATATAGTATCAAAATACTCGACAAGACAAATCAAACGAGCCTAAACTCGATAAAGTTGCGTCGTTTAATTACGGAGTTCCTATGGCTAGCTTCCAGGTGCATGATCAGACCCTGGTTTCCATATAGTATTAAAGTACTCGCCAAGATGAATTAAATAAGCCTAATTTCGATGGCGTTGCGTCATTTAATTACGGAGTTCCTATGGCAAGCTTCTAAGTCCATCGTCAGACCCTAGTTACCATATAGTCTCAAAGTACTCGACAAGACAAATCAAACGAGTCTAAACTTGATGAGGTTGCGTCGTTTAATTACGGAGTTCCTATGGCTAGCTTCCAGGTCCATGGCCAGACTCTGGTTTCCATATAGTACCAAAGTACTCACCAAGACGAATCAAATAAGCCCAATTTCGATGGGGTTGCGTCGTTTAATTACGGAGTTCCTATGGCCATCTTCCAGGTCCATCGTCAGACCCTGGTTAGCATATATTATCAAAGTACTCGTCACGATGAATCAAACGAGCTCAAACTCAAAAGGGTTGCGTCGTTTAATTACGGAGTTCCTATGGCCAGCTTCCAGGTCTATCATCAGATCAGCTCTATGTCACAATAATATTGCATTGTCATCCGATTTATATATGCATGCTAAATTTTAGCTCAATCGGAAACCGGGAAGTGGATCAAATTTAACTTGCAAGATTTGATTACAGACAACGGGTCAAGTGAAACTAAATATAAGCTTGTAATGAAAGAAAAGAAATACTTTTGAAATTTCGTGCCATTCTCGACGTAGAGCTAAACATAGCTGTATAGGCTGAATGGGATTTATTTCCTTTGCCTGTCCGAATGGACGAACAAAAAAATGTAAACGAACCCAATTTTCATAAAGTATACATACACTAAAGACTAAGCAGTTTAGTTTTTTATTAATTGCAATTAAACGACAAATAATTACCAAGCCATTTTCAAAAGGAAACAGCGCGTTGCGATTATGAAGCTTTTAATAAAAGAAAAACTTCGATACATTCATTTTTACGGTCGTGATCCTTTTTTTTTTTTTTTTTTTTTTTTTTTTTTGCGGTGGGCTATGGACGTCGCACCCCGCCAAATCGGTCCGGGGTGACGGAAGAGGCGGCGCGCAACCCCATTGACCCACCCTGCAAGCACCTCTTCTTCGCCGTACGAGCGGGCCACCGGTACCCGATCTTTGTCTTCGGTGGCCCGCTCGGCGGTATGCCCTCTTGGGCTCCTCTCCTGTCGACGCCCCGGCAGCTTTCGCCGTCGAGGCGTCGTCCTCACGCGGTGGCCTCACGTCGGGTGACCGGACAATTCCCCGGTCCGATCACCCGAAGCCTCGGTTAGGGCGGCATCAGGCGCAGGTACTCGCGCCTGCGCCGCCCCGGCCGCGGGCGGCGGCCCGGGTCACGGGAATCCTCCCGGGCCCGTTCCGCCGCCTCCTTCTGCGAGATGACAGCCTCGCAGAAGGCGGCGACCGCGTCCCAGTTCCTGACGCTGTCGACCATCGCCCTCGCGACAGCCGGCAGCGTCAGGTCGGCACCGATGACAGCGACGAGGTCACGGCGCTGCCCGTCCCAGCACGAACATACCTCGAGCGTATGTTGCGCCGTGTCCTCGCCGCTACTGCAATGGTGGCAGGACGGAGTCCACTCCCTCCGCACGCACGGTCGTGATCCTGCCAGATACAAAAAATATTTTATCCAACGTCCTCGAATATTTTTTTTTATCAACTATTTTCTTACTTTAAACAAAATAATTGCTTTTTAAAAATATCAAATACGTTTAAACGAATGTTTTTTCTTGACATATGTATTATAATATTATCCTATAAGTGCAATGTGAGAAAATTACAATCATTTTTATGTTTGAAAAGTGCTTGATTTTCATATGTCGAGAATAGAGCAAGACCTCAACGCTTCGCTTATGAGGCGTGCAATATTATTGGCTATCATATTGTTCTCAATGACAGCAGAATTTTAAATAATGTCCAGAAGAGAACAGTGGTGTGCTTCTGTTATATGCGAGCTCATAACATGGGTATTTAATGAAGTGTGTTTATTTGGTAGAACTTTTTTCTAAATAAAGTCATTTCTAATTCATTTGAAAAGATTGACCTTTCTTTAATAATACATATAAGTAAATTATAATTATACAGTAACTATTCCATTGTCTTAACAGCAGTTTCTTTAAATCAACTTCGCGTTTATTACTGACCTCTTAGTATTAAAGATCAAATTAAATTTGCTCACTTATTACAAATGTATAGATTGAAATAAAACCATTTTTACGGATTCTATGGCGTTCATAGTCACGAGAGGACTCCTTGCGTGACTATGCACGCTGTAAGGTATTGGAAACATTGGGTAATTAAAAATCAAACACAAAAAAATTACCAGGATAGATTTTTTTGTTATTGCTATTGGTGGCAAATGAGCAAGCAGCATACTTGACGGTATTACTGCCGCCCATGGGTCTTTAAAATAGCAGGCGTATAGCCAGGCCCCAAACCCACCCAAAAAGTTGGGCTGTCGGCTTTCTCGCTCATCGAACGAAGCGCAGTAGCACATTTCCAATGTTCAGACGCCGATTTTCTGCGAGAATGTGGTTCTATCAACGACGAACTACCTCGTGGCTGTAGACAAAACAGTGTAGTCCTACCACTAGACAACAGTGTAGTCCTACCAATAGAAACCGTAAAAATACAAATTACTGAAATTTAGCATTTAATATGCTTAATTATTTATAAAAACGCGATTACGAAGCGAAAAACGATGTCACAAGCGGGATTCGAACCCGCGCGTATTGGGATTCCGGGCCACTACACCAGCGTGAATTATTGTAGGACATGTAATCGGGTTTTTATAAACCGTAAAAATAGTTTTATTTCAAATATGCAATACTCGCGTAAACATCAGAAATATTCAATCATCCATTCAATTATTACAATTTTAAATCATTGTAATTTTTTATTTAATTATTTTAGTTGTTCTAAAATACATGTATATCATGATTATAAGTTTTGAACAGTTCCATCTTTATGTAATGATAGATAAATTGAAGCATCATTGCACTTTTATGTAGGTAAAAGTACGACTTATTATAAAAATACCGACATAATAACAATATACCATCATCATCATCATGCTGCTCTTACCCCAATTTATTTGGGATTATCTCTTTCCATACAACCCTATCATAAGTCATCTCTGTGGTCACCACTTTTTTTTTTGCGGTGGGTTATGGACGTGATCGCGCCCCGCCAAATCGGTCCGGGGTGACGGAAGAGGCGGCGCGCAACCCTATAGACCCACCCTGCAAACACCTCTCTTCGCCGTGCGAGTGGGCCAACGGTAACCGATCTTTGTCTTCGGTGGCCTGCCCGGCTCTGTGGTCAACCCTTGTCTATTAATGTCATGTTTCACGCAATCCACTAATCTTTTCTTCGGTCTTCTCTTACCTCTAAAGCTAGCGAAACGAGCGTAACCTTATGTTAAACAGTTTGCAAGTCACCTGTGGAGTAGTATACTATACGGACATTGTGGCAACTCGAGAAAATTGCCGTGCATTCATGCGTTTCTGCCATACCTACTGTAGCAATCAATCTTAACGCTCATATATAGGCCCCGTTAAGCTCTTCCGTATCCGTGGTGCCGTACGGCTGCGCTTATCGTAGTCGTACACCTCTTTAATTATTGGCTAATTAGTCATTTTGTTTTCCTGTCTCCCGCTTTGCCTAGGAGGGAAGTGGAATCACTCTATCCAACTCCTTCTCTAAAGAGAACCTAATCCTTTTTAACCTTTTCTAATTAAATTTGTTGCGAGTTCCAAGACAATTAAAATCATATCCCGGGACTGCCTGAGGGTCAAACCTTGGTGTCATTTATAGTGACTATTGTGGATCCTGGCTTACAGAAGTTACAATGGTGGGAATGTGTGGTGGGATTAGTCCCAAAAAAAAAACCTCTAAAGCTATTAACATTTATACTTAAAACTTTCCTCACAATATAATAACAATAGGTATATATAGAGGCTATATGGATAATATTTCATTATTCAGTGACCATAAAATGAATAAAAAGTGTACAAACGTGTTCACAACATCCCTTTATGTAAATCCGCCCAAGAAATCATTTAAGTAGCTTATGAAATACAATAAACTTGTTGAACAAACATGTTTACAAGAAACTAGGACTAACAAATAGTTGTGATTTAATCGTTTGTACCCAACAAACGATTTAGCAAAACATTTTTACTCCCGCAAAAGACATTATTAAACTTTGTTTATATTACTTTTATCTCTATAGTAATAACAATTTACACGTATTTTGACACGTTTCTTTAATATTTACAAAGGTCACAACCACAATTTTGTTTACCCTTTTTACTTTAATGACCTGTAAAATAAATCCATACGCTCACCGACCCCTTAACGCTTCATAACTTACAATAGGTAAAATAATCCAACCTTTAGCTTCTATTGAACCCTTAAGCTGCACAGAGTGATGAATAGCGCTAACTTTAAGTTGTCAGACACGGATTTGTTTTACTTAATAGTATTATTATTATTCAATCTTATATTTTATTATAGCACTATATGGGCCCGGTCTGCTTTGTTTGCCATTGGCATGAATATTGCGATGGTGAAGTTCTCTCATCAGTGTGGTGACGGAGTAAGAATACAATTCACCATCTCCTATCTTAACCGTGGGTGATCGTAAGAGACGACTAAGGGATACATAACACGTTTTGTTTCGAGTTTTCCTTCTCTTGCATAGAACATCTATGCAAGAGAAGGAAAACTCGAAACAAAACCCCATATCAACACGTCTGACCAGCGCGGTATAGTACATTAATTTCCCTCTCATTACTGAGGAGACCCGAGCCTAATAGGGGGACATAAATGGGCTGTGATGATGATGATGATGATGAAGTTCTTGGTTTGAATCCTTATTTCTAAAATTTTTCTGATGAATCTGTAACTGTGCCTAGATCTAAAAACTTTGTGGTGAAATATTCGCGTGTTTACCTTTGACTACTACTTTGTGAATAAAGAATCTAAAATAATATATACGCTACGAGTAGATAAAACACCTATACGGACAAACAAAAAATTCCATATCTTTTTATAAATACAAAACCATTGAAGCCGTTTTTGTGATACATAAAATAAATGTAGATAAATTGCCTGTTTAAAGTTTTCCGATGTCCAATTGAAATAATATTTATTGTTTTTTTTTTATTAATTTCAATTACACATAATGTTAAAAGACTTTAATAGCGTAAGCTTTTATACTTTACAAACAAGAATGCCGTAGAGTAATGATTTTAATGAGTTATCTCATTTCATTATCAGAAATGAGTCGAATGGCATCACAAAAGGTTTGCGCTATGGGAGGGAAAGGAAACCGGCTTACCCATTGTGCGAACAAATGGCATCCATCGCTCGTTTGAATTATTCCAGTAGCTTAGCGTAGTATGAGTAGACACGAGTGAAATATTAGACATATAAATGGTAGACTGAATACTAAGATTACGTATGAATAAGGACCGTTTTTTTTTTCATTTTGGATTACATACATACATAGCTTCACGCCTGTTTCCCAGAGGGGTAGGCAGAGACTACGGATTGCCACAAACCACGATCCTGGCATACTTCCATCGCTTCATTCACACTCATAACAGTCTTCATGCATACTCTACGATTACGCATACTCTTAATATGACCTCACGTCAATACATCGCTAATTTGATCCAGAAAATTATGACGAGGTCTTCCCCTTGTATTCGTCCCACTCACGCTTGTTTTATATATTTTCTTCGTCAACTTCTCTTCACTCATTCTTTCTAAGTGTCCAAACTACCTCAGCATACTCTTTTTGATCTTGGTCACTACTTCTTCATTCACACCACAGCGCTCTCTTATAACACTATTCCTAATTTTATCTTTCAGGCTCACATCACACATACTACGAAGAGCTCTCATCTCTACAGCATTTATTCTACTAATATTACTTACATTTATACTACTAATATATATACATACATACATAGCTTCACGCCTGTTTCCCAGAGGGGTAGGCAGAGACTACGGATTGCCACAAACCACGATCCTGGCATACTTCCATCGCTTCATTCACACTCATAACAGTCTTCATGCATACTCTACGATTACGCATACTCTTAATATGACCTCTCGTCAATACATCGCTAATTTGATCCAGAAAATTATGACGAGGTCTTCCCCTTGTATTCGTCCCACTCACGCTTGCTTTATATATTTTCTTCGTCAACCTCTCTTCACTCATTCTTTCTAAGTGTCCAAACCACCTCAGCATACTCTTTTTGATCTTTGTCACTACTTCTTCATTCACACCACAGCGCTCTCTTATAACACTATTCCTAATTTTATCTTTCAGGCTCACATCACACATACTACGAAGAGCTCTCATCTCTACAGCATTTATTCTACTTTCATGTCTTCTCTGCCAAATCCAACTTTCACTACCATACATGAGGGTAGGTACTAATACTCCCTTATGCACAGCTAGACGTGCCTTTTTGGACACATTTCTGCTTCTCATAAAGGTGTACAGTGCCCCATTCACCCTATTACCAGCATTTACTCTTCTTTCAACATCATTATCATTTTTACCATCTCGAGTGAATAATACACCCAAAACTAATATATATATATGTATATATATATATATATATATATATGTGTGTATATATATATCTCTCGTTGTTAAAGCACAAGCTCTTTGAAGCATTCACATTGAAATAAGATTGCCTAACTATACCAAGCTGGCCAGACGGGCTGTTCAATTAATAATTTATTATCTACTCGTATTAACTTTTGACCGAGGTTTTGACCGCGTGAACAGTGATTTTCACAATATAAAATTGTCCTAAGTGAAAAATTAACGTGATAAAATTTTTCTTGTGTTGTGTGTAATATGGCAAATGGTATATTTGAGTGCCAATTTTCATCCAAATTCGTTAAATGGTTTACACGTTATTGGATAACAAACTATCCGTGTGGTGACGGAGTAAGAATACAATTCACCACCCTCTATCTTAACCGCAGGTGATCGTAAGAAACGACTAAGGGATATAAAACGCATACAACATCTATGCGAGAGATGGAAAACTCGAAACAAAACCATATACCAACACGTCTGACCAGCAGCATAAACTTTACATATATAATAATAAGCCTTGCAAGGGCACATACATATTGCCAATTTTATTACCGGATTTAACACCCATGATAAAAGAAGAGGTCATTTTAGCTGGTTATCATGGCGAACCAGAAATGACTGCTCACTTAGTATGTACTCGTATTATCAAAATAAGGATGTGTATAAAATATATGTCAAAACTTCTTTATATTCTAAAGACACCTTGTACCTAAATGCTAGAAAATAAATTCTTTCATCGCGGTCTACTATAAAGTCCATTACTTGTATTTTTGTTAAAATATATAATTAAAGAACTCAATTTACATCCAGACTTAGAGCAGCTATATGTGGTTCACAAAAAAAAAGTCCTAGTGAAGAACTCACAACATTTAGCAAGTATTCTTAATTAATTTTAATATGTAAATCACTTTGCCTATATAACCTAAAACCTATCTTTTAAAATACTCATCATCATTATCATCATCCAGCTCATATACGTCCCACTGTTGGGCTCGAGCCTCCTCCTTAATGGGAGGGCAATTGACCTACTATACGATGCTGGTCAGACGTGTTGGAATAGGGTTTTGTTTTGAGTTTTCCTTCTCTCGCATAGATGTTATATGAGTTTTATATCCCTTAGTCGTCTCGTACGATCACCCACGGGTAAGATAGGGGGTGGTGAATTGTATTCTTACTCCGTCACTACACGGAAAATTAAAAATACTAGTACTTAGTAATGTTTTATCATAGTTTAAGCGATTTAGCTCCTAAGTAATTGGATGCTGAGTTCATCATACTACGTTACAGAAAATTAAAATAATAATTATTATGATTGTCAAATATTAAATAAGAAAAATACACGCTTAGTACGAAACACCAAAAATAAATACTACAAACCATCAGATTTTTAGATAAGAGCAGGTGTCCCCAAAGTAGTCATAAATAGCACTTTTATGAATCCATAATAAGCTATTGACGAGATCGTAACGTTCTCGCTATTCATTTCCGCATTTTCACTGAATGATTGTCATTGATTGTGCATGATACGTATTTTATTGCTCATAAAACGGCCGTAACCTCAACGTTCCAACAGTCTTTTGTTTATGCAATAGCTAGTTTTATTTTTGCGAATGTCCGTTATGTAACGCGTTTAGTCATTGAATAAAATTTCCCATGATTTTTTAGTGGATATCTTAACTGCTATGGAAAATATACAATCAAAGTAACATACTAAAATTTGTTTAAGCATAGCGTTTCCTATATGTTTCATGACATATTTTTACAATGTTTAATCTAATAATGTTATTTCTCCTCTCGGTGACCACAAATGTATACGGATAAGACCCAATTTTGTTCCAATGTTGGTATGTTTGAAAACCATCTCCGTCCTTAAACAGGTCACTTAGCATTGGCACTTTTCCTAAGTTAAAAAAGTTGCCTTTTATGTTTTGACTCATACAGGATTTTTACTTATTCCTGTAATATTTATTTCAATATATATTCTAAACGATTGAAAGTTAATAATATTATCATAGAACTATCACAGAAGTGAATATCATAAGTTTAGATACAGCATCAACAAGAATCAAAAGTTTTAAATATCTCATAGAATTAAAAGTGTCGTAGCAAAATATTCCTCTGCCCACTATTTACTTCTTTAGGAACTTATTATAAAAAACAAGTAATATAATATTTAAGTAAATGTCAAGCACAATTGATTGCTGTAATTTAATTTTTTTTTTTTTTTTTTTGTGTCTTAGTTGTTAGCCTCAGATGGCTATGACAACTTTACCCGGACTGTGGGTGAGCGCTGAGGGCTCTCAACCCGTAGGCTGTAATTTAAAATTTAATATCAGCTTATAAACCTAATATGTACACGTTTTAAGTTCATCATCATCATTATCTCAGCTCATATATGTCCCACTGTTGGGCTTGAGCCTCCTCCATAATAGGAGGGAAATTAACCTACTATACCGCGCTGGTCAGACGTGTTAGTATAGGGTTCTGTTTCGAATTTTCCTTCTCTCGCATATATGTTATATGCGTTTTATATCCGCCTTAGACGTATTAGTCGTCTCTTAGGATCACCCATGGGTAAGATAGGGGTAGTGAATTGTATTCTTACTCCGTCACCACATAGAAAATTTAAGACACTATTTAAGGTTAATTCATAGTAAATAATATTTATAAAGGAAGCACAAAAATATAACGAAAACAAAAAAAAAATAATAAATAAAAAGAATCATAAAAACTCTTAGCTTACAATTTTGAGGACTCTTACAAAAAGACAAGTAATAATGAGAAAGCTCAAACGCGGCTCTATCTTGAAGTGAAGAAGCCTACGATAGCGGCTCTGATTTCAAATCATCGAGTCGTCCGCTTTAATATTTCATTCTTTACAAATGAACTGACATTGCTGAACGAGTTCTGTTCAAATGAAAATAAGAACCATTATTATTATGAATCATATTATTTAGGTCTGGTCCTCAAAAATAGTCGTTATTATTAGGAGTTTTTATTTCGAAAGAAATTATTTGAAACGAAAATTACTCAAGTATATTTGGGTTTTATTGACAGGGAAGAGATGAATTTTATATTTATAATACGCTAATGCCAAATTAGGCTATTGAATATTATTGAATAATAAGTAGCCGAGAATTTTAGAGAGTCGATCGATTGATATTGAGTGTTCGAATAGGATCTTTAAATTTTTCATATTTATTAGATTAACAATATTTTCTTCATCTTAAAGAGTCAGTAAACTAAATAGGTTTTAAATAAGACTTAATTTTCAATTTAGATTTAAATCTCATTGAAAATACATTGACGAATGATGAAACTGTCGCTAAAAGTTAATTGGATTGGTTTCAGACTTGCCTCGGTCTCTTCAATCTGGGCTATTAATTTAGAATCGACTTTTTATCCCCATTTTATTAGATACAGTCTCAAGTGAAAGGCTTTCCTTTAAAAACTGAATTGTGCTGTTGAGTATTTGTTGAAAAATTATTCGCTGGTGATATTTAATTATATATTAAATTGTTTAACGTTTTAGAGATTATGTGACAAAAGATTAAAAGTTTATACGTATTAAACTTTAAGTAACGACTCTATACCTGTCACACAAGAGCAGCAAAAAATGCCTCAAGGAAAAGGAATACGGCATCGGCGAGGGCTCCAAACTGCCAATCATCCACGAGGCACAGGGACTCGGCGCACCAAACGTCATCATAATTCAGACAAGAGACTCGGTGCAAAAATTACACACAACAGCATGCACCATGCCGTGGTCGTCATACCCAGGCATGCCAGATCTTGCACTTACTACACAGACACCCGTGAGGATGCCATCTGGAAACTCATGAGGAAGTCCATAAATTAGGATTCTGGTACTATAAAGATAGAAATAAAAGAAAAAGAAAACTGTTTTATTTTGCAACCTCACATTTTTGCTTAAGCTTAACGTTTATATTAAATAATGTGCATATGCGTGAGGTCAAAATATGGTATCTGTCTCGGCTATTGCTGAGGCAACGCTATAGTGGAATACATCAAGAAGATGGCGGTAAAACAGAGAGACGAGAGGGTAATGAAAGAGGTTGGTCTATTATCCCAATAAACTGAAGTCAACACAAGCATGAAGTTAATCACCATCAACCTAATAGACATCCAAATTAAACCCATCACAAAATATAACACCACAAACTCAGATAAAGCAGGAGAAGACAACAAAAGAAACCAATCACACCATTATCAACATAACTACATCACAGAGGACAACAACATCTACAAGTAGAAGGGTTTCACTAGTAACAAGACCACCAGCGCCAAGAAGAAACCCCAAAAAGACATGTAGTCACTTAACATCTATGACACATGAATTGCGCACTTAAAGCTTTAACCAACTGTAATAAAGCCACTTCAAGAAAATATATATAAGCCGAGGCTGTGAACGATCGGATCAGAGAATAATTCACAAACCCTAGAATATTATAATGATATAATAAATGCGCTTGGAAAGTGCATTGACAATCACAATTTTTTCTTAAAAGTTTAAGCTAGTGTATTCTGTATTGAGATGTTAACCGTGTTTAAATTTATGCAAAAATATATTTGTTTTGGATTTTTCTTCGCATCGTTAATCATAGAGTAAGTACGCCGTCTAAACAACAATGCTTTGTGAAACCAAATTTTGGTGCAGCGCAATAGTTTGCCAATAATTCACAATTCTAATGCATCTAAAAGCTTTGTATATACACGATTATACGTCGTTGTCGGCAAATTGTTTTTCTCTCATTTGTTTTTAAAATCTAAATTTAAAATTACAAAAACACAGTATGGATTTTTTTTATTAAAAGAACTGATTTAACTCAGAATTTTTATATAAAATTAACATATCAATGTAATTAATTAAATAATTCCAATGTTAATATCTTTTTGTAAGATTTTTCTTAACCCTGTCTTTTCATGAAAATGTGATATAATACACATACAGAAATATATTTGTAAGAGAAGAAAAGCTCGAAATAAAACTCTGTAGTAATATATCTGACGTGTGAGATTTAGTATGTTTAGTACCAGAAGTATTTTGTACCAAATAAAGGGACGTATTAGCCTGAACTAAAGCATAGGCACGTAATTCAGACATTAGTTATTTAACTATTAATTTTATTGTTTCGTTACTGATATGAACTGACGCCTGGTGTAAAAATTATCATGCAAAGCTTTAAATTTGTTATATATAACTGTATAACAAATTATTTTGCATTTCATGTTATTAGATTTAGTTTGATTTGAATTCTCTAAAAGTCTAAAATAGAGATATATTTTATTTATAATTAATAAGTGTAATTTTACGACCTTAATGTTGACGACCGATTTTAATGTTGCGACCGCATTCGCAACGACCACGTAATAGAGCGAGTAGGTATGAAAGAGAGTATTGGTGTAAAGATGCGAAAGGGAATGCTCCGATGGTTCAGACATGTGGAAAGAATGTCAAACGAACGTCTGGTTAAAAAGATATACAATGCGAAAGTGGAAGGATATAGGTACCGGGGGAGACCGAGACTCACCTAGCTAGACCAGATTGGACACGTACTGAAGGAAGGTGGAGTCAAGAGTCTCCGAAACCGGCGAGCGTGTATGAAGAGAATTGTGAATGTTGAGGAAGCGAGTGAAATATGCAAGGATAGAGTTCTCTGACACTCTGTTCTCTCTGCCTACCCTGCGAGGGATATGGCATGATGATATGTAGGTATGTATGTAATTTTATTTTTATGTACAATAAATTTGGTAATTGACGGACCTTATAATAGCACTATTATCACCCCAAGCGGCTGGGTAATTTGAGTTCGTACCTTTCTCATTAGAAATCTAGTAAAATATTCTGTTTATTACTTCACAACCATTCATTTTCGAATTATTAAATTTTAACATTTTATTTTCACTTTAATTTCAAAAAATGACAAAAAAAATTGCACTCGTATTTTATGTATAAATTAAAAAACTTCAAATGGCAGTGATAATAGCAATGCATTACTGTAAAGAGCACTTTGATGATACTTGCAATACGCTTGAATATTTTTATAAGTCGTTTCTCATTTCAATAGTAAAATATTATTAAACGAGTATGAGCGTTATATAAAAGTCTTATTGTGAACAAAACTTTTTTAATATAGGTTAGTACTGAGGAAATGCGACGTAATTCAAATATTGGAACGTTGTAAGTCACATGTTATTAATATAATGCGTATATTGCAATATCTGCTTGGTTTATATCATGATACTAATGCAATAGCGCATATTATGCGGCCAATGAACGGCTGTTATTGTTACGTGTGATTACGGAAAAAGAAAACGATTCACCATTTTCATTTTTGTCCATGGTTGTCATTAACCCGTGTGGGCAGGGTCCCTGACCGTCCGACTTAGGGCTCTACTGTGGCGACCACAGCAGACCATGGCGGTCAGGGCCATACGCGGATACCGCACGGTGGCGACGGAGGCAGCATGCCTGTTGGCCGGAACATCCCCGTGGGACTTGGAGGCGGAGATGCTCGCCGGACTGTACCGGCGGGTGTCAGCGACGCGGGCAGGGGGCGGCATCGTCTCGCTTAGTGAGATGGCCGCTTGGCGGGGCGACGCCCGCCGTGACGTTATTGCTCGTTGGGCAATCCGGCTGGAAAGGCCTCGGTTCGGTGTTCGGACCATCGAGGCCTTCCGGCCGGTGCTGATGGAGTGGTTGGGTCAACAGCACGGGGTCCTTTTCTTCCGACTGGTGCAGGTCTTGACGAGGCATGGTTGCTTCGGCAAGTACCTGCACACGGTCGTGAAGAGGGAGAGGACATCGTCCTGCCACCACTGCGATTGCGACGAGGATACGGCGCAGCACACGCTCGAGGTCTGTGTGGCCTGGGCAGAGCAGCGCCGTGAACTCGTCGCGATCATCGGTGCTGACCTGGCAGGAACTGGGACGCGGTCGCCGCCTTCTGCGAGACAGTTGTCTCGCGGAAGGAGGTGGCGGGGCGACTCCGAGAGGAAATCCTCTTCGGTGAGACGCTCCGTCGCCGGCGCCTGGGGTGGCGGAGGCGCGAGTATCTGCGCCTAATGCCGTCCTAGCCGAGGCCGCGGTAGCTGGGGCGTTGACGGGGGATGGTACTCGAAAGGGTAACCCGCCGGGCTGGCCACGGAAGGCAAGGAAGCGGTACTAGTGGCCGGCCCAATGGCGATGGGGAGGAAATATGGTGGGTTGTGGGGCCACGCGCTGCCCTCCCGTCGCCCCGGACGGTACAGGCGACGTGTGACCGGGCCATAGCCTATATAAAAAAAAAAATGGATGTCATTAAAGACGACGAGGTAATATCTATTCGAAAAAGGAAACACGAAATAGAACTCTGTACCAAATCGTATGATCAGCGGGATATGGTCATTTTTTCTGTTATTGTGGAGTAGATTTGAGTCTAATAGTGAGATGTATATGACATAAAACGATGGTAATGAACAGCAGTGACATTCTGACCGAGAATTTGCAAGATATACTAATCCTTATTAATATTATAAATGCGAAAGTAACTCTGTGTGTATGTCGCTCTTTTACGCCAAAAACACTAAACCGATCTAAATGAAATTTGGTACACAGATAGTCTAGAGCTTGATAAAAGACATAAGCTACTTTTTAATGCAAAAAGAGGGTTGTAAAGGGTGATGAAAAGTTGTGAGGAAGTATCGTCATTTTTAAAACCAGAAGTTACAACTTATTTTTAGGCTATTCATTGGATATAAATAAATATAACATTAAATTTTTGTAAAAAAATTACCTTTAAGGGGTAAAATAAAAATAAGAGATGAAAGGCTTTAGGAAAGTAACATTTTACGCGGGCAGAATCTAGTTCAACATATATGGGAATGTTTTAATAGTCCACACGTATAACAAATTCTCACGTTTTAGATAGTTCGGTCGCGTGGTTGATGTATAGAGGCTAGTCAGCAAGTTAGGTTAGTCATTGATTAGCTGCCCAATGTATTCGTACAAATATAATAGAAAGATTAATGCGTGGGAACCATTAGGACTTACTGAAACGTATACCAGTTGCATGTATTCAGCAGAATATCTCTTTTGTAGATGATACGATTTTAATAAATGTAACGTGTCGTATTTTTTTTTTAATTTATGAAGCCTGACATTCGTCGTATTTGTTTCAGTTATTACATTTTTATATAAAAAAAAACACATCTGAAACATTACACAACTGACGTATCTACAAGTACAATAAAAATGTAATTTTCCACTTAGTCCGAGTTATAAATCTTCTGACGCCGCCCAGACATATTATAGAAATAACGTTAGATTTATGACAGTAATATGTTCAAAAAATATGTGGAAAGTAAAATGGATATATTATTCCAACAAGTAGACAAGTAAAATTACCAAATTGAATTGTAGACCGTTTGTAACTGTATTAGTACTGTGAAAATGTAAAAGATTTCCTTGTGGTGACGATGTAGGAATACAATACACTATTTCCTTTCGCACAAGGACGCAATCAGATAGCATTTCCTGCAAGAGAAGGAGAACTGGACATAAAATCCTATACTAATTATATACCAGTTACAAAAGTTAGCGTGATAAAGTGGGTTAATCTGCCTTCAAATATAGATAAAGCCTGAGCCCAACAATAAGACATATATGAGCTAAGAAGAAGAAGGAATATTAATATAAATGCTATATGTAAATGTATAAATATGTGTACTTTCGTGATACTATATAGGCTAATTGTGTTTTACTAATTTAGGGAACCATTACTCTAAATAGGCCACAAGATTTTCATGCGGAAGGAGAACATATATTCCTAATTCGTTCATTCACTTTAAATAAACTGTTACGAACTTTTATTATTCAAATTATATAAAATTGTGTAATATAATCTATCCACTGCTGTTTACACACTCTATAAAAGGTAATTGGAACAATAGACACATTTGGTATACACTACTCTACACTTATAACGACCTGGCCCAACTCCATCTGATGCCGTTTAGTCAACAATTACATTCCCAATTAGAGTTGACGTCTGGCAGGCGGCCGGTCATAAAACTATTGCCAATAACTTTTACAATCTATTTATTTTATTGCTTATGGTGGCAAACGAGCATGCGGCGCACTTGATGGTAAGTGTCACTGCCGTCCATGGACCTTTGAAATACCAAGGCTAGGCCGCTGTTTACCAATACAAACTCCAAACCCACCCCAGATGGGCTTCCGGCTCTCTCGCTCACCGAACGAAGCGCAATATCAAATTGCCGTTACTCAGACGTCGATCTTCTGCGAGAGTGTGGTACTACCCCGGACGGATCGGCCCGCGGCTGTAGACAGAGAACTGTCAACAGCGTTGTTTTTCCACTATTGAAATATGTACTATGAAAGAAGAGTGCATATTGTATCGGCCCCAAATAATTGGGATAAGAGTAGGAGAATGATGAGCCACACTTTGAGTAGTTTAGATAGTTTGGCGATCGCAAGTGATGATGTAATTTTAACTATTCTCCTGTTGATTTGATTCTGGTTTTATACCTTAGTTTTGATGATATATCAAGAAATATAATAGTTTAGGGTAGGTAAAGTATACCTGCTTAGTTTCAGAATAATCACTGGTTTGTCAATCGTATAAAAATAGGATTGTATGGAAATTCACAATACTGAGGAATTGAATTCATGATTCGAAGGATTACCGCTTAACCTGAATTACTATTTATGATTAAATTTGTAACAGTAAATGTATGAATATTCTAGCATTAATTGTTGTGGATGGGAGACTAATTTAATAAAATAGTAGTTAGATAAACAAAATACTTCGAAACCAAATTATCTTATACCACAACTGTGAAATTAGGTTCTTGAAACATTAATAAACAGATAAAATATCTAATATGCCAAGCTATTAACCCGAAATTTCTAATACTTCAGTTTTCGCCACATCACTTGCTAATGATTTCATTCAGCTTTCAGTCTCGTATCTTACAAATCATACTATGTTTTGCTATTATTATACGAAGGCTAAATTATGGAATATTTTTGTGTATAAAATATAGTTAGTGCAATATTTATAATGTGAGTCATGTTATCTGTTGTGTATTTTAACTAATCTTGCACGCTTTTTTTTCTGTGCCTGCCACTGACGTTATAATGTTTTTCTCTGAATATATTCATTATATATACTACTTTGCTCGTAGTCTGTATTTAATAGAGGATTTCAATAGATAGTTGTATTGATGTTTAGAAGGTTAATGATTTTATGCAATATCACATAAATATAAAATAAGAAGTCTGTGGTTACCAATTAATCATCTTTTCAGTTCTACTACGCGCCACTGCTGGGCTTGTACCTGCTACAAAACAAGAAATTCACATACTATGTCGTGCTGGTCAAGCGGTTTAGTATAGGGTTATATTTCGAGTTTTCTTTCTCTTGCATATATTTATATTGTATACATATTATGCCCATTAGTCTTTTACGACACCCACAGGAAGAAGCTAAATTGTTTTCTTACTCCGTTATCACTAGTATAGCCCAAATGCAAGACTCTTGCGAGGCTCGCAAGTCTTGCAAATCTCGCTGTTAAAATAACACAGAGTCACATGTTTTGATAGAAATGAAACAACCACATATAAATGAAAACTTTAACTAAATTAATGAAATTCCATTCATCTAGTGGAACTAACTGTACAACTATCAATAATTAGGAACATACCAATTAACGGAAGTGGGGCTACAATTATATCTATATATCATGGGACTGTTTAAAATAAGATCGAATTATTTCCCCGTGTACTGTTATTAAGAATATAAAATGTGGACAATCCTTTTTTTGCCAAAGGAATCGTAAAATGCTGTCTAAGGAAGCACTGTGAGATTCTTGCAGCGAGTCTTGGTCTTGCATTTGGGCAGCATTAGTTATCACACTCAATAGCGGTTAATATTAGTGTAAATCTAAAAGATTTCGCGACATAAATCTTCTGTTTTATTCAGTTTTATTAGATGCCATTAAAAGAAATCATAAGCATTTCGATACCATAAAATACGTATGAAAAAGAAATGTTCTTATTCTGTTTAAATAAAATCCACGAATTATTTTCTTGTTACACTCGAGATGTAAGAGATAGCCTGAAGAAATAGGTTAACGTGCTGTTGGGTCACGGGCAGTCTATCCTACTTAACTTCGGAATCCAGCGTAATCAAGATATCTATTATTACAATGCTATACTTTTCTTTTCTTGTCCTATTGTCAATATACCTACGTGTTTTTTTTGGACATAAGTCAAGTTTGAAAGAAAATAATGAAATAATAAAAAGAAATGGTAGGCTTAAATTAGCGCCTACCTACCTTAAATTTAGACACTATGATTGAGAATAAAAATTTCAGTTGGGAAATTGTTCAATCGTTTAATCTAGACTAGATCTCTGGATTTCTTTTTCATTTCTCCCTTTTTAAATTTTCATTACATTTTTCACTGTTTCATAATTTTATTTTAAATAACTAGTCCATATCCTTTTTATATAATTCATCCATCCATCAGCCCGTAAACGTCCACTGTTGGGCAAAGGCCTCCCCATGAGAATGCCTATCTTATTTCGTAGAAAGTGTTAAACAAGTAACACTGGACGGACTATATAGCAGATTCAAAAAAGGTTATAATTTTAGCCTGTATATGTGTTTCATTTGAATTAGCATAACTTATAAACAATTTCAGTGTAGTGGCAGAGTAAATATATAATTCACCAACCCTTATGTAAGATAATTGGGGGATCGTAAAAGATGACTAAGGGATAAAATATGCATATAACATATAATGTTATTGCATAGGCAACAGAAGAAAAAATTCTAAATAAAACCCTCTACCAATGCGTCTGATTAGCGTGGTGTAGATCAATTTCCATTTTAGGCTCGAGCCCAGCAGTAGGACATATATGAACTGAGATGACGATAATTATGATAAACAATTATTTATAATAATTTTACGAATGAAGCATCGTTCCTTGGGCCACCGAAAACAAAGATCCGGTTCCGGTGGCCCGCTCACTCGGCTAAGAGAGGCGCATTACTGGGGTGGGTCTATGAGGTCGCGCGCTGCCTCTTTTATGACCCCGGACGGATCTGGTGGGGTGTGCTAAGACCATAGCCCGCCGCAAAAAAAAAATCGTCGTTCCTTATTCGGTTTTTGAGTTATGGATTATATTGATTCACATCGCACTAAATTCAATATGGCGCCATCTATTTACTAAAAGTTGATGTATTGAATATAAACTAAATTGAATAATTCAATTTTATTTGATGATGTCGCAGCTATAAAACCTTTAATATTCACCTCTACATAGGAATATTTTTAAAATTATTTCTTTTCTGAATACGTAAATAATATCTCTATATGGTGTCGAAGTATGAATGCAATATGGCATTACTTTCCTTCTTTTCCGGCGGTTACTTTAAGAGAGAAATAAATGGTCAACAACTCATTAAAGTTCTCATTCTTTTTTTTTAACTGGCTCTACAATGTGCTATAAAAAGGCGGGGTAAGAACCTTATCCCTCCTCTCTAGCAATTGAACCAGTCACCAGAACCAATCTATTGACTTCAGCTGCCCTCGTTGTAAAGGTTTGATCCTGATAGACTTTTGGAGCTAATATGATATATAAATAGAATACTAAAAAAATAAATTCAAAAAAAAATTTGGTTAATCCCAAATATGTTCGGTTATCTTAGATGTGTGATGATAAAGTAAGCGTATTATGATCTGTCCTGAAAGGAAGGCCTTTCTCGTACGCAATATTTAAAAAAAACGATCAAAGAACGCAAACAGATAACATTACTATAAGAAAAGAATAAGGGCTCCCTTGACCATGCACGCTGTAGTGTTCAAAATGCCACACAATTAAAAATCAATTACAAACACGAATATCATAATCATCATTATCATCTCAGCTTATATACATTATCTCTTCCTTAATAGGAAGGAAATTGACCTACTACACCACGCCGGTCAGATGGGTTGGTTAGGGAATTATTTAGAGATTGTTCTCTTTAAAAAGCGATAAAAATAGTTTTATTTCAAATGTATAAAAGAATAAAGCTCTATATTAACTTATCCGATGAGTGTGGTAGTATAAGATTCGTGCTTAAGATCGAGACATATGTGTACGTTCTGATAATCTTTAAAATTATTGTTAATTTAATTATTTTTGAGATTTACGCGAGCATAACATTCGTATAGTGACGAAGTAAGAATACAATCTTGCCCGTGGGTGATCGTAAGAGACGACTAAGGGATATAAAACGCATAATTATAACATCTATGCAAGAGAAGAAAAACTCGAAACAAAACCCTATACCAACACGTCTGACCAGCGCGGTATAGTAGGTTAATTTCCCTCCCATTACCGAGGAGGCTCGAGCTCAACAGTGGAACATATATGGGCTGTGATGATGATGATGATATGTATAATATAACAATTAAAAATATTTATACTAATTTCATCACGATTTTTTTTAAATTTTTACTTGACTGACGTATCGAAAACTGCTGCGTTTATGGCCACGGTAGAATTTAGGTATTTCACGTTCCATCAAGTTATTATAACAGATTATTACTAATTTTCTTTAATTCACACGCAAAGAACAAGATAGTAAAACAATATAACGATTTAGACTCCTGGTCACGTCTGCACTAGAATATAAATTGATATTTGTGCAATTGTAGGGTTAGTGATAACAAATAAGTAGCCGTTCTGGCGAGGCGGGCGTTCCACGACGGTCACAATTGTTCGATCGTGTATCTCGGCACGAATCCTACTGGACATGCTATTACTAGGGTTGAAGATATAATTTACTTGTAACGTTATGAATAAGGTTTATACTTGTGCTCTTTCACTTACTAATTTATTTAAAGCAAAATAACTCGAAAATTGTTGAAATATAAATAATAATATTATAAAATCCCTGTAATAATAAATTATTTAAACTATCAATTATTAATATTGATTTTGAGAGAACATTGTATAATGAAAATAGGTGAATATATTAAATATTGTAAGTCTTTATTTGTTAAACTTTCCGTCTGGTGACAGAGAGATAAGAAGAAGACAGAGAAGATAAGGAAAGAGAAAACAGATAAAGTAGAAAAAGAATATAATTTGCAACCTCTTATCTTGACCGTGGGTAACTTAAAAAGCGACTAAGGGATATAATATATCTGTGTAAGAGTGGGTAAACTTAAAATAAAGCGCTATAACTACTCATCTAGTCTGACTAGTGTTGTATAGTAGGTCAATTTCTTTCCTATTATGGAGGAGGATCAAGCCCAGAATTGATCCATATATAAAACCCAAGATAAAACTTACGTATAGTTCCTATACACTTTTATTATATTTGTACATGTGTTTGAATCTAATAGATAATGAATTAATTAATTATTTAGACACATTGACGTGCATCGGTCAGAATTGTATATGATTCTCTGTGATGATTCGTGCTCTATGATTGAACGAAATGCAAACGCCGCGCATAAGAGAGCAATAAAAGATGCACTACCATCAAGATCATAATGTAATTGTTCAAATATGATTGTTTAATGTATTATGAGTTAACATTTCTGATAGTTTATAAGATATTTTAAAAGTAGCTTGATGATGAAAATTAGTTTCTTCATGTTTTTTATTCCTTCATCAGCCTATTGATACCAGAATTCTCAGTGAATTTGTGATATAATACCATAAACGCACACTTGACATGCTATTTAGCGATCAGTTGGTGTGATAAATTATCCAGGATAATATTACCGACCATTTGCCTGGTGACCCCAGTTTTTACGAATTCTACGTGCAAGTGGCGGTAGAGACACTTTATATTTTTTACTCGTCGTATTTTTCTTTAATAATATATATATTACACCTATTTTAGATTTATTTTTTAGATCATAAATAATCTTATGATATGATTTGATAGAAAATATGATAACTATCAAAAGTGTGAAACTAATGAACTTTATTTTTAAAGACACCTTGCACTTGTCCGGAAGCCCAACTGGGGTGGCATTGGGGTTTGTATTGGTAGGCAGCGGTCTAGCAATACCCTTGGTATTGCGAAGGTCCATGGGCGGCAGTGACACTCACCATCAGGTGTGCTGTCTGCTCGTTTGCAACCATAAGCAATAAAAAAAAAACTAAGGAACTCCTTGTATTACATGTGACTTAACAAAAACATAATTATCGGAAACAATTTTACACCCAAATTCAGGACAGCCATTTTTGGATTGCATAAAGACAACTTGGCATGGTAGGTCATTATCTTATCCACTACGCCATCTGTGCAATCACTTCATTATAATATAATACCAGGAATATCATTAAAAGTATAAAAAGCAATAGAGTAGATAATTCAAATTAGTTTTATATAAAAATATTTTTTTTTAGCAGATTAATTACAGAAATTCAGAGATGAGGCGTCTAAATAACTGTTTCCCATTCAAGTATCGTGCGTTTGTAACCCGCGCAGAATAGTTCGATTCACAATTATTTTTTTGAATGTAGAAGTAATTTGTGTATGTAACCTGCTTGTTTGTAAAGTCTCCTGATATACTTGGGCAAGGGTTTCCTTAGTGCGTGGTATATATAATATATTAAACAAATCATTATCATCTCAATTCAATACGTCCCACTACTGTCCTCAAGCTTTCCTACACAAGGAGGGAAGCTGACTGACTATACCACGCTGGTAAGACGGATGAGTATGATAGGGTTTTAATTCTAGTTTTCCATCTCTTGCATAAATGTTATATGCATATTTTATCCCTTAGACGTTTTTAGGACATCTAAGAGCAAGAATATATTCCACGGTGGTGAATTGTATTCTTATTCCGTCACCATACGAATATAAAAACAGATACGAAATATAAACTGTGGTAGTTATCCACAGTTTTTATATCGAACGATAAAACCAACCCAGCTTTTAACAAGCTATGTAAAGTATTCTATTTAAGTTAGATAACGTTGTAATCGTACAACACTAACTGACACTAAAATGAGACTAGTTTTCCACTTACATCCATTGTGACTATGGAACCTAATTTATTCAGTGCTCCACAGGTTAGGAGTGGCCAAGTGTACTCGACACCGGAATTTTATATTATTATGAATTCGAAAATTCTCACTGTGATGAAATTTGTACTTTATAATCTATGTATTACAGATTTATTTTGAATGAATATAATTTTGGTATGAGGAAGCATGCAGATATTGTTAGAAATATAATAAAAAAAAATATATGAGTCAGTTCCATTTTTGTAAATATAAAGTTGTGATTCATTAGTTTAAAATTTAAATGCCACGCAGATACATTATAAAGTAAATTATTGTAATATTTATTCGTGTATTGTGGAAATATTAATAATAATAGACTGCCACTGCCAATTTCGTTGTAGATACATTATTTTTAAATGAAAATTCTGGTTGGTGATATTTAAATTATTCTATTCTAATTAACATTGAATGAAATACCAAAGATAAATTACGTTGAAACGGTATATTAAATGTTGTCTTCCTATAAAATGTTACGCAAGACCTAATTTAATTTTAATGATTTCTTGTTTTATTTAAAGACTACATAACAATAAATCGACAGTAGCATTGTTAATGCTAGCTATAAACTTTTATTAAGATTCGTTTAGGCAATTTCTTATGTAACAAGACAGCATAAAAAAATGATTAAACTTACATTGCTATAAAATAACTTTGCTTTTACTCTGAATACGGCTCGGCCACATCTCGCCCAGACGTCGTAAATATATGTGTACAATTATATGTATATATTTCCGCATAGGGATAGTGAAGAATATATTTCCGCATGGGGATAGTGAAGAATACAATACTAACCTTGCTTTCCTGAGGATGTCAATGACAACTAAGGGATATAACAAAGCAGATAATATCCATACAAGAAGAAAAACTTGAAATTAAATTTGAGAGAGCCGGAAGCCCAAGTAGGGTGGGATTGGGGTTTGTACTGGTAGGCAGCACCCATTTTTTTTTGCGGGCTACGGTATGGTAGGCAGCACCCTAGCTTATACCCTTGGTATTGCAAAGGTCCATGGGTGGCAGTGACACTTACCATCCGGTGTGCTGTCTGCTCGTATACCACCATAAACAATAACAAAAACTAAATATATATATATATATATATATATATGCCATTTTCTCTAATCGGCGTGATTAATTTTCCTCCTATTGTAAAGGATCCTCGAGCCAAGCGGTGCGATATTTATAAACTGACAAGAAAAAATGTACTAATTTACTTATATAGTTGTGTTGTTATATAGTTATGTTTTACACAATTCTGTTTGTTATAGACACTAATGCACGAGGGAAAAATTACATGATTTTTTTTTATAAATAACCTAGTATGTTAAATCTCAGTAATTTGTTTTTTTTTTTTCAAACCAAATATACCAGTAATTTGATGAATTTCGATTTAGTTCGCATATAATTCTGACTTAATTGAGCTTCAATAAAAGATTTTTAAACTACTATACTTTGGTGAAGAAAGTTCCAAATATTCTTAATAATTATTTATCCCTTCACATTTCATTGTCTTTCATAATTCATAAATAAAATTAACTTGAATTTTAAATAATTAATTCATAAATAGGAAACGATAATTAACTTGGTTTTTAAATAATTAAATATACTTGTTTTCCGTGTGGTGACGGAGTAAGAATACTATTCACCATCCCATATCTTCCCTATGGGTGATCGTAAGAGACGAGTAAGGGATATAAAACGCATATAACGTCTATGCGAGAGAAGGAAAACTCGAAACAAAACTCTATACCAATACGTCTGACCAGCGTGGTATAGTAGATCAATTTCCTTCCCATTACGGAGGAGACTCGAGCCCAACAGTGGGACATACATGAGCTGAGATGATGATGATGATAATGCACACATATACGTTAGTTAATTAATAAGACAAGAAATTTAGTGCCGGTTTACTATTTCTATATGTTTATTGTTACATTGAATATTAATATTGACTTCACAGGTAGCGAAGCGGTGAAGATACCGATCTACTGTGCCAGTGTTGTGGATTCAATGCCTACGCGGGACAATACTTTGTGCGATCCACAAATTGTTGTAAGTCCTATGCCAACAGACGGATCGGCACGGTACAGTAGGTCATTTTCCCTCCCGTCATGAAGGAGACTTCAGCCCAACGCTTGGGCCTATCATCATCATCTCAGCCCACATAAGCCTCACTATGAGGGCTGAGATGATGATAATTATATCATTTTAAATATTAAAGCTGTATTCAAATTATTTGTTTGATTTTATAGTAGAATGAAAGATTGATGACAACCTAAACAAAACGCTAGTATCATTTTGCTGACGCAAAGATGCCAAACTTTGGAGAAGAGTTGGTCTATTGTAATTTTTCAACAAAATCCTAACATTATGGCCAACCACAATAAATATTCGGGTATATATTTTCTACGTATATCTCAACTAAGCCTTGCTGTAGATTTTATTACGAGGCATTTTCATTCAATAGAGAGCCACCACTTGTTCGACTGATATAAATAAATAATATAATAAGGCAAAAACAATTCTAGTTATAATCACAATAAGAGATTTTCTGTCTTGTCTTTAATTCATCATCATCATCAGCTCAGCTCATATATGTCCCACTGTTGGGCTTGTGCCTCTTCCATAATGGGAGGGAAATGATCTACTATACCACACTGGTCAGGCGTGTTAGTATAGGGTTTTGTTTCGAGTTTTCCATCTTTCGCATAGATGTTATTATCAGCTTATATTCCTTAGTCGTCTCTTACGATCACCCACGGGTAAGAAAGGGGATGGTGAATTGTATTCTTTCTCCGTCACCACACGGAAAGTCATGTCGTCAATTAACTTGAATAAACTCTAATTAATCAACAATATTATTAATCTATACATATAAATAAAATTGAAGTGTCTGTTTGTAATTCTAAATTAACAGTTTTTCACTAAGTGCATACTGGTACATACAAAAAAAAAGAGTTTTAAAATTTTCTCTGTCTGTTTGTTCTGGCTAATCTCTGAAACGGCCGGACCGATTTTAACGCTACCTTTTTGTCAACAAACCACGCGGGCGAAGCCGCGGGCGAAGCCGCGGGCGAAAGTTAGTCTACAATAAATACCAATTCATTCATAAATTTTTATTCATATCAGATGTATATAAATATCCCACTGTTGGGCTCGTGCCTCCCAACAGTGGAAGGGAAATTGACCTACTATACCAAGTCAAATCAAAGCAAATCATTTATTATGCATAGGCCCATTACATAATATCAGTTTTACATATATTTTTAAATTAATGTACCGCCGGATCGAAAAGCGGCCACAGACTGAGAAGATCCGGCAAGAAACTCATATGGCTCATCATTTTTTTAAATCATATCCTTTCATCAAAATTAGTTCTAGTGAGATGCCCTTCGAGTAAAGCTGGTCACATTTTTGGTACAGGGTTTTACTTGGTGAATAGCCTTCTAACCACACAGATTTATATATACTAATATAAATACGGACATTTTGCTGTCTGCCACCCGCAGTGATGCCAACCGCTTCAGGACGCCTGATGGCTCCGGCAACAATGTTGGTTATTGCTGGAACGCAAACGAGGACGATATCTAAAAGGGTAACACCGGGTTGATTACCAAGGTCAAGAAATCTGTACAGTCAGACCAATATTGATGCGGAGGATATAAACGTTATGCGCCCCTTCTGTCGCCTCGAATTGATTGGGCTAGGCATGTCCAGACAGCAGTCTGCTAAAAATACAGACATTTTCAATATAAAATAAGTAATAAATGAGCTGTGTGGTAAAAACTTAAAAATAAAAGGTGTTAAGATTCGATCATTCTTTGCAGTTTTTGTTAATTTTAGCAAGAGATACCATCAGTGAAAGGGAAAAACTTTTGAAAGACGAACGCTGTGATAGCCCATATGACCAAACATAGTGTAGAAATATAATTTTATTCTCAACGTAGACTAGGCTTATGCCCAATAGTGTAAAGTATATTGTCTACACAATGTGTATAATAACAGTAATGGCAATGAAGAATTCTACTATATAATTAGGTCAACAATTATGGTAGAACACATTTGATCATAACCACTATGTGAATAATTGTCCACTTCATATAAGCTAGGTCTGTAAAATGTGTCTGAATGCCTAGAA
This sequence comes from Lymantria monacha, assembly GCA_905163515.2. NCBI lineage: Eukaryota > Metazoa > Arthropoda > Insecta > Lepidoptera > Erebidae > Lymantria > Lymantria monacha. Next base: position 10,683,526 of record LR991092.1, on the reverse strand, counting down.
ATTATAACGGGGAGACAGTGAGACGGGTCTCGAGGCCTTCATAATTCTGAAGTTATACTAAATTCTTATTTTATTAAGCGAGGCTAGACTTTGTTATTTATTTAAATTTAGTGAAATTTTCTATTTTCTTTTTGAATGTATAATAAATAACTTTGGTCATAATTTCTTACGAAGACCGTCTATCTCTGTCGATTTCAACTTCCAAATGATTAGTTATTGGTTATTTAACAATGAAAATTGTGAGAAAGCCAGCGTATCAGAGAGAATTTCTCAAAAGATAGTAAAGATTTTATATTTTTTAGCAAATACATGTCCAAGAGAAGGAACCTCCTTCACAATGGGAGAGAAGTTGACCTAACCTACCATGCTGGTCAAACGGTTTAGTGCATCGTTTTATTTCAAGAGTACCTTGTTTCGTAATAATATCCGTTAACTTGTTCCTTAGTGGTCTTTCAAAGATGGGTTGGTATACCATCCATGAGAAAATATTTGAATTCTTAATCAGTCACTAATCGGTAAAGCTACCTATACGAACTATCCCAACGGAACGGAATCTGCAATGGCAGGGGTACAGGCCACATAGCTAACGTAAGGTCGTATTTGGGTGTCACTGGCTTTCATGATCTCGAATGAATGGCAATAGCTAATTACTACTATTAAGAAGTCCGTTTTCTGCAAGAATTTTGTATTACTACGTACCAGTCACACATACATATGACTGTAAACACACAACTCTTAGCAGCGTGGTGCTAAAACTGTGATTGAACTATATACCTATCCTTTAAAAAATATCGTAGCCTTAAGTTTAAAATTCAAAGGATTTAGCAAAGTTCGACTATTTTTTCAAGTGGTCACTAAGACATTTTTATAAGCATGAAATCTATAACTGCAAGCATGGCAGGCTATAATTTAAATGATCCTTTGTAAGTTGATATGATACAACATCTTAGTGTATCATCATTCTCCTACTCTTATCCCAATTACTTGGGGTCGATACAATATGTACTCTTCTTTCATTCATATTGTAAAAGTTATTGGCAATAGTTTTATGACCGGCCGCCTACCAGACGTCAACCCTCCTTGGGAATAAAATTGTTGACCAAACGGCATCACATGGAATTGGCTCAGGTCGTTATAAGGCTCTTAGTCGCATTTTAGGACATCCACGAGCAAAGTAAGGGTTGGTAGTATTCGTAGCACATACAGCTTTTAGTGTGTATAATTCAATATCTTATGAGCTCTATAAGATATATATATATATATATATATATATATATATATATATATATATATATATATACTAAGCACTGTTATTTATTGACAAATATTAAGTACTGTATAAAAAATAAAGTTGTAGTTGTAGAAGTGTTGTAGTTGTAGAAGTAAAGAGTCATTGTAGATAATTATCGTTGTCATAAAGGCTTACATTTAATTATTTATTTGTAATACATGCTACTTTCGTTGTTGTGTAAGTAAGGCAGTTTAAGTCCTATATCTTGGCAAGCACACATGATCTATTCATCATCTCAGCTCATATATGTCCGTAATGGGAGGGAAATTCACCTACTATACCACGCTGGTCAAACGTAAAGTATAATGGCTTTCTTTCGAGATTTTCTTCTCTTGCATAAATGTTATATGCGTTTTATATCCCTTAATTGTCTCTTACGATTGATCACTCGTGGGTAAGAAAGTGGTGAATTGTATTCTTACTCCGCCACCACACGGATGACTTACTTATCATTATGAATTGAATATTATATGTAGATATGATTTTGTGTATTAAGTTTATGAATATTGGCTATATAGGTAGGTATAGGTACTGATTTCATTATTGCTATTGGTTTATGTTTTAGTTGTAAAATGTATATAAATTAATTAAACAACACAATTTTGCAAAGGGGAAATGACGAACGAAGCTTAATCGCTCAGTTATATATTAATAAAAATTGTAGGAAAAAAAATTATGGGTTAAAAACGTTTTGGCTTCTGTATTGGACGAATACAGTTCTACTGGATATTCAGCGAGAGAATAAGTTTGCATTAGAAGAGTTTTGTTGCTTAAAAGCAATAATGTTATGTTCATAAATATTATACGGTATAATAAGGATACCTAACCCTTTGAGAATAAATGGAACTGTGATACTACAGAAAAATATCATTATACTGCTAGTATCTAAATGTTAATGTGCTGCGTCCATTAAAACTCTGCATAAATATATATTTGAATAAATGCTACAAACGGAAGAGTTAAACATTTAAAAAGTTTATGTAAAAAGTTCTATTAAACATTTTATGTTACCAGAATTTACATTAAAACTTTGCAGAACTTTTTAACATGAATTATTATTGTAAAACTCAGGATAACTCAACAATTCCCATGACGCAGACAGATTTGTTAAGAAATTATGTCAATTAATATTGTTATGAATAATATTTTAACTTATTCCATTTTATAAAATCAAAATTTGGATTTTAATATACAATATTTTTTAAAAATTATACAAATATTGTTAAGATAAACTTTTAAAATATTTCAAAATAATAATCCATATTTTTAACATTTTTTTTTTGTTTTTAATTATAGTAACCAAGTCAACTTTCAGAAAAACAAAAGTCCGCCAGGCTCTTTAATTTCAAGTAAATCAATATTGACCTAAATCAAATTAGACAAATAAATTTGAAATATGCTCTTTAAAACTAACATTGCATAGTCATTTGAAACACGTATCTTTATCAAATTACTTATCCATTGGACTTGTTATAAAATTTATATAAACCATTATGTAATCGAATGGATAAAAATATGACTATTGGCTTATGTATTATAGAGATATGGAAGACAAGTACTAGATTATCTAAGTATGGCTGGTATATTTATTATTACGCAATAGGTTATAAACTTATTTTTCTTAGGCCTGAAGCAAATTAGGCACCTACATAAATTATAAATTTACACCTCCAGCTCTCGATAAAATATGCCTAAATTATTATTATAAATAGTATATTATCATCATCAAAATTTTGTAGGAGTGATTTTTTTTGTAGTAGTCTACCTAAAAGGGTTTATTATCTTCTACAAGAAAAAATCCTGTCGCTTAAATTTAGAACTATAACTTCAAATCCTGATAGTTAGTAGATGTATGCATATACAATATTGTTGATGACTATAGTCGTAATAATATTCATTATCATTTCATTTTATATATGCCCACTGCTGGGCTCGAGGCTCCTCTCCAATAGAGGTGAAATTAAACATACTATATCACGTTGATAATAATATTACATGCTGATAATACATTTGATTTTTTAACATCATATTATCACATGATCATAAACAATACAGGCCCCGTTTACATGTAAACAGATGCTACAAGAAAAATCCAGGTTTTATAGTAATACAGCTTATGTGCCACATTGTGTACTCATAAAACATAGTAAATCACTCATGCCATCTGGAAAATGTCATGAACGCGACTATAAAAGTTAAAATTGCTTGTGTCCAACATAGATTCTATTATTTCAGTGCAAAGGTTAACAGCGGCATAAAAGTAGCACAAATATACTATGCTTTTTACTTCCCCTTGCAGCAACAAACCTTTTTTGTTTTTGCGGTGGGCTATGAATGCGTCTTGCTCCGCCAAATCGGTCCGGGGTGACGGAAGAAGCGGCGCGTGACCTAATAGATCCACCATGCAAACTCCTCTCTTCGCCGTGCGAGCGGGCCACCGTTACATGATCTGTGTCTTCGGTAGCCCTACTATGATTATAATTTATTATATTAAAGAAAGAAGTGATGAATAAAGGCCATTTGAATAAACAATTCAAAGTTGCCCTTTTCAAAGCAAACCCACCAGAAGCACGAGAAATCCCTAGGTTTGTTGCTGCAAGGCCACCGAAGACAAAGATCGGGTACCGGTGGCCCGCTCGCACGGCGAAGAAGAGGTGCTTGCAGGGTGGGTTAATGGTGTTGCACGCCGCCTCTTCCGTCGCCCCGGACCGATTTGGCGGGGTGCGACGTCCATAAGCCACCGCAAAAAAAAAAAACATGGTCACACGTGTTGGTATAGGGTTTAGTTTCGAGATTTTCTTCTCTTGCATAGATGATATATGCGTTTTTTTTATCCCTTAGTCGTCTTTTAAGATCACCCACGGGTGAGATAGGGGGTGGTGATTCGCATTCTTACTCCGTCACCACACGGAATAAATTTTATTATTATTAACTAATAATGGCTAAGATATTTTAGAGGACTTCTGGTGATAATACTGTGGTACTTATCCTCCATGATATCAACAGTATTACAAATGTAATGTTCTGTATTGTCTTTCGATTCTCATTTTTACGTAGAATTTTTTATTAATGGTAGATAATTTTTTGCCTCTTTTTTTGATAGGCTGGACATTTTCTGAACTACCGTGAAGGTCAACGGAAGACGGTGCTGCCTCAGAACCTGAATCTTACTACTATCATTTGAGCTGATCACGGTATTCATTGGCTGCTGATAACTTTTTCCCTAGAGTCAAAAAAAAAAAAAAAAAAAAAACAATTTGTTCGGGGTAGTATCATAGACACAATAATTATATTTAGTAATATGTACCAATGGACAGGCAACATCCCTCGTTAAACCGACAATGCGTGACGAGTGGTTGGTGACAAGAAAATGGATGTAGCGTAAAACAACTACTCCTAGTTGGACTGATGACATCACCAAAGACACAGAAAGCTATTGGTTGCAGTACCTGCAAGAAAGACCGTTATGAGTGGCATTCTTGTGGGAAGGTCTATGTTCAACAGTGAATGTCCACGGGCTGATGGATGCATGGACTTTATATAGTGCGCGAGATGTCATCAAATTCACTCCAATCTTTTTCCTATTATGTCGTATATCTTTAAAATGGAAAATATTCGAAAACTAATATTACGTCATTACTTTTTTGACTCTTCGTAAAAGAGAATTCTTCTTACTTCTTCAATAAATGCGTGTAAATCGAATTCAAGTGACTTGTAGTCACTAAGACGTGACTTATTTTTTAATTTTACTACCATTGAATCAGCATTTTAGCATATGCATATATTTTCGAGTAATTAAAGAGAAAATAATTGTATTTTGAACGTAAGATATAATAGGAAAATCTTATAACTATTAATCGTGTTGGAAAAATATAGTTTAAACGTTTTGATATTTTTGTTGGTAATAAAACTTTGAGTTTTATGAAGGAAACCTTGTTTGTTGACCGTCGCATCTAAACAGCGGGTCAAGATCGGGACGTTTGGGAAGTCGTTATTCATTAATTATTTTCCGGCCGTATTCTTTTATTTCCATTCCTCATTTTGTTAGTCGAAGGCGATTTTTCAATTCTATAGTAAGAAATTTAATTATTTAATGGCCGTATAAATCCGATTCATGGACATTTATTTTGTTAAAGAATTTTCCAACTGACAGTTGGAGCGTACTTATACAAAGTGCTCTTGAACAATTTTCTAGTACATTCCATAAGGAATATGCTTAAGGATCTTATTAGTAAGCGTTTCTGATGGTTCTATTTATATTGGCTGTCTTTATCATGCGGTAAGGTCATTGTATTCAGATAATACTTTTCAAACAAAAAAGGTTTATTGATATTAATAATACAGATTATTATAATAAAATCAGATTATTATATAATACGTACGCGCTTCTGTCCCGGTAAAATTTTTTTTATCACAGTTATCCTAATAGAACACGTTAGCGGAATGAAAAGTATCATATGTGTTAATCTAAGCAATAGCATATTTGTGTGGCAATTTTTATCCAAATCTGTTCAGCAGTTTATGCGTCATTGCGTAACGTTAATGTTACAAGGATAGGAGATAGGTACATGGTGTGGAAATTGCCCAGGATAATGATATTCATTATACTAATGAACCCTTAGACTTTTATTACAATTTAAACGAGAAAAAATCCTAATATTGTTGTTTTCACATTGTACTCTTAACTTTAGCAACCATGTATCGAAGGCCTTCAACCAGGTAGACCCATGACTTAGTGTAGTTTATAAAAACCCGATTACGAAGCGAAAAAAGTGTAAGTTGCTGGAAGTAGTTGGATGTAGGCGACAATGGAATGCACTTTGTGACGAAGTTTGAGGGAGGTCTACGTCTACTAGTGAGTGGCAAAAGGCTGCATATTTTAAAAGTATTTAAACATTTAAACATAAAATTTTATATGTTACAAGCGGACCCGCCTAAATTTGTTTTGCCTAACAGTCAATGTAAATATTCCACAAGTCGATCGCAGCGCCACCTACCGGGTCCAATTGCAAATCTAAATCATTCTCGAATACACTTTAATACACACAAAAAATATTAACAAAATCCATCCAGCCGTTTAGGAGTTCAGGGAGATACACACGTACATAAGAATTATATATGTATATAAAGATAATAAAATGAAGAATGTAAAAATGCAATCAAAAATCCTATTAGAACCATTTTCGACTTTTACGCGAACGAAGTCGCGGGCGAAAGCTAGTATTATACATAACTTTCCAACTGACCTACGCTTTTGAACTCATTGTATTTTGTGAAGTATTGTGATTTAACTAACTATATTTAACTTTTATATATTTTATTAAATAGAAAATAATTATTTATTTTACTAATAAAAATATTCTACTTTTGTTATAGTATTTTCACGTAGGTATACAGAAATGAATAAAAAATAAAAGTTTTATACTGATTAATTTGGGTAATATAATTCAGGTATGTAGGTACGTCACTCTTAGACGTATACATGGGTACGTTACCCTTATAAACGCCTGGAAATGTTTGTCCGGCTGGGTTATATGTTTATGTCGTTGGAAATAAAATTATTTTTACGGATTCTATCGCGATTGTATTTGATTTTTAACACTTTAGAGAGTTCATGGTCACGCACGGACTTCTGGAGAACGAGAATCCGTAAAATTAGTTTTATTTTTTAAGTTGTTTTTTTGATATCTTTCTTTTAATAACACAATGAATTAATTAAATAACAATTAATACAGATGATTCTAATCTTTATAATAAACATAGATTTGCAAGTATTCTACGTCATGCGCACTGGTTTGTTCGCAACCAATCGACGACCCAAAGCTTTCATCCTAGCCGGAGATCTCAATTATTCAGGCTCCAAGTACCTCCAACCGACCTTCATAAAGTCGTTTCTATTTGGTTTGGCGTACTATTTCTATTTTATACTTTATGACGTTAAATATTTTATAAATAAAAATTTAAATTAATTACTCCAGTTTAGTAGACTACAGTTATCATCATCTCATCATCATAGCATATATATATATATATATATATATATATATGTTCTATAGTTGGGCTCGAATCTTCTCCATAATTGGAAGAAAAATTTACCTACTATACCACGCTGATCAAACGTGTTTTGCCGTAATGACTTCTAATGTTTACGCGAGTATTAAACATTTGAAATAAAATTACTTTTAAGGATTCTTTCGCGTTTGTATTTGATTTTTTAATTTGCCGACGTTTCGAACACTTTACAGTGATTATGGTCACGGGAGGACTAAGGTGTCTTATGTTCAATATGTCATTGTTATTACAGAAATTTATTTATATCTACCCTATAAGATATTTAATATCTTCGATATTTATTGGACGTAAGACACCTTAGTCCTCCCGTGACCATGATCGCTGTAAAGTGCTCGAAGCGTCGGAAAATTAAAAATCAAATACAAACACGATAACACAAATATATCTTCAAAACACACTATTTTTAAACACAACAAACCATTTGTCACACATGGTGATAACGTACGAATCCGAAAAATCGACTAAGAGATGTAACTACATGGAAGCACCGCAAAAGAAAGAAAATCAAAATAAAATTATAATACCAACTCGTCTAGTAGGCTGCAAATTACTCATTCATTATAAAGGAGTATTAACTCCAAGATTGAGATATATATGAGATCAGAAATATCTTTTAAAATAGCCAACGTACACGCTCGGACTCGAGACTACCATATGGCAGTCCCAGACATTTCCATTAACCCATAGCCGCTGTCTAATTATTTAAAAAGTACAAAACGTTTATTCAAATTGAATATAGAATCACGAATTACTACGAAAAAATAAATTCTGCCGTTAGTTATATTGTTAAAAGATTGGCTATAAATTTTAATGATAAATGTTTAACGAAAACTTCGTTTATTTCTAAAGCTTTGTGATAGACGTGAATAAATCGCTATATATTTATAAAACTTCAGATAAAAGTTATGATATTTGATAGTAGTTAGTTGAAGAGTATCACACTGTAGCAAAAACCCTTCATTTGTGAGTGGTACTAGAATCTTTTAGATGATCACTCGACTCGACCTATAAATCCGTCATCAAACAAAGTATTTGCCGACCCCTCTGAAAAATTCAGTAAACAGATAGTGTAGTGATTTTTTTTCGCGAATGAAATCTTTATTTCAAATTGTATTTTATGTATATTAGCTTTCTTTATATATTATGCACATTAATGTAAATATTTTTAACAACTAGGTCTATTAATCCCAATACTGTTATTTATTATTACTAGTCTATGGCATCCCATTAAGTTTTTTTTTTTAAAAAATCGTCTCTGCTCGTAAATGTTCCATTGCTAGGGTTCGAATTCTCCACAGTGAGAGGCAAATTGACCTACTAGAGCTCGCTAGTCAAATATTTAAGTTTATATAAGAAGCTTTCCTTGCACTTGTAATGATGTTAATTGATTGCATTCCAAACTCCTCTCTGACGATCATCCACGGGTAAAATAGAGGGTAGTGAATCCTTACTCCGTCACTAAACTGACAATGAAAATGTCAAAGTTAGTATACATTATTATATAAGTCTTATATATAATATTAATATTGTAGAAATAAATTAATAAGTACTATAATATACTACAAATATATTTCCATAGCTTCAATTTAAGCAATATTATATGTATATAATAAATAAGGAATTTCATGTCTCTTTCTACTGATAATATGCAAAAAACTCGACAGGGCTAACTTTTTCTTTTCTACGACGGCCACATATCAAGTTTTATTATTTTTGTTAAAATTTTAAACTGCATATTTTTATTTATTTAATTGCAAACTGCATATTTGTATGTTGTTAAGCTAATTTATATAAAATGAATGCATTAGTAAAAAAATAAATATTTTATACATATACGTTTGCGACGCCATCCAGTTTAATACAAATTGTAATAGTTAATTATAAATAATTTTATAGGAGCATTTTAAGAGGAAAACTTTAGTCGAGATTATTTAATTTTTTCCACTTAATCTATCTGCAAATGTTAAGTACATTTCAAACGGATATGAGAAATATCTATCCATTTATATTTTTATATGTATAAAAGAGGATGTTTGTATATATATACATATATTGTGTCATATGACATCGCTAAACTTATATTTCACTAATCATTCTGTAAATTGGTATGTATATGGATTTTTTCACGGAAAAGGTTTATATGCTATCTTCGTTGATATAACTGGTCACCAGACGGCACTGCAAAATATTGACTTCTACCATCAAACCCAGTTTGCTAGTATAGATATATATTCGGAAGAGTTGTTATAAGAATAACTTGAAATTAAATTTCGAGTTGTTCCTCTTTTTTAATCATGTTATTAGAAGTCTCTGAGTCATTTTATATGACCAGCTGTAAAGTACATACATACATACATACATACATATCATCACGCCATATCCCTTGCAGGGTAGGCAGAGAGAACAGAAACCAACACCAATACTCTCTTTCATACCTACTCGCTCTCTTACGTCGTCGTTACGAATGCGGTCGGTCAGCTTAACTCCACAGATTTTCCGCAGAGATCGCATTTCGACCGCATTAATTTTACTTTTTTTAATTTTTAATTTACTAATATTACTTTCGCGGTAAAGTATTGTATTATTAATCCCTCTATTAAACGAAAATTACTTAATTAGTTTGTATATTGTTATAAAATTACTGTTGTAATACTGATCCGATAGATGGTGTGTGGAACGTCTATAAAAACGAAAAATTTGCTGCTACAAATAGTAAGAATAACTAGAATGGATTTCCCATAGTTATGGGTTCAAATCTCACGTCTGTTAACAATTTTTCACTCGTAAGGCATTTTTTCTCAAGTAACCTAGCATGTTAAACGCTAAATCTCAGTAATTTAGGTAATTGGGTTTGTCATCGTTTAATACAATTCAGAACTGCAAAGTTAGAGTATTGAATCTGTACAATATTGTAACCTTGCTCCGATAGATGGCGTATGGTACGTCTTCGTAAGAACAAAGATACAGGTGAAAAACTTTGTGGTTTCACGTGAGTTCAAGTTTATGTAATTTGCTAAGGCAATTGGAATGGATTTCCAGAAGACGTGTATTAAAACCCCACACGTGGCAATCATTTTTATCGCATATAAATTATCGCTGTGAATTGTTAAAGAAAATAAATAAAATTAAATATTTACATAATATTTTGCAAATATCTTCAGCAATATAATCTAATCTATTTATCTTATTTATTTAAAAAGGATATGGATTCGTGATGAGTTTCAGACACCAGCTTCTGGGTCTCGTCTCTTGCGTCAAATATCGGAGAGCAACCGGTGTGAAGCCAGGAAACGGCAAATCTTGCCCCACGGTACTTCCCGAGCTTAATCCTCCCTCTGAGTCTGATTCTCCTCCATCAGACTCAGAGCAACCCCCACTAAAGTCCGACTCGGGCCCACCCTCCCGGTACCCGTAGTAAGGCATTCTCTCCCTTTCACCAGACATTCACTTAATCTTATAAGCTCATTGTATCACTTAGTAACAATCTATTATACACTACTTCACCATCTTCCACGTTGGTTTAACTATATAAATACGTGTCCGTTCGTACTGGTAGCGTGTGTTTGTATTGTTCCGCTTCTACAGAGAAATTGTACTCCATTGCCGATTAGTACTATGATCACTGGTTGAAGAATCTGTAACAAAAAAAAATAAGTTAGTAAATCAATAAAAATTGTAATCTGATAATTCCGTGTGCTAATGGGTAAAGAATAAAATGTCACCACCCTTATTTCCTATAAGAGTCATAAAAATCAGATGGATGTCAGTCAGTCATAAAAATCAGATGGATTGCGTGAAGTATGATATGAATAGAAAGGGAGTGAACGCAGAGATGACATCGGATAGGATTGAGTGGAAGAAAAGGACATATTGCAGCGACCCCAAGTAATTGGGAAAAGAAGGGTAATGATGATAAGTCATAAAAATCAGCTGAAGAATCTCCAGGAAAGAGATAGGAGCGTTTTCATAAACAATTTATAATAGCAACTGTGGTCATCAACCCACTTGGCAAATTAGGCGGTTATGGAATTATTAGAGATAGAGTGAGTCACACTTTGCGCTCATCTGTCTGTAAATGTCAAAAGATTCCCACCCATTTGGCGCTCAAGTTCCTAAGTACAAGGCTGCAGCGAGATGCCAGTTGAAATTTACCTTTGAGAGGTGCTCCAAATCAGCGTTTTTGGTTGAGAGATAAGTACACACCGTAAAGTGCTGACTCCTACTTGTGCTACATATATTGTACTCTTGTCTTTGATTGGTAAATCAACAATGGTCTACCTGTGTCTCACTCTACTACGTGCTTTTCTTATCTCTCACTCTTGCTAAGAAGACATATTAGCTCAATCAATACTGTGGTTGTTAAAGAAAGAAGAAAATGGATATATAGAAACAGCGGATAAGTTTTCAAACTATACAAAAAATTGCATTAAACAGAATTGTTATTTACTATCAGATGCATTGATTTTGAAAATTAACTTTGAATAGGGGAAAATATGCATACCTATTTACGTTAGAATTTATTTGCTAAGTAATTTATAAGCGTTCTTCGATTAAGTGCTGTCGTTTCACTTAAATTATTTTTTTCAATAGAAAATTTCGCTTAAATTATTTTTTTCAATAGAAAATTTCGTTAAAGTATTGTTGTGTAAACTTTATTTCTTTTAGGGAACTTTTAGTAGCAAAGTTATAGACTGTTCTTAGTAAATGAATATAATGAAATGCGCTGTTTATTGTTCTACAAAAAAAGGTGTAAGGTTTAAATTGCTGTAGGATTATTTAAACATTAACCTTAGAAATAAAATTACTTTCACGGATTCAATCACGTTTGTATTTGATTTTTAATTTTAGTTAATTCATGGTCACGGGAGGACTGGTGCAAACGCGACATAATCCGTAAAAATAGTTTTATATTAAATGTATAATACTCGCGTAAGTATCAGATATCATTAAGTCATAAATACTAATGTACACCAGGTCCAGGCAATGCTAGAGTATTTCAAATTACTCGTATAATATGACGGCATACTTTTCATGGAGGAAGGTTACAAAGCCACAGCGTGTGTTCCTTATTATGTAATGTTTATATACGTGGTAGTATAACCATGACATCTGGATCACATTCCCTTTCGAATAACTTACGAGAAGATATTCAAGATACACTTATTTTTAACTTATTGATCTATGATGTTTACACGAGTATGAAATATGCGATATAAAAACTACTTTTACGGATATTATTGCGTTTTTATTTAATTTTTACTTTCATGAAAATTTGCTATTGAGAATTCATGGTCACGAAAGGACTTTCATACGGACTATCGGACTGTTAGAGACACGGAGACCTCTCATAACCATGGACGCTGAAAAATATTCAAATCACGTAGTGTTATATATTTTTATATACCTTCTTATTCGTTCTAGAATTTGCTATCATTATTCTATACGTGAAATATATAATTTTGTTTAACCATTTAAGTCCTATGCTTTTTTTTGAATATTATCTAATTTGCTATGCTATAAAATATTTTTATGCAAATAAAAAGTGAAAAATCGAATTAAAATAATTCCGATACGTAAAAAAATCACCCGTTACTACAAAAAGCGCGATGAGTCAGAACACATGCACACCTGCCGACCAAAAAATAACACTAAAAATGGCAGCGCGATAGCGCTGCCTTGCTTTTATAGCTGCCAACGAATGCAACGCCATTGCGTCGCGCCTAATTCTTAACGGTTAAGGATCCTTCATCTGTCCATCCACAGGTGTTTCATTTAGTTTGCTACGTCACCCTGTTTGTTGTCATTTTAGTTAGTACAGTGCGAAATTAATTATTTCGTATTTACATACAAAGTAATTAATTACAAAATAATTATCGTGTGCATATTTATATGAGAAACTGTATATGTACATATATATATTTAAATGATTCACACATCTTAACTGCTCGGTACATAGTCCTAATATGGCGACAGGATAAGATTACAATCACATAAGATGGAGAAGGGTGGGTTAAGACTGCAGTCTCCGTCGCATACTTGCTCATGGGAGTCGCATAAATCTTTTGAGGGTTTCACCAGGAGAATGGACAGCAATTTTTTCCTAAGAAACGTATAACAGCTCACTACGATCGCCTATGTGTTTGCTAGCGGAGTGATTACAGTACTATTCCCTCATTTCAAAGGCAAACCTACGTCCAATAATGAAAAGCAAAAGGCTGAAATAATAATGATGATATAATAAATAACATATGATGATATAGAGTACTACAGGTCGGGCTATAAAGTAAAACCCGACGTTAATAATTGCTCTATTCAAATTTTAAATATTTAAATTTCGAACGCTATTTTTGAACGTTATTACAATTACAAACGCACACATATACACACACACTACTTTACACCGCCATACTAATTAGAAAGTCATAAAGGGCTTCAAGCTGGCTTAATGAAAACCAATGTAGAAGCTACAGAATTAATCCAGTTCAGTTTTCATAGTCATTATCACTATTATTACTTGGAGAAGTCAATCTTATACCTACAATAATCCTTATAGACAATAATTAGATTCGAATCTCAGAGAAAGAAAAAAAAACAAAGTTAAGAAGATAAAAATGCATCATTAAAAAATCATATTAATTTAGAAGAAAATAAGGGATAGAAATATAATACTCTCTATATATAATATCTTATACAATCATTATTCTCTCATTCTTATTCCAATTACTTGGGGTCGATACAATATGTACTCTTCTTGATGAAAGAGGAGTACATCTCTTCTTTCACAGTATATGTATATTGTAGAAGTTATTGGCAATTATTTTATGACCGGCCGCCTGCCAGACATCAATCCTCCTTGGGAATGTAATTATTGACCAAACGGCATCAGATGGAGTTGGCCTAGGTCGTTCTAAGTCTCTTAGTCGTCTTTTACGACATCCACGAGCAAAGTAAGGATTGGTAGTATTCGAAGGCGCTACCACACAGCTATAATATCGAATATAATATATTATAATATCTTATGCAATGTGGTAGATATATTACAAAATTGACAGAGCAGCGAATAAAGAACAGAAAATATATAACTACGTTAAACGCCGTAATAAAACATCACAGATACGTAGAAGCTTGATTTGTGTAAAATAAAACAAACACAAATAATGAATGCCCACATTCACATAATATTTACGACAACAATTGCTAATAAGCTTTCTGTGTACGTACACAAAAGTAGTAATAAAATATTTATAGAATACTCGTGTGTTTGAAATACTCGCAAGAGGACGAGGGTAAAGTGAAATAATTCACTCTAACACGAACTAGTAATATCTAAATTTATGACAAATGTTCAATGTCACGGCATAAATGATAGAAATCAATGGAAAAATATGTACATTACTAGAAATAACCTTAATAAAACTAAGTGTATACCCACGAGTCTCATTTAGTCAATGGTATACCTACTACATACCTAGTCTTGCTATAAATACTGTAACAAAGAAAAATATTTCTCTATATACACTTGCGCCGATGTTTTGATACCTTTTTCACAAAAGTATGGCTCAGTCACTTCTTCATAGTTAATACCCCACCAAACCATCACTGAAGTCGGATAATGCCCACGTTGCACTCTGTCGACTAACAGAGAAGCTTCCGTAGAGCTTTGGGCATAAATACGGTTTTTTGTTTGTTAAAATGTTGCTCAATTGTAAACAAACATTCTCATCCGTAAACAAAAATTTTCTGTGACCTCCCTTTGAGTACCGCTTCAGTAGTTGTTTTGATTTTGCCACTCTATTCTTTTTTTTATAATTATTAGTTAAGAAATGACCAATTCGTCTCTTATTAGCTGCAAGTCCTAAGTCATATTTTAAAATACACGACATGGTTCCAGGTGCTATCTTCATCTCCCGAGATAAAATCTTTTAATTTCGGACAGGATTACTTCGAGTTATTTCCCTTACTGCATTGACCACTTCTTTCGTACGAACACTACATGGACAGGTAGATCTTTTTCAGTCACAAACAGAGGAGGTCTCATTGTACCTATTAATAGCCCGGTATACAAACATTTGACTAATAACTAGCGTATGGAAAATTTTAAAAATTGCATTTGGCTTTATACCTACTTTGTATAATGCAATCACAGGGATTCGGTTCTCTATATCAGCCCACTCCTTTTTAATATCACAAAATCTTGTACAATGTGTTGGCGCCAAAATGAGAAAACACAATGAACAATCATATAAAAATGACAGATTCCAAATTCGAATGTAATATTTTGTTTATTTTTAATTTTTATTAATGGCCAGACTAAGTATATAAACTTTTAAATTCCGACTGCTTTTTTTAAATTTTTATTTATTATTATCAATGTCCATGTTATTATCCCAATTATTTGAGGTCAATGAGGAGGTAATATGTATTTATCAACATGAGCTGTCGCCTGCCTGACGTTAATCCTCTTTGGGATGTAATTGTTGACCAGACAGTATCAGATGGAGTTGGTTCAGGTCGATATAGAGCTCTTAGTCGTTTTCTACAACACCCACGAGCAAAGTAAGGAGAATTTGAATATCATTCATCTTAGCTCATATATGTCCCACTGTTGGACTCACTCGAGCCTCCATAATGGGAGGGAAATTGACCTACTACACCACACTGGCTGGTGTTTCGAATTTTCCCTTCTCTTGCATAGATATTATATGCGTTTTATAACCCTTAGTCATCTCTTACGATCACCCACGGGTAAGATAAGGGTTGGTGAATTGTATTCTTACTCCGTTACCACACGGAAGATTAATTAATCTCATTATCAAGTTATATAATTTTAATTTTATTATCAAGTTTAATACAATGATTTCTGATCTTTATGCAAGTATGATAGACACGAAATAAAACTATTTTTATGAGTTTTATCGCGTTCGTATTTGATTTTAACTTGGCCATTTCGAACTTACGTTCTGAACACTTTTCGATGTTCACGGAAAGATACAAACGCGAGAAGTTCCGTTAAAATTGTTTTATTTCTAACATTCCCTTTACCACTTAAAAGACTCAAGATACAAACTAATATCTAGTTTGTGACTCACTAGATAACTAGATCCTAATCAAAAGATTTAGTAATATAAATAAACATGACTGCACAGATGGAGTAGTGGTTAAGTTATCGACATCACGCAGGTCAATACGATTTGCGATTCATAAATTGTTGTTCTGAGTCTGGGTGTAATTTATGTCATTTAACTAAGCGTTTGTAAAATCCCCCGCTATATAACGATTATTTTCTTAGTGCTGTTGTCTTTACAAAATAAAAAATGGTAATATACATAATCTGTAAAATACATATCTTCATTATCCAATTAATATTATTATAATTGACACAACGTTTCAGTGTGCTGACAGAATAAGAATAGAATAATTTGGAAAATCCAAAAGTGCACGCCTCATAATTTTTATATTATTTATCATTTACTATTCGTCAATGCCATAAATGAAAATGACAAAAAAAATACTTTTGAAATTTATTGCCATTCTCGACGTAATGCTAAACATAGCTGTTCGTTTACAATAAGCTGTATGGGATTTGTTACCTTTGCCTGTCCGAATGGGCGAACAAAAAATGTAAACGAACCCAATTTGCATAAGGTATACAATTATGCACTATGACTAAGCAGTTTAGTTTTATATTAATTGTAATTAAAGGACAAAGAATTACCAAGCCCTTTTTGAAATGAAACAGCGCGTTGCAATCATGAAGCTTTTAAAAAAGAAATATTTTGATACATAAATTTTTATGGTCGTGATCGTGCCAGATCCAGAATATTTTATCCGGATGCCCTCGAATATTTATTTTTAATCAACTATAATATTTATTTACTTTAAACAAAATAATTGCTTTTTAAAATATCAAATACGTTTAAACAAATGTTTTTTCTTGACATATGTATGATAATATTATCCTATAAGTGCAATGTGAGAAAAATACAATCATTTTTAGGTTCGAATAGTGCTTAATTTTCATATATCGAGAGTAGAAGAAGACTTCAACGCTTCGCTTATGAGGTGTGCAATATATTGAGAGCTTTTAGTTTCAATGGAAGTCGTAAAAACTACTACTACAGAGAAATGGACGACTGCATTCTCTTTAGAAACACGAACTGCGATGCCTCTCTAACAGCGATTATCAATGTGTCTACCAAGGGTTTTAATTATCGTATTATACTCATACCATCTTTGGATTAGCATAGACATGGAACCTAACTTGATAGAAAGTCACTATAAATATGCATGTATATAACCCAAATATTATTGTTTTAAAATATTTTGTCTGCGCAAGATCTTTAACAAAACAATTTCCTTATATTAAACATAATTACGCAGTGTTTTGTCGATGAAGCTTAATAGATATAGCTCATAAAATACGAGATTGAATTCCCTTGTCATCATTTAAAAGGAGACAATTTATAACCGTTTGGTAAAACTTGACAGGTCCTAATCCTCTGGTAATGAAAAGTTCAAGTCTAACCCTTAATATTTAATCACGAACATATCATTCAATATCTAACAATCTCTTAATTTAATATTGTCGTTTTCAAGTGCACAAGATATTAATTTTGATTGCCAATATTCTTCAATAACGATCGAATCGATCGATCGAAAAGCTAGTTAGCTTTTATGATCGCCATAATTGTTCATTAATAATTAAAGCAATTTACTGAAACAAATATTCGTCGCACATATTATTTCTACATCTCTGCTCACATGTGTCTTACAGCTGAGCTCGATTCTCCTCCACAACAGGAGATAAAGAGAACTATACCAATCAGGTCAGACTTGTCCTAAGTCTGGGTGTAAATTGTATATGCCACTACCTCCTCATTAGTGGGACAGCCTCCATACATCAGTAAACATTGAACACTTGACTCATGATGGAAATGATTTTATACAATAAATTCCTTTTTGGCATTGTTTGGTAATCGGATAAGAACATAACATGTCACCAACTCTTATTTAATTCGTAGGAATCATATAAACCGGCTGAGTAATCATTAGGAAAATGGGTAGTAGCTATTTTCTGGGAAACATATAAAACTTGTAGGAGTCCGCTTGTAAGAGTCCAACAGTGGACGTCGATAGACCGATGACGCTGATGGTCTAATTACTGTCAGATGACATTGACACAGATACATATTTTATAAATACTTTATACGTAATGTTGAATTTTAATTAAACTTTTATTATAAATATAATATTGTAAAATAAATAATTAAAATCAAAATAACTATGACGGGAAGCGGGTTTTGTAATGCGCGCAAAGGCAGCTTCAAATTAATCAACAGATGACGAACGATTTTGGATATAAACAAAAATTTTACAACCGGCAATTAAGCTGAACCAACGTTCAAACGCGACGGCCACCGTCCAAATTACTGGCGCGTTAATTTTATACGTACTCACCGATAGCAAAAACTCGCCAACTTTACCGCTCCATCTTCATTAAATCCATGTCCAGAGATTATTAACTAGATTTTATATCTCATTTTGATAGATACTTGGTGCTATTTGTGGTCACTCAAGTTTTATGTAATAAACCTTTAAGCTTGTACAGGAAACATCTTCCATATGTGGTCAGATACGGTTGCTTTATTAGTATTCGAAATGGCATTTAAAATTTTACGTACATGATCTGCGTACTGTATTACGGTTATATACCCAACTAGCTTCTGCCCGCGGCTTCGCCCGCGTAAAAGGTTACTTTCCTAAAGTTTTTGATCCCCTATTTTTATTTTTGACGGTCGGTAATACAGTGCAACGGTATTACAATAATCAGGGTTGGAACTTCATTACTGGACTGCTAGATGGTGTTGAAGAAGCTAGATTTTGAGATTTTTTGGCAAACAATTTTTTTATTTTTCATATAAAAATTTTGTTTTTTTTTTAATAAAAGTATCCTATGTTACTTTTAATACCTCCAAGAATATGTGTACAATGTTTCATGATGATCGGTTGAGTAGTTTTAGCGTGAAAGCGTAACAAACAAACTTACATTCACATTTATATATTAGTAGGGATAGGGATTTAATACAGCTAATATATACGGAGTACATAAAATGAGACTAATAAAATATCTTGCTTTTTATGTGTTACTGTAAATTTTGCTGCAGTTACTTGAAACTTTTATATTCTTGGAATACTTATGCTTCATATTAAATATCCATAGAATTAATAAATGTTTATATTTGCTCCACTGGTGTTCGTTTAGCCGGTTTTTACGAGTCCCTAAGGAAAGTATGGGGTAGTAATACTTTTATTATCATTACATACAGGCCCCACCATTCTATCTTTACAGTATTTTTAAATTATTTATGTTTTAAGAAAGAAAATTAAAGAGAACAATTTATTTATTCTTTATGTAATAGTTCTGTACTTTGAAATAAAAAAAAAATCATATTGTCCATTATAGTTAAGTTTCTCTAGAACATCGCGATAATAAACGATTTAACTATTTAACTTTAGAGTTATGTCGTAAATTATTTTCAAACTGTCACAAAGTTAATAGTTGTTGGTAGTAGATGTTTATGGCTACAAGTATAATATTAAAGACAATGTAAAGATAAATTATATTAACGTTTAATAATATTATAGTCAATAAGAATTTTAAATTGAGTAACGTTCTACACTTCTTTTTTAAATTTATCTTTGGCGCTAACAAAACCTTTTTTTTGTTATAATTTTTATTAAGAATAAATATTCTTAATATAAAGGAAATATTTTCTTTGAAATGTGCTGAGTTTGTTATTTTTTAATGCGATTTTATATATTTATTTACTTATATTATCATATATGTATTCCTGTGCTGTGTGGTAGCGGCTACGAATACTACCGACCCTTACTTTGCTCGTCGATATCGTAAAAGACGACTAAGAGCCTTATAACGACCTCAGCTAACTCTATCTGATGCCGTTTGGTCAACAACTACATTCCCATGGAGGGATGACATCTGGCAGGCGGCCGGTCATAAAACTATTGCCAATAACTTTTATAATATGTACTATGAAAGAAGAGTACATATTGTATCGACCCCAAGTAATTGGGACAAGAGTAGGAGAATGATGATGTATATATTTCGTGTAGTGATGTAGTAAGAATTAAATTTATTACTCTATCGATTTTGAATGTTAGTTAGTTAGTCACCAACTAAAGGATTAATTAATAATTATAAATTATAAATTAATTAATTACTAACATAATATGCAGATAAGTTCTGTGCAAGATAAGAACAATTAAAATTAAAGTCCTACAATATACCGCCTGATTAGAGTGGGGCAATTTCTCTCTTATTGTGGAAGAGACTCGAATCCATCAGTGCGATATATATGAGTTCAGATGATGATAATATTATTTATTGGCTGCACTAACAGTTTTGCTAATATCATCATCTCAGATTATAGACGTGTCATTACTGGGCTCAAACCTGCTCCATAACAAGAAGGATATTAACCTTCTATACCACGTTGTTGAGAGTTGGGTATGCAGAAAAGAGCATGAAAGCAAAATTAATCCGGTCGAAATGCTATCTCTACGGCAAATCTGTGGAGTTAGGCTGACCGACCGCATTCGCAACGACGACATAAGAGAGCGAGTAGGTATGAAAGAGAGTATTGGTGTAAAGATGCGAAAGGGAATGCTCCGATGGTTCGGATGTGTGGAAAGAATGCCAAACGAACGTCTGGTTAAGAAGATACACAATGCGAAAGTGGAAGGATGTAGGTACCGGGGGAGACCGAGACTCACCTACCTAGACCAGATTGGTCACGTACTGAAGGAAGGTGGAGTCAAGAGTCTCCGAAACCGGCGAGTGTGTATGAAGAGAATTATGAATGTTGAGGAAGCGAGTGAAGTATGCAAGTATAGACTTGTCTGGCACTCTGTTCCCTCTGCCTACCCTGCAAGGGATATGGCGTGATGGTATGTATGTATGTATACTACGTTGTTCAGACGTGTTGGTAAAGGTTTTGTTTCGAGTTTTCTATGTTATATACGTTTTATATCCCTTAGCCGTCTCTTACGATTACCCACATGAAAGATAGGGGGTGGTCAATTGGTTTTTTATTCCGTCATCACACAGAAAATTTGCCTGTATATTTAGTTATAATTATCAATAATTACCACCACATCGTTATGCGAACGAATTTTATGCCAGATCAAGAAAATGGTCCAAACATTAATGACATAATACGTCATTGCCAATTTCATGCGCATCTGTTTTTATAGCAGTTGTTATAACAGTGGTAATTGAACAACACATTTAATATGTGATGTGTCATTCGGTAATGGAACAAGATGTTTAGTATACATATTACATATATTTAACTGCCATCAAATTTCACTCGATTCGGTAACAGTTATAGTCACACCTTCAATTCACGACAGCTTTATATACATAAATTTTAACACCAGTAAATAAATTAGCTATCTGATAATGCGGCGACAACAAGATTGTTAAAATCTAGCAAGAAAAGAAATAGTTCTTGAAACAATTGCGTTCAATCAATCGTATAAAAGCCTAAGCTTTACAATATTAATATGAATTTCGTCTTAAGAGAGTGAGTATATTTATATTCATCATCATCATCTTCTCAGCTCAGATATGTCCCACAGTTAAACTCGAGCTTTCTCCGCAATGGAAGGGCAATTGATCTACTATACCACGCTGGTCAGACGTGATTTGGTTAGGGTTTCACTTCAAGTTCTTCTCTTGCATGGATGTTATATGTATTTTATATCCCTTAGTCGTCTCTTACGAAACGGGTTGGTGAATTGTATCTTACTTCGTCAGGAAATTCAATTTTATATTTGTAGTGGCGGACCCGGCAAACTTCGTTCCGCCTAACAGTCAATGTATGAAAAGTAAAAATCCCACAACTCAATCACAGCGACATCTACCGGGTCCATTTACAAATCTAAACCATTCTCGAATTCACTTGAATACACACAAAAATTTACACCTTCCGTGTGGTGACGGAGTAAGAATACTATTCACCACCCCATATCTTACCCGTGGGTGATCGTACAAGACGACTATGGGATATAAAACGCATATAACATCTATGCGAGAGAAGGAAAGCTCGAAACAAAAACCTATACCAACACGTCTGACCAGCGCGGTATGGTAGGTTAATTTCCCTTCCATTACGGAGGAGGCCCGAGCCCAACAGTGGGACATTTATGGGCTGTGATGATGATGATGATACACAAAAATATCAACAAAACCCGTCTAGCCGTTTAGGAGGAGTTCAGTGACATACACACGTACATAAGAATTATATAAATAAAGATTGTGCTATTGCAAATGAACTAGTTATGCAATATTAATCGTACAAATGACAAAATAACAAGTCCATCAGTGTCTATTCACTGTAATACGTAGAACTCATAAATCATAATGTTTCCACAAAGCTGTAGCCTCATACTGCTAAGTAAAAATGGTATATTTTATTCAGTGCTCTGTATTGTTTTCTACATATTTTCGCACACCACGGCTCAGTGCCAGTTACGAATTGCTATTACATATTAATGGGTTTTGTCAAAAGCAATGCTTTGAAAGACCCTGGTAATACGAATGCTATTTTATTCAAATCTTTTATTAGCAATATGCTTATTCTTGGTGGCTCTTGTGTCTGGGAGGCGTTCCTGTTGCTCCTCAATTTATGTTGGAGCTCGGGAATGGTTCCCAGGGACTGGAATAGCGCAGTCATCGTGCCTTTGTTTAAAAACAAGGGTTCACGTTATGACTGCGCAAATTACAGGGCCATAAGCTTGACCAGTTTGGCAGCAAAAGTGTATGGAAAAATTATTGAAAGGAGAATGAGGATGGTGTCCGATGGTTTACTGTGTGAGACACAAGGAGGTTTCAGGAGTGGAAGGGGATGCATGGATCAAGTGTTCTCTCTGCGCAACATTGTGGAGAAGCATCTGGCTCTAGGTCAGAGGGTTTTCTGCAGTTTTGTGGATCTGGAGAGAGCATTTGACACGGTTGTACGAAAGGAACTTTGGGACATTTTACCGGAGTATGGTATTAACGGTAAACTGCTACAGGCTGTGCAGTCCAGTTACATGGGCTCTAGAGCCTGTGTGCGGCTGGATGATGGAATGTCGCCTTGGTTTGACGTCAATATCGGCGTTAAGCAGGGGTGCGTTCTGTCAGCCAGGCTGTTTATCATATATCTGGATAAATGTCTCCAAAGGTTGAACGATATGAATGTGGGAGTCCAGATGGGCGACTCAGTGGTCACTGCTCTGCTTTATGCAGATGATGCAGTCCTGCTGGCACAGTCAGCGATTGACCTGCAGACCCTAGTCGACACAATGACAGAAGATTGTAAGAAAAGGGGTCTACGCGTGAATGTGAGCAAAACCAAAATAATGGTCTTTGAAAGAGATAAAACCAGAACAGATGTAAGAGTAACAATAGGTAATGATGTACTAGAGCAAGTGGATGAATTTGTATATCTTGGATGTGGATTTAGCCGAGATGGAAGGTACACCACTGATATAGAGCGAAGAGTGAATGCGGGAAATAGAGTGAACGGAGCGTTGGGGCAACTTCTCGGCAGCCACCACCTCAGCCAGAAGGCACGTGTAGCAATACATAACGCAGTGCTTGTCCCAACATTACTGTATGGAAGCGAGAGTTGGGTATGCAGAAAAGAGTATGATAGTAAAATTAATGCGGTCGAAATGCGATCTCTGCGGAAAATCTGTGGAGTTAGGCTGACCGACCGCATTCGTAACGACGACGTAAGAGAGCGAGTAGGTATGAAAGAGAGTATTGGTGTAAAGATGCGAAAGGGAATGCTCCGATGGTTCGGACATGTGGAAAGAATGCCGAACGAACGCCTGGTTAAGAAGATATACAATGCGAAAGTGGAAGGATGTAGGTACCGAGGGAGACCGAGACTAACCTACCTAGACCAGATCGGTCATGTACTGAAGGAAGGTGGAGTCAAGAGTCTCCGAAACCGGCGAGCGTGTATGAAGAGAATTATGAATGTTGAGGAAGCGAGTGAAGTATGCAGAGATAGAGTTCTCTGGCACTCTGTTCTCTCTGCCTACCCTGCAAGGGATATGGCGTGATGATATGTATGTATGTATGTATGTATGCTTATTCTATGATATACTTAATAAAATTATCTAATAATAAGTATGTAGTATTTCATTAAGTTGTAGTATTTGCAAAATTCATTATATCGCCTCTTTGCTTCAATAATGTGATATATTGATAAATAATTTTAGAAGAGTGTTTTTCATGTTTCACAAAATAATTGATATATAAATCTATGATTTTAATTATTTCATTATTCTATAATAAAATAATCTATGATTTAAATCAGATATACGAAAAAAAGTTATATGTTGCGAAACATTATTTCTTTTTAAATTTGTATTATAATCCTCTAAAATTTCATTTTTCAAGATATCACATTATTAAAGCAAAGAGGCGATATGTAATATACATTAAATAATAATTTTTCATTTTGTTTTATTTAAAAAAAACACCACCCTGCACTAAGGAAATAATCCTTGTATTGCGGGGGACTTTACAGACATATAATAAACGCAGACAAATTACAACCAGACAAAAAACAACACTTAGTGGATGGCACACGGTATTGTCGTGTGTAGGAATCAAACCCACTGCACTGACATGGAATCTTAACTATTACGGCATCTGTGCAATCAATATTAAATATAAGTCGTGTGGTGACTGATTAAGAATACAATTGACCACTTTTCTTCTCCGTGGGTGTCGTAAAAAGCGACTTAGACCTACGATCTGCATATAACATCTATGCAAGAGATGGAAAATTTGAACACTCTATATCAACTTGTCTGGCCAGCGTTGTTTACTAGGTCAATTTCCATCCTATTGTGGACGAGGCGCGAGCCAAACAGTGGGACGTGACTATGAGCTATACGAACTGAAATGATGATGGCGATGACTACTATATAATTCAAACCACCGCAATTTATTATGTATAAGTATAGCTAATGAATAATATTGAATTCCTTTGTAATACATACATACATATCATCACGCCTTATCCCTTGCAGGGTAGGCAGAGAGAACAGAGTGCCAGAGAACTCTATCCTTGCATACTCCACTCGCTTCCTCAACATTCATAATTCTCTTCATACACGCTCGCCGGTTTCGGAGACTCTTGACTCCACCTTCCTTCAGTACATGACAGATCTGGTCTAGGTAGCTGAGTCTCGGTCTCCCCCGGTACCTACATCCTTCTACTTTCGCATTGTATATCTTCTTAACCAGGCGTTCGTTCGGCATTCTTTCCACACGCCCGAACCATCGGAGCATTCCCTTTCGCATCTTTACACCAATACTCTCTTTCATACTTACTCGCTCTCTAACGTCGTCGTTGCGAATGCGGTCTGTCAGCCTAACTCCACAGATTTTCCGTAGAGATAGCATTTCGACCGCATTTCTTTATAATGTTATGCATAAAATATAGTAGATAGCGTATTTTCACATAAAATAAATAATATAAGTATTATGATATTCTTGTCTAAAGATACTTTGTGCTAACTGTGATAACTATATAACTGTAGTTGTAATACAGGAAGATTCATTAATGTCAGCCTAAGAATGTCTGTTGTCTGTTTTTGTTCTAGAACGACTGAAGCGAGACGAATACGAAATGGCATGTCGTGACTGACCCATACCCCAGTCGTGCTAAGTGCAAACAGATCAAAGTGATGATAGGGTTGTTTGAATATCGATATAATAACTGTAAATATTTAAGAACTACTTGTGTGATATGAAATCACATTAACCTTGTGATGAGGGAGTAAAAATATAATTCATTACCCCCGCTCTTGTCTGTAGATGTCGTAAAATATTATATGTTTATACAGTATATAGATAATATTAATGAAAAAAAAAGGAAAACTTGACGTAAAATTTTATGTCAACACGTCTGACCAGCGTGGTCTAGTAGGTTCATTTCTCTCTCTTTGTGGAATAGGCCCGAGCCTTATAATGGCATTTATATGGGCAGAGATGATGATAAAATGAAATCAAAAGCACAAGCTTTTATGGTTTTTATTGTTTAAATTACTATTGCTACATTATTGGTAAAATTCTTATTTGTTGGGATACACTTTTTCTTTACAATTTTCTTTTTCTTGATTTTAATTGTTCATGACACTTAGTCATTCCCATAGTTTGTTGGTGAATACGTATATGTGTTTTGTTTCATTTCATCACAGTCTTTAGTTATGCTCGTCACTTAAGGGTATTTAAATTTGACCTTTCACCAGCACAGCATCAATTAGATTAAAGAACAATTATCATGTGAATTACTGAAATTTAGCATTTTAATATGCTTAATTATTTATAAAAACCCGATTACGAAGGGAAAAATGATGTCACAGGCGGGATTTGAACCCGCGCCTATTGGGATTCCAGCCCAATCGTGCTGCCACTACAGGCGCGGGTTCGAATCCCGCTTGTGACATCATTTTTCGCTTCGTAATCGGGTTTTTATAAATAATTAAGCATATTAAAATGCTAAATTTCAGTAATTTGAATAACAAGGTTGTGTCATAGTTTAATACAATTCTAACTGCAAAGTTTGAAGTATTAAGCCTACAACAATGTGTATACATTGTCGGGTAGATGGCACACCGTCACCTTAAGACATAAATATGTTACGAAGCGAGATTTGCATGTCCTACAATAGTTCACGGTGGTGTAGTGGCAGCACGATTGGGCCGGAATCCCAATAAGCGCGGGTTCGAATCCCGCTTGTGACATCATTTTTCGCTTCGTAATCGGGTTTTTATTAACAATTATCATGGTTTTGCTATATTCACTTACTTGCTTTGTATTCACTATTCTTACATATTCAAACTTATAATGAAACTTTTTCAGTAAAGTAGCCACAAAGGCTACTTCTAAGCCTACCCATTCAACAAGTTGCGTTAATTCAGTCGATTGGTTCTTCCACTAGGCTGTTGCTAACTTCACTGGCTTTGATTAATGGCTTATCCATGTAGTTTTTAAATATATTTTATATTTATATAGGTATTCTATCTTGTGAAAGAAAATGGTCGACGAATTGGCTAAAAAAATCCTTTTCTCTATATCTATTTGATTTGGAAGTCGTGGATTAAGGACAGTACGCCTCTTGTATATAATAATACAGTTTAACGTGAACGATGGTACGAAGTGCGTCGTATAGTCACTGAGGTGGTGCGCGAAAAGATAAGTCATCGGTTATACCACACAAGAAAATATTATAGTATTTCATAAATATAGAGAGTGCTTTTAAGGTGGATTATGGCGTTTCCTACTACCCTACTTAAGTCGTATCCTTTATATATTTTCATCATTTGTTTTCCAGGGGACTAAATATCAAAGTAAAAGTTATCCCTTACTTACCTAAGGGTAGGAATATCCTGTTTGTGGGTGTCGTGTAAAAAATGACTAAGAGATATAATATGCATATAACAACCATGCAAGAGAAGAAAAACTTGAAATAAAACCCTATGCCGACCTGTCTAACCAGCGTGCTATAGTAGATCAATTTTATTTCTATAGTGGAGGGCGCTCAAGGCCAGTAGTGGGACGTATATGAGCTAAGATGATGATGACGCTGAGGGAGGAATATATCTTCTGAGAGGCTGACTTTCAAGAGGCTCTATTCACGGAGTTGCCATCACAAAAGTAAAACTCTATTTATACATATTTGTGCTAATATTTCGATAAGGAAGCAAGTAAATCTATCACTGCAAACTTTAATACTATATTATATGCTGTAACCCTTCTTTTTTTTTTTTTTGGCGGCGGGCTATGGAGTGGTCACGCCCCGCTAATCCGCCTGGGGTGACAGAAGAAGCACCGCGCGACCCCATAGACGCGCCCTACATATACTTCTCTTCGCCAAGCGAGTGGGCTATCGGAACCCGGTCTTTGTCCTCGGTGGCATGGTGTAACGCTTAAGAGATGAAAATATATCAATGCTAAAAAAATTCCTATTTATTTTTACTTAAAAGTATTTATTTGTGATTATTCTGGAGACAATTGATAAACTTAGTTTTCTTCCTATAGAAATTTTGCCACTGCGTTTTACCCATTTTATGTTTCTAGATTCAGTAGTTTCAACTCGATCTCCATGAGTCAGTCAACCAGATTCTTTATATATATATATATATATATATATATATATATATATATAGATCATATTCTCATCATACCAATTCTTGAATAGAGACTAAATTTTTTTTATCATAACATAAATTTTGACAGCCCTGCAACGGAATGAAGTCTATTGAGCTATACTAGTATTTCAGCGATGTTAGTATCGAAGCGGCACAATAGGTGAGTGTTATTTCTGTACGTCTGCCATGACTCCAGACACGGTCGCTCGTAACGCCTGTATTCAATACTACCTATATATTGATTGTAAACATTGGTAGGCACGCAATGTTGAATAAATTCATGTTCAACCCCGCTTATATGTATTTGTTTGTGTGATAAAGTTGGATTTCGATGTAATTCTTGTACAGATTTGCAAAGATTTTAACACATCTTATTGTATTTCCTTGTATATCACGTGTAGATTTCGTTTCCAATGTGGTGCTTATTGAAAATAGCAGATCATCATCTCTAATTTACTCGTGGAAGTCATAAAAGGAACTAAAGGGCAGAAAGGTTCTGCATAGAAACTCATAGTATTAATTGGCATCACCAAGCTGCCTGCCAAGTGTGGGATTGTGGTATTGCTTCACCTTGACGAGGCATATTATATACAATAATACACGCTAATAGTGTGACAGAATCATAAATATCTTGTAAGATATTTTTTTTTGTATAAAACAAAAATTTAAAGTAAAGGAACTTCGATCTAGCCTAATAAAGTTTAGGAAATCTTTCATTATACGTATATGACTGTTGTCGAGAACTACATGTGGCGCTTATACATATATTCAATATTTTATATTTTATAGCTACATTATATTTAATAATTTTGTTGGTATTTCATTGTAATCAATACAAAGAAAATGATAAAATGTAGTGAAAATTATATAACAGAAGTTTTTGAATATTTTAATGTTCTATCAAAATTTCCAGAGGAATCGTTAATTTAGTTGTTAAGGCCCAATTAATGGTAACGACTTGACTTACTGACAGACAGTGAAATAAGCTACTCAACAGGAAGAAGTGTAATATTGTTCAATAAGTTACAAAGAAAATTTATATAAAAAACTTTAAATTTTATTTTTGATTTGAAATAATGGCTCAATTGCCTAAGGTACATAAATATATTTATATCACTTTTTAGTATTACAGTACAGTAACAAAAAAGTTTAAAGCAAATGAAAATTTAAAAAAGAATTTTAAAACACAGTAATACATGTAATGCATTAATGGACTAAATATTTACCATACGACGACTTGTAACTCAGGGGGGTCACACATAAACAATGGGGGTCCTATAATCATTTTTTCTAGTTATGATAAATTCTATTTCGATTACAATAATATTTTTAATTAAAAAGATAGTATTTTATTGCTATGCGTTAAATCATATTTAATTAAAAAACAAAATTATTATTGTCTAAATTACTGGAAAACATAGACTCAGCCGAGGGGGATGGTAAGATTTTGCCGTTATTGCCATCCCCTGGATCAACTCTTGATAGACCATCAATAACCCATGCCATAATCTTGATTCTTCCATAACATTAAATTATAAAGAAAAATATTCGAACATATATATATGAAAACAAAAAGTGAAAATAGAAAACGAAATCGGCCGTCATCATACTGCTAGATCATTTGAACAATCTGTCTTTGCCTATTGACATATAAATCAAGTTGTAACGTACCAAAATTGTTTCTTTACCAACATTCAGGTCCCTAAGTGAACACGACTTATTACTCAGTGAAGCCCATTTGATATACCTGTCTTGACTCTTTGTTTCATTAGCTAAGTGATTTTGGTGAGATACTTTGGGTTGTCGGTCCTATATGGCTTTTATTTGCCTTGTTATGTTCAATTTACACAAGAACAGGTGTTTTGTTATACAAAATTAGTGGAGCTTTTAAGTCAGTTATTTAATAATTTCAATAAGCCGTAATATATATATTAGAATACAGTAATAAACAAGTCTATAATAATAATATTTTTTTATTTCTATTTACTAATGCATTTGTATTTATAGGGTAGTTATTTAATATAGTGAGGTTAGTGTATCTATTCGTAATAAGGCTATGTATGAAATATTTAATAAAACAGTTATCCACCATCGAAAGATTAGATAATCCTAGCTAAACATTAGCTATCTTTTCGTATTTTCTATTTTTACAGCTCATATATTATATGCTTTTATATTGTGGTAGGACCACGCTGTTGACAATTCTCTGTCTACAGCCGCAGGCCGGTCCATCCGGGGTAGTACCTACCACACTCTCGCAGAAGATCAACGTCTGAGTAATGGAAGCACAACTGGGTGGCTTTGGGGATGGCAACGGTAGGCAGCGGCCTAGCTATACCTTTGGTATAACAAAGGTCCATGGGTAGTAGTGACACTTACCATCACGTGTGCTGGTTGCTCGTTTGCCGACATAAGCAATAAAAAAAATGCTTCTTGATATAATGTCAAAATTAATTTACTATTGTATTGTATCCCGTGTGGTGACGGAGTGAGAATACTATTCACCACCCCATATCTTACCCGTGGGTGATCGTACAAGACGACTAAGGGATATAAAACGCATATTACATCTATGCGAAAGAAGGAAAACTCGAAACAAAACCCTATACCAACACGCCTGATCAGCGCGGTATAGTAGGTTAATTTCCCTCCCATTACGAAGGAGGCTCGAGCCCAACAGTGGGACATTTATGGGCTGTGATGATGATGATTGTATATACGTGTCATCAATAATCATAGCATTTACCTATACCCCTCAGTTGATCCATATGACGCTCTTTATGCAGGAAGGAGTACGTCGTATTATTATTCCGTCACCACATAGACTGGTTAAGAGCGTACACATGTACATAATTTGATAAGTGTATTACTTTCATTCGTGAACGAGATATATGATATTAAATGACATCCATTTAGCTAACGTTCGGAGCCATACGTCAAGCAATCAACGAGTTCTCTTAGATATAAGCCTTTCCAGAAGAATGCCAAAGTGTGTCGTGCCAACTATATCTAATGATTCTTTACAATATTCATGATGTTGAAAATATGGACTATATATACTGAGTAAACATAGCGATCAACAACTTGGAGAAATATATTTCCAATTACGAATGGGCATCAAACATATTTTTCGTTTTGTCCATATTTTTTTTGAACTTATATCTTGAAAAATTTGTTGATATCGACAAGCTTAGTAATAAAGTTCATGGATTCTACTATGACTGTAATATCAGCTGCAAATCGAAAGTTAGTGATATTTTTGCCTGATGTTGATGCAAAATACGATCCAAATAAAAAAATATTTATTTTTTATTATCGTCATCATCATCTCAGCCCACACATATGTCCCACTACTGGGCTCGGGCCTCCTCCACTGTGGAAGGGAAATTGTCCACTATACCACGCTGATCAGACGTGTTGGTATTGGGTTTAATTTCGAGTTTTCCTTCTCTTGCATAGATGTCATGTGCATATTATATCCCTTAATCGTCTTTTACGATACCCACGGATAAGATAGGGGTTGGTGAATTTTTATTATAAATTATTCAAAATATGGGTAGATCGATTAAATTTTCATGAAATTGATTCTATTATTTACATTTAGTATTGTCAATACATTTATCCATTTGTAAACTGAGAGATCAGTTTATTAATTTCCGTTTCAATATATAAAATAAACAATAATTTCGCTCCTGTTAATAACGTTATACGTAACAAAGTTGTTGAGAGGTTTATTTTCAAAGCAAATACGTCAACAACAACTGTGAGACGCCGTTGTGAACTCAATCGATCTACCTATATTCTATTCACGAGTATATTTGACTATTTCTACGGAAAAAAAAGCTCTTTATGTTCTTTGTGATCATGAAATCTTGTTTGATCTAAAGGCATAATAATATTTAGTACAAAGAACGACTATCAACAGAGAACAAAATTACACACACATATACTATTCGTATAGAAATTCATACTGTTTGATTGATCAACGTGAAAATAAATAGTAAAATGTTTTTTGAAGGTGAAGGCTTTGAATATTTATTAGTAAAATATATTGAAGCGCGTTCGCACAGTACAGCATTCAACTGATTGCCTTGAAATATCAGCAGCCTGTCAAGAATGAATTATGATTAGGATCAATTCGAAATTTAAATTAACTGTACTGTATTTCCTCTTTGGTGTCAAAATTCAATATAAAGTTCAGTATAAAATTCCGGCAATCATTTGTTATATATGAAATTACTAGCTTCTGCCCGCGGCTTTGCCCGCGTCAAAGTTTACTTTCCTAAAGTTTTTCATCCCCTATTTTTATTTACCCCTTAAGGGTAATTTTTTTTACAAAATGTTAATGTCATATTTTTTTTTATATCTAATCAATAGCCTAAAAATAAGTTTCAAGCCTTTAAAATGACGATACTTCCTTATAACTTTTCATTTCCCTTTATAACCCTTTTTTGCATTAAAAAGTAACCTATGTCCTTTATCAGGCTCTAGACTATCTGTGTACCAAATTTAAATAAATTTTAGATCAGTTCAGTGGTTTTGGCGTGAAAGAGCGACCGACATACAGACAAGAGTTACTTTCGCATTTATAATATTAGTAAGGATTATTTGATTCCAAATTCAAGTTGACAGTTTTGTCTCATATATTGGTATACAAACTCATAACAAATTTTCACACTGTCCATTTAGCCAAGCTTACTACCAAATGGCACTGCAATAGCTTTTAAGCTGTTGAACAAATCGCTTTTAAAATTGATGTTTTAATTAAATATAAGAAATATTTATAACATTTACTTTACTATAAATCACGTTTCTTTTTCTTCTAAGTCTATTTGTACTCGCTTGTGAACCTGGTTCACCTCTAGATGATGATAAGCTATTCCTCAGATGGGTTGGGATAGATTTTCATTTCATGTTTTGATTGCCTTTCTATTTCCTAACTGATTACGATAACGATATTTATAAGTAAGGTGCCAATTAACAGAGTATTTTACAGTTTTTTTTATATTACTCCGCAAATACACAAATAATAATTTAGATCGAAATCATTCAACAATATTTTAATTTAAATAAATATTTTTGAATCAATATCAATTATTCGGTCATTGAATATTTTTTTTTATGATAGAATGTATCTAATTAGCTTTAGAAACATACAAAGCCAAGTAGTAAGTTAGTTGTTATTACTTTTCAGAATAAAATCCAATCGCAATAATTAGTGGTACTTAGTTATTTTTTTATTAATTAATTTATTATTCTCAAATATTTTAATAATTAAATATTATTATTTAAATGTTTTTAGCATGTGTTAGAAATAACCAAAGTTATCGGTGACCTTAATAGGTGTCCGTGATAAACCCGAACTTCGAAACTGGAATCAGGATTAACCTAATAGATAAGGTACCATATATTGAATTGTGACAGTCCAGATAAAAAACTTTTGTTAAATCCATTGAAACCGTTATAATACTCTCATTTACACATATCATGCTATTAAGCTTGTATTAACTGTTGTAAGTTTTTCGTGTGCAGTAAGAATACAATTCATCACCCCCTATCGTACACGTGGGTGATCGTAAGAGACGAATAAGAAATATAAAACGCATATAACATCTATG
The DNA here is from genome assembly GCA_905163515.2 of Lymantria monacha. Lineage (NCBI taxonomy): Eukaryota > Metazoa > Arthropoda > Insecta > Lepidoptera > Erebidae > Lymantria > Lymantria monacha. Next base: position 10,649,305 of record LR991092.1, on the reverse strand, counting down.
CAAGAGAAGGAAAACTCGAAACAAAACCCTATGACGTGCGCATGGTATAGTAGGTCAATTGCACTCCCATCATGGAGGAGGCTCCAGCCCAACAGTGGGACATATATGAGCTGAGATGATGATGATGATGATGAACTATTGTAAAACAATAGGTTAATTAAAGTAGTATTACACGTAATAGAGAAAGGAATAATCTGTTAACTTAGTACAGTTCTAAATCATGAGGTTTAGTATTGTATATTTGTTTAGATAAATTTTAAGAAAACTTTACGAAACTCAAAACTATCATTACTATCATAAGAATGCTACAGATTTCAATATGAAATGTACGAGTTTAAAAGCTTTGAAATTAAAATTTAAAGGCAAAAGAATGACATTAAACTCTTATATTATTTCTATAGCACCGACAAGTTCATCTAATACTGGTTGGTGAAAGGAAATCAGAACATGGTGCATAGAGTATTAATTAAATTTGACGACTAATTGTCTGCGTAACATCAATTAAATTTGCATATGTAGTCGTTGATCAAACCGCATAAGATAAAATTCCACCAGTTTATTATTCCTAATAAGCTTTTTATATAGAGACGGAGTACGAACACAATTCAACAAGCCCATTCTTGCTGAGCTAATGGAAATGATGCATATAAGATTGATACATGAGAAGGAAATCTCAACATAAACACTGCGTCAGTACATAAAATCGGCACGATTTATTAGGACAATTTTCCTATTCTTATTGTGGAGGAGCCTTGAGATCAAAAAGAGGACATATATTAGCTAAGGAGAAGAAGGAAAGAAAAAAAGTAAATATAACAGACACTTACAACTAATGTTAGGTATGATACATTTCGAGTGCAACTTATAAGCAAAGTAGAGAAAATTAATAAATAATATAATTTCTGTCATCAACATCCTGCTCTTATCCCAATTACTTGAACTCACATATGTATACTCTACTTCCAACATACATAGTGCAAAAGTTATTAGCCTTAATTTTATGACTAACCGCCTGCATAACATCAACCTTCATTAAGAATGTAATTGATAATCAGACGATAAACGGCATCAGTTGGAGGTCCACCTGATGCCGTTTTCAAGATGTGAATCTACAGAAGGCCTAGGTCGATTTAAAACTCTTAGATCTCTTTTACGACACTTATGAGCAACGTAAAGATGGGCAATATTCGTAGCCGCTACCATACAGCACAATTTCTGTATTGACAATTCTCTGTTAATAAAAAAAAAACCATTTGATTTCATAATATCCTCAAACTAAACGATAAAGTCAGTTGAATTAATAGCAGAACTAAATTGGCCATGCCAAACACAAACATTTAACAGACAAATAAATTACTTACGAAACAAAGATACCATAGACTAAAGAAATGAGTGGTAAGATTTATGTCATTATTATATGTAGTATATATTATATATATATACAAATGTTATATGGTTGTTATATATTAACACAGCTAGACAACAATTGCCCAAAATGATTTTCTTTGACCAAGTAGTACTGAATATTTTTTTTTATAGTGACATCATTTCAGCCCTTCGCCGTCCACTGCTGGACGTAGGCCTCCCTCATGGTATGCCACAGAGTGCGATCCTGTGCCGTTTGCATCCATCGACGCCCAGCAACTTTCACTAGATCGTCTGTCCACCTAGTGGGGGAGCGTCCTACACTGCGTCGTCCGGTACGTTGTCGCCACTCTAGAACCTTTTTTCCCCAGCGCTTGTCGGTTCTTTGAGCGATGTGGCCAGCCCATTGCCACTTAAGCGTCCTAATTCTTCTATAGTGACATAAAATGATTAAACACGAAACAGCTTCTATATATTTATCTTGAAGTATCTGTTTTTAAAATATAAAGCGCACATTACATTTCCAAAATATGCGGTAACTCTAATCAGAGCAAAATATCTGAATGACCGAACTTTGCTCGGTATTTTCTTTTTTAGTGTTTTTTGAAACATCTACAGGTTGGAAGTGGACCGCTCCCGAAAACAAAGACAGGTGACCCTACTAGTCCTACTTGTAATGATAGGCTAGAAAAAACATCGATACGGATGAAAAAAAATTTTTTTTTCACAATGAATTTTAAGTTTTTTCACATTCCATCGTATTAGGACAGTGGCATGTAAGGATAATTCCATAAAAAAACGTAACTTTACTCAGATGAGAAAAGATGCCATCTATTCAAAACTCACAATCATATTCAAATTACTGAAATTTAGCATTTAACATGCTTAATTATTTATAAAACCCGATTACGAAGCGAAAATTGATGTCACAAGTGGGATTCGAACCCGCACTATTGGGATTCCGGCCCAATCGTGCTGCCACTACACCACCGTGAACTATTGTAGGACATGCAAATTCACCTTAAAAGACTTAAATCACCTTAAAAGACGTAAAATCACTTTAAAAGATGTAAATATGATACGAAGCGAAATTTGAATTTTTAGTGATCAAATGACTTCGTTACGTTTTTGGTGCGCAACCTATACTGCGCACCTTTCACTTTCTGACGTGAGATAATACTTCACTGAACAGTTTTAATAAATGTAAATATATACATATATATATATACATATATTATTTTTAGTCAAGTGAGCTTTTTTTGCGCCTGTTTTGATAATCGTCGTGCGTCGCAGCTGACACACATACTTTTTTTTTTCTAGCCTATCATTACAAGTAGGACTAGTAAGGTTACCTGTCTTTGTTTTCGGGAGCGGTCCCCTTCCACTCTGTATAATTTTATAAAATATTTGATAAAATAATTAAAATAAAATTTAAAAAAGCAAAATATAATGAAAATGGAGAAGTAAGGATCCAAACCGGAGTTTTCTGGATTACACTACTCGATTTTCCAACTAGGCTACGTCTATTCTTAATGACAGCGTCAAAATTTGCCTTCATATTTTAATAGTTTTCAGCCAAACTATTAAAATATGAAGGCAGATGTACTTTTTCATTGAAAATCAAGAAAGGCGGTATGTATCAAGCAAGTGTAAGAACGGTGCTCATCTGCTGCTCACTGTACATTTTATTAAAACTTCTCTTAAAAAAAAACTTCTCAAAAACATTTTTAGATTAATCGTAAAAAATTAAACGCTGGTTTCTTTTATCATACTAAAAAGGTTTTTTTTTGATAAATATAAGACACAATACATAAAATATATATTTAAAAATAAATCTCATATAATTATAAAAACGTAACTGCATTGAATGATTAAAGACAAGGTAACTTGGATAAGATCTAAAAGTTTCATCTCATATTGCGTGGGATAAAAGATATACTGAGAATTTTTATTTCATTCTTTGTTGATAAACTCGTAAAAATATAAAAAATATATCAATATTTACTTGCCAAGATATTAAATATTTTTATTAAGACGAAATTGTGTTAAATATCACCATCGTTATCTCAGCTCATAGACGTCCCATTTTTAAGCTCGAGCCTCAACAGTGGGAACACAATATCATACTTGTTGAACAGATTGGTATAAAGTTTTATTTCGAGTTTATTTTTCTTTAAAACTTGTTTACGAGCGAAAAAGGAATGTCACATGTGGGACTCGAAATCCGTTCCGAAATAGGTAAATAAATTAGCATGATAAATACTAAATTTCTCTAATTTATATCTTCTTAAAATAATTGGAGTTTACTCCTTAAGAATCGATTTTCATATAAGGCGCCCGGTATGAGAAAAATTTGAGGAGTAAAATCTAGTGATCGAATGACCTCGTTACGTTTTTGGTGCGCAACCTATTTTGCGCACCTTTCACTTTCTGACGTGAGATAATACTTCACTGAACAGTTTTAATAAATCTAAATAAATATATATATATTATTTTCAGTCAAATGAGCTTTTTTGCGCCTGTTTCAATAATCGTACTTAAGGAGGAAACTCCAGTCGTGCATCGGAGCTGACACACACACTTTTTTTTTCATCTGCTTATCTTCCGTAGTTGTCTTTTATTATCATACATAGGCAAAACAGTAACACTTGAATTCTTGCTCCATTGCCACACGGCATATATCCATATCAAAATCTTACCAAAATTATAAAGTATTTTAGGTTAAATAAAATTTACGTCATCAAAACAAGTAATCTCATGCAGATTCGTTAGTTAGTCCAATTATACGATAAATAAATCAATGTACAACTCGTAAATATGGTCAAATCGTTAGCCCATGGATTAGCAGTCGTGCATTGCAATTGGGCGTCGAGTTGATTGCGTTTATTTTAGTAGGCGCTGTTTACTAAATTCAACACTGTCGGTTCTAATCATGCGTGGTATCGTTGTGTTGTCATTGAATGTACATACATACATATCATCACGCCATATCCCTTGCAGGGTAGGCAGAGAGAACAGAGTGCCAGAGAACTCTATCTCTGCATACTTCACTCGCTTCCTCAACATTCATAATTCTCTTCATACACGCTCGCCAGTTTCGGAGACTCTTGACACCACCTTCTTTCAGTACATGACCGATCTGGTCTAGGCAGGTTAGTCTCGGTCTCCCTCGGTACCTACATCCTTCCACTTTCGCATTGTATATCTTCTTAACCAGACGTTCGTTTGGCATTCCTTTCACATGGCCGAACCATCGGAGCATTCCCTTTCGCATCTTTACACCAATACTCTCTTTCATACCTACTTGCTCTCTTACGTCGTCGTTACGAATTGAATGTAGAAATCATTATAACAAATTGAAAATTCAAAATTCGATGGGATTACTAGTAGTCACTAGAATTATGGTTTCACTAACTAAATCCACAAAAGTCTAGTACTTTTGACGCTAAGTATTTTTCTTTTTAATTAGGGAGTGATCCTCTTACACATTTGTAGTTTAAATTTGAAGAAACCTCGAGACTAAGTTTTGAAACTCGCAGAAATTTTAATTTAGTAAGATAAACAGATAAAAACTTCACCTGGAGTTGGAAAATCCATTACACTTTCCTTCTGTGTAATTTGGGGACAAAGTAACTTCGGGCACAAGGCGTTGTCAAAAACAAATTTCTAGAAATACGCATAGCACTTATTTAAAACTTTATTAGACATTATTTTTTTTAATCATATTATTTCTCGCTTGCAAATATCGGTGAAGACGTTATTCAAGACAAATATGTGCTATATTTGTCATTTTCATATATTCATTCATATATTTGTCTGTCTAGGTTATTATAATCTCATCTTAACTAATATAATATGCAAATTACTGAAATTTTTAGCATTTAATATGCTTAATTATTTATAAATACCCGATACGAAACGAAAAATGATGTCACAAACGGGGTTCGAACCCGCACCTATTGGCATATTAAATGCTAAAAATTTCAGTAATTTGAATAACAAGGTTGTGTCATCGTTTAATACAATTCTAACTGTAAAGTTTGAAGTATTAAGTCTATACAATGTGTAAACATTGTCCGATAGATGGCATACGTCACCTTGAAGACGTAAGATATAATATGATTCGAAATTTGCATGTCCTAAAATAGTTCACAATGGTGTAAGTGGCAGCACGGTTGGGCCGGATTCCCAATAGGTGCGGGTTCGAACCCCGTTTGTGACATCATTTTTCGTTTCGTATCGGGTATTTATAAATAATATAATATGTCCCACTGTTGAGCTCGAGCCTCCTCCGTCGTTATAAGGCTTTTAGTCGTCATTTACGATATCCACGAGCAATGTCAGGGTTGGTTGTATTCGTAGCCGATACCGCACAGCTTTTTGTTTATTATTAAATCATTGTTATGTTTTATTTTAATTTATTATTAATATAAAGTTGAATGTCGTGACAGAGTAAAATAATTCAACTGGGTGTCATAAAAGACAATAAATGATGTAAGTAAATAACTTCAAGGTAATAAAATCACTCCGTGTGGTGACGGAGTATGAATACTATTCACCACTCCATATCTTACCCGTGGGTAATCGTACGAGACGACTAAGGGATATAAAACGCATATAACATCTATGCGAGAGAAGGAAAACTCGGAACAAAACCCTATACCAACACGTCTGAGCAGCGTGTTATAGTAGGTTAATTTCCCTCCCGTTACGGAGGAGGCCCCATCCTAACAGTGGAACATGTATGGGCTGTGATGATGATGATGAATAAAATCTTAAAATAAATCCTTTACTCGCTCATTTGGTCCGATTGGTATAGTAGGTCAAATTAACTTCCTCATTTTGTGAAGAAGACTCATGTCTAATATGATATATGAGCAATAAGAAACAATATTAAGAAAAAACAACATCATCATTCATTATGCCAATTTATTACAATTTCTTCTTATTACAATTACTTGGGACAACGCTATTGCAATTAATTATTGGCTATAGTTTCATGAGCGGTCTGCTGATATGAACCCACCTTGAAAATATAATTGTTGATCAAACGGCATCACATAGAGTTGGTTTAGGTGGATGCTCTTAGATCGGACCGGGCACTAGTCCGGTCACCCGAAGTGAGGCTACCGCGTGAGGATGATGACTCGAGAGGAACCCGCGAGGTTAAACCACCGGGCGGGCCACCGAAGACAAAGATCGGGTACTGGCCCGCTCACACGGTGAAGAGAGGTGCTTTGCAGGTTGGGTCTATGGGTTCGCGCGCCACCTCTTCAGTCGTCCCGGACCGATTTGGCGGGACGTGACGACCCCAACAGTTCACCGCAAAAAAAAACGTTGATACTCTTTGTCGTCTTTTACGACACACACGAGTAATAGAAGGTTTCGTAGAAATTGTAATCACCACACAACAATAACCATATATGTTCATAAAAATGTATATTTAAGCTATTTTACTTATAAATTAGTGCCATACTAGTTCAAAATACCTCTATAGTGTTTGAATTAACCTTATTTAAGCTGGCAATTTTCGCAGCCGTTGAGTTATAAATTCCACACCACCCACCATCCTGCAGCGCCACCGCTATTGCTATGAAGAAGTATTTTAACCCTGCTATTGTATATATATTGTAATTCTATACCAATACTAACAATGGCTTAGTAGTAATTGTCTTGACTTTTGATCGATCGACAACCACGTGTCGAATGTTCGATTCAGTGCCATTTACCGTTGTATTGCCTCTTTTCATTTATTTGCTGTAGCACCTAAGTGGCCGTTCAATCAATGATTACGAACCGATTTTGTGATACAGGAACTTTTATAGTTACGAATTGAGAAAGAATACAGAGATATAAAATATTTAGGAATCTTTTTTATTACATACATACACATCATTACGCCGTATCCCTTGCAGGGTAGGCAGAGAGAACAGAGTGCCAGAGAACTCTATCCTTGCATACTTCACTCGCTTCCTCAACATTCATAATTCTCTTCGTACATGCTCGCGGGTTTCGGAGACTCTTGAATCCACGTACATGGCCAATCTGGTCTAAGTATGTGAGTCTCGGTCTCCTCCGGTACCTACATCGTTCCACTTTCGCATTTTATATCTTCTTAATCAGACGTTCGTTCGGCATTATTTCCACATGGCACATCTTTTTTATTCTAGTACCTATGTAATTAAAATTGTATATATTACGCAATAGTACAGGGAATTAAATTAGTCGTTATACTCGATTTGAACATGAATTTGCACTACGCAATATAGAGAAGCCGTGTTTGAATCAATCAATTAATAATTATTGTGTAGTTGAAGCCTGCTAACACATCTATTTAACAAATATCGTGCTTATAACTTAATGTATACCGTTCAATGTATTTAGTTTTATTTTCAAATTTTTGAAGTGAAACTTCTAATGCGATATTCCAACAAGGTTGCGTTAAACGTTTAACGCAATGGCACTCGAACGCATGCGCGTGGCCAGCGCGAGCGTCAGCAATGAGTAGCGTCCAATATTCCAACGCAAGAGGGAGAGAGAAAGAAAGATACACAAAGGTGCAAAGTAGGACAGAGAAAGAGAGTGAATCGGTAGATCTCAAGCACATGCGCGTAGTATTGTTGCTATGCAGCGAAGTAAACAGTAAGAGCGTCGGGAAATTAGCTGAAATACGTACTTGTTGTTCTAGTTTAATTTATATTATAATATTCATTATTTTCATAGGTTTAAGTTTTCACTTCTGTCGGCAGTCCTCATGACTGCTTTGTGTTGTTTTTTATGTATATTCACATCTTTACTACTTGACGTGTAGGCGAAGGTATAGTACCTGAACTTCCTCATGCAGTCAAAAACTGGGGAAACGATTAAAATGACAGTCTATTTTTAATGAGTTCTGAAACTTGTGCAATTGTTTATCTCAGCTCATATTATTATTTTTTACTATTTATTTCACTGTTATTATTTATTACACTGCTGGGCTCGAGCCTTTCCTCATAAGGGAAAGAAATTGGCCTACTATATCCCGCTGGTCAGACATGTTGGTATAGGGTGTTGGTATATTTTATTAGGAGTTTTTTTTCTCTTGCATAAACATTATATGCATATTATATCCCTTAGTCGTCTCTTATGATCACTCACGGCTAAGAAAGGGGGTGCTGAATATAGGGTATATGTTATCAGACCTACAATTCTCATCTTGCACTTATTCTAATTATTTGAAGTTGATGTAATATGTACTCTGATTCTAATACACCTTCTATTATATTCCTTCTATTGTAAAAACTTTGGCCATAGTTTTACGATCGGTCGCGTACCTGACGTCAACACTCTCACTTAGAAATGTAATTGTTGACCATGTGGCATCAGATGGAGTTGATACAGTTCTTAGTCGTCTTTTATGATACCCACGAGCAATGCAAGTACTGGTGGTATTTTTAGCCGCCATTATACAGTATTTGTGATCAGGCCCGCCATAATACCTAAACTACTGAGTTATATATTATGTCAGGAATTTTCTCTGTGTCTTGAGTTCTGGTCTAGTAGTCGTATATTATATTAATGTTTTAAATGTTAAAGTTTGTGAAGATTTTTGGATGTTTGTTAATCATTCACCCGTAAACCGTTAAACAAGTTTGGATGTAAATTGGCAGAGAGATAGACCATCTCTTGGATTAACATAAATAATATTTTTTATCCCAGTAATGTATTCTCTTGATATTATTTATTTTTATATTATAAAAATTATTTTTTACGCGGGCAGAACCGGCAGACAAGAGCTAGTATGTTTATATAGAATCATTAGTCATCTATTTTTTTTCTATTGGAAAATTAATATTATATAGAGATTTGGGTGTGAAATTAAAAACTGACACTGTAGCGACCACATAAAATCTCTATAATAAGTCCTTAGTTCTCTCGTGAACATACATAGATATTATAAAATATCCTTGTCGGATATAGAAAAAACATAAAAAGAAATGCGAATAATCCCTAAAAATAGTTTAATTTTATAAATGCTATTGCTAGATATATATGAGTACAATGCAAATTTCCGAAACCTGTTATTACTAAAACATGCAGACCATCATTCATCATCATCCTCCTACTCTTATCCCAATTATTTGGGGTCGATACAATATGTATTCCTCTTTTATAGCACATATTGTAAAAGTTATTAGCAATAGTTTTATCACAGGCCGCCGGCCAGACGTCAACCCTCCTTGGGAGTGTAGTTGTTGACCAAACAGCATCAGATGGAGTTAGCCCAGGCCTCTTAGTCGTCTTTTACGACTTCCACAAGCGAAGTAAGGGTTGGTAGTATAGGTCGCCGCTATGACGCTTAAAAAATGCAGACCAAGCAGCCATTAATGCTAGTCTTCAAATAAGCAATAAGAATGTATCGAATATTATAAACTGATTAAATTTCATACACTTCAATTCAATATAAAATAATTGAGACAATATCGTACCATTTAAAGCTTTACTAAACACGACAATCAGCTTTAGACATTTCATACTCACGTGCAGCCCGCATGCCACATGACGTTACAGGATATCAAAAGCTTGCTCTGTGTTGGTTAATCTCACCACACCGTCGACTTCGCAACGCGCGCTTTGTTGCCAATTGTTTACTTTACATTCTATTTTGAATGTCCATCATCTGGGCATTGTTAGCGCGTGTTTACGGCGCGATGTGAGAGGACCGATAGAACAGGGAACGCCTGCGGTCAAGCACGCCTTTTGTGGGCGGTAATCATCATTACAATATTACTTTAATACACAAATTAACATACATGTGTGGACTACGTCATATTTGACACTAGTAGAGCATAAAATTTTATATGCGGATGGAATGTGAACTTGACATTGACCATTTGAACTTTTATCTTCTCAAGATGAAAACGTTATTCGTATATACTCACAGGTGCATTCCAAACTATATAATGAACATAAATTCAGCTTATAGTATCAATGAAGTGGCTTGCTCAAGGGAACTCGAAATAGATCCGGCAAAACAAAATTGTTACTGAAAGATTTGATCCAGCTAATAATACTACGTGATTGAATCAAGATGTTATTCTTATCATAGCAAACGTAAATAGGTCAAAAAAAAAAATAGTTGAAGTTGACATGTTTTATAAATTTCATTCAAAAACTATGATGTAAATAATGTTGACTGCAAAGTTTTAGTATTTTCTCGCCTAGTGATGGCCTTGACCATATTAAAAAAAAAACAGCAAGCTGAATTTACTTGAATATTTGTCAAAATAATGATTTCTGATGTTTACGCGAGTGCAACACATTTGAAAGAAAACTACTTTTACGGATTATATCGCGTTTGTATTTGATTTTTAATTTCCCGATGTTTTGAACTTTTTACAGTGATCAGTCCTCCCGTGACCATGATCACTGTAAAGTGTTCGAAACGTCAGGAAATTAAAAATCAAATACAAACGCGATAGAATCCGTAAAAGTAGTTTTATTTAAAATATTTGTTAAAAGATATCAATTTTTGAAATTAAATGTTCGTACATATATTATTACTATAAGCCTTGTATTACTTAGAATGAGCATGTGTTTAAGGACGCTATAAGTGTCAATTTAATCATCCTCACTACTCATTTACTCATGTATACGGTTTAGTACGAGTATGAGACGATATTGATTTCTATAAAAATATTTTGTAGCAAAATCCATGGAACCTTGTTTTGTTGGGGACGCTTTTAGATCCATTATATTGTTTCCAAACTCGCTAGCTGTTGTTGTTAAATTGTGACGTTAGTGTAGTGTGATTGCAGATCGTGAGGAACCAGGTACTTATATTAATCTGATAAAAACTTTAGTATGGTATTTTCAGTTATAAAATTCTCAATTACTTTAGCAATATGCATAGTGGGCAAAAGCTGTGTGGTATCGGCTAAGAATATTACCAACCCTTACTTTGCTCGTAGATGTCGTAAAAGACTACTAAGAGCCTTATAACGACCTGGGCCAACTCCATCTGATGTCGTTTGGTCCAAAATTACATTCCCAAGGAGGATTGATGTCTGGCAAGCGGCCGGTGATAAAACCATTGCCAATAACTTTTACAATATATACTATGAAATAAGAGTACATACTGTATCGAACCCAAGTAATTGGGATAAGAGTAGGAGAATGATGATGATGATGATGCATAGTGGGCAATAATTATATCTCCATCTATTGTGTGGGAATTATGTATTTTTTATGTATGTTCTACACCTAAATGAATAATTGGCGTAAACCTAATAAATGGCGATACCATTTATTATGCGGGAATACTTTTTATAAAATATTTTATATTGGTGCTTTATTTATATTTCCATCTATTATTCGAAAACAATGACTATATAATATTTTATCTATGTGTACTTCCTCGCTTCCGGGAGATAAAGAATATCGAATACCATAGACCATCATCTAATCGAATTTTATTATAAAAATACAAAAAAATGTGTGTTACAATTTGGGTAAAAAGTTTTTGTATCTTATAATAACCTTTATTCTCTCGGTAAATATTGCACAGAAAATATTTAATTGCGGTATTTATTTGGTTTGCCCATTGCCTTTTTATATATCATCATATATCACTTACTCCTGTTCTTTAACTTAAATTTAGGATTAAGGTAAAGTAATATATCATCAGTATCATCATTCAGCCAGTCGCCATTCACTGCCTTAGCTCATAGAATGCCACATGAAACGTTCTTTTGGTGTAGTTATTGGTAATTGCTATAATTGTTACAATTTGCAAGCGAGTTGGCAATTACAATAAGACGCTCTATACGTTTCCCTGGAGCGCTGCCCATTCTCCTGATGTTCTTATAGCTTATTTTTACAACTTTCATGACCAAGTACTATTTTTTTTTTTTTTGGCGGTGGGCTATGGGTGCCTCTCGCCCCGCTAAATCGGTCCGGGATGACGGAAGAAGCGGCGCGTGACCTCATAGACCCACCATGCAAACTCCTCTCTTCGCCCTGCGAGCGGGCCACCGGTACCCGATCTTTGTCTTCGGTGGCCAAGTACTAGTACTACCTACAGTAGTAGTCATCCATTACTGTACTCATCTTCCGCCGCCACGCGAGCGAATTAATATATGTACAGATAATACTACCGTAAGAGACAATAACTCAAAATTAACGACTCTGATAATCTGTCTGGCCAGCTATAGACAGATATGATATAATTTATTATAATTCCACTCGTATCCCAATTAGTTGGGGTTGACACAATATGTACTCCTCTTCTATAGTATACATATATTGCAAAAGTTATTGGCAATAGTTTTGTGACCCGCTGCTTGCCTAACGTAAACACTTCTAGGGAATGTAATTATTGACCAGACGGCATCAAGTGGAATTAATCCAGATCGATATATAAAGCTCTTAGTCGTATTTTAGGACATCTACAAGCAAAGTAAAGTTTGGTAGTATTCGTAATCGTTACCACACAGCAATGATAAGGTACAAATTAAACAAAAATAATCTAAATTCGGTCACTTTCATATGTAACTTATATTACAATTAATAATTAATGTTAAGATTAAAAACATTATCGTATTATGACAGATATCTGTACTCCTCTCAATAAATGTTAAGTTTGTTTATATTTGTCATGAACAAGAATAGTTTTATGATGGAATTTCGGAATGTATATTTTAATCGTACGGTTTATAATTCTACTAAAACAATGTTATTATGAACTTACTATTGTGTAAATTAGTAAATCTTTCTATGATTACTAATTATTGTAAAGATATATTTAGATCATTTTGAAGGCGTATAATACGTAAGATATCTATAGATTTTTCAGTGGATATATAGTTATTTTACAGCATTTTTGTAGTGCACTTTACTAATGTGGAACAATATATGATCAATATATAATGTATATAAAAGAAAGGTTCAAAAAGAAAGGTTTAACAGTTGTGTGGTAGCGGCTACGAATACCATCAATCCTTACTTTGCTCGTGGATGTCGTAAAAGACGACTAAGAGCCTTATAACGACTGAGCCAACACCATCTGATGCCGTTTGGTCAACAATTACATTCTCAAGGAAGGTTGACGTCTGGCAGGCGGCCGGTCATAAAACTATTGCTAATAACTTCTACAATATATACTATGAAAAAAGAGTACAGATTGTATCGACCCCAAGTAATTGTGATATGTGTAGGAGTATGATTATAAAAGAAAGTTTCAAGATAATATAACTGTATCATCATCATCTCAGCTCATATATGTCCCAGTGCTGGGCTTGAGCCTCCTCCATAATGGAAGGGAAATTGACCTACTAAACCACGCTGGTCAAACGTTTTGGTATAGGGTTTTGTTTCGAGTTTTCCTTCTCTCGCATTATATGCTTTTCATATCCCTTAGTCGTCTCTTACGATCACCCACGGGTAAGATAAGAGGTGGTGAACTGAATTCTTACTCCGTCACCATACGGAACTGTATATATTTTTTGATTAGAAATCAACTCAGCAACGTATCTTCTTCTTCTTATTTTTTTTGTGTTGGCAGTCAGCTATTTATACGAGTCTTTGTTGCCAGTGTCGAGTAACAATTTTTTCACGTATATAATCTCTGCATGTTAGTCATTCTCTGTAAATCAAATCAGCTTCATCAACATAACTATAGCCACACTGTAACCACCTGCCACCCAAGCTACACTGTGTGGCTATCACACTGTAAATATTATAGTATCTGGGAATTTTGTTGGAAAACGATAATGTTGTATAGTACTTTTATATTATATTCACTACATCCCAATAATTCGTTCGCATACCATCAAATTTATTTAATACAGTACGTTAAAACATTTAGATATTGAATATTATATTCAAGACCACCATATGACACTTTTATATTCCCGCTAAGAGTTCTTAGCTATGTGTTTTGACACAGTATGGGGTATTGATATGACTCACAGATTTAATAATACCAGGAATCGAAATAAAATATTGGCTACTATAAAGATTTACAGCTATACTCAGAAGAATATGATGGTATCAGAAATTTTCGTTCCAAGATTCCTCGAGAGCAGAAATAAGTCTGTGATATATAGTCGTTCCAGTTTGCCTCATGTTAGAACTTTCATTATTGAATTATACTATTACTAAAATTATTTAATTAATATAAATGCATGTTTTGCAAAGCTCAGATCTTTAATTAGAGAGTTAAATTATGAGCAACTATAAATTATACATACATACCTACATACATATCATCACGCCATTTCTCTTGCAGGTAGGCAGAGAGAACAGAGTGCCAGAGAACTCTATCCTTGCGTACTTCACTTGCTTCCTCAACATTCATAATTCTCTTCATACACGCTCGCCGCTTTCGGAGACTCTTGACTCCACCTTCCTTCAGTACATGACCAATCTGATCTAGGTTGCTTAGTCTCGATCTCCCCCGGTACCTATATCCTTCCACTTTCGCATTGTATATTTTAACCAGACGTTCGTTTGGCATTCTTTCCACATGTCCAAATTAACCGACGGAGCATTCCCTTTCGCATCTTTACACCAATAGTCCCATCATCAGAATAGCTGAGTGGTAGTATCATGTATTAGTTTTTCAAATGTTTGAAAGTATAATATCCAGTATACGTATAAAATCTCTATGGCAGCTAACAAACACAGCTGATGACGTTTTTTATCAGGCTAGAGTTTAAACACACCCCACAAATACCGTCCCGAGCGATGGAAGGGTGGCCTACAGCTCAGAAGAAAAAGGTCAATACTTTTATTTTTCAATTGCTTATGGTGGCAAACGAGCAAACAGCACACCTGATGGTAAGTGTTACTGCCGCCCATGGACCTTTGCAATGCCAAGGGTATACTAGGCTGCTGCCTACCAAGACAAACCCCAAACCCACCTAGTTGGGCTTCCGGTTACTTTTTGCGCAATAGCACATTGCCATTACTTAGACGTCGATCTTCTGCGAGAGTGTGGTACTAACCCGGACGGACCGGCGCGTGGCTGTAGACAGAGAACTATCAACAGCGTGGACCTACCACTACCTATTTATATACTATTGTTATTATAACCATAAAAACCTACAAACTGAAACAATGTACAGAATAATTGAGATTTTTAAGCCTAGTGTATTTGGCAATCTGCCGAATCACTCATAAGAACTAATAGAGTATTAGACTATTGGCATGCCAACACTAGAACCAATGATGGCAATGGTCAGCACAGTACAACATGTACCAACTGTTTGTTGTGTTCTAAAGCGATAATCAAATACTGTGACATTTGGTTTGTGTTTGTATCCAGTCACTATTTACTTCCATCCGATTACATATTCACTATTTGTGTAATCAATATTGTAGAAACGTATTGACCTTAGAAAATGTTTGCGATGTTGGTAAAATGTTTTGTTATTAGAATTATATATACATAGTATATTCTATGATTATTGTCAATAATTATACTAATATCCAACGATTTAATAAATATCTGTACTAATAATAAATATCTCTGTACTACTAATAATTACTATCCGTGTACTAATAATTATTATCTGTATTATTTTTTTTTTATTGCTTATGGTGGCAAACGAGCAAGCAGCACACCTGATGGTAAGTGTCACTGCCGCCCATGGACCTTTGCTATACCAAGAGTATATATAGCTTAGGCCGTTGCCTACCAATAAAATCCCCAAATCCAACCAGTTGGGCTTCCGGCTTTCTCGCTCACCGAACGAAGCGCAACAGCACATTGCCATTACTCAGACGCTGATCTTCTGCGAGAGTGTGGTACTACCCCGGACAGACTGGTCCGCAGCTGTAGACAGAAAACTGTCATCAGCGTGGTCCTACCACTATTGACTAATAATTATCCGTGTGGTAACGGAGTAAGGATACAATTCACCATATCTTACCCGTGGGTGATCGTATGAAACGAATAAGAGATATAAAACGCATATAACATCTATGCAAGAGAAGCGAAAATCGAAACAAAACCCACACGTCTGATCGGTGTGGTACAGTAGGCCAATTTCCTTCCCATTGCGGAGGAGGCTCGAGTACAACAGTAAGACATATATGAGCTTGAATGATGATGTTGAATAAATATCTACTTCTGTAACCTAATCATTATGGAATCATTACAATATGTTTTCTTTTCTATGCACTTGTGTGCATTTTAAAGAAAAAAAAAACAGTAAAATATATTGTTAAGGTTCTAGTGTGCATTTTTTAGGAAAAATTCCAGTAAAATATAAAATTCTATCTAAGCATTAAAACAATTCATCTGATTAATATCTTTTTTTGAGAATGTGTTTCACCATTAACTCTTTTTTCGAGTATGTATTTCACCATATTACAACACACGGAATTTATTTAGGTAACTATATACATATATTAAATGTACTAGTCAGTTATTATGAGTAGTATTTAGGTAGACATTACTCATGACTGCTATCATATACACGTTAAAATTTATACATACATACATACATGTCATCACGCCATTTCCCTTACAGGGTAGATAGAGAGAACAGAGTGCCAGAGAACTCTATCCTTGCATACTTCGCTCGCTTCCTCAATATTCATAATTCTCTTCATACACGTTCGCCGGTTTCGGAGACTCTTGACTCCACGTTCCTTCAGTACGTGACCAACCTGGTCAAGGTAGATTACTCTCAGTCTCCCCAGGTACTTACATCCTTCCACTTTCGCATTGTATATCTTCTTAACCATACGTTCCTTCGGCATTCTTTCCACATGTCCAAACCATCGGAGCATACCCTTTCGCATCTTTACACCAATACTCTCTTTCATACCTACTCGCTCTCTTACATCGTCGTTACGAAATTTATAATATCATAATAATTATATAATCCATTTCAATATTATAATTTATTAACAATTGTCCTAAAGTAAAGCAGCGAAATAGTTTTCATACAAAACTGAAGAGAAAGATGAAAGGATTATTTTCTAAGAGATCATATTATTATCACCACCACCACCATCACCACAGCCTATAAATGTCCCACTGTTGGGCTCGGGCCTCTTCCGTAATGGGAGGGAAATTAACCTACCATACCGCGCTGGTCAGGCGTGTTGGTATAGGGTTTTGTTTCGAGTTTGCCTTCTCTCGCATAGATGTTAAATGCGTTTTATATCCCTTAGTCGTCTCGTACGATCACCCACGGGTAAGATATGGGGTGGTGAATAGTATTCTTACTCCGTCACCACACGAAAAACTACTCTTATCCCAATTACCTGGGGTTGATACAATGTACTCTTCATTCATAGTACATATTGTAGTAATAAGTAAGTTACTGGCAATAGTTTTATGACCAGCCGCCTGGCAGACGTCAACTCTCCTTGGAAATGTAATTGTTGACCAAACGACATCAGATGGAGTTAGTCCAGGTCGTTATAAGGCTCTTAGTCGTCTCTTACGACATCCACGAGCAAAGTAAGTGTTGGTAGTATTCGAAGCCGCTACCACACCTATTATCAACACGCTACAATACAGTAATTCAACTTATTCTTAGTAATAAATATACTTACAACAAGTACAAATATAGTCTCATGACCATGATCACTGTAAAGTGTTTGAAACGTCGGGGAAATTAAAAATCATAAACGCGATAGAATCTATAAAAGTAGTTTTATTACAAAGTATTAATATATTTTTTACTTCTGATAAATATAGGCGCCCTTAAAACATCTGCATTTAATATTACCTACCGACGCTTCATTATAATTATATAGTGTATAATTTTAAAACATTACATAGTAAATTTTCATTTCTGGTAAGTCCCTAAATGTAAACATATAACACGCACAGCATATGTTCAGCGTAGTCCAAGGTCGTGCAAAGATTTTTCGTTAATAATTTACTTCTGGCTGGAGCAATTGTTATGATACTTGATTTATCGAGTGCATATTTTGTTTCGACGAAAGTTTGGCGTAGCTTGGGCTAGCCATGAATCATAGTAACGATCGCTCGAGATAAACATTTTTAGATAATGAAAAGGTCAAGACTAGTATACATATATTATTTCATTTAATATTCTTTAGCTTTGATCGCTTAAGA
Source organism: Lymantria monacha (assembly GCA_905163515.2). Lineage (NCBI taxonomy): Eukaryota > Metazoa > Arthropoda > Insecta > Lepidoptera > Erebidae > Lymantria > Lymantria monacha. Next base: position 10,630,860 of record LR991092.1, on the reverse strand, counting down.
TTGCATATCTTATGTCTTCTATATGAAAAATATGAAATCTGCTATGTACGGAAATCAGTGTGCTATTGTCTATTTTGGTGACAGTCTCAGATCCGGTCACATTCCAAACCACCCGAAGTAGCGCAAAAGACAGCGTGCAAATCCATGAATTTACTGAACATTTCTATCGCCTTGTGGGTGGACTACTGGTGCGTAGACACGTAACAACATGTTTTCGTTGGTGGTTAACAAACATGGACATGTTTTCGTTGGTCTACTCAGCAGGAGAAGAGTTTGAGTATAGATTACGAGCCTTATCCGCAATAGGAATGTACCCCACTATGCCGTATTAGTGCAATAAATTGGAAAAGAGTTTTATTTCATCTCATGCAGTGTCAATGTTTATATGTTTGTGTCGTTTAGTCATCTCGTGGGATAGGAATGGGATTACGGATGTCACGGATCTTCGTAACCGTAAACAAAACTGTCAGCTATCGTAAATTAAAATATATCCGAAACCGTAACCGAATCCAATATAAAAGTTTCAAATAATTACGGATGGATTTTTGTATGAGATCCGTTATGATAGATTTCCTTGAAACATTCCGAATCAACAGCCTAAATGTAAACAAAAGAATAATGCGATAATTATTGCTGAGAATTAATTTTTTATAATTTCCAAAAAATCCAGTAGCTCTAACCAAAACTGTGAACTTTTCGTGCAATGATGGAGTAAAAATACAATTTACTACTTCCTATTTTGCCCGTTCTTGTCATAAAAGGTGAATAAAGGATATAATTTCTATATATCGTAAATTAAAATATATCCGAAACCGTAACCGAATCCAATATAAAAGTTTCAAATAAATTCGGATGGATTTTTGTACGAGACACATTATGATAGATTTCTATGTAACCGTCCGAATAGACAAACTAAATATAAACAAAATAAAGGGAGTAATACGATAATCATGGCTTAGAATTTTCCTCATGCAATCCTCTAAAAATCCAGTAGCCGTAATTGAAACTGTGATTTCTTCTGTGTGGTAACGGAGTAAGAATATAATTCACTACCTGCTTTTTTGTCCATGGTTGTCAAAATGTCCATAAAGATGAATAAGGGATATAATTTACAGATAAAATCTGGTAGGTATGCAGAAAAGAGTATGAAAGTAAAATTAATGCGGTTGAAATGCAATCTCTATGGAAAATCTGTGGCAACTCCACAGATTTTCAGAGGCTGACCGATCGCATTTGTAACGACGACGTAAGAGAGCGAGTAGGTATGAAAGAGAGTATTGGTGTAAAGATGCGAAAGGGAATGCTCCGATGGTTCGGACATGTGGAAAGAATGCCAAACGAACGTCTGGTTAAGAAGATATACAATGCGAAAGTGGAAGGATCTAGGTACCGGGGAAAACCGAGACTAACCTACCTAGACCAGATTGGTCACGTACTGAAGGAAGGTAGAATCAAGAGTCTCCGAAACCGGCGAGCGTGTATGAAGAGAATTATGAATGTTGAGAAAGCGAATGAAGTATGCAAGGATAGAGTTCTCTGGCACTCTGTTCTCTCTGCCTACCCTGCAAGGGATATGGCGTGATGATATGTATGTATGTTTGTATAACATCTGTAGAAAAGAGGCAAAACTGGAAATAAAAGACTATGCCGTTCAACCAGCATGATATCCTAGGTCAATTCCTCTCTTACAGCAGATGAGCTCACTGCAGTGAGAAGTTTATAAGCTAAGGCGAAATAATCCAATGCCTACTGTAAACAATTGAAGGGACTAACTTATTTTAGGAGCCTTGTTCTAAGACTTAATTCCTTAATTAAAATTTCATTCATCTATCTTGAAACAAAATGTTGCTTTTATAATTTATGTTACATTTTCCGGTCAAAGCTAAGCAAACATTCCTCCTTACCTCATTTAAATTTTATATTCAGCCCACTTAGTGAAACAATAATGTGGAAGGTTAACCTACCATTTTGAAAACAACAAAGAAGAATTACTCATTACTTCGCATCGTAAACCTAAATAAATATAAGCATGTTGCAGGAGCAGCGTGTTAAAAATTATCATATGAATCACTAAATTTCACCGTTGTTAATAAAATAAAATGGTATATTTTAAAGTGAATTCATTGTATGTAATACAACAAGACATCAATTAGACAGTAGCATATTATTCACAGGTTTTTTATTGGAAATAGAAAATGAAAACATCACAAACAGTGTGCTGATATTGAATAAACAAATGCATTTTATTTTTAAACTATGCATAATAAGCATTTATTATTTATATTATATATTTAACATGTAATGATGAAATAAGAATACTATTCAATATACCGTCTTGCACGTGTCGTGATGACTAAGATAGATCAGCAGATTTTTTGCGAATTACCCGAAAGAGTAGTTATTGTTTCATGTAACTATTATATATATATATATATATATATATATATATATATATATATATATATATATACATATATATATATATATATATATATAAACATATATATATATATACATATATATATATATATACATATATATATATATATACGCGGTTTTTTACTTCGGTTGTACGTTGTAACTGAAGTAGGAAATCGATTCTGAAAACACGCCGTTTTGGAAGATTTGCGTCGACAGAGCGACACTCCAGAAGCACTATTGTATGTTATCGGGGCGTCGACAGAGTGACTCTCCAGCAGCACTATTGTATATGTACCTGAAAAACCCGCCGGGCAGGACAAAGAATCGATACCCTTGGTCGAACCTGTGGCGATGGAGAGGGAACACGGAGGGTTATTAGGCCAGATGCTGCCCTTCCATCGTCCTGGACGGTATAGGCGGCGTATATCCAGACCATAGCCTGGTAAAAAAACAGGTGTGTTCAGAACGTAATTAACTCAAAAATTCATTAAGCAACTTTCACCCGTTTAACCAATGTGGCATATCAGGTCGATTTCCCTTTCATTATATAAGAGACCCTACTTAATATAGAGACAATATATGTTGAAAAAAAGAAGAAGATATTATAAGTATATTATTATTTAAATACTGATGGTGTTGTTTTAGTTCTTTAATTGATTTGATATTGAAGTGATGTCTGGATCATGTCTTGATTAAATGTTATTTTTGTATAGAGTTAAGTTCACTGTACTGCGTATGGTTGGAATGTAAGTATTATAATATCTGGGCGAGCCATTGAGATGGAGGTATCGCTACCGGTGATGATATGGTAATCGAGTGATACACAGTACTCGTACTTCTCAACGCCATGTGGACGGGCCACCGGTATCCAGAAATAGCTTAAGAATACTTTTTACTTAAACTATTATTTCAAACCGCGTACTTATACCTATATTGGCATTAATTTACAATATAGATATTATTACGACATAGCTGTGTGGTAGCGGTTACGAATACTACCAACCCTTACTTTGCTCGTGGATGTCGTAAAAGACGGCTAAAAGTCTTATAATCACCGAGGCTAAATTCATCTGATGCCGTTTGGTCAACAATTACATTCCCAAGGAGGGTTGAAGTCTAGCAGGTGGCCGGTCATAAAACTATTGCCAATAACTTTTACAATATGTACTATGAAAGAAGAGTACATCTTGTATCGACCCGAAGTAATTGGGATAAGAGTAGGAGAATGAAGGAATGAGATATTATTACGATAAACATAGGACCACTATTAGCAATCAAGATAATAAAAACTTGACATCAAACTATTAAGACATGGAAACCACGTAAAAAGTTTTATTTTTTAGAAGATGATCATTGTACTTCAATGTCGTGTGGTTACGAACACTAATAAACCTAAAATCGCTCGATAATGTCTTAAAAAGTAAGAAATTTACACCGGCTTGGGAAAATTACCTTGTGCGTTTTGATTAACGTTTAAGTCTCCAAATCTTCTAAAATCATCGTGAAAGAGCAGCAAATTCTTTTAATTTTATTTTTGTTTATGAGATAATTGATATCAATTATCTCTTAAACTTTCTATAAAACTAAGAAATGAGAATTGAATGAGAAATAGATTGCTCTCTGCGTAGGTACTATTGTAGCTTCATTTGTAATGCAATTGGAAGACAACAATAAATGTAGATTCATATCGCATCTGTATTAATGTTAGTACTAGTTAAAATAATAACATCTCTTTAAAAATCGAAGTCCTGTATAATTTCTTTGAATAAATAGATGATATTTTCCTTAGAAGCTACAAATTTATAGGAAGGGAGTGGTTTGCCAATATAATAAAAACACAGGAAGAGGTTACCCGCCATGGTACATTAATGATGAAAAAGAGCAAATCAGCAAAGTGAGAATTTTATGAAGAGAAGGTTACCTTCCTATATATATATATATACAAGGAGTGACCACAGAGATGACGTCTGATAGAGTTGTATGGAAGGAGAAGACATATTGCGTCGACCCCAAATAATTGGGATAAGAGCAGGTTGATGATGATGATATATATATATATATGTATATTATGATAAATATTATATTACTATTGAAGTATCTTTATATTGGTGACTTTTCTTGGTTTGGCATTATACTGCAATCTAGAATTTTCTTTGTCTACAACGGCTATATATTTAATACGGCCCATTATTAACGACGAATCTCTTCCAAGTCGTTGTGTCATGATTTTTCTATTAACTCTTCCATTATTATTCTGTTTTAATAGATTTTTAACATTTTCTAACAATAAATGTAAATTTTATTGGCAATAAAGCCTCGATTGTCATGGTTTTTTTTAAACACCACCCTACACTAAGGAAATATGTTTTGTATTACGGGGGATTATACAAAGTATTGTCCTGCGTAGAAATGGAACCACGGCACTGGCACGGAAAATCGGTATCTTAACCACTACGCCATCTGTGCAGCCTATAGCAGATATTCTATCATTATTCATCATATTAGTTATCTTACCATGATTATTCTATATTTGCACTAGATTTTTTTTATCTTTAGTTTTAAGGTTTGTCACGTTTTTATTCGTATTATACTTATATTAATGCATTTAAACGTATGACATCGGATCTACTTTCTATTGTATATGGGTATTTCTTTTCTGTCAGTATTCTAAGCTCAATACATTCTAAAGCAACATAATAGTCTTTAAAGCTTTCGAATAAGGTTGTAAGTATATGTAGTTAGATGTGTCATCGACCGCTGAATATTTTGAAAAGCAGCCAAATGGAAGTCCGACCTCGTATTGCACCACGTTATCCGGAAACATGTGGCCAGAATAAAAATGTCGTGTAAACAATTGACTATTTCGAAATCATGAATACATTACAATCGATCAAACATTCACTTAATGTGAATATATAATAGAGAAAAATTCACATATAACACAAACATGTTCAGTTATATAGCATATCATATTTATTATTCTAGAAAGCAAAATCTAAATTGCAAACAAAATTATAGTATAAAAGAAGTAATCAAATATATAAAAAAAAAAAAAATCCTCTAAACCTTATAATATAAGATTAAATATATTTAAACATTAGAAATGGAGTATAGACATAGAAATGATGTGATATATATAGACAGAAATGTCTATATTTAAAATTAATAATTTAAAGATTGAAGAAAATAGAAAAAAATATTAAATGCATTTTAAGGTTGAATAGATATTAAAAAGGATCATGAATTTTGTATATATGATACATTAAATAAATGAAAACTATGATGGCTTCCTTTAAAGCTATTAAATCGAATTCAAATATATGGTAAGTTATTTTAAATCTAATGGATTTTTATTACTTTTTCAATCCAAATTGATTACATCTAATCTTTTTGTTAAGAATCTATAACTGGTAACATACATTTTATTGATTTGTATTATACTGTCTTAATGCAGTGATGAACTGATAAAATAATATGTAATAACACATCCTTCCTTTCCCGAGTGTATAATAAGATACGACTCACTAACAGAAAATAAAGTTTCAAAACCTGCTCGTCTGGCCAGCGTGATATATTATACGTAACTTATTCGCCTTCCATTACGCAAGAGACTCTGACCAACACAAGGATGCATAAAAGCTGAAAAAGAAGTGATTTGACATGTTCTTTAAAATAATTACGTTTCATAATCCTAGTCTGATTCTATATACATATATGTATCGAAAATTAACTGACCGTTTTGTTAACAGGGGTCGGTCATAATATTATGGGTGAAAAATTTTTTATTTTATTTTATTGAACTTCTTATCGATACGCAATATTTTATATAGACATAAATAATTAAATATATTTTTAGTATTTAAAATTATATTAAATTATATGAAACGCTTTTGTGTGTAATTATATTATTTGATAACGGCAAAATTTTAACATATTTTAATCTGAATACGATTTTTGTTTGGCTCAAATACAAATTTTCTGATATTGTAAATAAGGTTGCTTGGAAAATCGTTTAGGTAGAAAAAAAATTCAATAATGGCCACGATTTTTCACAAATTTATAAAAAATATCATAAAAATAAATTATACAAACATCGATGAGTTTTGTCAGATAGTAAACATATAAAACCACGCCATATCCTGTAGGCTAGTCAGACTTAAAGTAACTGAAGTATAACTTTTTATCAAGATAAAGCAACTGTTTGTTTTTTTCATTTATGGCAATTTGCCAAAGCTTACGTAATTTTGCACAACCTTTTATATACTTACTTTATAGTTAAAGACGTGTTGCCACCGCGTTTATTTATTTTTGTGATTGTTGAAATCAAAATTATATTTCCGTGTGGTGACGGAGTAAGAATACAATTCACCACCCCCTGTCTCACCCGTGAGTGATCGTAAGAGACGACTAAGGGATATAAAACGTATATACCATCTATGCAAGAGAAGGAAAACTCGTCTTCACATAGATCTTGGCCTGCCGACCATCAGGCAGTATGACCATGAAGCAGTGCTCTCGCCGCTACTTCGACTCTGCCGCCGCTCACCCTAATCCCATAGTGGTTAGGGCGTCTAGCTATACCCCATCAAAAATATCCGCGATCCGACAACCGCGACTAATCCTCGACGAACCCGATGACGCTATCTCGCTCGCCCAGACGGAGGCATACACAGCCCGCGCGGCCCTGACAAATAAATATCCACGATTCCATCCCCGCCGTCGGGGTCGGAAATCGTGTCGCCTTCAAATCATAAACGTGGGTGAACCCACTTTGCCAGCGACTCCCCGAGCCGAGGTCCGTACCCCACAGGGGGTGCCCTCGGGATCGGTCGCTTAACTTTAACGTGTTGAGAGCCCTCAGCGCTCACCCACAGTCCGGGTAAAGTTGTCATTGCTATCTGAGGCTAACAACTAAGACACAAAAAAAAAAAAAGAAGAAAAAAAGGAAAACTCGAAATAAAACCCTCTACCAACACGTCTGACCAGCGTGGTATATTAGGTCAATTACCCTCCCATTATGGAGAAGGTTTGAGCCCAACAGTGGGACATATATGAGCTGAGATGATAAAATGAAAAATCTATACATAAATAGTACCACGGCAGAAAACTAACTCCCATTTTAAAGTATCAAGTAATTTATATAATATTATAATTCTGAAAACATAGAGAATATATTGATAATGATTATAAATATAAAAGTTTGATCATCTTCTTCCCTTTCATTCACTATTGGCCTTATCTTTCGCCACAAAATGAGTTAAAGATACTTATTACGTTACGCAGGCCACACGGGTACCTATACGCAAGATTTTATTTGAGTCATGTTTTATTTTTCTTTTTTTACACCTCCCTGCACTAAGGAAATAATGAGTGTATTGCAGAGGCCTTTACAAACTTACAAATACCGCAGACAAATTACACATAGACTCAAAACAACACTTCGTATTTTTTGATTTTTTTTTGTGTGTGATTTAGTTGTTAGTCGCAGATGGCTGTCACAACTTTACCCAGACTGTAGGTGAGCGCTGAAGGCTCTTAACCCGATCCAACAGTTTGTGTATCTGCTTATCCTTAAATACTACTTTACATTTACAATATGTTATATCAATAATGAGCAGAAATAATTTGTCTATACCTTGACACAAAAATAAACATACACATTTATAACTTTTAAAAGTTTAAATATTCTATCAGTCACCACTGACTACGAGTTATCGTTCACATCGCATGCAACATAAACCAACGTCATTCTCTTCAAAGATTGTTGTTTTAAATACTGCACGTGGTACAGACATAGGGCGCTTAAAAGCTTTATGATATTGTACTGAAAATATGTGGTAATATTTTAACAGTTCTTTCCGGTTGTATGATGTAGTTCAATAAACAATTAGTTAATTTTTAGAAGTTATACAAATACTTCTTAGAATTTACGCATAGGTTATAATAGAGTGAGCAGATGTTTTACCGGTAGCTATCAAATCGCAGGTTATTAGTCGTCACAATTTCATGGCCTACGGGTGAATAGTATTAGATTTAATATATATTTTTATATTTATATCACTTTTATTAATATCATACATATATTTTATTTTATAACATTATGCTGTGTGGTAGCGGCTTCGAATACTACCAACCCTTACTTTGCTCTTGGATGTCGTAAAAGACGACTAAGAGTTTTATAACGACCTAAGCCAACTCCATCTGATTCCATATGGTCAACAATACTTTTCCAAAGAAGGTTGACGTCTGGTAGGCGGCCGGTCATAAAATAATTATCAATAACTTTGACAATATGTACTATGAAAGAAGAGTACATATTGTATCGACCCCCAGTAATTGAAATAAGAGTAGGAGAATGATGATTTCATTTTGTAACTTTAACTTCAGAGAAATGTAGTTAAATTTAATGTAAGTCCTTTTTGTAGTCCGTGGCCGACAGAAGGGCGGCGTGCGACCCTATTACTTACCCTATTCTTTCCTCGTTGCTATTGAGCCGGCCACTGGTACTGATGGCTTGACTTCCATGGCCAGCCTGGAGATTTAGTGGTATTTCGAGTAATAAGTAAATTGCATATTGTATCAGATTGGAGAGGACTTACACCATCCAGCAATACAAGTTAGCGCGAAATATCATAAAAGGTTGTAACGAGGCCGGAGCAAATCGTTTACCAGGTAGACCACTTGCCAGCTCTTGGTTATTTTCTTTCATTTGATCAATTGTTTTATCGATGAAGTAGGATAGAAGGTACAGGTAAGATAAGTAGGTAACCTATAATACAATGTCTCATATTAATCAGTACGCCTTTAAGTAGGTTTTATCATGAGTGGTTAATTAAAATCAAATCAATATTAAAATAAAATCAAATCAAATCTTACACATTTTGACGAAATAATTTAGAGATGCTGAAAATAAATATAGGAACAAAATCAATCATAATATTCCTAAATTATACTTGCCTGTCTGTGTTAAAACTTGTACTTTTAAAGTAGAATATTTACTTAAACCTACACTGGAATATAAATAATTCCCTGGGCCAGTAACTTATGCTAGAATGGAATCATCATTACCCTGCTCTTATCCCAATTACTTGGGATCGACGCAATATGTCTTTTTCTTCCACTCAATCCTATCCGATGTCATCTCTGCGTGCACTCCCTTTCTATTCATATCATGCTTCACGCAGTCCATCCATCTTTTCTTCGGTCTTCCCTTACCCCTAAAGTCTTCAACATTCATACTTAAAACTTTTCTGCCAACAATTCTTTCATCCCATCTCATCACATGTCCATACCACGAACCATTATGCTAGAATTGAATATTATAGATTAAAATGTATTTCGATCTTTTCTCTTTTTTTTGTCATTTAGCCTGTATCTGACAAAAAAAATTGAATTTTGGATTCCGACTTTTGAATAAAAACTCTTTATTAGCTTTGTAATAATAATATAGATTGCGTATTAGTTCAATACAATAAATTTCCTGTTTAGTTATCATGGCAATTGAAAGCTAATCTCCAGTTGGATAGATCCACAAACATTCACTAGTTTAGGTTCATTTAATATCTCAAAAGCAATCCTTAATCTTGCCTTTAGCAATTAACTATGTAGGTGACTATGTAACATAGGTAAGGGTTTATACATTCGTAGCAATCCCTCACCCTCATCAGTAATTGTTGCTTAGATTTTGGAGTTAGTAAAATATTTACGTACAGCTAACATAATACATTGTATGTTAGTTGTAGTTCATTAGATGGTATAAAAATTAAACATATGTAAATTATTCATTCGTATGGAGACAGAGTAAGAATACAATTTAGTACTCCCCATCATGTAAGTGGGTATTGTAAAAGATTTAGAATATAGTGAACGGAGCGTTGGGGCAACTTCTCGGCAGCCACCACCTCAGCCAGAAGGCACGTGTAGCAATACATAACGCAGTGCTTGTCCCAACATTACTGTATGGAAGCGAGAGTTGGGTATGCAGAAAAGAGTATGATAGTAAAATTAATTTGGTCGAAATGCGATCTCTGCGGAAAATCTGTGGAGTTAGGCTGACCGACCGCATTCGTAACGACGACGTAAGAGAGCGAGTAGGTATGAAAGAGAGTATTGGTGTAAAGATGCGAAAGGGAATGCTCCGATGGTTCGGACATGTGGAAAGAATGCCGAACGAACGCCTGGTTAAGAAGATATACAATGCGAAAGTGGAAGGATGTAGGTACCGAGGGAGACCGAGACTAACCTACCTAGACCAGATCGGTCATGTACTGAAGGAAGGTGGAGTCAAAAGTCTCCGAAACCGGCGAGCGTGTATGAAGAGAATTATGAATGTTGAGGAAGCGAGTGAAGTATGCAGAGATAGAGTTCTCTGGCACTCTGTTCTCTCTGCCTACCCTGCAAGGGATATGGCGTGATGATATGTATGTATGTATGTATGTATTTAGAATATATTTATACATCTATAGCATCCGTGTGAGAGAATGAAAACTCGAAATAAAACCTTTTACTAGCCCGTCTGATCAGCATGTGGATAAGTAGGTTAATTTCTCTTTCATTGTAATGGAAACTCAAGGTCAGCAGTGGTGCATATATGAGTTGTGATAATGATGATGACGTATAAGCACACGTGTGGTGTCAGATTTGGAATATAATGTCACCACACCTTATCAGGGATAACGCGGGAGCCGTAAAAACTGGCTAAAAAAATCACCAAGCGAATTGGCAGCCCTATTTTTTACACATAACACTAAGGTAATAATTCTTATAAAGTGGAGAACTTTAAAGTATCCCTCAAACACTTACTACTTAAACCCAGTTTCAGAATAACAATTTGTGTGGATCGCAAAAAAAGTATTGTCTTGCGTGGAAATCGAACCTACTGCACTAGCATGGTTGATCGGTATTTAAACCAAACGCCATCTGTAACATACATCAAAAGAACACATCATTGCTACGGGACACATATCTTACCAATGGAGGGCTATGCCATAACTGTAACGATTGATAGACAAGTTGGCAAATACACGACGACAGGCGATGGTTCCCGAAAGGGTAACCCACCTTGCTGGCCATCGATGTCAAGGATGCGATATCAGTGACCGGCTCAATGTATTATGGGGTCACGCGCCGCCCTTACGTCGTCCCGGACGTAATGGACGCCGTGTGTCCAGACCATAGCCTGCCAACGAAATAAAAGTTGGCAATCGCAATTGCAACAAAAAATTTGTGTTTTAGGTAAGTTACTCATGAGTATGCTGCTATCTATTTATGTTGTGATGCTTTAACTAGTTTTCACGACCGCATTGTATTCTAATAAAAATAGAGATGCCGATTTAATATATTATTTAATTTGCTGTCCTACGAAATCAAATATCGCGAGTACCTCCGCCCGATGCCGCCCTAGCCGAGGCAGCGGGTGACCGGACCGGGGATTAGTACTGGTCGCCCGGAATGAGGCCACCGCATGAGGACTATGCCCCGAAAGCGACGGCGAAAGCTGGGGGGAGTCGACCCGAGAGGATACCCGTGAGGGTAAACCACGGGGCGGGCCACCGAAGGCAAAGACCAAGTTCCGGTGGCTCGCTCCCTCGGTGTAGAGAGGTACATGTTGGGCGGGTCTATGGGGTCACGCGCTGCTTTTTCTGACGCCCTGGACGGATTTAGCAGGGTGAGATCACGCCATAGCCCGCCGCCAAATCAATATTTATTTGACTGTACAGATGGCGTAGTGGTTAAGATATCTACCTTCCGTGCCAGTGCCGTGAGTTCGATTCCTACGCAGGACAATACTTTGTGCGATCAATGAAGTGTTGTTCTGAGTCTGGGTGTAATTTGTCAGCGTTAATTGCATGTTTGTAAGGTCCCCCGCAATACAAGGATTATTTCCTTAGTGCAGGGAAGTGTCTCTTTTAAAAAAAAAAATATTAAAGTAGTCGGTCACTGTTAAATATATTTGATTCAACTTTATATGTACCGGATTAATTTTATTTAAATTTAAATATGGACAATTCATCCGTTACTAAACGGTTATTCATTTCGATAAGCTGACAAAATTTCGATATGCTTACTATTTACAACTCAACGAACGCAAATATACTAAACTTAGTAGGAAACATGTCGTGGTAGCTCACAGTCTGAGTGCTGGGCACATACCGCTGAACAAGTTTGGGTTTCTTGTCAAAAAGAGTACTTCGCCGAATTGTGAAGTATGTGGCACTGTAGAAGATGTCATCCACTTATTGTCGGAGTGCTCTAGATTTCATTCTGCTAAAGAGAAATTAATTATGCAGCTAAATGTAAATTTGAGTGATATAGGGATGTTTCATCACATATTGTCATCACCTAATTCTGAAGCAGCCTATAAGTTAATTAAGTTTACAATATTACGTTTTAAGTACTATGTAATGTATTGACATACGATGGGACTGGCACGTACATTTGTATAAAAGTCCCTAATAACAAATAAAGAGAAAAAAACGCAAATATCTCTAGTAAGAGCTCGTAACTTGAGAAAGCAGTCTATAAAATATCGTTGTTCATCAAATATTATATTATTTACTGATGTTCTTATAGCTAGATCAAACTTAACTCTAAAGCAAGTGAAACGTAAATACGTTCGTTCCAGTTTGTAGTTACGAACCAGGCCACAATCCCTACTCTACGTATTTTATGACCCATATTACTCTCACCAGTCGTCGTATTATGTTCTTATATAAGAATTTTTAAACAAATTTTATTTTTAAATAAAACTACTACTCATTAGACAACCATATATATATTTTAGAACAATTTAAACTGTATGGTGGCGGTTACCAATACTACCAACCTTTACTTTGCTTTTGGATATCGTAAAAGATGATTAAGAGCGACCTAAGCCAACTCCCATAGAAGACGATTAAGAGCTTTATACCGACCTAGACCAGCATCACCTTGCCGCCACAATGCCGATTGGACAACAATTACATTTCCAAAGAAGGTTGACGTCAGGCAGGCGGTTGAACATAATAATAATAATTTTTGTAATCTGTACGATGGAAGAGTAGATATTGCATCAACCTTCACTAATTAGGATAAAAGCAGATAATGATATTTTAGAACGCTTAAAAAGGGTATTTACTTAGTTGAGTCTGAGCTATCGAGGCTATCTTTATACTCCGCGTTAAAGAATAAATTAAATCTTTTTCGGAGGAATGTCCTCCGAAAAATATAAAGTTGATGACATTAAATTTAAATTTAAAATGAAATTACATTAAAACGACCATTTGTGGTTCCCACAAAAAAAATCTGCGATAGTAACGAATCTGCGACACCTAACACTTACACCAATACATAAATACGCTGTATGAACATTTAACATGAAAATATTTTGTTTTATATAACATCATCTATGCATAAAGATACTTTAAGTAATTATTTGAAACAAGATAACGACTAACTTTATGATGGACAGATAAGTGAAATAAATAATATTAACCCAAGAAAAGTATTCTCATTACCAAAGTAAAATTAGTCGGACAGAATGATATAGCAGTCCAAGTTTTCTTTTTATTGTGAGATAAAATAAGAACTGCAAAAACTAATAGAGTAGTGGAAGCTTAATAAGCAAGTATAATCTTTAATATATAACAAGATTATTCCAAACGAAAATTACTTGCAGTCATTTAAGAAACAGATTGTATTATGCCAACAAAAGTGTCACAATCTGTCGTTAAAAAAGTAATAAATCGTAGAAAAGTGTTGTTTATTTAAAGATGGAGCCCATCCTAACAGCCCAGCGCAAGTTTTCCCAACAAAGGCCGACCTTTCGCTTAATAAAAACTTGGGACGTCGCGTCGACGACAAGAAAAAGTAATTATCTGCTGTTTGCCATCAAATATCTTCGTTTCCAATAAATAAATTTAAGAATTATTTCAAACGATTTGATTGACATTGGAATTTAGAAATGGGAAAAAAGGTAGTAAAATTAGAAAACAATAGTATATTTGTTTTTTAATAAATTTATAAATAATACTAATATTTATTATGAAATTTTATTGATGGAGTGAAGGTTAATACTATAAATTAGTTAATGAAATTATTTATTACAGAGAAGAATTTAGCCGGTAAAGGTAGAATTAAATATTTATTTCTTTATCGCCTATAGTGTTGATAGAGACCAGCCTTGTGGGGGATATGATTACTACAGAAGTACATGTACAGATATAAGTACATTTTTGAAATTTCTTGGACCCATAATATAATAATTACGACTGTGAAGAGGTTGATGGCTTCACACGACCTCTAAATTATGGAGACACTCTAAATTCCATATTCCACATCCAAAGAACATAATTATGGCTTCTCTACAATGAGATGAATATTCTTTCATATTCACTATATTTGTAGAGAATTTACTACTTACAGTTATAACATAACAATAGTATTTTTCTATATTTTGATAAACATACGTTTTTAAAGGTGGGTCGGGAGAGAAGTAACTGATTTTTAATGGCAACATTAATTATAAATATTCATTTATTTTTAATTATTAAAGGGAAATAGAACCTTTAATATGACATCACCATCATTATTCTCCTACTCTAATCCCAGTTACTTGGAGTCGATACAATATGTACTCTTTTTTCATAGTACACATTGTAAAAGTTATTGTCAATAGTTTTATGACCGGCAGTCTGCCAGACGACAACCTTCCTTGGGAATGTAATTGTATAACCTATAATAGGTATACCTTTAATGGGACATATCAAACTTTAATAATAGTGCAGTGTTTTGACAGATATTTTGTATAATCAAAAACGTATCTGCGAAATAATATAATGAGATAACAAATCATGCAAAAGTACCTACTGCAAGGGTGAATATAATTTGTGATTGCCAATGATATTTTTACATTAAATGCGCTCTCCTTAAAAATATGTATCTCTATCTTCTACATTCATACATACATATCATCACGCCATATCCCTTGCAGGGTAGGCAGAGAGAACAGAGTGCCGGTGAACTCTATCCTTGCATACTTCACTCGCTTCCTCAACATTCATAATCCTTTTCATACATGCTCGCCGGTTTCGGAGACTCTTCAGAGACTCTAGCTTCCTTCAGTACGTGACCAATCTGGTCTAAGTAGGTGAGTCTCGGTCTCCCCCGGTACCTACATCCTTCCACTTTCGCATTATATATCTTCTTAACCAGACGTTCGTTCGGCATTCTTTCCACATGTCCGAACTATCGGAGCATTCCCTTTCGCACCTTTACACCAATACTCTCTTTCATACCTACTCGCTCTCTTACCTCGTCGTTGCAAATCTATCTTCTAACAGATGAAAAGATTCTATATATCCTATAATCTGTTCTTTTGTAGTTTTAAAACTTGGAGTGTTTAATTAAAAGATAAACACTGCAATCCATCTAATATTACAGTACCTCACTTATGCACCTCGTAATAATGTTAAGTGTGCTCCATACTCGTAAAAACATTTTTACATCAGCACAAACTAATGTTTAATACAATGTAGATTCTATAGTTATAACGTTAGTTTAAGATTTTACTGAAAATGTTTCGTAAAGATTAATAATCTTGGCCTTAATTGAGTGGTGTATGACTAATGGTTGTATTTACTGTATTATTACTTCCTGTTTTAAATAACTTGTTATATACATTTTAATACTATTTTAAAATACAATGTGGTTTAACCATTGTTATTTAATATTACTGCGACATAATTTCTTGCTACTACAATATAAGTGAACGTGGAAATTGATGGAGTATAATTTACAAAGTTCGACAAAATAATTGGGAAAGTAATTTTGTTACATTAAATTATAATATTACATTAAATTACTTGGTAAATATAACATTAATAGAAACTAACTAGTAATATAGAGTTTACTGAAAGATTCAAGTAAGATTTGTAAATTTTATAGACGACCGTCCTACCGTAACAAGTATGAATGCTTAAAAGTATTCGAAACTTTGGAATAGTAAAAACAAAGTTAAAATTCGTAAAACAGGCAAAGTTTATATTATTAATTTATATAATAAAAACAATTTTAATAATTTAAGATTATTATGTGAGTTTAAGGTGTAAAAAATTACTTTAGACTTTTATTATGTGTCTTCATTCTCTTGCTTATTTTCATCATCATCATCATCTCAGCCCACATATGTTCCACTGTTGGGCTCGGGCCTCCTCCATAATGGGAGGAAAATTGATACCGCACTGGTCAGACGTGTTGATAGAGGGTTTTATTTCAAGTTTTCCTTCTCTTACACATATGATATATGCACTTTATATCCCTTAATCGTCTTTTACAATACCCACGGGTAAGAGAGGGGGGTGGTGAATTGTATTCTTACTCCATCACCACACGGAAGGATTTGCTTTTGTTATATGCATATTATATCCCCTAGTCATCTTAAATTGTATTCTTATTCCGATCACACTGTAAATCTTTTAGCATTCATAATTTCAAAAAAATTAAGAAAATTGTCGCATTGATAGATCATTGCCTGGAGTGTATCCACACATAGGATATTTTTTTGTCCTGGTAATGTGTTCCTTGCCACAATTTGGTGATACAATTTTATGTTATGGAAGTAATTTTTTACGCTGGGGGATGACATGGGCGGACGCAATTATTATATAACTAGCGACCCGCCCTCACTTCGCTTCGGTTATATCAGTTCAGTTATGTAGTTTACTTTCGCGACATAAAATTCCTTTTGGAGAAGGAAATTCTTAAAATATATACTACTTTATCTGACCTTTACAGGGCAGAAAGAAAGTCGACACCAAATTTCAAGTTTGTAGGGGCAGAAATGAAAAATGTGGATTTTTTGGGTTAACACCTACTCAATACCTTTTAGGTATGGTATTTTTAAAAATTCGTTCTTAGTGTACCTCTGTATCGTTACACAAATATGCTTACCGAAATTCACGTCAGTAGGAGCTATATTTGAAAAAATGTGATTTTTACAACCCACCCGCAAGGGTAGTTGCCACTTGCGGATGAAATTCCGTTAAATCCGTTCCTAGCTGACCTTTACTCGGCGGAATGAATATTTCTACCAAATGTAAAGACTTTAGGCGTTATAGTTTTAGAGATATCGTGATGAGTTAATGCATAGGTGAAAATCTCTTATATAATATAGAAAAAGAAGATATGCATTATATATCTTCTTGTTTTTTGGATATAGAGAAGATTAAATAGCTTAAGCATATGAAATCCATCAAAAAAAAAATATCAAAGCGAAAGAAATAAAGCAAATAACAAAACTCTACTAATCTATTAGGACAGCTCAGTTAGTGTACTAACCCAATTTTCCTCCCAAGGGTCTCATGGATAATAGTGGAATATTATGTGTTCAAAGAAAATATGTAATCTGTAAGTGAATTAATGTTATCCATAATTAATATTACCTTTTATTATTTTTAATTTGCGGCGAGCGTGTATGAAGAGAATTATAAATGTTGAGGAAGCGAGTGAAGTATGCAGAGATAGAGTTCTCTGGCACTCTGTTCTCTCTGCCTACCCTGCAAGGGATATGGCGTGATGATATGTATGTATGTATGTATTATTTTTAATTATAGAGGTATTTTCTCAATGAGGTGAGAAGCATTCAATATACCCTGGTATAGGCCTGGTAAAGGGCCTACCCTTTACTAACAATATTCTGATATTAGATCATATATTAGATATTTGAGGATAATGGCTTAGAGAATGTTATAGAGGTTCATAATAATCAGAACCTGCCTATTAAGAGGTCCTCTGAGTGCGATCAAATAATACCTATACAAATTCTATCTAATTTCTATTTATGATGCCATTGCTACTACTTAGTGACGAATTAAGAATGTTTTTTTTTTACATTTATATTTCCATGTGTTGACGAAGAAAGAATACAATTCTCGAAGCGTTCTCGATCGTCTCATCTGTCGCCCCCGCAGAAATATGAATACCTTAATATTTATGTGGTTACTGTGGCACAGAAATATGAATACCTTAATATTTATGTGGTTACTGTGGCACAGAAATATGAATACCTTAATATTTATGTGGTTACTGTGGCACAGAAATATTAATACCTTAATATTTCTGTGGTTGCCCCGGACGGATTAAGCGGGATATGACCAGATCTTAGCCGATCGCAAAAAAAACCGTTTTTTACTCATGGTGTGGTATAAAACGACTACCGGATATAATAAGCAAATAACATCTCTGTAAGAGGGGGAAACTCGGAATAAATACTAGTTGGTAGTATTCGTAGCCGCTACCACACAGCAATAAGAGCAATAATAAATTAAGAGGTAAGTATAAATATGTTTTTTTTTGTCAGGCTATGGCCTGGACACACGCCGTCCATTCTGTCCGGGGCGACGAAGTGGCGACGCATGGCACCATAACCCACTACTGTTTTCCCTCCCCATCATCATTGGACCGACCACTAGTACCGCTTCCTTGACATCCGTGGTCAGCCCAGCGGGAAGTATAAATACGCTAGGCCTAATTTACGTGCCATTGTTTTGAGATTAACACATTTTTCACTAAGTTATTTATTTAAATTTTCAAAAATAAATGAAGCTAACAGTGGGTCATCACCTAAATACCATTTCAAAGTTTTTAAAGAGTGGAGTGCTTTTGAAAATTACAGTAGCGGTGGCAATATTTTAGAGTTAACTACTATAGATAAGGTTATATTTCAATTCAAGGCACCGTTTTTATGGGGACTCAAACATTTAATGTTCCGGAGTATGACACAGCGGAATTGCGTAATAAGTGTATTTTGTATGAAGACTTATCTAAATAAAAGTTGAGTTGGGAAATGTAATAAGGGCACTTCTTATGCATAGGTCATATATAGGTATATAAAACTTTATTACGTATAAAAATTGAGTAAACATAATAAACATTAGATATATTTTACGTAGTATTTTTATGTCTTGTAACTACTTTAATAATGCAGTCAGTTAATAGAGTTAGAATCCGGGATCAGGTAGAAATAGTATTATGAGGTGTACATATTTTAGTAGGAAACTTTTAAGAAAATATTATTTTACTATAATTTACCTTCCCGTAGATATCATAGGAGAACATCAAGAGACATATATAATGTATATATCATCATTCTCCTACTCTTATCCAAATTACTTGGGGTCTATACACTATGTACTCTTCTTTCATAGTACATATTGCAAAAGTTATTGGCAATATTTATAACCGACCGCCTACCAGACGTCAACCCTCCTTGGGAATGTAATTGTTGAAAAAACGGCAAAACGGCGGTATTGACCTGAGTCGTTATTTGGCTCTTAGTCGGCTTTTACCACATCTACGAGCAAAGTAAGGGTTGGTAGTATTTGTATCCGCTACCTCACAGCTATATATGTATATGTATATGTATATATATATATATATATATATATATATATATAAATATATATATATATATATATGTATATAAACATATATGTATATATATATATATATATATATATATATATATATATATATATATATATAAGAAAATCAAATGTAAGAAATATACTAAATTACATCTATATTTTATTAGTGAGATGAAATAACAAATTAACAGAGACACGACATCGCTACAGTTTTATAATATATATAAAAATATAAGACTAATATCGATTCGTGGCTGTATCGTATGTCAAAAACGGAAGGCCTTATCTGAGCTTCCGATGTTCGGTTACGAAGTCGAGAGATCGTTTGCGGTGTTCTCATAACGCTACCGGATTCACCGGTCGTATAATTCTGTACATTAACTGTCTCATAATTGGGTCACAGTATGAGATTACGTATGATGTTTTTAAATTTAAATACTTTCAAATCTTCTTACCCTATAATAATGAATGTTTTGTAATCATTTTTAAAATGATTTTTTAGTAGTGGTAGCCACTGATAACAAAGACCGGGTTCCGATGACTTGCCCATAGGGCTTAGATAGATAAGTACGTGTACGGCAGGTAATAGAGTCACGCCGTTCCTTCCATCGCCCCGGACAGATGGGTGGCGTGTGACCATACCATAGCTTGCCCTAAAAAAATGGGCCTCACTGTTCATAGTTTTTTGTATACCGCCGCAGACTGGTCTGTCTGAGGTAGTACCACACCCTCCCAGAATGTCGACGTATGAGCAATGGCAATGTGCTGTTGCACTTTGTTTGATGGGTGAGAGAGCCGGCAGTCCAAAATGGAAGGTTTTAATTGGTAGGCAGTGTGGCCTAGCTGTTCCTCTGATATTGCAAAGTTAAGATTGGCAGTAACACTTACCATCAGGTATGATTTTTGCTCGTTTGTAAGCAATAAACTCTATACCTACCCGTCTGACTACCATGATATAATAGCTCAATTTCTTTCCTATTATGGTGGAGGTTTGCGC
Organism: Lymantria monacha; assembly: GCA_905163515.2. Lineage (NCBI taxonomy): Eukaryota > Metazoa > Arthropoda > Insecta > Lepidoptera > Erebidae > Lymantria > Lymantria monacha. The sequence continues at coordinate 10,610,040 of LR991092.1, read as the reverse complement.
CATGAGACTTATATGAGTTGATGTTGATGATAATGATGAAGTTTCTAGAGGCATCAACTTTTGAGGCATATTTTTATGCTCTTGAAAGCAGAATGAGAAATATTAAAAACATCCGATTACGATTACTATTCATTTCGTAATCGGATTTTATAAAATTAAGCATATTAAATGCTAAATTTCAGTAATTTAAATATTAAAAACATTTATGTCAACACAAACTTAATGCCTCCTTGAGTTGCGGTAGCTAGATGAAAAGTACATGACTTTAAATTCATATCCTATCAAGTTAAGAGAACAAAATAAACAAAGATATTGATTCGTTTATTTAGTTTTTTTTTTTATTTTAGTTTGCAAATAATGCTAGAATGATGATACTCCGTATGGTGACGGAGTAAGAATACTATTCACTACCCCTATCTCACCCGTGGGTGATCATAAGAGATGACTAAGGAATATAAAACGCATATAACATCTATGTAAGAGAAGGAAAGCTCGAAACAAAACTCTATACCAACACGTCTGACCAGCGCGTTATAGTACGTTAATTTCCCTCCCATTATGGAGGAGGCCCGAGCCCATCAGTGGGACATATATGGGCTGTGATGATGATGATGACAAGTGACTTTTATAACATTATTATAACGCTTCAAACATCATAGTTACAAAACTCTTATTATAAAATATTCTATTAATAGTTCAGAGTTTCACACGTTCTAAATTTCCCATTGGATATGACATACATATCCAAAGGATATATCTCTAGGGAATATTTATATTAGGTAGATGTTTTAAAGATTATTGGATTTGAGGACTTTTATAGTCAGTCTGCTCTGTTTCTTTGATTTGTGGCGTTTTGTTTTATAGCTTTTGATGTTTCTTAATATACTGTCTTCTAAAAAAAATAATAAATCGAAAAAGCAGTATGTAATAATATCTCATTCATCATCATCATCATTCTCCTACTCATATCCCAATTATTTGGGGTCGATACAATATGTACACTTCTTTCATAGTACATATTGTAAAAGTTATTGACAATAGTTTTATGACCGGCCGCCTGCCAGAAGTCAACACTCCTTGGGAATGTATTTGTTGATCAAACGGCATCAGATGGAGTTGGCCCAGGTCGTTATAAGGCTCTTAGTCGTCTTTTGCGACATCCACGAGCAAAGTAAGGGTTGGTAGTATTCGTAGCCGCTACCACACATCCCGTAATAATATCGCATTCGCAACGCTTTTTTTTTAAAGGTAATATAGATATTTGCTGTGTGATGCCAGTTACGAATACTACTAGTTAGATCATGGACGTCGTATAGGACGTCTAAAAGTTTTACATCGACTAGGGCGAACTCCAACTGATACTGTCAGGTCTACTAACATACATTACTGAGGTAGATTATGTCAGACAGGCGGCTGGTCATAATACTATTGCCAAAGCTTTTTGCAATATGTACTATGGAAGAAGATTTTCATCGACAAGTAATTGGGAGCAGGATGATAGTTATAAAGATAAGAATAGCACACGAATTCAATGCTTGATCGATTCCAAAAGTGGCCAATGGGCCTAAAGAAGATTTCACCTTAAAAAACTTCAACTCCTGATTGACGACGAATACAAACGAATAAATTGTAAGAAATATATTATGTAAACACGTATTAAATCAATATTCGAATTTCTATAAAAAATTGGCAAGTTGAAATTCTGGAGTTTGCTCCCGTTCTTACTCTATTTACATATAATACTGTTTTTACAAAATATATTGTAGTTTAATTTAATTTACCTTTGGAATACAGCAACAGTATTCATATATAAAACCCGATTACGAAGCGAAAAATAATGTCACAAGCGGGATTCGAACCCGCGCCTATTGGGATGCCGGCCCAATCGTGCTGCCACTACACCACCGTGAATTATTGTAGGACATGCAAATTAGCGCTTCGTATCATATTTACGTCTTAAGGTGACGGTATGCCATCTACCCGATAATGTTTTACACATTGTTATAGGCTTAATACCGTCACCTAAAGACGTAAATATGATACGAAGCGAAATTTGCATGTCCTACAATAAGTCATCAGTGGTGTAGTGGCAGCACGATTGGGCCGGAATCTCAATAGGCGCGGGTTCGAATCCCGCTTGTGACATAATTTTTCGCTTCGTAATCGGGTTTTATAAATAATTAAGCATATTAAATGCTAAATTTCAGTAATTTAAACAGTATTCATAGTCATGAGTATAAGTATATTCACTCATGTTAGAAGCCTTACATTTGACTTCTAACATATATTATTATCATTATTACAACGGTGGGTCGTCTTCAATGATTTTTATGAAATGCTATAAAATCATTAATTTTATTTAAAAATATTTGGAGAAGAGAATTACTTATAAAAATATAATACTTTACGATTGTACTATCCGTTGTATTAAAATATATATTCATACTAGCAGATCCGGCCACGCGTTGCTGTGGCTAAGGTCGCCTCAGTAACACGGTGGTTATGCTAATACATTGTAGCTTATATGAAACGTTTGTACGTTTAACATAGCGTCATCTACCATATACTTACTCAATTCAGTCAACAGATACCGCCATCTGTTAGAATCGTTTGGAGATAATAGATAATTGTGACTATCAAATAATAGACAAATAATTCGCAATAAAATAATATTGCGACTATAAATTGAGATGCAAGCTATTCTATCTTTTAAGTTGGATCAAACTACACATGCTGTGCAAATTTGATTAAAATCGGTTAAGTACTTTAGGAGTCCATCGCGGACAAACAACGTGACGCGTAATTTATATATATTAAGATTAAATGTGATTTTTAAAAACATATCTTAGTACCACGGTTAAAATTCATCGTTATTTAGTCATAATTATTTCAAACGTTATAATTGGTTTTTAGTTTACATTAATGTATACACTGTTTCAAACTCTCAGCACGCACACGAAAAGAGGTTTTATTCTTAGACGACCACATGGCCAAGTTTAAAAATTATTATCGATAAAATAAATAAATCATCGAACGAGGTAGGGATGCGGAGTGTTATAAGATTAATATTACGCGTCGTGTTGAAACACGAGTTTGTGTTTTGCCGTGATCAATAAAGTGACTAGCTATAATTCTGTTGTTATATCACAAACTGCACACATAGTAATAGTCTGAGTAAAACTTCTTCGCGCTGAGTATCATGAATTTTATTGACATTTAGGATACCTTGCGTGATTAGCAAGACTGTTATACACCTATACTAAGTCTGTATTATATCCGTGTGGTGACGGAGTAAGAATACAATTCACCACCCCCTATCTTATCCGTGAGTGATCGTAAGATACGACTAAGGGATATAAAACGCATATAACATCTATGCAAGAGAAGGAAAACTCGAAACAAAACCCTATATCAACACGTCTGACAAGTGTGGTAGTAAGTTAATTTCCCTCCCGTTACAGAGGAGGTCCGAGCCCAACAGTGGGACATATATAGCCGTGATGATGATGATGATGAAGTGTATATTAGGATTAAGATTAGATGTAAGTTTGCATAGTCCTCAACGGTTAGATTTAGTCATTAGAACAAAGTGTTTTTCTTTTAACAATCTATCGGACTATAATATTTACCTATTAATAGTCTTTAAGGCTGCTTTCTTGCGTGAGCTAGTAACAGATACTCATATTCAATATTGTCTTGGGCTATAACTCCTAAAATGCTTCAAAGAGTTGCCATCAAGTCCTGCAAACAACATCTACGATTTTGTAGATGGGTTAAGCAGATGTAGCTGTCTCAAGTAAATACCTATGTGTCTTTGTAATAATTGTCTTTCTTACGCAGATATCGCAAATGATATACATTTATGACGTATTATTTAGAATTTATTATGTTTAAGCTTTCTAGCTGTGTGGTATAGCGGCTACGAATACTACCAACCCTTACTTTGCTCGTAGATATCGTAAAAGACGATTAAGAGCCTTATAACGACCTGGGCCTACTGCATCTGATGCCATTTTGTTAAAAATTACATCCCCAAGGACGATTGACGTCTGGCAGGCGGCCGGTCATAAAACTATTGCCAATAACTTTTACAATGTGCACTATGAAAGAAGAGTACATATTGTATCGACCCCAATTAATTGGGATAAGAGTAGGAGAATGAGGATTTAGAATTTATTATGTTAACATTTCTTGCAGCTCATTACTACATATACATGTATATTTAGTAACACATATCTCACCTGATAAAGTCTATAACCTATGGAAACCATTTCAGATATTTCCTAATTTATTTCTTTGCGAAATTTAATAGAACTTAATAGTATAGTGTCTTTACAAACTTAAATCCAACTAATCTTATATCGTCTATTTTTCGGGTGGTGACGGAGTGAGAATACTTTTCACCACCCCCTCCCTATCTTACCCGTAAGTTACCGTAGAGACGACTAAGGGATATAAAACGAACATAACATCTATGCAAGAGAAGGAGAACTCGACCAATACGTCTAACCAGCGTCGTGTAGTAGGTCAATTCGCCTCCCATTATGGAGGAGACTTGAGCCTAACAGTGGGACATATATGAGCTGAGATGATTATGAAAGAAATGTGGATAATGAAATGAATTTGAAAAATATCGCAAAAATAGGAAAATAGGCAATATTTTAAGCGTTTTTAAAAACGACTCGAGTTCAACTCATTTCAAAATTATGTACTAAATCAAGGATTTTTAAAATATATTCAAAGTATTGGAACGTTGAAAGAGTGACCAAAGTGAATTCATGCGTATTTGAAAAGGATATAAGAGGTTACTTCAAAGAAACTCTTCAATACGTTGAGGAAATAAGTTTGGGTGACGTTCTTAGCGAGCTCAAAAGAGTTCTCAATACAGACGTGACTTATTTTAAAGATTTACTAAAATTAGAAATGTTGTAACTGAAAAAGAATAAAATATTATTTAAATTGTTGAATATACCTAACCATAACAGCAGTGTTTATGTATCAGCAAGGGATAAAGTTTCTTGTATTGTCTATATTTATTGGGAATCACTAAAAATACGATGACATGTTTTTACTATAAGAATTAAGCATTAGCTAATTAGACAGTGGTTGATATTTTACATGCTATAATGATTTGTAATGATTGTGCGAGTACTGCACATATTAAAGTTAGTTAGATAAGATACTCACGTAAATTTACTAACTATTTTAACTTTGCTCAGATTAATGTAGATTTCTTCCGTGTGGTGACGATGTAAGAATACCATTCACCACCCCATATCTTACCCGTGGGTGATCGTACGAGACGACTAAGGGATATAAAACACTTATAACATCTATGCGAGAGATAGAAAACTCGAAACAAAACCCTATACCAACACGTCCGACCAGCACGGTATAGTAGGTTAATTTCCCTCACATTACGGAGGAGACCTGAAACCAGCAGTGGGAAGTTTACGGGCTGTGCTATGATGAATGTAGATTTTGTTAATCAATTTTGTTATCTCTCAGAAATAATAATTTGCGTTGTAGTAATCTATTGCTATAGATAACCTATATTTATATACCTACCATTTTATATAACCGTGTGTATACGAAACCAATATCTAACCCGTGGGTGATCATAAGAGGCGACTAAGGGATATAAAACGCATATAACATTTATACAAGAGCAGGCAAACTCGAAACTAAACCATTAACACGCCTGAATAGCTTGGTATAGTAGTTCAATTTCCCTCCCATTACGGAGGAGGCCCGAGCCCAACAGTAAGACTTATATTAGCTGATATGATGATGATACTAAATTTGAATATCATCGTTTGAATAATTAAGATTTCAGAAATTCTTATTTATAATACTAGTTAGATTTGTCAAATTTCTTCACATTACATAATTAGAAAATCTATTTGAAATGGTTTTACTCAAGTTTATTATTTAAGTATTGAAAACTATAAAAACGAATGCCTGTTTCATCAAACAAATATTTAGACATTTGGATTTTTAATCATAATGATTTCTGATGTTTACGCGTGTTACACATTTGAAATAAAATTAATTTTACGAATTCTTTCGCGTTTGTATTTGATTTTTACTTTGTGATCATGGTCACGAGAGGACTAAGGTGTCTTACGTCCAATATTTCATTCTTATTACAGAAATTTATATCTACACTATAAGATATTAAATTTGCACCCACATTTTTAATACAAATTAATGCAAATTCATGCAATAAATATATATATATATATATATATATATATATATATATATATATATATATATATATATATATATATATATATATATATATATATATATATATATATATATATATATATATATATATATATATATATATATATATATATATATATTCTTTATGATTTGTTATTATAAAAACATTTAATTTATGATAATTAATATTGTGACAATTTACAATTTTAGAAAAACTAATAAAACTATTTAGCTACCACCGGACATTAAAAATAAAGGAAATTAATAATCAAATATAAACGCGATAGAATCCGTAAAAGTAGTTTTATTTAAAAAAAAAATAATCATTTTTATTACCAAGAACACAATCACCCGTATTCACATAATAATATATTCTCTATCTTTTTTGACAGGATATAGTTTGGCTACACCATGCCCAACCCATATAGGATGATGAAAGGGTGGGGTATGACACCTGCGTATTACCTTCTACCGCTAATTGAGCAGGCTACCGAGAATAATCCCTTGACTTCGGTGATATATGATACCATTAAGATAAAACCTTACACATTTTATTTCCTCCCCATTACTACACCAAGGCAGCGTTCGGGAAACTTAGGAGGATCTTCTCGTCTAATATTCCGCAGTGTCTGAAAACAAAGGTTTATAACCAGTGTGTGTTACCAGTGATGACTTACGGCACTGAAACGTGGTCTCTGAATGTCGGCCTCATAAAAAGGCTCAAAGTCGCTTAGCGTGCTATGGAGAGGGCTATGCTCCGTATTTCTCTACGTGATAAAATCCGGAATACGGATATCCGTAGAAGAACGGGTGTAACCGACATAGCCCGAAGAATTAGCACGTTGAAGTGGCAATGGGCAGGCCACATCGCTCGACGAACCGACAATCGTTGGAGATGAAAGGTTCTCGAGTGGCGACCACGAATCGGACGACGCAGCGTAGGACGACCTCCACTCGGTGGACTGATGACCTCATCAAGGTCGCAGGAAACCGTTGGATGCAGGTGGCACAGGACTGTTGCAAATGGAATTCTCGTGAGGAGGCCTATGTCCAACAGTGGACGTTTACGGGCTGATGGATGGAGGGACTACACCAATTGCAGAATAACCTTTTATTCTAATTTAATCCGCTTAGAGGTAATTTTTTCATTAAAAAAGTATTGATACCTAGACTTTGGAAATTGTCTACAAGATGGCCAAAAAAAACAGCCTTTATCACGTTGATTTTATCTGCAACTTTTTTTTTTTCACGCTGTGGAAATGCATTTACGCACTAGCTGCCGCCGGTGACAGACGAGAGGGTGCGTGGGACTCGCCGGCCAGCTAATGCGACCGAAATACCCACTAAAACCACAACGGTCCATTCCGCGCTTTTAAGGGGTGTCAAAGAGAACGTCTTATGACATTCTATCCTCGACACCCTAACGCTAGGCCATCTGGCCACGTCCAGTCGACAGTCAAGGCGGCTTTTATCTGCAACTGCCTAGCCTATTGTGATTTTTCTTCATGTAGTGACGAGGTATGAATTCATTAACTCTTCTTTTTCTACGAGTATCATAAAACAACGAAGGTATATATAGTGTTATTACACACATAATAACACTATGAGAGAAGGAAAGCTTCAAATAAAACCCTATAACAAAAACGACTAACTAGCGTGGTATATTACGTTAAATAAATTATAAAAGTAACTGATCCCTAATAGTGGTACTTTATGCACCGAAAAAGTAGAAGTAAAAGTTCATCCTCTTATGAAATAAAGACTTAATATAATAAAAGCAATCTTTCTTACCCGTGGGTGATCGTAAGACACCGCTTAGGGATATAAACCGCATATAACATCTCTGCGAGAGATGGAAAACTTGAAACAAAACCCTATACCAACACGCCTGACCAACGTGGTAAAGTAGGTCCTTTCCCTGCCATTATGGAGGAGGCCCAAGTCCAACAGTGGGATATATATGAGCTGAGATGATAATAATGATAATAAAAGCAATTTATACGAAACGTTATAGCAAAACAAATTGTAAACGATATAAGTAGCATAACGAGGCGTAGTTATTTTTAAGTATCTTCCTTTCAAAGATTTGATACTTTTTGCTCTTCCGTAATGTATGCAATTCATTGAAATTATACTAAATGGGCTGGTATTCATTAAATGTAGATGTACAACATAACTTTTGAAAGACCTAACGTTAACTTTCAGAGGGATTGTGAGGAATGGGATATGGTATCATTTTGTGCCTCTCAACAATCACAGTTGGACGTAATTCCCTCAATCACCACGAACTAAAGGCGGATTGATTTATCGTAGTTAATTTAACAAGTTTAACAGGTGAATTTTGCTCATTTTCCTTGCAATCCTCCTTTAGCTAATTTTACGACGAACATGGAAAAGCGAGAGGTTCATATGACATATTCATATTATTCATACACGTAACCGTATAACCATATGCGTAATTCTGCTTTTATTCCGATCATTATGAGTTCGATGCATCATACCTCATAGGATGAGTCAACAGAGGCAATATATTATATAAATTTTAGGAGTGATCGACTGCTTTATCTGTACTTAAATTGAACAAGAATTTACTGATGAAACTAAGTAAAATTAGATCTGATAATTGTAGTACAGAGAGTAAGCTCATTTATCATTTAAGTGGAGTGCAACACAATAATACTTTTAGTAGAATTATCTAATTTAGTTTAGTAATATAAGCAAGACTATTGATCATGGGCGACTTCATAGCACTCTTAGTCTTGCCCGTGGGAGATCGTAAAAGATGACTAAGAGATGTGATATGCATTTGATATCTGTGCAAGAGAAGAAAATCTCGAAATATATGCCTATAGGTAGGTCAGACGGATTGGCCGTCTGACCTATCTGTCAAGTATAATAGGTAAATTTTCTCCTATTTTGATGTGGGAGTTATACATGATAAGTTGAGATGACGACATATAAAGTGAAATATATTTGGAACCAATAATCTCTTTGTAGTTAGTAGATACCTGTGTGAGTAAGATTTAAAAGCTATCTATGCTACAATTAGTCATCTGCTTTACGCGATAAAGTCATAAATAAATCAGGAAAACTTAAATACAAAAGTATCAAATGTAACGCTAAGAGTATAGCTATATTATCCAACGGTTATCAAGCTTAGTTGGACCGATGTGAGGTCGCTCTCACCCCATAGTCGTCTGCAGTTTATAGTTGCATTTCCTGTGCAAATGCAACGCTTGCACTTTCAGATGATATCTTATAAATATTCATTATAATATATAATGCACCGTTGTTTATTTAAATGGATCATTTAAGATAACAGATGCTATATTGTTTAATTAAAATTTTTAGCTTTTGAACGCTCTATTTTCTTTGACACTTTCAGATAAAACTGCAGCACGATGTTCAGTAAAAACTTGCCACTATTCAAGGATTATATATATGTCTAATAAGCATTAAGTGCTGATTGGGAATTGTATATTCTAAATCTTTTTCTATTTAAACATTCCTTTTTTCCAGTTAAAAGACGCGTTGCGGTCAACACCTTACATCCCAAGCCTTTACTTCGAAGGGATTTTACACCTGTAGGTATAAGTACTGTACAATAAGAGTATTGCTAAATTTCATGAGTGACAGTTACTCACCGATAGAGAATTTGGAATAGTCTGCCATCAAAATTAATAAAAAATCGTAAGAGCTTGATAAAAAACAACCACTTGATTACAATACATTCATCAATAATGTTATAAATATATATTTTTAACATAAATACGGATAGATAATTTGAATAAAACATACAAGAAACTTCTAGAATTATTTAAATGAAACTATATAAAATGCAATGTTTGTGAAAGAATATGAGTTTAGTTTCTTTTCTCTCCATTGCCTTCACAATTATTGTTAATTTCATGACTTGTTATTACAATATGCGTCATTTATCATTTTCACATGACAAGCAGACTTCCATAGAAATGAGTTATGATATAACAAACGATGGATTTTTTATAACGGGGTTGTAATTTAGTTCTGGCATTTATTATAATGCATTGCAAAATATTAAATATTCTCATATAGACCTAGAAAAATGTATACATATTATTTTGTTCTATTTTTTTTAAGTTTTAGTTATGCATAGTATTAGTTGTACTAAATATTTGAGCCATGAGGACTTACAGACTATACAATTTATTAACGGACATTAAAGACTCAATACATATACCTATATCTGTGTACATAACCCTATACGCCGTGTGGTAGCGACTACGAATACTACCAACCCCTACTTTGCTCGTGGATGTCATAAAAGAGGACTAAAAGCCTTAAAACGACCTGGGTCAACTGTATCTGATGCCCTTTTGTCAATAATTAAATTAATCGAGCAGAATCTTACTAAATCTCACTTGAGAGGAGGGTCTTGGCAAATATCATGTAATTATTTTTAGAAGAAAATAGTGTAAATATGTTTAAAAGTTAAGTCAAATTAAATTTAAATGAAAGTAATTAAGCAAATTGTGTTTTTTTTTATAATAAATCCAACACTTTTATACCGAAGTACAAATTTTGAAAAATCTCACGTGAGATTGGGAAAGGGGGAAGGAGATCAAGAAAAACCTTACGACATCTAACCAGGCTACCAAAAATCCTCAATAATGCCTCACGTAATTAATGGACATCCCTAATTATGTTGCACATTTTTTTGACCAACACATTTGTGCAGACAAAAGAAATAATCCTTGTATTGCGGGGGGCTTTACAAACATATAAATTATACGGACACAAATTATATCCTGACCGGTACAACAATTTGTAGGAATTGAGCCCACGGTGGGAATTGGGTCCATGGTACTGGCACGGCAGGTCAGTACCTTAACAACTACGCCGTCAGTGCAGTCGTATTTCAATTGTTAATCATCGTATGCGATACGATAATTAACAACTGAAATACGACTGAACTGATGGCGATACAATCAACGGGAATAAATATTACAGTAGAAAACCTACAATTTTGTTGCATATATCAATTTCTACGTACGTTTGTTAGTCAATACACTCCAACTCTTCAGTTTTGTCTTTTCTACGACAGTGCCAAACGATGATCCTTTGCTGCTCGCATCCAACCATTTTCAATATTAATAATTTTGTAAGACCACGTTTCGTCATGCAATAATCTATTCATTGTTATTTCAATGTAAGAATTGACAATGCTTCGAAATATGTGAGTGACACTGTTCTTCTCATCATCATCATCATAACAGCCCATATATATCCCACTGTTGGGCTCCAGCCTCCTCCGTAATGGGAGGGAAATTAACCTCTACACCGCGCTGGTCAGACGTGTTGGTATAGGGTTTTGTTTCGAGTTTTCCTTCTCTCGCATAGATGTTATATGCGTTTTATATCCCTTAGTCGTCTCATACGATCACCCACGTGTAAGATATGGAGTAGTGAATAGTATTCTTATTCCGTCACCACACGGAAAACTTTTTGTATGTTCTTCTACGGATTACCATATCTCGAATTAATACTGATCATGTGGTAGCGCGGTTTCGAATACTACCGATCCTTACATTGCTCGTAGGTATCGTAAAAAAGGATTAAGAGTTGGACTAATACCATCTGATGTCGTCTGATCATCAATTGAAATATCATAAAACTATTGCCAATAATTTTTGCATCATGTACTATGAAAGAGGAGTATATATTCGTCAACCCTAAATTGGGATAAGTGCAGAATAGTGATGAAAGAAATGCCGAGAATAATACTTTATATAGTCTATACAGCATGCTATGTAATTTTGAGCTTCGTTATTAGATTAGTATCTACATAATTACGATGTTTCTACGCCTAAGTTATGGCTGATAATTCACTCTGGTCACAAACTTTTGTTCACAGATACTGTCAATATTAGACGAGAAGATCCTATTAAGTTTTCCGAACGTAGCTCGGGCTAGTTGGATTTGTCAGCTGATCTCTTTCTCGAAATTGGATCCCAACTAAGTTGGTCGCCTAAGACAAAATAGTAATCGATAACTTTGAGAATCGCATTGCCATTTAAGATCAAAAACAATAAATATGCCACGGCTGTTAAAATTTTCATGTACATTTATTTCATTATTTTATTCACGTTAATTTGGTTTTTAAATGGCTAGATTATATTAGTTCGGCCACCTGCTGAGCTTGTTGCTTATATTTTATTGAACAGCTGTAGCTAATCCTTATGGTGATGGAGTAACAATACAATTCATCACCCCCTTTCTTATGCGTGGGTGATCGTAAAATATGTCTAAAGGACTAAGGGACTTAATCAAATAACATAACTGTAAGAGAAGAAGACATTGATGTAAAACCCTATACCAACCCGCCTGACTAGTATGGTATGGTAGGTCAATTCCTCGTTTAACTGTGGAGAAGGGTTGAACCCTGCAGTGGGATTTTAGTTAGTTAAGATGAAAATAGTTGTTGATGGATTTTTTGCAATCCTTGAGCTAAATATTTGAGTTTCATACTTCATTTCTTTAAGAATTATTCTTATACAAGCAGTTTCTGTATAATATCAAGTTAGGTGTGATTTTAATTTTTGGATCAAGCCGAACTTTCTTTGATGATTTGTTTAACTGCTAATAGAACCGTTCAATCTCTCCCAAAATTGTGTAGAATTTAACATGTGATAGATTAAATTAATTCTAAAAGTGCAAAATGTACCATAAATATATTTAAATTAAAAACAAAAAAATATTCAAATCGTAAAATTTTTAGTTAAATGAAGAAAGAGCAAATAATTATTTTGGAAATGATATGAGATAATTTTTCAAATTACATCATACTCTTATATTTCTTGTTTCACGACTTAGATACAGGGTGTATCTGTTGAATACGAATGTCTTCTGTATTACAATGTATACAAATATACTGTATACAAATTCGCCTATTATATAATACTGAGCAAGCGTGTTGTAGTGTCTTAATTTCTATATTATTTACTCTTACACATTACTTAAACCATAGTAAATATCTATATGGATTGATGGATGCATTTACTTGGACATCTGCTTGTATATTCCTTACTCATTCAAAGAAAGGAGAGCATGTGTCTCCTATTTTTAATCCAACACCATATTGATAACATAGTAGTTTAAACGAGTGTAGTATAAATAGTTCTAAGTATATTGATTTCATACGAAGTTATTTAGGATGCTATCTTATCGCTTCTTGTAAATTTTGATATTTAATATCATTAGAATGTAATTGAGGCTTCTTGAACCACAGTGGCCTATCAACATTTTTGCGCTTTTTAACCTAATTGCAATTTCGTAATCTAAAAATGTTAATCTATAAAACCACAGCGTCCTAAAATTTTTTACAAGCTCAACAATAGATGGCAATACAAGTACATTTTCGACTTATGTATAAAATCAATTAAATTGAATTTAATTTAATTTTAATTCCCTCCATATTGTAAAACATGGTTATTGTACTTAGGCCGCTGTGGTTCTAGCAGCCTCAATTCTCAGAACGTTACGATACATTATAATGGATATGGGAATGACATGTGGGTTTATGAATATGCTAAAAATTAGGCTAAAATATTCCTTTAATATAAGAAGAAAAAAGGCAAAAACAAAAACTATATACAATTCTTCTCGCGGCGTTTCGTAATATATCGCTAATATTTCAATGAAGATTTACAGTTTGAGGCACTAAGAACCTTGCACGTTGGAACAGACATTACAATTACTGCGGTCGTTAAAGAAGAGGCTATTGAAACCAAATGGGAATACGATTTATGTTACAGATACAATAAATATAAGTAAACTATGCTTTTCTGAATCACGATGCTATCTCTCTTGGATAATTTCTATATCCTACCTATTTTTTAATAATAAAAAAAATAAATTGAGCCGGGTATACATACATACATATCATCACGCCATATCCCTTGCAGGGTAGGCAGAGAGAACAGAGTGCCAGAGAACTCTATGCCGGGTATAAATGATTATAATATAATATTATAATAAGCTATGTGGTAGCGGCTACGAATATTAATAATACTTACATTTTTTGGCATTTGAAGCCGAACCGTCCTGAGGATGCCTCGTTTAGAGGCGAAACGCGTATCCAATCTTTATTCGAAGTTCTGCGGAAAATTGCAAGTAGAAGTTCTGGAGCACAAGAGTAAGATTTCCTTATATCCTATTCCACCTTGAACTCATCCCGTATTCCTTCCTTTCTTTAAGGTGTATGGTATATTTATTAACCGTGGGTAAGTAGTGGGTCTTCCTTCCTCTCCTCCAATTTATAATAATACTTACATTACCCGTGGGAGTCCTAAAAGTCGACTCAGAACTTAAGATTGATTTGAACCAAATCTATTATGGCAATCTATATCTATTATATATTATTATCTTATGGCGTCTGCTCATCAATGGTTCTGCTCATCAATGGTTCTGCTCATCATAGGACTATAATTACATTCACAATGAGGTTTGATGTGAGTTAGACAGCCGATCATAAAAGTATTGCCTATAACTATTAAGCAATATATACAATGCACAATGGAAGAAGAGTACATATTGCGTTGTCCAAATAATAGCGATAAGAGCAGGATTATGATAATATTATAAAATGCACTTATAAGTCCACTACCTAGAGACTAGGTAGTCTCTGTCGACTCAACGTAATCATCATCATCATTTTCCTACTCTTATCCCAACTACTTGGGGTTGATACAATATGTATTCTTCTTTCATATTACATATTGTAAAAGTTATTGGCAATAGTTTTATGACCGGCTGCCTGCCAGACGTCAACTCTCCTTGGGAATGTAATTGTTGACCAAACGGCATCAGATGGAGTTGGCCCAGGTCGTTTGTCGACTCAACTTAATATTAAGTAGTAAATGTATATTAAATTCGTGAGAATAATAGAAAATATATAATTGCATTTTAACATTTTAGTTCGTATTTACGATTAGTAATAAGCAAATAAGTTTAGATTTTAGTGCGAGTATGTATGATAATTTTGTAAAAATAAAAAATAATCGTATATATTCTTTAGTGCGTACTATTTTATCCATCTGTGTGACGAAGGATTACGATTAACAGGATCACTAGTAGTTAGTACTACTTTCTTTTCCGTGGATAACGTAAAATGGGTTAAAAAATATTAGCAGACAACATCATTACAAATTAGGAATACTCGAAATAAAACCAAGGCCCATCCACCACCACTAGGCAAATCAGATGCCAATCAATCTGATTTGCCTAGTGAAGGCCACTTTATTTGATCTGGAGAAGGTCTACGTCCGAAATCGAGTCATGTATAAATTAAGAAGAAACAGAAGATATTCGTGCATTTTATGGTACTATATAACAATTAAGAGAAGTAAAACTCAAAGCAAAACAAAAAAACAAACAACACACCCTATACCAACCAAACCCGGCTGGGGTTGGTTGGTATAGGGTGCGTGATAAAGTAGATTTCTTTTTTATTTATTTTTTATTCCTTGTGGTGGTAAACGAGCAAGCAATACACCTGATGGTAAGTAGCACTGCCGCCCATGGACCTTTCCGATACCAAGGGTATAGCTAGGCCGCTGCCTACCAGTACAACTCCAAACGCACCCAGTTGGGTCAGATTGATTGCCCTACTATTATGAAGAAGCTTCAAGCCCAACAGTGGGACGAATATGAGCTGAGACGATGATGGTATAATAATCCACTTTTGTCGTCTACTAATTATTGAGAATTTCTTAATTTCAAATACACAATAATATTTTTTCGAATCCGACTCAACACTATCGAATGACGCATGGTTATAACAATAAAACAGTGTGTGTGTCAGCTCCGGCGCACGACTGGAATTTACTCCTTAAGTACGATTATCAAAACAGGCGCAAAAAAAGCTCATTTGACTAAAAATAATATATATATATATATATATATATATATATATATATATATATATATATATATATATATATATTTATTTACATTTTAAAACTGTTCAGTGAAGTATTATCTCACGTCAGAAAGTGAAAGGTGCGCAGAATAGGTTGCGCACCAAAAACGTAACGAAGTCATTCGATCCTAGTGATCGAATGACTTCGTAACTTTTACTCCTTAAATTTTTCTCATACCGGGCGCCTTATATGAAAATCGATTCTTAAGGAGTAAACTCCAAAAAATAACTTGTAAGTAGTTCTTTCATCACTGTAGCTATTTTAATTTCTGTAAGAAATAACGTTACATTATTTACTCGGCTTTAAATTTAAGAAGAAAATCTCGAAAGAAAATCCGGTAGCAAAATAAATGCATATACTAACAGGTAGGGTTGGAGAGATCAGCGCTGACATACAATCCAATGATATTATGCGAGCTTTTGTTTGTTGGCTGTCGTCAGGCATGTTTATTTGCATAATCTATTACATTTGTTCTGGAGATTACCTGAGATTATGTAAATATTTAGGCAGATTCTTGTTTTGTGCTCGCTTTGTTATTTGTACTCTCTTAACATAACGCTTTTATAGTTGAAAGGACAAGTAGACGCGACATAGAATTGAATTTTACTACGACTATAACTACGAAATGTAACTAAGAGATAGCTATTGACATTTTCATTATGAATAGTAAATAATGCATAAAAAAAGCATGTATGGTTATTGCTATTTACTCAAAAAATAGAAGCTCTCTTGTATTCAATATCAAAAAGTTAAATCAGTGCACGTCGGGGGCTCGCAGGCGCAGCAGCGCATTCGCCCTGATGATGAGCATCGGATATGCTCGAAACCCGGGTCAGCATAATCGACTCTAACGCGTGAGTATTGCCGAAAAATAAAATTGTTTAAAAGTTTTGCAAAAAAAAATATTACATTTGGTAGCAAATTAGCAAGTAGCATACCTGATGGTAAGTGTTACTGCTGCCCATATACCTTTAAACTACCAGAGACCTTTGCAATACCAGGGGTATAGCTAGGCCACCTACCAATACACACCGCAAACCCACCCAGTTGGGCTTCCGGCTCTCTCGCTCACCGAACGAAGCACAACAGCACGTTACCATTGTTCAGACGTCGATCTTCTGCTAGAGTGCGCTACTACCCTAAACAGACCAGCCCGCGGCTGTAGACAGAAAACTGTGAACAGCGTCGTCCTACCACTAAAATAATCTAATGTCACCGAATGTATGTTTGGTAACGTTTCATTCCCTTTCGACTTCTAACATCGTTAATATCACCTTTAAAATCCCACGGGTATCATTTAAAATTAATTTAGGATACAGATCATTGCTACATGCCATTTTGTTTAGCCTTTTTTTTTTTTTTTTTTTTTTTTTTTAGCGGTGGGCTGTGGACGTCGCACCCCGCCAAATCGGTCCGGGGTGACGGAAGCGGCGGCGCGCAACCGACAGCTTTCGCCGTCGAGGCGTCGTCCTCACGCGGTGGCCTCACGTCGGGTAACCGGACAATTCCCCGGTCCGATCACCCGAAGCCTCGGTTAGGGCGGCATCAGGCGCAGGTACTCGCGCCTGCGCCGTCCCGGCCGCGGGCGGCGGCCCGGGTCACGGGAATCCTCCCGGGCCCGTTCCGCCGCCTCCTTCTGCGAGATGACAGCCTCGCAGAAGGCGGCGACCGCGTCCCAATTCCTGACGCTGTCGACCATCGCTCGCGCAACAGCCGGCAGCGTCAGGTCGGCACCGATGACAGCGACGAGGTCACGGCGTTGCCCGTCCCAGCCCGAACATACCTCGAGCGTATGTTGCGCCGTGTCCTCGTCGCTACTGCAATGGTGGCAGGACGGAGTCCACTCCCTCCGCACGACCGTGTGCAGGTACTTGCCGAAGCAACCATGCCCCGACAAGACCTGCACCAACCGGAAAGAGAGGACTCCGTGCCGCCGCTCCATCCTCTCCATCAGTACGGGCCGGAGGGCCTCAACGGTAATAACACCGTATCTAGGCCTCTCCAGCCGCGTAGCCCAACGGGCGATGACTTCTCGGCGGGCGTCCTCGCGCCAGGTGGCTATCTCGTTGAACGATGGGGAGCCACCCTCTTCGCGCATTGAGGTAACGCGCCGGTAGAGGTCGGAGAGCATCTCCGCCTCTAGGTCCCACGGGGGTGTCCCGGCCAATAGGCACGCCGCCTCTGTCGACACCGTGCGGTACCCGCGAATGGCTCTGACCGCCATGACTCTCTGTGGCCTCCACAGAACTGCCCTGAGTTGGGCGTTCAGAGCCCTCGCTCACACGGGTGCGCCGTACATGGCCATTGAGCGGATCACCCCCGCATACAGCCGTCGGCCCTGAAAACTGGGTCCGCCCACGTTCGGCATGAGCCGAGAAAGGGCGGACGCCGCGTCGACCAGCCGGGGAGCAATTTGACGAAAATGCTCCCGGAACCACCATCGCCCATCGAGCACCAGACCCAAGTACCTCATATGGGCCTGGATACTGATGTGGATGGAGTTGACGACTAACGAGGCGCCGATGGGCAGCCTCACACGGGGCCCATGGAATAAAAGGGCCTCCGTCTTGTTTAGGGCCACCCTGAGCCCCAGCGCCTCGATTCGCCTGACCATCTCCTCGGTGCCGAGAGTGGCCAGGCTCGCCGCCTCTTCGAATGTCCTGCCCCGGGCTGTGACGAGCGTGTCGTCAGCATAGCAAATAACGCTCAGCCCGGGGGGGAGACTCCCTCTCAACGCCCAGTCGTAACCGATGTCCCACAGAGTCGGCCCCAGAACCGGCCCCTGCGGAACACCGCACGACATGGGCGTCCGCACGATGTCCCCTGCGGGGCTCGCGTAAAGAACACTGCGCCCCTCCAAATAGTCTGCCACCAGCCGCCTGAGGTACAGGGGCACTCCGTGGAACCGGAGCGCCTCCCTGATGCAGCTGAATGGCGGACTATTGAAGGCATTGGCGATGTCCAACGACACCGCCAACAGCACTCCTTTGCCGGTGACAGCCTCCGCGGCCGTCTGCCTCAGGCGTAGCAGGGCCCCGATGGTCGAACGCCCTCTTCGAAACCCAAATTGAGCGTCCGACAGATCGGGCCCCACCTCTTCCAGGTGCTGGACGATGCGGGCAGTGAGGACAGGCTCCAGCAGCTTACCCACATCGTCCAGAAGCACAATGGGCCTGTAGGCCGACGGCGAATCCGGGGGCCGTCCCGGCTTTGGCAGGAGAACCAACCTCCCTTCCTTCCAGCACTCAGGGAACTGTCCAGACGTCAGACAGGCGTTGAACAGTCGCCTGAGGCGAGGTTCGAGATGCTCGAGGAGCAACGTCAACACCCGGACTGGGATGCCATTTTATTTAGCCTGCATAGTGCACTAGTCCAAAATCCAATCGATTTTAGAATGTCTGTATCTAGCACCTACCTTTTTTTTTTTGCGGTTGGTTATGAAGGTGGTCGTACCCCGCCAAATCGGTCCGGGGTGATGGAGGAGGATACCTAATTGTATTTATCTACATATTAAGTACATAATATCCGGATGACCGAGCTTTGCTCAGTATTTTCTTTTTATGTGTTTTGGAAGATATATTTAAACATAATAAAATAAAAAAAAAGAAAGGCAAAAAAAAAATAAAAAAAAAAGGGAAACTAAGGATCCGAACCGAACTCCGCTTTGTTTAGATTAGACTACACGATTTTCAAACTGAGCTCTGTCTATTTTTAATGACAGCATCAAAATTTATCATCGTATTCTAATAGTTTTCAGTCAAAGAAAATTTATATTTTTTGTTGCCTAAAAATACTGACAGAATATTTTCTATAAATGAAACCTAGCTAGATCGATTAATCGCCTCCAAAACCTCCTGCATGCTAAATTTCATGAAAATTGTTGGTGCCGCTTCCGAGATTCAGAATATATAAAAAAATTCTCGTTTAAAGAAACATCACACTTTTATCTAATCTATCTAACAAGATAGATTAGATAAAAGTGTCCTTTTCCTCTTTTTTCAGTTTACTCATTTATCATCAAAGAAGTGGATATATAATTTATATCCACAAAACGCGACTAGTAAATGAATTACAGATCATTAATATTTTCCCTAATAAAAAATTCCAACAATACTTGCCAAATACATTGGATTCAAATATCCATTACATTGAAAATTTTGTAAAATTAATTTCAATGCAATATCAAATAGACGTAACCAAAATAATTACTCAAATTACCGAAAGCGGTATGCCCATTTATGGTGTCGTTTAGTACATCAACCATATTATTATCAAAAATCAAGTTTTACGAGCGTGACGATTAAACAATGTCGGGTAGATGGCACACGTCTCCTTAAAGACGAAAATATAATACGATGCGAGATTTGAATGTCCTACAATAGTTCATGGTGGTGTAAGTGGCAGCACGATTGGAACGGATTTCCAATAGGTGTTGGTTCGAATCCCACTTATGACAATCATTTTTCACTCATAGTCGAGTTTTTATAAATAATCAAGCATATTAAATGCAAAATTTCAATAATTTGAATAACAGGGTTGTATCATCGTTTAATATAATTCTAACTGCGAAGTTTGAGTATTAAGTCTGTACAATGTGTAAACAATGTCGGGGAGATGGCATACGTCTCCTTAAAGGCAAAGATATAATACGATGCGAGAATTGAATGTCTTACATTAGTTCACGGTGATGTAAGTGGCAGCACGATTGGAACGGATTTCCAATAGGTGTGGGTTCGAATCCCACTTGTGACAATCATGTTTTGCTCGTAATCGGTTTTTTTATACAAAATAATTACTCTTCGCTAGTGTAGCGAAGAGTAATTATTTTAGAGAAGAGAAGAGAGAGAGAAGAGTATTTATTTGAGTAATTATTTACGTAATATTATCACAGCTTTCACTGTAAAAATATTCACAAACTGTAAAACTGTAAAAATATTCGCAAATTCACTATACACTTGTATCTATACGTATGTTTACCCGATAATTGTGCAATTAAATTGCAAATTACTTTTAACTACGGGCGATTATCATTATAACAGCCATTGCGCTCATTATATCTAGGGAATACATCGCCATTTACAATTACAGGCTTAGTAGATGTCCAAGATATGTAAATCACTACATAATTTTAGAATATCATGCAGTAGAAAAAAAAACCATTAGCTGTCTGCAGAAGCCATAATGAATACTATAACAATTTTCTGATGGCAGATCGGTTTGACTTACCCGAGAATAGAATATAGGTTTTTTTTTGTATTGCTAATCGTGGCAAACGAGCAGACAACACACCTGATGGTAAGTGTCACTGCCGCCCATGAACCTTTGCAATTAATAATACTGTTGCCTACCAATATAAACCCCAAAACCACCCCAGTTGGGCTTCAGGCTCTCTTGCTCACCGAACGAAGCACAGCAGCATATTGCCACTGCTCAGGCGACGATCTTCTGCGAGAGTGTGGTACTACCCCGGACGGACCGGCCCGCGGCTGTAGACAAAAAATTGTCAACAGGGTGGTCCGACCACTATTGAATTTGGGTATGGGTATGCTCGTCCCCCAGTGACTTAAAGTGCTCTAGTGTGAGAGCTAAAGTATTCGGACGTCGGGAAATAAAGGGTGGGCTTAGGTGCTCAAAAAATCCGTGAAGGACGCGTCGTAGGCTCACATGTGGAGTGTCAAGCGTCTCGTCGCGGGCTATTACGTCGACTAAAAACCCGGAATTAAATGAAAACGAGATAAAATTCATAATATATATATTGTATATTACATAATATATTGTATATAACGATATCGGGTTTTATAAATAATAAAGCATATTAAATGCTAAATTTCAGTAATTTAAATAACAAGGTTGTGTTATCGTTTAATACAATTCTAACTGCAAAGTTTGAAGTATTAAGCCTATAACAATGTGTAAACATTGTCGGGTAGATAGCATACCGTCACCTTAAGGCGTAAATATGATACAAAGCGAAATTTGCATGTCCTACAATAAGTCACGGTGGTGTAGTGGCAGCAGGATTGGGCCGGAATCCCAATAGGCACGGGTTCGAATCCCGTTTGTGACATCATTTTTCGCTTCGTAATCGGGTTTTATAAATAATAAAGCATATTAAATGCTAAATTTCAGTAATTTAAATTAACATTTTTTTTAAATTAACCAACAAATTTCTTTTATTCAATAGTGGACCTTATGTAGACGCTATAGCAAGAAAAGAAAATGATTATATCTTTGTACTTGAGTGTTTGTTAATATCTAATACAAACCAATATTTCACTAAAAATCAACTTCATTCCATTTCTGAAATATCCACCTCGATTTAGCATTGCAATAAAATAGATGTAGAAAATAGATACAACCGCAGATTTAGATGGTCGAGGTTATTCGGTGCCCGTTATTTTTACATTGCCATGGTCGTATTTCATAATAGTATTTTCATTCGAATCTATTGTTTCATAACAAAGATTAAAAATTAATGTAAATGTCATGTCAACTCATATACATCCCACTGTTAGGCTCTATCGTCCTCCACAATAGGAGGGAAATTGACCTATTATACCACATTAGTTAGACGGATTAGTATAGGATTTTATATCGAGTTTTCCATCTCTTGCTTAGATGGTACATGCGTATTGTATCCATTAATCGTTTCTGCGACATCCATGTGCGAAATTAGGGTAGTAAATTGTATTCTTATTTCATCACCACAAGGCAAATGTGAACAGATATTAAAGGGATTATAAGGTATAGAGTTCTCTGGCACTCTGTTCTCTCTACCTACCCTGCAAGGTATATGGCGTGATGATGTATGTATGTATGTACAGTATAGAAGAATATAAATTCTCCTATTACATACAATATTTTTTTTATTATTAAGTGCTACTATGGTATATAGCGTGTGTGCTTACTATATAGCTGGTAAATTTTTTTCACTATAATCTAAACAAGATTACGACAAAAAAATGGTGTTAATTTGCAGACAAAATTACAATGAAAATATGTCAATAAAGTTATACTCCTTATATTAAAAACCTCATTTACGAGACCAAATTTTATTAAAAATCTTTTTGTTACATATACATATACTTGCGTTATATGGTCATCTTATAATTCTTTCAAATATAAAGATAACATATATAATTTTTCTATATTTTTATAGTTCTCTGGCACTCTCGCACTCTCTTTGCCTATGGTATCTCTGATATGGCGTGATGATATGTATGTATGTATATAAATTTTTGTTTTATAATATACTGGACATGCATTTAATTCAGCCTCTACAATGTTGATCTTGTGACCTTTTTATTTGATTAAGAAAATTAAAACACATCTTTAAAGCAAAACTCATACAAATGTAAAAACCAGTGTACTCTTTAAAAGAACCGCAAAGAGCATTTCATTGTATTCAGTTAGGGTACAGTCCTTTTCGGACTTTCCGGGTCAGTCAGCTGAGGCCGGGTAGCGGTTGGATGACCACCGGTTGTTGTGTGATATATGATCAAGGAAACTTTTTTAATAATCCTGTAACGTACTAATTTCTTAACATTATTCTAACGCTATGCAGCTTTTATTTTTATTTATTTACCATTCTTTCTATAGATTTATGTACCGTGTATATATTATAAATAACTAGCTTCTGCCCGCGGGTTCACCCACGTAAAAGGTTACTTTCCTAAAGTTTTTCATTCCCTATTTTTATTTTACCCCTTAAGAGTATTTCTTTTAAAAAATGTTAATACCATATTTATTTATATCTAATGAATGGCCTAAAAGTAAGTTTCAAGCTTTTGGCTTTAAAAATGACGATACTTCTTTATAACTTTTCATCCCTCTTTATAAACCTTTTTTTGCATTAAAAAGTAGCCTATTATAAGGCAATTAATTTGTATCAAAAATGTGGCTCAAAATTTAAATAATAATATAGCGGGTAGATATAAATCTCTATAATAACGATGACTTATTGGACGTGAGACCCCTTAGTCCTCCCATGACCATGATCACTGTAAAGTGTTCGAAAAGTCGCGGCAAATAAAAACCAAACATAAACGCGATAGAATCCGTAAAAATGGTTTCATTTCAAATGGTAATGTTAGTCCATTATTACACGGAAGTTAGGTTTTAAATAATATTATAAAGCTGAAGGATTTCTTTCTTAATACTGTTATTCGAGCACGCTCTCAGAAATTACCAAGATTCTAAAAGATATTAGGTTCATCGAAGATCTTATTGGATGTGACAGATAACACTGCGACAAATAGAAACGGCAGTACCTACAAGCGTTAACAAATTCGGCAAAATATAATAACAAATAAATGTTTTACATCAAAGTTTCTATGCAATCGCCATTATCATGACAACTGTTAGTATAACAAAAGTTTCGTTTTTTTATTCTTATTTTTTTATGGAGGCTTTTGGCTCATAGAGCATGTCAGCCTCATCGTTCCCTAACCTGACAACATCTTCAAATAACTCTTATGGTGGAGAATGAAATAGAGCCGCTGATAATAATCACAATAAAAGTTGTGATTGATAAATTATTATTAATATTACTGGACAGTCTCCAAAGAAAATTGAATATGTAAGCAGCATACGTAACTCAAGATGCAGGTACAGACAGTAATGGATATTTTAAATAACTATAATTGTTGTGTCATCAAAGTGTGACATTATTTCTATTGCCACTAGACATGTTTATGTCTTAACTAATGTGGTGCGAGATATATTTTCTAAATATTAATTTTATGGTTTTGACAAAGCGACATCAAACAAAATTTAAATACTATTTCCTCTTGCAATTTCAAAATGGCATTGGTCATATATCAGTAGCATGAAATAATTTAAAGTGATTTTATAATGATAAAACATGTTTTGAAATATTTTTGAAAATTACTAATATAATTTATCCATTCCTATCTAACTCAGTAATACATAATTAACTGAACTTGACGTTGGCAATAGTTATTCCAATTTTATGAATTTAATTATGTTATTACGCTTTTGAGTCATAGTATTCTGACTTGTAGTATGTTCCTGAAAATTTGAAAATACATATATTTCAACTAAATATCACTTCATCATTTTCATCATTTCAGCCTATCACCGTCCACTGATGAACGTAGGCCCTAGTAGACTGCGGTTCTGTGCCGCTTTCATCCAACGACGCATAGCAACCTTCACCAGGTCGTCTGTCCACCTAGGCGGGGGGCGTCCTATACTACGTCGTCCAGTACGTGGTCGCCACTCCATAACTTTCCTACCCAGCGGTTGTTGTTCTCGGTTCTTCGAGCGATGTGGCCTGCCCATTGCCACTTCAGCGTGTTAATTCTTCGTGCTATATCGGTTACAACCGTTCTTCTGCATATTTGCGTATTTCGGATTCTATCTCGCAGAGAAATCCCGAGCAAAGCCCGTCCCTTTCCTTCTTCCTTCCGAATTTGAGCTTGGTTATAAGGCCTACATTTAGGGACCACATTTCCGTGCCGTAATTCATCACTGGCAACACACAAATATCACTTATATATAAATAATTAATAATAATAATTTGATATAAAAAAAAATGTATCACGAGATTTACAGGAAAGCCAATAAACCGCAGGGCAGCTTGTGGCGAGCTGAATGTGAGTGGCAACACTGCGGTCCCGAATACTCCAGAGAGTCGATCAGGGCCTCGTCTCCAGCTGGCCTTCATTGGCTGGCTAGAGTGGAAACCGAAGAGTGCCCGAAGGACTCTCAGCTCTGGCTTGCCTTAAACAGCTGGTCAGAGAGGGGTCGCCAGAGCTATATGCTCGGGGGTGGAAGTGTCATTTTCAAGGGCATAACTACGGGGAAACCATGGCTCTGTTTATCACAGACTCAATGGTGAAACCGGCGCCGCACCGCTCGACACCCCTAGCCACTTGCACCAATGTTGCCCCCTGTTGCCCGTATGGCTTGTGTGCCTGTGGCGACTGTTTAGGGGGCCCATTCAGTGAGTTGCCGAGTCACCGTCTGCCACCGTTCATCTCTCAATATGGGTTTGAAGGCAGACGATAGTTAAAAATTCATAGATTTAAGATGAACCAGTCCACTAAGCACCCACTCCCATAATCAGATATTAGCTACCATAATCACACAATAGTTTTACACTTACCGCCGGCAGTCCACGTATATTATGTGCAGACGTGGAATGTCATCGGTAGATGTCCCATCCCAATATTTAGATTAAATTTCTCCAAAGGCCTCTGCGTGTTGGATCCATATCCCCATGTAAGCCTCCCAAAGGACCGGGCACCTTCCCTATGGAAGATCCCGTGAAAAAAGGAGATACATAATAATAATAATAAATTTAGTGTACGTCGTCTCAAAGTTTCTGCTCCTTAACTTTTTGGAGTTCACAGTCAGTGTCACAGCATATACTTGTTAATATCATATTTTAAAGTATTTTTAGAAAACTGTGTTCTCGTAATACGTGATAACTGTTGTTGTGATTACTAAATAATTGTTAGACTCAAAAAAATATGTTTTACGGACTTTCAATTAAAAATTGCTGTGTGGTAGCGGCTTCGAATAGTACCAACCCTTACTTTGCTCGCGGATGTCGTAAAAGAGGATTAAGAGCCTTATAACGACCTAGGCCCGCTACATCTGATGCCGTTTGATCAATAATTACATTCCCAAAAAGAGTTGACGTCTGGCAGGCGGTTGGTCATAAAACTATTGCCAATAACTTCTACAATATGTACTATGAAAAAAGAGTACATGTTGTATCGAACCCAAGTAATTGGGATAAGACTAGGAGAATGATGGTGGACTTTCAATTAAACATCATTCTCTTATTTTATAAAATTAAAAAAAAATCATGTTTCTTAGTTTGAAAATAATCAACATTCATACATCCTTTATTTTATTTCTAAAAAGCTGGTCTTAACAAACATCATCTCCTATTTTGAGATCTTATGATGAGACAGCAAGTGGTATTCTGCATATTTATATTTAAAAATATGAAAGTATGTCATGTCTCGTTGCTTGTTAACATGTATAAGGCTTCAAGCAGCGTCTGTCATTAGCAGACATTCAGGAAATTACATTTACATCTTCTGAATTGAACGTAATTCTTATATCATAATTTGTTTATGTATTTTGATCTCTTTACAAATATAAGAAGGCTCTTAGCATATGTGTAGTGTGGTGTATATGTTTGATGAAACAGAAAGAAGAAGAAACAATGAGAACTGCTAATTGTGAATTGATTTATTAAAAAGTTTTATTGATTTCTTATAGAAGAATATTATTATTCGATTTTTTTTTGGGGTGGGTTATAGTCGGTGCACTCCTCGCACCACACCGTCCGGGGCGACAGAGGGGTGTACGCACGCATACTCGTAACCCACCCGTGAACCGCGCCTTCGTCGTTGGACCGGCCACCGAAGCAGCGTGAACTTGTCGTCAGTGGCCAGCCCGACGAAATATTTTCTTTTTATACGATAGTATCAACTTGAAAACGATCTAATTAATATTTTTGAAGTTTGTCAATGGGGATAAATAAATTTAGATAAAAATCAACCTATGATGCGTCATTTGTTCTCCTAGCACCACAATATTTAGTAGGTATTAAATGATCGATCCGAAGCTATTTGACGAAGTAATTAATTGGTGTATTTGAAACAAAATTGCATTGTAATTAAAATATTTCGGTGATATGATTTTGGACGATGATCGTCCAGTGTTTGTTTCGAGCTGAAACGTTTACTTTCGAATTTGATAAAGCCGTAGATTGACAGTGATGTTATAATTATAGATCATCAATTTATACTACTTTTATAATGCTAAATCATTTTTGCTTGAATACATTAATTTCGCATGCTACCAATTACATTTCCTAAAATATTTATTATCAAGGAAGATTTTTTTATGAAGATTTCTTTATGTTAAAAATTATTAAGAGTGCGCACATAAAATATAATCTTTGTGATGATTGCTGAAGAAAAAGACTTACATATATGAATAAAGCACTAACCATTAAGGGTAGTGAATGTGTGTGTTAACCTTATATTGTGAGCCTCCTACGCAATGGAAGGGAAATTGACATACCAGACCGATCAGAGGATTGGTATAGAGTTTTATTTTCAATTTTATGTATAAGTACTATTCAATAGAATTCTATAGAATAATTATTTTTTTAAGAAATTGTGTTAAAATTGTTTTTTTTTTCAAAATTACTCGGGGCTTAAGATAAACTTGAACGGTTTATCTATCTAAATTAAGGTTCAAATTAAGATAAGCAATCATCCAAGCTAAGAAATGTGTCCCTGAAAGGAAAGGTAAACCTGGTTTACCGTATTAGCAAAATGTACATCAAATATATTGTACATACACGTAATATAAATTTACCCACGGCTTATCTTGAGTTTTTCAAATTACTTAAAGTTTAACGTATTAAATATGTAACACGGCTTTTACTTCGCGGTATTTTTAAATCTCTTAAATAAACAGAAATTTAATGGATAGAATATTTATTTTAATTATAATAATTACATGTCTTATTAATTAAATAACTTAATTATTAATATTGAATAATAACTATTAATGATCCGACTATAAGTAGTAGTAATAATAATCGCCACATTAAAATCCCTATTTAATTTGAAATAAAACTACTTTTACGGATTCTATCGCGTTTGTATTTGATTTATAATTTCCCGACGTTTCGAACACTTTACAGTGATCATGGTCACGGGAGGACTGAGGTGTCTTACGTCCAATATGTCATTGTTATTACAGAAATTTATTTATATCTACCCTATAAGATATTAAATTTTAAATTTTTTTTTTTGACCCACATTTTTATACAAAATTAATACAATTCATTGCCAGTACAAAAAGAGAATGATTCTATATATAAAATTTTATGTTGTTTATGTTTATTATATATAGAATCATTCTCTTTTTGTACTGGCAATGAATTGTATTAATTTTGTATAAAAATGTGGGTCAAAAAAAAAAATTTAAAATTTAATATCTTATAGGGTAGATATAAATAAATTTCTGTAATAACAATGACATATTGGACGTAAGACACCTCAGTCCTCCCGTGACCATGATCACTGTAAAGTGTTCGAAACGTCGGGAAATTATAAATCAAATACAAACGCGATAGAATCCGTAAAAGTAGTTTTATTTCAAATGTGTAATACTCGCGTAAACATTAGAAGTCATTATCCCTATTTAATATTATAAATATGAATGTTAATTTGTTAGTTACGCTTTCATGCTAAAAGTACTTAACCGATTATCATGAAACTTTGTACACATAGTCTTCGAGGTGTTAGAAAGGACGAAAAGAAGAAGTATAGTATTTTATATACTTATTATTAAAAAAAACATTTTTACGGAGATATGACAGCTGAAGCTATAGTATATACAGCTATAGTAGATAGTAATAAGACATTAATTTGACCGTCGGTAATACAGCACCTAGGGTTTGCACTTTATTGACGTTGAAGTTGCTAGATTTTCAAATTTTTTGACAAACATTCATGTCTTTTTTTTTTTTTTTTTTTTTTTTTTTTTGCGGTGGGCTATGGGCGTCGCACCCCGCCAAATCGGTCCGGCGTGACGGAAGAGGCGGCGCGCAACCCCATTGACCCACCCTGCAAGCACCTCTTCTTCGCCGTACGAGCGGGCCACCGGTACCCGATCTTAAACATTCATGTCTGCCAAAAAAAAAAAAAAAAATATTTTTTTTTACATGGCTCAACGCGAGCGAAGCCACGTGTAAAAAAGCTAGTATTGTATAAAGTTACTATTTTTTGTTAATACGCACGATCGAGGATGTATTTACTAACAAATTCAGACAATTAATGATAAACTTTCTTTATTCCTGTTATCTTTATAGCCCAATATTGGGCAAAAATGTCCTATAAATTCTTAGGCCAAAATTAACTACTATATCACGTTGACCAGAAGGGTTGACACACACTCGAATTATTTCCAATTTTTCGTCTAATATAGAGCTGTTGTCTGTTTATGATATACATATAGTCGCCTTTTAAAAGTTTCCTAAGCAACGAAGGATGATAACACGTTCTTTACTATTTTTCATAACAGATGATTATTTGAAGTACTTACCTTGAGGTTTTAGTTACATGAAATAAAACGAATTATACGTACTTTTTCTCACATTTGTATTTTATTTTTACTTTTGGAACGATTTGAAAATTTTAATTATTACCATAAAATTAATATTAATATCGGAAGATACAAACCCAATATAATCCCTAAAACTGTTTTATTTCATATGTATAACATTTGCTTAAACATGAGATATCATTGAAATTTACTATTTTAAAATTTGGCGAACGACCTTCATTTATTACAAATTTGCATTACACAGTATTAGGTCTAATTCCTTTCAGTAAAATTATTTTCTTCATAAAATGAGATCCCAAAATTCACGTCAACATTTACTTTATCTTTTTGTCGCATAAAATATGGAGCGTTCAAAAATAGGCAGCAAAATCGACGAGGTAACTACGTTATAAATTGTCTTTAGAGTATCTCGGCCGTCTGCTTCCTTTCGCTGGTTTGAGCTTCTCTCAACCACAGTTGTTTTTTTTTATTTTTAAACACTGTCTACCCAGTACTCGCGGTGCTTAAAATATTACCTAGATAAATAATGTTCGATAAAAAATATTATATAGTTATGTGTACCATTAAAGTACTAGTAGAAATCTAGAAAATAAAACTGATATTTGTAAAACATTAATTGTATGAAAATAATTCCAAATTTGACTTAATACTTCTCATTTTTTACAAAGACGATTCAGTGTTAGCTACACTTTCATATTTTTTTAATATTTGATTGAATATTTGATATTTTAAAACGGGAATAATTGTATATCTCTACAAAGAAAAAGATGGCAATTAAATTTGGATAAAGTAATATCTAGTTGTCTATATATATTAAATCATACCATAAACATTTTCGCGAGTGTTAGTAAGATGACTTTCTGAGTGACAAAGTATCACGCCTATATTATATTATCGAAGCTGTAATCAGAATAGTAATATATCCACATTTCATCATATAATAATTTTAGTCATTGACGAACTTTTTTTTTTACCAAGGGTATAGTTTAGGCCGCTGCCTACCAATAAAATCCCCAAACCCACCCAGTTGAAGTTGCGGCTCTCTCTCTCTCACCGAAAGAAGTGCAATAGCACATTGTCATTACTCAGACGTCGATCTTCTGCGAGAGTATGGCTCTTACCCCGGACGGACTGGCCCGCGGCTGTAGACATAAAACTGTCAATAGCGTGGTCCTATGCCTACCATACCTTAGCTTAGTACCATTTTACCTTCTCCTTAGAATACAATATGTTATCATCTTATTTTCTATTATTATAATAAAATTAATGAGCTGGTGAATTAATATAATGACAATAATTAGTAAATAGTTGCAAAGTTTAATCACTTGGCTATAAAAGCGAAATAATGAATATTTTTGGGCTAATCCCACTACATATTTCCTTGTAACTCCTGTAAGCCAGGACCCATAGTGGTCACCGTAGATGACACCGAAGTTTGACCCAAAAGCAGTCCCAAAAAACGCTTCTAATTATCCTGGGACCTAATAAATTTAATTCGAAAATTTGGTAGAGATTGATTTCACTTCCTTCCTATGCAATGGGTGAGATATTAAGCAAAAATTTACTGTTCAATCAGTAAATAAAAGTATTTACGGCTATAATAAGCGCAGCAGTACATACAACACATACTACTTTTCTTCCATAGTACATACCTATTGCAAAAGTTGTCTTTATTGTTCATTGTAAAACTATCGTCAACCATAATTTTACGATGCGCCGATGCGCCACAAGCCTGCAAGTCAACCCTCCTAGTTAATACAATTGTTGACCAGACGGCTCCAGATTAAATTAGCTCAAGTCGATCTAAAGTCTTATTAGTCTTTCACGACACCCACGAGCAATGTAAGGGTTGATAGTATTCGTAGCCACACAGCAAAGAAAATGTAAAATTATAGTTGCAATTTACAATTTACTATTTTTTTTTAATATTTAGTTTTAACAATATAGATATTTTCAATAGCAAATAGTTATACAAATAACTTTGATTTTTAAATAAAACCGGTTTTGCGGCGGTTATATCTTTGAATAGTAATTGAAATTCTCGAAATTCAAAATGAAGATATTATTTCATGTGGAAAGTTATTAATCTCTGTAATAATTTATCATTACAAGACGCTTATAAATTTACGATGAACGAACAAGCGATCGTTGTTGCGTCATAAAAATTTAAGTTACATAGGTTTGAATGAGCTTTTAATATTTTAGGGGCAATAAACGTTGTAGCGCTTGAGGTAATGACTTAATACTGGCCATTCACCTAACAGGCTATCTAGCGATAGTATATACGAAAGCTATTGTTTTATAACATGCATGACAGCATAGTTCTTACACAAGTATCGAGCTTCCTTGCCAAACGTTGGGGGTTGATTTTCACATAAGATAAATTTTTGTACAAGAATTTAGTGTGGTTACATAATACATAAATAAATTGAATCATCATCTTCATCTAGCCTTTTGTCATCTACTGCTGGACGTAGGTCTCTCTCATATTTTGTCACAAAGTGCGGTTTATTATCAAGGAGACATAATCGCCACGCTTGGCAGGCGGGTTGGCGATCGCAGTGTGTTGTTATACATTTCCCAGGAGAGAGCTGTTGCCCACTTTCCTGATGGACCCTTAGCCGATTTTTACGATGCCAACGGGCAAGTAAGGGATGACAATAATTGTATTCTTCACCCATCACCACATGGGTTGAATAATTTGAATACTTTTTTAAATCATCTAGACTCCAATTTATCTGAGGATTAATATTAATCCAATCTTAAAACAAACTTTCATAAAATATTCAGTAGCTTTTAGTAGCAAGATATATCTAGTTATTATATTTATATTCAGATCAACTAAACATTTATTGAGTAATCTTTCGGGACTGAACCCTCTATTTGTATTATTTTTTATTATGTAATTTCAAAGATTGAAAGAGATTGTTAAAGGATATTTTATAAATTTGTTACTGTTATTGGATTTTTTATAGAAGACTATATTAATAATAAATTTAACATACAAGAAAAGTACAGAGAATTGGAATGATTCTACTTCCTTCCTATGTAATGTGTACTATAAGAAACAAGATTGATCAGTCAATAATGAATATACATACATACATATCATCACGCCATATCCCTTGCAGGGTAGGCAGAGAGAACAGAGTGCCAGAGAACTCTATCTTCGCATACTTCACTCACTATCTAATATGATATCAAAATATGATACACAGATATGATACATCAGTATAGATTAAAACATAAACCCTTTATGTACACATGAACCTCAAGACTTAATTCAATTGAATGTTAACACAAGCCGCTCGAATTTTCTCGTATTGCTTCAAGGTTCATGTAGTATACATATCTTTCAACTGTCTAGTTGAAATTCACACTTTAGGTTTACCTTAAATACCACAAGTTGCGATGTGTGAAATACATAGTTTAGTCCAAATTATTTTCCTTATAGAAATTACCAAAACATTATTAATTAAGTAAAGCATTTACATTATTGTCATTGGATTGATATTAAAAAGATATTTTAGGGTAATGGTATTGTTTATACCTATATGTAGTATATTAATATTTTGTTGATCGATGATTGCTTTTTGATCGTCCCTGAAGCCTCACGCAAACGTGATCGTTGAAGGACAGTTTATATAGTTTATATAATATTAATATTATGTAATCAAATTAAGATATTAAATGTAGGGGAGAAAAAAATATTCTGTTTAAAACTTGTATAACTTTTAATTTCCCGACGTTTCGAACACTTTATAGTGATCATGGTCACTGTAGTGTATGCGTGTAATATTAGAATTACACGCTTAACTTCTAGACACGTTTCACACTATTACACAACTGTACTCAACGATCCGCAACGCACAAATGCCCCGCGACAAGTCTCTACAGAGCTCTTATACCCCCATATTATTCGATCTACCCGCATTTACGAATTATATTAAATGTGCATACACTACATCTCCCCCTTGTTTTAATTTGTTTTTGTTATGTTAGTCGAAGTTATTAATTAACGTGTAAGGAAGCAGACATCCCATTTAAATACATTATACTTTTTCCAATATTACTTTTGTTCTAAAATCTACATTTACTATTTGATTTTAAATTTAAATAAATATTCCATTTAAAATTAAATTTGCTAAGAAAGAACTTGATCAATCTTCTCTGATGGTTGCAATATCTGTACTACGATTACTAGACTAGTTTACTACGATTACTAGATTGACAGATACAGCTCTTTAGAGAGAATTACCACATCATGAAACTAAATAATATAAAGACGTACGATGCCAGCTCTGGTTCACTATCCTTTATTTTACGACATAGCCCTCTCCCTTTGTTTACTCTTAAAGAAGTTTGTGTGAGAGACACATACCACATTTGAACAATACATTAAATAATACAAAGCCTCAAATTAAGAATCAAATAGATTGTTTCTGAAAGACCACTCGCAGGAATAGAATCCAGGACCTTCTAGACTGTACACCAGCGCTGTGAAATCTGTTCGGTCTTATAATTAGATGCAAAAGTAGATTAAATCTAGAATCTAACGCTGCTCTGCAGTATCTAGATAGTCTTTTGTAGTCTCAATTATCTTTTTGATTTAACAGAAGACTTACAGATCACCGAGTCATCTAAAACGTCATCTATGCATATATTGTAACCACATACATCACAATCATTTTTAAAGAAAGTTTCAAATCGCTAGGCTTTGTAAAGACATCGTGGATTCAGTTTCTTTAATTTCTAGACTAGAGGTGTACTTTTAGCGCGTTGTACTCCTCCTCCATTCGCCTTATTATGGAATTATGTACTTTATAACCTGGGACTCTCACGTGATGAAGTATAACGCGAGGGCAGAACGTGTGCCAAACCATAGCACCAGTTAACTGTTGTGCAAAGACAATTTGATATACGACTAGATATAATCAATAATAAAATATGGAAATTTCAATAAATATGTATACACAATGTGCATAATACATCATGCTCCACACCTCTGGCCAATTGAACATGGTTCACAAAGTTGTGAAAACGTGAAACAATATTATGAAGTCTCACCAACCGAAGACTGCAGCATCAGTATACCAATGACCCCGAATTATCACTTATCAGCAAAACTAAAAAATAGAATTGCCCTCGCCTATTAATGCAAGGAATTAGAAATTATTATTTAAACATTCTTTTTTCAGGTTTTTTTTTCTATTCTACATTCTTTCAAAGAATTATTAGGCTCTTCCTCCGTTTACTGCTATACACAAAATATGGTAGTTAAATGATGAAGCTGTAATTTGTATGAAATTTAAGTCTTATTCTTTCAACCACCATGCCGCTGTAGAATTTTAACGTGTTTACTTCTAATGATGAGGGCGTATTAGTTATACTTTTCTAATTATATACTCTTGGCACTATACATCTGAAAGTGCGGCTGTGGAACTTTGCCACTATCTTAGAATGTAACGAAAATCGGTGGACGAATAGAGATATTAACAATTCATAAGCAATACTTTCTTCGAAGAATTTGGGATTTCGCAATATACATCGCGTGCTTATTTTTCTTTTGAAAGTTGTAAATACAAAACTCGTATAGAGGAGGTTGTACAAAATTTAAATATGCTGTGCATTTGAACTTTGCCTTATTATAAATTGGACTACAATTAGATATATTGGCTGCATTAGATTTCTTACATATATTGGCCTCAACAAACTGCAACAATATATAGTCAGCAATTTATTGAAACAATACACTGCCCGTAGTGTGAACGAATCACACTGTTGACATGGTCAACCATCTGCTATATTTTTTTTCGGTGTAGTTCAGTTTGTTTCCATGAATATAACTGGCTCAACAACAATCTGCTATATTTTTTTCGGTGTAGTTCAGTTTGTTGCCATGAATATAACTGGCTCAACCCTTACAGTTTTAAGTAAATTTATATTTGGGACTATCCATAAACAACTAAATTGATAGTTTTGTAAGTAACGTTCTAGTATTCATAGGATCACTTAATGAAATTTTATATGTATGGTTCCGATTATTATCAAACTACTCGTTTGTCTTGGTTTTAATTTTGCTTTTATTAGTGTTATACAAATGGTTATCCAAGTAATATTTGGCGAGCCAAACTGCCCGTCAACTTTCAACATCAACCTTAATTTTTGTCAAAATAATAGAAGAGTTATTATTTTTATTTTGTTGAATCTCTATGTCACATAACGGCTTTTTTTCATCGAATACATTTATATTCAAATCATAGTTATTTATTTATTAATTTCTCAATCAATTTTCTTATTGATAACAGCGTAGCAATAAGAAAAGCAACGTATTAACCTACAACCCGATTTTAAGCTTATTTGAACTTTAAACAATCAAGACGTAGGTATAAA
Source organism: Lymantria monacha (assembly GCA_905163515.2). Lineage (NCBI taxonomy): Eukaryota > Metazoa > Arthropoda > Insecta > Lepidoptera > Erebidae > Lymantria > Lymantria monacha. Next base: position 10,573,330 of record LR991092.1, on the reverse strand, counting down.
AATTGTACAGTTTAATGATACTTTATGTCAGAAATTTAGAAATATATATTTTTTTTCCACGTAAAATAATGTTCATATCCAACGACAATCTGTCTACAACTGTAAGCACGTGCGCGTCATTGTCGATCGACCACAGTATAAAACCACTGTTTTAGGAGTCCGTAGTCTTATCTTGGCTTTAGCTACAGAAATATGTGCAATTAATTACCACCTAAATCATTTTTCTTTGTGGCATTCTGGCCGACCAGCACAACAGAAACTGAATTCCAACGGATTATTTGTATTTATTCATTTCAATACTTATTATTGTTATTTTAAAAAACTTTAACCAATAAAATTATAACTGTTGTTCTTAGTTTAACATACAGAGACTACATATTATTTAGGTATTTGTGCGCATGCGAGTTTTATGTGTAATTTATTTTATTCTGTTTAATACATTCAAATAATTTAACTGCTCTAAATTCCACACCCGCATCTGCCAGTAAATGTTTTTACATCATATTTTGATATTTTATTCCTGGCTATTATTTGGTAAATATGAATGATACTAAAATCAATTATATTGACTTTTTTTTGCGTGGCTCTTACTGAAAATAAGTAACAGTATTATAACAGCATAGCCCTAATTTTATATTTTGGTAATTTGACATAGTTTTTACTGAAAATTAATAATACTTTTATAAAATGAACGAGTCAAATATATTGTCTCATATTTATGCATGACTTTTACTGAATATCAACAACAGTATTTTAACAGCAAAGTCATATTATATTTTTATAATGCGTAAGTCGAATATATAGACTCATATTCTTGCGTGGCTTTTACTTGAAATCAATAATATTATTTTAACTGCATAACCATATTATATGTTTAATGCGTGAGTCAAATATATAGACTCTTATTCTTACGTGGCTTTTTACTTAAAATCAATAATATTATTTTAACTGCTTAGCCATATTATATGTTTATAATGCGTGAGTCAAATATATAGACTCTTATTCTTGCGTGGCTTTTTACTTAAAATAAACAACTGTATTTTTAACTGCATAGCCATATTATATTTTTATAATGCGTAAGTTAAATACATAGACTCTTATTGTTGCGTGGCTTTTTAACTTAAAATCAATAACTGTATTTTAACTGCATAGCTATATTATATTTTTATAATACCGGATTCAAATATATTGACTTTATTTTCCGGTTTTGACTTGATTATTGCCAAAGAACGAAACCAACAATGGTCTTACAATTGCATTATATTTATATGTTTATAAGTACTCATTGCGTGGATTTAATTATAATTTTGTGTTTATGTTAGATAAACATGACTTATTTAATGAATTATAAAAATTAATGTGCGAGCATAGTCCTTAACATAGTCAATTGATCTACGTGGCGTTTATTGAAATTTGGCCGTGTAAGGCCGGTAAGCAAATATTTATGGGGTAGACCTAATATAATTTGGTAATTATGTTAGACGTATATAGCCCTTTAAATTGTCACTTAATGACCTTGCGTGACTTATTATAATTCGTCCCTCTTATAATTTAAAAGTGCTTATGGCGTGGACTTATATATATATATATTACAGTCCCTTAAGGTTATTGATTGATATGCGTGGCCCTTTTTTTTACACATTGGATGGTTTTTAAGTAAAGCTATTTTGATTCACTTAAATTGAGCTAACATGCGAATAGAATTGTATTCGCGTCTAGACAAAATTGAATAATAATTCAATAATAATTTAACTGTCATTATCTAAAGACGCGTTTAATAATAGAATAATAAATATGGCATTAAAATAAAATTTAAAATGTAGGTGCTCAAAATGCCAACTATAGACAACATATTACGTTGGTATTTTTTTTTTTAACTTCTTATGGGTAGTTAAACAACCATAGTTTTACATGACCTTATTTTTGATACAAAGCATGGCCCTTAGTAAGAAAGGATAGTAGTAAGAATTTGCATGTCAGAAACAATTGTTTACGTATCATCTCGTGTCAAAAGCTATTTATAATTCATTGTATAATGAGCATTCAATAATTTTAAATCAATATTTATTTTATTATAATACCACACTTTCTAATACGCTATTAGAAACGTGGCTATACGTAAACCACCGACAGGCAATCATTACCTATTCCTTCCTTAATTTTAATATTTTTTACAGTGTACTCACGTTTATCCTCGTCGCCATTTGTAGTGTATGCGTGTAATATTAGAATTACACGCTTAACTTCTAGACACGTTTCACACTATTACACAACTGTACTCAACGATCCGCAACGCACAAATGCCCCGCGACAAGTCTCTACAGAGCTCTTATACCCCCATATTATTCGATCTACCCGCATTTACGAATTATATTAAATGTGCATACACTACAGTCACGGGAGGACTAAGGTGTCTTACGTCCAATATGTCATTGTTATTACAGAAATTTATATCTACTCTATAAGATATTAAATTTTGACCCACATTTTTAATACAAATTCATTGCCAGTACAAAAAGCAAATGGTTCTATATTAAAATTTTATATTGTTTATGATCTGTTATTATTAAAGCATTTAATTTATGATAATTATTATTATTGCAATTTGCAATTTTAGAAAAACTAACAAACATAAAAATAAATATCAGAAATTATGTTGAAATGAAATACTGGAAATAGAAATAGTGGAAGTCTTTTATCAGGTCTCTATTTATTGTTGTTTTTCTTCAAATCGTTTTTGTTATTCCTGTGAGTTCTGATGATATTCTGAATCACTCTGCATTTGATTGTTACTTTGATAATTTTTTTGGATGAAGTACATCTGTCTTGACTGTTTCAATTGTGTTTTAATCAGTTTGTTATCTTTTGTTATAAGAGAACAATGAAATGTTACGGAGAAAGAAGATATTAATATTCAACGCAAACATGACGTAACACTATCCAAAATGACAGGCTTCAGTAGGAAAATTGCTCTTGATATAATACTAACACTGAAGGACGGATAAAATTGTGTTTGTAAACTTTATCGACCTTAGTATTGCGTGACATGCATGTCAGAATACTTATTCTATTACGTAAGATGAAAAAAGAAATTCATTGCCAATTTGAATTTTCGTATTTAGAATAACTTATACAAAATGTATTCTATGTTATAGTCGAAATACGGAGGAGCTTAAAGGCTAATAAAATAATTTATATTATCTGACTAAAAGCTTGCCCAAAAAGGAAAGACGTGGGTATGGCTAATCATAAAATTTTGTCAACCTTATGTTATATGTTCTGCTTTTCAATCAAATATATTAGAGGAAGAAGACATGCTGCAATGAGCCCTAATAAACTGAGAGATTTCATTAAATAGATTAGTTATTTTACTAAAGTTGCAAGCTAAAGCGAAGGAATTGTTAAGATGCCTTTTACATTCTAAATTCATCATCATCATCATCATCTGAGCTCATATACATATGTGTGTGTGCAAACAGTGGGATATCCCACTGCCTTAGCCAAACCCTGTGAAGCATGTCAGCGGAGGAGTTCCTCCTTCACCCGATCCGCTGCCTAACGCTAAGTTATTAACATAATTGGCAGAAGACGGCGACCACACTCAACATTGCAGGCGTACGACCTCCTAGGAAACTTATATTACCAACTGCATAATAAATGCGTGCCTTTTAGAAATCTTAGTAATTATGACGTTTGACCTCCCCCTTGCTCCCTTGAAAAGGCCTATGCTCAACAGTAGCTAATTGATAATATCGGCAACTGAAATAAACGCTTATTCAGAATAAGAGTCTAATTAAGACCTTAAAACATATTTCAATATATGTTACGGATCTAACGCTTATGGCTACTTAAAATTTATTGTACGCTTTATTTAACTCTCAGGGGTCCGTCGGGCCGACCACTGACTTCAAGTCACTCTGCTCTGGTGGTCGGCCCAACGACAAAGGCGACGTCACGGGTGGGTTATGGGTGTGCGTGCTTACGCCTCTCTGTCGCCCCAGACGGAGTGGTGCGAGGAGTGCGCCGACCGAAGCCCACCCAAAAAAAAAGAAAAAAACGCTTTATTTAACTAAAGTAATGATTTCATTTTTTATAATCTTACAATTGGCTCAGAGTCGTCAATACGCTCGTTATAATCGAAGTGCCTCTTTATTGTATTCGTATTTATCATAGTGAGTTTTAGCACTTCAACGTGAAATTTGAGAATTTACTTTTTTTTTTAGTTCACAGAATTCATGATAAGACTTTTTCCAGGGTTTGGATTTGAAGATTTAATTGGATTTGTGTAAATGATTTATAATGGATGTATAATACCTTACCTCCCAAATTCATATACTTAATATTTTTGCCTAAAGCCCTAATCATTTTTCATTTCGTAATCGGATTTTATAAATAATTAAGCATATTAAGTGCTAAATTTCAGTAATTTAAATAACAAGGTTGTGTCATCGTTTAATACAATTCTAACTGTAAAGTTTGAAGTATTAAGCCTATAACAATGTGTAAACATTGTCGGGTAGATAGCATACCGTCACCTTAAGACGTAAATATAATACGGAGTGAAATTTGCATGTCCTACAATTAGTCGCGGTGGTGCAGTGGCAGCACGATTGGGCCGGAATCCCAATAGACGCGGGTTCGAATCCCGCTTGCGACATCATTTTTCATTTCGTAATCGGATTTTATAAATAATTAAGCATATTAAGTGCTAAATTTCAGTAATTTAAATAACAAGGTTGTGTCATCGTTTAATACAATTCTAACTGTAAAGTTTGAAGTATTAAGCCTATAACAATGTGTAAACATTGTCGGGTAGATAGCATACCGTCACCTTAAGACGTAAATATAATACGGAGTGAAATTTGCATGTCCTACAATTAGTCGCGGTGGTGCAGTGGCAGCACGATTGGGCCGGAATCCCAATAGACGCGGGTTCGAATCCCGCTTGCGACATCATTTTTCATTTCGTAATCGGATTTTATAAATAAAGCCCTAATTATTATCATTTTAATTAAAATTAAAGTAAAAAGCCTTTTTAACGTTCGTAATGGCAAACGAGCAAGCAGCAATCCTGATGATAAGTCTTACTGCCATCCATAGACCTTTTTAATACCAAGAGTAAAGCTAGGCTACTAGCTACCAACCAATATCCATCCAAGTTGGGTTTTCTGGCCCGCTCGAACGAAGCACAACGGTACATTATCACTTGTCAGACGTCGATTTTTTGCGAGTGTTTGTTGCTAACCTAAACAGATCAGGCTATTGCAGTTGACAGAAAATGGTTAACAGTTTGGCCGTACTATTACTAACTACTTTTTATGTGCCTTTTTATAACTTTTAATAATGAAAGTACGGTCAAAATCGGTGTAAACGTTTCACCAATTAGCCAAACTAAAAGACCAAATACAAAAAAGTATTTATTTTTTCTTATAACGAGTAATAAACCTTAAATTGTTTGTATTAAAATACATACAATGAAACATAGAACCTCCTCCTTTTTGAAGTCGGTTAACAAAGGGACACTTTACTTTTATTTATTTGTTTACATTTTAGGCAGTGTGAAATATATACCTTACATTTAAATAACATTTGTGGTTTCTTATTTATCTTTTATTAAAATCATGTTAAGAAAATTTTTGGTATAGAATTAAAATACAATAAAAAATCTAAATGAGTCTAATCTAGATTTGTTTTCTCGTTTCTTTTCATTTAATCCCTAAGAATCCTTAAAGAGTATTAAAATGTGTAACAAAAATCTTTACCAGCTTTTAGTTACTATGGTAATAAAAACGTTGAATAGAATGGCTTAGCCATTCTGTTCATAATTCATAAAAAATATATTTTGTTTTTATTATCTTTCGTGGCAGACGAGCAAGCAGTCCATATGTTGGTAAGTAATAACTACCGTTATGGGTTGCAGCAATATAAGGGATATAACCAGGACATTACTTATAGCATGGTAGAATTTGTATGTGCAACTCTCTCGGTCCGCGAAGTACGCGTATTAGTAAATTGGTACTACTCAGACGATATTCTACTACTCCAGACAATGGGACTCATTTATAGCAGCAGACAGAAAACTATTAGCAGCTATGTAACTATGTATTAATATGATGGAAACCATATTAATAAATTATTGAAACATACATACATACATACATATCATCACGCCATATCCCTTGCAGGGTAGGCAGAGAGAACAGAGTGCCAGAGAACTCTATCTCTGCATACTTCACTCGCTTCCTCAACATTCATAATTCTCTTCATACACGCTCGCCGGTTTCGGAGACTCTTGACTCCACCTTCCTTCAGCACATGACCGATCTGGTCTAGGTAGTTTAGTCTCGGTCTCCCTCGGTACCTACATCCTTCCACTTTCGCATTGTATATCTTCTTAACCAGGCGTTCGTTCGGCATTCTTTCCACATGTCCGAACCATCGGAGCATTCCCTTTCGCATCTTTACACCAATACCCTCTTTCATACCTACTCGCTCTCTTACGTCGTCGTTACGAATGCGGTCGGTCAGCCTAACTCCACAGATTTTCCGCAGAGATCGCATTTCGCATTCAATTATTGAAACATCATTAATCGAAACTATTGATATAAATCATTAACAAAATTGCTACTACTCAACTCAGCTCATATACGTCCCCCTGCTGAGCTCAAGCCTATTCCAAAATAGGAGGGATATCGGTCCATATATTTCTTTCTATATCAATATATGAAAAATTGATCTATCCACGCTGGTCAGACGTGTTAAATAGGGTTTATTTCAAGTATGCATAGATGCTTCTCTTGCATAGATGTTATATGCATTTTATATAACTTAGTCTTCTTTTAAGACATCCCCGTGTCAAATAGAGGGTGGCAAATTGTATTTCTATTTCGTCAACACACGAATATCTGCTACTCACACGTAAATTCTTTGCGAGAGTTGGGTACTAACCTCGGAGTTCTATCTCCATTTATGGCTGTAAATAGAAAACTGTCAACAGCATTACTCTACTACTAAAGCATACCATTATTTTGTTCTCTCTTAACGATCTTCGTCTCACTATCGGACAGTAGCTTTCTCCAGATAGGAAATAAAACTCGGATGATATAGGACCAGCATGGTCTAGATCACTGGTCTAATTACTGTGAAAACTAAAAAATGTAATTCGTATTATCGTTTTTACAGTAGATACCTATTCCACACGCCATTTATCTGAAAATGTTTATATATTGTTCAGATTTAATTCTCTAACATTTCAGGTTCAATTATTTTAAGCGATCATACGATGAGTATTTTTTTATTCGTTAATAAATTTTTATTTTTATAAAAACACAATTCTAGGCTATTTATTAGCTTAGTATTTCAAACGCTTTATCTCAGTAATTGATATTTCATAAAGTGTAAAAAAAAACATTTATCTGTATATTAAATATATTTTCATGTGGTGATGTAGTAAGAATACAATTCACCCTATCTTACTCGTGCATGATTGTAAGAGACGACTAAGAGATATAAAATGTAAATAATATCTATGCAAGAGAAGATAACCTCGCAACAAAACTCTATACCAACACTTCTGACCAGCGCAGTTTAGTAGATCAATTTCCCTCCCTCTATATTGGAGGCTATTTTTTATTGCTTTTAGTGGCAAACGAGCATGCAGCACACCTGATGGTAAGTGTCACTGCCGCCCATGGACCTTTGCAATACCAAGGTATAGCTAGGCCGCTGCCTACCAATATAAACCCCAAACCCACCCAGTTGGGCTTCCGGCTCTCTCGCTCACCGAACAAAGCACAACAGCACATTGACATTGCTCAGATGTCGATCTTCTGCGAGAGTGTGGCATTACCCCGGACGGACCGGCTCGCGGCTGTAGACCGAAAACTGTCAACAGCGTGGTCCTACCACTACTAAGGCTCGAGCCCAACAGTGGGACATATATGAGCCGAGATGATGATAATATCAAGTACCATATCGACTGTAATATAACCGTAAAGCTTTTATTAACAATAAAAACAAGTAAATTAAAACACGCTGTTTACAATTCATTACTCACACCGTTAATGGGGCGAGTTAAATAAATTTTATGGACCACAGCCATAAGGTATGGAAATAAAAACATAGGTATATTAGGACAAATATAAATGAAGAAATATTAAATAAAACATCAATTCATAACCTAATGATTTCTGATATTTACGCGAGTGTTACACGTTTGAAATAAAACTATGTTACGGATTCTATCGCGTTTGTATTTAATTTTTAATTTCCCGACGTTTCGAACACTTTACAGCGATCATCATTAGTCCTCCCGTGACCATGATCACTGTAAAGTATTCGAAACGTCGGGAAATTAAAATCAAATAACCGTAATCGGATATTTATAAAAAAAAAAATCAAATAAATCAAATACATCAAATAAATCAAATACAAACGCGATAGAATCCGTAAAAATAGTTTTATTCATAAGCTTTAAAATAGGCTTTAAAATATATATATATTAAATTATTTTCAATTTAGGAATCATTTCAACCGCTTTCATAACTTGCTTTTAAAAAAAAATACAATAAAGCAATATAGCAACTTTATATTTTATTTATGTCACTTCTATTATTTACGTGTAAAATATTTTTTTAATTTTAGCAATATAATGTTCTCATTGTCATATCTCGGCTACACCGGCTATTGTCAACAGACAGTAGCCTACACGATAATTTATAGCGAATTGGTGAGAAAAATTGTTTCAACACCCACTTAAGTTACGAGTATGTAGGTGACAGAGCACAAAATCACCCAATAAATAAGATTTATAATAAGGATGAGCGCAGTAATAAAGCATGTTAGATATAAAAAAAATACGAAACCTACGTATAATAAGACTAACCTAGAACTCTTAAGGTACTTGCTTCTCTTTCAGCACTTTAGTGTCGTTCTGCATGGCTTAATAGATTAAAATAAGGATAAAGGAAGGAAGATATTACAATAGTAAATATCAAAGAAAACAGAGAGAACATTTGACATGATTAAGAATACTTCTCTGGGAGTTCACGTAATTTATAATAATAAACTTCGTTCGTGTTAGATGTTCCGTATCTCTTTTTGTATAACGATATAACATTTTATAATCGCTAAATATAGATACGCCTGCATTTCTTCTATTCGTTACATCTAAATAACAGCCACTAACCGCATTCAAGGCGCAACATTCATTTAGTCAAGAAAGCACTATTCAACCCGTTGCAGGAACGAATGAGGGTGTAAACTAGGCCAGTTTCACTATATGCGCCTATCTCATTGCTATCTCCAGTTCCGTGGCGATTATAGCTTTAACAATACACTTTTGTTGCTGCTATCTGCATTGGAAACATTTAAAGATCATAGTTCCATTATCTATATTTTCAATCCTTGACTTATATATAGTCTTTGTAAATAGAGAATATATACTTTAATATGATTTTATTATAACAATCACGGCGTATACCTATATAACCCATCAGGATTATATAATGTGTAGTTGCATTCTCTTGGTATACTTCTAATATCTACAGCAATTGCCCATCCAACAGACAAGTGTAGTGATTAGGTCATTATTCTCCCCTGGGCATGCCTATATGCAATAGAAAACTGATAAATGAACGAAAAATCGCGGCAAGACTTTCGGTATGTCAATATACTAAGCATGCGATATTTTATCACCCCATCCATTCCCGTCATTTTAATGAGACAAAATAAAAGACGTAAACAGATAGCATAATGTGTCATCATGATCATCATTTCAGCTTAAATACATCCCACTTCTGAGTCCAAGCCTCCTTTACAATGAGAGGGAAACTTTAGCTACTATACTACGCTAGTCAGACGTATTGGTATAGAGTTTTATTTTGAGTTTTCCTTTTCTTGAATAGACGATTCTTTATGACATCCATGGGCAAGAACTGGGGCTATGAATTGTAATCTTACTCCATTTCAACACGAAAGTCACTATGTGCAAGAGAAGAAAGTATAACTAACTAACTCGTTAGTTAACTCGCCAGAAAAGCGTGGTGATATACATAATAGGAAAATTTATTTTTCGTTGTGAATGAGAACTGAGTCTATTCTTTAGTATAGCGTATAGAATACGCGATGTATAGGAATCGATTCGATATACTGAGACGCGTATATAAAGACTCTTAGAAACGTAAATGCATCCCTAATTACGATTAAAAGCAAGGAGGCTAGAGCCTAGTAGCGAAAGGAACCGAAAGGAGGTAAGCCCACTAAGAGTATCCTCTCTTAAAAAAAACCTGGTAGTTGTACTAACCTTTTTTTTTATAAATACCCGATTACGAAACGAAAAATGATGTCACAAGCGGGGTTCGAACCCGCACCTATTGGAAATCCGGCCCAACCGTGCTGCCACTTACACCATCGCGAACTATTTTAGGACATGCAAATTTCGATTCATATTATATCTTACGTCTTCAAGGTGACGTATGCCATCTATCCGACAATGTTTACACATTGTATAGGCTTAATACTTCAAACTTTACAGTTAAAATTGTATTAAACGATGACACAACCTTGTTATTCAAATTACTGAAATTTTTAGCATTTAATATGCTTAATTATTTATAAATACCCGATTACGAAACGAAAAATGATGTCACAAGCGGGGTTCGAACCCGGAACCCGTTTGGTTGGGCCGGATTCCCAATAGGTGCGGGTTCGAACCCCGCTTGTGACATCATTTTTCGTTTCATAATCGGGTATTTATAAATAATTAAGCATATTAAATGCTAAAAATTTCAATAATTTGTACTAACCTTTTTTTCCATTAACTCTCTGTAAAGTGCATTTACCGATCTCTCATAGGATACAGCAAGTTTGAGTACTCGCCGATGCAGATGTCTCACATCTCCGTCTACTTTCAAGTGTCAAAGGTTTGTCTTTTGGGCGTGTGACTCAGATACTCCGACAATTAGTCAACTGACTAGTTTTTATTTTACATGCTTTGTAATAAAAAAATTACTGTTGTCTTCCTTGTCGCGTATCTTTTTGCTTATATGCATTTTATATATATGATTTTTTGTACATGTGTGACTGCAGACCTCCTAAAGGGCTGAACCGATTTTGATGATTTTGTGTATATTCAGATTGGTTCAAGAATAGTTTAGATTAACACTTGGAGTCGATATGTGGCGCTGCGATCGATTTCGAGTTATTCTATTTTATTTTAGTTTTATATATATATAACACTTTTATAAATAGTGTTTTAGCCTTCTGTGACTGTTGTACTCCAAACTCTTTTAGTCGAACTTCTAGTCAGATGGTTTGGCACTAAGATTATCGATTTTTTCTCCTTCTACATCGATACAGATCGATGCAGATTACTGGATATTTAATCCCGTAATCACCATTTACAATACCCACGAAGAGGAAAGGTGTTAGTGAATTACATCCTTACTTTGTCACTACAAGGATAACAAGCGATTACATAACAAACATTTATATAGTGGCAAACAAATTTATCGGTACAATATCAGTTAACGCAAACAATAGTACCGATCGTACATGATTATCACGTTATTGTATTCTCAATAGCCCGACCAAACATAGCGTAATTAATACAAGATCAAACATATCTGTTTGATGTGTCATGGAAGAAAAGTGAATAAACAAATCATTTACTTATAATATAATTACAGTAACTTCTTGCCATGAAATCATTTTTTCTTTCTTGTTATTTTTCCTCTTCATTCATCATCATAATCATCATCACAAACCATAAATGTCCCACTGTTGGGCTCGGGCCTCCGCCGTAATGGGAGAGAAATTAACCTATTATACCGCGCTGGTCAGACGTGTTGATATAGGGTTCGGTTTCGAGTTTTCCTTCTCTCGCATAGATGTTATATGCATTTTATATCCCTTAGTCGTCTCTTACGATCATCCACGGGTAAGTTATGGGCTGGTGAATTGTATTCTTACTTCGTCACCATACGGTATATATAATTTAAATAATGTTTAATAAATAAAGATAAGTTATTTTATTACATTTACTGTACTAAGGTCTATCGAATGGAGAATAACTAAATATAAATAAATATACTTCAGAATGCAATGTTCAAAACATTGCCGGGCTGGCTACGTAATCGGTACCAGTAGCCGGCCAAATGGCGATGGGGAGAGAAAACGATGAGTTATGGGGCCACATGCCGCCCTTCGTCGCCCCGGACGGAACGAAAGACGTGTGTCCTGACCATAGCCTGCCAAAAAAAAAAGAATCGGAGTGCTAGAATAGCATATATGGTCATATTGTATGAAGGTGGTGTTTTAGTCTAAAGATAGATAAATTAATATTGATAAAAATAAATTAAATTTAACTATTATATATGGGAGTAGTATTTTATATATAAAATATAACTAGTAATAAGAAAAAGACACACTCTTAATAAAAATCGAATAAATTTATCTTCATATTTTACGCATTTAGACATCATTTATCATAAGGTTTTCTATTAAAATACTTGCCTAAATTAATATTAAAGATATAAAATTTAAACTTTATAAAGGATTGGGAGAAAATTTATAATATGGATACATGAAGTTAGTGAAATTACTTTGCTGTCTCAATTGCTTGTCATATTTTATGTTTTCGAGTAATAGATTTAGGCAAATAAGGCATTATATTAAGGAAAATATTGTGTTAATATGGATATTTATTTAAGCTGTAATTTCGTGGATAGCGTATAGTTTAAATATTGACCTTACCGTGCCAGTATCTTGGTTTCGATTGCCACGCAAGCAAATACTTTGTGTAAATTTTAAATTGTTGTTCAAATGATAGGTGTAATTTTTGTCCGTCAAATTACATATTTGTAAACTACCTCCCGTAATACAAGGATTTTTTTCTAATCGTCGGGTAATGTATTTTATGAAACTAAGAATAAGAAAATTAATATTATTGGCTGCATTTATAGCTTAACGACCTAAGTAGTGAGGGAAAGGAACTCGCCAAACTCGGTATTCCATGCCGAGTTCATAATCCAGCCAGAACAGTTTTTTTGTACCTATGAATGATTTTTCCGAGTGTGAATGTTATTCGTGTCCCGTAAAGTCTCCGCGACACAAGAATTTCTTCCTTAATGCGGGGTATTGTTTTGTTGAAATATTTAATAAAAATATTATATGTATTTACTACCTACCGTGTTATGCAACAAAAAGCTCAATTATATTTAAAATAATGTATTAGTAATTGTTAAATGTAAAAGAATAGCAATATATAAAAATCGTGAATATTATTATTATATTACGTAAGAATAATGTTCGCCATTTTTCATATTATAATTAAAATTAATGAAAGTATAATTATTGATGTAATAAACAATAATTTTGAAGTCTTAACTATAAGGAAATTAATAGCAATTTTATACTATTACTAATATTTGTATAAACCAGATTCGATCCTCGTAGAATTCGTGACGGCAAGTAACAAAAATGTAGAAGCTAAATCTCTACAAGTCTATTAATTCCACAGTCTCACTTATAATTTACATCTGTGACAATAAATAAGGGAAATCCCTAAATTGACACTTAATGTTAACTTTAATTTGTAGATGATAGTTACTTACATATTAAAAATACTTTGCCATCTCTGTTAGAATTTGTAAGACTTCATAAGACTTTTAAACATAATCTGAAAAAGTGTTTGTTTGTGTATGTAACACACAGAATCAGAGACTTTATTTAACACACGATAAGATTTCACAACCTGTTGACAAGATACAACATTCATATGGTTAAATACCCGATTACGAAACGAAAAATGATGTCACAAGCGGGGTTCGAACCCGCACCTATTGGGAATCCGGCCCAATCGTGCTACCACTTACACCATCGTGAACTATTTTAGGACTTCATATTATATCTTACGTCTTCAAGGTGGCGTATGCCATCTACCGGACAATGTTTACACATTGTATAGGTCTTATTACTTCAAACTTTACAGTTAGAATTGTATTAAACGATGACACAACCTTGTTATTCAAATTACTGAAATTTTTAGCATTTAATATGCTTAATTATTTATAAATACCCGATTACAAAACGAAAAGAGCACGATTGGGCCGGATTCCCCATAGGTGCGGGTTCGAACCCCGCTTGTGACATCATTTTTCGTTTCGTAATCGGGTATTTATAAATAATTAAGCATATTAAATGCTAAAAATTTCAGTAATTTGAATTCATACGGTTGTCATTTTAAAGTGAAAATGAATTAGCCGTTTCTATGTAATCATTAAATTACAGTAATAAATTATCATCATTCCCCTACTCTTATCCCAATTACTTGGGGTCGATACAATTTGTACTCTTCTTTCATAGTACATATTGTAAAACTTATTGGCAATAGCTTTATGACCGGCTGCCTACCAGACGTCAACCAATTTGAGGCCTAGAGAATGTAATTGTTGACCAAACGGCATCAGATGGAGTTGGGCTAAGTCGTTATAAGGCTCTTAGTCGTCTTTTACGACATCCAAGAGCAAAGTAAGGGTTGGTAGTATTCGTCGCCGCTACCAGATACGAAGACCACTAATAGTATTAAATTAATATTTGTAACATTCGAAGGTATTTTGTTAAACGTTGGTTATTTGAGTTATAAGTTAATCAATCTAATGTTTGATTAACTTATAAGTCAAATATAGAATTAAAAAAAAATACTTGACCAGTAAGTTTAGAAAAAATTAACAAATTATGAACAAGTTAGCAATTATGTAATTTTAGTATTGTCTCCCATTGAGGAGGTCTACCTTCAACAGTGGACTTTGATGAACCGATAGAAGGATATAGAGAAAATCAAAATAGAATTAGCTGTTTTAAATTATATTTTTATTTAATTAAATTTACTGTGCATGTAATGTAGTGTACTACTTATAATTAACACTATTTGAAACTTGCGAAAAATCCAATGCCAGAATTCATTCATATCACATTTTTTTCTAAATATAGGTAAAGAGAATATCATCGACTCTTGGCAAGATATAATATCATTACATGTTGACACTTGGAAAGAGACAATCGTCTAAATTTGACTTCTTAGAGCTATCCCTATCGCACACTAACTCTGTGATAATGCACGAAGCATCTATTAAGCGCTGTTAAATAATTATGACTAAAATTACTAAATAAAGTACACCTATTCTACAAGCTTTCTTTTTCTACATTGTCGCGGTTTTAACAACTTTAAATATATATATTTGACAGGACTCAACTATATTCTCTCATAATTGTATAATAACTGGCAAACATCATACCCCCAATATGCGACGAAGATAACGCTTTATGAAGTCGAAATTAACCGATTGCATCGTTCTAAGGATCAATGTGCAATATTTATTGCCGCGTATAGTGCGCAGTTGTTTTGAATTTAATATATCAATGATATATAACGTGCTCATAAAGGTTTAAGTTGTAATGAAGGTCAAGTGGAACAAAATAAGACGATATTTTATCTATTTATTTATATACAGATAAAGTAGTTAGTTGTCTAAATCATTAACGCCCAGAAACTAGAAACATGAAATTTTGATAATGTTTTTTTTAATGACTTCTAATGTTTACGCGAATATTACACAGGAGGATAGTTCTCCCGTGACCATGACCACTGAAAAGTGTTCGAAACGTCGGGAAGTTAAAAATCAAATATAAAGCAAAATCGTAAAAGTAGTTTTATTTCAAATGTTTTTTTTTTGTTATCTTGGTATAAAGATGCGAAATGGAATGCTCCGATGGTTCGGACATGTGGAAAGAATGCCGAACGAACGTCTGGTTAAGAATATATACAATGCGAAAATGGAAGGATGTAGGTACCGGGGGAGACCGAGACTAACCTACCTAGACCAGATCGGTCATGTACTGAAGGAAGGTGGAGTCAAGAGTCTCCGAAACCGGCGAGCGTGTATGAAGAGAATCATGAATGTTGAGGAAGCGAGTGCAGTATGCAAAGATAGAGTTCTCTGGCACTTTGTTTTCTCTGCTTACCCTGCAAGGGATATGGCGTGATGATATGTATGTATGTATGTATGTTTTTTTTGTGATATAGGGACTCGCAAAGACAGGGTTTTTTAAAATTCAATCACAAAGCACGTTAAACGCAGTAATGAAGCTTGTATGGGGAGAAATAATACCTTTATTTGTTGTTTTCAAATGTGTACAATACTTGTCAGTAACAATAATTAAACATATTGCCGCAATTATCAATATTAGTCCTAGAATGTATTCTACTTTTTTAGGGGATAAAATTTGCGGTGATACTTTTACTTTTTTATTGAATTAAAAACCACTACATATATGCATTCGACAGTTTTTTAATTTTGTGAAGTAGAGCCCCGGTCAAGGAATATTCTGAAAACCAGGCCCTCTTAAATATATATATCCCTCTTCTTTTTTGGCGGCGGGTTACGGCGGTGGTTACAAAGGGTTTAAAATAAGGTTTAATGATGCTTCACTTATATTTGACAGTATGAGTCCTGTAAAGTCTTCTCTGATTGACTCTGTAAGACATGACTTCCATGCGAACGTAATCGCGGCAAGCTAGTTAAGTATATAGCTAGTTAATAGATAGATTTAAGACAAAAACAAATTATGTAGACATAATAAAAAAAAAATATATTTGTTATCTTCAATATTAATTACTCACCTTTATTAGCCAAGCTGAAGAGTTAGTAGAATTCAATCAAACTTCTTTGTACTCGGCTCAATTCACCTGATCCGACAAACTTTTAATTTAGTTAGCTGCTATCGCGAAGACAGGTCAATCTGAAACAAATGGCAAATCTTTTATCTACACTTTATAATACAAGAAGACGTACAAAAGTTATAAAGTTAATTTTGCACAAGATTAAATCCAAATTATATGACCAAACTTCAAATACAAAAGCTGTTTTAATTAAGGTCTGAGTTTGAGATTTAGTTTTGAATAGATAGAGCGTAATTGTATTTAAGCTTTTGAAACATATCATTTAATTAAATACTTAATATGCAATAATATAAGTATATACCCTTATGGAAAAAGAGGGCAATAAGAGACAGTAACATTGTATTCTTAAGCAGTCATCACAAGATTAATAAATATTAATACCAAATATACCAATCAAATATTTTTTATATCAAGAAAATCGCATATTTTTTATGCAATATGTTGGCGTACGAATATTTGATACCGTTTTCTCAATAATCATTCCCAAGGAAAGTTAACGTCAGTCAAGCAGCCAGTCATAAAACTTTTGTTAAAAATTTTGTAATATGTACGATGTAAAAAGAGTACATATTGCGTCATCCCCAAGTAATTGTGATAAAAGCGGGGTAATGATTATGATACCTCCGCGTAGCAACGGAGCAAGAATACAATTCACCACCCCATCTTACCCGTGGGTGATCGTAAAAGACGACTAAGGTATATAAAACGCATATAACATCTATGCAAGAGAAGGGAAACTCGAAACAAAACCCTATACCAACACGTCTGACCAGCGTGGTATAGTAGGTTAAAATCCCTCCTATTATGGAGGAAGCCGGAAACCAACAACGGCACATATATGGGTTGTGATGATGATGATGAATGATTATGATATTCCTACTTTTATCAATTATTATTATCTTTATTAAAATTTATGACTACTTAATACATTTCTAAATATAATATAAAAAATAATATATTTAAAAATATAAAAAGCGTATTGACCTACCGGCAGCCAATACAGGTACTAAGCCGTCAGTGGTTAGGGCCTCATAGAGATGAACTTTCTTACTGTGCGTGCCATGTCGAATAACACCGCCTTTTGCATCAAGCCCTCAATCTTTTTCCACATTTATAATTTAGGTTAATCTGACCTAACTGTAATAAACTAATTATTAATATTATGCAATATAAATAATAATATAATATTTTTGATAAGTTAAATATGATACAGCATTTCAGAGCTCATTAGCAAAGGCAAACTCTACATTTAATCTGTTAAGCTTTTAAATGTTTTGCTAAATAATTTATTTAGATTTGAATGTATCTTTGAGATGCTTGTAAATGCTTAGTAAAATAACTACGAGTTTTGACTCTCAGTTAATTTAGCTGGAGTGCAATTAAGTTAAAGGGTTTCTTTGATAGCTTGCCTCATTTATCTTACATCATAAGAATGCCCAGTTTTAGTTTCTTTTCAGTGAGATCGAAATTTAGAATTGTTTTCAATGAACAATGATAGGTTCATCACTATGATATAAAAAGAATAAAGTGATTTTGACGGGTAAATGTCATGTGGCGATGTTACATTGCATTCAACATTATACTTTAATGGTATTTTCAATAATTTTATTAAAAATAGAGAAGCAGAGCACGTACTAAATTTAATAAATAGGAAGTGCCTCACGATCCAGAATGAAATTGAACCCGGGAACTTACGATCGACAATTACAATATTATAACACTGCATTATGAAGGAAACGTCAAATTATTTTTTTTTGTCATCTGTACATTTATTATTTTTTATTGATGTATTCTTAAGATGACAGCAGACGTACTTGAAAATTAACCTAAATTATAAAAACTGATAAAAATGCAGATCGGTCAGGTACTGAAGGAAGGTGGAGTCAAGAGTCTCCGAAACCGGCGAGCGTGCATGAAGAGAATTATGAATGTTGAGGAAGCGAGTGAAGTATGCAGAGATAGAGTTCTCTGGCACTCTGTTCTCTCTGCCTACCCTGCAAGGGATATGGCGTGATGATATGTATGTATGTATGTATAAAAATGCAACAAGGTGAAAGAAACCAACAAAGAACCATTTATTTCTTAATTTTTTTTTTTATATTATTTAATAATATAGCTTCAGGTTTTACGTTATTCTTAAATATATTTAATACAGTCTTTATAATAATTACCTACTTACTATATTCAAACAAAGTAACCCTATTTTGCTAAAGCTATGTACTTCTCGTTGAAATTACACCACTAATTCTATTTCCAGTCGGAACTCATAGACATTCCTGTCTAATATATTAAAATAGACGTATTACAAATACATGTTGCGCATAAATCAATTTATTATTGAAACAACGCCACGGCTGATAAACGAATGGATTGAGCAAATTGAAATAATTTTGGGGACAAATTGGTCAAATTTTATTTTAGTAAATTCTTTCATTACCTATTGTATTTATTTCGTGCCTGACCGAAAATATAACAAGTAATCATTTCAGTTTATTTTTTTAGTTTAATGTAAGGTTAATTCAATTGCAAGAGGGGGGAAACTAAAGAAAGTTATGCTAAGTCCAGCGTTTAAAATAAATCAATTTCTTTTTTTTTTTTATGGAGAACAGTCGTATTCAGTGTGTAATGGGATGGATTTATATCATAAAGAACAAAAAATAAAATAACCTTTCATATATATTGCAACACCTTTTGGGTGACGGGATTAAAAATAAATGTGTCACGAGCCCTCATTTGCCTATTATAGTCATGAAAATCAAACGAACAAAATCCAATAAAATATTTAAATATATTTAAAATCAGTAAAATAACTACTAACTCCTTATAACACTTTATTTAAGCCCGCAATATAAGCATCACTTTGGGTTTGAAAGGGTCTTAATTATGCATTCAATAATATTGAAATTTAGAGGAAATTAATAGTTTAGGATATTGAGTCCACTTACGTCAGTACACACAAATTCATGCAGTAACCGTCCTCCGTAAAGATATTGACTATTAAAATTATAAAATTATGTGTTCGTGGGAAACTTATAACTGCTACTTCAATCGCCAATTCACTTGTTTAACGTGTCAATTATACTATTCCATTGTAAATACACTTTTATAAAACTGTGAATTTCAAATGGCAAGGCATCGCTTTTAACAATATTGATATCAGTGTTCAAATGATTTGACCGACAATAAATAGTCATTATCATCATCATCACAGCCCATATATGTCTCGCTGTTGGGCTCGGGCCTTCTCCGTAATGGGAGGGAAATTAACCTACTATACCAGGCTGCTCAGACGTGTTAGTATAGGGTTTAGTTTTGAGATTTCCTTCTCTCGGATAGATGTTATATGCATTTTATATCCCTTAGTTGTCTCTTATGATCACCCACGGGTAAGATAAGGGGTGGTGTATTGTATTTTTACTTCGTCACCACACGGAAATAAATAGTATTGCAATTTAATTACGAAATCAAGATATGCAAATAAATAGACGAAATCAAGATATGGAAATAAATAATATTGCAATTTAATTACAAAATCAACATATGCAAGAAATTAGGTAATAAAATTTCCATTTCTCTCACTACAATTTCTATATGAAACCAAATAGCACGCACGCAAATAAACAGCTCAAAGGTTTTACTCGAAAGCAAACATTTATTTATTTATTCGCTCTGTACAACATGGGAATACTAATTCAGTTGTAAGGATTTCTTAAAAAGCCTTTGGCAAAGGGTATATTGAAGTCAACCTTTTTGATCATTATATATGTACTGTTTGTATTTCTTTTTTTTTTATTTGGAAACGTACACAATAGTTTTTAATAAGTAGTACGATTTGTTGTATATAAATAAGAAAAGAGAATTCATCATTCAGCCTGTGCACTGTTGGACGTAGGCCTCCCTCATATTACGCCATAAAGTGGGGTTTTGTGCCACCCGTATCCAATGACTCTTAGCAACCTTCATCAGGTCGTCTGTCCACCTGGTTGCAACCAACACTGTGACGTCCGATATGTGGTCGCCACTGGAAAACCTTTCGTTCCCAACGGTTTTTGGTTCGTCGAGCGATGTGGCCTGCCCATTGCCACTTGAAGGAGAATTATTTAAATAAATTTATTGTTAACTAAATTTATAGTATAAGCGTATTATTTATAAGTCACGTAATCAATTATTTCTATGTAGGGTCATATTGAGCAGCAATAGAATAGTTAACATATCAATAGCCAGTTAATACAAAGGTTCTCAAAATCCGTTTGTAGGTTTAGATTTGCAAAATTTATTCACTTAATTCAAATTACTGAAATTTAGCATTTAATATGCTTAATTATTTATAAAAACCCCATTACGAAGCGAAAAATGATGTCACAAGCGGGATTCAAACTCGCGCCTATTAGGATTCCGGCCCAATCGTGCTGCCATTACACCATCGTGAACTATTGTAGGACATGCAAATCTCGCTTCGTATCATATTTACGTCTTAAGGTGACGTATGCCATCTACCCGACAATGTTTACATATTGTCATTCACTTAAGTATAGTCATCATCATCAAGGTGTGTGGTAGCGGTTACGAGTACTACCAACCCTTACCTTGCTCGTGGATGTCGTAAAAGACGACTAAGAGCCTTATAACGACCTAGGTCAACTTCATCTGATGCCGTTTGATCAACAATTACATTCCCAAGGAGGGTTGATGTCTGGCAAGCGGCCGGTCATAAAACTATTGCCAATAACTTTTACTATATGTACTCTGAAAGAGTAGTACATATTGTATCGACCCCAAATAATTGGAATAAGAGAAGGAGCGTGATGTAAGGCCATCATCGTCATCAACCTGCTTTTATGTGAATTACTTGGAGTCGACCCAATATGTACCTCTTATCATACATATTGTAAAAGTCATTGACAATAGGTATATGAATGGCCACGTTCCTGACGTTAACTCTCCTTGGGAATGTAATTGTTGATCAGATGAAGTTGGTCCAGATAAAAACTCTTAGTCGTCTTTTACGACACTCGTGAACAAGTTAAGGTTTGGTAGTATTCGTAGCCGCTAGCAGATAGCTTATTCACTTATGTGTCGCATATCCAAAAAATATGTATCTGTCTAATATATTTAAACGAGCAATTCTTGTATATTTTTGTATTCATAGCTCAGCAACGACACCAGCAATTTTCATGAAACTTAGTATGCAGGAGGTTTCGAGGGTGACAAATCGATCTAAGTTTCATTTATGGAAAATATCGTTTTGTAAGTGTTCGCCGCCAACGAAAAATATATTTTCTCTTTGGCTGAAATCTATTAGAATATGATAGCAAATTTGGCTACTTTCATTGAGAATAGACATAACTTATTTGGAGAATCGAATTTTTGAAGCAATGAGATTTTCAAAAGTTGTTTTCATAATTTCATAAATTATTTTTTTTAATATTTTCGGCTCATATATGTCCCACTGATCGAGGCTCCTCCAAAATGGGAGGGAAATTGACCTACTGTACCACGCCAGTCAGACGTGTTGGTATAGGGTTTTGTTTCGAGTTTTAGTACCTTAGACGGCTCTTACGATCACTCACGGGTAAGATATGGGGTGGTGAATTGTATTCTTACTCTGTCACCACACGGAAAATATATATTTTTATAATATCTAAATATATTTGCCAAAAAAGCACTAAAAAGAAAATGTCAACCAAATATTGCTATGTCATGTGTGTGTATCTATCTTATAAATCTATTTGTGTGGAGGACGTCACTACTTAGATGCCTTTCTTATCAGCGGCTATTGAAAAAGACAACTAAGAAAAGTAAATAGATTAAAAGCAAATATTTTAATCTGTAGACTTGGATTTTTTATCTATAGACTTTTTTTATCTGTAGACTTCATTATCTTTGCATTAGCATTATCGAATAGTTAATGCCTTGAATAATTGATAGTTTATCGCATCTGGATAGAATGAAGGGCCGATATAAGTACTATTTAAATTAAAAAATATGATGAAACGATAAAAGCTATATAAATAAAAGCTTCATCATCATCCACATCTCAACTCATATACGTCCCACTGCTGGGCTCAAGTCTCCTCCATAATGGAAGGGAAATTGACCTAATACAACGCACTAGTAAGACGAGTTGATATAGGGTATAATTTGAAAGCTGATAATGATAAGAACTATAGTCTAGCTAGTTTTCAATTTAGAACAATGTTATTATTGTAATTTTAAACAGGTATATGCTACATATAACGCTACAATATCAGTCTATGTATAAATTATATGTTTAAGTAGTGGTAGGACTACAATATTGACAGTTTTCTGTCAGCAGCCGCGGGCCAGTCCGTCCGGGGTAGTACCACACTCTCGTAGAAGATCGACGTCTGAGTAATGGTAATGTGCTATTGCTCTTCGTTCGGTGAGTGAGAGAGCCGGAAGTCCAACTAAGTGGGTTTGGAGTTTGGCTTGGTAGGCAGTGGTCTATCTATACCCTTGGTATTGCCATGAGCGGTAACACTTACCATCAGGTGTGCTACTTGCTCGTTTGTCACTATAAGCATAAAAAGCCTTGGGTGTCTAAAATGTTATATTGCACAAGAGTGTTCTTTAATATTCTATGTTTTGTCACTTTCATAGTTTGTTTCGACAACAATCCAATACAAGAAGAATAATAATTAGATGCTGCATCGATTATTTGATTTGCCTTTTCATTAGATTTTCTTTCATATATGGATATATTGAACTGAATTTTGCTATTATAAGTACTCTCATTAATCAAATACAAACGCGATAGAATCCGTAAAACTATTTTTATTTCAAATGTGTAATACACGCGTAAAGATTAGAAATCATTACTCTCATTTGCAAAAACTCAAGTACGACCACTTTCTACAGTGATATTGGGTATATCAATTAGTCTAAACTAAAATGGAAACTGGATATAATTAGTACAAATAATATCAAACAATATTTGAATGAATGAACATGTATTTGTATAAATAATGCAATATTGTTTGCACTTAGTTCGGCAAACGTCGACAAAATAGCGGCCTTGGATTATATAGTGACGTACCAAAGCTTTTAGTTATCAAGTTATGCATTAGCTGGTACCGTTTGTAGTTTATCCAATATGTATTCGTAGAGATTTATCACTGCATTTTCATATCTCTTCGCTTCGAGTAATGAATGTTCTGATCGAATCTCGAATAATGTAATGCAGGATTTCAAACGTGAAATAGATGTGAGCACTAAGGATGCCACTATGATAATATAATACAAATAGCAATCTTTAATGTGTTTTGATACAACGAGTGTTCAAGAATCTGACTATAGTTTAATATGGACAAATTGAGTAGCATGATAATACAATATACATGCGGTAATTTGAGCTAGAATACAATCCATTTTCGGCCGCCTCGTAAATGACGGGAAAGAGACGTAATCAGATAAAAGCTTTAAGAGCCTTATCACCCTACATAAAACTGACTGAGTAGAAATGTTTCGTGAATCAGTTTCCTATTATGAAAGAAGTCGGAAGTAAATGAAGAAGATAATATAAACTATTATTTTTTAATTAATATGTACAATTAAAGCTAAGTTTTAAATTAAAATATTTACAGAAAAATAGAAGAAAATAGAATAAGGAATAAAAAATAAATAAATAAAAGGAGAAACAAAAGGTGCAATCAGGCATCGAAAAATTCCTCCGCATCACTGTCCACTGGTAATGTGCCCAGAAGGCTAGCAGCATTGCCACGTTGAATGGCAATACTAACCTTTTGTGCAAAATATAGGCCAACCCTCTGATCACGTGAAGCAGCGATTAATTTTTTGCGATCTCTTTAAATAAAATGCGCGCATTGGGACCCCAAGGCCCAAGAGTTTCGACCCCAAACGGCTCGAAAATATAATTTCCAATAAGGTTATTATACTTCGCCGCTTGAGCTTCTCTGCAGATGCGGCAGCAGCGCCAGCACAACCTGACGTGTTTGGAAGATGTGATGGCGCAAGGGTGTCAACGCAGGTCGCGTCCCACACCAAAGGCCTACCCATCCTCCAGGGCAGCAAGGACATGCCGTCCGATAATATAATAATACTCAACTCAAATTTCATAAATAAATACATACATACATACCATCACGCTATATCCCTTGCAGGGTAGGCAAAGAGAACAGAATGCCAGAGAACTCTATCCTTGCATACTTCACTCGCTTCCTCAACATTCATAATTCTCTTCATACACGCTCGCCAGTTTCGGAGACTCTTGACTCCACCTTCCTTCAGTAAATAAATAAATACGATAGATAGATATTTTATATCTGCTAAACTTTATACTTTCCTGTATGGTAGCGGCTACGAATACTACCACCCTTTACTCATGGATGTCGCAAAATATGACTTAGAGCTTTATACCGAACTGGGCCAATTTCAACTGACAACAGATATATTTCCAAGGAGGGATAAGTCGGGCAGGTGGCCGGTCGTAAAATTATTGTCAACAGCTTTTGCAATATGTAGGAAGGAAGAGGAGTACATATTGTCGTCAACCCCAAGTAAATTGGGATAAGAACAGGAGAATGATGATATAGATTTTATACATGCATAACAGAATACATAATAAGTCTTCATGCCTCTCACTTACGGGTGGCCTACATGATGACTTAGACGAAGGGTATTTAATTTAATATAGGCTGTAGGCAGTGGAAAATTTGATATTAGATTAGTTACTATATTACTCTTTACTAGGTCGTTGAAAATTCATTCTCATATTCTTCATTCCTATTATTACCTATTAGTATTTGAAGAGAAGGCTAAGAGAACTAATATCTTTGTGGTGACGAAGTAAGAATACAATTCACCACCCCCCATATTTTCCGCAGGTGATCGTAAGAGACTACTAAGGGAATGCATATAACATCTTTGCAAGCGAAGGGAAACAACTCGAAATAAAACCTTATACCGACACGTCTGACCATCATGGTATAGCAAGTCAATTTCCCTTTTATTATGGAGGAGGCCCGAACACAACAGTGGGACATATATGAGATGATGAAGAGAACTAAGCAGACCATCAATTTTTTTGGCGGGTGGCTATAGAGTGGTCACACCCCGCTAAATCCATCCGGGGCGACAGAAGACCCATAGACCCGCACCACATGTATCTCTCTTCGCCGAGCGAGCGAGCCACCGTAACCCGGTCTTTGTTTTCGGTGGCAAGCATTATCACTACAAAAAAATATCATGCTTATATAAGGTGAAAAGTGTACATCTCTTTTTTTTAAAATACTGACGATACGCAGTAAATTTCCCTTTGTAAAATAAATATTTAAAAAAATAGCACGAAATAAAAACATTGACTATCTGATAAATAGTAGAAATTTTTCAAGTAAAACTACACTGAATTAGACGGCGTAATGAAAACATCGGACATCGACTAACTAATGCTTTACTAAATGTTTTTTTTACGAGAAACTATACTTCTAAAGTCTCATAATTTTAGTTATTTGTTATTATTTAAAATAACAAAAAAAATATATATTTAAAAGTTTCTCACTTTTCTTTGATTTTAGGAAATTATTTTGTTTTGGGATGCAGCGAGACAATTATCAAGCAATGCATTAGTTTATTGGGCGTATCACTTAGAGCAGACAACCCAAAATAAGTATATGGCTAATATAAAAAAGAATATCATCTTCTTCTTAGCGTTACAGTAAGCTGATGAACCTTTCATTATGAACCCCTATGCTCAATCAAAGACGTCAATGGGTTGCTATGTGGAGACGAGTTAAAAAAATATGTGACCATCCTTACTTTACCGTAAAAGTTATAAAACCGCTCTAGGAATATGCAGCAACAGCGTTCTGCTAATTAGCATGTATCATCAAATACTATTGACAACCCAACAATCAAGATGGACGCCTATGGCATTATTCCTACTTGAAAAAATGTAGGTTAATGTAATAGATAATAAATGGGTGGATTCTCATGAGGTAATGGGGTAAGAATAAAATTCACCACCTACAAACTTGCCTGTGGGTTTTGTAAAAGAAAATTAAGGGATATAATATCATATAAAAAAAACTTAAAGAAAACTCGAAATAAATTCGTGTTGGTTTAAACACGTTCGACCAGCGTATAATAGCTCAATTTCTTTCCTATTATGGAGGACGCTCGAGCCCAGCAGTGGGATGTATATGAGCCAAGATAAT
This sequence comes from Lymantria monacha, assembly GCA_905163515.2. Taxonomy (NCBI): domain Eukaryota; kingdom Metazoa; phylum Arthropoda; class Insecta; order Lepidoptera; family Erebidae; genus Lymantria; species Lymantria monacha. Next base: position 10,546,396 of record LR991092.1, on the reverse strand, counting down.
TACAATAATTATAACAGATGGATGGGTAGTTGGGCCAACAAAGAAAGAAAACTGAATTTCCAATATTTGATTATTCGATATTCTCCACAGACTATATGTTGTATATAATCTGTGGTGAATTGTAAATGTATATGTATTTCATTATTATTTAGGTTTGATTCGAGGTAATGTTAAAATAACAGATTACATGATTGATACAATATTGTAATCTTTTAACGATATTATTTTGCGAGCTTTACCGAATATATTTTATCATTCAGAAAGTAATATACGAAAACAACATAACGATTTGCTGGCAATCACAATTGCTGCCCTGAGGCAATCCGAAAGTCAACTACATACGCAAAGTCGTATATATGTAGTGATAATTGTTTCCAAAATGTTTTCTTTGTATTTCTGTTTGAACAGAGACAGCTTCATAGATAGATATTGTTTCGTACATAAATATTTTTGATGAAAATTGTTTAGAAGCATTTGATTTATTGTTTTTGTGATGGAAGAATGGTATTTACCATCACCTATCTTGCCAGTAGGTAACGTAAAGGAGGACTTATCGATATAATATGGTATGCAACCTATTGATATTTCAGTCTAGATAAGTAAGAGAAGGAGGATTCGAAATGAAGATCTATGTTAATTCGTGTGACCAGCTCGGTATATGTATATGTATTTCAAATATTAGGATATCAGTTAAATAATCTAGACATGAAAGAATAAAAAACAAATAAATAAACAGAAATTAACTTTCTTTAGTGTTTATAATGGATTAGGTTAAGCGAAATAAGTGAAGGTTTTAACCTTCACTTAATCCGCTTAATCTAATATATTTCAGTTTTTAAACTTTATTAAAACTTATATAAGTAATTTCGTTAACATTCTACATGTTAACCTCAACATTATTAAAACTATATTACATATACATAACTTAGAAACATCTAAAATTAACTCATTTTAGTTTAAGTGTTGATGTTATGCTATTCTATTGTTTCATTGAATTTGAATACTAAGAGATTAATGGCAGTACAGCTGTGAAATGTTGTTTGGCAGAATCAAAATTAATTTAGGGATTTTCAGACTAGTATATGTATTTTATAATAACTGAATCCATATTTGCATTAATGACGTGTTTTTTTGACACGCTCGATTATAGATCAAAATAAAGGCTAAAAATAGGTTTTTTGTACTGCAGAGATATATTTTTTATTGAAAAATTAGTTATTCTACTATGAATAAGTCAAAAACTAAAAAATATAACCTGAATTATTAAATTATATAAGATAGTAGAAAGATCTTCGTAAGGGCCCACTGTGAGGTGTTGGTTTTTAGTTGGAAATAATTACTTATATTAATATTCCATTCCATTTGACAATACATTAGTTTCTGCCTCATTACTTTCGCAACATGATAGGTGACTACTGACGTGATACTCAGTCATGCGAATGAGCAATGACATCCCGTGTTGTTTTGTCTCTAAGGGAGACGCTTTGATGTACACGTCTGTCACTTCGTAATTACATAACTTACATAATAGAAATTCCAGACTTAGATAGTGAATTTCAATTTGATTTTAATTGGAATTCCTTTGCGATCTTTGATTATTTTCTCCAACACTGAGATTGTTGACAACTATTATGAAATTTTAAGGGATATACTGATATTACTGGTTTTGTCAGCAACTCAGATGACATATTTTTGTGTCAAATTCAGAATATTTTGAGCTTATCAGAAATGTACATATTACCGCATATAAAAATACTGTTCACCAACTTCTTGCTTGTGGATATCGTAAGAGACGTTAAAAGGTTGGATTGAAAGGGGGGTTGGATGAGTGGAAGAAATGATATGCAGATGAAATCTATACTAGAGAAGGAAAATTTTTATCAATTGCTCTCCCATTATGCAAGAATTTCAATGAGGCACATATAAACTGAGATGATAATACATAAACGCAATAAAATTAAAAGATAAATTAAAATCTACAAACACTCAAACTGTTAGCTGACGTGTGGTTACGGAGTAGAATACGTCTTTCTTGGCCATGAATATCGTAAGAAACGATTAAAAAATATAAGTACATAGATGAAAATTTTGATTCTCATGTAGCAAAATTGTCAAGGGATAAATTTCTCGTAAGATTATTAAAATTGAGGGTGATTGGACAACAAAACATACACATGAGAAATTGGTAACACTAATTGCAATCGTTTAGCAAGCTTCTAATGATAGCGTTTATGACATTAGATCATAGTTCCATAACGGAGAAGACAAAACAAATAAAAAATTAACACAAAAATCGATTCGATATTTATAAAAACCCGATTACGAAGCGAAAAATGATGTCACAAGCGGGATTCGAACCCGCACCTATTGGGAATCCGGCCCAGTCGTGCTGCCACTTACATTCACGGTGTGAACTATTGTAGGACATTCAAATCCCGCTTCGTATCATATTTACGTCTGTAAGGTAACGCGCGCCATCTAACCGACAATGTTTACACATTGTGTAGGCTTAATACTTCAAACTTTTCAGTTAGAATTGTATTAAACGATGACACAACTTTGTTATTCAAATTACTGAAATTTAGCATTTAATATGCTTAATTTTTTATAAAAACCCGAGTATGAAGCGAAAAATGATGTCACAAGCGGGACTCGAACCCGCACCTATTGGGAGTCCGGCCCAATCGTGCTGCCACTTACACCACCGTGAACTATTGCAGGACATTCGAATCCCGCTTCGTATCATATTTACGTCTGTAAGGTGACGCGCGCCATCTACCCGACAATGTTTACACATTGTGTAGGCTTAATACTTCAAACTTTGCAGTTAGAATTGTCTTAAACGATGACACAACCTTTTTGTTCAAATTACTGAAATTTAGCATTTAATATGCTTAACTATTTATAAAAACTCGATTACGAAGCGAAAAATGATGTCACAAGCGGGATTCGAACCCGCACCTATTGGGAGTCCAGCGCAATCGTGGTGCCACTTACACCACCGTGAACTGTAGGACATTTAAATTCCGCTTCGTATCATATTTACGTCTGTAAAGTGACGCGCGCCATCTACTCGACAATGTTTACACATTGTGTAAGCTTAATACTTCAAACTTTGCAGTTAGAATTGTATTAAACGATGACACAACCTTGTTATTCAAATTATTGAAATTTAGCATTTAATATGCTTAATTATTTATAAAAACCCGATTACGAAGCGAAAAATGATGTCACAAGGGAAATTGGAACCCGCACATCCCGCTCGAATCGCAACCCTCCTCGAGTTTTTCTTTCTTTGACATAGAACATCTACATATGTATATCATATCCGTTCGATGTCTTTTACGATGGCCACGGTCAAAATTGGGTGGTGAATTGTATTATTAATCCGTCACCACACACCACGGAAATATTTATTATCTTTGCGATAGAATATTTTCTACGGACTTGCGAATTCAGATCGAACAGCTGTCGAGTGGTAGCATGCAGATGCGCCTGCAACTCTTTAAAGTTAAAAAAAATGTTTCAGTATAAGAGATAGAGGTAGGTAATCGCGCAAACTATGAAACTGTCTTTTCTCTGCCGTCACCACGGACATATTGGGGAGGGTGTATCCTGTATGCTAAAAAAATACTGCTGGACTTTAAAAATAAGTGTAAGGTACGAATAACTATTCGAATATATTTATTTTGAACGTCAGCGTAGTGACGGACAGAGAATAAAATGCATTACCACCCACTCCTTCCTCGTAAATATTATGAAAAAAAAAAAGACAAAGCAAAGATAAAGTAAATTTCTGGCATTACTGCAAAGGTCGAGTAATATACATACATACATATCATCACGCCATATCCCTTGCAGGGTAGGCAGAGAGAACAGAGTGCCAGAGAACTCTATTCTTGGAGACTTCACTCACTTCCTCAACATTCATAATTCTCTTCATACACGCTCGCCGGTTTCGGAGACTCTTGACTCCACCTATCTTTCGAGTAATATTTAAATGGATAAATAAAGTTGAAGTCCTTGTTTGTGTAATATCAATGACGGTGTTAACCTCCGACACAAAAAGACAGGTGTTATTACTTTGACGTGTCTGTGTTTTGTGTGTCTATCTTTAGAATCGTAGCTCCTAAACGAATGACGAAGAGATTAAGATGCATTTTTTGTTTGAAAGCTGTCTCGATTGGAATAGTTTTTAGCTACAATTTATAAATGTAATTCATACGTTTCAAAGCTTTCTAGTCTTCTTATTAACGGCCCTAGGGATCTTAGATGTAGAATGTGTATTTAATTTAGATAAATATATATTTATGACTTATCATTTGATAATCCATGTATTGGGGTTACTGGTTTACTCTGATGGTGGATCTCAAAAGAAGAAAATGATAACATGGATTGCCTATTAGCAAACCCATCGGGTTTGGGATTATTGAATTAATTTATTTATTTATTTAGGTTCTTACAGCAAAAGTATTACAAATTCACATAAAATAAATACAATTTAGGTATAAAGGCTGATACAGTTGCCAATTACGAATTGACCAACATTTATAGTTTAAAAATGAACATTTAATATAAAATATTATTATTATACAGGGTGGAAGTAGACCGCTCCCGAAAACAAAGGCAGAAGACCCTACTTGTCCTACTTGTAGTGATAGGCTAGGATAAAAACCGAATCGGATGAAAAAGAATTTTTTTTACAACTATTTGCCAGTTTTTCTCATACTCACATCAAATTAGAATAGTACCGTGTAATGATAATTCCATAAAAAAATACGTAACGTTACTCAGATGAGAAAAAAATGTATTCAAAACTCAAAATCATATGTTTTATAGTACAACGATCGCGAGCCATTATATTCCTACACCTTGGCGTATAGGAATATAATGAGTCAATTTTTTTTTTCATCCGAATCGTTTTTTTTTCCGGCCAATCATTACAAGAAGGACTAGTACCACTCTCTGTGTGGTGACGGAGTAAGAATATAATTCACCACTCTCTACGTTACCCGTGGGTGATCGTGAAAGACGACTAAGGGATATTAAACGCATATAACATCTATGCAAGAGCAGGCAAACTCGAAACAAAACCCTATACCAACACGTCTGACCAGCGTGGTCAATTTCCCTCCCATTATGGAGGATGCTTGAGCCCAACAGTGGGATATATATGAGCTGAGATGATGATGAGGACTAGTAGGGTCACCTGTCTTTGTTTTCGGGGGCGGTCCACTTCCACTCTGTATAACATTAACTTAAATTAAATGCAAATAAACTCTACTATACGATTCGTAAAAACTAGTTAGGTATGTTCATTAGATTTTGTTTTTATGATGGGGTTACTTATAATTATTAATTTTATTTTATTTAAAAAATGAATATATAATAATTTATGAATTTCAAATCTACTACCCATATGCTAGCCATGGGTTAAGAATATAACGCAATATGTTATCATGACTTATTTTCTAGCTTGAGTCGCAAAAAAATCTAAGGCAATCAAGAAAAAAATGTCAATTACGTAAAACACGGCAATAAGTTCAGTCCATGGTGCTTTATAGCTGAGATTTTGACTAGATAAATTATCAAAAAGGGTATAACCCACTGCGTGGACTGTTGAACCACCGGCTCATGTCCAATACTGTCCAATAATGTTATGAAAAGTACATTTCTGTTGCAAATTCAGCGTTTGTTTTGTTTTGCAAAATGAAAAGGATCGTTATTAACCTAATTACCAAATTCGTTCAATTTTAGCAGGTACATCTGCACCAAAAGCAAGCATATTTTTGCGTTATAACCTCTCTGTACATATATATGTTTGCGATAAAATAAATTTTTAGAGCTTTACTGTCAGTGCTTGCCTTCATTAACCAACTTGGATTATGTAGTTAGTAAATGTTATTAGTAATTTTGTTGCCATGTTTTGATAGAGAAAGACAATTCACCACTCACTATTTTATCCGAGTGTTTTGTATTAGACGACTAAAGAATAATATAAAATGTATATAACCTATAGTTACAAAATGGCTTGACCAACGAGGCATAGTATTGTTTTTGTGTATTGCTCTTAGTGGTGAACGAGCAAGTAGCACAATGGTAATTTTTATTGCCGCCTGGACCTTTGCAATACCAGAAATCTCAAATCCACCCCAAAAGTTCGCCTTTCAGCTCTCTCACTCACCGAATGAAGCATAGCAGCACAATGGCACTGCTCAGATTTACTGCGAGAATGTGGTACTACCCCAGACAGACTGGCCCACAGCTGTAGACAGAAAACTGTCAACAGTATGGTCATACCATAAAGAAATTGACAATTTTTCTCCTGTTAAGGAGGAGGCTTTATCTCAGCAGTCGAACATAAACTGAGGTAAATAAACATCATCATCACAGCCCATAAATGTCCCACTGTTGGGCTCGGGCCTCCTCCGTAATGGGAGAGAAATTAACCTACTATACCGCGCTGGTCAGACGTGTTGGTATAGGGTTTTGTTTCGAGTTATCCTTCTCTCGCATAGATGTTATATGCGTTTTATATCCCTTAGTCGTCTCGTACGATCACCCACGGGTAAGATATGGGGTTGTGAATAGTATTCTTACTCTATCACCACAGGCACATGGTAAATAAACGAACACGTTATATACACTCTTGTAATCTGGTGATAGCGTATGAATACAATTCACTACCCCCTATTTTATCCATGGGTATCGTGAAAGACGATTAAAGGAAATAATATTCAGATAACGTATATGTAAGACAAGAAAAGCTCTTAATAACCCGTGGCCAGCGTGGTGTAGTAGGTCAATTTCCCCTCTTGTTGGCGTAGTAGTATATCTTCATCATCACAACTTATACATGTCTCAATGTATAAGTTGTGATGACGAAGATAATACTTATTGCTATTTTTATACAAAGAGTTTGTAATAGTATTACTTATAAATTCCGTGTCGTACATTTTCGCCTTGCGGTAATTTATAATTAACATAGATATATACTACGCCGGCTCATTCAATGAAGAGCTTAAGCTAACACTTGTTGAATTGTAAAATAAATTTTATTTTCCTTTATGAAGTGTATAAATTTTGTACAATACCTGTTGATAAACTTGGACCCAAATGGTAATGGGTAAATATACAATATCTCACCACACTTTAACTTTATTTTGGACCTATAAAATCAGTTAACTTAGAGACTAGTAGAATGGGCTGCATTAATCTCTTGGAAACTAAACATCAAATGCGATGGTTAACTCAACTGCAAAGCGATTATGTATTCTTCGTATGCAAGACTATGTATTATATATACGTAAAAGGTATACTATATAAAACGAAAACGTCTCCGAAACCGGCGAGCGTGTATGAAGAGAATTATGAATGTTGAGGAAGCGAGTGAAGTATGCAGAGATAGAGTTCTCTAGCACTCTGTTCTCTCTGCCTACCCTGCAAGGGATGTGGTGTGTTGATATGTATGTATGTATGTATAATATATGAATAAAGGTTAAAGTTAGAATACAATTTTTTTATTAAAAAAAATCAACTTCCAAACAATGTAATTAAGATCAACCATATATTGAGAACTCAAAAACTACTAGTTAGATCTTGATTAAATTTAAATGGGACTATATGGGAAGCACTACCATTCAAATATAAAAGATTTTTAGCAAGCAGCACACCTGATTGTAAGTGTTACTGCCGCCCATGGACCTTTGCAAAACCAGGGCATAATTCGCTGCCAAACAACTAACACCGAACGAAGCATGATTGCACATTGCCACTGCTCAGACGACGATTTTCTTCTAGAGTGTGGTACTGCTCCGGACGGACCAGTCCGCAGCTGTAGACTTCTGTCTTTCAGGTTTCTAACCTGAAAGAAGCTAATTTCTGTCAGGTTTCTAACCAGTTATCAGTGTCGCCCTACCACTATAGATAATATAAGAATCATCAAATTGGTTCACCTAGAAAAAGAGTTCTGAGACAACACCCAAAAAAATACCGGTGAAGTTTGTCGTCATCAGTCGAATAGAGAACTTTCTCCTTTATTTGAAGTCTGTTAAAAATACGCTGAAATTCATTTAACAATGTTTATTTTATTTTTAAAGCAGCACTAAGGAAATAATTCTTGTATTACGGGGGACGTTACAAACATACAATTCATCCATCCATCCATCCATCAGCCCGTAAACGTCCACTGTTGGACATAGGCCTCCCCACGAGAATGCCATCTATAACGGTCCTGTGCCACCTGCATCCAGCGGTTTCCTGCGACCTTGATGAGGTCAGTCCACCGAGTGGGGGGTCGTCCTACGCTGCGTCGTCCGATTCGTGGTCGCCACTCGAGAACCTTTTTTCCCCAACGGTTGTCGGTTTGTCGAGCGATGTGGCCTGCCCATTGCCACTTCAATGTGCTAATCCTTAGGGCTATGTCGGTTACACCCGTTCTTCTACGGATTTCCGTATTTCGGATTTTATCACGTAGAGAAATACCGAGCATAGCCCGCTCCATAGCACGCTGAGCGACTTTGAGCCTTTTTATGAGGCCGACATTTAGAGACCACGTTTCAGTGCCGTACATACAATTAACGCAAACAAAATACACCCAGACTCAGAGCAGCACTTTATGGATAGCATAAAGTATTGTCCTACATAGGAATCGATGCAACGGAACTGACACAGAAGGTCAATAAGAACGCCATCTGTGCAGAGCTAATACATATATAGATTTAACCCTGTTTCAGTCAACACTAATCATATTTTATCAACATAAAGGTATAATAAAGTAATAATGTAAACAACCATCTATAAAAATCAATCTCCTTAATCAGAAAGGCGGTCCCAAAGACCCATATCAATCTATATAATGTGTACTCGTAAAATTGTTCCTAGTCGTCTCGGTATAACGTGATAGGCATACGGAAACGATTCCATTACCCCATCCTTGACAAAAACGTGTAATAGATTTGAAAAGGAAATGTTAATACACGGAACTCCCCTTTAATCTATATAGAGAATTCTGTCTTTTGGGTAATAAGCTATGTGATACATTTCATTTTCATTCATCATTATCCTTATTTTTTTTCTCTTTCTCTCGCTCACCAAACGAAGCACAATAGCACCATGCCATTACTCAGATATTGATGATGACCAGCCTGTGGCTGTAGACATAAAACTGTCAACAGCGTGGTCCTGCCACTAAAAAAATCTGTTATTATCCCAATTAATTAGGGTACACGCAATATATACTCTTATTCATCAAAAAAAAACACGCAATATATACTCTTATTCATCGTACATATTGCAAAAGATTTAGCTAATAGATTCTGTCCCGCCACTTGGTTTAAACCCTACTTGTGAGACGGAGATGGCCCAGGTCTAAAGTAAAACTCTTAATCGTATTTTACGATGCCCACGGGCAATGTTAGGGGTTTTTTTTATTGCTTTTGGTGGCAAACGAGCAAGCAGCACACCTGATGGTAAGTGTTACTACCGCCCATAGATCTTTGCAGTACCAGAGGAATTGCAAGGCCGTTGCCTACCAATACAAACCCCAAACCCACCCAATTGGGCTTCCGGGCCTCTCGCTCACCGACCGAAGCACAACAACACATTACCTTTGCTCAGACGTCGATTTTCTGCGAGATTGTGGTACTACCCCGGATGGATGGGCCCGTGGATGAAGACAGAAACCTGTTAACAGAGTGGTCCTACCACAAATATTTATTTATTTAAAATTTAATAAATATTATTTGGTATTATTGGTTGGTATTATACGTAGAAACTAAACAACAAACATGATATAATTATCATTATTAATAATGAATTTTATGTGTAAGTTAATTACTCGTTTTGATCAAGTATTATTTTAAAATTCACTAGCAGTAAGGAAAACAGATAATTAAACCAATTAATAGAGAAATGTTTACCGATTAAAACAAATAATGTTCCAGTATGATACTCAAAGGAACTAGAAACCATTATTCTTTATCATTTAGAATGATAATATAATTTAATATGAGCTCAATTTTAACGCATAATATGTAAAATTTAAAAAGAAACACTAAGTAATGAAAAAACAAATAATATTTAAAAAGTTAATTTTGATACTTAAGAATAAATATAAACTCCTGCTATACTGATTAAATCTTTGTATTGCGACGGTAACAAGATTCAGAACCATCATTAGTGGGTCGCACAAGGAAATATCCGGCTTGGGTATCGAACCTGAAATAGTCAGCTTGGATGTTTGATATTAATTGTACCACGACGGTATTTATTTCATCTGTGTAGTGTTATTTTTGACTATACTATTTAATGATTTCTGATGTTTACGCGAGTGTGATATATTTGAAATAAAACTACTTTTACGGATTCTATCGCGTTTGTATTTGATTTTTAATGGTATAAATAAATAAATAATAAATGGGAGGTCACGATAGGACGCCCGTGATCTCCTGTGACCATAATCACTGCAAAGCGTTCGAAACGTCGGGAAATTAAAAATCAAATACAAACGCGATAGAATCCCTAAAAGTAGTTTTATTTCAAATATAATGCTTAACTTTGCAGTGGTATCTAAAAGCGTAATCGTTTTATCCATGAGCGTTGACCTGAGTGTGGCAGGCTAGGGCGATACGCCATTAGCAGCTCTAGCAGAACCAAACGTGAAATGGCTACGTAGATGACATGAAGGTGCCACCCTTCGAACCTAACGGAGTTGTTATAAATAGTAGCAGACACCTCCTAAGGGTGCCTGATCTTTGCAAGTAGTAACTCCATGAAGTTTTAACAAGTAGATAATAATTTGTATTGGAAGTTATATGAATCTCATCTTCGTCTCATTTATTATTATAAGAACATTATTTTAGGATTAAAATAAATAGGTTTAATCCCTACTAATATATAAATGTGAATGTAAGTTTGTTTGTTACGCTTTCACGCTAAAACTACTCAACCGATCATCATGAAACATTGTACACATATTCTTGGAGGTATTAAAAGTAACATAGGATACTTTTTATTAAAAAAAATCAAAATTTATATATGAAAAATAAAAAAATTGTTTGTCAAAAAATCTCAAAATCTAGCTTCTTCAACGCCATCTAGCAGTCCAGTAAAGAAGTTCCAACCCTGAGTATTGTAATACCGTTGCACTGTATTACCGACGGTCAAAAATAAAAATAGGGGATCAAAAACTTTAGGAAAGTCACCTTTTACACGGGCGAAGCCGTGGGCAGAAGCTAGTATAGAATAATTTGCAAATATATCCGATAGATTGTGTAATCAATAAACAAAACCTTTCAAGTATATCTCACTATTATTAAGATTTTTAATGTATTCAGGTAAGTTTACTATTGTATCCCAGAAAATATATTTTGTTTTTCTTCTAAATGACTAACATTTTCCATACTGGCGTATGCCTAAGGGATAAAATATTCCAGGGTTACAACCAGATGTCAGGATATTTAAGGTACTGACTATGTATATCGACTGTCGTAAATGTTCATGAGAATTGAAAAAGACAGCTTGACTTGCTTTCTGAGGTACAGAGTATATTGTTATTCAATGTATTATAAATAATATACGGATGACTGAGTTTTACTCGGTATTTTCTTTTTAGTGTGTTTTGGAAGATATATGTAAATATAATGAAAAAAATTAATAAAATAATGAAAAAAAATTAAACTCGATTTTTCAACTTAGCTATGTTTAAGTGTGTCAAAGCTTGCCTTTATATTTTAATAGTTTTCAGCCGAAGAATATATTTTCGTGTTGCCTGAAAATTCGGATAAAAAATATATTTTACATACATACATATCATCACGCCATATCCCTTGCAGGGTAGGCAGAGAGAACAGAGTTCCAGAGAACTCTATCTCTGCATACTTCACTCGCTTCCTCAACATTCATAATTCTCTTCATACACGCTCGCCGGTTTCGGAGACTCTTGACTCCACCTTCCTTCAGTACATGACCGATCTGGTCTAGGTAGGTTAATCTCGGTCTCCCTCGGTACCTACATCCTTCCACTTTCGCATTGTATATCTTCTTAACCAGACGTTCGTTCGGCATTCTTTACATATGTTCGAACCATCGGAGCATTCCCTTTCGCATCTTTACACCAATACTCTCTTTCATACCTACTCGCTCTCTTACGTCGTCGTTGCGAATGCGGTCGGTCAGCCTAACTCCACAGATTTTCCGCAGAGATCGCATTTCGACCGCATTAATTTTACTTTCATACTCTTTTCTGCATACCCAACTCTCGCTTCCATACAGTAATGTTGGGACAAGCACTGCGTTATGTATTGCTACACGTGCCTTCTGGCTGAGGCTGCCGAGAAGTTGCCCCAACGCTCCGTTCACTCTATTTCCCGCATTCACTCTTCGCTCTATATCAGTGGTGTACCTTCCATCTCGGCTAAATCCACATCCAAGATATACAAATTCATCCACTTGCTCTAGTACATCATTACCTATTGTTACTCTTACATCTGTTCTGGCTTCATCTCTTTCAAAGATCATTATTTTGGTTTTGCTCACATTCACGCGTAGACCCACTTTATTTTCTGTAAATTAAATCTAGTTTGAACGATTAATCTCTCCCGGAACCCCTTGCATGCTGAATTTCATGAAAATCATTGGAGCTGTTAGCGAGATTCAGATTATGTATATATATATATATATATATATATATATATCTATATATACACAGGAATATTGCTCGTTTAAAGGTATTCTATAGATTGGTATTACATTTTCAAGTATATATTTTTATATGTATACTTATATTTAAATACTACATTTAAGAAATATAATTGTTTTGTTATGTATATCATTAAATATAATAAAATGTATTAATTAATTATGTAATTAATTAATATACTTCATTATCTTTGTCTTACATTCATTTATATACTAATTAATACAAACGGTAACCTCGGCTGCACTATTTTTCTTTTTTATTGCGTTCTAATATTATGTGAATATACAAAGGAAGTAAAATTAATTATGTCACATTATTATACAAAGTCGCATAGAGTTTTGTTTCTATTCATCTTTTTTTTTACATTGATGTTAACTGTTGATATCCCTTAGTTACCATAGACAACATAAAGAGGTGTTTTATTATATTTTTAAATCGTCGATAAAAAACTACAATTTTCATATCTTGCGATATACAGCCAAGATCGAAATAGGAGCTTTGCAATGGCGTATCTAAAACCACTGTTTTACTATTTATTGTTTTCGAGATAATATTAGAATTCAGTTATTAAAATCAAATTAGGTATGTTCGAACTATGGTTTACGATGCTCACAAAGCTCTGTAACAATATTATTTTAAAACTATCTACATCAATAAGTTATTTATTATTTTTACTTCATCTCAGCTCATACACGTCCCACTGTTGGGCTTGAGCCTCCTCCATAATGGGAGGGCAATTGACCTACTATACAATGCTGTTCAGGCGTGTTGGTATAGGGTTTTGTTTCAAGTTTTCCTTCTCTCGCATAGATATTATATGCGTTTTATATCCCTTTGTCGTCTCGTACAAGCACCCACGGGTAAGATAAGGGGTGGTGAATTGTATTCTTATTCCGTCACCACATGGACAAGACATTATTTTGACTTATTTAAAACTATATAAATGAAACAACTTTAACATTTTAAAATATCAGTCATCGTTATCATCCTAATCGTCCCAATGCCGGGCTCAATCCTCCTCCACAGTGGGAGAGACATTGACATGCTATACCACTCTGGTGAAACGGACTGGCATAACATTTTTTTAAGAGTTATTTTTCTCTCTTTTTCTTGTAGCAGTATTATCTATTATCAGACACGGAAAACAAGTAGTGGTGGCCATTGTATTCTTACCCCATCACATTAACAATGATCACTGGTTAAAATAGGGCCGCTAGTTTTTGTAACCTGTGTTCACCTAGCCTAGACTACAAAGAAAATGTAAAATTTTAAGAAGAAAAGAAAAACGTATTATTGTTTATCATCATCATTCTCCTACTCTTATCCCAATTACTCAGGGTCGATATAATATATATTCCTTTTTCATAGTACATATTGTAAAAGTTATTGACAATAGTTTTACGACCAGCCGCCTGCCAGACGTCAAACCTCCTTGGAATGTAATTGTTGACCAAACAGCATCAGATGGAGTTGGTCCAGGTCCTTATAAGGCTCTTAGTCGTCTTTACGACATCCACGAGCAAAGTAAGGTTTGGTAGTATTCTAGTTATTCTACCACACAACATTTTTATTTATTATCATTGTATAGTAATTCCAATTCCTAATTTCCTTACAGTGTGGGTAAACCGATATAGGTTGTCCTTATAATCCTCAAAAGAAAAGAGTACATCAATCATTTTATTACTTGGTATTCCCATACACTAATGGCTACAATATTGACTATAATTCGTGGATACTAAATATTAAGTAATTATTTCAAAACATACACTATCTTTTATCTGAGATAAATATATTATTCTAATCGATTCATTTTTGTTCTTAAACTCGTTAAAGGCAATGATGCTCTTTGTCGTATATTACTAAGAATGAATAAAATAAATTTGAATCTTCAATGTGTTGTTGCTTTATATATTATGCTGATATTATTAAATTGTTAACACGAAAAGTATGTGTATGATATGATACTACATCCGTGATATTTCTTATTAACTATGCAGGTGTAATTTGAGACCACAGATAGAGTACTCGGAGTTTAATAGATAAAGGTATGCATTGTAAGCAGCTTCACCATATATGAATATAAGTAAGATATATGTATATTATAGTCTCATTTCAACTAGTTATACCCGCGATTAGAAATACAACAAACTGCTCTTTTCGGTGTAGTTAAAGTATGAAACTTTTAGATAGAGTAAGAATATAATTCACTACCCCTCTTACTTTTGAGTGTTGTGAAAGACGATGAGTAACTATAATATCTATATAGGATCTATGCATGGGAAAGAATTTTCTGTCATATTGGTTTATACGGACACCAGCTCCTCACAAAGGCTCCAAATATTGTTTACATATAATAAGAAATTACGCTTGGTTATTCCATAGATACAACCATCCATCTATTAGCCTGTTGACAACGCCGGGTGGGCCCCCCTGAAGAAAAAACCGCGTTCCAGTGAACCACCTACACGGCGTCGAGAGGTATGTTGTAGGGCGGTTTACGGGGTCGTGCGCTGCTTCTACTGTTTCCCCAGACGAATTAGCGGGGCGTGACGTACCGTAGCCCGCCGCAAAAAAAAACTTTGTTGACGACATAGGTCTCTCTCTGGGGGAATATTATCACAATCATCACATTCCTATGGTATTTTAGATTATTTTCAGTCCCACTTAGCCTTGCATGGTTTTTAAGCTCTACTTTCTGGTATTTTGGATGTACAAAACTTATCTCATTTTATTCTTAAATTTTGACAAAGGCTAGGTTACTTTGACTTTCTTCGGTGAAGCTTTTAACTGGTTGAATGAGTTGGAAACTATTAGAAAAAATACTCTCTCCAGTTATGATGATTTGCTTATATGCGGCAAAATAATATATTTCCAAGCAGAACATAATTAAATATGTTACTTTTGATACACTGCATAGATGTAGGCTCGTCGAGGCTGATGGCATGCGGTTTTCAGTTAATATTTAATTGTTAACAAAGTAAGCAATTGTTTATGTGATTTATAAATATTTTTTATTGCCTATGGTGGCAAATGAGCAAGCAGCACACTTGATGGTAACTGCCACCCATGAACCTACCATTAAAGACCTGTTTGCCTACCATTGAAGACTTTAAACCCACCCAGAAAATTGGGCTACCGGCTCTCTCGCTCACCGTACGATGCACAGCAGCACATTGCCACTGCTCAGGCGTCGATTTTCTCTGAGAATGTGTTACAATCGCAGACCGACCGACCCGTGGCTGCAGACAGTAAACTATCAACAGTGTTATCCTACTAACAGTACCAATAGTAGTTAAGTTTACAAATTTTCCTTCAACTAAAACTTATTAATGTTCAATAATCAATGTTCGTAAAACTGGGAGATATGCCCTTTTACTTATTTTTTTTTTGCGGTGGACTATGGAGATAGTCACGCCCCACCAAATCGATCTGGGGTGAGAGAAGAGACAGAACGCGACCCCATAAACCCACCCTGCAAAGTGCTTCTCTTCGCCGTACGAGCGGGCCACCGGTACTCGATCTTGGTCTTCGGTGGCTGAGTGGGAGATATGCCCTCAAACATCAGTGTAAGTAACAAATTTAATTCACAAAAAAACCGTTAAATACTATTTTTATGCCAACTCGCCTAAGCAAATCCTGTTATATAATTTATTTATGCTTTCTTATTCACATTTCAATAAAAATGTGAACGGATATACGAACCAGATTCTAAATTTATCGTTATAAATTCTTTGCACTCGCTTTGCCTCATCGCCACTACGAGCGGAAAGCATCCAGAAAAATATTCGCTCAGAACATCCCTCACGAGGTCGATTACGCAATAGATCTGTAGGATGGTATGAACTCTATTTCAACAGGACAAATGACGTAGAAATCACCGTTCCTATATTCGATCGTTCCAAATTCAACTTTTTAGTATTGAATTTTTTGATGCGCGTCATTTTCCATCCAAATGGACGGGTGTGGTGAAAGCTAATGTGCGACCTTTTTACTTTTACAATGTTAGGTAGAATGTGTTATCTGATGCGAATTCTTTTTGCATATTTCGTTTTGGTATTTGCATAATCACTTCGTATGAATGGTGAGATATTTCAGTTATTTTTTAATAACTTCAAGCTTACATTTTAGTTAAGATTAATTAAAGGCAAGTCAAGTATTAAAGAGTTTTGAATACATGTATTTAGGTACATACCTACATCTAGCCGAGGCATCGGGTGATAGGACCGGGGAATAGTCCGGTCACCTGAAGCGAGGCCACCGCGTGAGGATGACGCCCCGACGGCGAAAGCTGTCCCTGTGGCCCGCTCGCACGGCGAAGAGAGGAGCTTTGCATGGTGGATCTATGGAATCCCGCGCCGCCTCTTCTGTAACCCCGGACCGATTTGGCGGGGCGAGACTACATTCATAGTCCACAGCAAAAAAAAAATAGGTACGTACCTACATAATATATGTATGTAGGTAGGTACGTACGTATGTTCATTCATTCATTTCAGCTTATATAACCGGAGTCTTCACCACAATGCGAGTGAAATTAATCTAGTATACCATGTTGGTCAGACGTGTTGGTCAAGGGCTTTGTACTGGTTAACATAAAGATTTCTGGTTATTACGCGATACTACTTTTAAGGATTATATCGCGTTTGTATTTGATTTTTAATTTCCCGACGTTTCGACGGACGGACGTCCTCCAGTGACCATGATCACAATAAAATGTTCGAATCGTCGGGAAATTAAAATCAAATACAAACGCGATGGAATCCGTAAAATTAGTTTTATTTCAAAAGTGCTTAATTTCAAGTTTTCCTTCTCTTGTATAGATGTTATATTTGCATTTTATGCCTCTTAGTCGTCTCTTACGATCACTCACGGATAAAATAGGGGGTGGTGAATTGTATCCTTACTTTGTCACCACACGAGAATACATACGTATATCTTATAATAATTAAAATTAAATTTCGGAATGAATTTACTGGCTGATATATAAAATATGATGAATTACAGTAATTTTCGTAGTCTGTGGTTCAAAACGTTACAATTATACACGAGATTATACACTTGAAGCAGCCTATTGACACGAAAACCTTATTCTTTTATCTGAGAAAATAAATTCAAATATATTATAAGCGTTGTCTGCGTTTGAAAGTAGCAATTGTTTCCCCTTGATTTATTGATATTCTCAGACTTAAATAATTTAATGAATTTATGTAATGCCAATTTGGAACCATGTTTTATAGTCATCATCAGCATCATCATCACAGCCAATAATGTCCCACTGTTGGGCTCGGGCCTCCTTTGTAATGGGAGGGAAATTAACCTACTATATCGCGCTGGTCAGACGTGTTGTTAATAGGGTTTTGTTTTGAGTTTTCCTTCTCTCGCATAGATGTTATATGCATTTTATATCCCTTAGTCATCTCGTACGATCACCCACAGGTAAGATATGGGGTGGTGAATAGTATTCTTACTCCATCACCACACGGAGATTTGTTTTATATTTATTTATTATTTATTACATTTGTTTTACAGTAGTTAATCATTAAATGGACAGAAATTTTTAACTTCCTTTTATCGTCATCCTATTCACGTCCCCTGGTGAACATAGTCCTCCCAAAAGTGGAGGATAACATAACTTTGGCAGGGCGGGTTGGTATTCTATGACAATGAATAAGTGTTACAAAATGAATATTTTTAGTCAAATTACAGCTTATAAAACTTACATAAAAGCTCACGATCTGTTATTAATTTCTTCAATTTAATTATTGTCAATAATTGAAGACAATAAATGTCGCCATTTGTTGGTGATTCCTTACCTATACACATTTGATTTTCAAAAAACTGACATATATACATACATACATATCATCACGCCATATCCCTTGCAGGGTAGGCAGAGAGAACAGAGTGCCAGAGAACTCTATCTTTGCATACTTCACTCGCTTCCTCAACATTCATAATTCTCTTCATACACGCTCGCCGGTTTCGGAGACTCTTGACTCCACCTTCCTTCAGTACATGACCGATCTGGTCTAGGTAGGTTAGTCTCGGTCTCCCCCGGTACCTACATCCTTCCACTTTCGCATTGTATATCTTCTTAACCAGACGTTCGTTCGGCATTCTTTCTACATGTCCGAACCATCGCAGCATTCCCTTTCGCATCTTTACACCAATACTCTCTTTCATACCTACTCGCTCTCTTACGTCGTCGTTACGAATGCGGTCGGTCAGCCTTACTTATTAAAAAACTGACAAACTTATTAAAAACAAATCAATAGCTTACAAATAAAAGAAAATATTTTACAAGGATGCGAAGCATTTATACGGACCTTCTAATTTAGAAATATTTTCTATCATATTTTCTGCACAATATCTAAAATTAAACATAACTTTTAATTTTATCTTTATACATATAATTCTTCTGTACGTGTATTGACAGTGAACTCCTTCTAAACAGCTGAACCGATTTGAATGTTTTTTTTGTGTGTGTTTAAGGGAATTTGAGAATGGTTTAGATTCACAATTAGGTGGTAGGTGGCGCCGTTGACGGTATGTCAAACGGCTGGACCGATTGGGACGAAATTTTCTATGTATATTCCAATAGATTCCTGGATTATTTCAAAACACAATTGGAAGCGGTAGGTGGCGCTGCTGTCGGCATATCTCTTAAAGCTTTTCCGGGCAGGACGACGTCTGACGGGACAGTTAGTATTATATAAGTAAGGAGAACGGAGTAAGGTAAGGTAAGCAATATTAAGGTTTATAACATTAGTGACTGTAACTACGAACCGTTACTTAGATCGGGGATTTCAATTATTTTTATAGATTTTCAATTCTTTCTTAAATTAATGGGTTTACGTAGGTTAAGTAAGTATTAAGCCTGTCCTTATAATTGCAGCTATAAAGTCGCGACAACATTAAAAATAATTCTATGATTTATTTTTTATCAGTCAATCGTAAAAATAAAGTCTCGCATACAATATATATGAGCAAATACAAAGCGTTGCTTCCTTTGATAAAGTTGATGCGAGAGTTGGGTAAAATCATTAATCATCCATATATCCATAGAATATATTATATCCCGATGGAAACAACACATTTAGACGTGTTTCTTATACAAAATAATATTCTTACTAATTTCGCCTATCCTTAATGAAATAATATCCATTTGTATATAGTATAAAATTGCTGTGTGGTAGCGGCTTCGAATACTACCAACCCTTACTTTGCTCGTGGATGTCGTAAAAGACGACTAAGAGTCTTATAATGACCTTTTTTTTCTTTTTTTTATTATTTTTTTTTTTTTCACGCTGTGGAAATGCTTTTGCGCACTATACCCCCACCGTTGAGAGTGGGAGGACTTGTGTGGGACTCACCGGCCACCGTGCGACCGAAATACCCACTAAAACCACAGCGGCCCCATCCGCGCTTTTACAGGGTGCCGGGAAGATCTTATAATGACCTAGGCAAACCCCATCTCATGCCGTTTGGTCAACAATTAGTTTTCACGCCAAAACTATTTAACCGATTATCATGAAACTGTGTACATATAGTTTTCGAGGTATTACAAAGGACATAGTATACTTATTATTAAAAAATATACGAACGGTAACTTCATCGTATATTGACTCAAGAGGAACCCGGGAAGGTAAATCGCTGGGCGGGCCACCGAACACAAAGATCAGGTTCCGGTGGCTCGCTCGCTCGGCGAAGAGAAGCGCATTGTCGGGCGGGTCTATGGGGTCGCGCGCCGCCTCTTCTGTGACAGAAGAGGATGGATGGATCTGGCGGTGTGTAAGTAGACCATAGCTTGAGACAACACAAAATAGGTAACTTCATCGTATATAGTAATTTTAAAATACTGAATCACATTGATTCAGTTCTATTGGAATGTATGATCTTTGATATTTATTTAAAGGCTTCAACGTGAGTGAAGCCGTGGGTAAAAGCTAGTTTTATATAATTATATGTAAATGCCCTGATAGTATTAGTTGATAGGTATAATAAATTATATATACAAAAAAAATATGCTTCAAAACAATCGTAGAGAAAAAATATAATTCACCAAACCCTGCTTTTCTTCGACGTCATAAAATACGATTAAGGGATATAAACAGATAACACTGCAAGATCAAGCTCTCGTGATTGATCTGGAACAAGCAAATCTTTATTAGATTTTCTACCCGATGTCTTCTTATTATTTTTCTTGTCCATATATATTGAACTTGTGAGCATTAGCTTTCTCCAGGATAGAAAATAAGTTGACTTGCTATATCACGCTGGTCAGAATGGTTGATATAAGGTTTTTACCTCCAATTTGCCCTACATCCCAATCCTTCACGGTGTTTATGACTAGATGGTCCTAGTTTTAAGCTAATCGATGATAAAGAGGTCGCTTATATTTATTATCATCATCATCAACTCAGCTCATATACGTCTAACTGTTGGGCTCGAGCCTCCTCCATAACGAGAGTGAAATTGACCTACTATACTACGCTGGTCAGACATGTTGGTATAGGGTTTTGTTTCCAGTTTTCCTTCTCTAGGATAGATGTTATATGCATTTTATATACTTTAGTCGTCTCTTACGATCACCCACGGGTAAGATAGGGAGTGGTGCACTGTATTCTTACTCCGGAAAATATTTATTATATGGCCATCTAAAACCTACCAAAAGAGTATAATACCCAGTGCGCGCTAGATAGTGATCGTATCAAATCTAAAATGATAATAATGAATGTATAAGTACTATCAAATAGGATAATTACGTTTTTATATGTACATAATAATAAAGCTATTTAAAAGTGCCTTAGTGTCGTGGCCTAATAATTAATAATTAGGGTGCAGGTATCTTAAATTTAATTTATGTTCATTCCTGTGTCTTAATAGTAAATAGGCCATTAACATTACTAAACGGTCGTGGTACGAATTTATGAAATACATGTCAGCATAAAAATGAATGGAAATAGAATTTTTATGAAAATAATAAACCCAAGGGCGTTTTCAATTTGCGCCTTTTGTGTGATTTTGTTTTGTTATATGCAAGGACTTGTATTGAAATTTAAAATCATTCTTCAGGTTGCTCTCTGGAATGAATAATCTCCGACTTACCTTCGCATATTTCCTGAGCGTATTAATCCTGTTGGTTTATGAAAATAGCTATAAAAATTAAAACAAAACTGCAGGTTAGGTATATCTAAATACCATCTAAGTCAAGAAGTCGGTTCCGGTAACCAGCACAATAAAGACAGACAAGGAATATGACTAAGAATTAAGCCTGCATAATAAATATTGTCGAATATGACGACTCTGGGCGTCTCATCCTCTAGAACGATGGCCCCTTTTTTTTTAGTTGCGGTGGACTATGGATGTGATCGCGCCCCGCCAAATTGGTCCGGGGCGACGGAAGAGGTGGCGCGCAACCCCATAGACCCACCCTGCAAGGACTTCTCTGTTCGCCGTGTGAGCGGGTCACCGGTACCCGATCTTTGTCTTCGGTGGCCTAGAACGATGGCCCTACCATCGCCCCATATTAGTTAGAGTGTGGCCGAACTATAACCAGCTAAAAAAGATACGTAGATCTAACTATGTTAAATATGAATGTTAAATAATAATGACCTTAGATGACTAGAGGATGGATTTGTGAGAAAAATCTAGCACTATATAAAACTGTTGATTACATTTTTAATAGCCAACACAAAAAAAAAATACATAGGCTTATAAGTTACTAGCTTTTGCTTGCGACTTCGTGCACGCAGAAGTCATCTCTGACAGAGTTAAATAGAAAAAGCAATGCAAGGTGTTGAAGGTTTGTCGCTAGGACGATAATCAACAGCGTTAGAAACTGGGATGCGGTCGGTGCCTTCTGCGAGTTAGTTGTCTAACGGAATTAGGCAATAGGGTGGGTCCGAGAGAAAATACTCTAGGTTGACACGCTCTACCGTCGGTGCTTTGGGCGGCGCAAGCGTAAGTACCTGTATTGAGGTTCAATGCATGAGGGCTTCGACTCGAGATGATACCCGGTTGCGGTGGCCCGCCCGCACAACGTAGATGTACGTGTACGGCGCGCATGTGTCGATATACCACAGCCGGTCACTAAAGAAAAAGGTGGTTCAAAGTTCTATTCATACTACAAATTATATTGCCATTAATATATTATTTACGGTATGACCGTGGGATAAAAATATAATTATCGCCACCCTTTATTTGACTGTTTTGTTTCACCAGCAGCGTTGCGACCTAGTTAGATATGATTTATTATTTGAGTTGTAAAGTGAACATTTTTGAAGCTAAACTTAACCTGTATGTTAAACCATTAGGCAAGAACCTATTGCCGTCTACCATGTGTATTGTGTGAGCTCTCACGCCGGCACTGGTGCGGGGTTGATGGAGAGGAAGAGAGAAACATGTGTTTATTTATTTTTACCGAAGAATATTTGTACGTAATTTGAAAAGAATCGATAAAGGAATTTTCTCCCCATACACACTTTGCCGCTTTGTTAAACCCCCTTAGGGGCGGAATTCATAAAATCCTTTCATATTGAATCTCTCTGTCATAAATAAAAACGTGCTTCAAAATTTTATGTTTCTAGCTTTAATAGTTTCGGCTTGGCGGTAATGAGTCGATCAACCCGTTTCACAGGCATAATTTACACAACCAGAGGGTGAAAATTGACAAATGCCGGATATTACCCTAGAATATTTGATTCGACTCGTAATTTGAAAAGAATCAATAAAGATTTTTTTCTCCCAATACAAACTTTGCCACTCTGCTCTACCCCCGTAGGGGTATAATTTCGTAAAATCCTTTCTTAGTAAATCTCTACGTCATATAAAGAAACCACTGTCAACATTTCAAGTTGCCAGCTTCAATAATATCGCCTTGGTGCTAATGATTTAATGAGTCGTCCAACCCGCTTTGCAGGCCTAATTTACACCCCCAGAGGGTGAAAATCAACAAATGCTGAAACACGTGTTTATTTATTTTTACTGAAGAATATTTGTACGTAATTTGAAAATAATCTATAATGATTTTTTTCTCCGAACATTTTTTAAATTGCCATAACTTTTTCATTTATAAACTAATTTACATGAAATAAGCCTAAATGTTAAGTGAGGCTTACCACAGTATATTAGCGAAAACCGCGTCTAAATCGGATAAGCCGTTTCTGAGATTAGCGTACACAAACACACAGACAAAGAGATAAACAGACAAAATTTTTAAAAATCATTGTTTTGGGTTCTATTAGTGTTGATAAAGAAATCCCAGTAAGATTTTTTGTCATATATCTTCCATGTAGAGACAACGATCCGTTACATTTTTATTATATGTGTAGATAAAGTTATTTCTTATATTATTCAGAATATATCATAAAAAAATACAAGGATCACAAAAGTACCCAAAAAATTCTTCTAATCATATTAATTTGACATTGATTTGTGCATCTGCGTCCCGTGCAAAATCACAATTGTCATGACAAATTGGTATGTAATTTTCATTGAATTATTACGCATGGAAAATATTTTAAAAATACTTCGTAAAATATTATCCAATTATATCAGTATATTCAAATTACAAAGAAATGTATAATGGAATCGAAATTTGTGTGTTTGTAGGTGCCTATTGTGAACAAAGATATTTTAAGTATATTTATATGAGCTAAGATCTACAATTCCTTTAGTAATTATGGGTGTGAATTCTATGCTTTAGAGGGTACGGTGATCTATGACTAGAGACTGACTGAGCTCAATGAACATACACTTACGTACATATCATCACGCCATATCCCTTGCAGGGTAGGCAGAGAGAACAGAGTGCCAGAGAACTCTATCCTTGCATGCTCCACTCACTACCTCAACATTCATAATTCTCTTCATACACGCTCGCCGGTTTCGGAGACTCTTGAATCCACCTTCTTTCAGTACGTGACCAATCAGATCTAGGTAGGTTAGTCTCGATCTCCCCCGGTACCTACATCCTCAATCAGCTCAATGAACGAGCTCAATGAACCATCTATGATAATAGATATGAGAGTAATCAAAAAAGCTTAAGCTAGCTTTAGCTAAGCTTAGACTTGGCAATCGTACGAAGTCAATACTTACAGTTAGTGTAATCCCTATAAAACTGGTTTATGATACTATTCCTATTGATATAGTGATCAATGATAAAGAAAGTAGATCTTAAGTACTACACGTTACTAGCATTTGTATGTTTGTCTCCATCATCATCATCATCATCTCAGCCCATACATGTCCCACTGTTGGGCTCGAGCCTCCTCCATAATGGAAGATTAATTGACCTACTACACCACGCTGGTTAGACGTGTTGGTATAGGGTTTTGTTTCGAATTTTCCTTTTCTCGCATGATATTATATGCGTTTTATATCCTTTAGTCGTCTCGTACGATCGCCCACGGGTAAGATCCCTATCTTAGTGGTGAATTGTATTCTTACTCCGTCATCACACGGGAAGTTGTTGTCTCCATCATCATTCAGAAAATATATTTATTGTCTATACTTATAAGTAATATAAATTCGTATGGTATCCTTCATTCATCTACAAATTGAAATTATAAAAAGATTTTTTTCATTTAAGCACAAAAATAAAGATTTTAGAGATTTATTTGTACAAAGAATAATAGACCACTAAATAAACACTTAATGTGTCTTGCATCAATTTACGAATAATGTAATTCTTATGTTGCATTTTCAAATATTAGATTATTGAATAGTAGTAGCAATAGCAGTAATATCATTATTTCAAAAACTTTTATGTAAAAACTTGCATTTTCAGTCAACATTTTTCAGCAACAACAATTTTTTGTCAAGTAACCCTTATAGAATATTATATGAGTTTATGTAGTACGGTTCGTGTTATGATTTCAAAATGTCGTATCTCCTCCCCAGGGGAAAAATAACCAGCCGATGTGTACGTTGCTAATGGAGGTTATCTAGAAGCGAAGAGCTTCCCTATAAAAGTAAAAAAGGTAAACTCAACAATATTTTTGTCACCCTTCTGGGCTAATGTTAAACAAATTCTTATCTAAACGTAAATTCATTTTTAATAGAAGTTGTCGGCAGTCACTGAGGGTTTTGCATTAAGTATTCATAAGTTTTTTATATAAATAATTATTAACATAGTCGTAATAAATAAATCAAAAGATTTCTTATTTTGCGTTTCTTTATAACTTTGACTTACATAAAGGAATTGCGTGAAAGACAAACGCGGGACATTTGTCACCCAATTTCGCGGCATAGGGTTCAAATATAATGACTATATCTCCACGAGTTCATCGGCAACTGCTATTAAATATAGACTTCTTACAGTGAGTCTACTAAAAAAACGCAGTTGATGTTATAACATACTTAGAAGTATGCTGTAACCAATTCTTTTAGTAATCCCTCAGTTGTTTTTCTTTTTTTAAGATTTCCATGGGAATTTAAGGGGTGATGATATTCCGCCTCTTCTGTCGCCCCGGACCGATTTGTCGGAATGTGGCCACTCCATAGCCCAAAGCAAAAAAAAAGCGGTGATGATATTTTGTATTTTGAAATATTTATAATGTTTCAAAAATGTATTACATTTGATTATTTCACTCTTTTGTGTAGCAATAATCTGAAGTAAATCGTTAGGTGTGTTTTTATAAGCGAATAATACATACATATTTATTCACTTTAAAAACCACTGAATATTTCTTAACTATATATACTATACAATAATATTGGTATTCTATTAAGAAGTTTATTTATACAAAGTATTTTCAGTAATAGCTTCCGGTGCAAAAAAATAACAGAGTAAACAAACACGCATACGAGCTAAATAAGAAAAAAGTAAGTAATAAAATGCACCAGAAAGAAAATTTTCTTTTGACACTGGTTTTCACACAAGTTGACATGAATATGTAAATATCGGCAAAATAATCAGTAAAACGGATTAATAATAACATAGCAATATTTTTATGGATTCATTACCTCGTGATGTAGTTCTCTGATCATAACCGAGTATCTTATAAAATATAGAATTTTCCTCTATATTCATCATTCATAATCATCATCAGAATAATGTATTATATAACTTTCGTGTATTTTTAGTGACCATCCATGTTTGCTGTCAATCTGCTTGCATCTATTACTTATTTTTCATGACAGTATCGGAAAAGAGTTGGGCTTTAATATCTTTAAACGACCAATATTTGTATATTTCCATATAAATAATAGTCGTTGTTTATTTCTATATAGCTGTGTGGTAGCGATTACGAATACTACCAACCCTTACTTTGCTCGTGGATCTCATAAAAGACGACTAAGAACCTTATAACGACCTGGGCCAACTTCATTTGATGCCGTTTGGTCAACAATTATATTTCCAAGGAGGGTTGACATCTGGCATGTGGTTGGTCATAAAACTATTCCCAATAACTTTTACAATATGTACTATGAAAGTAGAGTACATATTGTATCGACTCCAAGTAATTGGGATAAGAGTAAGAGAATGATAATATGACTTGTATATTTCTATATATTCGGAATCTTTAAAATGGCACTGATACGGAAGGTTTCTTTCATCTAACAAGGTTCTATCTACAGAAAATATTACTTGGTCAGTGTTTTTGGCCAAAGAAGAAAAAAATAATTAGAATATGAAGGTAAAGGTAAACCTTCATATTCTGTTAATTACTTTTTTTTTATTTTATCTATTATTTTTATTATCTATTTTATAAAAAAACACGATTGCTTAGTACAATTTTTTACAAAGGTACGTACATTGTATATGACAAATACTTAACAGAAGTATGCGTTTTTAAGTTTTGTTTGAGAAACTTTATACTAGGCAGTTCACTTGGGTAAATTCATTATAAACTTTACGGACCATTTCAATTTATTCATCCATTATTTTAACCTTGTTTTAATTATTTTATTATTTTCTTCTTTTTTACTGTCTATGGGTTTACTGAAAAACAGCCGTATATAAATATTATGCAGTAGAGCGCTGTACATTCCCTTGTTGTCAATATAATATGTAATTAATTAATAAAAGATATATATTGCAAATGTTGCCTGTTCTTATGTTGTTCTTATATTGCCAATAAACCTTATTCTATTGAATAAGCCTCACCATAATCTCACGTTGGAGATTATCAATTGCTGCTATCGATCCTTGCAACTTTCAATGAGAAGTAATGGGTAATTCCATTGTATTCTCAACTCACCACGATACGACTAACATAGAAATCTATATATGAATCCCAAATTGGTCATGATTTCAGTGAACTTTAATAAATATTAAACGTGATCGACGCTGAAAACGTTACAGTATTACTGGTGAAAAAAAAATGAATCTTCCGTATTCTATTCATCATCATCATCATCATCATTTCAGCCTATTGCCGTCCACTGCTGAACGTAGGCCTCCCTCATTTTACGCCACAGAGTGCGGTCCTGTGCCGCCTGTATCCAACGACGCCCAGCAACCTTCACTAGGTCGTCTGTCCACCTAGTGGGGGGGCGTCCCACACTGCGTCGTCCGGTACGTGGTCGCCACTCTAGAACCTTTCTTCCCCAGCGGTTGTCGGTTCTTCGAGCGATGTGGCCTGCCCATTGCCACTTCAGCGTGCTATTTCTTCGTGCTATGTCGGTTACACCCGTTCGTCTGCGGATTTCCGTATTTCGGATTCTATCTCGCAGAGAAATCCCGAGCATAGCCCGCTCCATAGCACGCTGAGCGACTTTGAGCCTGGTTATGAGGCCTACATTTAGGGACCACGTTTCCGTGCCGTAAGTCATCACTGGTAACACACACTGGTCATAGACCTGTGTTTTCAAACACTGAGGTATGTTGGATGAGAATTATTCGTATTCTATTGGTGGAAACAAATTCGTAATCCCTTGTGATCTTCACTATGGTCTATAAATTATACATTAATGAAATTAACGTGAACTTTCGACTCCTTTTACATTCGTAGTTCATTAGTAAACCAGAGTAAATTCGATTAGTTTGTTTTATTTTGTGCTAAGCTTTGTTATTTCTTTTTTATCTAACAAATGTTGCGCATGTTAAGAATTCGGTACATTACTATAGTAATTTATTTTATTTACTCAATAAAGTATTAGTTAAGTCAATGTTGAATGATATGAAGATATTTTCTGATTAGGTGTATTTCGAAGACTAAACTTCGTCCCACATAAATGAATACTATGGTGTGATAAATAAAAAAGGTATATTAATATCTTTTAAATTTTATTCTTCGAAGACAATAACCCTATATGATGGAAATAATTATTGTATAGGGACATATAATTAAACAAACAAAAATGACATCCAACCATATTTAGGGCAACAATATGTGTGCGGTTTTTTTGTGGCACAGTAGGTCCATGTTATGACCGTAACCATCTGTACAATCAAATATATAATTATATTCCGGCTTTTTATATGCCTTTATAAGCGTATAGTTAAATTATATAATAGTCACCAGCCCTTCCTTTCTTATTAACATCGTAAGAACCTGTTAAAGTTTGTAAACGGATAAGATAATTGCAAGCTGAAATGAGTAACACTTTTTTTTATTGCTTATGGTGGCAAACGAGCAAGCTGCATACGTGACCAAGCAGCGTACAATGGTAAGTGTTAATGCCGCCCATGGACCTTTGCTTTACCATTTTTTTTCTTATTTTCCTCGCAAGGTGGACCATGGATGTGGTCGCGCCCCGGCAAATCGGCCCGGGGCGACGGAAGAGGCGGCGCGCAACCCCATGGACCCACCCTGCAAACACCTCTCTTCGCCGTGCGAGCGGGCCACCGGTACCCGATCTTTGTCTTCGGTGGCACCTTTGCAATACCAAGGGTATAGCTAGGTCATTGCCTACCAATACAAACCCCAAGCCCATCCAGTTGGGCTCCCGGCTCCCTCGCTCACTGAATGAAGCGCAATAGAACATTGTCATTACTCAGACGTCGATCTTCTTCGAGAGTGTAGTACTACCCCGAATGGACCGGCCCGCGGCTGTAGACAGAAAACTGTCAAAAGCGTGGTTCTACCACTAAAACACATGACTTGAACTCCAATGGCAAACTGCCTGGCTAGTGTATTATATACTAATGCTCTAGATTACAGAAGAACTGTGCACTAAGAAATAAAATTACATATTTTAGGACCTCACAAACATAGTTAAGTAAAGCTAATATACAATGTTCAACTCTTTTGAAAACCAACAAATTGTTTTCATCAAGTGTTCATCATCTAAAATCCCACTATTGGGCTCGAGCCTCCCCCACAAGGGACAGAAATTGACCTACTATACCTCACTGGTCAGACTTGTTGACTTACAGTTTTATTTCAAATTTTCTTTCTCAATATCATATGTCTTAATGAAATTACAACAAGTGAGTGTAAGAATATAATGTATCAACCCTTCATTTTAGATCTCGTAGGCCTTAGGCCTTCTTTTTTTTGGAATGATAATATTTTAGTGCGTATGCACTAAAATATTATCATTCCAAAAAAAGAAAAGAAATCTATATATAGCTTCAGTGAATTGTGATAAGGCTAAATTAGCCTGCAATTATAAAGAAAACTTATACCCAGCAATGTAAAATAGTTTGGAAAACCCAAAGGTGCACGCCTCATATTTTTTTTATTATTTATCATTTACTTACTATTAGTCAATACCATAAATTAAAGAACCTGTTCAAATGGACAAACAGAATCTGTTCAAAAAAACGTAGCACAAAAAATTGCTTGCAAGCATTGTAAACAAGGCTAAGCAATTTAGATCTTTATTAATTGCAATTAAACGACAAATAATTACGAAGCCATTTTTAAAAGGAAACAGCGCGTTGCGATTATGAAGCTTTTAATAAAAGAAAAACTTTGATACATTCATTTTTACGGTCATGAGAGTGCCAGATCCATACTAAAAATCCCGACGTCCTCGAATATTTTTTTAATCGACTTTTTCTTACTTTAAACAAAATAATTGTTTTTTAAAAACACCAAAAAATTTCACACATTTTTTTTTCTTGACATATGTATGATAATATTATCCTATAAGTACAGTGTAGAATACAGTCAGTCTTTTAGTTTTGAAAAGTCCTTGATTTTCATATCTCGAGAGTAGAGCATCACCTCAACGCTTCGCTTATGAGGCGTGCAACATAGAAGTCAAGAAGAATATGTGTATTACACGCAACAGTTATTTTTAATAATAACACGAACATGTGCACATATTTCTTAGTATCCGTAACAAAATATTCATAATTTATAAATATATGATGTAAAACATACAAAACATAAGCTATCGATTTTATAATTAGGGCATTTAACACAAAAAAATGCTCATGTACTGGCCCTTGAATACAAAACACACTGACTACACCGATGGCGTAGTGATTGAAATACCGACCTACCGCGCCAGTTATTTGGGTTCGATTCCTACGCAGAACAATACTTTGTGAGATCCACAAAATGTGGTTTTGATTCTGTGTAATTTGTCTGTGTTAATCCCTACTAATATATAAATGTGAATGTAAGTTTTTTTGTTACGCTTTCACGCTAAAACTACTCAACCGATCATCATGAAACATTGTACACATATTCTTGGAGGTATTAAAAGTAACATAGGATACTTTTTATTAAAAAAAATCAAATTTTTTATATGAAAAATAAAAAAAATGTTTGTCAAAAAATCTCAAAATCTAGCTTCTTCAACGCCATCTAGCAGTCCAGTAATGAAGTTACAACCCTGAGTATTGTAATACCGTTGCATTGTATTACCGACGGTCAAAAATAAAAATAGAGGATCAAAAACTTTAGGAAAGTAACCTTTTACGCGGGCGAAGCCGCGGGCAGAAGCTAGTTATATATATATATATTATTTCCTTGTGGTTGTCGTAAAAGAGGACTAAGAGAGATATTGACCTGGCCCAACTCCACCTGATGGCGTTTCGTCAACAATTACATTCCCAAGAAGGGTTAACGTCTCGCCAGTCATAAAACTATTACCAATAACTTTTGCATGCACATACATCCCATCACGCCATGTCCTTTGCAGGGTAGGCAGAGAGAACAGAGTGCCAGAGAACTCTTTCCTTGCATACTTCACTCGCTTCCTCAACATTCATAATTCTCTTCATACACGCTCGCTGGTTTCGGAGACTCTTGACTCCACCTTCCTTCATATAACTATAACTTTTGCAATATGTATGGAAAGGATATATACATCTATACATATTGCGTCAACCCCAAGTAATTGGGGTAAGAGCAGGAGAACGATAGTGATGATGGTGATACAGCAATATTTCCAATAAAAGTCGCTGAATGAGTTGCATTCTTGT
The DNA here is from genome assembly GCA_905163515.2 of Lymantria monacha. Lineage (NCBI taxonomy): Eukaryota > Metazoa > Arthropoda > Insecta > Lepidoptera > Erebidae > Lymantria > Lymantria monacha. Next base: position 10,514,369 of record LR991092.1, on the reverse strand, counting down.
GCTATTAAAAAAATGTTAAAATATAATTTAGCTAGCAAGTCTAAAAACTTTAGAGTACTAAAAACAGCTTACAAGAGTTATGTCTCTAACTAGTAAGTATAAATTTAGTATTACTGATCTATACAACAACTTGGAATGTTGTGTAATGTTGCAAACCGCATAAGTATAATGTTTCTAATATTAAAAAAAAACAGGTATAAATATACTTCACTATTATCGACTTCTGAGCAGTAGCAATATGCTCTTGCACTTCGTTCGGTGAGCGAGACAGCCCTGCTGTAAGAAATAGTAGAGTAGCCCTTCAGTTTTCATAATATCCCTTAATGAGTTCAGTACATACACATTGTATAGTGGTAGAACCACATTGTTGAAAGTTTTCTATCTACAGCCGTGGGTCACTCCGTCCGGGGTCGACGCCTGGGCGATGGCAATGTATTGTTGCGCTTCATTCGATGACCGTAAGTGCCGGTAGCCTAACTTTCTGAGTGGGTTTGGAGTTTTCATTGGCAGCAGGTTAGCTGGACCCCTGATATGGAAAAGTACCATGGGTGACAGTTACCTTCAGGTAGCACACCTTGTTCTTTTGCCGCCATAAGCAATAAAAAGAAAATTTTAGTATTACTGAAGTATTATTAAGGAAAAGTTAATGTAAGATTTTATATAATGGTAATTTGTGAAGAAATTTTCAATTATTGACTGAATCAATATGCCTTACATCGATAGTAAGTATCTTGATTCCTAACTTATTAAATAATTGTCATCAAAATAACTAACAAAAGTATTCTGTTACGTAATAACTTTGTACCGTCATGGGATCCTATAGAATTTAGGTACTGCTAGCTTTTAAAAATTGCTTAGTCCTAATAGTACGCGATGGCCCCGTTTTTTTGTATTTTCAATCGATGAAGTATCGATACACAAACATACCGCTAATGTCTATCTTTTGAAGTCTTAAAAATGATTGACAGCTCCACCCACTTTGTGCAAAACAATCATTGTTATTTTATTCTTTTATACACCAATCTATAACGTAATTTAATAATGGCAATGAAATATAATGTATATATAAAATGGCCGTCAAATTTTCAAAGTTACGCAATAAACACGTTCTAAATTTGAATAAAGAAAAGAATAAAAAAGGTCTATTAATATATAACATTGTTTATGGCCAGAAATAATATTCACAGGATTGATAAATATTAAGAAATTTCTTACGAGAATTAATGTGAGCAATTGAGCATCATTCTATATAGGTACATTAATCGTGTTTTGTTTCAGGGTCTCCTACCAGAATCGTGATGGTAAATTTTTGAAAAATAAATGCAGTAATCAAAATTTATTAAGGAATGTCGCATTGAAGAAAGAAAATATATAAATTGCGAATTGAAAGATGTAAAAATCTTAGTGCTACATACCATATAAACTTCCCACTGTTGATCACAATCCTCCTCGATAGCGTGAGAACAGCTTACATATACATTAGCCAGTTAGAGAAGTAATCAATTTTATCTCCAGACTTACTTTTACTTTGCTGTTAGGTTATCTATTACATTCTTAAGGTGTCGTGTTTCATCTGTTAAAAAAATTACCCTCATGCGCGTAAAGAAGTTTCACATCAAAATAAATATGGCGCGTAACGGAAAAATGTGACTTAGAAATAAAGATGGCGCGTAACAGAAAAAAAACATTACATTTTTTTTTCTCCCATACGTTGATAAAAAAGTTGCACTCCAAAATATAATATATATGAATAAACATTATTTAATCTAATTAAATATGAAACTTAAGGATAAAAAAAAACACAGGTTACAGTAAGTAAGATAATTGATAAATAATCAATTAGTTATACATCAAAAAAAAATTTAACATAAACATAATTTTCAAATGTCAAGCGTTTTTTTTTTGTCTGTTGAGCTCGAATCTCCATCATAAAAAATGAATTTGACTTTCTATTCCACGCTTGTCAGATGTACTAGAATAGGGTTTTATATGTAGTTTTCCTTTTCTTATGACTATGTTACCTAACTATATCATTATCTTCTCAGCTCATATATGTTCCACAATTGGTCTCGAGCCTCCTCCATAATGGGAGGATAATTGACCTACTATATCACGCTGGTCAAGCGTGTTGGTATAGGGTTTTGTCTCGAGTTTTCCTCCTTTCGCATAAATGTTATATGCGTTTTATATCCCTTAGGCGTCTCGTACGATCACCCACGGGTAAGATAGGGGGTGGTGAATTGTATTCTTACTCAGTCACCACACGGAAAACTATATCCACGGACAAAAGAGTGGTGATTAATTGTATTCTTACTGCGTAACCACATGGAATTGACTTTAGTATTAGTTAAAATCATCGTTATTCTTTAATCGTTGTAAATAATTAGACATAAGAAAAAAATAAATCAAATGTCAAGGGCTGTTTACCAGAAATTTAATTACAAAGATTCCGTTACGTCCTTGTATTTGTTTTGTCTTTTGCCAAGCGTATGTAACATGGCATTATATTGTTGTTCCTTTCTTGTTTGAAGGAAATGTTATTCGTTAATATGATTTAAAGATCTTTAAAGAAAAAGACAGATTATAAAAATCAATCACCTACCGTTCTTTAGTCTCGCAAAAACTCGAAGATGGCTTTATGGATATGTTTTTATTCGTTTAATTCACTCCAATACTGGAGTAGCTTAGAGAAAAGGTTTTTATGAAAAAAAAAGAAAAGAGCCGATTAAAATTATAATTTTGTATGAGAATAGCCACTTTAGATTACAAATGGTTTGGACAGGTTGATTAGGGTTAGCTACAATCAAATCAATTTTAGGTTTAAACGTAATTAAATGAATCATCTAATTTAAAATAATTAAGAGTGATATCTTTTTTGAAATGAAATTGAAAATACTTAAAATCTTTGCTACATTTGATCATTATAAAACGTTTTCATTCTTTGCTTGACTTATTAGAAGAATATAATACATCCAAAATATTATAATATATTTAGTTTCTATTTTAACTAGCTAAAAGGACTAGATTTCCAAAGTATAAATTAGTTTTGATTTATAGCTCGTAAAGTTTACAATAGGGCTCTCAAAAGATGGAAGATGTCGAGTGTCAATTAATTTAAAACAAAATTGAAATCATTTTTAGCTGGACACTCAAGACGACGTTTCAAATTTGCCAGCAATTTCAGAAGTAAATTAAATTTATTCATTGTTTTACGATCTTGTTCTGTAAAGCCTGATTTAAATTATGTAACTGTTTTTTTAGATTTTGTTTACAATTGAATATAGAGCCAATCAAGCAAGCATCACACCTGATGATAAGTGTTACTGCCGCCCATGGACCTTTGACCAATGGACATCTGGCCTTCTAGCTAGTTAGGTCTACCAGAGAAAACCTTAAACACACTCACTCTCGCTCACACAACAAAGTGCAACAACACATTGCCGCTGTTCTGACGTTGATTTTTTGCAAGAGTGTTATATTACTCCGGATGATCCGGCCTGCGGCTATAGACAGAAAACTAACAGCATTGTAGCGCAACCATTATTATTAAAATATAAATTACATTGTTATTATAAATTAATATTATTAGAAAATTTAAATGTAGGTCAAAATTTATTAAGAATGTAAATGAAAGGATTTCAATAATATTTGTTGACGCTTCATTACGTTCACGGATCTACAAAGTTATTCCAAACATTGAAATAACCAAATGAATTACGTCAGTATTCGTAAAATGATTTTTCTTCTTATTTTGCCTAAATACTTCAAACTGACACATGAATATCTTCCACAATAGAAAATCGGTCGTCTATAAGATTATTTTTTAAGTTTATTTTCAATTAATAAATTTTCATGGATTTTTTTATTTACGATTATTTATTTATTTATATTTTATTGCTTTAGTTTCTTTCTATTATATGATATAATAATATCGATCATGTATATTACATATGTTATGTAAGCAATAAGAATACAATTCACCATCATATCTTTCCTACAGTCAACGCAAAAAACCACTAAGGAATTTAAACTGGTGAATACACTGCTATTCTGTAATTAAGAATGTATAAGAACTGAATAAGAAAAATATATTATTTCTGTATGAGAATACAAGATACTAAACAAGATACTATCTCATTATTTTACGTAGATGATAGTAAAGTACAACTACGGTACTGAATGGGATAACAGTTGTATTAACAAGAGAAAGAAAGATCATATACTAACCTATCTGACCTACATATTAACGTAATATGGTAGGTCAATTTCCCTCTCATTATGGAGCATGTTTGATCCTTGCAGTAGTACGTATATGAGCTAAGATAATGATGAAGTGATGGAAAAGAATATAAATCACATAAGTTTCAAAATAAAAATGTAATAAATTTTATTCCCTTCAATTAACTACACACATATGTTTTTATAAATTTTTAAAACAAAAATATACTCTTTTTGCTTACGGTTATTTGTCAAATAGGCCAGTGTTCATATGACCCCTGTTAGCGTACCGTAAACAGAACGGTAACATTCCTGCCAAAAGCATTTTTCTTTATTCTCGACTATGCAAAGTGAAACACTGAAAAATACCAGACCAATATTAAATATAAAAAATCTTTGGAATAAAAATGAGGTATTTTTAACAATACATTCCATCAGAAATATTTGTTATATTTACTGGAAACAGGAACTTAGGGTTATTGTAACAACAGACGCTAATATTTCAAAAAATATTTATGATTATAACAATATTTTTTGTACTATGTTCTCTTTATTTCGTACTTAAGCATCATCATCATTCTCCTACTCTTATCCCATTTACTTGGGGTCGATACAATATGTACTCTTCTTTCATAGTACATATTATAAAAGTCATTGGCAATAGTTTTATGACCGGCCGCCTGTCAGACATCAACCCTCCTTGGGAATGTAATTATTGATCAAACGGCATCAGATGGAGTTGGCCCAGGTCGTTATAATATATATACTTACGCATGTTAATCAGAAATATACACCCTATGCCAATTTTTTATTGAAGTGAAAACTTATTATGGGAGGTTAAACCGCTTCGTTACGCGACGCGTTACGGCGCCAGTAATAGCGCAAGATTTTTAGATGACATACAATGTAAAAATTTCGTTGCTTATTATAGCTACCATAAGCCAATTCTCACTTATATAAGATTAAATAATGATACAAATAATATACATACACAAAATTCTAAGGTACATATTCAAAAATTGTAACTAAGAAGAAAATATATTTTATAATCAATAAAACATTTTATTAATAAATAACTTTGCCTTGCATTATGCTATTAATATATATAAAATTTAAGTAATAACTTAAGCTTTTCTCAAGTTAAACAAATTCAATAATAAATAGTTGAACTTAGATTAGTTTAAGTACCACTTCTGTCGGGCATCCCGAGTCGCACACGTTTTTATTATTTTATTTTGTGTACCGTAGATCGATCATTTAAATATTCAGCATATAAAAGTACTAAATGCCTAACTACATCGAAGAGTTGAAATTTAAAAAAAAATAGTGTTTTAAAAATATTTCTATATTTAACTGTATAGTTTTTTTTTAATAAAACCACTTTAACGGGTTCTATCGCGTTTGTATTTGATTTTTTATTTGCCGACATTTCGAACACTACAGTGGTCATGGTCACAGGAGGACTGTGTGATAACTGTAAGATAATGATCACTGTAAAGTATTCGAAATATCGGGCAATTGAAAATTAAATACAAAGGCGATAGAACTCGTAAAATTAGTTTTATTTCAAATGTGTAATACTCGCGTAAACATTAGAAATCATTATGTATTGTTTTCTTTTTATACCACAATATTTAATTGGAACTTAAACAAAAATTAAAAATAAATCTATAGACAAGATTATTAAGTTAGAAGTTAGAATTGTATTAAACGATGACACGATGTTATTATCCAAATTACTGTGATATAACATTTAATATACTTCATTATTTATAAAAAAATGTTTACGAGCGAAAATAACAGGCGTGGGACTTGAACTTGATTGACTTGTAACTTCAGCTGGAATTAAAAATCCGTTCCAATAAGTGGGTTATTAGTATTTTCGATACCTCGGCTCCTTCAAAATAGGCTCCGCTCAAATAATATGATTTCAAATATTCAATACGTACATACCTACTATCTATTAATCTATTAGTCCAGATATTAAAAAAAACTAGATACATTACTATTCGCGCAAATATCTGTAACTTGATATAGCGAACGCATAAGAATATATTTTATTATCTATTGCTATCCCACGATTACTTTAAAAGACCACTAAATAATACAAATAATTCTGGCAAAGAAATTATATGCCAACACGTTTGGCTAACGTAGTGTAGTACAAGAGTATTGTATTGTATAAGAGTGGAAAAAAGGAAACTTTAAATACTATTGAGTGTAGTTATTTTCTTATTAAACTTGCGAGGTGTTATTAACTACGCTTTAGTAAATTTTTACAGTTATTTTAATATTATAAATCGATTTACATTGTATAAATAAAATATGAATAAAATAGGAATACTAAACATCATAAGTATATGTATAAGTGATTATTAGTATTCACCTTTAACTTTTTTTTCGTAGTAAAGCATTATAAATATATAATGATGTGCCTTAATAAAAGATATGAACATGATTTTTATTTCTTTCTCATAGAAGGATAACGTAAGAGTCATTGGATACAGCTTTATGTGGTAGCTATATAATAATGTATCAGCCTGTATTTTTTAGACTTGAAAATTGGGAATGAACGTATTCAGATCGTAATTTGGGTAGATTTTGGTATGATACAAGTTACTAGCTAAGTACGTAAGTTTAAGCTTTAAGTCACATAAGTCACAAAATAATATCTATAAATGTAATTAGTACTTCACGGCGATTGCCTTCGCAAGCTAGGCTCTGGCAACATGCTACGTGTGGCGTACTCAACCATGCTTTGATGGCAATAATCGGAAAAAAGTTATTGCTAATGGTTCAAAATGCTGTTTTTATAAATTATATCATGGTAAGAAGTAGGCCATGAGAAGAACCTCAAAACAGATGTCAGCGCAAATTCAAAAGGTTAGCTAAACTCACTCTAGGCGTCCCATAAAGGACGTGACTGACTTTATTAGATATTCGCAAAGATAAGTAATAGAGAGACATAGGCTAGTATCAAATCAATTCCGCTATCAAAACCTAAAATTTCATTTCATCCCTATAGAAAGAAAGACAATTATTTTTATAACCTATTTTTTTTCATTATCTCGATGATATAATTGACTTCATGATCTTTTGTTTCTGCCTATAAAGTCCATGCAAGCTAACTTATACAGAACTGTAAATAAAACAATAAAAAAAAACACTTATGGAAGATTTTTTTTCACTGAGGGAAGTAAATTAAAGGAGTAACGAGAAATATAATGCACATAAAATTATGAGATAAGTATTTATAGTTTAATAATATATAAACTAAATATAATAGCAATTACTAATAATTACCATGAAGATCTCTGATGTTTACGCAAGTGTTACATATCTGAAATAAAATCAATTTTTATGGATTCTATCACGTTTGTATATGATTATAAATTCCCTAACGTTTCGTACAATTTACAGCATTCATGGTCACGGGAAAATAAAGTTGTCTTATCCAACGAATTATCGTTAGAGTAGATCTCTGTCTATCTACCCGCTACAGATACAAATTCACTCCCAGTACAAAAAAAAATATTCTATTTAAAATTAGTTTGTCGACTCCAAATAGATAATTAGGGTGCGAATAAGATGATGATAATTATAGTGGGTATATACAAACCTCTTTAATATTGATATCTTGTTGAACTTAAAACACCTTAGTAGTTCTCCCGTGACAATGTATTAATCGAAACGTAAAAAGCAGATATGTGATTTAGTATGAACGTAAAAAGCAGATACGAATGCGATAAAATCCATAAGGATAATTTTATTTTATTTATGTAATACTCGTCTATATACGTGATTTAGATTAACAATATTTCTAACGGCGAAGATCAAGTATGTAGACACTGAAGCTTTATTTTTTATTCCAATAAATTTTAGCTTAGTGCCACTGGCAGAACATTGCGGCCTACGTTTTATACAAACTGTCTCACACGAGAAAAATGATGTTCTGCAAGGCACTTCAAGACACACGTTTAAAAACTACATTATTGATGATAGAAACATTTAAATTATTGCGTACTTATTTTCTGACATTTGTATTTGAAAAATATACATTATTGCTGTTTTTGATAGTGGGTTACTTGTTTGGTTCTAAAATATAATTTTTAATATTTTATAAAAAAATATGCGTATGGGTATCTTGCTTCTTTTATTGTATAAGTAATCTGATTTCTTCATAATTAGGAGTAAAAAGTAGACATGTCGGCAGGACGGATATGGATTTTTAATTTGGGGTTTTCTTCTTTTGGCATCCATTTTCTTATTTTCTTATTAGCATATTCTTATAGCATTCGTAGGCAAGAAAGACTTCATTGGCGGACTAAGAATATAAGTCATATTTTTAGTCCATAATGTCACAAATAATCCACTGCATCACCTTTTGAAATATAAGGTAATACCACTATTTGAAAAATAAATTGTACCTAAGGCGAAAACAATTTCACCAAGACGATAGATCACTTTTATGAAGGAGCTTTATCATGTACACGTTGTAGGTTAACCATGAAAAAGGATTTGTGTGTTCTACTCTCAATCTCTATTTCTATGTCCTGTAATGTTACCATTGACATATTATTTATTTATTAATAAATTTAATACACACATAGATACATACATATCATCACGCCATATCCCTTGCAGGGTAGGCAGAGAGAACAGAGTGCCAGAGAACTCTATCTCTGCATACTTCACTCGCTTCCTCAACATTCATAATTCTCTTCATACACGCTCGCCGGTTTCGGAGACTCTTGACTCCACCTTCCTTCAGTACATGACCGATCTGGTCTAGGTAGGTTAGTCTCGGTCTTTCTCGGTACCTACATCCTTCCACTTTCGCATTGTAGGTATATCTTCTTAACCAGGCGTTCGTTCGGCATTCTTTCCACATGTCCGAACCATCGGAGCATTCCCTTTCGCATCTTTACGCCAATACTCTCTTTCATACCTACTCCCTCTCTTACGTCGTCGTTACGCATAAATTTAATATATTAATAAAATACTTTTTAATTCAAAAGACATCTGTACTAAGGAAATAATCTTTGTATTGCATAAAGTCCTCCACTTTATAAACATACAATTAACGCAGACAAATTACACCCAGGCTCAAAACAACACTGTGTGGATCGTAGAAAGTATTGTCCTGCATGGGAATGGAACTTACGGTACTGATACGGGTAGGCGGTAATTTAACCACTACGCCATCTATGCAGTCAAACTTTAGTACAGTTAGTACAGGGTTAGGAATATATTCTCAAAAAGTGTAGACTACAATTCGATATGCAATAACCATTTTTCAGTTCAAAAATGAGACAGATCAAAGTAAATCAAGAAATACTAATGAATAATTAGATTATTGAAGATGGTACAATGTTATAGAAGGTCGTCAAATTTTGCTTTCGGATGATTTATTGTTCACCATTTTTAACCGACTTCTAAAAGAAGGAGGTTCTCAATTCGATTGGTATATATTTTTTTATGTATGTACACCGATTACGCTGATATTTATTATCCGATTTACGTGATTCTTCTTTAGTTTGATGTGGAACCATTATCGGTATTTTTAGTGTAGAAATTTCATTGCAGTAAGTAAGCTGATTATAGTTTTATTTAGGGCTTGGCACCGATTTCAAACCTATCGATAGGTAGCACATACAAATGATAATACTTTATTATTAATATTAAAGCTATTAGGTTTGGATAAGAGGTGTATTAAATTAAATCTTTATTAAGTTATTATATTTTTTTCAGTTTTTGGAGTCGGTTCTTTTAAACGTAGTTTTTTTCATTATGGAGACAGGTCCGGCCACACCCCACATAAAACGATCGGCCTGATGGAGGAGATGACCCGTAACTACCGGACTATTATATGCAGACAACATATAAGACATCATAGAACACAAGAGAGGGAAAACTCGAAACAAAACCCTATATCAACCTGTCTGATCAGCATGTAAGCATGTAGCATAGTATGCTAATTTTCTACTTATTGTGAAGAAGGCTTGAGCCTAGCAGTGGGATATGTATAAGCTGAGATGATGATGAACTAAGTATTATATTTCTGGAGTTTACTCCTTAAGAATCGATTTTCATATAAGGCGCCCGGTATGAGAAAAAATTGAGGAGTAAAACCTAGTGATCGAATGAGCTCGTTACGTTTTTGGTGCGCAACCTATTCTGTGCACCTTTCACTTTCTGACGTGAGATAATACTTCACTGAACAGTTTTAATAAATGCAAATAAAAATATATATTATTTTTAGTCAAATGAGATTTTTTTTGCGTCTGTTTTGATAATCGTACTTAAGGAATAAACTCCAGTCGTGCGTCGGAGCTGACACGCACACTTTTTTTCTTTTTAATGCTTAGCACTCCTGATGGACCTTTTCAATACTAGGAGTATAGCTAGACCGATGCCTGCCAACTATGACCTAGCCAGAAAGCTGAGCTTCTGGCTCTCGCGCTCACCGAACGAAACTCAACAACCGTATTTGCACTACTCATACGTAGATTTTCTAAAAGACGATGTTATTACCCCAGATGATGCGACTGTAGACAGAAAACTGTCCGCAGTGTGGCTCTACCCCAATTAAAGTAAATAATACATACATATATATCATCACTCCATATCCCTTGCAGGGTAGGCAGAGAGAACAGAGTGCCAGAAAACTCTATCCTTGCATACTTCACTGAGGAAGCGCCTCAACATTCATAATTCTCATCATACACGCTCGCCGGTTTCGGAGACTCTTGACTCCACCTTCCTTCAGTACGTGACCGATCTGGTCTAGGTAGGTTAGTCTCGGTCTTCCCCGGTACCTACTAAATAAATAATAATAATGTAAAATATATATAATGCAAATGTGTAGTACTAACTGCAGTAGAAACCGTTTATTATGATGCCGTTTATAATGACCAACCGCTTAATATGACGATATTCTCAGCCTAGTTTGGTTTTCATATAAAATCCTTATAAGAAAAACGGATATAATGTCCTCGCTTATATTGACATTTCGCTTATTGTGACCTGCTTTTCAAAAACCAAGGCCGGTTATATTGACTGACATGATGTATTCCATATATATTCGCCTGTTTTCGTTGCCATCTCTCCTCCTAATGTGTGAATTGTACGTGGCTCCTAGCGTAGAAGATTAAAGAATAATTTAATTCGATTTGAAAGTGAGTGAGGCTCTTTAAAAGAATTACTTCAATAACATGTCCATTAAGTGTTAATTCAGCTGTTTTACTGTTTATTAAACCGATATTGTGTATGTACCTAACAAAACTAGAAAGTTTTGCATTTTCTGAGACTTTCTGCTTTGAATCACATCCGCTTAGTATGACGGATTTGTCAGTTCCATTCAATGTCATTATAACCGGATTCTACTGTAATTGTTTTGTCATATATTCCTTATGTTTACGCGAGTATTACACATTTAAAATGAAACTATTATATTTTCGGGTTTTATTTGGTCGCGTTTGTATTTGATTTTTAATTGCCCGAGGTTTCGAACATTTTACAGCGTTCATTTTATTCCTCCGTGACCATGAACGCTTTATTGAAATTACCATAAAAATAGTTTTGTTTCAAATACTTTGTACAGTATCATCATCATCACCTTGTTATTTATATTCTATTATTATATTTATTTCATAACAGTGTCTCTACATTTAGTCAGTTATCGTAAATATTTACTCGTAGTTATGCGGAGATAAAGATTTTTCATAATTTGTACTAGTGGTTTCATAATACATACATACATATCATCACGCCATATCCCTTGCAGGGTAGGCAGAGAGAACAGAGTGCCAGAGAACTCTATCCTTGCATACTTCACTCGCTGCCTCAACATTCATAATTCTCTTCATACACGCTCGCCGGTTTCGGAAGATATAGGTAGGTTAGTCTCGGTCTCCCTCGGTACCTACATCCTTCCACTTTCGCATTGTATATCTTCTTAACCAGACGTTCGTTCGGCATTCTTTCCACATGTCCGAACCATCGGAGCATTCCCTTTCGCATCTTTACACCAATACTCTCTTTCATACCTACTCGCTCTCTTACGTCGTCGTTACGAATGTAACGAATGATTAATGGTTTAATAATTTTAATTAATGGTTTCATAATCATAGCCTAGAAATATAGGCTTTAGTAAAAGTACATAACTTAAATTGCTAGAATTGTTAATAACATTTTCTGTCCACATAGTTTCAACTTGTACCCGGTAGACTCCTTTACATGGGACTGTAATGATGTCAGATATTTTAGAAAGTTGTGTACAATGAAAACAAATATAGTTTTGTTTGGATATAAAAGACAGAATAGATAATTCCATAACGGTATTTTATTTTTATCTAGAATAAAGACACAGCATTTGGAATACGATGAAATGGAATAATAGTTTCTTACATACAAATCTTTATGTTGAATTTTCGATATAAAATAACAACAAACATCGTTGTGGATGATTTAATAGTTATTATTTCATAAATCGGATAAACTTGAACTTATATATTTACTCGCAAAATCAGTTCTTTAATAGAAATGTTTACAGAATTTGTGAGTTTTAGGCAACGAAGTTAATGACAACAAGGGGTCATATCTAATCTCGTTGTCTTTTGGAGTAATGCCAAATGGAGATTAACAAACCCCCAAAAAATAGCCCCTATAACCGCTGGCCTTATTAAATTTTGGATTCTTATTTCATTTGATTGATTTTAACTGATCTTTATCTGAGCTGATTTATTTCAGTACAAATTTTCAAGATATATCAGTGTGGTGACGGAGTAAGAATACAATGCACCACCCCCTATGTTACCCGTGGGTGCGTAAGAGACGACTAAGGGATATAAAGCGCATATAATATCTATGCAAGACAAGGAAAACTCGAAACAAAACCCTATACCAACACGTCTGACCAGCGCGGTATAGTAGGTCACATTCCCTCCCATTAAGGAGGAGGCTCGAGCCCAGCAGTCGGACATATATGAACTGACATGATGACATGATAAAATTTTCAAGAGAAGGTAGTGAATGATCGTGCAGTGACGTAATAAGAATATCATTATCTAATTCTTCCATTTCTATAACTGCAAAAGATGTGTGGTTGCCTATACTGCAAGAGCAGAAATTTTCTAAATAAAATCTATCTATACAGCGTGAGCTACATTTTCCCTTTTATTCTAGAGGATGCTTGTAGTAAATAGTGATACTGTTATATTCTTAGTTCCATCTAGCCACAGAATATAAATATAATATATCACCACTAAGGAACTAAGTGACATTTCATTTAAGCTAGAGCATGTCCAGAAAAGTCGTTGAAAATCAAGCGAGACGAAGTAAATTTAAAATAAGACCATTCGTCGACCCGTGTGGGACGTATGGTTCAAGAGGTTAGCTCTACTGCAGCACCCAGAAGGCCTAGAAGAAAATATATATGCTAGCTTGACATAAATTATATAATTAAATAAAACAAAACTTATTAATATTCTTATAACGTGTGTGACGTTTTTTCATATCTATACGTATAATAAAAATGTAACGGATCGCTGTCTGTACATGGAAGATATATGAGAAAAATATTACCGGGACCTTTATCAACACTAATATAACCCAAAACGATAATTTTTTAAAATTTTTGTTTGTTTATCTGTTTGTCTGTGTGTTTGTGCACGCTAATCTCAGAAACGGCTTATCCAATTTAGACGCGGTTTTCACTAATATATTGTAGTAAACTTCACTTAACATTTAGGCTTTATTTTATGTCAATTGGTTTATAAAAAAAAAGTTATGTCAATTTAAAAAATATTTGGAGAAAAAAATCTTTATCGATTTTTTTCAAATTACGTACAAATTATCTTCAGTAAAAATAAATAAATATGTGTTTCAGCATTTCTTAATTTTCAACCTCTGGGGGTGTAAATTAGGGCTGCGAAGCGGGTTGGACGACTCATTAAGTCATTCGCGCCAAGCCGATATTATTGAAGCTGGCAACTTGAAATTTTGACAGTGGTTTCATTCTATAACGTAGAGATTTACTAAGAAAGGATTTTACTAAATTAGACCCTTAAGGGGGTAAAACAGAGTGGCAAAGTTTGTATGGGGAGAAACAGTTTTTTTTATTAATTCTTTTCAAATTAAGAGTCGAATCACAGATTCTATGGTAATATCCGGCATTTGTCAATGCACCCTCTGGTTGTGTAAATTAGGCCTGTGAAGCGGGTTGAACGACTCATTACCGCCAAACCGAAACTATTAAAACTAGAAACATCAAATTTTGACGCACGTTTCTTTTTATGACATAGAGGTTCAATATGAAAGGATTTTATGAATTCCACCCCTAAAGGGGTGTAACAAAGTGGCAAAGTGTGTATGGGGAGAAAATTTCCTTATCGATTCTTTTCAAATTACGCACAAATATTCTTCGGTAAAAATAAATAAACACGTGTTTCTCTCTCCCTCTCCATCAACCCCGCACCAGTGCCGTTGTGGTGACCAGTGCCGGCGTGAGAGCTCACACGATACACATAGTAGACAGCAATAGGTTCTTGCCTAATGGTTTAAGATACAGGTTAAGTTTGCCTTCAAAAATGTTCACTAAAAAAATAAATGATAAATCATATCTAACGAGGTTTCAACTCTGCTGGTGAAACAAAACAGTCAAATAAAGGGTGGCGATAATTATATTTTTATCCCATGGTCATACCGTAAATAGTATATTAATGGCAATATAATTTGTAGAATGAATAGAACTTTGAACCACCTTTTTCTTTAGTGACCGGCTATGGTATATAGACACACGTGCGCCGTACACGTACATCTACGTTGTGCGGGCGGGCCACCGCAACCGGGTATCATCTCGAGTCGAAGTCCTCATGCAGTGAACTTAAATACAGGTACTCAAGCTTGCGCCGCCCAAAGCACCGACGGCAGAGCGTGTCAACGTAGAGTATTTTCTCTCAGACCCACCCTATTGCCTAATTCCGTTAGACAACTAACTCGCAGAATCAACACCTCAACGCATCCCAGTTTCTGACGCTGTTGATTATCGTCCTAGCGACAAACCTTCAACACCTTGCATTGCTTTTTCTATTTAACTCTGTCAGAGATGACTTCTGCGTGGACGAAGTCGCGGGCAAAAGCTAGTACATTATAAAAATACCTATGTAGTGCTAGGTTTTGATAATGGTAGGACCACTCTGTGGACAGTCCTCTGTTTACAGCCGCGGGCCCGTCCATCCGGGGTAGTACCACACTCTCGCAGAAGATTGACGTCTGGGTAATGGCAATGTGCTACTGCGCTTCGTTCGGTGAGCGAGAGAGCCGGAAGCCCATTTGGGGTGGGTTTAGGGTTTGTATTGGTAGGCAACGACTTAGCTTTACCCTTGGTATTGCAAAGTTCCATGGGCGGCAGTGACACTTACCATCAGGTGTGCTGTCTGCTCGTTTGCCACCATAAGCAATAAAAGAAAAATGTAGTTTAAAATTATAAAAGTAAATTTTCAAAAGAGAACTTGCAGTAATTAATAAATTCATTGTGATGTGGTATATTTTAAGAAACAATGCTCACTTATTATAATCGAACAAAAAACAATCACTTGTAGATTACACAAATAATTATCCTACTTGGAAATAGAAACCATGACACAGAAGATAGATACTTGGACCACTACGCCATCTGTGCAGTCATTTCTGTAGAATATATATAATATATATTTTTCACTAAAATCTGTTTTTCCTTCTGTAAATTATTGCCCTAGTTAAATTGTACAGGGAAAATGGTAAATCTTTGTATATATTAAAGTTGCAGGTTTTACAGTAGCCTACGTAAAAATAGAACGCAACAAGTAAAGACAACCGACCCGTAAACCTTTTGTCAGAGCGCGATTATTCTGATGCTGTCTTATTATTTTATTACTAAAATTACGTACCTTAAGCTATTGATAATTTAATTTACTTTATTTGCATGTATTTTATTTTATTTAAAACATATAATATTATATATAATTATATATTTACATGTATTTTATTCTACTTGTACATATATTTACATGTATTTTATTTTACTTATAAATAATATAGGCAAAAGTTTTTAAAAGAAATTATTTCAAAATATTAACTTAAGCGTGCTTACTCTCATAAAAAATCTTAAAATTACAAAAATAAAAAAAAATATATTGTATTTTAACAATTAATTTCTTAATAAATATACTTAACTAAAAACATACCTTAGTTAATTTCGGGTATTCGAAGCTGAAGGTGGAAAGCTAAAAGTATAAAAATGGCGAAAAAATTTCAAAAAATAAAAAACACGTTTGAAGAGAACACAATCGAACAGTTCACTTGTCCACTTATATATTTGTAGTTTTGATAGGTTCGTGAGACGCGTGGTGTGGATTGGGAGCGCGCGTAACGTCCACAATATACGGTGGCGGCGGTTGCACTGGTCCTGCCTGGATGCCCGCCCGCCCTGCCTTCCCCTATACCTGTTACAGGTATGGCGAACGCGGTCCCCATACATCCAGAACTAAGTAGCTGTTATTGATGGACAAACCGAATTGATTTTCGCATATTCGTACGCCTAGTGATTACACTGTACTGTACTGGAATTAATACTGTATTGCTATCTTTTTCGCTTGTAGCGCTACGAACCGAGAATATCTGGCGATTCATAAATTTTCACCTAACTGTAAACATGAGCTAGACTCGTGGAATTCAACGAAAACCTATCGGTTATTACACGTAATTTTATACGAACTTGATTGACTTTTATCAATCAACGTGAATAGTTTTATAAACAAATTGAATGTCCATAATATTAAATGTCTGTTTGCAATAAGTATATTAATTTTGTGACGTCAAATCACCCACACAAATACTATTATTTGTAAAGTCAGTTAAACAAAAAAAATATATAAAAGAAAAAGATACTGTCAAAATGCATTAACTATATTATTATTCCTCAGCCCATTATATGAATAAAACGAAGAAAAATACTTATAATTGAAAGAAAAAGCTAACAAAACTGTTAAGCTTTTTTGGTTTGCGTTATGGTCGTATATATCGTAACGACGACGTAAGAGAGCGAGTAGGTATGAAAGAGAGTATTGGTGTAAAGATGTGAAAGGGAATGCTCCGATGGTTCGGATATGTGGAAAGAATGCCGAACGAACGTCTGGTTAAGAAGATATACAATGCGAAAGTGGAAGGATGTAGGTACCGAGGGAGACCGAGACTAACCTACCTAGACCGGATCGGTCATGTACTGAAGGAAGGTGGAGTCAAGAGTCTCCGAAACCGGCGAGCGTGTATGAAGAGAATTATGAATGTTGAGGAAGCGAGTAAAGTATGCAGAGATAGAGTTCTCTGGCACTCTGTTCTCTCTGCCTACCCTGCAAGGGATATGGCGTGATGATATGTATGTAAGTATGTATGTTATGGTCGGCGCACTCCCCGTACCACTCCGTCCGAGGCGACAGAGGGGCGTACGCACGTACTCTAACCCACCCGTGAATCTGGCCTTCGTCGTTGGACCGGCCACCGGAGCAGCGTGTACTTGTCGTCAGTGGCCGGCCCGACGGAATACCCCCTGAGGGGTACCCTCTCCTTGAGCGACGTCCCTCCCCGGGGCGGACGTCGGTCCCTCTTCGTACTGTTAAGCTACCACCAGATCGGAACACGGTCATTTTGAGAAAACTCTGGCAAAAAAACTCAGAAGGCAAAATATTAATTATTGGTAAGATAAAGTAAGCCGCCTTGCCTTTTGCAAATCAATAATTAGTATTATGCCTTCAGAGTTTTCTTGCCAGAGCTTTCTCAGAGTGGTCACGTTCCGTTCCGGTGGTAGCTTAATAGTTTTGTTACTTTTTAAACTAGTAAATTGCCAAAATATAATAATTATCATAAATTAAATTTTTAATAATAATCTATCATAAACAATATAAAAGTTTATATATAGAATCATTTTGTTTTTATACTGACAGTGAATTTGTATTAAAAATGTGGGCCAAACTTTAATAACTGATACTATAGCGGATCATCGCTACATGAATGCACAAGGAAGGCGGCCATCAGAGAGGAGTGGCGGCGTGTTGTGAAGCATAGCACTAATACCTGAAATGATGACCACGACCACTCTGTCAAGAGTGATACCGACAAAGAAGAAGAAGACTATAGCGGATACATATAAATCTCTGTAATTACGATGACTTGTTGGACGTGAGACACCTTAGAGTCGTAGCCGACTTATACAATACCGCGCAAAAAAAAGATTACAATACATGCTTGGTTTTTTATTTTATATACCCTAATCTAAAAAAAGCTGGTTGTTTGACTCACCAAAGCCGAGCTGAAATTCCAAACCCACAAAATTTTCGTAGTAGTTTCTTTTGTGACTTAGAGACTCGCTAAGAAAGGATTTAACGAAGATCATCTCTAAAGAGGGTGATGCAGAAGTTCGTATAGGAAGAAGCAAACCTTCATCCACTTTCTTCAAATTATGCACCGATACTCTATACACTATTTTTATTCAGAAACAATAAATTGCGTGTTTTAGCATTTATTAATTTTCATCATTTAATGACGATTTGTTTTAGCGATGATTCTTTTCCTTGTTATCTTATTGAATAAAAAAAGAGTACAAATAAGCACCGTTCTTATTTTTATGCTATACACTTTCACTAAAAAGGAAAATTCAGATATTTAGCTCATCTGAGGATATCCTCAGATGAGCTAAATATCCTCCTCAAGGATGTAATAAAGGAAAGTCCCTTTGGATAGGAACACTTTGGATAAAGGAAACACACTTTGGACTCATATTTTTGAACCTACAAAATAAATAATGATAATCATATTTAAGGAGACACATAATTTGCTTACTGTATCGTGACGGAGTAAGAATAAAAGGCACCACCCTCTTGCCCATGGGTATCACAAGAGACGACTAAGGAATATACTATGCATACGACATCTGTGCAAAAGAAGGAAAATCTGGCTAAATAAAACTCAATGCCAATTCGTCTGACCAGCGTAGTATTACTACGCTGGTTTGACAGATGGGTGATTTGATAGTATATTCATTTTTCTCCTATGATAAAAGAGACTGGAGCTTAGTAGTGGAACCGATATGGCTTAAGATGATAACGGTAACAATATTTATAGCGGGGTAAAGCTAATCTCATATAAAAATTAATATGATATATGGTTGGCTCCTATTAAGATATTTTTTTTATTTCTTTCAAATGTTACAAAAGTCATAAATTAACTGAAACAAAAATATTTAAGTTAGATACTCTTCTCTCAATTAACTTTGTCAGTGTTTACTGTTGACCATCCCGGCCTTTCCAAGAGACGCATAATCACTACGCAGTTTTCCAGAAGAATGGTACTGCCCATTCTCCTGGGAGACTCCTGAACCGATTTGCTGACGTGACATGAATAGGTAAGTACATATATCATTCTTAACCTATCACCAAATTTCTAACGTATAAAATTTAGAATAACTCTACTAATTTATTCTCACAAACTTTGTCATCGACATCGTATTTCGATAACAAATACTTTATTGCGTGACTTGTCGCCAGATGAGATACAATCATAAAATATTGCTGATAAAGGAGCAACTTTGGTGAATGATTGTACTAAATGTAATTTATAGAAGAAATCATTTGACCATATCATAATTTGGCCAAGTAATTTCATGATTGTTTTTTTATTAATACTTACAGTATTATAATTATTCAGGAGAAGAAGGAGAAAGAAGAAAAATTCTATTATTTTCTCTCATACATTACATCTTTTTTGGGCTATGGACCCGTCCGTGTCGACAGGAAAAGTGGTGCGCAACTCTATAGACGCTCCCTGCAATGTAACTCTCGACGCCGTGCGAGTGGGCCACCGGAACCGAGTCTTTATCTTCGGTGGCCCTCATGCATTACACCTTAAACATTTGGAAGGAAAAGAAAAAAGTGAAACAATGATAGCGTATATACTAAAACTAAAAAATAATATACACTGAGAGACAAAATGGATCTTAGCTCAGCTTGTGCTACTACATTTTGTTGAAGCAACACTGATATTCTGCTGAGACCTAGAGTGGAATCACGGACAGTTACTCACAGTCAGAATTAAATACTAAAGCACATATTATAACAAACAGAAGGCTGTCAGCCAGGCTGTTTATCATATATCTGTATAAATGTCTCCAAAGGTTGAACGATATGAATGTGGGAGTCCAGATGGGCGACTCAGTGGTCACAGCTCTGCTTTATGCAGATGATGCAGTCGTGCTGGCACAGTCAGCGACTGACCTGCAGGCCCTAGTCGACACAATGACAGAAGATTAAAAGAAAAGGGGTCTACGCGTGAATGTGAGCAAAACCAAAATAATGGTCTTTGAAAGAGATGAAGCCAGAACAGATGTAAGAGTAACAATAGGTAATGATGTACTAGAGCAAGTGGATGAATTTGTATATCTTGGATGTGGATTTAGCCGAGATGGAAGGTACACCACTGATATAGAGCGAAGAGTGAATGCGGGAAATACAGTGAACGGAGCGTTGGTGCAACTTCTCGGCAGCCACCACCTCAGCCAGAAGGCACGTGTAGCAATACATAACGCAGTGCTTGTCCCAACATTACTGTATGGAAGCGAGAATTGGGTATGCAGAAAAGAGTATGAAAGTAAAATTAATGCGGTCGAAATGCGATCTCTGCGGAAAATCTGTGGAGTTAGGCTGACCGACCGCATTCGTAACGACGACGTAAGAGAGCGAGTAGGTATGAAAGAGAGTTTTGGTGTAAAGATGCGAAAGGTAATGCTCCGATGGTTTGGGCATGTGGAAAGAATGCCGAATGAACGTCTGGTTAAGAAGATATACAATGCGAAAGTGGAAGGATGTAGGTACCGAGGGAGACCGAGACTAACCTACCTAGACCAGATCGGTCATGTACTGAAGGAAGGTGGAGTCAAAAGTCTCCGAAACCGGTGAGCGTGTATGAAGAGAATTATGAATGTTGAGGAAGCGAGTGAAATATGCAGAGATAGAGTTCTCTGGCACTCTGTTCTCTCTGCCTACCCTGCAAGGGATATGGCGTGATGATATGTATGTATGTATAACAAACAGCAAAGTCCGGCACATCAGGCCAAAACAATTCAATGACAAGGCTGACCATCGATTAGGTTCGGCTGCAGAAAGATTTGCAATCGACCTCCTCGGCCCAACTTGATCAAATTCCCAAGGACATTAGGTCCAAGGAAGACACCTTTCTGGCAATCGATTCCTTTACGAGTCACGTGCAGTTGATAGTCGACGGCTATTCACGGCCGGCACCGGATACGAACGATCGTAGATGGCGCCTGCCGAACGACGTCCGTGACTTGTTAAGACGTAAGAATGCCGCTACCCGTGCTTACGACCGCTATCCCACGGACGACAACTGCACTTGACTGCGGTCCCTACAAAAGGAGGTCAAAAAGCCATTAAGGATTTGAGACAGAGCAAATGGAATGCCATGATAGAAGAGCTTGAGCCTTCTCATACAGCCTTCTGGCAGCTTTCCCGCTCACTCAAAATATATAGTATAGTCGTCAGTAGACCAAGAAAAATCGCCGAAGCTAATAACCACATCCCAGACGCGCAATTACGCTTTCGTGCTGGACACAGTTGTGTACAGCAAGTTCGTAGATTAGTTGAGCACATAAGTGGTCAGTTCATGATGAATAGATACATGGGTGTAATTTTCCTAGACATAGCAAAAGCATTCGACAAAATGTGGCACGAGGGCTTCATTTACAAACTTTATCGTCTAAAGATCGCCGACTATTTAATTTTAATCACACATGACTACTTAAGTCATTGCAACTTTCGCTACAGGTTGGGAGGTAGACAACGTCCCTTCCACTATCAAGGCTAGCGTCCTTCAGGGGTCGGTCCTCTCCCTATTTCTATTTACGCTATAGGCTAGCGATATGTCCAAATTTAATAGAGTCCATAAAGCGCTTTACGCTGACGACACCGCACTCTTTTGTGCAGGTAAGACCCCGACAACAGTAGCCATTCCAAACTAAGTAAGACTCTCCAAACAGCGGTTACCGCCCTAACCAATTGATTTAGGAAATGGAGAAATGAAATCAACCCCGATAAGAGTCAGGCAGTCATGTTCACATGAGGTGAGTCTACGCGCATGCGGCCTTTGTGATGGGACGCCTCCACAGCTTACTAAACGCTTTTTTTTTGGCGGCATGCTATGGTGTGGTCATGCCCCGCTAATCCGTCCGGGGCGACAGAAGCAGCGGCGCACGACTCCATAGACCCACTCTACATGTACCTCTCCACGCCGTGCGAACGGGCCACCGGAACCTGGTCTTTGCCTTCGTTGGCCCGCCCGGTGGTTTACCCTCGCGGGTATCCTCTCGAGTCAACGCTCCGGCAGCTTTCGCCGTCGGGGCGTCATCCCTACGCGGTGGCCTTGCTTCGGGGCGACCAGACTAATCCCCGGTCCGGTCACCCGCTGCCTCGTCTAGGGCGGCATCAGGCGGAGGTACTCGCGTCTGCGCCATCCAAGGCGCTGGTGGCGATGTGTATCGCCACAGAGGAGTTCCTCAAAAGCACGCCCCACCGCTTCCTTCTGCGAGATGACTGTCTCGCAGATGGCGACCGCGTCTCAGTTCTTGACGCTGTCGACCATCGCTTTCACGACGACGACAGCGCCAGTCGGCACCGATGGTTGCAACGAGCTCACGACGCTGCTGCGCCAAGGTCACGTAGACCTCGAGCGATGTCCAAAGACACCGCCAACAGCACCCTTCCGCCGGTGACAGCCTCCGTAACCGTCTGCCTCAGGTGCAGCAGAGCCCCGATGGTCGAATGCCCCCTTCGAAAACGGAATTGGGCGTCCGACAGATCGGGTCCCACCTCGTCTACGTGCCGAACGATGCGGGCAGCGAGGATAAGCTCCAACGGCTTTCCCACATCATCTAGCAGCACGATATGCCTGTAGGCTGACGGTGAGTCCAGGGACCGTCTCAGCTTTGGCAGGAGAACCAACCTCCCCTCTTTCCAGTACTCAGGGAACTGTCTAGCTGCTAAACAGGCGTTGTACAGCTGCCTGAGGCGCGGCTCCAGGTGCTTGAGGAGCAACGTCAACACCCGGACGGGTACTCCATCCGGGCCGGGGCGGTGGTGGCAGAACGAATCCTCGCCACAGCCGTCCTCACTTCTGACTATGTCACAGGCGGAACACTGTCATCGGCCTCCCGGTCATAATCTGGGGAAGCCATGACCGGGGTCAAGTATTCCGGCTGTTGCGGAAATAGCCTCTCGACAACCCTGTGGAGGAGGTCTGGCTGAAGGGTCTCGGTGAGGGGAGTGGGTCTGCGCGTGGAGCTTTACCAGCACCACACGATACGGGCGACCCAAGAGGTCACAATCGAGACCGTTCAGCATCTCCCGCCAACTCTCGTCTTTGGCGACACGGATAGCCAGCCTAAAGGCGGACCGCGCACTGCGGTAAGCCTCGTACAGCTGACCCTACCACTCAGCGTCGTGGTGACCTTCAGGCACTAACACACGCCGCACGAAGATGCTCCAGTTTCCTGACCGACTCCACTGGGCACTACACCCACGGTGCCAACCCGGACAGTGTCGAGGGTGCACCCGGTTCTCGAGGCAATGGGCTCCCGAATGTCCTCCACCGTCACGGAATCGTCCAGACCCGTGACGCGCATTTCTGCGCACTGAACGGACCTGCCGATCTTAACGCCGCCCTCCCCGGCAAACAGGCCCCTCAGCTTGGCCGCAACACTATCGGCCGTCTTGGCGCCCTCGGCCCCAGGGAACTCGAGTACTCGAGCCCCAATCCGGGCTTTGCGGGTCCTGGCTTCGACGCCACCGATATCAGTGATGTCTAGCTCCCGCCGGGCTTTCCGAAGAATGGCCTTATAGCTAAGGGCCTTCTCAGCCGCCTCAGGCAGCACAGTGATTACCACTGCGGCTGTCTTCGGCGGCCTCTCGCTCTTCTTTACCCCAGCTCTTGCCTGAGGAATGGAGGCTTCAACGGCGCGCTTGGCCGTCTTCGTAGGCCGCGACTCCTCCTATTACGCTCGGCCACCTGCCAGCCCTATTCGGGTGGCGCAGATGTGCCGGGCGCGGAAGGTGCAGTCGCGGGCACACTGATCGTTGACTGTGGGCCGGCCCTGACAGGAACCGGTGCCGTCCTCTTCTTTGCTGCCGGAGCGAGCCCTTTTGACTTGGACCCAGCCACGGCCGCGGCGAAATCGCGGCCACCCGCATGGGGAGCGTGACAGGGTAGCGGGGCGGGGACTGTCGCCACGTACGGCCGCTTGTCCGCGGCGAGTGGCGACTGGAGTCGTGGTTCCGGAGGCAGCCTTGCCTCTAAAACCGCCATAAGCGCGTCGACTCATTTGCCGACGGACTCTGTAACGGCGCGCACGGCTTGGTCCGACACGCCCACCACCGCGGGCTGTTAGACTGTTTAAACTGCATGAATTTGGCCCGCAAGGCGGCCATTTGTTTGACCAAATCGCGGTTCGCCCACCGCCACCTCCTTCCCGAGCCGGAGATTTTGACCCCGCAGTCCTGACACCTCGCCACTAAGACGGGCGTTTTCGGCCTGCAGGGTCTCCATCTTGGCAGGGAAGATCCGCTATCCGCCGCATCTCCAGTCGCCTCGTCAGCGGGGAGGTGTCTTTCAGACGCCTTCACCACCGCCGTGACGACCGCTTTGGACTTGCGAGTCGCAACTCCCCCAGTCGATCCAGTCGGCGTTGGAGCCACCGCCCTGGTTGGCGTCACTATCTCCCTGCCGCGAGGCGAAGTCGCAGCCTTCGGCGGGAGCAACTGCACAGTACCCTCCCCAAGGTTGGGTTTCGAGCTCCCCATAGCGTGGGGATGCTTCCGAACCCTCAGGAAGAGGTCCTTGAGCCTGACCTCCAGTGTCCGTGTCAAACTCGCCGCGGCAGAACGTGACGAGGAGGCGACAGGGAGGTCTACGGCAGGTGGACTACTGTCTTCGTCGCTGTCAAGTAATATAAAAGGATTGCTTATCTCATTTACAGTATATACAGTGCTATCTATACTAGACGCAGGAGAGGCAGATGGGCGCGTCTCCTGGCCTTTAGGTGGAGGGACGCTGGTGATCGCTATCCTCTCCGCCTTTTTCTGCTGGCGCTTCCTTGCTACCTCTTTCTTCTTGCAATTGTAGTCACGGACCTTCCTCTTCTTCTTGATTCCCGTTTTTAAATTTGGTACCGATTTTACAGCCGGGCCCACGGCTGAAATGTCAAATAGGGCTCCTGTAAGGCAAGGTCCGTTTATACACCGCTTGAAAATGGTCAATCATGACTTATGCTAGCGTAGTGTTCGCGCATATTAAGGCACGCAGGATCTACAGGCTACAGACACTTCAACTTAGGTTCATGTGCTGAGCTACGGGAGCACCGTGGTTTATACGAAACGTCGATCTTCACATCGACCTCGAACTGCCGACCATCAGACAATTTATGACACAGTGCTCCCGGAGCTACTTTGACTCTGCCATGACACAACCCAACCCACTAGTGGTTGGGGCGGCTTCTTCCACGCCCTCTCGCATCTCTAAAATCCGACGTCCACGACACATGATCGATGATGACGACGATATTATCACACTCGCTCAATTAGGAGCCTACACGGCCCGCGAGGCCATGGCGCCGGCACTCACCGTCGAGGTGCGAAGACGCGACGCGAAAAGTCATAAATCAAAACGCTCACTTTGCCCCCAGCGACTTTCCAAGCCCCAAGTCCACCCAGGAGAAGCGCTTGGACGATGTCGCTTTGTTTATATTAATCGGTTTTTTTTCTTTATTTACCAAAAGGTAGGGTTCGATCACAAAGCGATTATGTCACCTTTGTTGAGAATTACAAATTAATAATTAAAATTAAAATCTAGTTATTTCTACGTTTAAACCCTATGTTTACTATATTATATAACAATATTGCTTCTTCAGATAAAGGCTAGAAGCTAGAATACTGTTACAGGCTCCAATCATTCTTAGACAAATATTTGTCTGATGCTCAAACTGTTTTCTTTCAACTTCATTCTGTACACACTCCACCAGGATGTGGTAGGCGTCTTTCCTAACTGCGCACATATTACAGTCAGGTGAAGAACCCCTATTCATCATACGGATAAAGCTGTTCAAAGGTATGTGTCCGGAACGAAGTCTAAGGGCAGTTATTATATCCTGTCTGGAAAGATTGGAGTCTGCAAACCATAGATAATTGGAAGGATGTGGTTGTAAAGTTTTATACCATATGCCTACAGTGCGAGATCTTTCATCGAAGTATTCACTCCACATTTGAACACACTTCTTTTTGACTGAATACAGTACATCTGTAAAAAAAAGTAATTAAAAAAATCAAAAAACCCGACTGCGTAAAAAGTAACCAAAACTACGTACATAATAAAAAAACTGAAAAGAAAAAAACAAGCACTTAGATGTCCGGTGTCCATTATTAGACAGCAAATCTAATTTTGCAGTGGATCCCGACTGTTCAGTTGTCATGTTCTATTATTAAAATATATTTTATTTTCTGCAATAGTATTTATTCAATAATATATTATGGAATTCTAGACCACCGGACATCTAAGTGCTTGTTTTTTTTCTTTTCAGTTTTTTTATTATGTACGTAGTTTTGGTTACTTTTTACGCAGTCGGGTTTTTGATTTTTTTAATTATTTTTTTTATTTTATACTTTTTAGTTAAGAATACCTAGGTAGCTATAGTTATCTTATTTATTAATAAGTAGGTAAGTACCTAACTATATATAGTTTTTCGACTGAAGTTGAGTACTAAATCGTTAGAAATTGGAGATGGGCGACCGCGTAAGACATTAGATACTATAGGTAGGACTACCTATGGTATATTGGACAATATACCTACTAGATACTTCAGCATATGTCCATCCACATCCAGTTATATGAATTTTTCGTCTTTTCATCGTAAGTATCTACTGTCTGTGAGAAAGGTTGTTACGAAACTTTAAATCGATATAGATCCTAAACGGCCAGTCAGATCGAAAAAATGTTGAGCGAAAACTAATAATGATTTTAAAATACCTATTCAACGATACCCCATTCGATATAGTTTGTTGACTTAATTTTTTTTAATTATCACAATATGGCGTCCAGTAGTCGCCATATTGAATTTTCATTAACGTCATATCTTTAGTAACAATCGCCGGATTAAGAGGAATCGATTGACGTGCGAATCATAAAAATCGGCCCAGGCGTTTGGTCTATATAGTGCTTCAAAGGAACATACAAACATACATACATACACTGTTAAACACAATACCACTCCTTTGCGTTGCGCAGTTGGGTAAAAACCTATATGTGAGAAAGGTTGTTACGAAACTTTAAATCGATATAGATCCTAAACGGCCAGTCGGATCGAAAAATATTGAGAGAAAACTAATAATGATTTTAAAATACCTATTCAACGATACCCCACTCGACATAGTTTGTTGACTTAATTTTTTTTAATTATCACAATATGGCGTCCAGTAGTCGCCATATTGAATTTTCATTAACGCCATATCTTTAGTGACACTCGCCGGATTAAGAGGAATCGATTGACGTGCGAATCATAAAAATCGGCCCAGGCGTTTGGTCTATATAGTGCTTCAAAGGAACATATAAACATACATACATACATAGACTGTTAAACATAATACCACTCCTTTGCGTTGCGCAGTCGGGTAATAAGGCGCGCGTTGTAGTGGAATACCCGTTGAAATAGCCTGTTTTGCCAACTGATCTACTACAACCCCTCAAACCGATGTGCGCAGGGATCCATTGCAATATTGTGTATTTCCTTTTATGGTGTATACTACTACTACACTGGTGTATACTAATACTTCCTTATATAGTTTACTATATCATAAGCTATCTAGACCAGGGTCGATAATTTTTAAAACCAAAAAAAATAATAGTAGGATGAAACCCATTAGAAAAGGAGGGGAATATTATAAAAATAAAAGGAAAAATAATTTACGGGCGATCTGAGGTCAGGAAGGGGATGGGGATGAGTTTTTAAGGGTAAAAACGGTTTTTCTCAATTTCCGGCAAACCTAAAAGTTCTATCGAAAAAAGTCAAATAGCAAAGTTGTAGGTAATAAAAAGATCTAAAACTTTTGTATTTACACTTTTTTCACATAACCTCAAAATTTATGTGAAAAATTCAAAAAACCAAGTTTTTGGTTTTTTATTTTATCTTTTACAAAATTTTTTTTTTTAACGAAATTTGGTGAAAACTTACCTTTTTATGTCCTAAATACGCTGTAATTTATTTGATTAAAAGTATTTATTTTTTCACCTTATTTTGAATTAATATCGAAAAAGCACCCTAATTTTCAATCGAAAATTCACCCGTCAAAATACCAGCTTTTTTCAAAAAGTTGGTATGTTTTCTGTTCGTTGAAATCTCTACTTTCCGATGGTGAAAAAAAAAATATGTTGCTAGTATAGTAAATCTTCTCAGAAAATGCAAAAAATCAAAAAAAACTCGAATTAGAAATTTTTTTTTTAATTATTATAAATAATTTTGAGCTATTTATTAAAATTTACACTTTAATTACTCGAAAAACGTTAGATTACATGTTTCATTGATAAAAAAAAATTGCAAATCAAAATATACTACTATAATTAACAAACAAATAAGTTAATAAAATTAATATTTAATAAGACATCTACAATATTTGGAGAAAGTTGTCGAATCTTCTTTAAATTATATGCGTAGATGCCTATTTATAACTATTTTAAGATAAACTATATACCTGAGTGACCTACGAAAAATTGTAGCCCATCAAAAGGTATTTCATGGAGAAGTGGGGAAGGGGCTAGGTGGGTCTGGGTCTTACTACATACATACCTACTATTTCGTAGCAGCTGTTACAACCGTTAGCCTAGCCAGTATTCGAAATACAGTACAGTATACAACATCGTTTATAAAAATACACGTGCTCGCTGAGTTTCTTGAAGATAATTGTGACAAGTTTACTTAAAAAAAAAAACTTTTTCAAATCTGCATAGGAAGGTAAATACTATCTCTATTTTTATCTGTATCAATGAACTCAAACATAAAAATAGTAATATTTTCTTTAAAAAATAGTATGCTTAACGTAACATAACCTAAAGATTAAAAATAAATGATATTTTAGTACAAGATTAAAAAAAAATAATCTCCTTAATTTTGCACAAACAAATTTAGTTAATCCCATGAAAAAAAAATATTTCAAAATGCATAAAAAATATATTAAAAATCTATAAAAAATATATCTAAAATATATATCGTAAATATATTTTTAATAACAAACTTTTGGCCGATTTTCATATATATTTTATACATTTCAAATATATTTCAGATATATTCCTTTGCCTTGGCCTAATTAATTTAATTTTTCCGTCACTGGCGCAATTTTCAAACTTCCTCTTATATGTTCATTTCTTATTTTATCCATTCTTGTCACACCACACATCCATCTCAACATTCGCATCTCCGCTACATGCAGTCATCTTTCATCCGTCGCTTTTGTTGCCCAACATGCTAATCCGTACAGTACAACAGGTCTTATTAGGGTTTTATATATTTGACCTTTTAATTTAAGGGGTACTTTGGGGTCGCATATTGTACCCATGACCTGCCGCCATTTCATCCATTCCATATAAATTCTGTGCTTTATCGCACGATCCAGGTATCATCATCAATCATCAATCAATCGCTTTGGATAAGAGAACCGAGGTATCGAAAGTTCGAGCATACTGGGATAGGTACTCCATCTAGAGTTATGGGTGTAAAATTGGAGAGACCGCCAAAATCGCAGAACATGTATTCTATTTTTGGTTTGCTGATTTTCAAGCCTACATTCTCCAATTTACAGTGCCACTTTTCCAGCATGCTCTGTAACCTCAAAGCCCTCTTTCCCAACGAGAACAATGTCATCAGCGAATAGCATGCACCAGGGTGCCTTTTCCTGTATCTCCGATGTTAATGCATCCATTATCAACAGGAAGAGGTAAGGACTTAACGCTGACCCTTGGTGCAGACCTACTTCGACACTGAACTCGTCGGAATCTCCAGCCGCTGATTTCACGTACGACCTATTGTAGATTGTCGGTACATGGCACAGATTAACCTAACATACTTCACAGGCACACCTTTCTCTTTCAGTACACACCACAAAACTGTTCTCGGTATTCTGTCATAGGCCTTCTCGAGATCAACGAATACCATGTGCAAGTTTTTATGTGCACCACGATATTTTTCGCACAGTTGGCGCAGTGCAAACATGGCATCCGTTGCCCCGCGGTCCGACATAAATCCGAACTGGTTTTGGGTAATCTCACTTTCTTCTCGCAATCGTTTCTCAATCACTTTTTCCTACAATTTCATACTGTGTGACATAAGCTTTATTCCTCGATAACTACCGCAGTCCTGAACATCCCCTTTATTTTTAAAAATGGGCACTAGCGAACTACGGCACCATTCGTTGGGGATTACTTCATCGCGCAGCAGCTTATCGAAGAAAAAAGTTAA
Organism: Lymantria monacha; assembly: GCA_905163515.2. NCBI lineage: Eukaryota > Metazoa > Arthropoda > Insecta > Lepidoptera > Erebidae > Lymantria > Lymantria monacha. Next base: position 10,483,555 of record LR991092.1, on the reverse strand, counting down.
CCACATATACCCATCCTCTTCTAAAATCTTCCATACTTCAACTGGTATACCATCGGGCCCTACAGCCTTTCCATTTTTCATACTTCTCACTGCTTGTCTTACCTCATCTATTGTAATTTCCCTTACTAGGCCGACGTTCTCTGATACATCTTTTAATACTCCACTCCATGAATGCTCTTCGTTCATTAACCTTTCAAATTACTGCTTCCAACGCTCTTTTATTTCCTCTTCTTTTATCCACACTTTACCTGCTTCATCTTTTATACACCTGACATGCCTAATATCTTTTGCTCTTTCTTCTCGGGCTTTAGTTATGCGGTATAGCATCTTTTGACCTCGAGGCCCATCTATCGATTTAAAAATGATGTCTTCGGCCTGTGCTCTCGCAATAGCTATTACCTGTTTAGATTTTTTCTTGCATTCCTTGTATTCAAGCTTTTTTGCTTCCTTCAATCTTTCATTATGTTCTTTCTGCCATTCCTTAAATACATTCTTCTTTTGTTTCACGATCTTTTGCACATCTTCATTCCACCACCACGTATCCCTATCAACCTTTTCCTTTCGATTCTCCTAGTATTCCTTTAGATGTATTTCTAATACAACTAGCCATTTCATTCCAACATTCATTCACAGATTTATCCTTCATATCATTCATTTCAATCATTTTATCTATCACATTTTGATTTAATCTACTTACATACTCTTTCCTTTCAAGCATACTCCATTTTACCTTAGGGGGTCAGTTATCAACAATCTGTAAGGTAATATTATTAATTTTTAAATCTACCTATTCTCTCCGAAAACCTGATTTGAAAATGCATACTTTACTCTTTGACACTGAGATGTTCAAACCGATGTCTCGTAATAAGTGGAAGAGTTTAACTAAAACTAATTGCAATTTATTCTCAATAATTGAGATATGTCTGCCAAAAGTATACATAATGTAATCGTCGGCATATTGCGAAATAAATATGAATTTGCATTCATGGTTCTACAAATATTAATGATGATGATATTGAATAGCAACGGGGACAACGGATCGCCCTGAGCTAGGCCTCGACCAGTAGTACGGCAGTGCAGTACATTATCCACCTTAACATATAAATTTCTTGCCTTAAGGAAGTTATATATATATAAGTGCAAAATTTTGATCCCATTCCAAGATTATCTAAAATATTTACTAGACTCTACATTGTTGTATGCATTATCTATGTCTAAAAAGCAGCCTACGGTTGTGTATTTCATGGAGAAACCCAACTAAATTCTAGATGTTAAACTGGAAAGATTATCGAGTGTGGATCGGTATATTCTAAAACCTGTTGTGTGATTGGATAATAATGTATTTTTTTCTATATACCATTCTAATCTATTGAGTAAAATGCAATGAAATACTTTGCACACACAAGAGATCATTGAAATTGGTCGTAACGACGATATATTGTGTGAATTTTTGCCAGGCTTAGGGATAGGTATAACCATTATATATCTCCATTGTTTAGGGACAAAACTATGAACTAAAAATCTATCGTATAAAGATATTAAAAATGTTTTACCACTATTTGGTAAATGCTTTATCATAGAATATGAAATATTGTCATAACCGGGCGACGTATCTTTTAAATGAATACATTTCTCTAATTCTTGCATTGATATTGTTATTTCTAATGTATGGTTATCTGAGGAAAATGTAGGCGTATTAGGGGAGACGAAGTCAGGGGTTAGAGTATTTAGTAATTCTTTGACTAATTTTGGGTCAACGTATTGAGACTTATAACCTTTAAGCCACTTCATTTTGTCCCATGCTTGTTTATATGAACAAGATTGAATTACGGAGGAACAAAACAATTGCCAACATTTAGTTTTCGCGTTACGGACTAATTTTTGTGCTGTTCGAATTTTACTTTTTAAATTTTGTAAATTTTATGGGGTAGGATTACGGTGAAACATTTTAAGTTGGTTGGGTTGGTTTGGTCATGCTCACTAAAAAGGTCTCTGCCTGCGGTAGCTACGTAAGCGGGTCTCTCCCTTCCCTCGAATGTGGTTGAGGGGCGTGATGGCTGCTTTAGTAGTTAACTCGTGATCGAGTGCCGCTTGTGGAATCTGGTCCAACCATTTCTGTTCTTTTTTGTGTTTTTTGTTAATGGCGTATTTCACTTTTAAAAAATAAATCTTTACTCGAAGCGCATCTCACTGGAGCTAATGGGGATTAAACATGTATCCAATAATATTAGAAAACATAAAATTTAAAAAAAAATGACGAGCCCACTGAGTTTCTTGCCGGATCTTCTCAGTTTGTGGCGGCTTTCCGATCCGGTGGTAGATTAATTTAAATAAAAAAAATGTAATATTGACAATATGTAAGTGCCCTTTTAGGGCTTATGCATAATAAATGATTTGATTTGATTTGATAAGTGCTAATCGACGTTCCGCTACTGCTTTAGAAAGCTCAGGCGACCAATACGCTTTAGGTGAAAAATTATTATTAGTATTTGTATTCAATTTTGTGTAGGGAATATGTAAGTCTGCTGCCAAATTAATGTAATCTAAAAACATATCATAACAGTTTTGTAGATTATTATTTACTTCTACATTAGAAAACAAATCCCGAAGTAAGAAGGTGTAGCCTGTCCAGTCAGCCTTTTTAAAATTTCTTTTTGGTACCCAATTACTATTTTGTGTAACATGAGACGTAATTTTAATAATTTGGTGATCGCTGCCTAAACCCTCATTAAGAACGAACCAGTCCATTCTTATAGCAATATCTGGCGATGCTAGTGATAGGTCAGGCGAAGATTGTTGTAATAGCCCGTTTACTAATTTTAGACGAGTATTATTGCCATCGTTTAAGATAACTAATGAATTGTCCACTAATGCGTCAAAAATTTGAATACCTAGTTGATCGATTTTTGTAGACCAATTGGTATGGTGACCGTTAAAGTCGCCTAGTATCAACGTTTTACTACCAAATTTAGAAAATAAATTATCCCAATCACTCAGTGTGGTTCTTTTTTTTTTTTTTTTTGGTGGGCTATGGATGCATCTCGCCCCGCCAAATCGGTCCGGGGTGACGGAGAAGGCGGCGCGTGACCCCATAGACCCACCGTAAAACTCCTCTCTCTTCGCCGTGCGAGCGGGCCACCGGGACCCGATTTTAACTTCGGTGGCCCGCCCGGCGGTTCACCCTCGCGGGTTCCTCTCGTCGACGCCCCGACAGATTTCGCCGTCGGGGCGTCGCCCTCACGCGGTGACCTCACGTCGGGCGACCGGACAATTCCCCGGTCTGATCACCCGAAGCCTCGGTTAGGGCCGCATCAGGTGCAGGTATTCGCGCCTGCGCCGCCCCGGCCGCTGGCGGCGGCCCGGGTCGCGGGAATCCTCCCTGACCCGTTCCGCCGCTTCCTTCTGCGAGATGACAGCCTCGCAGAAGGCGGCGACCGCGTCCCAGTTCCTGACGCTGTCGACCATCGCCCTCGCGACAGCCGGCAGCGTCAGGTCGGCACCGATAACAGCGACGAGGTCACGGCGCTGCCGCTCCCATCCCGGACACACCTCCAGCGTGTGTTGCGTCGTATCCTCGTCACTCCTGCAGTGGTGGCAGGCCGGAGTCCACTCCCTATACGCGACCCTGTGCAGGTACAAACCAAAGCACCCGTGCCCCGTCAATACCTGCACCAGCCGAAAGGTGAGGACTCCATGCCGCCGCTCCATCCACTCTATCATTACGCGCCGGAGGGCCTCTACGGTCTCCACACCGTGCCTAGGCCTCTCCAGCCGCGTAGCCCAACGGGCGATGACGTCTCGGCGGGCATCCACGCGCCAGGTGGCTATCTCGCTCAACGATGGGGAGCCACCTACCTTGCGCGCTGTGATAACCCGCCGGTGGAGGTCGGAGAGCATCTCCGCCTCTACCGGCACCGGTTGGACACCGCCAACAGCACTCCCATCCCGGCGACGGCCTCCGCGGCCGTCTGCCTCAGGTGTAGTAGGGCCCTGATGGTCGAACGCCCCCTCCGAAACACATATTGAGCGTCCGACTGATCGGGCCCCACCTCCTCCAGGTGTCGGACGATGCGGGCAGCGAGGACACGCTCCAGCAGCTTACCCACATCGTCGAGGAGCACGATGGGTCTGTGGGCCGACGGTAAATCCGGGGACCGTCCCGGCTTTGGCAGGAGAACCAACCTCCCTTCCTTCCAGCACTCAGGGCACCAACCCGGACGGTGTCTATGGGACACCCGGTTTTCGAGGCAATAGCCTCCCGGATGTCTTCCACCGTCACCGAATCGTCCAAACCCGAAATGCATTTTGGCGCACTTGACGGGCCTGGCGATCTTGATGCCACCCTCCTCGGCGAACAAACCTCGCAGCTTCTCGGCCACGCTGTCGGCCGTCTTGGCGCCCTCGGCCCCTGGGAACTCGAGAATTCGAGCCCCCGTCCGGGCCTTGCGGGTCCTGGCTTCGACGCCTCCAATATCGGAGACGTCTAGCTCCCGCCGGGCCTTCCTCAAGACGGCCTCGTAGCTGAGGCCCTTCTCGGCCGCCTCGGGCAGCACAGTGATCACCACTGCGGCTGTCTTCGGTGACTTGAGCCCCTTGCGCGGTCTCTTCTTCTTCTGTCCGGCTCCTGCCTGTGTAGTGGGGACCTCAGCGGCGCGCTTGGCCTCCGCTCTCCTTCTTTGGCCGCGACTCCTTCTGTCGCGCTCGGCTACCTGCCAACCCTGTTCGGGTACGGCAGTCGTGCCAGACGCGGAAGGCCTCGTCGCAGCTTCGCTGGTCGTCGCCGGCGGTGTTGTTGCGGGCGACTTCAGCGGTCCGGCAGGAGCCGGAGCCGTCTTCCTCCTTAGGGCGGGTCCCTTCGGAGCTGGGCCGGGGCCTTTGGGCTTAGGCCCGGCCGCGGCCGCGGCGTAGCTCCCCACGCGGCCACCCTGACAAGGCAGCGAGGTTGGGGCTGGTGCCACATACGGCCGCTTGTCCGCAGCTAGAGGCGTCGGGACACGTGGTCAGAACGGCCACACGCGCATCAACGAGTTTGCCAACTGCGTTGATGATTTTGACGAGGGCCTTGTCCGACAAGCCTCCCACCTCCAGCGTCGGGGTCGGCTGAGCCTCTCCAGAGGCCCGCTCCGCGACGCCTGGCGGCTTTGGCGCCGCAGGGGCGCTAGCCGGCGGCAAGCGGTCCGCGGGGAGAGGCGTCAACCTCACCACGGGGACAGGGAGTTTCGCCGCGGCGACCGCGACAGCGCCAGCCGGCGACGCGCGCTTCACGGCGGCAGGCGTCTTCCTCGCCGCGGGGACGGGTATGACGGTGACGCCATCACCCAACGTCGTCGGCGCCGCAGCGCGAGGCGGCTTTGGCGCTGCAGCGGCCGCTGAGTAGCCGGCCCTGGCCGGTGGCGCGGCTGGCGCATGCGACACGAACAGTGCCACTTGCGCCTTGAGGTCGGCCACGTCCATCAGCAGCTGGCGGTTTGCCCGACGCATCCCCGCCAGCATGTCGCCCAGGTTCCAGGCCAGGCCCAGGTCCGCAGGCCTGTTATCTCGCTTGTAAGGCGGACATTTTCGGCCCGCAGATCCGTGGGGTCGCCGGCGCGGGCAGTGACCGCCGCCGCCCTTTCCACAACCGAGGCCCCTCGCCCTCTTCGGGAGGCCTGCATCTTGGGTGGAGTCATGTTCGCCACGCTCCCCTCGGTGTCGGCGCTCGAGCTGCCTCCCTTACTCAGAGGGCGCTTTCGCACCTGCGAGGGGAGGGCCTCCTCCTTCTTAGTCGCGGTCGCCGGCGGGGTCTTTGCTGCTAGACGCGCCGACGACCTAGAGGGGCCTTCACCAGCCGGCCCCCTATCCTCTTTGGACGGCCCTGCGGGCATATCGCCGCCCTCGTCTTCGGACGGCTCTGCGACATCACTGTCGCCCTCGTCCGTCGACGGCTCTGCTGCGAGTCTACCGTCGTCCTTCTTCTCTTCAGCGGCTGCAGCCTCCCTGCGCGCTCGCCGCTCCTCCAGCCACCTTTTGTGGCTCAGGCCGTTGCCCCGAGACTTTCGAGGCGACTTCCTCTTCTTCTTTTGGGCCTCCACGGTTTGTGCCGGGTCCTCGGCGGACGCCTCAAGTCCTGAGGACGAGGCGTCGTTGTCAGTTTTTCTTTGGCTTGACAAGGCCGTGGTGTGAGAATCACACAGATCGTCGATGAAAGGTGTTTTTATAATGGTATCCATATGAATCCCACGAGTAGGGGAGATACACTACGTCGACCCGGGCAGAGATCCCTTTACCCGGGCAAGCCTACATTTACCAACCAGGGAGTCAGCCGGTGCCCTGGCTGGAGTGTGCTAACGACAGAACAACCCATCTGCCATGCATCTTCTCGCCGCACGCCAGAACTTAAGATTCTGGGTGATTTCCGAGTCCGAATGTTACTTCGAACTCTTTATAGAGATTGTCTTCCTCGCGGTCCGGGCGGTTAAGCCAAGACCCTCGCTCCTGATACTACGCCTCAAGACAACGTGTCTTGAAGCAAGATATCAGGTTTACGATGTGTGGGTGGTGGCATGTGCCTGCCCAGCCCTCAAATGAATGAGTGACTGAGCCCGTCCCGATATTTCGCGTCCTATAACCTCTACTACGACTGTAGTAGAGTAAGGAGCGAAATCGCGCAGATATTCGCTACGGACGACAGTACAACAGAAGAACTGGGGACCGCCGCCCACACCCAGGGTACACCGCGTGGAGGTTTCTGGGATAGTACCCCTCAGTGTGGTACTTGCTGAGGGAGAACAATACAGTGAAGTGATGTTTTCTATGAAATCACAGTTGTAAATCTTAATACCTATAATTTCGACGCCAGAATTAGAACATCTTACCGATATCTCGTGTGATCTGATGGATTTGTGTGTAAGGAGCGCAACCCCGCCATAACCATCACCTCTGTCCTTAGGAAAAATATTGTAACTATTTAACTTTATATTACGAGCAGGTTCCAGCCATGTCTCACTAATGGCAGCTATGTGAATTTTCTCCTGACATAATAAACTTTCTAACAATAATATCATGGGATGTATACTCTATGCATTCCATTGGATAATATTTAGTCTTAATATTGTATTACGATTATTAGCCATTAAAATCTAATATATTTTTTAAGACAGACCAATCACCTATATTTTCCACTGCCACTAAAATTAACCATTCTATACACGATTTTATTATGTTATGTACTTTTTCTTTGGAAGTGTTTCTATTTAAAAATAAAATATCTCTTAACTTCGTAAGAAGTTCTTCAAAATTTACTTCTTTTCTGTTAGCCATGAATGTCGAATTTTGCGGACTGTCTCCATCGTGTTTCTCTTAAGAGGAGTGGGGCAACATGTATCCTTATTTATTTCTATTTTTGTTGTTTTCTTTTTAACTGGTTTAGGTTTAATTATTGAACTATAGGTAGCTTTATGTGACGTTTCTTCGGGTTGAACTGACAACAAGGGTTCCTCTATATCTTGTGTAAACATGACTGGTTCTGGTGTAGGTGATTTCAATGGAACATGTGCGGTATGATAAGTGTACGCAAATCCATGTATTTCAGTCCAAAGCGAATGGGATTGCGCACACTTACCCACATGACTCTATCAATGGAATGTTAACATCAGTAGGCTTACCCTTGAATACAGTTTCGATTTCGATTCCGATCCAATTCCAATCTCACCAAATTTATATTTGGTACTCTTGAACAAAATTGAAATTGAAATTGAAATCGTAATCACGATCGACTCGGAATATTAAGAAGTATTGCGATCAACACTATAGAGTGTGGCCATATAAAATTAAACTTAACCCACCATTAATAAAATTATAAAAAAGATAATATTTCTTGGAAAATCTTTACGATTATTCATAAAATTAATTATTATTAAATATAATATAGCATTATACTAGTTTATGACATCTAAACAGAATTAAAGCTTACAAATGTATAATAACTGTGGCTAATAGTGTCAATACTCCAAGTTTTAAAAATAGTACGTAGTAAAATTTTATGAAGACAAAGAAATACCAGCTGTTTCGACAAATTTAAAATTTTATATTAAGACAAGATGAAAATTGTTCTGTTTTTGCGATTTTGAAGTAGTTATTTCGCAGTAGGAGGGTGAAGGCTTAGGTAGCTTAAGAACAGAAGTATCTACTTGCATATTACTTCTTAATCTTATGATTCCAAGTAAATACGAATGTTACAAAAATGCAATTACATATATGCTTTTAAATTGTGACCTAATTTCTTTTTGTAAGGCAATTTCAAAGTATCGACCCAATGAGGCATCTCATGATATAGCAGTTGCCCGAAATGGCCTTACAATATTATAAGTCTGCCACAAATACTATGGAATTCAGTGTGGTGATGGAGTAAGAATTCAATTCAACACACAAATTATCTTACCAGTGGGTGTCGAAAAAGATGACTAAGGTATATTATATACATATAACATCATAAGTGATGTAAGAAAAGAAAATGAAAACCTCTATAACAACCTGCCTGTTATAGTAGGTCAATTTCCCTTCTATTGTGAGAAGGCTCGAGCCAAGCAGTGGGAACTATATTAGCTGAGATGATGAATGACCAAGGAATAGTTGCTATTATATTCATAGCACATGTATCTAACACAGACATACCTATATTATTTCATTATATGAATTTTGAAGAAAAGTAGAAATATAGTAAAATTTGTTTCAATTTTAAATAAAAATTATGATATTTAATCTTTCAGTCATACATAATTAGAAACTTAAGATTTAATATATTAGGATATAGAATAGTAATTTTTCTTTTAAGTATAGATTAAGCTTAAGTAAAAAAAAACAATAACTATGTAATATTTCCATGAAATAAAAGGCTTTTTATTTTAAATTTTGTATTTATATTATTATTTAATCTTTAAAAGTTATTTTTTTATTCTTATGTAACTAAATAATGGAAAATATGATTTACAAATCACTATTAAATTAAAACATTAACATTTTATTGAATATGCCATGCAGCTCACAGCACTTTCTATAGTATGACATTTTAGTCTCCCGCAACTCCGAAGAAAAATGTTCTTCATACTCAGCTGCTTCTTGATGAGGATATGCTGCTCTTGAGGATTTTGTGGCCATATCTTCATTATCAACTTGTTATAGAAGCATTTCATTACACTTCTTTCCAAATCTATGAAAATACAATAACTGCATTACAAATCTATGAAAATACAATAAGTCTGATGATTTATAAGTTTAGTATTAGCCAAACCTATTTTACCTTTACTGTTACTATTGAGATATAAGGTAAGGAAAGATAAGATGACAGCAGGGAAAATATATAATATTATTTTACAACCAATATAAAACACTATCAACATTACAGTTAGATATGAAGCTCTAAAATAAATATATAAATTAACAATTCCCAAGGCATTTTTTTAAATTAGTAATGATTGTTCTATAATATTTTTATTCTCTAATTGGTATATTTTATATAATACAATAGCGCTTACTCCTGTTATTAAAGTTTAGGGATGATGGTGACATTGTATTCTTCCTTTGTCAACGCTTAAATATCAGAAGTTTACATACTTCTTTCATAAACAAATAACAATTATTTAACATACTGAATTTCTTATTATTCACTATCATGTCATATAGAAGAATCACATAGGGCCTAGGGGAAACTAACCTACTAATATGTCTATTTGCAACTGTTCATCAAGTTATCAATATTCATTATTGAATATAGGCCTCACCACAGCGGGTATATAGTGCAATAACCACCTATGGTACACACTTACACAGGTTGAAGATCACAGTTACACCAACTATATGCATAGCTTTTTGATAAACCTTTCCTCATTTTATGCCAGTCTTATTATGGTACTGTATGTGCCATCAATACAACTTACAACAGATGGAATATTATAGTTTTCATAAAAATTACTGAAAATCTTTCACAAGCAACTAATGGTTTTTAAAAATGATGTCTATTGTTCTTATTAATTAAAACGTATGTAATATACCTTCATTTGCATCAATTTTGATTTCCATTTATCTAGAATTTGTTGTCTATTGAGTACCAATGTTTCTTCGTGTATGGCCTTCACAACAATTGTTGTCCATCAATGTATATCAGTAATGCTGGTAACTTCCAGTAGCATAGAATGAAAGAGCAGCTTATACCTTAAAATACAAATGGGACTAAATTATAAAATACCAAGCACGAAAACAATCTTTTATAAATAAGTAATAAGACTATACATACTTTGTATCGTGTGGCTATATCGTTGCGGCCTTTAACATTAAAGGCTCTAATTCACCATCTAACACTTTAAAAAGTTCCTGCAAGACCCTTGTCGTCTTGCGTAAATAATTGTCAGTCATGGAAAAGTTTTTTTGATATAACTCGCAGTTCTCTTCAATCTTCACCTCTATAGTACTTCTATCTTATGAGTATTATCTAAAATATTCAATATTGGTTCCAAACGTGGCTTACTTTCTTAGAAAATTATTACAATCACAGTACTCAATCGCCAAAAAGTTAGGTTGGTGGGATCGTGAAATTTTTACGATTCTAACGCCAATGTTTATGTCAAAATCGCGTCAAGAGTAGCAAATATTTGACTCTATCGTGAAAAGTCAATCTCATTTAGTTCAAAAAAATTCCACCCAATTTGAAACCAATCCTGCGCTAGTGTCGCTTTCAAGAGTACCAAATTGCTTAAATTCGAGCTGAAATCGGATTTAGGATTGGAATCGAGATTCAAGGGTAGCCCTACAGGCACCCCATGCTTTTTTACATTAAAATAATTTCTTTTATTTATCACTCTACCTTAACTTGAATAATTAAAAAGTTATTTTATACTTTTTAATTTGGTTTATATATAAAAGCGTGTGTTTTTAGTTTTTTAAACTATTATTTATTTTCTATTTTTTAGTTCCGCTAAATACAGAAGCGCGATATTATTTATTTTAATCTACTATTATTCCGTGACTACTATCGGTAACTATAATTATTTTAAAATCATTAAATATGTAAAATTATTGAAAGGAGAATGAGGATGGTGTCCGATGGTTTACTGTGTGAGACACAAGGAGGTTTCAGGAGTGGAAGGGGATGCATGGATCAAGTGTTCTCTCTGCGCAACATTGTGGAGAAGCATCTGGCTCTAGGTCAGAGGGTTTTCTGCAGTTTTGTGGATCTGGAGAGAGCATTTGACACGGTTGTACGAAAGGAATTTTGGGACATTTTACCGGAGTATGGTGTTAGCGGTAAACTGCTACAGGCTGTGCAGTCCAGTTACATGGGCTGTAGAGCCTGTGTACGGCTGGATGATGGAATGTCGCCTTGGTTTGACGTCAATATCGGCGTTAAGCAGGGGTGCGTTCTGTCAGCCAGGCTGTTTATCATATATCTGGATAAATGTCTCCAAAGGTTGAACGATATGAATGTGGGAGTCCAGATGGGCGACTCAGTGGTCACTGCTCTGCTTTATGCAGATGATGCAGTCCTGCTGGCACAGTCAGCGACTGACCTGCAGACCCTAGTCGACACAATGACAGAAGATTGTAAGAAAAGGGGTCTACGTGTGAATGTGAGCAAAACCAAAATAATGGTCTTTGAAAGAGATAAAACCAGAACAGATGTAAGAGTAACAATAGGTAATGATGTACTAGAGCAAGTGGATGAATTTGTATATCTTGGATGTGGATTTAGCCGAGATGGAAGGTACACCACTGATATAGAGCGAAGAGTGAATGCGGGAAATAGAGTGAACGGAGCATTGGGGCAACTTCTCGGCAGCCACCACCTCAGCCAGAAGGCACGTGTAGCAATACATAACGCAGTGCTTGTCCCAACATTACTGTATGGAAGCGAGAGTTGGGTATGCAAAAAAGAGTATGATAGTAAAATTAATGCGGTCGAAATGCGATCTCTGCGGAAAATCTGTGGAGTTAGGCTGACCGACCGCATTCGTAACGACGACGTAAGAGAGCGAGTAGGTATGAAAGAGAGTATTGGTGTAAAGATGCGAAAGGGAATGCTCCGATGGTTCGGACATGTGGAAAGAATGCCGAACGAACGCCTGGTTAAGAAGATATACAATGCGAAAGTGGAAGGATGTAGGTACCGAGGGAGACCGAGACTAACCTACCTAGACCAGATCGGTCATGTACTGAAGGAAGGTGGAGTCAAGAGTCTCCGAAACCGGCGAGCGTGTATGAAGAGAATTATGAATGTTGAGGAAGCGAGTGAAGTATGCAGAGATAGAGTTCTCTGGCACTCTATTCTCTCTGCCTACCCTGCAAGGGATATGGCGTGATGATATGTATGTATGTATGTATTAAATATGTACAGCTGTATTAACCGTGAAACCTCGATTTTTAAAATTCATTCAAATATTTTTACATTGTTGTGTTGTTACTTGATAATCGAATCATTTCATCAAATGCTATGTAACAGAGAAGCTTTAGATGAAAGGATTCGATTACGAAGACTATGACTAAGTGCTACATAAGCTTATCTAGCAGCAAACACTCGAGAACCTAGACAAATGACTGCATGATCAACTGTACAGACTTGAATCTTGTGGACGCTCGATGCCCAACTCAGAATGTCAATGGCAACATTCATCTTTCAGCAGTTCCATATTGGCAATTTTCTATCCAACTTACCTACTGTATAAAATGTAATAAGTGCAAATATTTATAAATTTGAATTAATATAAATGTTAATGTTTTGAAATTATATGAAAATATAATTTTAATTGTATTTAACAATCAATTAAAATTTGAAGTATTCACAAACGGTACTAAGATGGCCGAAACCAGTACTTCTTTTAAATTAGACAATAACTCACATATTATGAACAATTAAAAAACTGAGTATTACATTATTCCTGCATTAGTAACTACATATGTTTTATAATAACATTCCAAGCTTAGATCTTAATAATACAATAGTAAGTTATATGGCGGGGGGGGGGCATAGTCTGGAGCATGCTCGTTCGCGTCCCCTGCCAGTCTAACTAGACTGCTAATCCGGCTCGAAATGCGTACCGCAATGCGAGTTAGGGCGTCCCCCGGAGGCGACGCGTACCGACCCGCCCCCGTCGGTACGAACTTCGGCAGTTGCGGCGATGGGGGCCGCTACCCATCACACCTTGCCCAGTCAGGTGAGTCGAGGAGAGCAGAGTGTCCGGTGGGCACGTGGAATGTAAGAGGTTGTGTGGAAGGTAAGTTGCACGAGCTGATATCCGTCATGGCGGACAAACAGCTAGACGTGCTCTGTGTAACAGAGACCAAGCGAAGGGGCAGCGACGCCTGCGATCTTCCTGGTGGCGGGATGGCTCTGTGGTCTAGTGTACCACAGAGCGATCGAGCCAGCATGGGGGTAGGAGTACTGCTGTCCTCTCGCTTGGCCTCAGGTATGAAGGATTACGGAATGTATGATCCCAGACTTCTTTGGGTCCGTATAAAACTTGGTGTCACCAAGGTATTCATGGTTGTAGCATATGCTCCCGTAGGATCCTCGGTGGCATCAGACCTAGAGAAGTTTTGGGATAATGTTAGGGAAGTTCTCGATATGGCAGAAACCAGTGAACGCGTGATTGTATGCGGAGATTTGAACGGATGGGTGGGGACCAAGCGTCCCGACTATGAGGACGTACTTGGTCCATTTGGTGATAAGAGAGTGAACGACGCAGGTAGGCTCATAGCGGATGTATGCATGGAGAGAAACCTTATTGTGTCAAACACATTTTTCCAACATAAGGACATCCATATGTATACATGGAGGAGGAATGAACAGAAAAGTATAATAGATTTAATTTTGGTAGACAGTCGCCTCCGAAGCAAAATATTGGACGCAAGAGCCTACAGGGGCTCCACAGTCGATACGGACCACTATCTCGTTATTGCGAGATTTAGTGGTCTGTTCAGAAAGTGGAGGCACTGGCGAAAGCGTGTCCACTTCGGAGGGCTTGAAAGAATAAAGGTTGAAAGGTTGCAAGAAGAGTGTGTAAGAGAAAAGTATGCAGAGGGTGTCCGAGAACGGCTGACGATGGCAAGCCAGCCGCAATTGGACATTGAAGAATGCTGGAGAGTATTGAAAGAGAGATGGTAGATACAGCGAAAGAAGTATGTGGAAGTTCAAAGAAGCATAGAAAAACAAATGGTGATGCATGGTGGGATGCGGAAGTGGCAGCTTCCGTAGAGCAAAAGAAGAAAGCGTGGCTGGACTATGTCTCTTCTTTAAATCTGAATGACAGTATGACTGAACAGAAGAAAGAAATATATCGGCAATGTAAGAATGACACCAATGCCTTAGTGAAAGAGAAACGTGATGGAGTAAGTATGAGTGCAGAAGATAGGCTGACTAAAAACTTCGAGGGTAACACCAAACTCTTTTGGAGGGAGGTGAAGAAGTCTCGGGGTGGTTGGTCAGCCTTCAGAATGAATAAAATAAGGTCTAAAGGTGGAGACATTCTTACACAAACACAAGACGTGTTAAGCCGATGGAGTGAATATTTTGGCGATATGTATGCAGATGCTACGGTTGGCGCCGGTGTCGCATGTGGTTTAGTAGATCAACATTCGACGGCGGCGTCCTCCGATGGCATCAGTATGGATGAAGTTGAATGGGCGATAAGAAGTTTGAAAAATGGTAAGGCAGCGGGCATTGATATGGTCTCTGCCGAGATGATCAAGCTTGGTGGCTCCTGTGTCCGGGAGGCGTTCCTGTTGCTCCTCAATTTATGCTGGAGCTCGGGAATGGTTCCCGGGGACTGGAATAGCGCAGTCATCGTGCCTTTGTTTAAAAACAAGGGTTCACGTTATGACTGCGCAAATTACAGAGCCGTAAGCTTGACCAGTTTGGCAGCAAAAGTGTATGGTAAAATTATTGAAAGGAGAATGAGGATGGTGTCCGATGGTTTACTGTGTGAGACACAAGGAGGTTTCAGGAGTGGAAGAGGATGCATGGATCAAGTGTTCTCTCTGCACAACATTGTGGAGAAGCATCTGGCTCTAGGTCAGAGGGTTTTCTGCAGTTTTGTGGATCTGGAGAGAGCATTTGACACAGTTGTACGAAAGGAACTTTGGGACATTTTACCGGAGTATGGTATTAACGGTAAACTGCTACAGGCTGTGCAGTCCAGTTACATGGGCTGTAGAGCCTGTGTGCGGCTGGATGATGGAATGTCGCCTTGGTTTGACGTCAATATCGGCGTTAAGCAGGGGTGCGTTCAGTCAGCCAGGTTGTTTATCATATATCTGGATAAATGTCTCCAAAGGTTGAACGATATGAATGTGGGAGTCCAGATGGGCGACTCAGTGGTCACTGCTCTGCTATATGTAGATGATGCAGTCCTGCTGGCACAGTCAGCGACTGACCTGCAGACCCTAGTCGACACAATGACAGAAGATTGTAAGAAAAGGGGTCTACGCGTGAATGTGAGCAAAACCAAAATAATGGTCTTTGAAAGAGACGAAGTCAGAACAGATGTAAGAGTAACAATAGGTAATGATATACTAGAGCAAGTGGATGAATTTGTATATCTTGGATGTGGATTTAGCCGAGACGGAAGGTACACCACTGATATAGAGCGAAGAGTGAATGCGGGAAATAGAGTGAACGGAGCGTTGGGGCAACTTCTCGGCAGCCACCACCTCAGCCAGAAGGCACGTGTAAAAAGCAGTACATAACGCAGTGCTTGTCCCAACATTACTGTATGAAAGCGAGAGTTGGGTATGCAGAAAAGAGTATGATAGTAAAATTAATGCGGTCGAAATGCGATCTCTGCGGAAAATCTGTGGAGTTAGGCTGACCGACCGCATTCGTAACGACGACGTAAGAGAGCGAGTAGGTATGAAAGAGAGTTTTGGTGTAAAGATGCGAAAGGGAATGCTCCGATGGTTCGCGCATGTGGAAAGAATGCCGAACGAACGTCTGGTTAAGAAGATATACAATGCGAAAGTAGAAGGATGTAGGTACCGAGGGAGATCGAGACTAACCTACCTAGACCAGATCGGTCATGTACTGAAGGAAGGTGGAGTCAAGAGTCTCCGAAACCGGCGAGCGTGTATGAAGAGAAAGGAGACTGCCTACCCTGCAAGGGATATGGCGTGATGATATGTATGTATGTATGTATGTAAGTTATATAATACCATTTTAATTTTTAACTTTCAGATAAGCACTGAATCAGTTGAAAATTATGTTATATGATAACATTCCAAGCTTTGACCTTAAATATTGAAAATTATCTTTAAACAATGCTCTTGTAAGTATATCTGCAAATTGTCAATCACTACCAACAAACTGTAATACAATTATCTTTTTGTAATACTTTTCTTTAATAAAGTTATATTTAATTTCAGTATGTTTACACTTCTTATGGAAATTAGTATTTTTAATGACACTGATAGCAGTTTGGTTATCTAAATTAGGACAGAGTCCTCTTTACTTAAAAACTGTTTAATCCACATGACCTCTTTTTAACAGCACAAGCTGCCATAAATTCAGCCTCTGTAGTAGATAGAGCCACAGTTTGTTGTCTTTGGCAGTACCAAGCCACAGCCACCCCGTTCTTGATGAAAACATAGCCAGTAAGTGAATGACTTGTATCCATGATCAGCCGGTACATGTTATGTATGTATTGATTATAAATTAACTGTTGTTATCTGATTTTTACTGTTTATAATAACAGTCAGTTTTGTCAAATCTTACTTGGCCACCACTTTGAATAACCTGATTCACAGATATCAGATTGCTAGGTTGCTAGTTTGAGAACATGTAAAACATTATTAAACAGGACCTTTTTGTCATGACCTATATAATATATAAGTGTCTAAGCTTACTTACTTTACTTGAGGACTGCACAGATAATTCCTGTCAATTTCTCCTATATTTCTTTGGCAATATACTAGATTTGAATGTGCACATAATTTGTTGGATTGACTGAGAGTATTATCTTCGTCTTAGCTTTAGCATCTCGTTTCTTATCTACACTTTCTGAGAAGTTTTCTATGCAATCCCAGAGTTCCTCATGTTGTAAGTATGCATTGCAAAACACCAGGTTGCATAATTTGTATGGCCAGACAGGTGTTCAATAAATGCGAGAGTATTATTTAATGCCATTTTCAAATAGATATCTCAATTCAAATACTTAAATACTTCGCAAAGACCTAACAAGAAAACTTTTACACGAACTACGTTTCGTTTTTAATATTCACTTCAATGTCTTTGATCACTGATTTTACCATTAGATATTACACTGTCTTTATTTCTTAGCTTTTCTGGGCCCTTAACCTGATAAATTAAATGACGTAGCTCGAGTTTTATTAACTATTTAATATGAAACTAACAAGAAAAAAACACAGTGGCTTAATGTCACAAAATAGAGAGACATTGTTATTGTTAGAGGGCGCTGTTTTACGGTAGCGACCCCTAGGTGCGTAATTCGAAATTGGAAACTTAAATTCAACAAATTAATCCTGACTATCCCAATATCTGATTAGGATAATGGTGTAATCTTATTAAATTATTGCATTGTCATCGGTCCTCGATAAGTCTACTAAATTTAAATGAAATCTGACTGTTCGAAGTAGGTCAAAATCAAGTCCAAAGGAGTCGGTAACAAACATACAGGTCAAGCTAATAAAAAGCGTGTAAAAAAAACAGCAAATTTTGGTTTAAACTTAAAGAAACGAGTCCCCACAGAGTTGCTTAGACTTACACTTTTCTTGACAGTGCTATCATTTCTGCGACCTAATATATTTGCAGTCACATCAAGTACATCATATCACTCATAATCAAGTAACACTTTTATATGTCAAAGTGTTACAGATACTTCATCATCTCGTGCGCTACATCGGTTATCGTTTCCATGCAATTAAAAATTCAATCTTCAGAAAGGCAGTATATTTGCTTATAAAATAAGATAAAAAGGATTACTTCATCACAATTTACTGATATTTTTCATCATACACGCACATTATGTTGCTTTTAATATAGTGTGGAATGAGTCAATATAGATTTCATCAGAAAATGGTTTCATATTATGCTTAACCATATT
Source organism: Lymantria monacha (assembly GCA_905163515.2). Taxonomy (NCBI): domain Eukaryota; kingdom Metazoa; phylum Arthropoda; class Insecta; order Lepidoptera; family Erebidae; genus Lymantria; species Lymantria monacha. The sequence continues at coordinate 10,465,475 of LR991092.1, read as the reverse complement.
CTCGGTTATTCATAGCAGATACAGACATTTGCAGTATAGTTTAAATAGTAATTCTCAAGTCATCATCAGCACTATCCAGACTGCCCGATGTCAATCCTCCTTGGGAATGTGATTAAGACGACATCCAAATAAGGTTGGCCCTCGTCGATGTTTAGCTTTTAGACGTATTTTAAGACACCCACAAATATTGTAAGGGAAGATTTCACAGCCACCAGCACACAGTACAGTATAGGTAAAAATATTTAAAACATCGCAATAATTAAAAGAAAATCATAATTAAAACACAATGAATTACGAAATAGATTTATATTAGAATTTTATCCGTTTATGAGAGATACATTGCTTCAATAGTTTTTATAATAGTTATAAATAAATCGATCCGGGGCATTAAAATTATCAAATAAGATACTGAAATATTTATATATTTCGTTTTCTTAACACTGCTGATGCCTAAAATAAGCAATAGCAGAATAAGTTACTTTTCTTAGAGTTCCACACCTCAAAAGGAAAAAACGGCATCTTTATAAGATCACTTTGTTGTCCGTCCGTCTGTCCGTCTCTCTGTCAAGACCCTTTTTCTCAAGAACGCGTGGAGGTATTAAGCTGAAATTTATATCAAATACTCAAGTCTAATATCCCTCAAACCTGTGAAAAAATTAAACTTCTAAGCCAATGCAATCAAAAGATATAGGCGTTTCGACTCTCGACAAGGGAATCAAAACCTACAGGGTACTTTCCATGAAATCAGAATCATGAAATTTGGTACAAAGCAAAGTCTTATAGCACAGACAAAGGAAAAATTGCGAAAACCGTAAATTTTTAATTATATCATATAATAAAAATACTTTTAATAATTGTAAACTTACTACCCCTTTCCTCATGAACTCGTATTGGTATTAAATTGAAATTCATATCAAATACTCAGATCTATTAGACCTTTAAGCTGTAACAAAATTCAATCTTCTAGTCGACCTATGATCTTAAAATTTTAAATGAAGCAATGATTTATAGCATATATAAAGGAAAAATTCCGAAACCCTTTTTTAGTTACATCACATTTATTTTATATTTTTAGTAACATCAAATATTTTTTTATATATTATGGTACGGAACCCGTCGCGCGCGAGTTACTCGCACTTGGCGGATTTTATTTTCATATAGTTTTCTATACCTTGGATTCTCAAAGGCGTAGGCAACTAATATCGATTTTTATCGTATAATTTATTGATTTACATTTCCAATCACAAGAAAATATTATTATATTATATATTATTATTAATTAAATAGATAGAATATTTAGTTTGCCGAACGAACGTCTGGTTAAAAAGATATACAATGCAAATTGGAAGGATGTAGGTACCGGGGGAGATCGAGACTAACCTACCTAGACCAGATTGGTCACGTACTGAAGGAAGGTGGAGTCAAGAGTCTCCGAAACCGGCGAGCATGTATGAAGAGAATTATGTATGTTGAGGAAGCGAGTGAAGTATGCAAGGATAGGGTTCTCTGGCACTCTGTTCTCTCTGCCTACCCTGCAAGGGATATAACGTGACGATATGTATGTATGTAGAATATGTTCTTTTATAATCTCAGGTCTTTTCTCCTAATAATTTAGAAGCTTAATAATTTAGAATCCTTATTTCATAATTTCATTACAACTTCCACGTGTTATGGGAATGAGAAACTATATGTATAAACGTAACATTATGTTATGCTAAGGTAATTGGCAATTGCTGAATTATCTCCTCAGATATGAAACATCTCTGATATTGAAATATTTTTTTTAAGAAATAACTATACATTGTACTGTTTTAGAGAAAAAAATAGCAATTAATCATTATTTTGAAATTATCACTGAATGGCATTAATCTTTTAGCAATATTATAATAATAATAATAAAACTATTAATAATAATATTATAATAATAATAATTTAATTATTATAATAACTTAATAATTATAATAATAAATATTTCATATATTAGATACCATCATCATACAATAGTTTTACACTTACTGCTGGCATTCCACGTATGTTAAGTGCAGACGTGGAATGACATTGGTAGATGGTCATCCCAATATTTAGATTAAATTTCTCCAAAGGCCTCTGTGTGTTGGATCCATATCCCCATGTAAGCCTCCCAAAGGACCGGGCATCTTCCCTATGGCAGATCCCGTGAATTAAAAGGAGATACAATAATAATAATAATAATATAATAGTAATAATAATAATAAAACCTCCGGACCAGTCGTTACCTCACCATGAGGCTAACGCAAAACTCGGAGGAACATTATATGGCTCCTTAAGTTCTTTTGATATAAAAAAAAATGTATCACAAGATTTACAGGCAAGCCAATAAACCGCAGGGCAGCTTGTGGCGAGCTGAATGTGAGTGGCGACACTGCGGTCCTGAATACTCCAGAGAGTCGATCAGGGACTCGTCTCCAGCTGGCCTTCATTGGCTGGCTAGAGTGGAAACCGAAGAGTGCCCGAAGGACCCTCAGCTCTGGCTTGCCTTAAACAGCTGGTCAGAGAGGGGTCGCCAGAGCTATATGCTCGGGGGTGGAAGTGTCATTTTCAAGGGCATAATTACGGGGAAACCAAGGGTCTGTTTATCGCAGACTCAATGGTGAAACCGGCGTCGCTGACGCCGACTAGTGTGTCTGTGGCGACTATTTAGGGGGCCCATTCAGTGAGTTGGCGAGTCACCGTCTGCCACCGTTCATCTCTTAACATGGGTTTGAAGGCAGACGACAGTTTATAATTTCATAGATATAAGATGAACCAGTCCACTAAGCACCCACTCCCATATTCATATATTAGATACCATCATCACACAATAGTTTTACACTTAGTGCTGGCATTCCACGTATGTTATGTGCAGACGTGGAATGTCATCGGTAGGTGTCCCATCCCAATATTTAGATTAAATTTCTCTAAAGGCCTCTGCGTGTTGGATCCATATCCCCATGTAAGCCTACCAAAGGACCGGGTATCTTCCCTACGGAAGATCCCGTGAATAAATGCAGATACAATAATAATAATATATATAATATTATTATTATTATTATATATATAACCTCCAGGCCAGTCGTTACTTCACCATGAGGCTAACGCAAAACTCGGAGGAACATTATTTGGCTCCCTAAGTTCTTTTGATATAAAAAAAAAATGTATCACAAGATTTACAGGAAAGCCAATAAACCGCAGGGCAGCTTGTGGCGAGCTGAATGTGAGTGGCGACACTGCGGTCCTGAATACTCCAGAGAGTCGATCAGGGACTCGTCTCCAGTTGGCCTTCATTGGCTGGCTAGAGTGGAAACCGAAGAGTGCCCGAAGGACTCTCAGCTCTGGCTTGCCTTAAACAGCTGATCAGAGAGGGGTCGCCAGAGCTATATGCTCGGGGGTGGAAGTGTCATTTTCAAGGGCATAATTACGGGGAAACCATGAGTTTGTTTATCGCAGACTCAATGGTGAAACCGACGCCGCACCGCTCGACACCCCTAGCCACTTACATCAATGTTGCCCTCTGTTGCCCGTATGACTTGTGTGTCTGTAGCGATTATTTAGGGGGCCCATTCAGTGAGTTGGCGAGTCACCGTCTGCCACCGTTCAGCTCTTAACATGGGTTTGAAGGCAGACGACAGTTACAAATTCATAGATTTAAGATGAACCAGTCCACTAAACACCCACTCCCATATTTCATATATTAGATACCATCATCATACAATAGTTTTACACTTACTGCTGGCATTCCACGTATGTTAAGTGCAGACGTGGAATGTCATCGGTAGGTGTCCCACCCCAATATTTAGATTAAATTTCTCCAAAGGCCTCTGCGTGTTGGATCCATATCCCCATGTAAGCCTCCCAAAGGACCGGGCATCTTCCTTATGGAAGATCCCGTGAATTAAAAGGAGATACAAATAATAATAATAATAGTTTTTTATATAAATGCCTGACGAGTTCAAGACTGCGTTTCATATGAACAACACGCGATGGGGTCAAAGCTCTTAAGGCGCAAGGCGCTGATGGATGATGCTTTCTGACTAAGCTCTTAAGCTTATTAAGATCGAGAAAATAATGATGATAAAATTTCATTACCTCTAATTTTTTTTAGACGTGTATAGTCTGAACTCAATTAGTTGGCATTAAACTTTAAACCTAATAGACGCTACAGTAAAAAAAGGAGGTGGCGAAGTCAATTCTAGGGTCACGTTCCATTTTTTTACCAATTCATTTGATCGAATTTTAAACTCTGTTTGCCATCCTTCTCTTGCAGTGATTCTCTGCGTACCTTCTGATGTCAGCCAAGCGCAGTATAACTCATTGCCGTGTATTCTGTGCCATATAGGTCTGAAACAATAATTTATGACATTTAATTTCCGTTGTATGAATTATTCCTAGGAAAAAAACAAATATTGAATCTAAAGTAGTGTAAAAATATATTGTGGAATTTTAAATCTTCAACTACTGGAATATTATGTAGTGAGAATACAAATAAAATTATTGGTACATACATACATATCATCACGCCATATCCCTTGCAGCGTAGGCAGAGAGAATAGAGTGCCAGAGAACTCTATCTTTGCATACTTTAACTCGCTTCCTCAACATTCATAACCTTCCACTACCACCATCCTTCAGTACTTGACCAATCTGGTCTAGGTAGGTTAGTCTCGGTCTCCCCCGGTACCTACATCCTTCCACTTTCGCATTGTATATCTTCTTAACCAGACGTTCGTTCGTTTGTTAAAATTATTGGTTGTGACTCAAAATAAATTAAAATTCTTAAGTAATTTTTAGAGTGATATTTTTTACCATCGCCTCAAATTTTTTTGTTGGTGTATCGCATTACGCGCATTTAAGTATTAGTATACTTAAATGCGCGTAATGAGTCTTGGTTACTCGAATAAATGAATTATATTATATTATTATTACAGCCAGCGGCGGGGTGCTCTTCGGTATTTTGTATTAGTGAATTGATGTACCTAAATGTTTTTGTTCACGAAGGTGAAATAATTAATAGAGTAATTGAAGTTCAAAATGATTGAAATAAATATTGTGTTTTTAACATACGTGTATCACCTGTATGATTATTTACTATGAAGTCCGTATTTCTAATATATAGATTAAAATTAAAATATGTAGTTGGATATCTTGTTTACTATTGATTTCCCACTATAATTTTCAGTTTACAATTATTAAGTTAAAAAAAATATTCGATTAGGATATTAAAATAGCAGTTTATTAATCTTAAGATTAAAAACGTGATTTTAATACGATTACTTGATACAAATGATATGATTTAATTTAATAATAAATAGAATTATATTATTAATTTTCCAAAACTAGTCAAATGCAGGATCTGATAAAAAGTTCCACTTGCATCGGGATTTCATAAAACTACACTATATTTTAATTGAAAGCAGAAAATATACTCACCCAATAGCGACAATTTCACTGGCCATTCTTTTTTTAAGGTAATTAGAGTGAATAGAAATACCCACATATTCTATAATCTCATCAACACCATATTTTTCCATCAGATCTGTAGTAGGAAATAACTTTTACCAATCACGGTAAATTTCATATAACTTTGCCACTTCTTTGGTTCTCGCGGGCTGAAAAAACATACACTTATATTAATTGCGTCATGTAAAATGAATTGCATGGTTTTAATTGTAACAGAAGCATGTAATATTCGTATAGCTATTGACGGCATTACTGGGTATATATAGAAGGTAAGCTTCTTAAGGAAGAATAATGTCGTAATCGCCACGCTTGGCAGACGGATTGGCGATCACAGTTGGTGTTATAAGATTCCTTGGAAAGTATTGCTGCATATTCTCAGAGTGATTCCGTAACCGGTTTTTATTACTCCCATGGGAAAGTAAGGATGACAAAACGTATTCTTGCTTCGTCGTCGCACGGAGATTATTTATTATATAATAATTGTATAGGACGTACCGCTACACACCAACTGTTTACTGCTAAAGCATAAGATAAGGTTAGAAGGTTGTGAATACCTATAATTCTGAACACCTTAACTGCTTCAACTTTTTACTTGATTAATAGCAAAAACTGTAACCGATAACATTGGATATCCAAAAAAGAAACAAAACTATATCCGAAACTGTAATCCAAACCGATATAAAAGTTTCGAATAATTTCGGATAGGGTCGGTGTGTATAAGAGACAGGTTACGCCAGCTTTTCTTTCAATCAGCCGAAGTGATAGCCTAAACGTAAGCCTCTCCAATGAGAATAGTACAATAGTCACCATACTTAGCATTTCCCCTTTACGATTCCCAAAAAATCCAATATGCGTAACCGAAACTATCAGATCCGGAACTTTAGGCCCGTGACATGCTTAGTATAAAGTGTGGTGCTTTTAATTTTCTTTACTTTCTTGCATGCAAGTCTTTTTTATTGTGGCGGTCTATGGAGTGTTCACACCCCGCTAATCCATCCGGAGCGACGGAAGAAGATGTGTGCAACCCTATAGACCCGCCCAACGTGCCTCTCAATGCCGTACAGATGTGTCACCAAAAGGCGGTCTTTTTCTTTGGTAGCCCACCCGGTGGTCTACCCTCACGGGTATCCTCTCAGTCGACGCTCCGACGGTGAAAACTGTCCCCGGTCGGGTCAACCACTGCCTCGGCTAGAGCGGTATGAGGCGCAAGTACTCACGCCTACGCCGCCCCAGACGCCGGCGGCGGCGCAAGTCCTCGTAAAGGTGATCCTCCCGGACTCGCGCCACCGCTTCCTTCTGCGAGATGACGGTCTAGCAGAAGGCGGCGACCGCATCCCAATTTCTCCCGTTGTCGACCATCGTTTTTACGACGGCCGGCAGGGAGAAATCGGCACCGATGGCTGCGACAGGGGCAAAGCGTTGCCGAACCCAGATCGTACAAACCTCGAGCGTATGCTACGCTGTATCCTCGTCGCTACCGCACTGTTGGCAAGGCGGAGTGAACACCCTCTTTGCGACCGTGTACAGGTACTTGCCGAATTAACCATGCCCCGACAAGACCTGCACCAGCCGAAAGGAGAGGACTCCGTGCCACCGCTCCATCCATTCCAACAGTACGGGCCGGAGGGCCTCAACGGTACGAACACTGTATCAAGGCCTCTCCAGCCACGTTACCCAATGGGTAATGACGTCCTGGCGGGCGTTCTTACGCCAGGCAGCCAGTTCACTGGGTGAAACTATGTCCCCTTCGTCGCGTATCGTAGACACCCGCTGATACAGAACAACGAGCATCTCCGCCTCTAAGTCCCACGGGGGTGTTCCGGCCAATGTGCACGCTACCTCAGTCGCTACCGTGCGGTATCTACGTGTGGCCCTGACCGCCATGGCTCTCTGTGGTTGGCACAAGAGAGCCCTCAATCAGACGGTCAGAGACCTCGCCTACACGGGTGCGCCGTACAACACTATTGAGCGGATTACCTCCACGTATAGCCGTCGACTTTCAAAACTGGGTCCGCCCACATTCGGCATAAGCCAAGAGAGGGCGGACGCCGCACCGACCAGCCGGGGAGCAAGTCTGCAGAAATGCTCTCGAAACCATAAGTGCCCGTCGAGTACAAATACTTCATAAGGCCCTGGATACGGCTATCGAGACGCTGACGGGCGGCCCTATGAGCGTGGGAGTTGCAGTCGCGGGAACACTGGTCACCACCCGTGGTACAGTTGCGGGCGTCGAATACGGCCCAGCCTTGGCAAGAGCCGGTGCCATCTTCTTCTATCACCACCTTCGGTGGGGGTAGTTCTGTAGACCCCTCTCCAAGGTCAGACCCCGATCAGTAAGGGGTACTGTGGGGACGCTTCCGGACCCTCAGAGAGAGAGTTCTGCCAATCTAGCCTCTAGTACCGCCATCAGACTCGTCGCGGCAGAACGCGACGAGGAGGCGACATGTAGGTCAGCAGCAGTTGAGCTGCCACTATCGTCGCTGGTATCAACAACAGTGTACACTTCCATATTTACAATTTCAGTGTTTACACTTTCCGTATTTACAACGCTATTTACACTGTCTACATTGTCGGACACAGATGGGCGCGTTTCCTGGCTTTTAGGTGGAGTGACGCCAGTAGACGTCGCTCCGATTTTTGGAGCACTGGCGACTTTCTCCTCTTCTTCTTTTTAGTTTTACTGTGGGGACCAAATTTACAGCCGGGCCCCCGGCAGCTGGAGCAGAAGATGCTCCACGTATGAGAGGGCTCCCATACGTGGAGTTGACTGAGCTGTCATCGGAGCGTGTTTTCAAACACGCTCCGATGCGAAATCAGCAATGGACTCCTCAGCGTGGCCGAGAATCTCTGGAGGATTCCTTGTCTTTAGTTCTTCTGCCATTGGTGCTGTGGGGTTTGAAGTCCCCCTAGGTGACTGGGTACCGCTCTAGTGGCTGACTCCTACGAGTAACCATACATCCTCTCGCCGAGCGGTGAAACTTAGGATTCGGGACTGTTTTTCGGGAGGGATTCTACTTTCGCAGATCCCGGCCCTAAATTCAAGATATCCTAAACTCAGAGGACGAGGGCTGGACATGAGGGCCATCTCGATCACGAGACCCCCATGCCCTTCGGAGAGGGGACAACGAAGAATTCGCCATCCTATCCTACGGGGTCAGATCGCGCGCGTTCTGTTGGCGCAGAACACACAGACCCGATCGCTGAACTCTTAGCCGTCAGAGGGGAAAAGTCTGACGATGCCAGGGTATACCACGTGGAGGTGGACCAGCTCCACACCCCTGCATGCAAGTCTTAAGCCTACTGGTATTTTTGGGACTAGTTGCGAGACAGGTTGCGACTAGTTGCGAGTCAGGTCCCACTCACGAAGAGGGGTTTCAGAAAATTCGAAGATAAGATAATCGTCGATAGACATTGATCCAAGGTGCCGGCGTCTCGCAGAGGGCGAGGGTCCGTAGTAGCACGAGGACGGTCGACGACTCCTTGGCGTGAGGTGGCACCTGCTGCCCGCGTGAGCGACGACCCCCCGGACCTGCAGGCCGAAAATGCCCGCCTTAGTGGCGAGGTCTCAGGCCTGCGGGACCTGAACCGACAGTTGGGGGACGAGCTGGCGGCAGTGCAACGGGTAAACCGCTTGTTGGCCAAGAATATGGCCGACCTGCCGCCTGCGCCAAAGCCGTCGACCAGAGCGCGCTCAGCGGCTGCTGCGGCAAAACCCGTCCCCACGGCGAGGAAGACGCCTCCCGCTGCGGAGGGCGCGCCGCCAGCTGAAGCCGACACGGCCGCCACGGCGAAGACCATCACGGCGACGTCGAGGCCGCCAAGCGTCCCGGAACGGGCCCCGGTGGAGGCTCAACCAGAGGCGCCGACCCCTCTGCCTGCGGTGGGAGGATTGCCGGACGAGTCCCTGCGCGCCATCATCGACGCAATGGGCAAAATCGTCGATGCGCGCTTCGCCGTTCTGGAGGCGAGGCTGCCCCCAGAACCACGTATTTGGCCGCCTCTTGCCGCAGACAAGCGGCCACATACGGCACCAGCCCCCGCCCCGCTGCCTTGTCAGGGTGGCCGCGTGGGGAGCTACGCCGCGGCCGCAGCTGGGTCTAAACCCAAAGGCCCCGGCCCCGCTCCGTAGGGACCTGCCCTGAGGAGGAAGACGGCGCCGGCTCCTGCCGGACCGCAGACGTCACCCGCAACGACACCGACGGCGACGACTAGCGAGGTTCCCACTAGGCCTTCCGCGTCTGGCACGACTGCCGCACCCGAACAGGGTTGGCAGGTAGCCGAGCGCGACAGGAGGAGTCGCGGCCAAAGAAGGAGAGTGGAGGCCAAGCGCGCCGCTGAGGTCTCCGCTTCCAAGGCAGGAGCTGGCGACAAGAAGAAGAGGCCGCGCAAGGGGCTCAAGCTGCCGAAGACAGCCGCAGTGGTGATCTCTGTGCTGCCTGAGGCGGCCGAGAAGGGCCTCAGCTACGAGGCCGTCTTGAGGAAGGCCCGGCGGGAGCTAGACGTCTCCGATATTGGAGGCCAGGTCGAAGCGAGGACCCGCAAGGCCCGGACAGGGGCTCGAATCCTCGAGTTCCCTGGGGCCGAGGGCGATAAGACGGCCGACAGCGTAGCGGAGAAGCTGCGAGGTTTATTCGCCGAGGAGGGTGGCATCAAGATCGCCAGGCCCGTTAAGTGCGCCGAAACGCGCATGGCGGGTCTGGACGACTCTGTGACGGTGGAAGACATCCGGGAGGCGATTGCCTCGAAAACCGGGTGTCCCATGGACACCGTCCGGGTTGGCGCCATTCGCCCCGGTCCGGGCGGCGTAGGTGCTGAATGGGCGCAGTGCCCGGTGGAGTCGGTCAGGCAACTGGCCGGCTCAGGCAGACTCCTCGTGGGCTGGAGCTTAGCGCGGGTAACCGTGCTTGAGCACCGGCCAGCGAGGTGCTTCAAGTGCATGGCGGTCGGGCACAGCCGGCCAACATGCAACAATTGCTTCGACTGAGGCGGATTGTGTTTCCGCTGCGGTCAGACCGGGCATGTGGCGGCATCTTGCGCCGTCCCGCCCCACTGCCCCGCGTGTGTGGCGGGCAATAAGCCCGCCACACACGCGGGGCAGTGGGGCGCATGGGCTCTGGGGCGTGCAGACCTCCAGCTTCATCCCCAAAGGGGTGGGGCGGCCTTTCGACCACGGACGCTCCCGCTCCTAGTGCGGCCCGATCGCCTGCCGGCGAGAGGGAGGTGATGGATACGGCCCATTAATGGCTACTGAATCCATTCACCTCCTGCAGGCCAACACCAACCACTCCGCTGGCGCGCAGGATCTCCTCCTGCAATCTATGGCGGAGTGGTCGATTGATGCAGCCGTAGTCGCGGAACCGTAGGGTGTGCCTGATCGCCCCAATCGGGTGGTCAGCCGGGACGGAACTGCGGCAATCGTCAACTCCAGGCAGCGGCACTTCCTGTCCTTGTCCCTTTTGGATAGGGGCGAGAAATTTGTCGCGGCGGAGTTTCACGCTCTACAGCGTCTACCTCTCCCCTACTAGGAGAGTGGCCGATTTCGGGGCCTCCCTCACCAACAAGCCTCCAAGGCTTCGATACGGCGACTGGCACCGGGCCTCGTCCTGGACCTGGGGGACTTCAACGCCAAATCCATGGCGTGGAGGTCCCCTATGACGAACCCTCGCGGGCGGGCGGTCGTTGAGTGGGCGGCTTCACTGGGCCTCTGTATCCCTAACAGGGGCTCGGTGCACACGTGTGTGCGGCAGCAGGGCAGGTCGATAGTGGACTTGTCGTTCGCTAGCCCTGCTCTCGCATCACGGGTGAGGAACTGGAGTGTCCTGGAGGAGGCGGAGACCCTTTCCGATCAGTGGTACAACCGGATGGAGGTCTCCCCCCAGGACCCCAGTAGGGGTCACAGGGCGGACGGAGCTCCCGCGTTTCCACGGTGGGCTGTGGGTCGTCTTGACAGGGACCTACTGGCGGAGGCGGCCATCGTTCACACGTGGCTGTCCTCACCACCCCCAGCGGACGGGGTGGACGCTGAGGCTGTCCGCATCCGCAGTGCGTTAACGCAGATCTACGATGCGGCCATGCCCAGGGTGCGGCGTCTACGGCGGTCCCTACCTCCGAGGCAGGGGATCTACTGGTGGTCCCCAAGACTGGCGGACCTTCGTGCGGCGTGCATTAGTGCCCGAAGGTCCTACACCCGCAGCCGGCGGCGTCACCGCGACGCTGAGCGGGAGGGCCAGCTGTACGAGGCATACCGCAGTGCGCGGACTACCTTTCGGCTGGCCATCCGATCCGCCAAGGGTACGAGTTGGCAGGAGATGCTGGACGGTCTCGACCGTGACCCCTTTTTTTTTTTTTTTTTTTTTTTATTGGTGGGCATTGGGTGCGTCTCGCCCCGCCAAATCGGTCCGGGGTGACGGAGAAGGCGGCGCGTGATCCCATAGACCCACCGTAAAATCCTCTCTCTTCGCCGTGCGAGCGGACCACCGGTACCCGATCTTTGTCTCCGGTTCGACCGTGACCCCTGGGGTCGCCCATATCGCGCGTCGCTGAACAAGCTTCGCGCGCAGGCCCCCCCCTCACCGAGACCCTCCAGCTCGACTTCCTCTGTGAGGGTGGTCGAGGAGTTGTTTCCGCGGCAGTCGGAGCACACGGCCCCGGTCATGGCGTCGCCAGATCAAGACCGGGAGGCCGACGATAGTGTTCCGCCCGTGACGGAGTCGGCAGTGGGGGCGGCTGTGGCGAGGACCCGTTCCGCTAACACGGCCCCCGGCCCGGACGGAATACCAGTCCGGGTGCTGACGTCGCTCCTCGAGCACCTCGAGCCTCGCCTCAGGCAATTGTACAACGCTTGTTTGACGTCTGGACGGTTTCCTGAGTGCTGGAAGGAGAGGAGGTTGGTTCTCCTGCCAAAGCAAGGACGGCCCCCGGATTCGCCGTCGGCCTACAGGCCCATTGTGCTCCTTGACGATGTGGGCAAGCTGCTGGAGCGCATCCACGCTGCCCGCATCGTCCAGCATCTGGGCGAGGTGGGGGCCGATTTGTCGAACGTTCAATTCGGCTTTAGAAGGTGGCGTTCGACCATCGGGGCCCTGCTACGATTGAGGCACACGGCCGCGGAGGCTGTCACCGGCGGAGGAGTGCTGTTGGCGGTGTCGTTGGACATCGCCAACGCATTCAATAGTCTGCCATTCAGCTGCATCAGGGAGGCGCTCCGATTTCATGGGGTGCCCTTGTACCTAAGGTGGCTGTTGACGGAGTATTTGGAGGGGCACAGTGTCCTCTGCGCGGGTCCCGCAGGGGACTTTGTGCGGACGCCCATGTCGTGCGGTGTTCCGCAGGGGTCGGTTCTGGGGCCGACTCTGTGGGACATCGGGTACGACTGGACGTTGCGAGGGAGTCTCCCCCCGGGCTGAGCTTGATATGCTATGCTGACCATACGCTCGTCACAGCCCGGAGCAGGACACTTGTAGAGGCGGCGAGCCTGGCCACTCTCGGCACCGAGGAGATGGTCAGGCGAATCGAGGCGCTAGGGCTCAGGGTGGCCCTAAACAAGACGGAGGCTTTCTTCTCCTCTCTCTTTTGGCACCGTGTAAGGCCGCCTATCGGCGCCTCGATAGTCGTCAACTCCATCCACATCAGTATCCAGGCCCATATGAAGTACTTGGGCCTGGTGCTAGACGGGCGATGGGCGTTCTGGGAGCATTGCCGCCGAATTGCTCCCCGGCTGGTCGGCACAGCGTACCCTATCACGGCTCATGCCGAACGTGGGCGGACCCAGCTTTGAGGGCCGACGGCTGTATGCGGGGGTGATCTGCTCGATGGCCATGTACGGCGCACCCGTGTGGGCGAGGTCTCTGAACCTACGGCTGAGGACTTTTCTGTGGCGCCCTCAGAGAATTATGACGGTCAGAGCCATCCGCGGATACCGCACGGTGTCGACTGAGGCGGCATGCGTGTTGGCCGGGACACCCCCGTGGGACATAGAGGCGGAGATGCTGTCCAACCTCTACCGGCGGCTGACCTCAGTGCGCGACCAAGGCGGCTCCCCATCGTTGAGCCAGATAGCCACCTGGCGCGAGGACGCCCGCCGAGACGTCATCGCTCACTGGGCTACGCGGCTGGAGAGGCCTAGGCACGGTGTTCTTACCGTAGAGGCTCTCCGGCCCGTATTGACGGAGTGGATGGAGCGGCGGCACGGAGTCCTATCTTTCCTGTTAGTGCAGGTATTGTCGGGGCACGGGTGCTTCGGCAAATACCTGCACATGATCGCACGGAGGGAGTTGACTCCGTCCTGTCACCAGTGCGGCAGTGACGAGGACACGGCGCAACACACGCTGGAGGTCTGCGTGACCTGGGCCCGGCAACGCCGTGACCTCGTCGCTGTCATCGGTGCCGACTTGACACTGCTGGCTGTCGCGAAAGCGATGGTCGACAGCATCAGGAACTGGGACGCGGTCGCCGCCTTCTGCGAGGCTGTCATCTCGCAGAAGGAAGCCGCGGAACGAGTCCGGGTGGATTCCCGTGACCGCGAGTACCTGCGCCTGATGCCGCCCTAACCGAGGCTTCGGGTGATCGGACCGGGGAATTTTTCGGTCACCCGAAGTAAGGCCACCGCGTGAGGGCGACGCCCCGACGGCGAAAGCTGTCGGGGCATTGACCTGAGAGGAACCCGCAAGGGTATACCGCCGGGCCGGCCACCGAACACAAAGATCGGGTACCGGTGGCCCGCTTGCACGGCGAAGAGAGGTGTTTGGTGTTTAAAACAAATTTGATTAGCATAAAAAAGGTTATAGTGGGCCAACCTTAAAAGATTTTTATTTAGAACTTTAAAAGGGAAAAATTTATGTAGTACATAATTTTCGCGATCCTTTAACCGTTTAGGCAGCGAAAGCTCTTAAACGAAAAAAAAAGATTTTGATACATTCTTCATTGGTGCTCTGCTTCTATTAGTCTTAGCGTGATGATATATAGCCTACCTCAATAAATGAGCTATCTAACACTGAAATAATTTTTCAAATCGGACCGCAAGTTCCTGAGATTAGCGTGTTCAAACAAACAAACTCTTCAGCTTTATAATATTACTGTAGGTACATGTATAGTGAGCGTTTAACAAATTGATAGTGCTTTGAAAATATATCAATCATTAAAGACGACTGCCCTCACTCCTTTATTTGAGTTCGGGGCGCACAATCGGCGACCACAATAGAATGGCCCTATTCCCGTAGTACGCTCGGCTGTTGCCTGACCACACCATAGTACTGTGCACTCTTATCGTCCTACTTTTTGAAATATTGTACCAAATGACATAGAGTAAAAGGAAAAAAATATTTTAAATATCAAAAGCAATAAAAGCATTTGTTTGCTTAAGAATATTGATTAAACAAACAAATGCTTTTATTGCTTTGCCATCATTGCCAATGCTTATTTTGTAGAAACTTATTGACGTTTCTACAAAATCTGCATTAAGCAATAAGCAGTAAGTACATGTACGAGCCAAAATTGCTCACACAGCGACTTGCGTGCTATAAGTGCTGCGACCTAGTTAGCATGAGGCAGTCGTATACAATCCTCCGTAGTGCACAAACGTGTGTAGTATTAACGTTACGAGAGGTGCGACTCAGATACACCGGGGTTACCGTAAGCTACGGAAAATCCCAAACAGCTTGGTCCTTCGAGCCGGATATGAAAATTTTATTATATTTAATATTTTAACGATAATGGCTTACATATAAAAATAGATAAATGTTGTCGCGGACTTTTTTGTAGAACTATTTAAGAGGTACAACTCCACCTTACATAACATTCGTCTAACTTTTAACCCAGCGAGCGTAAGTTTGGGTGTGGTACACCCAGACCTATAAATATCGGTAAATATTTTAATAGTGAATTGTTATTACGCTTCGTGCGCCTGAGTAGCTGCGCGGGAGAAGATGCGGAAGCGTCAACTACCACTGATTCAGTCGACCGCCACCCGGCGAATGATATGGATGAGGTTGAAGTTGTCAGTGGGTGCGAGAAACCCACCTTACGCTACTTGTAACGAATTTAAACAAACACATTTTGCTTTCTTTTTGTTATTTTCTGCATTGCTTGGTTTTATTTTAAGGATTAAAATCTAGAATGTTGTTCTAGGATAACCAAAGGAGATTATTACGTCCTTTCGAAGAAGCTGAAGTCTGATAATGTCAGTATAAGAAGTTTTGAAAGTGAGACAGAGTAAGAGTTGGATGATGAAGAACAGCCTTTAGTATTTGAAGAGAATGATAGCGAAGGTAATGATGGTAGCTATTTGTTGGGGCAATTAGAACGAAATGGTTCACAGTACCAAACAGATCTAATGTACGTGCCAGGGAGGAAAATATTATAAAGGAAAGGCAAGGCGTGAGACCTATTAAATAAAGTGCCAAAACAGCTAGTGAATGTTGGAACCTATTTATTACTAATGCTATTTTGCAAGAAATAGTGATTTACACAAACTTTCAAATAAGTACCAGGCAAGCGACATGTCAAAATAGTCTCACAAACAAATATATTATGGCTAATATCACACATTTGCCCACAGAACTTCGTAAAAAAATCCATAGTGTGGAGATCAAAGATCATATGGGTGAATCCTCAAAAGAATCACCATAAAAAGTAGCCAGATCTATAAAGAAATGTGAAATATATCCTACAAAAAAAGACCGCAAGACTAAATACATTTGCTACCAGTGCAGCCGTTATCTATGTATGGAACATGCCGTTTTTGTCTGTGAAAACTGCACAAGATCTCATGATGAATAAGTATTTAATTATTGGTTTTATGATCCAGTATAAGTGTTATTTTGTTTTTATGTTTAGTCTATTAGAAGTAAAAATACTTTTGTTGTTTTTATTTTCATATTTTTGACAAAAAGTGATAAATATTTGTCTTAACTAATTAATGTAAGTCCGAATTGTTAATTTTGTTAATTTCATAAATAAACAGCTATAATAAATATATATTTTTAATTTTACCTTTAAATTAGTACAAAATAGAAGTATATATCAGTTTAGTATTCAAGAAAAAAAGTATTAAAAATAATAGTGTATTAAATCCACACAATCACTATCTGGGTGTGATACACCCACCTAGCGCTTTTTGTTACATATTCTAACCTTGCGCTCGACGGGTTAAGATATTTGCAGCGTATGCATGAATAGCTCGCAGATGGGAACTCTTTTTCTGTCTTAAGTGATGTTTACCGTTATATATAAGCCAATTTATAAAATATCAGCCTATGGGTGAGGCCAAACGAACGTATCTTTTTGAGTTGTGAGTCTTGTTATTTCGGTCGCAGAAATTCTGCCTTGTACAAATTCTGTTGAGCTGCCAGACGGACGCATTTTATTCAGTTGCAAATTTTGTGAAGCATATCTAAAAGACACGGAAAATAATGCCAGAAAAAGACGCTGGATCCACTTAATAATGAAAGACTGATGCTTGGACAGTTGCACACCTTATATGATCGTCTATGTGCAAGTCTGCAAGTCATTTGCCACAAACTGTATGCGAAATTGTTGATTGAAAGAGTAGTGAAAGTGACCAAAAAGAAAATATGGGATGCACAAGCGGGTTTTCGAAAGAGTATGGGTTGCACAGATCAAGTTTTCTCTTTACGATGCATGGCGCAAAAATTTTTGGCTAAAGGTCAGAAAGTCTTTTGCGCTTTCATTGATTTGGAGAAGGCTTATGACAAAGTGAGGAGGAATGAACTGTGGTCGGTACTATCTATGTATGGGGTAAATGGCCATCTTATTCAGGCGCTGAAATCCATTTATAAGGATTCCAGAGCCTGCGTAAGGATAAACGGGTCCTACACTGTATGGTTTAACATTGATAAAGGTGTTAGACAGGGATGTATAGCGTCACCGTGGCTGTTTAACCTATTTATGGATAGCTGTTTGCAAGATTTGAAAAATAATGAATGTGGTTTAAGAATGAATGAGTTACTCGTCAAATGTCTTCTTTATGCCGATGATCATGATGATGTATGACGGAATGTAATATTTTTATAAATGGTGAGGGATTGGAACAGGTGAAAGAATTTGTATACTTGGGTGTACTTTTTACTAGTGATGGTAAAAATGATGAAGATGTTGAAAGACGAGTTAATGCTGGTAATAAAGTGAATGGGGCATTGTACGCTTTTATGAAAAGTAGGAATGTATCTAAAAAGGCACGCCTATCTGTACATAAGGGAGTATTAGTTCCCAATCTCATGTATGGCAGTGAAAGTTGGATTTGGCAGGGAAGACATGAAAGTAGAATAAATGCTGTAGAGATGAGAGCTCTTCGTTTTTTTTTCTTTTTTATTACCGGTGGTGGCAAACGAGCAATCATCACACCTGATGGTAAGTGACACTACCGCTCATAGACCTTTGCAATACCAGGGCACAGCTAGACCGCTGCCAACCGTGAAGAAAGAGCTCTTCTTAAACCTCGTTTAAAAAAGGACATGTCATAGCGCTCGGGAAACACGGCGGCAGGTAGTTCATTCCAGATCTTGCACGTACGTGGGAGAAATGATCGCTGAAAACGTACAGTAGACGTCCGTATCGTTTCCAGGTGAAATGGATGAACCCTGCTGCGGTTTCGAGTGGTACGGTGATAAAATGGTGACGGTGGTACCGAGTCAAATAGTTCCTCAGAGCACTCCTCGTGAAAGAGCCTGTAGAGTACACAGAGAGACCCAAAGTCTCTCCGGCTCCCCAATGACTCCAGTCTTTCCGTGAGATTGCGATCACCGACGATTCGAACAGCACATCTTTGCAGGGAGTCAAGTGGATCTAGCTGATATTTGGGCGCGCCTGCCCAGAGATGTGAGCAATACTCCACATAAGGGCGGACTTGTGCTTTATATAGCACAAGACGTTGTCTCGGTGTGAAGTACCGCCTGGCTCTGTTCTGGACGCCCAGCTTTCTACTTGCCAATTTGGCTTTGTCCTCCAAACGACTCCCAAACTGGACTTTGCTTGATAGTCGGATTCCAATACTCTCGGCAATTTGAAGAGTTACTCCTTGGAACTGAGGCGCCATGACAAACGGGTCCTTCATTGTAGTGAACGCGCAAACTTGTGTCTCAGTGGGATTGAACTGGAATAAGTTCCGTTCACCCTATTTCGAGGCTCGCCCCAGAGAGCGCTCGATTTCAGACACAAGTTGAGCCCTTCTTTGCTGTAATATACTCCGAGGGATATTCTGATGCTCGGTATACCGCTCGTCACCCGTGCTGTCATCCGCATAGCAATGCATATTCTCATAGAGAGCATGTCATTGATATGCAGGATAAACAACGTCGAGGAGAGCACCGAGCCCTGTGGTACACCAGAGTTAATGGTCATGGTATCGCAGCAAGAGCCATCGACGACGACTCTTATACTCCGACCATCCAGAAAGCTGGCGATCCATTTACAGAGTCCCTCGGGGATTCCATAAGACGGTAGCTTCAATAGAAGGGCTCCGTGCTAGACCCTATCGAACGCCTTTGCGATATCTAGGCTGAATGCTAGCGCCTCACCCTTACCCTCCAAAGCCTCTGCCCAACGGTGTGTAAGGTACACAAGAAGATCACCAGCCGATCGACCATATCGAAAGCCGTATTGGCGATCACTGATCAACTGGTGATCCTCAAGGTACTGCAGAAGCTGGCGGTTTATGATTTTCTCCATTACTTTGGAGAGCAAGGATGTTATCGCAATCGGCCTGTAATTCGATGGGTCCGCCTGGTCTCCCTTTTTAGGGATCGGGTGGACTTGGGCGACCTTCCACGAAGATGGAACCCTATTAGTATCGTAAAGCTCTTCGTAGTATGTATGGTGTAAGTCTGAAAGATAAAATTAGGAATAGTGTTATAAGAGAGCGCTGTGGTGTGAATGAAGAAGTAGTGACAAAGACAAAAAAGGGTATGCTGAGGTGGTTTGGACACGTGGAAAGAATGAGTGAAGAAAGGTTGACTAAACAAGTATACAAAGCGAGTGTGAGTGGGACGATTACAAGGGGAAGACCACGTCGTACTTTCCTGGATCAAATCAAAGATGTGTAAGTGAAAGGTCAGATTAAGAGTACGCGTAATCGTAGAGCATGCATGAAGACTGTGATGAGTGTGAATGAAGCGATGGAGGTATGTCAGGATCGTGGTTTGTGGCAATCCGTAGTTCTGCCTACCCCTCTGGGAAACAGGCGTGAGGCTATGTATGTATGTATGTATGCCACTACATAGCCTATCCCCCCGCGAACTCAATTCGGTCGGATTATGCGTGTGAGTCTGCACACAACTCATTTTGCGTCACCGTGTGACATGAACTGTACTTCTGTATGAAACCAAATGCAGCAGAAATTACGCCACTGACAACTCACAAAATTACCCTCGTTTGACCTCACCCTTAGTAAAGCCCTTTGTAAAGTTTCATCAAAATCAATTCAGTATTTTTTGCGTGAACTTTCGCGTTTATAATATTAAGAAGGATAGATATAGAAGATAGTTTATGAACAACATCATCATTCTTTAAATTGACATACCTTTTTTAACCGACTTCAAAAAGGAGGAGTTTCTACGTTCCGTTGTATGTATTTTTATGTTCGGCCATATTTCTGTCAATTGTGGGCCGATTTTCCAAATTCTTTTTTCATTTTAAAGGGTATACTCCCAAGGTAGTCCTATTATCACCAAGTCATGATCTGATGATGGGAAGTTATGGAAATCGAGGGCAACCCTCAAATTTTATAGGCACGTATTACGTGTTTCATATATTTTTTTCAAAAGCTATTCAAATATTTGCATCTGGCAGTGATAATTTCATTTAGCTGAGCTGGTGATAGAAGCTACATCTCCTTAACGGTTAGGAGTTGGAGGATAATTCTTTCAATATCATACGCACGCATAGACCTTTAGCTGTATTCTTTCAAGTTAACTCCCGAGGTGATTCCATTGTCTCCAAATCAAGATCTGATGATGAAAATTCATGGAAATTGAGGGCAACCCTCAAATTTTATAGACACATATTACGTGTTTCATATATTTTTGAAAGCTATTCAAATATTTACATCTGGCAGTGACAATGTCATTTAGCTCAACTGGTGATGGAAGGTACATCTCCTTAGCGGTTAGGAGCCGGAAGATAATTCTTTCAATATCATACGCACGTGTAGACCTATAGCTGTATTCTTTCAAATTAACTCCCGAGGTGGTCCCATTGTCACCAAATCATGATCTGATGATGAAAATTCATGGAAATCGAGGGCAACCCTCAAATTTTATAGGCTATGTGCCTTACGTATCTTATATATTTTCCAAAGCTATTCACATATTTACATCTGGCAGTGGTAATCTCATTTAGGTAAGCTGGCGATGAAAGGTACATCTCTTTAACGGTTAGGAGTTGGAGGACAATTCTTTCAATATCATATTCACGCATAGACCTTTAGCTGTATTCTTTCAAGTTAATCACGTAAGCTGATAATGTAAGATACTACTCCATAACGATTAGGAGTTAGGTAATTCTTTATGTTACCGATATAGTAATCTTTGTTACGTAGGTAGAAAATAAAATACCAAGCTGGAAGGATGGACCTTTTTCAATTCACCTTTCTCAAAGTCGAACTGTTGTAAATATATATCATTATCTGGACTTAAGCTTCTCTCATATTTCGCTACAAAATGCCAAACTTTTATTCTCCAGCGATTATCGGTTGTTTTTATTAATTTAAGCTTGGCACCGACTTCAAACCATGTTATTGGATTTCTAGCATACATTGTAATTATATTTTATAAAAATTAATACATAATTAGAATTAGATCAGAATTGTCATATTATAAGTTTGTAAATAAATATTATAATTTGTAAATACATATATGTAGCTTGATTGGTAAGAACATTAATATTGTATAGGTTCATTTAAAATATTATCATTTGAATTAAGTATTTCATATTATTTTTCGGTTTTTAGTGTTTTAAGTGTTGTTTTTTTGCTGATCTTATTATGAAGTCGGTTTACAATGATTTTTAAAAAGTTTATTATTTATGAACTGATTGACATAAAACAAAGACTAAATATTAAGCGAAGCTTACCACAACATATTAGTGAAATGAAAACCACATCCCGATAAGCCGTTGCCGAGATTAGCGTGCACAAACAAACAGACAAACAGATAAACAGCCAAAAAAAATTTAAAAATTATTGTTTTGGTTTCTATTTATGTTGATAAAGGTTTTCTCATATATCTTTCACGTGCAGACAGCGATCCGTTTCATTTTTATTATATGTATAGATATAGATATAGAGGTATTAAGTTCTATACCATTAACACAATATCTTCACCCCTTCCTTTTCTACGGGTATCGTAAAATATATAAGTAGGCAGTAAGTAAATATTATCATTATAAGAGAAAAATAATTGCAATAAAGCGCTACACAAACCCATTTGCCCAGCATGTTATATCAGGACGATTTACCAAATGGAAAAGATTAGAGCCTAATAGTATTTGTAGACATAGCCCATACCTGGAGTAAATAAAATACCCGTACTCTCAAATTGATCTGTGTCATGTCTGAAATTCAAATCCTAATCTAGACAAATAACGTTATTGAGTTTTCTAAAATAGCAAACAAAACTCTAAAATTGTAATTCATATTAACATGTACAAGTCCTGATTTTTTTTGGCAATTATTATTATTACGTGAGATTAAAATGGTACATGGAAAAATGAGGGTGTGTGCGTGTATTCTTGAATGGATATACATAAATGCGTTTAAGTTTCCGTTACATAAACTCCTTCCAGAATACTGATTTTTAAATTTAATAATTCTGCTAATAGTGCTACTTACTGGATACTCATTACATAAGTTTTTTGCTATCAGTTTTGTTTTTGCAGAGGCTACTATTTCAGGTATAATACGACCCTTAGATTCAGGGCAGCATATCACATGACGATATAATGGATTTTTACAATCATTTCTCAAAATATCTCGACATTCATCCAAGGCTTTTGAACTGTAAGGTATGCCTGAAAATACGTAATAAATAAATTGTAAAGCAAATTACCTCAAATAAAATAATATTTTCTATCACTGCAATGTTGGAAATAAAATAATATGTCTTTAGTTATAAAATTGACATAATGCAGTATCAATAATAAAAAATATTTGGCTATAAGTTGCTTTTTAATATTTCATCATCATCATCATTTCAGCCTACTGCCATCCACTGCTGAATGTAGGCCTCCCTCATTTTACGCCACAGAGTGCGGTCCTGTGCCGCCTGTATCCAACGACGCCCAGCAACCTTCACTAGGTCGTCTGTCCACCTAGTGGGGGGCGTCCCACACTGCGTCGTCCGGTACGTGGTCGCCACTCTAGAACCTTTCTTCCCCAGCGGTTGTCGGTTCTTCGAGCGATGTGGCCTGCCCACTGCCACTGCAGCATGCTAATTCTTCGTACTATGTCGGTTACACCCGTTCGTCTGCGGATTTCCGTATTTCGGATTCTATCTCGCAGAGAAATCCCGAGCATAGCTCGCTCCATAGCACGCTGAGCGACTTTGAGCCTGGTTATGAGGCCTACATTTAGGGACCACGTTTCCGTGCCGTAAGTCATCACTGGTAACACACACTGGTCCTAGACCTGTGTTTTCAAACACTGAGGTGGTATGTTGGATGAGAAGATCCTCTTAAGTTTCCCGAACGCTGCCCAACCGAGTTGGATTTGTTGGCTGACCTCTTTCTCGAAATTGGATCTACCTAACTGGACTGTTTGTCCAAGGTAAACATAATGATCGACAATTTCGAGAATCGCATTGCCAACTAGGACCGGTACAGGAATGACGTGGGCATTTGACATGACTTTCGTCTTGTCCATGTTCATTCGTATACCCACTAGTTGGGATACCCTGCTGAGATCGTTGAGCATGGTGCCCAGGTCCTCCATGGATTCTGCCATGATGACAATATCGTCTACGAATCGAAGGTGAGTGATGTATTCGCCATTGATGTTGATAACGAGTCCGGTCCAGTCTAAGAGCTTGAAGACATCTTCCAGTGCAGTGGTTTCGGACAGATGACATCTCCCTGTCTCACGCCTTTCTGCAACTGGATCAGTTTTGTACTCTTATCCCGAATACGGACTGACATTGTGGCGTTCCTATACAAACACTTAAGCACTTCGATATAACGATGATCGATTTGGCACCGCTGAAGAGACTCCAGCACCGCCCAAGTTTCGACTGAATCAAAGGCTTTCTCATAGTCCACAAACGCTACACACAGAAGCCGATTGTACTCCTCGGTCTTCTGGATAATCTGCCGAAGCATGAGGCTATGGTCTATGGTGCTATAGACTTTTCGGAAGCCAGCTTGTTCGGGCGGCTGGAAGCTTGCACGTGAGTCGATTGGTAATGACCCTCGAAAACAACTTGTAGACGTGGCTCAAGAGTGAGATGGGTCTGTAGTTCTTTAGAAGAGCTTTGTCGCCCTTCTTGAAGAACAGCACCACCACACTCCTGGTCCACGAACTGAACGTCTGGAACGTCTGGAACGTCGCCCCGAGGATAACGGAATTAAATAGCTTCTGAAGGGATTTTAAGACCGGCTTGCCGCCTGCCTTCAGGAGCCCAGCCGTAATTCCGTCATCTCCCGGTGCCTTACCGTTTCTTAGTTGTTCGAGAGCCATTCTGATCTCGCACAAGCTAATGTCCGGGATTTCTTCGGTATAGTGCCGAGTTAGCTTGGATCTGGGATCTTGGACCAAGCCGACAACAGGATTTCGGGATCTCTACCAAGGTCTCACTTTGGGATGGGGTACGACGCCAGAAACCTCCGCGTGGTGTACCCTGGGTGCGGACGATAGTCCCCCAGATCCCTCTGTCGAATTGTCGCCCGTAACGAATCTCTGGCGCGAGGGGGGGTTCCCCAGCGATGGGTTGAGCCCCAATTCGCTCCCGACCCTCTATTTGTAGAGGGTACAGGAGGCGGAATTTCGGACGGGCCCGGTAACTCATTCATTTGAGGGCTGGGCAGACTTATGCCACCGCCGACATATCGTAAACCTGATATCTTGCTTCAAGACAAGTTGTGATACTACGCGTATCAGGAACGAGGGTCTTGGCTTAACCGCCCGGACCGCGAGGAAGACAACCTCTATAAAGAGTTCGAATTAACATTCGAATTCGGAAATTACCCAGAATCCTAAGTTCTGGCGTGCGGCGAGAGGATGCATGGCAAATGGGCTGTTCTGTTCCTAGCACGCTCCAGACAGGGTACCAGCCGACCCCCTGGTTGGTAAATGTAGGCTTGCCCGGGTACAGGGATCTCTGCCCGGGCCGACCGTTTATTTCTCCCATAATCGTGGGACCAAAATGGAATTGCCTATAAAAAATAATGAAGACGGGGAAGCTTCGGATTCCCAACCTACGGCCTTGCCAAGGCAAAATAAAACTGGCACAAACGACGCCTCGTCCTCGGGACTTGAGGCGTCCGCCGAGGGCCCGGCACAGACTACGGAGGCCCAAAAGAAGAAGCCGAGGAAGTACTGGAAACGGGCCAACTGGGTTACGGGAAAGGCTTCTCCAACAGAAAGGAAGCGTATGGCGGAGCGGAGGGCGCAGAAGGAGGCTGCCGCTACCGCCAAACTGGAGGAAGACGGCGGCAGATCCACTGCAGAGCCGTCAATGGACGAGTGCGACGGTAGTGCCGCAGAGCCGTCCAGAGACAAGGGCAGTGGATCTGCCGATATAATGGACGAGGGCGGTAGTTCCGCAGAACCGTCCAAAGAGGCTAGCGGGTCGGCGCAGGAAACCGCCGCCACCAGGTCGTCGCCGCGTCTTGCAGCTGCGGCTCCGACGACAAGGGAGGAGGCCCTCCCCTCGAAGGTGCGGAAGCGCCCCCTGAACAGGGATGGCAGCTCGGGCGCCGATTCCGAGGGGAGCGTGACGATCATGCCTCCCCCCAAAGTGCCGGCCTCTCGCAGAGGGCGAGGGGCCGCGGCGTCGGGAAGAGCGACCCACTCCCCGGCCAGCGGAGTGCGTGGAGGGGCGGAGGATAGCAGGCAGGCCGAGAACGAGGCGGCCACCGCGAGGGTGCTGGGGGTGTTGTCCAGTATCCCTCCCACCGAAGTGGCGGCCGTTGGTGCAGCGCGAGCGCCCCAGCCGCAAATATGGAGGCCCTGCAGGCCGAAAACGCCCGCCTTGGTGGCGAGGTGTCAGGCCTGCGGGCGCAGAACCGCCGGCTGGAGTCGGAGCTGGCCGCGGTGCGGAGGGCCATCCGCGTCCTCGCCAAGGACGTGGCTGAGCTGAGGGCTCAAATGGCGCGGCTCGTGCCGCCTGCGCCAACTGCGCCAACTGCGCCACCTGCGCCAACTGCGCCGCCGGCCAGTGCTAGCCGCGGATAAACGGCTATATGCGGCACCAGCTCCCGCCCCGCTGCCTTGTCAGGGTGGCCGTGTGGGGGGAAGCTACGCCGCGGCCGCAGCTGGGCCCAAAAAGAAGGGGCCCGCTCCGACCACAAAGAAGACGGCACCGGCTCCTGCTGGACTGCAGTCGTCGTCAGCATCAACACCGCCAGTGACGACTAGCGCGGCCGCGACTACGCCCTCAGCGCCCGGCACGCCCGCTACGCCCGAACAGGGTTGGCAGGTGGCCGAGCGCGGCAGAAAGAGTCGCGGCCAGAGGAGGAGAGCGGCGGCCAAGCGCGCCGCAGAGATCGTCGGCCCCCAGGCAGGAGCCGGAGGAGGCGGCACGAGAAAGAAGAGGCCGCGCAAGGGGCTCCGGCCGCCGAAGACAGCCGCAGTGGTGATCACTGTGCTGCCTGAGGCGGCAGAAAGGGGCCTCAGCTATGAGGCCGTTCTGAGGAAAGCCCGGCGGGAGCTCGACGTCTCCGACATAGGAGGCGTCGAAGCCAGGACCTGCAAGGCCCGGACAGGGGCTCGGATTCTAGAGTTCCCTGGGGCTGAGGGCACCAGGACGGCCGATAGCGTGGCGTCGAAGTTGAGAGATCTGTTCGCCGAGGAGGGTGGCGTTAAAATCGCCAGACCCGTGAAGTGCGCCGAAATGCGCATTGCGGGTCTGGACGACTCCGTGACAGTGGAAGACATCCGGGAGGCCATTGCCTCGAAAACCGGGTTTCCCATGGACACCGTCCGGGTTGGCGCCATCCGGCCCGGTCCGGGCGGCGTAGGTGCTGCCTGGGTGCAGTGCCCAGTGGAGTCGGTCAGGCAACTGGCCGACTCAGGCAGGCTCCTCGTGGGCTGGAGCTCAGCGCGAGTCACCGTGCTGGAGCACCGGCCTGCGAGGTGTTTCAAGTGCATGGCGGTCGGACACACCCGGCCAACATGCATTAATTGCTTTGACTGCGGCGGACTCTGTTTCCGCTGCGGTCAGACTGGGCATATGGCGGCATCTTGCGCCGCCCCGCCCCACTGCCCCGCGTGTGCGGCGGGCAATAAGCCTGGCAAGCACCGCATGGGCTCTGGGGCGTGCAGACCTCCGGCTTCAGCTCCAAAGGGGCGGAGCGGCCCTTCGACTCCGGCCGCTCCCGCTCCTACCGCGGCCCGATCGCCCGCCGCAAGCCAGGAGGTGATGATGGACACGGCCCATTAATGGCTGCCCAGTCCACTCACCTCCTGCAGGCCAACACCAACTACTCCACCGGTGCGCAGGATCTTCTCCTGCAATCCATGGCGGAGTGGTCGATCGGTGCAGCCGTAGTCGCGGAACCGTACGTCGTGCCTGATCGCCCCAATTGGGTGGTCAGCCGGAACGGAACCGCGGCAATCGTCACCTCCACGCAGCGGCACTTCCCGTCCTTATCCCTCTTGGATAGGGGCGAGGAATTTGTCGCGGCGGATTGGGGAGGGGTCACGCTCTGCAGTGTATACCTCTCCCCTAATAGGAGGATGGACGATTTCGGGGCCTACCTCACCACCTTGGAGGCTTTCGATACGGCGACTGGCACCGGGCCTCGTCCTGGTCCTGGGGGACTTCAACCCCAAATCCACGGCGTGGGGGTCCCCGATGACGGACGATCGCGGGCGGGCGATCGTGGAGTGGGCGGCGTCACTGGGCCTCTGTGTCCTAAACAGAGGCTCAGTGAACACGTGTGTGCGGCAGCAGGGCGGGTCGATAGTGGACTTGTCGTTCGCTAGCCCGGCTGTCGCACCACGAGTGAGGAACTGGCGTGTCCTGGAGGAGGCGGAGACCCTATCGGATCACCGATACATCCGGATGGAGGTCTCCCCTCTCCGAGACCCCAGCAAAGGTCACAGGGCGGACCGGGCTCCCGCATTTCCGCGGTGGGCTGTGGGGCGTCTAGATAGGGACCTACTGGCGGAGGCGGCAATCGTGAATACGTGGCTGTCCTCACCACCCCCAGCGGACGGAGTGGACGTTGAGGCTGTCCGCATCCGCAGTGCGTTAACGCAGGTCTGCGATGCGGCCATGCCCAGGGTGCGGCGTCTACCTCCGAGGCAGGGGGTCTACTGGTGGCCCCAACACTGGCGGACCTTCGTGCGGCGTGCATTAGTGCCCGAAGGTCCCACACCCGCAGTCGGCGGCGTCGCCGCGATGTTGAGCGGGAGGGCCAGCTGTACGAGAAGTGCCGCAGTGCGCGTACCGCCTTTCGGCTGGCCATCCGGTCCGCCAAGGACGCAAGTTGGCAGGAGATGCTGGACGGTCTCGACCGTGACCCCTCTTTTTTTTTTTTTTTTGCGGTGGGCCATGGACGTCGCTCCCCGCCAAATCAGTCCGGGGCGACGGAAGAGGCGGCGCGGAACCCCATTGACCCACCCTGAAAACACCTCTTCTTCGCCGTGCAAGCGGGCCACCGGTACCCGATCTTTGTCTTTGGTGGCCCGGTCGGCGGTATGCCCTCTCGGGCTCCTCTCCTGTCGACGCCCCGACAGCTTTCGCCGTCGAGGCGTCGTCCTCACGCGGTGGCCTCACGTCGGGTGACCGGACAATTCTCCGGTCCGATCACCCGAAGCCTCGGTTAGGGCGGCATCAGGCGCAGGTACTCGCGCCTGCGCCGCCCCGGCCGCGGGCGGCGGCCCGGGTCACGGGAATCCTCCCGGGCCCGTTCCGACGCCTCCTTCTGCGAGATGACAGCCTCGCAGAAGGCGGCGACCGCGTCCCAATTCCTGACGCTGTCGACCATCGCTCGCGCAACAGCCGGCAGCGTCAGGTCGGCACCGATGACAGCGACGAGGTCACGGCGCTGCCCGTCCCAGCCCGAACATACCTCGAGCGTATGTTGCGTCGTGTCCTCGTCGCTACTGCAATGGTGGCAGGACGGAGTCCACTCCCTCCGCACGACCGTGTGCAGGTACTTGCCGAAGCAACCATGCCCCGACAAGACCTGCACCAACCGGAAAGAGAGGACTCCGTGCCGCCGCTCCATCCACTCCATCAGTACGGGCCGGAGGGCCTCAACGGTAAAAACACCGTGTCAAGCCGGAGGTCTGCACGCCCCAGAGCCCATGCGGTGCTTGGCAGGCTTATTGCCCGCCGCACACGCGGGGCAGCCATATGCCCAGTCTGACCGCAGCGGAAACAGAGTCCGCCGCAGTCAAAGCAATTAGTGCATGTAAGCCGGGTGTGCCCGACCGCCATGCACTTGAATCACCTCGCAGGCCGGTGCTCCAGCACGGTGACTCGTGCTGAGCTCCAGCCCACGAGGAGCCTGCCTGAGCCGGCCAGTTGCCTGACCGACTCCACTGGGCACTGCACCCAGGCGGCACCTACGCCGCCCGGACCGGGCCGGATGACGCCAACCCAGACGGTGTCTATGGGACACCCGGTTTTCGAGGCAATGGCCTCCCGGATGTCTTCCACCGTCACGGAGTCGTCCAAACCCGCGATGCGCATTTCGGCGCACTTTACGGGTCTGGCGGTATTTTGACGCCACCCTCCTCGGCGAACAGACCTCGAAGCTTCAACGCCACGCTATCGGCCGTCTTGGTGCCCTCGGCCCCAGGGAACTCTAGGATCCGAGCCCCTGTCCGGGCCTTGCGGGTCCTGGCTTCGACGCCTCCTATGTCAGAGACGTCGAACTCCCGCCGGGCTTTCCTCAGAACGGCCTCATAGCTGAGGCCCCTTTCTGCCGCCTCAGGCAGCACAGTGATCACCACTGCGGCTGTCTTCGGCGGCCGGAGCCCCTTGCGCGGCCTCTTCCTCTTCTTCTCGCCTTCTCCGGCTCCTGCCTGGGGAGCAGCGACCTCAACGGCGCGCTTGGCCGCCGCTCTCCTCCTCTGACCGCGACTTTTCCTGCCGTGCTCGGCCACCTGCCAACCCTGTACGGGCGCAGCGGACGTGGCAGGCGCGGAAGGCGCAGTCGCGGGCGCGCTAGTCGTCGCTGGCGGTGTTGCTGCTAGCGACGACTGCAGTTCGGCAGGAGCCGGTGCCACCTTCTTCTTCTTCGTCGCGGGAGCGGGCCGGACACGTGGTTCCGGAGGCAGCCTTGCCTCCAGAACGGCCAAGCGCGCATCGACCAGTTTGACCACCGAGTCGATGATGGCGCGCAAGGCCTCAAAGTGGGGGTCCCCTACGACGGACGACCGCGGGCGGGCGGTCAACGAGTGGGCGGCTTCACTGGGCCTCTGTGTTCTGAACAGAGGCTCGGTGAACACGTGCGTGCGGCGGCAGGGCGGGTCGATAGTGGACTTGTCGTTCGCTAGCCCCGCTGTCGCGCCACGGGTGAGGAACTGGAGTGTCCTGGAGGATGCGGATACCCTGTCGGACCACCGGTACATCCGGATGGAGGTCTCCCCCCGGGAACCCGGTAGGGGTCACAGGGCGGACGGAGCTCCCGCGTTTCCGCGGTGGGCGGGTGACGGAGTCGGAAGTGGGGGCGGCCGTGGCGAAGATTCGTTCCGCCACCACGGCCCCCGGCCCGGACGGAATCCCAGTCCGGGTGCTGACGTCGCTCCTCGAGCACTTCGAGCCTCGCCTCAGGCAGCTGTTCAACGCCTGTCTGACGTCTGGACGGTTCCCTGAGTGCTGGAAGGAAGGGAGGTTGGTTCTCCTGCCAAAGCCGGGACGGTCCCCGGATTTGCCGTCGGCCTACAGGCCCATCGTGCTCCTCGACGATGTGGGTAAGCTGCTGGAGCGTGTGCTCGCTGCCCGCATCGTCCGACACCTGGAGGAGGTGGGGCCCGATCTGTCGGACGTTCAGTATGGGTTTCGGAGGGGGCGTTCGACCATCGGGGCCCTATTACGCCTGAGGCAGGCGGCCACGGAGGCCGTCGCCGGGAAGGGAGTGCTGTTGGCGGTGTCGTTGGACATCGCCAACGCATTCAATAGTCTGCCATTCGGCTGCATCAGGGAGGCGCTCCGGTTCCATGGAGTGCCCCTGTACCTCAGGCGGCTGGTGGCAGACTATTTGGAGGGCCGCAGTATCCTCTGCGCGGGTCCCGCAGGGGACATTGTGCGGACGCCCATGTCGTGCGTCGTTCGACAGGGGTCGGTTCTGGGGCCGACTCTGTGGGACATCGGGTACGACTGGGCGTTGAGAGGGAGTCTCCCCCCCGGGCTGAGCTTGGTGTGCTACGCTGACGACACGCTCGTCACAGCCCGGGGCAGGACACTCGAAGAGGCGGCGAGCCTGGCCACTCTCGGCACCGAGGAGATGGTCAGGCGGATCGAGGCGCTAGGACTCAGGGTGGCCCTAAACAAGACGGAGGCCCTACTTTTCCATGGGCCCCGTGTGAGGCTGCCCATCGGCGCCTCGATAGTGGTAAACTCCATCCACATCAGCATCCAGGCCCATATGAGGTACTTGGGTCTGGTGCTCGACGGGCGATGGTGGTTCCGGGAGCATTTTCGCCAAATTGCTCCCCGGCTGGTCGGCGGAGCGTCCGCCCTTTCTGGGCTCATGCCGAATGTGGGCGAACCCAGTTTCGAGGGCCGACGGCTGTATGCGGGGGTGATCCGCTCTATGGCCATGTACGGCGCACCCGTGTGGGCGAGGGCTCTGAACGCCCAGCTCAGGGCGGTGCTGTGGAGGCCACAGCGAGCCATGGCGGTCAGAGCCATTCGCGGGTACCGCACGGTGTCGACAGAGGCGGCGTGCCTATTGGCCGGGACACCCCCGTGGGACCTAGAGGCGGAGATGCTCGCCGACCTCTACCGGCGGGTTACCTCAATGCGCGAAGAGGGTGGCTCCCCATCGTTTAACGAGATAGCCACCTGGCGCGAGGACGCCCACCGAGAAGTCATCGCCCGTTGGGCTGGTGAGGCCTAGACACGGTGTCACTACCGTCGAGGCCCTCCGGCCCGTACTGATGGAATGGATGGAGCGGCGGCACGGGGTCCTCACCTTCCGACTGGTGCAGGTGTTAACGGGGCACGGGTGTTTCGGGAAATACCTGCACACGGTCGTGTACAGGGAATGGACTCCGGGCTGCCATCATTGCAGTAGTGACGAGGACACGGCGCAACATACGCTCGAGGAATGCTCGGGCTGGGACGGGCAGGGCCGCGACCTCGTCGCTATTATCGGTGCCGACCTGACGCTGCCGGCTGTCGCGAGGGCGATGGTCGACAGCGTCAGGAATTGGGACGCGGTCGCCGCCTTCTGCGAGGCTGTCATCTCGCAGAAGGAGGCGGCGGAACGGGCCCGGGAGGATTTCCGTGACCCGGGCCGCCGCCCGCGGCCGGAGCGGCGTAGGCGCGAATACCTGCGCCTGATGCCGCCCTAACCGAGGCTTCGGGTGATCGGACCGGGGAGTTGTCCGCTCACCCGACGCGAGGCCACCGCGTGAGCACGACGCCTCGACGGCGAAGTCTGTCGGGGCGTCAACAGGAGAGGAGCCCGAGAGGGCATACCGCCGAGCGGGCCACCGAAGACAAAGATCGGGTACCGGTGGCCCGCTCGCACGGCGAAGAAGAGGTGCTTGCAGGGTGGGTCAATGGGGTTGCACGCCGCTTCTTCTGTCACCCCGGACCGATTTGGCGGGGTGCGACGTCCATGGCCCACCACAAAAAAAAAAAAAAAAAGGTCTCACTTTGGGATGAAATGACAGTGTCGTCATCGGTCTTCAGCTTAATCATTTGGCTTTGCCCAATAGAGAGCTCTTGTGCGAACACTTTTGAGCCACGATTCCGCTCTATTGCTTCTTTAATACGGAGCGTATTAAATTGGCGAATATCGCGACGCACAGACCTGGCGATCTGCCTATTTAGCTGCCTGTCTTCGGACCAATCGGCTGAAGACTGTACTGTCATTTCTTTTCTCCGCTCCATGAGCTTGAGAGTCTGGTCAGAAAGTTTTTTAGGTCTACTGGTGCGGTGAGCCTTGAAAAACTTCGACCCAACCACGTGGACAGTTCCCACGAACCTGTTGTTCATATCGTTCGGAGATTCGCATTCGTCTAGACATTGGAAGCGATTGTGTAGTTCGAGTTGAAAGTTTTCGAGGTTCTGGTATTGGACAGGTGTAGGTCGGAGGGTAGACTTCATCAAGCGTGACCGTTCGACTTTTGTGTGGATATTTAATGTGCCTCGTACTATTCGGTGATCGCTCCCAGTTTTAATCCTGCTGATCACTGAGACATCATTAAATATATGTCGTTTGTCCGACAAAATGAAGTCTATCTCGTTTTTTGTTGAACCATCGGGGCTAATCCAGGTCCATTTCCTTTGTGGCTGCTTTCTGAAGAAGGAACTCATCATAAAGAGGCTTTCCTTCTCCAGAAATTCAGCCAGTTTCTGGCCCCTCTGGTTTCTCTGTCTATATCCATGTTTCCCCACTCTCAACTCATCATCACTCCCTTTGCCCAGTTTCGAGTTAAAGTCTCCCATAACCACCGTGAAGTGGGTTTTGGACGCGTGTATGGCTTTCGAGATATCCTCGTAAAAGACCTCCACTTCGTCGTCGTCGGAGTATGCCAAGGTCGGTGCGTATACCTGTATGACTTTCAACGAATATCGTTTGGTAATTCTGAGTATAAGGTATGCTACCCTTGCCGACACACTCTCAATCCTCTCCACGTTGCCTACGAGAGACCTCCGAATGATAAACCCTATACCACCTTGGGACTGGTGATTTCCCTCCCAGTAGAAGAGCAAGTTTCCAGAACGTAGGGTTATCGTGCTCTCGCCCTCTCTTCGCACTTCTGATAATTATAATGTCCCAGCGCATCTTGCTCATTCCTCTTCCAGCTCGATGACCTTCTCATCGGTCCTGAGTGTCCGAATATTGTGTGTTACCAGGGCCAAAGATCGTTTTGATTGGTAGCCGGATCGCTGCTGGAGATTCTTCGCACTCCCTACTCCATCGCTACCAGGCCCGCTACCACGATGAGCCTGTAGGATAGCGGAGCTGCCGTGACTGGGGGCCGTTTTTTTATTTGTATTGCTCATAAGGGGTTAGAGCCGTAATCGCCACGCTTGGCAGCCGGGTTGGCGATCGCAGTGTGGTGTTATACGTTTCCTAGGAGAGAGCTGCTGCCCACTCTCCTGGTGAACCCTTAGTCGATTTTTACGACTCCAATGTGCAAGCAAGGGATGGCGACACATGTATTCTATCCCGTCGCCACACGGGGATCCCGTCGCCATACGGGGAATATAATATTTCATACAAAACAGCAATTTTAGGGTATATTAAATTACATCCAATACTTAGGCTGATTATGTTTTGTTGCATCTTTATTGGTTCTGAAATAAGTTTCAAAACTATTCATAGTTCTGTAACTTGGTTCTGTTCTGTTACTCATGATAAACTACTCGTAGAACTTGAACTTGTTAACCTTAATACTGAGTTAGTACGATAAATTACAGTCTTGTGAAGCTACGTTTCTTCTGAAATCATATACATATAGGCCTTTCCGTAATGAGAGCAAATTCCGCCTGCCATGTTGTGCCGTCTAGATGAGATAACTTATATGTTAGTGATTTTACGATGACATAAATTTATATAAAAAATCATCTTACCTGCTGCTTGGTGTAAGAATTCTTTCTTTACGTAGCTATTAATTTCATATTCAATGAAATCATTAATTAGTTCTTTTGGAAGATCAATGACAGAGTATTTAGTGGCCACTCCATCTTTGTTTATCAAAGAAAATTGGCGCCATTTATGAACACTGTCCGTTATCACAGATTTTATCATTTTTATACATAAAGACTTACTGCATTAAATACCTCTTCAACATATAATTAGAAAATTAATACAAGCTTGTTTTTATATGGATTTCCCTTTTATTTCCTTGAGTATAAAAAAAAATCTAATAACAAATGGCGTGAATAAAGTCTGCGAAACCTACGTAATATTATAAATACGAATATAAGTTTGTTTGTTTGTTTGTTATTTCTTTTTTTTTCATAGCTTTCATGGTTCATCATGTTTGATGGTATCATTTATACAGAGATTTATATCCACCTGCTACAGTATTAGTAATCTTTCTTATTTTGGTTCTGGTCGTCCATTCAGACAAATAAAGGATATAAAGTCAAGCCTGATATAATTTTCATCACATATTATTTAACACTTCTTTACACTGAGTAACCTATTAAAAGTCCCTCTCCGTCAGTAAGTCAAGTTGTAACCATTAATTAAACTCTGATAACCAAATTAATGATATGCTTGAGAATTTTGACAAAACACGAAAATACACGTTACTCCACTACATTTCAGTACTTTTTGTGTTTTATTACATAAAATATCCGCAATATTATTCTATATAACACTATAAAACACTAAGTAAATTACTATAATTGAAGAGCACGATAGAATATTTCCATATTTTCGTCAAAAATTTTCATAATTATCCTGCTCTTATTCCAATTTATTTGGCCTCGGCGCAATATTTTCCTTTTCCAAAAAATCCTATTAGATGTCATCTTTGTGATAACTCTTTGACTATCTATGTCATGCTTCACGCAGTCCATCGATCTTTTCTTCGGTCTTTGCTTAGCCCTAAAGCCTTCGACATTCATATTTAAAACTTTCCTCAAAACATTACTTTCATCTCGTCTCATTACATGTCTATGACATTAACAGTTATGTTAATAAGATTTTTTTATGACAAAAGATAGTTGTTATCTTTCAAAATATTTTAAGAATTTGATAGCTGATTCGCTATCTTATTTTTTATTTACATCAGCCAAGAATTTGGCTAAAAATGTTGCTTTTATTGAGCAAAATAATATTGACATCACTAATTTAAATTGTAACATTTCCAATTGTGGTAATAATGACATTCATTTAAATTACTCAATAAGACAATAGAGAATTCCTCTTGTTTTAAAAATAGCCATAAGAATACATATAAGTCAATTAGTCTAGTACATCAAAATATTCAAGGTATGTTAGGTAAGGATTTGGAGATTGAATTATTTTTAAATGATTGCCATATAGATTTTCTCTGCATTACTGAACACTGGCTTAAAGGTAACCAATTGATGTTCAATTTTCCCAATCACCAGGTTGTTAGCTCGTTCAACAGAACCAATATGATACGAGGTGGCTCTTTAATAATTTTAAATAAATTAATTAAATCTAAGGAAAGAAAAGATATTGTAAGATTGTCTGTTGAACGTGTTATTGAAATTGCTTGTGTTGAGTCTGAGCAGTTCATAGTTATACAACTATACGCATAACAAACATACGCATACGCGTATACAGACCCCCATGCTACCCATATGATGATTTTGAGAAATTAATGGAAGATATCTTACTCAAAACCTCAGCCTCGAATAAAACAGTTGCTGTTTGTGGGGATTTTAACATTAATTTATTAGACAATAATAATACAACACAAAAATTTAAAAATTTAATGAATTCTTATAACTTATTTAATGCTTTCCTGGAACCTACTAGGATAACTGCTGGGAGTGCAACTTGTATAGATAATATTTTTATAAATGCTAAACTGATTAGTAAATCCATTATAAACACATTAAAATCAGATCACTGCGGACAACTTGTTATACTTTCTAGAACTAATAGGATTCCACGAGAATGCATTACCTTTGTTCCTATTAATGTCAGCCGCTTAGAGCACTTTAAACACAATTTGAGTATGAAAGTACCACTATTGCCTTTTCATGATAACCCCAATGAATTGTATACATCCCTATTTCACATAATTGATGATGAATTTAGTAAAATATTTGAACCTAAAACTGTAACAATTGGAGTACCTGCTGGCTTTAGTGAATGGGCAACTTGTGGTATCTACAAGAGTAGACGAAGGTTATATGATCTTTATGACGAAAAGTCTTATAACCATAGTCCAGTGTTCTTAGAATATGTAAAAAAATATTCTAAAATATTCAAACGTGCCTGTTCCTCTGCTAAAGCAATTTATCTGAGAAATAAAATCAAACGATCTAGTGATGTTATTAAAATGACTTGGAACGTGATAAATAGTGAAACTGGTAGAAATGCTGTACGGCAGAAGGACTTCAATTTAATTATTGATGATAAAAATATATGTGCGGACGAAGAAGTGGCAACCGAATTTGAAAAATATTTCAGTAATATTCCTTTACTGACAACTAAATCATTGATGTGTTCTCCTATTTTAGCCAAGTCACTCTTGAAACAGTGTATTGTAAAATGCGACACATCCTTTGAGTTCTCAGATGTCAGTAGGAATGATATCATAAACTCTTTTAAAAATCTTAATGTTAAGAAGACAGCTGATTTATGGGGCTTTTCTGTAAAGACAGTTAATTCTATAATTGATATTATTGCCCCCCACCTGGCATCTGTGTTTAATGGTTGTGTTACTCGAGGCGTATTTCCTGATCTCATGAAAATTAGTAGAGTGATTCCTTTGTTCAAAGCGGGTAGTATGTCTGATCTTAATAATTTTCGACCAATTTCCATACTACCCACACTTAGTAAAGTTTTTGAAAGACTTATGCTTAGTCAAATGTTACATCATTTTAAGAGACATGATATATTTCACAAACAGCAATTTGGCTTTACTAAGAATTGCTCTACTATTGATGCAGGTGTAGAATTATTAAAAAATATCTTTACAGCCTGGGAGAAGTCGCATGATGCTTTAGGTATATTTTGCGATTTATCCAAGGCGTTTGATTGTGTTAACCACGAAATTCTTGTCAAGAAATTATACCACTATGGGATCAGGAATAAGGCTCTCGAACTTTTAACATCATATTTGTACAACAGAATTCAGAGGGTCGATGTTAATGGCGTACGATCATCTGGTTCTGTTATAAAAATGGGCGTTCCACAAGGATCCATTCTGGGGCCATTTCTGTTCCTTGTATATATTAATGACTTACCTTATTATGTAGGGGATAACCAAAACATAGTGTTGTTTGCAGATGATACCTCCTTATTGTTTAAAATTAAAAGACAAATGATTAATTATGACGATGTGAACAACGCTCTGTCAAATGTTGTTCATTGGTTCAGTACAAACAACTTGGTCCTTAATGAAAAGAAAACCAAATGTATTAAATTTACCACACCTAATGTGAGACTAGTGGAAACCAATGTTCAAATGAATGGAGTGACTCTAGAGCTTGTGGAGTCCACGGCATTTTTGGGTATTACCATCGATACTAAACTCCATTGGGGTCCTCAGATTGAAAATTATCAAGTAGGCTAAGCTCAGCGGCTTATGCGGTAAAAAAAATTCGAATGTTAACCGATATTGAAACGGCTAGAATTGTTTATTTCGCCTACTTCCATAGTCTTATGTCTTATGGCATACTGCTTTGGGGTTCCTCTGCAGATTTGAATAACATCTTTGTTCTTCAAAAACAGGCTGTCCGCACGATTTATAATATAGGGCCAAGAGCTTCACTGAGAGAAAAATTTAGGGAAATAAACATTCTAACCGTTGTATCACAATTCATATTCGAAAACATATTATATGTAAAAAAAAATATTAATGAATTTGATAAATATAGTGATATTCACCGTGTGAACACTAGGAATAAGGATAATCTAGTTATCTATCATATTCGCCTACAAAAAATTAGTAGGTCTTTCATGGGGCAATGTATACGCTTTTACAATAAACTGCCTAAAGATATCCGAGATATGCCAATGAATAAGTTCAAAAAGGCTATCAAAAACAAACTATGCAGAAAAGGATATTACAGCATTTCGGATTATCTAAATGATAATACGGAATGGTTATGAGCAGCTCCTCTCTCAGCAATTGCCCTCTGACGCTGATCATCACTGTCGTCTGATACTCTTGTATTATTCTGACGCTGATCCTCACTGTCGTCTGATACTCTTGTATTATTTGTATTGTCTTAATTGTACAGTGTAGCGTGTTTTGCCTAACGAGTTATGTATTTATTTATCCAAGCTATCTGTTTCAAATTTATAGATTATGGTGTGGTCATGCTCACTGAAAAGGTCTCTGCTTGCGGTAGCTACGTGGAGGGGGTCCCTCCCTTCCCTCCAATGTGGTTGAGGGGCGTGATGGCTGCTCTAATAGTTAACTCGTGATCGGGTGCCGCTTGTGGGATCTGGTCCAGCCATTTTCTTTCTTTTTTGTTTTATAAATATTCTTAGTTTAATTTCGTATTATATACAAATTAAAAAAAAAAAAATCTTTACTCGAAGGGCATATCACTGGAGCTAAGATAAACATGTAACCAAACTTTTTTGTGAAAAATATGATAAAAAAAAATGACGAGCCCACTGAGTTTCTTGCCGGATCTTCTCAGTATGTGGCTGCTTTCCGATCCGGTGGTAGATTAATTAAATTTAATTCAAAAGACAATGTAAAATTGACAATATGTAAGTGCCCCTATGGGGCTTATGCAAAATATATGATTTGATTTGATTTGATATGCCACGTGAAATCTTCACTCCTTAGCTTGTTCATCACTGGCGCAATTTTTAAACAATCTCTTATAAATTCATTCCTTACTTCATCCATTTTCGTCACACCGTGCATCCATCTCAACATTCGCAACTTCACTACAGGTACTTGTCGCTTTTATAGCCCAACATGTTGATCTATACAGTACAACAGACCTTATTCGCTAAAACTTTCTATTAGTTATTAAATATTGCCCCAAATTTTTGAAATAAATTCATTGGCAGTCATCATCATTATCACAGCCCATACACGTCTTACTACTGGGCTCTGACCTCCTCCGTAATGGGAAGCAATTTAACCTACTATACCAAGCTGGTTAGACGTGGTGGTATAGGGTTTTGTTTCGAGTTTTCCTTCTCTTGCCTATGCAAGTCATCTCATTTGTTGACGGCGGGATATGCTGTGGCCACGCCCCTAATCCACCACGCCATCTAATTCCGTCCAGGGTGACAGAAAGAACGGCGCACGAGCCCATCGGCGTCCTCTTCAAATTCGAAATTCTGCTTTAGGCTAACTCTATAACTCAAACTTTTTCTATTAATGAATTGTTATCATAACTTTTACGTAAACATGATACACATTATATCAGTCGTTTATGCTCAGAATAATAATGAAAATTAATTAAACGATCCAAACTAGTGAAGCTACAGGTATATGTAGTTGTAAATCATTATACTTATCATCGTAAAAACTAGTTAGAAACAAAACATTGAAACATTGAAACAATTCAAGTGCGAATTATAATTTAATTTTAGTAACATTATTTCCTTATTAGGTATAAGTTGCCGTGAATAATTATAAATCAACACAAGTTGTTTTTGGATTAGTCATGATAATATGATTTTTATCTTTGAAGTACTTTTTTTTCTTAACAAATAAAATGTTGCTATGATTACTACCAACTTTTACATTGATCGTGGGTATCGTAAAAGATGATTTTACATTTATCTGAGCCAACTTTATTTGATGCCGTTCTGTCAACAATTACGTTTCCAAGGAGGTGACAGAGGTTATCGATCATAATACTATGGCCAAAACTTTACAATATATACGACGGCAGGAGAGTAATATTGCGTCGATCCCAAGTAATTGGGATAAGAGCAGGGTAATGATGACGATGGTGAACAATTAATGTGCACAGAGTTCAAAAATAAATAATTTAATAAACCAATATAAAAAAAATAAATAATAAGCACACCGCGGGCATAGAGGAGACCACCGAGGTTTTAATAAATACGTTAATACCAGATGACAACGTGGCAATTGATACCGAACATCATGCGCAAATAAGAGCTTGGGCTACATTGCCACCACTATCCTCTACGTCTGATCTCCCCTCCCTAGCTGAATTTTTGAATACTGTAAAAGCTCTTCCTCTAAATAAAGCCTCCGGAGAAGATAAAATCTCAAATAAAATGATTAAAGAAGCTTGTCGAACATCAGCCGACTCAATGTTACTAGTATACAATCGTTGTATAGCCGAAGGAATCTTTCCTCGTTTATGGCGTCGCGGCTTCATACGTATAATACCGAAACACGGTGATAAACCGCCGGACGACCCGAAGTCATATCGGCCAATTACTCTACTGCCATCACTAGGTAAGCTCTTAGAACGCCTGGTTGTTCCTCGTCTGTTACCAGGTGGCCCCACATTCAATCTTAGACAATTTGGATTTACCCCGGGGAAATCAACTGTTGATGCGATTATTGCCGTTAGAAAAACTGTTACGGCATCAGTTTTTAAATATGTATTAGGCATCTTCCTAGATATCTCAGGTGCTTTCGACAACGCCTGGTGGCCGATGTTACTACTTAAACTAAAGGCTCGTGGATGCTTCAAAAACATCTACCAACTTATACAGTCTTACTTTCTTCAAGGTTCAACCACACTGAGACTCGGTCACCATGCTGTGTCTAAATCATTAACGATGGGCTGTCCTCAAGGATCTGTGTTAAGCCCATATCTGTGGAATTTAGGGTTCGATGACTTTCTTGAGCTCCCTCTACCTCAAAATTGCTCATTGATCGGCTACGCTGACGACGGTCTTCTACTCATACAATCGAACACTAGAGACGGACTTGAGAAATTGGCGAATACATGTCTTAATTTAATAGTTAAATGGGGCGCACGAAATCGGCTAAATTTCGCTCCTCATAAAACTTATCATCTTTTATTAAAGGGTAATTTGCAGTCAACGCCACGCAGAAGATTTAATAATGCGACAGTTAAAAGGAAAGAGTCAGTTTGTTATCTTGGCCTAGTCTTAGAAAAAAACTTCTCATTCATTGAACATATTAAAACTGTGGGTGAAAAGGCAAAACGAAACTTTTATGCTCTTACTAGAATTTCAACGTCTACCTGGGGCATCTGTTTTAATACACTTAAAATCATATATACAGCCACATATCTGGGGTGTATATGTTACGGTGCCCCAGCCTGGGCTGACAGAACTACGATAGGCGCGGCACGGCGTAAATTACTCCAAAGTCAACGATTAGCATTAATATTCCTATGTAAAGCATATAGAACAGTTAGTACCGAAGTCTTACCAGTACTTGCAGGTGTACTTCCGGTCGACTTAGAGATACAAAGGCGCGCGTCATTGTATTATTCCACCAGGGAAAATATGAACACCAATTTTCTTTTACCGCGCGATCGTATTAAAATTACTAGACTTTTTGCGCCGCAATGCGTTGTGTACGAGGAGCTCCTGACCGAATGGCAGGAAAGGTGGAACTCATCAACGAAGGGCCGTCATCTATATCTATTCTTTCCATCTATTCGAGAGCGTTTAGAGAAGGTTTGGCTAGAAATTGACCACTATGTAGCACAATTCCTCACAGGCCATGGTAATTTTAAAAGTAAATTATTCTTTTTTAAACTAGTAGATTCACCATTTTGTCGATGTTCCACACCAAATCGCACTTTTGAACAAACAGCCCATCACATCCTCTGGGAGTGCAGTCTCTGGCAAAACGAGCGCGATCTTATGTTAGACAGTCTGCAAGTCGTGTCGGGGGTTATATATTATACGGACCTTGTAGCAACTCGAGAAAATTTCCGTGCGTTCAGGCGCTTCTGCCATACCTACTATTGTAATCAAATTTAAGGCTCACATATAGGCCCCTTAAGCTCTGTCATATCCGTGGTGCTGTACTGCTACGCTTCACGTGTCAGTACATCCTTCTATCTATTGGCCTATTAGCCAATTTTGCTTCATGTCTCCCGCTTTGCATAGGAGGGAAGTGGAAATTCTTCAACTCCTCCTGTTTTTCTTTTCTAATTAAATTTGTTGCGGGTCCCAAGACAATTAAAAGCGTTTCCCGGGACTTCCTGAGGGTCAAACCTCAGTGTCTTTTATGGAGACCATTGTGGATCCTGGCTTACAGGAGTTACAGTGGTGGGAATGTGTGGTGGGATTAGTCCCAATCACAATAAAATAAAAAAAAAACCAATATAAAACTACTTTTACTGTTTCTATCGCGTTTGTATTTGTATTTTAATTTCCCGACGTTTCGACTTTCGTTATCGACCCGAAGCAATTGAGATAAGAGTAGGAGAATGATGATGTAAGGCTTATATATATATATATATATATATATATATATATATATATATATATATATATATTATTGCTTACATTATAAGCAATAATATTTAAAAAAAAAACTATTTTCAAAGAAGTAGATTTTCTTCTCAAATGGTCTTGTATTTAAACTTGTTCAATTTTCGAATAATTTTTTCCTCAATAGCAAGTAAAACTCTAACATTATCCTCGATAGACTTATTACCAGACAGTTTATTTTTTTATTTTCATTCATTATTACGTAAGGTTAATTGAAAAGATACACGGGGAAATAAGGGTGTTCTAAATAGGTACATTAAATGTATCTTTCGGCATACTGAATTTTTAGATGTCATACTAACAATAATAGTGTTACTTGCTGGATAGTTATCAAATCGGTCACTTTTTGTTACCGATTTTGTTATTGCAGAACCTACTATTTTTGGTATAATATTACCCTCAACTTCTGGCCAGTATATCACATGCCGATATAATGGGCTCTCACATTGTTTTAGTTAGAATATCTCTACATTCATCCAAGGCTTTTGAGCTGTAAGGTATTCCTGAAAATATATAATAATAAAATTATTAATTACATTTTCTAAAATAGATCAAAATTTCAATGAAATTTTATTTTGTTAATGAAATTACCATTCTGCTGTACCATTATTCGCACATCTGCAACCGTGGTTTAGTTAACGACTTGTATCTACTGCTACTGCATGACAACGCTGACTCTATACTACATAAAGAATAGTTTTCGACCTCAAGGCACTAGAGCTGGAATCCCCATGCCATCCACTGTACCCACTAGATCTTACGCCTACAGAATTTTACTTTGTTGGAATTTTGTTATTTTTTTTAGTGGCACAAAGAGGTCTATACTTGAAAGACAGTACACCAAATGTTTTTGAATAGTTTGCCTCTCATTCAGTTGGACTTATCAGCGCATAATTAACAGCAATAAAATATTTTAATCTGTTACATTAAAATGGCAATTTCAAGATATTAGTATACCTTTAGCCCAATATTTGAACTGGTTAACATGTTGTGTTATGTCTTGGTTAGTGTTTTTGGAATTAATTCCTAAATTATATATAATCTTCATCTTGCCAACGGGTGTTAAATGAGCATGATAAATTATAATCTAAATGCTCTTATGTTAATTGCTTTTTACTTCTCTATCAATATACATGTGCCAGTTCATGATAAGAGAAGTTTAGCATACTATGTCGAAGCACCCACATGACAGGTTTGCAGTGACGTAAATATTCTATATTTTTACCTGCTGTTTTCAGTGTGAATTCATTCTTTACGTAGTTTTTAATTAAATATTTAACGAAATCATCGATGACATCTTTTGGAAGATCTATGATAGAAAATTTGGTGGCTATTCCATCCGTTTTTTTTTCAAAGAAAATTGCCCCCATTTACGTACAGTGTTCTTTGTTATAAATTTGAACATTTTTACACAAAAAGACGTACTAGATTTAAAACACACTTATAATTAAACATTTTTCAGATATTGTATTTTTATTACTTTCCGGTTTGCTGACCTTGTGTATATTAAAAATTACATCTTCAAATTATTAATAACGTGAATGAAGTTTACGAATGTGTATAAATATTATAAATGCGAATATAAGCTTGGTTCATTGTTTGTTACACTTGCAACTACATATGTACTCAATTAATCTCTTAAAATATCAAATACAAATAAGGATAGAGAGTACTTACATCTTGAAAAATAAAAGAAAAATATTAACAAAATCAAGAGATAACTAGTATAAAGTTAATAGAAATTAAAAGGTAAGAACCAATATATTGAAAGGTTAAAAATACAATTTCATGGAAGTTCTA
Organism: Lymantria monacha; assembly: GCA_905163515.2. NCBI lineage: Eukaryota > Metazoa > Arthropoda > Insecta > Lepidoptera > Erebidae > Lymantria > Lymantria monacha. The sequence goes on along the minus strand of LR991092.1, from coordinate 10,420,754 downwards.
AGCCCAACTGAAGGAGCAATAGAAAAATGAGCTGCAGCAATCTTCTAGAAAATCTATGCCATCATCTGCCATCAGCAACTCTCAAGACAAGCGTAACAATTATAGTATTATCCTCTATATCTTGATGGAGAACTACCAGAACCAGTAGATTCTCAATAGTGGTCTCAAGTCTGGAATACAAAGCCATGATAATTCCACGTAGTACATATTGAACAATTTGGCCTGCTGACTGATACATTTTGGACACTGACATGTATCCAGACTCACGAGGCAAAAAATCATACTCGATGACGTGTACTTGTCACCGAGCCGAAGTCTGGCTGTTTTGCAATATCAAATATCGCTATGTTATGTAGTCTTACTACAGGATTTTAACACCAGTTCTAATAAAAGGTCAAAGACTTTGTGATAATATGGTGTTTTTGTTTGCTGAATAGAACTGAATGCCACTCATCTGCTCACACTGAGGATTAATCAGAAGAATTGATAACACCACTCTCCTCTCATCTAAAACAGCGACCCGCTTACTGATTGTAGGTATTATAGTATTATCTCCCCTTAAAGACCGAGACTAACCTACCTAGACCAGATTGGTCACGTACTGAAGGAAGGTGGAGTCAAGAGTCTCCGAAACCGGCGAGCGTGTATGGAGAGAATTATGAATGTTGAAGAAGCGAGTCAATTATGCAAGGATAGAGTTCTCTGGCACTCTGTGTTTGGGCAATGAATTAAAATAACTTTCTTATGTAAGCCATTTTATTATACGACCATTAGCAGAGTGTACAGAGTAGACTAAAGACTAAGAAATTACATCACTTTACCACAGAGTAACATATGTATGGAGCTCAATACTCAACACTACCTCTCAATTTTAGCATTTTACAAATCTGAAATTGCTTAATATATATAACATTTTATAATTATGAAAATTTAACCACTAGTCTCTTGTAATATAGTCAATATCTGGATGACCGAGCTTTGCTCGGGATTTTCTTGTTAGTGTGTTTTGGAGGATATATTTAAAAATAAAAAAAAATAATTAAAAAGGCAAAAAGTAATAATAGAAACTAAAAAAATGTATCGAACAAAAAGGAGCCAAAATCATGTTTGGCCCCTTAAATATTTATTTTATTTTGTTTTTTTGGTGTTTGTCGTTATAGCGGCTACAGAAATACATCATCTGTGAAAATTTCTGTCTGACTGCTGTCTAACTATCATGGTTCATGAGATATACAGCCTGGTGATAGATAGATGGACGGTCGGACGGACGGACAGTGAAGTCTTAGTTATAGGGTCCCGTTTTACGCTTTGGATATGGAACCCTGAAAAGGTTAACTGCCATAAAAGCTTGGTACAATGGAAATACTCTTTAAAATTGGAATGTCTCGAAAGTCACAATACCGTATTAATACGGCATTTGAAGGTTTCTAAGCTTTAAAGAGGTCATACACTTTTAGGACAAGGCGTCATAGGAACGTAGAGTTTGAAATTTTAAACTGTTGGACAGCAATTTTCTAAGCCGAATATTGCAATTGAGAGCCATGATAACACATTGCAACGAATACCTGAAATCCATCGCTTATAAGATGTATTACCCATTTTAATTTTACTTTAGCGAGGGTATTTTTACCACATAATGATTAGGAAAGAGAGATAGTCATTTGCTATATTTATGTTCGCTGTTTAGCCAGCGTTTAATCAACATATTTGTAAAAATCGAGATGGAGAGGCTGATTTATATTAGGAATAATCAATGTATATATGTATGTGCGCTACTATGGTCGTTTCGATGTTTTTATACCATTTACTTGCAAATATTTTAAATCATTTGAAGGGGTTGAATATTAAAATAAATCCTTCAAATAAGTAATAAACCCCGAGTCCGACAACCAGTCGAGTTCCTGAATACTCTGAAGGCCGCCGGTCTCCCAACTCACATCTTAAAATTGAGAGCTGGCGCGCCAATATTAGATAATGCCACCAGTTTGCAGGAAAAAAACATTGCATTGCAATGTGATCGGGTCAACTATACTGACCGGTTGTTATCGAGCAGAGTCTATATTTATTCCTAGGATTCTCAAATACCATCAAATTACTCATTCGAATTTCAGAGAGTGCAGTTTGCCATTAAAGTCTGCTTCGCAATAACCATAAACAAAGCTCAAGGTCAAATTCTTAAGATAGCGGGATAGACTTGAGAGAAAGCTGCTTCTCCCATGGGCAGTTGTATGTGACATGCTTCAGAATAAACTCACAGAGTAGCCTGGTAATTCTAGCATCCGAAAGAAAAACATAAGATATTGTTTACAAAGAAATTCTGTAATAGGTGTAGTATTGCGGGTAGATGTCAAAGAAGCGGTATCAGTAGTCGGCTAATTTCAATGAAAAAGACGGTGGGTTATGGGGCCGTACACCCTACTACCCTTCCGTTGCCTCGATCGGAATGAGCGCGGTGTTTTCAAAATATAGCTTGCTAAGAAAAAATCGTCGTGTCCATAATATGTAACAAAATTTCATTTTATTTTCATGTTAAATAAACCTTCCCTATACTATAACAAAGATTGTTATCATCATCACAGCCCATATACGTCCCATTGTTGGGCTCGGGCCTCCTCCTTAATGGGAGGGAAGTTAACCTACTATACCGCGCTGGTCAAACGTGTTGGTATAGGGTTTTGTTTCGAGTTTTCCTTCTCTTGCTTATGCAACATACAACATTTATAATGTTATATGCATTTTATATCCCTTAGTCGTCTCTTACGGTCACCCACGGGTAAGATATGGGGTGGTCAATTGTATTCTTACTCCGTCACCACATGTATAAGATTGTTATACTATATAAGTATACAAACATTTATACATAGTAATTCATAAATAACAATAAAATTAATAACGTAAAAAACAAACAATAATCCTATTAGAACCATTTTCGACTTCTAAGCAGTCAAAGATGCGGTCAAATGATAATAATTAATAAAATAATAAAAAAAAAGGCCAAAAGTAAATAAGAAAAAGTAAGGATCCGAACCGAGCGCCCGTTTGTTTGGATTAGATTTTCCAACTGAGCTCTCTCAAAAACGTCTATTCTTAATGACAGCGTCAAAATTTGAAAACCTTCATATTCTAATAGTTTTAATACAACGAAAAATTATAATTTTTGTTGCCGAAAAATACTGACAAAACAATATTTTCTATAAATGAAACCTAGCTAGATCGATTAATCGCCCCCGGAACCCCGTGTATGCAAAATTTCAAGAGAATCGTTGGAGCCGTTGCCGAGATTCAGATTACCTATATATATATATACAAGAATTGCTCGTTTAAAGATATAGTGAGATGTAATTTTATATTCCTTATTGAGTACAATAAGTCACTCATTGAAATACTATCACTAACATCATCGTCACATTAACAAAATTTTATATTATTAAATCTTATGCACTAACAAACATTTGCTTAAATTTATATTTCCATATAGTATGATACTTATATAATTATACAACTTTTATATTGTTTAACATTAAATTTAATTTGTTTGTAAGATAATTGTATTTTATTTTTGGTAGAGCCTTAGTGAACAGATCTACAATGTTCTCCTCTGTAGGTATATAATCAACTGACAAAAACTTCTTTCTTGCTATATCTTTTATAAAATATGAACTTTTATATCAATGTGTTTTGATCTTTTGCCATTATCCGAATTTTTGATTAGCCTAATAGCACTTTGATTATCAATAAGTAAAAGTGTTTTTATGTCTGACATCAAAGTTAAAGCCTTTTGTTTCTTAGAGAACCAATGTATGATATTTCTACAATAAAATATTGCACATCCACTTGTGCTCTTTCTATCTATTTTGTCTGCTACCCAGTCTGCATCTGCATAGGCTAGCAATTTTCTTTCTCCCTCTGTTTTCTTGTAGATTAGATTAACCCTTTTTCTAGTGTACCTTTTAAATATCTTAGAATTCTTTTTGCTGCAATCCATGTTGATGCTGTTGGCTTGTCTAGAAACCTACTTAAATATGCAATAGAATAGGTGATATCTGGTCTGGTATTCATTGAAATAAAAAGTAAACATCCTGTTAGTTTCTTATATGGAACATATATTATATTTTGCCCTTCTGCACTGTAGTTTGTTTCCATGGGTGTATTTATTTCTTTACTATATTGCATCTTAAAGTTTGTTATAACTCTTTTTATCATGTCAGTCTGCTTAATTTCCATTTTGTCATTTTCTCTTGTAATTTCTAAACCCAAATAATTTTGTACTTCTCCTAAGTCCCTGATTTTAAAAGTATCTTTGAGTTTCTTTAAAATAACTTCATTTCCAACATGCAATATGTCATCAACAAATACTAACAACCATGTATTTTTATTTCTGTATAGGCAGTTATCACTTATAGATTGTGTAAAACCATTTTCTACCATGAAGTTATGAAATCTATTATTCCAGCACTTTGGTGCTTCCTTTAATCCATAGAGTGCTTTCTTTAATCTTAATACTTCACATTCTTGTTTAATTCCTTTTGGACATTTTATAAAAATATTATCTTGTATTTCTCCATTTAGAAATGCAGTTGGCACATCATCTGTATAACTATTAACCTTTCTTGTACTGCATGACTTAGCATTGCTCTTATAGTAGGCAATCTTGCCACTGGAGCATAATAATCTTCTCTTCTTTCTTGTTGGAATCCTTTAGCTACTAATCTCGCCTTTTTCGTTCCATCTTGCTTTTGTCTAAATATCCACTTAGTGTCTATAGCTTTACATCCTTTTGGTAATTTTGATATTTCCCAAGTTCCTAATTTAATGTGCGAGTCTATTTCTTTCTTAATGGCTTGCTTCCATTCTTTGTCTTGTATAGCTTCCTCATAATGAACAGGTTCACCAGCACATAAACAATAGGCAATGTTTAACTCATAATCTTCTAAATTTGGTTTTCGTACTGTTCTTCCTGATTTAGTTTTATAATTATTTGCATCATCATCTTTAGTTTCTTCGTCACTTTTCTGTTGATCATCTTTTTCTTTGTAGTACTCCCCTTCTTCTAAATTTTCCTCTTGATTTTCTTTGTTTCCTTCTTCAATTTCTTTATATATGCATTCTTCATTATTTGTGTTTTTATAACATGCTTTATATTTAATGTCACTCTCATCAAATCTCACATCCCTAGAACATACTATTTGGTTTTCTTTTGGATCCCAAAATCTCCATCCATTCATTGCATATTCGACAAATCTCATTTCCTTTGCTCTTTTATCAAATTTATCTTGTTTTAGTATTGTAACAACCCAAGCTTTTGCACCAAATATTCTAAGTTTAGATATATCCACATCTCCATTCATTAATTTTGCAGGTACTTTATTTTGTATAGCTGAAAATGAGCATCTATTTATCTGATACACTGCACATCTCACAGCTTCTCCCCATAGTTCCTTTGGTAATTCACTCTCATTGACTATTTTCCTTGCTTTGTTATATATTGTACGATTCATTCTTTCTGCTATTCCATTAGATTGTGACCGCTTAACTTAAAAACAATAGATTATAATCCTCATTCAATATTTATGGCTCCTGTAGTACCCCAAGACGTGAATCGAATAATTAAATCTTTAAAGAATAAAAAGAGCTTTGGATATGATGGCATTTCAACTGTAATTATAAAATTCGTTTCTACAAATATAGCCGGACCCATATGTCACATCATAAATATTAGCATATCAGCAGGAATATTTCCTGCAAGTTTAAAAACCGTGATAGTGAAACCAATACACAAAAAAAAAAATAAAGAAGAAATGGTAAATTATAGACCAATTGCTTTAATTTCCGTCTTTTCAAAAATATTAGAGAAAGTCATCTATGATTCTATTTATTCATTTATAACGAAATTTAACATACTTTGCGATGAACAATTTGGATTTCGGAAAAATAAAAATATTAATCTAGCAATTTTTAACTTATTAAAACTTTTAATGCCAAGTATAGATAACAAAATACCCATATGCGCTGTATTTACGGATATGTCGAGGGCATTTGACTATGTTGATCACGAAACACTTCTAATGAAATTAAATACTTATGGTATTCGAGGTAATGTTTTAAATCTAGTTCAATCATATCTAACTAATCGGAAGCAACTTATAGAAATCTCTCGAATATGTGCTATGTCCAATTGTGAAGTCAAATATGTATCCACCCTTAGGAAAATTAGTTTCGGCGTTCCTCAAGGTAGTGTGCTAGGGCCTTTGCTATTTTTACTTTATATCAATGACCTCCCACTCCAAATACAACACCCGATGATATTGTTTGCTGATGATTCTACAGCCGTTATCAAATCTACTGACAAAAATACCTATCGGAACGACATTAGTACCTCAATAATAACAATAATAAATTGGATGAATAATAATAATCTTCTTATAAATATAGAGAAAACTAAAATAATGCACTTTTATCAAAGAATTAATGCTGAGGATCTAAATATTTGTATAGACAATCAGAAAATAGGTAGAGTATTTGTTTCCAAGTTTTTAGGTATACTAATTGACTCTCAATTAACATGGAAAGCCCAAGCTGTTGACATATGTAAAAAACTAAGTGCATCGGCATATGCCCTCTTTAACCTATCCAAAAAAGTCAACACTAAAACGGTATTAGTTGCTTATCATGGACTTGTCGCTTCTGTTTTAAGATTTGGTATTATATTTTGGGGCAACTGTAGCGAAAGAGAGAGCATTTTCAGGGCCCAAAAGCGATGCATAAGAGCAATTTTTAACCTGAAAGTCACAGAAAGCTGCATACCAGTCTTCAAAGATCACAAATTGTTAACGTTTCCATGTCTTTATATTTTGGAAATTGCATTATTTGTAAAAACAAATCCTCTGCTGTTTCCAACATTACATGAGACACGTTTCAGAAATGTAGCTATGAGATCTCAATACCAAAATTTGCTTCATACTAGTGGTTTTAAAACTGCATTATACAAGAAAAATGTTATTATCATGGCTCCTACTATCTTTAACAAAATACCTAAAACTATGAAAAATCAAACTGTAAGAAATTTTAAAATACAGTTAACTGATTTACTTATAACTAAATGCTATTATTCAGTGTCAGAATTCCTAAATGATGTTAGTTTATAATTATTAATCCTGTTATGTTATTTTAAGTGTTATACAGAGCCATCATTATTTTTCTTTTATTGTTATTGTCAATTATATTTAAATTACAAACCTACTTACTCCAAGAGAGTACTAGTAGTCTATCATGTAAGCTATGAGTAGTAACTATATATTATAAACCAAATATTTGCATGCCTAAACGGCAGAATGTATAAGGCTCTCACTATTATGTTTGTCATCTTCATGTAACTACCTGCATTCCAGCGAATAAAATTATTATTATTATTATTATCTCCATTTATGCACGGGATCTTCCGTAGGGAAGATACCCGGTCCTTTGGTAGGCTTACATGGGGATATGGATCCAACACGCAGAGGCCTTTGGAGAAATTTAATCTAAATATTGGGATGGGACACCTACCGATGACATTCCACGTCTGCACATAACATACGTGGAATGCCAGCACTAAGTGTAAAACTATTGTGTGATGATGGTATCTAATATATGAATATGAGAGTGGGTGCTTAGTGGACTGGTTCATCTTATATCTATGAAATTATAAACTGTCGTCTGCCTTCAAACCCCTGTTAAGAGATGAACGGTGGCAGACGGTGACTCGCCAACTCACTGAATGGGCCCCCTAAATAGTCGCCACAGACACATAAGTCATACGGGCAACAGAGGGCAACATTGGTGTAAGTGGCTAGGGGTGTCGAGCGGTGCGGCGCCGGTTTCACCATTGAGTCTGCGATAAACAGACCCTTGGTTTCCCCGTAATTATGCCCTTGAAAATGACACTTCCACCCCCGAGCATATAGCTCTGGCGACCCCTCTCTGACCAGCTGTTTAAGGCAAGCCAGAGCTGAGAGTCCTTCGGGCACTCTTCGGTTTCCATTCTAGCCAGCCAATGAAGGCCAGCTGGAGACGAGTCCCTGGTCGACTCTCTGGAGTATTCAGGACCGCAGTGTCGCCACTCACATTCAGCTCGCCACAAGCTGCCCTGCGGTTTATTGGCTTTCCTGTAAATCTCTTATTATTATTATTATTATTATTGTGGAGAGTGTGGTTGTGTGTATTACATTATTATTCATTCTCTTTTACTGTAGGTAAATATCTTCTCATTTTTGAATTCACCACCATTATCACATCTTACTTTCTTAGCTTTATTTCCTGTTTGTGTTTCTATTTGTTGTATATAGTTTATCAAGTTATCTATAGCTTCATTTTTCCTTCTTAGTAGATATACAACAGTAAAATGTGAATAATCATCAATTATAGACTGAAAGTATACTTCACCATCTAATGTCAGGTCCGCGTGTAATAATTCTCCTATATGTTTTGATTTTGACCCTATTGTTTTTATAAATGGAATCCGTGTAGACTTACCTTCTAAGCACGGGCCACAGTTTGTATCTGAACTAGGTAAATTTAGTATACCAAGTCGTTTTCTATTTGCATGACCTAACCTTTTGTGCCAGAGGTTGTTATCAGTTTTTGTTACATAACATTTATTAAGATTTAATTTCAGATTTATTCCATAAAGGCTACCAAACATATTTCCATACAAAATAGTATTGCCTTTTCTTATTGAAACAGAATTCTCATGAAAATTTACAGAATTTCCCTTTTGCAATAACTTTTTAACTGATAATAAATTATGACCCAAACCCTTAACAATCAAAGCTTCTATTGTTATTGATATATCATTATACATAGTATTTAAGATACCAATTTTATTACAAGATATATATTGACCATTGGCCACAAATATTTTAACTTCTTTATTTAAACATTTAATATTTGACATACGCTTCTCATCCATAACTATGTTCTGGGTTGCCCCGGAATCAATAATAAAATTAATATCTTCTCTACAATCATTATTCGAAACTAATACATACTCACTAGCTATAAATGATATTTTGTCCATATTCATTGCACTTATTCCTTGTTCTTGACTCTGCTGAGTATCTCCCAGTTCTGTTTGCTGTCTATGGCCTCTCATAAATTGTTGCCTGCTAGAATGTACTTATCCTCTTGTATTGGCTACTTTTCCTCTTATATTAGGTGCTTGTCCTCTTATATTATTTTGAACTCTGTTTCCTCCTCTACATTGGAATGATTTGTGTCCTTGACGACCACATCGGTAACAGGTTAAGAATGCTGCCTGTAGCTGCTGATCTTCACTTACAGTTAGCTCTTTTACTTCTGCATCCAACAATCTGGCTTTTACAAATTCTATGTCTAAGGCTTTCTCCGTTGTCATGGTCTCTATACTTGTAACAACGTTATTATATTATGAAGGCATTGACGACAAGAGGTAACATACCTTATCCATTTCGTCCACTGAACATCCCGCTGCTGACAGTTCGCTTAATAAACTATCAAATTTCAAAAAGTATTCTCGAAGTTTCTCATTTTCCCGCACTTTAAAGTAATAAGTTTTCATTTGAGATGTAATTTATTAAATATGCTTTTCCTTTCGAATGTGTATTCTAATTGTTCTATCATTTCTTTCGCCGTATTGCACTTTTTTACAATTTCTAGGTACTTATCTGTCAAGCATTGTACGATCAAGTTTGTCGCCTTTGCATCCATTTTCAGAAAGTCTTCTTTCTTCTGATCGTCTGATTTTTAAATTGCACACCATAATTGCTTCTCTTCTAGAAGCAGTCTTATTCTGAATTTCCAATTGTTAATCTTCGTTCGGCGCTAAGGCGTGGGAACAATATTTCTTTGTTGTCCGCCATTACAGTATTTTTCTGTCTTCTTAATTTTTAAACGTAACTTGCTTATTATTATTTATGTTTAACTTCTTACTTGTTTAAGTTGAACTTTTATCTTGTTCATTGCGCAGTGGAAGCGTTTGTTTGGGCAATGAATTAAAATAACTTTCTTATGTAAGCCATTTTATTATACGACCATTAGCAGAGTGTACAGAGTAGACTAAAGACTAAGAAATTACATCACTCTACCACAGAGTAACATATGTATGGAGCTCAATACTCAACACTCTGTTCTCTCTACCTACCCTGCAAGGGATATGGCGTGATGATATGTATGTATGTATCTCCCCTTAAAGAGGCAATCCATGGCAAAAAGTATAACAATTTATAGATAAGAAGTGAACAAATACGTTGTAACTTATGTCCAATAGTAAATTGGTCTAATAGTTGTAACTACAAGATATTGACAATGTATTAGTAGGCAAACACCATTGTTATAAGAATTATTGAAATAACGAATACGCTTTTATTGAATTATTGTGTGCAGAACTTTCATTGAGTCAGAAATGTAATAAATGAAAGACATGTGTGTTCAAAGCATTAATAAAAATTATGTAAGAAATCCACGCTAGCAAAGCTGCAGAAACAACTAGTTTTAAATCGTCATAATCATAATGATTTTTAATAAATATAACATCATAAACAATAAAGTTTTTAAAATAGTTTTTTTTTTAATAATGTGCTATAATGATATTTGATGTTTACTCGAGTATTATACATTTGAAATATAAATATTTTTACAGATTCTATCGCGTTTGCATTTGATTTTAAATTGCCCGATATTTCGAACGCCTTACAGCGTTATAAAAGACCTGAGGCGGCTGTTGGCAGACTATTTGGAGGGGCGCAGCATCCTGCGGTGTTCCTCAGGGATCGATCTTGGGGTTCACTCTGTGTAACATTGGCAACTGATCGTTGAGAAGTAACCTAGGCTGGGCATAACATTTTACGTCGACTGTACCTACCTACTAACCTAACCGAAGCTGCAGGTGACTCAGGAATAGTCCGTCTCCCGCATAGATGCTGACTGCGTGAGGACAATGCCTCGGCAGCAAGCCGGGGCATCCACGGGGGATGGTAACCCGCCGAAAATTATTAACGTAAACTTGACTCGAGCGTTTAGAGAACCTAGTGGTTTATCTAAGCACCGACTTTCAATGCTGAATATAAAGCTGATATCAGACGGTTCACTCGAGTGATTGTTCACTCGAGTGATGGTTCATTTTTCTTTCATTTTATGTTCACACGGCTAGAGGGAATGATTTAAAAATGAACATTCACTATTTATTTCTTTCAATATATCATCGGATGAAGTCGTGCGTCTTGGAATTACTTTAATTTATGATCATTTAATCAATTTTTACTGATATTTGTTTTAGTAGTAGGACCACGCTGTTGACAGTTTTATGTCTAAAGCCGTGGGCCGGTTCATCCGGGATATTACCACACTCTCGCAGAAAATCGTCGCTTGAGCAGTGGCAATATGCTGCTGTGCTTCGTTCCGTGAGCGAGAGAGCCGGAAGCCCATCTTTCTGGGTGGGTTTGGGATTATTGGCAGGCAGCAGCCTAGTTATACCTCTAGTGTGGTAAAGATCCATGGACGGCAGTAACACTTAACAACAGGTGTGCTGCTTACTCGTTTGCCACCAGAGCACTAAAAAAAATCAAAGAGTTGACAAAAAAGAAGTAAAGAAAACGTCGACGGTGATGGGTGCTACCATGGATTGAAAGAAAAAATATTAGCAGCATCAAATACATTGTTGAGAGAACTAGCAGTTGAAGATCCTGATTCATATTGTAATAATCTTTTTAAAGTTCTCCAAAAAATGTAATGTATTTTGATCGATCCACTCGATCGATCAACACACACATACACACACATTTGCCGCGTGCGACCAGTGCAAAGCAGCGCAGAAAATTATCAACACGGGACGTCCTTCGGCTACAGAACTTGAAACAAAATGACCGGACCCGAATGAAAGTTCTCTCAAGCTGATATCAGACGGTTCATTTTTTGTTCATTTTTGTCTTTCATTTTGCATCTTTCACTCGAAGTGACGCATCTGAACACAAAATGAAACATTAGTGCCGAATGAATTCATTAGTGAAACGATCCAACAGTGTTGGATATTGGCATTCGGCATCTTTCACTCGCACTCCGAGTGAACGAGAAATTAGGGGCGCCTCATAAGGCCACCGAAGATAAAGATCAGGTACCGGTGGCCCGCTCGCACGGCGAAGAGAGATGCTTGCAGGGTGGGTCTGTGGGGTTGCGCGCTGCCTCTTCCGTCGCCCCGGACCAATTTGGCGGGGCACGACCGCCTCCATAGTCCAGCGCAAAAAAAAAACGGGGCGCCTCATAGAAGTCAGATAGCAATACTTAATACACAGTATGCATTTATCTCAAACTTAAAAGGACAAATATTGAGCGCATGCAATTATATACTTATATTCGATGATTAACATAAGATTAATTGCCGTGTCCCCATGTAGTGACCAGTTAAGAATACTATGTGTCACCCATGCCATGGCGTAGTAAAAATGGATTAAAAAATCACGAGAAAAATTAAAAGTCTTACTTCTAACTCTTCTGGACAATTTATAACATTACATGCGTTCGACACACCGCCTACTAATTATGGCGATTATGCTATTAACATGCCTTGCGGAAGTCTTTATTTAACAGTGGATATGGATAGGTTTGCGTAACAGTGATATGAAGGTGTGGATATTGCTTCAAATAGTATTATATAGGAATATTATTAGATAACTTGTCGAAATTGACTGCAAAGAAGGCGTAGTAGTTAAAATACCAACCTACAGTGCCAGTTTAGCGGGTGCGATTCCCACGCAGAACAGTACTTTGTATAACGCTCATATTGTTGTTCTGTCTCTGGGTATAATATGTGTGAATTAATTATGGTAACACCGTTAGAGATTGTTATACGGGCGAAATGGCCAGTCGAAATATATAGCTTATTTTGATTCGTATAGAACTCGGCAGTAGCAAACGAGCAAAACTTGGAGCAAATTAAATGAAAAAGTAAATAAATAAGCATGTATCACACATAGCATTGCTAACACTTTATTCTAATTTCATATTTTAACTTTAAATGTTGTGTTTTTATAAAAACGTTTAATAATTATAACAGTATAATTATTCGCAACTAATTGGTATTGATTTTACAACAATATTAATTGCTAATGTCTGATCTATACGAGACTGCATATTGTATGTACATTAGTTGTATAGAAATGAAGTTCAATGCTCGAGGTACTGAACTACGAGTACATGAAACTGCCTGACCTCACTCTCTGGCTAGTGAAGATTATAAAGGTAATAATATTGAAAAGTCTCTCTCTAGCTTAATTTTTGTGTATTAAATTCTGAACGCAGTGATCTACCATTAAACTTTAAAACCTTAAAGACATTAGAGTAAAAAAAGGAGGTGGGTGTGTCCATTTTAACGTTACATTCGATTTATTTAATAATTCATCCGGTCGGATTCTAGACTCTGTTATCCATCCTGCTCTAGCGGCCGCTTTCTCCGAAGCTTTTGATGTAAAAAAAGCATAAGATAGGCCGTTGTTGTGTAATTTGTGCCATATTGGTCTGGAACAATAATTTAAGGTATTTTTGATATTTTTCTTATAGGGCTATATGTATATTATACATATTCTTTTGTATAATTTTATTGATTTAATAAGAGATACTTTTAGATAATATAATTTAATAAAGATATATTTTTGTCTCACTCATGCTCAGTCAAGTATTGTTAGATCATTTCATTATTCTCTTAACTCAAGTAAATAACCCCAATAACTTGGGGTAGTCACAATATGTACTCTTTTTTCATTGTATATATTGCAATTATATTTGGCAGTAGTTAACCGACCTCCTACCTGACGTGCCTGTCCAATTCTCCGTGGGAATGCAATTTCTTAACTTGGCTGCATCAGATAGAGTTGATTCAAGTATCATAGAGCTCTTAGTCCTCTTTTATAACACCCACGAGCAATGTAAGGCTTAATAGTATTCATAGTCGCTACACAACACTAAATATCAACACATATCTAGTGTTATAAAATGTTGTGAGGAAAGTTTTAAATATGAATGTTGAAGGCTTTAGGGGTAAAGGAAGACCAAAGAAAATATGGATGGACTGCGTGAGGTATGACATGGATAGACAGGGAGTGACTGCAGAGATGACGTCTGATAGGACTGTATGGAGGAAGATGACATATTGCGTCGACCCCAAGTAATTGGGATAAGAGCAAGATGATGATGATGATGATGATCTAGTGTTATAAAAATAAAATGTTATTGTATGTATGTATACATACATACATATCATCACGCCATATCCCTTGCAGGGTAGGCAGAGAGAACAGAGTGCCAAAGAACCTATCCTTGCATACTTCACTCGGTTCCTCAACATTCATAATTCTCTTCATACACGCTCGCCGGTTTCGGAGACCATTGACTCCACCTTCCTTCAGTACGTGACTTGGTCTAGGTAGGTGAGTCTCGATCTCCCCCAATATCTACATCCTTCCACTTTCGCATTGTATATCTTCTTAACCAGATGTTATTATATAAAGTTATAAATTTCATTGTCTTATTAAGTAGTGAGGTTACGAATAAAATGCTTATGCTCCTACTTAATTAAAATTTAAAGTTACTATTTATGATTAGATTTAGTTTTTGGTTAGATTTATTTATTTATTTAACAGTAGAAACAAAACTTACCCAATAGCGATAATTTTGTTGGCAAATCCTTGACTACGGTAATCAGAATGAACAGAAATTACCATATATTCTATAGACACGTTAACACCATGTTTTTCCATCAAATCTGGTATAGAAAATAACTTATACCAGTTACGGTCAATTTCATAAAACCTTGCTACTTCTGTCGTTCTCGCGGGCTGAAAGTATGTAGGTATATACTAAAAATAATTATTTGAATCGTCTTAATTTTAACACATACAACGGGTTATGCATACATCAGTTCATCATGATTATTTCAGGCAGTATACATGGAGAATTTCAGGAAGTATACAGAACCTCTACATGATCACGAGGAGGATCATCTTATCACTATTGCAACGAAGATACGGTAAAGTATACACTCCAAGTCTATATGGCCTGGGCAGAGTAGTGTCATGAATTCATCCTAACCATCTGTTTCAACATGACGTTGCCCACGCGGTCGCCACAATTTTCGAGGCAATCGTATCACGATAAGAGACAACGAAGCGGATCAGGGAGGAACTCCTTTACACTGCCACGCTCTGCCGCTAAATCGTCCAAAAACATAGACGTGAATACCTGCATCTGATGCTACTCTAGCCAAGTCCATAGGTAGTCTGTCCTAATGGTGATAGAGGTATAACAGTACGGCAGATTATCGGGTTGCACGACGTCCCTTCCCTCGCTCTGAGAAGAAGATGGAAGAGATTTAGTAAGTATTCGGATCACGCAGTTGGCCGGCGATTCATTTACCGTCTGTCATCGTCGGAGGATAGTGCGAAAATGCAAAAAAAGCCGTTATCCTCCCTGCATTCTCATCACGCAAGAGTTATTCTAGACGCTGCTGACCATGGGTATAATATCTCCAACATCTACCAGCGACAAATCACCACTTCACAACGCTGCTTAGAATAAACCGCGACGCATACTGCAACGTATCTTCATTGATGTCAGCATAGGGTAATTTCCCTCTTCGACACCGTATACACATATAAATCGAAAGTAGAACAACTCATGCTGACGCCCTTATCATCCCGTTGACCAGAATCCTATCAAGTGACCATCTTATGATGTGAGAAGCAGTAGTCACTTGCTTGCGTTACTAACACTTGCCTAAATAATTCATCGATTACCTCTGTCTTTAAATGTAACAAGGTAATTCTAATTAAATGATTTAATAGCTAAGAGCAGCCTCGATAACTCCATAGCAATCGTCAACTCCATAGAAATCGTCAGTGCAACCTGTGTAAGACCGATGTTATTGGAATGAGTGACATGCGATAAGCGATGTGATGCTATTGCATTTATGTAATCCTTGTAGAGGCATAATTGCTTCGGCTTTCGGCAAGGCATAAGTACCTATACGCAATCGCTACCGACCATTGTTAGAGTAAAAGATAGCTGCTATTTTCTACGAGGCTTTTATCTTGTAGAACGCAGACGTAGTTCGTCGCCGGTGCATAGGAGCGCCTCCAACGCAAACCTTATCTGCGGTTTGTGAAAATTTCATTTATTTCTATCTATGCCTGTTTTAAATCCATCTTTGCAAAGTCTATAGTAAATTGTTGTTTAAGAAACATAACTTTTTGAGCAATTCTAATATTATGCTAATACAGTGCCTGGTTGATTCAGTAGCATAAGCACGTAACAGTCGAGCGCGGCATATCGTATTCTATTCCTGGGTCAGATAAAATACATTAGACTGCTGTCACCCCACATTTTTATGTGAGGGCGATACCCCCACGGTGGAAGCTGCTGAGGCGTCGGCTCGAGACGATAGCCGAAAGGGGCCGCTGAAAATAAATACCGGATACCAGTGACCCAGCCACACGACATAGAGAAGTATGTACAGGGCAGGTTACGATCATCCCGGACGAATCGTGCAAGGTGTGACAATACCATAGCCAGCCATAAAGAAAAGAAAAAAAAACTTGCGAAAAATAACTTTCATTTGACCCATAATATATTTTATTGGTTTTTATTTTACATTTAAATAATATTAAATTACTTTCAGCTTCCTAAAAGTAATTTAGTTATAATCTAAATAATTTAGCTAACTAAATCCCGAGGGTTCAATTAAAGATAATCAAGTAGGTGGGCAAATAACATTAAAAAAATTTAAACAATGTAGCAAAATTTTCAAAGTCGTGGCTTTTCTTCTCAAATGGTCTTGTAAACCGGTGGTATGCCCTAAGTTTAATTTTCCGATTGATTTTTCTACAATAGCAAATAATACTCAAAAATTATGCTCGATAGACTTATTGACAGGCACAGTTTAATTTTTTCGTTCACGAAGACACATAGGGAAACGAGAGGAAATGCGTGTATTCAAGTGGTTACACGTAAATGCATCTTTCGGAATACTCAATTTTTCAACATCAGAATAACTATATCAGTGCTACTTACTGGATAGTCATCAAATCGGTCACTTTTTGTTACCGATTTTGTTATTGCAGAACCTACTATTTTTGGTATAACTTTACCCTCAACTTCTGGACAGCATATTACATGGCGATATAATGGGTTCTCACATTGTTTTCTTAGAATATCTCTACATTCATCCAAGGCTTTTGAACTGTAAGGTATTCCTGAAAATATATAATAATAAATTTATTAACCACATTATCTAAAATAGAACAAAATGTTTTGTTGTAATGTTGGAAATTAACTATAAAATTACCATTCTACACTACCGGTACTCTCACATCCGCAACCATAGATTAGTTAATGACTTATATCTACTGCTACTGCACGACACTGCCGACTCTATACTCCAGAAACAATAGTTTTGGAGCTCAAGAAACTAGGGCTGCAAGCATGGAGCTTGCCATCCACTATACTTACTAGACCATACGCCTATAGACTTCCACTTTACCAGAAATTTGTTAATCTTTTCAGCTCATGATTAATAGAAATAAAATATTTTTATCTGTCACTTTAAAATGGCAATTTCAGGGTATATTAGATCAGGCCACCGAAGATAAAGATCAGGTACCGGTGGCCCGCTCGCAAGGCGAAGAGAAGAGTTTTTGCATGATGAGTCTATGCGGTCACGCGCCGCCTCTTCCGTCACCCCGGACCAATTTAGCGGGGCGATACCACATCCATAGACCACCGCAAAAAAGGGTATATTAGATTACACCCAATATTTAAACCAATTAACATGTTTTGTTACGTTTTCATTAATTTTTTTAGAGTAAATTCCTAAATTATTCATAGCATTCATCTTGTCAACGAGTACTAAACTGATTAATTGTTAGTTGGTTGGAATTATAAACTGTTATGTAAACGTTGTAAACGTGCCATTTCAGAATGAGAGAAATTTGGCCTACTATGTCATGGTGCCCAAATGAGATAACTGGATTAATAGGTTTACAGTGACATAAATATGGAAAAATCGTTTTACCTGCTGCTTGCTGTGCTAATTCATTCTTTACGTAGTTATTAATTTGATATTCGATGAAATCATCAATGAGTTCTTTTGGAAGATCTATTATAGAAAATTTGGTGGCCATGCCATCCGTTTTTCTAGAAGAAAATTGCCCCCACTTGCGTAGAGTGTTCTTTGTCATAAACTTGAACATTTTTACACAAATATACAAATATAATTAAAATTTTAACACAAAATACTGTACTTATACGCTTACGTACTTGTACGTATACTTGTATTTATACGCTTTTCAGGTGTTCAATTTATATTACTTTTCTATTTCGACCTTGAGTATATTAAAAATTTCAACTTCATATTATTAGTATCGTGAATAAAGTTTACTAATGAAAATAAATATTATAAATGCGACTATAAGTTTATTTATCTGTTTGTTATACTTCCACTCTGTAACTATTCAATTGATCTCTTAAAATATTACATACATACAGAGAACATAAGTTCTATATAACATCAGTTCCGGGATATAAAGCCCGGCAAAAAGAACTGTTTTTTTAATGCTCTTGGTGGCAAACGAGAAAGCAACACACCTGATGGTAAGTGCTACTGCCGCCCATGGACCTTTGCAATACCAAGGTATAGTTAGACCACTGCCTACTCTCTAAATCCTAAACCAACCCAGAAAATTAAGCTTCCAGCTCTCTCGCTCATCGAATGAAACACACCAACACATTGCCACTGCTCACGCATCGATTTTATGCTAGAGTGTGGTACTATCCCCGACGGACCGACCCGCAGCTGTAGACAGAAAACTGTCAACAGTAGGAAAGGTAGGGGAGGGATGGACAGGTGGAAGACATGGGCAAATTAGATAAGGTTATATTAGATAATTTTGATGGCATTTTATATAATGTGATGTGCGGAAATACTGGGATGTAGTGAATATCATATAAAAGTGCTTTACAACGTTTTCGTTTGCCATCAAAATTCCCACAAGATACCATTAACAGTGTAGCCATTGCACTGTTAATGGTGACAATTTGACTTAGACAACGACTGACTTAAAGACTAAAAATGTGAAAATATTTATAACTTGACACTGGCACCAATAGCTCGTATATGTAGCTGATTACCAATACATAAGAAGAAGAAGAATATCGTTCGACTTAGACAATGAACTGACATGACTGACGACTAAAATATAAATCTATTATAATTTTTTAAACTTATTTTACTTGACATTGGCGAAGTTGTGGTTAATCACTCACAGAGGCCATTCACTAAGAAGAAGAAGAAGGTTATGCGCTAGTAAAAGTAAATAATTTGGAAAATCCAAAAGTGCACGCCTCATAATTTTTATATTATTTATCATTTACTATTAGTCAATGCCAGAAATGAAAATAAAATTAAAGAAAAAAATCCTTTTTTAAAAGCAAGCTGTTTATTATTTGCTAAAAAATGCAACACACTTTTATTTATAAAATTGGGACTGTGATAAAAACGGGCAGATTTAATAATTATGGTGTAAAGTTTTAGTGTTAAAAATATATAATTATGTACGATATGGAATTATTTTGTTGTTGAAGATTAATAAAAT
This sequence comes from Lymantria monacha, assembly GCA_905163515.2. Taxonomy (NCBI): domain Eukaryota; kingdom Metazoa; phylum Arthropoda; class Insecta; order Lepidoptera; family Erebidae; genus Lymantria; species Lymantria monacha. The sequence goes on along the minus strand of LR991092.1, from coordinate 10,401,105 downwards.
ATCGTTAAAGGTTACAATGAACTTATAAAGTGTTAGATGTCTGATTAGAGTTAATTTATTTTTAACTTTTTAGTTTATTATATTAGCAAATAATAAAAGCTTGTTTTTAAAAAAATATTTTTCTTTAATTTTATTTTTAACTTTTTAGTATTTTTATTATTCGTGTTGTTCCCACAAATATAGGACAAAAAGGGTTCATCACCCCAGAGGTCCATTGTGGAGGGATAAAGGCTTCAGTATAACAGGGTTGGCCCTGGTACTCTGAGGCGCAACGTTAGCGATATGGATATATAATTACGGAGTTCTTATGGCCAGGTTCCAGGTCCATCGTCAGACCCTGGTTACCATATAGTCTCAAAGTACTCGTCAAGACGAATCAAACGAGCCCAAACTCGATGGAGTTGCGTCGCTTAATTATGGAGTTCCTATGGACAGCTTTCAGGTCCATGATCAGACTCTGGTTTCCATATAGTATCAAAATACTCGTCAAGACGAATCAAACGAGCCCAAACTCGGTGGGGTTGCATCTTTTAATTACGGAGTTCCTATGGCCAGCTTCCAGGTCCATCATCAGAACCTAGTTACCATATAGTATCAAAGTACTCCTCAAGACGAATCAAGCGAGCCCAAACTCGATGGGGTTGTGTTGTTTAATTACGGAGTTCTTATGGCCAGGTTCCAGGTCCATCGTCAGACCCTGGTTACCATATAGTCTCAAAGTACTCGTCAAGACCGAATCAAACGAGCCCAAACTCGATGGGGTTGCGTCGCTTAGTTACGGAGTGCCTATGGATAGCTTCCAGGTCCATGATCAGACCCTAGTTTCCATGTAGTATCAAAGTACTTGTCAAGACGAATCAAACGAGCCCAAACTCGATGGGGTTGCGTCACTTAATTACGGAGTTCCTCTGGCCAGCTTGCAGGACCATCATCAGAACCTAGTTACCATATAGTATCAAAGTACTCGTCAAGACGAATCAAGCGAGCCCAAACTCGATGGAGTTGCGCTGTTTAATTACAGAGTTCTTATGGCCAGGTTTCAGGTCCATCGTCAGACCCTGGTTATCATATAGTCTCAAAGTACTCGTCAAGACGAATCAAACGAGCCCAAACTCGATGAGGTTGCGTCGCTTAATTACGGAGTTCCTATGGACAGCTTCCAGGTCCATGATCAGACCCTGGTTTCCATATAATATCAAAGTACTCGTCAAGACGAATCAAATAAGCCCAATTTCGATCGGGTGGCGTCGTTTAATTACGGAGTTCCTATGGCCAGCTTCCAGGTCCATCATCAGGTCAGCTCTATGTGACAATAATATTGCATTGTTATCTAATTTATTCATGCATGCAAAATTTCAGCTCAATCGGAAACCGGAAAGGGGATCAAATTTAACTTGTAAGATTTGATTATAGACAACGGGACAGGTGAAACTAAATAAAAGCTGGTATATACTCGTAATGAAAGAAAAAAAAATACTTTAGATATCTTGTGCCATTCTCGACGTAGAGCTAAACATAGCTGTATAGGCTGAATGGGATTTATTTCCTTTGCTTGTCCAAATGGACGAACAAAAAATATAACGAACCCAATTTTCATAAAGTATACATACACTAATGACTAAGCAGTTTAGTTTTTTATTAATTGCAATTAAACGACAAAGAATTACCAAGCCATTTTCGAAAGGAAACAGCACGTTGCGATTATGAAGCCTTTAATAAAAGAAAAACTTCGATACATTCATTTTTACGGTCGACATAATGCCAGATACTTTTACGGTAACATCCGGACGGACTCGAAAATTTTTTTTAATCAACTTTTTTCTTACTTTAAACAAAATAATTGCTTTTAAAAATATCAAATACGTTTAGACGAATGTTTTTTCTTGACATATGTATAATAATATTATCCTATAAGTGCAATGTGAGAAAAATACAATCATTTTTAGGTTTGAAAAGTGCTTGATTTTCATAAGTCGAGAGTAGAGCAAGACCTCAACGCTTCGCTTATGAGGCGTGCAATATTTTGTTGTGGTTTCGGATCGTAATAAAGAGAAAACTAATGAAAGGTATGTGTATTTTTTATTATTTATCTATTGTATATTTACTAATCTATAAATTAAACTGAAATTCAAGCCTAAATACGTAGATTCAAAAAAATACCGGTAGCCTATGTCGAAAATCTATACAGAGGGAGTAATGGGCATTTGGACGATGGGGTGGTTTGAGCATGCCCAATGCTCTCTCCTATTATGTTCAGTATAGGAAGATTTTTAACCATTGGTTTATTTTTAATTACAGAAAGATGCCGTTTAAATTCAAAAAGAACGGTTTGCGACGGAAAATTCCTAAAGATTTAATATTACGAGCCATAGAAGAGGTATCAAAAGGATCAAAAATAAAAACAACAGCTGATAAATATGAAATCCCTAGATCACGGTTTCTGTTATTGATATAGTTTAATAATAGTCTATTTGTTAACTAATTTTTGAATTCCATTATCCGTGCCCAAGCCTCCCACAGAGTATGTCCAAGCCTCCCTACCATAGTGCCCAATCAAAAGTGCCCAATGCTCGGGCACTTTTGATTTAGTTTATAAAATATCTCGTAATGTTGAGATTGATTGTAATTTTTAAGAAAGCTCTTTAATTATATCTAGCCAAATGTGTGGTGCAATAAAAATTGGCAATAAAAGTTGATTATCTATAAAATCTGATTTTTTATGCAATAAATAGTGAAAAAGTGCCCATCCCTCCCCTACCTCCCCTACCACCATTATTATATTCCCGAAAGATAGAAAAATGATTAACAAAATCAAGGGATAGCTAGTAGAAAATAAATAGAAATTAAAAGGAAGTATATCTTCCTTTTAATTATATAACAGAAATAGAAAGATATAACAATATAGCGACTCGTTAAAAATACAATTGCCGTGGAAGTCCTAAGCCCAACTGAAAGAACAACAGAAACAGAATGAATGGTAGCAATCTGCTTCAAAATCTATGCCATCAACTGCGATCTGCAACTCTCAAGACAAGCTTGGTAATTATAGCATTATCCTCTATACCTTGATGGATAGCTAGCAGAACTAATAGATTATCACTCAGTAGTCTCGAGTCTGGGATGCAAGGTCATAATAATTCCACGTAGTACATATTGAACAAAGTTTGCCGGCCGACAGATACATTTTGGACACTGACATGTATCCAGACTCAAAATGAAGATTTTAAAAAAGTTTTTTTTTAATAATGATTTTTGATGTTTGCGCGAGTATTACACATTTGAAAAAACTATTCTTACGAATTCAATCGCGTTTATATTTAAATTTTAATTTTCGGAATTTTCTAACACTTTACAGCGTTACAGAACACCATTCCGCCCGTCCGCCAGTCCGCCAGACCAGTCCGCCCGTTAATATGAACGCTGTAAAGTGTTCGAAACACTGGGAAATTAAAATCCAAACTACTAACAAAATAATAAACTACTGCAAAAATACAAACGCGATAGAATCAGTAAAAATAGTTTTATTTCAATAGAGTAATGTGCTATTTAATTTTATTTTAGTAACATTATTTCTTTATAAGGTTTGAGTTACCGGGAATAATTATAATAAGTTAGTGCTGTCTGGATTATTGATTTTGTATCACTCTCACAATGAGTACCTATACCATGGATCGTAAAATCCAACGAATAAAGATATAGTTATATGTTGCAATCGAGTCATATCCGGTACGCCAGCACCATCTGGTGACGCTCGATGAAGTCGATGAGCCGCGCGCTCTCGATTCGCTTCGCGCGCAGGGCCCCCTCCTCATCGAGACCCACCAGCCCGACCTCCTTCGTAGGGTGATCGAGGAGCTGTTCCCGCGGCAGTCGGAGCACACGCCCTCGGTCATGGCTTCACCAGATCACGACCGGGAGGCCGACGACAGTGTTCCGCCCGTGACAGAGTCAGAAGTAGGTATGGCTGTGGCGAAGATGCGTTCGCCACCACGGCCCCCAGCCCGGACGGAATACCAGTCCGGGTGTTGACGTTGCTCCTCGAGCATTTGGAACCTCGCCTCAGGCGACTGTACAACGCCTGTTTGACGTCTGGACAATTCCCTGAGTGCTGGAAGGAAGGGAGGTTGGTTCTCCTGCCAAAGCCGGGACGGCCCCCGGATTCGCCGTCGGCCTACAGGCCCATTATGCTTCTGGACGATGTGGGTAAGCTGTTGGAGCGTGTCCTTGCTGCCCGCATCGTCCGACATCTGGAAGAGGTGGGGCCCGATCTGTCGGACGCTTAATTCGGCTTTCGAAGGGGGCGTTCGACCATCGGGGCCCTGCTACGCCTGAGGCAGACGGCCGCAGAGGCTGTCGCCGGCAAAGGAGTGCTGTTGGCGGTGTCGATAGACATCGCCAACGCATTCAATAGTCTGCCATTCAGCTGCATTAGGGAGGCGCTTCGATTCCATGGAGTGCCCTTGTACCTGAGGCGGCTGGTGGCAGACTATTTGCAGGGGCGCAGTGTCCTCTGCGCGAGTCCCGCAGGGGACATTGTGCGGACGCCCATGTCGTGCGTTGTTCCGCAGGGGTCGGTGTTGGAGCCGACTCTGTGGGATATCGGTTACGACTGGGCGTTGAGAGGGAATCTTTCCCCTGGGCTGAGCGTGATATGCTATGCTGACGACACGTTCGTCACAGCCCGAAGCAGGACACTCGAAGAGGCGGCGAGCCTGGCCACTCTCGGTACCAAGGAGATGGTCAGGCGAATCGAGGCACTGGGGCTCAGGGTGGCCCTAAATAAGACGGAGGCCCTTCTATTCCATGGGCCACGCGTAAGACTGCCTATTGGCGCCTCGTTACTTGTCAACTCCATCCACATCAGTATCCAGGTTCATATGAAGTATTTGGGTCTGGTGCTCGACGGGCGTTGGTGGTTCCGGGAGCCTTTCCGCAGGATTGCTCCCCGGCTGGTCGGCGCGGTGTCCGCCCTATCACAGCTCATGCCGAACGTGGGTGGACCCAGTTTCGAGGGCCGACGGCTGTATGCGGGGGCGATCCGCTCAATGACCATGTACGGCGCACCCGTGTGGGAGAGGGCTCTGAACGCCCAGCTCAGGGCTGTTCTGTGGAGACTACAGAGAGCCATGGTGGTCAGAGCCATTCGCGGGTACCGCACGGTATCGACCGAGGCGGAATGCCTATTGGCTGGGACACCCCCGTGGGACCTAGAGGCGAAGATGCTCTCCGACCTCTACCGGTGGGTTACCGCAGCAAGCGATGAGAGTGGCTCCCCATCGTCTAACGAGATAGCCACCTGGCGCGAGGACTCTCGCCGAGACGTCATCGCCCGTTAGGTTACGCGGCTGGAGAGGCCTAGACACGGTGTTGTTACCGTTGAGGCCCTCCGGCCCATACTGATGGAGTGGATGGAGCGGCGGCACGGAGTCCTCTCCTTTCGGTTGGTGCAGGTCTTGTCGGGGCACGGTTGCTTCGGCAAGTACCTGCACACGGTCGTGTGGAGGGAGTGGACTCCGTCCTGCCATCATTGCGGTAGTAACGAGGACACGGCGCAACATACGCTCGAGATATGTCCGAGCTGGGACGGGTAACGCCGTGACCTCGACGCTGTCATCGGTACCGACCTGACATTGCCGGTTGTCGCGAAAGCGATGGTCAACAGCGTCAGGAATTGGGACGCGGTCGCCGCCTTCTGCAAGGCTGTCATCTCGCAGAAGGAGGCGGCGGAACGAGTCCGGGAGGATTCCCGGGACCCGGGCCGCCGCCACCGAAGACAAATATCGGGTACCGTTGGCCCGCTCGCACGGCGAAGAGAGGTACTTGCAGGGTGGGTCCATGGGGTTGCGCGCCGCCTCTTCTTGTCGTCCCGGACCGATTTGTCGGGAAGCGACACATCCATGGCACCTTGCAAGGGAAAAAAAATGGTATTGCAAAGGTCCATGGGCGGCAGTGACACTTACCATCAGGTGTGCTGCTTGCTCGTTGCTGGATATAACATCGGCAGGAGAAAGAAAACTCGACTTAAAATCCTAGAACAATACATCTAACCGGCGTGGTAGTGCGTCAATTTCCATCAGCAGTAGCAATAAGACCACGCTGTTGACAGTTCTCTATCTGCAGCCGCGGGCCGGTCCGTCCGGGGTAGTACCAAACTCTCGCAGAAAATCAACGTATGAGTAATGGCAATGTGCTATTGCGCTTTGTTCGGTAAGCGAGAGAGCCAGAAGCCCATTTGAGTGGGTTTGGGGTTTATATTAGTAGGCAGCGGCCTAGTTATACCCTTGGTATTGCAAAGGTCCATGGGCGGCAGTGATACTTACCATCAGGTGTGCTGCTTGCTCGTTTGCCACCACTAGCAATAAAAAAGAAGGTGACCCACCTACAGTGACAGTTAAGGGGATTCGATGATTCTTACATAGAATAGTACTTTGTGTAACGCTCATATAGTTGTTCTCTGTCTGGGTATAATATGTGTGCATTAATTATGGTAACACCGTCAGAGATTGCTATACGGGAGAAATGGCCAGTCGAAATATATAGCTTATTTTGATTTATATGGCAACGGCCCTTGGTATAGCAAAGGTCCATGGGCAGCAGTGACACTTGCCATCAGGTGTGCAGCTTGCTTGTTTACCACCATAAGCAATAAAAAAAAATTATAAAACTCGGGAATAGCAAACGAGCAAAACTTGGAGCAAAGTAAATTAAAAAGTAAATAAATAAGCATGTATTATACATAGCACTGCTAACACTCTATTCTAATTTTATATTTTAACTTTAAATGCTATAGCAAAAGCAAAAGCGAAGCAGCGCGTGAAACGGTTCGATTGACAATGACAATTCGTCGAGCAAATCTGAGAGAACAATAATTAGATAATTTTCAACGCCCAAGAAGAAAAATGTCGTATAACACAATGTATTTCTTCATCTTGCAAGGACGTTATTAAAATGCTTGATTTTTTAAATTTATATATTATTCATATTATTATAATAAAAATATATATTATCATAACAATAATGAAAATAACTTAATAATTTTGAATTAATCGAAATCTGCTCATTCATTAACTGCTAGGCGGAACGAAGTGTGCCGGGTCTGCTAGTTTTGTATAAAAATGTTTAATAATTATGTTGTGTATTCGCAACTAATTGGTATTGATTTTACAGCAATTTTAATTGCTAATGTCTGATCAATACGAGACTGCATATTGTATGTAGAATAGTTGTATAGAAATGAAATTCAAGACCCGAGCCGCTGTACGTAAAACTTCCTAACCTCACTCTCTAGCTAGAGAAGATTGGAAAGGTAAATAATATTGAAAAGGCTCTCTCTAGCTTAAATTTTGTATATCGAATGCAGTGATCTGGTATTAAACATTAAAACCTTAAAGACATTAGAGTAAAAAAAGGAGGTGGATGTATCGATTTTAACGTTACATTCGATTTATTTAAAAATTCATCCGGTCGGATTTTAGACTCTGTTATCCATCCTGCTCTAGCGGCTGCTTTCTCCGAAGCTTCTGATGAAAAAAAAGCATAAGATAGGCCGTTGTCGTGTAATCTGTGCCATATTGGTCTGGAACAATAATTTAAGATATTTTTGATATTTTTCTTATAGGGCTATATATTATGTAGACGCGATTATCTGCGCCTCATGCCGTCCTAGCCGAGGCCTCGGGTGACTGGACCGGGGAATTAGTCCGTCACCCACCGAGAGGCTGAGCGCGAGGAAGGACCGACCGACCTCCCCGGCTGGGGGGACGTCGCTCAAGGAGAGGGTACCCCTCAGGAGTTCACGCTGCTCCAGTGGCCAGTCCAACGACGAAGGCGAAGTTCACGGGTGGGTTACGAGTGTGTGTGCTTACGCCCCTCTGTCGCCCCGGACGGAGTGGTGCGAGGATTGCCCCAAAAAAAGGGCTATATATTATACATATTCTTTAGTATAATTTTTATTGATTTAATAAGAGATCCTTTTTTTTTCTCAGTCATGCTCAGTCAAGTATTATTAGATCATTTCATTACTCTCTTAACTCAAGTATATAACCCCAATAACTTGGGGTAGTCGTAATATGTACTCGTCTTCCATTGTATATATCGCAAATACATTTTGCAGTATTTTTATGACCGGCTTCCTGGCTGACGTCAACTCTCCTTGGGAATGTAATTGTTAACCTGGCGGTATCGGATAGAGTTGATTCAAGTTCGATGTATAGCTCTTAGTCTTCTTTTATAACACCCACGAGCATCATAATCACCATCATTATCCTACTCTTTTCCCATTATTATATCCCATATTACTTGGGGTCGATACAATATGTACTCTTCTTTCATAGTACATGTTGTAAAAGTTATTGGAAATAGTTTTATGACCGGCCGCCTGCCAGATGTCAACCCTCCGCCCATGTCGTGCGGTGTTCCACAGGGGTCGGTTCTGGGGCCGACTCTGTGGGACATCGGGTACGACTGGGCATTGAGAGGGAGTCTCCCCCCCGGGCTGAGCTTGGTGTGCTATGCTGACGACACGCTCGTCACAGCCCGGGGCAGGACACTCGAAGAGGCGGCAAGCCTGGCCACTCTCGGCACCGAGGAGATGGTCAGGCGAATCGAGGCGCTGGGGCTCAGGGTGGCCTTAAATAAGACGGAGGCCCTATTATTCCATGGGCCACGCGTAAGGCTGCCAACCGGCGCCTCGTTAGTCGTCAACTCCATCCAGATCAACATCCAGGCCCATATGAAGTACTTGGGTCTGGTGCTCGACGGGCGATGGTGGTTCCGGGAGCATTTCCGACAGATTGCTCCCCGGCTGGTCGGCGCGGCGTCCGCCCTTTCTCGGCTCATGCCGAATGTGGGCGGACCCAGTTTCGAGGGCCGACGGCTGTATGCGGGGGTCATCCGCTCGATGGCCATGTACGGCGCACCCGTGTGGGCGAGGGCTCTGAACGCCCAGCTCAGGGCGGTTCTGTGGAGGCCACAGCGAGCCATGACGGTCAGAGCCATTCGCGGGTACCGCACGGTGTCGACAGAGGTGGCGTGCCTATTGGCAGGGACACCCCCGTGGGACCTAGAGGCGGAGATGCTCTCCGACCTCTACCAGCGGGTTACCTCAGTGCGCGAGGAGGGTGGCTCCCCATCGTTGAGCGAGATAGCCACCTGGCGCGAGGACGCCCGCCGAGACGTCATCGCCCGTTGGGTTACGCGGCTGGAGAGGCCTAGACACGGTATCGTGACCGTCGAAGCCTTCCGGCCCGTATTGATGAAATGGATGGAGCGGCGGCACGGGGTCCTCACCTTCCGACTGGTGCAGGTGTTGACGGGGCACGGGTGCTTCGGGAAATACCTGCACACGGTCGTGTACAGGGAGTGGACTCCGGTCTGCCATCATTGCAGTAGTGACGAGGACACGGCGCAACATACGCTCGAGGAATGCTCGGGCTGGGACGGGCAGCGCCGCGACCTCGTCGCTATTATCGGTGCCGACCTGTCACTGCCGGCTGTCGCGAGGGCGATGGTCGACAGCGTCAGGAATTGGGACGCGGTCGCCGCCTTCTGCGAGGTTGTCATCTCGCGGAAGGAGGCGGCGGAACGAGTCAGGGAGGACTCCCGCGACCCGGGCCGCCGCCAGCGGCCGGGGCGGCGCAGGCACGAATACCTGCGCCTTATGCCGCCCTAACCCAGGCCTCGGGTGATCGGACCGGGGTATTGTCCGGTCACCCGACGCGAGGCCACCGCGTGAGGGCGACGCCCCGACGGCGAAATCTGTCGGGGCGTCGACGAGAGGAACCCGCGAGGGTAAACCGCCGAGCGGACCACCGAAGACAAAGATCGGGTACCGGTGGTCCGCTCGCACGGCGAAGAGAGAGGATTTTACGGTGGGTCTATGGGATCACGCGCCGCCTTCTCCGTCACCCCGGACCGATTTGGCGGGGCGAGACGCACCCATAGCCCACCAATAATAAAAAAAAAAAAAAAAAGATGTCAACCCTCCTTGGAAATGTGGTTGTTGACCAAACGGCATCGTTAGGAACTCTTCCTCCTGGACCAACTGGCCCAGGTTGCTATAAGGCTCTTAATCATCTTTTACGACATCCACGAGCAAAGTAAGGGTTGGTAGTATTCTTAGCCGCTACCACACATATTTTATGGATTGTTAGTATTTATAGTCACCACACAATACCATTAATAATGCATAAATGATGTTTAAATTTAAAAAAATCTTTTGGTTAGATTTATTTATTTATTTAACAGTGGAAACAAAACTTACCTAATTGCGAAAATTTTGTTGGCAATTCCTTGTCTACGGTAATCAGAATGAACAGATATTATCATAAATTCTATAGACACGTTAACACCATGTTTTTCCATCAAATCTGGGATAGAAAATAACTTATACCAATTACGGTCAATTTCATAAAAATTCGCTACTTCTTTCGTTCTCGCGGGCTGAAAGTACGCATATAATATAAATAATGATTTGTTTCGTTTTAAATATAACAATAAGAATTGAGCTAGATATATGGCAGATTATGGGGTTGCACTACGTCTTTTCACTCGCCCTGCACAGTTTAGACGCGTTTGGAAGAGTTTTAGTGGGCATTCGGGTCACGCTGGCAAACTCCATTTACACTGCATCTGTCACCGCCGGTGAATAGTGCGTAAATGCATTGAGTGAACAAAAAAGGTGTTATCCTCACTGCTTTCTCCTCAGGAAAGAGTTTTTCTAAACGCTGCTAACCATCATTATAATGATGGCCAACATTGACTGTTCCTAACACCTACACCATCGATAAGTCACCACTTTACAACACTCCTCTGACCACGCAGATCATGACGCATACTGCAGCGTATCTTCATTGGTGGCATCAAAGGGTCATTCTCCTTTCCAGGGCCTAATCATACAAATCGGAAGTAGAACAATTTGTGCTGATGCCATTATTGTCCCGGTGGCCCCCGCCCGGACCGACCTTTTTTACACATCACTTCCTGGGTTCGAATCCCACTTGTGACAATAGTTTTTCGCTCGTAAATGTTACTTGTTAAATTTTCAAATAAATTTTTCCTCAATATCAAGTAAAACTTTATAATTATCCTCGATAGACTTATTACCAGACATAGTTTAGGTAATTTTGAATTTTCGTTCATTAGGTATTACGTAAGGTTAATAGAAAAGATACACGGAGCAATAAGGGTGTATATAAATAAGTACATTAAATGTATCTTTCGAAATACTGAATTTTTAGATATCATAGTAACAATAATAGTGCTACTTACTGGATAATCATCAAATCGGTCACTTTTTGTTATCGATTTTGTTATTGCAGAAGCTACTATTTTTGGTATAATATTACCCTCAACTTCTGGACAGCATATTACATGGCGATATAATGGGTTCTCACATTGTTTTTTTAGAACATCTCTACATTCATCCAAGGCTTTTGAACTGTAAGGTATGCCTGAAAATATATAAAAATAAAATTATTGAGCATATTACCTAAAATAAATAGAACAAAATGTTTTGTTGTAATCAGTGGCCTAACTACAGGGTGGCAAGTTGGTAAAATACCACGGGCCCCAGCTGGAATGGGGCCCCCGGTCAGAGGAGAATTCCAACTGCCAACAGTTATTATTACACACGTAGGAAAAAAAATGTTTTGTCTTTAATTTATTTAAGTTGCCTAATTAGTTACAAATACAACTAAAAAATATATTAAAACTTCTGTGCATTTCTAAAAAAAACTACAATTGTTATTTCAGTAATATGTACTTTAAATTAGGTACATTTAATTTAAAGTGAATTATTAGTAAATCAAGTCTGAAAGATAAAATTAGGAATAGAGTTATAAGAGAGCGTTGTAGTGTGAATGAAGAAGTGACGACAAGGATAAAGAAGGGTATGCTGAGGGGGTTTGGACACTTGAAAAGAATGAGTGAAGAAAGATTGACTAAGCAAATATACAAAGCGAGTGTGAGTGGGACGATTACAAGGGGAAGACCACGTCGTACTTTTCTGGATCAAATTGAAGTTGTGTTAGCGAAAGGTCTGATTAAGATTACGCGTAACCGTAGAGCATGCATGAAGATGTGATGAGTGTTAATGAAGCGATGGAGGTATGTCAGGACTGTGGTTTGTGGCAATCAAGTCAAAGGCAAAGCCTACCCCTTTGGGAAACAGGCGTGAGGCTGTGTATGTATTAGAAAATCAAGTAATTATAATTATAAAATTTGTATGTAGGTACCTACTTCACGTAATGATTTATTATTAAACTGGTACAAGTAAAAGTGTATAAATAGATATTATAAAATAAGTAGTACTATTATTGTTCATTCAGCTTTTTTATTTTTGGTGAGTGGTATTGTCTGATGAATTTGCTACGGGTCCCGAACTATAGTATAGTTACGCCACTGGTACTAATACTGAAAATTAACTATAAAATATCCATTCTGCACTACCGATACTCGCACATCCGCAACGGTAATTTAGTTAATGACTTATATCTACTGCTACTGAACGACAATGTCAAGGAAATAGGACTGGACGCCCCACGCTATCCAATATACTCACTAGATCTTACGCCTACAGAATTCTACCTTGCCAGAAATTATTGATTTTTCTGGCGGCACAAAGAGCTCCATACTTTTTTTTTTTTTTTTTTTGGTGGACTATGGATTAGCCTCGCCCCGCCAAATCGGCCCGGGGTGACGGAGAAGGCGGCGCGTGACCCCATAGACCCACCGTAAAACTCTTCTCTCTTCGCCGTGCGAGCGGGTCACCGGGACCCGATTTTTAACTTCGGTGGCCCGACCGGCGGTTCACCCTCGCGGGTTCCTCTCCTCGACGCCCCGACAGATTTCGCCGTCGGGGCGTCGCCCTCACGCGGTGGCCTCACGTCGGGTGACCGGACAATTCCCCGGTCCGATCACCCGAAGCCTCGGTTAGGGCGGCATCAGGCGCAGGTATTCGCGCCTGCGCCGCCCCGGCCGCTGGCGGCGGCCCGGGGCGCGGGAATCCTCCCTTGCCCGTTCCGCCGCTTCCTTCTACGAGATGACAGCCTCGCAGAAGGCGGCGACCGCGTCCCAGTTCCTGATGCTGTCGACCATCGCCCTCGCGACGGCCGGCAGCGTCAGGTCGGCACCGATGACAGCGACGAGGTCACGGCGCTGCCGCTCCCATCCCGGACACACCTCCAGCGTGTGTTGCGCCGTGTCCTCGTCACTCCTGCAGTGGTGGCAGGCCGGAGTCCACTCCCTATACACGACCCTGTGCAGGTACAACCCGAAACACCCGTGCCCCGTCAATACCTGCACCAGCCGAAAGGTGAGGACTCCGTGCCGCCGCTCCATCCACTCTATCAATACGGGCCGGAGGGCCTCAACGGTCTCCACACCGTGCCTAGGCCTCTCCAGCCGCGTAGCCCAACGGGCGATGACGTCTCGGCGGGCATCCACGCGCCAGGTGGCTATCTCGCTCAACGATGGGGAGCCACCTTCTTCGCGCGCTGTGATAACCCGCCGGTAGAGGTCGGAGAGCATCTCTGCCTCTAGGTCCCACGGGGGTGTCCCGGCCAACAGGCACGCCGCCTCTGTCGACACCGTGCGGTACCCGCGAATGGCTCTGACCGCCATGGCTCCACCATCACCATCGCCCGTCGAGCACCAGACCCAAGTACCTCATATGGGCCTGGATGCTGATGTGGATGGAGTTTACCACTATCGAGGCGCCGATGGGTAGCCTCACACGGGGCCCATGGAAAAGTAGGGCCTCCGTCTTGTTTAGGGCCACCCTGAGCCCCAGCGCCTCGATCCGCCTGACCATCTCCTCGGTGCCGAGAGTGGCCAGGCTCGCCGCCTCTTCGAGTGTCCTGCCCCGGGCTGTGACGAGCGTGTCGTCAGCGTAGCACACCAAGCTCAGCCCGGGGGGGAGACTCCCTCTCAACGCCCAGTCGTACCCGATGTCCCACAGGGTCGGCCCCAGAACCGACCCCTGTGGAACGCCGCACGACATGGGCGTCCGCACAATGTCCCCTGCGGGACCCGCGCAGAGGATACTGCGGCCCTCCAAATAGTCTGCCACCAGCCGCCTGAGGTACAGGGGCACTCCATGGAACCGGAGCGCCTCCCTGATGCAGCCGAATGGCAGACTATTGAATGCGTTGGCGATGTCCAACGACACCGCCAACAGCACTCCCTTCCCGGCGACGGCCTCCGCGGCCGCCTGCCTCAGGCGTAATAGGGCCCCGATGGTCGAACGCCCCCTCCGAAACCCATACTGAGCGTCCGACAGATCGGGCCCCACCTCCTCCAGGTGTCGGACGATGCGGGCAGCGAGCACACGCTCCAGCAGCTTACCCACATCGTCGAGGAGCACGATGGGCCTGTAGGCCGACGGCAAATCCGGGGACCGTCCCGGCTTTGGCAGGAGAACCAACCTCCCTTCCTTCCAGCACTCAGGGAACCGTCCAGACGTCAGACAGGCGTTGAACAGCTGCCTGAGGCGAGGCTCGAAGTGCTCGAGGAGCGACGTCAGCACCCGGACTGGAATTCCGTCCGGGCCGGGGGCCGTGGTGGCGGAACGAATCTTCGCCACGGCCGCCCCCACTTCCGACTCCGTCACGGGCGGAACACTCTCGTCGTCGTCGGCCTCCCGGTCCTGATCTGGCGGAGCCATGACCGGGGGCGTGTGTTCCGACTGCCGTGGAAACAGCTCCTCGACCACCCTACGAAGGAAGTCGGGCTGGAGGGTCTCGGTGAGGGGGGGGGGCCCGCGCGCGAAGCTTGTTCAGCGCCGCGCGATATGGGCGACCCCAGGGGTCACGGTCGAGACCGTCCAGCATCTCCTGCCAACTCGTGCCCTTGGCGGCTCGGATGGCCAGCCGAAAGGCAGTCCGCGCACTGCGGTACGCCTCGTACAGCTGGCCCTCCCGCTCGACGTCGCGGTGACGCCGCCGGCTGCGGGTGTAGGACCTTCGGGCACTGATACACGCCGCACGAAGGTCCGCCAGTCTTGGGGACCACCAGTAGACCCCCTGCCTCGGAGGCGGACGCCGCCGCACTCTGGGCATGGCCGCATCGCAGATCTGCGTTAACGCACTGCGAATGCGGACAGCCTCAGCGTCCACTCCGTCCGCTGGGGGTGGTGAGGACAGCCACGTACTGACAATGGCCGCCTCCGCCAGTAGATCCCTGTCAAGACGACCCACAGCCCACCGCGGAAACGCGGGAGCTCCGTCCGCCCTGTGACCCCTACCGGGTTCCCGGGGGGAGACCTCCATCCGGATGTACCGGTGGTCCGACAGGGTCTCCGCCTCCTCCAGGACACTCCAGTTCCTCACCCGTGGCGCGACAGCGGGGCTAGCGAACGACAAGTCCACTATCGACCCGCCCTGCCGCCGCACACACGTGTTCACCGAGCCTCTGTTCAGAACACAGAGGCCCAGTGAAGCCGCCCACTCGTTGACCGCCCGCCCGCGGTCGTCCGTCGTAGGGGACCCCCACGCCGTGGATTTGGCGTTGAAGTCCCCCAGAACCAGGACGAGGCCCGGTGCCAGTCGCCGTATCGAGGCCTCCAAGGTGGTGAGTGAGGCCCCGAAATCGTCCATCCTCCTAGTGGGGGAGAGGTATACGCTGTAGAGCGTGACCCCTCCCCACTCCGCCGCGACAAATTCCTCGCCCCTATCCAAAAGGGACAAGGACGGGAAGTGCCGCTGCGTTGAGACGACGATTGCCGCAGTACCGTTTCGACTGACCACCCAATTGGGGCGATCAGGCACGGCGTACGGTTCCGCGACTACGGCTGCACCAATCGACCACTCCGCCATGGATTGCAGGAGGAGATCCTGCGCTCCGGCGGAGTGGTTGGTGTTGGCCTGCAGGAGGAGGTGCATGGATGGTGTACCCATTATCGGGTTGTGTCCATGACCTCCTCGCCAGCGGGCGATCGGACCGCGCTAGGAGCGGGAGCGGCCGTGGTCGTAGGGCCGCCCCGCGCCTTTGGGGCCGAAGCTGGAGGTTTGCACGCCCCAGAGCCCATGCGGTGCTTGGCGGGCTTATTGCCCGCCGCACACGCGGGGCAGTGGGGCGGGGCGGCGCAAGATGCCGCCACGTGCCCGGTCTGACCGCAGCGGAAACACAATCCGCCGCAGTCGAAGCAATTAGTGCACGTCGGTCGAGTGTGTCCGACCGCCATGCACTTGTAGCACCTCGCGGGCCGGTGCTCAAGCACGGTTACCCGCGCCGAGCTCCAGCCCACGAGGAGCCTGCCTGAGCCGGCCAGTTGCCTGACCGACTCTACCGGGCACTGCGCCCAGGCAGCACCTACGCCACCCGGACCGGGACGAATGGCACCGACCCGGACGGTGTCTATGGGACACCCGGTTTTCGAGGCAATAGCCTCCCGGATGTCTTCCACCGTCACCGAATCGTCCAAACCCGAAATGCGCATTTCGGCGCACTTGACGGGCCTGGCGATCTTGATGCCACCCTCCACGGCGAATAAACCTCGCAGCTTCTCGGCCACGCTGTCGGCCGTCTTGGCGCCCTCGGCCCCTGGGAACTCGAGAATTCGAGCCCCCGTCCGGGCCTTGCGGGTCCTGGCTTCGACGCCTCCAATATCGGAGACGTCTAGCTCCCGCCGGGCCTTCCTCAAGACGGCCTCGTAGCTGAGGCCCTTCTCGGCCGCCTCGGGCAGCACAGTGATCACCACTGCGGCCGTCTTCGGCGACTTGAGCCCCTTGCGCGGTCTCTTCTTCCGTCCGGCTCCTGCCTGTGGAGCGGGGACCTCAGCGGCGCGCTTGGCCTCCGCTCTCCTTCTTTGGCCGCGACTCCTTCTGTCGCGCTCGGCCACCTGCCAACCCTGTTCGGGTACGGCAGTCGTGCCAGACGCGGAAGGTCTCGTCGCAGCCTCGCTGGTCGTCGCCGGCGGTGTTATTGCGGGCGACTTCAGCGGTCCGGCAGGAGCCGGAGCCGTCTTCCTCCTCAGGGCGGGTCCCTTCGGAGCTGGGCCAGGGCCTTTGGGCTTAGGCCCGGCCGCGGCCGCGGCGTAGCTCCCCACGCGGCCACCCTGACAAGGCAGCGGGGCGGGGGCTGGTGCCACATGCGGCCGCTTGTCCGCGGCGAGAGGTGGTCGGACACGTGGTTCTGGAGGCAACCTCGCCTCCAGAACGGCGAAGCGCGCATCGACGAGCTTGCCCACTGCGCCGATGATTTTGGCGAGGGCCTCGTCCGATATGCCTCCCACCTCAAACGGGGTCGGCTGAGCCTCCTCAGGGGCCCGTTCTACGGCGCCTGGCGGCTTTGGCGCCGCAGGGGCGCTAGCCGGCGGCAAGCGGTCCGCGGGGAGAGGCGTCAACCTCACCACCGGGACAGGGAGTCTCGCCGCGGCGACTGCGCCAGCGTCAGCCGGCGGCGCGCGCTTCGCGGCGGCAGGCGTCTTCCTCGCCGCGGGGACGGGTGTGACGGTGACGCCATCACCCAACGTCGTCGGCGCCGCAGCGCGAGGCGGCTTTGGCGCCGCAGCGGCCGCTGAGTAGCCGGTCTTGGCTGGTGGCGCGGCTGGCGCAGGCGACACGAACAGCGCCACCTGCGCCTTGAGGTCGGCCACGTCGATCAGCAACTGGCGGTTTGCCCGACGCATCTCCGCCAGCATGTCGCCCAGGTACCTGTTTCGGGTCCGCAGGCCTGACATCTCGCCTCTAAGGCGGACATTTTCGGCCTGCAGATCCGTGGCGTCACCGGCGCGGACAGCGACCGCCGCCGCCCTTTCTACAGCCGAGGTCCCTCGCCCTCTTCGGGAGGCCATGATCTTAGGTGGAGGCATGTTGGCCACGCTCCCCTCGGTTTCGGCGCTCGAGCTGCCTCCCTTACTCAGGGGGCGCTTTCGCACCTGCGAGGGGAGGGCCTCCTCCTTCTTAGTCGCGGTCGCCGGCGGCGTCTTTGCTGCTAGACGCGCCGACGACCTAGTGGGGCCTTCACCAGCCGACCCGCTGCCCTCTTTGGACGGCCCTGCGGGAATATCACCGCCCTCGTCCATTCTGACGGTAGATCCGCCGCCCTCGTCTTCGGACGGCTCTGCGACATCGCTGTCGCCCTCGTCCGTCGACGGCTCTGCTGCGAGTCTACCGTCTTTCTTCTCTTCAGCGGCGGCAGCCTCCCTGCGCGCTCGCCGCTCCTCCAGCCGCCTTTTGTGGCTCAGGCCGTTGCCCCGGGTCTTTCTGGGCGACCTCCTCTTCTTCTTCTGGGCCTCCACGGTTTGTGCCGGGCCCTCGGCGGACGCCTCAAGTCCTGAGGACGAGGCGTCGTTGTCAGTTTTTCTTTGGCTTGACAAGGCCGTGGTGTGAGAATCACAGGGATTCCCGTCGGTAAATGTATTTAATTTTAAGGTATCCATATGATTCCCACGAGTAGGGGAGATACACAACGTCGACCCGGGCAGAGATCCCTTTACCCGGGCAAGCCTACATTTACCAACCAGGGGGTCAGCCGGTACCCTGGCTGGAGCGTGCTAACGACAGAACAACCCATCTGCCATGCATCTTCTCGCCGCACGCCAGAACTTAAGATTCTGGGTGATTTCCGAGTCCGAATGTTACTTCGAACTCTTTATAGAGGTTGTCTTCCTCGCGGTCCGGGCGGTTAAGCCAAGACCCTCGCTCCTGAAACTAAGACAAGCAAAGAATCAGGTTTACGATGTGTGGGCGGTGGCATGTGCCTGCCCAGCCCTCAAATAAATGAGTGACTGAGCCCGTCCCAATATTTCGCGTCCTATACCCTCTACTACGACTGTAGTAGAGTAAGGAGTACTTCGCGTTCTCACCTCGTTGAGGTCGGACGTGTCTAATTGTGCTCCGTATTTATTTCATTTTATTTTATTATTATTTCCTAATATTGCCAGTGGTCGTGTATCAAAATCGGATCCTCCTTGTCTTTCTTGAGGCATTCTCCATAAGAGACCGCGGCCATCTTGGTGAGTAAGTGAGAGGAAGAACTCTGTGGCGTGACGTCAACGTCTTAACATCGGTGGCTCCTTGTCTCGCATAGGGAGTCCGCCATAAGACGCGGCGGCCATATTGTTAAGTGAGTGAGAAGGAGATCGGGTAAGTGACTTTAGCTAATATTTGACAGCTGTGTCAGTATAGCTGTGTTATTGTGACATTTAGTTATTGTGACGCGTGACAGGTGACCTGACAGTTGACAGTGACGTTTGACAGTTGACATGTGTCAGCTGTAGATGCCACTTGACAGCTGCGTTTTGTCATCCACATAAGGAACATTACATATTTGTAAGGTCGGTCACACATTAGGAACTCTGATTATTATTCGTGTATTTACATATACCGAATACTGAACTACGTACCGTCGCTAGTGTTAGAACGTAAAATTTTGTCAAAAATTTTTATTGCGGAATTAAATAGAGTAGGTGCGGTATAGTCGCAGACAATTATGGACGGCGACGAGGAAGCGTCGCGACGCCTACAGGAGCTTCTTTTCGAAGAAGAAGCGCGGAAGAGAGAGGAGGAGCTAATGCTTCTGGACGAACTACGCGCAGAGTCCGGGTTTGCTCCGAGGAAATCCCTTGTCCGCACCCCCCCCCAACGGTTCAGTACCCCGTTCAGCACCCCACAACATCAGGGTCCCGGCGACCGTACGCCACCTCTGATGGTCTCGCAACCAGGTGAGAAGAGGGCTCTCTCCTCCCCGGAAGAAGTACAGGAAGCCCTACGGAGGAAGGTGCAAGCCAGGAAGGCCCTGCGTGTCGAGATCCCCGCTCCACCCTTTGCGGGAATTCTATCGACCACGCCTTCAGATGATCGGCCACATACGCGTATGGAAGTGGACGACCTCACAAAGGCCTCAGTAGAGACGTTGGCAGGGGTAGCGACGGCATCAACTCGCGGAATAATGAAGGCGGCTCGCGATAAGGCGTCCCGATTAAATAAGGACGAAGTAGCAGCGATCGGTGCCCACACAGAGCGGTTAACGGCGGTAGTGGCCCACATGGCTATGCGGTTGGCAGCGGCGGAGGCCAAGTTAGATATAATGAGTAGCCGCACACCTGTAGTGGCCCCAGCCACAACAAAACAAGTACAGGTAAGTTATGCGGACACTTTGAAACTACCGATGGCTAAGCCACCCTTAACTATTGGCAGCAAGGGCCCCGCGGTACTATTTTATCCAAACAGAGAAGACATTAAGTCCTCGGAGCAAACGAAAAAGGAGCTCCAAGATAAAGTTAAGCCTGCAGTTCAGGGTATCCAGATTCAGGCTGTCCGTCGGGTAGGTAACGCGGGCATAGTTGTTCAGACGGCAACCTCGGAAGCAGCAAAGAAACTCAAAGAGGCTGCCCCTCCGACGCTTAAGACTATGGACCCACGCGTTAGGAGACCGTTAGTAGCGATCGGAAGCCTGTCATTGGATCCGCCCTTCGAGCAGTTTGTGGAAGATCTGCATCGAGTCAACTTGGCAGAAGACCCGAACTGGACACTGGAGAAGATGAGGAGCCAATGCAAACTGGCATTTAAAAAAGGACAGAAGGGCGCGCGCACAACAGTAGTGCTGGAGTGCACAAAGGAGCTGCGGGACAAGTTGGTGGGTCTCGGCAGGGTCTACGTCGGCTGGGACGCAGTGGAAGCATGGGACTTCGTTCGAGCCACATGCTGCATGCGGTGTCACCAATACGGTCACCCCGAGAAACATTGCAGGGCGGCCAGCATGATCTGCGGTAGGTGTGGTGAGGCCGGACATAAGAGTTCCGAGTGTCAGGCAACCACGCAATGTTGCGCAACATGCAAGCGATTTAAACGACCGGAGGCGCAAACGCACAAAACTGCGGCAAGAGACTGCCCAGCAAGAATATACGCAGAGCAACGGTTCGTTAACGAGACCCAATATGGCTGAGCACCCACTCAAAATAGGCCAGTTAAATCTCCAGGGATCAGCCTCTGCAACGCTGGAACTACCCAAGCTAGCTGAAGAATACAAATTGGATATTGTGTTAGTTCAGGAACAGTATGGTAGTCACGGCATAGTACAATCTAGCGACGGTGCCAAAGCGGGTATTTATGTTGATACTCGGAGCTTAGGTGTTACGTTTCTGGACCATTTAAGTGATGAATTCTGTGCAGTGGCTCACGTAGATTGCCGGACTCACGATCTACGTAGCGGACTCTATATTATATCGCTATATTGTCAGTACAGCCACGATATTGCGATCCACTTACAGCGACTAACCCGCGCTCTAGATCAATTGCCCGGGGAAAAGATATTGATAGGAGTAGACAGCAATGCACACTCGCCGCTCTGGTATTGCGAGCGACGGCAGTATATAGGAAGAGGACCAGACACGGATTACCGCAGGAACCAAATGGAAGGAATAATATTAGGCCGCGACTTGACGTTGCACAACACGGAAAATCAACCGCCTACGTTTCACGGTCCTAACGGTCAATCTAACGTCGACCTAACATTGACAACCAGAGGTGTCACTGTGGGGGAATGGACAGTGCATGAAGGCGCGAGCCTAAGTGACCATCAACTCATAACGTTCCGGATAGGTCACTCTCCTAACCAAACCGTGGACAATCCGCCAGATATAAACCCTAGTGATAGGTTTCGTGACCGCGGAGTAAACTGGATACGTTTTCGCGAGACACTCCATCTTAGGATGGGACGCCTAAATACTAGGAGACCGGCGGCTGCCGTTTGCTCGCAGTACACGGACATTTTAACGCGCACGGCTGAGGACTGTCTAGGCAGTAGGAAACCTGGCTCTGGCGGCTACGAGTGGTGGACCAGTAGGCTCGACGACACCCGCCGTAAAGTCTGCAACGCTCGCAGAGCTTGGCAGAAGGCCAAGAAAACTAGAAGTGATAGGGTAGACCAGCTGCACGTAGAATTGAAAGCCGTGAGAAACAAGTACAAGTGGGAAATGAGAGAAGCGGAAACCACACACTTTAAGAAGATTGCCGCTTCTGGAAACATGGACCCGTGGGGACTTGCGTATAGAGCAGCCACCGGTAGAACGAAACCGCCTCCCAATATTACACATGGGATAAACTTGGCTCGAGGACATACAACCAGCGGTAAGGACACTATGGTAGGGTTACTTGAGACATTGTGCCCCGACGATGACATCGGACAAGACTCTGCGTACCATAGGAGTGTTCGGATTGCTGCCGCGTTTGCCCCAACGGGAGAATGTTCTGACCCACCGAAACGAGAGGTACTTGACCGCGTTATTAGGGACTTGCCTAACACCGCACCAGGAACAGACAGGATAACGGCTACTATCATTAGGCAAGCCTACAAGGTGAGTGCAGCGGAAATGCTGTGTATGTACTCCGCGTGTATAGAAGAAGGGTCATTCCCAGAGATCTGGAAGCAGGGAAAGCTGGTGGTGCTGCCGAAGGGGGGCGACCGCCCCCTTACAGACCCCAAGGCCTACCGACCGGTTACCCTGCTACCGATACTGGGTAAGATACTGGAAAGGCTAGTAGTTTCGTGCGCTCCCTGCCTGTATCGGAACATATCACCGTCCCAGCATGGTTTCATGCGAGGTAGGTCAACGGTTTCGGCGTTGAACGCGATAAGGGACAGGGTTTCACATTCTACGCAGAAGTATGTTCAGCTTGTCCTACTGGACATAGCTGGTGCATTTGATAACGCCTGGTGGCCAATGATCCTAGTGAAGGCTAAGCAGTGCGGCTGCGCGCCTAATATCTACCGGATACTTGTTAGCTACTTCAACGATAGGAACGTCACTATGTCTCTAGGGATCCGGGAAGAATCGAAAAAGTCTACAATGGGATGTCCCCAGGGATCGGTGCTGGGGCCCAAGCTGTGGAATCTTCTCCTGGACGACATACTCAGGCTGCCGATGCCTGAGGGTGTCAGCATGGTGGCATACGCGGATGATGTATCATTGATTATTGAGGCTACGTCGCGAGCCAGTATCGAAGATAAAGCGCATCGGGCGCTCGAGTGCATATCTGCGTGGGGCGGTCGAAATCGCCTCGCCTTCTCCGCGGTTAAAACGCAAACGTTGACAGTAAAAGGTAGATTTAAACGGCCACCAACGATTAGAATGGGAGGGGTTTCGATTGCGCATGGCAGTCAGGCTAAGATCCTGGGCGTAATAATAGACGAGGTGGGCTCATATGTAGCTCACGCTCAGTACATAGGTCAGAAGGCGGGTAATTGCTTCGGAAAAATGGCTAGGGTATCCGCGTCCGCATGGGGGATTAAATATCGCGCGCTTAGATTATTATATACGGGTACATACGTCGCTACGATCACATACGCCGCGGAGGTATGGTGGGCTAGGGCGTCAAATTACGCGGTGCGGAGTGCGTTACTCCGTTCACAACGCCAGGCTTTGGTTCTCCTAACCAAATCGTACAGGACGGTAAGCACGGCCGCGCTACCAGTCCTCGCCGGAGTGTTACCCGCTGACCTCGAGGTTATACGGGCCGGTAGTCTCTCCCAACGTAAAGCGGCCAGCGCGGTGGGCCGGGAGCGCAACGAACTTAAAAGGGAAGCGTGGGCGGAAGCCGTAGACGTTTGGCAGGATCGCTGGTGTACCAGCCCGAAGGGTAGAGACCTCTACAGCTTTTTCCCGGACGTACGAGCGCGAGTGAAGTATGGATGGATCGAACCGGACTATATAGTATCACAGTTGTTAACGGGACACGGTAATTTTAGGAAGCGCCTCCACGCGTTGGCGCTCACTGACTGTGCGGAG
Source organism: Lymantria monacha (assembly GCA_905163515.2). NCBI lineage: Eukaryota > Metazoa > Arthropoda > Insecta > Lepidoptera > Erebidae > Lymantria > Lymantria monacha. Next base: position 10,377,377 of record LR991092.1, on the reverse strand, counting down.
TGTTATTGCGGCTTGTCGGAAGAATCCCGGGATCACATTTTGTGGGAGTGCGACCTATATAAGGAAGAACGGGATGAAATGCTCAACGATTGGAACAGAGAAGAGGCAAGCGCAATATATTATCAGGAATTGGTGTCGACGACAACGGGATATCAGAGGCTGAAGAGGTTCGCACAAAAATGGCACAAAAAACGATTAAGCCTGGAGATTTAAGAAGATTAATATTAATAATATCGCGAGGACGCGAAGTGCCGTATTTTGAAGTGACAAGCCCCAGTTGGGGAGATCGGTGTCACTTGATCAGGGACAGGACAAAGATAATGTAGGAGTCAAGCAACGCTGCCGGGGAAAGAGCGGTATAGCAAGTACCCGGCAGTGTCTCCAGGATTTCGGTCCGTATACCAAGATGGTAGGAAGGACTGTGAGGAGGAGGTGGGTAATGTAGTAGAGTAAGGAGCGAAATCGCGCAGATATTCGCTACGGACGACAGTACAACAGAAGAACTGGGGACCGCCGCCCGCACCCAGGGTACACCGCGTGGAGGTTTCTGGGATAGTACCCCAAAGAGCTCCATACTCGAAAGACAGTAAAAAAGTCTTGTCTTTGAAAAGTTTACCTCTCCTTCAGCTGTATTTTTCAGCACATGATTGATAGAAATAAAATATTTTATCTATCACATTAAAATAGAATTTCAGTATATTTTAGGATCCACATCACAATATCCAATATTTGAACTAATTAATATGTTTTGTTGCGTCTTGGTTAATTTTATTAAAGTAAATTCCTAAATTATTCATAGCAGTCATCTTGCCAACGTGAAATCAACTGACTGATTGTTAGTTGTTTGGAGTACTGAACTGTTAATTTGTTTCTACTTCTTAATCATTACAAATACATGTCATTCCTGAATGAGAGTAGTTTGGCCTACAATTTTATGCTGTCCAAACGTGATAAGAAATGGGTTAATAGGTTTACGGTGACATAAATATGAAAGTAAAGTCATTTTACCTGCTACTTGCTGTACAAATTCATTCTTTACATAATTATTAATTTGATAATCAATGAAATCATCAATGAGTTCTTTTGGAAGATCTATTATAGAAAATTTGGTGGTCATTCCATCGATTTTAGAAGAAAATTGCCCCCACTCACGTACAGTGTTCTTTGTTATAAATTTAAACATTTTTCCTGAGACACGTGTATTACGTATTAGATTTTATACTAATGTTATTTATATACTTCTCAGGTGTTCTATTTATACAACATTTTATTTGTTGACCTTGAGTATATTTAGAATTTTAACTTCATATAACCTAGGGGAGGACAGGGTAATGGGAGTCAGCGGGTAATGGAAGTCATTGGCATATCTACCCAACTAAACATGCAAACATCCCACGATCAACCTGTCCCCCTCCACCTTTGTCCTTTCAGCCCTGAGTTGTACAGCTAGCAGGCGCCGGCACTTTGCAGAAATAGGTGTTATTTGATTTTGCGCCTCGTCCGTGTAATTTTTCGACGTCGTAAAATAAGAGATCATTGTCAATTTATTTTACATTACGCAATTAAAATATTCACATTGATTTATTTAGAGATTCAAAACAGTGATACATAATTTAAATTGCGTGACTAATTCATAGGCTTTTTTAATTTCAACTTTTTCTCATTAGTGTAGTTGTGAGAAATGAGAGTCAGGTGACACCTGTTACCCGCAAGTTAAGAGAACTAAAGTCCAGAAGAAATACAATGAAAAGGCAAAGCGATGAGTACTTCAAGAATCTAACGAAACCTCTTTATCGAATTTTAGAATTTGCCGCCAATTCTTTTCTTTTTTGTTTTTTGTTAATCTTGTATTTAACTTTTAAAAAATGAATCTTTACTCGAAGGGAATCTCGCTGGAGTTAATATGGACTAAAAATGTATCCAGTAATATTTAAGAAAACATATAATTTAAAAAAATGACGAGCCCGCTGAGTTTCTTTCCGGATCTTCTCAGTCTGTGGCGGCATTCCGATCCGGTGGTAGATTAATTTAAAAAAATATGTAAAATTGACAATATGTAAGTGCCCTTATAGGGCTATTACACAATAAATGATTTGATTTAGTACCAAGGTCTTATACCAGGCTGATGAGGATGACGGCATAGAAAATGCCGGCAATAGATTCCTAGTATGCTGTGATTTTGGGAGAAATAATGAGATGTGGTATAGGTGTAGGTACTCCATATAGGTTATGGGCTCATGCGGAGTGTACCGGTTGTTTCGGCCGAAGATTCTCACAAAATGAAGGTGAGACAAGCTATGGGAAGCAGTTGGAGAAACTACTTACCTACCTTCTCTTGTTCTTACAGACTGATGGTCTAATGCGCTAATGGGGTTTCCCGTTGGGTTGTGCTGAAGGTGTACGTGACGAGCTGGTGTAGGTAAATTGGGCTGAACGGGAGCACGCGTGTGATACGGACACTGAATTTATTGTCTGTTACACTAAACACTATGACGGTGCAGGTGCGCGCGCGGCGAGGTACTTGGCGGGTTTGTAGAACGCCAACGATACTTAAGTGGAGGTACTTTAATTATGTCCAGACCAGTCTGTGTCAAACTGTCGGGCAGAGTCTAAGCGGGGACACACAAACTTAATCGAAGTCACACGACTATCACACGTCGCGATGTTTAACGTGAATATCATGAGCCGGCGCAAATAAGGGGTATACAAAGAAGGTGTACACGATACAAAGAAGGGGTGTCCTGTGGTACTGAATCCAAAGGCAGCCTGGCGAGCTTGATCACAAGCCTCCGCAAACTTCCATTTGCCGTATCTAGGTCCAGAACACGTAGGACTCTGTCCTTCCTAGGTAATGTGCGGATAATTCTTCCAAGTCGCCATTGTAGTGGGAGCAGATTATCTTCTTTTATGAGTACCAATTCTCCAACTTGAGGAGGAAAGGAAGGAGAGAGCCATTTGAACATACGCGCGCAGTGAGGTGCTTCGCGTAGAACACCAACAATACTTAAACGCATCACCAAAAAACCTTTTTTTGGTGTTGCGTGCGCCGCGAGGGTACTTAGCGAAAGCGTATATGTGAGCACGTCCCGATGTAGTTAACGGAAGAATATAGATGTGCGCCCTAAGGTACTTAACCAGTCTGTGTCCAACTGTCGGGCAGAATAAGAGCGGGGGCACACGAACTGAACCGAAGTCACAGACTATCATACGTCGCGACGTTTGGCGCAAATACTTCGATTAATTGTATCTAGGACCTTTTTTTGGCAGGTTATTTTCTGGACACACGCCATCCGTTCCATCCGGGGCGACGGAAGCGCGATGCATGGCCCCATAACCCACCGTACTGCCACTCCATCGCCCAATACAATTATCGATGTAGAAAAGTTCACGGTCCTCAGTCCCGGCAGTTCCGCTGTTTCACGGGCTCATATTGGTAGCGGGCCCGTTGGTGACGGGACAGGAGTTGCTAGGAATCTCCGGCCGCGATCCGGCTACCAAAAAAATCGACCCTTGGCCCTGGTAACATTCAACATACTAGGACAACATAATAGGAGAACAGGAGATAGAGCATCCTTACTATCTAGTGGTCCTATTATTACGGAGCAATTACATAGACACATATTCTGAGACTGAAGCTAAAGAGCATAGGGAGAGAAATGAATTGGCTTGAAATAAAAGTGTTGTTACTAAAAGAGTCGTCTGTACGCGTTGGTTAAATGCTAATCGAGTCAACTAGTCAGCCAGCTAATGTGCTGAAACTGATAATCAGTATGTGTCCACTCCGGTACAACCGCCTCTCCAACATCCGCGTCCGATTAGAGCATGTAGGCATGTGGGCTGATTAAAGCAACAAAACACCTAATTAGTCTTAGAAATAATTTAGAATTAAGATAATATGTATTAATTTATTAGGGAGGATTGTAGCGCCATGTCTCTTGCAGGGTAGGCAGAGAGAACAGAGTGCCAGAGAACTCTATCCTTGCATACTTCACTCGCTTCCTCAACATTCATAATTCTCTTCATACACGCTCGCCGGTTTCGGAGACTCTTGACTCCACCTTCCTTCAGTACATGACCGATCTAGTCTAGGTAGGTTAGTCTCGGTGTCCCTCGGTACCTACATCCTTCCACTTTCGCATTGTATATCTTCTTAACCAGACGTTCGTTCGGCATTCTTTCCACATGTCCGAAACATCGGAGCATTCCCTTTCGCATCTTTACACCAATACTCTCTTTCATACCTACTCGCTCTCTTACGTCGTCATTACGAATGCGATCGATCAGCCTAACTCCACAGATTTTTCGTAGAGATCGCATTTCGACGGCATTAATTTTTTTTTTTTTTTTTTTTTTTTTTTTTATAAAATCCGATTACGAAATGAAAAATGATGTCGCAAGCGGGATTCGAACCCGCGTCTATTGGGATTCCGGCCCAATCGTGCTGCCACTGCACCACCGCGACTAATTGTAGGACATGCAAATTTCACTCCGTATTATATTTACGTCTTAAGGTGACGGTATGCTATCTACCCGACAATGTTTACACATTGTTATAGGCTTAATACTTCAAACTTTACAGTTAGAATTGTATTAAACGATGACACAACCTTGTTATTTAAATTACTGAAATTTAGCACTTAATATGCTTAATTATTTATAAAATCCGATTACGAAATGAAAAATGATGTCGCAAGCGGGATTCGAACCCGCGTCTATTGGGATTCCGGCCCAATCGTGCTGCCACTGCACCACCGCGACTAATTGTAGGACATGCAAATTTCACTCCGTATTATATTTACGTCTTAAGGTGACGGTATGCTATCTACCCGACAATGTTTACACATTGTTATAGGCTTAATACTTCAAACTTTACAGTTAGAATTGTATTAAACGATGACACAACCTTGTTATTTAAATTACTGAAATTTAGCACTTAATATGCTTAATTATTTATAAAATCCGATTACGAAATGAAAAATGATGTCGCAAGCGGGATTCGAACCCGCGTCTATTGGGATTCCGGCCCAATCGTGCTGCCACTGCACCACCGCGACTAATTGTAGGACATGCAAATTTCACTCCGTATTATATTTACGTCTTAAGGTGACGGTATGCTATCTACCCGACAATGTTTACACATTGTTATAGGCTTAATACTTCAAACTTTACAGTTAGAATTGTATTAAACGATGACACAACCTTGTTATTTAAATTACTGAAATTTAGCACTTAATATGCTTAATTATTTATAAAATCCGATTACGAAATGAAAAATGATGTCGCAAGCGGGATTCGAACCCGCGTCTATTGGGATTCCGGCCCAATCGTGCTGCCACTGCACCACCGCGACTAATTGTAGGACATGCAAATTTCACTCCGTATTATATTTACGTCTTAAGGTGACGGTATGCTATCTACCCGACAATGTTTACACATTGTTATAGGCTTAATACTTCAAACTTTACAGTTAGAATTGTATTAAACGATGACACAACCTTGTTATTTAAATTACTGAAATTTAGCACTTAATATGCTTAATTATTTATAAAATCCGATTACGAAATGAAAAATGATGTCGCAAGTGGGATTCGAACCCGCGTCTATTGGGACTGTCGCGGTGTCGCGATTAGTCGCGGTGGTGCAGTGGCAGCACGATTGGGCCGGAATCCCAATAGACGCGGGTTCGAATCCCGCTTGCGACATCATTTTTCATTTCGTAATCGGATTTTATAAATAATTAAGCATATTAAGTGCTAAATTTCAGTAATTTAAATAACAAGGTTGTGTCATCGTTTAATACAATTCTAACTGTAAAGTTTGAAGTATTAAGCCTATAACAATGTGTAAACATTGTCGGGTAGATAGCATACCGTCACCTTAAGACGTAAATATAATACGGAGTGAAATTTGCATGTCCTACAATTAGTCGCGGTGGTGCAGTGGCAGCACGATTGGGCCGGAATCCCAATAGACGCGGGTTCGAATCCCGCTTGCGACATCATTTTTCATTTCGTAATCGGATTTTATAAATAATTAAGCATATTAAGTGCTAAATTTCAGTAATTTAAATAACAAGGTTGTGTCATCGTTTAATACAATTCTAACTGTAAAGTTTGAAGTATTAAGCCTATAACAATGTGTAAACATTGTCGGGTAGATAGCATACCGTCACCTTAAGACGTAAATATAATACGGAGTGAAATTTGCATGTCCTACAATTAGTCGCGGTGGTGCAGTGGCAGCACGATTGGGCCGGAATCCCAATAGACGCGGGTTCGAATCCCGCTTGCGACATCATTTTTCATTTCGTAATCGGATTTTATAAATAATTAAGCATATTAAGTGCTAAATTTCGGCATTAATTTTACTTTCATACTCTTTTCTGCATACCCAACTCTCGTTGTATTATATATTAATAATGTATACACGTACTTAATACTACAGTACTAAATAAATAAGGTTTAAGATATATTATCAGTCTCGTCAAATAAGGATATACAGAGTATATATATATATGTGGTATGCAAGGCCATGATAATTACACGTATTATATATATCATAAAGATTGCCTGCCGGCAGATATATTTGCCGACACATACAGATACATTTTGACATATATCCAGACTCCCGAGGAAAAAACACATATTCGATGACGTGTACTTGTCACCCGGCTGAAGTCTAGCTGTTTAAAATGACAAATGAGGGGTGTAGTTTCAAAACTCGCTATAATGCTCCAAGTGATATTTATAGGACACGATATTATTGAAAAGGTGTGACTAATTGAATGGTAAAGGAAAAATTTGACGTTAATTTGCATGTCGCGTCATGGCAATCCCAAAAAATGTATTCAAGTTTATATAATAAATATCATATTTAAGAAAATTAAGAATGAAAATCTATTATAGGGGGTTTTGAAACTAACATGTCATTTTAGAGGATTTTGAAACTGAACGTTCATATTATAGGGGATTTTGCAATTAACATTATATTGCTTAGAATACAAGTGTCGCCACCCCATGCTTGCCCGTGAGAGTCGTAAGAAACGGCTAAGGGTTCACCAGGAGCGTGGGCAGCAGCTCTCTCCTGGGATACATATAATACCACACTGCGATCGCCAACCCACCTGCCAAGCGTGGCGATTATACTCTTTATGAGAAACACAATTAAAAAAACGGACCTCAGTCACGGCAGCACCACCATCCTACGGGCTCATTGTGGTAGCGGGCCTGGTAGCGATGGAGTAGGGGTGCTGAGAATCCCCGACAGCGATCCGGCTACCAATCAAAACGATCCTTGGCCCTGGTAACACACAACATTCGGACACTCAGGACTGACGAGAAGTTCATCGAGCTGAAAGAGAAATTGAGCATAATCCGCTGAGACATTGTAGGATTATCAGAAGTGCGAAGAGAGGGCGAGGGCACGATAATCCTCCGGTCTGGAAACTTGCTCTGCTACCGGGAGGGAGATCACCCGTCCCAAGGCGGTACAGGGTTTATCGTTCGCAAATCTCTCGTAGGCAACGTGGAGAGGATCGAGAGTGTGTCGACAAGGGTAGCATACCTTATACTCAGAATTACCAAACGGTATTCGTTGAAGGTCATACAAGTGTACGCACCGACCTCGGCATACTCCGAGGACGAGGTGGAGGCCTTTTACGAGGATATCTCGAAAGCCATACACGCGTCCAAAACCCACTTCACGGTGGTTACGGGAGACTTTAACGCGAAACTGGCTGAATTTCTGGAGAAGGAAAGCCTCTTTATGATGAATTCCTTCTTTAGAAAGCAGCCACAAAGGAAATGGACCTCGATTAGCTCTGATGGTTCAAAAAAAACGAGATAGACTTCATCTTGTCAATGTCTGACCATAGATATTATATACAAATAGTTAGATGTATATAATAATATTCTTTATTCGTCTTTAACAATACACACAGGCATGAGAGGGAGTGGTTAATTGTTTTCTTATGTCATCACCACATGGAATAAAGTGGCTTTATAGAGATAACCATGATGGTGTTATTTTGAATTACACATACTTGAAAATTATTTTAATAGAGCCTGAAGTAAGACTTTTATAATATTTGTATTTTTTATACAAAATTATTAAGGTAAACGGGACTCGACCGTATAGAGAGCCTAATGGGTGACTGGACCGGGGAATTAATCCGTCACCCGCCGAGAGGCTGACCGCGCGAGGAAGGACTGATGTCCTCCTCGGGGAGAAGAAGAGGATACCCCTCAGGGGGATTTTCCGTCGAGCCGGCCACTGACGACAAGTTCACGCTGTTACGGTGGCCGGTCCAATGACGAAGGCGAGGGTCACGGATGGGTTACGGGTGTGCGTGCTTACGCCTCTCTGTCGCCCCGGACGTAGTAGTGCGAGGAGTGCGCCGACCGTAGCCCAACGAAAAAAAAAAAGAAATAGAGAGCCTAGTGATTGATCTAAGTACCAACTTGCTGCCATGCTGAATATAACGGATCTGTACCTCTGGCGCATTCCATCGTTTGTGATTTACAAAATATTATTCAGAGTATGAATGTTATTTATATTCGTTAGTTGCATGTTTGTAAAGTCTTTCTTGATACAAGGTTTTATTCTACAGTACAAAATGTTGTTTTATGAAAAAAAAAAGTGTGTGTGTACTTATTTACACGCGATAGAAGTCATACTTCTTTGGCGTAACAAGATAAAAATCATTTCAAAAATTTTATCTTTCCCCTTATTCTACGTTTGTAGAAAAAACAACACTAGCAATAGAAAGAAGTTGAAAGTTTTATTATAACGCATTATCTAGTTAAATAAAGTTTATTTAAATATCACAAAAAAAAAACTAAAATGTTGACTATAGCTAACTTCAGGGTGTCGGTTTTTCGTGACGGTGTGCGCGTAAAAATTTACTCTCATCATTTTTCCCTAACGCGCCAAAAGAAGTATAACTTCAAAAACCATGTACATCATTTTGTTTTACTTTGTGAAAACTTGGCATAAAATCCTGTGACACTACATCTGATCGGCGTGATAGTACGTCAATTTCCATCCCCACAATCGGAGAGACCTAAGAATGTATTATTAAATATGGTTACGTCAACAACAACATGCAGCAATGAATATTTTTCATAACTATGACGCCAGCCAAACCCGCTTTTCATTTTTTCGAATGCTACGGATTACAATCACAGAAAATTTCAAAATCGAAATTTTCGTATTCCTCCAGTAACAACAATTTCTTTCAAAAGGTTTTAATAGACCAACCCCTAAGACCTTAAGCGAAGGTCAAGCATTGTCATTCCCGATATTAAAATAATTGTACTTTGTGGGCGCCTCGTCAAATTTAGACAGCAATACTCGTCTACACAATCGCTTCGAATGTCTAGACGAGTGCGAATCTCCGAACGATATAAACAACAGGTTCGTGGAAACTGTCCACGCGGTTGGGTCGAAATTTTTCAAGGCTCACCGCGCTAATAGACCTAAAAAACTTTCTGACCAGACTCTCAAGCTCATGGAGCGGAGAAAAGAAATGACAGTACAGTCTTCAGCCGATTGGTCCGAACACAGGCAGCTAAATAGGCAGATCTCCAGGTCTGTGCGTCGCTGCTCTCCGACCTCTACCGGCGGGTTACCTCATTGCGCGAGGAGGGTGGCTCCCCATCGTTGAGCGAGATAGCCACCTGGCGCGAGGACGCCCGCCGAGACGTCATCGCCCGTTGGGTTACGCGGCTGGAGAGGCCTAGACACGGTATCGTGACCGTCGAGGCCTTCCGGCCCGTATTGATGAAATGGATGGAGCGGCGGCACGGGGTCCTCACCTTCCGACTGGTGCAGGTGTTGACGGGGCACGGGTGCTTTGGGAAATACCTGCACACGGTCGTGTACAGGGAGTGGACTCCGGGCTGCCATCATTGCAGTAGTGACGAGGACACGGCGCAACATACGCTCGAGGAATGCTCGGGCTGGGACGGGCAGCGCCGCGACCTCGTCGCTATTATCGGTGCCGACCTGACGCTGCCGGCTGTCGCGAGGGCGATGGTCGACAGCGTCAGGAATTGGGACGCGGTCGCCGCCTTCTGCGAGGCTGTCATCTCGCGGAAGGAGGCGGCGGAACGAGTCAGGGAGGACTCCCGCGACCCGGGCCGCCGCCAGCGGCCGGGGCGGCGCAGGCGCGAATACCTGCGCCTGATGCCGCCCTAACCCAGGCCTCGGGTGATCGGACCGGGGAATTGTTCGGTCACCCGACGCGAGGCCATCGCGTGAGGGCGACGCCCTGACGGCGAAATCTGTCGGGGCGTCGACGAGAGGAACCCGCGAGGGTAAACCGCCGAGCGGACCACCGAAGACAAAGATCGGGTACCGGTGGTCCGCTCGCACGGCGAAGAGAGAGGATTTTATGGTGGGTCTATGGGGTCACGCGCCGCCTTCTCCGTCCATAGCCCACCAATAAAAAAAAAAAAATAAAAAAAAAAAAAAAAAAAAGGTCTGTGCGTCGCGATATTCGCCAATTTAATAGGCTCCGTATTAAAGAAGCGATAGAGCGGAATCGTGGCTCAAAAGTGTTCGCACAAGATCTGTCTATCGGGCAAAGCCAAATGACTAAGCTGAAGACCGATGACGGCACTGTCATTTCATCGCAAAGTGAGATCTTGGGAGAGGTCGAAAGGTTCTATGGACAGTTATATAAAACATCCCGAAATCCTGTTGTCGGCTTGGTCCAAGATCCCAGATCCAAGCTAACTCGGCACTATACCGAAGAAATCCCGGACATTGGCTTGTGCGAGATCAGAATGGCTCTCGAACAACTAAGAAACGGTAAGGCACCGGGAGATGACGGAATTACGGCAGAGCCCCTGAAGGCAGGCGGCAAGCCGGTCTTAAAAGCCCTTCAGAAGCTATTTAATTCCGTTATCCTCGGGGGCGACGTTCCAGAGTCGTGGACCAGGAGTGTGGTGGTGCTGTTCTTCAAGAAGGGCGACAAAGCTCTTCTAAAGAACTACAGACCCATCTCACTCTTGAGCCACGTCTACAAGTTGTTTTCGAGAGTCATTACCAATCGACTCACGTGCAAGCTTGATGACTTCCAGCCACCCGAACAAGCTGGCTTCCGAAAAGGCACCATAGACCATATCCTCACGCTTCGGCAGATTATCCAGAAGACCGAGGAGTACAATCGGCCTCTGTGTATAGCATTTGTGGACTATGAGAAAGCCTTTGATTCAGTCGAAACTTGGGCGGTGCTGCAGTCCCTTCAGCGGTGCCAAATCGACCATCGTTATATCGAAGTGCTGAAGTGTTTGTATAGGAACGCCACAATGTCAGTCCGTATTCGGGATAAGAGTACGAAACCGATCCAGTTGCAGAAAGGCGTGAGACAGGGAGACGTCATCTCTCCGAAACTGTTCACCACTGCAATGGAAGATGTCTTCAAGCTTTTAGACTGGACCGGACTCGGCATCAACATCAATGGCGAATACATCACTCACCTTCGATTCGCAGACGATATTGTCGTCATGGCAGAATCCATGGAGGACCTGGGCACCATGCTCAACGATCTCAGCAGGGTATCCCAACTAGTGGGTTTACGAATGAACATGGACAAGACGAAAGTCATGTCAAATGCCCATGTCATTCCTGTACCGGTCCTAGTTGGCAATGCGATTCTCGAAATCGTCGATCATTATGTTTACCTTGGACAAACAGTCCAGTTAGGTAGATCCAATTTCGAGAAAGAGGTCAGCCGACGAATCCAACTCGGTTGGGCAGCGTTCGGGAAACTTAAGAAGATCTTCTCATCCAACATACCTCAGTGTTTGAAAACACAGGTCTATGACCAGTGTGTGTTACCAGTGATGACTTACGGCACGGAAACGTGGTCCCTAAATGTAGGCCTCATAACCAGGCTCGAAGTCGCTCAGCGTGCTATGGAGCGGGCTATGCTCGGGATTTCTCTGCGAGATAGAATCCGAAATACGGCAATCCGCAGACGAACGGGTGTAACCGACATAGCACGAAGAATTAGCACGCTGAAGTGGCAATGGGCAGGCCACATCGCTCGAAGAACCGACAACCGCTGGGGAAGAAAGGTTCTAGAGTGGCGACCACGTACCGGACGACGCAGTGTGGGACGCCCCCCCACTAGGTGGACAGACGACCTAGTGAAGGTTGCTGGGCGTAGTTGGATACAGGCGGCACAGGACCGCACTCTGTGGCGTAAAATGAGGGAGGCCTACGTTCAGCAGTGGACGGCAATAGGCTGAAATGATGATGATGATGATGACATAGTATACAATATTCATTTACCTCAAGGGGCTAATATTAAACACATGCAATTATATCATCATCATCATCTCAACCCACATATGTCCCACTGTTGGGCTCGGGCCTCCTCCACAACGGATGGGAAATCAACCTACTGGTCAAATACATTGATATGGGGTTTTATTTCAAGTTTTCCTTCTCTTGCACAGTTATCATATGTATATTATATCCCTCAATCGTCTTTTACGATACCCATGGGCTAAAGAGGGGTGGTGAATTGTATTCTTACTTCATCAAATCAAATTATTATAAAATATCTTGTTAAAGACTGTTTTCAAAGTATATTACCTGAAATGTGGATGCATTATAATTGAATAGAATTTGAGGATGTATTTGAAAAGGAAAGGTTAATTCTAGCACTTTTTTTTTTTTTTTTTTTTTTTTTTTTTTTTTTTTTTTCTCGCAAGGTGGGACCATGGATGTGGTCGCGCTCCGGCAAATCAGCCCGGGGCGACGGAAGAGGCGGCGCGCAACCCCATGGACCCACCCTGCAAACACCTCTCTTCGCCGTGTGAGCGGACCACCGGTACCCGTTCTTTGTCTTCGGTGGCCCGCCCGGCGATATACCCTCTCGGGTTCCTCTCTCGTCGACGCCCCGACAGCTTTCGCCGTCGAGGCGTCGCCCTCACGCGGTGGCCTCACGTCGGGTGACCGGACAATTCCCCGGTCCGATCACCCGAAGCCTCGGTTAGGGCGGCATCAGGCGCAGATACTCGCGCATGCGCCGCCCTGGCCGCGGGCGGCGGCCCGGATCACGGGAATCCTCCCGGACTCGTTCCGCCGCCTCCTTCTGCGAGATGACAGCCTCGCAGAAGGCGGCGACCGCGTCCCAATTCCTGACGCTGTCGACCATAGCTTTCACGACAGCCGGCAGCGTCAGGTCGGCACCGATGACAGCGACGAGGTCACGGCGCTGCCCGTCCCAGCCCGAACATACCTCAAGCGTATGTTGCGCCGTGTCCTCGTTGCTACTGCAATGGTGGCAGGACGGAGTCCACTCCCTCCGCACAACCGTGTGCAGGTACTTGCCGAAGCAACCGTGCCCCGACAAGACCTGCACCAACCGGAAGGAGAGCACTCCGTGCCGCCGCTCCATCCACTCCATCAGTACGGGCCGGAGGGCCTCAACAGTAACAATACCGTGTCTAGGCCTCTCCAGCCGCGTTGCCCAACGGGCGATGACTTCTCGGCGGGCGTCCTCGCGCCAGGTGGCTATCTCGTTGAACGATGGGGAGCCACCCTCGTCGCGCATTGTGGAAACCCGCCGGTAGAGGTCGGAGAGCATCTCCGCCTCTAGGTCCCACGGGGGTGTCCCGGCCAATAGGCATGCCGCCTCGGTAGACACCGTGCGGTACCCTCGAATGGCTCTGACCGCCATGGCTCGCTGTGGCCTCCACAGTATAGCCCTGAGCTGGGCGTTCAGAGCCCTCGCCCACACGGGTGCGCCGTACATGGCCATTGAGCGGATCACCCCCGCATACAGCCGTCGGCCCTCGAAACTGGGTCCGCCCACGTTCGGCATGAGCCGAGAAAGGGCGGACGCCGCGCCGACCAGCCGGGGAGCAATTTGACGGAAATGCTCCCGGAACCACCATCGCCCGTCGAGCACCAGACCCAAGTACCTCATATGGGCCTGGATACTGATGTGGATGGAATTGACGACTAACGAGGCGCCGATGGGCAGCCTCACACGGGGCCCATGGAATAAAAGGGCCTCCGTCTTGTTTAGGGCCACCCTGAGCCCCAGCGCCTCGATTCGCCTGACCATCTCCTCGGTGCCGAGAGTGGCCAGGCTCGCCGCCTCTTCGAGTGTCCTGCCCCGGGCTGTGACGAGCGTGTCGTCAGCATAGCATATAACGCTCAGCCCGGGGGGGAGACTCCCTCTCAACGCCCAGTCGTAACCGATGTCCCACAGAGTCGGCCCCAAAACCGACCCCTGCGGAACACCGCACGACATGGGCGTCCGCACAATGTCCCCTGCGGGGCTCGCGTAGAGAACACTGCGCCCCTCCAAATAGTCTGCCACCAGCCGCCTGAGGTACGGGGGCACTCCATGGAATCGGAGTGCCTCCCTGATGCAGCTGAATGGCAGACTATTGAATGCGTTGGCGATGTCCAACGACACCGCCAACAGCACTCCTTTGCCGGCGACAGCCTCCGCGGCCATCTGCCTCAGGCGTAGCAGGGCCCCGATGGTCGAACGCCCCCTCCGAAACCCAAATTGAGCGTCCGACAGATCGGGCCCCACCTCCTCCAGGTGCCGGACGATGCGGGCAGCGAGGACACGCTCCAGCAGCTTACCCACATCGTCCAGAAGCACAATGGGCCTGTAGGCCGACGGCGAATCCGGGGGCCGTCCCGGCTTTGGCAGGAGAACCAACCTCCCTTCCTTCCAGCACTCAGGGAACTGTCCAGACGTCAGACAGGCGTTGAACAGTTGCCTGAGGCGAGGCTCGAAGTGCTCGAGGAGCAACGTCAACACCCGGACTGGTATTCCGTCCGGGCCGGGGGCCGTGGTGGCGGAACGAATCCTCGCCACAGCCGCCCCCACTTCTGACTCCGTCACAGGCAGAACACTCTCGTCGGCCTCCCGGTCGTGATCTGGCGAAGCCATGACCGGGGGCGTGTGTTCCGACTGCCGCGGGAACAGCTCCTCGACCACCCTACGAAGGAGGTCGGGCTGGAGGGTCTCGGTGAGGGGGGGGGCCTGCGCGCGAAGCTTATTCAGCGACGCGCGATACGGGCGACCCCAGGGGTCACGGTCGAGACCGTCCAGCATCTCCTGCCAACTCGCGTCCTTGGCGGACCGGATGGCCAGCCGAAAGGCGGTACGCGCACTGCGGTACGCCTCATACAGCTGGCCCTCCCGCTCAGCATCGCGGCGACGCCGCCGGCTGCGGGTGTAGGACCTTCGGGCACTAATGCACGCCGCACGAAGGTCCGCCAGTCTTGGGGACCACCAGTAGACCCCCTGCCTCGGAGGTAGACGCCGCACCCTGGGCATGGCCGCATCGCAGACCTGCGTTAGCGCACTGCGGATGCGGGCAGCCTCAGCGTCCACTCCATCCGCTGGGGGTGGTGAGGACAGCCACGTATTCACGATGGCCGCCTCCGCCAGTAGGTCCCTATCTAGACGCCCCACAGCCCACCGCGGAAACGCGGGAGCTCGGTCCGCCCTGTGACCCCTGCTGGGGTCCCGGAGAGGGGTGACCTCCATCCGGATGTAACGGTGATCCGACAGGGTCTCCGCCTCTTCCAGGACACGCCAGTTCCTCACTCGTGGTGCGACAGCGGGGCTAGCGAACGACAAGTCCACTATCGACCCACCCTGCTGTCGCACACACGTGTTCACTGAGCCTCTGTTTAGGACACAGAGGCCCAGTGACGCCGCCCACTCCACGATCGCCCGCCCGCGATCGTCCGTCATCGGGGACCCCCACGCCGTGGATTTGGCGTTGAAGTCCCCCAGGACCAGGACGAGGCCCGGTGCCAGTCGCCGTATCGAAGCCTCCAAGGTGGTGAGGGAGGCCCCGAAATCGTCCATCCTCCTATTAGGGGAGAGGTATACACTGTAGAGCGTGACCCCTCCCCAATCCGCCGCGACAAATTCCTCGCCCCTATCCAAGAGGGATAAGGACGGGAAGTGCCGCTGCGTGGAGGTGACGATTGCCGCGGTTCCGTTCCGGCTGACCACCCAATTGGGGCGATCAGGCACGACGTACGGTTCCGCGACTACGGCTGCACCGATCGACCACTCCGCCATGGATTGCAGGAGGAGATCCTGCGCACCGGCGGAGTGGTTGGTGTTGGCCTGCAGGAGGTGAGTGGACTGGGCAGCCATTAATGGGCTGTGTCCATCATCACCTCCTGGCTTGCGGTGGGCGATCGGGCCGCGCTAGGAGCGGGAGCGGCCGGAGTCGAAGGGCCGCTCCGCCCCTTTGGAGCCGAAGCCGGAGGTCTGCACGCCCCAGAGCCCATGCGGTGCTTGGCAGGCTTATTGCCCGCCGCACACGCGGGGCAGTGGGGCGGGGCGGCGCAAGATACCGCCATATGCCCAGTCTGACCGCAGCGGAAACAGAGTCCGCCGCAGTCAAAGCAATTAGTGCATGTTGGCCGGGTGTGCCCGACCGCCATGCACTTGAAACACCTCGCAGGCCGGTGCTCCAGCACGGTGACTCGCGCTGAGCTCCAGCCCACGAGGAGCCTGCCTGAGTCGGCCAGTTGCCTGACCGACTCCACTGGGCACTGCACCCAGGCAGCACCTACGCCACCCGGACCGGGCCGGATGGCGCCAACCCGGACAGTGTCCATGGGACACCCGGTTTTCGAGGCAATGGCCTCCCGGATGTCTTCCACCGTCACGGAGTCGTCCAAACCCGCGATGCGCATTTCGGCGCACTTTACGGGTCTGGCGATTTTGACGCCACCCTCCTCGGCGAACAGACCTCGCAGCTTCGACGCCACGCTATCGGCCGTCCTGGTGCCCTCGGCCCCAGGGAACTCTAAGATCCGAGCCCCTGTCCGGGCCTTGCGGGTCCTGGCTTCGACGCCTCCTATGTCGGAGACGTCGAGCTCCCGCCGGGCTTTCTTCAGAACGGCCTCATAGCTGAGGCCCCTTTCTGCCGCCTCAGGCAGCACAGTGATCACCACTGCGGCTGTCTTCGGCGGCCGGAGCCCCTTGCGCGGCCTCTTCTTCTTCGTGCCGCCTCCTCCGGCTCCTGCCTGGGGGGCGATGACCTCAGCGGCGCGCTTGGCCGCCGCTCTCCTCCTCTGGCCGCGACTCTTTCTGCCGCGCTCGGCCACCTGCCAACCCTGTTCGGGCGTAGCGGGCGTGCCGGGCGCTGAGGGCGTAGTCACGGCCGCGCTAGTCGTCGCCGGCGGTGTTGGTGCGGGCGACGACTTGGTTGCGGCAGGAGCCGGTGCCGTCTTCCTCTTTGGAGCGGGCCCCTTGGGCTTGGGTCCAGCCGCGGCTGCGGCGTAGCTCCCCCCCACGCGGCCACCCTGACAGGGTAGCGGGGCGGGAGTTGGTGCCGCATACGGCCGCTTGTCCGCGGCGAGAGGCGGCCGAACTCGTGGTTCCGGAGGCAGCCTTGCCTCCAGAACGGCCAAGCGCGCATTGACCATATTCCCTATGGTGTCTATAATGGCGCGCAAGGCCTCGTCCGACACGCCCCCCACCGCAGGCAGTGGGATCGGTGTTACCGGCTGGACCTCTGCCGGGGCCTGCTCCACGACGGTGACATTTGGCGGGCTGGTGCTGGTCGGCGGCGTCTTCGGCGCGGCGGCAACCGATGGACGGCCAGCACCTCGGGGCGGCTTCGGGGCGGCGACGACGGCGACGGTTCCTCGGCGGCCAGCATTGACCGGCGGCGCAGGTGGCGCAGGCGGCACGAGCCGCGCCATTTGGGCCTTTAGGTCGGCCACGTCCTTGGTGAGGAGGCGGTTGGTCCTCCGTACCGCGGCCAACTCTGACTCCAAACGGCGATTCTGGGCCCGCAGGCCCGACACCTCGCCACCAAGGCGGGCGTTTTCGGCCTGCAGGGCCTCCATGTTCGTGGCTGGGGCACTCGTGCGGGCACCAGCAGCCGCCACTTCGGTGGGAGGGATGCCGGACAACACCCCCAGCACCCTCGCGGCAGCCGCCTCGTTGTCGGCCCGCCTACCAGCCTCCGCCCCTCCATGCATTCCGCCGGCCGGGGAGTGGGTCGTCCTGCCCGTCGTCGCGGCTCCTCGCCCTCTGCGAGACGCCGGCACTTTAGGGGGAGGCATGATCACCACGCTCCCCTCGGAATCAGCGCCCGAGCTGCCCTCCTTGCTCAGGGGGCGCTTCCGCATTTTCGAGGGGAGGGCCTCCACCCTGACAGTCAGGACCGCCGCTGCAAGTTGCGGTGATGACCTGGCGGGGGCGGTTTCCTCAACCGACCCGCTGACTTTCTTGGACGGCTCTGCGGAATCGCCCTCGTCCATTTTTTCGGCAGATCCACTGCCCTCATCCTTGGACGGCTCTGCGACACTACTGTCGCCCTCGTCCATTGACGGCCCTGCAGTAGATCCGCCGCCATCATCTTGGGGTCCAGCGGTGGTAGCCTCCCTGAGAGCCCGCCGCTGCTCCCGCTCCGCCTGTTGCTTTTTGGCGCCGGAAGACTTCCCCCTATTCGGGGGCCTCCCACGCCTCTTCGTCTTTGGGGCCTCCTTGGTCTGTGCCGGGCCCTCGGCGGACGCCTCAAGTCCTGAGGACGAGGCGTCGTTGTCAGTTTTACGTTGGCTTGACAAGGCCGTGATGTGGGAATCCGCTGGATTCCCGTCTGGTAAAATATTTTTATGCAAATCCATTTGATTCCCACGAGTATGGGAGAACTAACGGTCGACCCGGGCAGAGATCCCTGTACCCGGGCAAGCCTACATTTACCAACCAGGGGGTCGGCCGGTACCCTGGCTGGAGCGTGCTAGGAACAGAATACCCCATCTGCCATGCATCCTCTCGCCGCACGCCAGAACTTAGGATTCTGGGTAATTTCCGAATTCGAATGTCGAATTCTTTATAGAGGTTGTCTTCCTCGCGGTCCGGACAGTTAAGCCAAGACCCTCGCTCCTGAAACTACGCCTCACGACAATATGTCTTGAAGCAAGATATCAGGTTTACGATATGTCGGCGGTGGCATAAGCCTGCCCAGCCCTCAAATTAATGAATGACAGGGCCCGTCCGAGATTTCGCGTCCTGTACCCTCTACAACTAGAGGGTCAGGAGCGAATTGGGGCTCAACCCATTGCTGGGGAACCCCCCCTCGCGCCAGAGATTCGCTACGGGCGACAATTCAACAGAGGGATCTGGGGGACTGTCGCCCGCACCCAGGGTACACCACGCGGAGGTTTCTGGCATCGTACCCCTTAATTCTAGCACTGGCCATCTAACTTCTACTACTAAAGTTATCTACCTTCAAATGCTGGGTGAAATGGTCAACTAAGACTTTTTAAGTGCGTCATTTTTCTTATAAACATATTTGTGTAAGTGAATGTGAGGCATCGATTTTCTAAGTATGATTGTTAATGATTATGTTACAATATGTTTAATTATAACATTATAATTTTTAATTTTATGAGCCTCAAAAAAAATATGGCTATCTCTAACAATTTTACCCTATATGTTTGTGGAGTCCCGCGCAACACAAAGCTTAGTGCAGGAAGCTGTCTTTAAAAAAAATATATGAATATTTTCTGTAAATTATTAAATAAAATAAGGATTATCAAAGATCATCTGAAACAGTTGATAAAATTTATAATACTAATCGTCAGAACAATTAGGTAAGTATATTTCGTCGCTAATTTTAATCAAATTTTAATTAACTTCTTATTGTGAATTCATTAGACGTTTTATTGTATTCTGTGGACGGCGGTACCCCTCAAGCTCTGACTTTAATAACCTTGTGTTCACAAATCGCACTTTATTTTCTAAATATTCAAAAATAATAATCAAAACTCTAATATCAAAAGAAAAAAAAACCTTTAATAATTCAATAATACATATTTACTGCAAGAAAATTACTTTTTTTGAGAACGCTAACAAATTCGATTATAATTTAATAATCATAAAAAGGCGTTGACCCAACCGCTTACTTTTACAAAACAAGCAAGTTGTTCGAATAGTTTACATATGTTATTTGGTTCTAAACCTATTGCGAGTAAGTGTGCTATCTGTGTATATTACAAAACGTATTGTATTTTACACAGTAATGCACGCTAAGATTTCGCTCTACATATAATATTAAAATGTATCGTAGACTATTGAAAATAAGGTATATTTATATCAGTAAAATAGTGATTTATATATTGTGTTTACTTATTGTGTTAATATTATTAAGAAACGTAAAAATATTACATACAGAATCTTGGTATTCGCTGCCAATTAAATTATACAGTGAAGAAAAAGTTATTGAATTCAAGTATATATTGCTTTGGACTAATTCAAAAAATATACCATTTTCTGATATGGGTGAAGGCCAAAATGGATTTATTTCAAGAAAATGTCTTTACACTAATTGTGTAGTTGCTTCAAATAGAAATCTCTTAAGTGATTACAGATTATTTGATGTGATTGCTTTTCACGGACCTGAGCTTGCTAAATTGGATTACGATGATTTTCCTAGGCATAGATTGTCACAACAAAAATATGTATTTGCAAGCATAGAATCATCTGGTAACTATCCATTATGTTCTAACAGATATGATGGATATTTTAATTGGACTTGGACCTATAGATTAGAATCTGAAGTACGATGGGGCTATTTTGTGATAAGAGATTCAAATGCTGAGATCATAGGTCCTAAGAGAAATATGAATTGGTTACCCTGGTCTGAAATGCAAGATGTCAGTGATAAAATGAAAAAACGTTTGCAGAATAAAACTAAAGCAGCTGCGTGGTTCGTATCTAATTGCCACAGCAGAAGTCAGCGTGAAGGATTTGTGATGGCTCTTCGACGATACTTGCGTAAATATAATTTGGTTATAGACATTTATGGTTCATGTGGCTATTTAAAGTGTCCGCGAGGAACACCTGAAGAATGCGATGAAATGATAGAAAATGATTATTATTTTTATTTATCTTTTGAAAATGCGTTTAGTGAGGATTACGTGACAGAAAAACTGATTATACCATTGCAAAATAATGCGATACCTATAGTTTATGG
Source organism: Lymantria monacha (assembly GCA_905163515.2). Lineage (NCBI taxonomy): Eukaryota > Metazoa > Arthropoda > Insecta > Lepidoptera > Erebidae > Lymantria > Lymantria monacha. The sequence continues at coordinate 10,356,375 of LR991092.1, read as the reverse complement.
TGGAGCTAATTACACCCGGTAAGTTTAAAAGAAATATGAAATTGGATTATCTTTTCTTAGACTATTTAGTTATACATCGTATCGTATCGTAGTGAAATTTCATAAAAGAACCTAGTGAAATTTTATTATTATATTTTCGATGTTCTATATAACTGAAATTATGGTATAATAATGATCATCATCATTCTCCTGCCCTTATCCTAATTACTTGAGGTCGACGCGATATTTACTCGTATATATTGCAAGAGTTATTGGCAATAATTTTATGACCGGCCGTCTGCCTGACGTCAACCTTCCTTGGGAATGTAATTGTTGATCAAACGGCATCAGGTGCTGTTGGCCCAGATCGATATAAAGATCTTAGTCGTTTCTACGTCATCCACGAGCAAAATAAGGGTTGGTAATATTCTTAGCTGCTACGGCTCAGTAATGGTATAAAAATCGTACTCCAATAAAGTACCTACTTACTTTTCTGATGTTTTTTTTTATTAATTTATTACTTAGTGTTTTAATATAAAATTATTTTAATATAAAATCATTCATCATTATAATCCCAGATCCTATACATTTCACTGCTGAGCTGAAGCCATTCAGAAATTTAACTACTATATCCCGTTAGTCAGATAGTTTTGTATAGGGATAGTAAAGCCTTATGGTTATATAAATCCTTAACGATATTTGTTAAGGATTTTTACCTAAAATTAGTTTTTACCTAAAAGTTGTAATTCTAAAATTTTCTTGTTCAAATTGATAGATGAAACTATCTAATCAGAATAATATTTTAAATAATTATTTTGTTATATTGTTTCCTTTTCTATTTCTTCTTCTGTTGTCTTAATCAGCTGCCTTTCATTTATTATTTGGGCTGACTACCAATACTTAGTCCTTATCTTCCTTGGCTTACTCAATACACTACCCTTTCGGGTACTATTCCCGTCGAAACCACGGCAAAAGACAATGCTGCCGATGCGCCTGCCTCACACGGGCGGCGGGCATATATCCAATCTAGCCATAAGACATGGTGGCAAAAGATCTTCGACATATACTTATGTATGCGACAGACAAAAGACTATAAAAAATACAACAGAATACCAAAATTTCTTCACATTTGGAGTATTATTTTATAATTTGACTGCACAGATGGCGTAGTGGTTAAGATACCGACCTTCCGTGCCAGTGCCGTGGGTTCGATTCCCACGCAGGACATTACTTTGTGTGATCCACAAAGTGTTGTTCTGAGTCTGGGTGTAATTTGTCTGCGTTAATTGCATGTTTGTAAAGTCCCCCGCAATACAAGGTTTATTTCCTTAGTGCAGGGTGGTGTCTTTTTAAAAAAATAAAAAAAATAAAAAAAAATGTGTTTTTTTTTGTTGCAGATTCTTACCAAATGGCTCATATTTAAATGCAAGAGAATTAGGATTGCATGCTTTGGGGGACACGATGAATGAACTTATACAAAATCCTCAAAAATATGCTGAATATTTTAAATGGAAGAACCACTATTCATATCACAGGATGTCGGAGAGTATAGAAACGAATGAATATTGTCAAATGTGCGCACTCTTGAATGACAATGAAGCTATTACAGAGTTAACCGTGTATGAAAATATTCGTGAATGGTGGGATCCAGTAAATGCTGACTGTTGAACAGAACTTAATAACTATGCTCTAGACGCATTAAAATTAAAGGTGTATGAACTCAAACAGCTACGTTTGATATTGTCTGTATTGCAATAATAGAATTGATACTTCAAGTTTATATTTGTTGCAATGTATATTATTTAATTTCTCCCTAAAGCGGTAGACAAATATGCAATGCAGCCGAAAGAAAAAAATAGGGTCGTTTATACGAGTACATGGTGACGGAGTAAGAGTACAATTCACCACACCTAATCTTACCCGTGGGTGATCGTAAGAGACGACTAAGGAATATAAAACGCATATAACATCTATGCGAGAGAAGGAAAACTCGAAACAAAACCCTATACCACCACGTCTGTCCAGCGCGGTATAGCAGGTTAATTTCCCTCTAATTATGGAGGAGGCTCGAGCCCAGCAGTGGGACATATATGAGCTGAGATGATGATACGAATACATGCCGCCCTACTTTCTCCAGATGACCAAATAGTTGGTCAGACAAAACAATCACTTTAGACAAAAAAGTATAGCACTAAGTATTTTATTGTGTAAATTTAGCTCCTATAATGACAAAGCTATTGTGGTATACCGGGGATATTTTCATACGTATCAACTTTGAGACTTCGTTAATGAAATTATTAAAAAATACCTAACCTAAATATCTGCGTTAATTACAATCGTAAACTTACTAATATTTCTATCATTACACATTACCTATATCTTCTCTATAGATCGTATAAAATTCAAGTCAAACAACAATGAAATCAGAACAATATTACTTTTAATATATTCCTTCCAAATAGAAGATAACCTATTGCTTTAAATAATTAACTATAATCATTTTCTACCTTAAAATCCATAAAAAACCATCTAATAGAATATAGCTATGGCCACTGTTGGACATCCCCAAGAGGACATAATGCTACAATCATCGAGCTTAGAAGGTTGACTATCGCTGTAGGTATACTATTCCCAGGAGAATGAAAATGTTTATTTTACTGGTGATCCCCTAGCTGAATGACTCTCACCGCGGCAATAAGAATGTAGTATTAACACATTCTTGACCAGTCACTACACCAAAGTGTCGACAACCCTTTTTTCTCTTGGATACAGGAAGAAATTATTTAAGAATTATGAAGTTAATACCAACTCAAACAATGGAAAAATAAATAAAATGCATTTCAATAAATAATTGAAAATGAAAAAGCTAGAAGTTCCATGTATTGACTCATCACGATATCTCTGTAACCATAAGGCCTACAGACTTTAAATTTGGTAGGAATATTCCTTTCGCCGAGTAGAGGTCAGCTAAGAACAGATTTTACGACATTCCACCCGCGAGGGGGGTTACTGGGTGTAGAAATCACATTTTTTAAATATAGCTCCTACAGGCTTGGATTTCGGTAGGCATACTTGTGTTACGATACAGAGGTAAATTAAAAACGGCTTTTTAAAAATATCACCTCTAAAGGAGATTGCGTAGGTGTAAACCCAAAAAATCCACATATTCCAATACTGCCTCTACAGTCTTGGAATTTGATGTGGACTTTCTTTCTGCCCTGTAAAGGTCAGATGAAGTAGGATTTTAAGAAATTCCTCTTCCGAAAGGAATTCTATGTCGCGAAAGTAAACTACATAACTGAACTGACGTAACCGAAGCGAATCGAGGGCGGATCGCTAGTTTTTTATTAAAATATCGAATACCAAATACTTACTCGTTGCGGCAAATTTTTAAAAGACAAATGACATGTTCAGGTCTATTAGAGTTAGCAATTGAATGTATGCTCAATTGGTTCATTTCTACGTATTACAACGATACCCCCGTCAATTATCATATCTGTGTCAAAATAAAGTTCAATGATCTAGTCTCATATTTTTACCGCTACGTTGGAAGGCAAAATTTGTAAAACAAAGTTTATTTTGGTAAAAAATAAGTACAAAATGATTTTAATGAATTTGTAATGGTTATCGCAATAGTTTTCATGAAAACAAATTGTGCAAACAACTTCAGAAGAACATTACTACTATGAAATATTTAAAGATAATTTATCGTTTTTATTTTTATGTTTCTTACGTTACTTTTATTTCTTTTAGATATTAAACGATACATAAAAGGTATGCAATGTATACCGGGCATTATATTATTAGCCTCACCATCTCCATCATCCATCCATCCCACTACTAGGCTCGACCCTCTTCTACAATAGGAGCATTCAAGTCGTCCTTGTCTGGGGCAAATGTATATGGTATCTGTTGCGATATATCGACTTCTTCGTGTTCGTGTTCTATCGACAACAAACTAACGGGCTGGCTTTGCTAGTATAATATAAATATTATTATAATATATTATATTTATGTAATACAAATAAGCTGTATGGTAGCGACTACGAATACTACCACCTTTAATTTGCTCGTGGATGTCATAAAAGATGAATAAGAGCTTTAAAACGATCTGGGCCAATACCACCTAATGCCGTTAGGTCAACAATTATATTCTCAAGGAGGGTTGACGTCTGACAGGTGACCGGTCATATAACTATTGGCAATAACTTTTACAATATGTACTATGAAAGAAGAGTACATATTGTATCGACCCCAAGTAATTGGTATAAGAGCAGGAGAATGTTAAAATATAATTATTATCAACATAAAACTATATAATACAATATAAGGAGAAAATTTAAACCATTATTTATCGAATTATATCAGCACTATTTTTATTATTCTGTTATCCGTACTAAAAAGACGTCTGTCTATAAAATGCTTTTTTATTTTAGTTTAAATTTATCAAACCATTTTAATGTATAAATATTTTCCTCTTAGAAATGGAAAGCCTTCGTTTCACAAATGAGTTTTATAAAGACAGCTTTATTAGACATCGGTTAACCATGCTGGCCCAACGCTGAAATATCTCAGATGTGCTTTCGTAAAGCACAAAATAATAAAAGGCGTTTTATAATATTCTTTTAAAACTCTCACCACGTACGATGTATACTAAATTCAGCAGTTATAATTTAATCAATTAATTAAACATTGCCTTTTATATATTATCAATAATTTTAATTTAGTTCAGAATACTGAACTAATGCACATATGAATTTTAAAATTATGTTATAGCAAAATAATATATATATATATATATATATATATATATATATATATATATATATATATATATATATATATATATATATATAACCGATCCAGCTGCAGAAAGGCGTGAGACAGGGAGACGTTATCTCTCCGAAACTGTTCACCACTGCGCTGGAAGATGTCTTCAAGCTCTTAGACTGGACCGGACTTGGCATCAACATCAATGGCGAATACATCACTCACCTTCGATTCGCAGATGATATCGTAGTCATGGCAGAATCCCTGGAGGACCTTGGCACCATGCTCAATGACCTCAGCAAGGTCTCCCAACTAGTAGGGCTGAAAATGAACATGGACAAGACGAAAATCATGTCTAATGCCCATGTCATTTCTGTACCGGTCCTGGTTGGGAATGCGATTCTCGAAGTTGTCGATCACTATGTTTACCTAGGACAAACAGTCCAATTAGGTAAATCCAATTTCGAGAAAGAGGTCAGCCGACGAATCCAACTCAGCTGGGCAGCGTTCGGGAAACTTAGGCGGATCTTCTCGTCTAATATTCCGCAGTGTCTGAAAACAAAGGTTTATAACCAGTGTGTGTTACCAGCGATGACTTACGGCACTGAAACGTGGTCTCTAAATGTCGCCCTCATAAAAAGGCTCAAAGTCGCTCAGCGTGCTATGGAGAGGGCTAAGCTCGGTATTTCTCTACGTGATAAAATCCGAAATACGGAAATCCGTAGAAGAACGGGTGTAACCGACATAGCCCGAAGAATTAGCACGTTGAAGTGGCAATGGGCAGGTCACATCGCTCGACGAACCGACAACCGTTGGGGAAAAAAGGTTCTCGAGTGGCGACCACAAATCGTACGACGCAGCGTAGGACGACGCCCCACTCGGTGGACTGATGACCTCATCAAGGTCGCAGGAAACCGTTGGATGCAGGTGGCACAGGACCGTTATAGATGGCATTCTCGTGGGGAAGCCTATGTCCATCAGTGGACGTTTACGGGCTGATGGATGGATGGAAAATAATATATCATTCATCATCATTCTCCTCCTCTTATCCCAATTACTTGGGGTCGATACAACATGTACACTTCTTTCATAGTACATATTGTAAAAGTTATTGGCAATAGTTTTATGACCGGTCGCCTGTCAGACATCAAACCTCCTTGGGTATGTAATTGTTGACCAAACGGCATCAGATGGAGTTGGCCCAGGACGTTGTAATGCTCTTAGTAGTCTTTTACGACATCCACAAGCTAAGTAAGGGTTAGTAGTATACGTAGCCGCTACCACACAGCTAACTCCTAAATATTAAATAACTATATTCTAATTTGAAAACCGGCTTTGTTATTGTTTTCGCCAAAAATTAAAGTTAACTGTTTTTATATGGTAAATTTATTTCTAGATATTTATATTTAATTTCAATATTTGAATTTAATACGAATAATATTTAACAGTCACAAAAATGATGTTATTATTATATAATTACTACTTTTTTAAAATAGTAAATTCGTACTTTGGTGTAAAATATTATCTCTTGAAGAACGTTATATACGTAAAGTTAACCGACGTAATTCACACACAGACAGAGAAGAATAATTTATTTGTGATAGTACCTATCAAAAAAAATATAATATCGTCGGAATCAAACGCGAGACATCGTTACGAGTTGCTATTCACACCGTAAAAATAACTGTAATAGATTCATATCATATCGATAAACAAAAATATACCGTCTCTAAAACACAACAGGTACTTAAATATTAATTAAAACTTTGAATGTTAATTTCCATTTCATAATACGTATATACATTTATTGAGTTATGATTTATATGAATATTAGCAAAATTTCTAAAACTCATTTAGCAAATTGCAAATTAATTTGAAGAAGTGCGATAGCTTTCGAAATTAATTAATTATTTTTGTGCCAACAGTTTTGTCAACTTGTTTGGCTGTTATGAAATACAATATTATGATTAGAGACACACATAAAGATTTATCATCATCACAGCCCATAATATATGTCCCACTGTTGAGTTCAGGCGTCCTCCGTAATGGGAGGGCAATTAACCTACTATACCACGCTGGTCAGACGTGCTGGTATAGGGTTTTGTTTCGAGTTTTCCATCTCTTGCATAGATGTTATATGCGTTTAACATTTTGCGTTTTATATCCCTTAGTCGTCTAGTATGATCACCCACGGGTAGGATAGGGGGTGGTGAATTGAATTCTTACTCCGTCACCACACGGATAAAGATTTATCAGAATCTCAATAAAATGACAGTTACAAAAAAGGTTTTTTTTTCTGGTTCTGGTTGTAAGGGTATATGGTATAATCTGGTTATAATGATAGGTTTCTCTTGATATGAAAAAGCTTTTATATATCCTTTATCCACGTTACAGCAGTTGCGTCCGTAAAACTCGCGGATGCAAAACAGCGCCGGAGTAACCAACTCGACAGAATTGCCAACTTCTTCTGATGCCATTTGGTCAACAATTACATTCCCAAGGAAGGTTGACGTCTGGCGGGCGACCGGTCATAAAACTATTGCCAATCATTTTTACAATATGTTTTATGAAAGAAGAGTATATATTGTATCTACTCCAAGTAATTGGGATAAGAGTAGGAGATTGATTATGATGATGAGGTTTCTCTTGATATGAAAAAGCTTTTATATATGTGCTCCTTTCTGCACCTTATAGCAGTTGCGTCCGTAAGACTCGCTGACGCAAAACAGCGCCGGAGTAACCAACTCGACAGAATCACCAATTCATCTACAGAAAATATAATTTTATCAACATTTTCTGCTAATAAATAAATATAATTAGAATATGAAAGTAAATTTGGCTGTGTGGTAGCGGCTACGAATACTACCAACCCTTATTTTGCTCGTGGATGTCATAAAAGACGATTAAGAGCCTTGTAACGACCTAGGCCAAATCCATCTGATGCCGTTTGGTCAACAATTACATTCCTAAGGAGGGTTAATGTCTTGCAGGCGGCCGGTCATAAAACTATTGCCAATAACTTTTACAATATGTACTATGAAAGTAGAGTACATAATATATCAACCCCAAGTAATTGGAATAAGATTAGGTAAATGATGATGATGATGATTATGATGAAAGTAAATTTGGCCGCTGTTATTAAGAAGAAAATAGCTCAGTTGGGATCCTTAGTCCTCTTTTTTATTATTTTCTTTTATTCATTTTTATATTATTATTTTTTTTATTTTATTAATTACTTTATAACATCTAAATACATTTTCCAAAAAAACATAGTTTAATAAAAAAAAATAACCATTTTGAAGCTCATTTATTCAAATATTTGTCGTTTATTTGCGTATAGACGCAGAAGTAATACAATTCACCAAACCCCTCTCACTTGTGGGTATTGAAAAAGTGGACACGAATTTGTGGTAGCGTTTATGAATACTGCCAACCATTATATTGCTCATGGCTATCTTAAAAGACGACTTTACATCGACCTAGGTTCATTTATCTGATGCCATCTAATCGAGGCCAAGTTGACTCAGTTGACTTCAGACAGGCGGTCGGTCACAAAATTATTACCAAAACTTTTAAAATATCTACACCAGTAAAAGAGTATATATTGCGCGACCTCAAGAATTTGGGACAAGAGCAAATAAATGATGATAATATGAAGCATCGATGTAACCTTTTTTTCTTTTTTTTTCCTTGCCATCAGCTATGGATGTGGTCGCGCTCCGCCAAATCGGTCCGGGGCGACGGAAGAGATGGTACGCAACCCCACAGACCCACCGTGCAAGGACTCCTCTCTTTGCCGTGCGTGCGGGCCACCGGTACCCGATCTTTGTCTTTGGTGGCCATGCATCGATGTAACCTAAGAGAAGAAGAAACCTCGACACGAAAATCAATATTGAACCGCCTGATCACCGTGGTATACGCTGACAAGAATAAAATGAAAATTGTTGTTGTTATCGCCGAGTCAACATACAAATAGGTCTTTTCAAATTCCCTATTCAATACTCTGTATTATGGTCAGTACTAAATAAACATGTAAAATTACAGAGTCATAAAGATATTTTAAAAAGTGACCTAACAAGTACGAGTGCGAGTATATAATATACAGGGTGGAAGGGGACCGCTCCCGAAAACAAAGACAGGTAACCCTACTAGTCCTACTTGTCATGATAGGCTAGGAAAAAATCGTAAAGGATGAAAAAAAAAAAATTGTTTACCACTCGAGGTCGTTGAACTCTTGAACATATGATCGTGAGTTTTGAATAGATTGCGTCTTTTCTCAGCTGAGTATAGTTATGTATTTTTTATGGAATTATCGTTACATGGCACTGTCCTAACACGATGGAATGGGAAAAAACTTAAAACTCACCGTGAAAAAAAAATTTCATCTGCATCGTTTTTTTTTCTAGCCTATCATTACAAGTAGGACTAGTAGGGTCACCTGTCTTTGTTTTCGGGAGCGATCCCCTTCCACTCTGTATATAAATTTATAAAAAACTCTTTAAAAAATATTTGTTCAGAGCTATAACTGACAACTCAATAAATTATCTTATTTTTCTTGGCCTGAATAAACTCTGTAATCTGGTGATACAAAGTCTACAAAGTAAATCGCTTGATATTTTATATGCCGCTCAAAATTAGCGACGTTTCTGTGATGTAAGATAAATATAAATTATAAATTAGTCTTTTATATAAAATATTTAAAAGTTTACTTTTCATTCTTTGCATAGGACGCGATATATAAATTAAATGTGAAATACAATATCGAAAATTATCAAAACTGAAAAATAATATAGGTAAGAGATATTCGAGGCTTTTTACAAAACTTTCATACATACGAACTGAAAAAGACTATTTAGTTAGTTATTATAGTTTCAAGTCTTACGTGTAGTAAGACTTGAAACTATATGTATAGATAATTTGCTACATATCCTTCCAAACATAAGCTATCTGACTAAAACTACCACCAAATTTTATTATTTAGCTACTTTACTGAAAAAAATATTTTTCTCAAATTATTCTCTTAAAGTTATATATTTACATGATAAAGTAAAAATACAGTTCACCACCCTGTTTTCTTGCCCCGTTGTTGTCATAAAATATGAATAAGGAATATAATAAAACACGAAAGAAAACACTAATCCATTCCATCCAACTTAAGTGGGATAGTATGTCAATTTTTCTCCTACAGTGAAAGTAGCTCGAGCCCAACAATACAATATATATATGGGCCGAGATTCTCCTTTCACACTAGAACAGTTCCAGAAATTAAACAACTCAAAATAATTTATGATAATATTCATATAGCGTTATTGAATAAAATCATTCAAACTTTCTGCTATACGACATATGATGGCAAAGTTATTTTCGCTAATAGATTCGTTAGGTAAGTGAAACTTCGGCAACTGTCTATTCACAAGAGGTATGCGTCAAAACTTTGTGTTTGTGCAACAAATAGGAAGATTATTTGCATCTGTTATTGTTTTAGACACTACATTATTCAGATTGCTACTCTTTTGTGTTCAGATATATTTAAATTGGTCCTGAATTTTATATAACTCTGATTGTATAGTCGTAGTCAGGCTTAAGTACGGTATTGGTGATTGTACCAATACCGTGTCTCTCTCCCCATCACCTACAGACTGACACAGTATCAGTCTATAGGTGACAGGGAGGGAACAAGAATAAAAATTTATCGCGCCTCACGGGATAATAAGAGGTGGTGATACATTGTATTCCCTAAATATATATATATTATAATGCTAAATTTCAGTAATTTAAATAACAAGGTTGTGTCATCGTTTAATACAATTCTAACTGCAAAATTTGAAGTATTAAGCCTATAACAATGTGTAAACATTGTCGGGTAGATGGCATACCGTCACCTTAAGACGTAAATATGATACGAAGCGAAATTTGCATGTCCTACAATAAGTCACGGTGGTGTAGTGGCAGCTCGATTGGGCCGGCATCCCAATAGGCGCGGGTTCGAATCCCGCTTGTGACATCATTTTTCGCTTCGTAATCGGGTTTTATAAATAATTAAGCATATTAAATGCTAAATTTCAGTAATTTAAATAACAAGGTTGTGTCATCGTTTAATACAATTCTAACTGCGAAGTTTGAAGTATTAAGCCTATAACAATGTGTAAACATTGTCAGGTAGATGGCATACCGTCACCTTAAGACGTAAATATGATACGAAGCGAAATTTGCATGTCTTACAATAAGTCACGGTGGTGTAGTGGCAGCACGATTGGGCCGGAATCCCAATAGGCGCGGGTTTGAATCCCGCTTGTGACATCATTTTTCGCTTCGTAATCGGGTTTTATAAATAATTAAGCATATTAAATGCTAAATTTCAGTAATTTAAAAAAAATCTAATATTGTCATTGACTGCTATCGTCTCGCCATTAAATCAGATCACTTTTGCGAATTGCGAACATGTTATTACTATAGACAAAAATCCATTATTTTTCGAAATATAGAATAATAATGAATTAGTTAATAGGAATTTAATGTGTGTGAACTTGCCGGCCGCAGCTATTCTCAAAGATAAAAGAGTATTGTCAACGTACATCGTACGGTACTCCGATACGATGAAGGCTTTGTTAAAAATAATACTCTATAATCTTAACTGACAGCTCCATAGCTCATGATACTGAACACACTTTGTAATGAGGTGATACAAGGCTTGAAGGTAAATCACATGATATTTTAAAGAGCGGTGAAAATAACCGGTGTTTTGGCGTATCAGTATAATAATCTACATATATATTTGATTTTACCTTTGTTCGCTGTGGTTTGACTGCAAACTCAATAAAACTGCCTTTTTACCTCATAATCGGGTTTTCATAAATAATTAAACATGTGAGGCAAACAATGCTAAATTTCAGTAATTTGAAAACTGCCTAAACTGGATATAAGATTGGTATGGGGTACCCTACCGTGCGTCCTCTCTCCGCCTTTTGGGTGGAATGCTAGCAACGTCTGCCTTGACTTCAGTTTCTGTAATGGCCATACACGGACCAAGTCCTGCCTGGCTTATCCCGCCACCTTTTTCTGTGAGATCACAGCATCGCGAGTGTTGACCATAACTGACACTGTCAACTATTATTCTACTAATGGCTGACAGTGGTAGATTGTTACAGTGAGTTTGTTGCGACATGTTTTTACAATATCTTTAGTGCAGCATTGAGTATATTCCCACCTAGCGATTATGTATCTCAACGGACATCATGATGCCAAGCAATTCGGATCAGAGACATCTAGCACCTACTTGGGCCTTCGATACCCACCGACATACTCTGGCCAGCACATTCTTCTCCTTCAAGTCCTACGGAGAAGGATCGATTAATACGCATACAACTTCCGCGTATAGCCTTAACCGCCATGCTCTATAATCTCCACAAAAGAGCCGTTTAATAGAACATTGATCACATCCCTTTTTTTTTTTGCAAGGTGGACCATGGATGTGGTCACGCCCCGACAAATCGGTCCGGGGCGAGAGAAGAAGTGGCATGCAACCCCATGGACCTACCCTGCAAACACCTCTCTTCGCCGTGCGAGCGGGCACCCGGCGGTTCATCCTTGCGGTTTCCTCTCGTGTCAACGCCTCGACAGCTTTCACCGTCGCCGCCCCAGCCGCGGGCAGCGGCCCGGGTCGCAGGAATCCTCCCGGGCCCGTTCCGCCGCCTCCTTCTGCGAGATGACAGCCTCGCAGAAGGCGGCGACCGCGTCCCAATTCCTGACGCTGTCGACCATCGCTCGCGCAACAGCCGGCAGCGTCAGGTCGGCACCGATGACAGCGACGAGGTCACGGCGCTGCCCGTCCCAGCTCGGACACATCTCCAGCGTATGTTGCGCCGTGTCCTCGTCACTGTCGCAATGATGGCAGGACGGAGTCCACTCCCTCCACACGACCGTGTGCAAGTACTTGCCGAAGCAACCATGCCCCGACAAGACCTGCACCAACCGGAAGGAGAGTACTCCGAGCCGCCGCTCCATCCACTTCATCAGTACGGGCCGGAGGGCCTCAACCGTAACAACACCGTGTCTAGGCCTCTCCAGCCGCATGGCCCAACGGGCGATGACTTCTCGGCGGGCGTCCTCGTGCCAGGTGGCTATCTCGTTGAACGATGGGGAGCCACCCTCGTCGCGCATTGTGGTAACCCGCCGGTAAAGGTCGGAGAGCATCTCCGTCTCTAGAGACGGAGATGGGACCTAGATCCCACGGGGGTGTCCTGGCCAATAGGCATGCTGCCTCGGTAGACACCGTGCGGTACCCGCGAATGGCTCAGACCGCCATGGCTCGCTGTGGCCTCCACAGTACAGCTGAGCTGGGCGTTCAGAGCCCTCGCCCACACGGGTGCGCCGTACATGGCCATTGAGCGGATCACCCCCGCATACAGCCGTCGGCCCTCGAAACTGGGTCCGCCCACGTTTGACATAAGCCGAGAAAGGACGGACGCCGCACCGACCAGCCGGGGAGCAATTTGAAGGAAATGCTCCCGGAACCACCATCGCCCGTCGAGCACCAGACCCAAGTAACTCATATGGGCCTGGATACTGATGTGGATGGAGTTGACGACTAACGAGGCGCCATGAGCAGCCTCACACGGGGCCCATGGAATAAAAGGGCCTCCGTACCTTGTTTAGGGCCACCCTAAGCCCCAGCGCCTCGATTCGCCTGACCATCTCCTCGGTGCCAAGTGCCACCAGTCGCCTGAGGTACAGGGGCACTCCATGGAATCGGAGCGCCTCCCTGATGCAGCTGAATGGCAGACTATTGAATGCGTTGGCGATGTCCAACGACACCGCCAACAGCACTCCTTTGCTGGTGACAGCCTCCGCGGCCGTCTACCTCAGGCGTAGCAGGGCCCCGATGGTCGAACGCCCCCTCCGAAACCACCTACATCGTCTAGAAGCACAATGGGCCTGTAGGCGGACGGCAAATCCGGGGGCCGTCCCGGCTTTGGCAGGAGAACCAACCTCCCTTCCTTCCAGCACTCAGGGAACTGTCCAGACGTCAGACAGGCGTGGAACAGTTGTCTGAGGCGAGGCTCAAAGTGCTCGAGGAGCAACGTCAACACCCGGACTGGTATTCCGTCCGGGCCGGGGGCCGTGTTGGCGGAACGAATCTTCGCCACAGCCGCCCCCACTTCCGACTCCGTCACGGGCGGAACACTCTCGTCGACCTCCCGGTCGTGATCTGGCGAAGCCATGACCGGGGACGTGTGTTCCGATTGCCGCGGGAACAGCTCCTCGACCACCCTACGACCCCTGCGAAATACCGCATGACATGGGCGTCCGCACAATGTCCCCTGCGGGGCTCGCGTAGAGAACACTGCGCCCCTCCAAATAGTCTGCCACCAGCCGCCTGAGGTACAGAGGCACTCCATGGAATCGGAGCGCCTACCTGATGCAGCTGAATGGCAGACTATTGAATGCGTTGGCGATGTCCAACGACACCGCCAACAGCACTCCTTTTCCGGCGACAGCCTCCGCGGCCGTCTACCTCAGGCGTAGCAGGGCCCCGATGGTCGAACGCCCCCTCCGAAACCCAAATTGTGCATCCGACAGATCGGGCCCCACCTCCTCCAGGTGCTGGACGATGCGGGCAGCGAGGACACGATCCAGCAGCTTACCCACATCGTCCATAAGCACAATGGGCCTGTAGGCCGACGGCAAATCCAGGGGTCGTCCCGGCTTTGGCAGGAAAACCAACCTCCTTTCCTTCCAGCACTCAGGGAACTGTCCAGACGTCAGACAGGCGTAGAACAGTTGCCTGAGGCGAGGCTCGAAGTGCCCGAGGAGCAACGTCAACATCCGGACTGGTATTCCGTCCGGGCCGGGGGCCGTGGTGATGGAACGAATCTTCACCACAGCCGCCCCCACTTTCGACTCCGTCACGGGCGGAACACTCTCGTCGGCCTCCCGGTCGTGATCTGGCGAAGCCATGACCGGGGGCGTGTGTTCCGACTGCCGCGGGAACAGCTCCTCGGCCACCCTACAAAGGAGGTCGGGCTGGAGGGTCTCAGTGAGGGGGGGGCCCTGCTGGCGAAGTTTATTCAGCGACGCGCGATACGAGCGACCCAGGGGTCACGGTCGAGACCGTCCAGCATCTCCTGTCAACTCGCGTCCTTGGCGGACCGGATGGCCACCCGAAAGGCGGTACGCGCACTGCGGTACGCCTCATACAGCTGGCGCTCCCACTCAGCATCGCGGCGACGCCGCCGGCTGTGGGTGTAGGACCTTCGGGCACTAATGCACGCCGCACGAAGGTCCGCCAGTCTTGGGGGTCGAACGCCCCCTTCGAAAGCCGAATTGAGCGTACGACAGATCGGGGCCCATCTCTTCCAGGTGCCGGACGATGCGGGCAGGATACGCTCCAGCAGCTTACCCACATCGTCCAAAAGCACGATGGGCCTATAGGCCGACGGCGAATCCAGGGGCCGTCCCGGCTTTGGCAGGAGAACCAACCTCCCCTCCTTCCAGCACTCAGGTAACTGTCCAGACGTCAAACAGGCGTTGTACAGTCGCCTGAGGCGAGGTTCCAGATGCTCGAGGAGCAACGTCAACACCCGGACTGGTATTCCGTCCAGGCCGAGGGCCGTGGTGGCGGAACGAATTTTCGCCACAGCCGCCCCCACTTCTAACTCCGTCACAGGCGGAACACTCTCGTCGGCCTCCTGGTCGTGATCTGGCGAAGCCATGACCGGGGCCGTGTGCGCTGACTGCCGCGAGAACAGCTCCTCGACCACCCTACGAAGGAGGTCGGGCTGGAGGGTCTCGGTGAGAGGTGGGCCCTGCGCGCGAAGCTTATTCAGCGACGCGCGATACAGGCGACCCCAGGGGTCACAGTCGAGTCCGGATATACCGGTAGTCTGACAGGGTCTCCGCCTCCTCCAGGACACGCCAGTTCCTCACTCGTGGTGCGAGAGCAGGGCTAGCGAACAAGTCCACTATCGACCCGCCCCGCTGCCGCACACACGTGTTCACTGAGCCTCTGTTTAGGATACAGAGGCCCAATGACGCCGCCCACTTCAAGACCGCCTGCCCTCGATCGTCCGTCATAGGGGACCCCCACGCCGTGGATTTGGCGTTGAAGTCCCCCAGTACCAGGACGAGGCCCGGTGCCAATCGCCGCCCCGAAATCGGCCACGCACCTAGTAGGGGACAGGTATAGTATACCTGTCCCCTACTAGGAGCGTGGCCGACTACAGCGTATACCTGGTATACGCTGTAGAGCGTGACCCCTCCCCAATCCTCCGCGACAAATTCCTCGCCCCTATCCAAGAGGGATAAGGACGGGAAGTGTCGCTGTGTGGAGGTGACGATTGCCGCGGTTCCGTCCCGCATGCTTATTACTAAATTCATCCCCATCAAGCCTAAACCTTGATAGGACAGACGCAAAAGCGAATCAAAACGGTCAAACCTTACCTCGCCCTTACCGTTATAGAGGTTATAACGATAAGGAGTCACTGGGAGGTTACAAGAAATTTTCTCAGGATGCTTCGCATGTCACCATCTGACTGCGACGTTCACTAATCAGCACAGAAAATAATCCTTTCGTTTAGCAATATTTTTAATCATTACATACATATATACATATTCTTGATACGATAATTGTGATATTATTCTCCAAACAGGCAATAATACTGTTGTATTCCTATCGTTACTTAAGTCCTAAATGATAACTGCCGTTTACAATCAACATTTATAGCTCATAAAATATCTACTTCAAATAATATGAGATGAGATTTTACAGTTTTAATTAATCATCTAACTTCACAGTCACTTTTGTTTAGTAAATCCCCATCGTCTTATCTAAGACTTTCCTTAGTCGAGTTTATTTCATTAAAGCCGAAGTTAATACCTGCAATAACATATTAAACACTAATTAAAATTGAAAAGGAATGTTATAATGTAGTCTGAGTAGGAATAGAATGCCCCATTCCGTCCTAAGTCGTAAAAGATAGCGAATGGATATAAGAAAGCAGATAATAGCAATGATATAGAAGAGAAAGATGAAATGAGACCCACACGACTGATCAGTGTAGAAGGTATATTGGTTCAATTGCAATTTAGAAAAGGTTCGAACCCAAAAATGCAAGATGATGACCCAAGAAGGAGCCTATTTAAAAAAGCATTATAAAATTTTGCAATAAATTTCAGTTTTTATCATCATTATCATATCAGCTCGTACACGTCCCACTGCTGGGCTCCAGCTTCCTCTAGGCAATATGATATACCTATTATACCATGCTGAGAAGATGGATTGGTATAGTGCTTTATTTCGAGCCTGTTTTCTCTTGCACAGATATCATTTTTTATTTTAACCCTTAATCGTTATTTAATACACCCAGACCAGACACCCTCACCGAAGACAAAAATCGGGTACCGATGGCCCGCTCGCACGGCGAAGAAGAGGTGCTTGCAGGGTGGGTCAATGGGGTTGCGCGCCGCCTCTTCCGTCACCCCGGACCGACTTGGCGGGGTGCGACGTCCATGGCCCACCGCAAAACAAAAAAAAAAAAAAAAAAAAAAAAGACCAGACACCCTAAAACAGGGGTTGGTGAATTATTTTCTTACTCCGTCATCACATAGATTCATCATCATACATACATACATATCATCACGCCATATCCTTTGCAGGGTAGGCAGAGAGAACAGAGTGCCAGAGACTCTATCCTTGCATACATCACTCGCTTCCTCAACATTCATAATTCTCTTCATACACGCTCGCCGGTTTCGGAGACTCTTGATTCCACCTTCCTTCAGTACGTGACCAATCTGGTCTAGGTAGATGAGTCTCTGTCTCCCCCAGTACCTACATCGTTCCACTTTTGATTCATCATCATCATTAACTCAACGAAACTGACCTACAATACCACGCTGGACAGAGAAGCTGGTATATAGATTTTTTTCGAGTATTGTTTCTGTTGCACAGGTTTTATAAGGATACTGTATTTCTTAATCATGTTTTACAACATCCAGAGACAAGAAAAAGGAGTGAAATGTATTCCTACTTTGACACCACATTGATAAGGATTAGATTTATAAATTATATTATATAAATTTGAAATACATCAGTAAATCGTTGTTGGTTTAATAAACCATTGTTCTGAGTTACGTTTATACTAAATTCATTATTGTTATGTTATTGTATGCTAACGACGTTTCTCCTTTGTTAAATACATAAATGCTATTACAGACCATTATGATAGCACAATCCTTTATGTGAACTAAATTACATAATTAATAATCTTTATTGAATAATAATCTTTATTGAACACTAAATACATATGACAGTTTTACAGAGATGTCTCTGCCTCTTGAATTAGGTAATACCTGTGTTTCAAGAGACAGTTCCTTCCCAAAATACATAAATCTTGAACATCAAATTATTTTACAATATAAGTAATGAAGTACATTATAAGTAATGAATACAAATAAAATGAATAGAAATATATATCTTACGTAACAAAGACTAATAATAAAGAAATTTATAATAAATGTGTAGTGACAATTAGCGTGTTAGTGAGCGCGCCCACACGTTGTGCATGTGTGTGTGTGGTGTGCGTGTGTTTGTGATGTAGTGTGCGTGCATGTATGTGTTTCTTTTTTTTTTTGTGTGTACCTATTTGTAGTTAAGCGAAATAAATATTTAAAAGTGATTCAAGTTTGACGTAATCCATATTACTGAGTAAACTTTATATATGATTTTTAAAGTTGTAGTTGCTTAGATTCTGCATACCAACAGAATACATACATACATACATACATATCATCACGCCATATCCCTTGCAGGGTAGGCAGAGAGAACAGAGTGCCAGAGAACTCTATCTCTGCATACTTCACTCGCTTCCTCAACATTCATAATTCTCTTCATACACGCTCGCCGGTTTCGGAGACTCTTGACTCCACCTTCCTTCAGTACATGACCGATCTGGTCTAGGTAGGTTAGTCTCCAGGTTATACTCCAGTCCTTATGTCTCTATACTCCAGGTTTTTTTAATATTGCCACTATTTCTTTCCAGCTGTGCTTGGTAGAACCGCGCTTTTAGATATTTAATAATCTTATTACATGTATTTTTATAATTTTTGTAGGTTAACTGGATCTGTGGGTCGGTCGGGTGTCTTTTTGTTTGCCTATATAGTCTATCCCTCTTACGAATTGAACGGACGACACCTGTCGTTATCCATGGTTTGAGTGGCGCTTTTCTTTTAGATATATTTATAAACTCCGTACAGCTATAAATGGTGTTACGTATTATATTAACTAACTGTTCCGCAGCTAAATTCACGTCATTTAAAGAATAATAATTGCACCAGTCCACCTGATAAAGTTTCTTAATTGCTAAATTATAGTTTAGCTTGGTATTTTTGAAGTTATTATTATAGTGGTTAAATTTCGTCTGATTTATGTACAACAGTATGGGATTATGATCTGTTAATTCGGGCAATATTAGTGTCTGCCAGGTGGCATTAGTTTTTACCATGAAATGATCTAAGCAGTTATTTGCTCTTGTAGTGAGAGTTATACCTACTTGTAGACCTTGGCATGCCATAAGACATAAATAGTCGTTTAAATGGCCATTATTTTTATCGGAAACTAAAGTATTTATATCTATATCACCCGTGAATATAATGTCCTTTGAACCAATCTTTTCAAGCAATAAATCTAATGATACCAAATATTTTTGAGGGTTACTAAAACAAGGTGGTCTGTAAGAACAAACAATAACATACCTTTCAGTCTCCAATACAAGGCAGTTTCCTTCAACGACATCCGGTTCAGAGGCGTCCACCTGTATTTCAGACTTAACATATGCCACTATTCCATCGTTTTTGTTTAAGTTTTTCTTAGAATAATATAAGTGGTAATCACAAAGAGTAGGTGGGGCAATATCATTTTTAGTCCAACACTCTGTTAATATAATTATATCCACTGTAATGTTTAACGTTGATATAAATGCCAATAACATATCAAAGTTACAATGTATATTTAAGCATAAAATACTTAGAGAATTATAGAAGCTTGTCTTATAGTTCAGGATCTTTGAACACATCGACGATTCAGTAATCTTGGTGCAATTAGCACAATAAGTATTTTCTAATTCTTTAACTATGTTTAGATTGGTGGTATTGAATTTTAATAAATTTAGACTTGTACAAACTATATATCGGTAGTAAAACCATGATTTTTAGAAAATGACCTAGCGCAGAGCTGTAAAAGATTAATAGCATTTTAATCATTTTAAATATTTCGTAAATATATATTTTTGTCAAAGTAAGTGATGTGAATGTGAGTGCTAGATGTGTACATAGTAATTTTATGTGTAAGTTTATCGTTGGATTTTTTTTATATTGTGTAAATTGTTTGTTGTAGTAAGTTAAAACATGATTTATAATTTTACATTTAGTGTTGTATAATAGTATTAAAATTAGGTGTGTGTGGAGAAGTGTTGTAAGTGTAAATAATAATTTTATTTGTAAATATTTAACTGGGTAGAAATTTTTATACTGTTTACATTTTTTACTGTAGTAGATTAAGAAAAGCTTAATAATAATTTTACTTATTCTAGAAATAAATGTCTTTGTTGACATTAAAAGTGCGAAAGGAAGTGTTTTCTGTATCAATATTACCTCAATGTGCAGATATACATCTTGATTTAGTCCTAAGAAATGTTTATATATTTTCTGATTAAGACTAAGAACAGATTTCAAGGTATTTTTTAAATGTGTATAAACTAACAAAACAAATATAATCCGCATATGCGATATACTAATCAAGTTATAACAGGTACGGAACAGGCACGGTTTCACTGGTAGTCACTTTTCTTTTAGTGTCTGAATATCTTTCTCACAATCAATTCTAATATAGGGTTTACCTTCAACTTTCCGCAGATAAATTCGGCCATTTGACGTCCAACAGAACATATAATTGTTCTCTTTCGCAAATGTTCTACTTAAATTAAATAATTTTCTGGTGTTGGTGGTCAGGGTTTCCGAAATATAAATTGGTGTGGGCGAACAATTCAGAGCTATGTGTGATGTGTTAAACTTACTATTTTTGTGTTTTTTGTTAAATATTTTAACGGACTCCAGGACGTTTTCCTTAGTTAAACAGCTTGTGAACTCCACCATGATGGGCTTATATGTCTCATTTTTAGTGTTAACACGGAATATTTCTCGTACGTCGATTTCGCGCACGTTCGTATTGAGAACTTTACTCACTTTTTCTACAATGCCAATTAGGTCTGGTTTAGATTCTTTTGGACTTAGTTTTGGAATGTTTCGTATTTCGATAGTAGCAGATTTTTGACTTCTCTCACATAATTCTAATTTCTCCTCAAGTTTACGGATGTATTGCAGTTGCTGTAACTTATCGTTATCCAATGCCTTAATCCTATCGCACATGTCATCGTACTGCGCCGAAATATATTTCACCGTATTGGTTAGTTCTCTATTTTCTTCTCTCAAATCTTTTATTGACAGTAAAATTTGGTTTGTTTTACTTTCCTGAGCATCAGCTAAGGTTTTGAACATTTTTTTAATATCCTCTTTAAAGTCCCTGAGCTCGTCATTATATTCCTCATTGTGTTTCCTTTTCCACGCACGATTTATATTCGTCGAAATATCCGGAACAGATTCCATATCGCGTCCATAAGAGGAAATATTTGGTTCGGAATCGTAATGACACATTTCATCAATAGATGTAGTTTGAGGCGGAGTTCTGTTGAGTGGCATAGTAACAAGCCACTAAGTTTATATTGAAATCAAGTCACTCTACAATAATCAACCAATTAGTTATTGTTATAGGTTGATCCAATGTCATTGACCCCGCCCTAAACGTTTATGCAGGTAGGTCAGAGGTCGAGTGTATAAATATGGGTAGGGCGTCGGCGATGCGCAGGAGCGGCCAGTGTGTGAGATGTTCTTATTTGCTAATTACTCATGTATAGGCGTAACTTAAAAATGGCTGATATTCTTTGCAATATACACCCTCCACTTCGTTTATGTGCTCCTGGTATCTACACTGTTTTTAATTTTACTAAATTTAATTTTTAAATTTTATTTGATTCGGAATAGGGGCATTACCAAAAACACGTCTGCACTGTACAGAGATCCGGGGGGAAGGGATTAGGAATATAGGTTTAGGAATTAAATAAGCCTTTTACATTACTCTGTGTGACTTATTCAATGATTTAATAGATCAACTGCGTTTAAAGGTATTCATCATCATCATCTCAGCTCATATAAGTCCCACTGTTAGGCTCGAGCCTCCTCCATAATGGGAGGGTAATTGACATACTATACCACGCTGGTCAGACGTGGGGTTTTATTTCGAGTTTTCCTTCTCTCACATAGATATTAATGCGTTTTATATCCCTTAGTTGTCTCGTACGATCACCCACGCGTGAGATATGGGGTCGTGAATTGTATTCTTACTCCGTCACCACACAAAAAAGGTATTAGAATAAATTATTTATCACCTTTCTTCAGAACACTGTTTAGTATTTAGTGTGTTTAAGGTTACCGCTATGAAGGTTTCGTTTGGGAATAATTTTCTATAAAAGTAAAACTTTGATCTAATCATAATAAATGTTCTCATAGTCAACATTATTATGTCCACGTACACAATTGAAAGGTTATTGAAGTAAAACTTCTAATGCGACTTCCAACAAGGTTGCGTTAAACATTTAACGCAATAGCACTCGAACGCATGCGCGTAGTATACCTGTTACAGGCCAGCGCGAGCGTTAGCAACGAGTAGTGTCCAATATTCCAACGCAAGAGGGAGAGAGAAAGAAAGATACACAAAGGTAGAGAGTAGGAGAGAGAAAGAGAGTGAGTCGGTTGATCCCAAGCACATGCGCGTAGTATTCTTGCTACGCAGCGACGTAGACAGTGTGAGCGTCGTGAAATTAGCTGAAATATGATCTTGTTGTTCTATTTTCATTTATAATATTCAGTATTTTCATAAATTTAAGTTTTCACTTCTGTCGGCAGTCCTCATGACTGCTTTGTGTTTTTTTTTCAGTTATTCGGTTCGATTCAGTTAATATTATTTCGGTTTTAATATAATATTATTAAAAATAAAGTGATTTTGTAATCAATATAATAAATCTTTAGGTAAGGCTGCACTGTTGCCTTTTTAGAGGGTTCCGTACCTCGAAAGGAAAAAACAGAACCCTTATAGGATCACTTTAATGTCCGTCCGTCCGTCTGTCTGTCTGTCAAGACTCTTTTTCTCAGGAACGCGTGGAGGTTTCAAACTGAAATTTATAGCAAATACTCAAGTCTACTGTCCCTTGGAGCTGTGAAAAAATCAAACTTTTAAGCTAACGCAATCAAAAGATACAGCTGTTTATGTCGCAAATTTCTGCAAATTTTCGACACTCGCAAGGGAATCAAAACCTACAGGGTACTTCCCGTAAACTCAGAATCTTGAAATTTGGTAAGAAGCAACGTCTTATAGCACAGATAAAGGAAAAATTGTAAAAACTGTAAATTTTTGATTACATCATATATAAAAAATATTTTTAATAATTTTAAACCCACTACCCTTCTTTACCTGAACGTGTAGAGGTATTAAATTGAAATTCGTATCAAATACTCAGGTCTATAATACCTTTAAGTTGTAACAAAATCAAACTTCTATGTCAACACAATCAAAAGAAATAGCAATTTAAGCCGCATATTTTCAAACTCGCAACTACTTGCAAGGGAATGAAAACCTAAAGGGTACTTCCAGTCGGCCTAGAATCTTGAAATTTGGCATGACGCAATGTTTTATAGCACATATACAGGAAAAATTCAGAAAACCTTAAATTTTTAGTTACATCACATATTTTTAAGCTATTACATATTACTAAGCGACCGAATCAAAAAAATCCGTAAAGAATATAAAACCCAAGATTGTATGGTTAACAAGCAGCAGTTAATTTTGCACTGACTATAAGCAGGCAGCGTGACCGAGTGGTCTAAGGCACTTGTAGACACTGTAGGCGTGGGTTCGAATCTCACCACCGTCGAACTCTTTTTGCTATTTATTTTTGCAAAATTTATTTATATAATTTAATAATATTATAAATAAATATATACATACATACATATCATCACGCCATATCCCTTGCAGGGTAGGCAGAGAGAACAGAGTGCCAGAGAACTCTATCTCTGCACACTTCACTCGGTTCCTCAACATTCATAATTCTCTTCATACACGCTCGCCGGTTTCGGAGACTCTTGACTCCACCTTCCTTCAGTAACTGACCGATCTGGTCTAGGTAGGTTAGTCTCGGTCTCCCTCGGTACCTACATCCTTCCACATTCGCATTGTATATCTTCTTAACCAGACGTTCGTTCGGCATTCTTTCCACATGTCTGAACCATCGGAGCATTCCCTTTCGCATCTTTACACCAATACTCTCTTTCATACCTACTCGCTCTCTTACGTCGTCGTTACGAATGCAGTCGGTCAGCCTAACTCCACAGATTTTCCGAAGAGATCGCATTTCGACCGCATTAATTTTACTTTCATACTCTTTTCTGCATACCCAACTCTCGCTTCCATACAGTAATGTTGGGACAAGCACTGCGTTATGTATTGCTACACGTGCCTTCTGGCTGAGGTGGTGGCTGCCGAGAAGTTGCCCTAACGCTCCGTTCACTCTATTTCCCGCATTCACTCTTCGCTCTATATCAGTGGTGTACCTTCCATCTTGGCTAAATCCACATCCAAGATATACAAATTCATCCACTCTAGTCTCCATATTCTACATCATTACCTATTGTTACTCTTACATCTGTTCTGGCTTCATCTCTTTCAAAGACCATTATCTTGGTTTTATTCACAAAGTTCCTTTCGTACAACCGTGTCAAATGCTCTCTCCAGATCCACAAAACTGCAGAAAACCCTCTGACCTAGGGCCAGATGCTTCTCCACAATGTTGCGCAGAGAGAACACTTGATCCATGCATCCCCTTCCACTCCTGAAACCTCCTTGTGTCTCACACAGTAAACCATCGGACACCATCCTCATTCTCCTTTCAATAATTTTACCATAAACTTTTGCTGCCAAACTAGTCAAGCTTATGGCTCTGTAATTTGCGCAGTCATAACGTGAACCCTTCTTTTTAAACAAAGGCACGATGACTGCGCTATTCCAGTCCCCGGGAACCATTCCCGAGCTCCAACATAAATTGAGGAGCAACAGGAACGCCTCCCGGACACAGGAGCCACCAAGCTTGATCATCTCGGCAGACACCATATCAATGCCCGCTGCCTTACCATTTTTCAAACTTCTTATCGCCCATTCAACTTCATCCATACTGATGCCATCGGAGGACGCCGTTGTCGAATGTTGTTCTACTAAACCACATGCGACACCGGCGTCAACCGTAGCATCCGCATACATATCGCCAAAATATTCACTCCATCGGCTTAACACGTCTTGTGTTTATGAAAGAATGTCTCCACCTTTTATTCATTCTGAAGGCTGAACAACCACCCCAAGACTTCTTCACCTCCCTCCAAAAGAGTTTGGTGTTACTCTCGAAGTTTTTAGTCAGCCTATCTTCTGCACTCATACTTGCTCTATCACATTTCTCTTTCACTAAGACCTTGGTGTCATTCTTACATTGCCGATATATTTCTTTCTTCTGTTCAGTCATACTGTCATTCAGATTCAAAGAAGAGACGTAGTCCAGCCACGCTTTCTTCTTTTGCTCTACGGAAGCTGCCACTTCCGCATCCCACCATGCATCATCATCATCATCATCATGCACCATTTATTTTTCTATGCTTCTTTGAACTTCCACATACTTCTTTCACTGTATCTACCATACTCTCCTTCAAAACTCTCCAGCATTCTTCAATGTCCGATTGCGGCTGGCTTGCCATCGTCAGCCGTTCTCGGACACCCTCTGCATACTTTTCTCGTACACACTCTTCTTGCAACCTTTCAACCTTTATTCTTTCAAGCCCTCCGAAGTGGACACGCTCTCGCCAGTGCCTCCACTTTCTGAACAGACCACTAAATCTCGCAATAACGAGATAGTGGTCCGTATCGACTGTGGGGCCCCTGTAGGCTCTTGCGTCCAATATTTTGCTTCGGAGGCGACTGTCTACCAAAATTAAATCTATTATACTTATCTGTTCATTCCTTCTCCATGTATACATATGGATGTCCTTATGTTGGAAAAATGTGTTTGACACAATAAGGTTTCTCTCCATACATACATCCACTATGAGCCTACCTGCGTCGTTCACTCTCTTATCACCAAATGGACCAAGTACATCCTCATAGTCGGGACGCTTGGTCCCCACCCATCCGTTCAAATCTCCGCATACAATCACGCGTTCACTGGTTTCTGCCATATCCAGAACTTCCCTAACATTATCCCAAAACTTCTCTAAGTCTGATGCCACCGAGGATCCTACGGGAGCATATGCTACAACCATGAATACCTTGGTGACGCCTAGTTTTATACGGACCCAAAGAAGTCTGGGATCATACATTCCGTAATCCTTCACACCTGAGGCCAAGCAAGAGGACAACAGCACTCCTACCCCCATGCTGGCTCGATCGCTCTGTGGTACACAGAGCACGTCTAGCTGTTTGTCCGCCATGACGGATATCAGCTCGTGCAACTTACCTTCCACACAACCTCTTACATTCCACGTGCCCACCCGGCACTCTGCTCTCCTCGACTCGCCTGACTGGGCAAGGCGTGATGGGTGGCGGCCCCCATCGCCGCAACTGCCGAAGTTCGTACCGACGGGGGCGAGTCGGTACGCGTCGCCTCCGGGGGACGCCCTAATCCGCATTGCGGTACGCATATCGAGCCGGATTAGCAGTCTAATTAGACTGGCAGGGGACGCGAACGAGCACGCTCCGGACTATGCCCCCCTATATATTATAAATAAAACAGCTTAATGCGTGTACTTTAAATGATTTAATAAATAGGTGTAACTTGAATTAATATCGAAGAAAAAGGAAACTTGAATTAATATCAAAGAAAAAAACTACTGCATAAATATTTTTTTAGTTTTGCGGAACCCTTCGTGCGCGAGTACAACTCGCACTTGGCCGATTTTTTTTTCTAAAGCCGCAGGTCGTTCCGTACGGGGTATTCGCACACTCTCGCAGAAAATCAACGTCTGAGCGATGGCAATGTTATGTGATGTCCTTCGGTAAAGGAGGGAGCTGACAGCAAAACTTCTTGGATAAGTTTGAGCTTTTCATTGGTGGACACCGACCCAGCTGTATCGCTGATATTGCAAAGCTCCTTGTGCAGTAGTTATACTTACATACAATCAGATGTGCTACATGCTCGTTTACCATCATAAGCAAAAAAAATCAATTAATATTAGTTATGACTTATACGCGCTGCTTCGCTGTCATTGATGAAAATATCGCGAATTAAATCTATATATACTACGAAAGCCATACATTTTTACGGAATAAAAAGCATACGGACTATTCCAGACTATAACATTTTTAAAAATGGAATAGAAATGACTACGTTTATTATGGCAAAAGGTCACTAGATAAATAGATTATATTTTTATTTAAGATTATATTTTGATTATAATTAAAGATAATTATTAGAATAATACAAATCATACATAACGTCTATTTTTTGATGGTCCGGTTGGAACTCAGCAATATGTTGGTCATAAGTAACCAGTGTGGCGACGGGAAGAGAATACAGATGTCGTCACCCCTTACTTGCCCGTGGGAGTCGTAAAAATCGGTTAAGGGTCACACCGGGAGAGTGGGCAGCGGCTATTTCCCGGGAAACTTAATATCATCTACCGCGATCGCCAATCCGCCTGCCAAGCGTGGCGATTATGGCATTATTCCCCCCCAAAAATAAAAATGTATGTACCAAAGTGACGGCCCCCAGTCACGGCAGTTCCGCTGTGCTACGGGCTCATCTTGGGTCGCAGGAAACCGCTGGATGCAAGTGGCGCGGGACCGTGTTGAATGGCATTCTCGTGGGGTGGCCTATGTTCAACAGTGGACGTTTACGGGCTGATGAAAGTAACTAATGTTGATTTTTCAATAGTACTGGTATGTAACGCGCTCATATACACACATGCAGTGCGTAACAATGAATACATATTGTGTCAAATATAAGAGCAAATGAAGAACAAATAAAGAACGACTACGAATACTACTTTTTTTCTTTTTTTTTTCCGCAGGTTGGACCGCGAAGAAGAGGTGCTTGCATGGTGGGTCAATGGGGTTGCGCGCCGCCTCTTCCGTCACCCCGGACCGATTTGGCGGAGTGCGACGTCCATGGCCCACCACAAAACAAATCCATCCGGGGCAACAAAAGAGGCGGCGCGCAACCCCATGGACCCACCCTGCAAACACATCTTTTCGCCGTGCGAGCGGGCCACCGGTACCCGATCTTTGTCTTCGGTGGCCCACCCGGCGGTTTACCCTTACGGGTTCCTCTCGTGTCGACGCCCCGACGGCGAAAGCTGTCCGCCGCCACGCTGTGGCCTCACGTCGGGCGACCGGACAATTCCCCGGTCCGATCACCCGAAGCCTCGGTTAGGGCGGCATCAGGCGCAGGTATTCGTGCCTGCGCCGCCCCGGCTGCTGGCGGCGGCCCGGGTCGCGGGAATCCACCCTGACCCGTTCCGCCGCTTCCTTCTGCGAGATGACAGCCTCGCAGAAGGCGGCGACCGCGTCCCAGTTCCTGACGCTGTCGACCATCGCCCTCGTGACAGCCGGCAGCGTCAGGTCGGCACCGATAACAGCGACGAGGTCACGGCGCTGCCGCTCCGATCCCGGACACACCTCCAGCGTGTGTTCCGCCGTGTCCTCGTTACTCCTGCAGTGGTGGCAGGCCGGAGTCCACTCCCTATACGCGACCCTGTGCAGGTACAAACCGAAGCACCCGTGCCCCGTCAATACCTGCACCAGCTGAAAGGTGAGGACCCCATGCCGCCACTCCATCCACTCTATCATTACGCACCGGAGGGCCTCAACGGTCTCCACACCGTGCCTGGGCCTCTCCAGCCGCGTAGTCTAACGGGCGATGACGTCTCGGCGGGCATCCGCGCGCCAGGTGGCTATCTCGCTCAACGATGGGGAGCCACCTTCCTCGCGCGCTGTGATAACCCGCCGGTAGAGGTCGGAGAGCATCTCCGCCTCTAGGTCCCACGGGGGTGTCCCGGCCAACAGGCACGCCGCCTCTGTCGACACCATGCGGTACCCGCGAATGGCTCTGACCGCCATGGCTCTCTGTGGCCTCCACAGAACCGCCCTGAGCTGGGCGTTCAGAGCCCTCGCCCACACGGGTGCGCCGTACATGGCCATCGAGCGGATCACCCCCGCATACAGCCGCCGGCCCTCGAAACTGGGTCCGCCCACATTCCGCATGAGTCGAGAAAGGGCGGACGCCGCGCCGACCAGCCGGGGAGCAACCTGTCAGAAATGCTCCCGGAACCACCATCGCCCGTCGAGCACCAGGCCCAAGTACTTCATATGGGCCTAGCTGCTGATGTGGATGGAGTTGACCACCAACGAGGCGCCGATGGGTAGCCTCACGCGGGGCCCATGGAAAAGTAGGGCCGCCGTCTCGTTTAGGGCCACCCTGAGCCCCAGCGCCTCGATCCGCCTGATCATCTCCTCGGTGACGAGAGTGACCAGGCTCGCCGCCTCTTCGAGTGTCCTGCCCCGGGCTGTGACGAGCGTGTCGTCAGCGTAGCACACCAAGCTCAGCCCGGGGGGGAGACTCCCTCTCAATGCCCAGTCGTACCCGATGTCCCACAGAGTCGGCCCCAGAACCGACCCCTGTGGAACGCCGCACGACATGGGCGTCCGCACAATGTCCCCTGCGGGACCCGCGCAGAGGATACTGCGGCCCTCCAAATAGTCTGCCACCAGCCGCCTGAGGTACAGGGGCACTCCATGGAACCGGACCGCCTCCTTGATGCAGCTGAATGGCAGACTATTGAATGCGCGAAGCTTGTTCAGCGCCGCGTGATACGGGCGACCCCAGGGGTCACGGTTGAGACCGTCCAGCATCTCCTGCCAACTCGCACCCTTGGCGGCTCGGATGGCCAGCCGAAAGGCAGTCCGCGCACTGCGGTACGCCTCGTACAGCTGGCCCTCCCGCTCAGCGTCGCGGTGACGCCGTCGGCTGCGGGTGTAGGACCTTCGGGCACTGATTCACGCCGCACGAAGGTCCGCCAGTCTTGGGGACCACCAGTAGACCCCCTGCCTCGGAGGTGGACGCCGCCACACTCTGGGCATGGCCGCATCGCAGATCTGCGTTAACGCACTGCGAATGCGGACAGCCTCAGCGTCCACTCCGTCCGCTGGGGGTGGTGAGAACAACCACGTGCTGACAATGGCCACCTCCGCCAGTAGATCCCTGTCAAGACGACCCA
The DNA here is from genome assembly GCA_905163515.2 of Lymantria monacha. Lineage (NCBI taxonomy): Eukaryota > Metazoa > Arthropoda > Insecta > Lepidoptera > Erebidae > Lymantria > Lymantria monacha. The sequence continues at coordinate 10,326,207 of LR991092.1, read as the reverse complement.
CAGCCCACCGCGGAAACGCGGGAGCTCCGTCCGCCCTGTGACCCCTACCGGGTTCCCGGGGGGAGACCTCCATCCGGATGTACCGGTGGTCCGACAGGGTCTCCGCCTCCTCCAGGACACTCCAGTTCCTCACCCGTGGCGCGACAGCGGGGCTAGCGAACGACAAGTCCACTATCGACCCACCCTGCCGCCGCACACACTTGTTCACCGAGCCCCTGTTAAGAATACAGAGGCCCAGTGAAGCCGCCCACTCGTGCCTTACATTACCTAGGCCAACGCCATCTTTATAATGGTAGGACCACGCTATTAACCGTTCTCTGTCTACAGCCGCGGGCCGATCCGTCCGGGGCAGTACCACACTCCCGCAGAAGATCGACGTTTGAGTAATGGCAATGTGCTATTGCTCTTTGCTCGGTGAACGAGAGAGCCGGAAGCCCAACTATGTGGGTTTGAGGTTTGTATTGGTAGGCTGCTCAGCCTAGCTACACCCTTGGTATCGCAAAGGTCCATTGGTGGCATTGACACTTACCATCAGGTGTGCTGCATGCTCGTTTACCACCATACGAAATAAACAAAACTGATGCCATCAGGTTCACTATTACGTTCCCAAGGACGGTTGACGTCTGGCTGGCGGGTAATAAGGTGACAGTAATTAAATATATTTTTTAAATCCTATAATTTTTAGAAAAATCTGTTAAATACACCTAATATTAAAGTTACACATCTCACATTATGATATCTCCGAAAAACATATATTTTCTTCTATTTGAATGATTCATCATAGACGGCAGATTAATAGAAAAAGCCAAACTAAGTCAGATTAGCGTCATTCTCATAGATAGAATACTGATACTACTAGATACTACTATATGTAAATTCTAGTAATGCAACAAAAAATATATATATTATTAGAAAATTGTATAGAAATCCTGCTACATTATCATACCTGGCATGAGTTCGCCCATTAATACTTCTTCGTCAATTCGTAGGCAATTAAATGTATTGAACGAAAACAATACGGTGAGCAAAAGAGTAAGGACACACAATGATAAGCCTCGCTCATGGATAATTGCAATAAATTATAAGGGCCGTTTAAGCACATGTATTATTAAAAAACTCCTAACTGTGCTTAACAACATTTCCTTTGTAAGAAATAGCAGGACGGGCCAGGATGGTACAGAATAAGAAATTTGAGTAACACTCGGATGTTAAACAACACATTTCAATAGAAAGACATTAAAGAAATCAAGGTGACATTATTTTTAATAACTTTTAAGACATTCGTAGAAGAAAACAAACATTCAAAGAAAATCCTATTTTGATAAATACAAATGTTTTGAAGAATATAATTAAAGATAAATTCAAACACTGCTACTAATATTAAATTTACAATCATAATTTCTGACGTTTCAAAAAATTCATCATCACCATCCTATTAACACTGTTAGATGTAGACCTCCTCACACAGGATAATTCTACACTTGACAAGCGGCTTAGCAATCATAGTCGGTATTATAAGCTCCACAGAAGGGCTCTGCTCCCCTTTCATCGTTATTCATCAGCAGGATTTTAGGACTCCCGTTAGAGACGTATTGAATTCCTAGTCTGTCACATGGGAAGAAAGATATAATATAAATTCTAATTATTCCTAAAGCAATACAACTTCAAAAAATATAAACAAAAATTAATAAAAATATATTGTGAATACAAAGATTAATACGCCTATAATGTTTATGCCTGATAATGAAACCACTATGTTGGTCGAGACGAGTAAATGACAGCCCTTTGTTAATGCCTACACATTTTGTATTCAACCGCAGTAAAGCGAAAACTACAATCCTAGAGTCGAGTTTTTCATAGGGATTTGACGATACACTGCGCTGTTTGTTTTCAATTAATCCAAAAGCTTGGAAAACACACCCTTTCAATATAAACAAGCAAATGTTTTCTTTGAACGTCTAAAAGAAGCGATAATAATATGAGCTTAAAATCAGAGGTACCTGTACGTAGGAGTCTATTATTCTGTGTATAGTTCTTTTCCAGGCATAAAAAAAATTTAGTACTTAGGTGCTTTTTTATTATTAGTACTACAATTTTTTTATATTTTTTTTTTAAATCTCTACGAATTATAGGGTAATACCGGATATTACCCTATAATTGTTATTAAAAAATAATTGACAAAATAATGTGAAAACTATAATTAGAAAGAGGAAATAATAAAAGAGGGAAAAATAATGGATCGAACCGGAGCTTTCTGGATTAGACTACTCGATTTCCCAACTGAGGTATCTATTTTCAATGACATCGTTCAAATTTCCTTATATATTCTAATTATTTAATTAAATAGAAATTAATTAAATAGTTATAATTAGATTTTTTTTTTGTTGCTTGAAAAAAATATTTACTTTCGTTGCTTGAAAAATTATATATTTTCGTTGCCTGAAAAAACTACGTATCTTCGTTGACCGTAAACAATGAAAACGATATCTCCTATAAAAGTTATCTAACTAGATCGATTTATCCCGAAACCTCTTGTTGTTGGCGTTGCTGACATTCTGACACTTTAGAAATATACAAGAATTGCTTGTTAAAGGAAAAGAATATCATCATCTCAGCTCATATATATGTCCCACTGTTGGGCTCGAACCTCCTCCAGAATGAGAGGGAAATTGATCTCTTATACCACGCTGTGTATGTGTTTTCCGTGTGATGACGGAGTAAGAATACAATTCACCACCCCCTATCTTACTCGTGGATGATTGTAAAAGCCGACAAAAGGATATAAAACGCATATAACATCTATACAAGAGAAGTAAAACTAGTAACAAAACCCTATACCAACACGTCGGACCAGTGCGGTATAGTAGGTCAATTTCCCTTCCATTACAGAGGAGGCTCGAGCCCAACAGTGGGACATATATATGAGCTGAGATGAGATGATGAGATACCACGCTGGTCAGACGTGTTGATATAGGATTTTGTTTCGAGTTTTTCTTCTCTTGCAAAGATGTTATATGCATTTTATATCCCTTAGTCGTCTGTTACGATCACTCACGGGTGTCTTACCCGTGAAGGTGGTGAATTGTATTCTTACTGCGTTACTATAGCGATAGAAAAAATAAAATAATAACTCAGGACGACCAAGTCTACGTTCTGAACACCGCTATATAAAATATTTTATTATTTGATACTATGAAGAGTGCGCTTATTTATTAATGGTTTTTTGTTTTTGAACTTTATTTTTTATTTAAATTATTTTAGTCTTAGAAATTATTTTATTATACATTAAATAATGAAACATGAAGTATCAACTTAATATAGGTTTATAATACCTAACAGTTAGCCTCATATCATTCTATACAATTAACAAGCAAATAAAATCAAAACAAAGGGTAGTAATGTATGAATATTTAAAAGGTACTTATTACGCCCTTTCGATTTGATATCCAATAGAGCACTAATAATAATTTCTTTTAAATACTGGACTTTGTCGTCTGATCGGCGCCATAATAAATCTAAAAGATTCTAACGATAATAAATTTGTCATATTTATTATAAATAATAAGGATAATAGTATAATCGACATACTTAGAGGCGAGTTGGTAAATATAGTTAATGATATAATGTTTCTAGAAGAATGTTGCTAATCATGTTTATAGTGACCTCTTAAGGAAAGTAAACAATGCCAAGAGTATACTTTAGCCATCATTAATAGCGAACAAACATTGCAAGTTAAATAAAAGCTTGTAAAATAATAATTTCTTAGTATGTTTGAACGTTGAGTTAGCAACGTCAAAGCGTTGACGAGGGTAAAATCCATTTTAGATTAAAGAAACGTGAGGAAATAACGGTAGGGTTATACAATAAGGTGATAAAAACATTACAACATAAGGTGATAAAGACTTTATTAGTACTTAATTTATGTTAATTTCTAACGATTGGTCGATGCATTAAATGTCCATATTTCTCTTTGTCTGTAATTTGTTTAATGTGACTTCAACGGTCAACCAATATTCAATGCTCATTTGCTATATATTAAGAACGCTACATCCTAACACGTAAAATACTATCACTGACTGATACCATCCCATATCTTATCCGTGGTTGAGCGTACGAGACGACTAAGGGATATCAAACGCATATAACATCTATGCGTGAGAAGGAAAACTCGAAACAAAACCCTATACCAACACGTCCGACCAGTGCGGTATAGTAGGTCAATTTCCCTCCCATCACAGAGGAGGCGCGAGCCCAACAGTAGGACATTTATGGGCTGTGATGATGATGATGAACAAAGGCTCAGAATTCTAAAAACAGTCTACACTAGGATCTAACATCTTTAGTCATAGTCCTTAATTACACGCTGAGACTCTCTAGTAGCAACTTCAGTTAAATCAAGGAATCGGCTCCGGTAACCCATTAAAAAGCACAAATTGATACGGTAGGTTATGGGGTCCAAAACTGCTCTTCTATCACCTCATGTGGTTTAAAAAAAGAGTAGCCTAGTAAATTAAATTTTGAATTGAAAAATTTTAACTAAGCTGAAACTAAGCAAAACTAAAAAAAACGTTAATATTCGTTTGAAACATAATATGTATGTATATTATATGTTTAAAATGAAATTGTAACGTTTTACGAGAATAATTTTTAAATTGCGCTATATTTCTCTAACTGCCTCGTATTTCTAAAGCGAAAGAAGTTGTTTTTCACGGTCTGATGCAGACTAATGAGACGTTCTTATCTGTATTTGCATAAACATCTACGTCACGATGTAATGGAATTGCTTTACAAATGAGACGCTACTTTCATATAATTTCAATAATATTTGTTACTATAGTCCTTAAAATATAGCTTGATCTCTGTGACAGATAACTACAAAACCGATGAAGTAATTTTGAATACGCGTCATGTTTACAATTTTATTAAGTTTTTTTTATTGCTTATGGTGGCAAACGAGCAAGCAGCACACCTGATGGTAAGTGTCACTGCTGCCCACGGACCTTTACAATACCAAGGGTATAGCTTAGGCGGTTGCCTACCAATAAAATCCCCAAACCCACCCAGTTGGGCTTCCAGCTCTCTCGCTCACCGAAGGAAGCTCAATAGCACATTACCATTACTCAGATGTCGATCTTCTGCGAGAATGTGGTACTACCCCGGACGGATCGGCCCGCGGCTGTAGACAGAAAACTGTCAACAGCGTTGTCTTACCAATACGATCGCCCATATTTATATTCTTTACGTGCCAGTTGTATCTCAACTGAATTATGAATATAAAAATATGAACATATACACCAATACTTGTAACTCAGATGTTTTAAAATACTTAGTAACCATTTTATAAAAATATGATGCTTACGCAAATACAAGGTCATACTGGACTGAGAATAAGATAGAGATGGGACAATCGATAAACGTAAATACATAATATATAACATAACATATATAGATAACATTCTCATTAATTATTTATAAAACAAGTAAAACCAATACATTACCTATAAAAACTACTTGGTTACTCTGTAAAATAATAAAATTGTGTTAATTTAGTATTCACACATCAGTTATAATATTAATAGGACCATTACTTTTATATTAAAAATATAAATTCTTTTATAAAATAAACATGGTTATTCATTAAATAATCAGCGACCAAGAACTCATCATCAACTACAGGAATGCTCCAGCGATGACGCTAATAGTGACGATGAACTTCTATGTACTCCTTTCGAATAATAAAAATAGTTAATTAACAGCGTTAGTTGAAATTAAATAAAATCCATTGATTTAAATTCCATAAGATTTTCATAAATTGTTTTTCAATTGCAGTAGCAAATAACTTTAAAAAATAAGGAATTACATATATCGACAAAAATACGGACTATATCGTAAGCGTCCGGCACTAGTGAGACCTGTCACAGAGATCAAGCTATATTTTATAGACTATAGGTGGTTTTTAGTGTTATATTAACATACACCAAATCAAAAGATTCAGCTAAAATTTTTGTAGGCTAATATAACTTTACTCTGTGTGGTGACGGAGTAGAATACTATTCACCACCCCATATCTTACTCGTGGGTGATCGTACGAGACGACTAAGGGATATAAAGAGAGAGAGAGGGAAATCTCGAAACAAAACCCTATACCAACACGTCTGACCAGCGCGGTATAGTAGGTTAATTACCCTCCCACTGCGGAGGAGGCTCGTGCCCAACAGTGGGACATTTATGGGCTGTGATGATGATGAAAACTTTATAATAAATCTTTAATAAAAATATCAATAGGCAAATTCCAAAACAATACCAGAATACGTTTTAATTTATTTCCTAGGCGATTTATATGCATCAGGCCGGTCACTTATGCTAAGGAATTGGTATCAGTGGTGTCGATGAGGAGACACTGTGTGTTATGGATGCGTATGGAGAAATTCCATTGCCTTAGACTTGTACAGACCATCGTCTGCCAAAGGCCTCCCCAAGAAAATGCTAAGAAAGGTCCTGTACCTTGTCATCCATTTGATGGGAATCTGTCATATACTGCTTCATTTGGAACATGATCGACTCCACATAACATTTGTTCCCCAACAGTTATTAATTTGACCGCCACTTCAACGAACTAATATTACGCGATATATCTGGTACCTTATTCTTCTACTAATTTTAATATTTCGATTTTTATATCGCAGAGTAATACCGAGCACCCGTCTCATAGTAGTCTCATAGTACATTGTGCGATTTTGAGCTTTTAAAAGACCAATTTGAGAGACTGTTTTTATGCCGTAAGTTATTGATGTACGCTAATCATAGACTTTTCTTTTCACACACTTCACAATAGTAACTTGCAGAATATATAAGAGAGTTCCCAAATGACCCAAGATAAGATTTTATATATATATATATATATATATATATATATATATATATATATATACATATATACATATATATATATATATATACTAGTCACAAAAATTAAAGGATATAAAAATAAATCCAAATTTTTGGGTGATTTTCAACGAGCTGTAACTCCGAGGAAAATAGTTGTACAGAAAAAATAAAAAAAGCAAATTGTAGCTCTAAGTGTCTAGTTTTCAGATATGACTATAATTTTTTTTTATCGTGTCCAGGTCTGGAGAAATTCTAAGAAAACAACCTAAAAAAAATGTTTCAAATTTTTTTTTCGTCTAAAAAAAGGTCCACGGGCTTCAAAAAAATTTTTTTGAGTGTTTCGTTCAAAAGCTCTTTTAGAGAATTTAATAATCTTTAATTTGACGTATTCAAAAAGCCTGTACAATGATTTGCCGCGGAGTTATCGTCCATCAAAGCAAAAAAGATCTTTTTAACTTTGATAATCAATAACTCCGGAAATAACGATTGTATAGAAAATTGAAGGAAGGTTTTGAAAATTGCACAATATTCTCTATAAGAAAATGGAAACATCTTTTAGAAAAAAAAATTTTTGAATTGCAAACTCGGACTGAAAAAAAGACAAAAATTCGCATAATTAAGGATATTTGGATAACTTGGTATAACTTTGGATAAAATGGATGAACGAAAGATATCGTCGGTAATTTTTTAACCTCAAAGTGTCCCCTAAAATCCCTCAAAAATTCAAAGCGCTGCGATTTTTTTTTCATTGTGCCCCGAAGCTTCAAATTCTTTGTTTTTGCAAAAATCACCATTATGAGCAATTTTGTGATTTTTATTAATTTTTTTCAATGGAAAAATATTTTTCTCTCTAAAATCTTTATGTTTTTGATCAAAAAGATTAACTGTTTAAGAAGTTTAAAAAAAAAAAGATCAGTCATTATTTCAAGAGATATTGATTATCAAAGTTAAAAAGATCTTTTTTGCTTTGATTGACGATAACTCCGCGACAAATCGTTGTACAAGCTTTTTGAATACGTCAAATTAAAGAGTATTAAATTCTCTAAAAGAGTTTTTGAACGAAACAATCAAAAAAAATTTTTTGAAGCCCGTGGACCTTTTTTTAGACGAGAATAAATTTGAAAAATTTTTTTTTGGTTGTTTTCTTAGGATTTCTCCAGACCTGGACATGACAAAATTTTTTTATAGTCATATCTGAAAACTAGACACTTGGAGCTACAATTTACTTTTTTTATTTTTTCTGTACGACCATTTTCTTCGGAGTTACAGCACGTTAAAAATAACCCAAAAATTTGGAACTTTTTTTATATCCCTTAATTTTTGTGACTAGTGTATATTGAATTTGTATATCTTGGATGTGGATTTAGCCGAGATGGAAGGTACACCACTGATATAGAGCGAAGAGTGAATGCGGGAAATAGAGTGAACGGAGCGTTGGGGCAACTTCTCGGCAGCCACCACCTCAGCCAGAAGGCACGTGTAGCAATACATAACGCAGTGCTTGTCCCAACATTACTGTATGGAAGCGTGAGTTGGGTATGCAGAAAAGAGTATGAAAGTAAAATTAATGCGGTCGAAATGCGATCTCTGCGGAAAATCTGTGGTTAGGCTGACCGACCGCATTCGTAACGACGACGTAAGAGACCGAGTAGGTATGAAAGAGAGTATTGGTGTAAAGATGCGAAAGGGAATGCTCCGATGGTTCGGACATGTGGAAAGAATGCCGAACGAACGTCTGGTTAAGAAGATATACAATGCGAAAGTGGAAGGATGTAGGTATCGAGGGAGACCGAGACTAACCTACCTAGACCAGATCGGTCATGTACTGAAGGAAGGTGGAGTCAAGAGTCTCCGAAACCGGCGAGCGTGTATGAAGAGAATTATGAATGTTGAGGAAGCGAGTGAAGTATGCAGAGATAGAGTTCTCTGGCACTCTGTTCTCTCCGCCTACCCTGCAAGGGATATGGCGTGATGACATGTATATATATATATATATATATATATATATATATATATATATATATATATATATATATTTACGAACCAGAAGTGGATTTAATTTTTTAAAAAGATGAATAATATTAGCTAAGGGAGAATCACTTTTAATAAAGAAATCTGACAAATGAACAAATAACACCAAGAATTTAAATTAAATATAACGACAGGAGGTAGTTAAAGCCGGTCCGAATCCGATAGCGAGAATGACCCGCTACCCTTTTTTTTTTTTTTTGTTAACGCAGTGGTTCAAGAATGCATTTTTCGCACTAACCCCCGCCTGTCGGAAAAACAGACGAGGAGTGTGGGACTCGCTAGCCCCGTGGCTAGAATACCCACTAAACTCTTTACACTGCGATCGCTGTTAGCCGAGAGGGCTTTGACAGCTTAACCGGACTATGGGTGAGCGCTGAGGGCTCTCAACCCGGTATAACTTTTAAGCAACTACGCCCGAGGGCTCTCCCTGTGAAGAACGGACCTCGGCTCGGGGCGTCGCTGGTAGCAAAGTGGGTGTGCCCACGTTTGGAATATTGATTTTTACGCGTCGCGTCTTCCTTCCCCAGCGGCGGAGGCGAAAGCGCGAGTATCTATGTGTTATGGCCGCGCGGGCCATGTTGGCTCTTTCTTGAGCGATTGTGATTTCATCGTCAACGTCGGTCAGTGCGTGTCGAGGACGTCGGATAGCACCCGCTACCCGCTTTGCGCCGGCTATTTATACGTTTCGGCTGCTGCCGGGTGGGGGGAACCAACTGTCTTGTAAGACGGCCGTTCCTGATTGCGAGGCGTCCACGACCGCTGGTCTTCCAATGGGTGGATCACCTTTACCGCCCAGCCCCTCAATATCATCCTAAGAATCGCTATGATTATCTGAAAGCACACAACGCAATGTAATTGCCTATGTACTTGCAACTACGTCCATCAGATAATTTGCATCATGGACAAGAATATTAGGATGTGACATTTAAATTGGAATAGTAACAAAAGTTACCTAAGTCAAAGTAAATTTGCAAATTGAAATACACACTAATTACTTTAGAGACATAAGTTATATGAATTCAATTAAACATTCCTAAAAATGAAACAGAGTTAATCACGCCATGGGCGGTGGAGCTCTCACCGCACAAGGCAACATGTGCATATTTACATATAATTTAAGAATAGTGCTGAAAGTTAAAATAAAATTATTAGTTACATGGATGTCAGAGGCATGCTACAAAGGCGGTTAGCATGACATTATTGAAATAACGTGATGTCAGAGGCATGCTACAAAGGCGGTTAGCTTGACATTATTGAAATAACGTGATGTCAGAGGCATGCTACAAAGGCGGTTAGCTTGACATTATTGAAATAATGTGATGTCAGAGGCATGCTACAAAGGCGGCTAGCTTGACGTTATTGAAATAACGTGATGTCAGAGGCATGCTACAAAGGCGGTTAGCATGACATCAGAAAAATTAAGAGGATAATGTTCAGAGGCATGCTACTTAGGCGGTTCGCATTACATTATCATGGTAAGTCACAAGTTTGGAAGAAGACTTCACAAGTTTTCGGCGTCCATTCACCGTGGCACAGCACCATAATATATGCGGCTGCGTGGGTCTTTTTCTATACGACCCTATCAAAAGCTCGAGTTCGTATCGGTGATGCGGCAATGCAGTAATCACCTTGCACGGGCCGCACATGCCTAAATTCAATTTGCCGGTACTCTGAGAATTCTTACATACTAAGACAAGATATCCCACAGAGTATGTGTGGGGTTCACGTCTATTCTCAATGACTCACGCGTCTTGACGTAATTGGTTCGCTGACAAATTGCCAGTAGCGCGCAGTCGTCTTAGTGTCATCATGAACTCCTTGATTAAAATTGCTGGAACTGAAATCCTGAAAAGCAATACCTCTTACAAGAGATCTAATAACAGGTGTTGCTGTTTTTACACTAATAAGCAGTTGCAATGGTGAGCACCGGTTGGTGTCCTATCTTCTAATGGTCAGTTGGACCTCCCATAATACCTCTGACCATTGTACTCCCTTGTTTCCAACCTCAACTCGTAGCATATTAAGCACTGTACGACAATATCTATCAACTTGGCCGTTTTAACTGTGAATACCTGGTGTAATATAGTGCAGGGAGCTTGCTATGTCACTTACCCAATCCATGATGTTGATTCAATATAGTGGCCATATATATATAAAATTCAATAATAATTAAAACGAAATTATAACCATTTAACTCCGGTAAGCGACCTAAAACGTTGCTATGAATTATTGAAAAATGTATGTCTGGTTTTGTTCATGATTAAATCAGCTGAGATGGAGCTCTAGGGAGTTTTTTTTTATGTGATAAGCAAACTACACAAAGTATTGTCATGCGTGGAAGTCAAATCCACGACACCGGCACGGCAGTTCGATATCTCAACCACTACGCCATTCGTGTGGGCAAGTCAGTTGAAATTAAAGTCACGAGGAAGTTTTTTCCTCCATTCTGACTGTTATGCTACATCTAAAAACTTGTAAAACTGACTCGGTCATGCCTGACTACAAGTAATACCAAGAATCCAGTATTTTTATGTTATAATTAACTAACACTGACAGAATAACCAATGTAGTCAAAGCAAAGTATTCTTTGCGACATTCGAACTACATCCTTCAGACCATTATTTTTGGCAAAATACATCCATTTTGTGTCAAAGATTTTTACAGAAGGAACGGAGCTCGAACACCATTGGTACAAAATCAAGTTTTGATCTACGATTACCATCAGGACATGTTGTTTGAGTTCATATGATTGATATCAGATGCTTAGGTGTGTGGGTCAGTAATATAAATCACAATAGTCGTTAGTAATCGATCTCAGAGTACCCACAATTCGTAGATGAAAATAAAGAACAATGCGTAATATGCGGTTACGTAGAGTATTTATCAAAACTTTCACAAAAACACCGCATAGGTTATTCGCCATATTGCGTGTCCTTGAGCACAAATGATCATTGGTTACCACGGAGCAATGTATTTGCTCCGTGTTGGTTACTCATTAGATAAACGAATATAGTCTAAAGTGAAACTCTCTTTTAGAGAAGTCTACTTTCCTATTCGGCGAAGGTATTCATGATCACTCAAATTATTCAGAGATTTCACATGATCAACCTATGAGCACCAGTCGTCTGTATTATGTAAATCTATCTCAGACCTCGATATATAAAAACTTTGGTTCAACCTTACCATGATGTTGATCAACCTGATGGCATCAACAATCTTGTCAGTTACCGTAGGGTGAAAAACTATGACGACTACGACTTCGACGCTACGATGCTCGGCTCGGTGATCAGAGCGCTGTTAACGCTCCAATTTACGGTGATCTGGGGGTTAATCTGTCTCGATTTCGACTGTAGTTACTCCTTCGTTTCGAACTACGTAGTCCGGTACGGATTCGATGAAACCGGAATGAAATAATACGAGAACGACGCGACCTATCGATACGATACGCGATCGCGCGATGTCGAGAGCTTCTCCGAGACGTACTTCACGGTATTGTTTAACACCAACTGATTACACTCTTTTCGGAAAGTAATTCTTTGGAGCGCATACTAGGCATAGGTAGAAAACTGGTTAGAGTCAGTACTCTTAACTTGAAAAAGTATAGTAGCAAAATCAACGGTGCGATTCTTTGTCCATTTGTCTAGATTGAAATGAGTGACCCGACATTTTTTTAACAAAATGACGGTAGTCCCAATCTCAGGAATGATAGCAAAAGCGACACTGAAACGCGTGGTAATCCCACTTCTGATTTTCGGAACCAGAAGTGGATTTGATTTTTTAAAAAGATGAATAATATAAGCTCAGGGAAAATCACTTTTAATAAAGAAATCTGACAAATGAACAAATAACACCATGAATTTAAATTAAATATAACGACAGGAGGTAGTTAAAGCCGGTCCGAATCCGATAGCGAGAATGACACGCTACCCTTTTTTTTTCTTGATAACGCAGTGGTCCGAAATGCGTGACGCATTTACTCCCCGGATGGGAAGTGTGGGACTCCTAGCCTAGGGCTAGGATACCCACTAAAATGTATCCACTGCGATTGCTGTTAGCCTAGGGGCTGTTACAGCGTAACCGGGCTGTGGGTGAGCGCTGAGGGCTCTCAACCCGAAACCCGCTACCCGCTTTGCGCCGGCTATTTATACGTTTCGGCTGCTGCCGGGTGGGGGGAACCAACTGTCTTGTAAGAATATATATATATATATATATATATATATATATATATATATATATATATATATATAAGCTTTATTAATATAATAGTAAATGTTTCATCATCAGATTGCTGATTTTAAATTACTGTCGACTTAGGTAAACGTACGTAACGTAAACTTAGGTAAAAGATTAATAAGAACGAAAAAAGAAATAGTTTTAATAAATAGATCCTATATTTTGTGTAAAGTGTTTCATCTTTTTTTCTTGTTGAGATTGTTTCTATGACAAATTCGCATAACTCTTAGCTCATGTAAATCAGAATCCACAATGATCTTCTCAAATAACACCGAGGTTTGACCCTAAAGAAATCCCGGGAAATGTGTATTAATTGTCTCAGACTTTTAAAAAGCTACATTGCTCTCCTAGATAAAGAGGTAAACATTGAGCAAATAGTCAATAAATAAGAATTAATTAAGAATAAGAATGATATATTTACTGCTTAAAGTATAGTATGTGTAGTATAACATGAGCTTAGTACAATAAACTCATAAATAAATATTTGCGAGTAATGAAATAGGTACGAGCTACTAAGAGCATGTACAGCTACAGAAACCACAACAGTATTGTAGCACTTATATGGCAGATCTTAAGGTGCCCATATGTGGGTTTTAAGATTGATTGCTAACAGGTAAATGGACCTAGGATAAGTCCGCCACCCGCAGAGAGACCGATTGCATGAGAACGATGCCCCGGCAACACGACACAGTTGTTTTTTGATGGTGATAACTTCATAAGGTTAACCCGCCGGGCCGGCCACGGGTGTCAAGGAAGTGGTACCTTTGCTACACCATGGGTATAGCTAGGCCGCTGCCTACCATTACTAACCCCAAACCCACCCAGTTGGGCTGCTGGCTCTGTTGTTCACCGAACGATAGCATATTGCCATTACTCAGACGTTGATCTTCGGCGAGAGCGTGGTACTACCCAGGACGGACCGGCCCGCTGCTGTGGACAGAGAACTGTCAACAGCGTGGTCCTACCACTAATGGTATATAGGTGTGAAAGTAATTACGATTACTTGCAGTACGGTCATTTGCAACTTTATATCCACATTTATATTCCTCATGACTGACCCATTCGTCTACACGACTCCACGCCTTGACCTTGTCCACAATTGTAAGAAAATACACTACTCAATTGAGACAAATTAGCATAGAATTTTTTATCGAATTATTCTATTAATTATTGCGATTAACTTAGCCTAATCATTTTTTATAACACCAAAGGCATGGTATCGTTATAACACATTATATTTTAATTTCTTCACTACGGAAGAAAAATAATGTTGACAGAAAAATCAAGATCATCATTTATCATTCTCCTACTTTTACATATTGTAAAAGTTATCGGCAATTGTTTTATGACCGGCCGCCTGCCAGACATCAACCCTCCTTAGGAATGTAATTGTTGACCAAGCGGCACCAGATGGAGTTGGCCCAGGTCGTTATAAGTATCTTACTCGTCTTTTACGACATCCAGGAGCAAAGTAAGGGTTGGTAGTATCCTTAGCCGCTATCACACAGCCAGACAGAAAAATCAAGATGAAATAACAAATTAGATAAAAATAATATTTACAAAACATGTCATCAATTATAGACATTATTTAATAAACATTCACATTCTATCTCATTCAAGCACTGAAGCAACAAAAAATATTAGCACATACAAAAGTCTATGCAGGTCATAACAGGCTAAACTACTATATATTCATAGAGACCGTGACTTCGTTTATAAGCGTTCTACTTGTGCCTGCGTGCCTACTGCCTTTTTAATATTAAGCCTAAAAAATGTATACATTTATTTTTCTAAATATGATAGAAATTTTCGTGTCAAGAAGTAGAATGATAGATTGGTAGAATGGAAAAATGATAAATGTTATTGCTGCTTATGGATCTTTGCAATATCAGTGGCATAAGCTAGGCCGCTGTCTGCCGATTAAAACTGCAAACCTACCCAAAAAGTTGGGCTGCCCGCGAAAGATCGCTCACCGAACGAAGTGCAACAGCATACTTCACTTCTCAGCTGCTATAGACGGAAACCTGTCAACAGTATGGTCTTACCACTATTTATTTCTTTTATTTTTTCATTTTGTATTTATTTCTCAACATGCTGTGATATCTTAAATAATTGAGCACTTTCTTTAATTTTATGCTATATGCATACTTTAATATTAATAATTTATCGATTACAAGCTGTCCTTAAATAAATAAATAACGTACGAGAAACATAGCCAAATCTCTGCCTAATGTGGGAATAATGATATTCCCTATCACCTTCACGACGTTTTAAAAAAAATGCTTATAATAATCTCGGAGTTTGGAATTCTGCATAGCTAACAGCAATATGTTTTCTCGTATTACGTGAATTAAATTACATGTGGTCAAAATTAGATTTGTAAAAACTTGGATTAAAAAGTAAGTTTACGAGTAGTTTTTAAAAAGTATGTAAAGTAGTAGAGATATATTTCGTCTATAACAAAGTTTCAGTCACTTTCTCTTTTGCAATTAGATCTTCAACGGCCATAAATAATTTCATATATATATATCATCATTATAATTAAACATATTGAAAGCCTAAGCTATTAGCTTTTACATACATATTTAACAAATAACTTGCACGTACATTTAATTTACTCAATAAAATAAAAGGAATATATTTCATATTCGGATAATGAGACACGTTCTTGTATTTCATTCCTCACCTGTTAATTAAAGTACGGCTCTCACGTCGCATTCTGAATTCTGTTATGTCTCAAAAGGTGTCATCTTGACAGGTAATCCTATTATGTAGATGAGTCGCTCTTGAGCCTCCGACGACTTTGCTCGCCCGCAGCTCGGTAATGTCAAAGCCAACGAGTTTTGCTGTGTTACTGTATGCGATAATATATAATCATATCATAGGTCATAGATAATTAGCAAATAATAAAATAAAATAAAATAAAAAAGCCTTTTATTTCTTGCATTTGAAGATACACTTATTTTTACAAACTTAGTCCTAATTGTTATAACATATTTTTTTTTTTTTTACATTTTTAACTGTAAAAGTTTCTTATCCTAACAACTAGTTTTTCTTAACATCATTTACTATTCTTTCTTATATACACACATTTTTCTTGCACTCATATATATACCATATATGCATACACATACACACACACATCCATATACATACGCACATACATATGCAAAGACACACATTCACATACATATACACATACACCCACAAATACACGTACACATGCACATAGACCCACATACGCATATATACACACTTACGTATACATATATATACCCATACATACCACATATATACCATGTATATGTACATAATTTCTTCTTTCTGTATTTATATCTTTAATATCTATATTTATATATCTCTATTCTGCAAGAACCCCAGCTTGGGTGAAGGCCTCCTTCAAAGATGCCCATTTTTCTCGATTCAAGGCTATTTGAGTCCAGTTTGGGCCAGCGATTTTTTTAATTTCGTCTTCCCATCGTGTCGGTGGTCTGCCTCTGCTTCTATAGCCCCTGGGGCCTCTCCACAGGGTAGTTTTGACAGTCCATCTCTGGTCTGTTAGCCTCGCAACATGACCTGCCCATTTCCACTTCAGTTTTAATGCATAACTCAATGCGTTCGTCGCTTTTGTTTTTGATCTTATTATTGAATGTCGTATCTTATCTTTTTTTTTTTTTTTTTTTTTTTTTTTGCGGTGGGCTATGGATGTCGCACGCCGCCAAATCGGTCCGGGGTGACGGAAGAGGCGGCGCGCAACCCCATTGACCCACCCTGCAAGCACCTCTTCTTCGCCATGTGAGCGGGCCACCGGTACCCGATCTTTGTCTTCGGTGGCCCGCTCGGCGGTATGCCCTCTCGGGCTCCTCTCCTGTCGACGCCCCGACAGCTTTCGCCGTCGAGGCGTCGTCCTCACGCGGTGGCCTCACGTCGGGTGACCGGACAATTCCCCGGTCCGATCACCCGAAGCCTCGGTTAGGGCGGCATCAGGCGCAGGTAGTCGCGCCTGCGCCGCCCCAGCCGCGGGCGGCGGCCTGGGTCACGGGAATCCTCCCGGGCCCGTTCCGCCGCCTCCTTCTGCGAGATGACAGCCTCGCAGAAGGCGGCGACCGCGTCCCAATTCCTGACGCTGTCGACCATCGCTCGCGCAACAGCCGGCAGCGTCAGGTCGGCACCGATGACAGCGACGAGGTCACGGCGCTGCCCGTCCCAGCCCGAACATACCTCGAGCGTATGTTGCGCCGTGTCCTCGTCGCTACTACAATGGTGGCAGGACGGAGTCAACTCCCTCCGCACGACCGTGTGCAGGTACTTGCCGAAGCAACCATGCCCCGACAAGACCTGCACCAACCGGAAAGAGAGGACTCCGTGCCGCCGCTCCATCCACTCCATCAGTACGGGCCGGAGGGCCTCAACGGTAAAAACACCGTGTCTAGGCCTCTCCAGCCGCGTAGCCCAACGGGCGATGACTTCTCGGCGGGCGTCCTCGCGCCAGGTGGCTATCTCGCTCAACGATGGGGAGCCACCCTCTTCGCGCATTGAGGTAACCCGCCGGTAGAGGTCGGAGAGCATCTCCGCCTCTAGGTCCCACGGGGGTGTCCCGGCCAATAGGCATGCCGCCTCGGTAGACACCGTGCGGTACCCGCGAATGGCTCTGACCGCCATGGCTCGCTGTGGCCTCCACAGCACCGCCCTGAGCTGGGCGTTCAGAGCCCTCGCCCACACGGGTGCGCCGTACATGGCCATTGAGCGGATCACCCCCGCATACAGCCGTCGGCCCTCGAAACTGGGTCCGCCCACGTTCGGCATGAGCCGAGAAAGGGCGGACGCCGCGCCGACCAACCGGGGAGCAATTTGACGAAAATGCTCCCGGAACCACCATCGCCCGTCAAGCACCAGACCCAAGTACCTCATATGGGCCTGGATACTGATGTGGATGGAGTTGACGACTAACGAGGCGCCGATGGGCAGCCTCACACGGGGCCCATGGAATAGTAGGGCCTCCGTCTTGTTTAGAGCCACCCTGAGCCCCAGCGCCTCAATTCGCCTGACCATCTCCTCGGTGCCGAGAGTGGCCAGGCTCGCCGCCTCTTCGAGTGTCCTGCCCCGGGCTGTGACGAGCGTGTCGTCAGCATAGCAAATAACGCTCAGCCCGGGGGGGAGACTCCCTCTCAACGCCCAGTCGTACCCGATGTCCCACAGAGTCGGCCCCAGAACCGACCCCTGCGGAACACCGCACGACATGGGCGTCCGCACAATGTCCCCTGCGTGGCTCGCGTAGAGAACACTGCGCCCCTCCAAATAGTCTGCCACCAGCCGCCTGAGGTACAGGGGCACTCCATGGAACCTGAGCGCCTCCCTGATGCAGCTGAATGGCAGACTATTGAAGGCGTTGGCGATGTCCAACGACACCGCCAACAGCACTCCCTTGCCGGCGACAGCCTCCGCGGCCGTCTGCCTCAGGCGTAGCAGGGCCCCGATGGTCGAACGCCCCCTCCGAAACCCAAATTGAGCGTCCGACAGATCGGGCCCCACCTCCTCCAGGTGCCGAACGATGCGGGCAGCGAGGACACGCTCCAGCAGCTTACCCACATCGTCCAGAAGCACAATGGGCCTGTAGGCCGACGGCGAATCCGGGGGCCGTCCCGGCTTTGGCAGGAGAACCAACCTCCCTTCCTTCCAGCACTCAGGGAACTGTCCAGACGTCAGACAGGCGTTGAACAGTCGCCTGAGGCGAGGTTCGAGATGCTCGAGGAGGAACGTCAACACCCGGACTGGGACTCCGTCCGGGCCGGGGGCCGTGGTGGCGGAACGAATCTTCGCCACGGCTGCCCCCACTTCCGACTCCGTCACGGGCGGAACACTCTCGACGGCCTCCCGGTCGTGATCTGGCGAAGCCATGACCGGGGGCGTGTGCTCCGACTGCCGCGGGAACAGCTCCTCGACCACTCTACGAAGGAGGTCGGGCTGGAGGGTCTCGGTGAGGGGGGGACCCTGCGCGCGAAGCTTATTCAGCGACGCGCGATACGGGCGACCCCAGGGGTCACGATCGAGACCGTCCAGCATCTCCTGCCAACTCGCGTCCTTGGCGGACCGGATGGCCAGCCGAAAGGCGGTACGCGCACTGCGGTACGCCTCGTACAGCTGGCCCTCCCGCTCAACATCGCGGCGACGCCGCCGACTGCGGGTGTAGGACCTTCGGGCACTAATGCACGCCGCACGAAGGTCCGCCAGTCTTGGGGACCACCAGTAGACCCCCTGCCTCGGAGGTAGACGCCGCACCCTGGGCATGGCCGCATCGCAGACCTGCGTTAACGCACTGCGGATGCGGACAGCCTCAACGTCCACTCCGTCCGCTGGGGGTGGTGAGGACAGCCACGTATTCACGATGGCCGCCTCCGCCAGTAGGTCCCTATCCAGACGCCCCACAGCCCACCGCGGAAATGCGGGAGCCCGGTCCGCCCTGTGACCCCTGCTGGGGTCCCGGAGAGGGGAGACCTCCATCCGGATGTATCGGTGATCCGACAGGGTCTCCGCCTCCTCCAGGACACGCCAGTTCCTCACTCGTGGTGTGACAGCGGGGCTAGCGAACGACAAGTCCACTATCGACCCACCCTGCTGTCGCACACACGTGTTCACTGAGCCTCTGTTTAGGACACAGAGGCCCAGTGACGCCGCCCACTCCACGATCGCCCGCCCGCGATCGTCCGTCATCGGGGACCCCCACGCCGTGGATTTGGCGTTGAAGTCCCCCAGGACCAGGACGAGGCCCGGTGCCAGTCGCCGTATCGAAGCCTCCAAGGTGGTTAGGGAGGCCCCAAAATCGTCCATTCTCCTGTTAGGGGAGAGGTAAACGCTGTAGAGTGTGACCCCTCCCCATTCCGCAGCGACAAATTCCTCGCCCCTATCCAAAAGGGATAAGGACGGGAAGCGCCGCTGCGTGGAGGTGACGATTGCCGCGGTTCCGTTCCGGCTGACCACCCAATTGGGGCGATCAGGCACGACGTACGGTTCCGCGACTACAGCTGCACCGATCGACCACTCCGCCATGGATTGCAGGAGGAGATCCTGCGCACCGGCGGAGTGGTTGGTGTTGGCCTGCAGGAGGTGAGTGGACTGGGCAGCCATTAATGGGCCGTGTCCATCATCACCTCCTGGCTTGCGGCGGGCGATCGGACCGCGCTAGGAGCGGGAGCGGCCAGAGTCGAAGGGCCGCTCCGCCCCTTTGGAGCCGAAGCCGGAGGTCTGCACGCCCCAGAGCCCATGCGGTGCTTGGCAGGCTTATTGCCTGCCGCACACGCGGGGCAGTGGGGCGGGGCGGCGCAAGATGCCGCCATATGCCCAGTCTGACCGCAGCGGAAACAGAGTCCGCCGCAGTCAAAGCAATTAGTGCATGTTGGCCGGGTGTGCCCGACCGCCATGCACTTGAAACACCTCGCAGGCCGGTGCTCCAGCACGGTGACTCGCGCTGAGCTCCAGCCCACGAGGAGCCTGCCTGAGTCAGCCAGTTGCCTGACCGACTCCACTGGGCACTGCACCCAGGCGGCACCTACGCCGCCCGGACCGGGCCGGATGGCGCCAACCCGGACGGTCTCCATGGGACACCCGGTTTTCGAGGCAATGGCCTCCCGGATGTCTTCCACCGTCACGGAGTCGTCCAAACCCGCGATGCGCATTTCGGCGCACTTTACGGGTCTGGCGATTTTGACGCCACCCTCCTCGGCGAACAGACCTCGTAACTTCGACGCCACGCTATCGGCCGTCCTGGTGCCCTCGGCCCCAGGGAACTCTAAGATCCGAGCCCCTGTACGGGCCTTGCGGGTCCTGGCTTCGACGCCTCCTATGTCGGAGACGTCGAGCTCCCGCCGGGCTTTCCTCAGAACGGCCTCATAGCTGAGGCCCCTTTCTGCCGCCTCAGGCAGCACAGTGATCACCACTGCGGCTGTCTTCGGCGGCCGGAGCCCCTTGCGCGGCCTCTTCCTCTTCGTGCCGCCTCCTCCGGCTCCTGCCTGGGGGGCGACGACCTCAGCGGCGCGCTTGACCGCCGCTCTCCTCCTCTGGCCGCGACTCTTTCTGCCGCGCTCGGCCACCTGCCAACCCTGTTCGGGCGTAGCGGGCGTGCCGGGCGCTGGGGGCGTAGTCGCGGCCGCGCTAGTCGTCGCTGGCGATGTTGGTGCTGGCGACGACTGCAGTCCGGCAGGAGCCGGTGCCGTCTTCTTTTTGGTCGGAGCGGGCCCCTTCTTTTTTGGCCCAGCCGCGGCCGCGGCGTAGCTTCCCCCCACACGGCCACCCTGACAAGGCAGCGGGGCGGGAGCTGGTGCCGCATATAGCCGTTTATCCGCGGCGAGAGGCGGTCGAACACGTGGTTCTGGAGGCAGCCTTGCCTCCAGAACGGCCAAGCGCGCATTGACCATGTTACCGACGGTGTCGATAATGGCGCGCAAGGCCTCATCCGACACACCCCCCACCGCGGGCAGCGGGGTCGGTGTCACCGGCTGGACCTCTGCCGTGGCCTGCTCTACGACGTTTCGCGGGCTGACGCTGGTCGGCGGCACACGCTCCGTGGACGGAGGCGTCTTCGGCGCGGCGGCGATCGCAGGGCGGCCAGCGCCTTGGGGCGGTTTTGGAGCGGCGACAGCTCCTCGAGGGCCAGGACTGGCCGGCGGCGCAGGTGGCGCGGGCGGCACGAGCCGCGCCATTTGGGCCCTCAGCTCGCCCACATCCTTTGCGAGGACGCGGTTGGCCCTCCGCACCGCGGCCAGCTCCGACTCCAGCCGGCGGTTCTGGGCCCGCAGGCCTGACACCTCGCCACCAAGGCGGGCGTTTTCGGCCTGCAGGGCCTCCATAGTTGCGGCTGGGGCGCTCGCGCGGGCACCAGCGGCCACCACTTCGGTGGGAGGGATGCCGGACAACACCCCCAGCACCCTCGCGGCGGCCGCCTCGTTATCGGCCCGCCTGCCAGCCTCAGCCCCTCCACGCACTCCACCGGCCGGGGAGTGGGTCGCCCTTCCCGACGCCGCGGCCCCTCGCCCTCTGCGAGAGGCCGGCACTTTAGGAGGAGGCATGATGACCACGCTCCCCTCGGAATCGGCGCCTGAGCTGCCCTCCCTATTTAGGGGGCGCTTCCGCACCTTCGAGGGGAGGGCCTCCTCCCTTGCCGTCATTATCTCGGCGACCTCCTTGGACGGCTCCGCGGAACCACCGCACTCGTCCATTTTTTCGGCAGATCCACTGCCCTCATCTTTGGACGGCTCTGCGACACTACTGTCGCCCTCGTCCATTGACGGCTCTGCAGTGGATCTGCCGCCGTCTTCCTCCAGTTTGGCGGCAGCGGCGTCCTCCTTCTGCGCCCTCCGCTCCGCCATACGCTTCCTTCCTGTCGAAGAAGCCTTTCCCGTCAACCAGTTGGTCCGTTTCCGGTACTTCCTCGGCTTCTTCTTTTGGGCCTCCGTGGTCTGTGCCGGGCCCTCGGCGGACGCCTCAAGTCCTGAGGACGAGGCGTCGTTGTCAGTTTTACGTTGGCTTGACAAGGCCGTGATGTGGGAATCCGCTGGATTCCCGTCTGGTGTAGGTAAATTAGGTAAATCCATATGGTTCCCACGAGTCTGGGAGAAATAAATCGTCGACCCGGGCAGAGATCCCTGTACCCGGGCAAGCCTACATTTACCAACCAGGGGGTCGGCCGGTACCCTGGCTGGAGCGTGCTAACGACAGAACAACCCATCTGCCATGCATCTTCTCGCCGCACGCCAGAACTTAAGATTCTGGGTGATTTCTGAGTTCGAATGTTAATTCGAACTCTTTATAGAGGTTGTCTTCCTCGCGGTCCGGGCGGTTAAGCCAAGACCCTCGTTCCTGATACTACGCCTCACGACAACTTGTCTTGAAGCAAGATATCAGGTTTACGATATGTCGGCGGTGGCATAAGCCTGCCCAGCCCTCAAATGAGTGACCGGGCCCGTCCGAAATTCCGCCTCCTGTACCCTCTACAAATAGAGGGTCGGGAGCGAATTGGGGCTCAACCCATCACTGGGGAACCCCCCCTCGCGCCAGAGATTCGCTACGGGCGACAATTCGACAGAGGGATCTGGGGGACTGTCGCCCGCACCCAGGGTACACCACGCGGAGGTTTCTGGCGTCGTACCCCATGTCGTATCTTATCTAGCTGCTTCACATTGAGCATGCTTCGCTCGATTCCTCGTTGACAAGTGGTAATTTTGTGTTTAGCATTGGCTGTAAATTTCCAAGTCTGACATCCATATACCAAGCACGGTTTCATGGTATTCATGATTTTGGTTTTCAAACTATTTGGCATGTTGCTTTTGAAGATTTCTTTTAAACTCCAGTATTTGTTCCATGTTTTTTGTATTCTTCTTTCTATTTCTACGTCATTATTTTTATTATCAAAGCTGATTGTTTTTCCTAAGTATATATATTTGTCTACATATTCTAAAGGATTTCCATTTACTGTTATTGGTTTTTTATAACTATTTGTCATGGTCATTGTTTTATTGAGATTGATTTCTAATCCTACTTTTGAGCTAGTTGCTTGTAAAGACTCTACCATTTCCTGCAGCTGTGAGCTTGTCTCCGATAGTACTACTATGTCATCTGCGAACCTCAGATGACTTAAAAAAAAGGCTCCTTGTATATAGATTTAATTTAATTAGCAAATATAATAAAACAAATCGCATTTATTTATTTAAAGTGATATTTAAAATTTCTTTTAAACCATCCGCGTGATGTGAGTGGTTTTAAAATAATTTGTTACTAACCTTGCCTTTAGATAGAATGTAATTAATTAACATCACTTAGAAGGCAAACTAGAAATAAAACTTTGTCAACTGATTTATAACTCTACCTTTAAAATAGACGTTCTTGTCCAGTAGGTGGTAGATTAAAACATATTAGCTGAGAAGTAGAAGAAATTTCATTTAATTGTTCAAATTCAAATTCATTTATTATGTACAAACCCTTTTCTGGTAGGCCGTCTGGTATCCGTCGCCCGGACACACGCCGCCCGTTGCGTCCGAGGCGACGGAAGAGCAGCGCGTGGCCCCATAACCCACCGTATTCCTTCCTCATCGCCATTGGACTAGCCAATTATGCATAAACCCTGCGACAATATGCATATACCTTTTTTTCCCCTTGCAAACCGGTCCGGGGCGACGGATAAGGGGACGCGCAACCCTATAGACCTGCATCTTTCTTCGCTGTGCCAGCGGGCCACCGGTACCCGATCTTTGTCTTCGGTGGACCGCCCGGCAATATGTAAGTGCCCTTACATATTGTCAGTATTAATATTTTAATTTAATCTAATAAACTACCACCGGATCTGAAAGAGACCGCTACTGAGAAGATCCGGCAAGAAACTCAGCGGGTTTGTCTATTATTGTTATTTCTTTACTGTTTTTTTAAAGATAATATAAAATAAAATAAACATTTGATATGTTTATTTCAGAATCCTGAAATGGTGATAGTTTAATGGGTTTAAATTTTAATAATGGTGAGGAAACCAATCAAAACCTAAGCAAAGTTAGACATCGTGAGAAAATCTCTGAAGATCTAAGATTATAATAAAATCTGAAAGATATGTGAAATTCCTTTCACAAACATTGATTCCGGCACATACATGAACATTTACGACAAATAATATAGGGAGATAGTAACTGAACACTCTCAAATCTTATAATAAAATAACCTTAAAACATCATAAAATTTTAGAGGTCAGATGGCAATCGTTCCGAAAAATATATTTTCTACCGACATAAAATACTGAACCGATTAGAAGTAATGAAGAATCGAAAAATGAATTTGAGAGATAAATCAGTAGGTACCTATTTGGAACGGCTACAAAACAAATTTTAGCCAAAACGACTAGTCTCAGCAACTTATTTAACTGTTAAAACTTAGTATTAAATTAAATTTTCCGTGTGATGACGGAGTAAGAATACTATTCACCACCCCATATCTTACTCGTGGGTGATCGTACGAGATGACTAAGGGATATAAAACGCATATAACATCTATGCGAGAGATGTAAAACTCGAAATAAAACCCTATACCAACACGTCTGACCAGCGCGGTATAGTAGGTTAATTTCCCTCCCATTACGGAGGAGGCCCGAGCCCAACAGTGGGACGTTTATGGGCTGTGATGATGATGATTAAATTAAAACATAGCTTGGTATATCTTATTTTGAATTTATAGAAAATAATAATTATTCTCTATCAACTTTAGCTAAAAGTCGGTTACATTAATAAGTACTAGTATTAAAATGATAACGAACTTGACCAAAAGTGTATTAAGGTTTTTTTATAAAGATTATTAGTACTACTAATTTTAAGATATAATATTCACCGATGTATGATACAGGATCAGGAAAAGACTGGAAAAGACGACTAAGAGCCTTATAAGGACCTGGGCCAACTCTATATCTCTATCTGATGCCGTTTGGTCAACAATTACATTCCTAAGGGGTGTTGACGTCTGGCAGGCGGTCGGCCATAAAACTATTGTCAATAACTTTTACAATATGTACTACGAAAGAAGAGTACATATTGTTTTCGACCCCAAGTAATTGGGATAAGAGTAGAAGAATGATGAACTAATTAACAAACCAAACGCCTTACTGGGAATCATGGGAGAATCTGATATAGTCGCCAGAAGACATAGTCGGATTTAAGGAAACATTCTTTTTAGTCGTGTACTATAAAATCCGTCGAGAAAAGTAACGTTGATAATAAGAATATAATAATATTCTCATCGCGTCCCACCACGAATGAACCTCTGAGTAATAAATATCATATGTATGAAACATTTTTCAATTAGGCACTCATTTCTATGAAAATGAAGCGACTCAAGAAAATTAACTTTGTTTATATGGTAATTGAATTCAAGTGACAGTTAAATACGATATGCCTTTTGTATTGATCAATCATAGGCGTTTTTTTTTTGTGTGTGCGTTTTGAAGGCATGGCATTCTTTATTACAGTTTTTATCAACAATTCTATATATTCCAACATATTTTCGAGTTCACACCCATTTTTAACCGACGAAAAAAAAACGTAGGAGTTTCTCAAGTCAACACGTATATTTTTTTATGTATGACCACGCACAACTTTTATAAAGTAGTCCAATTTTGATCATTCTATTTTTATTGGAAAGGGTATATACCTCAAAATTGGTCCCATATAAATTTGGAAAAAAAATCCAACTCTAAGGGTAGGAAAACAAGAGATGATTTATAGTTTATTCTTTTTCTCATTCGAGCAGCATTTTTGTAGACCTGCCCACGTTAACTCAATAATTATTAGTTAAAGTACAATTATAGAACTATATATTAATAGTAAAAAAAAATTAAGCATGTAGCAATTGGTACATTATAGCCACAAAAAAAAAAAACCTTTTAACGAGAACTTTTCTACGAGAAAATCGACATCTAAGCAGTGACAATGAGCTTGTTACGCTTCGTTCTATAAGCGAGAGAGCCGGAAGCATAATTGGAAATTTTTAAATTGTTAAACATATTACTCGAAAATTTTAAATTTCTATATTGCAAAACATATTACAACAGATATTGGCAATATTAGGACAATGTATAAACATTTTTTTTATCTATTAAGATAATTTATAGTACAAATTATCAAAAATCCAAAGCTATTAACGGTAATTTTTAGTTTAAGTTTTTCTCACTTTCGATATCTTTGCTTAGCGAATTTTACACGTCCGTTTTAAGCATAAACAGTTGATAGATTTAGCTTGAAATTCTCTCTGTAAAAAATATCAACTATTTAGAAAGATATAAATTATAAACATAGACTTTTTGTACAATACAATAAGTCCTTGTCTGCAGTTTTAGCAAAAAATCATCGTGAAAAATCATTAATAAAATATATATAATTAAAATAAAATGTCCTAAAACACCTTTCATGTGGTTCTCACTGTAATTATACAATCGCAATGGCTCAATGCTTTTGACGGTGGCAACATGTCGAATTTACTTACACAATTTACTGGAAAATGTTCTCTGTTATTTCAAGTCCCTTTGATAATCATACGCTCTAGTATAACGGATGGTTGTTCAATTATATTACATATAGGCTGTAAAATAACCTTATCTTAAGTGAAAGACCTTTGACTTGTTTTGACTAAAGAAATAATATTAAATTATTAACGAAAACAAGTTGCCTTGGTATGTCTTATAATGGGTACTTATACACGTCAAAAGCCAATTATAGTCAAAAATATCTAACATTTTGCCTAGAATAAAAATCATCAGCATCTTTAAAAATATAATCTACTAGCTTCTGCCGCGACTTCGCCCGCGTAAAAGGTTACTTTCCTAAAGTTTTTCAACCCCTATTTTTATTTTACCCCTTAAGGGTAAATTTTTACAACATGTTAATGTCATATTTATTTATATCTAATCAAAAGCCCAAAAATAAGTTTCAAGCTTCTGGCTTTAAAAATGACGATACTTCATTACAACTTTGCATCCACCTTTACAACCTTTTTTTTTTCATTATCAGGCTCTAGTCTATCTGTGTACAAAATTTAATTTAGATCGGTTCAGTACCTAGTTTTGGCGTGAAAGAGCGACAGACAGACAGAGTTACTTTCGCATTTATAATTTTAATAAGGATAAATCAACTAAATCTCCTTACCTTTTCCTATAGTTTTAAAATATTTTAAATAAAATCCACTTACTTAAAAACTATAAAATAACATCCACACGTAAGAAATTATTTGCAAAAAAAAAAGGATAGCTAAAACTTAATATACAAGTTCACCGTGAAAAAAGTATGTTGAGAAAAGAAAAACTTTGAGTGAGAATCCCATCAATTCCGCAATAACCTCGAGCGATATCCCGAAAAGTATTTGAAAAGTGGTCGATAGATATTCAAAAAGTTCAATCTGTCGAAGCAACAGGCGGATCCTGGGAAGACGGTGCAAAGTTTCTCGTCTTTATTTATTACTGAGAGAAAACTCGCACTGATTGAGTGAGCCCGCTGGGTCTGCTACAACTGAGCAAGTTCTATATTGCTAAAAAGAATAATTTGCTTCCAAAGAAAATAAATATAGGTAACTAGGTGGATAGATACTTTCTTCGCCTATATTGATGCTTCGAAAATGTAGGTATTTTTCAAAACAACACTCATTAGAAAGGAATGAATCTTTGCATCGCGAGGGACTACTTTTTTTTAATTCCCATGACTAGCTAGCATTACATAAGTTTGGGAATAAAACCATAACACTATTTATGACATAGATAGGGAGCTGGATATATTAAGGAATATTGGATAGGACTTAGGTATATTGAAAAAACAAAGAAAACACTAAATAAATATTGTTCATTTCATTACTTTTCTTCTATATACGTCCCAGTGTTGGGACGGACTTCTTCCATATAAAATCAATAAACCTGTTTTATTTTTGTTTTTTTTTTTGGGGTGGGCTACGGTCGGCCCACTTCTCGCACCACTCCATCCGGGGTGACAGAGGGGCGTAAGCATGCACACCTGTAACCCACCCGTGACGTCGCCTTCGTCGTTGGGCCGACCACCGGAGCAGAGTGACTTGCGGCTCGCGTCGTCGAGGAGCACCTCCCGCACACGCTCCGCCGGCGCCGCCTCCTTCCGCAGCGTCAGGTCGGCACCGATGATTGCGACGAGTTCACGACGCTGCTCTATCCAAAATCAATAAACCTACTGAAGTAAGCTGGCACGACAGTGGTTATAATGTTTTATTTCGAGTTAGCTGCTT
This sequence comes from Lymantria monacha, assembly GCA_905163515.2. Lineage (NCBI taxonomy): Eukaryota > Metazoa > Arthropoda > Insecta > Lepidoptera > Erebidae > Lymantria > Lymantria monacha. The sequence continues at coordinate 10,297,293 of LR991092.1, read as the reverse complement.
TTATATCTTAATTAATATGTACAATACGAGATCTTACTTCATCACCAGATAGAAGAAGGTCATTAGTAAAATAAATATATTGCTTTATGTGTTTTTTTTTATAATTGTATATCCTTACTAATATTATAAATGCGAAAGTAACTCTCTCTGTCTGTCTGTCGCTCTTTCACGCCAATACTACTGAACCGACCTAAATGAAATTTGGTACACAGGTAGTCTAGAGCCTGATAAAGGACATAGGCTACTTTTTAATGCAATAAAGAGTTGTAAATAGGGATGGAAAGTTGTAAGAAAGTATCGTCATCTTTAAAGCCCGAAGCTTGAAACTTATTTTTAGGCTATTGATTAGATATAAATAAATATGAAAATAGGGCATTAAAAACCTTAGGAAAGTAACCTTTTATGCGGGCGAAGCCGCGGGCAGAAGCTAGTATGTATATAATACATTTTCAATGCAAGCCCTAACCGGGCTAGTAAATTTAAGTGGTTACGTACTACTAAATATTTCTCATCAAAATTAATATTATACCTGTTATATATAATATGGATAATATTTTAACATATTTAATCTCACCGAAACGTTTAAAAATTTAATATAATAACGTCACCAATAACATATTCTAGATACGAATAAATTATTGTTACATATTTACACGCAGATACGTCATCCATTCGCTTACAATCTTAAGTTCAAAACTACAAAATCTACCGTTAATTTCCTCAATCAATCCATATCCGCTGCCAAATGTACACCTAGATTGGCAATTATAGTTTCATTTCCATGTTCACTGACTAAATGCCCTTGGCACTACTGCCCACTCGTACACCTTAATCTGAGAAAATCACTCTGTCGGATATTCCAACATTAAAGGTAAGTCAAAGTTTAAGAAGTAGACTAATACTGGCTTTAATATCGACGAACTTGGTTCGGAGTTTCTGGAAGCCGTAAATCGTGATTGATAAACTTTGACAGACCTCTTTTCCAGTATTATACAGCTACAAATTATAATAAAATAGTATGTTATATTGCTTTTAGCCTATCATATTCCTTTATTTCAATAAAAAATATATTATATTAATTTTATTTATTACAGAGTTTATTTTTATTCAAAATGTTTATTGATATTCTAGCTTTAATTTAAAGTGTTGGTTTTAAAAGAATCCTCGTATTTTATTGCAGGTTTAAAGGAAAAAATGAAAAATATAATACTGCACTCTATAGTTGAGCAATGGTTAATTACTATATTTCATCTGGAAAAAGTATGAAACCCTATCTTGAAGAGGGAGGATTTAATAGAAATAAGAAAAGAAATCATGGAAAGACTTTTTCATTTAAGAATTTATTGTGACCTTGCAATTGATCTAGAACTCAATTTCCAGATTATTTCAAGATTAAGTTATTTCATAGATAATTTTAATACGATTGCGCAGTAAAAGAAAAATAGATATCTTTTTCACCATGTTTTCTGGTGGAATTAACATTAACGCTGGCTTTTGTATCTCTAAGTTGACTGGAATTACGTCTGTCAAGTACTGGTAAAGCTTCGGTACTAACTGTTCTATACGATTTACATAGAAATATTAGCGCCAAATTGAACAATAATAATAATCCGCTCGACACCCCTAGCCACTTACACCAATGTTGCCCCCTGTTGCCCGTATGGCTTGTGTGCCTGTGGCGACTGCTTAGGGGGCCCATTCAGTGAGTTGGCGAGTCACCGTCTGCCACCGTTCATCTCTTAACATGGGTTTGAAGGCAGACGACGGTTTATAAATTCATAGATTTAAGATGAACCAGTCCACTAAGCACCCACTCCCATATTCATATATTAGATACCATCATCACACAATAGTTTTACACTTACTGCTGGCATTCCACGTATGTTATATGCAGACGTGGAATGTCATCGGTAGGTGTCCCATCCCAATATTTAGATTAAATTTCTCCAAAGGCCTCTGCGTGTTGGATCCATATCCCCATGTAAGCCTCCCAAAGGACCGGGCATCTTCCCTACGGAAGATCCCGTGAATTAAAAGGAGATACAAATAATAATAATAACTCTTTATTGTACACCGTATATACAGGAATAAAATAATAAAAGACAAAAAAAATAAACTTTGGTATAATTAGGCGGTCTTATCGCATACTGCAATTTCTTCCAGGCAACCTTGGGATGGGGTACGACGCAAGAAACCTCCGCGTGGTGTACCCTGGGTGCGGGCGACAGTCCCCCAGATCCCTCTGTCGAATTGTCGCCCGTAGCGAATCTCTGGCGCGAGGGGGGGTTCCCCAGCGATGGGTTGAGCCCCAATTCGCTCCTGACCCTCTATTTGTAGAGGGTACAGGAGGCGAAATTTCGGACGGGCCCGGTCACTCATTCATTTGAGGGCTGGGCAGGCTTATACCACCGCCGACATATCGTAAACCTGATATCTTGCTTCAAGACAAGTTGTCGTGAGGCGTAGTATCAGGAGCGAGGGTCTTGGCTTAACCGCCCGGACCGCGAGGAAGACAACCTCTATAAAGAGTTCGAATCAACATTCGAATTCGGAAATCACCCAGAATCTTAAGTTCTGGCGTGCGGCGAGAAGATCATGGCAGATGGGTTGTTCTGTCGTTAGCACGCTCCAGCCAGGGTACCGGCCGACCCCCTGGTTGGTAAATGTAGGCTTGCCCGGGTACAGGGATCTCTGCCCGGGTCGACGGTTTTTCTCCCATGCTCGTGGGAATTGATATGGATTTGCCTATTTTATTTTCAAAAGACGGGGATCCTACGGATTCCCACTCTACGGCCTTGCTAAGCCAACAGAAAACTGGCACAAACGACGCCTCGTCCTCAGGACTCGAGGCGTCCGTCCCATCACAGGAGGCCCCAAAGACGAAGAGGCGTGGGAGACTCCCGAATAGGGGGAAGGCTTCCGGCGCCAAAAAGCGACAGGCGGAGCGGGAGGAGCGGCGGGCTCTCAGGGAGGCTGCCACCGCTGGACCCCAAGATGATGGCGGCGGATCTACTGCAGGGCCGTCAATGGACGAGGGCGACAGTAGTGTCGCAGAGCCGTCCAAAGATGAGGGCAGTGGTTCAAGGGAGGAGGCCCTCCCCTCGAAGGTGCGAAAGCGCCCCCTGAACAGGGATGGCAGCTCGGGCGCCGATTCCGAGGGGAGTGTTGTCATCATGCCTCCTCCCAAGGTTCCGGCCTCTCGCAGAGGGCGAGGGGCCGTGGCGTCGGGTCGGGCGACCCACTCCCCAGCCGGCAGAGCAAGTGGAGGGGCGGAGGCTCGTAAGCGGGCCGACGACGAGGCGGCCGCCGCGAGGGTGCTGGAGGTGTTGTCCGGCATCCCTCCCACAGAAGTGGCGACCGCTGGTGCCCGCGCGAGCGGTGACGCCCTGGACATGGAGGCCCTGCAGGCCGAAAACGCCCGCCTAGGTGGCGAGGTGTCAGGCCTGCGGGCCCAGAACCGCCGCCTAGAATCGGAGCTGGGCGCGGTGAGGAGGGAAAACCGGATCCTCACCAAGGACGTGGCCGAACTAAAGGCGCAAATGGCGCGGCTCATGCCGCCTGCGCCACCTGTGTCGCCGGCCAATGCCGGCTGCCGAGACGTCGCCGCAGCCAAGCCGCCCCGAGGAGCTGGCAGGCCAGTGGTTCCCAACGCGCCGAAGAAGCCTCCGACCGCGGAGCGTGCGCCGCCGACCAACACCAGTGCCAGCACGCCAAATGTCGCCGTCGCGGAGCAGGCCCCGGCAGAGGTCCAGCCGGCAACACCGATCCCACTGCCTGCGGTGGGGGGCGTGTCGGACGAGGCCTTGCGCGCCATTATCGACACCGTCGGTAATATGGTCAATGCGCGCTTGGCCGTTCTGGAGGCAAGGCTGCCTCCGGAACCACGTGTTCGGCCGCCTCTCGCCGCGGACAAGCGGCCATATGCGGCACCAGCCCCCGCCCCGCTACTCTGTCAGGGTGGCCGCGTGGGGGGGAGCTACGCCGCAGCCGCGGCTGGGCCTAAGCCCAAGGGGCCCGCTCCAAAGACCGCCGGCGACGACCCGCGCACCCGCGACTGCGCCTTCCGCGCCTGGCACGCCCGCTGCGCCCGAACAGGGTAGGCAGGTGGCCGAGCGCGGCAGAAAGAGTCGCGGGCAGAGGAGGAGAGCGGCGGCCAAGCGCGCCGCTGAGGTCGTCGCCCCCCAGGCAGGAGCCGGAGGAGGCAGCAGCAGCTCGAAGAGGAAGAGGCCGCGCAAGGGGCTCCGGCCGCCGAAGACAGCCGCAGTGGTAATCACTGTGCTGCCTGAGGCGGCAGAAAGGGGCGTCAGCTATGAGGCCGTTCTGAGGAAAGCCCGGCAGGAGCTCGACGTCTCCGACATAGGAGGCGTCGAAGCCCGGACCCGCAAGGCCCGGACAGGGGCTCGGATTTTGGAGTTCCCTGGGGCCGAGGGCACCAGAACAGCCGATAGCGTGGCGTCGAAGCTGCGAGGTCTGTTCGCCGAGGAGGGTGGCGTCAAAATCGCCATACCCGTAAAGTGCGTCGAAATGCGCATCGCGGGTCTGGATGACTCCGTGACGGTGGAAGACATCCGGGAGGCCATTGCCTCGAAAACCGGGTGTCCCATGGACACCGTCCGGGTTGGCGCCATCCGGCCCGGTCCAGGCGGCGTAGGTGCCGCCTGGGTGCAGTGCCCAGTGGAGTCGGTCAGGCAACTGGCCGACTCAGGCAGGCTCCTCGTGGGCTAGAGCTCAGCGCGAGTCACCGTGCTGGAGCACCGGCCTGCGAGGTGTTTCAAGTGCATGGCGGTCGGGCACACCCGGCCAACATGCACTAATTGCTTTGACTGCGGCGGACTCTGTTTCCGCTGCGGTCAGACTGGGCATATGGCGGCATCTTGCGCCGCCCCGCCCCACTGCCCCGCGTGTGCGGCAGGCAATAAGCCTGCCAAGCACCGCATGGGCTCTGGGGCGTGCAGACCTCCGGCTTCGGCTCCAAAGGGGCGGAGCGGCCCTTCGACTCCGGCCACTCCCGCTCCTAGCGCGGCCCGATCGCCCGCCGCAAGCCAGGAGGTGATAATGGACACGGCCCATTAATGGCTGCCCAGTCCACTCACCTCCTGCAGGCCAACACCAACCACTCCGCCGGTGCGCAGGATCTCCTCCTGCAATCCATGGCGGAGTGGTCGATCGGTGCAGCCGTAGTCGCGGAACCGTACGTCGTGCCTGATCGCCCCAATTGGGTGGTCAGCCGAAACGGAACCGCGGCAATCGTCACCTCCACGCAGCGGCACTTCCCGTCCTTATCCCTCTTGGATAGGGGCGAGGAATTTATCGCGGCGGATTGGGGAGGGGTCACACTGTACAGCGTTTACCTCTCCCCTAACAGGAGAATGGACGATTTCGGGGCCTCCCTCACCACCTTGGAGGCTTCGATACGGCGACTGGCACCGGGCCTCGTCCTGGTCCTGGGGGACTTCAATGCCAAATCCACGGCGTGGGGGTCCCCGATGACGGACGATCGCGGGCGGGCGATCGTGGAGTGGGCGGCGTCACTGGGCCTCTGTGTCCTAAACAGAGGCTCAGTGAACACGTGTGTGCGACAGCAGGGTGGGTCGATAGTGGACTTGTCGTTCGCTAGCCCCGCTGTCGCACCACGAGTGAGGAACTGGCGTGTCCTGGAGGAGTCGGAGACCCTGTCGGATCACCGTTACATCCGGATGGAGGTCTCCCCTCTCCGGCACCCCAGCAGGGGTCACAGGGCGGACCGAGCTCCCGCATTTCCGCTGTGGGCTGTGGGGCGGCTGGATAGGGACCTACTGGCGGAGGCGGCCATCGTGATCACGTGGCTGTCCTCACCACCCCCAGTGGACGGAGTGGACGTTGAGGCTGTCCGCATCCGCAGTGCGTTAACGCAGGTCTGCGATGCGGCCATGCCCAGGGTGCGGCGTCTACCTCCGAGGCAGGGGGTCTACTGGTGGTCCCCAAGACTGGCGGACCTTCGTGCGGCGTGCATAAGTGCCCGAAGGTCCTACACCCGCAGTCGGCGGCGTCGCCGCGATGTTGAGCGGGAGGGCCAGCTGTACGAGGCGTACCGCAGTGCGCGTACCGCCTTTCGGCTGGCCATCCGGTCCGCCAAGGACGCGAGTTGGCAGGAGATGCTGGACGGTCTTGACCGTGACCCCTGGGGTCACCCGTATCGCGCGTCGCTGAATAAGCTTCGCGCGCAGGGCCCCCCCCCCTCACCGAGACCCTCCAGCCCGACCTCCTTCGTAGAGTGGTCGAAGAGCTGTTCCCGCGGCAGTCGGAGCACACGCCCCCGGTCATGGCTTCGCCAGATCACGACCGGGAGGCCGTCGAGAGTGTTCCGCCCGTGACGGAGTCGGAAGTGGGGGCAGCGGTGGCGAAGGTTCGTTCCGCCACCACGGCCCCTGGCCCGGACGGAATCCCAGTCCGGGTGTTGACGTTGCTCCTCGAGCATCTCGAACCTCGCCTCAGGTGACTGTTCAACGCCTGTCTGACGTCTGGACAGTTCCCTGAATGCTGGAAGGAAGGGAGGTTGGTTCTCCTGCCAAAGCCGGGACGGCCCCCGGATTCGCCGTCGGCCTACAGGCCCATTGTGCTTCTGGACGATGTGGGTAAGCTGCTGGAGTGTGTCCTCGCTGCCCGCATCGTCCAGCACCTGGAAGAGGTGGGGCCCGATCTGTCGGACGCTCAATTTGGGTTTCGAAGGGGGCGTTCGACCATCGGGGCCCTGCTACGCCTGAGGCAGACGGCCGCGGAAGCTGTCGCCGGCAAAGGAGTGCTGTTGGCGGTGTCGTTGGACATCGCCAACGCCTTCAATAGTCTGCCATTCAGCTGCATCAGGGAGGCGCTCCGGTTCCACGGAGTGCCCCTGTACCTCAGGCGGCTGGTGGCAGACTATTTGGAGGGGCGCAGTGTTCTCTACGCGAGCCCCGCAGGGGACATTGTGCGGACGCCCATGTCGTGCGGTGTTCCGCAGGGGTCGGTTCTGGGGCCGACTCTGTGGGACATCGGTTACGACTGGGCGTTGAGAGGGAGTCTCCCCCCCGGGCTGAGCGTTATTTGCTATGCTGACGACACGCTCGTCACAGCCCGGGGCAGGACACTCGAAGAGGCGGCGAGCCTGGCCACTTTCGGCACCGAGGATATGGTCAGGCGAATCGAAGCGCTGGGGCTCAGGGTGGCCCTAAACAAGACGGAGGCCCTTTTATTCCATGGGCCCCGTGTGAGGCTGCCCATCGGCGCCTCGTTAGTCGTCAACTCCATCCATATCAGTATCCAGGCCCATATGAGGTACTTGGGTCTGGTGCTCGACGGGCGATGGTGGTTCCGGGAGCATTTTCGTCAAATTGCTCCCCGGCTGGTCGGCGCGGCGTCCGCCCTTTCTCGGCTTATGCCGAACGTGGGCGGACCCAGTTTTCAGGGCCGACGGCTGTATGCGGGGGTGATCCGCTCAATGGCCATGTACGGCGCACCCGTGTGGGCGAGGGCTCTGAACGCCCAACTCAGGGCGGTTCTGTGGAGGCCACAGAGAGTCATGGCGGTCAGAGCCATTCGCGGGTACCGCACGGTGTCGACCGAGGCGGCGTGCCTATTGGCCAGGACACCCCCGTGGGACCTAGAGGCGGAGATGCTCTCCGACCTCTACCGGCGGGTTACCTCAATGCGCGAAGAGGGTGGCTCCCCTTCAACGAGATAGCCACCTGGCGCGAGGACGCCCGCCGAGAAGTCATCGCCCGTTGGGATACGCGGCTGGAGAGGCCTAGATACGGTGTTATTACCGTTGAGGCCCACCGGCCCGTACTCATGGAGTGGATGGAGCGGCGGCACGGAGTCCTCTCTTTTCGGTTGGTGCAGGTCTTGTCGGGGCATGGTTGCTTCGGCAAGTACCTGCACACGGTCGTGCGGAGGGAGTGGACTCCGTCCTGCCACCATTGCAGTAGCGACGAGGACACGGCGCAACATACGCTCGAGGTATGTTCGGGCTGGGACGGGCAGCGCCGTGACCTCGTCGCTGTCATCGGTGCCGACCTGACGCTGCCGGCTGTTGCGCGAGCGATGGTCGACAGCATCAGGAATTGGGACGCGGTCGCCGCCTTCTGCGAGGCTGTCATCTCGCAGAAGGAGGCGGCGGAACGGGCCCGGGAGGATTCCCGTGACCCGGGCCGCCGCCCGCGGCCGGGGCGGCGCAGGCGCGAGTACCTGCGCCTGATGCCGCCCTAACCGAGGCTTCGGGTGATCGGACCGGGGAATTGTCCGGTTACCCGACGTGAGGCCACCGCATGAGGACGACGCCTCGACGGCGAAAGCTGACAGGAGAGGAGCCCAAGAGGGCATACCGCCGAGCGGGCCACAGAAGACAAAGATCGGGTACCGGTGGCCCGCTCGTACGGCGAAGAAGAGGTGCTTGCAGGGTGGGTCAATGGGGTTGCGCGCCGCCTCTTCCGTCACCCCGGACCGATTTGGCGGGGTGCGACGTCCATAGCCCACCGCAAAAAAAAAAAAAAAAAAAAAGGCAACCTTGGGATGGATTTTAATTTTAGTGAACAAGGAACTCAAGATGTACTAAACAATTAAAAGAGGAAAAGAAGAAAGTAAAGAGGAAAGAAAAATTATGTAATAATACACAGTATATCTATACATGTAAGTAGAAGAAGTTCTAGATCAAATATAAGATCACCATGAGATTCTTAATTGAAAATCCCCTTAACGTGGTTTTTCATAATTCAATGAAATCATATTTCTCGAAGATCTTCAGAATTTAAAAATATTTATAACAATAGTAATAATATATATATAATAAAGTATAATAGTAACGAAAGAGAAGACATTAAAGAAATATATATAACAATAATATGAAATGGGAAACTCACTTGTAAATTATGATGCTCCAGATTAATAATAAAAAGTTGATAATAAAAATTCGTAAATAAAAAGCTATATAACTAACTTTCCGTATGGTGACGAAGTAGGAATACAATTCACCACCCATTATATTACCGAGCTGGCCACAGACGTGGAGGATTCATTACCAGTAGCAGGCCCAATGGCGATGTAAAGAAATACAGTGGTTATCAGGCCGTGCACCGCCATTTCGTCACTTCGGACGGAACGAATGGCGTGCAAAAACCATCAATTATGCTACCCATAGGTGTCGTAAAAGACAACTAAAGGATATAATATGCACATAATATGTATATACGAGAAGGAACACTCGAAATAAAACCCTATACGAACCCGTCTAACCAGCGTCGTATAGTAGATCAATTTCCTTCCTATTGTGAAGAACGTTTAAGTTCAGTTGTGCGATGTATGTGAAATACGATGACGATATAATTGAAATAAGGTTATTATAAAATGGAGGAGAGGAAGGAAGACCCACCACTTTTCCACGGTTAATCAATATACCGTACACTTCAGGAAAGGAAAGAATTCGGGATGAGATTAAAGTGGAATAGGATATAAAGAAATGTTACTCCTGTGATGAGCACCACTTCCAGAACTTCAACTTGTAATTTTTCGCAAAACTTCGAATAAAGATTCGACACGTGTTTTGCCTCTAAACGAGGCATCCTCAGGACGGACGTTAAATAAGGTTGACTGCACAGCAGTAAATACAAGCTCATACCAGTGGCAATTGAACCAAACCCAAAACGCACTTAGATCACTACTTATATTTTTAATAATAACTGCTTATTAGATTACTATAAAAGCGTAATTATCCTCCTAATTACAACAGAAATATTAATACTAAAAATGATATACTAGGCAATAATAACTAATGGTCATTTCTATTTTCTGTTCCAAGAGAGCAGTTTCACGGCGAATGACTAGTCTGCATTGATTGGAATTAACTCGGTAGCTCTAGGGTACTACGACGTAAAGGCCATTGCCAATTTCAATTTGAACGGCTTTGATTTTGCCCCCAGTGTATATAAGCGACCGTTTACTGGATAACGTTAAGTGTTCTCACTAAGAGCAAGTGGTTATTTCAATATTATTGAATACTATTTCAGGTTTGATTTAATTTTACGTTATGTAAAATATTTTACGAGACTTAATTTTTCGACAAAAATAGAGAAGAGAATTCAACTATCGCGCATATTCTGTGTTCTATAAATAATTCTTATAATATATCGAGTTCATGATAATTAAGTTCAGTATAATAATAAAAAAAGAACCTATGACCAACAACTATAGATGATTAAAAAATTGATGTCTAAGCAGAGACAATGTATTGTTGCGATTCGTTTGGGGAGCGACAGAGCTGGAAGAGCAAACTTTTGAATGAGTTTAGGGTTTATTATAACGTTAGATATACTCCTAGTATTGCAAAGGTCCATGAGTGACAGTAACCCTTACTATGAGGTATACTGCTTGCACTTTTGCCACCATAAGAAATAAAAAAAAACGAACTGTAAAACAAGATAATTTCAAACATGTTTGGGCATTGTATCTTCAGACACAGTATCCAAACATCATCGAAAATATATAACTTAACTGACTTCAATCAGTGCTAGTTGTTATAAAAATGAATTACTTATCTCTATAAAAAAATTATTACTCGCAAGATTTTCCTCTTAACATCACTTTCTGTCCTGCTTCTTCTTCAAATATCGTAAGACATCAGAGATAAAATAGCATTAAATAATATTATAATACCCAGGATGGATGGAATTGGGAGCTGCCTTCTATTCCAACCAACCAACCAGATATGGACCCATCCACCGGCCTGTAGACGTATACTGTTCAACATATGCCTCATATGCATATGCACTTGCATCCAATGTGTAAATCTCTGTGGTTTTTAAAATATCCTTAGTTTACATAATAGGAAACCGTCTTACACTGCTTTATCCTGTTCGTGGTGGCCACTTGAAAACCTTTCTGCCCAAACTATTGTCAGTTTGAAGCACACCCATTGCCATTTCAATGTCTTAGTTTTTCACATCAAGCAGATTACACCCATTCTACTACAGATTTTTGTATTCCGTATTTTATCAAAGAAAAGCTTGACTCGTCTATTGCATTATGTTAAATGTAACTATGTTAAGTGTAACATGATGTAAGTGTAACTTTCTGTGTGGTGACGGAGTAAGAATCCTATTTACCACCTCATATCTTACCCGTGGGTGATCGTACGAGACGACTAAGGGATATAAAACCGCATATAACGTCTATGCGAGAGAAGAAAAACTCGAAACAAAACCCTATACCAACACGTCTGACCAGCGCGGTATAGTAGCTTAATTTCTCTCCCATTATGGAGGAGGCCCAAACCCAACAGTGGGACATCTATGGGCTGTGATGATGATGATGATGATGAAGTGTAACTTAATAATCATGCAAGTAATTCATAAAAGTAAAGCTACGGCTAAAGCTAGGGAAATCATATCAGTGAAAGGTTTTTTTTTTAAATCAAAGGGTTAGGACGGATTATGACAATTATGATGTATACGGGGCTTGCTAACTTAACTGACTTCAATCACTGCTAGTTGTTATAAAAATGAATTAATGTATATAATAAATGTATATAATGAAGGCAGATCTAGCAAAGAAAATTTTCTTTCATGTTAAATGAATATTAACGCTCAGACTTCCTAATTAGTAGGCGGGATTCCATTTCTATTAGAATATGAAACAATAGAGCTTATTGTTGATGCTCGCTCGAATGGTTTCAGGCTTACAATAATATAAAGCATTTTAAGAAATAATTATATAATAAAGATAATTTTTTTTCAAATACTTGAGTAACAATCAACTTTACAATTTTTTTTATAAAATGTTTTAATAAACATCTTTTCTTTTCAAGCGAATTAATATTCGCTTCCTTTATGTTTTGAGATTTAAAATGTGTAATAAAAATTTAAGTACATTGTAATATGTGATTAGTTAGGAGAAATTGATCGTACATAAAGTAACTTGAAGGACATAGCAGTTTCAGACAGATTCAGGTTTTATATTTACATAGTTTTCCAAGTGGTGACGGAGTAAGAATACAATTCACCGCCCTCTATCTTACCCATGGGTGATTGTAAGAGATGACTATGGGATATAAAACATATATAACATCTATGCAAAAGAAGCAAAACTCGAAACAAAACCCTATACCAACACGTCTGACCAGCGTGGTATAGTAGGTCATTTTCCCTCCCGTTATGGAGGAGGCTCCAGCCTATTAGTGGGACATATTTAAGCTGAGATGAATAAAAAAATGAATGAATTTACAAAGTTTAATTATTGAAATTCAAATTTATTCCTAGTATTACCACTTTTTTTTACAGATTACGGTCTGTCTTTTCCGTGTAGTGACGGAGTAAGAATACAATTCACCACCCCGTATCTTACCCGTGGGTGATCGTACGAGACGACTAGGGGATATGAAACGCATATAACATCCATGCGAAAGTATGAAAACTCGAAACAAAACCCTATACCAACACGTCTGACCAGCGCGGTATAGTAGGTTAATTTCCTTTCCATTACGGAGGAGGTCCGAACCCAGCAGTGCGACGTTTATGGGCTATGATGATGATGACAGTCTGTCTAGTCTGAGTCGACGAAAAAGTGGTAAAAGACGTCAACAGTGTTGAATATCATATTCAATATGTGATGATGGCAAACTAAAAATAATAATTGATCAGAAGGTTGAAAGCGAGCCACATTCGGGCAGTCTTTCGATCTTAGAAGTCTTCTAGCTCATACCGGGTGATTGATTGGGACAGCGGCATGTAGCTCTTACTAGTTTTAGTTAGTTTTTACAGTCTAAGTTAAAATAATTCGTGAAAAACTTTGCCAGCACTTCGTTGTGATACATAACAAATGCCATAGTGACGCGAAATTTCACGTAAATAATGACGTTTAAATTATTTGAATAATTTTAGAATACATTAATATTTTCATTAGAAATAAATCGCGATTAAAAAATTATGATGAACAATATCTGAGGACCTCTTCTTATACCCATTAAATATGCTAAAATATATTAAAATCTATTACAATGTTTCCAATATTTTATATATAAAATTAAACATTGTTAGATCTAGCTAAATTATAATAAGCTTCACCTGATATTAAGCCTCAACTTCAACTAACTTGGCTTGTTAAGAAACTTACTTTTCTGAAGCAGCCAATTTATTGAGATTGTAAATGTTTCAATATTGATAGTTAGCCTATGTATAATTGTAATACCTATACATAAAAACGTATAAACGTATCTTGTTAAAAAAAAAAAGATTTTATTTAATTACATTCCCAAGGAGGGTTGACGTCTGGCAGACGGCCGGTCATAAAACTATTGCCAATAACTTTTACAATGTGTATTATGAAAGAAGAGTACATATTGTATCGACGCCAAGTAATTGGGATAAGAGTAGGAGAATAATGATGATCAATAAAAAAAGACTAGTGTCAAACAACCATATAAATTTACTCTTCTGCAATTTGGAAATAGTGTTTTTTGATAATAATTACTTTTATGTATCCTTTCAAACTTTCATAATCATTCTACTGATCTTGGAGTCAACCTAATACGTTATTAGCAATCCCTACTAATATATAAATGTGAATGTACGTTTGTTTGTTACGCTGTCACGCTAAAACTACTCAACCGATCATCATGAAACATTGTACACATATTCTTGGAGGTATTAAAAGTAACATAGGATACTTTTTATTAAAAAAAAATCAAATTTTTTATATGAAAAATAAAAAAATTGTTTGTCAAAAAAATCTCAAAATCTAGCTTCTTCAACGCCATCTAGCAGTCCAGTAATGAAGTTCCAACCCTGAGTATTGTAATACCGTTGCACTGTATTACCGACGGTCAAAAATAAAAATAGGGGATCAAAAACTTTAGGAAAGTAACCTTTTACGCGAGCGAAGCCGCGGGCAGAAGCTAGTAGTTTTATAACCGGCCATCTACTTAACGTCAATCCTCATTGTAAATGTATAAATGTAATTGTTGACTAAACGGCATTAATTGGACTTGGCCTAAGTCGACATAAAGCTCTTAATCGTCTTTTACGACATCCACGAGCAAAGTAAGGATTGGTAGTATTCGTAGCCTCTACCACACAGCATTTCATGTATCCTTGAGAACGTGCATGCAAAATTTAATGACAATCGGTTGAGTAGTTAAAATGTGAAAGCGCAGCAAACAAATAGAGTTTCACATTTATTATATTAGTTAGTGGTAGGACCACGCTGTTGACAGTTTTAGGAGGTATTGGTCTTGTCACATTTTTTTTTGTCTACAGCCGCGGGCCGGTCCTTTCGAGGTAGTACCACACTCTCGCAGAAGATCGACATCTGAGTAATAGCAATGTGCTATTGCGCTTCGTTCGGTGAGCAAGAGAGCCGGCAGTCCGACTGGGTGGGCTTGGGGATTTTATTGGTAGGCAGCGGCCTAAGCTATACCCTTGGTATTGGAAAGGTCCATGGGTGGCAGTGACACTTACCATCAGGTGTGCTGTTTACTCGTTTGCCACCATAAGTACCTAATAAAAAAAATGTTAAAGTCAGGTATAGTATATTACTATCTACGTACGAAACGGTTTGAAATATTTTTTGTCATAAATATGGCATTTATTAAGTTTATCATCATTTTCTTGCCCTTATCCCAACTACTTGGGGTCGACGCAATATGTCCTCTTTTTCCATACAGCCCTATTAGACGTCATCTCTGTAGTCACTCCCTGTTTATACATATCATGCTTCACACAGTCCATCCATCTTTTCTTTGGTCTCCCTTGACCCCTAGAGCCTTCAACATTCATACTCAAAACCTTCCTCGCAACATTCTTTCATCCCGTCTCATCACATGTCCATACCAGGTCAAACGTTCACTCCTTAACTTATTCTTCACTGGCGCTAATTTCAAACATTATCTTATACTAAGTTATTATTATTGATTATTTATTTATTAAGTTTATATGGTATAAAATTCAAAATATCAATAAGGGTAATTCAGACCAGTCACAATAGTAAAATTGCGTAGTTAATGCCGTCCTTGCGACAATGTTCAAACAAATATGCTCCATATCTTTAACAAGCTGATACAATTTTTGAAGTTAGCTCACTATTCAGAATAATTTAATTTACTGCTCTCTAAATACGTAGATTGTCATACGTATTGTCAATAACCAGGACAGTTTACTTGCCGGGTCGATCACGGATGTTGAGGAATCGGTATCAGTGCTCAGCCAGAGACAGAACACGCTGGGTTATGAAACCACACGCCGCCCTTCCATCACCCCGGATGGAACGAGCGGGTTATGTGCAGACCATAGGGTGCACAAAAAGGAACTAGGTATTTGCATAAAACAAATGTACGTTTTTGAAAAAAAATAAAGTACTTTGACTCAGATGGGTACATATGTATGTACAAGAAATATTTAATAAATATGCTATTTATCCAATGTTAATGTGCTAATAACTTATATTATATCATCATCACTCTCCTACTCTTATCCCAATTACTCGGGGTCGATACATTATCCTACATATTGTATCGACCCCGAGTATATATATATCGAATCCATCCTCACTCATTCCATTTATGGCCATCCGTTACCACTCATTCCATCTATCGTCATCCATCCGCACACTGTCCATATACTCCCATCCGTTACCACTCTATCTATACCCATCTAGTACCGTTCATTTTATCAAGTTCAAGTTATAACGATTCTAAAGAAGTTTCACTTCAAAAAAAGAAGAGAAGACAAGAAATAACTCAAGGTATCCAGTATAATGCCATTGTGGCATTTTATGCTTTTGACGTTACGAAAATCAATTAACATCTTCATATTCTTATCCCAATTACTTGGGGTCGATACAATATGTACTCTTATTTCATAGTACATATTGAAAAAATTATTGGCAATAGTTTTATGAACGGCCGCTTGCCTGAAGTCAACCCTCGTTGAGAATGTAATTGTTGACCAAACGGCATCAGATGGAGTTGGCCCAGGTCGTTATAAAGCTCTTAGTCGTCTTTTACGACATCCACGAGCAAAGTAAGGGTTGGTAGTATTCGTAGCCGCTACCACACAACTATAATAACTTATATTATATATACATATATAATACTAGGTTTTCAACAATATAACAACTAGGGGACTGTTTTGTCTATAACAAAAGCAGAGCTGTAACAAGCGTACATTCATTAAAGTAATGAAATATTCAACGATAGTCTTGTTTAACCTTAGCCCGGATAACGCAACAGGTCAGGCAAGTGACCTTGCTTTCTTTACTCTCATATATTTACCTACAAACTTTAGCTTTGTTTTTAATATAATTATTTCCTTTTTATTTTCGCCCATTCATATATCTACATTGGACACAAGTCTTTTTCATGACAGAAAACAATTGACTTTTTATGCGACAATGAGTTGGGTTGTTATAACACTTTATTTGGAGTCTTTCTTTTCCTTCAGTGATGTTTTCTTTTTATTGTCTTTAACCGTCCATTACGATACGTATAGGGATATCGGTCTTCAAGCAAGTATCTTAGAGATGACTAAAACGTCATTAAAATGCTGGCTAAGTATAATAGCAGATTTTCTTACTATTCAGAAGGCTTAACCAATAATGAACCGTATATTAGAGAAATTACAAAACATAGAAATATGTTTTTCTCGAAATTACTATTATCTTTTATTTAAATACAATACAATAGAACTTGAAAATTTGTTGTTAATAATTTGTACGCTATAATAAAGTTGCAACGTCTCTACTAACCTTTTTTCACTAATCTATTTTTTTAGCCAATTCTGTTTATACTCATTATATTATTTCTCATAATATTATTCCATGCTTATCGATTTTTCAATGCAAAAAGCTAAGTATTTGACAGGCTGAACAAAGCCTCAATATAAGCGACAATTTTAACATTTATTACACTGTGGACCAATGGACTATCAATTTATGGTCCATACGAACGGATTGTAAGAACAGCGTCTGTTCGATCAGCTAATCTATACACGAGTATATAAAAGAAACTTGTTTTAGTTACACTTATAACTCGAGAACGGCTGGACCAGCTTCTGTTCTAAACGTGCATTAATATAACATTAGTTCTAAACGTTAATTTGTTGATGATGTAACAAAACGCAACTGGTCACGTACGGTCTTTTTTTTTTGGCGGCGTGATATGGAGTGGTCACGCCCCGCTAAATCCGTCCGGGGCAACAGAAGAAGCGGTGCACGACCCCATAGACCCGCCCTACAAGTACCTCTCTACGCCGTGCGAGTGGGCCACCGGAACCCGGTCTTTGTCTTTGGCGGCCCGCCCAGCGGTTTACCCTCGCAGGTATCCTCTCGAGTCGACGCCCCGGCAGCTTTCGCCGTCGGGGCGTCGTCCTCACGCAGTGACCTCGCTTCAAGGCGACCAGACTAATCTCCGGTCCGGTCACCCACTGCCTTGACTAGGGCGTCATTAAGCGAAAGTACTCGCGCCTATGCCGCCCAAGGCCCTGGCGGTGGTGCGTGTTGTCGTAGAGGAGTTCCTCACGGCACGCCCCGCCGCTTCCTTCGAGACGGTCATCTCGCAGAAGGCGGCGACCGCGTCTCAGTTCCTGACGCTGTCGACCATCGCTTTCACGATGGCCGGCAGCATCAGGTCGGTCTAATGGTTTGTTTGGAAAATACCGCGAAAAGTTGAAATAAAATTGGACTGGTCAAATTGCCTTTTGTGCGAGTGTTACTAAATTTTACGAATATTGATATATGTTATGAATATAATAAATCATATTATATCTATATTGTCATCAACAATGCCGCGACCAAGAAGATCAAATCTTGCCCGACAAAGCCGTAACGCAATTAAAATTCGAAACATCACGAATGTAACCACGGCAGAAGAACAAGATATTGCACGGGAAGACCGCCATGTTAATATGGCCCGACTTCGTGCTTCTCAACCACAAGAGCAAAACAAGGCAGCCCGTGAAACGGCTCGGTTGACAATATGAAATCATCGAGCAAATCTCAGAGATCAACAATTAAATAATTTTCAACGCGCATGAAGACAAAAGTCATATAACACAAGGTCTTTCGTCTTGCTGGAACTGGCTTTATTAAAATAATTGTTTTTTTTTAATTTATATATTATTCATGATTAAATGATGTAATCATTTCAGCTTCTATATGTCCTACTGCTGGGCTCGAGCCTCCTCCACACTAGAAGGGAAACTGACCTACTACACCATGCTGGTCAGACTAATTGGTATAAGGTTCTATTTCGAGGTTTCCTTCTCTTGCATAGATTTTATATTTATTATCGTAATAAAAAAATTAACTTAATATCATTATATATATTAATATCATCATATCATGTATATATATTGCTCGCACGGCGAAGAGAGGTGTTTGCAGAGTGGGTCCATGGGATTGCGCGCCGCCTCTTCTATCGCCCCGGACGCGCGGCGCGACCACATCCATGGTCCAACATGCAAAAAAAAACAAAAAGTGTTATTTATATATATATATAACATATATATATATATATATATATATATATATATATATATATATATATACACTACCGTCCAAAAGTTTGGAAGCACACCTGTTTTCAAACAAAACAAATAAATGCCGACTAATAGCGGTAAAAATTAGCAATAATCTTAAGTTTTACAACCTTTTACGACTGTCTACACAAACACAAAAGGATTATTATCCTACATTCATCAAGTTTTATGGAATTCCTTAATATTGACGAAACACGTGTTTTATGACTTAATCCGTCGGCTACTTTATCCTATGCAATGGTGTAGTTTTATTGATAATGTTTGCTGGTTTTAACTTTTTTAGACCTTATTCAGTCGCACTTGAGCATTGGCACGTGAAAGTTGTGATATTAACATTGTCTGTATTCGAAAGATATCGGCTACTACTTTGACCGTATTTTTTCTTCTGAAAATGGCAAAACGCAAGCAAATCACGCTTGAACAGCGAAGCGCTATTTGCACTCTACGCGAGGAAGGATACAGTGTACGTCAAATCGCAGAAAGGCTCGGAATTTCTTGTAAAGGTGTCCACTATACCCTTGCTAGAAAACAAGAAACGGGGAAAAATGAAGATAGAAAGAGATCTGGTAGGCCCAAATCCACAACAAATCAAGAGGACAACTTCATTAGAGTTCTTTCTAAACGGAATCGACGCTTAACTGCACCACAGATCACTGCAGCTCTGAATGATACGCGAGAAACACCCATTTCAACAACTACTGTTAAAAGACGCTTACTGTCTGCGGGATTAAGAGGATGTGTTGCTGCTAAAAAACCCAAACTAACAAATCGACATAAGAAAAATAGACTAGAATGGGCAAAAGCGCATAAAAACTGGACTATAGAACAATGGGAAAATGTCCTTTGGAGTGACGAATCAAAATTTCAGATTTTCGGATCCAATAGACGTGTCTTTGTACACCGGTCAAAAGAAGAGAGGGCTTCAGAGGCATGTACAGTGCCTACCATCAAACATGGTGGTGGTAATGTCATGGTTTGGGGGTGTTTTGGCAACAGTAAACCCGGCAATCTTGTGAGGATAACCGGAAAATTAAACAAGGAAGGCTATTTAAAAATTCTCCAAGATTCTGCCATACCCAGTGGACTAAGTCTCATTGGTTCTGGATTCATTTTTCAACGGGATAATGATCCTAAGCATTCGTCTAAATTGTGCCAGAACTTTTTAAACAAGAAAAAAGCTGAAAACATTTTAAACATCATGCAATGGCCATCTCAATCCCCTGATCTTTCTCCCATTGAACTTGTTTGGGATGAACTTGACAGGAGGGTGAAAAGTCGTTGTCCTACGAGCTCAGAACATTTGTGGCAGCTATTAGAGAACGAATGGAACAAATTAGATAAAGATTATTTTAAAAAATTGATTAATAGAATGCCCAGAATATGTGAGAAGATTATAAAGGAGAAAGGTGGACACTTTGATGAAGCTAAAATTTAATCTAATTTACCATTGTATATTATTTTTTTATTTTGTTTAAGTTAGTTTCTGTTTGTTCTTTATTTTTTTATCAATACATTTAAATTTAAATGACTTAGTTTGGTTTTATTCGATTTTACCTTGCTGCTTCCAAACTTTTGGACGGTAGTGTATATATATCAGCGTGCTATGGAGAGGGCTATGCTCGGTATTTCTCTACGTGATAAAATCCGAAATACGGAAATCCGTAGAAGAACGGGTGTAACCGACATAGCCCGAAGAATTAGCACGTTGAAGTGGCAATGGGCAGGCCACATCGCTCGACGAACCGACAACCGTTGGGACGACCACGAATCGGACGACGCAGCGTAGGACGACCCCCCACTCGGTGGACTGATGACCTCATCAAGGTCGCAGGAAACCGTTGGATGCAGGTGGCACAGGACCGTTATAGATGGCATTCTCGTGGGGAGGCCTATGTCCAACAGTGGACGTTTACGGGCTGATGGATGGATGGATATATATATATATATATATATTTATATTAAGGTTTTATGTATTGGAAGACAACATTACTTAAATTCAAAGTATTTATAATCCAATGGAATAAACAGATTTATTGTGTCGGTTGAGCAAAGTAACACAGCAGTTGATGCGTTTTTGCAAGTTCGATTCACTCAATTCATGAGGTACCCATCGTTCAAGTTTTTTTACTTTTCCGATTTGCTTCAAGTGGATTAATACAGTTTTGTCGCTTACCCCGAAGCCTGCAGCTATCTCTAAAGTGCTTTGTGATGGATCCGTTTCCACAATAGCCTTCAATTCTTCATTTTCCACTATGGTCTCCGGCCGTCCACAGGGTTGGTTCTGAAGGTCGAAATTTCCAGAACGAAAATTATGAAACCAAAAACATATCGTGCCTTCTGTTGCGACACCAGCGCCGTACATATCATTAATCCTTCGAGCTTATTCTGCAGCACTGGTGCCCCGGTAGAGCTCTTACTCGTAAATATACCGATATTTCATGTTTTCCATTGTGCGGTAATAAGCAACGCCAAAAGAAAAAATCCCATAACAAAAATCCCATATCAATATCCCATAACAAAAATTTGAAGGGAAAATGTCAAGGTCATTGACTCAGCAGCTGTCTGTAAAGGCGACGTTTGTGTAGCAAACGTAAGCACTGATTTATTTAGATTCTAATGAATATTTAAGAGAGTATGAGTATGTAGCAGATTGTTTATCATTTACTTAGTACATTTTTTTTCAGATTCAAAGAAAAAGCGATGACAAAATTGATAACTTTAAATGCTTCTAATTCATTAACGAATCGACATTTTCCCTTCAAATGTTTGTTATCATTACCTACCATCCTTCTGACTAGCTACTCCATTCTCTGTTACACCCGTTATTTAAAAAATAAATGTTTGTAATACATTATTTTGATCTATCTCGTAAGTTACGTATATTCTGATTATTTCTTTATATTTAAACACACAACTGGTTTTGAAATATATAATCGCAATATTACTAATTCACATTTACCATAAATTCAGTTGAGGATTATATTATTATCTATCTACTTACAAATTGTATCTTTCATATGAAACTTGAAATCATATTTATTAGTATTTAAATGATTTAAATATTACATCTATTTCTGAGTAGCTTACTACAATAAGAATCCTTAAGAGGATGGTACCAGTATTTTGCCTGAGTGGCTTAAATATCTACATAGTTTCTAATAACTTAAAATTAATTCTCCCTTGCTTTTGGATTTGTACTACTATTCTATATTATATAACTTAGTTTAATTATTATATAACTAGGTTTATCTATATTTAATTCCCATTAAAACAAAGTACCTATTGTTTATCATAAACATCTCAGCTCATATACGTACCAATGTTGAGCCCGAGCCTCCTCCACAATAGGAGGGCAATTGACCTACTATACCATGCTGGTCAGACAGGTTGGTATAGGGTTTTGTTTCGAGTTTTCCTTCTCTTACATAGATGTTATATACATATTATATCCCTTAGTCGTCTTTTACGACATCCACGTGCAAAATATGAAGTGGTTAATTGTATTCTTATACCGACATCACATGGATAATTACCGGACACGGATAAAATCTATAGTTTATGCTCTGACATTTTATAATCCCTAAAAAGATAAGTGGCAATGTGGTGTATTACATTGCCATTCATCTTTTGCAAGTGGATGGTAGTAGTAGGGGTACAATTTGCCATCTTACGACATCACAATAGATACAATACAACCGAAAGTAAATTTCGATCACTGACTTTGTAAAATTAAAAAAAAAAAAAAAAAAAATAAGAATAAATGTTTTAATAGTTCAATTAAATAAATTACTTTAAGTATAATTAGTTTAAGTATAATTAGTTAAAGTAATAAATATTAAGTAAATAAATTAGTTATGACACTATTTATAGTAAATTAATAGTGTTGAAATACATCTATAATTTATATGAAGTAATATTATTACTTATCCGGGTGTGGTGACGGAGTAAGAATACAATTCACCACCCCCTATGTTACCCGTAAGTGATCGTAAGAGACGACTAAGGAATATAAAAACGCATATAACATCTTATGCAGGAGAAAGAAAACTCATAACAAAACCCTATATCAACACGTCTGACCAGCGTGGTATATTAGGCCAATTTCCTTCATATTATGAAGGAGGCTCGAGCCCAACAGTGGGATGTATACGAACTGAGATGATGATGATGAAGTAAATTAATTAGTTAAAGTAATAAATATTAAGTATATTAATTAGTTAAAGTAATAAATATTAAGTAAATTAATTAGTTAAAGTAATAAATATTAAGTAAATTAATTAGTTATGACGCTATTTATAAGGGATTAATAGTATTGAAATACATCTATAATTTATATGAAGTACTAGCTTCTGCGCGCGGCTTCGCCCGCGTAAAGTTTACTTTCCTAAAGTTTATCACCCCTATTTTTATTTTACCCCTTAAGGGTAATTATTTAACTCTATTTTGTGTAGATATAAATAAATATTATTTATATCTAATCAATAGCTTTAAAATAACTTTCAAGTTTCTGGCTTTAAAAATGACGATACTTCGTTACAACTTTTCATCCCCCTTTACAACCCTTTTCTTTTGCATTAAAAAGTAGCCTATGTCCTTTGTCAGGTTCTAGACTATCTGTGTACCAAATTTCATTTAGATTGATTCGGTAGTTTTGGCGTGAAAAAGCGACAAACAGACAGAGTTACTTTCGCATTTATAATATTAGTAAGGATTATTATAACTGAACGAATTTAATTAAAATTCTCAAGAAAAACATCACCAAACGGTCAATATTGAAGCTATAAATTATCTACTTTTCACACGAGTTTCGTAAATAATAAAAGCATTGTCTATAAACTGCTATGTAATAAGTATTTTTTGACTTCGAATTAATGTATTAATTTTTGCCATTGTCATTATTTGATAGCAGCAGCTTATCTAACTATTTATTTAATATCGATTTACGTACCTATATCCATAAATCAAACAGAGTCTGAAACAGAACAAAAAATTGAATATTAAAAATTATATAGAAATTTCTACAACATAACACCTATTAAGACAACTAGCCTAAGGAATAAAATACTCGCACGTCGACTAATAAGAATTATGTATGCATGCGGTGCAGGATGACGATCATTAAATCAATAATCTAATTGAGTGTATTTAATTTTTCACTTTTTTAATTAAAATTAATAGTAAAATGTAGGGCATCACATATAATATAGTATGAAATTGTGCACATGCACACGCTCTCGCACACGCACGCGCACGCCCACGCCCACGCACGCGCGCACGCGCACGTACACGCTCACGCCCACACGCACACGCACGCACACACACACATACACACACGCACGCACGCACACACACACACACACACACACACAAACAAACAAAGAAAAATTACCATTTTGTAGTCATATCATACTCGTATGTCACTCATTTCTTTTTTCTCTCTTTGAGTGATTGAAGTAAGTGTGATAAAAAATATGTGTATATCACTTTATAGAATAAATAAATCATCTTACAATCTGAAGCATACCCAATAAGTATAACCTCTCAACTTTGTTGGAATCTTGCTTCTTTGATACAAATGAATTTTGTTAACAAATGAAAATTTGTTTCAAGAAGGCCTTGTAAGAGTTATATCTAAATAACTCTCAAAGGTTGTTGTTTGATGTTTCAATACTCCGTCTTTAAAACTTTTGCTAACTTTTTATGTAACCTAGCAAAGAGCATGGACTATCTTCTTATTATACTCTAAAAGGTATTGTGATTTTGAACTGTTATATAAATTGTGTAATTAATTAAGAATCAAGGCGTAGTTAAGTACATTCTATTTTTTTCTATAAATTTCAGCAATAATTCAATTCTTCTCTATTACAAGATAAGGACGTAATGATTTTCAAATGATAAGGCTCCGGTATTGATAAATTAGCACGTTAAAACATTCATAGTCTATGTAATTAACAGTGGTAGGACCACGCTGTTGACAGTTTTATGTCTACAGTCGCGGGCCGGTCCGTCCGGGGTAGTACCACACTCTTGCAGAAGATCGCGACGTCTGAGTAATGGCAATGTGCTATTGCGCTTCCTTCGGTGAGTGAGAGAGCCGGGAGCCCAACTGGGTGGTTTTGGAGATTTTATTGGTAGGCAGTGGCCTAAGCTGGTATTGCAAAGATCCATGGGCGGCAGTGACACTTACCATCAGAGGTGCTGCTTGCTTGTTTGCCACCATAAGCAATAAAAAAAATGTAAAACCTGATTTATATGCAGTAATTAATAAACTTTCCGTGTGATGACGGAGTAAGAACACAATTCACCACCCCCTATCTTACCCGTGGGTAATCGTAAGAGACGACTAAGGGATATAAAATGCATATAACATCTATGCAAGAGAAGTAAACCTCGAAACAAAACCGTATACCAACACGTCTGATCAGCGTGGTATAGTAGGTCAATAACCCTCCCATTATGGAGGAGGCTCGAGCCCAACAGTGGGACATATATGGGATGTGATGATGATTATGCTGATATTATTATTAATAAAGGTCATAAACGAGAAGAAAGGAAGCATGCATCCTTGAAAAAAAGCATCAATTACACTAAACAACTTCCCTGCATATAGTAGCAGTAAGTAAATAATAAACTTGAGACAGACGATAGAACATATCTCAGCTTCTTCCTTTTTGTAGCCATGTCAATTTAGAGGCATATTTGTCTGACCTGATCAATTAAACCACGAGAGAATCAATTAAACAATTGTATTTTTCGACAATACTCACGCGTTAGAGTTGATTATGTCGACTCGGGTTTCGAGCATATCCTATGCTTATCATCAGAGCGAGTGCGTAGCTGCGTTTGCACGTGAGTATTGCCGAAAAATACAATTGTTTAATATATGTCAAACTCACAATAATTTCAACACTAAAACGAGAGAATCTGTTCATGTCTCAAATTAAGATAATAATGATTTTCATATTATATTTTCTCATAGGTACAATGAAAACTTAATAAAACATAGACATAGGTATATTTCGCAGATTTTTCAATTCTCTGTTCTTTCCATATAAAAAAAAAATCTTGGATGAAGTTTGAATATAAATAGTTTGTAAATTTATATCTAAATATATTTCGAAACTACACACACCCCTTTAATCTCTAAATATATATATATATATATATATATATATATATATATATATATATATATATATAACCTAGGCTCATTCATCCAGATATTATACAGTTTACTCATAAAATTTAAAACGATGATAAAGTTATATTAAAATAAAAATACGTATACAACCTCACAATGTGATCTATTAATAAATACATAATTCCATTGGTGAGGTAGCACTACTCGGTATTCAACACCGTCAGCATCAGATTGCTGTGTCTCTGATAAGCACGTCCATATTGTGTTCTATAAAGGCCACCTACCGAACTAATTTAAAATAATGTTCAACATTCTTTAGAAAGAAAGAAAGAAAATCATTTATTTTGTTCTCGTTAAAAACTAATGAAAATAATCAGAACTAAAGAAAAGAACTTCTGGTATAAAATTACATTAACGAGAAACAAAAAAGGCTATTGCATCAGCTTTGGCTATTTTTTTTTTTATTTTATAAAATAGCGCTGATATTCTGCCAACACCTGGTACATTTTAAAGAAATTATTAAAAACATAACTAGTATAAAGAAGTCAGAGTGTGTGTCTGTCACAGACATGCAGATATATTTTACAGTATGAAATAAAAAATAACTGAAAATTACAACTAATTCTCAACATAGATTACTAAGTTGAGGTATCGAGTTTAAAATCCTGCCGACTTCTGGCTTTTCATAATCGTTTGTATATTACCAAGTACCAGGCCACGAGGAAGATCGCCTATGAGATGGACTGACCAGATAAAAGCGGCAGTACATGGTTCATCATCGCTACATGAGTGTACAAGGATCAGCAGCAGCCATCAGAGAGGAGTGGCGGTTATATAATAAAATTAACATGTCAGAAAATGATATGATGTTAGGGGTATGTGTCCATATATATAAGAAGTGATAACATCTTTGGTGTAAAACTTTAAACTATCATCGCTGGAAAATAAATTATACACTATTCATAATCGTACAAGCGCCTGCACAAAATCATTACGCATCGTTTTACCTTGTTACTGCTTGCGATACTGCTACAGAAGATTGGGCATCACTGTACCAAACGTTCATCGGGACACATGATGACCATATAAGAAGCGTTATTCGCAGGCCATGCTCTTATTGGTGGTTTCAAATTAATTAGATGTACCCTTCATTTCCTTCACAAAAATGTAAAATTGATTACAATACAGCTTTCGCCATACTAAAGAGTACCTTTTTTTGGTAGAATATGGGACTATGGATGCGTCTCGCCCCGCCAAATGGGTCGGGGTGACGAAGAGGCGGCGCGTGACCCCATACACCCACCGTAAAACTCCTTTCTTCGCCGTGCGAGCAGGCCACCAGTACCCGATCTTTGACTTCAGTGTACTAAAGAGTACCTAGGCTTCTTTTATTTCTAACATACATTTCATTCTACGTCAATATTAAATACAAAATTTAATATATAAAATACAGTACAATAGGCAGTCTACTTGTAAATTTTAAAACTTGAATTTAATTATTGTTTAGTCAATAATTAATTTAATTAAAGTTAATAATTAAAGTTGACTGTTCTGAACGCTCTCTAAAAGTATGTAACGAAGCCCCTTTACATTGCTTCTCGTGATTAAGACTGCCCTCTATTTTGCACAAAAGATTAACATTCAAGGTAATAGTAAATAGTAAATAATTAAATAGTAATTCTTGTATCTGGAAGATAGCAATGTTGAAGAAGTTTTTGATACCAGATTTCTCCATGGTATTTCCTTTATTTCCTTGTAAATAGTTAAATTAACTTTATATATTATTTGAAATGTCTAGAAAAGACGCAATTGTACACGAATATTAAATCCAAAAAAAAATTAAAATACAAAATATAGTCCTATGCATTATTGCCGCCTTATCGCTGTAAGCAATTTCTTTGATTGTTACATTGTTAAAAATTACTAGGGATATAACCTGCCGTTTTTGTATAGGAAATTCATGTCACAAACGAATAACAGTTATGAGACTTCTTGCGAAGATGAACCGGGAACCTGGTAACCACTCGAGTTTTTACATGATTGGGCAATATGATTATACTAGAGAAGACCAAATATGAATAGAATACAGACATTTTAAGAGACACTCGAGTATATTCAAATAAGTATGGGTTTTGATAAAATATAGAAATCTAACATCTGCTTAATTAATAATTGGTTAAAGTAAAAAAGTTTAAGACACAATTGGCAAAAAAATACTAGATACATCAGAATTGTAAACTATACTATAAGCGATGATAATAACAATAATTCCTTAATAAAATCTAAATAAGTTTTAAAATTAAGGCGGTTTTAACGTTACTATAGTTTAGAGTATTTAGATCATTATTTGAAATACAAATGGTATTCACACTCGTATCTGGTTCGGTGTTATCGTCTCTACCATACATAGCTATAATCGTAATTACCAATTGCCAATTACGTATCTATGTAGGTATTCGTATAATAAATTAGCTGCACATATAGTAGGTAGGTATTACACTCGTTATATTTCCTCCACTAACCTCCCTTCCGTGTTGTGACGGAGTAAGAATACTATTCACCACCTCATATCTTACCCGTGGGTGATCGTACGAGACGACTAAGGGATATAAAACGCATATGCTGCATCCAAAATTTGGAACAACCTTCCTCCGCCAATTAGGGATTTAAAAAGTATCTATATCTTTAGAATACACATAAAAAAATTTTTACTTAGTCATCAAATAAAATTTGAATCTTATAATATAAATATTTCTGTAATATGATCTTTTCCATATAATAAAATTGCTTTTTATATTCTCAACAGCAACAATTTATTTACGTGTAAAATAAGAGTCTTTTTTTGGTTCTTTTTCTTTCTCTCAGCCAAATTTTGTATACAATATATTATTTTATTTATAGTATAAATATATTATTAGCAGCACGCTCAGTATTAGTACGTAGTACACTCAGTACGTAGCAGTAATACAATCTACTAATCTGTAATATGTACTGTACTGTAATATGTGTGTCTGTAGTATCTGCAGAACACAATATGTTGAACGCAGTAAGAGGCGCAGACAAGTGTTATTTGTATGGCCGGTAATCATTGTTTAAATTTTTCTACTTTTTTTTTAATTATTTGATTTATTTATTTATAATATTAACATCCATATTCCATCCATCCATCAACCCATAAACGTCCACTGTTGGACATAGGCCTCCATATTATTTATTTATAATTGTATGATAATTATCAATATTCTTAGTTATTATCAATCATAATCGATTATGTAATATAGAAGCACATATTCACAACATAGTTATCATTAAGTGATATCCGTGAGTCACTAATAGGGGTGCCAACGGAAGATCAGTGTTGGGTGAAACCCAACTAATGCTGAGATGGCGACCTTTTCGGCAGGACATGCAGTTTTTTATTTATTTTTTGATTATTATTTTGCTACTGATTCTTCAGGTTTATGTTATCGTATATTTTTTGTTGAACTATCACTATTGTTAATCTGACCACTGTTTCCTTTATATATTTTTATTTATTTTTTTATTTTATTTTTATAATTGTTATTGTATTTTTCTTTTATATGAAGTGTAAACTTGTTCTTGTTCACTATATATATATATATATATATATATATATATATATATATATATATATATATATATATATATATATATATATATATATATATAACAAAACCCTATACCAACACGTCTGACCAGCGCGGTATAGTAGGTTAAATTTCCCTCCCATTATGGAGGAGGCCCGAGCCCAACAGTGGGACATTTATGGTCTGTGATGATGAAGATGAACCTCCCTTCCCCCTTCCTAATATATGTAGAAATAATTACAACTCTTTTCAGCTTTTTCCGGCGTTATATTTTCTAACTAAGAGATTGATTGAGTAATTTAACTCAATGTATTTCTTTTTCAAATCAAATAATTTTAGATATTTTTTAGCTCCTATGTGTCTCACTTTACAGATCGTTACACTTAGCAGAGTAAATACCAACTTATTATGAATTGCCAAAGCGCCCTGTGCTGCTCACTTTCCTTACATTTAGTGGACTATTACGATTCCTATTTAATAAAATAAGAAGTAATAATATATTATAATCTTAACCCATCACTACACAACTTGGTTCCGTGGTCTACCGAATTAAATCATATAATGAACTAGCAGCTAGGAAAAATTAGAATTCAAGGATTATTTCAATTATTCACTATATAAAACTACATTACCTCCTAAGATGGTGTAACATAAAAAAATATTATGTTATCCTTATATTATAAAAATATGTATGTTCTGAATAATATTAAAAAAAAAATAGTAAAAAAAAAATTTTCGAATAAACGAAAATCGCAGCAAAGGAGTAACCAATTATTTCGATAGCTCGGATTGGCAAAATTGGTTGCTTACAATTAAAAATTTCTTCGCATCGTATAACATTGCTTCGATTTTCACTTCAAAGCCGAGTAATGACCCGCGACCGTACATACATGTAGTGATTGGTAGTAATAACAACCTGAAAATGTTTGGTTTATTAGACTCAGGATCTGTAGTCAGTATTCTAGGTCGACATATCTATAAAAACTTCTTAAAAATTGGTTATCCCCTGTATGATGACATTAAAATTACTGTGAATGCCGCTGGTGGGCAAAAGTTGCAGTCTTTTGGCTACATGATGTTGCCCTTAGTATTTGAAAACCAATCACATTTTATAAAAACGCACATTATTCCAGATGTAGATTCGGACTTAATTCTTGGAGTTGATTTTTGGACTAAGTTTGAAATTCTTCCCAAATATCTTAACCGTAGTGTAAATTACTTGGCCTCTGATTGCCTTTCTCTTCTTAAAATATCGCCTGATTCTCAAGATGGTATTCTCCAAAGCTATGATAATTTAAATGACAAAGAGAAACCGATAGCGGATAATATAGTAAACAAATATGAATCTATTTCATTTGAAAAGAGGGGTTTAGGTAGAACTGATATTATTATGCACTCTATTGATACTAGTGATACAGAACCAATTCGACAACGCTATTATCGCATGTCTCCAGAAAAAAAAAAGATTATTACCGAACAGGTTGATGAGATGTTGTCATTGGATGTCATTGAGCCTTGTGAGAGTCCTTGGTCCTCGCCCGTTTTAGTAGTAGGTAAGAAGGATGGCAAATCACGATTTTGTTTAGATAGCACCCCGAGAGACACCCCGAGACAGTCCGAGAGCGAGTGTGTACATGATACTCTCGCCTCGCCTCGCGCTCTCGTTCTTGCCTTGGTTAGTCTCGGTCACGTGTCGGTTACAATCTTTTTTCTTTAATTAAAATGCCATTGTAATTAATAAATGACACTTAAATTAGCATAAATTTATAAAATTAACATAAAAAAGCAATCTGTGTGTTCCCGCCAAAGAGCTAATGACCTAATGCATATTGCAGCGCCATTAATCATAAATCATTTTGCATTTGTAACAAACGTGTAGTAAGTGTGACATTAAAGCTTGCGAATAAAATCATTGGATATGAAAATTCACATGTGAAATCACAGTGAGAAAAAAAAATCACGAAATGAAAATGAAATGAAAGTAGCAATCATTTGCATGTCTAGTGTACATGCTCCGTCTCGTTTTCCTAGCGAGACTTACGAGACCCTTTGACTCAGGCGTAAAAAACCGACAGGTGACCGAGACTGAGCGAGGCGAGAACGAGAGCGCGAGACGAGACGAGAGTACCATGTACACACTCGCTCTCGGTCTGTCTCGGGGTGTCTCGTCGAGTGTGTACAGCTGCTAACAAGTGATCGAGACTAAGTGAGGCGAGAACGAGAGCGCGAGACGAGACGAGAGTACCATGTACACACTCGCTCTCGGCCTGGGGTATCTCGTCGAGTGTGTACAGCCGTTATTACAGCATTCATGGTCACGGCAGGACTGCTCAACTGTCTTTCCGTGAACATTAAAACTGTAAAGTGTTCGATACGTCGGGAAATTAAAAATCAAATATAAAGTCTATAGAATCCGTAAAAATAGCTTTATTTCAAATTTAGTATCTGTCTTTTAGAATTATAATTTATGGAAAAGACTCAATATTCTGTAAAATATTTGATCTTATAAACCAGCTTATTATTTCTGCTAATCAGATTATGTTTTAAACAACACTTTCTGTATTGTTCAAAATATATTCAGGTAATATAAATTATCTCGCTATGTAATACAAGAATGCAATAGAATTAAGCCTAAAGCTAATAATGTATGTATGAGTTCAAGGTTTGGATATTAGACACACTGATATCGTTTATGGGTAAGCTTAAGTCTCTATCAGTTGTTTAATCATAATTAGCTAATGGCGATTTACAAACTGTAATACCTATAGCATATACATATAATACTGTAGCCTTAATCTGTACGGACGTATTTTGTTTAATGTCATATAATGCGAGTAATATTATATTCCAGAAAAGTGTTATTTTTTATAGTAATATTGATAATGTCGTTGGTCACATACACTAAATTGAAAATTGATTACGAAAGTCCTTTTATTATATGGAAAAATAAATGGTTTAACAGTGATCAAATAGAAAGATTGCAAAATTTAAGAGAAAATGTAAATAATATAGTGGAAAAGGAAAAGAAAAATACAAGTGAATTTAAATATATTTTGCAGTGGACATCAGCAAAGAACGTACCATTTGTTTATATGGGAGTGGGTCAACAAGGATTTATAGATAGAAAATGCCCTTATACAAATTGCATAGTGACTTCTAATAGATCATATTTTAAAGATTATACCAAGTTTGATGTTATAGCATTTGCCGGACCAGATATTATTCATATGCACGATTTACCCAAAAAGAGATCTATACATCAGAAATATGTGTTCGCGAGTATAGAGTCTGCAGACAATTATCCAATTTGTTCAAACAAATTCAATAGATACTTTAACTGGACATGGACATATAAATTAGATTCTGAAGTACGATGGGGTTATATAACAATTAGAGATAAAAACAACAATATAATTGGCCCTAATAAGGAAATGAAATGGTTAAAGTTAAAAGACATGGATCCTATAAGTGAAGAGTTAAAGACACAGCTAAATACAAAAACGAAAGCTGTTGCATGGTTTGTATCTAACTGTTACACTAGAAATAATAGAGAGAAAATTGTTGAACAGTTAAAAATTGAACTGAATAAATATCAACTAGAATTAG
This sequence comes from Lymantria monacha, assembly GCA_905163515.2. Lineage (NCBI taxonomy): Eukaryota > Metazoa > Arthropoda > Insecta > Lepidoptera > Erebidae > Lymantria > Lymantria monacha. The sequence continues at coordinate 10,264,405 of LR991092.1, read as the reverse complement.
ATATATACGGCAATTGTGGTGGTCTTAAATGCTCTCGACATGATGAAGATAAATGTGATGAATTAATAAAAAAGACATATTACTTTTATTTGTCCTTTGAAAATTCATTTAGTGAGGATTATGTAACAGAAAAATTATTACGAGCTCTTCAAAATAATGCTGTTCCTATAGTGTATGGAGGAGCTAATTACTCAAGGTAAATAAAAGTATGTGCATGTCTTTATTTTAATTTTAAATTATGTTCTTAAATTACAGTTAAATTTATTACAGATTTATGCCTGATGACATTTATCTTAATGCCAAAGAATTAGGAATAAAAGAGTTGGCGATGAAAATTAGTGAATTAATTAATGACAGGGATAAATATTTTAATTATTTTAAATGGAAAAATCATTATAGTTATTATAGAAAGTGTGTAAGTGTGGAAACTGAACCGTATTGTTTATTTTGTAAGATCTTAAATGATAAAGATATGGTACATAGAACTACAGTATACGAAGATTTTAGAAAATGGTGGACACCACCTAATCGATGTTAGTCAAGTACAAAAGCAAATTGATTAATCTTATAAATGTTCCTTTACTAATTAATATTTCAGAAATAGAGTATACTATAACTACTATATAATTACTATTATGATAATTTTAAGAAACAAAATAGTTTATTAATTAAAACTTTTGTGGATAGCAACACGATAAGACAAATAGAAATATTTATTAATAGCAAGAAAAGCTTGTGCAAAGTACAAAGTTTTTTAATCATCGAATAAAGTTATTCTTCAAATAAAATAAAATCTGAATGAAAAATTATATACTTTAGATTCTTGTACTATATTTTTTTAATAACTATCTTCCCCATTTCTTTTGCATTTCAATTTATTGTATGAATAATTTTCATCAGATTGGATTGATAGGATTAGTATTAGAAATACAAATAACTTACGCTAGATGACTATGATAAAAATTTAAAACTGTGATTAAACTTAGATCATAGAAATAAAATACGACTTAATACAAATAAATAATAATGTCTCAAATACTATAAAATAAAGTTCATTGTTCAAATTCTAGAATAATGTGTTTTAATTACTGAAAATAATCATCTATTAATTATTCTTTATCAATTTCTTTCAAGCAACTTATAGCACAGAAAATTAGTCCCCAACTATCGGCCAGTTAACACAGCATCTAGCTGAAGGTAGAGTACAACCACCATAGGCCGAAGGAGTAGCACTCTAAAAATTGTCCCCTAGCGTGCTGGAGCAGGTCACAATGATTCAAATTTTAGAATTGGATCAAAATTGTCTGGAGACTGACGAATAATGAGATATCATTATTCGTCAGGGCCGGACTGTGAGTTTAAGGGGCCCCTAGGTAAATACTACTTAGGGCTCATCTTATTACTCAAAGTATTAAAGGAAAAAATGAGACAAAATATTGTTTTTATTTTTATAAATTTTATTAATATATATTATGCCTTAGAATTTGTTAAATATAATGTTAAAAATATTTGACAAATTATAAAAAAAACTTTCTGAACTTTTCTTTGGCAAATTCTTTAAATCATTATCATCTGTTCTTGACTTAGATGGGGGCGCCTTGAATCCACAGGGCCCTAGGCCCCTAAGCCTTAAAATTCATATGGTAAATTCGGCTCTGTTATTCGTAAGTCTTCAGACTCACCAATAGGAATGTCACAACTTAATAATACATTAAATATAGGCAACATAAGTGTAATTGTAGATCATTTATATTAAATTACCAGAACAAATAATTTCATTCTGTTTTTGTCTTATTTACAAATGCGTATTATTGAAATATAACGTATCCATTAAACTGAATTGCTTTAGATTATATGAAAAGCGGTAAATTGCGTCAAAAGGCCCCCAATTACTGATGTAGCCTTTGAGTTATTCAAATTATCGTAATGATAATATTATAAAGATTGCAACGTAATAGATGGTTTTCCGTATTGAGTGAGAATAAAATGTGTTCACTTATTCTTTTCCAATGTACTTAATGGCGACTGAAGGGTAGAACTAGAATTTGAATACAAAACTATGCGAATATGTGATGATCAATCTGTCTGCCCGTTGTAGTGATAATTACATTTCTTCCACTATGGATCTCTGTTGAACAACGAACGTTAATCAGTCGATGGTTAAATGTATGGAATTGAAAACTCTTTTTTTTTCTTTTTTTGGCGGCGGGGTATGGAATGTTCACGCCCCGCTAAATCCGTCCGGGGTGACAGAAGAAGCGGGGCACGACCCCATAGACGCACCCTACATGTACCTCTCCACGCCGTGCGAGCGGGCCACCGGAACCCGGTCTTTGTCTTCAGTGGCCCGCCCGGCGGTTTACCCTCGCGGCGGGTATCCTCTCGAGTCAACGGCCTGGCAGCTTTCGCCGTCGGGGCGTCGTCCTCACGCGGTGGCCTCGCTTCGGGGCGACCATACTAATTCCCGGTCCGGTCACCCGCTGCCTTGGCTAGGGCGGCATCAGGCGGAGGTACTCGCGCCTGCGCAGCCCAAGGCGCTGGCGGTGGTGCGTGTCGCCGTAGTTCATGTTCCTTTTGCGAGATGACTGTCTCGCAGAAGGCGGAGACCGCGTCCTAGTTCTTGACGCTGTCAACCATCGCTTTCATGACAGCAGGCAGCGTTAGAATGGCACCGATGGTTGCAACGAGTTCACGATGCTGCTGTGCCCAGGTCACGCAGACCTCGAGCGTATGCTGCGAGGACACGCGCTGCAACCACACTGGTGGCACGGAGCCGGCTCGCACCTTGTGACCGTGTACAGGTATTTGCCGAAGCATCCATGCCCCGACAAAACCTGCGGTGTAGGCTTACAACATATTATTACAAATTTCAAAGCTAGATATATGTTTATCCTGTTAAATAAATAATATAAGTATAACATTTTATTTCAATATATTTTGTAATTATTCCGTAAATCTGGAACAGAAATCTATTAAATACAACTTCATAAACTTTCTCATTTATGATAATCAAATCAAATCAAATCATTTATTTTGCATAAGCCCCATAGGGGCACTTACATATTGTCAATTTTACATTGTTTTTTTTTTTATAATTAAATTTAATTAATCTACCACCGGATTGGAAAGCAGTCACATACTGAGAAGATCCGGCAAGAAACTCAGTGGGCTCGTCATTTTTTTTTATTATATTTTTTCACAAAAGAGTTTGGTTACATGTTTAATTTATGTTAGCTCCAGTGATATGCCCTTCGAGTAAAGTATGATTTTTAAAATTTTGTATATAATACAAAATTAAACTAAGAATATTTATAAAACAAAAAAGAAAGAAAAATGGCTGGACCAGATCCCACAAGCGGCACCCGATCACGAGTTAACTATTAGAGCAGCCATCACGCCCCTCAACCACATTGGAGGGAAGGGAGAGACCCGCTCCACGTAGCTACCGCAAGCAGAGACCTTTTCAGTGAGCATGACCACACCATAATCTATAAATTTGAAACAGATAGCTTGGATAATTAAATACATAACTCGTTAGGCAAAACACGCTACACTGTACAATTAAGATAATACAAATAATACAAGAATAAGTGATAAACATTAAAAGGGCAATTGCTGAGAGAGGAGCTGCTCATAACCATTTAGTTTTTTATATGTAGTAGGACTCGGAAAAAGCAAAAATAAAAAACGATAAATGAAACGCTTTTTGTCTTTTTAATTTCAATCACGAGTAAAAGAGATCACAGTATCCCTGTCCGCTATCGGTTCTCGGTCGCAACTAAGCCTGTGAAATAGGTCAAGGTTCTAACCTTTGCCGACGTATTATAAATATTTGATTTTGCATCCAATTTATCGTCAAGTTTTATATCATATATACGTAATACACACATATAATTATTTATTTAGTTACCTATTTTGGTTTTGATCATATACCATTGTCACGTCTTTACCTTGCCAAAAGAAAATAAAATAATACTACTCACAAATAATAAGCAGGACTTTAATGAACAATATTATTTTATGAAATAAAGTTTAATAAGTTTTAACAAAATCAAGGTCTCAGTCGCGGGTAGGTTCGGCGTTCTACAACAGCATCAATACAACCCACTCTCCTGTGCTTTATTCTTCGTTGATATACCCCGGCCTGAAGTGAGCACCAGATCAGGGCTGAGACGGCAGCGTCCAGTCCACGGGGAGTTCCTGCGTAGACGATATTAAACTTATTTTAGCATTAAGTGGGTAAAATCATGTACTGCCACTATCCCAAGCGGATGATCTTCGACATGATGAGTAGCGAGCGAAGCCGGATGAAGTTACTAATAAGCACGAGGAGCAGAGGAAAGAGTTATTTAAATATTACAGCTGGGTGGAAGTGGCAGTTAAAAAAAACATTCAGTAACGGTTTTTAGCTGTAGGTACATGGATGAATAGCGTAAGCATCTAAATGAAAACAATATCTACTAAAGTATTTAAATAGACTGATAGGCTCTAAATAGCTACGTTACATTAAATCATAATAATCTACACAAATAAATTATACACAACTTACCCAGTACGGGAATTCAACACTATTAAAATATAATAGCACAGTGATAGAAAACAATACTTTATACAATACTATATTCCATATTAATCAGTTTAGTAATCTATATCTACTGCCACTTAGTATTAATTAAAAAAAACGAATAACGGCTGTATATTGAGAAGAACGGCCCGCTTCTCCGTGAGCCACGATCGAATGCCGCAGCGACCCGAGCTACCGATATCTGGCGATAACCGGTTTAGCGAGCGCGGAGACCGAAGGAATTCCATATATAAATAAATTAAAAATGTTTGCGTGTTATAAATAAATTAAAAATGTTTGCGTGTATATAGTAAAAAAAATAATTATGTTGAAACATAATTATTTTTTTTACTATTTTTTTTAATATTATTCAGAACATACATATTTTTATAATATACATACACATACATACATATCATCACGCCATATCCCTTGCAGGGTAGGCAGAGAGAACAGAGTGCCAGAGAACTCTATCTCTGCATACTTCACTCGCTTCCTCAACATTCATAATTCTCTTCATACACGCTCGCCGGTTTCGGAGACTCTTGACTCCACCTTCCTTCAGTACATGACCGATCTGGTCTAGGTAGGTTAGTCTCGGTCTCCCTCGGTACCTACATCCTTCCACTTTCGCATTGTATATCTTCTTAACCAGGCGTTCGTTCGGCATTCTTTCCACATGTCCGAACCATCGGAGCATTCCCTTTCGCATCTTTACACCAATACTCTCTTTCATACCTACTCGCTCTCTTACGTCGTCGTTACGAATGCGGTCGGTCAGCCTAACTCCACAGATTTTCCGCAGAGATCGCATTTCGACCGCATTAATTTTACTATCATACTCTTTTCTGCATACCCAACTCTCGCTTCCATACAGTAATGTTGGGACAAGCACTGCGTTATGTATTGCTACACGTGCCTTCTGGCTGAGGTGGTGGCTGCCGAGAAGTTGCCCCAACGCTCCGTTCACTCTATTTCCCGCATTCACTCTTCGCTCTATATCAGTGGTGTACCTTCCATCTCGGCTAAATCCACATCCAAGATATACAAATTCATCCACTTGCTCTAGTACATCATTACCTATTGTTACTCTTACATCTGTTCTGGTTTTGAATAATATTAAAAAAAATAGTAAAAAAAATAATTATGTTTCAACATAATTATTTTTTTTACTATATACACGCAAACATTTTTAATTTATTTATAACACGCAAACATTTTTAATTTATTTATATATGGAATTCCTTCGGTCTCCGCGCTCGCTAAACCGGTTATCGCCAGATATCGGTAGCTCGGGTCGCTGCGGCATTCGATCGTGGCTCACGGAGAAGCGGGCCGTTCTTCTCAATATACAGCCGTTATTCGTTTTTTTTAATTAATACTAAGTGGCAGTAGATATAGATTACTAAACTGATTAATATGGAATATAGTATTGTATAAAGTATTGTTTTCTATCACTGTGCTATTATATTTTAATAGTGTTGAATTCCCGTACTGGGTAAGTTGTGTATAATTTATTTGTGTAGATTATTATGATTTAATGTAACGTAGCTATTTAGAGCCTATCAGTCTATTTAAATACTTTAGTAGATATTGTTTTCATTTAGATGCTTACGCTATTCATCCATGTACCTACAGCTAAAAACCGTTACTGAATGTTTTTTTTAACTGCCACTTCCACCCAGCTGTAATATTTAAATAACTCTTTCCTCTGCTCCTCGTGCTTATTAGTAACTTCATCCGGCTTCGCTCGCTACTCATCATATCGAAGATCATCCGCTTGGGATAGTGGCAGTACATGATTTTACCCACTTAATGCTAAAATAAGTTTAATATCGTCTACGCAGGAACTCCCCGTGGACTGGACGCTGCCGTCTCAGCCCTGATCTGGTGCTCACTTCAGGCCGGGGTATATCAACGAAGAATAAAGCACAGGAGAGTGGGTTGTATTGATGCTGTTGTAGAACGCCGAACCTACCCGCGACTGAGACCTTGATTTTGTTAAAACTTATTAAACTTTATTTCATAAAATAATATTGTTCATTAAAGTCCTGCTTATTATTTGTGAGTAGTATTATTTTATTTTCTTTTGGCAAGGTAAAGACGTGACAATGGTATATGATCAAAACCAAAATAGGTAACTAAATAAATAATTAGATGTGTGTATTACGTATATATGATATAAAACTTGACGATAAATTGGATGCAAAATCAAATATTTATAATACGTCGGCAAAGGTTAGAACCTTGACCTATTTCACAGGCTTAGTTGCGACCGAGAACCGATAGCGGACAGGGATACTGTGATCTCTTTTACTCGTGATTGAAATTAAAAAGACAAAAAGCGTTTCATTTATCGTTTTTTATTTTTGCTTTTTCCGAGTCCTACTACATATAAAAAACTAAATGGTTATGAGCAGCTCCTCTCTCAGCAATTGCCCTTTTAATGTTTATCACTTATTCTTGTATTATTTGTATTATCTTAATTGTACAGTGTAGCGTGTTTTGCCTAACGAGTTATGTATTTAATTATCCAAGCTATCTGTTTCAAATTTATAGATTATGGTGTGGTCATGCTCACTGAAAAGGTCTCTGCTTGCGGTAGCTACGTGGAGCGGGTCTCTCCCTTCCCTCCAATGTGGTTGAGGGGCGTGATGGCTGCTCTAATAGTTAACTCGTGATCGGGTGCCGCTTGTGGGATCTGGTCCAGCCATTTTTCTTTCTTTTTTGTTTTATAAATATTCTTAGTTTAATTTTGTATTATATACAAAATTTTAAAAATCAATCTTTACTCGAAGGGCATATCACTGGAGCTAACATAAATTAAACATGTAACCAAACTCTTTTGTGAAAAAATATAATAAAAAAAAATGACGAGCCCACTGAGTTTCTTGCCGGATCTTCTCAGTATGTGACTGCTTTCCAATCCGGTGGTAGATTAATTAAATTTAATTATAAAAAAAAAACAATGTAAAATTGACAATATGTAAGTGCCCCTATGGGGCTTATGCAAAATAAATGATTTGATTTGATTTGATTATCATAAATGAGAAAGTTTATGAAGTTGTATTTAATAGATTTCTGTTCCAGATTTACGGAATAATTACAAAATATATTGAAATAAAATGTTATACTTATATTATTTATTTAACAGGATAAACATATATCTAGCTTTGAAATTTGTAATAATATGTTGTAAGCCTACACCGCAGGTTTTGTCGGGGCATGGATGCTTCGGCAAATACCTGTACACGGTCACAAGGTGCGAGCCGGCTCCGTGCCACCAGTGTGGTTGCAGCGCGTGTCCTCGCAGCATACGCTCGAGGTCTGCGTGACCTGGGCACAGCAGCATCGTGAACTCGTTGCAACCATCGGTGCCATTCTAACGCTGCCTGCTGTCATGAAAGCGATGGTTGACAGCGTCAAGAACTAGGACGCGGTCTCCGCCTTCTGCGAGACAGTCATCTCGCAAAAGGAACATGAACTACGGCGACACGCACCACCGCCAGCGCCTTGGGCTGCGCAGGCGCGAGTACCTCCGCCTGATGCCGCCCTAGCCAAGGCAGCGGGTGACCGGACCGGGAATTAGTATGGTCGCCCCGAAGCGAGGCCACCGCGTGAGGACGACGCCCCGACGGCGAAAGCTGCCAGGCCGTTGACTCGAGAGGATACCCGCCGCGAGGGTAAACCGCCGGGCGGGCCACTGAAGACAAAGACCGGGTTCCGGTGGCCCGCTCGCACGGCGTGGAGAGGTACATGTAGGGTGCGTCTATGGGGTCGTGCCCCGCTTCTTCTGTCACCCCGGACGGATTTAGCGGGGCGTGAACATTCCATACCCCGCCGCCAAAAAAAGAAAAAAAAAGAGTTTTCAATTCCATACATTTAACCATCGACTGATTAACGTTCGTTGTTCAACAGAGATCCATAGTGGAAGAAATGTAATTATCACTACAACGGGCAGACAGATTGATCATCACATATTCGCATAGTTTTGTATTCAAATTCTAGTTCTACCCTTCAGTCGCCATTAAGTACATTGGAAAAGAATAAGTGAACACATTTTATTCTCACTCAATACGGAAAACCATCTATTACGTTGCAATCTTTATAATATTATCATTACGATAATTTGAATAACTCAAAGGCTACATCAGTAATTGGGGGCCTTTTGACGCAATTTACCGCTTTTCATATAATCTAAAGCAATTCAGTTTAATGGATACGTTATATTTCAATAATACGCATTTGTAAATAAGACAAAAACAGAATGAAATTATTTGTTCTGGTAATTTAATATAAATGATCTACAATTACACTTATGTTGCCTATATTTAATGTATTATTAAGTTGTGACATTCCTATTGGTGAGTCTGAAGACTTACGAATAACAGAGCCGAATTTACCATATGAATTTTAAGGCTTAGGGGCCTAGGGCCCTGTGGATTCAAGGCGCCCCCATCTAAGTCAAGAACAGATGATAATGATTTAAAGAATTTGCCAAAGAAAAGTTCAGAAAGTTTTTTTTATAATTTGTCAAATATTTTTAACATTATATTTAACAAATTCTAAGGCATAATATATATTAATAAAATTTATAAAAATAAAAACAATATTTTGTCTCATTTTTTCCTTTAATACTTTGAGTAATAAGATGAGCCCTAAGTAGTATTTACCTAGGGGCCCCTTAAACTCACAGTCCGGCCCTGACGAATAATGATATCTCATTATTCGTCAGTCTCCAGACAATTTTGATCCAATTCTAAAATTTGAATCATTGTGACCTGCTCCAGCACGCTAGGGGACAATTTTTAGAGTGCTACTCCTTCGGCCTATGGTGGTTGTACTCTACCTTCAGCTAGATGCTGTGTTAACTGGCCGATAGTTGGGGACTAATTTTCTGTGCTATAAGTTGCTTGAAAGAAATTGATAAAGAATAATTAATAGATGATTATTTTCAGTAATTAAAACACATTATTCTAGAATTTGAACAATGAACTTTATTTTATAGTATTTGAGACATTATTATTTATTTGTATTAAGTCGTATTTTATTTCTATGATCTAAGTTTAATCACAGTTTTAAATTTTTATCATAGTCATCTAGCGTAAGTTATTTGTATTTCTAATACTAATCCTATCAATCCAATCTGATGAAAATTATTCATACAATAAATTGAAATGCAAAAGAAATGGGGAAGATAGTTATTAAAAAAATATAGTACAAGAATCTAAAGTATATAATTTTTCATTCAGATTTTATTTTATTTGAAGAATAACTTTATTCGATGATTAAAAAACTTTGTACTTTGCACAAGCTTTTCTTGCTATTAATAAATATTTCTATTTGTCTTATCGTGTTGCTATCCACAAAAGTTTTAATTAATAAACTATTTTGTTTCTTAAAATTATCATAATAGTAATTATATAGTAGTTATAGTATACTCTATTTCTGAAATATTAATTAGTAAAGGAACATTTATAAGATTAATCAATTTGCTTTTGTACTTGACTAACATCGATTAGGTGGTGTCCACCATTTTCTAAAATCTTCGTATACTGTAGTTCTATGTACCATATCTTTATCATTTAAGATCTTACAAAATAAACAATACGGTTCAGTTTCCACACTTACACACTTTCTATAATAACTATAATGATTTTTCCATTTAAAATAATTAAAATATTTATCCCTGTCATTAATTAATTCACTAATTTTCATCGCCAACTCTTTTATTCCTAATTCTTTGGCATTAAGATAAATGTCATCAGGCATAAATCTGTAATAAATTTAACTGTAATTTAAGAACATAATTTAAAATTAAAATAAAGACATGCACATACTTTTATTTACCTTGAGTAATTAGCTCCTCCATACACTATAGGAACAGCATTATTTTGAAGAGCTCGTAATAATTTTTCTGTTACATAATCCTCACTAAATGAATTTTCAAAGGACAAATAAAAGTAATATGTCTTTTTTATTAATTCATCACATTTATCTTCATCATGTCGAGAGCATTTAAGACCACCACAATTGCCGTATATATCTAATTCTAGTTGATATTTATTCAGTTCAATTTTTAACTGTTCAACAATTTTCTCTCTATTATTTCTAGTGTAACAGTTAGATACAAACCATGCAACAGCTTTCGTTTTTGTATTTAGCTGTGTCTTTAACTCTTCACTTATAGGATCCATGTCTTTTAACTTTAACCATTTCATTTCCTTATTAGGGCCAATTATATTGTTGTTTTTATCTCTAATTGTTATATAACCCCATCGTACTTCAGAATCTAATTTATATGTCCATGTCCAGTTAAAGTATCTATTGAATTTGTTTGAACAAATTGGATAATTGTCTGCAGACTCTATACTCGCGAACACATATTTCTGATGTATAGATCTCTTTTTGGGTAAATCGTGCATATGAATAATATCTGGTCCGGCAAATGCTATAACATCAAACTTGGTATAATCTTTAAAATATGATCTATTAGAAGTCACTATGCAATTTGTATAAGGGCATTTTCTATCTATAAATCCTTGTTGACCCACTCCCATATAAACAAATGGTACGTTCTTTGCTGATGTCCACTGCAAAATATATTTAAATTCACTTGTATTTTTCTTTTCCTTTTCCACTATATTATTTACATTTTCTCTTAAATTTTGCAATCTTTCTATTTGATCACTGTTAAACCATTTATTTTTCCATATAATAAAAGGACTTTCGTAATCAATTTTCAATTTAGTGTATGTGACCAACGACATTATCAATATTACTATAAAAAATAACACTTTTCTGGAATATAATATTACTCGCATTATATGACATTAAACAAAATACGTCCGTACAGATTAAGGCTACAGTATTATATGTATATGCTATAGGTATTACAGTTTGTAAATCGCCATTAGCTAATTATGATTAAACAACTGATAGAGACTTAAGCTTACCCATAAACGATATCAGTGTGTCTAATATCCAAACCTTGAACTCATACATACATTATTAGCTTTAGGCTTAATTCTATTGCATTCTTGTATTACATAGCGAGATAATTTATATTACCTGAATATATTTTGAACAATACAGAAAGTGTTGTTTAAAACATAATCTGATTAGCAGAAATAATAAGCTGGTTTATAAGATCAAATATTTTACAGAATATTGAGTCTTTTCCATAAATTATAATTCTAAAAGACAGATACTAAATTTGAAATAAAGCTATTTTTACGGATTCTATCGACTTTATATTTGATTTTTAATTTCCCGACGTATCGAACACTTTACAGTTTTAATGTTCACGGAAAGACAGTTGAGCAGTCCTGCCGTGACCATGAATGCTGTAATAACGGCTGTACACACTCGACGAGATACCCCAGGCCGAGAGCGAGTGTGTACATGGTACTCTCGTCTCGTCTCGCGCTCTCGTTCTCGCCTCACTTAGTCTCGATCACTTGTTAGCAGCTGTACACACTCGACGAGACACCCCGAGACAGACCGAGAGCGAGTGTGTACATGGTACTCTCGTCTCGTCTCGCGCTCTCGTTCTCGCCTCGCTCAGTCTCGGTCACCTGTCGGTTTTTTGCGCCTGAGTCAAAGGGTCTCGTTTAGTCTCGCTAGGAAAACGAGACGGAGCATGTACACTAGACATGCAAATGATTGCTACTTTCATTTCATTTTCATTTCGTGATTTTTTTTTCTCACTGTGTTTCTCACATGTGAATTTTCATATCCAATGATTTTATTCGCAAGCTTTAATGTCACACTTACTACACGTTTGTTACAAATGCAAAATGATTTATGATTAATGGCGCTGCAATATGAATTAGATCATTAGCTCTTTGGCGGGAACACACAGATTGCTTTTTTATGTTAATTTTATAAATTTATGCTAATTTAAGTGTCATATATTAATTACAATGGCATTTTAATTAAAGAAAAAAGATTGTAACCGACACGTGACCGAGACTAACCAAGGCAAGAACGAGAGCGCGAGGCGATGCGAGAGTATCATGTACACACTCGCTCTCGGACTGTCTCGGGGTGTCTCGTCGAGGGTACAGCCGCTATTGGATGAAACTCTCGGCGAGAGGCTCTCGTCGAGTGTGTACAGCCGCTATAAAATATTCGAAACATCAGGTAATTAAAAATCAAATATAAACGCGATAGAATCCGTAAAAATTGTTTTATTTCAAATGTGTAATATTCGCGTAAACAACAGATATTAAATATGAATCTTATACCTAGTACTTTAAGGATTTAAATAAATATGTAAAAATTGGTTGTGCATTATACATATATTTTTTCTGGGTGTGCGTTATTTACTTTCGTTGTTTGTACTCCGCGACATAAGGGTTTATTATTTAATGTCTTTTATATTAAAAAAAGGAAAATAATTATGTTAATGACTACACTTATTTTTCGAATTCCACCAATATATAAAATCATTATAAATACTCGTTTTTTTTAAACGTTCATCATCGTTTAACATAGCACATAATTTACAATATGCATCAGACTGGTATGATTCAAGAGTGTTATGATATGAGTAGTAATTGTGCCATTTAAAATAACTGTAGTATTTTTCCTTATTATGCATTAATTCCGACATTTTTGTGGCCAATTCGCTTATCGTCAATTCTCGAGCATTTAAATAAATTCCATCCGGCATAAACCTGCAAAATATAAATACTTGTATATTAATGATTACGTGTTGTAGCTTGATTAGTTTAAATGTAGTTATTGTTATTTTTTTTTATCTTTAGTTGAAATTTTAAAGGCAATGTTTTAGTTTTTAATATATAGATCTTTGTAATGACACTCTCTCTAATGTGAACTGCATTAGAAAATTCTCAATTAACGGAAGTGATTTTTTAAATCGGGTCTAGTGGAGTCTATATGAATTTGTGAGGACTTCTACTCTATTGGCTGCTATCACACAGTCCAATTTTAAATACAATATCCACTATCTTAAAAGGGGAATACCATTTAAATCTAATTTGAAATTACAGACGTCAAAACATTCACATTCTTTAATGGCCGTTCAAGCTCAAATAAATGATTTAAAATGTAAAAATGACTAGCTAAAAAATAAAACTTGCAGCTAATATATGTTAATATATATTATATATATATATATATATATATATATATATATATATATATATATATATATATATATATATATATATATATATATATATATATATCTATATATATATATATATATATTCGCTTGAACATCCATTAAAATATTAAAATTCATGCTTGATTCATGTCATATATAGCCAATTCTGCAAAGGATACGTATTCAGCCCACATGGCGGACACCTATGACTTTACGGCGTTTAAACCATATATTTAATCATAAGTCGTTCTATTACTCGCTTTATAGGTGTAGGCAAATATCGTTAGCAAACCTGCATAAATGTCTAAAACTTCCTTCCCCAAATTCTCGAAAATACGTATAACTGTGAAATAACGTTAAGTCGTTGTACCCGATCTAACATAAACATCTTTCATTGTCGATTAACGGAGACTTTTGATAGACTATGTATCAAAAGTCACTAATGTCTGATATTTGCTGGTAATATAGTGCCTGATCTTATCATTCTGACATTTGGTTTAGCTCTACAATAATTTTTTGGATTGCAAAGCCCAAATGTTTAATTCTACCGAGACTTATTACACTAGAAAGCTAACATCAATATGATCAGCAGATAGGAGGAATCAGAATTTGAATCATATCAATTATGCTATTGAATCCATCCATCTATTGCATTCTTCAAATAAACCACCAGTAGAAGTTTAATACCTTAAAAGTCCGAAATCTAGTCTCAATATGATCAGTAGGTGAGGGGAGGGATTGGAGTATAAATTATGGTATTGAATCCATTCATTCATCTATTGCATTTTTCAAATAATCCACCATTATAAGTTTAATGCCTCAAACATAACGAGATTGATAATTGTGTTGGACTTTAGAGGAATAGTCCAGATGCCATTTTTTCTACACATCAAATTTGTTTTTAATAAATAACGTATTTAAAGCATCAAAGAAATTATCACAGCTCATATAAGTATGTCCTACTGTTAGGTTGGCTCCTCCTTGGGCCAGCTATACGAGGCGTACCGCAGTGCGCGTACCGCCTTTCGGCTGGCCATCCGGTCCGCAAAGGACGCGAGTTGGCAGGAGATGCTGGACGGTCTCGACCGTGACCCCTGGGGTCGCCCGTATCGCGCGTCGCTGAATAAGCTTCGCGCGCAGGCAGGCAGATGGCCGCGGAGGCTGTCGCCGGCAAAGGAGTGCTGTTGACGGTGTCGTTGGACATCGCCAACGCCTTCAATAGTCTGCCATTCAGCTGCATCAGGGAGGCACTCCGGTTCCATGGAGTGCCCCTGTACCTCAGGCGGCTGGTGGTAGACTATTTGGAGGGGCGCAGTGTCCTCTACGCGAGCCCCGCAGGGGACATTGTGCGGACGCTCATGTCGTGCGGTGTTCCGCAGGGGTCAGTTCTGGGGCCGACTCTGTGGGACATCAGTTACGACTGGGCATTGAGAGGGAGTCTTCCCCCCGGGCTGAGCGTTATTTGCTATGCTGACGACACGCTCGTCACAGCCCGGGACAGGACACTCGAAGAGGCGGCGAGCCTGGCCACTCTCGGCACCGAGGAGATGGTTAGGCGAATTGAGGCGCTGGGGCTCAGGGTGGCCCTAAACAAGACGGAGGCCCTACTATTCCATGGGCCCCGTGTGAGGCTGCCCAGCGGCGCCTCGTTAGTCGTCAACTCCATCCACATCAGTATCCAGGCCCATATGAGGTACTTGGGTCTGGTGCTCGACGGGCGATGGTGGTTCCGGGAGCATTTCCGTCAAATTGCTCCCCGGCTAGTCGGCGCCGCGTCCGCCCTTTCTCGGCTCATACCGAATGTGGGCGGACCTAGTTTCGAGGGCCGACGGCTGTATGCGGGGGTGATCCGCTCAATGGCCATGTACGGCACACCCGTGTGGGCGAGGGCTCTGAACGCCCAGCTCAGGGCGGTGCTGTGGAGGCCACAGTGAGCCATGGCGGTCAGAGCCATTCGCGGGTACCGCACGGTGTCTACCGAGGCGGCATGCCTATTGGCCGGGACACCCCCGTGGGACCTAGAAGCGGAGATGCTCTCCAACCTCTACCGGCGGGTTACCTCAATGCGTGAAGAGGGTGGCTCCCCATCGTTCAACGAGATAGCCACCTGGCGCGAGGACGCCCGCCGAGAAGTCATCGCCCGTTGGGCTACGCGGCTGGAGAGGCCTAGACACGTTTTTACCCTTGAGGCCCTCCGGCCCGTACTCATGGAGTGGATGGAGCGGCGGCACGGAGTCCTCTTTCCGGTTGGTGCAGGTCTTGTCGGGGCATGGTTGCTTCGGCAAGTACCTGCACACGGTCGTGCGGAGGGAATGGACTCCGTCCTGCCACCATTGCAGTAGCGACGAGGACACGGCGCAACATACGCTCGAGGTATGTTCGGGCTGGGACGGGCAGCGTCGTGACCTCGTCGCTGTCATCGGTGCCTACCTGACGCTGCCGGCTGTTGCGCGAGCGATGGTCGACAGCGTCAGGAATTGGGACGCGGTCGCCGTCTTCTGCGAGGCTGTCATCTCGCAGAAGGAGGCGGCGGAACGAGCCCGGGAGGATTCCCGTGACCCGGGCTGCCGCCCGTGGCCAGGGAGGCGCAGGCGCGAGTAGCTGCGCCTGATGCCGCCCTAACCGAGGCTTCGGGTGATCGGACCGGGAAATTGTCCAGTCACCCGACGTGAGGCCACCGCGTGAGGACGACGCCTCGACGGCGAAAGCTGTCGGGGCGTCGACAGGAGAGGAGCCCGAGAGGGCATACCGCCGAACGGGCCACCGAAGACAAAGATCGGGTACCGGTGGCCCGCTTGCACGGCGAAGAAGAGGTGCTTGCAGGGTGGGTCAATGGGGTTGCGCGCCGCCTCTTCCGTCACCCCGGACCGATTTAGCGGGGTGCGACGTCCATAACCCACCGCAAAAAAAAAAAAAAGGTTGGCTCCTCCTTGAGAGGAACCCGCGAGGGTAAACCGCCGGGCGGGCCGCCGAAGACAAAGATCGGGTACCGGTGGCCCGCGCTTCGCACGGCGAAGAGAGGTGTTTGCACGGTGGGTCTATGGGGTTGCGCGCCGCCTCTTTCGTCGCCCCAGGCCGATTTGGCGGGGTACGACCAACGCCGTAGTAAACAGCAAAAAAAAAAATAGGCTGGCTTCTCCTTCCTAATGAGAAGGAAATTGACCTAGTATACCATTCTGATCAGACGTGTTGGTATAGGGTTTTATTTCGAATTTTCCTTCTCTTGCATAGACTTTATATGCATTTTGTATCCCTTAGTCGTCTCTTACGATCACCCACGGGTAAAAAATAGTAGGTGGTGAATTGCATTCTTACTCCGTCACCACACTGAAAGTATTGCAATATCTGCGTCTTTTATATATCTCCAACTATCAGTCTATTCAGCTTATAAAAAAGAAAAGCTATAATCACCACGCTTGGCATGCTAGGTTTGATGATCACACCGTTGGTAATATAAGTTGCCCAGGAAATGCTACCGTGGTTTGTCCTAGTAAACCCTCAACAGTTATTCTTAACTGGTGACCATATGGAGGACATCGTACGTATTTAATTAGAACATAAATACATTGCATTGAAGGCAATCTAGATAGTAACCAAGCAGATAGTAGTGGTAAGGATTGAAATTATCACGAGTTCATTGACACATTAGAAATATATATTAATGGCAATAAACTCACGTAGGATCTGTTACGTCGACTGGAGTATCGAGCATATCCTATGCATTATCATATTCGTCATCAGGGCGAGTGAGCAGCAGTGTATTCAAGCTGCTGAAATAGCCACAGTAAAATATATCTTATAAAATACATGAAGCCATAGAAATCAGCCGACATCGTGCGTTCAATACAGAGTGTGGATGGACACTCCCATCAGGATACCGACTCTTAATACTACCTCAATTCGCAAGGTTTGGGCTGGATTCACAAGCGACGTGGTTATATATATATAGTAAGGTCGCCCATTAATTATGTGATGTATTTTTGAGGTTTTTTTGACCACCCCCTCCCCCCATGGTGAGATGTCGTAAGATTTTTCTCGGTCGCCTTGCCCCTTCCCAAATCTCACGTGAGATTTTTTAAACCCAGTACTTTGGTATAAAGGGTTTTTAATTTCATTTAACTTATCGTTCACGCACTTTTACATTAGTAAGATTCTGCTCGACCAACTGAATACCTCACGCAATTAATGGACGCCCTCTAATACCGTCCATTTTCCCCGAGATATGATTGGGACTCGTTAGATAATTTCGCTGGATATGCTAGCAGCAACCAGTTCTCTGTGACCTTCTACCATCCATAGTTGTATCGTGTCCATCCGCCCTATATGCGGGCAGCGCTGGATGCCTCCCCAAATTGGCCTGCACACTCAGCCTAATCATGAATATTTGATAAGTTTGAAACTCAACTCAATGTAATCGACCTCAGCACGTGAATCTACTACCGTTAACATATACTTCTAATGAGTGGCAATGATTTTGACAATACATTATTAGATATAATTATCTACAAAGTTAAAAAATTGTACAAAAATCTAACCTTGTATAATTTGCACCACCAAACACAACTGGCACAGCATAATTCTGTAAAGCAGTAAGTAACTTTTCTGTGACATAGTCTTCACTGAACGAGTTCTCAAAAGACAAATAAAAATAATAATCTGTTTCGAGCAATCGTGAACATTCTTTAGATTTCAATCTGGGACATTTCTTTTGTGAACATGCTCCAAATATATCTAATGTTAAATTATGTTTCTTCAATTCAATCTTAAGTTTTCGAGCAACATTTTCTCTTCCACTTGGTGTTTTACAGTTGGATACAAACCAAGCCGCTGCGTATTTTTTCTTTTCTAATTTTTTTTTAAAAGTATCATCAATTGGCTCCATTTCTTCAACTTTTTTCCACTGCATCACTTCTTTTGGACCTACAATGACGTTAGCTTTATCTCGTATACTTATATATCCATATTCTTCATCAGAGTTTAATTTATAAGTCCAGGTCCAATTAAAATAGTTATTAAATATACGATTACAGATTGGATAGTAATCTGAGGACTCCATACTAGCGAAAACATATTTCTGGTGGAGTGATCGTACTTTTGGTAAATCTTCAATCAAAATATCAGGACCATGAAATACGACTACATCAAAGTTGCTTACGTCGCCGAAGAAATTTCTATCGGAAGAAACGTAGCAATTAGTTATAGGACAATTTCTTTTAATAAAGGCTCTATTGCCTACTTCTAGATTCTTTATGGGATCTCTGGTTGGCGAAGTCCACACTAATATTTGTCTCAAACTTAAAGCATTTATCAAGTTATATTCATTATTAGTAATATCCAATATAGATGTTTGCATTGTATTTTTATAAACAAAATCATTCTGAGACCACATGAAATATACAGTCAAAAGTATAATAAAAAACATTACCGCGGGACACTTTAAAGACTTAGTCATATTTATTATATTTTTCATCTTCGTTGTATGAAACAATTTATCGCCACAAATGAACACGAACTAAAAATAATGTAATTTTTTTATAATTTTTTATAATAATACAAACTCACTTAATTCACCTTCGTCAGAATTAATTTTGATAATTGCACAATTTAAAGTCATATTATATTATACAAGTGAATTCAACATAGTTTAAATGCAACTATTAATAAGACCATCAAAAGCAATAAATAGTACGTGTATATGCAATATTATTCATAAAAATTAAACCGTACACACCCACACCGGTACACACCATACATGATTTGTTCACAGAAACATTCCCTTTCAACCTTCATTGGTCACAGAGTATTCAGAAAATAAAGCAAAACGAATTAATTATCCACAGTGTATTTTCACAAATAATAATTATACATATATGTATGTATAAAAAATAAATGAAAATGTACACAGACGTATATTATAGAACGTACATATATGTATAACAAAAGGAAACACATTATTTCAATTTCGTGTTATACTTGTAATCATTATCTGTATATTTTATAGGGTAATCTTTCCCATTTTAGTAACAAAAACATTAATAGGGAATTAATATTTCATATATATACGACTGACCAGGGTTGCATATATAACTATATATATGGCAACATAATAAAATAATAAATTTAGTTTTGCGTAATAATTGATTTTCGTAGCTGTGTGGTAGCGGCTAAGAATATTACCAACTCTTACTTTGCTCGTGGATGTCGTAAGAGACGTCTAAGAGCCTTATAACGACCTGGGTCGACTCCATCTGATGCCGTTTGGTCAACAACTACATCCCAAGGAGGGTTGACGTCTAGCAGGCGGTCGGTCATAAAACTATTGCCAATACTTTTACAATATGTAATATGAAAGAAGAGTACATATTTTAACGAGCCCAAGTAATTGGGATGAGAATATGAGAATGAAGATGTTAATTGATTTTCGTAATATCAAAAGCATAAAATGCCACAATGGCATTATACTGGATACCTTGAGTTATTTCTTGCAATTTTTTGAAATGAAACTTCTTTAAGATCGTTATAATTTGAACTTGATAAAATTAACGGTACCGGATGGGCATAGATAGAGCGGTAACGAATGGGGGTGTATGGACGGTGTGTTGATGGATGATGATAGGTGGAATGAGTGGTAACGGATGGGCATGAATGGAATGAGTGAGAATGAATTCAATAAGCGAAGACAGATGAGACGAGAGACGACTTATTTGTATAGATGAGAGGAGACGGTAGGTGATAGACGAAATGAGTGATGACGGATGGGATGAATGGAATGAGTAGAGATGGATAGATCTCCATTCATAAACTCTCAACTCTCATCTCACTCCCTTTCAACAATACTCATTCCTCGACATAAAATTCAACATAAAATGTGCAACAGGTTCACTCAATGTCCTACCAGACTGAAAACAGTAATTGACAATGTGTTGCAACGACTTCGCATTCTAAAGATTATCATTATCATTCAGTTTTTTGCCATCTCCTACTGGACATAAACCTTCCTTATACTTTGCCATAAAGCAGTCCTGTGCCGTCTGTGCCCGTATCTAACGACTCCCAGCAACTTTCACCAAGTCCAACTAGCGGAGGATCGTCCTGCACGGTGTAGTCCGATACGCAGTCACCACTCAAAAACCTGTCTTCCGCAGAGGTTTTCCGTTTGGCGAGCGATATGGTCTGTTCATTGCCACTTCAACATGATATTTTTTTTATTGCTCACACACACACCTGATACGCGTGTGTTACTGTGGCTCACGGATATTTGTAAGGGGGTACAGCTACGCAGCTGCCTACCAATGAAAACCCCAAACCCACCCAGAAAGTTGAGCTACCGGCTCACTCGCTTAACTAATGAAGCACAGCAGCACATTGTCACTACTCAGACGTCGATTTTCTGCGAGAGTGCTACGGTGAACGTACCGCCCTGCGGCTGTAGACCGAAAACTGTCAACGATGTGGTCTTACCACTATTAATTTATCCTTTTTTTTTTTTTTTTTTTTATTGGTAGGCTATGGGTGCGTCTCGCCCCGCCGAATCGGTCCGGGGTGACGGAGAAGGCGGCGCGTGACCCCATAGACCCACCGTAAAATCCTCTCTCTTCGCCGTGCGAGCGGACCACCGGTACCCGATCTTTGTCTTCGGTGGTCCGCTCGGCGGTTTACCCTCGCGGGTTCCTCTCGTCGGCGCCCCGACATATTTCGCCGTCGGGGCGTCGCCCTCACGCGGTGGCCTCGCGTCGGGTGACCGGACAATTCCCCGATCCGATCACCCGAGGCCTGGGTTAGGGCGGCATCAGGCGCAGGTATTCGCGCTTGCGCCGCCCCGGCCGCTGGCGGCGGCCCGGGTCGCGGGAGTCCTCCCTGACTCGTTCCGCCGCCTCCTTCCGCGAGATGACAGCCTCGCAGAAGGCGGCGACCGCGTCCCAATTCCTGACGCTGTCGACCATCGCCCTCGCGACAGCCGGCAGCGCCAGGTCGGCACCGATAATAGCGACGAGGTCACGGCGCTGCCCGTCCCAGCCCGAGCATTCCTCGAGCGTATGTTGCGCCGTGTCCTCGCCACTACTGCAATGATGGCAGCCTGGAGTCCACTCCCTGTACACGACCGTGTGCAGGTATTTCCCGAAGCACCCGTGCCCCGTCAACACCTGCACCAGTCGGAAGGTGAGGACCCCGTGCCGCCGCTCCATCCATTTCATCAATACGGGCCGAAAGGCCTCGACGGTCACGATACCGTGTCTAGGCCTCTCCAGCCGCGTAACCCAACGGGCGATGACGTCTCGGCGGGCGTCCTCGCGCCAGGTGGCTATCTCGCTCAACGATGGGGAGCCACCCTCCTCGCGCACTGAGGTAACCCGCCGGTAGAGGTCGGAGAGCATCTCCGCCTCTAGGTCCCACGGGGGTGTCCCGGCCAATAGGCACGCCGCCTCTGTCGACACCGTGCGGTACCCGCGAATGGCTCTGACCGCCATGGCTCTCTGTGGCCTCCACAGAACCGCCCTGAGCTGGGCGTTCAGAGCCCTCGCCCACACGGGTGCGCCGTACATGGCCATCGAGCGGATGACCCCCGCATACAGCCGTCGGCCCTCGAAACTGGGTCCGCCCACATTCGGCATGAGCCGAGAAAGGGCAGACGCCGCGCCGACCAGCCGGGGAGCAATCTGTCGGAAATGCTTCCGGAACCACCATCGCCCGTCGAGCACCAGACCCAAGTACTTCATATGGGCCTGGATGTTGATCTGGATGGAGTTGACGACTAACGAGGCGCCGGTTGGCAGCCTTACGCGTGGCCCATGGAATAATAGGGCCTCCGTCTTATTTAAGGCCACCCTGAGCCCCAGCGCCTCGATTCGCCTGACCATCTCCTCGGTGCCGAGAGTGGCCAGGCTCGCCGCCTCTTCGAGTGTCCTGCCCCGGGCTGTGACGAGCGTGTCGTCAGCATAGCACACCAAGCTCAGCCCGGGGGGGAGACTCCCTCTCAACGCCCAGTCGTACCCGATGTCCCACAGAGTCGGCCCCAGAACCGACCCCTGTGGAACACCGCACGACATGGGCGTCCGCACAATGTCCCCTGCGGGACCCGCGCAGAGGATACTGCGCCCCTCCAAATAGTCTGCCACCAGCCGCCTGAGGTACAGGGGCACTCCATGGAACCGGAGCGCCTGCCTGATGCAGCTGAATGGCAGACTATTGAATGCGTTGGCGATGTCCAACGACACCGCCAACAGCACTCCCTTGCCGGCGACAGCCTCCGCGGCCGTTTGCCTCAGGCGTAGCAGGGCCCCGATGGTCGAACGCCCCCTCCTAAACCCATATTGAGCGTCCGACAGATCGGGCCCCACCTCCTCCAAGTGTCGGACGATGCGGGCAGCGAGGACACGCTCCAGCAGCTTACCCACATCGTCGAGAAGCACGATGGGCCTGTAGGCCGACGGCAAATCCGGGGGCCGTCCCGGCTTTGGCAGAAGAACCAACCTCCCCTCCTTCCAGCACTCAGGGAACCGTCCAGACGTCAGACAGGCGTTGAACAGTTGCCTGAGGCGAGGCTCGAAGTGCTCGAGGAGCGACGTCAAGACCCGGACTGGTATTCCGTCCGGGCCGGGGGCCGTGGTGGCGGAGCGAATCCGCGCTACTGCCGCCCCCACTTCCGACTCCGTCACGGGTGGAACACTCTCGTCGTCGGCCTCCCGGTCTTGATCTGGCGAAGCCATAACCGGGGGCGTGTGTCCCGACTGCCGTGGAAATAGCTCCTCGATCACCCTACAGAGGAAGTCGGGCTGGAGGGTCTCGGTGAGGGGGGGGGCCTGCGCGCGAAGCTTGTTCAGCGACGCGCGATACGGGCGACCCCAGGGGTCACGGTCGAGACCGTCCAACATCTCCTGCCAACTCGCATCCTTGGCGGTTCGGATGGCCAGCCGAAAGGCAGTCCGCGCACTGCGGTACGCCTCGTACAGCTGGCCCTCCCGCTCAGCGTCGCGGTGACGCCGCCGGCTGCGGGTGTAGGACCTTCGGGCACTGATACACGCCGCGCGAAGGTCCGCCAGTCTTGGGGACCACCAGTAGACCCCCTGCCTCGGAGGTAGACGCCGCACCCTGGGCATGGCCGCATCGCAGATCTGCGTTAACGCACTGCGGATGCGGACAGCCTCAGCGTCCACTCCGTCCGCTGGGGGCGGTGAGGACAGCCACGTGTGAACGATGGCCGCCTCCGCCAGTAGGTCCCTATCAAGACGACCCACAGCCCACCGCGGAAACGCGGGAGCTCCGTCCGCCCTGTGACCCCTACCGGGTTCCCGGGGGGAGACCTCCATCCGGATGTACCGGTGGTCCGACAGGGTCTCCGCCTCCTCCAGGACACTCCAGTTCCTCACCCGTGGCGCGACAGCGGGGCTAGCGAACGACAAGTCCACTATCGACCCGCCCTGCTGCCGCACACACTTGTTCACTGAGCCCCTGTTAACAACACAGAGGCCCAGTGAAGCCGCTCACTCAACGACCGCCCGCCCGCGGTCGTCCGCCATAGGGGACCCCCACGCCGTGGATTTGGCGTTGAAGTCCCCCAGGACCAGGACGAGGCCCGGTGCCAGTCGCCGTATCGAAGCCTCCAAGGTGGTGAGGGAGGCCCTGAAATCGTCCATTCTCCTGTTAGGGGAGAGGTAAACACTGTAGAGTGTGACCCCTCCCCATTCCGCAGCGACAAATTCCTCGCCCCTATCCAAAAGGGATAAGGACGGGAAGTGCCGCCGCGTTGAGACGACGATGTGCCCGGTCTGACCGCAGCGGAAACACAATCCGCCGCAGTCGAAGCAATTGGTGCACGTCGGTCGAGTGTGTCCGACCGCCATGCACTTATAGCACCTCGCAGGCCGGTGCTCAAGCACGGTTACCCGCGCCGAGCTCCAGCCCACGAGGAGCCTGCCTGAGCCGGCCAGTTGCCTGACCGACTCCACCGGGCACTGCGCCCAGGCAGCACCTACGCCACCCGGACCGGGACGAATGGCACCGACCCGGACGGTGTCTATGGGACACCCGGTTTTCGAGGCAATAGCCTCCCGGATGTCTTCCACCGTCACGGAGTCGTCCAGACCCGAAATGCGCATTTCGGCGCACTTGACGGGCCTGGCGATCCTGATGCCACCCTCCTCGGCGAACAGACCTCGCAGCTTCTCAGCTACGCTGTCAGCCGTCTTGGCGCCCTCGGCCCCTGGGAACTCGAGGATTCGAGCCCCCGTCCGGGCCTTGCGGGTCCTGGCTTCGACGCCTCCAATATCGGAGACGTCTAGCTCCCGCCGGGCCTTCCTCAAGACGGCCTCGTAGTTGAGGCCCTTCTCGGCCGCCTCAGGCAGCACAGTGATCACCACTGCGGCTGTCTTTGGCGGCTTGAGCCCCTTGCGCGACCTCTTCTTCTTGTCGCCAGCTCCTGCCTTGGGAGCGGAGACCTCAGCGGCGCGCTGGGCCTCCGCTCTCCTTCTTTGGCCACGACTCCTTCTATCGCGCTCGGCCACCTGCCAACCCTCTTCGGGTACGGCAGTCGTGCCAGACGCGGAAGGCCTCGTCGTAGCCTCGCTGGTCGTCGCCGGCGGTTTCGTTGCGGGCGGCTTCAGCGGTCCGGCAGCAGCCGGCGCCGTCTTCCTCCTCAGGGCAGGTCCCTTCGGAGCGGGGCCGGGGCCTTTGGGCTTAGGCCCGGCCGCGGCCGCGGCGTAGCTCCCCACGCGGCCACCCTGACAAGGCAGCGGGGCGGGGGCTGGTGCCGTATGTGGCCGCTTATCTGCGGCAAGCGGCGGCCGGACACGTGGTTCTGGAGGCAGCCTTGCCTCCAGAACGGTGAAGCGCGCATCGACAATTTTGCCCACTGCGTCGATTATCGCGCGCAGGGACTCATCCGGCAATCCTCCCACCGCAGGGGTTGGCATCGGGGTCGGCAGCGGGGTCGACGCCTCCAGTTGAGCCTCCACCGGGGCCCGCTCCGAGACGCTTGGCGACTTCGTCGCCGTGGCGCGAGTCGTCCTCCTCGCTACCGGGACAGGTGTCGGCTCGGTGGCCGTGACGGCTTCAGCCGGCGGCGTGCCCTCCGCAGCGGGGGGCGTCCTCCTCGCCGCAGGGACGGGTTTCACCGCGGCAGCTGTTTTGCGCGCCTTGGCCGACGGCTTTGGCGCAGGCGGTAGTAACTGCGCCATCTGGGCCCGCAGGTCGGCCATGTCTTTGGCCAACATGCAGTTTACCCGACGCACCGACTCCAGCTCGGACTCCAACTGGCGGTTCAGGTCCCGCAGGCCTGAGACCTCGCCACTAAGGCGGGCATTTTCAGCCTGCAGGTCCAGGGGGCCGTCGCTCGCAGCAGGCGCCACCTCACGCCGAGGGGTCGCCGACCTTCTTCCTGCTACTGCGGCCCCTCGCCCGCTGCGAGAAGCCGGCACCTTCGGTGGAGGCATGATGGTCCCGCTCCCCTCGGAGTCGGCGCCCGAGCTGCCTCCCTTGCTCAGGGGGCGCTTTCGCACCTGCGAGGGGAGGGCCTCCTCCCTGGTCTTCTCAGCCGTCGCCACAGGACGCGGCGACGACTTAGCGGGGGCTTTAGCGTCCGACCCGCTTTCTCCTCTGGACGGCCCTGCGGATACACCGCCCTCGTCCATCTTAGCGGCAGATCTGCTGCCCTCATCCACGGACGGCTCTGCGACGTCACTGTCGCCCTCGTCCGTAGACGGCTCTGCAGCATTTCTGCCACCATCCTCCTTTTCAGCGGCGGCAGCCTCTCTCCGCGCACGCCGCTCCTCCATCCTCCTCTTGTAGCTGGAAGCCTGCCCCCGGCTCTTCCTGGGCGACTTCCGCTTCACTTTTTGGGCCTCCACGATTTGTGCCGGGCCCTCGGCGGACGCCTCAAGTCCTGAGGACGAGGCGTTGTTTAGGTCAGTTTTTGATCGGCTTAACCGGGCCTTGGGGTGAAGATCGCTACGATCCCCGTCGTTATTTATTTTTAATTTTTGCGTATCCATTATTGATCCCACGATTATGGGAGATACAATACGTCGACCCGGGCAGAGATCCCTTTACCCGGGCAAGCCTACATTTACCAACCAGGGGGGCAGCCGGTACCCTGGCTGGAGCGTGCTAAGAACAGAACAACCCATCTGCCATGCATCTTCTCGCCGCACGCCAGAACTTAAGATTCTGGGTGATTTCCGAGTCCGAATGTTACTTCGGACTCTTTATAGAGGTTGTCTTCCTCGCGGTCCGGGCGGTTAAGCCAAGACCCTCGCTCCTGAAGCTAAGACAAGCAAAGAATCAGGTTTACGATGTGTGGGCGGTGGCAAGTGCCTGCCCAGCCCTCAAATGAATGAGTGACTGAGCCCGTCCCGATTTTTCGCGTCCTATAACCTCTACTACGACTGTAGTAGAGTAAGGAGCGAAATCGCGCAGATATTCGCTACGGACGACAGTACAACAGAAGAACTGGGGACCGCCGCCTGCACCCAGGGTACACCGCGTGGAGGTTTCTGGGATAGTACCCCACTATTAATTTATCCTAGTGACATATATAGATAAAATCATTGTGAGTAAAAGAAAATCAAAAATAAAGATCTATATCAAACCATATGACCTATTGTGAAGTACTAGACCAATAAGACTGCAATTATAAAAGGTAGAACTCACCTTTGTGTGTTAAAGATGTTGAAAAGAATTAAAATCAAAAATGTATTGCCTGTAGAGTAAATAAAATATTAATGATATTGAGTTGGACAAAATTAGGCTATTCTACCTTATGCTTTTATGTAGTCTCAAATAACACTGATAAAGCGACTTGCTGAGTAAACGATCAGTATTTATCGATTTTTAGTATTGTACTTGAATCACAGTATGATATCACGTTGATATCTAAATACGACAAAATAACAAACCAATATTTAATAGAGGGAAGGTAAATTTTACAAATAAATATATAGGAACGATTACTGATCATCTAATAAATATAATTTGCCTTAATTTATATGTAAAATACATGTACGCCCATTTTTGATAGCTGTGTTCTATGTAGGAATTTGCAATACAAATTGTTCTGTGTTGAAATATTTACTAAATTCTATCAGTGACTGAGTTTTTTTTTTAATTGCTGATGATGGCAAATGGGCACGCTACACACGTGATGGTAAGTTATACTGCCGCTCATGAGCCTGTGCTATACCAGGGCACAGCTAGGCCACCGTGATGAAAGTACCCTTCTTTAACCACGTTTAAAGAATATGGAGCATATCTTATCGCTCAAAAAACACCACCAGATATATAGTTTATTCCAGATCCTGAATGTACGTGATCCATGCTCTTTTAAAGATGACTGAGATTCGCCTTATGAGCATGTGCCTGCGATGTTCCAGTAGTCGGCCTACTAGCCACATTCTAATGTTAAATAATTGCAATGAAAAATCCACCTATTGCCTGGACTACCTTCAGCGACGTTATTAAAAAACTTGAGTATTTTTTAAGGAACAAGTTGTAAATACGAGATTTTTTATCGAAACAATCCTGTTGATTCGATAAAAAGTGTACAAAGCTTATGCTCAAGAATAAAAAAATATATAGTTTGAGTTGTTTATGTATTGCAACAGAAAGCGGTCGACGGGCCAATCCCTATTAAAAAGTCTTATGCATTGTTGGTTCATAATAAATTCCAGGACTATGTGTGCATGTGAATAATTCTTGTATCAGCGTGGCTTCTATAGCAAAAGATACTGCAAATTATTGCATAAAATATAAATGTAATTGAAGAAATAGCAGACCTGATTCTATTTTCATGACGTTTAACGTATTTGCGACTGTAATCTATCTAATAAAATTACGTATGCACCTTTATTATTTTATATAGGCCTTTCTATATGGGCGATAAGGCCTTATGCAGACTTTGACGATGCCTCCCACAAATTGCTAACACTATAAAATGTTTCGCAAGAATGAAATCTTAATGATATTTGAATTGCTTTTGTTTATATTTTGAAAAGCTATGTTAGATGGATGAAAATGGCAAACAACAAGTGTCTCTTAATTTTAATATTAAAGTATAATCTTTAAAGTTCGTCTCTATATTTTTTTTTAAACAATAGCCTCTGCCAAGAAAATAATCCCTATATTATGGAGGAATTTTCAAACATATAATTAAAGTAAACATATTACACACAGACTCAGAACAACATCTTGTGGATCGCACAATGTATTGTCTAGCGTGGAAATCGAACCCACGATACTGGCACGGTAAGTCGATATTTTAACCACTACGCCATCTGTGCAGTCAAATTTCTCAAGTTTATCTCTTCATAAACATAGACTACATAATATTGAAAATAACTAAGATTTGATTGTTTATACCGGGTGTATCAGAGAATGGAGCAGCTGGTCAGAAGGGTGGTAGGTAATGATGGTAGGAACCCATAACAAAAATTTGAAGGGAAAATTTCAAGGTCATTGACTCGTCAGCTGTTTGTAAAGGTGACGTTTGTTATACTGTAGCAAACGTAATCATTGATTTATTTAGGTACTAATGAATATTTAAGAAAGTATGAGTATGTAGCAGATTATTTATCATTTACTTGGTACATTTCAATCAGTTTTAAAGAAAAAGCGATGACAAAATTGAAAACTTTAAATGCTTGTAATTTATTAACGAATCGACATTTTTCCTTCAAATTTTTGTTATGGGTTCCTAGCATCATTACCTACCATCCTTCTGACCAGCTGCTCCATTCTCTGATACATCCTGTATATAACGCATTAAAATATAACAGGATCGGATTTGACATTTCAAGTCATCTGTTTGATCTAATTTCGTTAATATTTCTTTGCATTGAAGCATGAAAGAGTCAAAGTTTAAGGTACATATGAAAATGATTGTTTTTAATTCAGATAATATAATATATTCTATAATAATTTTTATTAGAATTAGGAAATTTATTTGTTATTTGGTCTTAAAATATTTTGCTTAAAAATTTAATTTAGAATATTAATCGGATTATCTGCAAAACGAGTCACGCAACAATTTTAAAAACAATTTAATTGAGAATGTAATTGGTTTTATTTTCTTTTTATTGCTCTTGGTGGCAAATGAGCAAACAGCGAACCTGGTGGTAAGTATTATTATCGCCCATGGATATTTGCAATACTAGGGATACCGCTAGGCCGCTGCCTACCAATGAAAATCCCAAACACATCCAGAAAGTTGGGCTTCCTGCTCGCTCTCTAAACGAACGAAGCACAGCAACCCATTTCCACTGCTCAAACGTTGATTTTCTGCAAGAATGTGGTACTACACCGGACGAACCAGCCCGCGGCTGTAGACAAAAATCTATCGACAGTATGTTCCTACCACTATTAAGTTATCCTAATGATGTACGTAAGTAATATCATTGTAAGAAAAACGAAATCCAAAATCAAAGTCGATACCAAACCATATGACCTAGTGTGAAATACTGGACTAACAGACTGCAATTATAGAGGTTAGAACTCACCTCATCATTCTCCTACTCTTATCCCAATTAAAGAATATAAAAGATAACAATATAAAGAATATATAGATAGAAAGTAGAGTACATATTGTAAAAGTTATTGGCAATAGTTTTATGACCGGCCGCCTGCTTGATGTTAACCCCTCGAATGTAATTGTTGACAAAACGGCATCAGATGGAGTTAGCCCAGGTCGTTATAAAGCTCTTAGTCATCTTTTACGACATCCAAGAGCAAAGTAAGGAAAGGCTAGAACTCCTGTGGGTGTTAAATAAATTGATAAGAAGTAAAACCACTGCTCAAACGTCGATTTTCTGCATGGATATGTTACTACACTGGACGAACTACGACTGAAGACAGTCAACAATGTGATCGTAACACCATTTCGTTTGTAATAGTATGTTTCGTTGATTAAATAATTGCTTTTAGATAGATTCAATATGCGCAAAACATACAAAGCCGGCTTATCTTTGCCTACAGGACCTTGAGAAAATTTACATTTACGCCGTAGTTAATTGCGTATTTATAATTTTTTTCTGTAAAATTTGGATATTGAAGAAACGACTATTAATTAAGTTTATTTTAGAACACTTAATGCAAATCTCTCACTTATCTAATGTACTTAAGGAAAGCAATGGCACTCAGGTAGTTAATTCGTTACAGAGTTCCGCTTACGATATCTGTTCTAACCAGAATTTATTGCAACAATATTTTGTACAAAGAGATATATCGTACTTCCGAAGGCATCATGTTAGAACTAATGGTTACTAATTATGTTTGTATATCATTTTATTTAACTTCAAAACCAACACTATCTTCTTCCATCTGGTGGCAGATTATATTATTAGACGAAATGTAATATTGTCTCTATGTGCCTTTACAGAACTTATACAAAATATGCGTGATGAGATGTATGTATGTATGTATACAAAATAAATTATTTTATTCCAATTGAATTCTTTATTCAGAGAGCATTAGAAAATACTGTCCTTAATAAACACATACATACATACATATCATCACGCTATATCCCTTGCAGGGTAGGCAGACAGAACAGAGTGCCAGAGAACTCTATCTCTGCATACTTCACTCGCTTCCTCAACATTCCTAATTCTCTTCATACACGCTCGCCGGTTACGGAGACTCTTGACTCCACCTTCCTTCAGTACATGACCGATCTGGTGTAGGTAGGTTAGTCTCGGTCTCCCCCGGTACCTACATCTTTCCACTTTTGAATTGTATATCTTCTTAACCAGACGTTCGTTCGGCATTCTTGCCACATGTCCGAACCATCGGAGCATTCCCTTTCGCATCTTTACACCAATACTCTCTTTCATACCTACTCGCTCTCTTACGTCGTCGTTACGAATGCTGTCGGTCAGCCTTACTCCACAGTCAACTCCATCTGATGCCGTTTGGTCAACAATTACATTCCCAAGGAGGGTTGATGTCTGGCAAGCGGCTGGTCATAAAACTAATGCCAATAACTTTTACAATATGTACTAGGAAAGAAGAGTTTATATTGTATCGACCCTAAGTAATTGGGATAAGAGTAGGAATAATGATGAATGACTATAAACCTAAAACCGATTGGAAATAGAACTGGAAATTTCGATTGACGCTATCCGAAGGAACTACTCTATCGTGGTTCTTTGTTTATTGTATGTAACAAAGTTCTTTACGGGGGCTCTAATAATTTTACGTAGCTTCTATATTAATGGGTAGTTTGTCTCCCAAAAATGTATGATGCCTTAACAAAGAAGGCGGTTATAAAAAGGGTCCATTTTGTACTCACAATAGACAGGGATTGATAAAAGATGTGATATTAAGTAGCTAATACTTCATTTATGAAATATACTTCATCATTTATAAAATATAGAGAGATGGAAGGTACACCACTGATATAGAGCGAAGAGTGAATGCGGGAAATAGAGTGAACGGAGCGTTGGGGCAACTTCTCGTTAGCCACCACCTCAGCCAGAAGGGACGTGTAGCAATACATAATGCAGTGCTTGTCCCAACATTACTGTATGGAAGCGTGAGTTGGGTATGCAGAAAAGAGTATGAAAGTAAAATTAATGCGGTCGAAATGCGATCTCTACGGAAAATCTGTGGAGTTAGGCTGACCGATCGCATTCGTAACGACGACGTAAGAGAGCGACATGGTATGAAAGAGAGTATCGGTGTAAAGATGGGAAAGGGAATGCTCCGATGGTTCGGACATGTGGAAAGAATGCCGAACGAACGTCTGGTTAAGAAGATATACAATGCGAAAGTGAAAGGATGTAGGAACCGGGGGAGACCGAGACTCACCTACCTAGACCAGATCTGTCATGTACTGAAGGAAGGTGGAGTCAAGAGTCTCCGAAACCGGCGAGCGTGTATGAAGAGAATTATGAATGTTGAGGAAGCGAGTGAAGTATGCAAGGATAGAGTTCTCTGGCACTCTGTTCTCTCTGCCTACCCTGCAAGGGACATGGCGTGATGGTATGTATGTATGTATGTGTATTTATAAAATATATTTGAATAGTGGTATGCTACGCTGTTGACAGTGGACAACACCACCTGATGCCGTTTGGTCAACAATTACATACCCAAGGAGGGTTGACGTCAGGTGGCCGGTCATAAAACTATAGCCAATAACTCTTGCAATATGTAGGAAGAGGAGTACATATTGTGTCGACCCCAAGTAATTGGGATAAGAGCAGGAGAATGACGATGATAATATAATACACAGTTTTCAAAATTAAAAATGTGCGCCGTGTGGTCAAACCTGAGATCAATACGTAACAGTATTAGAGCTGCCTAATTGGACCGTCACTGTTTCATATCAATATTAATATTAGATACTTTATACCTAAGAGGAAAATATACTCATTACCTTTCGCAAAACGTTAATGCCTTAAACATTTATTAAACAACATATTTTTTATTAATTTTATAATATTTGTGTATCAAATAAATTCTTATGTATAAAACTAGCGGACCCGGCACACTTCGTTCCGCCTAACAGTTAATGAATGAGATAAGCAGATTTCGATTAATTTAAAATTATTAAGTTATTTTTAGCTGTGTGGTAGCGGCTACAAATACTACCAACCCTTACTTTGGTCATGGATGTCGTATAAGACGACTTAGAGCCTTATAACGACAATTAACAATTACATTCCCAAGGAGGGTTGACGTCTGGTAGGCGGCCGGTCATAAAACTATTACCAATAACTTTTACAATATGATAGATAGAGTTCTCTGGCACTCTGTTCTCTCTGCCTACCCTGCAAGGGATATGGCGTGATGATATGTATGTTTGTTTACAATATGTACTATGAAAGAAGGGTACATATTGTATCGACCCCAAGTAATTGGGATAAGAGTAAGAGAATCAAGAATAAATATGAATAATATATAAATTCAAATAATCAAGTATTTTAATAACGTGCCAGCAAGACGAAGAATTACCTTGTGTTATACGACATTTTCCTTCATATGCGTTAAAAATAAACTAATTGTTGATCTCTGAGATTTGTTCGACGATTTCGCATTGTCAACAACACGGCCTGCCTCACTTTACTCTTGTGATTAAGAAGCACGGAGTTGGGCCATATTAACGCGGCGGTCTTCCCGTGCAATAAATTGTTCTTCTGTCGTGCCGTTTCGAATTCTAACTGCGTTATGGTTTTGTTGGGAAAGATTTGATTTTATTGGTCACGACATTGTTGATGACAATATAGACATAATATGTTTTATTATAACAATATTCGTAAAAATTCGTAACACTCGCACAAAACGAACTCTGACCGGTAAAATTTTGCACGCCCCTTGCTCTACTCTCGATATCTGAAAATCCAGCACTTTTCAAACCTAAAAATGATTGTATTTTTCTCACATTGCGCTTATAGGATAATATTATTATACATATGTCAAGAAAAACATTCGTTTAAACGTATTTGATATTTTTAAAAAGCAATTATTTTGTTTAAAGTAAGAAAATAGTTGATTAAAAAAATATTCGAAGACGTCGGATGAAATATTCCGCATCTGGCAACAATACGAGCGTAAAAATTAACGTATGAAAATATTTCTTTTTTTAAAAGCTTCATAATCGCAACGCGCGGTTTCCTTTCGAAAATGGCTTGGGAATTCTTTGACGTTTAATTGCAATTAATAAAAAACTAAACTGCTTAGTCATTAGTGTATGTATACCTTATGAAAATTGGGTTCGTTTACATTTTTTGTTCGTCCATTCGGACAGGCAAAGGAAATAGATCCCATACAGCCTATTGTAAACGAACAGCTATGTTTAGTACCTACTGCGTCGAGAATGGCACGAATTTTTTTTTCTTTTTCATTTATGACATTGACTAGTAGTAAATGATAAATAAAATATTGAAAAATTGTCACGTGACTTCAGTATCTTAAAAATATTGCATTTTTTTGTTTCTCTAACTTTTTGAAGTGAGACTTTTTATCGACGTATTTTAGAAATTTTATATTGTAACATTTTTTCTGTTACGCGCCATATTTATTTTGAAGAGTAAAGCGCATGGGAGGGTTATCCGTGTGGTGACGGAGTAAGAATTCAATTCGCCACCCCCTATCTTAACCGTGGGTGATCGTAAGACTACGATAAGGGATATAAAAGACTACTAACTACTAAGGTAAGGGATATAAAACGCATATAACATCTTTGTAAGAGAAGGAAAACTTGAAACAAAAGCCTATACCAACATGTCTGACCAACGTGGTATAGCAGGTCAATTTCCCTCCCATTATGGTGGTTATTTAATATTAGTACCAAATCTTGCTCAATGAAATAATTAAGGTGCTTTATTTACATACATACATACATATCATCACGCCATATCCCTTGCAGGGTAGGCAGAGAGAACAGAGTGACAGAGAACTCTATCTTTGCATACTTCACTCGCTTCCTCAACATTCATAATTCTCTTCATACACGCTCGCCGGTTTCGGAGACTCTTGACTCCACCTTCCTTCAGTACATGACAGATCTGGTCTAGGAAGGTTAGTCTCGGTCTCCCCCGGTACCTACATCCTTCCACTTTCGCATTGTATATCTTCTTAACCAGACGTTCGTTCGGCATTCTTTCCACATCTCCGAACCATGAGTTTATTTATTTATTTTATTTTATAGCGCTTTATTTATCGTGCATATTATAACATTGACTAATAGTAAATGATAAATAATATAAAAATTATGAGGCGTGCACTTTTGGATTATCCAAATTATAATTTTAACATTTCGCGGTATTTTCCAAACAAACCATTAGACCACGTAATGACGTGAGCTGTCAGTTGCCATTGGTTACATCATCAACAAATGAACGTTTAGAATTGATGTTTTTTATATTATTATTTTTTTTGTTTATTAATATCATATTTTAATACCCTATATCCTATTCCCGACGACAACAAACTCAAAAACATAAAAATCATAAAAATTGGTACAGCCGTTCTCGAGTTATAAGTGTTGTAACTAACACAACTTTCTTTTATATATATAGATAACTGAATGTCTAAACTTACCCATGTAGTGACGAAATCCACCGAAGACAAAGATCGGTCGAAAGACGCATCCATAGTCCACCGCAAAAAAAATTGTAGCGACGAAATAATAATACAATTCTCAACACCCATTCTTGGTCGTACGTGTCGTAAAAGAGAACTAAGGAATAAAATTTGCAGAAAGCATTACTTCAAGAGAAGAAAATCTCTAATCGAAACCATATACCCCTTCATCATCATCATCATCACAGCCCATATACACTCATTTGCAAAAAAAACGGGCACCTAAGCAATGAACCATTTCAAATGTTAATATTTCTTTGTTTGATAATTATAGGTAGTTTTATCCACACAATTTGGTAAATTAATAAGAAAATAATCGTTTTCATCAGTATTTCATAAAATTTAGATACAATTTATGGGAAATAATGCTAAACCTCGCTAGTAGTGTATATTCGCTAGTAGTGCATATGCTCATGAAGTAAAAATAAAAAAGTTTTTTTGTTTGTTTTTCTTTAATAAAGTAAAAGCAGATAAATGTTTAGTATCGAGTGTGACCCCCTCTAGCTAAAATCACAGCTTGAATTCGTCTGGGCATGCTAGCGAGTATATCCCGGATACTTGCTTGCGGAATACGTTCCCACTCCGCAGTAATCACATTCTTCAGCTCTCTGATGGTCTGCGGAGCCAGGTGTACTGATCTCACACGCCGTTTCAGAACGTCCCAGACATGCTCTATGGGATTGAGGTCGGGACTTCGAGCTGGCCAATCCAAACGACGAATGCCGACCTCTTGCACATACGCATTAACATCGCGGGATCGGTGGGCGCGAGCATTGTCGTCCATAAAAATCGAGTCTTCACCT
Source organism: Lymantria monacha (assembly GCA_905163515.2). Classification (NCBI taxonomy): domain Eukaryota; kingdom Metazoa; phylum Arthropoda; class Insecta; order Lepidoptera; family Erebidae; genus Lymantria; species Lymantria monacha. The sequence continues at coordinate 10,227,837 of LR991092.1, read as the reverse complement.
AGAGCGGCCAATGCGGGTTGTGCATGAGAAATTAGAACTTCCGTTATGTATCGATGCCCAGTCAGTGAGCCGTTTTCAATGAAGACTAACTCTGTACGATCCATTGAATTTATTCCTGCCCAAAACATAACAGAGCCCCCACCATAAGGTGTGATATCTTCGAAACATGCCTCTGCAAAGCGTTCTCCTTGTCTTCTTAGCACTCGCCGACGTCGATCTTCACCGAACAGAGATATCCTGGCTTCATCAGAGAACAAAACCCTATTCCAATCGTCTTGAGTCCATGATTCACAATTTCTAGCGAACCTAAGCCTGTGAACTCTGTGCTCACGGAGTAATTTGGGGCCGCGGGCCGGGCGGTGACTGCGTATATTGGCAGCGAGAAGCCTCCTCCTGACCGTCCATAGACTAATATGCACATTTCTTACTTCTTGGAGGTTGTTCTTAAGATCCACATACGAAGATTTGCGATTTCTCAATGCGCGACTCACAAGAAAACGATCATCCCGTGGTTGGGTACATGGTTTTCTTCCAGAACCAGGCCTTCTCTCGACGGAACCAGTCTCCTGATATCGCTGCCAGGTCCTTTGGACTGTCGAGCGACTAACATTTAGCCTCCTAGCCACGAAACATTGGCTGCAACCCTCTTCAAGCAGCGCGATAATTTTGGTAGCTTTTACCACTTTATCTACCATTTTTGATACAGCCAAACAGCATTAAATAAAGCTTTGACAGTCAAGGATATGAAATTAATCGATAAAAATTGAATAAAAGTTATGAAAGTCGATGTTAACTTCTGGAACTTCGCGCCAAAAATGTAGGATAAAAAGGGGTTTTCTGTAAAAATGAACATCAAATGAAAAATTGAATTTAGAACGTACTTTTTTAAATATCACAGCATTTTTAAAACCGGCCAGTAACGTGTACAAACGATTGAAACCTTTTTGGTATTGTATATTTTTAAATATGAATGAAAATCAAAACCGCCCGTTTTTTTTGCAAATGAGTTTATTTCCCATTGTTGGGCTCCTCCGTAATGGGAGGGACTTAACCTACTATACCGCGCTGGTCTTACGTACGCTTGGTATAGGATATTGTTTCGAGTTTTCCCTCTCTTGCATAGTTATATGCGTTTTATATCCCTTAGACCCCTTAGTCGTCTCGTACGATCACCCACGAGTAAGATAGGGGGTGGTGAATTGTATTCTTAATCCGTCACCGCACGAATAACCAATCCTTTTTTCTTTTCTTTTTTTTTTCTTTTTGGTAACGCAGTGGCTAAAAAATACATTTTTCGCACTTCCGCCCGGGCGGGATATGTGGGACTTACAGGCCCTGAAGTGGTGACTGAATATCCACTAAAAAAACCAACTGCGAGCTGTTAGCCGATGTGGCTTTGACAGCTGAACCGGACTATGGGCGAGCCTTATGGGCTCTCAACCCGAACAAGGTAAACCAAGCGACCTCGCCCGAGGGCTCCCTCACAGGGGAACGGACCTCAGCTTGGGGCGTCGCTGGAGGCAAAGTGGACGTGTCCACGTTTGGGTTGGTGATTATTGCGCGCCGTGTTTTCGCACCTCGACGGCGAAGACGAAACCGCGGATATTTGAATGTGATGGCCTCGCGGGCGGTGTAGGCTCTTGTTTGGGCAAGTGTGATTTGGTCGTCATCGTCATTGAGGACGTGACGCGGACGTCAGATTTTTGATATACGCGATGGGGTATAGGAAGCCGCCCCAACCACTAATGGGTTGGGGTGTGTCATGGCAGAGTCAAAATAGCTCTGGGAGCACCGCTTCATAAACTGCCCGATGGTCGGCAGTTCGAGGTCGATGTGAAGATCGGCGTTTCGTATGAACCACAGTGCTCCTGTAGCTCGGCGCATGAATCTATTTTGAAGGGTCTGTAACCTATGGATCCTGTGTGCCTTAGTGTGCGCGAACACTACGCTCGCATAGGTCATGTTCGGCCGTATGCAAGCAGTGTATAATCGGACTTTGATAACCAATCCCTTATCAGCGTGATATATATATATATAGTAGGTTAGTTTCTCTCCTATTGTGGAGGCGACACAAATCCCGCAGTAGGATCTATATGACCTGAGCGAGCTAATGATGATTAATTGAAAGTAGCGAAAATTGTTAGTAATAATACAAAAGAAATACAGACAAGAGAAAAAGGTAAAAATCAATAATAAATAATCAACTCTTGTTACTCTTACCTTTCATTTAATATATCTAATGCCGCAATTTCACAAGATTTTTATAAATGTGAGGATATTCTTATGTATTCACTAGCGCCTCCTTTATAATGTATTCGAAAATACTAGTAAGTCTGTAAGTGACTATTACCTATATATTCTCAATAGATGGCACTATAATCAAAACTTTGACTGGCCATGCCAAAAACATGTTATGATAACAAAGCAAAAAATGTATCATACTATGCCTTCTTTTGTCATAAACATCAATGCGAGATATAAGCTAGCAATATTACTATTAGAAAAGGAAGGAATATTCGAAATAAAATTTTATACTTAGCCGTCTGACTTGATTGTAGCCGTCGGCGAATTTACTACTTATCATGGAGGAAATCCGTGCTAAATTATGGAAGGGGCTAAAGAAGATTATAATTAAATGTGGCTAAGCCTAATATTATAAGCTGTAAAAATGTCTCATTTCTTTGATGCAAGTGATTTGCTAATTTACATACACATACATACATATCATCACGCCATATCCCTTGCAGGGTAGGCAGAGAGAACAGAGTGCCAGAGAACTCTATCTCTGCATACTTCACTCGCTTCCTCAACATTCATAATTCTCTTCATACACGCTCGCCGGTTTCGGAGACTCTTGACTCCACCTTCCTTCAGTACATGACCGATCTGGTCTAGGTAGGTTAGTCTCGGTCTCCCTCGGTACCTACATCCACTTTCGCATTGTATATCTTCTTAACCAGGCGTTCGTTCGGCATTCTTTCCACATGTCCGAACCATCGGAGCATTCCCTTTCGCATCTTTACACCAATACTCTCTTTCATACCTACTCGCTCTCTTACGTCGTCGTTACGAATGCGGTCGGTCAGCCTAACTCCACAGATTTTCCGCAGAGATCGCATTTCGACCGCATTAATTTTACTATCATACTCTTTTCTGCATACCCAACTCTCGCTTCCATACAGTAATGTTGGGACAAGCACTGCGTTATGTATTGCTACACGTGCCTTCTGGCTGAGGTGGTGGCTGCCGAGAAGTTGCCCCAACGCTCCGTTCACTCTATTTCCCGCATTCACTCTTCGCTCTATATCAGTGGTGTACCTTCCATCTCGGCTAAATCCACATCCAAGATATACAAATTCATCCACTTGCTCTAGTACATCATTACCTATTGTTACTCTTACATCTGTTCTGGTTTTATCTCTTTCAAAGACCATTATTTTGGTTTTGCTCACATTCACGCGTAGACCCCTTTTCTTACAATCTTCTGTCATTGTGTCGACTAGGGTCTGCAGGTCAGTCGCTGACTGTGCCAGCAGGACTGCATCATCTGCATAAAGCAGAGCAGTGACCACTGAGTCGCCCATCTGGACTCCCACATTCATATCGTTCAATCTTTGGAGACATTTATCCAGATATATGATAAACAGCCTGGCTGACAGAACGCACCCCTGCTTAACGCCGATATTGACGTCAAACCAAGGCGACATTCCATCATCCAGCCGCACACAGGCTCTACAGCCCATGTAACTGGACTGCACAGCCTGTAGCAGTTTACCGTTAATACCATACTCCGGTAAAATGTCCCAAAGTTCCTTTCGTACAACCGTGTCAAATGCTCTCTCCAGATCCACAAAACTGCAGAAAACCCTCTGACCTAGAGCCAGATGCTTCTCCACAATGTTGCGCAGAGAGAACACTTGATCCATGCATCCCCTTCCACTCCTGAAACCTCCTTGTGTCTCACACAGTAAACCATCGGACACCATCCTCATTCTCCTTTCAATAATTTTTCCATACACTTTTGCTGCCAAACTGGTCAAGCTTATAGCTCTGTAATTTGCGCAGTCATAACGTGAACCCTTGTTTTTAAACAAAGGCACGATGACTGCGCTATTCCAGTCCCTGGGAACCATTCCCGAGCTCCAACATAAATTGAGGAGCAACAGGAACGCCTCCCAGACACAAGAGCCACCGAGCTTGATCATCTCGGCAGACACCATATCAATGCCCGCTGCCTTACCATTTTTCAAACTTCTTATCGCCCATTCAACTTCATCCATAGTGATGCCATCGGAGGACGCCGTTGTCGAATGTTCATCTAGTAAACCACATCCAACACCGGCGCCAACCGTAGCATCCGCATACATATCGCCAAAATATTCACTCCATCGGCTTAACACGTCTTGTGTTTGTGTAAGAATGTCTCCACCTTTAGACCTTATTTTATTCATTCTGAAGGCTGACCAACCACCCCGAGACTTCTTCACCTCCCTCCAAAAGAGTTTGGTGTTACCCTCGAAGTTTTTAGTCAGCCTATCTTCTGCACTCATACTTGCTCTATCACGTTTCTCTTTCACTAAGGCCTTGGTGTCATTCTTACATTGCCGATATATTTCTTTCTTCTGTTCAGTCATACTGTCATTCAGATTCAAAGAAGAGACATAGTCCAGCCACGCTTTCTTCTTTTGCTCTACGGAAGCTGCCACTTCCGCATCCCACCATGCATCACCATTTGTTTTTCTATGCTTCTTTGAACTTCCACATACTTCTTTCGCTGTATCTACCATACTCTCTTTCAATACTCTCCAGCATTCTTCAATGTCCGATTGCGCCTGGCTTGCCATCGTCAGCCGTTCTCGGACACCCTCTGCATACTTTTCTCTTACACACTCTTCTTGCAACCTTTCAACCTTTATTCTTTCAAGCCCTCCGAAGTGGACACGCTCTCGCCAGTGCCTCCACTTTCTGAACAGACCACTAAATCTCGCAATAACGAGATAGTGGTCCGTGTCGACTGTGGGGCCCCTGTAGGCTCTTGCGTCCAATATTTTGCTTCGGAGGCGACTGTCTACCAAAATTAAATCTATTATGCTTTTCTGTTCATTCCTTCTCCATGTATACATATGGATGTCCTTATGTTGGAAAAATGTGTTTGACACAATAAGGTTTCTCTCCATGCATACATCCGCTATGAGCCTACCTGCGTCGTTCACTCTCTTATCACCAAATGGACCAAGTACGTCCTCATAGTCGGGACGCTTGGTCCCCACCCATCCGTTCAAATCTCCGCATACAATCACGCGTTCACTGGTTTCTGCCATATCCAGAACTTCTCTAACATTGTCCCAAAACTTCTCTAGGTCTGATGCCACCGAGGATCCTACGGGAGCATATGCTACAACCATGAATACCTTGGTGACACCTAGTTTTATACGAACTCAGAGAAGTCTGGGATCATACATTCCGTAATCCTTCACACCTGAGGCCAAGCGAGAGGACAACAGCACTCCTACCCCCATGCTGGCTCGATCGCTCTGTGGTACACCAGACCACAGAGCCATCCCGCCACCAGGAAGATCGCAGGCGTCGCTGCCCCTTCGCTTGGTCTCTGTTACACAGAGCACGTCTAGCTGTTTGTCCGCCATGACGGATATCAGCTCGTGCAACTTACCTTCCACACAACCTCTTACATTCCACGTGCCCACCCGGCACTCCGTTCTCCTCGACTCGCCTAACTGGGCAAGGCGTGATGGGTGGCGGCCCCCATCGACGCAACTGCCGATGTTCGTACCGACGGGGGCGGGTCGGTACGCGTCGCCTCCGGGGGACGCCCTAACCCGCATTGCGGTACGCATTTCGAGCCGGATTAGCAGTCTAATTAGACTGGCAGGGGACGCGAACGAGCACGCTCCGGACTATGCCCCCCTAAGGTATATTTGCTAATTTAGGTTCAATATATTGTGACAGATTGCGTATTTCTCAATAATTCATCAAAATGTAAAGACATGGCTGGAGCCTAGAACTAGAACAACTACATTTATGTAATAGCAAGAACTGTAACTAGTAATTCATAATAGAATATACGTGAGGGTTCCACCATCGCCTAAATTCTTTATAAACATTTGATATTTGTGTACTGTTATTCTCATTTAATTTACTACATAAGGAATAATAGTAATTTGTTTCTGCACTGTCTTCCATTGTGATATGAGTAATGATTTCTCCATTTAAAAAAATCGTAATATATCTGTTTATCTTTCATGATATCAACCATTTGTTTTACGAGATCTCTGGTCTACCATCTGGTAAAAAAACTGAAATTAATTTATAAATTTATAATTCAATAATTATAAATTTATAAATTAATTCTGATCTACAAAAATTAATTATTTCTTTACAACTAACTATCTATTGATATGACCCGGTACAGTTATGTAAAATACTTAAAAATCCACTTAGTAGTTACATATACACAAGTAGGTACGATTGACAGCCCCCGGCCCGGACGGAATACCAGTCCGGGTGTTGCCGTCGCTCCTCGAGCACTTCGAGCCTCGCCTCAGGCAACTGTTCAACACCTGTCTGACGTCTGGACGGTTCCCTGAGTGCTGGAAGGAGGGGCGGTTGGTTCTCCTGCCAAAGCCGGGACGGCCCCCGGATTTGCCGTCGGCCTACAGGCCCATCGTGCTTCTCGACGATGTGGGTAAGCTGCCGGAGCGTGTCCTCGCTGCCCGCATCGTCCGACACTTGGAGGAGGTGGGGCCCGATCTGTCGGACGCTCAATATGGGTTTAGGAGGGGCGTTCGACCATCGGGGCCCTGCTACGCCTGAGGCAGACGGCTGCGGAGGCTGTCGCCGGCAAGGGAGTGCTGTTGGCGGTGTCGCTGGACATCGCCAACGCATTCAATAGTCTGCCATTCAGCTGCATCAAGGAGGCGCTTCGGTTCCATGGAGTGCCCCTGTACCTCAGGCGGCTGGTGGCAGACTATTTGGAGGGGCGCAGTATCCTCTGCGCGGGTCCCGCAGGGGACATTGTGCGGACGCCCATGTCGTGCGGTGTTCCACAGGGGTCGGTTCTGGGGCCGACTCTGTGGGACATCGGGTACGACTGGGCGTTGAGAGGGAGTCTCCCCCCCGGGCTGAGCTTGGTGTGCTATGCTGACGACACGCTCGTCACAGCCCGGGGCAGGACACTCGAAGAGGCGGCGAGCCTGGCCACTCTCGGCACCGAGGAGATGGTCAGGCGAATCAAGGCGCTGGGGCTCAGGGTGGCCTTAAATAAGACGGAGGCCCTATTATTCCATGAGCCACGCATAAGGCTGCCAACCGGCGCCTCGTTAGTCGTCAACTCCATCCAGATCAACATCCAGGCCCATATGAAGTACTTGGGTCTGGTGCTCGACGGGCGATGGTGGTTCCGGGAGCATTTCCGACAGATTGCTCCCCGGCTGGTCGGCGCGGCGTCCACCCTTTCTCGGCTCATGCCGAATGTGGGCGGACCCAGTTTCGAGGGCCGACGGCTGTATGCGGGGGTCATCCGCTCGATGGCCATGTACGGCGCACCCGTGTGGGCGAGGGCTCTGAATGCCCAGCTCAGGGCGGTTTTGTGGAGGCCACAGAGAGCCATGGCGGTCAGAGCCATTCGCGGGTACCGCACGGTGTCGACAGAGGCGGCGTGCCTATTGGCCGGGACACCCCCGTGGGACCTAGAGGCGGAGATGCTCTCCGACCTCTACCGGCGGGTTACCTCAGTGCGCGAGGAGGGTGGCTCCCCATCGTTGAGCGAGATAGCCACCTGGCGCGAGGACGCCCGTCGAGACGTCATCGCCCGTTGGGTTACGCGGCTGGAGAGGCCTAGACACGGTATCGTGACCGTCGAGGCCTTCCGGCCCGTATTGATGAAATGGATGGAGCGGCGGCACGGGGTCCTCACCTTCCGACTGGTGCAGGTGTTGACGGTGCACGAGTGCTTCGGGAAATACCTGCACACGGTCGTGTACAGGGAGTGGACTCCGGGCTGCCATCATTGCAGTAGTGACGAGGACACGGCGCAACATACGCTCGAGGAATGCTCAGGCTGGGACGGGCAGCGCCGCGACCTCGTCGCTATTATCGGTGCCGACCTGGCGTTGCCGGCTGTCGCGAGGGCGATGGTCGACAGCGTCAGGAATTGGGACGCGGTCGCCGCCTTCTGCGAGGCTGTCATCTCGCGGAAGGAGGCAGCGGAACGAGTCAGGGAGGACTCCCGCGACCCGGGCCGCCGCCAGCGGCCGTGGCGGCGCAGGCGCGGTGATCGGACCGGGGAATTATCCGGTCACCCGACGCGAGGCCACCGCGTGAGGGCGACGCCCCGACGGCGAAATCTGTCAGGGTGTCGACGAGAGGAACCCGCGAGGGTAAACCGCCGAGCGGACCACCGAAGACAAAGATCGGGTACCGGTGGTCCACTCGCACGGCGAAGAGAGAGGATTTTACGGTGGGTCTATGGGGTCACGGGCCGCCTTCTCCGTCACCCCAGACAGATTTGACGGGGCGAGACGCACCCATAGCCCACCAATATAAAAAAAAACCAATTATAAACAATATAAAATTTTACATATAGAATCATTTTCTTTTTGTACTGGCAATTAATTTGTGTTAAAATGTGGATCAAAATTTAAATTTAATATCTTATAAGGTAGATAAAAAATTTCTGTCATAACAATGACATATTGTACGTATGAAACTTCAGTCACGATGATCACTGTAAAGTGTTCGAAACGTCGGGCAATTAAAAATCAAATACAAACGCAATCCGTAAAAGTAGTTTTATTTCAAATACTCTACAAGTATATTCGAGAATCATACAATATATTCTAGAACAATATATTTTGGCTGTCTCTGTACCACGCTGTACCTTAATAACAAAAAATGTTTTATTCTATAAAATAATTTACATAATCATCATTCATAACATAATGTCCTATAATAATTACTTCGCATTTTAATGCCGGGTTTTAACGTATATTCCACCATGCTCGAAATTTTTTATAAGAACTTAATTTTCTCATTATGTATGTATCATTCACTTTTATATCTATATCAGTGTTTAGCTTTCGGCACAGATTGCATAAAAATGTTTTATCATCAAAAGCGTGGTAAGTATAGTGATTTCTCCATTTAAAAAAATTACTGTATTTTTCTGGGTCACAAATAGCTTCAACCATTTGACTTACAAGTTCACGTACACCCAGTTTCCGCGCGTCCAAATAAGCGCCATCTGGTAAGAATCTAGAAAACAAAATAAATTAATGTAAATCAATTAAAATAATGTAATCTTTTTAAACTAATACATTTATTTTTGATCATTAGAATGACTTCTGGTCATCATACTATAAGAGTTTATTCAAAAAAGGTTCATATGTATTTACAGTAGTCTCGTTTTCTTCTGCATGAAATATAGATACAAGGCACTTATATTTCACAACGTAGCTTTTATGGTCACGTTATATTCTTCGCTGTGGTGACGTAGTTAGAATAAAATTAGTAGTATTTATAAAAACCGATTACGAAGTGAAAAATGATGTCACAAGCGGGATTCGAACCCGTGCCTATTGGGATTCCGGCCCAATCGTGCTGCCACTACACTACCGTGACTAATTGTAGGACATGCAAATTTCACTTTGTATCATATTTACGTCTTAAGGTGACGGTATGCTATCTACCCGACAATGTTTACACATTGTTATAGGCTTAATACTTCAAACTTTACAGTTAGAATTGTATTAAACGATGACACAACCTTGTTATTTAAATTACTGAAATTTAGCATTTAATATGCTTAATGATGCATAATTATTATAATTAGTCTCATATCTTTTACATTGAGCCAGTGCATTATTTTATTAGGTCCAATAACTTCACCTTGCTTGTTTTTAATTGTGAAATATCCTAAATAAATATCCGAATCAAGTTTGTAAGTCCATGTCCAGTTAAAGAAGTTGTCGTAACGTTTATCGTATATAGGAAAATAAAAAGAAGGTTCCATGCTAGTAAATATATATCTCTGATGTACAGATCTGGTTTTAGGCAAAATAATTCTTTTGCTATTCATATCAGGTGCATTAAATATTATTGCATCAAAATGTTTCAAATTGTTTAAGTAAAACTTATTTGAAGTGACAAAACAATTCTTTATAGGACAAGATAAAAATCTTTCTTGCCCTTTGCCCATTGCAAAGAAGGGATATATATTTGGTTTTGTCCATTGTAGAATATATTTCATATCTAAATTAGTAGATTCAATTGTCTTTAATTTACAGATTAATAAAAACAAAGTAACATAATACAATTTCATTCTCACGAAAATACCGTTGACACATACTTTCATATTACACTTTTTTTTTCCACGAAGCATAAAATATTTATTTCAGGTGAAAATCAGTATAAATTGATAATAAATAATATCATTATCGACACTTTATTATCATATGCTTTACAAAACTAAGTTAGTTAAAAATTTGTTTCTGAACTAATTTAAGGATAACTTTTATATCTACAGCTAATCGAAAAATAATAGTCCGAATGTAGAAAAAGAAGAAACTGTGAACTGAGTATATTATTAAGAAACTATAATTCACAATTATTCACTGACTGATAAATTACCTAGTTTCTGTGCAGCTACTGTCAACTACTATAAATACGGGGCAATTCTTGGAGTACTCAAGCTATGTGTTATACAGCACAACTATATGTACATACATACTAATTCCGTTTGTTCACAGTAGAGTTGTTTCCTAAACATATAATGCTTTTGTACTCCGAAAAGAAACATATAAGGGACAATTTAGATCGATCGTCGCAAAATCGCAACTTATACGCAATAGGTAACTTTGTTCGAATAATCCCAAATTTAAAGTCATAAAGACTTATTAAGCAATATCTAAATAATTGAATAGTAATATTAATGTAAATTAAAGTGTGAAATCGTTAGGATACAGCCCACTTTTGCGTTGCAGTCGTCTTGAAAGGCAGCAAAGAGATGGCAACAAATCTGACCGGTGTGACATAATTGACCTATCAATAGATTAATAAAAATTGTAGAAAAGGCCTATGTCTAACAATGATATGTATATTTCATATATTTGCCTATAATATATGTACGATATATTTCTGTGTATATATCAGAAGTGTGTTCAAAGATTTAGACTTAATTTTCTAATTAGGTAAAGATTCCTTTTAAGGTTTACAAAGTTAATGAAAATTGCTTTATAATAAAAAAAATGTATTTTTTGTTAATAAGCGATATTATGAATATGAATTCTTATGTTTGTTGCCGTTGGATTTTAGAATAATAATACCTTAAAACTCAACGAGATGGCGTTAAGAAACAACGTTAACTACATAGTAAGCAAAAACATAAAAATACATCGAGCAAAGGTAAATCACCTAGTAAGCAATGAGTTATAAATTTTTCTTTTTTTTTTGGGCAAGCTATGGTATAGCTACACCCCACCTAATTCATCCCGAGCGACGGAAAGGACGACACGAATTATAAAAACCTAAGAAAGAAAAGTAGGTACACAGGTAATTTCCATTTCCTTCACAAAAAATTATAAAGTGCTATCTGAAATATCTGTTCGTGCAAATCGTACTTATGGGGCTATTAGTAATTACATACGTTTAAGCTTTGAAACTAAGTATGTATTATATGTCATATAATAGCGTATTATGAACTTAGAAATAGTAATTCAATTGAAATTCGATTCAATGACATTGAATATTGACTAAAACTTAAGAATACATGTTTCTAATACAATTACATTTCAATCATATTATTTACATTATAAAGCTATTTTAAATAGTCGACCAACATTAGCGCCACTAACCGTACTTTGGCATTTTCATTCTTACACATATGTACATACATACATATCATGACGCGATATCCCTTGCAGGATAAGCAGAGAGAACAGAGTGCCAGAGAACTCTATCCTTGCATACTTCACTCGCTTCCTCAACATTCATAATTCTCTTCATACACGCTCGCCGGTTTCGGAGACTCTTGACTCCACCTTCCTTCAGTACGTGACCAATCTGGTCTAGGTAAGTGAGTCTCGGTCTCCCCTGGTACCTACATCCTTCCACTTTCGCATTGTATGTCTTATTTATATTCTTAACCAGACGTTTGTTCGACATTCTTTCCACATGTCCGAATCATCGGAGCATTCCCTTTCGCATCTTTTCACCAATACTCTCTTTCATACTACAACCTACTCGCTCTCTTACGTCGTCGTTGCGAATGCGGTCGGCCAGCCTAACTCCACAGATTTTCCGTAGAGATCGCATTTCAACAGCATTAATTTTACTTTCATGCTCTTTTCTGCATACCCAACTCTCGCTTCCATATAGTAATGTTGGTACAAGCACTGCGTTATGTATTGCTTACACGTGCCTTCTGGCTGAGGTAGTGGCTACCGAGAAGTTGTTCCAACGCTCCGTTCACTCTATTTCCCGCATTTACTCTTCGCTCAATATCAGTGGTGTGGTGTGGTCTTGCCATCTCGGCTAAATCCACATCCAAGATATACAAATTCATCCACTTGTTCTAGTACATCATTACCTATTGTTACTCTTACATCTGTTCTGGCTTCATCACACTCTTTCAAAGACCATTATTTTGGTTTTGCTCATATTCATGCGTAGACCCCTTTTTATTCATCATTCCTAATATCTGGTTTCTGATGTTTACGCGACCTATTAAACATTTGGAATAAAACTACTTTTATGAATTCTATCGCGTTTGTATTTAATTTTTAATCGCTCGATGTTTCGAACACTTTACAGTGATGACTATCATGAGAGAACTAAAGTGTCTTACGTCCAAAAGTCATCGTTATTACAGAAATTTATATCTACCCGCTACACTTTTTGACCTACAATAATAGCTAAATATAAATTAATCAATTTTAGTAATATAAAGTGAGCCGCCTCTAAAAATTTATAATAAAATTAGTGTTATGCCTTCTGAGTTTCGTTCGTTCCGATCCGGTAGTAGCTTAATAGCTTTTGTTAGATTTTTAAACTAGTTTATTGCCACCAGCTGATCATATACAATATATTTTTTTTTACATATAGAATCATTTTCTTTTTGTACTGGCAATAGATTTGTATTAAAATGTGGGTCAAACTTTTAATAACTTATACTGTAGCGAGTAGATATAAATTTCTGTAATACCGATGACTTTTGGACATAAGTTACTTTAGTCCTCCCGTGACCATGATCACTATAAAGTGTTCGAAACGACAGGAAATTAAAAATCATCATTACGACGTGAGCTCGCAATCGAACTATACGCTTGTTGCTTTTTAAATATATCGTCAACCTTTTTTTTTTTACAATTACACCATTAATGAAATTTAATTTTATCTATCATATACTTATATAAATACTTCCTTTTTAATACTACTTTTCAAAATTCATCAACATGAAGACATGTGCAGCTTGTAGTGTGCAATTTAACGATGGTGTGCAATGTGCATCTTGTACGAAACATCTTGACTTCAACTGTGCAAATATTTCTGAATCTGGTTGGAGAAAATTGGGCGTTGAAAGAAGGTCGCAATGGAAGTGCCCTACGTGCCGTATATCTTCACCATCTATCTCCGTATGTGAACCGGCTGCCTCCTTGGATACAATATTATGTGAACTACGAGATATGAAACGTCAATTAAGCAGTTTGCCAACCCTAGTTGAAGATATGCGTTCAATAAAACATGAGTTGTCTGACTTGAGAAATACCTGTGAATATTCCAGCGCCAAACTTGATGAATTTGGCTCTAGACTTATCAATCTTGAAAGAAAAGCAGCCGAATTCGAGAAACTTCAAGGAAAAGTCACTACATTGCAAGCAGACCTTGTAGATATGAAAATGCAACTATCCTTAAATGAACAGCGATCTCGTTTAAACAACGTGGAAATCAAGGGTGTACCGCTAAAGAAGGACGAAAACCTATTCTCGATTCTTGACGCAATTAGTCGCAACATTAATTATAACTGCCCAAAGTCTCAAATTAATTACTTGTCACGAGTGCCGATATATAACTCCAAGGAAAAATTAATAATTGTAAGTTTTTTAAACCGCTATATAAAGGAGGAATTTATCGCAGCTGCTCGAGCCAACAAGAATTTATTGGCTTCGGATTTAGGATTTCATGGCACAGATCTTCGAGTTTATGTTAACGACCATCTAAGCGTTGAATCGAAGAAGCTGCTCACCAGCGTCAAGACCGCGGCTAAAAATAAAAACTATGCATATTTATGGGTCAAACATGGTAAAATCCATATAAGTAAAAATATTGATTGCAAAACTATGATAATTAGAAAGGAATCTGATTTAAACAAGATTATCTAGTGTGCCATTTACAGTATATATTATCATTATTTTCTGTCATTTTTAACTACTTTTATATCTTGCATCAACAACATAGTTTATATCCATATCGTTTTTATACATTGAAATCTACTATAAACTGTTTGTCTATTAATAATTATAAAATAGGTGAAAGGTTGCGCATCTCTGCACTGCCCCACCTGTTGCTTATATTTATTATACCTCAACTACATTATAAAAAATTCTATTATGTTTGCAATCGTGCTGTTTACATTGTTATTCTAACTCGCAAAAACATATCTATCTCTGTTACACTTGGGTCATGTATTATTCTCTGTTGCTTGCTAATTAGCTTATCTGTTTACAACTTATTTTTATTATTTGAATACGCTGACAATATCGTTTTTCAATATTACCCACAATCGTACTTATTACTAATTTTACAAATATTTTTTATTAACATTGAAGTGACTTTCTTTCTTTTAATACAATGTGGGTTAACTGTTATTAAAATTCACATCCTCAATGCCTAATTACAATGAACATAAACTAAATATTTACTACCAAAATGTGCGTGGTCTACGAACTAAGTCGGATATGTTTTATCGACATGTTTTAATGAGTTCATACGATGTTATTGTACTGACTGAGACGTGGTTAATGGATGGAGTACTAAGTTCGGAATTTTTTGATGATCGTTATGTAGTATGGCGCCGAGATCGGGATTATACTATGACGGGGCAATCGCGAGGTGGTGGTGTTCTAATAGCGACGCGCAGAGACTTGCCCTTTATATCGCAACCTATATTCCACTCCTCAGCGGAAGATCTTTGGCTTAAACTGCGTGTAAAAAAAACTAATTCACGTGACTATATTAACTTATACCTATGCGTTATTTACCTTTGTAAACAAAACAAAGGTTTTACTTTTACTACACAGCTTCGTAATTTTCTTTACAAACTAAACAATGCAGTTATGAACGATCCCTTAAATATGTTCTTGGTAATTGGAGATTTTAATATGAGCGGTATTACATGGGTACCATCGGATAATTCGTCACTTGTTCCGATAAACTTAATCTCTAATGACGAGTGCTTCTTTGCCGACGATTTATGTACGCTTGATCTTAGGCAATATAACGGTATCCCAAATCAGTATGGGAAAACACTCGATTTGGTATTTTCCAATCATGAGTTGTCAGTATCCGAGAACTTGGATCCTCTATTACCCATAGATTTGTTTCATCCTGCATTATTCATAGCCGTTGATTTCTTTGAAGTACCAATTCTTGACCATGCACCGGGTATCCGATTTATATATAACAAGGGCGACTATGAATCAATTAATGGACATATTCGATCAATCAACTGGCAACATGAATTCTCGTCTCGTTCGATGGATGAGGCCGTAGAATTTTTCATTAAATGTATGACTAATTTACAAGATAAATTAATACCTAAAAAGACCATACGTAACAAAGCATACCCAATATGGTACAACCCAGCGTTAATTAAGATTATCAAAGAGAAATATAAATATTTTAAGAAATTTAAAAATTATGGCAACAAAAATGACGAGATAGCTTTTAAACTTTTACGCGATAGAGTTAAAATATTGGAATCCTTGTGCTATAATAAATATCTTAATTTAACTGAAAAATCTATCAAAGACAACCCTAAGCATTTTTGGTCTTTCGTTAAAAAACGGCACACTTGCAATAAAATTCCTAATATTCTGAAATATGATGAAAAAATATTTAACGACGGTCAATCTATTACCGAAGCTTTTTCTTCATATTTTTATTCTACGTTTGCTAATACTGGTACTACGAGCAACGACCATAGTTCTACCATTGATTATTCACCTTCAGTCGAAAATCCGGTGACCGCTATTCACAATATTAAGATTGATGATGAGCTCGTTTATGAACTTATCAGTAAACTGGATACCACTAAGGGAGCTGGACCAGATAATCTGTCACCTAAGCTTTTGACTCAATGTGCTCAATCCATCGTTAAGCCTATAACCCTTTTATTTAAAAAATCGCTGTCTCTCTGCTCGGTTCCTACGTTATGGAAGTCAGCTTATATTACGCCGGTTCACAAAAAAGGTTCAAAAATAGAAATTCTTAACTATAGACCCATATCAAAATTATGTACTGTTGCAAAAATTTTTGAAAGGGTAGTTTTTAATCAATTATATCATGCTCTGTCATCATCATTCAATCCTTTCCAACACGGTTTCTTGAAAGGCCGATCGACTGTTACTAATTTAACACTTTTTAACGACTATGTAACAGCGGCTATGGATAACGGCGGTCAAGTAGATGTGGTTTATACTGACTACAGTAAGGCATTCGATCGTATTGACCACAATATCTTGAACGCCAAACTGCAGACCATAGGAATACATGGCGACTTATTAAGGTGGTTTTCTTCATATATAGATAACAGATCACAAGCTGTGGTACTCAACAACTACATATCAAGGTGGATTTCCATTCCCAGTGGAGTTCCACAGGGATCTCTGCTTGGCCCATTGTTGTTTACAATATATGTGAACGATATTCACAATTGCTTGCAATCATGTCAACTATTATGCTTTGCGGATGACATGAAGTTGTTTGCCACTATTTCAACTCCTGAAGACATAATTGCACTTCAGTCGGATCTAACGCGATTAGAAAAGTATTGCCTAGCGAACAAACTCGACCTTAACCCTGAGAAATGTTCAGTAGTTACTTTTAGTAGAAAACGCGACCATTTATCTGCTCATTATACTTTTGGGGGTCAAACTATAGCAAGAACTGATAGAATACGTGACTTGGGTATTCATCATGATAGCAAGTTACTCTTTGACACACACGTTGATGCTATTGTCAAGAAAGCCTCTAAATCATTAGGTTTCATAATGAGACTCTCTAAATGCTTTACTGAAGCAAAAACACTCAAAATTTTATATTGTACGTTCGTACGCAATAATTTGGAATATGCATCTCAGATATGGAACCCGCTTTACTTCAAATATATTGACCGTATAGAAAATATACAAAAGCGATTTATTAAATACCTTTGTTTTCACCAAAAGATCCCTTACCAGTCCAATCAATACCTGCAACTCTGTAAAAAATTTCATTTATTGCCACTTATTAAACGCCGTGAGATCGCTGACTACCTATTCTTTTTAAAGGTCATACAGAATCATATAGACAGTCCCGAGCTTCTATATAAAATTAACTTTAATGTACCATATAAATCTAGTCGTTTCCATCCACCAGTACAGATACCACATGCAGCAACAAATTATAGGCAAAACAGTCTTATGATACGCGCAAGCAGGGGCTTTAATAATCTCAGTAAACAGCATGAGATTGACCCATTTGTGACAAATATAAATGTAGCACGTAGGCTTTTAAGTCTAGATTTTTTTAATTAGTCTATATATTGTATGTAGGTATATGTAAGTAGATATAGTATGTATAGTTAGAATGCTCTCAATTCATTTATATGATGACTATAAGTGAAGACTTGTAATTAGCTAACAGTGTTATAAACAATTAGTCTATTAAGATATAACAAGCTGTAAATTTTCCATGATTTACAAAATAAATAAATAAATAAATAAATACAAACGCGATAGAATCCGTAAAAGTAGTTTTATTTCAGATCCTAATATCTGAATAGTATTTGATGAATATTGGCAAATGACTGACGTGCCATCCGAAAATTACCATAACAAAAAAAAATACTATATCATACCAATTATCTGGTAACTAGCGTGGTGGACTGATGCCCATTCCGGCTTCCCGCAGCCTCAGCTAGGGTGGCATAAGCAGGAACCGATGCCAGCGCCGCCTTATGTACCGGTGGTGGAGCGGAAGCGTGGATATATGGCGAGGTCGTGGGGCGCCACGACCTACTTTACTACTTCCTTCCACGAGATAACTGCTTCATAGAAGGTGGCGACCGAAGGTGCATCCCAGTTTTTGACGCTACCGACCATCGCAATAACGAAGGCAGGCAGTAACAAATTGCTACCGATGATTACAGAGAATATATCGTGCTGCTCTACCCAGGCCATAAGGGTGCACCGTACAAGGCCATGAAACAAAATACACCGCTATAGAGCCATCATCAAGTGGCACTAAATTCTCTTTATATTAACTAATATGTAATAAAAACGTTTCGTTTATTCCGTGTGGTTGACAGAGTAAGAATACAATTCACTACCCCCTATATACATCGTAAGAAACGACTAAGGGATATAAAACGCATATAACATCTATGCAAGAGAAGGAAAACTCGAAACAAAACTCTATACTAACACTTCTGACCAGCGTGGTATAGTAGGTTGATTTCCCTCCCATTACGGAGGAGGCTCGAGCCCAACAGTGGGACATATACGAGCTGAGATGATGAGATGATAAATGAAAACGTGATTTTAACTAATTCTAAACGTTGGAATAATTTGAAAATAAGTGTCAAGAATCAATGACAATGCAATAATTTAATAATAGTTTGTCCCATTATCCTAACAGGATTTTTATGCGATTTTTTTACATCTATGTCTGAAACTTCAGCGTGACTCGATAGATGTCACTATCCTTATTTTCTACATAGCACCCGCATAGTTAAATTTTAAATTGAACTAAAAAGTAAAACTTTATTATAGTTGAAAAAAAAACTAAAAGGCACGCTTTTGTATATAAAATCAACCTAAAAAGGAGAAAAAAAATTCAATTTTAAATGAAGTATAGATTGATAAAGAAATATATTTTATTCTAAAAAGTCCTTTTCTGGCAGGCTATGGTTTGGACACACGCCGTCTGTTCCGTCCGAGGCGACGGAAAGAGTCGCGTGACCCCATACCCCACCTTATTCCCTCCCCTTCACTATTGGGTCGGCTACAGGTACCGAATCCTTGACGTCTGTGGCTAGCCCGGCAAACGTGGCCAGCCCGGCAAACTAACTGTACAAATGGTAGTAGTTAAAAAGTAGTGGTTAAAAAACCAATCTACCATGCCAGTGCCGTTGGTTCGATTCCTACCCAGGACAATATTTTGTGCGAACCTCAAAGTATTGTTCTGAGTCTGGGTGTAATTTGTCAGCGTTAATTGCATGTTTGTAAAGTCCCCCGCAATACAAGGATTATTTCCTTAGTGCAGGGTGGTGCTAGACACGGTGTTGTTACCGTTGAGGCCCTCCGGCCCGTACTGATAGAATGGATGGAGCGGCGGCACGGAGTCCTCTCTTTCTGGCTGGTGCAGGTCTTGTCGGGGCACGGTTGGTTCGGCAAGTACCTGTACACGGTCGCAAGGAGGGAGTTGACTCCGTCCTGCCAACGGTGCGGCAGTGGTAAGCTGTGGTCAGCAGCGCCGTGAGCACGTCGCTGTCATTGGTGCCAACCTGACGCTGCTGGCTATCGTGAAAGCGATAGTTGACAGCGTCAGGAACTGGGACACGGTCGCCCCCTTCTGCGAGGCAGTCATCTCGCAAAAGAAGGCGGCGGAACGAGTCCGGAAGGATTCCCTCAACTCGGGCCCGGCCGGAGGCGCCTCGACCGGCACAGGCGCGAATACCTGCACCCGATGCCGCCCTAGCCAGGGCATCGGATGATCGGACCGGGGACTAGTCCGGTCAACCGAGGTGAGGCCACCGCGTGAGGCGAAAGCTGTCAGGGCATCGACTCGAGAGGAACCCGCGAGTGAAAACCGCCGGGCGGGCCACCGAAGACAAAGATCGGCTTCCAATGGCCCGCTCACACGGCGAAGATAGGCGCTTTGCAGGGTGGGGATCTAGGGGATCGCGTGCTGTCTCTTCCATCGCCCTGGACCGATTTGGCGGAGCGTGACCACTTCCATAGTCCACCGTAAAAAAAAAGGATGATGCCTTATAAAAAAAAGGTGGCCATCTCGGTATTGTAAAAAAGCCTGATGTAGTTTATAAGATATTTTTAACATGATGATACTTTTACCAACATCTGTAAATAAAAGATTTATAATAATTGATATCAAGCACCCCACCCTTTATTACTATAAAATATATTTACATTTATATGTATATCACATAAATTTTAAAATATAGGTATACTAATGTTGAATAATAAAATATTTTTTGAAATTTGGTGTTATTTGTTAATTTTTTTACGGTATACGAAGCCTTCTTCATGACCGTCTCGAATCTTCTTTTTTTGTATATGCAATCGGCTACTTATGTCCATTACTTAGACCCATTGATGTCGAGTTGCAACTTTCTTCATATCTTTAGTCTCTTCATATTAGTCATTGTCCTTCGGTAAGTCAAATTGTCGCCATCAACAGTGCTATGGCCACACTATTAATAGTATCTTCTGGGAATTATGGTGGAAAACAAAAACGCAAAGCACTTTTATATCATATTTACTACATCCCAGTAGTTTTTTCGCATTACATTACCTAAAATGCTATTAATACTATTTAATATAACACGTTAAAACACTGATATTAAATATAATACACAACCACCACATGATACTTTCAAATTCCCGCCAAAATTCTAATTTAATCAATACTATCTCTTTGGACAATATTGTTGAGCTTAAATATTATAAATTTAAGAGCACGAATCGTAAAGAAAGTAATTACTTTCTTTACGATACGTATAATTATACAGAAAAACTAGGATAAACTTTGTTCTTGATCTTAAAAAAAAATAAGATAGTAGTCATTAGGTATATTGCTCTACTCTATAACAGCAGTCAAAATTGTTGATACAACTGTCAGTATGCGTTTCTGAATTCTAAGAAAATCTCAAAACCTAACATACTATGCGCCCTGTTTTCGTTTACAAAAAATATTCACAATACTTTAAAAATGTAAAAAGGATTGCCTGGTACTGTATACTTGAAAATATATTCTACCCAAAACTCGCCAAAATTATCTTCTAACACTTTATTTACTCTTATTAAAAAGATTTTCAAAGAGCATTTGTTATTTCAGGTACATCTATTATACTTTTTAATTGAAAAATTACAAATGAGCGCAGCCGAGAATTTGGTCGACAGCTTAGAATACTATATGGATGATCTGATCAACAGTTTTGAGGAATTTGTAAAGAAATCCTTGGTGTTGATTTCAGTAGCTCTAGGTTCTGTCTTGATCATGGCCATGTATGTGCTAAAATTACTTGCTGATAGAAATACTTACAGAAATGCCCTTGAAGGTAAAAGTGAAAGCGTGCAAATCATTCTATTTTTTTAAAACATAAGTGCTAACGTTTAATTATTGTCTCACGGAGGATTTTACACACGTACCATTTCATCATCATCACAGCTCATATATGTCGCACTGTTAGGCTCGAGCCTCCTCCGTAACAGGAGGAAATTTTACCTACGTACTACGTACTACCTATATACCACGCTGGTCAGACGTGTTGGTATAGGGTTTTGTTTCGAATTTTCCATCTCTTGCTGATATAAGCATTTTTTATCCCTTAGTGGTCTCGTACGATCACCCACGGGTAAGATTGGGTGGTGAAATGTATTCTTACTCCGTCACCACACGGAAAATTACCAAGCAATTAATTACGATGCAACCATTTACCAATCAATTAATTGCGAGTCTAACAAATTATTATCCTATTTGGGCATTGCCTAGTTTAACATGAAGTATAGTTACTTAAATCACTATTTTTTGAGTAATTCACTGGCAATGATAATGCATCAGATTTTAAGAAAACTTCTTCCTATAACATATTTGTGTAAGATTATGTCAATGAGGTGTCGAACTTTGTCTAATAGTGAATACCTATGATCTCTTAAAACTCTAAGAGCCCAAATACGCTGCAGTGATTTTGGTGTCTGACATCGTCGTAGATTATATTTATATTATTTATTTTTTTATATTTTTCTACGCGTAAATAAAGTATATTGTGTAATTCGTCGCAGACTTTATAATAACTTTGTTAATATAAAGCAAAACTGTATTCTGTAGTATAAGTAATATGGAAGTAAGATAAACATAAATTCGGCCAACAACGGTTTGTAAAATTGGAGTAAATGTTTAACTTTAGAAATTTAACATAGAAGTCATGAATATAGTTTCATAGACCCTGATAGTAATGCAATATTAACTCATATTTTTTTATTTTATACACATTTTCATTCACGGTTCATTCTATGACCGCTCTAAAACCGACTATACGGGGCATTACAAAGAGTACGAGCATTGCATCCAGGGACCTGTAGATCACATCACTGGTATCGTAATATTCATATACTTTAGTGATCTGGCCAACTGAGCCTTTTTTATCTACACCATAAATAGGTGCAGGATGTAGCTTCTACCTGATCTTAATGCGAGTAGCGGATTGCTGCCGATTCTTTCACATCACAGAAAACAACATCTGTTGTTTCGCCTATACACCATCCACCAACATAAACATTTCTCTCATATCTTTTAAGCCAATTTACAATTAAATACATTCCATCCACAGGTCACTTCTGTATTTAATTCAGATTGTATTCTTAACTCGTCACCACACGGGGTTAGGTTATGAATATATGATATTTTAATGTACCTTCATCGTGTATTTTGTATTTAGACACGCTACCTAATATCTTCCTTTAGATCGTATACATTTTTTTTATGTCTACGGTGACAAACGAGCAAACAGCACACCTTTTTTTTTTTTTTTTTTTTTTGTTCACGCTGTGGAAATGCATTTGCGCACTAGCCCTCGCCGGTGACAGACGAGGGGGTGTGTGGGACTCGCCGGTCAGCTGGTTCGACCGAAATACCCACTAAAACCACAGCGGTCCCTTCCGCGCTTTTACGGGATGCCGGAGAGATCGTCTATTGACATTCTATCCCCGACATCCCAACGCTAGGCCATCTGGCCACGTCCAGTCGACAGTCAAGGCGGCGGGAGGAGATGCGCGTAACGGCGCCTCCGCCTTCCTGGCCGCCGCCTACGGAGCGAGTCTGCAGAAGCAAATGCCTCACGTATCCGCTCCGCGGCCTCCTTCGAAGAGATGACCTCCTCACAGAAGGAGGCCATCGACGACCAGCACCTGTCGCTGTCAAGCATCTTAGATATGATGGTCAACAACGACAGGTCTATTCCTATCACCGCCGACAGGTCGTGGCGCTGAGGCCCCCAGGCGGGACATACCTCTAAGGTGTGACGCGCATCATCAGTTAGCGCGCCACACTCATGGCATCCAGGGGCCTCTTCCCGTCCGATTCTGTGTAGGTACTTACCGAAGACCCCGTGTCCGGTAAGTACCTGCGTCATCCTGAAGGACAGGTTGCCGTGCCTTCTCTTCATCCAGCGGTGGAGGTGGGGCGCAATTGCCTCAACGGTCCCCCGACCTGCTACAGGGGACTCTAATTCCTCCCTCCACCGCCGTATAATTGCCGCTTGAGCCGCTTCTCTTGCCCTAATCAATTCGCAAACAGCACACCTGATGGTAAGTAATGCTGTTGCACATGGACCCAGCAACACCAGGAGTACAGCCAGGCCGCTGCCTACCGTGAAGAAAGAGCTCTTCATAAACCTCGTTTGAAGAAGGACATGTCATAGCGCTCGAGAAACACAGCAGCAGGGAGTTCATTCCAGATCTTGCATGTACGTGGGAGAAATGATCGCAGAAAACGTACAGTCGAGGACCGTATCGTTTCCAGGTGAAATAAATGAACCCTGCTACGGTGTCGAATGGTACGAATGAATGTATATCCTAATATTGGGTACGATCTTACTAAAATGGGAAGAAAATTTGTCTACTATTCCACGTTATCTAGATGGATTATCGTAGGATTTAAATTCTTCTTCTTTTGTATATATGATCTGCTTAAAACTCACCATAGTCAGTATTCTCCTGCTCTTATCCCAATTACCTGGATTCGACGTAATATGTAGGTACTCGTACATATTACAAAAGTTATTAGCAATAGATGTATGACCGGTCGCCTCCTAGACATCAAACCTCATTGGTAATGTAATTATTGACCAAACGGCATCAGGTGGAGTTGACCCAGGGCAATATAAAGCTTCTAGTTCTCTTACACAACATCAACGAGCAAAAATAAGAGTTGGTAGTAATCGTCATAAAAATACTGTTAATAACTTTTGTAATATGCAGGAGTACATATTGTTTCAACCCCAAGTAATTGGGATAAAAGTAACCGAATGATGATTACAACTTCTTTAAAAAACTTATTTCTTAGGCAGAATGGGAGCTTCATTACATTTAAGATCTAGGGAAACCAGTCCAGTTAACAGTGCTATTAATAACCGAGAAAGAAAAAAACGAACTTCAAAGAACTATTTAGCTGTACCCAGTACTAATACCAGTATATGCTCAACTTCTGCTAAACGTATAGATTGCCGGCCTAGTAGATCAAGTTATGAAGAAAAGGTTATAAGGGAAATTGGGTTCTCATCTTGCTCAAAGGTAAATAAATAATAGTCAAAAATACATTGGTTTAAGCCAGCATAAGTTAACTAGATAAGAGGCCGTCCATTAATCACGTGAGGTTTTAAGTGTTTTGACAAATATCATGAAATATCACAAGGGGGAAGGTGGCGTGTAGTATCACGTGTATTTATTTTTTCGTCAAACGCTGCGATTTCTAAACTGAAAAGCGGCGTGTAGTGTGACTTTGACATGCCGTTGCCAGGCAACGAACGAAGTTTAAAGTATAAAGACCTTTTTGCGAAGTATAAAAAAGCAAAAAACCGAGAATATAATGACCTGTGGGCTCCTTCTTTGTAGGTACTAAAAATTTACGTGATGTTGTTGGGGGAGGGGGCTCATAGTCTTAAACCTCACCACGTATCACCAAAAAAATATCACGTGATTAATGGATGTCCCCTAACTCGTGTCATTAATAGCAAATACTCTGCACTATTAATGAACGCTTGACGTGGTATAAACATGTGATAAGACGGGATGAAAGTCATATTGTGAGGAAAGTTTTAAGTATAAATGTTGAAGATTTTAAGAGTATTTTTTTTTATTGCTTATGGTGGCAAACGAACAAGCAGCACACCTGATGGTAAGTGTCACTGTCGCCCATGGACCTTTGCAATACCAAGGGCTTATATAGCTTAGGCCGCTGCCTACTAATAAAAACCCCAATTCCACCCGGTTGGGCTTCCGGCTCTCTCGCTCACCGAACGAAGCGCAAGAGCACATTGCCATTACTCAGACATCGGTCTTCTGCGAGAGTGCAGTACTACCCCGGGCGGACCGGCCTGCGGCTGTAGACAGAGGACCGTCAGCAGCGTGGTCCTACCACTATAGAGTATGAGAAAAAAGACCAAAGAAAAAAGTGCATGAACTGCGTAAAGCATGGCATGGATATATGGAGTGATTACAGAGATGTCTGATACGGTTGTATGGAAGGAGAGGACATATTACTTTGACCCCAAATAAGTAGAATAAGAGCGGGGTGATGATAACTTCCATCCATCCATCAGCCCGTAAACGTCCACTGTTGGACATGGGCCTCCCCACGAGAATGCCATTCAACACGGTCCCGCGTCACCTGCATCCAGTGGTTTCCTGCGACCTTGATAATGTCGTCAGTCTACATAGTGGAGGGCCGTCCTACGCGGCGCCGTCCGATTCGTGGTCTCCACTCGACAACCTTTATTCCCCAAAGGCTGTCGGTTCGTCGAGTGATAAACCTTTGTTTTCAGACACTGCGGAATATTAGACAATGATAACTTAGCACCATTAAATTTTTTATATAGCTTTAACTCATCAATAACATGTTTATACACTTTGATATACATAGTATAAATGTCGTAGTGGTTAAGATACCGACCTTCCGTGCCAGAGCCGTGGGTTCGATTTCTATACAGGGCAATACTTTGTGCGATCCAGAAAGTGTTGTTCTGAGTCTGGTTGTCGTTTTTCTGCGCTAATTGCATGTTTGTAAAATCCCCCGCAATACAAGGGTTATTTTCTTAGTGTAGGGTGGTGTCTAGAAGTATATAAAAAAAGTATCATCACTCAGCTCATATATGTGCTTCGGCTGAGTTCCTCCATAATGATTATATATAATACTCGTCAGATGATTTGGTTAAGGGTTTTAGTTTTGACTTTTCCTTCTCATGCATAGATGTCGCACACACATTATAACTATTAGTCGTCCCTTATAATACCCTTCTTTTTTTTTATACGGTGGACTATGGATGCGTCTCGCCCCGCCAAATCGGTCCGGGGTGACGGCAGAGATGGCGCGTGACCCCATAGACCCACCGTGCAACTTCTCTCTTCGCCGTGCGAGCGGGCCACCAGTACCCGATCTTTGTCTTCGGTGGCCGTCTCTTATAATACCCTCAAGCCACGTTAGTGAATCATACTCTTACTCTGTCACCATACAACATTTTATGTTTACTTTAATACGCTTCTTACTTTATTTTCTTTTAGCCCTGTGATACAAGTAAGCAGCACATAAACTCTAAACAGGCTGCATCCAAGTGAGTAGATCTTAAGCATTCTTCAAACCTTCATATTTATTTTCATAAACATTGTTTTAATTATAAGATTACCTATACATTATATGAATAAGGATATGCCAGTTGACTTTTGTACATATAAAATATGATATTTATTTAAAGATTTATTTTATATAGCGATCAGGAGAATGTTTTTTTTTTGTGGCTGTAAGAGCTGTATATCAACCTGGACCAACTCCACCTGATGTCACGATCTGGTCAAATATTACATTCCTAAATGAGCTTGACCTCCGGCAGGCCGGTCATAAAATTATAGCCAATAACTTTTGTAGCATGTACAATTACTACTGCTGGTCTCGAGCTCCTTAACAATAGGAATGAAATTAAACGAATATACCACACTAGATATACGGTTTGGAATAGGGTTTTATTTCGAGTTTACCGTCTGTTGTTGTATGCATCCGTTAGTCATCTTTTACGACACCCTCGGGCAAGATAAAAAGACTTGTATTTTTATTCCGTCACGATCATTCTGGATAGCTATTAGATATAGATATAAATTCTGTCTTATATTTCATAAGAAAGAATTTTACCAAATATTTACATAAATATACCAAAATTAAATCTATTTTCAGAATCACAATACCGAGTGTTGATTTACCGAGTTGTGCTGCAAAACGTGAGTATTTATTCATATAATTTGCTAATTGTGTATTTCGTGATCTTTTAAAAATTTCTTGTAATGCTCTCATAGTTGTATTCATGTAGTGGCATAAACAAGTGTTGGTCACCAATATTTTATCTAAATATCTTTTTAACTTATGACGACGCCCCGACGGCGAAAGCTGCTGGGGCGTCGACTCGAGAGGATACCCGCGAGGGTAAACCGCTGGGCGGGCCACCGAAAACAAAGACCGGGTTCCGGTGGCCCGCTCGTCCGGCGTGGAGAGGTACATGTAGGGCTGGTCTATGGGGTCGTGCGCCGCTTCTTCTGTCGCCCCGGACGGATTTAGCGGAGCGTCACCACCCCATAGCCCGTCGCCAAAACAAAAAGAAAAGTATCTTTTTAACTGGACCTATATTTGTTTGATTAGCTGTTAGCCACAGATGGCTTTGACAGCTAGACTTTCAGCCCGGTAGGCCTATATAGACTGGCCTATATAGATCAGCTAATTCTATACTACTAGTAATTACTACTGTCTTTAAGTTCGGTTTATATAGTAAGAGCATCGTATAGATAAAATCAGGATATTGATTGAAAATATTAAATTTGCAAAAGTTACACATTTTACATGGAGTGCACATATTATCTATACTAATATTATAAAGCGGAAGAGTTTGTTTGTTTGTTTGTTTGTTTGTTTGTTTAAACGCGCTAATCTCAGGAACTACTGATCCGATTTGAAAAATTCTTTTTTTGTTGGATAGTCCATTTATAGAGGAAGGCTTTAGGCTATATAACATTACGCTGCAACCAATAGGAGCAGAGCAACAATGATGAATGTGTAAAAATCGGGTTTATGTTTCCTTTTGAGAGCTTCCGCTCCGTAAACGGTTAAAGTTGCGCAAAAATTATGTACTACATAATTGTTCCCCTTTCAAAGTTCTAAATAAAAGTCCGCGACAGCATATGTCTATCTTTTAAGATTGGCTCACTATAACCTTTTTTATGCCTATCAAATTTGTTTTAAAATAATGTGATATTTTCGAAGGTGTTTTTATAAACATAATATTAATCCTTATCCAAATAAATGAGTTATTCATCACAAGTATTTAATTTAAAACAAAATTTCTCTTTACATTATTTGATTTCAATGAATATCTTAGGAAATATCGCAGTTTAAAAATAACATCGCAGCAAAATAATGATCAAGTACTGGGCGCGCATTTACGATAAAAATACTGGATCTTATAATCTTATATTAAAAAAAAACTCAAACTAATGTTATTTCAAAGTACTTCTGCACACACTACATTTTTAGTTTTGTTTTCTTCTCATGACCTTCCGTCGGCTTTACACATCCTAAATAATAATAATAAGTATAGGAAGTATTAGTGCCTGCCCTCATGTATGGCAGTGAAAGTTAGATTTGGTGGGGAAGACATGAAAATAGAATAAATGCTGTAGAGCTGACAGCTCTTCGTAAGCTGTGTGTGATGTAAGTATGAAAGATAAAATTAGGTATAATGTTATAAAAGAGCGCTGGTATGCTGAGGTGGGTTGGACACGAAGTGGCAGAAATAATGAGTGGGCAGAGGTTGACGAAGCAAACATATAAAGCAATCGTGAATGGGACGAATACAAGGGGAAGACCTTTTCTGGACCAAATTGGCGATTTGTTCACGAGAGGTCATCATCATCATCATTCTCCTACTCTTATCCCAATTACTTGGGGTCGATACAATAAGTACTCTTCATTCATAGTACATATTATAAAAGTTATTGGCAATAGTTTTATGACCGGCCGCCTGCCAGACGTTAACCCTAATTGGGAATGTAATTGTTGACCAAACGGCATCAGATGGAGTTGGCCCTAGTCGTTATAAGGCTCTTAGTCGTCTTTTACGACATCCACAAGCAAAGTGAGGATTGGTAGTATTCATAGCCGCTACCACACAGGGATTTCATACACATTAAAAGTATGTGTAATCGTAAATAGGCGTAAGTGTATGTATGTATGTATAATATACATACATTGTATATATCTATAGAAAGTATAGATAAGACCCAATACTTTTACTTGCATTACTTTATATGGTACTACATTGCATTATATGGATTACGTCAAACTTGAATCACTTTTAAATACTTATTTCGCGTAACTACAAATACTCACAAAAAAAAAAGAAATACATACATGCACGCACACTACATCACAAACACACGCACACCACACACACACACACACACACACACACACACACACACACACATACACATACACACACGCGCACACACACACAAACACACGCACACCACACAGACACAAACACACGCACACCACACACACACACACACACACAAACAAACGCACAACACACACATACACACGCACACACACACAACGTGTGAGCGCGCTCACTAACACGTTAATTCTCACTCATTCATTTATTATAGATTTCTTTATCATTAGTCTTTATTACGTAAGATATATATATATTCATTATTTATAATGTATGTTACTGTAAAATAATTTGATGTTCAAGATTTATGTATTTCGGGAAGGAACTGTCTCTTGAAACACAGGTATTACCTAATTCAAGAGGCAAAGACATCTATGTCAACTGTCATATGTATTTAGTTTTCAATAAAGATTATTATTATTATTATTTTACTTAAGGTTAAATGTTCTACTCTTACTAATAAAAGGGTCATGTAGGTACCTAAAACAGCTTTAACGTATGTATTATTTAAAAATATTTCCACCTTTTACGTAAACGAATTCGCGAGTTGAAGTTAACGTTAGCCCAAAGTAACCATTCCACGCGGACGAAGTCGCGGGCAGAAGCTAGTTTTTAATAAATTGAAATTGCATTTGGCTTTGCCTCCTCAATCAACCCTATGTTTATGATGGATGATGGATCTGGATGATGTAGAAACTCCCAAGGAAGTTAATACTGATATGAAAATGAAAAGAAATGATAGAGGAATAAAGCTAGAACAAAGACTAACTACACAGATGGCGTAATGTTTCGATACCTACTTAGACCTACCGTGCCACCGGGAATTAGTCCATCACCCGCCGAGAGGCTGACCGCGTGAGGAAAGACCGACGTCCTCCCCGAGGGGGAGGGACATCGGTCAAGGAGAGGGTACCCCTAAGGGGATATTCCGTCGGGCCGGCCACTGACGTCAAGTTCACGTTGCTCCGGTGGTCGCTCCAACGGCGAAGGCGAGGTGTCACGGGTGGGTTACGGGTGTGCGTGCTTACGTTCCTCTGTCGCCCCGGACAGAGTGGTGCGAGGAGTGCGCCGACCGTAACCCACCCAAAAAAAAAAGGACCTACCGTGCCAGTATTGTAGGTTTTGTTCCTACATAGAACGAACTACAAATAAAATATGTTGTGCGAACCACAATTTTTTGTCTGTGCGTAACTTGTTCCTAACAATAAAAGAATTATTTCCTTAGTGCCGGGTATTCTAAAAAAAAACAAAATACTTAAAGGCCAATACGTATTAATTAGGCCTTTATTTTGTTTTTTTTTTAATAAATAATCAAATAATATTTAAAATACATAAATATTAACCACTTATATGAAAAAATATTTTTCATAATTTCCAGTACATGAAGCAAAACCACGACCGTGTACGAAGTATGTAGAAACACGAACGTCTTGCTGCTCAATCTGCTGTGAAGATACTGACAGGCGGTGATAATACAAAACCAAGATCCCTTTGCTTAAAATGTAACGAAGTGTAACTTTTAGAATTCTTATGTTAACTTATGAATTTAATTTATGTAATCATGTTTATCAATTTTGTATTAAATGAAATAAGGAATATACTGCTTGACACATCAATGTTTTTACGAATCTAAAAAAACAATGTGGTAGATATTTGTAGTTCTTTTTTAATAAGTTGTTTATGTACCTACCTACTATTTTTCTCTTTGTTTATGGTTCCTGCTACAACAATAATATATAATCTACTAGCTTCTGTCCGCGGCTTCGCTCGCGTAAAAGGTTACTTTCCCAAAGTTTTTCATACTCTATTTTTATTTTACCACTTAAGGCTAAATTTTTACATGTTAATGTCATATTTATTTAATCAATAGCCTAAAAATAAGTTTCAAGCTTCTGGCTTTAAAAATAACGATACTTCCTTACAACTTTTCATCCCCCTATACAACCTTTTTTTGTAATAAAAAGTAGCCTATGTCCTTTATCAGGCTCTAGTCTATATGTGTACAAAATTTCATTTAGATCGGTTCAGTAGTTTTGGCAAGAAAGAGCGACAAACAGACAGACAGACAAAGTTACTTACTTTTATAATATTAGTAAGGATTCATGCTTTCCCATAAACAATATTATTACACAGTAACTCACGTGCTCTATGTTCATAAATTATGACACAATGTCACTATCATCAATCACATAAGAAAAATTAAAAAATATATATGTGAGGCATTTATTAAGGTGAGTGTGCCTGCTTTTAGATTGTTATTTACTAATAGACATAACACACATAGTAAGTTAGTAATATAATTTCTCAATGATGACGTAGTAAGACTACGTTGCATCGACCCTTCTCTTTCCTTAGAGTGTTGGAAAAATAGCAATAAAAGTATCTAGTTGGGAAATCAAGCAACAGCTCCAAATCCCGGTTCGACCTTTGCTTTGCCAGACGGGCCACCGATGATAGGGACTGGATACTAGTAGCCTGATCATAAGGCGACAGAAAGGTACGTGTACGGCAGGTTATGGGGTTGCATGCCATCCCTGCCGTCACCCCAGAAGTGCCAAATTACGTGTGATCATAAAATAATAATAAAGGTTAAATAAAGAAAGGTGTAGTAAAAGACAAAAAAGGAATCTTCGCAGATAACATCTCAAAGCGAGACTTGAAATTAAGGTTAAGGTGGAAGGTAAGAATACAAATTATTCATTACAGGACTATACACACATGCCTAAAAGAAAATGTCACACATCGAACCCGATGTAACACTTGTTTCAAATATCAACGTTTGTACGGATTGGAAGAAAATAAACAATATTATGCGCAGTTATTTTTCGCTAATATATTCCACTATAAATGATAACTATGTAGTTATCATTACAATCCTCTTTGTTGTGGTACTGAGTTTTCTGCTGCCAGACATCTCGCAAAAGCTGCGCGTGACAGAAGA
This sequence comes from Lymantria monacha, assembly GCA_905163515.2. Lineage (NCBI taxonomy): Eukaryota > Metazoa > Arthropoda > Insecta > Lepidoptera > Erebidae > Lymantria > Lymantria monacha. The sequence goes on along the minus strand of LR991092.1, from coordinate 10,195,174 downwards.
GCTAAAATATATGAAGACTATTCTGGATAAAATTTCTGTAAGTTTGTTTTTCGAATTTATTTTTGAATATCAGTTCACAATCCGTCCTTTAAATGCATTATCATTTTCATCATCATTTCAGCCTATCGCAGTCCACTGCTGGACATAGGCCTCCCCCATGTTACGTCACAGACTGCTGTCCCGTGCCGCTTGCATCGAAGGACCCCCAACTACCTTCACCAAGTCGTCTGTCCACCTATTGGGGGGTCCTACACTGCATCGTCCGGTACGTGGTCGCCACTCTGGAACCGACAACCGCTGCGGAAGAACCCCAACGGTTGTCGGTTTTTCGAATGATGTGGCCTGCCAATTGCCACTTCAGTCCGCTAATTCTTCGTGCTATATCGATTACACTCGTTCTTCTGCGGATTGCCGTATTTTGGATTTTATCTCGCAGAGAAATCCCGAGTATAGTCCACTCCATAGCATGCTAAACGACTTTGAGCTTGATTATGGGGCCTACATTTAGGGATCACGTTTCCGTGCCGTAATTCGTCACTGGTAACACACACTGGTCGTAGACCTGTGTTTTCAGACACTGAGGTATGTTGGATGAGAAGATCCTCTTAAGTTTCCCGAACGCTAACCTAACCTAACCTAACCCAACCGAGTTGGATTCGTCGGCTGACCTTTTTCTCAAAATTGGATCTATCTAACTGGACTGTTTGTCCTAGGTAAACATAATGATCGACAATTTCGAGAATCGCAAGGCCAACTAGGACGGATACAGGATTGACGTGGGCATTTGACATGACTTTCGTCTTGTCCATGTTCAGTCGTCTACCCACTAGTTGGGATACCCTGCTGAGATCATTGGGCATGGTGCCAAGGTCCTCCATGGTTTTTGTCATAACAACCATATCGTCTGCAAATCGAAGGTTAGTGATGTATTCGCCATTGATGTTGATGCTGAGTCCGGGCCAGTCTAAGAGCTTGAAGACATCTTCCAGAGCAATGGTGAACAGTTTCGGAGAGATGACATCTCCCTGTCTCACGCCTTTTTGCAACTGGATCGATTTTGCACTCTTATCCCGGATACGGACTGACATTGTGGCGTTCTTCTACAAACACTTACGGCACTTCTATATAACGATGGCCGATTTGGCACCGCTGAAGGGACTGCAGCACCGCCCAAGTTTCGACTGAATCAAAGGCTTTCTCATAGTCCACAAACGCTATACACAGAGGCCGATTGTACTCCTCAGTGTTTTGGATAATGTGGCGAAGTCTATGGTACCTTTTCGGAAGCCAGCTTGTTCGGGCGGCTAGAAGTCATCAAGCTTGGACGTGAATCGATTGATAAAGACTCTCGAAAACAACTTGTAGACGTGGCTCAAGAGTGAGATGGGTTTGTAGTTCTTTAGAAGAGCTTTAAACGGGCTATCAACGTATAATGTTGGATATAGGCTATAGATCTCTCCAGAGTAAGAGATAATGATGTAATATCGAGCTTGGCAGATACGTTAGCTATCGCATTTGGTAGGCTTCCAGAAGAGCAATGCTTTCCACTCCCCTGGTGCTTCCTTAGCTGGATAAATTAAAAATTATGTGACTACATTGTACATATCCTATCAAAAGTGTTTGATATTGTAAAATTTACTTAATCTAGGCTGACCGACCGCATTCGTAACGACGACGTAAGAGAGCGAGTAGGTATGAAAGAGAGTATTGGTGTAAAGATGCGAAAGGGAATGCTCCGATGGTTCGGACATGTGGAAAGAATGCCGAACGAACGTCTGGTTAAGAAAATATACAATGCGAAAGTGGATGGATGTAGGTACCGAGGGAGACCAAGACTTACCTACCTAGACCAGATCGGTCAGGTACTGAAGGAAGGTGGAATCAAGAGTCTCCGAAACCGGCGAGCGTGTATGAAGAGAATTATGAATGTTGAGGAAGCGAGTGAAGTATGCAGAGATAGAGTTCTCTGGCACTCTGTTCTCTCTGCCTACCCTGCAAGGGATATGGCGTGATGATATGTATGTATGTACTTAATCTATGAAATTTAAATTACTAAATAATCTAAAATGTTCTATGTACTGATGATATAATTATAATTTTCTTGAATTTCATAATTTTACATTAACTGCTGTTTGCTGTGTGGTGATGTATACGAATACTACTAATCCTTATTTTGCTTGTAGGGATATTGTTTTACTTCTATTTTGAAACAATAAAAATCTTTCTTAGAATTATCGTTTAAACAAATTCGCTAATTTTATATTCCGAGCTTGAGTATTCAGTTAAACTTAATATATAAACTCACCTGAAGTTTTGTACATTGTGGGAGAAAATATAATTATTATTTTCTTCTTTTCTTACTAAAGAACATAAGCAAGGATCAAAATTTCAAAGGAAGAAAAACTTGTAAATAAAACTATTTCCTAACACACATGGTCAGCGTGGTATAATAGTCAATTGTTCTGCCACTGTGAAACCTAAATAGGCTGTCAATTAGCAATACCTTACCCTTCAGACTTGTAATATTATTTCTTTAATAACTTCTAAGTTCTAATGTTAACGCGAATATTACGCATATGAAATAAAACTATTTTTACGGATTTTATTGCCTATGTATTTGTTTTTTACTTTTCTAATACTTTCAGCATACATGTTCAAGGGTAAACTGTCCCCCTTTTATAGGTGACAGGTTTAATTTACAGTATTTTTGCAGTCAGAGATAAACCGGGTTCAAGCAGCATGTCTAAATGTGGCGGATGAGATTTACTGTCTCAAATGCGATATTTACGATAACATCCAAGAAAATGTTAGTATTAAGTCAATTGAAAGTTTTATTATTTTTTGTATATACTATACCTACTATTTTCCGTGTGGTGACGGAGTAAGAATACAATTCACCACCCCCTATCTTACCCGTGGGTGATCGTACGAGACGACTAAGGGATATAAAACGCATATAACATCTATGCGAGAGAAGGAAAACTCGAAACAAAACCCTATAGAGGTACCAACAGGTCCGACCAGCGTGCTGTAGTAGGTCAATTTCCCTCTTATTATGGAGGAGGCTCGAGCCCAAGAGTGGGAAATATGAGCTGAGATGATGATGAGGAGGATAATGATACTGTATATAGATACAATACACCTAATAAAGTTAATTGTAACTAAAAAAAACGACTTAAAAGACCCTGAAGAACTAAAAACTAAATAGGTATATGATTTCCTACCTAAATCAAAATTATTTTACAATTCTTTCTAACCCTTACTAATATTATAAATGTCAAAGTAACTCATGTCTGTTTGTCTGTCGCTCTTTCACGCCAAAATTACTGAACAAATCTAAATGAAGTTTAATACACAGATAGTTCCAAGCCTGATAAATGACATAGGCTACTAACCCTTTTTTAATGCAAAAAAGGGTTGTAAAGGTGGATGAAAAGTTGTAAGGACGTATGAGCATTTTTAAATCCAGAAACTTGAGTATTATTTTTAGGCTATTGATTACATTATAAATAAATATGACATTAAAATTTATAAAAGATTTATACCCTTAAAGGGTAAAAAATAGGAGATGAAAAACTTTAGGAAAGTAACCTTTTACGCGGGCGAAGCTGCGGGCTGAAACTAGTTTTTCATAATTTTTTCTTTTTTTTTTAATAAGTTTATATCTAAGGCAACGCCTTATATATTAGCTTTATTATAAGTTTTTATTCTAAGTTGTATAATAAGATTGCAGTCGTTATTTAGTTAAATTAATGTTTAGTTAAGGTTTCCTTGGGTAATTAGTTAGATTAGATGTAGTTTATAGCAGGCAAAGACTAGGACAGCCTTTAAGAGTGGAAGGACCACACTGTTCACAGTTATTTATGTGCAGACGAGAGCCGGTCCGTTGGGGGCAGTGCCACACTATTGAAGAAAATCGACGTCTGAGCAGTGGCAATTTGCTGCTGTGCTTCGTTTGCTGAGTGAGAGAGCCGGCGGTCTAAATTTTGGGTGAGGATTTTTATCGGTAAATTTGGTAGACAGGGCTAGTCCATGGGCGGCAGTAACACTTACCATCAGGTGTGCTGCTTGCTCGTTCGCCACCAAGTGTCTCAATATCTCGTCTTTTTATCAAAGTTAAGATATGATATCTAGCACAAAACTTCAAATAATCCTCGGAGTTGTAATCAATTTTTATAATATTTATTGAATTTACCCTGTATATTATCGATACGTGAAATATATATATCATCCTAACGTGGGTTCCATATTTGACTGGCATACTCTAATATACGTGTGGTGACGGAGTAGGAATACAATTCACCACCCCCTATCTTACCCGTGGGTGATTGTAAGAGACGACTAAGGGATATAAAACGCATATAACATCTATGCAAGAGAATTCGGGTTGAGAGCCCTCAGCGCTCACCCACAGCCCCGTTAAGCTGTCACAGCCCTCTCGGCTAACAGCAATCGCAGTGAATACGTTTTAGTAGGTAACCTAGCCCTAGGCTAGGAGTCCCACACTTCCCATCCGGGGAGTAAGTGCGTAACGCATTTCGGACCATTGCGTTATCAAAAAAAAAAAGAAAATGCAAGTGAAGGAAATAAAAAAAAAAAATCTCGAAACAAAACCCTATGCCAACACGTCTGACCAGCGTGGTATAGTAGGTTTATTGACCTCCCTTTACGGAGGAGGCCCGAGCTTAACAGTGGGACATATATGGGCTGTGATGATGATGATGATGACTCTAATATACTACGTACAAATAAACTAGATCTTATAAGTTTTTGCCTCCTTCAAAGAGTTAGACATACTTATTATAAATCCCAACAACTGAAATAATTGCTTTAATTACAATATTATGTATTTAAGATCTTAAGAGATACTTATATATTTTTTATATATTCTTAAGAAACATTTATCATAAAGCATTGTTTGGATAAGTGCTTTTGTAATAAAACTGATCGCTTTCTCCTAAATTACTATTGCAAAATATGTATGATTTAAACACAATACTTAAGTTAAATATGTACCTATCGCTGTGTTAAATATGTACCTATCGCCCCTATGACAGCTATGTATATTGTAATATCATACTTATCTATTACTTAAAATTATTCATACATCGTTATGCTAGGGCCGCACCTGCGTGTATCGTCCCGATGTAATGTGTGGCGAAGCTTCGTACGTTTGGTACACTAGAAAGATATCGCGATAAAACTGTGGTCACACTAGCGACTTCGGTATTTTACACCGTGCAATAATTAAAGATGGCCGAAATCATTTTCATGCTTTTAACTATGGATGACGAATTGCTTTACTATTAGAGCTATATTATGCTAATAATTACATAATGATTTTTTGGATCCCTACATGTGTTCCGCTTCATAACGGTGTAAAAATTCTAACACCATTTCATCACTCCACTCCATATTTATTGATTATCTGGCAATACTCGAATGCGTCTAAACACATCGAAAATTTCCGCCGAAATGAAAAACGCTAGTCTGACCACAGAGCGCGATAAATTAGCGCGCTAAAACCCTTTGACTTATCGTCACCCAAGCGATAACGCACATGAAGCCCGAATGTTCGCGACGATAGCCAATAATCACCGGTCACATCTGCGTATATCGTCTCATTGCACGAAGCTTCGTGACGATACACGCAAGTGCGACTCTAGCATTACACTCATACACAGACACACACACACTTTTATACTAGTCATGCTTTTTTAATTTCTTTAAAATGTACCAGGTGTTGGCAGACTACCAGCGCTATTTTATAAAATAAAATAACGAAAGCTGAGCCAATAAGCCTTTTTTTGTTTCTCGTTAATGTTATTTTATACCAGAAGTTATTATCTTTAGTTCTGTTTATTTTCATTAATTTATTTTTAACGAGAGCAAAATAAATGTTTTTCTTTTTTTGTTACTTTCAGGAAATAGCCATTACGTCATAAATGTACTTACAAAAATTAACCTGATACGAAGAAATCACTGATCATCTTGCCATAAAAAAATATTAATACTCTTCACCAGATTTGAGGAAAAATTGACGAAATAGATAAACACTACTCCACTTTATGTACTTACGTATTTATAATAAACTTGCAAACCCAGTCCGTTGGTTTATTTGTAGTAGTCGATATATCGCAGCTCTACCTGGTGCCGAGTTACATCAATGGGAATAAAATATAAACCTTCTCCGTGAAAAAACACATATACCAATATTGTCTTTTTTTTTTAATGAGCGGTCAAATACCTTCTAAGTTTAGCGATGTCATATATACAAACATCCTCTTTTATATAATAGTATTAATATTACCAATTATTCAATGTAACTTTATATGAAAGAGCTATTATGTAGATTAAAATGTTTGAAATAGTTTCATTTCACATCCAAGAAACTGTTAGTATTAAGTCAATCGAATGTTTTATTATTTTTTGTATATAATATACTATTTTCCGTGTAGTGACGCGAGTAAGTATACAATTCACCACCCCTTATCTTACCAGTGGGTGATCGTAAGAGACGACTATGGGATGTAAAACACAACATCTATGCAAGAGATGGAAAACTCGAAACAAAACCGTACATCAATACGTCTGACCAACGTGATATAGTAAAGTCAATTTCCCTCACGTTATAGAGGAGGCTCGAGCCCAACAGCGGAACATATATGAGCTGAGATGATGAAGAGATGATTCAATTATTCAACTTAGTAGGTACGTAAGCAAAACCTTGGTCATTGCTAAATTAGTAATTATCTAATAATTTAATATCTAGACCTAGACCATAGAGTAATTAGAACAACAAGAAAGTAACCCAAAAAGTATGATGAAAAATATTTTTAAAGTCCATAGACAAAGAATATTTTTTTAAATTTTAAAATATGTTAATAAACAAATAATATTTTATTTACAAAAATACAAATATTTCTTAAAATTATCATGTCACTAAATACAATAAACCTTTGAATTATGTGATCAGTTAATAAAAATGCCCCACCAAAAGTGTTTAACCAACACGTGTATAAATACAGTACTTTTATTCTCAATTTTGGCATTGGCGGGGCACATCATAATAAACATTTGGGAAAAATACAAAATATATAATAAATTAAGTTATATGAAACAAGAATTGAACACAATGAAGGTAAAAGATATTTGCGTTCTTTTGAAGATATTTCGCAAATGATTTAGCTTTAGAGCAAGGCGCAATCAGCGACTGACCTGCAGACCCTAGTCGACAGATTGACAGAAGATTGTAAGAAAAGGGGTCTACGCGTAAATGTGAGCAAAACCAAAATAATGGTCTTCGTAAGAGATGAAGCCAGAACAGATGTAAAAGTAACAATTAGGTAATGATGTACTAGAGCAAGTGGATGAATTTGTATATCTTGGATGTGGATTTAGCCGAGATGGAAGGTACACCACTGATATAAAGCGAAGAGTGAATGCGGGAAATAGAGTGGACGGAGCGTTGGGGCAACTTCTCGGTAGCTACCACCTCAGCCAGAAGGCGCGTGTAGCAATACATAACGCAGTGCTTATCCCAACATTACTATATGGAAGCGAGAGTTGGGTATGCAGCAAAGAGCATGAAAGTAAAATGAATGCGATTGAAATGCGATCTGTACGGTAAATCTGTGGAGATCTGACCGATCGCATTCTTAACGACGACGTAAGAGAGCGAGTAGATATGAAAGAGAGTATTGGTGTAAAGATGCGAAAGGGAATGCTCCGATGGTTCGGACATGTGGAAAGAATGCTGAACGAACGTCTGGTTTAGAAGATATACAATGCAAAAGTGGAAGGATGTAGGTACCGGGGAGACCGAGACTAACCTACCTAGACCAGATTAGTCACGTACTGAAGGAAAGTGGAGTCAAGAGTCTCCGAAACCGGCGAGCGTGTATGAAGAGAATTATGAATATTGAGGAAGCGAGTGCAGTATGCAAAGATAGAGTTCTCCGGCACTCTGTTCTCCCTGCCTACCCTGCAAGTCATATAGCTTGATGATATATATGTATGTACATACATACACCACACATACATATGTGTGGTTGGATATTTAATTGGTTTGAAAATACAACCTTTTAAAACTGCACGTTGGGCAATTTCCAGACTTTTTAAGATAGGTATGTAATTTAGCTTTAAGTCTTTAAAAGAAATAAAACTTAATACTTAAAATTATAACGACATATTTATTTACAGGCGACAATAAAAAGCATAGAACGAGTCTACGACAATCTATATGAAGAAATATTAGATTTGTGTAAAATTGTTGATCTAAATAAGAATACAAATCCCGTGCAATATTTGCATCTACAAAAACAACCTAGTTGATGTTGACCTCATCAACATTTGGAATTTTTGGCTTCGACATATGTAACTTTAAGTTAGAATATACAATATTTTACCATAGCCATAATATAATAGAAATTAGTGGTGAAAATCTGTTACAATTACAAATAATCTTATAAAGCCAAACGAGGGAATCAACAATCTCAATGTACGAATTTCCAAATGAAGAACCCCGAACGGTTGAGGCACCTAATAGTTTCTATGAGCTATCTATAATTATACAATAACATACCTAAAACAAAATTCTTATCAATCGTACTATTCTATTATTAACGTCTGTAATTATTTAAAAACTGATTTCTAATGTTTACGTGAATATTACGCATCATCATCATCATTCTCCTACTCTTATCCCAATTACTTGGGATCGATACAATATGTACTCTTCATAGTACATATCATAAAAGTTATTGGTTAGTTTTATGACCGGCCGCCTGCCAATCGTCAACCTTCCTTGGGTATGTAATTGTTGACCAAACGGCATCAGATGGAGTTGGCCCAGGTTGTTATAAGTCTCTTAGTCGTCTTTTACAAAATCCACGGGCAAAGTAAGGGTTGGTAGTATTCGTAACCGCTACCACACAGCTACACGTATATTTGAAAATAAATTAGTTTTACGGATTCTATCGCGTGTGTATTTGATTTTAATTTCCCGACGTTTTGAACACTTTAGAGTGATCATGGTCACGGGAGGACTCCACGGAATTCATAAAACTAGTTTTATTTCAAATATTTAAAAACTATTGAAAACCTTGTAGAGAAATATCTTATGAAATTTAAAACTAGACCTGTAGAATTACCTCCATTTTAGTAAAATTAATCTTGAAAATAAAGGTATTTTTTGAACGATTTAAATTGCGACGGAAATAAATTGTTCTGCTTCTCAGCCCATACATGTACCTCTGTTGCGACTTGGGCCTCTTACACAATAAAAGAGATATTGACTTTAGTAAGTCGTTCGTCCACAGTGTAGTTCCACACTGGTCAAACTGATTTTTATAGGATTTTATTTGCATTGCGAGCTGCAGTAATTATGAAATACTGATATTTATCGTGAAAAATTATTGATAATTTTCGTACAATTTACACGACATTATGATCACACAAATATGCTTGCTTTTGTTTCGCTAAAAATTCTGCTATTTTCTCAGTAGCCCACAGAAAGCAGTGACTTTTGAATGATAATGTTGGTTACATGGATAGAAAAAAAAAGGAAAAAGAAGTTAATGCTTTTAATCAACAACTAAATATGAAAACTGTTATCATTTGCTTTATTGAATAAATCATTATCAAAATACACCATAACAATCTTTTCTTTCAAGTAATAATTCTTTATGAAGCTTAACATGTAGTCAATCTTCCCTGACAGTAATGGATTTGGCTGTGATAGTTGATTTTCTTTCTTTTGTGTCATTGTCTGTCTTAGGCTTAAGAAATCCATCAACATCTGGCAATATTAAATGTGACTTTGGATTCCAAATATCTTCTTTGCGTTCCATAGTATTTGTTAATGCTTCCAAAATTTCCATTTGACCTTCCACTTTCGGCAATATATGAGATAAATGTGATATTTTTAATTCCAAGTCGTAGTAACTGTTTCTCAAATGAGTAAGATTTTGCTGTATGAAAAACATTAATGTATAAGAATATGTAGAAGAACAGCTCATACATGTGAGAATTTTGCCGACTTATGTGACATTCATTTTCGTGTGGTGACGCAGTAAGAATACAATTCATTCACCACCCTCTATCTTACCTGTGGTTGATCGTAAGAGACTATTAAGGGATATAAAACGCATATAACATCTATGCGAGAGAAGGAAAAAACGAAACAAACTCGAAACTTTTAATAGTGGTAGGACCACGCTCTTATCAGTTCTCTGTCTACAGTCGCGGGCCGGTCTGTTCAGGGTATTACCACACACTTATAACGATAACTCGAGAACTATTACAACACTTATAACTCGAGAACGGCTGCACCAATATTTATGGTTTTTATGTTTTTGAGTTTGTTGTCGTCGGGAATAGGATATAGGATATTAAAATATAATATAAATAAACAAAAAAAAAAGAAAATTTAAAAAACATCAATTCTAAACGTTCATTTGTTGATGATCATGATGACAGCTCACGTCATTACGTGGTCTAATGGTTTGTTTCGAAAATACCGCGAAAAGTTAAAATTATAATTTGGAAAATCCAAAAGTGCACGCCTCATAATTTTTATATCATTTACTATTAGTCAATGGTATAATATGCACGATAAATGAAGCGCCTTAATTATTTCATTGAGCAAGATCTGGTACGAATATTAAATAAAATTGCAGCTTAAAAAAAACAAAAAATTATGCGTGCGTATAAAGTACGTACACATATCAGAAGTGACACTTGTGCTAACTACTCTCTCCCTCTCTCTCCCTCTCTCTCTCTCTCTCTCTCCCTCTCTCGCTCCCTCTCCCTCTCTCTACTTCTCTCTCTCTCTCTCTCCCTCTCTCGCTCCCTCTATCTCTCCCTATCTATCCTTCTCTCTCTATCTTCCTCTCTCGCTCCCTCTCTCTCTCCCGCTCTCTTCTTCTTTTTCTCTCCCTCTCTCGCTCCCTCTCTCTCTCGCCCTTTGCCTTTTTTTATTGCTTATGGTGGCAAACAAGCAAGCAGCACACCTGATGTTAAGTGTCACAGCTGCCCATGGACCTTTGCTATACCAAGGGTATAACTAGGCCGCTGCCTGCCATTACAATCCCCAAACCCACCCACTTGGGCTACCGGTTCTCTCACTCACCGAACGAAGCGCAATAGCACATTGCCATTACTCAGACGTCGATCTCCTGCGAGAGTGTGGTACTACCCCGGACGGACCAGCCCGCGGTTGTAGACAGAGAACTGTCAACAGCATGGTCCTGCCACTATTAAAAATCCTCTCTCCCTCCCTCTCTCCCCTCTTTCTGTCACTCTATCTCTCTCCCTTTCTGCCTCTCTCTCTCTGCTTCTCTCCTTCTCTCCCTCTCTCTCCCCTCTCTCTCTCTCTCTCTTCTCTCTACTATCATGCGCTTATAATCTCAGCTCATATGTCCCACTATTGGGCTCGCGCCTCCACCATAATGGGAGGGAAATTGACCTACTATACCACGCTGGTCAGACACGTTGGTATAGGCTTTTCTTTCAAGTTTTCCTTCTCGTACAAAGATGTTATATGCTTTTTATATCCCTTACCTTAGTCGTCTCTTACGATCACCCCCGGTTAAGATAGGGGGTGGCGAATTGTATTCTTACTCCGTCACCACACGGATAACCCTCCCATGCGCTTTACACTTCAAAATAAATATGGCGCGTAACAGAAAAACGTTACAATATAAAATTTCTCCCATACGTTGATAAAAAAAAATTCATTATTTTAGTTATCAAAAAATTTCATACTATTAGTCAATGCCATAAATGAAAAAGAAAAATAATTTGATGCCATTCTCGACGCAGTACTAAACATAGATGTTCGTTTACAATAGGCTGTATGGGATCTATTCCCTTTGCCTGTTCGAATGGACGAACAAAAAATGTAAACGAACCCAACTTTCATAAGGTATACATGCACTAATGACTAAGCAGTTTAGTTTTTTTATTAATTGCAATTAAACGACAAAGAATTACCAAGCCATTTTCAAAAGGAAACCGCGCGTTGCGGTTATGAAGCTTTAAAAAAAAAGAAATATTATGATACATTAATTTTTACGGTCGTATTGTTGCCAGATCCGAAATGTTTTATCTGACGTCTTCGAATATTTTTATTAATCAACTATTTTCTTACTTTAAACAAAATAATTGCTTTTTAAAAATATCAATTACGTTTAAACGAATGTTTTTCTTGACATATGTATGATATATTATCCTATAAGTCCAATGTGAGAAAAATACAATCATTTTTAGAATGAGAGTAGGGCAAGACCTCAACACTTCGCTTATGAGGCGTGCAAAATTTGACCGGTCAGAGTTCGTTTTGTGCGAGTGTTACGAATTTTTACAAATATTGTTATAATAAATCATATTATGTCTATATTTTCATCAAAAATGCCGCGACCAATAAAATCAAATCTTTCCCAACAAAACCGTAACGCAGTTAGAATTCGAAACATAACGGACGTAACCACGGCAGAAGAACAATTTATGGCACGGGAAGACCGCCGCGTTAATATGGTCCAACTCCGTGCTTCTTAATCACAAGAGTAAAGCGAGGCAGGCCGTGCTGTTGACAATGCGAAATCGTCGAACAAATCTCAGAGATCAACAATTAGTTTATTTTCAACGCATATGAAGGAAAATGTCATATAACACAAGGTAATTCTTCGTCTTGCTGGCACGTTATTAAAATACTTGATTATTTGAATTTAAATATTATTCATATTTATTCTTGATTCTCCTACTCTTATCCCAATTACTTGGGGTCGATATAATATGGACTCTTCTTTCATAGTACATATTGTAAAAGTTATTGGCAATAGTTTTATGACCGGCCGCCTACCAGACGTCAACCCTCCTTGGGAGTGTAATTGTTGACCAAACGGCATCAGATGGAGTTGGCCGAGGTCGTTATAAGGCTCTTAGTCGTCTTATACGACATCCACGACCAAAGTATGGGGTTGGTAGTATTTGTAGCCGTTACCACACAGCTAAAAATAACTTAATAATTTTAAATTAATCGAAATCTGCTTATCTCTTTCATTAACTGTTAGACGGAACGAAGTGTACCGGGTCCGCTAGTATATCTATAAATAATAGCCTATATGTTATTCTGACATTTAAGCTATATTATTGTAAAATTTAATTGAAATTAATTCAGTAGCTTTTGTGGTAGACAAACTTTCGCGTTTATAATATTAGTAAGATATGATTTACCAATAACCGAAGGCAAAGAAAGCTTCTCGAGTGGCAACCGTGTATCTGACTTCGAAGTATTGGTCGAACCAGATGGGCTGACGACATAGTGAAGGTTACTGGGAGTTGTTGGATACGGCGACATAGGATCGCACTTTGTGGCGAAATATAAAAAGTATCCCAGTAGTAAATGGTAATTAATTTCCTAACTACCGCTCGTGCACTGCAGCAATACCAAGGTAGCTGTACCTTGGTGTATGTGCAGGATTGAAGCGTAAATAAATTGAGAACAGGAAGTTTGGGAAAGACGTCGATTTTCTGCGATAGTGTGGTACCGAGACGAACCGACCAATTTATAGGAAATCTCACGCTCTCTTATCAACGGGCTCTCTATCGCATACTCGTATATATAATAACTTATTAACGGATTGAGGTGATCCACGGTCAACACGTCATCTTCATTACAGAGGTTTTTAATTACCCGCTAGAGTTTTATTTAATAAATTTTACCTGCACTTTTGATACAAACTCATTGGCAGTGGAAAAAATTAAGTATGGGCTCGAGCCTCCTTCATAATAAGAGATAAATTGACCTACTACACTGCGCTGTGCAGACGTGTTCATATAAGGTTTCGTTTCGAGTTTTCGTTCTTTTGCATAGATGTTATATGCGTTTTATATCCTTTAGTCGTCTTTTAGGATCACCCACGGGTAAGATAGGTGGTAAATTGTATTCTTACTCCGTCACCACAAGAAAAGTCTCACATAAATAATTAGGTATTATTAATAAGCCATGAGTATAATTGCCTGAAATAGTTTTCCATAAATATTTACGTGGAAGTCTGCTTTGCTATCTACAGCTACTTTATCACCCTTCACCGTATGAACTTTTGTGAAGTACTCTGTTATATAAGAAAAATATTTACCGCCATTACTTCAATATTCTGCTTTAAACTGCCTATGTTTGACTTTCTCTTACAATTATTGCAATGAACATCCAGCATTAGATACATGGCTCCTATTAGACTCGATATTATTAAAAAGCTTATTATGCTATTCATAAAAGGCGATTGTTGTGGTGATGTGTATGGACAAGAGTGGTATTTCTGCTTTCTACTTCTTCTTCTTTGACGTTCCATTTTGCCTTTAATGAGAAATATAAGAAGACGCCAAAATATACCACCCTTTTAAATACCCGCTAGTGTTTTAATATAGTAATTTACATAGTTAACGATTAGATTTTCGCATTTTGCACAAAATTTTACTTGTTTTATTGGAATTAGTAATGTCAAAGAGACCATAGATAACTTTCAAACTTAACAACTTTTCTAAAGTGTTATTTATATATATATGGCTAATACACTATTAATAATTATTATCTTATTCCTAATATTATAATATTTCATTTCATAAAAAATGGAAAAGCCTTATCTTGTAAATTTGCAGTTCAAGGCCTGCTGCCAGTGATAAAGTTTTGTAAAAACAAAGCGAACTATTATAAAAGCGCCATCTAGACATTTTCATGCAAACCACTAAGGATAGCAACCAACTAATTTCAGCACCATTTAAGAAAATATGCAGGTAATATTACCACTCAAACAGTTATTCAATATTTCCAATAGAGGGCTTTCACTGTGACAGACATCATCCCGATTCCCGAACCGTGTGTACATTTCAAGTAAAAACGTAACGGTTACTTATCCTTCTTTCTTGTAGGAGTCTTAAGAGACGTCGTCTTAAGGACGAAAGAATATAAAATCGGGTAGCGTGGTATACAAACCAAGTTTCAAAGTATCTATTAAAAAAGTGCCTCGTGTCCAAATTTAAAACTTAGGTCTCTACAAAAAAAAACTAAAAGAATTTAGGTAATCATATTATTTTCATTGCCCATTGCAATCGTAGTATAAAATCTTATTTTTATACTCAATTACCCGGATTAGGTAGCTAAGTCGGAATGTAATACAGAATTTTTTTTAATTGGAAATTTAGTCCCATGAAATCGTTTATTTCGACTCTATTATTGTATGTCAAATTCTGTGCTTGTTATTAAAAGAAAATTTTCATACATTTTCTATAATATAGTTTTTCCGGTGTTGTAAAAAATTAAAAATACTATACATACCTACATACATACCATCACGCCATGTCCTTTGCAGGGTAAGCAGAGAGAACAGAGGTGCCAGAGAACTCTATTCTTGCATACTTCACTCGCTTCCTCAACATTCATAATTCTCTTCATACACGCTCGCCGGTTTCGGAGACTCTTGACTACACCTTCCTTCAGTACATGACTGATCTGGTCTAGGTAGGTTAGTCTCGGTCTCCCCCGGTACCTACATCCTTCCACTTTCGCATTGTATATCTTCTTAACCAGACGTTTGTTCGGCATTCCTTCCACATGTCCGAACCATTAAAAATACAACGTGTCACATTATCCCTTATTTGGCCGTGGAAGTAATAAAAACTGGCTGAGGGATCTCTAGGAGAATGGTGGCACTGGCAGGGGCGGCAGTATAGCGCCTGGCAGGTTGCCCACCGTAACGTTATTACCCGTTGAGCAGATCGGCTGGAGTGGCCTCACGGTCGGTGACGATGAAGTGGTTGGGTAGCAGTCCTCTCCTTCCGTCTGGTGCAGATCTCAACGGGCATGGTAGCTTCGTCAAGTACGTACAAACTGTCACAAGAAGAGGAGGATAGCGTCTTGGCACCACTACGATTGTAACGAGAACAAGTTGCAACACACGTTTGAAATCTACGTAGCCTAGGCAGAGCAGCGCCATGAAATCGTTGCAATCACCGGTGTCTACCTAACGCCGCCGACCATCACTGGGACGATGATCGACAGCGTCAGGAACTGGGATGCGTTAGCCGCCTTCTGCGAAACAATTATCTCGCGAAAGAGGACGTCTGATGATTGTTCCGAATCTAGTCTGTTCGAGTAATTTGTGTCCATTAATTGCATGTTTTCGGAGTGAGGAGTTCACGACCCACTTTTGTGTCTGCGTGTGTAAAAGACGACTAAGGGATATAATATGCACATAACATCTATGCAAGAGAAGAAAAACTCAAAATAAAACCCTTAATCTAACGACACATTTGACCAACGTGCTACGTAAGGTAAGTCAACTTCTCCCTTATTTTGATGGAGAACCGAGCCATTTTTTACCATAATGAAAATTAATCGCATGTTTGTGAAATTTCTATTGCTCAGCACGTTGCCTGATCCTTAAAAAAAATAAGGCGAAATAAATTAACTTGCGCATTAACACCTCACGCTGACTATACTATCATTTTTTTACCACTCTTGAGTTCTGGTTTTATGACTATCATAATCCTGCTCTTATACCAAATACTTGAGGTACATACATCTTCTCTGATCGTACATATTGAAAAAGTTTTACCAATAGTTTTATGACTGGCCGCCTGCCTGACATCAACACTCTTTGGGAATGTATTTGTTGATCAGACGACATGAGATACAGTTATCCCAGGTCTATGCTAATAAATATAATTATTTGAAAATATAATATAAAATAATATTTGTTGTCCGAAATTCAATAAATTCGAAATGGGAGATTGGTTAAACCCACTTCTTATCGATTCCTACGACTTATTAATAAACGAGACCCTTCGAAATGTAAACAAATACGAAAAAGTATAGGATATAAATAAAATTCGTACCTACTTCTGAGGTATGAAAAGGCTCCAAAATTTGAAGTTGCATTTTTCCGCATAAATTGAAATATTGATTTGATACGTGTTTCGCCTCTTAACGACGTTATCTTCAGGACACGATGGTTAGTCTTAGAATGCCAACCTTACCAATCTTGTTTATATTGATATTTTGATAAATAAAACAAATAACGTTTTACTATGTGGATTCTTGTAGATTCAATCCCCATGTGGGACAGTATTTTGTGCGATCCACAAATAATTATTCGCAATCAGGTGGTTTTTATATCCATCTGTTGCATTTTTGTAAAGTCTCCGATATACAAAGATCTTTAGAGATGTTATAAAAAAATCGGTCAAGTGCGAGCTGTATTAGCGCATGAAGGGTTCCGTACCATTATCTATAACAAAAAAATTTGTGTGTGTACTTATTATGTACGCGCGTGAGAAGTTATACTTCTTTGGCATCATTAAAAATAGTTTTTAATTGCATGCAAATAATTAATTACAATAAAATAATAAAAGAACTGGAAAAGGATAGGATAATTTTTCACTAATATTTACGAATAGTAAATAATAATTTGGAAAATCCAAAAGTGCACGCCTCATAAATTTTATATTATTAATCATTTACTATTAGTCAATGCCAGAAATGAAAATAAAATTAAAGAAAAAAATCTTTTTTTTTTAAAGCAAGCTGTTTATTAATTGCTAAGAAATGCAACACACTTTTATTTATAAAATTGGGATTGTGATAAAAACGGGCAGATTTAATAATTATGGTGTTAAAAATATATAATTATGTACGATATGGAATTATTTTGTTGTAGACGAAGAAGCTTAATTATCGTTAAAGGTTACAGTGAACTTATAACGTATAACAAGTGTTATATGTCTGACTAGAGTTAATTTATTTTTAACTTTTTAGTTTATTTTATTAGCTTTTCAAAGCTTGTTTTTAAAAAAATATTTTCTTTAATTTTATTTTTAACTATTTATTTAGTATTTTTATTATTCGGGTTGTTCCCACAAATATAGGACAAAAACGGTTCATCACCCCAGATGTCTATTGTGGAGGGAGAAGGGCTTCAGTATAACAGGGCTCGCCCTGGTACTCTGAGGCGCAACGTAAGCGATATGAAATATTTATACACCCTCATACCATTCAGCCCTCGGCACGTGCTTACTTTGGCATCGGGTCATCCATCTAATCAATCAGACATAATCCACATTTATAATAAGCGGAACGAACTTTTTTCCCCAATTTGTTGGAGTTGCATATTCACGCCAACCAAGATACTCGTCAAGACGAATCAAACGAGCCCAAACTCGGTGGGGTTGCGTCTTTTAATTACGGAGTTCCTATAGCCAGCTTCTAGGTCCGTCATCAGAACCTAGTTACCATATAGTATCAAAGTACTCTTCAAGACGAATAAAGCCAGCCCAAACTCGATGGGGTTTCGTTGTTTAATTACAGAGTTCCTATGGCCAGATGCCAAGTCCATCATCAGACCCTGGTTACCATATAGTCTCAAAGTAATCGTCAAGACGAATCAAAAGAGCCCAAACTCGATGGGGTTGCGTCGCTTAATCACGGAGTTCCTATGGACAACTTCCAGGTCCATGATCAGACCCTGGTTTCCATATAGTACCAAAGTACTCGTCAAGACGAATCAAACGAGCCCAAACTCGATGGGATTGCGTCGCTTAATTACGGAGTTCCTATGGACAGCTTCCAGGTCCATGATCAGACCCTCGTTGCATTTAGTTACAAAGTACTCGTCAAGACAAATCAAATAAGCACAATTTCGATGGAGTTGCGTCGTTTAATTACGGAGTTCCTATGGCCAGCTTCCAGGTCCATCATCAGGTCAGCTCTATGTCACAATATTGCATTGTCATCTAATTTATATATGCATGCAAAATTTCAGCTCAATCGGAAACCGGAAAAGGGATCAAATTTAACTTGCAAGATTTGATTTATATATTGACAACGGGACAGGTGAAACTAAATAAAAGCTTGTACATACTCGTAATGAATGAAAAGAAACTACTTTTGAAATTTCGTGCCATTCTCGATGTAGAGCTAAACATAGCTGTATAGGGTGAATGGGATTTATTTCCTTTGCCTGTCTGAATGGACGAACAAAAAATGTAAACCAACCCAATTTTCATAAAGTATACATACACTAATGACTAAGCAGTTTAGTTTTTTATTAATTGCAATTAAACGACAAAGAATTACCAAGCCATTTTCGAAAGGAAACAGCGCGTTGCGATTATGAAGCTTTTAATAAAAGAAAAACATCGATACATTCATTTTTACGGTCGTGATAATGCCAGATACTTACGGTAACATCCGGACGGCCTTGAATATTTTTTTTAATCAACTTTTTTCTTACTTTAAACAAAATAATTGCGTTTAAAAAATATCAAATACGTTTAGACGAATGTTTTTTCTTGACATGTGTATAATAATATTATCCTACATTGCACATGTGAGAAAAATACAATAATTTTTAGGTTCGAAAAGTGCTTGATTTTCATATATCGAGAGTAGAGCAAGACCTCAACGCTTCGCTTATGAGGCGTGCAAAAGACCTCAACGCTTCGCTTATGAGGCGTGCAATATTAATCAAAATATTCAATTTAAATCACAACTGAATATAATTTATTAGCACATATATAATTCGCACTTATATGAAACTAAAACACGTGTTGTGAATGTGGAAACTAGTAAGAGGTTCTACCTATTTCTACTTTGTTGGTAGCTTTTTTCGAGACTTAATGAGCGGTTTTGCGTCCAACTTTAACCTGTTATGCTTTTGTGTTACAGTGTTGCGCGCGCATCTTATTTGCGGCCAACTTCAATCTGTTACTTTTGTGTTATAGTGATGCGCGCGCATCTTTAAATTTCACTCTCATCGTTTTTTCTTAACGTGCCTAAAGAAGTATAACTTCAACAATGTTATTGTGTGATGTAACTAAAAATTTAAGGTTTTCGAAATGTATCCTTTATGTGTGCTATAAAACGTTGCTTCATGCCAAATTTCAAGGTTCTAGGTTGACTGCAAGTATCCTTTACGATACGTTTTGATTCCCCTGCGCATGGTTGCGAGTTTCAAAATTAGATTTATTAAGACGTTAACAATCAGCAGTTTATACCCACACGTCCATGAAGCCGTATGGGTTCATAGGGTTTAGTTTATTTCTTTATCGATTTTGAATACGTTTTCTGTAATTTTGTGACTTATGAGGGAAGGATGGGTCATACAAAAACCGTGAAAACAATTCAGATTATCTAAAAGTTAGGTCTACAATTAGTAAGGGATCATGGACGACGAAAATACTTATGTAAGAACACTTGTTTTTGTAAATATATTGAAAAAATACAAGTTTATCTATGTTTATTTACGAAACAAGAATGACAATAACCATTCTTAAATTCATGAAGAAGTTTGATAGACATTTTGAAGTCAATGTTGAAGATTTCCTATCAGATATCAGCTTTTTGTAATAGCCGGTGTATCATTTACGGTTTATCTTTTCACTGGCAATTTTGGCAAATCGATAAGAAAATGTCTCGAAGTTGAATTGGGCTGAGAAGAGCTGGTAGATGGAACAGAGCTGATAGAAGGATAGAAAGTAGTTAAGTGGATCATGTCAATTTTTGTTCACAAGTCCGTGACACCACGTTGGGGTCACATAGGAAAATCAAGGAAAATGGAACATTATTATGATGAAAAGTCATGTTTCTGATAAGTTCTTTATAGAGAACTGTAATTAACTATTAATTGAATTGGACTTGTCGGGTGGTCTGACTGTTTTGTATGGGGAATGGTAACGTGTTAAATTGCTGTTTCTTTTGATTGCATTGACATAGGATTTTGATTTTATTACAGCTTAAAAATATTATAGGTATACCTGAGTATTTGATATTAATTTCAATTAAATAACATAACTCTACGCATTCATGAGGAAGAAGTGGTAGTAAAGTTTAAAATTATTAAAAATATTTTTATTATATGATGTATTGTGATTTTTTAATCTGTGTTAATAAGTCGTTGCTTCGTACTAAATTTCAAGATTCTGAACTTGTACCCTGTAATCCTGTATATTTTGATTCTCTTGTGAGTGTCGAAAAATTGCAGAATAAACGGCTGTATTTTTTGATTGCGTTGGCTTAGAGGTTTAATTTTTTCACAGCTTTAAGGGACAGTAGACCTGAATATTTGATATGAATTTCAACTTGATACCTCCAAGCGCTCCTGAGAAAATGGATTGGGACAGACAGACCACAAAGTGATCCTATGAGGGCTACGTTTCTTCCCTTTGAGTCACGGAACCCTAAAAACGATTTAATTAATATAGAATAACTTTTCTAAAGAAATAACAATTTGCTTTATTCGCTATTTGTTAATAAGAATATATATCTTTGTATGTTGTGTCCGTATGGTGACGGAGTAAGAATACAATTAACCCCCCCTATTTTACCCGTGGGTGATAGTAAGAGACGACTAAGGGTTATAAAATGCATATAACATCTATGTAAGAGAAGGAAAACTCGGAAATAAAACCCTATATCAACACGCCTGACCAGCGTGGTATAGTAGATCAATTTCCCTCCCATTATGGAGGAGGCTCGAGCCCAACAGTGGGACATATATAAGCTGAGATGATGATGATGATGATCTTTGTATGTTCACCGTTTAAATACAATCAGTTACCACATCTTACTTGCCCGTGGAAATCGTAAAAATCGGTTAAGAGATGATCAAGCAATGAGCAGCAGTAGATACTCTGCTAGGAAATTTATAACAACAAATATAATAAGTCAACTCGCCTGTTAAGCGTGACGATAATGTCATTATCTAGGAAAGGCTTATTTCTTACAGCGAGCGGCGATAGCCGGAAGGATGTATGAATAATTCAAACTATAGAATGAATAAAACTACATATAACATTCGTAAAGTAAATCTTATGCATTTACTTAGGTCAGTCATTTGGTAACTAACTTGGCCGTTGCCGCCATTTCGACGAGACGATAGAGAAAGACAAGAGTAGATGTGCTCTCGCTCGCACGCGTTGTTATACCATACTTGGTTTTCGTTTTACATTTCGGGCGTGTAGTAGAGATGGGATATAATTGCTATCGATAAATTGTTACTTTACTGCTACTTTATCAATGTTATTAAGTGTTATACTTTAGTGGCAATAAGCAAGTATTATGCCGCCATATAAGTACCTAAAAGAAAATTGGACTAGAAAATGATACTAGAATCTAATAACTATTTTATATGTATAACTTATGTATGGCATAAACTAGGGTATACCTGATGTTATTCGGCAAACTATGAGAGATTATACTAGTAGGTAGTAATGAACTCACAATCGAAGCCGCCCACCAGATACTAAGAAGACAAATTCTACGTGGTATTAAAGATACATTCTCTTAATGATCTTGTACGACATTCTCGGTAGGAGGTAGATTCAGAAAGGTTTAATTATTAGTGATCAAAATGTTCGAAGTCTGGCAGCAGTTTGTAGAAGTATGTGTAATGAGATATGGTCTGAGTGAGCTGAGTTCAGATCTAAGTGATAAAGTCAAAATGAAAATGATACTATACTCTATATATTGGCCTGTGGGCTTTTCTGTTTGCTTCGCTTTTCATTGTAATTTTCCTAAAACATACTTCAGAAACCGATTGGATTGATAATGCTGAAAGAATTTGAGAGATAATGTAAAATCTATTACCTCTATTTCTATCAATTAATAAATAGGCATACTATACTATACATATAATAGGCAATGAAACTACTTTACTGCGTGATATTGCTGACGTAACATTGAATAAATACTATGTTAATAAATCGCACATTATAAAAATAATATACTTTGCTAAAGTTAATGGACAGCTGAATCACAGTCAATAGATAAAGCAAATATACACATATTACTGAAATTTTTAGCATTTAATATGCTTAATTATTTATAAATACCCGATACGAAACGAAAAATGATGTCACAAGCGGGGTTCGAGCCCGCACCTATTGGGAATCATAATATGATTCGAAATTTGCATGTCCTAAAATAGTTCACAATGGTGTAAGTGGTAGCACGGTTGGGCCGGATTCCCAATAGGTGCGGGTTCGAACCCCGCTTGTGACATCATTTTTCGTTTCGTATCGGGTATTTATAAATATACACATACACATACATATCATCACGCCATATCCCTTGCAGGGTAGGCAGAGAGAACAGAGTAAAGCAAATATTCTCATTGTATTGTAATATTTATTGTTATACTTTAAAACTTAGGGTCATAATAAGACTCCTAGACGTGGAGCCTATTATTGCCGCGATATTTTATGCGAAAATTCGGTTCACTAGCTAGGAAACTGCAACCATCTATATCCACGCTTGATACAGTATTGTTAGCACTTCTACAGAAACCAATAACTTATTTGTAATAAAGTGATCTTCTTTGACTCGTTTAGTTATCGATAACGGGCTGGTCTACTCTAAACTCACACCCCGCGTATAGGTACCGGCCGGCGCGGCGGCATGGCGGCAGTGGCGCGGCGCAGTGCATGATGTCATTCATCAGCACAGTCACAGCAGCACACACTCACACATCTCTTGCACACTTACATACTGGACTCCGTGTGACTTGGTCGCGCGCGTCGTGCTAATCCGTTGTTCCTGTTTACATTCTGTACACAGTGTCTTCACGGTGACTACCCGTGTCTGTGATTTAATTTATTATTTAAATTACCTAGTTGTTAATTAGTTTAAACCGAAACATGGCCAACAACAGAGCTACCAAGTCTGGATTTGCCGCCGAAGCGCAGAGAAAGGTAAGTTAAATAAATTAAAAACTTAAAACCGCCCGGTGCTGAGTTATTAGGCGACCGATTTACGAAGATTTTTCTTAACGCTTATATTACCATGTGGGAGTGCCTCTGTAAATAAATCGTGTTGTACAGCTAGGTTATTGATTCGGGATGCTGTAGAGATCCAGAAATTGTGTTAGCAGGACTCAACCGTGACCTATATAATGGAACAGATGGTGTGACCTACTTACTCGCATATAAGAACAGTACACACATTATTATTTGCATAGAGTATTATGTCATACTTAGTTAAGTCACCGTATTTGTGAATACTCTAGTAAATATAATAAAATATACATTATAACCATGACATACGCAGTAGGTACCTACCTAATTGCACCAAGTACTGGTACATCTACAGGTAAAATACCTATGAACTTGTATGTTATATAGGTACCTATAAATATACCTTTTAAGGTAGTGGTTTAATACGATGACAAATTAGTTTAATTAGCGGTTTTATTTTCAAGCCCTAGGTAGTCACTTAAGTGATAGGTAAATACTAAATTTGTGTGAACTCGTAACCAAAAGCACTCAAATTTAACATGAGGTTCCTTATTATCGTTTGTAGGTAGATATAACTTAGATACCTACTTACTAAGATGCGAAAGGGAATGCTCCGATGGTTCGGACATGTGGAAAGAATGCCGAACGAACGTCTGGTTAAGAAGATATACAATGCGAAAGTGGAAGGATGTAGGTACCGAGGGAGACCGAGACTAACCTACCTAGACCAGATCGGTCAGGTACTGAAGGAAGGTGGAGTCAAGAGTCTCCGAAACCGGCGAGCGTGTATGAAGAGAATTATGAATGTTGAGGAAGCGAGTGAAGTATGCAGATATAGAGCTCTCTGGCACTCTGTTCTCTCTGCCTACCCTGCAAGGGATATGGCGTGATGATATGTATGTATGTACCTACTTACTAATGCTTATGCGATAGAGGTACCTACAGTTTATACAGTTCTGGCATTTAATACCTACATATTATAGCGTAATTTTGCACTTTTTTTTTTTTAAGATAAAAGAGACTACTAGACTTAGTAGTCTTACGGATAGTGTCCGCTAATTATTGCGTCAACGTTTAAGAGTCTATTTAGCACTATAAATAATACCTATCCGTAAAATTACTTAGTATTAACACAGTTAACGAAATCAGGAACACCAAATAAATTCTCGTTACGCCTTTGCACTGGATCCTTTTTTTTTTTTTTTTTTTTTTTTCTTTTTTTTTTTTTTAAACCTTACCAAGGTAATTAAACAATATCAAACGAAACCATAGAGTAAATGAACCAATTGTTATAATAAATAGCATAAACGATGACTTTTGGCGGGAATCTAAAACGTCATGTTGTGCTCTTGTATTATATTCGATATCTTAGTGTTTTAACGTGTTATATTAGATAATTTTTATGGTGTTTTATGTAATATGATGTGACAGAACAGCTGGGATGTAGTGAATATCATATAAAAGTGCTTTACAACGTTTTCGTTTTCCATCAAAATTCCTACAACATACCATTAACAGTGTCACCATAGCAGTGTTGATGGCGACAATTCGACTGACTGACAGACAATGACTAACTTGAAGAGATTAAGAACGTGAAGATAATTATAACTCGACACTGGCAAAAATGGCTCGTATAAGTAGCTGATTGCCAATACATAAAAAGAAGAAGAAGAAGAACGATAACTAGGGTTGCCAACTTGCCACTTTTACTTTATTATAAAGTGTTATACGTTATGATTTCTGATGTTCTCGCGAGTGTTACATGTTTGAAATAAAACCACTTTTAAGGATTCTATCGCGTTTGTTTTTGATCACTATAAAGTGTTCGAAAAGTTGGGAAATTAAAAATCAAATACAAACGCTCTAGAATCCGTAGAAGTTGTTTTATTTTAAATGTTATACGTTATTAGCACGAAGTATAGATACAAAGAGTCCGAACGTAATGTTGAACGAATGGTATCAATTTAGGAGACAAAATTTTTGGCGGTAAAGTGCGCCTTTTTCAAGAAATACTCGTTTAAATCTTTACGCGGGCAGTTTTGTTGCTATTGACAGCTATGACATGTTTTGTGGCTATTAAAGCTCTGGAATTTTATAATCAAAATAATTAAATTCACCATTCGCGAGCCAACGCGTGTTTACGTTTAATAATAATAATAATAGCAACGGTATGTCCTAAACCTAGCGCAGCCAGTGGCAGAAAAGAGAACTAAGATCTGAGTTCATTATTGTGTCTATGAATACTATGGAAAAGCTGTTCGGACTCCTTGTATCTATACTTCGTGATTATTATGTGTAGTGAGTTCCATTCCTACGCAAGCCCATGATTTATATATCGTTTTTAGTTGTTAGGAGTCTGGTTCTAATTTCTGTTCGCTAATTATCTATTTAGCAATGTGTTAAAATAAAATGATAGTACATCTTATTTTTCTGCGGAAGTCATAAAAACTGGTTGTGAGATTGCGGCAGTAGCCAGCAACGCTTTCTTGGAAAATCAAAGGGGACCTACTACCCATATTATGTGACCCTTTTATGCGATGGGTGACTGGATCGGGGAGTAGTTTGTCACCCACAGAGAGGCTGACCACGTGAGGGTGATGCTCCAGCAGTAGGCCGGGGCGTTAACGGGGGTTGGTACCCGAAAGGGTAACCCGCCGGGCTGGCCATCAAGTATGTCAAAGATGCGGTACCAGTAGCCGGCCCAATGGCGATTGGGAGAGAGTACTGTTGGTTATGGGGTCATGCGCCGCCATTCCGTCGCCGCGGACGGAACGGACGGCGTGTGTCTAGAAAATCGCCAGCCGAAAAAAAAGTGTGCAAATACACTTTTATTTAGAACATTTTGCCCGTAAAGAAATAAAACACAACCTTTTTAAAATTTAATATTAATTTTACAAAATCCATTCGTAATCTCAAATCTTCACAATAGCTTTGCCAACATTCTCACCGTTCAACATTCCAAAGAAAGCGTAGAATATATTATCGAATCCCTCAGTGATGTGTTCTCTGACCTTCAGTTCACCCGCGTTGATCCATTTAATAATCGCAGCGAATCCTTCTGACCAGCGATCCAACCAACGCCAAATTGAGAAACCCTCAACTTTCAATTGATGGAATACTAACGAAGGCTGAACAACAGTAGCTTTAGACATTTTAGTTGGGTCTTCATTATAAGTACTGATGCTACCGCATACTGAGACTCTGCCGAAGTCACGCATTTGGCCTATAATTAAACTACTTATCTCTCCGCCGACGTTATCAAAGTAGATGTCTACTCCATCGGGTGCAGCTTCCTTCAACGAAGTTGTAATATCAACCGTCTTGTAATTAAATGCTTTATCAAAGCCTATTTCTTCAAGCCACTCGGCCTTTTCATCGGAACCGGCGAAACCGATAACCTTACAGCCTTTGATCTTCGCAATTTGTCCCACAAGCGAACCCACAGCACCAGCAGCACCACTGACAACCACCGTTTCGCCCGCTTTAGGGTGGCATATTTCCAAAAATCCGAAATATGCCGATACGCCTGGCATACCTACTGCACCGATTCCTAAAGATGGTGATAAATTTGCTAAATTCGGCAACTTGTATAGTTTCTCGAATAGCTGTTTGATCTTATCGGAATTTGAGATGTAGTAATCACACCATCCTTCATGTGAAACGACTCTAGTACCGATAGGGAACTCAGGATCTTTGGAGTCTTGTACCATTCCAACTTGAAAGGCGAATTGGTTATAAGGGACCGGAAAATGAGAATTGTAGGAGCGTAAATATGGATCGACGCATACCCATTCAGTTTTGACTAGAATCTCTCCATTTTGCAGTGGTGGCAATTCTTCTTCTACGATTTCATAGTCTTCACGTTTTGGTAAACCTTTTTTTTTTTTATTGGTGGGCTATGGGTGCGTCTCGCCCCGCCAAATCGGTCCGGGGTGACGGAGAAGGCGGCGCGTGACCCCATAGACCCACCGTAAAATCCTCTCTCTTCGCCGTGCGAGCGGACCACCGGTACCCGATCTTTGTCTTCGGTGGTCCGCTCGGCGGTTTACCCTCGCGGGTTCCTCTCGTCGACGCCCCGACAGATTTCGACGTCGGGGCGTCGCCCTCACGCGATGGCCTCGCGTCGGGTGACCGGACAATTCCCCGGTCCGATCACCCGAGGCCTGGGTTAGGGCGGCATCAGGCGCAGGTATTCGCGCCTGCGCCGCCCCGGCCGCTGACGGCGGCCCGGGTCGCGGGAGTCCTCCCTGACTCGTTCCGCCGCCTCCTTCCGCGAGATGACAGCCTCGCAGAAGGCAGCGACCGCGTCCCAATTCCTGACGCTGTCGACCATCGCCCTCGCGACAGCCGGCAGCGTCAGGTCGGCACCGATAATAGTGACGAGGTCGCGGCGCTGCCCGTCCCAGCCCGAGCATCCCTCGAGCGTATGTTGCGCCGTGTCCTCGTCACTACTGCAATGATGGCAGCCCGGAGTCCACTCCCTGTACACGACCGTGTGCAGGTATTTCCCGAAGCACCCATGCCCCGTCAACACCTGCACCAGTCGGAAGGTGAGGACCCCGTGCCGCCGCTCCATCCATTTCATCAATACGGGCCGGAAGGCCTCGACGGTCACGACACCGTGTCTAGGACTCTCCAGCCGCGTAACCCAACGGGCGATGACGTCTCGGCGGGCGTCCTTGCGCCAGGTGGCTATCTCGCTCAACGATGGGGAGCCACCCTCCTCGCGCACTGATGATTCTTTACTATATATTTACGTGCCTTCACCATATTGGTTGTGTATGCACCGGCTCTATTACTGATTTAAGCTGACATTTGTAACGAATTGTGCGTATTAAAGATAACTAGGGTTCCCAACTCGACACCCGCATTTTATTATAAAGTAATACCTACGTAAGGTGTTGGCCCAGGTCGTTACAAGGCTCTTAGTTGTCGTTTACGACATCCACAAGCAAAGTAAGTGTTACGCCCATGTCGTGCGGCGTTCCACAGGGGTCGATTCTGGGGCCGACTCTGTGGGACATCGGGTACGACTGGGCGTTGAGAGGGAGTCTCCCCCCCGGGCTGAGCTTGGTGTGCTACGCTGACGACACGCTCGTCACAGCCCGGGGCAGGACACTCGAAGAGGCGGCGAGCCTGGCCACTCTCGGCACCGAGGAGATGGTCAGGCGGATCGAGGCGCTGGGGGCTCAGGGTGGCCCTAAACAAGACGGAGGCCCTACTTTTCCATGGGTCCCGTGTGAGGCTACCCATCGGCGCCTCGATAGTGGTAAACTCCATCCACATCAGCATCCAGGCCCCTATGAGGTACTTGGGTCTGGTGCTCGACGGGCGATGGTGGTTCCGGGAGCATTTCCGACAGATTGCTCCCCGGCTTGTCGGCGCGGCGTCCACCCTTTCTCGACTCATGCCGAACGTGGGCGGACCCAGTTTCGAGGGCCGACGGCTGTATGCGGGGGTCATCCGCTCGATGGTCATGTACGGCGCACCCGTGTGGGCGAGGGCTCTGAACGCCCAGCTCAGGGTGGTTCTGTGGAGGCCACAGAGAGCCATGGCGGTCAGAGCCATTCGCGGGTACCGCACGGTGTCGACAGAGGCGGCGTGCCTGTTGGCCGGGACACCCCCGTGGGACCTAGAGGCGGAGATGCTCTCCGACCTCTACCGGCGGGTTATTACAGCGCGCGAGGAAGGTGGCTCCCCATCATTGAGCGAGATAGCCACCTGGCGCGTGGATGCCCGCCGAGACGTCATCGCCCGTTGGGCTACGCGGCTGGAGAGGCCTAGGCACGGTGTGGAGACCGTTGAGGCCCTCCGGCCCGTATTGATACAGTGGATGGAGCGGCAGCACGGAGTCCTCACCTTTCGGCTGGTGCAGGTATTGACGGGGCCGGGTGTTTCGGGTTGTACCTGCACAGGGTCGTGTATAGGGAGTAGACTCCGGCCTGCCACCACTGCAGGAGTGACGAGGACACGGTGCAACACACGCTGGAGGTGTGTCCAGGATGGGAGCGGCAGCGCCGTGACCTCGTCGTTGTCATCGGTGCCGACCTGACGCTGCCGGCCGTCGCGAGGGCGATGGTCGACAGCATCAGGAACTGGGACGCGGTCGCCGCCTTCTGCGAGGCTGTCATCTCGCAGAAGAAAGCGGCGGAACGGGCCAGGGAGGATTCCCGCGCCCCGGGCCGCCGCCAGTGGCCGGGGCGGCGCAGGCGCGAATACCTGCGCCTGATGCCGCCCTAACCGAGGCTTCGGGTGATCGGACCGGGGAATTGTCCGGTCACCCGACGTGAGGCCACCGCGTGAGGGCGACGCCCCGACGGCGAAATCGGTCGGGGCGTCGACGAGAGGAACCCGATTTTTAACTTCGGTGAACCGCCGGGCGGGTCACCGAAGTTAAAAATCGGGTCCCGGTGACCCGCTCGCACGGCGAAGAGAGAGGAGTTTTACGGTGGGTCTATGGGGTCACGCGCCGCCTTCTCAGTCACTCCGGACCGATTTGGCGGGGTGAGACGAATCCATGGTCCACCAAAAAAAAAAAAAAAAGCAAAGTAAGTGTTAGTTGTAAGTAGTATATATATATATATATATATATACATATATATATATATATATATATATATATATATCGACCGCGGAAAGTGAAAACATCGTAGTCCACAAAAACGTAAATGTTCACCAGAGCCAAAAAACTGTTTCACTTTTTTTCAAAAAATCATAACTAGCCTATTTTTTAACGTAGACCCACGATTTTTGGAAATTAGATTTATTATTTTTTTCTAAATATAATTTTTACTATCAAATCTCATTCTAACAATTATTTATCAAAATTTTGTTGACTGCGACATATTGAACTATTTTTACAGAATATTGAGTTGTATGGAGCGGGGTCAAATGCATTTTTTAAGGAAAACGCAAACGTGGTAATCAACATTATTTGAACTAAACTGTATGTTGTAAACGTAGTTATTCCATGAAACTAATATCTTAGAATAGGTGTAAACTAAAATAATTGCTTATTTGTGGTAAGACAAAATGTATTACACGTAAAGCGATTTAAATTTGACAGAATATTAGCCAGTTTGGTAGTCATTTGGAGGACAAAGCCAAATTGGCAAGCAAAAAGTTAGACGTGCTGCCCGCTAAAACGTCGTTAATGAGCAAAAATCTTTTTTTACGGAAAGCGAATTGCTGTAGTCGACATAGTATAAGTTATTACTACTTTTTTCTGTAACGTACAGCGTTTTTGAATGCAGGCATTTAAGTTTAAACCCGTTTTTTTTTTAATGTTAATTTCATAACTATTCATCATAGAATTATGTAACCCGGACCATTTGAATCAGTTTTTTTCTGATTCGAACAGTGCAATAAAAATTGTTTTCGTACTTTGTGGACTACGACGTTTTCGCTTTCCGCCGTCGATTATGATACCTGCTTATTATATTTCATTTTATTTTTACTTATTCTACTTAAAGTGCTAAAATGTAGTGAATATGGTATAATTGTGGCAACTTTATGGTATGTTATTAAAGTTCTAATTGACTTTTAAGTATTGTTACTTTTGTATGGGAGTATAGAAAAGTGTTGTTTTTAGACTTTTTCAGGCAAATTTGTTAATTTTTCTCTGCGTAGGAACCGTACTTCAAGAAATTCTTCGTACTTCAAGAAATATTCTTAAAAAGAATTAGTGAAATCGGTTCAATTGTTCTCGAGATTTGCGCTTAGCAACACCTTCAGTGATTCCTTTTCGTATTATAGATATGTGGACCGCTCCTGAAAACAAAGACAGGTATCCCTACTAGTCCTACTTGTAATGATAGGGTAGAAAAAAATCGATTCGGAAGAAAAAAAAAATTTTTACAATAATTTTTAGAAGTTTAGCACACCATTGTATTAAGACATTATTCATTATGAAATTATCATTACACGGCACTGCCCTAATATGATAAAATGTAGAAAAACGCAAATGCTGTATAAAAAACATTTTTTTTTCATCCGCATAGTATAGTCATAGTAATAGGTTACCATTGTGAGTTTTTCAAATTAACACGCTTTTTTGGTAGGCCATGGTCTGGCACACCTCATCTATTCCGTCCGGGTTGACGGACGGGTGGTTTGTGTTCCCATAATCTATAATGTACCCTCGCCATCGCCCTCGGGCCGGCCACTGCTACCGCTTCATTGACATCCGCGAGTTACCCTCGAGTAGGTATCGTCTCCGTCGGTGTCACGACTACAAAGTACGCATGTAGTATAGTCACGTTCATTCAACCATCATCATTCAACCTTTTGCTGTCTATTTCTGGTGGCATAGGCGACGTAGGTAAGCCAATTTTTATGACTCCCATGACCAAGTTCTTAAGAGGAGATGGCAATTATATTCTAGTCTAGTCACCTTATAGGGAAGGCTTTAAATGAATTATTTATTTAGTTTTTACTTTTATTTTCTTTATAATAACTTCTTTCTTTTTTTCGTTAAGGATAAGACTGCAAAAATGTTCTGCAACGGATTTGCTCTAATAATTATTTGTCCAAGTAATAAAAAAAATCATCATTTTATCAATATTATAACGTAAAATAATTCGTACTTAATATTAACACAAATTAAATAATATATTGTTCTACTTTCATTAACCAATGTAGGTATTTTATATACACAAGAAATGTGACAACCCTAGCGATAACCTTCACATTGTCCAATGTCCAAATATTATTAAATTACAAGATCATTCGCAATTTTATGGAGGCCATACACGCTAGGTTTTGCATGATGCTTTTAGCTGTGCATGCATGCATGCATAACCGACAGGTATAACCGAGTTTCATATTAAAAGATAACTGTACAGTTTTATCACATACACGCTAGGGCTTGCCTGTCGGTTATGCATGCACAGTTAAAACCATCATGCAAAACCTAGCGTGTATGGCCTCCATTAGATGCCAGATTGAATGGGTAATTTTTTATCACACTCAGAAACACAAAAATCATTTAGTTGTTTCTGTTAGATAGTATTCGTTGTGTATGTCGTAGTAACATAAACAGATAAAAAAAAATAATAAGCAGCACTTAGGTGCATTTAGAAATTACCCGCGTTACCTCTAGGTTTTTATTCTTTTTTATCACAGTTGTTTTTAAGAAAGATAGTTTTAAATAGTAGCTATCCATGTCTATTTATTATCATCAACGTTTTAAAGTATATACGCTAACTACGCTAAGTGACAGCAGAGCAAAATAGCGCGTTACATGACGTGTCTACATACATTATGCATGAATTGTGAGGCAGTACATAATAATATTAGAATTATACCTATAGTGGCGAGACTAAACTGAACACCGAGCACACTACCCGCCACGTGCGATAATAAAAGTGACGCAACATTATCAAGTTCAAGGACAATGTCGCCAGCTATACCTATAACCTAAGCATAAACGATATTGAATTTGAATACAAAATTATTTTTCTTTTTCAGTTTTTAAACGTCTTTTTAATGGGCATTAACCTCCTAAATAATATAAGGGAAAGTGAGATAGGTGCCATCTGCCATCCTACACTGAATATATCTTATACGAGTATAAATTTTTAGATTAAAAACATTATATAGAAGGATAGTTCGGTACTCTTAAGTGTTTAAAAAAATGAAGCCAAAAAATCCTGTTAGTGTGCAAGTGATTACACGAGTATATACGCACATTACTATAAAATGGAACTCAATGACCTTGTACACTACGGAACAGGGTGACATTTCTGACACCGATTTAGTTGCGTCAAATATTGTGCGTGGAATTGGTTTCTATGTGTTATTTTTTGCTTAATTGGTAGGACCATGCTGTTGACAGTTTTCTGTCTACAGCCGCGGGCCGTTCCGTTCGACTACGACTCGTACTACACTCTCGCAGAAGATCGACATCTGAGTAATGGCAATGTGCTATTGCGCTTCGTTCGGTGAGCGAGTGAGCTGGAGCTGGCAGCCCAATGGTGGGTTTGTATTAGTAGGCAGCGGCCTAGCTATAGGTACCCTTGGTATTGCAAAGGTCCATGGGCGGCAGTAATACTTACCATCAGGCGCGCTGCTTGCCCGTTTGCCTCCATAAGCAATAAAAAAAAAATTCTTAGTATAGAATTTTGTTGCGGCTTTTTTTCTTCTGCAGTGATTTTTGTTGTTGATGATGTCTGCTTAAATATCTTGTCTGTTATAATAACCGCGGACAGCCAATCCGCCTTCTCTAGGTGACTAACTAACATCCTATGCTGTCAAACGGGATAGATTAAATAAAACCATAGGTATGTTTCAATTCAATTTTGTCTATTCTGTCTATCAGTCTGTAGACGTCCATTGTTGATCATAAAAGAGAATTACACTGAAAACTGCCTTATATATCCAACGGTTTCTTGTGATTTTTGATCTCATCACTTTACGGGGTTCATCTTATACCGCGTCGTCTGATTCATGATCGCCACTCTGGAATCGGGGCTGATAATTTTCATTATCTCAGTTTGCATATCCTACAGCTGGGCTCGAGCGTCTGCCAGAATAAGAGGAAAATTGACCTACTATACCATGTTCGTCAGATGGGTTGGTATAGGATTTTCTTTTGAGTTTTTTTTCTCTTGCATAGATGTTATATGCATATCTCTTAGCCGTGTTTTACGACAGCCACGGGTAAGAGATGAAGCTGGACAATGTGGGTTTATAGATACTGACTAAATTATATTTTTTTTTGTGTCTGTCTTTTAGCTGTTAGCCGCAGATGACTGTCACAGCTTAACCCGGACTATGGGTGAGCGCTGAGGGCTCTCAACCCGGAGTAAATTATATTTTCTGTTCCTTTTATTTGTACAGAATACCAATAACATAAAAGTGGTTTGGACATTTATTGTAATCTTTTTGTATTATTTAAATTCCATTTATACGTCGGTCCCTTGTCGTTCACTTATCGACATTGTCACCTTTGACCCCGAGGGGGTAAATAAACGTTATAACAGCATTTTCATCAACTCAGCTCATATACATCCCACTTTAGGGCTCGAGCCTCCTCTATAATAGATGGGAAATTGACCTACTATACGACGTTGGTCAGACGTATTGGTATAGGTATTTGTTTCGAGTTTTCCTTCTGTCGCATAGGTGTTATATGCGTTTTATATCCCTTAGCCGTCTCTCACGATCACCCACGGGTAAGACAGGGGGGTGGTGAATTGTATTCTTACCCCGTCACTACACGAAAAATAACAGCATTTTATTAAGTAAACCTTGCTTGAAAATCCTTAATTGAGGGATTAATAATACTGTTAATCAAGATATCTTACTCGCTCCTGGATGTCGTAAAAAAAAAAAGACCGGCCAAGGGATCGCCAGTAGACGGAGCTACGAGTACGTTGTTGGGGAACTTGTAATACCAATAACGATGGTGATTATGGCATTATGCCAATTAAGTAGTCTTATATCTAAGGGTGGACGTCTATAGGTTTTGTACTGCATCCTCTTATATGCGTAGGTTATTTCTGTCTTATTTCTATTTCCAACTTCTCCTTCATAATTAAAAAACAACACTAACATATAAAATAAATTGGTTGAATTAGGCGATACATGGATGGCATAGGACCGTTCTGAGTGGTATTCTCGTGGGGAGGCCTTTGTGTAACACTTGAGGTCTACGGGCTGATATATGGAGATGGAGGCGATACATAGCGGATATCCATTAGATATTATCTTACAATGAAACCACCAGTGTCCCATTGTTAATATTTTATTTTTAATCTTTTTAATATCTTTGTTGAAGCCTTTAATTTCAAAATATAACAGTCTCAGCAGATTAGTTTTAAATTTGCAATTGAATAGACGAGAATTTTGAATTTGTCAGAACATCCCAAAATCCTAGTTCAGGTGTTTGCTCCTGAAGCAGAATTCATCATAGGATATTTTTGTAGCGGGCTAAGGTTTAGACATTCCTTCAAATCCGTTGGGCGTGATGGATGGCCCGCGCCCGGCCTCTAACTTACGGTATTCCCTATCGCAATTGGGCTGACCATTGGCACCGACTCTTTGGCCTTGTTAACCAGCCTATCATGTTCCACCGAAGACAAAGATCGGGTTTCAGTGGCCCGCTCACACGGCGAGGAGAGGCGCTTTGCAGGGTGAGTCTATGGGGTCGCGTGCCGTATCTTCCGTTGCCTCGGACCGATTTGGCGAGGACCACCTCCATAGTCCACCGCAAAAAAAAAACGTCATGTTACTAGTATTTGCGACGAAATATTCAACATTAAGATAGAAGTTTATTTTTTTGGATTTTAGTCGCGAAAATAAAATCAAATAGGTTCGCTCTTAGAAATAAAACTGTCATTGCGAAATTTAATATCGTCTCTGCTCATAGATTTTAGGATTAATGCGATGAGATTATAATCATTTATTCGAGTATTATACACATGGCATAAACTTTAAAAAAAAATGTAAACCGACTTCAAAATAAGATTAGCCGAAAACCATACTTATTTAAAACACTAAAAACCGAAAAATAAGATGAACTATTTAATTCTTGTCTAATTCTAATTATGTATTAATTTTTATGAAATATAATTAAAATGTATGCTAGAAATCCACTAACACGATTTGAAGTCGGTGCCAAGCCAAATAGGTATACTATATCGCATTCAAACCACGCCGTGCTTGTGACTGAAGCGATCTGAACGCGCAATCGGTTAAGCGATTTAATCCATACGCGCAGAGGTCGTTCACGGTTGTGTCAAATGGTATTAAATTTGTGGCGTTATAGTGTTCTAAATACATCTTTTAATTCCTATTTCCTTTAATAATTTGATTTTATTAATTTTTCACCCTGTGTGTATGTGTGTATTAAGCTTATTATTTTTTTGTTTATGTTACATAAAAATTAATACATAATTAGAATAAGACAAGAATTAAATAGTTCATCTCATTTTAGTACATACATACATATTTACAACAGTTCGACTTTGAGAAAGGTGAATTGAAAAAGGTCCATCCTTCCACCTTGGTATGTTATTTTCTACCTATGTAATAAAGATCATATATCGGCAACATAAAGAATTACTTAACTCCTAATCGTTATGGAGTAGTACCTTACATTATCAGCTTACGTGATTAAATTGATAGAGTACAGTTAAAGGTCTATGCGTGCATATGATATTGAAAGAATTGTCCTCCAACTCCTAACCGCTAAGGAGATGTACCTTCCATCACCAGCTCATATAAATGAAATTATCATTGCCAGATGCAAATATTTGAATAGCTTTGGAAAATATATGAGACACGTAATATGTCCCTATATAATTTGAAGTTTGCCCTCGGTTTCCATAAATTCCCATCATCAGATCATGATTTGGTAGCAATGGGACCACCTCGGGAGCTAACTTGAAAGAATACAGCTAAAAGTCTATGCGTGCGTATAATATTGAAAGAATTATCCTCCAACTCCTAACCGTTAAGAATATGTACCTTCCATCATCAGCTCACCTAAATGATTTTATCATTGCCAGATGCAAATATTTGAAGATCTTTTGAAAATATATGAGACACGTAATATGTGCCTATAAAATTTGAGGGTTGCCTTCGATTTCCATGACTTCCCGTCATCAGATCATCACTTAGTGACAATGGGACCACCTTTGGAGTATACCCTTTAAAAAGAAAAAAGAATTTTGAAAATCGGCCCACAATGGACAAAAATTTCGCTGAACATACATAAAAAAAAATACATACAATGAAACATAGAACCTCCCTTTTTGAAGTCGGTTAAAAATCGGCCCCCAATTTACAAAAATATCGCTGAACATACATAAATAAAAAATACATACAATGAAACATAGAACCTCCCTTTTTGAAGTCGGTTAAAAAATATTTTTAAGCATTTGTAACACACTTGACAGACAGACTTGACACTTGACAGCGACCACGAGCGTGGTAAAATACACAAATATTGTTTTATTCATTGAGTCATCATCGTCAAGAGTCTAAATATAATAATGCAAAGTCATTCCTTTATTTTTATTAAGTACAACCTTCTATACGAGGGTGCCATAGAAGATGACATGCACTAATTGACGGAGTGCCCTAGATTTCAGTTTGCTAGAGAGAATTCAATCGGAGACAATGAACCGACATGACTGACGACTAAAATATAAATCTATTATAATTTTTTAAACTTATTTTACTTGATATTGGCGAAGTTGTGGTTAATCACTCACAGAGGCCATTCATTAAGAAGAAGAAGAAGAGAATTCAATCTTTTGACGGGAATTTGAAAACGTCATGTGGTGCTCTTGTATTATATTCGATATCTTAGTGTTTTAACGTGTTATATTAGATAATTTTGATGGCATTTTATGTAATGTGATGTCCGGAAATACTGGGATGTAGTGAATATCATATAAAAGTGCTTTACAACGTTTTCGTTTTCCATCAAAATTCCCACAAGATACCATTAACAGTGTGGCCATTGCACTGTTAATGGTGACAATTTGACTTAGACAATGACTGACTTGAAAGACTAAAAACGTGAAAATATTTATAACTTGACACTGGCACCAATAGCTCGTATATGTAGCTGATTGCCAATACATAAGAAGAAGAAGAGAATTCAATTATGCAGTTAAATGTAAACGTGTGTGGTATATTAGGGATGTTTCATTACATATTGTTAGCAACTAATTCTGAAGCAGCCTATTTAAGTTGTTTAAGTTGGCCATGTTACGTTTTAAGTAATTAGTATAGGTAGGTATATAATGTATTGATGTATTGGGACTGGCATGTAAAAAATTGCCTGATAATAAATAAAGAGAAAAGAAGTGTCGGATCGGAAGATCGGATTATTAAGTTACAGTGAGCATGGCGACAAAGCAACCTACCCACCTGTCAGATAACGCACCCACTACGTTTATAAATGTTTAGACATTGGCTGCGTACGGTGCGCCCGCCCCGTGTGAGCCGTTACAGTGAAGGCTCTATGTCTCCCGAGTGGCTCTCGGCGCCCCCTAAAACCCAGCGCTCGGGTGCACTGCACCATCTGCACTATAGGTAAAGCCGCCCCTGAATGTATGGATCATCAGCACTATCGTCATCTCAGCTCATAGGTATACGTCCCACTACTAGGCACTAAGGTGGTTCAATACCTTCGCGATAGGGCCTAATATATGTTATCGCCCATTGGAAGGTGGCGATTCAAGGAGTATGCTCTGGCAACATTAGTGTTACGGTTGAGTGGTTTCGTGGCGAAAACGGGTATAAATAGCGGTTACAGACGCGTAGACGGGATTCTGTTGTGATATCTAATCTGTGGTAGAAGTCTGTTAATAAGTTATATGTAGTAATAAATGTTTAAGTGTATATCTATGTCATTTGTTTGTTGTATTCTTATATCAGAAGTGCTCTGAAATTCTGAATCACTGCCCACACAAAATCCACCGTGCTCCATTCTGCAAGGATACATGTATGCGGGTAACGTACAAAAATATTTGTTAAATATTGTAAAGTGATTTTGGATGTCCCGGTATTTATTCACTGTATGTATATATAAAATACGTAAAGGTGATGATTGTATTGTAAAATATGTAAGTGTGATGATTGTATGCTAAAATACAGGATTTATTTTGGAATGGTGTATTTAAAGGGATAATCTGAAACCATAGGTAGCGCGTACCACTAACAATTGTAATCGTCAGCAGGGTATATTATAAAATAAGCGATGGATTGTAACGTTTGGTGAAGACATGTGCCGTATGTTCCTTCGTATACAAAAATGACACGAGTTTTGTTGAGTATCATAACTAGGAAATGATAATGAATGCATATATAAAATAACTGTTCTGCGATTTAGGAATTCTTATGCTACCCTCGCATGTAAATAAAGTTAGAAGCGTATGTTTTCTCACGGTATACATACCTATATACTAAGATAATGACAACGCATTGAACATAGCTCATCTTAATGTGATACAAATCTATTAGTGAAAGGTAAAATAATAGTGTATTAACCAAACCGAATAAGTTTCAGTATGTCAAAAGTGCAGTCGGATGAACCATGTATCTGCGTATGATACCGCTGTGGCTGCAGAAGGTTACTTGTGACACAAAGTTTGATCGATCTGAAGTGGATAGGTGCGACCGTCCAACATGTGGTGAGATCTATCCATTGTACGATTATGGTAAAAATGCTGAGATTAGTTTATGGACAAAGTGTATATGTCGGTAAAGGCACGATGCAAAAGTGATACGGCATAAATGCCTTAAAAATGCTGAGATTAATTAATGGACAAAGTGTATATGTCAGTAAAGGCGCGATGCAAAAGAGGTACTGCATAAATGCCTACGTTAAGCATATGCACTGAGTCTTACTATTTTGTATAAAATCGTAAAATTGTCTTCTGTATGAACATAGTAGTAACATGAGTAATTAAACGTTGTGGGTATTCATAAGCTGTAAAATAGCCCAACTAGCTCACCATGTTAACGGGTAGATTGCTTGGTATTTACTTGAAACAATAATTGGCAAGTGTTATGAAAGCTATTGTAGTGGTAATACAAGACTATTCATCTAATGAACATCATTGTGATAAGTATGTTGACCGATAATAGGATGACACTGTATTCTTGGGGTATTTACTGTTAATTGTATATGTAAAAGGGCCATGTATTCCCAGAGATGAAAAAAGGTCTTCAAACCCATGACATAAAACGGGCATTATGTACCAGCCCTGGAACTTCTAATGTTGTCAAAGTAATCGTCGAGATTATCTGACTACCATGCTTCACGAGTAATTTATTATTGATGACATCATGTTAGTCACTAAAAGTCAGGTGTGGCCGAGCTAAAAGAGTGTTATATGTTATGACACGGATGATGGACTAAAATTGGTATTGGTATATATAATCTCAGGATTCGTCTAATGCTCTTGCCTCGGATAAGTGAACTGTGAGTGGTTATCTCGTCGGACAATGTATTAAGGAGAATTGTCTTAATGTTGTCAGTTTGTGTTGAAAGGTAACTAGGGTTGGCCAAAGGCATCGCCTAGGGAAAATACAAACTGTGATCACATTGATGAGTGGCTATCTTGCTTGTTCATTTTCCGACGGCTTTGTTTGTATACATTATTGAAGGTAGCCGATTTAATGTTTTCTTTAATTCACGGTCAATTCTATATAAATTAAAATCTAGAATTGTACACTGGCTTCATGAACAAGATTATTATGTTATAGAGAACTTACTTGAGAGTACAGCCTAAAATTTTACACGTTCTCAACACAAATGAATACGTTCTTACACACACACACACATACGCGCGCACGTGTATACACAAACACACACACACACGCGTACACACACACACACACACAGACCCGCACAAATGCATACATGCACGCGCACGCGCACGCACACACACACACACACACACACACACACACACACACACACACACACACACGCGCGCGTACACACGCACACACACACCCGCACAAATGCTTACATGCACGCGTGCACACACACACACACAGTGTAGTTTGTAATCTAGATTATATTTGAAACTTGCACTTGTAATATTATTAACTTTTCATTAATCATTAATCCTTATATTAGGAGATAGCTCTAATTTAATTAGGAAGATGCCTGTCTTTTGTAACAGTTTTTACTAACACAATAGACAGTGTACTAACTGATATTTTGTACTTATTTTTACTTTTTAAAATAAAGATTTGATTTGATTTGAATGTTCTTGTTTCGGACAATTGAACTGTAGGTGGTTGCCTCGTCAGGCAATGTATCAAAGGAATAATTGTCTTAATGTTGTCAGTTGTGCTAAGATGCAACTAGGGTTGGCCAAAGGCATCGCCTAGAGGAAAATGCAAACTGTGATAACATTGATGAGAGTAGTACTGGTTCAATTGCCGAATGTTTTGCTTGTAATCCAATAATGTATACAGATAGTCGAACAAAGTTGGCAGATTAGGTCTTGAGCTGGCCGCCGATGGAATAGCTCAAGAGGCGGTTTGCATCTTTGGTCGATTTCCATGATATAAACGAATAGTTTGGCAAGATTTGGAAGATAATGGCCTTGGATAAGGCGTGTCTTTAACGCTTGTCACAAAGTATCCACGAGTTGCAGAATACTGACATAATTTTGTGTACGTTGTTAGTCCTCAGCAATCGCATCAGACTATTATGGCATCCAGGGACGAATGCCATCACAGGACGGCCGGATGTATCGCCCCGCGAAAGGTGGCGATTACGAGAGTTACCAAGATTGAAAGATAAGACATTGTTAATGATGGTTTACGATTTTGTATTATTTCATTATTTGTATATTATGATGGTTTACGAATGCTATGTGGTATTAGTTACGAATACTATCGGCCTTCGCTTTGCTCATGGAAATCTCAAACGCATTATACGAGTCTTATGTTAACTTGAGCCAACACACGTGATGTCGTTTGGTCAACAATTACACTCCTAGAGAGGGTTGACGTCAGGCAGGTGGCCGATCGTAGAACTGCTGCCAATAATTTTTGCAACATGTACGATGGAGGAGGAATACATATTGCTTCTACCCCAAGTAATTTGGATAAGAGCGGAAAATGATGATGGTTTATAATTTTGTTCTCAGCAAGCGCAGTGGACTATCACGGCATCCAGGGACGGATGCAGCCACAGGACGGCCGGATGTTATCGCCCATTGGAAGGTGGCGATTCAAGGAGTATGCTCTGGCAACATTAGTGTTACGGTTGAGTGGTTTCGTGGCGAAAACGGGTATAAATAGCGGTTACAGAGACGTAGACGTGATTCTGTTGTGATATCTAATCTGTGGTAGAAGTCTGTTAATAAGTTATATGTAGTAATAAATGTTTAAGTGTATATCTATGTCATTTGTTTGTTGTATTCTTATATATATTATGCTGATCAGACAGGTTGGAGTTGGATTTCATTTCAAGTTTTTCTTCTCTCTCTCTCTCTCTCTCTCTCGAAACGTCGGGAAATTAAAATCAAATACAAACGCGCTAATATAATAAAACTAGTTCTATTTCAAATGTGTAATACTCGCGTAAATATTAGACATCAATGTAGTAGTTTCACCTTATTGTCAATGTTCAACGTCTAATAACGAGTTTAAACAAACAGTTCACCATATCCTTTGGGAGTACAGTCTTTGGTGTAACGAGAGCGCCCTATGTTAGACAGCCTGCAAGTCACATTTATAAACTATACTATAGGTACAAATCTTGCAGCAATTGGAAAAATGGTTCAGGTGATTGTGCCATACCTACTATTTTATTCAAACTTAATGCTCGCATTCCAAAGTCCCTTAAGCTACGTTAATTCGTGATCCCGTAGGTACTGCTGCGCTTTTCGTAGCAGTATCAGTACTAAATATGAAAATTTATGAAATATATTGTTGATAAATTAGTACGACCGTTACGCGACAGTCTGTGCTTGACTGTTAGTAAGTTAGACAAGGTAGTTTAACTTGTTAATACGTGTATATTAGAGTACATACATACATACCATCACGTCATGTCCCTTGCAGGGTAGGCAGAGAGAACAGAGTGCCAGAGAACTCTATCCTTGCATACTTCACTCGCTTCCTCAACATTCATAATTCTCTTCATACACGCTCGCCGGTTTCGGAGACTCTTGACTCCACCTTCCTTCAGTACATGACCGATCTGGTCTAGGTAGGTTAGTCTCGGTCTCCCCCGGTACCTATATATTAGAGTACTAAAAAGTTTACTTCAACCGTATATGACAGTTGCAGGCGTTTTAATATTCCTGATTTCAGTAATCAGCTATTACAAGCCAAAGATAACAACGAGTTTGCCTTCCAAGTTAATATTTTTTATATATTATTTGTCAAGTGTTTAGTATAGCTACTAAACTTGGGCTTTAAAGCAAAACTTCTTTTGATGAGATTAAGAGGTAAATTAATGCTTTGAACCGTTCCAAAGCGTTAGATGTAAATAAGTTTTGTAAAAAATAACAGCAACCAAGTGCATACTGTCGCGAAATGGATGTACCGATTCGAAAAATATGTTTTTCTTCTTTTATTATTTTGAATAATGATGGACGAACAGTGATAGATGGATAGACGGTATAACAGGCGGACGGATGGATGTAAGAACAGATAGTAACTAGGATGGATGAACGATAGAACGAATAGACGGTAAAAAGTTTTACTCCAGGGGCTTGTAAAGGGTGACTAGAATTGATTTTCTGTTATTGAGTGTTTTGTGAAGACATGAAAAGACTTAAAGCGATAATATAAAACAACATCAATTTTATTCAATGTATTACCTAAAATATGGAATATAGAGGAAAGGAAGGTAATATAGAATACCATTTTCTTTTTTGAATATAAAAAAATATTCCCTAGAGTTAAAATTAAAATACACACACTAATTTGTTGGAACATTAATTAGCTTTAATAATAATCATTACAAAAATAATATAACTATATTTTCTTGACAAAAAGCAACCATAAATCAAAAATGTTGTAAAATGACAATCGACCCAAGTTGCAGATAATATCCTCTGTAGGGTGGTCGAGGAGCTGTTTCCACGGCAGTCGGAACACACCCCGGTCATGGCCTCGCCAGAACAAGACCGGGAGGCTGACGACGAGAGTGTTCCGCCCGTGACGGAGACGGAAGTGGGAGCAGCTGTGGCGCGGATTCGTTCCGCGACCACGGCCCCCGGCCCGGACGGATAACCAGTCCGGGTGCTGACGTCGCTCCTCGAGCACATCGAGCCTCGCCTCAGGCAGCTGTACAATGCCTGTTTGGCGTCTGGACGGTTCCCTGAGTGCTGGAAGGAGGGGAGGTTGGTTCTCCTGCCAAAGCCGGGACGGCCCCCGGATTCGCCGTCGGCCTACAGGCCCATCGTGCTCCTCGACGATGTGGGTAAGCTGCTGGAGCGCATCCTCGCTGCCCGCATCGTCCAGCACCTGGAGGAGGTGGGGCCCGACCTGTCGGACGCTCAATTCGGTTTTAGAAGGGGGCGTTCGACCATCGGGGCCCTGCTACGACTGAGGCAGACGGCCGCGGAGGCTGTCACCGGCGGGGGAGTGCTGTTGGCGGTGTCGCTGGACATCGCCAACGCATTC
The DNA here is from genome assembly GCA_905163515.2 of Lymantria monacha. Taxonomy (NCBI): domain Eukaryota; kingdom Metazoa; phylum Arthropoda; class Insecta; order Lepidoptera; family Erebidae; genus Lymantria; species Lymantria monacha. Next base: position 10,150,267 of record LR991092.1, on the reverse strand, counting down.
AATAGTCTGCCATTCAGCTGCATCAGGGTGGCGCTCCGATTTCATGGGGTGCCCTTGTACCTGAGGCGGCTGGTGGCGGACTATTTGGAGGGGCGCAGTGTCCTCTGCGCGAGTCCCGCAGGGGACATTGTGCGGACGTCCATGTCGTGCGGCGTTCCACAGGGGTCGGTTCTGGGGCCGACTCTGTGGGACATCGGGTACGACTGGGCGTTGAGAGGGAGTCTCCCCCCCGGGCTGAGCGTAATATGCTACGCTGACGATACGCTCGTCACAGCCCGGGGCAGGACACTCGAAGAGGCGGCGAGCCTGGCCACTCTCGGCACCGAGAAGATGGTCGGGCGAATCGAGGCGCTGGGGCTCAGGGTGGCCCTAAATAAGACGGAGGCCCTATTGTTCCATGGGCCACGCGTAAGGCCGCCAATCGGCGTCTCGCTAGTCGTCAACTCCGTCCACATCAGCATCCAGGCCCATATGAAGTACTTGGGTCTGGTGCTCGACGAGCGATGGTGGTTCCGGGAGCATTTTCGCCGAATTGCTCCCCGGCTGGTCGGCGCGGCGTCCGCCCTTTCGCGGCTCATGCCGAACGTGGGCGGACCCAGCTTCGAGGGCCGACGGCTGTATGCGGGGGTGATCCGTTCTATGGCCATGTACGGCGCACCCGTGTGGGCGAGGGCTCTGAACGCCCAGCTCAGGGCTGTTCTGTGGAGACCCCAGAGAGTCATGGCGGTCAGAGCCATTCGCGGGTACCGCACGGTATCGACCGAGGCGGCATGCCTACTGGCCGGGACACCCCCGTGGGACCTAGAGGCGGAGATGCTCTCCGACCTCTACCGGCGGGTGACCTCACTGCGCGACGAAGGTGGCTCCCCATCGCTGAGCGAGATAGCCACCTGGCGCGAGGACGTCCGCCGAGACGTCATCGCCCGTTGGGCTACGCGGCTGGAGAGGCCTAGACACGGTGTCGTCACCGTCGAGGCTCTCCGGCCCGTATTGATGGAGTGGATGGAGCGGCGGCACGGAGTCCTCTCCTTTCGACTGGTGCAGGTGTTGTCGGGGCACGGATGCTTCGGCTTTTACCTGCACACGGTCACGTATAGGGAGTGGACTTCGTTCTGCCACCATTGCAGCAGTGACGAGGACACGGCGCAACACACGCTGGAGGCGTGTCCGGGCTTTGACCGGCAGCGCCGTGACCTCGTCTCTGTTATCGGTGCCGACCTGACGCTGCCGGCTGTCGCGAGAACGATGGTCGACAGCGTCAGGAACTGGGACGCGGTCGCCGCCTTCTGCGAGGCTGTCATCTCGCAGAAGGAGGCGGCGGAACGAGTCCGGGAGGAATCCCGCGACCCGGGCCGCCGTCAGCGGCCGGGGCGGCGCAGGCGCGAATACCTGCGCCTGATGCCGCCCTAACCGAGGCCTCGGGTGATCGGACCGGGGAATTGTCCGGTCACCCGACGTGAGGCCACCGCGTGAGGGCGACGCCCCGACGGCGAAATCTGTCGGGGCGTCGACGAGAGAACCCGCGAGGGTAAACCGCCGGGCGGGCCACCGAAGTTAAAATCGAGCACCGGTGGTCCGCTCGCACGGCGAAGAGAGAAGGTTTTACGGTGGGTCTGTGGGGTCACGCGCCGCCTTTCCGTCACCCCGGACCGATTCAGCGGGGCGAGACGCACCCATAGCCCACCAATAAAAAAAAAAAAAAAAAAAAAAGTTGCAGATAATATGGAATATAGTATTCCATATTATCTGCACCAAAATCGTACACCCTTTTAACAGTTATTTTATTAACTCAAACAAAATCCTTTTTATAATAGTAATTTTATTAATAACAGTATTTTGTATGGCAATCTCAGAATTAATAAAATATTCAATAATCAATATAACTTATATGAATAAGTAAAAATCAAACTAATTATAAATCATATTAGTCGAACAATATAAAAAAAGATCAGAATTTAAAAATGTAAATTATTTGCAATAATCGCAAACGTAATAACCAAATTCATAGCCCGCACAGTCACAATGCACCCGCAATTGGCAAATAGGGCACTCAACCCATTCTTCTCCTTTATCATCTTGGCTATACTTTCTATTGCAAAAAAGCATTCTGAATTTTGAGGCGGTACCTCGCTTATAGTCTCGTCATATGAGAAGAGGTCATCGTCATCTTCGTCATGAACATTAAAATTTTCATTTAAACTATTATCTGAATAGTCGCTAACTGAGTAAACTTCCCTTGATCTCTTTTTTGGCGACTTACCCTTGCCTTTCCCTTTGCTCTGTTTCTGCACTTATTCTTTCCCTTTCACTTGATTTACAGTTATTGTGCTTTTTAAATCTATTAAAATCTGCAGATTTTTTGAACTGTAACAATTCAAGGCTCATATAATTCAAAAATCTAATATGGAATGCTATACCATATTATATGCACTAACAGTATTCCATATTAGCAACATGGTGGCATAAGCAAAAAAAATATTTTAGATTTAGGGGTTTTAATATAAGATGAAAATCAATACACATCCTTAAACTTTAGTACCCTAAGCATTGTTTAAATTCCAGTTATAAAAAATAAAGTAATGTTAGGTTATGATAACAAAAGATTTAAAACGTACCAAAAAAATTTTGTTGTACAGCCTTCTAGATGATCGTGTCTCAAAAAGAAAAGAACAATATGGCGGTTTACTGTCACTTGCACAGATTAATAGGTTCATTTGACGCTTCAGTTCACAACATCGCGGCATAGATGGCATTACTAGTTTTTATAAAATCTCAGTATCCCATATTAACTGCATATTCCATATTACCTTCCTTTCCTCTACTTATTAAATGATCGCCACGCGCTATTTTCATTTTCCGGATCATTACTTTAATTATCTATGTCACTAAATACGTATTCTAGTACCGTCACACATAGCTGAACAAATAATATGTATAGTAATCTTGTGTAATTAAATTAATTACATAGGTATGATATAGACTTGACCTTTGATTTTACAAAGAAATTTTAAAATAAATGAGTAAGTACACAAACAAGTTTATAAGTAGGTAATGACAGCGATAAGATTATCAGTGATGATACATGTAAGTTCTTTCGGGTTTGTTTTTTTTTAAATTCACTTACTCATTTCTTGCCTTAGCCACTGTTGGACAAAGATTTCCCCAGCGGAATAATATAATAGTGGAGTTGTAATCATCAGTAAACCAAAAACAAAATGCAATTCTCTTCCGCTGAACTCCTATAGGTATACCCCGTATCTCAAATTATTTAGATATTTTAACTCGAACAATGAATTTATCAGCGAGGATTACTTACTATTACTTATAGCAAATACTTATACTTAGTAACTCAAAATTAAAGCAGCAGACGCCGTAACTCGTAGGTTACCACTCCAGCATGTTCAGCTTATCTTCCATTTAAGTTATAGAGTAAAAACATTCTGTTGCGACCCTATATAAAACACAGGATACTTTATGATTTAATTATTTCCGTGTGGTGACGGAGTAAGAATACAAACTCCACCCCCCTATCTGAACCGTGGGTGGTCGTAAGAGATGACTAAATGATTAAAGGTTTCTTTCTCTTGCATAGATGTTTTATACGTTTTATAAAACGTATATAACATCTATGCAAAAGAAAGAAAACTTTAAATGAAAGCTTATATCAACACGTCTGAAGAGCGTGATATAGTAAGTCAATTTCCCTCCCATTATGAAGGAGGCTCGAGTCCAACAGTGGGACATATGTATATGTGCCGAGATGAATGAATGAATGATAACTTTACGATTAACATTTTCTTTATAATTCTAAATAAAGTGTTATAATTGAACATACTTGTATAACTAATATATACACAACACACTATGTAATTAGTATTTAATTAAGATAATTCCTTATCAATGTTTTTCCATACTTTGGAAGTTAGATGTATATCACAGATTTCGTTATCGACTGATACTGTAAAGACCAGATAGCTAATATTTTTTGATATGTACGTGAGTATTACACATATGAAATAAAAATATTTTAACATATATTATCTTAATTTTGTTTTTACTAAGCCTTTTTAAGTAGGTGCTAATTAAGTTTCGTAGTAGTTTCATACTATTTGTAGGTGTTACTAATATCGTACTTCTCTTTTATGGTTACGACACGACTAAAGTTTATGACATTCAAACATACATACATCGTTATTACTCAGGTTGTATCTATTACAATAAGACTTTCTTATTATTTTTGACCTACATTTGATGCATTATTAATGGCAACTAGAAAAAGAAAATGCTTCTTGAAAAACTATTAATATTATTTTTTAATGACTTCTAATGTTTACGCGGGTATTACACATTTGAAATAAAACTAGTTTTACGAATTCTATCGCGTTTCTATTTGATTTTTAATATCCCGACGTTTCGAACACTTTAGAGTGATCTTTGACTGGTACCAGTGGCCCACCCGCACGGCGCACAGTGGGCTCAAAATCGCGTTTCATAGACATAGAAACTTAAGTTATTAAATATGATTTTTTTTGTGTGGAAAAGGGTTCTCCTGATCATTACTACATTATAAAATATCATATGAGATAATTTGGTCAACAATTGAACGAGTTATGATTTAAAAAAAAAAATGTATGGAGCGAACATGAAAAATGAGGATATCTCTGAAATCGCAAGGTTGGCCGTTATATCCTCGCAGTCGTATATAGTAATAATTATTTATGATCTTTTAACGTACTTCGTATTACGGCATCGCTTGCGATATTTTTTTTAAAAATCGTCAAAGTTTAAAATTTTTATTTTCGTTGATAACTACTTTTACTTGTACATTTATTTAATAATAACTTATTTAATTTTTCAAATACGCATGTATCTAGCTTACATACAAAGAAGTGTAATAAATCACGTTAGTCCGTTGTTTTATTTATCGTTTTTTGTCCTTTGAACGTAAGTTTGTAATCTCTAATTCTTAGGTACTATACTATTACTTAATGACTTCGCAGTAGCTAATCATTTCAAATATCATTAAAAACCTTCATTATACTTACGGCATTGCTTAATAAATCATAAAAACATACACACAAAAGAAATAAAGGAGTATATGGTTAATGGTGCAATTAGGTAATGTCATGAGCACCGTGTATTTAAGAAGAGTATTGTGTTTTTCTAATTACCATCTAAAACATCAATTACTCAATAGCAATAAATAGTCAAAATTGAAATCGAAATTTTAGTTCATTTCGAGTATTTCTACCGCTAACATCTTTTAATATTTTTGTAAGTTGTTATTGTGAATAATGGAAAGTGTAATTACCAACTTGGACTTGTTTGTTATTTTGAGTAGTCAGGTTAGTTAGGTCAGTATTTCGTTTGATCACGAAGTATTATTCAATTCACTAGTAGTTCGATTGGGTTCTAGCCTTTCTGATGAAGACCGTGTTACATTCAAGGGATTTTGCCGAAGATTTACATGAGCTGTTCAAGAGGTGGTTGAGATCCAAACGTAATTCTGAGAAATTTAGACGTGACTACTCTAATTGGCTTCAGACAAATATTGACTGGCCGAGTTGCATGCAATCTGATTTACTCATCCAACATCCGTTCAAAGAAAATTTGAGTGACGAACCTTTACCATCAACGTCAACCATGATATCGATTTCAACAATGACAAAAAGATCTCGGAAGCCTTTTGAAGATCTAGGCAATAAGCAGAAGAAGATAATTGGACACTGGCGAAATTGCTCGCGCACTGTTGCAATAGAAATGAGGAGAAAAACAGGACAATTAACTGTGATGTGATAGTGAAAGTTATAATGAATGGCAACCTAAGTTTCAAAGTGCCATAAAGGATGTTAGATAAATAAATTTATCATTTAAAATCTTCACGAATCTGTTATTAAAATTTTGTTTTAATTATACTACTTAAACATGAGTTCATGTTTTACGTTAATCTACGTTTCTGATCGTAAAAATTCTTTAGCAATATTCTTGAAGTATTTCAGCATTACAGATGCATTGTATTGGGTATTAGCATTCGTGACGACAAAATGCATGTAAATATATGCCTATTACCCGATTGTTAAAAATTTATTACGTAACTATAATTTATGTGAATATGTAATTGAGAGTAGGTCATTTGAAAGGTACTTTGCTATTGAATAGAAAGAAACAAAACATAACTATTATAAACATTTTTTATATTAACCATAATAACTTTGAAAATCAGTAGTCTCAAATCTTCACAACGGCCTTACCAACGTTCTCACCTTTCAACATTCCAATGAAAGCGTCAAAAATATTTTCGAAACCCTCAGTGATGTGTTCTCTGGGCTTCAGTTCACCTGAGTTGATCCACTTAATAATATCAGCAAATGCTTCTGACCAGCGGTCTGCCCAACGCCAAACAAGAAAACCTTCAACTTTTAGTTGATTAAATACCAATGAAGGTTGAATAATTGTAGCTTTGGACATTTTAGTTGGATCTTCATTGTAGGTGCTGATGCTACCACATACTGACACTCTACCGTAGGTACGCATTTGGCGCATGATTAAACTACTGATCTCTCCACCGACGTTGTCGAAGTAAATATCCACTCCATTAGGCGCAGCCTCTTTCAATGAGGCTGTAACGTCAGCCGTCTTGTAATTAAATGCTTTATCGAAACCAATTTCTTCAAGCCATTGGACTTTATCATCGGAACCGGCGAAACCAATAACCTTGCATCCTTTAATCTTCGCAATTTGTCCCACAAGTGAACCGACAGCACCAGCAGCGCCAGTCACGACCACCGTTTCACCGGGCTTCGGTTGGCACAGGTCCAAAAAACCGAAATACGCAGTGGCACCTGGCATACCTACTGCACCGACACCTAAAGATGTTGACAAGTTTCCCAAATTCGGCAACTTATACACTTTGTCCATGGGGCTGTTGACTTTACTGGGATCAATAATGCAGTAGTCGCACCATCCTTTATGTGAAACTACTCTTGTACCGATTGGGAATCGAGGATTTTTAGAATCTTGCACTAATCCAACTTGAAAAGAGAATTGATTATACGGTGTCGGATAACGAGCATTGTAGGCACGTTGATATGGGTCGACGCTAACCCATTCGACTTTGACTAGAATCTCTCCATTTTGTAGTGGTGGCAATTCTTCTTCTACGATTTCAAAGTCTTCGCGTTTTGGTAAACCGTCAAAAAGATTTTTCACAACATATTTGCGTGCCAGCACCATATTGATAGTGTACGTATCGGTTCTTTCACTGTAACAGACTGACGGCTTCAATAATTCTTACAGGTTTAGCAGCGTTATCATTCGTATCGTGTACAAGATTACATAGTTGTTCATTCACTGTTTGGGGATGCCAGATTAAAGTACGTTTTACCATATATATTTCCCTGTGAAATTTAGTTGTAAAGTATTATTGTAAGTAAACGTAAGTATATAAACGAAGGGATACCCTTCGTTTATATACTTAACTTTGGCTTATTATTTTTTTTTCAGTCCATATATACTCTACTTTTAGACATAGGCCTTTTCCACAATTGGAGAAAAATTTACTTCGCTGCTTAATATTTGTTTTTAAATAGAGGAGTTTTTTTTGTTCCAGTCTTTTTATCTGTTTCTTCTGTATAATTAAGGGGCGTACACTTATTTATTTTTACTACACAGGTAAGAAAATATTTTTTTTATTGCTTATGGTGGCAAACGGCACACCTGATGGTAAGTGTTATTGCCGCTCACAGACTTTTGCAATCTCAGAGATATATCTAGACCGCTGTCTAACGACTAAAACAGTCTCGGAAAGTTTTTCACCTCTTTTGCTCATCGAACGAAGCGCAATAGCAAACTGGCACGGCTCAAGTGACGATTTTCTGTGATAGTCTGATACTAACCCACATGGACGCGCGCGCAGCTGTAGAGAGAAAACTTTCAATACTGTGATCCTATCATTAAAAGTTGGTGAAGTGTCTTCATATGTCGTCACCACACGTGAAAAGAAAATATCACATAGGCTCTGAAATAATTCAACGGATAAATATCGTCTATCTTATGTCATTTAAAAAGTGGCGTGATATAAAATAGAACTTAAATCCACGTTGGCCAGTTTTTTTTACAGTTATGGATTGACTACTAAAACTTTCAAGCCAAGTATAAAAAAAATATTGGAAACTGCCTTTTTTAGACTCTTAACTCTCTTTCACTATGTAGAAGAATACTTTAGGTTTAGCAAACATATTCTTCACAAATTTATAAATAATATAAAAGCACATTTTACCTAACTCGTGGTTTGGTGCTTGGGATCTAGTCCAGCGTTATTTTTTGCATTATATAAATTACTAAGATTTAGCTTTTAATATCCTAGGTTGTTGATAAAACTTGTATTTACGAGCGAAAAATGATTGCCACACGTGGAATTTCAAGTTACATTTATTGGGAATTTGTTCCAATTGTCTCACTAATTAGACGAGCGTCAGCCTGTGTATGGTCGACAAATTATAGCTCTTATTGCCATGTCTATAAGAGATATTCTACACGCCATCTATCGGAAAAGGTATACACATTGTTCCGTTTTAATAATCTAACTTTTCAGTTAGAATTGTAATAACAACGACTAAACGAGTCAATTATCTAAATTACGGAAGACTTTCTACACTTCATCCAGTCGAAAAAGGTGATAGCGTAATGTAATTTAATTTCGTCTTATAAGTATTTGTATTACACTGTGTAAAAATATGATGTCCATTAGCAATGGAATATAGATTTCTATTAGTTGCAAAAAGTAATTTAATATAAGCTGCTTTCGTGTCCAAAATATATAAACAAACAGACAAATTTATACAATGAATATTACAATATATTAATTAGACAGATAAACGCTACACACGGATTTATATGTGTAGATTTAAGATATTAATTCCGTGTGCAATGGTAAAAAAAAACGTAGATAGTAAGTAGTTATGTTGATAACTTCACTAGCCAATTCAGTTGTTTGTGACAACTGAAATATAATCATGACTCATTGAATTTCTATGTCGTCAAATAAGTTTCAAATATTTTATTTATTGTCAAGAAAGGATATTGAATGTCAGTTGCGTATCATATTTTATGTAGTATCATGCAAAATGTATCGAGTATTGGGCAATCGCATATTTCAATTAAGAAATTGATAGTTGCCAGTTGAAAAATTTGAATAAGGACTTTTATTAAAATGTTTTCCAAAATGTGAATATTTAGACAACTGTAACTCTAACATTAGATTTGAATTTTTAACTCTGTTTTAACATAATATAAAATATAGATAAGTGGATATTGTATCTAAGGTTGGGCTGTATGATAACAAACAATAAATTAAATGCGCCTTGAAATTTGTAGGGACAAGGCCGTCCCCTGCCAGCGTCACCGACACCTGCTGGTAAAGTCCGCCGTGCATCTCCGAAACCAAGTCCCACGAGCGCGTTCTGGCCAAGAGTCACGCCACCGTGCGCTATCCGCGTATAACCCTGATCACCATGGCCCTCTGGTCTGGTCTCGTGGTCGTCACAAAAGGGCGGTGAGGTGGATGGTCAGAAACTCCGTCCACATGGGTGTGTCGTACAGGGCCATGGACCGAACCACCACCGCCAACAGCAGTCGGCACGTAGCTCTGAGTTCGCGCACATTCGGCATAGGCTAGGACAGAGCGGACGCCGAGCCGACAAGGAGTTAGCTGACTTTAACGTTTACTAACGAAATACCACGGCGATCATTCTTAAAATTGATGATGAAAATGATTATTTTATCCTCTCTATAAATTTGAATTAGTCAAAATCGAATCTTTGCTAAGTAAATAGTGTATTATTTTCTGTGGAAAGAGTTTGGATTAGTACCTAAATGGCACTTCAAAACCTTTTTACAATCTTCTATTTTATGAAAGGCCTTTAGAAATGTCAAAATATTAAGAAGTCTGACAAATTAATAAAATTTTAATATAAAAATATTATAGTTATTTTGCAAAACTATCATATCGAAATGGCTAATGGGGACAATCAAGTTTTACCTAAGAACCTTACCTATTCCGAATCCACTGTACCGCTTTTCGGTGCTTTAATAGATTACGTGGATACAAGCTTAAAGTACTTGAGAAGGAAAACATTTGCGCAAGCTGAAGTTCTTCATGCTAAGACCTCTCGAGCTACGCTTTCTGCGACTTTTTTAGGGAGCGTATGCCTTTTGCTTGGGTTAACGTCCAATGTTAAGTTCGAAGTAGTGACCTTAGATGAAGCATCATTACCCAATGACTTGCATTTCATGGTGCTAAGCAAAGATGATAAGCTCTACATCGACGATATTGACGTGTCGAGTAAGTAATCAATAAATATCATTATATATAATAATAAATACACCTGCTGCTATCAGTATTGATTAGATACGTCCATATATATTAGGCGTTTAGGTGTTTTGTTATAACAGAAATTTTTTTATCAAAATTTTCCTATATGTTCATGAAAAAAAAAATTAACACTTTGAAAATAAAATCTATCATTACCTTTACAGTAGATATTCTAAGGGCCGTAAGTGAGTAATAAAGGGAAGGCTAATATAAGCCTTTAATTCGCATGGTATAGTAAACTATGTTTCTTCTATCGTGGAAGAGTCTTGTAGACTATAAAGAAAAAAAATGTTTTTTTTTTATTTATAAGGCAGCATCATGTGCTAAGGAAATAATTGTTGTGTTGTATGGGACTTTGCAAACATATTTAACAGATTAAAATTACACCCAGACTCATTACAAGAGTTTATGGATTGCCGTAAGTATTGTCCTACGTCGCAAATGAACATGCTACACTTGGCACGGTGGGTCGGCATTATAACCGCTACGCCTTTTATACGGTTATATGAACAGAGTGCCAGAGAACTCTATCCTTGCATACTTCACTCGCTTCCTCAACATTCATAATTCTCTTCATACACGCTCACCGGTTTCGGAGACTCTTGACTCCACCTTCCTTCAGTACATGACCGATCTGTTCTAGGTAGGTGAGTCTCGGTCTCCCCCGGTACCTACATCCTTTCACTTTCGCATTGTATATCTTCTTAACCAGACGTTCGTTCGGCAAACAAATATATTGTATTATCTAAGCCAAGTATAAATTATTTATATATAAACACGTATATTTTCTTTCTCAGGGGTGATGTGGTGTATTGAAGCGTCAGATACTCTAGTTATATTAATCAGCAGTTTGCTCATATGGAACTCATCCAATGTGGTAATATTATAATCGTAATAATATTGTATTGTAATTAATGTATATGTAGTAGGGGACGGAGTAAGTATACAATTCACCACCCCCTATCTTACCCGTGGGTGATCGTAAGAGACGACTAAGGGATCATCATCTGTGCAAGAGAAGGAAAACTCGAACAAAACCCTATACCAACACGTCTGCCCAGCACGGTATAGTAGGTCAATTTCCCTCTCATCATGGAGGAGGCTCGAGCCCAACAGATGATGATGATGATGATATAATATTAATATATAATAAATACTAAAATAGCAGGTAAATATTTCTATCATATATTCATCTCGATTTAGTAAATGTAATGATAAAAAAGTGTAATAAATATAAATTAAGGTTTATTTAAATAATCTAGGTTTATCAATAAAAAGTGCCATGATAATATGAGCTCAAAGTTACAGATTATAAAAATATGTGTCAGGTATCTTGTTTATTGAGATAACAGTCTTATCATGGGGCAGTACTTATAATGTAAAATATTTACGGAGAAATATAACAACGATGGGGTACGGCCAATACTTTGCAATTCCATCGTAACAGGCAACGGGCAATTTACCGCTTATGAAATTGCGGGCATGGCGACTAATAATACAAATTCAAAAACACAAAATTATATCTTTACCACTGCCTTTCCATAATTTTCACCTTTCAACATTCCAATGAAAGCGTCTACAATATTTTCAAAACCCTCAGTGATGTGTTCTCTGGGCTTCAGTTCACCGGAATTAATCCATTTGGTCAGATTAGTAAGTGCCTCCGGCCAACGATCGAACCAACGCCATACAAGAAAACCTTCAACTCTTATTTGATGACCTACTAATGAAGGCTGGATAATAGAAGCTTTGGGTCTTTCTTCATGATTATAAGAACTGATGCTACCACACACTGCCACTCTACCGAAGTCACGCATTTGGCTGATAATTAAACTACTTATCTCTCCACCGACGTTATCAAAGTACACGTCTACTCCATTGGGCGCAGCTTCCTTCAACGCAGCTGTAATGTCAACCGTCTTGTAATTAAATGCCTTATCAAATCCAATTTCTTCAAGCCACTTGACCTTGTCATCAGAGCCGGCGAAACCAATCACTCTGCAACCCTTGATCTTCGCAATTTGTCCTACAAGCGAACCCACTGCACCACCAGCACCAGTCACGACCACTGTTTCACCGGGCTTTGGTTGGCCTAACTCCAAAAATCCGAAATAAGCAGTTGCACCTGGCATACCTACTGCACCGACACCCAAAGATGTTGATAGGTTCCCTAAATTCGGTAATTTGTACACTCGATCAGCAGTACTGTTGATTTCGTCGATGCTAAGAATGCAATAATCGCACCATCCTTTATGTGAAACAACTCTTGTACCGACTGGAAATCGTGGATTTTTGGAATCCTGCACTAATCCAACTTGAAAACTGAATTGATTGTACGGTAGAGAATAGCTGGAGCCATAAGTACGCAGATATGGGTCAACGCTAACCCATTCAGTTTTGAGTAGTATCTCTCCATTCTTAAGTGGTGGCAATTCTTCTTCAACAATTTCGAAATCGTCACGTTTTGGTAGACCTTTGAAGCGTTTTGTCACTACGTATTTGCGTGCCTGAACCATATTGATCGTTTGTATGCGAAGTACAGATCGATTGTTGTAACGGGAAATAGTTACAAGCGGTTAATATACAGTCAATAATGTTATCATCGCTAAGTCATGCGCTACATATTGATTTGCTGTATAATATTGCTTATTCACTAAACGGTGGTGCCAGATTAAGCAAAATTTCGTCAATTTTAGGCGAAATAGGTAACAATTTATCAGCTCGTAGACATCCACATGAATGAGAATGCCACTTAGTACGTTCACGTACCAACTGCATCCAAGGGCGTGGATAAGGTATGGTAATTTATTAAGACATGATTTGTCAACTATATAATTTTCTTTAATATGTAATCAGATTTACATATTCAAAATGAGGTAATGTTCATAATATGGCATTAATGTATAAAAAAGAAGTTTAATATTTCATAAGATTTCTGCAATGCCGTAGGAACATTAATTTTGAACTCTTAATGTTTGATTTAATAATTCACAAAAACAGAATGTGTTTTAGTTATGTAGATAAACATTGTGATATATTGTCCTGAATCTCGCCACGGTTTGTTTGTTGATTGCTGGAATAATTTGACTATGTTTAGCTCGACTAACATCGGGTATTTATATAAGTATGAAATAATCATATACATAGTACGTATTAAATGAAAATAGATTTTTGAATTGTATATATGAATAGAGTGGAATCTCTGCAACTCTAATCTCGTTCAGTCTTAATCCTCAGTAAGTCGGCAGAAAAATGGCATTCTTTTATGCAGAATCCGTCCAAATTACGCAGAAACAAAATTATTATTTATCTATTTATATTCTATAATTCGAATTTTAAAAAGCACACTCCGTAAGTCTTAGTTGGTAAGATACATTAAATTCGGCACTCACTGTTTGGCACACATGCAACGATTTAAACTTTCTAAGCAACTTAATAATCACGCCTAAGTCGAAATTTTGAAACTCATTAATTCGAAAAGATTTGAAATTTCTTTTGATTAGCGTATTATCGAGATTCCACTGTTGTTATGTACTTGGCTTCTTTCTTTTTTTTTGGTTTCGTACCACTCTGGTACGGGGCCCTGTAACCCGTTATGTGATTATTGTCATTTAAACGTCCATTAGCACCGCAGGCTTTCAGTAGGCCAGCTGGCAGTTAACTGTTATGGAAATCTAATATCTGAACGACGTCTCCGCGTATTTTAGCAAGTTATGATTATGCAGTAAGTCGCACTGGGAGTTGAGTACTTATAGTATCTACTTGCTTATAGCATTTGTAATTAATAAAATATGACATGACTTTTTTCCCGTTTAAAATAAATATTTCGATTTAGTGACTTTCAACGCTTAAAACCTGGTAACACTTAAATTGTTACGTATGGTAATCCGAATGATATCTTTGTTAGATTATGATAACATAAAACGGCATATCTATAGATTTTACCCAATTGATAACATCACCAATTTGAATTGTAATGAATGAAACAATGAATTTCAAATTATCGTGGTCACTAAAACTAGTGAAATTATGGCTACCTGGATTCATAATTATGAATTACAAACGCCATGATAATGAAAGAACTGATCAATTCTTTCATTGAAGAATTGATTAGTTCTACCATAATAAATGAAATAAGATTCATATATACATATATTTTAATTGAAAGAAAAACTTCACAATATAATTTGTTCTTTGTAATGTTTCTCTTCACCGCTGCACACGTTTCTTTTAACCGCCAACTGAGGGGACTAACAGAATTGATTCGATTGGATAACTATCACCCTCGATATCTCGATATGCACTCCTTGGGGGCGGTGAATTAATCCCCGGTCCAACACCTTTTAGTCTTAGCTAGGCTAGCAGAACACACCAGTCTCACATAGCGTTGCAACTACGCTATCAGCTCAATGATGCCGCTCATTCTTCGACTGTCTATCTATTCTGGAGTTGAAGTTTACCAAAATGAGAGTTCAAAGCAATGTTCATCGTATTCTGCCGCCAAACTCTTTAGAGCACAAAATTCATAATCATTCATAACTTGGGGGTCGATACAATATGTACTCTTCTTTCATAGTACATATTGTAAAAGTTATTGGCAATAGTTTTATGACCGGCCGCCTGCCAAATGTGAACCCTCCTTGTGTATGTAATTATTGACCAAGCGGCATCGGATGGAGTTGGCCTAGTCGTTATAAAGCTCTTAGTCGTGTTTTACGACATCCACGAGCAAAGTAAGGGTTGGTAGTATTCGTAGCCGCTACCACACAGCAACAACTTAACAATATCATCTTATAGCTTGTAGTAACATATCTCGGCATTCAATAATTAATTTATTAACATCATTGCTAGATATAGGCCTCCTGACAAAGGGGTGAAAGGCCGTACTCAATATGCTTGGCAGGCGCGTTAACAATCGTAGTTGGTGTAATCAGTTTCCTGGGAGAACGCCGCTGTCTACTTCCATTTTACTCCGTGACCCTGTTTTTACGGCTCCTACGGGAAAGTAAGAGATAATGGAGACAAATGGCGTGCCTGAACCCTCGTCATCAACTTGCTCTTATCCTTTTTACTTGGGGTCCACACAATATATACTCTGCTTCCATCGTAAATATTGGAAAAGTTATGACAATTGTTTTACGACCGACCACCTGCCTGACGTCAACGCTCTTTATTTTTGGCAGGCTATCGTCCGCCGACTCTACTTTGGGCATGTTATTGTGAACTAGACAGCATCTGATGCAGTTCACGCAGGTCTTTGCCATCACAGTATAACGACGTGCCTGAAATGCTGTGAATTATTAATATTATATTGCTTGTTTAGCGATCTCCACTAAGTGAGTATCTGTTTCTGCCATGGTTGGGTGCAACTCTACGTGGATTATTCTTGCGTCAAGCTCCAACTGCGGGAGCTCTACTCTACACGATGGCCGTTATTAACGGAAATGTCAATCCCCTATTCCTCACTGCGTTCTCTTTCTTGTTTTGTAAGTACATATTCACCTTGTTATTAATCACGAATACTGCTCACCTAAATTATTACTTAGAATATAAAGATCCATAAAAAACTTTACACAGACCAGGGTCCATTCCACCTGACGACAATTAGTTAACGGGCAGGTTCACGTCAGATCGTGATTAAATTGCTTTACTTCTAATTTGTCGATCATCAACAATGTTTGTTTAGTTTTATTCATGGGTATAGATAAAATATAAGCTAATAGAAAATCAAGTTCAAGTAAACAATTTTATGAACTAAAAATCTTTGGTATTTTATATATCTCTAATTATCTACAGGGTGGAAATGGACCACTCCCGAAAACAAAGGCAGGTGACCCTAGTAGGGTTAGCCCTACTTGTAATGATAGGCTAGAAAAAAAAATCGATACGATGAAAAAAAAAAATCTTTTTCCAACTATTTTAAGTTTTTCTACATTCCATCATATTAGGACAGTGCCGTGTAACGATAATTTCATAAAAAAATACGTAAATTTACTCAGATGAGAAATAACGCAATGTATTATTTCCTTTTTTTTTCCTTTTTCTAGCCTATCATTACTTGTACCCTACAAGTCCTTCTTGTACCTTTCTTTGTTTACCACCTCTCTTAGTTTTCGGGAGCGGTCCACTTCCACTCTGTATATATAGTACAAAATAAAGGCACCCCAGTTGTCTGTACACTTAGATCATTTATAGTAACGCAACGGATTTTAATGCGGTTTTCATCAATAGACAGTGTTTCAAGAGGAAGGTCTATATGTATAATACATGTGCATTTACAATAGATAAAGCCGAAAATTTAAAACATTTGTAACGTGATGTCGTAAAAACATTATTTTTATGCGTTTACATTACAAACACTGGCTAACTCTTACGATATATATCCTACAAAGTATCAGAGATTTAAAATATGGGTTCAGAGCGACCGAATATCAAAGTGAAGCGAAGGCGAGTCGCTAGTATGAAATAAAACTATTTATTGCAGATTTTATCTCGTTTAAATTTAATTATTACTTTACAGCGTTCATCATCATCATCATCACAGCCCATAAATGTCCCACTGTTGGGCTCGGGCCTCCTCCGTAATGGGAGGGAAATTAACCTACTATACCGCGCTGGTCAGACGTGTTGGTGTAGGGTTTTGTTTCGAGTTTTCCTTCTCTCGCATGTTATATGCGTCTTATATCCCTTAGACGTCTCGTACGATCACCCAGGGGTAAGATATGGGGTGGTGAATAGTATTCTTACTCCGTCACCACACGGAAGCGTTCATAGTCACCTGATTATCATGAATGCTGAATAGTGTCAAAAATATCAATAAAACACGATAAAATACTTAAAAATTAGTTTTATTTCATAATAATAGATAATAATAATAATCAGCAATCATGTTAATAATTTATATTCCTATAAGTCAGATATTTTTCAAAAATTGTTAACATTTCGTGCGCAGTATTGGAAGCTCGTTTGTGGCTAGAAATCGCTCGTTTGGTGCGCTCGCGATGGGAACGACGTGATTACACCAATTCTGTCCAAGTGCCTGAATATGAAGTAGAAACCCTCTGGAGTAATGACGACGTGCAAAGTGTTGAAATGCATAACTATGTTTATTGAATAATGAGAACTCAAAGCTTATAACACTGATATTTGAAACTAATTGCCGAAATTTTGAAAAAAAAAAAGCATTTTTTATTTCTGTATTACGTTTTCTACATTAAATCATGATAGTGATTATTTTTTTAAATTATAGTCCTATAAAATAATAAATATAAATTTTATGGCGATTTAATTTCATTTAGTTTTATTTTTTAATTTAAGTTTTAGGTCGTACTGTTTATATGTTTATAAAAGTTTATATGAAAATTTACTAAATACTACATTTAATTTGAAGATAAAACAGATAAAAAATATTTATAAAGTATAAACAAAAAATCTCTGAGTGCGTTCGAGATAGGATCATAGTTCCTTGTAGTCCCTTAAGCCCCTGTAGAACTCGAAATTTTGGCTGTGAATCATTGAGTGCAGCAGGAAAACGGATATCACCTACAATTCGCCAATGGGTTTCAGAAAAGATTAAGAGATATAATATACAAATAATATCTATGCAAGAGAAAGAAATATCTAAATATTATGTATTAAGTATTCTAGACCTTGTCCGTTAATACTCTATACCGTCCGTAATTAACCCAACGTCAGTCCATATTTACCTCAAAGATTACAGGTAATTGCGGACAGCCAAGGTTTTGTTTTTGGTAAAAATATTATAGTAGTTGTTGATTTCGTATTATAAGCGATGTTAATTTTATAGATGAATAACAAAAGATTAATAATTATTAAAGTCAGACTGATTATATCTGATAGTACAGGTTCTGAAACTTATTTTGCTTACATAGATACATATCATCACGTCATGGCAGGCAGAGAGAGCAGAGTGCCAGAGAACTCCATCCTTGCATATTTTACTCGCTTCCTCAACATTCATAATTCTCTTCATACACGCTCGCGGGTTCGGAGAGTCTTGACTCTACCTTCCTTCAGTACGTGACAAATCTGGTCTAGGTAGGTTAGTCTCGGTCTCCCTCGGTACCTACATCCTTCCACTTGCGCATTGTATATCTTCTTAACCAGACGTTCGAATCGGCATTCTTTCCACATGTCCGAACCATCAGAGCATTATTTTGCTTAAGTTTCCACAATTCCCCCATCCTCCCCTACCTACATACTAATTTTCATAATGATGAATAGATAAAGGTTTCATCTAAACTTTGAACTATACTTTATTACATTATTTAATTTTATCTGTTTATTAAAGAAAGAATACGGATAATAAATATTTATTATATACAAATTCATACATTTATAAAATTTCTTAATCAAACGACAATAACAGTTGGTCGAATTAATTGAATAATATTAATAACAAATCGTATGAAAATATTATAACAAATACAAACTAACTATTAAAATATATCAATTTACTTACTCTATTGTAATGGTGTGCCTACCTATTCACATCATAAATATTTCTTTGGAGAGCATAAAGCAACAATAGAATAAGTGAGGTAATTATCCATATTACTGAGATTTAGTATTATAGCATGTTGGGTTATTTATAAAACAATCAAGCAGATATATTTGCCGGATTTAAATGAAGCTATCCCTAAAATATTCCTTATGATTCTGTAAATGTGATTGGGTAATGGCTATATTATTTATTCATATTTATAAATTCATTTTTGCATTAATAATTGATGGCATTAGTAAATAAATGATCTGCACTTACAAAGAGCTGATGATTTGTATAGAACAATACGAAAGAAAAATATTTTTAAAGAAAATTTTGTTAAAAGTCAGATACTGTTGCGGGTAATACGGGAGTGTAAATAATAAAAATAAAGTATTTGTTTATAGAATAAGAAAAAAAGTTTATAAAATAAGGGGAAATGTAATTGTTTATAGAGTAAGAAGTTAGATGTAATAATTTATTATATATCAATAATATCCTATTCATTATGGAGGGGGAGTCGTATCTAACAGGGAGTTTTGTTCTGACTAAAAGAACCTATCTTGTAATGTTTACTGACCCTGTGCGGGTCTCTAAAACAGCTCAAATAAAAAAAAAACTATAAAATATTTAAGGTTACTTTAGTTATTTATGCCAAATCTAAATCATTTTCCATATTATTTATATAATTATTTAAAATAGATATTATTTATTGTAACTTACATAATTTTAGTCTAAACTATGACGACATTACCATACTGTACACTTATGTATTGGATTCATAGGTGAGCCAGGCCGGCAATGGAACTCCCTGGCAAAATCGTGAGAGTTAGACAAAGTGCCTATTACACGGAACCTTCCCGGTGAATGTACCGCCGTCTTCAATTTGTTGCGCATCGCTTCGGGACGCATCGCACCGCACCATACCTGAGAAACGTTTAAAAAAATTATAAAGTGAAAAAAGGCTCGAATAATTTTTGTTTTATGTTTCTGATGTTTCCGTAAACGTTAGAGATTATTAGTATCTAGCCTCAGAACTTTTTTCTAAGTGAATTCTTTTAAATTTATTTGTAATAGAATTTGGAAGTTGGCTTTTATTTCAAAGCTGGTACTTTCCATGTAGCCCTTTTAATTTGATCAAGATCTGACCAGTAGTTTTTGAGTTGTCCTCAATAATACGTATTTGGTCAACCAACCACTTCGATTACATTGGAGAGGTGGGTTTATTTTTTTATACATTTTTTATTATTGTTTATATTTTACTTAATACCAATTGCAAATTACTTTGTTGGTTTAGGTACTATGTTTTTTAGATAGGTATCCATTCCTGCAATCATAAATTATTGAATTTGAATTTTAAGACACACAAAACAGAAATTGTAGCCGGGTTAGCAGCAATTTTCTATACCAACAAAGAAGAGACATAGTCCAGCCACGCTTTCTTCTTTTGCTCTACGGAAGCTGCCACTTCCGCATCCCACCATGCATCACCATTTGTTTTTTTATGCTTCTTTGAACTTCCACATACTTCTTTCGCTGTATCTACCATACTCTCCTTCAATATTCTCCAGCATTCTTCAATGTCCGATTGCGGCTGGCTTGCCATCGTCAGCCGTTCTCGGACACCCTCTGCATACTTTTCTCTTACACAGTGATCTTGCAACCTTTCAACCTTTATTCTTTCAAGCCCTCCGAAGTGGACACGCTCTCGCCAGTGCCTCCACTTTCTGAACAGACCACTAAATCTCACAATAACGAGATAGTGGTCCGTATCGACTGTGGGGCCCCTGTAGGCTCTTGCGTTAAATATTTTGCTTCGGAGGCGACTGTCTACCAAGGGTCGATAGCGGCGTCCTCCGATGGCATCAGTACGGATGAAGTTGAATGGGCGATAAGAAGTTTGAAAAATGGTAAGGCAGCGGGCATTGATATGGTGTCTGCCGAGATGATCAAGCTTGGTGGCTCCTGTGTCTGGGAGGCGTTCCTGTTGCTCCTCAATTTATGTTGGAGCTCGGGAATGGTTCCCGGGGACTGGAATAGCGCAGTCATCGTGACTTTGTTTAAAAACAAGGGTTCACGTTATGACTGCGCAAATTACAGAGCTATAAGCTTGACCAGTTTGGCAGCAAAAGTGTATGGTAAAATTATTGAAAGGAGAATGAGGATGGTGTCCGATGGTTTACTGTGTGAGACACAAGGAGGTTTCAGGAGTGGAAGGGGATGCATGGATCAAGCATCTGGCTCTAGGTCAGAGGGTTTTCTGCAGTTTTGTGGATCTGGAGAGAGCATTTGACACGGTTGTACGAAAGGAACTTTGGGATATTTTACCGGAGTATGGTATTAGCGGTAAACTGCTACAGGCTGTGCAGTCCAGTTACATGGGCTGTAGAGCCTGTGTGCGGCTGGATGATGGAATGTCGCCTTGGTTTGACGTCAATATCGGCGTTAAGCAGGGGTGCGTTCTGTCAGCCAGGCTGTTTATCATATATCTGGATGTCTCCAAAGGTTGAACGGTATGAATGTGGGAGTCCAGATGGGCGACTCAGTCACTGCTCTGCTTTATGCAGATGATGCAGTCCTGCTGGCACAGTCAGCGACTGACCTGCAGACCCTAGTCGACACAATGACAGAAGATTTTAAGAAAAGGGGTCTACGCGTGAATGTGAGCAAAATCAAAATAATGGTCTTTGAAAGAGACGAAGCCAGAACAGATGTAAGAGTAACAATAGGTAATGATATACTAGAGCAAGTGGATGAATTTGTATATCTTGGATGTGGATTTAGCCGAGATGGATGGTACACCACTGATATAGAGCGAAGAGTGAATGCGGGAAATAGAGTGAACGGAGCGTTGGGGCAACTTCTCGGCAGCCACCACCTCAGCCAGAAGGCACGTGTAGCAATACATAACGCAGTGCTTGTCCCAACATTACTGTATGGAAGCGAGAGTTCGGTATGCAGAAAAGAGTATGAAAGTAAAATTAATGCGGTCGAAATGCGATCTCTGCGGAAAATCTGTGGAGTTAGCCTGACCGACCGCATTCGTAACGACGACGTAAGAGAGCGAGTAGGTATGAAAGAGAGTATTGGTGTAAAGATGCGAAAGGGCATGCTCCGATGGTTCGGACATGTGGAAAGAATGCCGAACAAACGTCTGGTTAAGAAGATATACAATGCGAAAGTGGAAGGATGTAGGTACCGAGGGAGACCGAGACTAACCTATCTAGACCAGATCGGTCATGTACTAAAGGAAGGTGGAGTCAAGAGTCTCCGAAACCGGCGAGCGTGTATGAAGAGAATTATGAATGTTGAGGAAGCGAGTGAAGTATGCAGAGATAGAGTTCTCTGGCACTCTGTTCTCTCTGCCTACCCTGCAAGGGATATGGCGTGATGATATGTATGTATGTGTGTTCTATACCAACACGTCTGACCAGCGTGGTATAGTAGGTCAATTTCCCTCCCATTATGGAGGAGACTCGAGCCCAACAGTGAGACATATATGAGTTGAGATGATGATGATAGCAGCAATTTTGGTTAAATACTTAGATCACGTACTATTCGAGAGCATAATATATGCTTAGAGAAGTCGTCTTTGAAATGATTTAGAAGAATACTAGTTCTGAGTAAATACGAGTTTTATTGTATACCCGGTATTACTAAAACTACAAACATTTATTATCATAATATTTATTTGAGGAATGGCTTCAAAAAAATTTACGAGTATAAATATGCCAAATGAAATGATTATTGTACTACTGTGCTCCAATTGCTTATCTATATCTTTATATCATCAACATCCATCCATGAACATCCATCCATTCCTCTACCTATCCGCTTATACACGTCCACTGTTGAGCTGAAGCCAAAAAAAATATGTTCTTTTTGTTATAATTACCAAAACTGGAAGGCGTGTTGGCGTAGTTAGTATTATAAGTTTCTTAGAGAGCACTTTTGTCCCTCCTTCCGGTGATGAAGATCAATAGACCAAAATTTAGTCTAAGCAGTCGGTATAGACTATTATATTAAAACTGACCTGTGCAAAATTAAGGAAGAATAACTGAGTGTGAGTGTGGTTGAGGCCAGGTAATGTTTCTCCATCAGTACCATATTTCTTGATCCAATGTAGATAAGCACGGAAAGCCTGCTTAACGCCACCGTTGTCCGCTATATTTTCACCCTGCAGTATATCAAATAATTATTTTTCCTCTACAGCTTATTACTTACAGCTCTTTAGCTAGGTATATGTTCCACTATTGGGTCCAGACGTCTTGTAGAATAACTTATATATTCTTCTTAAAAAAAAAAATATTGTTACTTAATTTTTGTATCCCCAAGAATTGTATTCTCTTCCTGGAGGATAACTATCTATTTTTTTGGCTATGGTGCACCAATGTCCCTTTCGATCAACAACCTGCCGTATCATAAATCTCTTGAACACCATATGGGCGGGCCACCGTTACTTGGCCCTTGTCATAGCGCGGCGGGTTACCTTTCGGGTACCATTTCGGATCAATGCCGCGACAACTTTAGCCGCCGAGGCATCGTCTTCTTGCGATGATTCTCACTACAGGTACCGGACAAATCGCTGATCCGGCCACCCGCGACCAGCTAGGGCGGCATCAAAAAGTATGTATTTCTATATATATCCTTATAGTATTTTTGTCGATATCCTATTCCTAACAACGGGATGCGAAATTTCAAATCCACCAGTTGAGTAGTTGAAGCGTGAAAGCCTTACAAATATATACTATATTACTAGCAGACCCGGCCATGCGTTGCTGTGGCTAAGATAGCCTCAGTAACACGTGGTGGTTATGCTAATAGATTGTAGCTTATATGAAACGTTTGTACGTTTAACCATAGCGCCATTTATTAAATACTTAGTCAATCCAGTCAACAGATACCGCCATCTGTTAGAATCATTTGAAGATAATAGGTAGTGTTGACTGTCAAATAATAGACAAATAATTTGCAATAAAATAGTATTGCGACTATAAATTGAGATGGAAGCTATCCTACCTTTTAAGTTGGATCAAACTACACATGCTGTGCAAATTTGATTAAAATCGGTTAAGTATTTTAGGAGTCCATCGTGGACAAACAACGTGACGCGTAATTTATATATATTAAGATAAGATTATATTTACGTTCGGTGATTCAATACGTCACGATTAGAATAGTGGACCATTTTTGTTTATTGTTAAAGAAGCACGTTAATGTTGGGATTATCTAAGGCCATATACCACCCATTGCCAGATTTAATTCTCCTCCACAGTGGTAGGTAAATGAGCCTACTGCACCACGCTAATTAGACAGATTGCTGTGGGGTTTCCATCTTTTGCAGTGATATTATTTGCTTTGCTTTTCAGATAAGAAGGGGTGGTAACTATTGCATTCTTATTTCGTCACCATACGGTAATATATTCTAATAGACCATATGAGTTGTAGAGAAGGAAATAGAGTCATCAAAAAGAGTCTCACCTGAGTATTTACTCCGTCCAGTTTCATATTAACTTCGGGTACTAAATATTGTCCGTATTGATCAATCAAACACTGTGCACGACGGTGAAACGATTCAATGGCTATGTCAGACCACCATCGGTGTAAATTACCATCACAATCAAACAGGCGACCCTTGTCGTCGAATCCATGTGTGATTTCGTGACCTAAGGAATATAATATTAATTATATTTACCTGATAAAACACTAAACTCCTCCACGTGGTGACGGTGATTCATCACCGCATTTTTCCCCGTAGGTATTATTAATGGTGACTAAGATATATAAATGCATATAACATCTATGCAAGAGAAGGAAAACTCGAAATAAAATCTATACTAACACCTCTTACTAGATTTCGAATGTACGTCAATTTCCCTTTCATTGTGGCAAAAGCTTGGGTGATATATGAGCATTAGTAGAAACTCCATGGTATCATAATATTTAAAATTCTCCTTAGTCGTCCTATAGATATTTCTGTCACAGATGATTACCGGATACGGGGTCTTCGGTAAGTACCTGCACAGAATTGAAAGAGAAGGGGTCCCAGGATGTAACGAGTGTAACGCTCCAGTGGACGATGCGTGCCACTCAGTGGAGGTCCTGTTGGTGGTCATTGGAGGGGACCTGGTCATTGAGGTGCTGGTCGTCGATGCCCTCCTTCTGTGAGGAGGGCATCTCTATAAAGGAGGCCGTGGAGCGGGAACTCGAGACAATTGCGTCCGCAGACTCGTTCCGCCGCCTGCAGCGGTCAAGCAGGAGGAGGCGCCGATATGCGCAACTCCTCCTACCGCTTTGAATTACGACAGGGCGTGGCCTGAGGGCCAAGCGTTGGGGTGTCGGGGGCCGAATGTCAGTAGACGATTTCTCGGGCACCCTGTAAAAGCGCGGAAGAGGCCGCTGTAGATTTAGTGGGTATTTTGGCCAGGCAGCTGGCCGGCGAGTCTCACACTCCCCCTGTCTGTCACTAGCAACAAAAAAAAATACTGGGAAGAAAAAAAAGATATTTCTATCACGTCGTTAAAAGACTTTAGGAAATTTCACGATGTCTATGGTCACTATTCTGCTTATCTGAGTCAAATCATTTATAGTTTATTCGTTTCATACCACATTATTCTATCTAGAAAAAGCTTCTTGTAGCCAAAATAAAAAAACATTTTAATACATCACCTATAACTACTCCAATGCCACCATAGTTTAGAGATCTTGGAAAATGCCGATGATAAAAAGGAGGTTGAAGAATGCCAGCTGGAAACATAATTTGGTTTTTGTTACGACTGTAGTACGCATTCACTACAGCCGGAGCCGTGTTCCACAGAGTTTTATTGACCGGTTGTCCGATACTGAAATTAATTATCTATTATTAATTATATGCATTAATTAATAGTAGTAGGACCACGCTGTTGACAGTTCTCTGACTGCAGCCGCGGGCCAGCCCATCCGGGGTAGTACCACACTCTCGCAGAAGATTGACGTCTGAGTAATGGCAATGTGCTATTGCGCTTCGTTCGGTGAGCGAGAGAGCCGCAAGCCCAACTGGTTGGGTTTGGGGTTTTTATTAGTAGGCAGCGGCCTAGTTATACCATTGGTATTGCAAAGGTCAATGGGCGGCAGTGACACTTACCATCAGGTGTGCTCCTTGCTCGTATGCCACCACAAGCAAAAAAAAAAATAACTGTTTGCGGAGGAGGCTCGAGCCCAACAGTGGGTCATATATGAGCTGAGATGATGATGAAGAATTAACTGTTATACCCAACTCAAAAACATTTATTATCTACAAGAGTATTGTTAATTTTATATTCAGTTTGAAATTAATCTAATAATCTACCACAAGATCGTAACGTGGTGAAAAACCGAAAAGATCCGACAAGAAATTCAGTGGACTCATATTTTTTTCAAATTATTTATTTTAAATAAGATTTTATACAATGTGCTTAGTAAGCATGCTAATGCTTACACTAGAGCATCCAGTGATGCTCTTTCATACAGGATACATTTTTTTAAAGATATAAAAATAAAAAGAAATTGTTGGATAATATGAATTCATAAGCTACAAGTGGCATCTGATTACGAGTTAACTACTAGAGCAGCCATCTTTCATCTTTTATAATAGGTAAATCATTGTTTGAGTTTTCTAAATACCAAATGATGACGGGACATGGAATACAATAAATCATTAACCCTTAGCTTTCCTTGGTAGATTTTAAGATCAGCTGACGGTCGCTGGGTACTCTCCTAGCGACCCTATGCAGTATGATTTTTCTGAGAAACTAATAGCCGGTGACGGATTTAAGCCCATGAGGCCCAGAATCTACTCCTTTTTAAAAAGGATATTGACCTACTATACCGCACTGGTCATATTACTTGGTATAGAGTTTTAATTAGTTTTCCCTCTCGTAGATATTATATGCATATATATGTCTTAGTAGCCTTTTACGATACACAGAAACAGGATAGGGGTTGGTGAAATATATTTTTACTCTGTCATCACACGGTAAGCCGTACCACCATATCACCAATATTAGTCGCGACTAAAAATTTCGTGACGAAATAGTGTTGTAACACTCTGAAGTGTACGTCAGTTTATCCATTTAGGAATCAAAATCTGAGGTTGTAAATAAAAAATATTTCCTTACCGAGACTGCTCCATTTTGGTCAAATGCTGAAGAATATTCAAGATATTTTCAAAATATTTATCCGGATGTATCCTCACTTCTTTATATCTCTCATTTAGTTCTTGTTCATTGAGTATAAAGTCTGGATAACCAATTCTCAACATCATAGCATCAACTTTATGCGCAGCGAGCGTTTTAGTTTTATCATCAATCCAATCTGTCATATGAAGGAGTTCCCTAAACGACTGTTGTATATCCCTTGTCATCATCAAAGTGTCGTTTTTGCTAATTTCGTCAAAGTATTGTCTTACAAACATAGATCCCAGTGCCATTCCCATATTCGAATTAACCTGTGACACGCAATTCTTCCATCGGGGCGGGGCTTGCTCTCGTCCGAACAATATGAAGTAGAACCTGAAAAGCTGTTATCATGTAATAAGCTTCTTTGAAAAGATTGTTCCTGCACTAATGATTTTTGCATCCATCAGTCCCGTGTATGTACACTTAGATAATAGATTTTCCTACGCGAATGTTACTTAGAACGATGCACTGCCAATTGTATCCAACAACTCAAACTGCGACTTTTGAGATATCAGTCCATATAGTTGGGGGTTTATCCTACGCTATATCATCCGATTCATGTTCGCCGCTGGAGAACCTTTCTTCTCCAACGGTTATCGTTTCGATGAGGAGTATGGTCTGCTCATACCACTTCAAAGTGCTAATTATTCAGGTTATTTCGTTAAACTCGTTCTTCTACATATTTGTGTATTGCGGATTTTATCATGTAGAAAAATAACGAGTATAGCCTTCTTCACAACACGCTGAATGACTTTGAATCTTATTATAGGATCGACATTTAGACACCACGGCATCATAAGGTACCAATATAGTTACCTACTACTATAATGTCTATAATATACTATAATGTCAAGATAATGTCTATAATATGAATCAATACTAAAGTTGTCTGGAAGAAATTGCAGTATGCGATAAGACCGCCTAATTGTACCAAAGTTTTTTTTTGTCTTTCATTATTTTATTCCTGTATTCGGTGTACAAAAAAGAGTTATTGTTATTATTATGAATAATCAATATAAAATACAATCGGTAGTACTATTATTTAGGGCTTGAAGGTTGCTCATGCGTAGCGGTATTGTAATTATTTATGTGACATATTAACAATAACTTAACCAACAATTTAACACTATAATAAAAAGAAATTGTAAGCCTTGATTTCAATCATTTATTAAACTCTCTAAGTATCTTTACCTAAATTTAGGAGGCAGATCACTTATTTGCGCCTTGTTATTAGATCAAGAAGTGCAAATTAATATAGCAAAAATAACATTTGCTTTATGAAAAAATAAAAAAGAATATTAAATATATATATTTTTAGCTTGAGAAGATGAACCTAACTTTTAGATTTTTGTATATCGCGGCTTTCATTATGGTAAATATTTCTTCTTTCTTGTTGTTGTTGTTCAATTATATGTAAATTTAGACATAGATTCGAGAAGTTAGAAGTACCTATATCTGCCTTACAGCCCGTTCACGACCTTGCCGCTGTAAGCGGCGACTAAGCGCGGGGCGGCAAGCGGTAAAATCAAAAGTATATAAAAATGTTTGAAGCACGCCACGAGACGCCGCTCATAGCGAAAACCCGCGCGGTTTTTTTCGAGCGAATTGCTACGGCGGCACGCGGTGTGGTGAGCTGCGTGAACAAAAGTACAAGTGAATGAGTGCGACGCCACGAAACACAGCGGCGCGGACAGCGGTATAGGAGGGACGTACTCAGCGGCGTAGATAAAAACAAGAAATTTTAGACGATTTTGTGGCGGTAATGGATACCGAGGCATTATATACTTATATGTGCTGCAGAATATAACCAAAAATTTACACACTCATTCTTGTCTACTCATAAAACTTATCTGGAATTTTCTGTAATTTTCGTATAAGTCACGAAATTCGCAATTTAAATACCGACACTTATTTAGTTCGTGCACTCCTCTCATATTAAGAATATCTTATTTTAAAAATATACTGCTTTCTAATCAGAGAAGGGATAATTTTGATAACGCCATGATTTTGAACACGTTTTGACTACCTAAATACGTCCACCTAGACCACCGTTACTGAGGGTACGTGGCGTGCAAAACGCACCGCTTGCAGACGCCGCCCGGCACACCGCGTCGCGCTTAGCTAAGACCAAAGTCGTGACCAGGCCGTTATTAGCCTACTACGTTATTATTGTGATTCTTAGCTCGAATGTGGTTTTACTTTCAACTTCTACTTTTCTATTGTTGGGTAGTTAAAATTATTTATCTTGTTTACATACTCACTGTTGTTTGGCAGACTGGAATCTATCGTCCAGGTTACTGACCCTATGCCTCACAAATCTCCATAACAGATAATTTGCTAAAACGCTCGGGTCAGTCTCTTTTATCAATTGAACCAAATGCTGTTGACATATAATTTTCATTGTTATTGTTACTGCATTATATTGATTCGAAAATCGAGTTACGTCACATTCGTCAATACTGTATTAATAGTTAAAATGGAGATGTTTTATCTATTCATTATGCCATCGACGATCACTGTTGGAGAAAACCCTACCGAGGTAGGGAATAATGCAAATATCTCTACACTTTCGCTGACGCCACGCAGCTGGGCTGACGACAGTTACAATTATAAGCTTCCCAGAAGAGTACAGCCACTCATTTTGTTAGTGGTGCAGTGTTTTATCTCTCTCGTAAAACTAATGTGTAGTGGCGCAAATATTACACTCTCTATCGAAGTAGTGTTAAATATAAAAAAGAAAGAAAAAGATAATACGTATAATTATTATCATTAATTTAAAACTTACCCGTACATAGCAAAGAGCAAATAATACAACAGTTTCGTTGGATTGTACAGTTCTATTCATCACAATGCATAAGTATGTCCTCCATTTTACTTGAGGGACCAACTCCTCGAGTTTCTTTATTGTCATTCTACGGTACAACTCGGAAACATTCCTTCTATCTTCTGGCGCTGATGTAATTTTAGCTAATCTTCCAAATTAGTAATAAAATAAATGCAAATGGACTACTTATAAATGAGCAAAAACACATCCATCCATCCATCAGCCCGTAAACGTCCACTGTTGGACATAGGCCTCCCCACGAGAATGCCATCTATAACGGTCCTGTGCCACCTGCATCCAATGGTTTCCTGCGACCTTGATGAGGTCATCAGTCCATCGAGTGGGGGGTCGTCCTACGCTGCGTCGTCCGATTCGTGGTCGCCACTCGAGAACCTTTTTTCCCCAACGGTTGTCGGTTCGTCGAGCGATGTGGCCTGCCCATTGCCACTTCAACGTGCTAATTCTTCGGGCTATGTCGGTTACACCCGTTCTTCTACGGATTTCCGTATTTCGGATTTTATCACGTAGAGAAATACCGAGCATAGCCCTCTCCATAGCACGCTGAGCGACTTTGAGCCTTTTTATGAGGCCGACATTTAGAGACCACGTTTCAGTGCCGTAAGTCATCGCTGGTAACACACACTGGTTATAAACCTTTGTTTTCAGACACTGCGGAATATTAGACGAGAAGATCCTCCTAAGTTTCCCGAACGCTGCCCAGCCGAGTTGGATTCGTCGGCTGACCTCTTTCTCGAAATTGGATCTACCTAATTGGACTGTTTGTCCTAGGTAAACATAGTGATCGACAACTTCGAGAATCGCATTCCCAACCAGGACCGGTACAGAAATGACATGGGCAGACATAGACATGATTTTCGTCTTGTCCATGTTCATTTTCAGCCCTACTAGTTGGGAGACCTTGCTGAGGTCATTGAGCATGGTGCCAAGGTCCTCCAGGGATTCTGCCATGACTACGATATCATCTGCGAATCGAAGGTGAGTGATGTATTCGCCATTGATGTTGATGCCGAGTCCGGTCCAGTCTAAGAGCTTAAAGACATCTTCCAGCGCAGTGGTGAACAGTTTCGGAGAGATAACGTCTCCCTGTCTCACGCTTTTCTGCAGCTGGATCGGTTTCGTACTCTTATCCTGGATGCGGACTGACATAGTAGCGTCTCTATACAAACACTTCAGCACTTCGATATACCGATAGTCAATTTGGCACCTCTGAAGGGACTGCAGCACTGCCCAAGTTTCGACAGAATCAAAGGCTTTCTCATAGTCCACAAACGCTAGACACAGAGGCCGATTATACTCCTCGGTCTTCTGTATAATCTGGCGTAGCGTGTGGATGTGGTCTATGGTACTATAACCTTTTCGGAAACCGGCTTGTTCGGGCGGCTGCAAGTCGTCTAGCTTGCGCGCGAGTCGGTTCGTAATGACTCTTGAAAACAATTTGTACACGTGGCTCAGGAGTGAGATGGGTCTGTAATTCTTTAAGAGCGTTTTATCGCCCTTCTTGAAAAACAGCACCACCACACTCCTGGTCCACGACTCTGGAACGTCACCCCCGAGAATGACAGAATCAAACAGCTTCTGTAGGGCTTTTAAAACTGGCTTGCCGCCTGCCCTCAGGAGCTCTGTGGTAATTCCGTCATCTCCCGGTGCCTTTCCGTTCTTTAATTGTTTTAGAGCCATTCTGATCTCGTACAAGCTGACGTCCGGGATTTCTTCGGTATAGTGCCGAGTTAGCTTGGATCTGGGGTCTTGGACCAAGCTGACAACAGGATTCAGGGATGATTTGTACAACTGCCCATAGAACCTTTCGACCTCTCCCAAGATCTCACTCTGGGATGAAATGACAGTACCGTTATCAGTCTTCAGCTTAGTCATTTGGCTCTGCCCGATAGACAAATCTCGTGCGAACACTTTGGAGCCTCGATTTCGCTCTATCGCCTCTTCAATACGCAGTGTATTGAATCGGCGAATATCGCGTCGCATAGATTTAGAGATTTGTCTATTAAGCTGCCTGAGTTCGGACCAATCGGCTGAAGACTGTACCGTCATTTCCTTTCTCCTCTCCATGAGTTGAAGAGTCTGGTCAGAAAGCTTTTTTGTTCTAGTAGCGCGACGGGCCTTAAAGAATTTTGACCCGACCGCGTGGACAGTTTCCACGAACCTGTTGTTCATATCGTTCGAAGATTCGCACTCTTCCAGGCATTGGAAGCGATTATGTAATTCGAGTTGAAAGCTATCGGGGTTCTGGTATTGGACAGGTGTAGGTCGGAGTGTAGACTTCATCAAGCGGGACCGCTCGACTTTCGTACGAAGATTCAATGTGCCTCGAACCATCCGGTGATCACTCCCAGTTTTAATCCTGCTGATCACAGAGACATCATTGAATATTTGTCGTTTGTCCGTCAAGATGAAGTCTATCTCATTTTTAGTGGATCCATCAGGGCTAATCCAGGTCCACTTCCTTTGTGGCCGTTTCTTGAAGAAGGAATTCATCATGAAGAGGCCTTCCTTCTCCAAAAAGTCGGCCAGTTTTTGGCCCCTTTGGTTTCTCTGTCCAAATCCATATTGCCCCACTCTCAACTCATCGTCTGTCCTTTTGCCTAGTTTTGCGTTGAAGTCTCCCATAACTACCGTGAAGTGGGTTTTGGACGTGTGGATGGCTTTCGAGATATCCTCGTATAAGGCCTCCACTACGTCGTCGGAGTATGTCGAAGTCGGTGCGTAAACCTGTATGACCTTCAACGAATACCGTTTGGTAATTCTGAGTATAAGGTACGCTACCCTTGTTGACACACTTTCGATCCTCTCCACGTTCTCTACGAGAGACTTACGAACGATAAACCCTACACCGCCTTGGGATGGGTGATCTCCCTCCCGGTAGAAGAGCAAATTTCCAGACCGGAGGATTATCGTGCCCTCCCCCTCTCTTCGCACTTCTGATAATCCTACAATGTCCCATCGGATTTTGCTCAATTCCTCTTCCAGTTCGATGACCCTCTCGTCGGTCCTAAGCGTCCGAACGTTGTGTGTTACCAGGGCCAAGGGTCGATTTTTTTGGTAGCCGGATCGCGGCCGGAGATTCCTAGCACCCCCTGCCCCGCCACCAACAGGCCCGCTACCAAAATGAGCCCGTGGAACAGCGGAACTGCCGTGACTGGGGGCCGTGACTTCTTTTGTATTCATATTTGTTTTGGGGGGGTTATAATGCCATAATCGCCACGCTTGGCGAGCGGATTGGCGATCGCGGTAGTTGTTATTAAGTTTCCCGGGAGATCGCCGCTGCCCAATCTCCCGGTGAGACCCTTAGCCGATTTTTACGACTCCCACGGGCAAGTAAGGGGTGACCTTTGTATTCTATTCCCGTCGCCACACGGGTATTATATATACACACGAGCAAAAACACATAAATGTTCATAATGTTATCCAAAATCAAGCCAATATCTATCGGTAAAATGTACTATGTAAAAGTTGAAATAATTGCTGATGATAAAATATGTAATATTTTTAATCTTTTCGACTATAGAGAAGATAAACTCAAAATAAAATTTAATGGTACCCCATCTAGCCATTATACAGTAGGTAGGCCAAGTTACTTTACGATTTGGAAGAGGACATTGGACATTTATAATGAATGGGACGTTTATATATAGAAAAAAGAAAATCAAAACCAATGTTAATGTAGAAAATAAAATAATAATTAAAAAATCTAGTTCATACTTAATTTCAAAGTCAATAAGCAACGCTGCACTTTCATTAACATGTACCGGTTCACCTCCTAATAGTGTTGCAATTGTTATTAAATATGTTTTATAAGCATTCAAGTACATCTTATTAGATTCTTGAAGAAAATAGTCTCTTGTGGGTAAGCCTACAATAAAATTAATAATAATCTTTAATAATATATAGACATAATTAATATAATCAATTATATATAATTACGGCTTTTGAGATAAACTGGGTTAATATTACCTAGGCTAGTTTGATCAAATTGGATCACAAACTCGTCTGAATTTTTAATATCAGGGCCAACCCATTCTGATATGAGGATATCATTATTATACAATCTTAGTTTTGCCATTAATACGAGCCAATCGAAATTAGAATGATTCCAATTAGGGTTCAGTATTGGCCACCCACCAAAAAGTTCTAATAGATCTAAAAGAGGTTGGTGAGCTCGCTTTTGCAATATTTCATAATTCATACATGATTTGAATAGAAATCTTGCTTTTAGAGCAGCGTCACCATTTGCTGGATCATTTTGTTCCTCATTTTTATCTATCTTTGAGAAGACACCTGTTTCTATATCTACTTTATTATTTTCTTCAAATTGTACTTTATGATTTTTTTTATTATACATCATTAATTTTCTGCCATATTTAATCTTTTCTGTTTTTGGAATCAACTTTCTTTTTAATATCTTCTTAGGGTTTGTATTAAAATAGCGTTTCAGACTTTCTGTTTTTTCTTTCTTTCTCCCAGGAGTTTCTATAATATGTTGTTGAAATGTATGGTTTTTATGTAATAGAGGCCTGGTAGTTATTTTTGTTTTTCTTTCCAGATATCTACGGATACGGTCAACAATTTCTTTTTTCTTAGTATCATTAGACAAATAATCATTACTTTCGACTTTTGTAGTATTATTTATTTCTTTTAGGCGTATTTTACTAGAATGTTGATAGTTATTTGGTAACGCTTCATAAGAACGACTCTTTAAAAATTTTAGAAAATTATCGTCTAAAACCAAATGGGAACCGGGATATGTAGAAGGCACAATTTCATTATTTTTAAATTCCAATAGATCTTTTAGAACTGTGTCCAAATTTTCTCTAAGCATTTCAAAAGTATCGTATCTGAAATGGAAATATAGGTTCATATATCATACTTTAAAAATTGTTTTAGTTATCACAATGGTTTCACTTTACTTTTCATATTTACCCTGCTTTATCTGCTGGTATGGGATTCAAAGAAGGCCAATTGCCACAGGCATACTGATAAAAATCATGACACGGATCTGCTTCAGCATCCATGTATTGCTTCATTATATTTGCTTGTGTCTTTCTAATTGTATCTTTATCACCTTGGCCCTTCCAAAAAGCGTGTATACCTTTATCAGAATTCAAATCGTTCATTATACATAAATACTTACATATTGTCAACTTTCATATTTTACTTAAAATTAATCTTAATAGTAAATACCACCGAGTTGGAACGGAACAGCACTGAGAAGTTCCAGCAAGAAACTCAGTGGCTTTGTCTATTTTTTATTTTTTTTACTGAATTTTTTAAATTAAATTGTATACAATATGTCTATACTAATCACAAAATAAAAGGCCCGTTTTGACAGTTCACACCCAAGAAGTTCTCTATTTTTTACCGATAGAAATGTTCTAAGGTAATTGCATTTTTCATTGATGGGTACCGCCCACTCGGCTAAGTGCCGTGCATAACGATTTTTTCATATTCTCCACAGACTATTAATAATCGGTTAAAGAAAATTAAAAATAAATCGATCAAAATATTTTCTTTTAAGGTGGACTCGCAGTTGTCCGGTTTTATTAATTTTAATACTAGTGTTTAGGATAACTGAATTTCACCAGCTGTGTATTGATCTTTACTGAAAGTTATGAGTTTGGAGCTAACAAAGTCACAAATTGGGACAATGTCATATTTGTCGAAGAGATTTGGCTGAACTCGAATCATACCGTGCCACATTCGTGGACGGACGATACCAAGGCATCTTGCTCAAAGTGCCAATGGGAAAAGGTGGATGCTTAATAATCTGCCACGATGAATCAGCTGGGGGAAGTTTTTTTTAATGATGCCTTGCTTGCCATGGAGTCTAAAAGTAAAAAAAATATCACGAAGAAAAGGACGCAAATAAATTCACAGAGTGGTTCAGCATGGACACAAAATGATAAGAACGCCACCATACCATTGTCAGTACAATACTTTGATCTGAGCTCAAATGAAAGGATACGCAGCACGCCACAATACAAAGCCGCTATTCTCCACTAAGAAAACTATGACATTGTTGAATGAAGCTTGTGCCAAAATTACTAAAGAAGACTGGACAAAAGTGGTAGAAAACTCGAAAAATAATTAAGGAAAGTAAAATAAAGTAAAAGTACCATAAAGTACTCGTCAAGACAAATCAAATAAGCACAATTTCGATGGAGTTGCGTCGTTTAATTACGGAGTTCCTATGGCCAGCTTCCAGGTCCATCATCAGGTCAGCTCTATGTCACAATATTGCATTGTCATCTAATTTATATATGCATGCAAAATTTCAGCTCAATCGGAAACCGGAAAAGGGATCAAATTTAACTTGCAAGATTTGATTTATATATTGACAACGGGACAGGTGAAACTAAATAAAAGCTTGTACATACTCGTAATGAATGAAAAGAAACTACTTTTGAAATTTCGTGCCATTCTCGATGTAGAGCTAAACATAGCTGTATAGGGTGAATGGGATTTATTTCCTTTGCCTGTCTGAATGGACGAACAAAAAATGTAAACCAACCCAATTTTCATAAAGTATACATACACTAATGACTAAGCAGTTTAGTTTTTTATTAATTGCAATTAAACGACAAAGAATTACCAAG
The DNA here is from genome assembly GCA_905163515.2 of Lymantria monacha. Classification (NCBI taxonomy): domain Eukaryota; kingdom Metazoa; phylum Arthropoda; class Insecta; order Lepidoptera; family Erebidae; genus Lymantria; species Lymantria monacha. The sequence continues at coordinate 10,113,747 of LR991092.1, read as the reverse complement.
CCATTTTCGAAAGGAAACAGCGCGTTGCGATTATGAAGCTTTTAATAAAAGAAAAACATCGATACATTCATTTTTACGGTCGTGATAATGCCAGATACTTACGGTAACATCCGGACGGCCTTGAATATTTTTTTTAATCAACTTTTTTCTTACTTTAAACAAAATAATTGCGTTTAAAAAATATCAAATACGTTTAGACGAATGTTTTTTCTTGACATGTGTATAATAATATTATCCTACATTGCACATGTGAGAAAAATACAATAATTTTTAGGTTCGAAAAGTGCTTGATTTTCATATATCGAGAGTAGAGCAAGACCTCAACGCTTCGCTTATGAGGCGTGCAAAAGACCTCAACGCTTCGCTTATGAGGCGTGCAATATTAATCAAAATATTCAATTTAAATCACAACTGAATATAATTTATTAGCACATATATAATTCGCACTTATATGAAACTAAAACACGTGTTGTGAATGTGGAAACTAGTAAGAGGTTCTACCTATTTCTACTTTGTTGGTAGCTTTTTTCGAGACTTAATGAGCGGTTTTGCGTCCAACTTTAACCTGTTATGCTTTTGTGTTACAGTGTTGCGCGCGCATCTTATTTGCGGCCAACTTCAATCTGTTACTTTTGTGTTATAGTGATGCGCGCGCATCTTTAAATTTCACTCTCATCGTTTTTTCTTAACGTGCCTAAAGAAGTATAACTTCAACAATGTTATTGTGTGATGTAACTAAAAATTTAAGGTTTTCGAAATGTATCCTTTATGTGTGCTATAAAACGTTGCTTCATGCCAAATTTCAAGGTTCTAGGTTGACTGCAAGTATCCTTTACGATACGTTTTGATTCCCCTGCGCATGGTTGCGAGTTTCAAAATTAGATTTATTAAGACGTTAACAATCAGCAGTTTATACCCACACGTCCATGAAGCCGTATGGGTTCATAGGGTTTAGTTTATTTCTTTATCGATTTTGAATACGTTTTCTGTAATTTTGTGACTTATGAGGGAAGGATGGGTCATACAAAAACCGTGAAAACAATTCAGATTATCTAAAAGTTAGGTCTACAATTAGTAAGGGATCATGGACGACGAAAATACTTATGTAAGAACACTTGTTTTTGTAAATATATTGAAAAAATACAAGTTTATCTATGTTTATTTACGAAACAAGAATGACAATAACCATTCTTAAATTCATGAAGAAGTTTGATAGACATTTTGAAGTCAATGTTGAAGATTTCCTATCAGATATCAGCTTTTTGTAATAGCCGGTGTATCTTTTACGGTTTATCTTTTCACTGGCAATTTTGGCAAATCGATAAGAAAATGTCTCGAAGTTGAATTGGGCTGAGAAGAGCTGGTAGATGGAACAGAGCTGATAGAAGGATAGAAAGTAGTTAAGTGGATCATGTCAATTTTTGTTCACAAGTCCGTGACACCACGTTGGGGTCACATAGGAAAATCAAGGAAAATGGAACATTATTATGATGAAAAGTCATGTTTCTGATAAGTTCTTTATAGAGAACTGTAATTAACTATTAATTGAATTGGACTTGTCGGGTGGTCTGACTGTTTTGTATGGGGAATGGTAACGTGTTAAATTGCTGTTTCTTTTGATTGCATTGACATAGGATTTTGATTTTATTACAGCTTAAAAATATTATAGGTATACCTGAGTATTTGATATTAATTTCAATTAAATAACATAACTCTACGCATTCATGAGGAAGAAGTGGTAGTAAAGTTTAAAATTATTAAAAATATTTTTATTATATGATGTATTGTGATTTTTTAATCTGTGTTAATAAGTCGTTGCTTCGTACTAAATTTCAAGATTCTGAACTTGTACCCTGTAATCCTGTATATTTTGATTCTCTTGTGAGTGTCGAAAAATTGCAGAATAAACGGCTGTATTTTTTGATTGCGTTGGCTTAGAGGTTTAATTTTTTCACAGCTTTAAGGGACAGTAGACCTGAATATTTGATATGAATTTCAACTTGATACCTCCAAGCGCTCCTGAGAAAATGGATTGGGACAGACAGACCACAAAGTGATCCTATGAGGGCTACGTTTCTTCCCTTTGAGTCACGGAACCCTAAAAACGATTTAATTAATATAGAATAACTTTTCTAAAGAAATAACAATTTGCTTTATTCGCTATTTGTTAATAAGAATATATATCTTTGTATGTTGTGTCCGTATGGTGACGGAGTAAGAATACAATTAACCCCCCCTATTTTACCCGTGGGTGATAGTAAGAGACGACTAAGGGTTATAAAATGCATATAACATCTATGTAAGAGAAGGAAAACTCGGAAATAAAACCCTATATCAACACGCCTGACCAGCGTGGTATAGTAGATCAATTTCCCTCCCATTATGGAGGAGGCTCGAGCCCAACAGTGGGACATATATAAGCTGAGATGATGATGATGATGATCTTTGTATGTTCACCGTTTAAATACAATCAGTTACCACATCTTACTTGCCCGTGGAAATCGTAAAAATCGGTTAAGAGATGATCAAGCAATGAGCAGCAGTAGATACTCTGCTAGGAAATTTATAACAACAAATATAATAAGTCAACTCGCCTGTTAAGCGTGACGATAATGTCATTATCTAGGAAAGGCTTATTTCTTACAGCGAGCGGCGATAGCCGGAAGGATGTATGAATAATTCAAACTATAGAATGAATAAAACTACATATAACATTCGTAAAGTAAATCTTATACATTTACTTAGGTCAGTCATTTGGTAACTAACTTGGCCGTTGCCGCCATTTCGACGAGACGATAGAGAAAGACAAGAGTAGATGTGCTCTCGCTCGCACGCGTTGTTATACCATACTTGGTTTTCGTTTTACATTTCGGGCGTGTAGTAGAGATGGGATATAATTGCTATCGACAAATTGTTACTTTACTGCTACTTTATCAATGTTATTAAGTGTTATACTTTAGTGGCAATAAGCAAGTATTATGCCGCCATATAAGTACCTAAAAGAAAATTGGACTAGAAAATGATACTAGAATCTAATAACTATTTTATATGTATAACTTATGTATGGCATAAACTAGGGTATACCTGATGTTATTCGGCAAACTATGAGAGATTATACTAGTAGGTAGTAATGAACTCACAATCGAAGCCGCCCACCAGATACTAAGAAGACAAATTCTACGTGGTATTAAAGATACATTCTCTTAATGATCTTGTACGACATTCTCGGTAGGAGGTAGATTCAGAAAGGTTTAATTATTAGTGATCAAAATGTTCGAAGTCTGGCAGCAGTTTGTAGAAGTATGTGTAATGAGATATGGTCTGAGTGAGCTGAGTTCAGATCTAAGTGATAAAGTCAAAATGAAAATGATACTATACTCTATATATTGGCCTGTGGGCTTTTCTGTTTGCTTCGCTTTTCATTGTAATTTTCCTAAAACATACTTCAGAAACCGATTGGATTGATAATGCTGAAAGAATTTGAGAGATAATGTAAAATCTATTACCTCTATTTCTATCAATTAATAAATAGGCATACTATACTATACATATAATAGGCAATGAAACTACTTTACTGCGTGATATTGCTGACGTAACATTGAATAAATACTATGTTAATAAATCGCACATTATAAAAATAATATACTTTGCTAAAGTTAATGGACAGCTGAATCACAGTCAATAGATAAAGCAAATATACACATATTACTGAAATTTTTAGCATTTAATATGCTTAATTATTTATAAATACCCGATACGAAACGAAAAATGATGTCACAAGCGGGGTTCGAGCCCGCACCTATTGGGAATCATAATATGATTCGAAATTTGCATGTCCTAAAATAGTTCACAATGGTGTAAGTGGTAGCACGGTTGGGCCGGATTCCCAATAGGTGCGGGTTCGAACCCCGCTTGTGACATCATTTTTCGTTTCGTATCGGGTATTTATAAATATACACATACACATACATATCATCACGCCATATCCCTTGCAGGGTAGGCAGAGAGAACAGAGTAAAGCAAATATTCTCATTGTATTGTAATATTTATTGTTATACTTTAAAACTTAGGGTCATAATAAGACTCCTAGACGTGGAGCCTATTATTGCCGCGATATTTTATGCGAAAATTCGGTTCACTAGCTAGGAAACTGCAACCATCTATATCCACGCTTGATACAGTATTGTTAGCACTTCTACAGAAACCAATAACTTATTTGTAATAAAGTGATCTTCTTTGACTCGTTTAGTTATCGATAACGGGCTGGTCTACTCTAAACTCACACCCCGCGTATAGGTACCGGCCGGCGCGGCGGCATGGCGGCAGTGGCGCGGCGCAGTGCATGATGTCATTCATCAGCACAGTCACAGCAGCACACACTCACACATCTCTTGCACACTTACATACTGGACTCCGTGTGACTTGGTCGCGCGCGTCGTGCTAATCCGTTGTTCCTGTTTACATTCTGTACACAGTGTCTTCACGGTGACTACCCGTGTCTGTGATTTAATTTATTATTTAAATTACCTAGTTGTTAATTAGTTTAAACCGAAACATGGCCAACAACAGAGCTACCAAGTCTGGATTTGCCGCCGAAGCGCAGAGAAAGGTAAGTTAAATAAATTAAAAACTTAAAACCGCCCGGTGCTGAGTTATTAGGCGACCGATTTACGAAGATTTTTCTTAACGCTTATATTACCATGTGGGAGTGCCTCTGTAAATAAATCGTGTTGTACAGCTAGGTTATTGATTCGGGATGCTGTAGAGATCCAGAAATTGTGTTAGCAGGACTCAACCGTGACCTATATAATGGAACAGATGGTGTGACCTACTTACTCGCATATAAGAACAGTACACACATTATTATTTGCATAGAGTATTATGTCATACTTAGTTAAGTCACCGTATTTGTGAATACTCTAGTAAATATAATAAAATATACATTATAACCATGACATACGCAGTAGGTACCTACCTAATTGCACCAAGTACTGGTACATCTACAGGTAAAATACCTATGAACTTGTATGTTATATAGGTACCTATAAATATACCTTTTAAGGTAGTGGTTTAATACGATGACAAATTAGTTTAATTAGCGGTTTTATTTTCAAGCCCTAGGTAGTCACTTAAGTGATAGGTAAATACTAAATTTGTGTGAACTCGTAACCAAAAGCACTCAAATTTAACATGAGGTTCCTTATTATCGTTTGTAGGTAGATATAACTTAGATACCTACTTACTAAGATGCGAAAGGGAATGCTCCGATGGTTCGGACATGTGGAAAGAATGCCGAACGAACGTCTGGTTAAGAAGATATACAATGCGAAAGTGGAAGGATGTAGGTACCGAGGGAGACCGAGACTAACCTACCTAGACCAGATCGGTCAGGTACTGAAGGAAGGTGGAGTCAAGAGTCTCCGAAACCGGCGAGCGTGTATGAAGAGAATTATGAATGTTGAGGAAGCGAGTGAAGTATGCAGATATAGAGCTCTCTGGCACTCTGTTCTCTCTGCCTACCCTGCAAGGGATATGGCGTGATGATATGTATGTATGTACCTACTTACTAATGCTTATGCGATAGAGGTACCTACAGTTTATACAGTTCTGGCATTTAATACCTACATATTATAGCGTAATTTTGCACTTTTTTTTTTTTAAGATAAAAGAGACTACTAGACTTAGTAGTCTTACGGATAGTGTCCGCTAATTATTGCGTCAACGTTTAAGAGTCTATTTAGCACTATAAATAATACCTATCCGTAAAATTACTTAGTATTAACACAGTTAACGAAATCAGGAACACCAAATAAATTCTCGTTACGCCTTTGCACTGGATCCTTTTTTTTTTTTTTTTTTTTTTTTTCTTTTTTTTTTTTTAAACCTTACCAAGGTAATTAAACAATATCAAACGAAACCATAGAGTAAATGAACCAATTGTTATAATAAATAGCATAAACGATGACTTTTGGCGGGAATCTAAAACGTCATGTTGTGCTCTTGTATTATATTCGATATCTTAGTGTTTTAACGTGTTATATTAGATAATTTTTATGGTGTTTTATGTAATATGATGTGACAGAACAGCTGGGATGTAGTGAATATCATATAAAAGTGCTTTACAACGTTTTCGTTTTCCATCAAAATTCCTACAACATACCATTAACAGTGTCACCATAGCAGTGTTGATGGCGACAATTCGACTGACTGACAGACAATGACTAACTTGAAGAGATTAAGAACGTGAAGATAATTATAACTCGACACTGGCAAAAATGGCTCGTATAAGTAGCTGATTGCCAATACATAAAAAGAAGAAGAAGAAGAAGCTGCAACTTAACTTTGACATTGGCTTAAGTATAAACAGAGCCACAAAAAAAAAAAAAATTGCATAAATAATATTATAACAATAAGTGTATAATATAGATGTCTACTTGCTCTTAAAGTAATTGAAAAAGAATTAAGAGAATATATTTACTGCTAATTGTATACTCCATCGTCTTAGCGAATTTCAAAGGATTTGTACATCAACATTCATAATTCTCTCTCTGGTGATAACATTTTATATTACGTCCGTTTTTACCAACGAAACTTAATGATAAGTAACACTTAAAACTATCTCACTATCAATGTTTCATTATAACTCAACATGGATCATAATTATTATTGATGTCATACTTTATGTATTTACTATGCTTTAGGTGGTAACTAAAACTTGGGTGTCATTGATGAAAGCGGCAGTTAGTCCCATCACCAAACAAAGTTATTCGTAGTTACAAATTCTCTTAATAAAGAATGTACAATCTTGAATTTCAAGGTATTTCGAAGTAAATATCTTGTGTAAGGCTATATAAACGCCGCATTTGAATAACATATCATCAGCGCTTTACATAATATTTGTGTTTAAAACTGTTGAAGGTGAGTCATTTATTAATCATTTGAATTTAAACATTAAAAGTGGCAACTAGGTAAATATTATTTAGTAAATTTAACAGATTTTGGACACATATTAAAACTAGCAAACCCAGCGTTGATTTATTTGTAGAAGTCGGATATATCGCAACGCTTGATGGCGAGTTACATCAATAGGAATAGCATATAAAAATGTGCATAATGATCGATCAAATAGTTTCTCGAGTTTAGCGATGTCATATATACAAACATCCTCTTTTATAGATATAGATGTAATATCATCATCATCGTTCTCCTACTCTTATCCCAATTACTTGGGGTCGATTCAATATGTACTCTTCTTTCATAGTACATATTGTAAAAGTTATTGGCAATAGTTTTATAACCGGCCGCCAGCCAGACGTCAACACTCCTTGGGAATGTAATTGTTGACCAAACGGCATCTGATGGAGTTGGCCTGGGTGGGTCGTTATAAGGCTCTTAGTCGTCTTTTACGACATCCATGAGCAAAGTAAGGGTTGGTAGTATTCGTAGCCGCTACCACACAGTATAGATGCAATATATAGCTCTTTATATATAATAAGCATTTTTTTTTGTAATACGATATATCCTGTTAACACCAGGATGTTGACAGATATCTTTATTTTTAGCTGAATTAAAACGATAAAACTACTAAACGAAACAAAAAATTCTAGTATATATATTAGAAATATGAAATAAGAAAATATATTTGTATTTACTTTCTTATTTTATGTAAAAGTAATAAGGATTCACCTCCAGAATACCTCATATAAACAATACGTTCATGATTTTTACATTTTTACACAGTCATTGGACTAATTGTTAAGTGCTGACAGTGTGTCCTAACAAGCGAGCAACAGCAACCTTGTTGACAAAGAAATAAATATTAATTACCTACATTGCAAATTCATCTCGTTTAAATTTGTAATGAGCACCGTTAACGAAATACACATGTATATATTATTTAAAACCGTTACTTTTTAAATAAAATTTTAAAAACATTATGGTCTCTTAATTGTTAGGAACTTTCTTTCTACCAGTAGTCATACATGCTTTGCATGTGGGTCAAGGAGGATCACACAAAACTGCTTTTGTAACCGGTTCCGATGAGTTTTGGGAACCCTTTAAGCAAGCAGGTGGCAACACTGAAACTTATAATGTTATATGAGAATGGGAAAGGCTTGTAATTAGTTATTTTAAATATTTATTGGCTTACAGAAATTGCCTATATGAGGCTATGTATAATTTGTGTTCTACTAATTAAGTATATTTGTACATCTACCTATAGGACGTTTAAATGCATTTCTTTCTCTTTTTTAATTTTAAAACGAATGTTATCGGTGTGAAGATGGAGTAAGAATGCAGTGATCGCCAGCCTTTTCTTTCCCTAAGGTATAATAATCATTTAAGCGATGGAAAGGAAGAAAAACATGAAAAAAGGGGCAAAATGAAACTATACTAACCAGTCTAGCTGGTGCCGTATAATTAGTCTAAATTCATTTATTTGAAAGGGACTTCTTCTCAATATAAAGTATAGTAGGTATACTCACTCACGCCTAGAATAGGCGAAGTCAGTGAAAATTGATCGCATAGGTAAACTTTTAAACTAGTTGTGTTGTAGCGGCTAAGAATACTACCAACTCTTACCTTGCTCGTGGATGTCGTAAAAAACGACTAAGAGCCTTATAACGACCTGGGCCAACTTCACTTGATGCCCTTTGGTCAACTATTACATTCCCAAGAAAGGTTGAAGCAGGCGGCCGATCATAAAATTATTGCCAATATCTTTTACAATATGTACTATAAAAGAAGAGTACATATTGTATCGACCCCCAAGTAATTGGGATAAGAGTAGAAGAATGATGATGAGGTAACCTTTTAAACCTCAATAGAGAGGGGGCCTTTTTATCATGAACGAAATTCAGATTATCTCATCATCGTCTCATCACTATTACTACTGCAAAAAGTTGGAAAATAACTTTATAACTTATGCAATGTCTTATTTTTAAAATAGTTGATGATGTAATACATACCTACTTATAAGTGACAAAACATTTTGCGTATGAACATGTAATCGTCATAAATAGGTTTCCCGCGAACAGATGTTCAATTAGCTCAAAATAATTTACTTCATACTAACTCACTGAGACGGTGACTCATATAAGGCTCGGTTCTGTTACAGCATACCGTTACCTTACCATATAAGGTATAAGGTCTCACTCAGGATTCATTTATATGGCTTAAATGTACAAACTTTCAACCAAGTTACACTACGAACCATATGTTCAAGATTGACACTTGACCAAATTTCTATTTGAGTTTACAATAAATGACACGCATTATTCGTCTATAAATTAACGATGAGATTTTGAAATGACAATTTTTACGGATTATATCGCTTTTGTATTTGATTTTTAATTTGCCGACGTTTTGAACACTACACCGTTCATGGCCACGGAACTGTCGAAGTACCTACTCATTTTATTTCAAATGTGTAATACTCGTGTAAATATCAGAAATCATAACCATAACTTTGTCTATAAAATAAGTGTACAATTCGTACTTACGCTTTTACAGATGTTTTTACAATCATTTATTTGTTCTTATTTCAAAATTCAATACATTAATTTCATTAAATCTTTTTGGTGACGGAGTAAGAATACAATTCACCACCCCCTATCTTATCCGTGGGTGATCGTACGAGATGAACAAGGGATATAAAACGCATATACATATATATAACATCTATGCAAGAGAAGAAAAACTCGAAACAAAACCCAATACCAACACGTTTGGCCAGCGTGGTATAGTAGGTCAATTGGCTTCCCATTATGGAGGAGGCTCGAGCCCAACAGTGGGACGTGTATGAGCTGAGATGAATTTCATTAAATAAGAGTAGCAAAACTCGATTCAAAATAATAATATGCTTAAACTTAGGTTTAGCGTAGTGTAATCTGTGTAATATAACGATGACGAAATTCGCATAATTCTCGGCAGTCTGCTACAATTGTTTAACTGATCTTTATTCATATTATGTATTTTACACATTAATTTTTTTGGATTATAATTCGCGTCATGCTCTGATGAATAAACTATTTACCTACATTTAATAATACTTCACATGAACTTGAAGTCGGTATTTTCTGCAAATTTATACTTGTTGAAATTACATTGACCGCATCTATAGCCGACCTCGTGGTGTGACCCCATTCTTGCCTCCTTACTAGTCGATGTCGGAGTCATTGTTGACAATACCAGTCTCAAGGCTAACCATTTCATACGGTTTACCTTAAATAACATTAATCATGAAATAAAACTGTGTGTCAAATATATGAATTTAACGAATTCGACAAATATTTATTAATTAATGATTATTGAATCTTTGTTAATTTAGAAAGTAAGATTGATGGCAATGCCATAGGTAACTCTGAGAGTAATCGCTACATAGTATGCTACAACTAACGTGCTACCACCAAAATTGCAAACTTATGTAAATATTAAACTCATGTATCTATCTAGTTGAATAGCAAATCTACCATGCAAAATTTTTTTTAATAGTTGAGCATGCGTTTTAAAAATCCAAATAGAAGTTATAGAAAATGTAAATAGAATGCATATGTTTCTTATTTAACTTATTTATAGCGTTTACATCTCTATTACCGATCTATCAACACAATTTTCTTAGACCTTTATTCGTCTTAACCGTACTAGCATATTCAACTTCGTCCGTATATTTTTGTGTAAATTAAAACGACAAATTTTAAGAAAAATACTTAAGAAATTATCAATTTAAATACAAATTAGTTTAAAATCTGCGATGCACAACATCCTAGGTAGGTAATACCTACATAGAATTGTTAAAATCGCAACAATTGAAGAAAAGCTTGTGGAATATGTGTATTTTACTTAGAAATAAAAAGTCTTAGTTGGCTCTTAATGGCAGACTGTCAGTGTTGCGTGCCACGGTCAAAACTACTACAGTAGTGTGCGACAGGGACAATGCTTTACGAAGCCAAAAATAGTCGATTGTCTCTTTCCAAGGATCGATGTGTAATATTTAACGCCATTTATAGGTACTTATACCTATAATTATATTTTATGTTTCATTAGGTAGGTATATCAGCTATAATAGCTTTCATATAAAAACAAATACAAATAAATATTTAATTGCAGATTGTTTTATGACCAACCTTCTCACCATAGTTCACCTAACTAGAATGTTTTCGTGGAACTTCAACAGTTTACATAGTAAATACCACGATAACCTTAAATGGCAGGGATTTGCCGAATTACTTGACACTTAGGAAGGTACCATTATGCTTAGTAACAAATTTATTTTTATAAAAAAGAAATCCCTATATATTGTTATTCTCGCGGATAAACTTTGTTTACACGAGGATTACACATTTGAAATAAACTATTTTTACGGATTCTATTGCGTTTGATTTGATTTTTAATTTCCTAATGTTAACACTTTACAGCATTCAAGGTCACGGGAGACTATCGGTCTCTCACATCCAACAAGTCATCGTTATTACAGAGATTTATATCTATGTGATACAGTATTAGTTATAAAGTTTTGATCTATATTTTTGATATAAATTCATTGTCAATACAAAAAGAAAATGATTTTGTATAAAGAATTTTGTATTGTTTATGTATTAAAAATCAAAAACAAACACGAGAGAATCCATATTTTTTTTTTGTGAAATCCTAAAAACATACATCTTTACATCCTTCCGCGTTTGTAATATAAATAGGAAGGATTAATTATACAGATTGAAAAATTCTAATGCTATACGTTTGACGTAATCGTCAGTGCTCTTTGCTCGAGAGCCTGAAACCGTTGACATTGAATCATATTTATTTATGGCACAAACGTTTTTGTTAGTCGTCCATATATGGTCGTATAGCGATTAGTAATGAATGGACGCTTTATTATCATTAGCTCTCTACTGATGCTCGCAATCTTATCCGCATTGACCTTATTGCCCATCTGCTCAATTATACAAGGGCTTATTTATTTATTTCGATTTATTGTGTCAACACTAGCATAGCCTTATGGAGGCTGCTACTAATACTACTAACCATAATATTGCTTATGACTGTCTTTAAACTAAAAGCCTATCGATCTTTTAGACTAAGATTGTATTCTCAAAGATGGTTACTGTTAGGCAGGTAGTCGTAAAACTTAGCCAAAACTCTCTCTATTATGGCCTTCTTCCAACTGTATTAAATCAGAAGTCATGGTATATCGATCTTAGACACATTTCAAGACAGGAGCATAATAGTGTAACTTGTATGAGGAGCCAGTAATCTTCAAATATCCTGGCATCTGATCTAATGTTAAAATATGCTTATTAGGTTTTATTTAATTATTCAATCAAATTTCTTATTGCTAACAGCGTGCCATGCTCAATAATAGAAAATATTTGTACATAATGAGAAAAAAATCAAATAATATAGAAATATTAAATAGCTATAACAAAAATAAAATATAACAAACTAGCTTCTGCCCACGGCTTCGCCCGCGTAAAGGGTTACTTTCGTAAAGTTTTTCATCGCCTATTTTTATTTTACCCCTTAAGGGTAATATTTTTACAAAATTTTAATGTCATATTTATTTACATCTAATCAATAGCCTAAAATAAGTTTCAAGCTTCTGGCTTTAAAAATGACGATACTTCCTTACAACCTTTCATCTCCCTTTACAACCTTTTTTTGCATTAAAAAGTAGCCTATATCCTTTACCAGGCTCTAGACTATCTTTGTACCAAATTTCATTTATATCGGTTCAGTAGTTTTGGCGTGAAAGAGCGACAGACAGACAGAGTTATTTTCGCATTTATAATATTAGTAAGGATTTGTATCAACATAATATACAGCTGCCAATGGTCATTGCCTCCACATGCCTCTCAGCTATAGACATAAAATACCTCTGTACAAGAAAATAAGTCGAGTGAAGGTTCAGAGGCTAGGATCTTCTGCCATCTAGTCCTAGTTCATCTCTTAATAGTCCATCCTTTTAAAATAACCGCGTGAAAGCAGACTACGGTGACAAATAGTATTCATACTTTGTCATCACAGGAACAAAATACATAGGTACACTACCGTCCAAAAGTTTGGAAGCACACCTGTTTTCAAACAAAACAAATAAATGCCGACTAATAGCGGTAAAAATTAGCAATAATCTTAAGTTTTACAACCTTTTACGACTGTCTACACAAACACAAAAGGATTATTATCCTACATTCATCAAGTTTTATGGAATTCCTTAATATTGACGAAACACGTGTTTTATGACTTAATCCGTCGGCTACTTTATCCTATGCAATGGTGTAGTTTTATTGATAATGTTTGCTGGTTTTAACTTTTTTAGACCTTATTCAGTCGCACTTGAGCATTGGCACGTGAAAGTTGTGATATTAACATTGTCTGTATTCGAAAGATATCGGCTACTACTTTGACCGTATTTTTTCTTCTGAAAATGGCAAAACGCAAGCAAATCACGCTTGAACAGCGAAGCGCTATTTGCACTCTACGCGAGGAAGGATACAGTGAACGTCAAATCGCAGAAAGGCTCGGAATTTCTTGTAAAGGTGTCCACTATACCCTTGCTAGAAAACAAGAAACGGGGAAAAATGAAGATAAAAAGAGATCTGGTAGGCCCAAATCCACAACAAATCAAGAGGACAACTTCATTAGAGTTCTTTCTAAACGGAATCGACGCTTAACTGCACCACAGATCACTGCAGCTCTGAATGATACGCGAGAAACACCCATTTCAACAACTACTGTTAAAAGACGCTTACTGTCTGCGGGATTAAGAGGATGTGTTGCTGCTAAAAAACCCAAACTAACAAATCGACATAAGAAAAATAGACTAGAATGGGCAAAAGCGCATAAAAACTGGACTATAGAACAATGGGAAAATGTCCTTTGGAGTGACGAATCAAAATTTCAGATTTTCGGATCCAATAGACGTGTCTTTGTACGCCGGTCAAAAGAAGAGAGGGCTTCAGAGGCATGTACAGTGCCTACCATCAAACATGGTGGTGGTAATGTCATGGTTTGGGGGTGTTTTGGCAACAGTAAACCCGGCAATCTTGTGAGGATAACCGGAAAATTAAACAAGGAAGGCTATTTAAAAATTCTCCAAGATTCTGCCATACCCAGTGGACTAAGTCTCATTGGTTCTGGATTCATTTTTCAACAGGATAATGATCCTAAGCATTCGTCTAAATTGTGCCAGAACTTTTTAAACAAGAAAAAAGCTGAAAACATTTTAAACATCATGCAATGGCCATCTCAATCGCCTGATCTTTCTCCCATTGAACTTGTTTGGGATGAACTTGACAGGAGGGTGAAAAGTCGTTGTCCTACGAGCTCAGAACATTTGTGGCAGCTATTAGAGAACGAATGGAACAAATTAGATAAAGATTATTTTAAAAAATTGATTAATAGAATGCCCAGAATATGTGAGAAGATTATAAAGGAGAAAGGTGGACACTTTGATGAAGCTAAAATTTAATCTAATTTACCATTGTATATTATTTTTTTATTTTGTTTAAGTTAGTTTCTGTTTGTTCTTTATTTTTTTATCAATACATTTAAATTTAAATGACTTAGTTTGGTTTTATTCGGTTTTACCTTGCTGCTTCCAAACTTTTGGACGGTAGTGTATGTATGTATTTATATAAGCATAGTAGGTACTATGCTTATAATATTGCTTATTTATTAATTAATTGATATTGTGATTATATTACTCAGTTGCTATTTCAGTGAACTAATTAATTTTGTCGTTTCCACCAGCTATCTAACTAACCTATTACTCAACGACCTTTAGTTTTAATTTGATAACGACGTTATCAACTATAATAATGAATTATTTACTCGTTGGTACTGTTTGGTACCCATTCGACTGTCGATCATTTGGTCTCCGTTCGAATCGTTTATTTAAACCTCCATTATCTTTTATGGTAGTGAAATTTTCACAAAGTTTTCTCTTTCCAATAAAATCAGGGCCATGTGCTTGCTGTTAGATTTCAAAAATTACGTCCAAAAAGGGAATGTTTAAGCTATTAAGTATTTCAAATTACCAATTTTAACTCATAAAAGCCCTCACATATTAGGAGAGAAGTTAAAAAAATCAGAGCAACATACTTTTATTTCGAACAGGACATAGCTAACCAGAGCCCACTTCCTTTAACTTCGAACACAAATTAGATAACGCGCTAGAATATTAATGAAGGGACGTATATTTTATCGGCTCGACCCATCTAAGACAAATAATTAAAATTCAAAAACCTTTGTTACTAAATTATTTGACGAGTTTAATACGTGAATGGCGATTGAAACACTTCGAATACTCCCTGCGAAATAACAGATGGTTACTTTAAGTAATTGAGACTTAGGGTATCCTTCCAAATCAGGTATAAAAATCCATGCTTTTAGTTTTTTTTTACGGTTACAACGTCTGACATACCGGACTCTTGAGTCACGTTTGAATCCTTAGTTGATTGCGTCATCGTGCGCATGAGTTGATTTTGTGGCTTAGTACCTAGTTACTTACGCATTGTTCTATTATATCATTGTATTTCTTACTTATTTATTAATCCAACTACGGCGGCCATGGGCGCAGCTGACATGTTAGAATTTTAATCAGTTAACAATTCAACATCCTTTACTAAGAGCGCGTACTGCACTTGCTTTTAGCTATTAAGTATTATCTAAAAAGAATAGATGCAATTTTTTTTTTGCTGTGTGGTAGCGGTTACGAATAGGTACTGCCATCCATTGCTCGTGGGTGTCGTAAAAGACAACTGAGAGCGATTGATCTGAGTCATTTCTATCTGCATACCGTTTGGTCAACAATTATATTGGGTTGACGTCTGACAGAACGGTCATAAAATTATTGGCATTAACTTTTACAATATGTACGCTGGAAGAAGAGGACATATAGACCCCAATTGGTTGAGATAAGAGCCGGATGATGACGATGATGATTTGTCATTAACTTGATAGCTGACTCATCACATTAATATTACTTATATATAATTTGATGATTAACTGCCATTTCTAACTATTTGTATAAGTGACTAATTTGTTTGTTCAATTGAAATTCAATATTATTTCTCGATCTATATATTATTTAGAAGTCGTCACGATATTTACGATACAGTACCATGAGCCTAACAAATAGATGCTCGTTTAGAATATTGAAGTTTCGCATTGTCGTATGTGGGTGTTAATAAAAACAACTAAAAAAACCGTGTGCGTCTCGGAACGCCCGACAGAAGTGATAACTTAAACTAATATAAGTTGAACTGTTTAATATCGAAATTGTTTAACTAGAGAAAAGCTTAGGTTATTACTTGTTACTACTTAAATTGTGCGCCGTGGGTTAGAGTGAGAGAGCAGGAGCCGGCGTACCTCTTCCGTATGCGTGCGGTAAAGGGAAGCCAGACAGACATGCGCCGTAACGCGTTACGTAACGAAGCGGTTTCCCCTCCTATAAAAAGTTATCACTTCTTCTTCTTTTTATGTATTGGCAATCAGCTACTTATACGAGCCATTGTTGCCAGTGTCAAGTTATAATTATCTTCACGTTCTTAGTCTCTTCAGGTTAGTCATTGTCTGTCAGTAAGTCAAATTGTCGCCATTAACAGTGTTATGGCCACATTGTTAATGGTGTCTGGTGGGAATTTTGATGGAAAACGAAAACGTTGTAAAGCACTTTTATATGATATTCACTACATCCCGGTAGTTCTGTCACATCACATTCACATTACATAAAATACCAAAATTATCTAATATAACACGTTAAAACACTAAGATATCGAATATAATACAAGAGCACCACATGACGTTTTAGATTCCCGCCAAAAACTCAGTTATCACTTCAAAACATGCGCCTCATTTATTTTCGGTCATAGTGGAACCTCATCTTATAAGTCTATGAAAGACAGAGAAAAGTAGTCAGCATCCGTATATGACAATGATTAAAATTATCAGAAAACATAACTCTAATAAGTAGTATCCCTACATTTTAATATAATTCCTTTTATCCGATATATTTAAGTTGTCAGTATTCATTATTTCTCCGTTTTTATTTAAATAAAGCCACCATGTCCAATAAAAGCTATCGATTCAATACCCGCACGAATGGTGTCTCCGTTGGCATAGGCGGCCATGACCGAAAGACCGGTTAGGAAGATATTATTATGTACAGCAGTGTACGCATTGGGACTGCACTACCAGCTATCACATACTTGCCGTAGTGTACGTGACTTGTTTAAATATTTGATAATACGGTCAAATAAGTATTACGTACCTGCCAGCGATAATGGGAATGAACTGAAATATTATTACGACATAGTTAATATCTCCAGGTGACTTGACATTGAATTAAAGAAAACAAAAGAAAATCATTTATTGATACATGACATTAACATTAATTTTGTTAATCTGTGTATCAATAAAAGATTTTTTTTAATCTATGTATCAAAAGATTTTTGTTAATCTGTGTATCAATAATTGAATACATTAGTATAAGTCTGAAACTATGAAAATATTATGGAGAAGGCAATAAATAAGTCTTTAAAAATAGAAAGAAAACAGTATATTTTTAAATTAAAACTTAATTCTTTTATATTTACGGAGACGGATGGATTGAGTTGATGGTAGTGAGGGGTCATGGCGTCACTGCGTGCTTAAGTGCTGATCCTTGGAGCTTTTGACTATGCATGAATATGCATTTAGTAATATCATCATAGCATATATCAGGTTCTATTTTTTTTACTTTTCGTCCACATTTTATGTCACTTCTGCTAATAGTGAAGTTCCACTTCCATAAATGTTGTCTTTTCAAAAAATTTGCAAAGCAAGCACGCCTTGTGGGCATTGTGCCAAATATAGAGGACTGAACTCTCATCTTTTACGTGCGACTATATCTAATGTGAATCTATGTATCTATATATCTACGATTATGTATACATAGATGATAGAAGTGTATATAAATCTTTATATATAATAATAATACATAATTATGTTATCATTCTAAGTGTTATAGGTATATTATTGGGTATGTTTTTCAAATTACTTTCATTAAGTTTTTAATAAATTTGCATTAGTACGTCTTATGTCACTGCCTTCCACTTGTCAGGCCATATATGATCCATTATTAGAAAGCGGCACATCTAGAATGGGGCAATTAGACTTACTATACACCAACCAAACAGCTTTATATAGTTTACTTCGAGTTTTCCTTCTCTTGTAATATTGTCTGCTTGCGTCTATTTGACGTGTTTTATTGCCGACGGGAAAGTAAATAATGGTGACCATTGCATTCTTACTTCGTCACCTTACTGAAATTGGAAATCATCAGTTATAAATTCAAAATAAAAACAAATCTCATTTACTGGATTCAGCAGAGCATTTAGGTAGGTACTTTTACACACTTCTGCCATTTATAAGTTCTTTGCTCTTGGTATCCATATAATCCTCCATCTTTCCTTTACTCATATACCTACTGTGGCAGTCTATAGATAGGTGGCCGAGGTAGTTAGTCTCGATCCTCTGATTAAACCTCTCAAATAGCGAGACGCTCGTTTTAATTTAGAAACATTTAGGATCCAAACCGCCTCTAAAATATGTCCTAACGCAATAAATATACATATGTTTAGATTATTTCATTCGCAAGTACCATTTTCTTAAACTATGTGCTTACGACTGGATGCAGATACTGCCACCGCGCCGGTCTTATTCAGTATTGCTGCCGCAGACCTTCACAAGGCTCAGTCCGCCACTACTACTATAACCAGCAATGCTCTTATCTATATTAGATTCTGCCGCGTTATATTAGTTAAAATAAGATTCAGATTTTAACATCCAAAAATAATATACATTGCGCTCACTCTGATGTGAATATTCCGATATTGAATCACATGAGTAAGTAAACGTACAGAGACCAAGCTTCTAAAGAGCGAGCAAAATTGTTACCTATTCTGATAGGGTTGGCACATGAGGATGAAAATAAATACACAAAACGTTTGTCAGCTTTTTTATGTATGGATATTTTTTTACAAATTGCTTACTCTAAATAGTTATTTTTTGTAATTTTTAATTTTTATTAATTTGTTATATCTCTTAATCGAATGATAAATTCTAAATCTAATATAAAGTTTTTTTAAATAATCAATGGGAAAGCACTTGCATGGCATATCAAATTTACAATCTTGTATACGTTTTAGTATATCACTAGATCACTACCAATATTAACAATATTTATTTCTAGATCGAAATATTCTCGAAATTTCTTCTCAAGCAATTCAACAAATGCGATGAAGTTGTCAGGAGGTATTATTAAAAAACCCAATTGTATACTGCTTTCGTTAAGTCTTTGTAATGGCTGAAAAAAGAGTCTTTCCCCATATTTATAGGTTGTTCAGATCTATTAACATACAATGTCATTTTCAAAAAAAGATATGTTTTTATTTTTTCTATTGTTGTTCATGCACACAGTACAATAAACCATATTTATACTCTTTCTAATTAATTCAAACTTCAAATTTAAACAAACACGCACGACGCGATGCACAGCGAGCTGTGAGTGAGCCCTTTGTTTGAGCACTGGCCGAACCAGCCTAAACAGGTTTCGTTCCGTACGTGACGAGCCGCCAGTGCTCACGCACACGCGCGCATCATACTTGTAGTGATGTACCTACCGTGGCGCGGTTGTTTGAATGTTTGTCTCTGTACGTTTATTTACTCATGTGATTGAATAATGTAATTATATACACTTGATAATATATAGGTATAAGGTACCTCGTAGTTTTTGTCAATAGGTAAATGATATTAATAG
Organism: Lymantria monacha; assembly: GCA_905163515.2. Classification (NCBI taxonomy): domain Eukaryota; kingdom Metazoa; phylum Arthropoda; class Insecta; order Lepidoptera; family Erebidae; genus Lymantria; species Lymantria monacha. Next base: position 10,093,952 of record LR991092.1, on the reverse strand, counting down.
ACTATAAGTATGTTTAAGGATAAAACCGCAACTACGCAGATATATCTACTCTTGGAAATATACAAATTACGAAGGAAAACTTCTACTAGTGGAGTATTGTAGGTCTTTTGTGTTTATTTAATATAATGATTTCTAATATTTACACGAGCATTACTTACTATTTAGACTTTATCGCGTTTGTGGACATGTGACTCCGCGTACGCTGAAGTGAAGAGTTAAAAACGTCTGGAAATTAAAAATTAAATACAATCGTGATAGTATTCGTAAAAATAGTTTTATATATTTATTATTTTTAGTTCTTTCCTGGGTGATGGATTTTTTATTTCATTCTTTTCACATGCTCTCTAATAAATATCAAATTTTCATTGTCTTTACTTATTACTAGCTGTCTTTTAAATACTAGCAGTATCTTCTGTGTACTATAATTAATAAACTTATCACAGTACATATTAGCTGCTAGATAACGACTAAGTGGATAGATGAAAAGAATACAAGAATGTTGCATTCAATTGTTGGAGGCATAATTAAAATGTAGATAAACTTTAGGTACGCTTCTACTCGTATAAAATTAATTCTAGTTGTAAAGCTACGCTTCTGACAGATTTCTGAGCCATAAATGGCTTGGTTATTCCGGGGTACCACACAGAAATTCGACGTCTAAGTAGGAGTAAAAGTTTGCTACTGTGTTTCATTCGATAAACGAAAAAGTGGGCAACCCAAATCACATCTTTCAATAGCCAGCGACCTGGTTGAGCCTCTGTTGGTTAATTACTCATCTGTCAATAAAAACAATAAAATAAATTAATCCATCTAGATATCCAATTCCAAATGGTGTTCAGGAAACTACAAAGCAGGAAGACTTTGTTTTATATACCTAAACTACTATATTATAGATATGTTGCTCTGTCTAACCTTGGCCGGACGTTACACGTTTAATGAAGACTAAGAAATTTGTTTGAAATATTAATTGTTAGATACCAACATCAAACTACTAATATCAGCTAATAGGTAGATAGATACCTATAAACTGATATTGTCTACCAGTTTCTTATCAACATGGCCTTGAATCTTTGCCAATGAATACTAAATAGGTACATAACTACCTACATTTGTTATGATTGTCCGTTTAGCCACTCGGGACTAATTCCTATGATTCTGTTGATAATTGTCTTACCTTCCTTCAATTTAAACTTTTAGAAACCTTTACTTCCAGCCCACTAAACCCAGACACCTAATTACAAGGAGAATACGTAGATAGGTTAGGTATATTATAAGTATTTCATAAAATAGGATTCCATTAAAAAGAGATTTTTGTAAATTTCTAATTTAAGGATGGGAAATAGAGCTTGCAACTTCGTAAAGTTTTTGTTTTATAGAATGTGAGCCTTAGATGAGAAGAGTTCTGAGCCTGGATGTAACTTGTGTCTGTTATGCCTTAGTGCAGTGTTGTTCTTAATAAAATAGGAGTATTGTAGAATACGTTTATACGCCAGCGTAATTTTCATCATTCCTTTAGTCATAGACGAAAATGGAAGAGCAAAATATCGCAAGTTCGAAATATCGAGAATAGCTTAAGAGAATGAAATTCATAATAGGATAATATACTTAACAAAAGTCTAGACAAGGATGTCTTGAATATCATAAAATATCCATCAAACAAACAAGCAATTCCTTGCCTAATTAATTTTATTGTCTCGAATTAAAACTTTAACGTCTTACCTTGCATACGCTATCAGTATAAATACAATGTCAATTATTTCGAAAGTTAACCCATTAATATTAAATACAGTTAAAATAAAATACTTGTCAACTTATCTAGGTTATCAGTTTCAAGTATAACATACATTAAGTATTGTTTGCTTTAGCATGTAATCTGTATCGCTCAAATGAATCAGACAATATCATTATAATATTATTCTGATTAACCTTTTGCCTATATTGCGAATGCGTCTCGTTTAATTATTATTGGATATATATTATATTGTATTCTGAAGAACTTTTTGTTTTGACGCCGTCACCTTTTTACAAGAGTATAGTCGGGAGGTAGGTCCTGTACAATGTGTAAACAATGTTGGGTAGCTGGCACACGTCTCCTTAAAGACGAAAATATAATACGATGCGGGAATTGAATGTCCTACAATAGTTCATGGTGGTGGTGTAAGTGGCAACACGATTGGAACGGATTTCCAATAGCTCACCTATTATATACCTGGTTCGAATCTAACTTGTGACAATCATTTTTCGCTCGTAATCCGGTTTTTATAAATAATGTTTAATATCTTAATTTAAACATTAAAAATCTATGGTTTTATCTTTTTGGAGTTTACTCCTTAAGAATCGATTTTCATATAAGGCAGGCAGGTATGAGAAAAATTTGAGGAGTAAAATCTAGTGATTGTATGGCCTCGTTACGTTTTTAGTGCGCAACCTATTCTGCGCACCTTTCACTTTCTGACGTGAGATAATACTTCACTGAACAGTTTTAATAAATGTAAATAAAAATATATATATTATTTTTAGTCAAATGAGCTTTTTTTTTTATTGTATAAGGTAGCAAATGGGCAAGTAGCACACCCGATGGTAAGTGTTATTGCTGCTCAGAGACTTTATCAATACCAAGCCGCCTTATACAGTGAACATAGGGTTGAGAACCTACACGTAAGCAAGAGAAATAATCGCTGCAAACGTACAGTTGAAGACGCTGTAGGTAAAATATAAAATTATGCTACAACCTCCGAGTTAAATTATATACGATTTCCAATAGGTATGGGTTCGAATCCCACTTGTGACAATCATTTTTCGCTCGTAATCGGGTTTTTATAAATAATCAAGCATATTAAATACTAAATTTCAGTAATTTGAATATCAAACATTATCCTTAATTACTTAATAGGTAATTTACCAAATGCCCACCTATACAAGAGAAGGAAAACTCAAAACTAAACCCTACACCAATACGTCTAACCAGCGTGGTATAGTAGGTCAATTTTCCTCCCATTATGGAAGAGGCTCGAGCCCAACAGTGGGACGTGTATGGGCTGAGATGATGACATAGTTTTCACTAAACAAACGTATCTGGATTAACATTATTTAATTTCCGGCTCTAATTCTTAGTACATGTAGATAGTATTTTTCATAATTTGTTTCAAAATTTACTTTCCCATTGGTGTCATAATCATAAAGGGCAATTAGAGTAAAATATAAACCTACACTAAACCACCTAATCGGCATGACAAGTGGTACTGTATACCAAATTCACTGTTAATACTAAGGAGTCCTGGGACGAACAGTGGGACTGGGAGGATATCAACTATAAAAAAGAAAATAACAAAAAAAATAATTCGTATGTAATTTGGATGAAATATTTAAAAGATCTAGTTAAAAATAAATAAAAATTATAGCAAAACCGATTTTTATTGTATCGCCTACTGTATGTACTCGACGAATTTTTTTGGCTTCTGTTAGTAGACGACCTCGATAATCGAACAAAAATATAGGTTACAAATTAAATCTCAAGCAAGCATTTCTTTGCATTTCATCCAATTGAAATGTACTTAATAAAAATACATGTTTTATTATAATTATAATACCTACTTTTAAATATTTGTCATCCACTAGATATTGAAACTTTAATATACAATTCATCATCGGCAGATCAGCCAAATTGAAAAAAATAGCGTCGATTTTTTAGGTAGTTTTACGACGCGTACTGTTCTAAAGCGTACCTATACTATTTTATTTTAAAAATGTAACTTAATAATGACGAGTCCGTTGACTTTCTTACTGGATCTTCTCAGCTTGCGCTTTTCTGTCAGATATTAGATTATTAAATTAATTTGAAGCATATAAGTGCCTTCGCAATATTTATGCATCATCATCATTCTCCTACTCTTATCCCAATTACTTGGGGTCGATACAATATGTACTCTTCTTCCATAGTACATATTGTAAAAGTTATTGACAATAGTTTTATGACCGGCTGCCTGCCAAACGTCAACTCTCGTTGGGAATGCAATTGTTGACCAAACGGCATCAGATGGAGTTGGCCCAAGTCGTTATAAGGCTCTTAGTCGGCTTTTCGGTAGCAAAGTAAGGGTTGGTAGTAGTGTAGTATTCGTAGCCGCTACCACACAGCTAATACTCGCAATGTTTATGCATAATAATTTGATTTCATTAGAAGGTTTAAAGTTGCAAGTATTTATACCACGTCAGAGGCCAACGCGTTAACTATTTTTCAATTTAGTATCTTCGTAATATTTAAGGTAATCAATATTACTGCCAAAATTGAATAATGACGTGAAAGGTGCCTCAGTCTGCAGTTATATATTGAGAATAACTGCAAATATCATTCATGTTCCACATCTTTCAATTTGTTTGAAACATTTATAACCGTTTTTATTGTACAAATGTACAGTTCCAATTGTTACCACTTCAAATCAAATTTTATCGCAATTTAAATTCTTATTGTTCTGAAATAAAGACTATTGTTAGTTAAAATAGAGGCACACAAGCGTTTTTATATACTTTTATATATTTTAAACAACTTTTAACAAGACAGAATAGCATATCAAATATTTTTAAAATATCTAATAGGTTTAATTGTTGTGACGAATTGATTCACTGCATTCACGTAGCTTTTTACCAGATAAAATGCATTTATTGCGAGCAATTTTATATATTTTCTAAAATGTAATTCACAAAATAAAAATCCATTTTTCCGTGTGGTGACGGTTTCCTACCCGTGGATGTAAAAGACTGAGGGATTATAGTATGCAAATAACATCCATGCAAGAGAAGGAATTCTAGAAATAAAACCTTATACCAAACTGTCTAAACAGCGCAGTATAGAAGCTCAGTTTCCCTCCTATTGTGGTGGAGGCTCAAACTAGACATGCGCGAAACAGTACTTCGCGAAGTGATGTTATATGGCATTACATTTCGTGCCGAATAATATTACATTTTACCATCACTTCAAATATCACACATGACATTTCATTTAATATAAGCCTTAATGTCCTAAAAGTAGAGCTTAAAATAAATATTTATCGATCGCAGGCGCAGCGCGGTCCAGTCGTTCTATCCCTCTCACTCTCCCGAAAAGACACACGGCGCGTTTGAGAGATAGATAACCATTACCAAATTACCGAACATTGCAGAAATACAGAACAGTACACGAGTGTTCGGCGTCATGTTTAATGTGATGTGTGATGTTTAATGTCATGTCATGTTTAGTCGCGCAATGTGTAATATGACAGTACGCGGTCGGGTAATATTACGTGTGATGCATCACTCGCATTACTTACACATGTCTAGATCAAACCTAGCTGCGAAACGTGTATGAGTTGAAATGATGATGATGAAATACCAATATATTTTTGTACACAAAATTCTTCTGTGCTGATCTCTTAATTGCCCGTGGAAATCGTAAAATCAGGCTGAGAGATCACTAGTAGAATGCATAATGCACAGCAGCATTCTTATGATTAGCTAAAACAACTCCAACTGTAATCACTTACCCCCCTACCAAGCGCGGCGATTATGCGATTATTCTTCCTTGGGGAGGGCTAACAGTGGAGGTCGATGAGCTTGTTTATGTATAAGTAAAAGATTAAGTTACACAAAGTATAATCACAATCTAAATCCAATATTGTTATCGTAAAAAGGCACGTTTCGCGTGTTATTTCAGTATTATATAGTCTAACCCTTTCAGACTTAATTGGATCGATTTTAATGGATGGGTTGTTCCCATAAACGCTGTAGCAAACATGGGAGTGGTTAACAGGTCACCCATTTGCTTTTAATTTTGTAGCAAACAAAACCTCATTTGATAACAAAATTAATACAGTATTTTTTTATGTATTCCTGGTACCTTCATTATCTAATGTATTTCTCGGTATTGAAAATAACAGAACAGAGACTTAGTATGCTACTAAGACAAGAATACATTTTATCATCCAAATTCCCAAGAATGATTTGAATGACAAGTCTATGCGAAGCAATATCTCATACGCTTTCTTTTAAACAAGCAAGGAACTTTCATTAAGTTTCTATTGATTTACGTATCTCAATATTTGCAACAGTATAATTAGCATATATTTCTATTTTTATAATGATAAACGCTTTTTTGACAGTGTTATTAACTTTTTATATGGTGACAGAATAAGAGTACAATTCACCAGATCTTAGGTATTATATAAGAAGACTAAGGGATGTAATATGCAGATAATATCTATACAAGAACAGGCAAACTCGAAACAAAAACCTATGCCAACCCGTCTTATCAACGTCAAATTCCCTCCTATTGCGAAAGGGTATCGAGCCCAGAGTTGAGACATATGAGCTGAGATGATTAAGACTAAGATTGTATTATTATATGACCATTTTATTTTCTCGGAAAGACGTAAATGGACACTAAGGGGTGGTTGCCATTTACGCCTTTTCATTTCTTGAATAGCAATTGAACTTATAGAATCTGTAGCGATGTTGACCTTAATTGGCGGTGAGTGTAAGTCGGCAGGTTATATAAAGACGGTTAATTTAAGCTGTACACCCCGCCCAGGTCATTGTCTGGAAAATAAAAAGGTCTTTGACTTCGCGTAATGACTCTAAACGTAAGCATGTTATCACTAACCTAGTAAACCATACCGCCAAATGACGCCTATCGCTTTCAATGTGATAATAAGTCTTACTCAAAAGTAATAGTTATGTGTTTTGCCATTTAAAACTGTATTACCACTTACTATTACGTAGAATCTAGAAAAGCATCCTTTTAGAATAAATAAAAAGTAAAGTTTTACTATTAAGAGGAATAAATAAAAATTATTAATTACTATTAATTGTATTGTTGTTTTTACAGATCAACAGCAAATACAGTGAAGAGTTAGCGCAGGAGAGCTTGGAATGGATACACGCGATCACCGGTGAACCAATCAGTACTTCTGGCGACATGGACAATTTCTATGAAGTGCTTAAAGACGGCACTTTATTATGCAAGTAAGCCAACATAATTATACTCGTAGCTTTATCATAATATGTACATACTTCACATATCTTCTATCATCTGTAAATGAAAAACAGAGCCAATTGCAAGGTATATGCCTCAGTTTTATGTCTAGACAATACCCTGACCAAATTCGAAGAATTGTTCGATAGAACCTATGTGCCATCAAAATGACAATCAGTTACTTGCTAAGCTGGATTTATGCCATTTGGTAAGAAAAGAGTACCTAAGTTCTACAACTTACCCGCATTTATTAAGTCGAACGTCCATCGCGGACTATTTAAAACTAATAAGCTTAATGAAGTATTTTAACTCAGCCTGGGAAAACGTTGCTCGTAAACCTGAAATATGCTAAAACTACGTTAGTAATTACCGCTAGGACTAGTTTGTGCTGGTGTATTAAGATAATCGATGTTGGGAAATGTAATTGTTGACCAAAGAGCATCATATGAAGTTGGCCCTGGTCGATATAAAGATTTTAGTCGTCTTTAACGACATCTACGAATAAAGTAAAGGTTAGTAGTATACGTAGTTACCACGCAGCTTAATTGATCTATTGAGGATATTTATACAGCCACAGTTTGCCTCGGCTTTGAATATAGATAAGCTAATGACAAATTCCTTCTAATGACAAATTTCAATGTAATCTAAAGTAGGAACGTAATTAATAATTATCTAAAGATAATATAAATCTATCTATATACCTTGACTTGATTGACTGCATAAATGGCGTAGAGGTTAAGATGCCGACCTTCCATGCCAGTGTCAAAGGTTCGATTCCTACGCAGCACAATACTTTGTGCGATCCACAAAGTATAGTTCTGAGTCTGGGTGTAATTTGTCTGCATTAGATGCATGTTTGTAAAGTCCCCCGTAATACAAGGATTGTTTCCTTAGTGCAGGGTTGGTGTCTTTAAAAATAGCTGTCGGGGCGTCGACACGAGAGGAACCCGCGAGGGTAAACCGCTGGGCGGGCCACCGATGACAAAGATGGGGTACCGGTGGCCCGCTGGCACGGCGAAGAGAGGTGTTTGCAGGGTAGGTCTATGGGGTTGCCCGCCGCCTCTTCCGTCGCCCCGGACCGATTTGGCGGGGCGCGACCACGTCCATAGCCCACCGCAAAAAAAAGGGTGGTGAAAAAAATAATTCCTATTATTAACATACATCTATTTATAATTTCCGTGTTACTCATAATCAAATAACTATTATTAATTTCAGGCTAGCCAACAGCATCCAACCGAGTATGGTGAAGAAGATTAATGAATCAAAAATGGCGTTCAAGTGTATGGAGAATATTAATGCCTTCTTGGAGGCGGCGAAGACCCTTGGAGTACCTGCACAAGAAACTTTCCAGACGGTAGATCTTTGGGAAAGACAGAATCTTAATTCAGTTGTCATTTGTTTGCAATCGCTTGGCAGAAAGGTAATTTTTTCATACAATTTATCATATAAAAATTTAAAAAAGAAATATCTACGTGAAACATCTCTCTGTATATTTGCAACTTGTCTGTGATTATATTAGAATGTAACATTTCAACCTTCACATTTCCCCGCCTTTTGCGATTTAATTAAAAACTTGAAGTATTTCATTTAATACTAATAAAAAATTCCCAATTTTGTATTATTTCCGTTGATCATATTATTATTCCGTGTGGTGACGGAGTAAGAATACTATTCACCAACCCATATCTTACCCGTGGGTGATCGTACAAGACGACTGAGGGATATAAAACGCATATAACATCTATGCGAGAGAAGGAAAACTCGAAACAAAACCCTACACCAACACGTCTAACCAGCACGGTATAGTAGGTTAATTTCTCTCTCATTACGGAGGAGGCCCGAGCCCAACGGTGGGACATTTATGGGCTGTAATGATGATGAATGATGATAATTCATTTGACATATAATTTACGCAACTCGTCATCATTCTCTTGCTCTTATTCCAATTGCTTGGGGTCCAATTATTTACTCAACCTCCATTCCTACTTGGGGCTAAAGTTTTGTTCCACACCACACAGCAATATATTTCCAGGCTATGAATACTACTAATCCTTACATTGTTCGTAGGTGTCGTAAAAGACAACAAGAATTATTTTTAAGCTAACTCCATCTAAAGCCATCTGATCAACAAATATATTCCTATGGAGGATTGACGTCAGCCAGGTAGTCGCGCATAAAACCATTGTTAAAATTTTTGCTATATACATATACGATGGAAGAACAGTACATATTATATCGACCTCAAGTAATTGGGATAAGAGAAGCATAACGAAAGCTTTTCAAAAATTAGCTAAAGGGTTAAAACTAATATTAATCAATTAAAACTAAATTATTCAGATTAGTCATCCTTACACTGGCACTCTGTACAGTAATAGAATGAAATCAACTATTAAAAAAAAATGAGTGCGCACAAAGTACACATGTCAGAAGTGAAACTTTGGCAAACTAATTCTTAAATCTCGTTTATATACATCAACCAAGCCTGTAACAGGTATACTACGCGTACGCGTTCGAATGGCACACATTCACTCTCGCACTGGCTCTTTTTATTCACCCTCCCCAGGAGCGTTGAACGTTTAACGGAACAGTGCTTTCATACCCTCTTCATGGTAGCGTTAAACGTTTAACGCAACCTTGTTGTTTAACTTCAAAGAAATCTACTATAACAATATTAATTCACACAAATTATTATGTGGTCTCAAAGACCATATAATAATTTAACTGCTAAAGAAAAGTATTACAAGTAACGTTTCTACTTTATTATTGGCTACGTACTGTTAACTATATAAATATACATTTGCGATAAACCAATAACTATAAAAATGAAGTCTGCGTTTTAAAACTGAATAAATATTGAGTGTACACTGAATGCTACTTGAAGATATTCGTATCTTTAAGACTTACTAAGTTTTTTTTTCTGATTTAACTACCAGCTAGAATTATCTACTAAATTAGTTAATTATAAGTAATATGCTACCAATAGTGGTAGGACCACGCCGTTGACAGTTTTTTGTCTACAACCGCGGGCCGGTCCGTCCGGGGTAGTACCATACTCTCGCAGAATATCGTCTGAGTAATGGCAATGTGCTATTGCGCTTCGTTTGGTGGGCGAGAAAGCCGGCAGCCTAACTGGGTGGGTTTGGGGATTGTAACGGTAGGCAGCGGCCCTGTTATAGTCTTGGTTATAGCAAAGGTCCATGGGCGGCAATGACTTTTACCATTAGGTGTGCTGATTGCTCGTCAGCCAACATAAGCAATAAAAAAAATATGCGTCATATTTTCTGTGTGGTGATGGAGTAAGAATACATCAACCTCTCTGTCTGTGTGTCGTAAAAGACGACTAAGGGACAATATATACTGCGACTGCACAGATGGCGTAGTGGTTAAGATACCGACCTTCCGTGCCAATGCCATACGTTCGATTCCTACGCAGGACAATATTTTGTGCGATCCACAAAGTATTATTCTAATTCTGGGTTTAATTTGTCTGCATTAATTGTATGTTTGTAATGTCCCCAGTAATACAAGGATAATTTCCTTAATGCAGGATGGTGTATATTAAAAAAAAAATGCATATAATATCTATCATGTGAGCTGGAATGATGATTATATTTTAAAATCATACTTGCATTAATAATTTTATAAAGATATACATATCTCTTAACATTAATTGCTAATTGTATCGCAAACTATTTTTATTCATCCAATAGGCCATCAATATCCACTAATTTCCTTTCCAAATCGCGAATGCCATAATCGCTACGCTCGGTAGACAGGTTAGCGAGCGTAGTTGGTGCTATAGATTTCGCCAGTAAAACGCTGCCATTATTTTAATGACCCGTTAAGTCAATTTTTATGATCCACATGGGTAAGTAAAAGTTGGTGTTGACATATATGCATCAATACATAGGTTCAGCAGTAAGCTTGTATAGCCTTATTTCTCAACATCAAATTGTAAATTTGATAATTTATTTTATTGCTGCACAGACTAAATAAAGTCTTTTGTTATTTATAAAACATTATGATTTCGTAAAACTGATTTCCGATGATTTCAGTATCGTGGTCGAGTTCTACTATAACTAATTTATAGACCAATCTAAGAACAGAATTATGGGGTAATTTACGATGCAAAACCGTTGGATGGAGATTTTGCACAATCTTTTCGTGGGGTGGTGGCGAAGTCGAGAGTCCATGTGGTGGTGGAGTGGTCAATTAACAAAACGCAATAATATTGTATAATTATAAAATCTGTGCGATGTAATTACTATTATAATTTTTATTCAATTTAAAATGTTACCAACTGTGTACTTATTCCAAAATGTACAATTTTCAGGCTGGCAACTACGGCAAACCTTCTATTGGGCCGAAGGAATCTGAGAAAAACGTGCGAAACTTCTCCGATGAACAACTAAGGGCTGGCCAAGGAGTCATCTCTTTGCAATACGGGTCCAATAAGGGTGCCACCCAAAGCGGCATCAACTTTGGCAACACAAGGCACATGTAAACAAAAAAAAAATCCCAACTGAATATTAATATAATTAAACTAATACGGATTATTCAGATAATGAAGAGGCCAAATTTTTGACTTGTAGAATCCATATTGATCTACGTACTCAAGCTTGACTGACAAGAAAAGCTGTTCAAAATTAACACTTAAATATGTAGGTCTTACTTTTTAATTAATAGATATTTTAAAATAATAATTCTATATCATCACTACAACAAAAAAGAATACATAATATACATTACTGTACTTATTAGATTCAAAGAATATAATCTTATAATAGAAAGATTTTGTGCTTATAAATATTATAAGAATCTCTATTTTGACCCAATTTACATTTCCAAATTAGTATTGCTTGAATTAAATACTTTCCAAATTCATTCCACGTGCTTGTATTGTATATGATATTTTATTTAAGAACTTTTAAATTATTATTAATTCAAAATCATCACTATAAAGAAATATAATAAAATACGTGTAGTAGTATTTATAAAATTTAAAAGATTTACTCTTAGAATAGAAAAGATTTTTTCTTCTAAATGTTTTTATTAATAAATTCTCCATTTTTGCACGACTTATATTTCCAATGTTATTTTTTTTTGTATTATGAAATCATTCCAAATTCATTCCACGTATTTGTGTTGTACCGTAATACAATTTATATTGTATCGTAATATAAGTTTTTAGGCGAAATAATGAATCAATATTTAATCCAAAATCTTCAGGTAGGCTTTATTTTTTCGTAAAGATGGTTTTGAAATAGATTTTGGATTATATTGAATATTAATTTCAGCCTTAAGTCAGTTAGCACATAATATTATGTAGCCCTAAGTTTATAAATTTTTAAATTGTGCACAATATAACAAATTCACACTTATATGTGCCAATAAATACAAAAAAAAATTAAATCATAAATTGTTATTGCAGTACAATTATTAGAATTCTAAATTCTTTTATAATTCTTGTGCCTTCAAACTCCATAGGAGTTTAATAAATAAATTATTTTTCAAATTGTCTTAAAGAAAATTTTTTGAATAAATCGCTTTTGACTAAATCAGGGTTATACCTAATTTAATTATTTATTAAACAAAATAAAATTAATCATTCCATTCTATAATATTTAATGTATACTGTGATTAATGATTTTATAAAAAGTTCTATACCTATACATATATTTTCGTGTAGTTATTATACGTATGTTATTTAAAGATGACTCGTCACTCTAGTACAGTAAGTTTCATGAAGTGTTCACACCTCTTTATGGAAGTACATAGAATAATAAAACTTAAGGTATATTATAACAGTGTTTTATTTTCCGTTATCATTGATTTGAAAATATTATGCTTACAAACTATTTTTGTTCATACCATCAGATGTAGTGGTAAGGTCTTGTAGTGCTAGGGCCACCCTCGCACGTCGCAGAGACGTATATTTTAGGGCGGGTCTACGGGGTCGTGCGCCGCTTCTCTGTCGTCCCGGACGGATAAACGGGGCGTGAAGTACCGTAGCCCGCCGCCAAAAAAAAGAGCCATCCTATAGTGGTAGGGCTACACTGATAGTTTTTTGTCGGTACGGCCGGGGTAATAACACAATCTCGCAGAAAATCAACCTCTAGGCAGTGGCCATACGCTGTTGCGCTTCGTTCAGCTAGCGAACCGGAAACCCAATTTGGGGTAGGTTTTAGTTGGTAGGTAGCGACCTAGCTATACCCCTGATACTGCAAAGGTCCATGGGCTGTAGTAATACTTGGCATCAGTTGTGCTGCTTACCTGTTTGCGTACCATAAGTAATAAAAAAAGATATGATAAGATCGCTTCAGAATAAGTTGTTTATTAGATTCAACATACATATCATCACGCCATATCCCTTGCAGGGTAGGCAGAGAGAACAGAGTGCCAGAGAACTTTATTAGATTCAATTGCGAAGAAAAATCATCAATCATCTGTTTGTGGGGCGCATTTTTCTTGTTTTGGGACTAGAACATGAAAATTAAAGAGAACTGGGTTAAAATCCTTGGGGACACACAAGTGCGATATTTTCTTAATGGCGTCCTAGTCGAAGCTATGGCTTCGCACACGAATAGGTGAACATACAAAGCAGTCTTCAGTGGTTCAACGCGCTCAATTACTGGTACTACTACCTAATAGTTACTTTTTTTACAAGAGTGTTCATATTCATAATAGGTACAAAATAAAAAGCGAACAGCCTTTTTAAAACATCGAGTATCAAATTATAACAATAAATAGGATCTGCATAAATTCAACAGAACATTAAATTATATATTTAAAAAAAAGAAAGTTATATTTACTAAGCACCCTTATGTTGGTGTATAGTTCGCTACGCTCAGGCATTCAGCATTCACCCAACTGACGACTTTTCTAATTAATTACCACCAAACACAAGTGAAAGTGGGAGCTAAATTTCGTATTATGATAATAATGGTGGAATGAACTGTGGTCGGTACTGTCTATGTATGGGGTGGACAGCCATCTTATTCACGCTTTAAAATCCATTTATAAGGACTCCAGGGCGTGGGTAAGAATAAACGGATCCTACACGGAATAGTTTAATATTGATAAAGGTGTTAGACAGGAATATGTAGCATCACCGTGGCTGTTTAACCTATTCATGGATAGTTGTCTGAAAGATAATGATTGTGGTTTAAGAATGAATGAGTTACTTATCAAATGTCTTCTTTATGGCGATGATCAGGTATTACTTGCCTCGTCGGCTGAGGATTTACAGGCGATGGTAACTACTATGCATGAAGCTTTTGAAAGAAAAGGCATGAAAGTAAATGTACGTAAGACGAAAATAATGGTTTTTGAAAAGGATAAATGTATGACGGAATGTACAATGAGTATAAATGGTGAGGAATTGGCACAGGTGAAAAATTTTTGTATTTGGGTGTATTATTTACTCGAGATGGTAAAAATGACAATGATGTTGAAAGAAGAGTAAATGCTGGTAATAGGGTGAATGGGGCACGGTACACCTTTATGAGAAGCAGAAATGTGTCCAAAAAGGTACGTCTAGCTGTGCATAAGGGAGTATTAGTACCTACCCTCATGTATGGTAGTGGAAGTTGGATTTAGCAGAGAAGACATGAAAGTAGAATAAATGCTGTAGATGAGAGCTCTTCGTAGTATGTGTGATGTGAGCCTGAAAGATAAAATTAGGGATAGTGTAATAAGAGAGCGCTGTGGTGTGAATGAAGAAGTAGTGACAAAGATCAAAAAGAGTATGCTGAGGTGGTTTGGACACTTAGAAAGAATGAGTGAGGAGAGGTTGACGAAGAAAATATATAAAGCAAGCGTGAATGGGACGAATACAAGGGGTAGACCTCGTCATAATTTTCTGGATCAAATTAGCGATGTATTGACGAGAGGTCATATTAAGAGTATGCGTAATCGTAGAGTATGTATGAAGACTATTATGAGTGTGAATGAAGCGATGGTAGTATGCCAGGATCGTGGTTTGTGGCAATCCATAGTCTCTGCCTACCCCTCTGGGAAACAGGCGTGAAGCTATGTATGTATGGTGTGATTCAGGGGCGGCTCTAGCACATGTAGCGCCCGGGTGCAATCAATAACCTGGCGCCCTCTTGTATCAAAATGGAATAAGTTGATAGTTATAACACGTTCGACTAAACTCCGAACCTCGCTGGAATGCGTTGTCACATGCTTAGTTTCGTTGTTTTGACACAAAATCTGGTAAACGCGATTGAATTATGAAGTTACAGTGAGCAACGCGACAAAACCAACCTACCCAAACCTGTCAAATAACGCACCCACTACGTTTATAAATGATTAGGCACTGGCTGCGTACGGCCCGCTCCGTGTGGAGCGTTACAATAGAGGCTATGTGTCGTGAGCGGCTTTCGGCGCCCCCTAACTTCCGGCGCCCGGGTGCACCGCACCCTCTGCACTATAGGTAAAGCCGCCCCTGGTGTGATTAATGATTTGACAGGAATACCTTTTTTTTTTTTCGCAAGGTGGAACCATGGATGTGGTCGCGCCTCAGCAAATCGGCCCGGGGCGACGGAAGAGGCGGCGCGCAACCCCATGGACCCACCCTGCAAACACCTCTCTTCGCCGTGCGAGCGGACCACCGGTACCCGATCTTTGTCTTCGGTGGCCCGCCCGGCGATATACCCTCTCGGGTTCCTCTCTCGTCGACGCCCCGACAGCTTTCGCCGTCGAGGCGTCGCCCTCACGCGGTGGCCTCACGTCGGGTGACCGGACAATTCCCCGGTCCGATCACCCGAAGCCTCGGTTAGGGCGGCATCAGACGCAGATACTCGCGCATGCGCCGCCCCGGCCGCGGGCGACGGCCCGGATCACGGGAATCCTCCCGGACTCGTTCCGCCGCCTCCTTCTGCGAGATGACAGCCTCGCAGAAGGCGGCGACCGCGTCCCAATTCCTGACGCTGTCGACCATCGCTTTCAAGACAGCCGGCAGCGTCAGGTCGGCACCGATGACAGCGACGAGGTCACGGCATTGCCCGTCCCAGCCCGAACATACCTCAAGCGTATGTTGCGCCGTGTCCTCGTCGCTACTGCAATGGTGGCAGGACAGAGTCCACTCCCTCCGCACGACCGTGTGCAGGTACTTGCCGACGCAACCGTGCCCCGACAAGACCTGCACCAACCGGAAGGAGAGCACTCCGTGCCGCCGCTCCATCCACTCCATCAGTACGGGCCGGAGGGCCTCGACGGTAACAACACCGTGCCTCTCCAGCCGCGTAGCCCAATGAGCGATGACTTCTCGGCGGGCGTCCTCGCGCCAGGTGGCTATCTCGTTGAACGATGGGGTGCCACCCTCGACGCGCATTGTGGTAATCTGCCGGTAGAGGTCGGAGAGCATCTCCGCCTCTAGGTCCCATGGGGGTGTCCCGGCCAATAGGCATGCCGCCTCGGTAGACACCGTGCGGTACCCTCGAATGGCTCTGACCGCCATCGCTCGCTGTGGCCTCCACAGTATAGCCCTGGGCTGGGCGTTCAGAACCCTCGCCCACACGGGTGCGCCGTACATGGCCATTGAGCGGATCACCCCCGCATACAGCCGTCGGCCCTCGAAGCTGGGTCCGCCCACGTTCGGCATGAGTCGAGAAAGGGCGGACGCCGCGCCGACCAGCCGGGAAGCAATCTGTCAGGAACACCTAAGAATTATTAAGTTCTAAACGATATCAAGTTCTGGATACAATCTTGAAATTGATTTACTAAAAGAACTTATAAATATTCTTAGATAAAATTAAAATAATTTGTTGTTTATTTTTATATTGCAAAACTATATTTCTTTATAAATATGATGTTAAATTCCAACAATCTAATTATTTACATAAAGAATAACTTACGATCCATTGAATGTCAACATTTGACTTTTGATGTTTACAAAATTGGAACACTAGCTCAAAGCTTACGATTTTCTCAGAAAACTATTTATTTTATGCATGGAAGTAATAAGTACCTACTCTGTACAACAGGAATGAGCTGTTGTCGCAAAACTGAAGCCGAGCGAGAGCTCAGAACTGTACCTTTTATCCCTCTCTGGCGATGGTGACCATATTGAAATGTGATTTAAGGACAATAATTATAAAAAATATTTGTGATCTGACGTCAGCAGCTCATTGCTTCAGATGGATTTTAATCGAAGATGCTAATTATAAACTTGCCCTTTGTGGCACTATACATTTCCTGTTTTTGCTTGCTTTTCACACTCGCGTCATATAGGTAGGTACTTATCTACTGGTCCTTGTGGGACACTACATGCAGCTGGACTGAGATAAAATTACGATAAGGTGGTGTGTGGTATATTTAATTAAGAAAAAACAGTTAAGTTTACATTTAAGTTTAATTCTAAATCAGACATTGCTAAATAAGACAGTCTTGTGAAGTTTCTGCCGCAAACCCAGCTTATTCCTTATATGTTTCATTGATTCTAATTTTGCATTGAGTTAAACGTAAATTGAGATATGAATTCGCTAACGCCTTCATCAATAGAATATCATGTGGATCTTCAAATATAGATTGAGGAGGATGTGCTGATTCTAACGATGTATGTAGTTTGCTATAAAATTCTCGGACGACATACCTACATGATAATTTTATTTTTGTTTACGTTTTTTAACGATTGATTTAATAATGTAATAAACAGTGTTCTATGGTATTGTGATCCAGTCCGGTCGATGGCCCTGTACGGCGCACCGGTGTGGGCGGGGTCCCTGACCGTCCGACTCAGGGCTCTTCTGTGGCGACCACAGAGGGCCATGGCGGTCAGGGCTGTACGCGGGTACCGCACGGTGGCGACGGAGGCAGCGTGCCTGTTGGCCGGGAGTCCCCCGTGGGACCTGGAGGCGGAAATGCTCGCCGATTTGTATCGGCGGGTGTCGGGGGTGCGCGCGGAGGGCGGTGTGGTCTCTTTGAGGGAACTCACCGCCTGGCGCGTTGACGCCCGCCTAGATGTCATTGCCCGTTGGGCAGTCCGGCTGGAGAGGCCTCGGTTCGGTGTGCGGACCGTAGAGGCCTTCCGGCCGGTGCTGATGCAGTGGTTGGAACGGCGGCACGGGGTGCTCTCCTTCCGACTGGTGCAGGTTTTGACGGGGCATGGATGCTTCGCCAAATACCTGCACAAGGTCGTCAGGAGGGAGAGTACACCGTCCTGCCACCACTGCGATTGCGACGAAGACACGGCGCAGCATACGCTCGAGGTTTGTGCCGCTTGGGCAGAGCAGCGTCGTGAACTCGTCGCAATCATCGGTGCCGACCTGACGCTGCCGACCATCGCCAGGGCGATGCTCGACAGCGTCAGGAACTGGGACGCGGTCGCAACCTTCTGCGAGGCAGTAGTCTCGCGGAAGGAGGCGGCGGAGCGCGTGCGCGAGGAGCGTCTCCTCGACGGCGCGAGCCGCCGAGGAGACGCTCGATTACTTGATCGATTACCTGCGCCTGATGCCGCCCTAGCCGAGGCCGCGGGTGACTGGATCGGGGAATTAGTCCGTCACCCGCCGAGAGGCCGACCGCGTGAGGAAAGACCGACATCCTACCCGAGGGGGGGATGTCGGTCGAGGAGAGGGTACTCCTCAGGGGTATTCCGTCGGGCCGACCACTGACGTCAAGTCACTCTGCTCCGGTGGTCGGCCCAACGACGAAGGCGACGTCACGGGTGGGTTACGGGTGTGCGCGCTTACGCCCCTCTGTCACCCCGGATGGAGTGGTGCGAGGAGTGCGCCGACCGTAGCCCACCCCCCAAAAAAAAAAAAAAAAAAATGGTATTGTGATCCAATAACACCACACAATTTGAACAAGAAATTTTGTGAATGGGATATTCACGATATATCCAGCAATATAAAAAATAATGTTCAGTTTAAAATCTGAAACACAAGCGTTATCTACGAGATCTAACAAATCATCTATTGATGTTGATCATGTCGACTGATCTTTATTACATTCTTCCACAATAGCTTTGTTTTTGTTCCTAAATTTTCTAAAGAACTTAATGTTAGGGACATTAAGATCTTTAGGAAATTTGAAATCTAAACAAAGTTATTTTCATAAAAAAATAAAAAATACATAGGTATTTAAGTTATTTGTTCTTGAACTAGGATTGAATAGTCATGCATGGTCACCGTAATTCTTCACTAACAAATTATGTTATTATTATTATTTACGATTTCATGTGGGGTTGTCAGGTCAGGTGTCCGTATTTCATACATATAAAAGAAAACCTATACCCCAATCGCAAAATGTTTGCGTTAATAAGGTTTTACACTTAGCAACAAATAATATTGCTTTAATATGTCGGTAATAAATTATTATTTATATTTAAAAACATTTTAGAAGTAAATGTTTTTACTTCATTACATTACATCAATCGCATATTTTTCTACCAACAAGGAAAGGATTGAAATCAACTTAACTCTGGCAATTCTAAGTCCACTGTTAGAACGGGACACAGGGTACACTGGTAGCCCTCTCACTCAGCTTCATTTTTATTTTGCGCGCAACAAGACTCTTACTACCTTAGCAATTTAGCATAAGGTTTTATTTTCTTTATTTTTGCTGCAAGATGCACAGATAGAGCTCATTCCTGTTGTACAGAGTACTTATTACTTCCATGATTTTATGCTATTGCGTTAAAATTACACAAATGTCACTACTAATTATTATAGAGTTAAAATTTGTATGAAAAATTGCATTTCTTTACACAAATCGTAGGTTCTTCCTTTGAAATGTTTATAAAAGAATACATTCCACAATAACTCCATAGTAGACACACAAAGCCTAATTTCTTTTTTACATTTATTATGGCAGTTAGTGAGATCTTTCAAAAGTATACAAAAAAAAAATTGAAAAGAACCTGTCCGTCAACGGACTTAATCGAAAATGGTGGAAAAATCTGCCTCACACACGCGGCATATAATTCATTAATTAATAGAAAAAGAAACTATAAATAAGTGTGGCTGGTTTTCCAAAGTCGTTTATCGAAAGTACAAAAAAAAATTAGATATCCTCGAATGTTTTGGTCACCATCGTTTTGGTATTGGGTCTCAATATTTTTTTTATACCTTATGGTAGCAAACCTGAATGGTAAATGAAAACCTGGATGGTAAGTATTTCTGCCGCCTATGGTCTTTGAAGTAGCAGGGATACAGCTAGGCTACTGCAAGTAGACTGCCAATGAAAACGGCAAATCCACCCATAAAGTTTGCCTGCCAGCTTTCTCGCTCATGAAATGAAGCGCACCAGCACATTACCACTGCTCAGACGTTTATTTTTATGGTAGAGTGTGGAACTCATTCTACTCCTGTCCCGATTACATGAGATAAACGCAGTATTTATTCTTCCAGCGAACATATTGCAAAAGCTTTGGCAATAGTCAAATGATGGGCCGCCTACCTGACCCTACTTGAGAATGTAATTCTTGGCCAGACGGCATTAGATCTTGTTTTGCTCAGACCTGTAAGCAAAATAAGGGTTTGTTGTATTCAACACCCCCACACAAAACTAGTTGTAACAATATAATGTATTTAAATAGGAAATCGTGTTTCTTAACATTCACAGGTGAATATCAAATATGTTTTCCGTGTGATGACGGAGTAAGAATGTAATTTACCAGCTCCTTTATTTCGCGCTGTGGATACGCATTTACGCGCTATCCCCCGCCGGTGACAGACGAAAGGGAGTGTGGAACTCGCCGGCCAGCTGCCTGACCGGAATACCCACTTCAGCGGCCTCTTCCGCGCTTATAAGGGGTACTAGAGAGATTGTCTACTGACATTCGATCCCCGACACCCCAAAATTCACCACCCCCTATCTTACGCGTGGGTGATCGTAAGGGACGACTATGAGATTTTCTTTTTTGTTGAAAAGGCATTAATAATCCTTGTATTGCGGGGGACTTTACAAACATGCAATTAACTCAGACAAATTACACCCAGAATCAGGTCAACACTTTGTGGATCGCAAAAAGTATTGTTCTACGTGGGAATCGAACCTACGGCTCTGGCACGGAAGGTATCTTAACCACTACGCCATTTTTGCAATCAAATATAAAGATGCAGATATAAAATGCATAAACATCTAGGTAAGGAAAACTTGGAACGAAACCCTATACCAACACGTCTGACCAACGTGGTGCAGTAGGTCAATTTCTATCCCATTATAAAGGAGGCTCGATCCTTACAGTGGGACATATATGAGCTGAGATGATGATTATACTTATTTAATATTATCTGGAAATGAGTACGTATAATATTTTGTTCTGAATGTTTAAAATATAATTGGCATTAGTGCTAGGTACTGTTTGCTATCACATTCAAGGTAGGCATACCTACTAGACTCTTTTTAAATAATAAGAGTGAATTATACAGTTATATAGGATAGTTTTCCGTGTAGTGACGGAGTAAGAATACAATTCACCACCCCCTATCTTAGTCGTGGGTGATCGTACGAGACGACTAAGGGTTACGACGACGACTAAGCCAGCGTCTCTATTGCTAAATTGGAAATCAGCAGCAGTAAGTGCCATCTTATGATCCTGGATGTCAAAGATGCTTACCGGACACTCATGCTTCGGTAAGTACTTGGTCTAATGCTATGAGAAAAAAACTTGGAGGTGGTTTTATATCTACCGATGACAAGAACCAGGTACCGGTGGTCCGCCCGCCCTTATAGGGCTGCGAGGTTTGTGTACGGGAGACTATAGTTTCGCGCACCGGCCCCTCTTTCGCTCCAGACATAACGGGATGTAACCATTCAAATTCAAATTCATTTATATTCAGACCCTGCGAGGGCACTTACATATTGTCAGTTTTAACATTTTAAATTAATACAATAAACTACCACCGGATCGGAAGTAGACCACTACTGAGAAGATCCGGCAAGAAACTCAGCGGGTTAGTCTATTATTGTTATTTCTTTTCAATTATTTTTTTTTATAAAAAAATAGTACAACATATTTAATAAGAAATAGCTCCAGTGTGATGCCCTTCAAACCCAATAGTTCAAATAGAATGTAAAAAATAACCACGGCTGGACCAGATCCCGCAGGCGGCACCCGATCACGAGTTAACTACTAGGGCAGCCATCACACCCCTCAACCACCTTGGAGGGAAGGGAGAGACCCGCCCCACGCAGCTACCGCAAGAAGACCTTTCAGTTAGCATGACCAATACCATGAGATACAAACGCTAACCAAAGTCAAAATTCGCAAAACACGCTACGCTTTACAAGTATGTAAAATATTATAAAATAAAAACGAACAGTTTACAAAGATATAGTAATTGCTGCTCATAGCCAGTCTGTAGTATCGCTTAGATAATCCGCGATTTTATAATAACCTCTTTTACAGAGTCTGTTTTTGACAGCCCTTTTAAATTTATTCACGGGCATGTCTCGGATATCTCTTGGTAATTTATTATAAAAGCGTATACATTGCCCCATGAATGACCTATTAATTCTTTCAAGACGAGTACTGTGTACAACTAATTTGTCCTTATTCCGAGTATTAACACAATGAATGTCACAATATCTTTCAAAATTACTGATATTTCTTTTTACATACAATACATTCTCGTGTATATATTGTGATACAACAGTCAGAATATTTACTTCTTTGAATTTCTCTCGAAGTGAAACTCTTGGGCCTAGATTATAAATTGCGCGGACAGCCCTTTTTTGGAGAACAAAGATACTACTCAGATCCGCGGAGCATCTCCACAGTAATATGCCGTATGACATGAGACTATGAAAATAAGCGAAATAAACTATTCTAGCTGTTTCAATATCAGTCAATACTCGAATTTTTTGACCGCATAAGCTGCTGAGCTAAGTCTGTTTGACAATTTATCAATATGAAGGCCCCATTGGAGTCTAGCATCTATAGTGATACCTAAAAAAACAGTTGATTCCACAAGGTCCAGAGCCACACCATTCATTTGAACATTGGTTCCCACTTGCCTCACATTAGGTGTGGTAAACTTAATACATTTTGTTTTCTTCTCATTAAGAACTAGATTGTTTGTACTGAACCAATGAACAACGTTTGACAGTGCGTTGTTCACATCGTCATAATTAAGCTTTTGTCTTTTGATTTTAAATAGCAAAGATGTGTCATCTGCGAACAACACAATGTTTTGACTGTCTCCTATATAGTAGGGTAAGTCATTCATGTATACAAGAAACAGAAATGGCCCCAGAATGGACCCTTGTGGAACGCCCATCTTGATAACAGAACCAGATAATCGTGCACCATTAACATCGACCCTCTGAATTCTGTTGTTTAGGTAGGAAGTTAAAAGCTCAAGAGCGTTATTCCTGATCCCATAGTGGTATAATTTTCTGATAAGGGTTTCGTGGTGCACACAATCAAATGCCTTAGACAAATCGCAAAATATACCCAAGGCTTCATGCGATTCCTCCCAGGCTGCAAATATATTCTTTAACAATTCTACACCCGCATCAGTGGTAGAGCAATTCTTCGTGAAACCAAATTGATTTTTATGAAAAATATTGTTTATTAAAATGACTCAACATCTGATTCAGTAAAATTTTCTCAAATACTTTACTAAGTGTTGGTAGTATGGAAATAGGGCGAAAATTGTTAACATCTGACATACTACCAGATTTGTGCAAAGGAATTACTCTACTAATTTTCATGAGTTCAGGAAATACACCTCGAGCAACACAACCATTAAACACAGATGCCAGGTGAGGAGCAATAATAGATATTATGAAATTAACAGTCTTTACAGATAAGCCCCACAGATCTGCTGTTTTTTAAATATTAAGAGTCTTAAAAGACTTTAAGATGTCATTCACATTACTAACCATACCACAGCCAACCCAATAAAAAGGCGGTTTGGCCAATATCAAGGGCACAGCTAGGCCTACCGTAAAGAAAGTACAGTAGAGCCACATGAGTAAATAAACGTTACTACATGAGTAACGTTAGTAACGGTACGTAACGGTAGAGCGTCGATTAACCGAACGTCGATCAACCGAACGACCTCTTATCCGAACTACTACGACAGTCCGGCCCGCGCGTGCCTCAACTAAAAAATGGTAAAAGAGAGAAAACATTATTGCTGTTTGATAACGCCCCAACACCAAAAGTCATGTTTCTTCCACCTAACGTGACTTCATTATTAAAACCCATAGAACAGTACTATAGGAAAGAATTGTTACGTAAATTGCTTTTGAAAAGGAAGAGGAGATTTTTTTATTGTTTTATTCTTATTTGTCAGTAAAGATATAAACAGGGGCGGCTTTACCTATAGTGCAGAGGGTGCGGTGCACCCGGGCGCCGGGTGTTAGGGGGCGCCGAGAGCCGCTCGGGACACATAGAGCCTGCATAGAGACTGTAACGCTCCGCACGGAGCGGTTACATCCTACGCAGCGAGTGTCTAACCATCTTTAAACGTAGTGGGTGCGTTATTTGACAGGTTTGGGTAGGTTGCTTTGTCGCCATGCTCGCTATAACTTCATCATCCGATCGCATTTACCTGGTTTCGTATCAAAACGAGACTAAGCATGCGAGGTTCGGAGTTTAGTCGAACGTGTTGTAACTATCAACTTATTCCATTTTGTTCACGTATTTTGATACAAGAGGGCGCCAGATTATTGATTGCTCTCGGGCGCTACATTTGCTAAAGCCGCCCCTGGATATAAATATGGGTTTTATTCATCTGTACGTAAATATGTATGGCTGAATCAATGTAGTTCGATTATCCGAAATTATCAGCTTCCCGAAAACCCATATCCCCCAACTAGTTCGAATAATCGATGCTCTACTGTATTCTTCTTAAACTTTGTTTAAAAAAGGACATGTTATGCGTTTTGGAAACAACAGATATTTCAACGAAAACGTACAGCTGATACGAATATGCGTAAACTTTGTGTTAACTTTTTCTGCTACTTTAAAATTTAAATAAATGTTAACTCAATATTAAAGAACGCCATTTCAATCAATTATAGAAACAAATAATATGTAACTGCGCAGTATAGTGATGAGTCTTTTCTTTTTAATTAGAAATAATGACTATTGATTTATTGGGTTCAGTTTAAACATTGTCAAAACTATACCAATAATTGTTTTGTAAAATTAATCTATACAGGTTCCGGAAAACATTCTCTTCGATTTGATTTACACTTTGTTAAGTGTCCAGTACGAGTGACAAGTTAGTTAAATCAACGTCTAAAGCGACGCGCTGTTAATGTTAAGTGATAACCGCACCTTCAAAGGGTAATTAGAATCCGAGTTAATTTTTACTGCTAAAAGCCGCCTCCCACGTACATCTACGTGCTCTTTGCCCTTGTAGCGTAGCCCAAACTTAAAACTGTCTAAACTGTTGTGTGTAAACGCTGCCAAGTGCATGCGAATGATGTAGTGGACCAATCTATAACCTCTTAGGTCACTCAAGTCATGTTCAATTTCTGAGGCGATAGTTTCAACTAGCTCTACTAAAATTACTTTTAATTTTGGCCACTGATTCTCCTTCGTAGTGCACTTTGAACCTGCAAAAACGACTAAGCACTGTGTGAACGTTGTCAATACATTTGACATTAAAAACAGTTTTATTAAATAATCATATAATACTCGTACTTGCACTTAAGAAAGTGTAAGTCAGTCTTTAAGGTACGAATACATAAGACGATGAGTTCAAAATTCATAAGTACTCGAAGTGTAATCTATAGTATAGATTATATACTAATAAATGTAGAGTGGTCACGTACTGAAGGAAGGTGGAGTCAAGAGTCTCTGAAACCGGCGAGCGTGTATGAAGAGAATTATGAATGTTGAGGAAGCGAGTGAAGTATGCAAGGATAGAGTTCTCTGGCACTCTGTTCTCTCTGCCTACTCTGCAAGGGATATGGCGTGATGATATGTACGAGTATTTATGAGTGTAAATGAAGAGCCGGCTTTTTGGTTCGATTATACTGCGAAAACTACTGAGCCGATCGGAATAATATTTATACCATACGATACAGCGTGTTTCGAAGAAGGTTTTAGTGTGATCTGTTGGTGATTACTTATCCAGAAACGAAGCGGGCGGGGGACATTTGGTATTATTCTAAATAATTTATATATTTCAATGTAGGTTATCTTAGAAACTACCAGCTCAAACCAAAACAGTTGTATTCTAAGAAAATTTACAATATTAAAATGCATTCGCAACTCCTCTATTAATTGTGACAATTATGGCATCAATTATCCTTTGGGAAGCCTATGTATAGCACTGGACGTTGATATGCTGATGGATGAATGATGGATCTACCTATCATTTCAGAAATCTACCTAACTTATACCTAATAACTAACTTATACTTAATTTACACATTGTTACGTATCAGTAACACATTATTACGTAATGAACGTAGGTTAAAAGTGTAGGTGCGAAGTCAAATAATAATTAATGCCTGTGCCTATTTTTACTGTAAATTAGACTATTTAATCTATTTGTGTGTGTTATAGTGAACAATGGCAGCAAAATGTGTAAGGGCCGCCCATTCGGATCGAATAAAGCAAAAAACATTCGAAGTAATTGAGAATAAATAATAGATGAATAAATCTAAGAAGAAGCTATGTGGTAGCGGCTGCGAATACTATCAACCCTTACTTTGCTCGTGTATGTCGTAAAACACGACTAAAAGCCTCATAATGACCTGGGCCGACTCCAGCTGATGCCGTTTGGTCAACAATTACATTCCCAAGTAGGGTTGATGTCTCGTAGGCAGCAGGTCATAAAACTATTGCCAATGACTTCTACAATATACAGAGTGGAGACGACCATACGACAATAATTTTAATTTAGTGTATTTGATGACTTGCCCAGCCTGTATACAAACTTTGAATACAATATGTCGTATAGTTCAGCCACAGTACATTTCTTTGTATTATTAACATTTTATACATTCTGTATTAAAAATCAAAATTATTAGGCTATCACTAAGAGATCAAAGACCTACCGCGCCGCATCCAAATATGTAAACAAATATGAAGGTAGGTACCTACATATCTCCAGTTTACCACTTAAAGTCTTCGCCAAATGCAATACAAATTAATGCATATTATACCTTATTCCTGACCCATAAGATCCATATAAACTGCGTCGTCAGACTTAGATAAGACAATTAAATATACCCAATGCATGCGGCATAATGAAAGGGTACCTATTCGGTCGGATTATAGGTCAGTGAACTAATATTTACAAACGGTGTTCTATGTTTCAATATTTATGATAAAAAGTTTATTTGAAAATATTTTTTTTTAAATTTGCATGTGAGGACTTTTTAGATAGTTTCAAAATACTCATATACACTAGTATTACCGGTGTTTTCGTGTATTGTCGTATAGTCATCTCCACCTTGTATACTATGAAAAAAGGGTACATATTGTATCGACCCCAAGTAATTGGGATATGAGTAGGAGAATGACGAATAAATCTAACAAGTTTACGTTATGTAACACATTTACGTTATGTAAATGTGCGTGTGAGCATGTGGTATGCATCCCAATCGCAAGAGTAAAGAGGTAAACGAAATTAAAAGCGACAATTAAAATGGAGAAAACCCAGGCGGTTCCTAATTATCAATCACGGAGTAAATTGCCGACTACGCCAACAAGTAGATCGAGCACCACCATATGAAGAAATGCTTTTAATTTTAAGCACTATGTATTATTTACTCGGGATTTTTTTTGTAATTATGAAATATCTCCCATAATATTGCTTAAAATTTAATATAAGTAATTTTGAAAATGGTTGTCCCATCCTCCCATCTAATGAGGAAAAATAAGTTAATATTATATAACTAAAGTTTTCATTAAAAATCAATTAATAATCTTGAAATAAATCTAAAATCAAATAACACGTGTTTCAGCATTTATCAATTTTCAACCTCTGGGGTGTAAATTAGGCTTAAGAAGCTGGTTGAATGAATCATTACCGCCAAGCCGAAACTACTAGTTAGAAACATGAAATTTTGACGGTAGTATTTTTTATGACGTAGTGATCCACTAAGAAAGTATTTTACTAAATTCTGCCCCTAAGAGGGTGTAAGAGTAACAGAGTGGGAAAGTTTAATGGTATAAGTAAACATGTTTCACCATTATCAATTTTCATCTCCTAACTCTACTCATGTAAGCAGAGTAAAAAAGTAACAAGTAATCCTGGATTAAATTCTGCGGTGATACATTTGTTTACCTTTAGGATTAAAAATTAGCACATGTAGGTTTCTTTTACACAGCTAACTTTTGTGTCCTAGAGACTCACTAAAAGGGAGTATTCTGGAAGTCAGTCTCTCTGAGGTGTCTGAGAAACATCTCGCATAATCCGTCCGAGGCAACGCGTGACCGCATAAACTGCCATACGTGTACCTCAACGCCCTGCGAGCGGAATATCGCTAACAAACATCCGGTTGCGGGGGTCCACCCGCACGGCATAGAAGTAGGTACGGGTTACTTTTTCAGGTATCATCTAGAGTCGAAGCCTTATCAGGTTTTGCTAGCGAGGCGTCGCCTCACGCAGTGAATCTCACTGTAGGTTTTAGTGTTGAAATTATCGTAGGTACTCTCATGCCTGCGCCGCGCAACGCAGTGGTAATAGAGCGTGTCACCGTAGGGGGCCGTCCATTAATCACGTGAGGTTTGAAAGGGTGGGAGGGGTTTGACGAATATCACGAAGTTCTAAACCTTCATAGTCTTAAACCTCACCACGTATCACCAAAGCGGAGGGGGGGTTAAAAAATACTGAAAAAAAGATCACGTGATTAATGGACGTCCCCTAGAGGATTTTCTCTCGTAGTCCCCTATTGCCTAATTCCGCGAGAAAACTCAGTGGCGGCCTTAGGGGGCGGCGAACAGGGCAATCGCCCGGGGCCTCGCTCTTGCAGGGGCCTCGCACAACATTTATCGAGGTCAGCTCTATCGCTCAGGAAATCCCCGTGTTTCATTTCGTTCGTCACTCAACTCGTTACCTTTTTTTTTGAGCGGGCTATGCAGTGGTCATACCCCACTATTTCCATCCGGGGCGACAGAAGAAGCGGCGCCCGACCCCATAGACCCGCCATGCAATGTACCTCTCTTCGCCGAGCGGAACCCGGTCTTTGTCTTCGACGGCCCGTCCGGTGGTTTACCTTTACGGGTACTCTAACGGGTATCGTCCTCACGCGGTGGCCTCACTTCGGGCGACTGGACTAATCCCCGGTCCAGTCACCCTATACCTCGGCTATGGCGGCATTAGGTGGAGGTACTCGCGCCTGCGTCGCCCAAGGCGCCGGCAGCGGAGCATGTCGCCGTATAGAATGTCCTCACGAACTCGCTCCACTGCCTCTTTCTGCGAGGTAATGGCCTCGTAGAAGGCGGCGACCGTGTCTCAGTTCATGACGCTGTCGACCATCGCTTTCACCACGCCCGGCAGCGTCAGGTCGGCACCGATGGTTACAACGAGATCACGACGCTGCTATGCCCAGGTCACACAGACATCGATCATATGCTGCGCCGTGTCCTCGCTGCAACCTCACTGTTGGCAGGACGGAGTCGTTTCCTTTCTTGCAACCGTGTACAGGTATTTGCCGAAACATCCATGCCCTGACCAAACCTGCACCAGTCGGAAAGGGGCTCCGTGTTGCCGCTCCATGGACTCGATAAGCACCGGACGGACGAGCCTCTACGGTCCGAGAACCGAACCGAGCCCTCTCCAACCCTGCTGCCCAACGGGCGATGGCACCCCTGTGGGCGTCTTCCCGCCAGGTGGCCAACTCGGTGAGCGACACAATGCCGCCCTATTCGCATATGCCAGACACCCACCTTTAAAGCTCGGCGAGCATCTCCGCCTCCAGTTCTCACGAGAATGTTCTGGCCAATGCGCACGCTGCTTCGGTCGCCACCGTGCGGTATCCGTGAATGGGCGGTCAGGAACACCATGGCCCTCCATGGACGCCACATGAGAGCCCTTAGTCGGGTGGTCAGAGACCTCGTCCACACGACTGCGCCGTACAAAGCCGAACTCTTGTCACCTTGGAATTATTTTGCTTGCAATATAAGTTACAAAGTCGCTACTGTACCATACATATCTTTTTAATTTATTGAATATTACGTTCTTCTAGTATTTAAAGTATTGAGTAAGCTGGAATAGTGTAAAAAAAACTGTGATACTTAAAAAATATTTCCGACTGTTTGTGCACAAACATCAATTTTAAAATTTATCATCTCTGTATTTTTTAATTTTGCGAATCTTTTAATGTAAAATATTTTAAAGCTCAAATTTTATTTATTGGTATAAAATTTAGCATTTTTCGTCAAACATAACAAATACCTAAACCAAACAACCAGACCTATTTTTGCATCACATATTTTTCACGAAGAACAAAGAGCCTCGCAAAGACCTGCTGCCCGGAGCCTCGCAATGGGTTAGGCCGCCACCGAGAAAACTAACTCGCAATAGGCGGCGACTATATCCTAGTTTCTGGCGCTGTTGAGCATCGCCCTAGCGACAAAACTTCTACAACCTTGCATTGCTTTTTCCATTTACCTCTGTCAGAGATGACTTCTGCGTGGACGAAGTCGCGAGCAAAAGCTAGTTATAATATAAATTCCCATGTCGTGCGGTGTTCCGCAGGGGTCGGTTCTGGGGCCGACTCTGTGGGACATCGGGTACGACTGGGCGTTGCGAGGGAGTCGCCCCCCCGGGCTGAGCTTGATATGCTATGCTGACGATACGCTCGTCACAGCCCGGGGCAGGACACTCGAAGAGGTGGCGAGCCTGGCCACTCTCGGCACCGAGGGGATTATCAGGCGAATCAAGGCGCTGGGGCTCAGGGTGGCCCTAAACAAGATGGAGGCTCTCTTATTCCATGGGCCCCGTGTAAGGCCGCCTATCGGCGCCTCGATAGTCGTCAACTCCATCCACATCAGTATCCAGGCCCATATGAAGTACTTGGGCCTGGTGCTGGACGGGCGATGGGCGTTCTGGGAGCATTTCCGCCGAATTGCTCCCCGGCTGGTCGGCGCGGCGTCCGCCCTATCACGGCTCATGCCGAACGTGGGCGGACCCAGCTTTGAGGGCCGACGGCTGTATGCGGGGTTGATCCGCTCGAAGGCCATGTACGGCGCACCCGTGTGGGCGAGGTCTCTGACCCTCCGGCTGAGGGCTTTTCTGTGGCGCCCTCAGAGAATCATGACGGTCAGAGCCATCCGCGGATACCGCACGGTGTCGACCGAGGCGACATGCGCGTTGGCCGGGACAACACCGTGGGACATAGAGGCGGAGATGCTCTCCGACCTCTACCGGCGGGTGACCTCAGTGCGCGACGAGGGTAGCTCCCCATCGCTTAGCAAGATAGCCACTTGGCACGAGGACGCTTGCCGAGACATCATCGCTCGCTGGGCTACGCGGCTGGAGAGGCCTAGGCACGGTGTTCTTACCGTAGAGGCTCTCCGGCCCGTATTGACGGAGTGGATGGAGCGGCGGCACGGAGTCCTCTCTTTCCGGTTGGTGCAGGTGTTGTCGGAGCGCACGGGTGCTTCGGCAAATACCTGCACACGATCGCACGGAGGGAGTCGACTCCGTCCTGCCACCAGTGCGGCAGTGACGAGGACACGGTGCAACACACGCTGGAGGTCTGCGTGACCTAGGCCCGGCAACGCTGTGACCTCGTCGCTGTCATCGGTGCCGACCTGACGATGCCGCCTGTCGCGAAAGCGATGGTCGACAGTATCAGGAACTGGGACGCGATCGCCGCCTTCTGCAAGGCTGTCATCTCGCAGAAGGATGCCGCGGAACGAGTCCGGGTAGATTCCCGTGACCCGGGCCGCCGCCAGCGGCCGGGGCGGCGCAGGCGCGAGTATCTGCACCTGATGCCGCCCTAATCGAGGCTTCGGGTGATCGGACCGGGGAATTGTCCGGTCACCCGACGTGAGGCCACCGCGTGAGGGCGACGCCCCGACGGCGAAAGCTGTCGGGGCATCGACGAAGAGAGGAACCCACAAGGGTATACCGCCGGGCCGGCCACCGAAGACAAAGATCGGGTACCGGTGGCCCGCTCGCACGGCGAAGAGAGGTGTTTGCAGGGTGGGTCCATGGGGTTGCGTGCCGCCTCTTTTGTCGCCGACGATTGTCGGGGCGCGACCACATCCATGGTCAACCTTGCGGGGAAAAAAAAGAAAAAAGTTATAATATAAATTAAATTATATACCTAATATAAACATTATACGTATTACCTCTACGATATTTAGTAAAAAAAACTAAGAAGTGATCTTATTATCACGTACCTAGTATCTATACATATATAATATACCTATGTATAAAAACCTAAATACATATAACAAATATACCCCCGGCAGAGTGTTATCATTAGGCCTTGTTTTGATAAGTTCATTGAAATATTCCACTAAGTAGGTACGTACATACATATTATCAAAGATAAACTAAACCACTCATGAACATGACTTAACGCACATATTTTTTTAATAATAATCTAAAACAGCTTTATCATTGTTATTAATTGATATAGTTATATATATATATAGGTATATATATATATATATATTTTAAATCTAAATTTTTAACGTAAGCCTAGTGACGGCTTAGGCCTGGGCCTAGAGCAGCAAATCTTTAGTGTCGTCAATATTTTTTTTCATCATCACAGCTCATATATGTTGCACTGTTGGGCTCGAGCCTCCTCCATAATAGGAGGGAATTTTACCTACTATACCACGCTGGTCAGACATGTTAGTATAGGGTTTTGTTTCGAGTTTTCCATCTCTTGTTGTTATAAGCGTTTTTTATCCCTTAGTCGTCTCGTACGATCACCCACGGGTAAGATTTGGGGTGGTGAAATGTATTCTTACTCCGTCACCACACGGAAATATATTTTCTTTTAGAAAATATATTTCCATGTGGTGACGGAGTGAGGAGTGACAGATTTAGGCTTAGTCCCGCGAGGCCTGGGCCGAGGGCGACAAAATTTGAGACGCCAAAATTTTGGCAATGGCGAAAATTTTAAATATTTTTTTTTTTAATTAACTGTAAGATTATTTTTTTGTTTCTTTTTTCCTTTTACAATCTTAAAATAAAAAATCTATAAAGATAAAATTCTTTTATTAAAATGATTAATCATGTAAGTACTAAAATTTGAAATATCTAACAAAGTTTTCGTTGACGTATTTTTATATGTAAGGCATTAGGTATATTAACTAGGGCCTAGGGCGCCATCGAACCTACATCCATCACTTCGTAAGCAACGCCCTACTCCGTACTCCTTGAGTTGCTTTTGTGATCAGGTTCAATAGGCGACTATTGATGGGTATGACAGCATCTGAGAATGCCATTAAAGCTAGCGAAATTGTTATTATCATTATAATGTCATAAACGTAGAACAGTGACAGACCTTCCATATATACCTCATTACCTTCCTACCATATATATTAGTCACTACTATGACGATATTATTATTATATTAGCTCATATACATTCCACTGCTGGGCTCTAGCCTCCTCCACAGTAACGGGGAACATGACCTATTATATCACCCTGATCAGACGGTAATATACCTAATATAGAATTTTATTTCGACTTTTTTTGGAATTTACTCCTTAAGAATCGATTTTCATATAAGGCGCCCGGTATGAGAAAAATTTGAGGAGTAAAATCTAGTGATCGAATGAACTCGTTACGTTTTTGGTGCGCAACCTATTCTGCGCACCTTTCACTTTCTGACGTCAGATAATACTTCACTGAACAGTTTAGATAAATGTAAATAAAAATGTATATATTATTTTTAGTCAAATGAGCTTTTTTGCGTCTGATTTGATAATCGTACTTAAGGAGTAAACTCCAGTCGTGCGTCGGAGCTGACACACACACTTTTTTTTTTAACATATGTATATTATACGCATATTATATGCCTCAATGGTAGGAGAAGAAGCCCATGGGTAGGAGAAGGGGCGGTTTATTGTATTCTTACTCCGTTACCACATGGAAATGCAGTATGGCCAATAATAGGACTATAATATAATATGCATATAAAATTGGTGCTCGGGTCTGTAGACTCGAATTGAAAGTTTGCGGGTTGCTGT
This sequence comes from Lymantria monacha, assembly GCA_905163515.2. Classification (NCBI taxonomy): domain Eukaryota; kingdom Metazoa; phylum Arthropoda; class Insecta; order Lepidoptera; family Erebidae; genus Lymantria; species Lymantria monacha. The sequence goes on along the minus strand of LR991092.1, from coordinate 10,059,871 downwards.
TACGCGTGGTAAACGTGTCCGCAAGTCTATGACGAATTAAAAGTTTATATTATAGATATTTAATCAAAGATACTTGTAAATTTTAGAAGACGATAACGTTTCATCGTTACGTATGATATGGATGAAAACGGAACTTTGGTCTGATTATATGTGAAATTCTCGTGAAAAGGTTTTGTCTGAAATTAGATTTTAAATAAATTAGGTTTGGCATTTAACCTTTTGCTTCTCCACTGAATGTAAAATAGGCAGATAACCTTTGGCAGTATCAGCCTAACTACGCAGATTACTGTAGGTACTCGTGGAACGAGCACTTGACTGATATTTCCGCAGAAATATGATGTTATCTATATAACCGTAGATTCCGCACGTGATTTGCCCATTTTTTTTTCAGTAATACCTACATTCATTTAAACGCACTCAAGACTATAATGAGAGAAACTCATAAAACTAGCGGCGTTTCATGAGTGTTTGAAAGCAACCCTTTTCTTCATGCGATGAAGAAAAGGGTAGCTTTCAAACAACCAGTGAACATTTAGTGTAGATATGTGAAACTTCAAAAGGATCGGTTAAGTAGATAAGGCGTGGAAATGTAACGAATAATCAAACAAACTGACTTTCGAATTTGTGTTTACATAATGATTTGTGATGTTTACGCACTTAAGTACTTACTTATTACACATTTGAAATAAAACTATTTTTACGCATTCTATCGCGATTGTATTTGATTTTTAATAATTTTAATTTCCAGACGTTTCGAACACTTGTAAAGTTCATTCACGTTGAGTTGAGTGAGTGATGTCGAGTTGTTCTACTAGAACAAAAGAGCGTAAAGCGTAGGTATCTATAGATTTAAAAGAATTTAATAGGACTTTTGGCGGGAATCTAAAACGTCATGTTGTGCTCTTGTATTATATTCGATATCTTAGTGTTTTAACGTGTTATATTAGATAATTTTTATGGTGTTTTATGTAATACTAGCTTCCGCCCGCGACTTCGTCCGCGTGGAATGGTTACTTTGGGCTAACGTTAACTTCAACTCGCGAATTCGTTTACGTAAAAGGTGGAAATATTTTTAAATAATACATACGTTAAAGCTGTTTTAGGTACCTACATGATCCTTTTATTAGTAAGAGTAGAACATTAAACCTTAAGTAAAAGTATTGGGTCTTATCTATACTTTCTATAGATATACCATACACAATGTATGTATATTATACATACATACATACACTTACGCCTATTTACGATTACACATACTTTTAATGTGTATGACATCGCTGTGTGGTAGCGGCTACGAATACTACTAATCCAAAGCAAAGTGATTGCTTGTGGATGTCGTAAAAGACGACTAAGAGCCTTATAACGACTTGGGCCAACCCCATCTGATGCCGTTGGTCAACAATTACATTCCCAATGAGGGTTGACGTCTGGCAGGCGGCCGGTCATAAAACTATTGCCAATAACTTTTATAATATGTACTATGAATGAAGAGTAGTTATTATATCGACCCCAAGTAATTGGGATAAGAGTAGGAGAATGATGATGATGATGACCTCTCGTGAACAAATCTCCAATTTGGTCCAGAAAAGTATGACGTGGTCTTCCCCTTGTATTCGTCCCATTCACGATTGCTTTATATGTTTGCTTCGTCAACCTCTGCCCACTCATTATTTCTTCCACTTCGTGTCCAACCCACCTCAGCATACCAGCGCTCTTTTATAACATTATACCTAATTTTATCTTTCAGACTTACATCACACACGTTACGAAGAGCTGTCAGCTCTACAGCATTTATTCTATTTTCATGTCTTCTCCGCCAAATCTAACTTTCACTGCCATACATGAGGGCAGGCACTAATACTTCCTATACTTATTATTATTATTTAGGATGTGTAAAGCCGACGGAAGGTCATGAGAAGAAAACAAAACTAAAAATGTAGTGTGTGCAGAAGTACTTTGAAATAACATTAGTTAGAGTTTTTTTTAATATAAGATTATAAGACCCAGTATTTTTATCGTAAATGCGCGCCCAGTACTTGATCATTATTTTGCTGCGATGTTATTTTTAAACTGCGATATTTCCTAAGATATTCATTGAAATCAAATAATGTAAAGAGCAATTTTGTTTTAAATTAAATACTTGTGATGAATAACTCATTTATTTGGATAAGGATTAATATTATGTTTATAAAAACACCTTCGAAAATATCACATTATTTTAAAACAAATTTGATTAGTATAGAAAAGGTTATAGTGAGCCAATCTTAAAGGTAGACATATGCTGTCGCGGACTTTTATTTAGAACTTTGAAAGAGGAACAATTATATAGTACATAATTTTTGCGCAACTTTAACCGTTTACGCAGCGGAAGCTCTCAAAAGGAAACAAAAACCCGATTTTTACACATTCATCATTGTTGCTCTGCTCCTATTGGTCGCAGCGTAATGTTGTATAGCCTAAAGCCTTCCTCTATAAATGGACTATCCAACAAAAAAAGAATTTTTCAAATCGGACCAGTAGTTCCTGAGATTAGCGCGTTTAAACAAACAAACAAACAAACAAACAAACAAACTCTTGCGCTTTATAATATTAGTATAGATGATGTGACAGAACAGCTGGGATGTAGTGAATATCATATAAAAGTGCTTTACAACGTTTTCGTTTTCCATCAAAATTCCTACAACATACCATTAACAGTGTCACCATAGCAGTGTTGATGGCGACAATTCGACTGACTGACAGACAATGACTAACTTGAAAAGATTAAGAACGTGAAGATAATTATAACTCGACACTGGCAAAAATGGCTCGTATAAGTAGCTGATTGCCAATACATAAAAAGAAGAAGAAGAAGCTGCAACTTAACTTTGACATTGGCTTATTTTTTTTTTTTTTTGGTTCTGTTCGTCCATTCGGACAGGCAAAGGGATCAAAGCCCATACAGCCAAGTCTTATTTAATTATTTTTCATACATTGTTCATCATTTCTTCATATTATGTAGCCTTAATAGTCATTGTCTGTCAGTAAGTCAAGTCATTACCATTAATCGGGCGCTGATAACCTAATCAATGATTTTCTTTGGGAATTTTGGACAAATATGAAAATACACGTAAACCACTATTATACCATTTGACATTGGCTTAAGTATAAACAGAGCCACAACAAAAAAAAAAAAAAAAAAAAGAATTTAATATACTTATTCGCTTTATTGTCAAGTGTAACAACGTCAAATACCTACTAAATAATCTATAGTACACAGTGTACACACAGTTTTGTTCGCGCATTCGTTAGTGTTACATTATGACAGTACGTAGATAAGAATATTAATAGATAAACTATGTTATCAATGTACAAGGAAAATGACAGATGTATTCTAATTAAGAAAAGAGTAAAAAGAACACTTCTATAATTTTTGTTCTCACAGATTTTTTTGGCCTACGCAAACGTATAAAAATTTGTAGTTTGCATTATAAACACATTAATTAACCCGTAACTACATGGAAGACATGCAGTGTTAATTCACATTGGCAATATAAGCTTGACGTGTCCAATAATTAGACAAATGCCTATATTAAGAGTAAAAAAAAGCTTTTTGGATTTTAAGTTTTATCGATGCTTTATATTTTCAGTCTTTAAACCAACATGGTTATTTGGTTAATTGGTTTCACATAAACATACAATTTAAGGAAATAATTAACTCAGTACGGCATTCTAACCTGACTGGCAAATCCTATGCCCTTTCAAAATTTGGGATACATTTTATAACCTGTGGCAACTATGTCATAATAGCTGCAACCTTTGTTTTGACAGCTAATTTGCCACACTATATTTTTATTGCGAATACTTGATATTGATTGGTTAATATTATTGCATTTAGCTGTTTTACCATATATTAATTTCAAGTACCTCAGTAGAGAACATTCTCAAGCAAATATGGTTAATTTGATAATGTAATCATGAAAGGTTTAATTATTCTAAGTGTTATCAGTAGTTACCGGTAATAGTTACATTTTATTATTTTCATGCTTAATGGTTGGAGGGTCGTAATACATTATTCATAATGTTTAGCTCTTATCTTTACGCCAAAATGTATGAAATTACTCGAAAGGACGCAACGTAATTCTTTGAATGTAAATAAAATGTCGCAATCTTCAACCACATGTCCTAATGGATGGGCTATCGACACTCCGCCTGACCTGAAGAACTGTAGCGATAACGATGTAAGTTGCCCCCTGTAGAGTTATTTGTCTTGTTGATAATGTGTCCTCTATGACCTTATCAATAATAACGTGATTCCACAGCTCGTATGGTTTCTTTTACATATATGACTGAATAACATTATTATCAATCAATTAAATGCGTCATATTTTATCAAGATCTAAAACGTTTTTGCGTAGTATCAAAAACCTAATTGTTTTTAAATATTCTTTATCTAATTTAGGTAACATTTCGCAGTACAAAGACGATAGAAAAATCGTTAAGCAATATTTTAAAGTTATTGCATAATAGTTACTTTGGATATAAGATGAAAAAAATATGAATAAATAGGTGACTTCCGATATAGCCCTATAATAATATGATATTATTTTAAAAGTATTTATATTTTTTTAATAATTACTATTAATATTAATTTATTTAAATTAACATTATATAATAGCGCTATCACATACCAGATATAACATATCCGTGTGGTGATGGAGTAAGGGATATAAAACGCATATAACATCTATGCAAGAGAAGGAAAAGTCGAAACTAAACCCTATACTAACACATCTGACCAGCGCGGTATAGTAGGTTAAATACCCTCCCATTATGGAGTAGGCCCGAGCCCAACAGTGGAACATATATGGGCTGTGATGATGATGAATAAGGCTACCAAATTTTGATATGTGCTTGTATAATATTTCAAAATATTTTACTAATTCCAAGTTACGTTTTAAATGTAATATACACACATACATAACCTATTTAACTCATGTATAATCTTAACATTTTAACTGTTAATAGTTGGTTAAAAAAAATCTATTACCTAATTATTATTCTTCTATATTAAGCTTAAAATTAATTAATCATGTAGATACTTATTTTATTAGGTTATGTCGAAATTAATTGGTCAGAAAAAGTAATGATAGTCACTTTCATTAATGAGCTTATTTAATTTGATAGGGATTTGAACACGCTTGCAAATGGTGATTGTTAACCTCTGATCTTTCATTTTGTTTATTAGATAACAATAATTATTTAACTATCTACTAAGTTTAAACAAACACTTCATTGTATTTCAAATATAGTAAGGATGATAGTATAAAGATATCCATAAAATATAAGATTTCTTAAGTACTTTTTGTCTATACCAGGGGTGGGCAACCTGCGACTCGCGAGCCACATGTGGCTCTTTGGATATGAAAGTGCAGCTCTTTAGTTCTATATGCAAAAAAATATTTTACAAAAACATATAAAAATGATTCTGAATTGATTAATGAGGATTAGACACAAATTATTGATTTAATTTGTGGCTGTTTAATACTTTAAACCTTTATAAATTCTAATTTTTGGCTCTTCCGACTCAAAACGTTGCCGACCCCTGATCTATACTATACTTTACAGATTCTCAATACAATTTGTTAATATTTCCTTTTCTCATAACTCTTATATAAGCTATCTCAAAGAATGAGTACCTTACCTTTTCTGTTTGCCTGTTTTATCTAAGACCACACAGATATATTACCAATAATCTAATAAGCCATTTGTTTAAAAGCAAATGGATTTTTATAATACCTTTGCTGTGCTATGCATCAATAATATTTTTTGTTAACTCTGCAGTTGTCATGATAAGCAGTGAAATATTACATCCCTTGTATCTAAATCAATAAGATTTTTAAGAATCCAATCGGGTTACTAAGTTTAGTATGTCAAAAAAAAATATCTCTTGACCTTTACAATAGATATATATATGTTTAAATTGTCTAAGGTGGTACCTGTTTAATATGTACTAAAATCCATTTAAAATATTCCAAAGTATCAACTACATTGAAATTGCGTATTACTTTGTAAACTAATTAAAACATGGCTCACTTGAATGACGTTTCAATAGCACAAATAATTGAGTCCGAGCAGGTTGTTTGCCTCTGGAATACATTAAAGACTTGAATCATTAATATTGATGGAATAGTATTATCATTTACAAAGCAAAGCAGGCACAGTACAATAGGCAGGTAAAAAAAAATATATCTATTTACGGATAAAATTAAATTTCAACTTCATTATATTTCGTTAATAGTAGCGGCACACTGTTGACAGTTTTATGGTTCTACAGTTGTGGGCTGGTTCGTTAGGATTGAGAGCCCTTAGCGCTCAGCCACAGTCCGGGTAAAGTTGTCATAGCCAATTGAGGCTAACCACTAAATCACACAAAAAAAAGATGGTTCGTCCTGGGTAGTATTACATTCTCACAGAAAACTAACATCAAACTAGTGGCAATGTGCTGTTGCGCTTTGTTTGGTTAGCGAGAGAGTCAGAAACTTAGGTGGGTTTTGGTTGGTACAACAATTCCCATCAGGTGTGCTACATGCTCGTTTGGCACCATAAGCTGTAAAAATATTTGCCAATTAAATTAATATAGTACATACATACATATCATCACGCCATATCCCTTGCAGGGTAGGCAGAGAGAACAGAGTGCCAGAGAACTCTATCCTTGCATACTTCACTTGCATCTTCAACATTCATAATTCTCTTCATACACGCTCGCCGGTTTCGGAGACTCTTGACTCCACCTTTCTGTACGTGGTCTACGTAGATGAGTCTCGGTCTCCCCGTGTACGTAGGTACAATGCGAAAGTGGAAGGATGTAGATCCTTCCACTTTCGCATTGTATATCTTCTTAACCAGACGTTCGTTCGGCATTCTTGCCACATGTCCGAACCATCGGAGCATTCCCTTTCGCATCTTTACACCAATACTCTCTTTCATACCTACTCGCTCTCTTATGTCGTCGTTGTGAATGCGGTCGGTCAGCCTAACTCCACAGATTTTCCGTAGACTCGCTTCCATATAGTAATGTTGGGACAAGGACTGCGTTATGTATTGCTACACGTGCCTTCTGGTTGAGGTGGTGGCTACCGAGAAGTTGTCCCAACGCTCTGTTCACTCTATCTCCCGCATTCACTCTTCGCTCTATATCAGTGGTGTACCTTCCATCTCGGCTAAAATCACATCCAAGATATACAAATTCATCCACTTGCTCTAGTAGATCATTACCTATTTTTACTCTTACATCTGTTCTGGCTTCATCTCTTTCAAAGACCATTATTTTGGTTTTGCTCACATTCACGCGTAGACCCCTTTTCTTACAATTTTCTGTCATTGTATCGACTAGGGTCTGCAGGTCAGTCGCTGACTGTGCAAGCAAGACTGCATCATCTGCATAGAGCAGACCAGTGACCACTGAGTCGCCCATCTGGACTCCCACATTCATATCGTTCAACCTTTGGAGACATTTATCCAGATATATGATAAACAGCCTGGCTGACAGAACGCACCCCTGCTTAACGCCGATATTGACGTCAAACCAAGGCGACATTCCATCATCCAGCCGCACACAGACTCTACAGCCCATGTAACTGGACTGCACAGCCTGTAGCAGTTTACCGTTAATACCATACTCCGGTAAAATGTTCCAAAATTCCTTTCGTACAACCATGTCAAATGCCCTCTCCAGATCCACAAAACTGCAGAAAACCCTCTGACCTAGAGCCAGATGCATCTCCACAATGTTGCGCAAAGAGAACACTTGATCCATGCATCCCCTTGGACTCCTGAAACCTCCTTGTGTCTCACACAGTAAACCATCGGACACCATCCTCATTCTCCTTTCAATAATTTTACCGTACACTTGCTGCCAAACTGGACAAGCTTATGGCACTGTAATTTGCGCAGTCATAACGTGAACCCTTGTTTTTAAACAAAGGCACGATGACTGCGCTATTCCAGTCCCTGGGAACCATTCCCGAGCTCCAACACAAATTGAGGAGCAACAGGAACGCCTCCCTGACACAGGAGCCACCAAGCTTGATCATCTCGGCAGACACCATATCAGTGCCCGCTGCCTTACCATTTTTCAAACTTCTTATCGCCCATTCAACTTCATCCATACTGATCACGCGTTCACTGGTTTTTGCCATATCCAGAACTTCCCTAACATTATCCCAAAACTTCTCTAGGTCTGATGCCACCGAGGATCCTACGGGAGCATATGCTACAACCATGAATACCTTGGTGACACCTAGTTTTATACGGACCCAAAGAAGTCTGGGATCATACATTCTGCTCTCCTCGACTCGCCTGACTGGGCAAGGCGTGATGGGTGGCGGTCCCCATCGCCGCATCTGCCGATGTTCGTACCGACGGGGGCGGGTCGGTACGCGTCGCCTCCGGGGGACGCCATAACCCGTACTGCGGTACGCATATCGAGCCGGATTAGCAGTCTAACTAGACTGGCAGGGGACGCGACGAGCACGCTCCGGACTATGCCCCGAAATTAATATAGTTTAGTTTAGTTAAAATTAATATAGTCCTTGAATATAGGTCCGGGGTGAAAGGGGGGTTCGTGCGGCCTCATATTCTACCGTATTACTTCCCCGTTGCCATAGAGCTGACCACCGGTACTGATTCCTTAACCTAGGTATCCGGCTTTGCGGCATTATGGCCCTTGAGCATGCCCGTATCCAATAGCTGGTTATCGAAAGGCTGATGAACTGTGCACTTTACCACTCTGTCCCCACCCTTTGAGTGTTGTAAGAATAGCTAAGAGATCTAAGCTGATGGCATCACTATGAGGATAAGAAACGATTTGTGTACCAAACCGTCTCTAGGCGTCTGTTCTATGTTCAAACCCGAAACATCTACACTAGTAGTCTTCTAATCGCAGCGACTCTACTGTATTCATTTTTGACTCGACTCGAATAGGCTAGACTTATCTGTGCAAAAATACACCTGGTTATCATCCCGTCTTTTCTTATGGGCGAACTTATAAGATGACTAAGGGAGGTAAGAAAGTTAAAATTGCAAAAAAATAGTTAAATGACTAATTTTTATGGATATGTTTCCTAACCCGTTTGACTAGTGTCGGCAATTTGCTCACTGTAGAGGAAATTCGAGTCCAACAATGGGTTATGTATGGACTGAGGTGATAATAATACAAATAGAGTAAGTATGAAGTACAAGTCTATTTACAATGTCAAAATAACAGTTGCTCTGTTTGTTTCTGTCTGCTAATATCCGATAGGTACTGCTAGACAGATTTCGACGAGATTTTCACTTGCAGATCGTTGAAATTAACGTACGTAATTTAGGCTACTGAGTTCCGCGCAAAAAACGATATTGAGACCGGAAATTGTGAAAATTTAACTTCAAATAGAGCAATAATTTCTATTCATACTACGCTCTTGACGGAAATAGTTCAATGTAACATTTTGTTTCGTAGATTTTATAAAAAATATTGGACTTAAATATGGTAGCCTGGCTGTGTGCCTGGTATTGCTGAGGTCCATGAATAGCAGCTACCACTTAGTTTTTAGGTGTGCTGCTTGCTGGTCTGTCACCACAGACAAAAACCCAGGTAAATTGGCATATAACCGAACCATGAAACGAGCAAAGTGAGGCGATCAATAAAAAATAAAATAAAAAATATGTATTTTAACACATTGCACTTGTGTAGCTTAGTGGATATCTAGTTTCCAAAAATAAATCGAGATTATCATTATGTGCCGTCAGTATTTATTTCCTTATTATCAAAAAATATTAAACATGTAGGTAGGTATATCTTTTTGTTTATTCCAAAAGATATAATCTTATCTAAGATAAATATAATCTTAATTATTAGTAGTCGTAGGTAGGTGTGACGATAATAGGCTCGCCCCCCTGTTGCGTGGAACTAGATGTCATATTGCGAAAAGTGGGTGTGTTACATTTCCGCTTACCGCTTCTAGAATAACGGCGTCAGCGCATCCAAATCATGTATAAACATGTAAAATAAATAGTATATGAAGCAAAAAAAAATTCACTATACATATGACCCAAATCTTCATTTCATTCCCTCCAATATTGTAATTTCGAATATGGCTGTGAATTTGATTTTACTTAAGTCCATAAGCGACCATCAACTACCTCGCTCATCTACCATCAAAGGTAGTAAAATATCTATAAAAAATGTTTGTCTATTGATCACTGAAACTGGACGAAACAAATTTTAATTAGGAATTACCTAATTTGGCAAATTTTAATTATCAGTTAATCATTAATTGAACGTTATTGAACAATAATTGAACGTAGTTTCAATAAATTATGTCCAAAAGTCAAGTCTTCCAATTAGAAATTAACCTTTAATTAAATTTCCGGGTTGCATATCTGGTGTTAAAAGTAACAAACGATTCTTTGAATTAGTTGAAAATAAAGGAAATTCTTATGATTTTGATTCAATGAACTTTTATGCAATTTAGCAATTATTAGAAGCTAACTCTATTAATAGACGTCCATTTTAAACATTACTTCCAGAATGCTACCTTTTGCTCATTTTGTCTAGATTTATACAATTTTTTTTTTAAATTTTACATGCATTTTAGTTAAATAAGGGTGAATTGATTTAATGACAGTACAAACTGTATTAGGTACTGTTAGCTTTAAAAGTGAATGCTCCTATTTAAAACAAAAAATAATCTCTTAAACGGTATAACTGATATGTGCCTGATGTGTGAAACTTTTTATCATCATCATCACAGCCCATAAATGTCCCACTGTTGGGCTCGGGCCTCCTCCGTAATGGGAGGGAAATTAACCAACTATACCGCGCTGGTCAGATGTGTTGGTATAGGTATAGGGTTTTGTTTCGAGTTTTCCTTCTCTCGCATATATATGTTATATGCGTTTTATATCCCTTTGTTGTCTCGTACGATCACCCACGGGTAAGATATGGGGTGGTGAATGGTATTCTTACTCCGTCACCACACGGAAAACTCAAAAAATCAATTTCATAATCAAATTTAATTTAAAAACTTATTAAACTTAAAACCGAGTGAAGCCGGGATGGACGGCTTGTATTGTATATTGTATTTGTTTTGCAACTACGTTATTTATGTATTATTCTCGTATTAATTATTATTATCAATTCTAATGATATGACCATGCTGATAAACGTTCGTGAAAACGTTTCTGGATTCATAAGTAGGTATGTAGGTATCTATTTAAACGTATGCATTGTACATACTCGAGTTATTTACGTTTATAAATTACAAGTGGTGGTAATGGTGAACAATCTAAACTGTGTGTTGTGTGATTTTCTCACGGTAAGATTAAAGAATAATTACAATTTTGACATTTGCTTTTAGTGTTAACTCTGAAAATAGAGCCTTTTTTTTGACAGCGGGCTATGGAGGTGTGACCAATCCCGCTAAATCCGTCCGAGTTGACACCTAGGAGTCTGTGATTTAACTGACTTTATTTTTGTTGCTTAGTTCTAGAACTATCTGTAGATATTTTGATGCGTATATTTAGAAAAATCTTGGTTAGGATAAAAGCCGTAAATGCATTCGTTTATTCCGTTTTTAATTATTATTTTTAGAATCAAATAATCTTGAAATATATAAAACGTATATTATTTTGAAAATTAAATAATGTTGTTTATTTATAATAAATTTGTGGTTGTTTTTTTTTGTCGAATCATTAATTTATTTAATATCTTTCATAGTGGTGACCCTATTCTATCAAAGTAGCCGTTACCCCCTAGTTAGTAGGCACGGATACTCATTATCGTGTTGAGTTGTTGACTATCGCGACCTTACACCTCGCTCACCCGCGATGCTTACGTCCCCCGTCTACTACTGATAACAGCTCATATAAATTAGTTATTTTGCCCGTCCCGCTCGTTACTTGCTCAGTGTTCGTTCAAAGTATCAGTGCGCGCGCAATTGCATTTCTGAAATTATAATTCATATAATTATTTTTCTTCTATTCGTAATCTTTTCTCTTCTAAATTTGCTGTCCTCATGGCGAAATTTATCTACAGTGATTTTCTCTCTCCTAATTAATTTCGTTCAGTGTTGTTCTGATATAACTAACCATTGGACTTTTCAAGCGAAATAATCTGCGGTGTTATTTCTCGCAGGATTATACCTTCAAAAATTTACTCTGGTGTCAGCATACATGCATTTTTCGAACAAACTAATGCAAACAATGACCATTGCTTTAATGTTCCGCATCAATCCTATTTACTATTCGGATTATTCGGATACGATCTAATCTTATACCTGAAGCTAATTCTACGAAAAAGCTATTTCTGTCATTGGTTGTTTCGCTTTGAATATTATAAATTTGGAGTTTACTCAAAAGATATTACTTGACGAAAGATATTTTCTATTTCTATCAAGAAGTAATTGAAATTAACCATAATGGATATTGTGGCAAATGTAAGTTTAATAGTGTATTATAGACTTAGTGATGAAATGAATTCATTTTTATCTCAATTGATATAAAACTTGTGTTAGGGTCAGAGTTTATCATTCAATTTGATTAAATGGTGCCAATATACTTATAAAGACACACTTTTTTTACAGTATCACCCGGTATTCAAGGCGTTCCTCGCTGGTTCCTTCTCCGGGACGTTTAGTACTGTACTATTCCAGCCTTTGGACTTGGTGAAGACCCGATTACAAAACTCCAATCAACATGTTGTTGCAACGACAGTCAAGTAAGTAGCATCTTCTTTATAGCTGTTGTAAAGTCCATTATTAGATTAAGGCTCCAAAAACTTAATAATCGGAGTGAAATTGGCATACTATGTTGACCTATTATAGCGATATGTATTATCTTCTGTTTCTCATTCTATTTAAGTGACACCGTCGTACAAAGCCTTCTCTACAGTTGGTGGTTCAAATGCCCTGCTACGGCTTTATTTTTGAAATTGCCTATTTTTTACAATGTTGCTAATATCTTATTTAAAAACCACCATTGGTTATATACTCTATTCTTGTTTTATTGATTCGTCTATACATTTAAAAATATTCATACAATTTGAGATATGATGTAGTCACAGTTAGAAATTATTTGTACTTGTACAGTGGCGTATTGTTTAAGCTACTAATCCACCGTTTCCAGTGTCGCGGGTTTGATTCCCATGCACCGATAATACTCTGCTGTTTTTCAAGACTATCAATTGCGGCCGTTAATTGCATGATAATAAAGTCCCCGCATTGCACGGAATAGTTCCTTAGTGTAAGGTCTTGTTAAAAAAAAAGGACTAAATGTACATAGATACCAAATAAAAAAAGTAATATTCATTATGTAGATACAGCTAATTATGTCGTCACATCTTGATAACAGTATACGTAGTTATTTGCCTTAACAAAATAAAATATAAACTAGGTATATTTATTAGCGATTGTTTTTATTCACAATTTCACATGTTCTTACATGTGGATTAAGCTTCGAGCAATTATGTTGAGTATTATACCAGTCATTGCAACACGTCTCTTTAATGATAAAGGCTAAAGTAATCATACTTTTTCGTGTCGTGACGGTGTAAGAATACAATTCTCCACTCCCTATCTTACCCGTGGGTGATCGTAAGAGACGACTAATGGATATAAAACGCATATAACATCTATGCAAGAGAAGGAAAACTCAAAACAAAACCTTATAGCAACACGTCAAGCGTGGTATAGTAGGTCAATTTCCCTCTCATTATGGATGATTGGAGCCCAACATTAGGACATGTATGAGCTGAGATGATAATGATGAAGTCTTAAATCCAGTTAAGGGATTATTAGTATGGGCACCGTATTCTTAAGAAATTTGTACTATATTAAACACCAACTGCGCTAGGTAACTCGCTTATCAAGCAGGGTATTATCATCCTTGGGGGTATGTCTGCAAGTTGACTACGATAGGTCAGATATAGGTAGGAAAGAACAGAAGAGCAAAAGGAACAGTGTAATATAGGGTAACATACTAAAATAATATATTTTAATTTTACAGCAGCCGAATCCAACCCAGCATGATGGCAATATTTTCAAACATAGTCCGTCAGGAGCACATCGTGGGTTTATGGCGGGGGATGGTACCTTCCGTTGCGCGATGCGTTCCCGGCGTGGGCATCTATTTCTCATCGTTACACTGGCTCAAAGCTAAAATGGGGAAGACTACAGGCGATTTAAAACCACTCGAAGCGGTCATGCTTGGAGTCGTTGCCAGAACAATGAGTGGCGTTGCATTGATACCGATTACTGTGATTAAAACTAGGTAAGTGATAATTATAATGATTAAAACTAGGTAAATAATTTCCGTGTGCCCTATGCTGTACCTATTATGAATACAATTCACGCAATTTTTGTCCATGGGTGTCGTACAATGTAGGAGAAAGAAAACTCGAAATAAAACCATACGATCTTTGTGATACAGGTAGATTTCCCATTTATTGTGGAGGAGGCTCGACCCCAGTTACAATGTTGATGGTGATGACGAACTAATTTCCAGTGTGGTGATGGTTATGAATGCAACACGACACCACCACTATTTTTTTAAGACTGTTGTCTTTTTCTTTCTTTCTTTCGTTTGTCTTCACACTAAGGCACTAATACTACCTATCTGAACGCTAAATCGCGTTAGCGACGTGCTTAGGACATAAATCATCCCTTTGCGGAACCCATGTTTAACGATGGCCGTTGATGACCTGATGAATAAAGAGATTGAAGTAATAAATGACAATAAAACATAATGCCTACTGATTGTATTTACAATCTCTATCTATTTAGATGTAAGTAGGTAGACGTGTATCGGCTTTAACGTTTAATCGATCCAATAATAGGGTAATGACCTTTGACGTCATTTAATTAACAAGGTTAATTAGAGAGAGGGCTCTTTGTCGTGTTTCTTAACGAACGAAGAGGCCTCTTTGTTATGTTTCTGAACGAATTTCAAAACATTAAGAGTTGCGGATCCCGGTTAATAAGTGAAATAGGTTATGTATTCGTTATTTACTGATTTAGATAAAGAAAGAAAAACTTATTTTTAAAATAATATGTTTATTCAAAAATAGGCTTGGCTCTTTTTCTATCGGTGACTAGTCCTATATCCATAATGAGGAGGAAGTTCGATGTTCGAATAATAGGTAACTGTATCGTTTGAAGATGAAATAGAATGACATTTTATAATTTTAAACTTTATAATCACAATTGTATTTTGGTCTTTTAACCAGATTCAGCAAAATTTCAATATAATTTGCCACTGAGCGGGATTATTATGCCTTTTGCAAACAAGGATAACTATATGTTACGATTTTTTTTTATATGCATTCTACGATTAGGCCAGGGTTATTATATTTAAAGATACTACTGCCTTTCCATATATCAACCGTCATATAATTTATTAACGTATTGTTCTTTCTGAAGCGCAAAGAGATATTCGAGAACATTTTCTTAAATCTTGACACGCACGCTGATTTATTTATGCTGTCTTTAGTTGTCATTAAAATTGTTTGAAATTTAAATGAGTATTTTGACCCTTGTTTTATATTTTGTAATGTATTTAAAAGATTAATTATACTTTTTTTTTGTAATTATACGTGCCTATAAATTATGTAGATTGGTTAATAACTGTTGCTATCCACCCATAATATTAATGGGAAGTGATTATTGTTATCAATTAACTGTTTTATAATTATTATTTGGGCGCTAAAGTACACTTACCTTGTTGATAACTGTTGGCAGGCTTGTTACAACCGCGTCACTACATTTAAATACCATTATCATATTATTATCAAGCTTTTGTTAATTGCTTGCTTTCGGTGTTGATAATAATTAACGTAGTTATCTTTTAAAATGTATTTTCATTAAATAATATTTTGTAATACAAAATATTTACAAAATTATAGAGTTCTTTTTTTTTTGTTGCTAGTGGTGGCAAACATATTTAAATATATTGCTGTGTGATGGCGGCTACGAATACTACCAACCATGTTATATTGCTCGGGGCATCATAAAAGATGGTTAACAGCTATACATCAACATAGGCTAACTCCTCTACTAATGTCCTCTGGTTAAAGATTACATTCCGAAAAAAAAAATGGCGACCGATAAGTCCAGGACCGGTCATAAAACTATTGCCAAAACTTTTGCAATATGTACGATGGAAGAGCATATATAGATACGACGTTGTTTTATTTTATCTATCTAGTATCATGGGTTCGATGCGCACGCAGTATAATTATTCTGCGTGACACAAGGATTTATTTATTCCTTAGTATGGTGTTGTCTTTTAAAAAAAGTCTTTAAAAAATCTTTTTATTCTCACGTTTAAAATAGGAACGCTCTTTTTATAAAATTAAACTTTTGATTTGTTTTTTTTTAGATATGAATCTGGAGTATACAAATACAACAGTCTGGGAGGCGCCTTAAAGGCTATATACAAGGCTGAAGGCATAAGAGGATTATCTTGCGGACTGGGACCAACTTTAGCTAGGGATGCACCCTTCTCTGGGCTGTATCTCATGTTCTATACTCAAACGAAACAATCTGTGCCTAAAGGTTGGTTGATTTAATTTTATTTAAATGCCGATTCATATTTATAGTGACATGTTAAAAAAAGACTCGTTTGTGGTTTCATCGTTGGAGTACGTAAAAACCGGCTAAGGAAGCACCATGGTTGTGGGTGAAATATTCTGCTGAGTAACTTATAATTATCTTGTCTATGGCTGTCGTAAAAGAAGATTCTATGCAAGAGAAGTAAAACTCGAAATAAAATCCAAAACAATTTCAAAACTCATTTGACAGTGTATTAGACAGACATTTGACGTAGAATTTTATTTTAAGTTTTCCTTCACTTACGTTCATATCATTTTTTTTTTACGTACTTGAAGTTGACTTTTACGAAACTCTTAAGAAAGGAAGGAGATAAAGCTATGTTTACTCTGTGACTACATGGAAAATTTCTATAGTAGTCTATACTCGCTTTGATAATAATGATTTATGTTTTTTTGGATAGCAAATTATATGATATTCACACGATTCATAATATATAAGCTTAATTCATAAATATTATGGAAATATCGTATGATACATTGATAAGGATAAGATTATAAGAGAGTGCAAAAAGGCTTAAGTCTAAAGTTTAGATAAGGCGCGATAATAGATAATGTATATACAGAATGAGATTATATTACTATAATAATGTATAATATTATGGAAAATAATCTGTAATCTTACATAGGTAGGCATTTTTTTTATTTGTGACTAATCCTAAATACATGCCTACCATTGTGACCCCTGTGTGCTAGGATCCACAATGGTCTCCATAAATAACACCGAGGTTTGATCCTCGGGAAGTACCAGGAACTGGTTTCAATTGTATCCACATTTAAATAGAAAAAAGATAAAAATAGGAATTGAAAATATACTACTTTTATCCAATGCTAAGACGGAGATATGAAACTTATTTGACTAATCACCCAATAAATAAGAGAATTACAGCAATTTGAAACTTTTGTTAACAGAATGGATGCAATCTCCTAGTGCTGCAAGCGCTGTACACTTCAGCTCTGGGATAATTGCTGGAATAGCGGCTTCTCTAGTTACCAATCCGGCTGATGTCCTCAAGACTAAGATGCAGTTGTACCCTGAAAAGTTCCCAAATGCTCTCAGCGCCGCCATATACATACATCAGGTAAATACAATAGAATATACATATCTTTATCGTCTTCTCAACTGATTTTGCAGTGACCACGATCGCTGATGAGTTTCGAAACGTCGGTAAAATCTTCATTACGAGCGAAAAATGAATGTTGCACGTTGGACTCGAACCTATTGGAATACCGTTCTAAAAGCGTGGGTTCGAGTCCCACGAGTGACATTCATTTTTCGCTCGTAATCAAGTTTTTATAAATAATCTAGTATTTTAAATGCTAAATTTCAGTAATTTGAAAGTCAGTAAAGTCATTTGACTTTCCTTTCGTTTGTATTTCAAACGGGATAAATCTCATTCTGTTTCATATATAATGCTCCCGTAAATATAAGAAATACTTTATTTACGCATTTTAAAACTGCTTATAGTGGTAAATTGATTATTGAATCGACTTATGCAATAAAATCTATATGACGTGTTGGTAATTTATGATAAAGGATTGGAATAGACGTCACAATTAAAACTGTTTTGTTTGATAAAGAATCTTATGCCGTAAGTTAGTTAGCTTTATTATTAAGATAAAGTAACATACTTTATCTTATTATTATTAATAATTATAAAGTTAAACATCCTATGTGCCCGTGTGGTGACGGAGTAAGAATACAATTCTAGACCCCTTATCTTACCCGTGGGTGATCGTAAGAGACGACTAAGGGATATAAAACTCATATAACATCTATGCAATAGAAGGAAAACTTGAAAGAAAACTCTATACCAACACGTCTGACCCGCGTGGTATAGTAGGTCAACTTCCGTTCCATTATGGAGAAGGCTGGGGGCCAACAGTGGGACATATATGAGCTGGGATGATGAAACATCCTAATCGCAATTAGATTAATTATTAGGAAGAATAAATTATTTCCTTGTCAGATTATGATTTTTTTTTGTTAAAAGTAAAAAAGTTAATTTAGATAAATTAAGTAACGTCTAGACAGTGATAAAAAATGTGCGACTTTATAAGAATTATTATTTTAATATTTATCATGTCTTGGGGCATCCGGTAGATGCGTGGGGTTCGAATATTTGTATAGATACACAAAATGCGGTACATATTTCATTGAGCTTATCATTCATGTGCCGTGAGCGTGGGCGAGCCGAGGTTCAATATTGAGTCAAGTCCACTGAGTATGTTTCATTAACTTATTAGTAAATAAGGCCGAAAGATTATCATCCTGTTAAATTTTTGCAACAATTTTTATTTTATTGATATGTTATCACACAAATACCGATCATGATACATACAATGACCCATGATGCTATGAGGTTATATGAATTTTTGGGTTAATCACAAAATATTTATATTGCCTCGGTAGTTTAATCTCAATTTAGCATTTAATAGGTGGTGCAAAATGCTATCTGCATCCATAGGTGTCCCTCTCGTCTTTTATATGATAGTCATAGATAGCTCATTGAAGTTGAAAGCCATTTTTTATTAAACCATTAAAATATTTACGTAAAATGCTTTAATGTCATTTTATTTCAAGTTTTGTACCATCCAGCAAATTGTTGGGCGTATATTATTATCGGGTAACTGCAGGCCACTAAAGGGTAACTGCAGACCACTAAAGGGTAACTGCAGGCCACTACAGGGTAACTGGAGGCCACTAAAGATTCGTAGACACCGCTGAATTCTTCCTCTTCTTTTACCTTAATAAATAAATCAAAATTCAGAATTTCTGTTACAATAAATATATTATTATTTTGAAATGGAATGGTTTCCTTCTTATTCTATATTTCGAAATATGCGTTAAGAATTAAGGGAAGAGGGAGATTACACAGTTTGAATGTACATTGAATGGGGTTTTTTGGGGTGTGAATTTCGGCCGGGAAAGTGGCTCTATGAGTTACAACTGTGAAGAGAGATTTTCTGTGAAATTACTTCAAGAATAAAGAATTAATAAAGTATTTCTTTGTTACAGAATTATGGCGTTAAAGGTTACTTCAAGGGCGCTGTACCTCGTATGTTGCGACGAACACTAATGGCCGCCATATCCTGGACAGTATTCGAAGAAATTACTAGATCTATTGGTTTGAAATGAGACATTTCTTGCCGAGTAAATTACATTTACATGATATTATTTAATCGAGTAAAATATTATTGGTATAAATGTTCCTAGTTAAAGTGAGTTTGTTGTTTTGTATCTGTGGTGCGAGTTTTTTCAAGTATTTGTAAAGAGGAACGTTAACTGGTAATTTGTCTAGGGATTGATTCATATACGTGATACTAGATGGTGCTTACTTAATATGTTACACATACAGATACTAGATGGCGCTTACTCAATATGTAAGAGCAAGTGAAAAATCTCGCACTTCGACACTGTTTAATCGAATATTATTTCGCTTTAATTATTAGTAACTTTAGTTTGTTAATTGCACTGTATGATGTGTATATTCCTTGTATTGTTTGTTTTAAATAACCAGTAGATCGATTTGTGATAAGCAAGGAGTACTTACGATATTTTTCTTAGGATTTTTTTGTTTAATTTTTGAGTATGTATAACATATTCTTAGATAACTGTATGAATATTGAAAGTTATATTTGTTGTGTAGGTATATTTTTAATAAAATTATACAATATTTATTTTTATTGTTTTCATTTGCTTATTTAAGTATTTATTTTCTTTTTCGTCTTGCTTTGTTCACATACTATGACTTAATCATAAAATGACTGGAGGAAATGTTAGGATGGAAGTAAAATATACTCCAAAGGCTGGCTACAGGCTAAAATATAAGAAATGATAATGTAACAACCAGCTATTGATCTGTGGCTTATATTTTTGTTAGGTAAGCGATTTCACCAAGAGAAATTTTGCGCTTTTTCGACCTATCCTTGAATATGGAACGCAGTTTAACGCTTCTTAAACTAAAAGTTGGTGGCACAAGTATAAGCAGGGGAGGCTTTACCTATAGTGCAGAGGGCGCGGTGCGCCCGGGCGCTGGGTGTTAGGGGGCGCCAAGAGAGAGCCGCTCGGGATCGGGACACATAGAGCCTCCACTGTAACGCTCCGCACAGAGCGAGCGCCTTATCATTTATACACGTAGTGGGTGCGTTATTTGACAGGTTTGGGTAGGTTGCTTTGTCGCCATGCCCACTGGAACTTCATAATCCGATCGCGTTTAACTGGTTTCGTCTCAAAACAACTAAGGATGTGACAAGGTATTCCAGCGAGGTTCGGAGTTTAGTCGAAAGTGTTGTAACTATCAACCTATTCCATTTTGTTCACGCATTTTGATACGCCAGGTTATTGATTGCACCCGGGCGCTACATGTGCTAGAGCCGCCCCTGAGTATAAGCATGCTAAATGCATGTTTTATGCAATAAATGCCCTATTAATATATTACAATATAAATATCTTTATAAAGACCAATATGAGTCGAAGTTATTTTCATTTATTTCACTTCCTGCCTGTGAAATGATTAAAAAATATACTTGTTAATACTACGTAAAACTTTAAAGGCAAGGTCCTTGACATATAGGTACTATGAGTGGTCATCGAGGGGAGGGAGGGCTCAAAATTTTTTAAAAAATAGGTCATAGTATGGGTACGTTCCCTAAGATCGGTGCAAGAGACGCGAAATAAAATCCTAGCCAACCTATCTGACCAGCGTTGTACAGTAGGCTAGTTTCTGCTATTTTGAGGGAGGCTCGAACACTGTAGTGGAAAGTATATGAATTGAGATGATGATGATGAGATATTTTCTGCTTTTGACTATATTTTAGGAAGAGTAAAGAACGATATAGACATCCTCTTTAATAAGAAGATGTCCTTAAATATTATACTTAGAATAGTTATGAGGTATTTCACGCAAAGTGGGCAAGGAAAAGAAAGCAAGGTCGTGAAATTTATTTATATACCGGTCAATTGTGGTACTAGTAAGCATAAATATGTGCATGTATTTTTTCTTCCCACGCTCTATTGCCCAGTTATCTATAGGCATTGGAAATAAAACTGCTTTTACGGATTCTATAGCGTTTGTATTTGATGGTGGTCCTCCACACTTTACAGTGATCATGATCACTGTAAAGTGTTCGAAACGTCGGAAAATTAAAAATCAAATACAAACGCCATAGAATCCGCAAAAGTAGTTTTATTTCAAATGTGAAACACTCGTGTAAACATCAAAAATCATTATCTATAGGCATTTTATGCTACATTTGAGAAGAGATCCACCGATTTCATAAGTGCTCCGTGCGACGCCTCTGTACTGTTTGATGAAAATTCTAGACTTTTATAGACCACGTTTTATTTTCTTTTTGTACATTATTAAATATTTGAAGCTTAACTTTAAAAAAAAATATGTAGAAAGGATTTACTATAGAAAAAAAAAATGAGCAAAAAAAAAAACTTAGAAGTGCATTTTTACTATTTCTAACAATCTTATTTATATAAAGATCACTGATTTCAGAAGCAACGTTAAAGAATGCATTTCCTCATACAGTAAATTATTAAAAGACCCATAGCTGGACAATAAAGTGTCAGGAAAAAAAAACCACAACCCACTTATTTTTCCTTGTCTGCTTGGCGTGAAATACCACATATGAATCCTATCAAAATATAGGTTCCTTCGAGATTTTCAATCAAATCATCATTCTCCTACTCTTATCCCAATTGCTTGGGGTCGATACAATATGCACTCTTCTTTCATAGCACATATTGTAAAAGCTATTGGCAATAAGTTTTATGACCGGCCGCCTGCCAGACGTCAACCCTCCTTGGGAATGTAATTGTTGACCAAACGGCATCAGATGGAGTTGGCCCAGGTCGTTATAATAAGGCTCTTAGTCGTCTTTTATGAGATCCACGAGCAAAACAAGGTTTGGTAGTATTAATACAGCACAGCAGTAATGTTGTTCCCGGCATCGGCCCCAAAGGGGCGGGGCGGCCCATCGACCGGGCCTGCGTCCGCTCAGAGCGCGACCCGATCGCCCGTTAGCACGGAGGAGGAGACGATGGATACGGTCTGTTAATGGACCACGAATCCATCCGTCTCCTCCAAGCCAATCTCAACCACTGCGCCGGTGCGCAGGATGTTTTCCTGCAAGCCATGGCGGAGTGGTTGATAGGAGTAGCCGTAGCCGCGGAGCCGTACGTCGTGCCCGACCGACCTAACTGGCTGGGTAGCACCGACGGCACTGTGGCAATCGTCGCCTCCACGTTGCGGCCTTCGCCGTCTCTGACCCTTAGGGACAGGGGCGTCGGATACGTCGTGGCGGAATGGGGAGAGATTACGCTTTTCGGAGTCTATCTCTCCCCTAACAGGAGCGTGACTGATTTCGGGGCCTACCTCACCATCTTCGAGGCCTCGTTACGGCGACTGGCACCGCGCCAAGTTTTCGTTCTGGGGGACTTCAACGCCAAGTCCATGGCGTGGGGGTCCGTCGCGACGGACGACCGAGGACGGGCGGTCGAATTGTGGGCGGCGGCACTGGGCCTCTCTTTGTTGAACAGGGGCTCGGTGCAAACGTGCGTGCGTCAGCGGGGCGGGTCGATAGTGGACTTGTCGTTCGCTAGCCCCATTGTCGCCGCACGCGTGAGGAGCTGGCGCGTCGCTGAGGAGGTTGAGACTCTATCGGAACACCGATATATCCGGATTGAGGTCTCCCAGACCCTCCCGACGCCCAGCAGGGGTCACGGGGCGGACGGACGTTCCGCGTTCCCGCGATGGGCTGTGGGTCGTTTGGACCGGGACCTGCTGGCGGAGGCAGCCATCGTTCACTCGTGGCTGTCCTCTGCCCACCAGTTGGACGGGGTGGACGCCGAGGTTGGCCACATCCGCAATGCTTTGACGCAGATTTGCGATGCGGCCATGCCCCGTGTGCGGTGTCTGCCCCCGAAGAGGGCTGTCCACTGGTGGTCCCGGGAGCTGGCGGATCTTCGGGTCGCGTGTATACGCGCCCGAAGGGCCTACACCCGCAGCCGGCGGCACCATCGCGACGAGGAGCGGGAGAGCCGGCTTTACGAGGGCTACCGCAATGCGCGGTCGGCCTTCAGGCTGGCCATCCGTACCGCCAAGGACGTCAGTCGGCAGGAGATGTTGGATGGTCTCGATCGTGACCCCTGGGGTCGCCCCTATCGCGCAGCGCTGAGTAAGCTCCGCGCGCGGAGCCCTCCCCTCACCGAGACTCTCCAGCCCGGCCTCCTCACCAGGGTAGTCGAGGATCTGTTCCCGCGATGGGCGGAACACACGCCGCCGGTCATGGCTCCGCCAGACACCAACCGGGAGGCCGACGATGACAGTGTTCCGCTCATCACGGAACCCGAGATGGGGGCGGCGGTGGCGCACATGCGCGGAAAATCCACCGCCTCCGGGCCCGACGGTGTTCCCAACCGCGTGCTGGCCCAGGTCCTCGACCACCTGGGTCTCCGCCTCAGGGGGCTGTTCGACGCGTGCTTAGCGTCCGGGCGGTAGGGATGTGAGGATACTGGAAAAAAATCGATTAAATAAAAATCGATTCTTTTTTTAATTAATATTAATCGATTTGCCAAAAATCGATTTTAATCAAAATAAATAATCGATTTTTACGAAAAAATCGTTTTTTTTTCTATTATTTAAAAATGTATATACTTTTCATATTCCAATAATAAACCTAAGAGATTCATATTAACAATTTATCAGATTAAAATCAAATAAAATTAAATGAATAAAAAATCAACCAATTCAAATCTAAAAATTTATCAAAGCGAATATTCCTTTAAATTTTCAAGGTAAGGAATAAGGAAACCAAATGTAATTATTGGAAATATTAATGTAATTATTTAATATAAATCACAACAAAAAAATGCCATAAATGTCCAGTACTATTTTACATTTAGGCCTACGTCTAGCAGTGGACGGCAATAGCCTGACATGATGATTTTTTTTAGGGAGGCATAGTCCAGAGCGTGCACGTTGCGTCCCCTGCCAGTCTAGTCAGACTTCAATCCGGCTCATATGCGTACCGCAGTGCGGGTTAGGGTGTCCCCTGGAGGCGACGCGTACCGACCCGTCCCCGTCGGTACGAAAATCGGCAGATGCAGCGATGGGGGCCGCCACCCATCACGCCTTGCCCAGTCAGGCGAGCTGAGGAGAGCAGAGTGCCGTGTGGGTACGTGGAATGTAAGAGGTTGTGTGCAAGGTAAGTTGCACGAGCTGATAACCGTCATGGCGGACAAACAGCTAGACGTGCTCTGTGTAACAGAGACCAAGCGAAGGGGCAGCGACTGCAGCCTGCGATCTTCCTGGTGGCGGGATGGCCCTGTGGTCTGGTCTGGCGATCGAGCCAGCATGGGGGTAGGAGTGCTGTTGTCCTCTCGCTTGGCCTCAGGTGTGAAGGATTACGGCATTTATGATCCCAGAGTTCTTTGGGTCCGTATAAAACTAGGTGTCACCTTTCATGATTGTAGTATATGCTCCCGTAGGATCCTCGGTGGCATCGGACCTGGAGAAGTTTTGGGATAATGTTAGGTAAGTTCTGGATATGCCAGAAACCAGTGAACGCGTGATTGTCTGCGGAGATTTGAACGGATGAGTGGGGGACCAAGCGTACCGACTATGAGGATGTACTTGGTCCAATTGGTGATAAGAGAGTGAACGATGCAGGTAGGCTCATTGCGGATGTATGCATGGAGAGAAACCTTATTGTGTCAAACACATTTTTCCAACATAAGGACATTCATATGTATACATGGAGAAGGAATGAACAGAAAAGTATAATAGATTTAATTTTGGCAGACAGTCGCCTCCGAAGCAAAATATTGGACGCAAGAGCCTACAGGGGCCCCACAGTCGATACGGACCACTATCTCGTTATTGCGAGATTTAGTGGTCTGTTCAGAAAGTGGGGGCACTGGCGAGAGCGTGTCCACTTCGGAGGGCTTGAAAGAATAAAGATTGAAAGTTTACAAGAAGAGTGTGTAAGAGAAAAGTGTGCAGAGGGTGTTCGAGAATGGCTGACGATGGCAAGCCAGCCGCAATCGGACATAGAAGAATGCTGGAGAAAATTGAAAGAAAATATGGTAGATACAGCGAAAGAAGTATGTGGAAGCTCAAAGAAGCATAGAAAAACAAATGGTGATGCTTGGTGGGATACGGAAGTGGCAGCTTCCGTAGAGCAAAAGAAGAAAGCGTGGCTGGACTATGTCTCTTCTTTGAATCTGAATGACAGTATGACTGAACAGAAGAAACAAATATATCGGCAATGTATGAATGACACCAAGGTCTTAGTGAAAGAGAAACGTGATAGAACAAATATGAGTGCAGAAGATAGGCTGGCTAAAAACTTCGAGGGTAACACCAAACTCTTTTCGAGAGATGTGAAGGGGTCTCGGGGTGGTTGGTCAGCCTTCAGAATGAATAAAATAAGGCCTAAAGGTGGAGACATTCTTACACAAACACAAGACGTGTTAAGCCGATGGAGTGAATATTTTGGCGATATGTATGCGGATACTCGGGTTGGCGCCGGTGTTGCATGTGGTCTAGTAGATAAACATTCGGCACGGGTGTCCTCCGATGGCATCAGTATGGATTAAGTTGAATGGGCGATAAGAAGTTTGAAAAATGGTAAGGCAGCGGGCATTGAGATGGTGTCTGCCGAGATGATCAAGCTTGGTGGCTCCTGTGTCCGGGAGGCGTTCCTGTTGCTCCTCAATTTATGTTGGAGCTCGGGAATGGTTCCCGGGGACTAGAATAGCGCAGTCATCGTGCCTTTATTTAAAAACAAGGGTTCACGTTATGACTGCGCAAATTACAGAGCCATAAGCTTGACCAGTTTGGCAGCAAAAGTGTATGGTAAAATTATTGAAAGGAGAATGAGGATGGATTCCGATGAATTATTGTGTGAGGCACAAGGTGGTTTCAGGAGTGGAAGGGGATGTTTGGATCAAGTGTTCTCTCTGCGCAACATTGTGGAGAAGCATCTGGCTCTAGGCCAGAGGGTTTTCTGCAGTTTTGTGGATCTGGATTTTGCATTTGACACGGTTGCACGATAGGAACTTTGGCACATTTTACCGGAGTATGGTATTAACGGTAAACTGCTGCAGGCTGTGCAGTCCAGTTACATGGGCTGTAGAGCTTGTGTGCGGCTGGATGATGGAATGTCGCCTTGGTTTGACGTCAATATCGGCGTTAAGCAGGGGTGCGTTCTATCAGCCAGGCTGTTTATCATATATCTGGATAAATGTCTCCAAAGGTTGAACGATATGAATGTGGGAGTCCAGATGGGCGACTCAGCGGTCACTGCTCTGCTCTATGCAGATGATGCAGTCCTGCTGGCGCAGTCAGCGACTGACCTGCAGACCCTAATCGACACAATGACAGAAGATTGTAAGAAAAGGGGTCTACGCATGAATGTGAGTAAAACTAAAATAATGGTCTTTGAAAGAGATGAAGCCAGAACAGATGTAAGAGTAACAATAGGTAATGATGTACTAGAACAAGTGGATGAATTTGTATATCTTGGATGTGAATTTAGTCCAGATCTGTGGAGTTAGGCTGATCGATCGCATTCGTAACGACGACGTAAGTAGGTATAAAAGAGAGTATTGGTGTAAAGATGCGAAAGGGAATGCTCCGATGGTTCGGACATGTGGAAAGAATGCCGAACGAACGTCTGGTTAAGAAGATATACAATGCGAAAGTGGAAGGATGTAGGTACCGGGGGAGACCGAGACTAAACTACCTAGACCAGATCGGTCATGTACTGAAGGAAGGTGGAGTCAAGAGTCTCCGAAATCGGCGAGCGTGTATGAAGAGAATTATGAATGTTGAGGAAGCGAGTGAAGTATGCAAGGATAGAGTTCTCTGGCACTCTGTTTCTTTCTGCAAGGGACAAGGTGTGATGGTATGTATGTATGCTGTTTTAAATTTGTAGTATTACTGCAAGTTTTTAGCTCTTTGGAACAGTACTTGCATATTGCTGTATGTTTCTTAATCGTAAAATATTTTCGCCAACCGCTTTTAGATGTTTTACTATTGGAAGACATTTTTATTGTTTACCAACAACTACATATATTATTGCACTCTTAACTTGTAAATAATGATGGATTTACTTCGAGTTTTATTCATACGTTCCACAGATGGCGCTTTTCATAAAAATCGATTAAAACGCATAATTTATATAATCGATTTTTTAAAAATCGATTAATATTACTTCAAAAATCGATTATTAGAAAAAAATTATCGATTAAAATAAAAATCGATTATTTTTTAACATCCCTACCGGGCGGTTCCCTGGGTGTTGGAAGGAGGGGAGGCTGGTGCTCCTGCCGAAGCCGGGACGGTCTCCAGAGTCGGCCTCGGCCTACAGGCGCATCGTGCTGCTCGACGATGCGGGCAAGCTATTGGAGAGGGTGCTGGCTGCCCGCATCGAGCGGCACCTCGTCGGCACGGGGCCCGATCTGTCGGATGCCCAGTTTGGGTTTAGGAGGGGTCGTTCGACGATCGCGGCTCTGTTGCGCCTGAGGGCCGTGGCGACTGAGGCCGTCACCGGCGGGGGAGTGCTGTTGGTGGTGTCCCTGGACATCGCCAACGCATTCAATAGTCTGCCATTTAGCTGCGTCAGGGAAGCGCTCCGATATCACGGAGTGCCAGTTTACCTGAGGCGGCTAGTGGCAGACTATTTGGAGGGGCGCAGCGTCCTCTACACCAACCGAGTAGTGGACGTTGTGGACGTGCGGTGTTCCACAGGGGTCGGTTCTCGGACCCACCCTGTGGAACATCGGCTACGACTGGGTGTTGAGGGGGAGCCTCCCGCCCGGGCTGGGCGTGATATGTTACGCCGACGACACGCTCGTCACAGCCCGTGGTGGGACGCTGGAGGAGGCGGCAAGCCTGGCGACTCTCGGCACCGAGGAGATCGTCATGCGGATCGAGGCGCTGGGGTTGAGGGTGGCCCTGGACAAGACGGAGGCCCTCTTGTTCCATGGGCCCCGCATGGGCCCTCCCATCGGCGTCTCGATCACCGTCAATTAGGTTCATATCAGCATCCGGGCCCATATGAGGTATTTGGGCCTGGTGCTCGACGGGCGATGGTGGTTCCGGGAGCATTTCCGCAGACTCGCTCCACGGCTCGTCGGCGCGGCGTCCGCCCTATCATGGCTTATGCCGAATGTGAGCGGACCGAGCGCTACCTGCCGACAGCTGTACGCAGGGGTCATCCGGTCGATGGCCCTGTACGGCGCACCGGTGTGGGCGGGGTCCCTGACCGTCCAACTCAGGGCTCTTCTGTGGCGACCACAGAGGGCCATGGCGGTCAGGGCCATACGCGGGTACCGCACGGTGTCGACGGAGGCAGCGTCTCTGTTGGCCGGGACCCCTCCATGGGACCTGGAAGCGGAAATGCTCGCCGGTTTGTATCGGCAGATGTTGGGGGTGCGAGGGGAGGGCGGTGTGGTCCGTTGAGGGAGCACACCGCCTGGCGCGTCTGTACGTAAATGACTATGTTTAATCTCCTATTAACTTAATTGCTTCAGATAACTATAAAGGCCGTTTTCAAATACAATCATGATTTATAGATATTACCATTTCACGTATGTAGGTTCTTTCCACCAGTAGGGTAGGGCACGATTGGGGGACCGTCCAGGGCGCCCAATATAAAATCGCTTCGCTTATTTTTTTATTACAAATATATAACTGTTTCTTATGAAAAAATGGTTATTTCTTCTGATTAATGCTTATTTCATTATATGCTTAATTTCATATGGGTTTGAATTTCAGTTTGGGTGTTCCGTAGATATCTTGCCCATGGCGCTGGTAGTGCTTTAGCAGACGTTACTCCGTCCGTATTCTTAATATAATCCATTATGATCCAATCATCACTAAAGATTAAATGTCACTAAATTTCGAAAGTCACCAAGGGTTCATAAAAAGTAATTTAATATTAGTTATATAAAACGTTTATAGGTTCCGGGAGAGACCGAGACTAACCTACCTAGACCAGATTGGTCACGTACTGAAGGAAGGTGGAGTCAAGAGTCTCCGAAACCGGCGAGCGTGTATGAAGAGAATAATGAATTTTGAGGAAGCGAGTGAAGTATGCAGGATAGAGTTCTCTGGCACTCTGTTCTCTCTGCCTACCCTACAAGGGATATAGCGTGATGATATGTATGTATATGTAAAACGTTTATATAGGTATATAGGACTCTTTAGTCCCAGTGTATCATTCTGCATTCAACATCGACTGCATATTGTTAATATACATACATACATATCATCACGCCATATCCCTTGCAGGGTAGGCAGAGAGAACAGAGCGCCAGAGAACTCTATCTCTGCATACTTCACTCGCTTCCTCAACATTCATAATTCTCTTCATACACGTTCGCCGGTTTCGGAGACTCTTGACTCCACCTTCCTTCAGTACATGACCGATCTGGTCTAGGTAGGTTAGTCTCGGTCTCCCTCGGTACCTACATCCTTCCACTTTCGCATTGTATATCTTCTTAACCAGACGTTCGTTCGGCATTCTTTCCACATGTCCGAACCATCGGAGCATGCCCTTTCACATCTTTACACCAATACTCTCTTTCATACCTACTCGCTCTCTTACGTCGTCGTTACGAATGCGGTCGGTCAGCCTAACTCCACAGATATTCCGCAGAGATCGCATTTCGACCGCATTAATTTTACTTTCATACTCTTTTCTGCATACCCAACTCTCGCTTCCATGCAGTAATGTTGGGGCAAGCACTGCGTTATGTATTGCTACACGTGCCTTCTGGCTGAGGTGGTGGCTGCCGAGAAGTTGCCCCAACGCTCCGTTCACTCTATTTCCCGCATTCACTCTTCGCTCTATATCAGTGGTGTACCTTCCATCTCGGCTAAATCCACATCCAAGATATACAAATTCGTCCACTTGCTTTAGTATATCATTACCTATTGTTACTCTTACATCTGTTCTGGCTTCGTCTCTTTCAAAGACCATTATTTTGGTTTTGCTCACATTCACGCGTAGACCCCTTTTCTTACAATGTTCTGCCATTGTGTCGACTAGGGTCTGCAGGTCAGTCGCTGACTGTGCCAGCAGGATTGCATCATCTGCATAAAGCAGAGCAGTGACCACTGAGTCGCCCATCTGGACTCCCACATTCATATCGTTCAACCTTTGGAGACATTTATCCAGATATATGATAAACAGCCTGGCTGACAGAACGCACCCCTGCTTAACGCCGATATTGACGTCAAACCAAGGCGACATTCCATCATCCAGCCGCACACAGGCTCTACAGCCCATGTAACTGGACTGCACAGCCTGTAGTAGTTTACCGTTAATACCATACTCCGGTGAAATGTCCCAAAGTTCCTTTCGTACAACCGTGTCAAATGCTCTCTCCAGATCCACAAAACTGCAGAAAACCCTCTGACCTAGAGCCAGATGCTTCTCCACAATGTTGCGCAGAGAGAACACTTGATCCATGCATCCCCTTCCACTCCTGAAACCTCCTTGTGTCTCACACAGTAAACCATCGGACACCATCCTCATTCTCCTTTCAATAATTTTACCATACACTTTTGCTGCCAAACTGGTCAAGCTTACGGCTCTGTAATTTGCGCAGTCATAACGTGAACCCTTGTTTTTAAACAAAGGCACGATGATTGCGCTATTCCAGTCCCTGGGAACCATTCCCGAGCTCCAACATAAATTGAGGAGCAACAGGAACGCCTCCCAGACACAGGAGCCACCAAGCTTGATCATCTCGGCAGACACCATATCAATGCCCGCTGCCTTACCATTTTTCAAACTTCTTATCGCCCATTCAACTTCATCCATACTGATGCCAGCGGAGGATGCCGCTGTCGAATGTTGTTCTACTAAACCACATGCGACACCGGCGTCAACCGTAGCATCCGCATACATATCGCCAAAATATTCACTCCATCGGCTTAACACGTCTTGTGTTTGTGTAAGAATGTATCCACCTTTAGACCTTATTTCATTCATTCTGAAGGCTGACCAACCACCCCGAGACTTCTTCACCTCCCTCCAAAAGAGTTTGGTGTTACTCTCGAAGTTTTTTATATTATTTTGATAAGAATTGATAATTGTATTGTAGGAAGATTCCTCATATCACTAGCATACACATGTTTGTAGGTATACGTTTAGAATTTAAATGTTTAGTTGAAATGTGACAATTAAAAAAGTCGCAGATATAAAAACTCAACTGCCTCATTATGTAAATTCATTCGAATTACTTCTTGTACAATTTATAGAATCTATTCGAGGAATAATACCTGACAAAGAACCCCTCTATTTTAATTGATGTCTGTTATTCATTTTTCGACATTTAGGAGAGGTACTTTTTTTATGCTGTTTATGAAAAGATAGTGGATTCATTTGTCATTTCTAAGCAGTACCCTAACTAGCTATTTGTACTCCTGTTGCGAGCTTCTATATAACTGCACATTTTTTGGCCACTTAGGTCGACCTCACTCCGTCCAGCCGGTTAGGGTGATGAAAGGAAATTTTATAGAAGTGTTTTTTGCATAATCTGCTGTATATCGCTCGTCTATTGAGCAGGCTACCGATGCTGCTGTTTTGACTTTGATGACCTGCTTGGTTGTTACTGAAACAATATATTTCTCCTCGTCGACATTCCAGCAGTGACGTGCTGGCACATTGCTCGTTCGTAAACGGTTAGATGGCGAAATAATATACGACCTTTGGACTCTTTTCTCTCCGAATATGAATTTTAATTTTCACAAATTACAACAATTTCTAACTTTGTTCTTTCAGTAGATAAAATATCATCTATCATTGTAATGATTTAGTCATTTTTGCGCTTCTCCAGAATTCCTTTTTTGCATTTGCTTGAGCACCACTATATAGAATGGTATCTCAGAGTCACTGCCTTTCCATTCTACATACCATTCTATGATGTGCTCTATTTATTATAACCACCGAATCGTATATCACAGTCTGATTGTTTTAACATATCTGAATAAAAGTTACTTGAATGTTTTAATTAGAATAAATAAAAATAGCCCGTATGGTGATGAACTAAAAATATAATGTCACCGCTCATTCTTGCCGGCGGATACTATATCCACGTAAACAGATAATGTTATTGAAGACGTAGGAAAAATCAAAATAAAATTCTATGCTAGCGCGATAAAATAAGCTAATTTTCATCTAACCACGGAGCAGTTTTGTCAAACAGATCAAAGAAGCAAAACGTAGAATTACCTCAATAAGCAAAACGTTATTATCTAGATTTAAAACTGATCTTTAACGATAGTGATTAAATTCAGCGCAATTTTAGAGTCTATGATGATTTGTCGTATTTCTTTATTATAAAGTATCTTAAAAAGAATTCGTTATAATGTTACGCGACATTGGCAGATCAGTTTAGGGCTCTTAGTAAGCTTTTACAGTCCTGAAAAACATTGGTAATGTTTGGAGCATTTCTTGTCTATAAGCGCCATAGCTACAAGGTTAAATAATAACTACTACATATCGAAACTAAATTATATTTTACATATATACAGTTACGATTTCAATTTCTATATAAACTCCAGGCCCTCATATTTGTGGTTATCGACTAATGTGTCGTGTAATAATAACGTGTTGCCATCGGCAGTAAATGCAGTGATGTACGTAGAGGTCTGGCCTTCAAACTCTGTGGTCTTCAAAGCAACAATAGCTTCATCTCCCGTTTCTGGTATGAACTTGAACGATGAGAAGCCGAGCTTTGGTTGACGATTTGTTATCTGCAAACAAAAATCTATTTAAAATTCGGATAATACTAATTATCTAAAAATATTCTAAATTAATGATAATCTACTTTGCCAGTCATATTTATTTTTATCATACAGAAGAAGGATTAATGAAAAAATACTATTCCTAAATACTAATAACATTATAGAATCGATGGAAAATATTTTTACAGGATTGAAGGGGTCGCATGACATATTGTGATTTACATAAGGCATTTGATTGTGCAGAACATAAAAACATGTTTAGCAACTTAACCACTACGAATTTAGAAACGCTACTTCCATGTATAGTACTCCTTATTTGAGTAAAAGACTCGAAAAGTAGAATATTAACGCTGCACAATCACCTAGATATGTTCTGTCAATGGTCATGCCACAAGGGCGTATTTAGGAGCCAACCTTTGACCTTGAATATACAATTACGTAATTAAAACGATGTCTACAATGTACTGTCTAAAGTTCTTCATTGGTTTATTAGTGTTTCACTATTTTTAAGTGATACCAAATGTTGGTAGTAAATGTATTACTACAGTTAATGTAAGACAAAAAGAAACTAAAGTACAAATGAATAACGTGATAATGATTTGCATAGAATCAACTGTTTCTAAGAATCATTATGATTTGATTTTAATTTAATGTGATATGTTTGTAATTTGTAATAATTTTTGTGCAAATAAATATTATTATTATTATTTTGACTTCTATTAATGATTTAGATTCAATAGACCCATTACCGGGTCAGCTACTCGGGATCCGGAATGGCGAAGCTTTGTGACAAGAGGGCCGGTTTTACAATTCATCATTTTTAGAGGCCGTAATGAAATACCATACACATTACCACGTTAAGCAGACGGATCACTCACTTCCCTGGTGCACAAGGGATGTTGGCATATTTTATTCTTAACCAATCATACATACATACATACATATCATCACGCCATATCCCTTGCAGGGTAGGCAGAGAGAACAGAGTGCCAGAGAACTATATCCTTGCATACTTCACTCGCTTCTTCAACATTCATAATTCTCTTCATACACGCTCGCCGGTTTCGGAGACTCTTGACTCCACCTTCTTTCTGTACGTGGTCTACGTAGATGAGTCTTGGTCTCCCCGTGTACCTACATCCTTCCACTTTCGCATCTTTACACCAATACTCTCTTTCATACCTACTCGCTCTCTTACGTCGTCGTTGCGAATGCGGTCGGTCAGCCTAACTCCACAGATTTTCCGTAGAGATCGCATTTCGACCGCATTAATTTTGCTTTCATGCTTTTTTCTGCATACCCAACTCTCGCTTCCATATAATAATGTTGGGACAAGCACAGCGTTATGTATTGCTACACGTGCCTTCTGGCTGAGGTGGTGGCTACCGAGAAGTTGTCCCAACGCTGCGTTCACTCTATTTCCCGCATTCACTCTTCGCTCTATATCGGTGGTGTACCTTCCATCTCGGCTAAAACCACATCCAAGATATACAAATTCATCCACTTGCTCTAGTACATCATTACCTATTTTTACTCTTACATCTGTTCTGGCTTCATCTCTTTCAAAGACCATTATTTTGGTTTTGCTCACATTCACGCGTAGACCCCTTTTCTTACAATCTTCTGTCATTGTGCCGACTAGGGTCTGCAGGTCAGTCGCTGACTGTGCCAGCAGGACTGCATCATCTGCATAGAGCAGAGCAGTGACCACTGAGTCGCCCATTTGGACTCCCACATTCATATCGTTCAACCTTTGGAGACATTTATCCAGATATATGATAAACAGCCTGGCTGACAGAATGCACCCCTGCTTAACGCCGATATTGTCGTCAAACCAAGGCGACATTCCATCATCCAGCCGCACACAGGCTCTACAGCCCATGTAACTGGACTGCACAGCCTGTAGCAGTTTACCGTTAATACCATACTCCGGTAAAATGTCCCAAAGTTCCTTTTGTATGTCCCAAAGTTCGTTTCATACCAATCATCATTCGTAACCAATATCATTCTGATATTCTAGATTTACAATCTTTAAAGTTATAACAGTGTATATATGTACTATCAAAACCATGCTAGGGCTATTTAATATATGCTAGAACGTTCATTTTGAAATTTCGCTTCAAGAATATTTATTTTAAATATAATAAATTAGCCAAATGTATATTGTATAAGGAAACATATTACTTCATGTATTTTGCGGATACATTGTTAGCAAATATTTATATGTAGCCAGCTATACTAATATTCTTTTTATAGCGCTTCTATCATTTATAATATTAACTACATTTCTGATTGAAATAATTATTTTATATATATTAGTATTTTTATTATATTATATAAATGTGGCGCGTCTAAAAATATCTTTATATATAAACATAATAACGACCTTGCGAGACTTTTAAGAACTTATAGAGACATCTAGAAAATCGAAGTCTACACAAATCTCTCAATAACGATTGTTTTGATTTACCGCAGTATTTATTTTATGGTGATAATCCCATAATAATTTTGATCAATGCGTTGGCTGCAATGCTGTTTATATTGAGTCTTTATACTAAGATAATGTCTGCCTATTAAAACTCACCTCTTTAGCGTACACATGTTGAAAGTCGGCATCAGCAGTTATAAGGTAATTACATCCCATCACTTCATCCGTGGTTTCATTATAAGTGGTATGACTGCACCGCCGAGGCAAGAAGTACCACATTTGTTTATGAGGTGACCAGACTCCCGACTCATGTATCATATACCCGGGGAATTGGATTCCTATGGCATTTCTTATGCTTTTGAATTGGTTGATCCAGTTTTTATGATGTACCTGAAATAAAAGCCAACAACTGTTCATATTGATTTCATTGGAAGTGTTATATGTTGTGTTTAATTTAATTTAATTCATGTTGTGTTTAATTTTATTTAATTTAATTCATAGTGGTAAGGCCACTCTGTTGACAGTTTTCTGTCCGTGGGCCGGTCCGTCCGGAGTACTACCACACTCTTCCAGAAAATCGACGTCTGAGCAATGGCAATGTGCTGTTGCACTTCATTCGGTGAGTGAGAGAGCCAGCAGTTCAACTTTGTGGATGGGTTTGGGGTTTTCATTGGTAGGTAGCGCTCTAGCTGTACCACTCATAATACAAAAGTCCATGGGCGGCAGTAACACTTATCATCAGGTGTGCTACTAGTTCGTTTGCCACCATCAGCAATAAAGAAAATTCAGGAGTTAGAATACATTTATGAAATTCATGAAAATATTGTTCTGCTTATTAAAATAATTTCCCGTGACGATGGACGTGCAATATGGGGCTGTACAACCAGGCACATCCCTTTCTGCCATTAAGTAGACTACCGCAACATCATTCTAAAACAACATATAAGTCGAAAAAGAGCAATAAAAGTTGAATATTTTTCTAGAATTACTTCTATACTTTTTATGAAAGCATAAAGAACAGTGTTACACAGCCAGATTCATTCTAGTATTACTTCCTAGCTATTTGGCATGCACCTACTATTGGACATGACGCTCTTCATCAATAGAAGTTATTTCTCCCACACTTTCAATTTGCATTTATTTTTAAAACACCTCAACTCACACTGAGAAATAAATCCTTGTCACAGGTTATTTAAAACATACAATTTTAACATATATAGATAATATGCAGAGCAAGAATTGTTTGTGGATTACAGAAAAACTCAAACTCAGTATGTTAAGTTACTACAGAGAGCACTATAGCATTTGTTCAGTTAATTATTGATTTTATTTTTTATTTCTCTCTCTCTTGCAGTAATTGCATTTGTTTATTTAATTATTGATATTATTTTTTATTTCTTTCTCTCTTGCAGTGATTTTAAGTGCTAACATTCAATGTCATCTTTTATGACACGCTCCAGAAGGGTTGACATTATATTTAATGCTTTACCACATTTACTTGATTATGTTAACATTCATAGTACTTACCTCTCCATTTATATTAAGAACCTTAACCCACATTGGGTCGTGATTCACAAATTCTCCACTTGGTGTAGTCCACTCTTTACCCATAGAGCCGACATATAAAAGATCATCTTTTACTGTTGCCCATTCTGATTTAAAACCCTTCTCTTTGAAACCATTGCCGTCAGCTAAGATTGCCCATACTACTACTTTGTTACCAATTATTTCAAAAACCTGGAATTTCAAAATCATTTTTTAAGTACCTTGTAATAATCAGTAATATGGAAGGGGCCTTTTGAACAGTCTAAGATGGCTGTAGTAGCTATGTTTGGTATATACCAATACATACATATGTATATAATACAAAAAAAAGAATTAGATCAGGCAATGAGGTGAATGTTAGCATCTCCACTCTCATTGAACCCAAACTATCTAGGACCTTAATTAAGTGTATATATTTATAACTGGTAAGATAATATTTTTTTACTTTCCAGTCCATATATCATATATATTTTCTTTCTAATCCATATATATTCCACTATTAGACTTGGGCTACCTCCACAATTTGAGAGAAATTGACCCACTATACTAAACAGAGCGAATGTCATAGGATATTATGACAAGTTTTCCTTATTTTGCATCAATGTTATCTCCATATCATAGTTTTTAGTTAATTTCTAAAATACTCATGAAAAAAAACTAGTAAATTGCATTCCTACTTGATCATTAAATAAAACACAAAAGAAAATCTATTTTAAATTCTAACACACTAAAATTCAAGGTCAACTGGTACAAAATGCCTAAATTCAACATTGCCACAATGTGCAAAAATTTTAAAATAAAAATAAATAACTATGATATAAACATTTTGTGGATGTATGATCCTAAAATATAGTGTTCATCTTAGCTCCTTAGTGAGTGATGTGAAGAGTTATTGTGGTTACAC
Organism: Lymantria monacha; assembly: GCA_905163515.2. Lineage (NCBI taxonomy): Eukaryota > Metazoa > Arthropoda > Insecta > Lepidoptera > Erebidae > Lymantria > Lymantria monacha. The sequence goes on along the minus strand of LR991092.1, from coordinate 10,021,592 downwards.
TATCTATCAAAGAAAGAATTATAATAATTCTTTTTAGCAACAATTAATTAAAGTTTATCATTTATATTGCATTGCGCATTATCTTTGTCTGGAACACAATTGAATTAACACAATTAACCGGCACACAGCGTTAAGTCTAATTTTTCTTTTTCATGTTAAACATATTAACAATTTTATACAACACCTGAGCCAATATTAATGCCAAATAATATCAGTATTATATATATTACATATATTGCTTTAGGTGTTACTTAATCTTAAAAGGTTGTTGGTGAAAAGGGGCATAAGAAAATTATAATAATAATGTTTTAATGTTTGTTTCCCAATAATTGAAAAATATTAATAGATTGAGGGCCTATAGCCCTTGTTGTGTCTGTTTTTTAATGACAAGTAATCATTGATTTTTGTTTAATAGCTTTGTATTGTACACAGTGAAACATATTTTTTTGTTTTTTTTTTACAGCCACATCAGATTTCTTAATAAATTATACATATGAGTTGACAAGGTCTCAGATGATTTGTGATCCAATTCCCTATGCATATATTAGAATATATTCTATATAGAATTGTAATTATTTGAATATAATTATACAAAAAAAATATAGGAACTAAAATGTACAGTGAGGATTAAAACTAGCATCTTAAAGTATTATTATCATGTCTATATTAATTGGTAATCTAATTGGTTATCAGGTATTATTTTTAGTAAGATACCTAGACCTATATTGTGAAGTATGCAGAGATAGAGTTCTCTGGCACTCTGTTCTCTCTGCCTACCCTGCAAGGGATATGGCGTGATGATATGTATGTATGTATGTATTTTTAGTAATAAATTAAATAATATATTAATTTATGTTTTGAAGCTTCATATCAGCTCAGTTATGTCTCAATGTTGAGCTTGAGCCTTCTCCATAATGAGAGGGAAATTGATCTACTATACCACGCTGGCTAGATGTCTTGGTATAGTGTTTTATTCCAGTTTACATTCTCTTGCATGTGTGTTATATGCGTTTTATATTCCTCAGTCATCTCTTATGATCACTCGTGGGTAAGATAGTTGGTAGTGAATTGTATTTTTATTATATATATATATAACACGCGGACCTTTTGGAACTTGCCAACTAAAATTTGCAAGGCCCTAATTGTCCTAGAGTGCATATTCTTCAGTATTAATTGGCAGAAATCTAATTGTAAATAGAAAGCCATATATTATTTTGTTTTTGGACTACTTACCATTCCAGATCTGTCATCAAATGTTAGTAATCTCCCATCGTAAACAATTAATTCCGACAATTCCATTCCTCTTCCTTTTTTAGCATAAGTTGATGAAAGTAATGTTGGTGGCTCATTGTCCCATGTTACTTGAACAGTTTGTTGCACAGAATTGTAACTTAGGTAACCCTTCTTATAATAACTATAATATGTATGGGCTTTTGTAGAACTTTTCGAGGCAGTGTCTAAGTCGGTCACTATACCAATCCGGAATGTGATTGTGTTACCTGCTCTGATTGGTGTTGTTAGTGGATATGTAGCATTGTAACGTCTCTGTGTTGTAGGGCTTGGCAATTTTTCTACTGCAACTGCTTGATTGCTAGTCCACCAATTATAATAAAACAACACAATCAGGAATATACCTGTTAACATAATTAATAAAATAGACTGAGGCTGCACTCGCACGGCATTCCCTACTCTGTAAGTGGCCGGAGTGCGTAGCGCTTTGCGCCAATCGCGAAGAGTCCCTCTCATTTTTCTGTCGTCGAAATCATAGAACTCGTTCATAATAAATATATTAGCTCATAATTACTTCACTTTCCGAGTTGCTTGTGTTTGACTAGCCCATTAAATGATAAACTAGTGACTTTATTATTTACACTTTTAAATAAACTACTTAGTAAATTCATTAATAACTTTTACACCGCAAGTTCGTTAAACTTGAGGATTTAACAATGTATAAAAGGCTAATTGGTATTACTGATTTATTATAGCAGTTAGTACACTTCATTTTGGACATAGTGAAATAACAAAAAAATCATTTCAATAATTTAAAGCCATTCTAAGGCAAAAATACGAAACACGCAAACATCAAACACACATGTCATTTACTGATAATCTGACATATATATGTGACAGCACGTTAAATTGATATTGACGTGGATATCCACTATTCGTTCAACAACATAACAATTTAAAGAAAAGAGGAGAAAGAGTAAAAATAATGACTTTAAATTTCTCAAATTATGCATTAAATAAAATTACATGCAACACTGCATGCATGAATTAAAAAACAATATCATTTTGACTACTTTTTAGTTGAATTAAAATACATTTTGTTTGGTACCATTAGGTTAATCTAACCAGTTTGATTGAATTTGTATTTTATATAGTAACACGTATAGATGGTATTAAATTTATAAATGCTGAGTAGACTATTGCATATCTTAAAAGGGTCATCATCAGAGTATCACCCAGAGGCGATAGTGTGCCTTTTAAATTACTGAAGTTTAGCATTTAATATGCTTGATTATTTATAAAAACCCGATTACGAGTGAAAAATTATTGTCACAAGTGGGATTCGAACCTACGCCTATTGGAAATCCGTTCCAATCGTGCTGCCAATTACACCACCGTGAACTATTGTAGGACATTCAATTCTCGCATTGTATATTACATTTTCGTCTTTAAGGAGACGCGTGTCATCTACCCAACATTGTTTACACATTGTACAGACTTAATACCAAAGAGTAAAATTACATTAACTGAAAAAGAGTGGCAACTCGATGGTAAAATATGCATGTATGGAAAGTGCTGCTATCTGGAGCTTAGGCGATGAATTAAAGTTGAAGTAATATACATATACCTACACCTACGTAACTACATGTGTGTATGTAATTATATAGAATTTGTTTTTACTATGAGACCTACCCTGAAATATAAAAAAAATCATATCAGCCGTTAACTAAACGGCAATAGTATAAACTTAAGAATGAAAATTGAGATAATTTTCGGAAAGAACATCGATAACCGAAAATAGACTATTGACAATAAGTACATACGCTAGGAACAAAAAATAACAAATCTCAGTTGTCAGTTGTCAAATTTTTGACAATCAGGACAAAATGGCAGCTATGTTTGTACAAACAATTTGTAGGCGGCGCGGCGATCAGTAAAGATAAGTAATGTTTTAACTGTGCCCCCCCAGCTTAATACTCAAACTTTGCAGTTAGACTTGTATTAAATGATGACACAACCATGTTATTCAAATTATCTACTGAAATTTAGCATTTAATATGCTTGATCATTTATAAAAACCCGATTACGAGCCTTTTAAATTCAAAAACCAACGTTTATTCGTACATTGTATTGAATGATAAATAAAATTGCTAATTAAACCTCACGGTGACAATTAAAGAAAACATAGTTAGGAAACTTTATTTCTATAAAAAGGTTAAAGGTATTTCAAATCGTAATACCTCGCAAAAGTAGGTACGTTCTGCTGTGGTGGTTGGTTGTCATTATCATTTATGATAATTGAAATAGAGAGTGAGTACTGTTAAAATCATGTGTTCCTTTAGATCATATACGATCCATTGCTAGCCTCGAGCTTTTTCCACATTGGAAGGAAAATTTACTTACCACGCTGGGAGCATAATGGTGGCAGAGCTAATGGTGTGCGTTTTGTTTTGAATTTTTGGTCTCTTGCAGTAATTTTACACTGCAGCGACGGTTAGTTGTTTTTTACAATCACCCACAAGAAAGGAATGGGTGGTGACCATTGCATTCTGACTCCATTACCACCCGAATTAATGTCATTAGAAAATTATTTAACGCTTGGTAAATAGTAGCGATTATTTGTAAATTAATCATTCACATATTTTCAGCTTCCATTATATTAATATTCCTTTTTTAGTTGTTTTAGAAATTGAATAGGTATATTTATCTTGGAGCAACTGCTTTAACTCAAAGGAAAAACATATTCTAAAGTTAATCTTCGTAATCACTAATGTTATAACTCTAAATGACCCCAGTATCAACGGAACTAAGTATTCTTAAGCTTTCACTGAATAAAGAAATTTAAAAATGATTACTCTTTAGTCGGACATCCTGTACAAAAACTTAATTGAAATAAAATTAAATTGAACTAAGTATTTCACTGTCTATCAATTTATATTTTGACTTCTTTTTTTCTTCAAGCTAAACATCCGTCCAGAGGCTTCAATGTAACATAATTATTATATTTTCGCACTCTCACATAGATCATGTAATTCTATAATTAATAATGACATAGAACTAAAAAGCTATTGCGTATTTAATGCATCTATACAATAATGTTTTAGATTTAATGAGCCGTTGTTTACTATGCATATATCAGCGTATCGCCATCTATTGTAAGTTATAGGTTCTTTCAGAGAGAAACTGGTCCATAATATCTACGCTTGGCAGATCGGTTATAAGTGTCCCTGGAGAGTGCTGCTGCCTGTTCTCCAGGTGATCACTCAGCCAGTTTTTATGACTCCACTAGTTATAACCATATTTATGTAGTAATGGCCTAAAGAAATGACGAGAAAAGTGGATCGTCATCTCATCACTATACCTACGTTGCGTTTACACATTGCTGGGCTCGAGCCTCTCCCAAATCAGAAGGGAAATTGAAATACTATAGCATGCACGTCAGACAGGTAGGTATATGGTTTTATTTTGAGTTTTGCTTCTCTTACATAGATATTATATGCATATGTCCTTCCTTTATCGTTTTTATGGACAACCATGGGTAAAAAGGGAGCAGTAAATTGCATTCTTACTCCGTCACCATACGGAAATATACACACATATTTAAACAGTATTTTTTTACTATCTTCTAGGAGCATTAGTTGAGCGTAAAAAACTTATAACCAATATAGACATAGATAGATAAAGATAGATAGCTAATTATTTTTATAAAATATGCGTTCGTATTTGTTTCTTTTGAGACAAAAATTTTTACCCTTCATGTAGATCCCATAAATTGTGCTATGGCGCCCGTTTAAAGCAAGCTGTAACCCTGTAGGTGCCACTGAGTATTTGTATTAAATTATTATTAGTGACACAACAAATTTCTTCTTCTGCTTCTATAATTGTGGAAGTTTTGCAGGTTTTTTAACATTCATTTCAATTTCTTTTTATGCAACTTTTATAACGGAAATTTGAATAGAACTCTATAAACATTAAGAGAAGCGAAGTCCCAATCTACATAATCATCAATGATGATAATAAAAAATTACAAATATTAGATAACGTCAGACAGATTGTTAGGTGTAAATGTGGCCTAAGTAGGTAGTTTTAATAAAATCCAACTTACCGCTACTCAATTTTGAATAGGTATTAATTTCTCTCTGCCTACCCTGCAAGGGATATGGCGTGATGATATGTATGTATGTATTAATTTCACAACAATTTACTAAAAAAATGACTTTTCATTATATTAGCGCTCTCTATGTGCGGTATGTGCCGTTTCAATTCTGTTGCTGCTTAAATTTATTTACATAAATTATTTATTATGGGATATGTAACGGCTTTTTCCGTGTGACGGAGTAAGGATACAGTTCACTATCTTTTTTCTTACCTGTGGCACTCTCAAAAGATTATTAAAGTACATGATATGCATATAAACTCTATGCAAGATAAGGAAAATTCCAAATAAAACAGCGCAGTTAATTTCTTTTTCTGTTTTGGAGGAGGTTCGAGCCCAGTAGTGGGATGTATATGAACTAAGATGATGTTGATGATGATAATGACTAACGTAACTTTTATAGTACCGCGAAAGCACATCTATGTGTATTTATGCAAAAAGAAGTTTAATTATACTTTTTAAAGCCAGTTCCTTAGCCTTAGTTCTTAGCTAGTGCTTAGTGTAACTGGACTGGCCCAATATAACTGACTTAGAGGAGGTCAGCATAAGACCTTCAGGCTGACATGCAACAGCTCCTTGCCTTTTCAAATATCCACATATATGACGTGTATTTAACTTTAGTAACCATTGAAGTTAAATAACACTCTTTGGAATACACTTTTGGATATCCACTCCCTCAATGGCGTACTGCTTCTGACAAATGGGTTACTTGAGCTTGATTTAAAATAGCAAGGAATTTATTTAACAATATATCTATTTAGGTACTCTGTGGCTATAGATATTAATTATAATCAAGATCTCTTTTTGACGATTAGTTACATATATGATAAATATGTGATTTTAATATTCTGTGGCATTTATCGTCACTGACAATGTCTAATGATAAAAGTTAGTAAAATCTAATTATTTATACTTAAAAGCTATTAATAGGGTATAAATATTTATTAAAAAAAAATTAGTTCCGTCTCTATTTCAAAATGCACGGACCCTTTACAAACGTTTTGTGGTATTTGGAATTTTTTGCTTTTATTATTGTATTGACAGGGTTTTTCTGTTTATTTATATACATAGCTAAAATAAACTACGTGAAATATAACGCTAGTTTCGACTATAAACGAAAGTAAGTATAAAATTAACATTACCTAAGTTTTTCATTGTATCGATAACACAAGAATATACAGAGAAGAATATCACAATACTGACTGACTGTTCGCTACGCACACAATTTACTAATGATTTCAAATAGTTTATAGACTGGCCTATGGATATATTAAGATTAACATAATTGTTTACATTATTTAATACTTAATTAAAGACGGAATACTTTATTACGTTAGAGTAAGGTCTTATTTGCCCTGTGGTCACAAAATTATCAAATTTGTAGATACCGTAAAAATCGAACAGGCAGCTATCGACTTATGTTAGTTATTTGTGACGTGTGGTCAATAACTCTGTTCTCAAAGAGCGTTGACATTAGGCATACAGCGTAGGCAGTAGTCTTGAACTTTGCATAAAATCTGTAGAATTTTTATTATTTGTTTTTTATTTAATTGCTAAATAATAATTAGACGTTTGACTAATAGATAATATTTTCGTTTAAAACAAATTATTATGCTTCTACTAGTATTCACTAACAGTTTATCTCGAAATAATTTCCTTTTAAATATTTTTACATTAAACGGTACTACTACTATACATCGGAACTACCCAAGGGCGGCATTACCTATAGTGCAGAGGGTGCGGTGCACTCGGGCGCTGGGTGTTAGGGGGCGCCGAGAGCCACTCGGGACACATAGAGCCTCCACTGTAACGTTCAGCACGGAGCGGGCGCACCGTACGCAGCGAGTGCCTAACCATTTATAAATTTATTGGGTGCGTTATTTGATAGGTTTGGGTAGGTTGCTTTGTCGCCATGCTCATTGTAACTTCATAATCCGATCGCGTTTACTTGGTTTCGTGTCAAAACAACGAGACTAAGCATGCGACAACGCATTCCAGCGAAGTTCGGAGTTTTATCGAACGTGTTGTAACTATCAATCTATTCCAATTTGTTTACACATTTTGATACAAGAGGATACCAGGTGATTGATTGCACCCGGACGCTACATGTGCCAGAGGCGCCCCTGAAACTACCCTTGAGAGATATAACTTATATACAAGAACATTTTTACTTCCACGAGTTGTGACAAATCATGTGAGCAACAGTCGTAAAAAAATCTAGTAATACTGATAGTATTACTAGTTTTTTTGAATGAGAAAATTTGTAAGAACGAGTGTATATTTCAGGCTGAAACAGATGATGGTGAAACTTTACAGTAATGACTATCAGATGTAGACAGTTTCATAAAGATATTTACAAATTATTCAAAAAAATTTAACGCTAAATGTCTGCTATGTGAGATCTATCGTCATTGCCAGCGCATAAAAAAGAATACTGTGTATTTACAACATACGCCTTATATTAATCACTCATAGCAAAATATATTATATTTTTTTTATTGCATAAACAAATAAAAAAAAAATATAAAATATTACACCATAAGGTGGCAAACGAGCAGACAGCACACCTGATGGTAAGTGTCACTGCCGCCCATGGACCTTTGCCAATGGTATAGTGGTATAGCTAAGCCGCTGCCTACTAGTGCCTACCTATACAAACTCCGAACCCACTCAGCACATTGCCATTACTCAGACATCGATCTTCTGCGAGAGTGTGGTACTACCCCGGACGAACCGACCCGCGGCTGTAGACAGAGATCTGTCCACAGCGTGGTCCTGCCACTATTAAATTATTATAGCTTTTAGAATTAACAAATATCATAATTTGTATTTTAAAAATTACGTTGACGTAAGTAGTTCTGTTTAAAAATTCTTATGTAATGATGCCTAATTATTTCGCGTTCTAAGATAATCATGTACCTATAATATGTTTGAAGTTACTGTTGTGAGGTTGATAATTTATTTTGATGTTGTGTTATCTAATTAGTTTTATGATAACTTCTTATAAGGTCGGTCGGTACCTTGCGCCTTCTTTATCTGTGCCTTTATTATCTTCTAACTAGTCTCACTATCGTCAAACGATTTTGCTAATTTAACTTTTTAACAGCTTAATCTGTGGCCAATCATCCACGGATCTCACAAATGATGCAATTGGTTAATTGTCAACTATGTGTTTAATACCTTAACTCGATTCCTACGAAAGATAATTTGCAACGTTGGATAATAATTCTTTGTGTAATATCTAATTCATTGTATCCTATGGGAGGCGTATAATTCTTTTTTTTCAAATAGGCAACACTCGGTATTAAGGAAATATACCTTGTATTGTAGGGGACTTTACAAACATAATTAATGGACACTAATTACACCCACAATCAGAACAACGCAGACACAGAAATCGAACACTGGAATGGTAGGTCGGCATCTTAAACAGTACGCTGTGGACTTAATAATTTAAGTCACTAGAAGAATTGGCAGCGACGCTATCCTAGCTAACGTATAAAACCTTACTGTGATCGCCAACCCGCTTACCAAGCGTGGTGATCTGACCGCTCTATATGACATCCTATAAGAAGCCTACGTATAGCAGAGGATAGCGAAAGACTTGAATCATTATGATGATATCTTTTAACCATCAGCTGATCAGTGATCGCTAATATGGCTTTCGTTATGGTCGATCAGCTGGTGATCTTCTTGTGTACCTCACACACCGTTGGGCAGAGGCCTTGGAGGGCAAGGGTGAGGCGCTAGCATTCAGCCTAGATATCGCGAAGGCATTCGATAGGGTCTGGCATAGGGCCCTTCTGTCGAAGCTACCATCATATGGAATCCCCGAGGGACTCTGTAATTGGATCACCAGCTTTGTGAATGGTCGGAGCATAAAAGTAGTCGTCGACGGCTCTTGTTCCGAGACCATGACCATTAATGCTGGTGGTGGTGGTGTTTAATCCATTGGTCCCTAAATGTAGGCCTTATAACCAAGCTCAAAGTCGCTCAGCGTGCTATGGAACGGGCTATGCTCGGGATTTCTCTACGAGATAGAATCCGAAATACGGAAATCCGCAGAAGAACGGGTGTAACAGACATAGCATTGTGAAGGTTGCTGAGCGTCGTTGGATGCAGGCGGCACAGAACCGCACTCTGTGGCGTATCATGAGGGAGGCCTACATTCAGCAGTGGACGGGAATAGGCTGAGATGAAGATGAAGTTTAATCATTTTTTTTTAAATTTCTTGACATTTGAAACTTGAGCTCACTCCCAGGAAAAGTATAAAACAAACTGTGACCTGTCTTACAAGCATGCCGATCAAGGCAATATCATGCCTTGAAGTGGCCTATATGCTAGCCTAACAATGGTTTTCGATACGTCTATATGATATAATATATGGTCTATAATAGATGGATGGATCACTTTTAAGTTTATTTTTAGAAAATAATTGTGTTTTAAATTTGTATACATTAAATTATTTAATATAAAGTAAGGCTTATAGTGATGTCATTCATCTGATTAATTATAATTTATACAAGTATCACATCAAAACAATGAAGTAATCGTAGTAATTAGTTTACTTAGTAGTATAAATGATAATTAATTTACTTATTAGGTTTAATCTAGGCTATCATTAGCGTTTTGTATGCCTCGTACGAGGTTATATAACTGCGTCCTATTTCTGACGAACTGTGGTTCTGGCGGCATCCTATATAACCGTAGACGTCTGGGACGACGAAAAGCCAGCAGAGAGCCCAGTGTTCTCGTATCTTCCTACACCTTATATTAAGACTCTGGAACCCAATCCTTTACTTCGCTGTGTATAATTGAACCTTTCAAGGGTTCAAATCTCATCCAGCTACGACAATTAAATGGATATCAATAGTATAAATCTGTCATTTAAAAACGATTTTTTTGTTTTAGTAGATATTAGTAAACTCAGCCCGTTGGTTTGTTTGTAAAGCCGATATATCGCTGAGTTGCGAGAGCTGGTGGCGAGGTAGATCAATGGGGATAGCGTTTAAACCTCCTACGTGAAAAAATACATCTACATGTCAATATTTGTAATGTTCGGTCAAATAGTTTTTGAATTTAGATATGTCATATATACAAATATCCTCTTTTATAGATATAGATAAGTAGGTTATGAAACAAGGAACATTATGTAAATCAAATAGTCTTTCAGGTGAAAGAACTATTTTTTTTTTTATATATCTCGTTATATGTGCAAGAAATATCATCAATCAAATAATCTAATTGCATCATTTACAAGTTATCTATATATATATATGTCGGAAAAAGAAGTCCATTTCCGCTTAAATACTTCCGTTTAGATATTTCCGTTTTAAAGTCAATTTTAATCCGGAAGTGTAATAAGAAATTCATTTGATTTTTGCAAGTATCCAAAATAATTTAAAGCCTATTTCCGGTCAGTGATTTCTAAAGTAATGAGTTAGGATTTGACTTTGTACTTTAAAATGCCTTTATAAATGCGGAAACGCGGACGTTGCCGGAGACTTCCGGGACGTCCGGACAAAGCCTTGGTGATACGTCGTGCTTAGCAGATGAGCGGTGGTTCTTTAAACTTGGTGATAGCAAGACGTGCACCAAAGGACTTGTCTGTGACCGCGTAGCTATTTCCTAAGTTTGATAGTTGCTAAGTTCGTTAGTTATTAAGTTCGTATACCCGTTAATTGAAAGACTGTTTAAATCATAGTAAATTGTGAACATTTTGCACTGTTTTACTTCGTTGCCTGGGGAACCCAGTGACGCCCAGAGATAATTATGGAAGGTGAAGAAAATGACCACCCGATGTCGCATCCTGCCATGCCTGACGTGACATATATATATATATATATATATATATATATATATATATAAGAGCTTGTCCTGATTGACTGATTCATCATCGCACAGCCTAAACCGCTGGGGCTAATAACATGAAATTTAGATAGTTGCTGCCTTTTATATTGTAGGTGCTCACTAAGAAAGGATTTTGGAAATTTCTCCTCTAAGGATGAAAAATAGGGGTTGCAAGTTTGTATCCAACTTCGTCATTTTTGAAGTTAGATTCATGAAAATTTGTATTCGCTTATTTAATATTAAATAAATGAAAACGTGATTCAACATTTTTGGAAATTTCTCCTCAAAAGGGTGAAAGTAAGGGGTTGAAAGTTTGTTTGAAACTTCATCAATTTTAAAGTTAGATACCTGAAAATTTGTTATTAACTATATCATCATCATCATCATCATTTCAGCCCATCGCCGTCCACTGCTGGACATAGGCCTCCCTCATGGTATGCCACAGAGTGCGGTTCCGTGCCGTCTGCATCCATCGACGCCCAGCAATTTTCACTAGATCGTCTGTCCACCTAGTGGGGGGGCGTCCTACACTGCGTCGTCCGGTACGTGGTCGCCACTCTAGAACCTTTTTTCCCCAGCGCTTGTCGGTTCTTCGAGCGATGTGGCCAGCCCATTGCCACTTCAGCGTGCTAATTCTTCGTGCTATGTCGGTTACACCCGTTCTCCTGCGGATTTCCGTATTACGGATTCTATCACGCAGAGAAATCCCGAGCATAGCTCGCTCCATAGCACGCTGAGCGACTTTGAGCTTGGTTATGAGGCCTACATTTAGGGACCACGTTTCCGTGCTGTAAGTCATCACTGGTAACACACACTGGTTGTAGACCTGTGTTTTCAGACACTGAGGTATGTTGGACGAGAAGATCCTCTAAGTTTCCCGAACGCTGCCCAACCGAGTAATTAACTATATAATGTTAAATAAAAATTTACCTGTTTCAGCATTTTTAGAAATTCTCCCCTAAGGGAGTAGAATAGGGCTTGCAAGATTTTTTAAAAAGCTTTGGCAGTTTTGAAGTTAGAACCGTTAAACTTTGGATTTGCATATTTAATATTAAATAAACAAACATGTATTTCAGTATTTTTGGAAATTCACCCCTTAAGGTAGAAAAATATGTGTTGCAAGTTTGTATGAAACTTGGTCAGTTTTGAAGTTAGATTCCTGAAAATTTGTATTCGTCTATTTAATATTAAATAAATAAATACGTATTTCAGAATTTTTGGAAATTGCTCACCAAAGATTGAAAAATAAAGGGTTGCGAGTTTGTATGGAACTTCGTCAGTTTTGAAGTTAGATTCTTGAAAATTTGTATTCACCTATTTAATATTAAATAAATAAACACGTGTTTCAGCATTTTTGGAAATTTCTCCCCAAAGGGTATAAATAAGGGGTCGCAAGTTTGTATGAAACTTCGTCAGTTTTGAAGTTAGATACCTAAAAATTTGTTATTAATTATATAATGTTAAATAAAACTATTTCAGCATTTTTTGAAATTAGGAAATTATTAATTTAGGGGAGCCTAAAGGGCTTACAAGATTTTTTATGAAACTTTGTCAATTCTGAAGCTAGAACCGTTAAAATTTGGATTTGCCTATTTAATATTAGATAAACAAACATGTATTTCAGTATTTTTGGAAATTTATCCCTTAAGGGTGAAAAATAGGAGTTGCAAGTTTGTATGAAAGTTGGTCAGTTTTGAAGTTAGATTCCTGAAAATTTGTATTCGCCTATTTAATATTAAATAGATAAACAGATATTTCATCATTTTTGGAAATTTCTCCCCAAAGAGTGAAAAATAAGGGGTTTCAAGTTTCTATGAACCTTCGTCAGTTCTATAGTTAGATCCCTGTAAATTAGTTTTTAGCCATTAAATATTAAATTAGGCAATACCTTTTTCACCATTTTTGGAAATTACTTCCTTAAGGGTGTAAACCCCTATGGTTACAAGATTGTTTGACATTTAAAAACTTCGTCAGCTTTAAAATTAGATCCCTGATTTTTCGCTATTTAATGTTTAATAAAGGAATACCTGTTTCAGCATTTTGTAATTTTTTGCCCCTAGGGGTGAAAATAGGGATTGCAAATTTGTATAAAACTACGTCAATTTTGAAGTAAGATCCTTGAAAGTTTATTTTTAGCGATTTAATATTAGACAAAAAATACGTGTTTTAGCATTTTTTTGAAATTACTTTGCTATGGGTCTAAAATAAGGGTTGCAATTTTTTATGAAACTTTATCAGTTTTGAAGTTACATTCGTGAAAATGTTTATTTGGCTCTTTAGTACTAAAATAAATAAGTGTTGAACGATATGAATGTGGGAGTCCAGATGGGCGACTCAGTGGTCACTGCTCTGCTTTATGCAGATGATGCAGTCCTGCTGGCACAGTCAGCGACTGACCTGCAGACCCTAGTCGACACAATGACAGAAGATTGTAAGAAAAGGGGTCTACGCGTGAATGTGAGCAAAACCAAAATAATGGTCTTTGAAAGAGATAAAGCCAGAAAAGATGTAAGAGTAACAATATGTAATGATGTACTAGAGCAAGTGGATGAATTTGTATATCTTGGATGTGGATTTAGCCGAGATGGAAGGTACACCACTGATATAGAGTGAAGAGTGAATGCGCGAAATAGAGTGAACGGAGCGTTGGGGTAACTTCTCGGTAGCCACCACCTCAGCCAGAACGCACGTGTAGCAATACATAACGCAGTGCTTGTCCCAACATTACTGTATGGAAGCGAGAGTAGGGTATGCAGAAAAGAGTATGAAAGTAAAATTAATGCGGTCGAAATGCGATCACTGCGGAAAATCTGTGGAGTTAGGCTGACCGACCGCATTCGTAACGACGACGTAAGAGAGCGACTAGGTATGAAAGAGAGTATTGGTGTAAAGATGCGAAAGGGCATGCTCCGATGGTTCGGACATGTGGAAAGAATGCCGAACGAACGTCTGGTTAAGAAGATATACAATACGAAAGTGGAAGGATGTAGGTACCGAGGGAGACCGAGACTGACCTACCTAGACCAGATCGGTCATGTACTGAAGGAAGGTGGAGTCAAGAGTCTCCGAAACCGGCGAGCGTGTATGAAAATCAATTATGAATGTTGAGGAAGCGAGTGAAGTATGCAGAGATAGAGTTCTCTGGCACTCTGTTCTCTCTGCCTACCCTGCAAGCAATATGGCGTGATGATATGTATGTATGTAAATAAGTGTTTCAGCATTTTTAGAAATTTCTCCGTTAAGGATGTAAAATATGGATTGCAATTTTGTTTTAAACTTCATCGACTTTGAAGTTAGATCAGTGAAAATTTATATTTACCTATTTAATATTAAATAAAATAGTACGATTTTTGCATTTTTGGAAATTTCTCCCCTATGGCTGTAAAATAGGGTTTACAAGTTTTTTTATGAAACTTTGTCTGTATTAATGTTCATCTCAGCTCATATATGTCCCACTGTTGGGCTCGAGCCACCTCCATAATAGGAGGGAAATTGACCTACTATACCACGCTGGTCAGACGTGTTGGTATAGGGTTTTGTTTCTAGTTTTCCCTCTCTTTCATAGATATTATATGCGTTTTATATCCCTTAGTCGTCTTTTACGATACTGTAAGATAGTGTAAGGTGGTGAATAGTATTCTTACTCCGTCACCACAAGGAAATTATTAAAGTTAGATTAGTGAAAATTTATATTTGGCTATTTAGTACTAAATAAAAAAGTACGTGTTTCACCATATTTAGGAATTTCTTCCTAAAAATAGGGATCGCAATTTTGTATGAAACTTCGTCAGATTTGAAGTTCGATCCGTGATCATTTGTATTTGGCTATTTAGTATTAAATGTTAAAAATACGTGTTTCATCATTTTTGTAAATTTCTATGAGCAGGATGCAAGATTTATGAAATTTTAACAGTTTTTAAGTTACATTTGTGAGTTGTTTGGTTATTTTTGTTTCATTATTTTTGGCTATTTTCTTATAAATTATGTCGATGTCAAACAGGGGTTGCAAGTTTATTAGAAACATCATCAGTTTTACAGTTCATCATCAACATCATCTTAGCTCATATATGTCCCACTGTTGGGCTCGCGCCTCCTCCGTAATGAAAAGGAAATTGATCTACTATACCACACTGGTCAGACGTGTTGGTATAGGGTTATATTTCGAGTTTTCCTTCTGCGGCATAGACGTTATATGCGTTTTATATCCCACAGTCGTCTCTTACGATCACCCACGGGTAAGATGGGGTGGTGAATTGTATTCTTACTCCGTCACCACACGGAAAGTTTCTAAGTTAGTACCTTGAAAATAGTTATTTCGCTATTTGATATATTAAATGAATAAATACATAATTACAGCATTTTTGGAAAAAATGCCCACTAAATATGTAAAATAGGGGTTGCACATTGGTATGAAAATATGTATTTGGCTACTCAATATTAAATAACAAATACGTATTTCACCGTTTTTTTACTAAAGAGAAATGGATGTTGGGATTTTGTACGGAACTTTGTTTTGCTTTTTTTTTAATACTGATATCTGTAATTTAACTACAATTCATAATTCTCTTGCTCTTATCCCAATTACTTGTGGTCGTCGCAATACGTACCTACCCTTCTTCCTACATATTGCAAAAGTTATTTGCAATAGTTTTATGAACTGCCGCCTGCCTGATGTCATCCCTCCTTGGGAATGTAATTATTAACTAGACGGCATGAGGTGGTGTTGGCCCAGGCCGATACAAAACTCTTAGTCATCTTTTACGACATCCACGAGCAAAGTAAGGGTTGGCAGTATTCATAACCACTACCACACAGCGACTGTACAATTTAACCAAATACAAATATTTACTTAAAGATAAAAAAAAAAGGCGTACTAAAGTTTTATTATTAATCATCCCTAAAGAAAGTAAAATATGATATTAAAGTTTGTATGAAAATGCGTCAATTTGAAAGAGATATCCTTAACAAATCTAAAAAAAAAATTGTTATCTTAAAAATAGGTAAAGGCGTGTTTCAATGTTTTTAGAAAATATACCCCTACGGGGACTAAACTAGAGGTTATAGTTAGAAGAAAATTGACATTTTTGGAATTAAATCTATAGAACTTAGTACATCGATGCTTAACTATAAATATATTCATAAGGATGCTTGACGTTAGGCAGGCGACTGGTCATAAAACTATTGCCAATAACTTTTGCAATATATAGGAATAGGAGTACATATTGCGTCCACCCCAAATAATTGGTAATAGTAGTAATATAAAAAACTAAAGAGGAAGGAAGGAAGGAGGAAGGAAGGAGGAAGGAGGCGAGTGAAGTATGCAGAGATAGAGTTCTCTGGCACTCTGTTCTCTCTGCCTACCCTGCAAGGGATATGGCGTGATGATATGTATGTATGTATAAAAAACTAAAATAAACTTATATTTAGTTAAAAAAACATAAAATTAAGAACAATCTATTATCAAAATAGAAGTGTTATATTATTTTTTCTACTGTTTAATTCTTTATTAAGTTAAGATGTTATATTAATTAATTTTTGACCATTCAAACAACTAGCCATATTTTAATATATCTACACGGGCGAAGCCGTGGGAAACAGCTAGTTCTTTTAATATATAAGTTCTGCCATTTTGTAATTTTTAAAAATAAATATGTATTGCTGTCTGTATAGTTATCCATCTGGTGGTGAAGTAAGAGAATAATTCACCCCTCTATTCCTTACCCGGGGTGTCTAAAATACCACTAAAAAATAATGTACAAGTAAAATTTATATGAGAGAAGGAAAAATTGACATGAAACTTCATTATCATCATCTTGTTAC
Source organism: Lymantria monacha (assembly GCA_905163515.2). Taxonomy (NCBI): domain Eukaryota; kingdom Metazoa; phylum Arthropoda; class Insecta; order Lepidoptera; family Erebidae; genus Lymantria; species Lymantria monacha. Next base: position 10,004,536 of record LR991092.1, on the reverse strand, counting down.
GAGTATTATCCCTATTACTAAAGTTTTAATAATAGTTATATGACTGACCGCTTGCCTGACCCCTTGCGAATGTTATTGTTGACGAGAAGGTATCAGATGGAGTAATGTCAGGCCGACATAAAGCTCTTAATTGCCGTTTACGATATACCTACTATTACTTTTTTTCAGGTATATGGCTGACGGAACTTGGTTCTTGCAAGGCTAATATATTTTTTTAATCCGTTGATGGTTCAACATTTTTTATGTAAGTAAATTAATAAATCGTCGAAAGAAAATTGTTATATAGAAAAAATAAGCTCGAATCACAATTCACCTTATGTTTCTATGCGTCCCACTACTGCGCTGCATTCTTCACAATAGGAAAGGAAATAACTACTATGCCACGTTTATATATATAGAGAGAGGATTGGGATAGGGTTTTATTTTGAGCTTTCATTCTCATGCATAGATGTATTTGCATGAAACATCCACAACATTTAATCACCTTTACGGCGTCTATGTATAAGAATAGAAGTGGTCAATTGTATTTTTACTTCGTCACGATACGGAGAAAACAAATTATAGTTATGATCAAGCTTACATTTAATTAAAACAACGAGCCAAAAAAAAAACGGAATTGTTATAATTACACTAAGAAAATAATACTTGTATTACGGTGGTGTTTACAAAAATATAATTAACCGACACAAATAACATCCAGAATCAGAGCAATAAGTTGTGGACGCACAAATAACCCGCTTTCGATTTTTTTAATAATTAGCCTAGGTACATATAAATGACACACTATTCTTGGGCTGAAGAAAAGAAATCACTTAAGTTAACAATGCGATGAAGACAAAAAGTCAATTGAGTTAAAATTCAATTAATGCTAATTAATATCTTTAAAATCCATTTTTGTACACTAGGACGTAAAACTTCGAGAACTTCTAGAATTTTACTCGCTTTGTTTCCAGCATTTGACTCTAATATGCAACAGAAGCCACTACCACTAGTCGATAATAGACCTGTATGCTTCGACCCGGGATGTGTTTGGTTCTTCAGCCTAATAGGCAGTATTTTTACTGTAGGTGTTTGCTATTACTTAGCTTACACTCTCATATCGGATACCAAGCTTAAGTTTGGCTTATTTATACCATGAGTTGTATAAATTAATAGAAATCTTTTGTGATATAATAATTGTTAATGAAAAATAATAAATGTTATGTAATCTATTGGTTGGCGTTTCTGTTAACAATTCGTTGGACTCGCATCGCAAAAAGACCGAAGCGTTGCTTAGGATGCTGAGGGACAGTCAAAACGGTATCCTGAGGGCTGCAGCGGGCTTAGACTTACCGGTTATAAAACATCGTGTATGAAGTATGATTGCTACTAGATAATAAGTATCATAATCTTACCATACTCTAAAGATTTATTTTTCTGAAATTAAATGTGTTATTATTATTAAAAAATACAAGGAAGGTAGAGTCAAGAGTCTCCGAAACCGGCGAGCGTGTATGAAGAGAATTATGAATGTTGAGGAAGCGAGTGAAGTATGCAAAGATAGAGTTCTCTGGCACTCTGTTCTCTCTGCCTAACCTGCAAGGGATATGGCGTGATGAAATGTATCTACGTATGTATTATTATTATATTTTTTATCCAATTCAGGTTTAAAATTCAGGGCCTCAATTTTTGAGGTGTGTAGGTATCTTGTGTTGTATATAATTTATAGTTATAATATTTTGATGATCGAGCTTATTTCAGTGTTTTCTTTTTAGTTATTTTGGGAAAATGAATTAAGTTATTAAAAAAAAAATTAAAAAGGGAAAATAATAAAACAGCGATAACCAAGAATCGAATCAGGACTATTTGAATTAGAGTGCTCATTTTTCCAACTGAGCTGTCTATTCTTGTTAACAGTGGCTAAATTTACCTTCATATGATTATATTTTAATGAATTGTATTTATTCATTGGCTGAAATCACTGACAAAATGATATTTTCTATAGATGAAATCTATCGATATATCGCCCCCGGACCTACCTGCATACTAAATTTCATGGAAATCGCTGGTGCCGTTGCGAGAGATTCTGAAAATATACAAATACAGATACATAGAAATATACAAGAATAGCTCGTTTAAAGATATTAGATAGATAGAAACGTGATAGTATCTACACTTGCTTTTCAACATATTCGACAAATTATGTCAAATAAATACCGCATGCTGATACTTTTACATTCCTAATTAAATTCGTTTGTTCTCACTCCGTATTGTAAATAGACTCAAAAGAATCTTCAAATGTTCGTCTTGACACAAATGGTTTAACAAACAAAACGAACTAAGCCAATATTAATGTAATTGAAACTAATGGAGCTAAAATGAAAGTGACGCGAACATATCAATGAATGGACGATCGGTGTTGATAACATCTCGACTGACAGACTTTATCATTGAAATCGTGATGAGTAGTGTAGACTATTAATTCATCTGGTAATTACTAAATACATGTTAGTTAACACAATTTAGGTCGTAAGGTGAATTATTAGTAGTGTCGTTTGAATTGTATTTGCAGTTATAACCCACTTTAAATACGGTTTTGGTGTCTATCTTTTTTGCGGTGTTCGGCTTTGCTTATATTCGGGTAAGTGGGGCTCTTAATGTTAGACGAAAAAATAGAAAACACATCCTACCTAGAATGATATATCGGTATGTTTATGGTTATTTATTTTGCTAGCTATCTCGTAAATGAACTTATAGGTTAATTAGTATATTTAATAATAAAATAATTAATATTTTAAATCCGTTTATAATATAATAATTATAATTATCAATAAATAATAATTAAAATTGAGGAAATTTATTAGTGATAGGATCGCATTGTTGATAGTTTTCTGTTTACAGCCGCGGGCCGGTCCGTCCAGGGTAGTACCACACTCTCGCAGAAGATCGACGTCTGAGTAATGGCAATGTGCTATTGCGCTTCGTTCGGTGAGCGAGAGAGTCGGAAGCCCGACTGGGTGGGTTAGGGGATTTTATTGGTAGGCAGCAGCCTAAGCAATACCCTTGGTATTGCAAAGGTCCATGGGCGGCAGTGACACCTACCATCAGGTGTGTTGCTTGCTCGTTTGCCACCTTAAGCAATAATAAAAAAAACATAAAAACCTAAGCAAGTAAATAGTGACCTCTATAGAGATAGATCTCTATGTCTAATAAAGAATTTTGATAAGCTCATGAATGGATGCAATATAAAGTTAGTATACGGTAATATGCAGTCCGGGACGCTACTCGTATTTCGTGACTAAAATATAATAAGTATGATTTTACATCATCTCAGGTTATATACCATGTCTAGGCACAAACCTCCTCAACAATAAGGCGAAATTTAACCCAATATACCACGCTGGTCAGACGTGTTGGTACAAAGATTTTTCGAGCTTACAATCTCTTGCATAGATATTATTTGCATATTATTACTTATTTGAAATAAAACTACTAGTGATCATGGTCAAGGGAGGACAACAATCGTGACCATGATCACTGTAAAGTGTTCGAAACGTCGGGAAATTGAAAATCAAATACAAACGCGATAGAATCCGTAAAAGTAGTTTTATTTCAAATGTGTAATACTCGCGTAAACATTAGAAGTCATTATACACTCATTTGCAAAAAAAACGGGCACCTAAGCAATGAACCATTTCAAATGTTAATATTTCTTTGTTTGATAATTATGGGTAGTTTTATCCACACAATTTGGTAAATTAATAAGAAAATAATCGTTTTCATCAGTATTTCATAAAATTTAGATACAATTTATGGGAAATAATGCTAAACCTCGCTAGTAGTGTATATTCGCTAGTAGTGCATATGCTCATGAAGTAAAAATAAAAAAGTTTTTTTGTTTGTTTTTCTTTAATAAAGTAAAAGCAGATAAATGTTTAGTATCGAGTGTGACCCCCTCTAGCTAAAATCACAGCTTGAATTCGTCTGGGCATGCTAGCGAGTATATCCCGGATACTTGCTTGCGGAATACGTTCCCACTCCGCAGTAATCACATTCTTCAGCTCTCTGATGGTCTGCGGAGCCGGGTGTACTGATCTCACACGCCGTTTCAGAACGTCCCAGACATGCTCTATGGGATTGAGGTCGGGACTTCGAGCTGGCCAATCCAAACGACGAATGCCGACCTCTTGCACATACGCATTAACATCGTGGGATCGGTGGGCGCGAGCATTGTCGTCCATAAAAATCGAGTCTTCACCTAGAGCGGCCAATGCGGGTTGTGCATGAGAAATTAGAACTTCCGTTATGTATCGATACCCAGTCAGTGAGCCGTTTTCAATGAAGACTAACTCTGTACGATCCATTGAATTTATTCCTGCCCAAAACATAACAGAGCCCCCACCATAAGGTGTGATTTCTTCGAAACATGCCTCTGCAAAGCGTTCTCCTTGTCTTCTTAGCACTCGCCGACGTCGATCTTCACCGAACAGAGATATCCTGGCTTCATCAGAGAACAAAACCCTATTCCAATCGTCTTGAGTCCATGATTCACAATTTCTAGCGAACCTAAGCCTGTGAACTCTGTGCTCACGGAGTAATTTGGGGCCGCGGGCCGGGCGGTGACTGCGTATATTGGCAGCGAGAAGCCTCCTCCTGACCGTCCATAGACTAATATGCACATTTCTTACTTCTTGGAGGTTGTTCTTAAGATCCACATACGAAGATTTGCGATTTCTCAATGCGCGACTCACAAGAAAACGATCATCCCGTGGTTGGGTACATGGTTTTCTTCCAGAACCAGGCCTTCTCTCGACGGAACCAGTCTCCTGATATCGCTGCCAGGTCCTTTGGACTGTCGAGCGACTAACATTTAGCCTCCTAGCCACGAAACATTGGCTGCAACCCTCTTCAAGCAGCGCGATAATTTTGGTAGCTTTTACCACTTTATCTACCATTTTTGATACAGCCAAACAGCATTAAATAAAGCTTTGACAGTCAAGGATATGAAATTAATCGATAAAAATTGAATAAAAGTTATGAAAGTCGATGTTAACTTCTGGAACTTCGCGCCAAAAATGTAGGATAAAAAGGGGTTTTCTGTAAAAATGAACATCAAATGAAAAATTGAATTTAGAACGTACTTTTTTAAATACCACAGCATTTTTAAAACCGGCCAGTAACGTGTACAAACGATTGAAACCTTTTTGGTATTGTATCTTTTTAAATATGAATGAAAATCAAAACCGCCCGTTTTTTTTGCAAATGAGTTTATTATTACTTAGTTCTCTTTTACTTCAACATTCGTTATTTGATTTATATATCTGTACTTACTATAGACTGCTTAGATTATAGCTCTATGCTTTATATTTATTTTAATTAAATAAAGTATTATTATTAAAATATTCGCATTCGTAACGACGACGTAAGAGAGCGAGTAGGTATGAAAGAGAGTATTGGTGTAAAGATGCGAAAGGGAATGCTCCGATGGTTCGGACATGTGGAAAGAATGCCGAACGTTCGTTCTGGTTCAGAAGATATACAATCAGTTCGTCTGGTTCAGTTCGTCTGGTTAAGAAGATATACAATGCGAAAGTGGAAGGATGTAGGTACCGAGGGAGACCGAGACTAACCTACCTAGACCAGATCGGTCATGTACTGAAGGAAGGTGGAGTCAAGAGTCTCCGAAGCCGGCGAGCGTGTATGAAGAGAATTATGAATGTTGAGGAAGCGAGTGAAGTATGCAGAGATAGAGTTCTCTGGTACTCTGTTCTCTCTGACTACCCTGCAAGGGATATGGCGTGATATGTATGTATGTATTATTAAAATATTTCTTAGCCTTGTATTGGTCCACCTATTTTAAATTTGCTACTACATTTTTTTTAAACAATGACAATAGCCGGACTAATATTTGTTTATAAAATACTCCTTGTTTTAAAGGATTATTTGCGTAGCGTGTGTTTACATACGAGTATGTAGAAGCACGGTAAAAAAATCAAAACGGAAGCGAGGATCTTGTGTTAATTGGAACACAAAACGTACTGTATCATCAACGCGAACGTATTATTTTTTCTATAGAACACGTTTTTTTTATCTGAGGGAAAAGGGCTTTGTTATAATATTTCGCCTAATTTTACGTAATATCTTCACTTTGCACTGAATACTTAATATCGTATTTTGTTACTGATTTATGGTAGTCACCACAAGTACTATTATACTTGCTTGTAGATATCGCGGCAACCGAAAAAGAGAGCCTACATCGAGATAAGTCAATAGTACCTAGGAAAGGTAGCTTATTTATCCATGCTTACATTTCCTAAGAGGTTATACCTAAGTTAAGCAGTTGAGTAGCTATAGAACAGCCAAAGTCCTTGTGTTTTTTCTTACTTCACCTATTTTAGAAGAAGACGACGTCTTGTAGTAATATAGTTGGTTTATTCTAAAAACTCAACGACCTTATTCTTGAAGTGGTAGCCATATGCTTTACGCACATGCCAATTTCATACAATACATTGCTTGTAAAGTCTCACAAAATTTATTTATTAATCTTCTATCATATTTAGTTTTAGACGATATCATATTACATATTTCCTGTTTAAATTCAAGAGTTTGCGACCTTAGAAGTCGAGGCCGGAACTTCGCGGGTAATAGTTACATGCATATCCAACTAGATCAACAAGGCCTCCATCTTATTTTATTCCAATTAATACAATTACGTATATTTTTTACATTTGATTATTATATCATCATAATTAAACTAATTATATTAAGATTACTGATGTATTAAACATCAATAAAGTTATATAAAATTCTTTGTATGTACATAATCTGAAATTCTAGGTCAGTATTTCTTTTTTAAATATTTTTGTTACCCCAGACGTGCCTTCCGCTATATCTCACTATATCTTTAAACGAGCAATTCTTGTATATATATATATATATATATATATGTAATCTGAATCTCGGAAACAGCTCCAACGATTCTCTTGAAATTTAACATACAAGCGGTTCCGGGGGCCATTAATCGATCTAGCTAGGTTTCATTTATAGAAAATATTGATTTGTCAGTATTTTTCGGCAACAAAAAATATAATTTTCCCTTGAATTAAAACTATTAGAATATGACAGTTTTCAAATTTTGACGCTGTCATTAAGAATAGACATTTTGCTCAGTTGGAAAATCGAGGTCGGTTCGGATCCTTACTTTCTCCTATTTACTTTTTGGCCTTTTTTTATTATTTTATTAATTATTATCATTTGCCCGCATCTTTGTCTGCGTAGAAGTCGAAAATGGTTCTAATAGAATTTTTGTTTGTTTTTTACGTTATTAATTTTATTGTTATTTATAAATTATTATGTATAAATGTTTGTATATTTAGAGTAAGAATACAATTCACCCACCCCCTATCTTACCCGTGGGTGTCGTAAGAGACGAATAAGGGATTTAAAATGCATATAACATCTATGCGAGAGAAGGAAAACTCGAAAAAAACCCTGTACCAACACGTCTGACCAGCGCGGTACAGTAGGTTAATTTTCCTCCCATTCCAGACGAGGCCCGAGCCCCACAGTGGGACATTTATTGGCTGTGATGATGTGATGATTTAAATATAATATAAATAATGAAATAACAAATTAAAAAGGCAAAAAGAAGCCAAAATCACCTTTGTTGTATGGGAACACCCCTTAAATATTTATTTTATTTTGTTTTTTAGTATTTGTCGTTATATCGGCAACAGAAATACATCAACTGTCAAAATTTCTATCTGACTCCTGTCTAACTATCATGGTTCATGAGATACAGCCTGGTGATAGATAGATGGACGGACAGCGAAGTCTTAGTTATAAGGTCCCGTTTTACGCTTTGGGTACGGAACTCTGAAAAGGTTGAACTCACATAAAAGCTTGGTACAACGGAAATACTCTTTAAAATTGGAATTTCTCAAAAGTCCCAATACTGTATTAATACGGCATTTGAAAGTTTCTAGGCTATAAAGAGGTAGGCACTTTTAGGACAGGGCGTCATAGGAACGTAGAGTTTGAAATTTTTAATTGTTGGACAGCAATTTTCTATGCCGAATATTGTAATTGAGAGCCATGAAAAGACATTGCACCGAAGACACATAGACAAGTTTTCCTTCTCTCGCATAGATGTTATATGCGTTTTATATCCCTTAGTCGTCTCGTACGGTCACCCACGAGTAAGATATGGGGTGGTGAATAGTATTCACACTCCGTCACCACACGGAAAATAAATAATATATTTAAATATATCTTCCAAAACACTAACATGAAAATACCCAGCAAGGCTCGGTCATCCAGATATTTATAGTTATCTAAGGACTTCTTTGGAGTCCATGGTATAGAAGAGCTATAGGCTATATAGTATAGAACGTAGAGTAAAAGCTGCCTCTTATTGCGAGTAGGTGATGAACGCAAAGAATTCCTGACCGGGAAAGGTACGTCACCATACATCCCACAGATATTTGGCGCTGCAGAACGCTTAGTAGTCTTCAGCGAGCATCTTGGCTAATGCCTTCGGTGATGGAGCTAGAGTATTACGATATTCCGGTGAGAACAGGTATGAAATCGAGACGTAAGTACATGTATACTGAATGCTCCTGTCTTAAAGGGTTGGCACTTCAAAATAGATAATGCGACATGATATGTCTGGCGAGATGTACTAAGAGTAATTGCGAATTGCTCTTATCCACCTAGTGATAATTAGTTAAAAGAAATATAGCAAGATTAAAGTAGGAAGACGCTGGTTTGGCCTGAGAATTCGGCCAAACCCTATCATTACCCATTTTTTTTTTTTTTTTTTTTATAGGTGGGCTATGTGTGCGTCTCGCCCCGCCAAATCGGTCCGGGGTGACGGACAAGGCGGCGCGTGACCCCATAGACTCACCGTAAAATCCTCTCTCTTCGCCGTGCGAGCAGACCACCGGTACCCGATCTTTGTCTTCGGTAGTCACCCTATCATTACCCTACGGATGCATTTATATAATACACAATTCATTAGCGAAACAAAAATAAGCTAATAAAAATGAGAATATAAATTTATCATTATCATCTTTGTCTTATCCCAATTAATAAGGTCAACGCGATATGTAGAGTACATACACAATTCTATCGTACATATTACAATAATATGTATATATAGAACTCGTAGTCGTCCTTTACGATACCCGTAAGGGTTGGTATAATTCGTAGCCACCACACAGCAATAATTAGAAAAGTAATTATATTTTCACAGATATCTTTTTGGTCCATTTAGGGTGACGTCATTCCAACGATATCGGTAGCTCGTTTAGTAAGCAGATGAAAGGGTCATATTATTCGTTGATAGATAACGGGCGCTATCATTATTAAAACATACAATGACTTCGCTATTTAATCATTATTGAAACAACTATTAACATATTGATGTTGACTATTGAACAGAGAATAAAAGTGGATAATTCTATAATCGTCATGCTTGACAAGGCCTTGGTTGTCGCAGTTGATCATCTCTACTGGTGATATTTCAGCCAATTTTTATGATTCTTACGAGAAAGTAAAGGAAACGTTGTTGGAATATAATATGCCCAACTTCTCATCGTATATCTTCTTAACCAGACGATCGTTCGGCATTCTTTCCACATGTCCGAACCATCGGAGCATTCCCTTTTGCATTTTTACACCAATACTCTCTTTCATATCTACTCGCTTTCTTACGTCGTCGTTACGAATGCGATCGGAGATATACAATGCGAAAGTGGAAGGATGTAGGTACCGGGGGAGATCGAGACTCACCTACCTAGACCAGATTGGTCACGTACTGAAGGAATGTGGAGTCAAGAGTTTCCGAAATCGGCGAGCGTGTTTGAAGAGAATTATGAATGTTGAGGAAGCGAGTAAAGTATGCGAGGATAGAGTTCTCTAGCACTCTGTTCTCTCTGCCTACCCTGAAAGGGATATGGCGTGATGATATGTATGTATGTATGTTCTCATTGTGTTATATGATACTACTGTTAATTACTTTATTTAAAATAAATTTTAAGTGACTGAAGAAAGTTGATTTTGGCGGATATAGCCGATATGTGTGGAGTATGAAATAAAATTATTTTTATTTTTACGGAAAATAACAATATTTCCATAAGGTGATAGAATAAGAATACGGTTCGTTACCTCCCTTTATAACCATATTATGAATGGCGATTAAGAGATATAATATGCGGATAACAATAGAGTAGGAATATTCGAAATAAAACCTTGATACTAACCCGTTTGATTAGCATGGTATAGATTGCAGATATATTTTTCTCCGATTGGGAAGGAGGTTAGATCTAGCAGTGAGACGCATATATCTTATATAGATATATACATGTGAGACGCATATATCTTATATGCGTCTCACATGTTGATGATAACGAAAATCAAAGGCACAATAAACATTATAAAATTATTACTCTTTTCTTTCTGCCATTTACCAAGGACTACGTCTACTTTTGGGCATAGATTTCTCTACAGAGGCAGGATTATCGCAGTATACCATACTTATCAGGTGTATTGGCGATTGTCATTAATGTTATGATTTCCCAAACGATGTTTGCTCCTCATGCTCCCCTAGCCGATTTTTTCATCTTTCAATGGAACGCAATGAGGGCAACCATTAAATTTTTAACATTTTTATATTATTGAATATGGGTCATGGGTGTTTATTATCTAACCTATGTAATATATTTAAACGAGCAATTCTTATCATCTCAGCCTATATATATATATGTACCATCGTTGGGCTGGGGCCTCCCCTATAATGGGAGGGTAATTGATCTACTATACCATGCTGGTCAGAAGTGTTAGTATAGGGTTTTGTTTCGAGTTTTCCTTCTCTTTCATAGATGTTATATGCGTTTTATATCCCTTAGTCGTCTCGTACGATCACCCACGGATAAGATACGGGGTGGTGAATTGTATTCTTACTCCGTCACCACACGGAATAATTATATTAATATATAATAAAGCAATTCTTATATATTTATATATTTTCAGAATCTCAGCAACGGCACCAGGGAGGTTTCACGGGCGATAAATAGCTCTAGCTAGGTTTTGATTATAGAAATTATTTTTTTGTTAGCTGAGAACTATTAGGAATAAAGAAACTTTGACTGCTATCTTTGAGAATGGCTTAATTGGGTAATCAAGTAGTCTAATACAACAGTTTCAAATTTGATTCTTGATATCCATTTTTCATTATTTTTAATTTTTGTAATTTTTTTTATTATTTTATTCAAATATATTTTTCCGTATGGTGACGGAGTGAGAATATAATTCACCACCCCCAATCTTGCCCGTGGGTGATCGTACGAGACGACTAAGGGATATAAAATGTATTAATATCTATGTGAGAGAAGGAAAGCTCGAAACAAAACCCTATACCAACACGTCTGACCAGCGTGGTATAGTAGGTTAATTACCCTCCCATAACGGAGAAGGCCCGAGCCCAACAGTGGGAGATATATGAGTTGAGATAAAATGAATGATATTTCAGTTTGGCACATCATATGGATGGTTTCAAAGTCTATGATGAACATAGGTAAAAACAATTTTTATATTATAAGAATAAAGAAATATAGATATCTATGAGAATGAATGTAAGTCTTGTATTGAGTGTAGTCTGTCAGTGGTGAATCTCTACACATTCAGAAATTGAGATACTAATCTATATTCTATAATCATTATCATTTAATTAAGTTTCATGCAACGGATTCGAACTCTTGGAATGGGTAATCTTTATTTCACATCTAAGTGTCGTATCTCCGTTAGGTTTTACAAACGTGATGGTATTTTGAGGCTATTACAAGAATATCTCGACTAAGCGACTGTCTCGTTAGTCAATTGGCATAAGGATGTTACTGAGATTATGAAGTCCCAGATTCGAATTATGGCTAAAGAATACTGTTGAGATTGCCCGTAATATGAACCTGAAAGATCTTGTGACTAGTTTTTTAACTACCAATTATGATTAAGTTAATCAATCTTTTTATTTGAATGTACAGATAGCGTAGTGGTTAAGATACCGACCTTCCTTGTCAGTGCCGAGGGTTCGATTCCCACACAGGATAATACTTTGTGCGATCCACAAAGTATAGGTTTTGGTCTGGTTGTAATTTTTATGCGTTAATTGCATGTTTATAAAGTTCCCCGCAAAACAAGGATTACTTCCTTAGTGCAGGATGTCTTTTGAAAAAAGAATCGCTCATAAGTTCTTTTTTTATTGCTTGTGGTGGCAAACGGGCTTGCAGCGCACCTGATTTTAAGAATCACTGCCGTCTATGGACCTTTGCAATACCAAGGGTATAGCCACGCCGCTGCCATCCAATGGAAACCCCAAAACCCACCCAGATGAGCTTCCGGCTCTCTTGCTTATCGAACGAAGCGCAAGAGCACATTACTCAGACGTCGATCTTCTGCGAGAGTGTGGTACTACCCCGGATGGATCGGCCCGCGGCTGTAGACAGAGACTATCAACAGCGTGGTCCTACCACTATTAGAATTCTTATAATGTTCTAATTTCTTATAATATTCTAATTATTAAATTTCTGTATAAGATTTCGTTCTAAGATATCGTAAAATATAATTAAGTATAAAGTTATGATATAATTGTAATGGCTGATCTATTTTTTTAGCTAGAATCACCTAGTTTACACATTCATACTACGGAGATAACAAAATATAAAAATTCCAGAAATATTTGGACCACAGCACGCAGTCTGTAAGTGCGGTTAATAAATCACAATAAACTTGTTATATGCAGCGCAAATCAGATCTCTACAAGGTATATTTAATGTATATTAAGAAATTAAATTTATAAAGAGAATGACTAATAAAAAGGAAAAATAACGACAACTGGCGAATAAGTCTATAACATTCTTAATGTTATGGATCTGTTTATGAATGAATGAAAAGGTTTGAAGAAATTGTAGAAAACATGTGTGAATTATAGAAAGTAACGGAATAGTTGCTAGGGGAAGATCACGTCGACAGTGTTTAAATCTAATTATAATAAGGAATGATCAGTTTAAGATTAATAGAAACTTCAAATATGTTTAATAATTATTATAAGTGCGAACGAAGAGGTAGATATGTATATGCAAGAGAGTTATGTATTAACGGTAAACTGCTACAGGCTGTGCAGTCCAGTTACATGGGCTGTAGAGCCTGTGTGCGGCTGGATGATGGAATGTCGCCTTGGTTTGACGTCAATATCGGCGTTAAGCAGGGGTGCGTCCTGTCAGCCAGGCTGTTTATCATATATCTGGATAAATGTCTCCAAAGGTTGAACGATATGAATGTGGGAGTCCAGATGGGCGACTCAGTGGTCACTGCTCTGCTCTATGCAGATGATGCAGTCCTGCTGGCACAGTCAGCGACTGACCTGCAGACCCTAGTCAACACAATGACAGAAGATTGAACATTCTACTTTGAGCCCAATGCACCATTAAACAATTACTTAAATCATATCACTAACATTTGCAATAGGCCAAGTCCATCAAAAATCATCGTTGGAGGAGACGCTAACGCCAAATGTATCTGGTGGGGCAGTCCGCGCACAGACCACCGTGGAGAAGACATCCTTTCAATGATTGGGCAGCTCAACTTACACATTTTAAATACAGGAAACACACCCACATTTGACACTATCAGAGGAAACACCCACTACACCAGTTACATCGATATTACACTCTGCAGCGATGACCTTCTTGATCTGGTTGAAGATTGGCGCGTTATTGATGATCTATGTAACTCGGATCACAACGGCATTACATTCAATATCAAACTACAAGCAAGCAAAGGACTCACCATTCACAGAATAACTAGGATATACAACACAAAAAATACTGATTGGGAAAAATTCATTTCAAAATTAGACACAACCCTCACTAACCACAACATAAATAATAGCACAATAAAAAACATTAACACACCGGACCAATTAGATAATTTCATTACTAAATACACTAACTCAATCACTGAAACATGTAACAACACTTTTCGACTCAAAAAACAAACCCAAAAACTGCAAATTCCGTGGTGGTCTGAAGAACTAAGGGAAATGAAGCGCCAATTAGCAACCAGAAAAAGAAGGATTAGATGCGCCAGACCAGAACGAAAAAACACAGTCATCAAAGAATATATTGATCTCAAAACCAAATACGAAACAGAAACAAAGAAAGCCCAGATTAACAGCTGGAAGGATTTCTGCCAAAGACAGAATAAGGAAAGTATCTGGGATAGTATTTATCGAATCATTAAAAATACCAATAAGCACGAAGAACACATACCCTTATCATTCCAAAACACAACATTGACTAAAAAAGATTCAGCTATACTCCTTGGTAACACATTCTACCCACCAGACAACGTCACTGATGACACCACATACCACACAAAAATTCGTATACTGGCAATGTTTGACGACCACAACAATACCCATACTCACCCCGAACCCGACTTTACCATTAGTGAATTAACAATAGCCACTAATTCATTTAAACCCAAGAAAGCCCCCGGTTTGGACGGTCTGACCGCTGACATTTGCCAAAGCATCATCAACCATAATTTAAAATTTCACCTATTATTATATAACAAATGTCTAAATTTATCATATTTTCCTAAACTTTGGAAGGAAGCTATCACCATTATCTTCAGAAAACCAGGCAGGGACGATTATCAAAATCCCAAATCATATAGACCAATAGGTTTATTACCCATCTTTGGCAAAATTTTAGAAAAACTCATTGTTAGGAGACTTATGTGGCATTTAGTGCCAAGGATAAGTAACCGTCAGTATGGCTTTATGCCACAGCGCGGTACGGAGGACTCCCTCTGTGACCTAATGGCACACATCAAAAATGGACTTATAAACAAAAAAATAGTCACAATAGTGTCATTAGACATAGAGGGAGCCTTTGACAATGCGTGGTGGCCCATTATAAAAGTCAGACTGGCGGAAGAACAAGTGTCCTTGGCACTACGAAAAATTCTGAGTAATTATATGACAGATCGGAAAATTAGACTCCGTTACGCTGACCACGAGCATACATTATTACCGGAGAAGGGTTGCGTACAGGGTTCGATTGGAGGTCCCATCATGTGGAATCTCATTTTGGACCCCCTGCTGAAAAGTCTGACGCGAAAAGGAATCTATTGCCAGGCATTCGCGGACGACGTAGTACTCGTTTTCACGGGTGACTCAGCGGGGGAAATTCAACAGTTGGGCAATGCCACTCTCACGCATGTTAGAGAGTGGGGTGTTAATAACAAACTATCTTTTGCCCCAAACAAAACAAAAGCAATGATAATTACCAATAAACTTAAATATGACACCCCACTCCTGACCATGGGCGGGATTGACATTGCCTACACAAATGAGATGAAAATCCTGGGGCTAATCCTAGATTGCAAGCTAACGTTCAATGCCCACACCACATACATCTGTAAGAGGGCATTGACCGTTGGCAAGCAACTATCAAAAGCCGCCAGGGTCAGCTGGGGTCTCCATCCTGAAGTTATTAAAACCATGTACAACGCCGTCATAATTCCAATAATAACGTATGCAGCTGCAGCGTGGGCTCCTGCCTGTCAAAAATCATACATCAGGAAAAAACTTAACTCATTTCACCCTAAAGATATGTAAGGCTTACAGAACAGTGTCACTTAATGCCTCCCTCCTGCTAGCAGATGTACTCCCTCTTGACATCTGCATAAGGGAAAAAGCCTCTTTGCGTGATGTCAAGAGGGGGATTCTATCAATTACACCTAACGGAGAACCTGAGCTAATGGCGCCCTTCCACAAACTGCCCCATCCAGCGAACTGTATGAGCCAGCAGATCATCAAAATTAACAACGAAGAAGATTTGGAAAACCTCGTTGACGATGCAGTAAGAATCTATACAGACGGCAGTAAAATTGACAATAAGGTCGGCGCCGCATTTTCTGTTTGGAATCAAAATCACGAAATTTCATATCAAAAAATCTGTCTAGCTTCTTACTGCACCGTCTACCAGGCTGAACTGCTGGCCATATGCCTGGCGGTTAAGATGGTAGCAGCTAGTGACTTCACCAGATGTGCCATCCTCAGCGACTCCAGAGCAGCATTGGACACTGTTACTGATGGCCTTTCTCTTCACCCACTAGCACTAGACACCCGGCATCATTTAAATTCATGCTTCAATCAGAACAAACTCATCTCACTCTTTTGGATAAAATCACACATCGGTTTAAAAGGCAATGAAAAAGCGGATAGTCTTGCCAAATCGGCGGCACTTAACCCTGAAACACATCCAGACTACAACAAATTCCCTATCTCTTTTGGCAAACATATAATCAGACAAAATTCTAGTAAAGAATGGAGTGACAGGTACACCAACACAAATACCGGCAACACTACCAAAAAATTTTTCCCCAACACCATTATGGCTCACAAAACACTAAAAAACATCAAAATTGACAGCACACTAACACAAATATTCACGGGCCATGGAGGGTTCTCCGACTATCTTGTTCGTTTCAAATGTAAGGAGAACCCTCTTTGCCCCTGCAACACCGGCGCCACAGAAACAATAATACACATAATCACAGAATGCCCGATCAACAATAAGGACCGATACAATTTAGAACAGGAGACTGACATTACAATAACTGAAGACAACTTCCCACAACTTCTGACTGACGAAGACAACAGACAAACATTTTTAGACTATTGTAGAAAAGTCGCAAACATTGCCATCATAAGAAACAGAACAAAATAACACATCCATACACTTACACATCGCATCATTACACCACCACATTATGTTAGGATAAGTTAGGTCTTATATACAGATGGCACTAGTATAAAAAAGTTGTAAACTTTCTATCACTTCTTTATTTTCTTCTATTTCTATCTCATGTCTTTAATGTTATTTCTTTATTTTTAATAAAAACTCTGTTTATTTTTCTAACTTCAAATTTATATTATTCCTTATCATGAAATTCTTGTTTTCTGCGTACGTATGTGTCTGTACTTTCTGTTTATTTATTACTTTAAATAACACTATTTATAAATTCTTCATATATTATTATTTAAAAAAAAAAAAAAAAAGGTATATAATAAGTAAAAAAAAAAAATAAATAAATAAAATATATATATATATATATATATATAAAAAAAAAAGTAAATAAAATAATAATAATAATAAAAAAAAGAAATATATAAATAATAATACTAGTTAATTACTCCCTCATTATCTAGTTTTAATTTCCTGTATTCTACTTTTCTAATAGTTTAACCTTAATCTAATACATAGTTATGTTCTGTATGTACTTTAGTGTTTGTACTTTCTGTTCTTTTCAACTTGTAAATTGTATCGTATTGTAATGTAATCAAATCTAAACAAGGTCCCTGATCATGTCAGTGGAGATAGTAGCAAAAAAAAAAAAAAAAAAAAAAATGACAGAAGATTGTAAGAAAAGGGATCTACGCGTGAATGTGAGCAAAACCAAAATAATGGTCTTTGAAAGAGATGAAGCCAGAACAGATGTAGGTGTAATGTAGGAGTGTGATGTAGTAAAAATAGGTAATGATGTACTAGAGCAAGTGGATGAATTTGTATATCTTGGATGTGGTTTTAGCCGAGATGGAAGGTACACCACTGATATAGAGCGAAGAGTGAATGCGGGAAATAGAGTGAACGGAGCGTTGGGGCAACTTCTCGGTAGCCACCACCTCAGCCAGAAGGCACGTGTAGCAATACATAACGCTGTGCTTGTCCCAACATTACTATATGGAAGCGAGAGTTGGGTATGCAGAAAAGAGCATGAAAGCAAACTTAATGCGGTCGAAATGCGATCTCTACGGAAAATCTGTGGAGTTAGGTTGACCGACCGCATTCGCAACGACGACGTAAGAGAGCGAGTAGGTATGAAAGAGAGTATTGGTGTAAAGATGCGAAAGGGAATGCTCCGATGGTTCGGACATGTGGAAAGAATGCCGAACGAACGTCTGGTTAAGGAGATATACAATGCGAAAGTGGAAGGATGTAGGTAACGGGGGAGACCGAGGCTCACCTACCTAGACCAGATTGGTCACGTGCTGAAAGAAGGTGGAGTCAAGAGTCTCCGAAACCGGCGAGCGTGTATGAAGAGAATTATGAATGTTGAAGAAGCGAGTGAAGTATGCAAGGATAGAGTTCTCTGGCACTCTGTTCTCTCTGCCTACCCTGCAAGGGATATGGCGTGATTATATGTATGTGTGTATGTATGTGTGTATTATTATTATTATATATTTGTATTAGTTTATACATAAAACATAGCCTACAAACAGCCATTTCAATTATTATATTACAATGTGCTATAGCCCTGTAGTTTAAATGCTCATTACTCCTGTGTGATCTCTGATAAGTATTACTTTGTATCATGTCGAACCCACTGCTATGCACTGTTCCATGCTTCCTCTTGTAATTTATAAATAATATTATTTTAATGATATTTTTTTTATACCACTTTGTATCGCAAGGTCTTTTGGTATATTAAATAATAATTAAATTCTCTGTTAGCAAATTGGTCTTTATTTTTTATACTCATATCTTGGATCACTGTAATGTATGGAAAATAATTGCCTAAACCTGAATTCTTGATATGTATTATCACCAAGAAGCACATTTACTCTTAATATTAGATATCATGTCAATTATCAACTTTTTAAACTACTATTTTTATGATTTTTGTTAATGTTCTTCCTACCTATGAATTTCACGACGAGGCAATTAAACTTGAAGAAACTTATTTAGAAAATAATGAATATGGTGCGAACTATGCAATTATGATAATATAAATTTGATATATAATATCAATTATGATAAAATAAATAATATATATATTTTCCGTGTGGTGACGGAGTAAGAATACAATTCCCCACCCCTTATCTTACCCGTGGGTGATTGTAAGAGACGAATAGGGGATATTAAATGCATATAACATATATGCAAGAGAAGGAAAACTCGAAACGAAAACCTATACCAACGCGCCTTTTTTTTTTTTTTGCGTTGTGCTATGGACATCGCACCCCGCCAAATCGGTCCAGGGCGACGGAAGAGGCGGCGCGCAACCCCATTAACCCACCCTGCAAGCACCTCTTCTTCGCAGTGCGAGCGGGCCACCGGTACCCGATCTTTGTCTTCGGTGGCATACCAACACGCCTGACCAGCGGTGTATAGTAGGTCAATATCCTTCCCATTATAGAGGAGGCTCGAGCCCAACAGCGGGACATACATGAGCTGAGATGCGATACAATTATGCATTAAAGATACCTATGTGAGTTTATTGCATCCATTTTTATAAAATAAAGTTATATTTCAAAAACTTTATCGACTGAGTCTGACACTTTCTATATTTTGTAACTAGACTGAAATGTTATTTCAAAGGAATCAAAAAGTTTAAAATAAGATTTTAAAGAATCCTTAAACAAAGTTAATAATTAAAATTTGAGCTCAGTCATCCTTTAAAATTTGAAACGCTAAGCACGAAATGCCTAGAAATTAGTCGGGCAAATGGTTAAATGCCTGAAGTAAATAGTTTGTCATAAATTTATATATTCATGAATACAATATTTATATTTTTATATTATAATTAAAAGAACATGTCCAAACATTGTTGAATATTATAAATTTGATTATTAACATTAGATTTATCACTTACTTCTTCTTACCGTTCTATTGTCAACAATATTAATTGTAGGGATCAAAAATATAACTTTTGCTGTATGTTAGCGGCTACAAATACTACCACCCCTTACTTCGCCCGCGGGTCTTTAAATATGACTAAGAGCTTTTTATCGACCTGGGTTATTTCCACCTGAAGTCGTCTGGTTATCAATTACATTCCCAAGGAGGGTTGACGTCGGACAGAAGGCTGGTCATAAAAATACTGCCAATAACTTTCGCAATATGTACAATAGAAGAGGACTACATATGGCGTCAACTCCAAGTGATTGGGATAAATGCAGGATATTGAATGTGGGCAAGATTAAAACTGTAAACCAGAGAGAGATTACCTACCGATTGAGATCGAAAATCATAAAATTATTGGTTTGTTTCGGGTTTATATTCCCTTGGTATTTATTTGATTTCTAGTTACCTATTACGATACTCACAACAAAAAAAATGCTTAATGACTTTACGTGTAAATTCTTAATATGTAATTACGCTTATAAAAGTATCTTACTCTCAGATACGCGACGAAAATAATCGCTACTTTTATTGACTGAAACTAGACTTAAATAGAAAGTGCTCAACTTATATATGTAGTTGGCTGCGTCCGCAGTT
Source organism: Lymantria monacha (assembly GCA_905163515.2). Taxonomy (NCBI): domain Eukaryota; kingdom Metazoa; phylum Arthropoda; class Insecta; order Lepidoptera; family Erebidae; genus Lymantria; species Lymantria monacha. The sequence goes on along the minus strand of LR991092.1, from coordinate 9,984,212 downwards.
TTCCTCTTATCCGTGTAGCTATTACTTTCAAACTAAGGACAATTATTGTAGAATGTATAAATATTTTTGCCGCTAAACTACGGAACTTGGCATAGGAATTCGTAATATTCACCAATACATTAAACATGTGTTTCTATCATGCTCACTACTGAACTTCTACTTATTGCAATGTGGTTTTTGGCTTTTTCTATATAAACAAGCTATCTATGATATATATTTTTTAATGGGGAATATGCATGATATTTTTTTATTTTTTTAAACGTTTCTACTAGTTATTACATTACCAAAAATAAATATAACACATCCATAATATAAACCACTAAGCTAAAAAAAATATAATTAAAATCACTATCATTTTTGGGCGATAAAAACGCGGCTATTATGCCGCGCTTCTGTGACGTCAGAATACACACACATGTTGGATGTCATTAACGAAATGGTTGGTTCATGAAGTTATTGAAAATTAAAAAAGGGAGTGTAACGTCAACTTATTACCATGGAAAAGAACAGAAAACCGTATTATAAATATTGTGTCGGTCCTCAGTGCCAAAATATTATCAAAATTAACAAAGTAAATTTCCTTATGCCGAGAAATGTAATAAATAAGAAAAAAATGATGCAAGGCGATGAGAAAATACAATGTGTTGTGTTTGAGCAGTTTATACTGTTGTGAAGATCATTTTAACGTAAGTAAACACATTAGAGAAATGATGAAGTACATAAAAGAATCATTTTTCCTTAATTACATGCACATACTTGTTTTGTTAACAAACTTCGACGTACACTACCTAGTTTACGTAAAGTTCTTAAAGATATATTCTCAATATGTAATAGGTACATGGGTCTAAAACTATTATATGTTTAGTCATCTATGATACCTATGAATGAAAACATGTAACTTATTAGAGTAAGAGAAAAGTTTGAAATTATTTATTATTCATTTTTCTATTGGGTTTCAGATACAGAGAATTATATGCAATACAAAATAATGGCATTAGAACAGGGACAAAAAGTGACGTTTGTTAAGTCTCTCATTCACAAGAATTAATACTTGAACACAGAAAACTAATAACTCATGAAATAACTGGTTATCGATAGAAAATAATCACTATAGAAACGCCTTGATACTAGAACACTCGAGTGTACGATGACGTCACGTCAAGACGACAAATTTCTAAAACGCAACGCGATTGGTTGTTCAAGAACAACCAATCGCGTTGCGTTTTAGAAATTTGCGAGCGAATTTCAAAATAGCCGAATTTTGATAATTAAATTTCACTATTAAATAATGATGATTTTCAAAAATAATTGTATAGGTATGTTATTTAAGCAATAAAGATTACAAAAAAAAATATTTAGTTCATTTTGGAGTCACGTGCATATTTCCTATTGGGATAATGTCTTCTGAGTTTAGATCTATAAAATGTACTAAGTACTTAGCCAGATGATATTTAGTATGTGTACTTTAAAGATTAATATACCTAATCACTAATTTGTACCGATATTTTCAATAGATGCACAATTTCTTCACGTGTCATTTCATCATCATCATCACAGCCTATAAATGTCCCACTGTTGGGCTCGGGCCTCCTCCGTAATGGGAGGGAAATTAACCAACTATACCGCACTGGTCAAACGTATTGGTATAGTGCTTTGTTTCGAGTTCTTCTTCTCTCGCATAGATGTTATATGCATTTTATATCCCTTAGTCGTCTCGTACGATCACCCACGGGTAAGATATGGGGTGGTGAAAAGGATTCTTACTCCCTCACCATACGAAAACACATAATTTAATTTGAATAAAATCAACGAAATGACTATTTTATTTTAAAAATTGCTTAGATAAAAATTGTAGAACATGTTATTCTCCGCAAGAAATATTCTAACGCTTTTTTTTTTAGTTATTATTCAGCAGCATTGCCTATGGTGGTTAACTAACATACTTGATGGTAAGCGTCTCTGCCGCCCATGCACTTTTGCTATACCAGGGGCACAGTGAAGCGGCTGACTACGAACCAAAACTACCCAAATTGGGCTTCCAGCCCTCTCGCTCACCAAACGAAGCACATATTGCATACAGTATATTGCCACTGCTCATGAATCGATTTTCTGCGAGAGTATCGTACTACCATGAATTGACCATCCCGCTGCTGTAGACAGAAAACTATCGAGTGTGGCTTTACGACCAAAGATCAGCGGAATATCGCTGAACCATCAAGCATGGCGGCCCTTTCATGTGCTCTTTTGAAAGCATATTTTAGACCTATTTTATTAGTGGTAGGATCCCAGTGTTGACAGTTCTCTACACAGCTATCAACAGCTAGTGTAGTATTACACTCTCGCAGAAGATCGACGTCTAATAATGGTGAAGTGCTTTTGCGCTTCGTTCGGTGAGCAAGAGAGCCGAAGGCCCAACTGGGTGGGTTTGGGGTTTGCATTGGTAGGTAGCGGCCTGGCTTATATCCTTGGTATGGCAAAGGTCCATGGGCGGCAGTAACATTTACCATTAGGTGCGCTGCTTGCTCGTTTGCTACCATAAGCATAAAAAAAAAGAAAATAGTAGACGTCGATAGGTTAAAAAGATTTATAGATAGTAGGCGAACAAACAGACGTAAAAAGAGATTTTATTTCATGACATTTATATAAGAATAGAAAATATAGATTCACCAATTTTCAGCGTACATTTTTTCTTCAGCCTGATGTAATCAATTTTATATTCATTGAAATATAAAATGCTATATTGAAATGTAAAAGTCATTGTGCATCGCTATTGTACAAGATAATTTATCACGCAAAAGGCTGTTTTCTTTTGACGTTACGATGGATGTCAACGTATTGTTGGTTTTGCGTTTTTGTTGATAGCTCTCTCATTATTGTTGCTAACCAAATTTTTATGTCGCATTGGAACTTTTATTGAATATTAGCTGCTCGACTCTTGTTTGCGAGGGTGTATAACTATTAAAACCGGTCAATATTTTTATATGTAAATATAGAATTACTAATTTGAATATTTGGTTAAAATATTTTAACTGAGTTAATTCTTAAAAGCCCTTTCTGTTTTTGCGAAATGATTTAATAAATTTATAGACAAATCAAATGAAATCTTTACATCTTATATATTTCTTATAGTTGGCAATTATTTTATTATGTATGTTTTTCGCTTCCATCACATATATTACAAAAGTTGTTCTTTAGTTTTATAATTTAGTTTGATGGAATTTGGCTTTAGTTTTATGATCAGTCACCTCCTTCACGTCGATCCTCTTTCGGAATATAATTGTTGATCACAGGTCGATGTAAAGCTCTTATCCGCTACAACACAGCATTTTCTACAATATAGTTAATTAAGCTTTTTTTACAATAGGGGAAAATAGGCTGCTATACCGAACCTCGATGGATAGTTTTTCAAAGTAAACTTACAACTTAAGTTTTTAGGCTTTAGGCTAGATAAGGACGTTAATAGATTACAGAACTATTCTGGACGACTTGTAATAACTGTTCGATCGCCGATCCGTCAGCCAAGCGCGGCGACTGCAGCATTACACTCCTTGCGAAGGCCTATGTCTAACATTGGACATCAATAAGATTACTTCATAAATAATCTAAAAAATAAATTCGCAGTATTAATGTCCAAACAGTGATCGTCATGAGTAGTTTTAAACTTTGCTATTAAAGACAAGTGATTTAAATATTTTTTAAAGTTGTATATATATATATATATATTTTTATTTCAAGTATGTCTAACCTTACAGTGTTGTTTTACAGACTTATTTAAATAGTTTGTTGTTTATAAATACAGTGGACAAGGATTAGAATTAAATATTGTATGTTGTATGTTATTTTATGAGTGGTTTGTGATAAAAGTATTGCAAGAGATTTTTTTTGAGTATATATAAATAGAGCCTGATGTTATTTCCGTATTTTATTTTCAAACTATAGTTCTTATATGAACATTCGACGTGGTTCAGTTATATATCCAAAAATTAGATACTATGAAAGAAAACCAGGCAGATAATGTTACATTTTTTTATAAAAACCATCCTAACATGATGTATGGCAATATTTACATCATTGATAATCTTTATACTTTTGTTTATCAGTCTACCATATATTGGCGCGAAACGAAACTATAAAAAAATAATTTGGAAAATCCAAAAGTGCACGCCTCATAATTATATTATTTATTATTTACTATTAGTCAATGCCAGAAATGAAAATAAAATTAAAGAAAAAATCCTTTTTTAAAAGCAAGCTGTTTATTATTTGCTAAAAAATGCAACACACTTTTATTTATAAAATTGGGACTGTGATAAAAACGGGCAGATTTAATAATTATGGTGTAAAGTTTTAGTGTTAAAAATATATAATTATGTACGATATGGAATTATTTTGTTGTTGAAGATTAATAAAAATATCGTTAAAGGTTACAATGAACTTATAAAGTGTTATATGTCTGATTAGAGTTAATTTATTTTTAACTTTTTAGTTTACTATATATTAGCAAATAATAAAAGCTTGTTTTTAAAAAAATATTTTTCTTTAATTTTATTTTTAACTTTTTAGTATTTTTATTATTCGTGTTGTTCCCACAAATATAGGACAAAAAAGGTTCATCACCCCAGAGGTCCATTGTGGAGGGATAAGGGCTTCAGTATAACAGGGTTCGTCCTGGTACTCTGAGGCGCAACGTTAGCGATATGGATATATACTTAATTACGGAGTTCTTATGGCCAGGTTCCAGGTCCATCATCAGACCCTGGTTACCATATAGTATAGTCTCAAAGTACTCGTCAAGATGAATCAAACGAGCCCAAACTCGATGGAGTTGCGTCGCTTAATTATGGAGTTCTTATGGACAGCTTCCAGGTCCATGATCAGACTCTGGTTTCCATATAGTATCAAAATACTCGTCAAGACGAATCAAACGAGCCCAAACTCGGTGGGGTTGCATCTTTCAATTACGGAGTTCCTATGGCCAGCTTCCAGATCCATCATCAGAACCTAGTTACCATATAGTATCAAAGTACTCCTCAAGACGAATCAAGTGAGCCCAAACTCGATGGGGTTGCGTCGCTTAATTACGGAGTGCCTATGGATAGCTTCCAGGTCCATGATCAGACCCTGGTTATCATATAGTTTCAAAGTACTCGTCAAGACGAATCAAACGAGCCCAAATTCGATGGAGTTGCGTCGCTTAATTATGGAGTTCCTATGGACAGCTTCCAGGTCCATGATCAGACTCTGGTTTCCATATAGTATCAAAATACTCGTCAAGACGAATCAAACGAGCCCAAACTCGATGGGGTTGCGTCACTTAATTACGGAGTTCCTATGGCCAGCTTGCAGGACCATAATCAGAACCTAGTTACCATATAGTATCAAAGTACTCGTCAAGACGAATCAAGCGAGCCCAAACTCGATGGGGTTGCGCTGTTTAATTACAGAGTTCTTATGGCCGGGTTTCAGGTCCATCGTCAGACCCTGGTTATCATATAGTCTCAAAGTACTCGTCAAGACGAATCAAACGAGCCCAAACTCTATGAGGTTGCGTCGCTTAATTACGGAGTTCCTATGGACAGCTTCCAGGTCCATGATCAGACCCTGGTTTCCATATAGTATCAAAGTACGCGTCAAGACGAATCAAATAACCCCAATTTCGATCGGGTTGCGTCGTTTAATTACGGAGTTCCTATGGCCAGCTTCCAGGTCCATCATGAGGTCAGCTCTATGTCACAATAATATTGCATTGTCATTTAATTTATACATGCATGTAAAATTTCAGCTCAATCGGAAACCGGAAAGGAGGTCAAATTTAACTTGCAAGATTTGATTACAGACAACGGGACAGGTGAAACTAAATAAAAGCTTGTACATAGGTACTCGTTGTGAAAGAAAAAAAAAATACTTTAGATATCTTGTGCCATTCTCGACGTAGAGCTAAACATAGCTGTATAGGCTGAATGGGATTTATTTCCTTTGCTTGTCCGAATGGACGAACAAAAAATATAACGAACCCAATTTTCATAAAGTATACATACACTAATGACTAAGCAGTTTAGTTTTTTAATAATTGCAATTAAACGACAAAGAATTACCAAGCCATTTTCGAAAGGAAACAGCGCGTTGCGATTATGAAGCTTTTAATAAAAGAAAAACTTCGATACATTCATTTTTACGGTCGACATAATGCCAGATACTTTACGGTAACATCCGGACGTCCTCGATATTTTTTTTAATCAACTTTTTCTTACTTTAAACAAAATCATTGCTTTTTAAAAATATCAAATACGTTTAGACGAATGTTTTTTCTTGACATATGTATAATAATATTATCCTATAAGTGCAATGTGAGAAAAATACAATCATTTTTAGGTTTGAAAAGTGCTTGATTTTCATAAGTCGAGAGTAGAGCAAGACCTCAACGCTTCGCTTATGAGGCGTGCAATATATATATATATACAAGTCGTGCGTGAATTCAACTTATTATAAAAAGAATCAGATTAAAAGAACGTGTACTAGATAATGACCCGTAATAATTTGTAGAGAAGGCCATTGATTAACAGTGAGTAATATTTACGGTATTACAAGCATAAATCGTTTTCCTTGTAGTGACGGAGTAAGAATACAATTCACCACCTCGTCTTTCTTGACTGTCTATGTTTACAGTTTGGCATACTAGTAGATCTCTTTACGAAGAGGGGATAATGATATAATTGCCATGTTTGGTTAGTGGGTTGGCGATTGCAGTAGGTGTTATGCGTTTTATAAATCTGTGACCAAAATTTTTTTTTGATATTATTTAAAAATATTTATTGAATTAAATAAAGAGATCAGTAAAGTTTACCGTTCTTCAAAGACAATCGAAGCACATTTTTTTATATACATTTCAAGGCATTAATCCACAGACTAAGCATTAACCAAAACCGTACAGAATAAAAGGCCGGGAAATCAAATGTAAAAATTGACATAACAAAAAGGTTCACATTTTAAACGTCAAATGTTAAATGCCTTACAGTCTGAAAACACGTCTTTTAAGTCAAATATATAAAACAAAATTAAGGGAACTGCCGAAATTATCACATTTGAGAAATACATAAGAACTTTTTAAGGATACAATTAAAATTTTAAGTATCACCGTCTGTCTTTTCGGATCAGTAAATCGTTTAAATGTACGTTGTAGGCTAAGATGTGAAATGTAAAGACCTTACGAGATTTAGATTAACTAGAGCCAAACTACGATATGGCCGTAGTTTATGCAATATGTTTCACTTGTAAGTTGAATTTAAAGCAGTTTTTACACGTTACTGTGGCTTTACCGCAGACTTTTTGAAAAGAATAATATTTCAAAAAAGTTTTGTTTCAACCTTCAAATAATATTCCTCAAGCTATATGACGTGACCTCTAGAAATTAATTTATTTTTGTGTCATAAAGATGTTATGAATACACCATATAACTAATAGTAATACATACTACTACTATACGTGAAAATAACACCGAGATTTGATGGCTATGTGGCTTTTTTAAAAATAAAGCACTCTGCACTAAGAAAACGATCATTTTATTGTGGAGGACTTCAAAAAAATACAATTAACGGAAACAAAGACAGACTTAACAATTTGTGGATCGCCTAAATTATATTCTTTAGAAAAATCCAACCAGTTACAATAGCTGTGGCAGGTCGAAATCTTAACCACAATACCATTTGTGCAGTCAGCTCTGTATAGTTCTGTTAGGAATGAACGATTGAAGTGGTATTTTGAAGATTGCTTAGGCATTGCCTTAATGCCACCAAAGAAAAAGATCGGGTACAAGTGGCCCGTTCGCATGGCGAAGAGAGGTGCTTGCAGGGTGGATCTATGGGGTCGTGCGCCGCCTCTTCCGTCGCCCCAGACCGATTTGGCGGGACCCGACCACCTCCATAGCCCACCGCAAGGGGTAAAAAAGGCATTGCCTTAATAAAATAAGATTACTCTAGTCACCTCATATCACGAAATTGCATTGTAAGATTAGAATAATACAGCGTGTCGTTATTCAAAAATAAAGTAAAGCATTTTATCAGAGTATACATTATTATATTCTACTCCAATTCTGAGCGTAGCGGATGTTTATTAAAGAACATAATTTCGATTCTATACAGCCTGCATAATTGCAATGATCGTGAATTAATGACATAATACAACTTTGAATACGAAATTATACCCTCAAATGTGTAAAGACACACACTCACACTCTCACAGGGCAGTAAATGTCAGAAGTTTATGTAAATTATACATTAAATAAGAGATACCAATAAAAGGTTTCCTTTTTTTTTCTGCTACTGCATTTACGTGATATTTATTTATTTAAGATAAGGCACATGTGTATACGCCTTATATTGATCTTAATTTTAAGCCATGTAGCGGCAGGGTTGAGCGATTTAAATGGAGAAATATCTAAAAACAAATTTTGTTTGAATAGATTTCCTTACGTCACAGGTTTTTAACTATAATGGAAATCTACGTTCTTTTTTTTATACACCACCCTGCACTAAGGAAATAATCCTTGTGTCGCAGAAGACTTCACAAACATGCAATTAACGCAGTCAAATTACACCCAGACTCAGAACAACACTTTATGCACCGCATAAAGTATTGTCCCACGTGGGAATCGAACCCACGACACTGGTACGGAAGGTATCTTAACCATTGCGCAATCTGTGTAGTCGAAAACTGTTAATAATACAGCTAAAACCTATTAATCGGGTTGTGAGCCCTCAGCGCTCACCCATAGTCCCCGTAAAGCTGTCAAAGCCATCTGCAGCTAACAGCTACACACACAGAACAAAACCAGCTGAAACCCTATCTTTGAAAACAATTTAGGCAATGCATTATTTAAAAAAATACGATTATTTTTCGAAGAGTTTTAATAACATATATATTTTTTTATTTATAACATCTTGTATTAAGACTGAGCATTGTATCTACAATTAAATTTACAAATATAATTAATGTATTTTTCGTATGGTGACGGAGTAAGAATACAATTCACCACCCCCTCTCTCACCTGTAGGTGATCGTAAAAGGCGACTAAGGGATAAAAAGCCATATAACATAGATGTTGCGTAGGCAAGAGAAGGAAAACTCGAAATAAAACCCTATACCAACACGTCTGACCAGCGTGGTGTCGTAGATAAATTTCCTTAGTGTGGAGGAGGCTCGAGCCCGGAAGTGGGACATATGTAAGCTGAGAATGATGATGATATATTTTTTTATGTTTACCTAATGTACAATGAAAAACCACACCGCCACAAACACATTGGCTGAATCTGGAGTGCTGTTAACTGCTGTGGCGTTTATAATAGTGGTAGATCCACACTGTTGACAGTTTACAGTTGTCCAGGCGGGCCGCTCCATCCGAGGTAGAATCGCACTCTCGGAAAAAATCAACGTCTGAGCAGTAGCAATGTAAAGCTGCGCTTCATTCGGTAAGCGAGAGAACCGAAAACCCAACCTTCTAGGTAGGTTTAGGATTTTCATTGGTAGGCAGCGGTCTAGCTATACCCCATACTGCAAAGGTCCATGGGTGGTAGAAACACTTACCATCAGGTGTGCTACTTGCTCGTTTGCCATCAAGAGCAATACAAAAAAAAAGATATGAGTCATCCACAAAGTGTGTCAAAGGTTAAAACGGAAAAAATTACATATAGATTGTGTGAATGGATGGTGAATTTTGATCGTGAAACTAATTAATTGGATAAAGATAATTCGATAAGTAAAGAATCATCATCTTTTGACTTCACCTATGCATTGATTGACTAATTTATAAACAAAACGTATAACAGCAAAATGATTCATCATTTCATCATCATGTCAGCCTATTGCCGTCCACTGCTGGACGTAGGCCTCCCTCATGTTCACCACAGAGTGCGGTTCTGTGCCGTCTGTAAACGAAGTCCAACGACGCCCAGCAACCTTCAGTAAAATGATTATTATGATTTAAATATAGAAGCAATATTTTTAGTGTATTACGAGTAGATACATACTATGAACGAATCTTATTCGGCTGTGTGGTAGCGGCTACGAATGCTACCAACGCTTACTTTGCTCTTTTTACTTGACGACTAAGAGCTTTATATTGACCTGGACCAACTATAACTGATGCTGTCTGGTCAACAATTATATTCCCAAGGTGAGTTGACACCAGGTATGCGACTGATCATAAAACTATTGCCAATAACTTTTACAATATGTAAGATGAGGGAGAAGTACATCATTATCATCTCGACTTATATATGTCCCATTGTTGGGCTCGAGCTTCCTCTATAACGGGAGAGAAATTGATCTATACTTTGATATATTACGCTTTTTTTTTGGCAGCAGGCTATGGAGTGGTTACACCCCGCTAAATCCGTCCGGGGTGATAGAAGAAGCGACCCCATAGACTCACCTTACTTCGCCGAGCGAGTTGACATACTATGCTAGTCATACGTGTTAGTATAGGTATTTGTTTACTAATTTTTCCTTTTCTTGGATAGATGTTATATGTATTTTATATCCCTTAGTCGTCTCTTACATCACCCACAGGTAAGATGACAGGTGGTGAATTGTATTCTTACTCCGTCACCACACGGAAATTTATGAATACATATTTCATCGAAATTCAATTAATTGGGATAAGAGTAAGATGATGATAATAATGAATAAGTCATCATCATCATCATCCTGCTCTTATCCCAATGATTCGAGGCCGACACAATTAGTACTCTTCCTCCACCGTACATATTGCATATATTGGGAATAATTTTATGACCGGCTTCCTGCCTGGCATCAACCCTCCCTGTTCTTTTTTTTTTACGGTGGACTATGGATGTGGTCCCGTTCCGCCAAATCAGTCCGGGGTGACGGAAGAGGCGATGCGTAACCCCATAGACCCACCATACAAACTCCTATCTTCGCCGTGCGAGCGTGCCACCGGTACCCGATCTTTGTCTTCGGTGGCCCGCCTGGCAGGCATCAACCTTCCCTATGAATGTAATTGTTGACAAGAGGGTATCAGGTAAAGTTAGACTAGGTCGCTATAAAGCTTGGTTAATCGATAAGGGTTGGTAGTATACGTAACCAATACCACTCAGCGTGATCGAGTTTCTGATATTACTATTAATTAAATTCTTTATCGATCTAGTTTATCTTAACAGTAAATTACTATTTATTATCCGCATGATAACAGAGTAAGTATATCATGGTCCCTTGCCTTTCCCGTTGGTGATCGTAAAACATAACTAAAGGACTCAAGCGAGTAACATCACTGCAAGAGAAGGTAAACCCGCTATAAAACTTTATACGAACTCGTTTGACCGGAGTGGTATATTAGGTCAATTTCTTTTTATATTGGAGGCGGTTCGAGGCTAATAGTGGGACATATATAAGATAATAGCTTCTGCCCGCGGCTTCGCCCGCGTAACAGGTTACTTTTCTAAAGTTGAACTATTGTCGCAAGGAAACACATTACCGGGATAAAAGTATCGTATATGTTAATCTAGGAAATTCTTGCAAAGGAAACATAAACATAAGTGATTTTACTAGGATAGGAAAAAAATAGAAATATAGAAAATAACAACACAAAATTTATAGCTAACTTATTTATATATAATTAAAATATGAGATGAGTTATCACAAACAATTATAACAAAAAGCCGATCGCAGGAGACACCATTTTTGTATTATAACTATGCATCTGAGCTGCGAAGCATGGTATCTCACAGAACTCCTGACAGCAGCCGGTCAACGTAATGTTATTTTTATTTATAACTAATCGAAAGCGAAAAAAATAATGTTTCGTCAATCTAGCTTTTAAAACAACCAATTTCCATTTAAAGTTTTATCCCCAATTTTTATTTTACCCCTTGAAGGGTAATTTTTTTACAAAATGTTAATGTCATATTTATTTATATCTAATCGACAGCCTAAAAATAAGCTTCAAGCTTCTGGCTATAAAATGACAATACTTCCTTACAACTTTTCATCCCCCTTTACAACCCTTTTTTGCTTTAAAAAGTAGCCTGTGTCCTTTGTCAGGTTTTAGACTATCTGTGTACCAAATTTCATTTAGATCTGTTCAGTAGTTTTGGTGTGAAAGAGCGACAGACAGACAGAGTTACTTTCGCATTTATAATATTAGTAAGGAAGTAAGGATAGATAAATAAAAAGAAAAGAAAATGTCAAAAATGTATTCCTAATTCTAAATATTTATTATGTTTGTCTTATAGGGGCCAGGGCCTTCTCAACCTTGGCCTGGGCTTCAGTAATACAGTATAAGGTTTAATATATGTACAAGCATCAAACATATTTCGTTACACGCAGATCTACTCATGACTATGTGCCATGTCTGTGGTTGATTTCTGAGGAGATGTATTAATTTTTCGGTGGTGAAGTTAAACATAACCGTATTTCTGTATTAAAAGATTGTATAAAACGTAAGTTTACACAAAATATATAAGGTCAACAATTACATTCCCAAGGAGGGTTGGGTTGACGTCTGGCAGGCGGCCGGTCATAAAACTATTGCCAATAACTTTTACAATATGTACTATGAAAGAGGAGTACATATTGTACCGACCCCAAGTAATTGGGATAAGAGTAGGAGAATGATGACACAAAATATATAAGAATAAGTATTAGGCTAAATTTGAGAGCATGTGCGTAATGTCTTCCCTGTAATAACAGAAGACCAGAGTTGAGCGTCTGCGACTAGCATTATGCTGAATTGGGACCGGATTATGAGAAAACCTACATTATGCTGAATTGGGATCGGATTTATGAGAAACACTAGACACTTTTTGTTATTATTAATCTTCATCATCATCATCATCATCTCAGCCCATATACGTCCCACTGCTGGGCTCGAGCCTCCTCCAAAATATGAGGGAAATTGATCTACTATACCACGCTTCCCTTCGAGTTCTCCTTTCCTTTTTATTATTTATTAGATATCTATTATTCTACATTTTTCCGTGTGGTGGCGGAGTAAGAATACTATTCACCACCCTATATCTTACCCGTAGTTGATCGTACGAGACGACTAAGAGATATAAAACGTATATATCATCTATGTGAGAGAAGGAAAACTCGAAACAACACCCTATACCAACACATCGGACCAGCGCGGTATAGTAGGTTAATTTCCCTCTCATTACGGAGGAGACCTGAGCCCAACAGTCGGACGTTTATGGGCTGTGATGATGATAATGATGATTCTACATTTGCCTTTCTTATATTTGTGTCTGAATCATTTAATTTAATTTAATTTTAAATCATTAAAAGCAATGATTAAATGGTTTTGCTAACCCTAGATAACTTCATATATCTAAACTATTTTATCATCACAAATCCATTAACTTCATGAACGTGTTATGATTATTAATGCAGAATTTATAACATGATTATGCTGTTACATTTTAATTATTTTTATTATTCAACGGTATTTTTATTTCAATAATGACGTGGGGAGGTATGTCCATTATCCGCATTTTGTGCGAATCTGCGTTAACTATCTAAATATAATTCAAGTATTGATGCTTGCCCTGTATTTTTTAGGCCAGCCTCAGGCTGTAAAGGCCCAGATAAAACAGACGTAAAAATTCACTGGAATTGATTATACATTTTTGAAATATTGTTGTCTTTATTTCAGTTCATATATATCCCGCTATTGGCCTCAAATTGCCTTCAATTTTTATTCTCCTGCTCTTATACCAATTGCTTGAGGTCGACGTAATATGTAAACATACATATTGCAAAAGTTATTGGTAATAGTTTTATGACCGGCCATCTGCCTGACGTAAACCCTCCTTGGGAATGTAATTGTTGACTAAATGCCATCAGTGTGAGTTGGTGGCATTGGCCCAGGTGAAAAGCTGTAAGCTGTAAAGCTTGTTTGTATTGTAATTTGTAGCCGCTACCACACAGCATTCAAATTGCGTCCAATATAAGAGAGAAATTGACAGATTAAACTACTACTAGTCAGACGAGTTAATATAGGATATAAATATCTGGATGACCAAGCACCCGCTCGGTATTTTCTTTTTAGTGTGTTTTGAAGATATATTTAAATATAATAAACATAATTAATTAAATAATAATAAAAAAATTAAAAAGTCAAAAAGTATTAAAAAAGAGAAATAGAATCCGACCCGGCCTCGATTAGACTACTCGATTATCCAATTGAGCTGTCTTAATGACAGCGTCAAAATGTGCCTTCATATTTTAATAGTTGTCAGCCAACGCAAAATTATATTTTTTCATTGTCTAAAAATATTGACAAAACAATATTTTCTACAAATGAAACTTAGCTAGATGAATTAGTCGTCTATGGAAAACCGCCTGCAAGCTAAATTTCAAGAAAATTGTTGGTGCCGTTTTTATATATACAAGAATTGCTCTTTTAAAGATATTAGATAGATAGATAGATATCTTTTATAATTTTCGTCATTGTCATTATACAATCTTAAGTATCCATGGGCAATACACACTCTCTTCACGTAGCTACACTTTGACACTTCAGTTCGATTAGAATAACTATTATATCTTTTATGTCTTCACTATAATGATTACATTGGTATGTTTTATTACAGGGTAATTTATTACAATGCTCTCACCTTGTATAACATAGTATAAACTTTAAGTTCTGACGATCAACTGCTTAGAAATTAGGCGGCAACCACTTTGATAAAGACATTTAAATTAAGGTAAGGTACTGACCGGCGATTATTATTAAACATTATGTATTATATTATTACATAGTTCGGAAAGTAATTTCTTATTTATAAATTGGATATATGATTTTTATGGCTAATAAATATTTACTGACGATACTTTTCGAGCTTTTTGGAATTTATTAGAGTTTACTCCTTAAGATTGATTTTCATATCATCATTCGTGTTCATTTCGACATTTCTATTTTTAGCTAGCTGTTTGAATAAATGTTTTATATTTTCATTTTTATTTTATATGCCTATGTTGGTTGTCCCAGTTAGCTGTAGAAAATGTTTTTTAGCTGTACTAATAATAAAAAGTTGAGAGTTGGAAGCGAATTTCGTGACATTTCATTTTAATCTGCTCACCTTACTCATTGTAATCAATACGCCAGTTTTAACAATGCCTACGTGAAATTAATAGTGTAAAATTATATTTTTACCCTGTCAACATGTAGGTAATAAAAGGCCACCAGGTGCCATCCTAGGCATCCAAGATGTCACCAGTTAAATTTTTGGAGTTTACTCCTTAAGAATCGATTTTCATATAAGGCGTCCGGTATGAGAAAAAATTGAGGAGTAAAATCTAGTGATCGAATGACCTCGTTACGTTTTTGGTGCGCAACATATTCTGCGCACCTTTCACTTTCTGACGTAAGATAATACTTCACTGAACAGTTTTAATAAATGTAAATAAAAAATATATATTATTTTTAGTCAAATGAGCTTTTTTTGTGTCTGTTTTGATAATCGTACTTAAGGAGTAAACTCCAGTCGTGCGTCGGAGCTGACACACGCATTTTTTTTTATTGAATATGATGGCAAACGAACAAGCAAAACACAGTATCAGGTGATGATGGTGTAAGTTTTAATGCAGCTTATGAACCTTTGAAATACCAAAGGTACAGCTAGACCGCTGCCTACCAATGAGAACCCCGAACCCACCCCGAAAGTTTAGCTACCGGCGCTCTCGTTCTCCAAACGAAGCGCAGCAATACATTGCCACTGCTCAGACGTCGATCTTCTGCGTGAGTGTGCTACTACCCCGGACGGACCGGCCCGCGGCTGTAGACAGAAAACTATTAACAATGTGGGCCACATTGTTAATAGTTTTCTGTACCACTATAAAAACAATTTTCATGGGATAATTTTTTTTTTTGGAGTTTATGGCTTGGTTACTTAGACCTTTAAGCCAAGTCTTCATAGTTTAGACACTTCGTCAATACTTCTTCATATTCTTTAGTCTTAATAGTCATTGTCCGTCAGTAAGTCATGTCGTTACCATTAATCGGGCGCTGATAACCAAATCAATGGTTTTCTTAGGAATTTTGGCAAAATATGAAAATACATGTAAACCACTATTATACCAGATTCACTACACTTCAGCACTTTAACTGTACCATATTGCATAAAATACCAGCAAAATTATTCAATATAACACTACAAAACACTAAAGAAATGAATATAATACAAGAGCGTGTCATGACGTTTCCACATACGCGCCAAAACTCCTTCATGGGATAATAAAATAAGAAAATTCATAAAATGTTACCACTATAAAAATAATTTCCACGAAATAAGGAAACTATTCACAACCCTTTATCTTACCCTTGGGTCGTAAAAGATCGCTAAGGGATATAATATGCGGATAACATCTCATAAAACCCTATATCAACCCAGATTGACCAGTAAGGTGTGGTAAGTCAATTTGTATCCTACTTTGGAGGAGACGCGAGCCCAGTATTGGAACGTTTATGAGCTGATACGATGATAATGATGATGAGTTCTATAAATAAACCTATGATGGCTAAAACAAAAGTTTGTTCAAATAGAAGAGCCACGCTTGTGATATATTTCTCTTTGTACTTATAAATGGTCGGCCCATTCGGGGTACCCCACACTCATGCAGGAGATCGACATTTGAGTAGTAGTAATTTGCTATTGCACTTCAGCGAGAGAATCGTAGAGACCTTCATTGTAAGCAGCAACCTGATTATGTCTCTGATATTGTAGAGATTCATGAGCAGTAGTTTTTCGTGTGGTAATGTATGAAGTAAGAATACAATCCACCATTCCTTTTTTAATTCAATTACAATCCACCACAGCCTTTTGTGCCCATGAGGGTCTTAAAAATGACTAAGGGATATAATATCCAAATAACATATAAGCAAGAAAAGGGAAACTCAAAATGAAGACATATCAACTCATCTTACCAACGTGGTGTAGTAGGCCAATTTCCCAAAGGGGTGATAGATTAATATCTGTGGGGTCTTACTTCACTCTGCCGTCATCCCGGATTGTATGGGCATGTTGTGTCCAAAACATAGTCTGTTAAAACCACCGGGTGTCATTCAATTATCATCATTTCATATCAGTCCTTATATGTCCCAACATTGGGCTCAGGCCTCCTCCATAATGGAAGGGCAATTGACCTACTATACCACGCTGGTCAGACGTGTAGATATAGTGTTTTTATTTCGAATTTTTCGTCTCTCGCATAGATATTATAGGCATTTTATATCCCTTAGTCGTCTCGTACGATCACCCACGGGTAAAATAGGGGGTGATGAATTGTATTCTTACTCCGTCGCCATACGGAAATTATTCAATTATATTTGGCTAAAAAGTTATGTAAATTTTGTTCTATCTACACCATGCTTAACGATAGGCAACATGACTTAAGCTTCGATTTTATATGTAGGCACCTAATTATATACATGCACGAATCCATTACTGATTAAGTGCTATTAAAGTCGAAAATGCAATAATATTGTACTTAATGCTTAATAGAACAGTATTAGTGCCTTAGCTAAAGTACTAATGTGATTTCACTTTCAATGAGGCGTGTTTTATGATCTTGCAACTTATCCTCCACAAAATTCACCTTTTGACATTTAATTTCCTAAAACATCATCATCATTCTCCTACTCTTATCCCAATTACTTGGGGTCGATACAATATGTACTCTTGTTTCATAGTACATATTGTACAAGTTATTGGCAATAGTTTTATAACCAGCCGCCTGCTAGACGCCAACCCTTCTTGGGAATGTAATTGTTGACCAAACGGCATCAGATGGAGTTGGCCAAGGTCGTTATAAGGCTCTTAGTTATCTTTTATGACATCCACGAGCAAAGTAAGGATTGGTAGTATTCGTAGCTACCACACAGCCATAATAATTTCCTAAAACATGTGAAATTAATATTCTTTTTTATAATATTTATATGCGTCGTCAACTTTTATTTTTCAGCGTGAAGTCTAAAACCACCAAAAGAGGGAGCAGCAGCAGACTCCTAGGATAAATATCAAGCAATTCTTCATCAAACTCGAAGAAAAAATAAAAAATTGAATTATTACTACTTCGTCAAATGGATGCATCAACGCGAGAAACAGTTTCAAATATAT
Source organism: Lymantria monacha (assembly GCA_905163515.2). Lineage (NCBI taxonomy): Eukaryota > Metazoa > Arthropoda > Insecta > Lepidoptera > Erebidae > Lymantria > Lymantria monacha. The sequence goes on along the minus strand of LR991092.1, from coordinate 9,966,081 downwards.
TATTTAATTAATTGATTAAATATGCGTACAACTTTATTAAATATTCAAAGTATGAATCCTTCTCGTAATCTGCGTAACTTCTATGTGAAAACAGCAATTATATTATTGTGCAATGATTACGTTTGGCTTGTTTTTATCTTTAATAATGAGGACGAAATCTTGACCCTATTTTTCGATTAATTGTTCGCCGTTTGCAATCGTTTATGTGCGGCCTTAAATTTTTTTACATATTTTTATACGTTAATCTGAATCCAATATTCTGTTGAATATATATTAATATGCATGAATAATAATTTACGTGTATTTAAACCATGAATCTATATTTTTAGGTCTATCCGTGTGGTGACGGAGTAAGAATACAGTTCACCACCCTCTATCTTATCCGTGGGTGATCGTAAGATGCCACTAAGGGAAATTAAACGCCTATAACATCTATGCAAAAGGAGATAAGCTCCAAACAAAACCCTATACCAACACGCCTGACCAACGTGGTATAAGTAGGTCAATTTTCCTCCCATTGTGGAGGAGGCCCGAGCTGAGAGATGATGATATTTTTAGGTGCAATCTACCACGTGTAATTCCATGTAACCTGCCGTACATGACCTCTCTGTCATCATTTCCGTGAACCAAATACAGCGTTCTTATCTACAGTGGCACTTCTGGCGATTTATCATTTTGGGTGACAGACTAATCCCTGTTTGTATTACAAGTTTCACACCAAAGTTCTTCTGTCCATTCCTGATGCTGAATTTTAACACTACTACAGGTAAATCAGGAGTGATGATATTGTATTCTTAATCTATTACTACATAGGTATGTTTACTACTCTGCTTAATCCCACATCATCATCATTCTCCTGCTCATATCCCAATTACTTGGGATCCATACAATATGTACTCCTTTTCCATCGGACATATTGCAAAAATAATGCAATGCTTTTATGACCAGCCGTTTGCTTAACGTCAACTCTCCTTGAGGTATGTAATTGTTGATAAAACGGTATAAGGTGAAGTTGGCACAGGTCAATATAATGAATAAATGTTACGTGTTTGGTAAGTACCATAAGATTGGAGATTAATCCGCCATATGCAGGTTTTTTAGCAATATTTGCATTCATTGTTCATCATCATTATACCATTATCTCGGCCACCGAAGACAAATATCGAGTAACGGTGGCTCGCTCGCATGGCAAAGAGAAACGCTTTGTAGGGTGGGTCTATGGAGTCGTGGGCCGCCTCTTACGTCGCTCCAGACCGATTTGGCGGGGCGTGACCACAGCATAGTCCACAAAAAAAATACCATCATCTCAGCTTATTTAAGTAAGTTTTCACAAGGTTGGTAAAGGGATTTTTTTCACGTTTTTCTTCTCATCTCGTGGTGCTACTCTTTCTACATTTAGCCGTATTTTATTAGCCGCGGTAAAAGAGGGGATGAAAATACATTATACATATATCATCAAATCTATCTATATCACTAAATACATTATACATGCATGGTAAAAAATAATGTAATACGTACATAACTTCTAAAAATAGACGTGCATAAATAGAGATTAAATTTGAGAATTCTATGTAGTAGCTTATTAGTCTACCTTTCAGGATAGATAGAGCTAATAGAGTCGAATTCAAGAAATCGATCGAATACAGCAGATTATAGAGCCGCATCCCACCCTACCATAATTCCGATGCATTTCTGCAAAATGTAATAGATGCTTTATTACATTATACAGAAATGAATCCTTGCCCTTCAAAAAAGGGAGAGCTATTTCAATTTGTCACAATTTAAATTTGTTTATTCTGCGTGGTGACGGAATATAAACACAACTAACTACCACTTTTTTACTTCGTATATCATAAAAGACAACTAGGATATATTTTATATGGAGGCCTTAAGCCTACATATAAAGTTGCAAGAAAACTAAACTTCGAAATGGAATTCTTTACTAATCCGTTTCAGGAGCGTGGCAGGCATAATAGGTTAATTTTATATGACAAATTATTATACCTCGAAAAAAAATATTGGTTCTTTAAAAAATTTTAGAACCAAGGCGTTAGTTTCACCAACCTTTCAGAAATGCCTATTTTTTGTATCATTATATACGCTGTTTTTTTTGTTTTTTTTTTATTAGAGTATTAAAGGTGATTCCTTCCACATGACCTTAATTGACTGCAAAGATGTTTGACGCTTTCTACTATGTGGTATTCTTTTAAATCGGCTCACTAACGTCGGGTAAAACCTATTTATTTTATTATCGTGGTAAGAATTCTTTTTGAATATATGATAATAGCTTTTGCGTGAGGATGATGCCATGACGGCGAAAGCTGTTGGGGCATCGATTCGAGAGGAACCCGTGAGGGTGAACTGCTGGGCGGGCCACCGAAGACCAAGATCGGGTGGCTCGTTTGCACGGCGAAGAGAGATGCTTGCAGGGTGGGTCTATGGGGCCGCGCGCCGCCTCCTCCGTCTCCCCGGACCGATTTGGCGGTGCGTGGCCACTTCATAGCCCACCGAAAAAAAGGTTAAAAGATATCACAGCAAAATTATTCCTCTATTTTACGCCCTTTAGGATGAATACAATATTAAATTAAATAAAAAAAAATAACCAAGAAATTACATAAATCTTAAATCAAATTGACCCTGAACGGTATAGGATATTTTTAGCGTGGGTAAATATGTCGTTTTAACATAGGATTATACCACACGCGACAAAAATTGCATTAAATGTTTATAGTAGACCATTTCATCATCATTATCATCACAGTTCATATATGTCTCAATGTTAAGCTCGGGCCTCCTCCGTAATGGGAGCGAAATTAACCTACTATACCGCGCTGGTCAGACGTGTTGGTATAGGGTTTTGGTTCGAGTTTTTCTTCTCTTGCATAGATGTTATATGCGTTTTATATCCCTTAGTCGTCTCTTATGATCACCCACGGGTAAAATAGGGGGTGGTGAATTGTATTCTTACTCCGTCACCACACGGATGGTAAGTAGTAGACCCTTTACATAAGTTTAAATCTTACTAAATACTGCTGTACTGTATGGGTCAGCATATTGGGCGACAAATGCGATGGATGAGAGACGACTGCATGTAGCGGAGATGCGAATGTGGAGATGGATGTGTGGTGTAACAAGAATGGATAAAGTAAGAAATGAACATATAAGAGGAAGTTTGAAAGTTGCGCCAGTAACGGAAAAGTTAAGGATTGAAAGATTGACATGGTATGGACATGTGATGAGACGGGATGAAAGTAATGTTGTGAGGAAAGTTTTAAGTATGAATGTTGAAGGCTTAAGGGGTAAGGGAAGACTGAAGAAAATATGGATGGATTGCGTGAAATATGACATGAATAGACAAGGAGTGACCACAGAGATGACGTCTAATAGAGTTGTATGGAAGGAGAAGATATATTGCGTCGACCCCAAATAAATTGGGATAAGAGCAAGTTGATGATGATGATGAAATCTTACAAAATCCTTCAGTGCTAAATTGGAATGGTTTAATAACACTTCAAACTTTTTAAACACACTGTGTCTGTTGCTTATATTATATTGTTTATTTTATAATTTTATTAGGTTTGAAAGTTATTATTAATAACATTCATTAATACATGTATGTATATGAAACATTCTACATTTTAAATATATGGAAAATTTTTCGTGCTGTGATAAACTAAGAATATAATGATCATCATACCTTCACCATACAATTACATATATAAGAATCGGTTAAGTGTTCCCTTAGTAGATAACATCATCCCAAGAGAATTATATTTACTTAAATTAGGTATTGATCCGACTGTTAGCTTTTGGGTATTGATCCTCGCTAGGCTGACCACGGATGGCAAGGAAGTGGTACCAATGGCGATGGGAAGGGAATATGGTGGGTTATGGGGCCACGCGTTGCCCCTCCGTCGCTCCGGACAGAACGGGCGGCGTGTGTGCGGACCATAGCCTACCTGAAAAAAAAAAAGAAAAAGCTTTTTGCATATTTGCCTGTAGAATATCAAGACAATTATTATGTTATTCTATATTTTATGTAGTAATCTTTATCTCTAAATAGATAACAATAGAGTGTTTTTTTTTATCTAATATAATATTAACTTTTTTCCTTATTTTTTTCTTTATTTTATGTAGTAAGTTATAGAAATTGTACGGTAAAGGTCAGTATCATCAGATATCTAAAGGGTTGACGTCAGACACGCCTCAGTTCGTTGAACTTAACCAAAATAATTGCAGTGTTTTAAACACTTTTCCAACCTAAGTTTTAAAAATGGGAATATTTGTAACTAAATAGATGTCTGGCGCAACTTCGCCTGCAATGTATAAAAAAAAAGAGATAGGTTTAGAGAGAAAGGGTCATAGGTAGGTATGTATGTATAACGAGCAGTACACTCAACGGCAACTCTCAAAATCAACGAATTCTCCCCATTTTTGCAATATTTCTAATTAATGCTTAGCCTCTGTTAGTCATAGCGTGATGTTATGTAGCCTTAATGTGATTTTATATAGCTGATACTGTATAGCCTAGTCTATAAATGGAGTATCCAACGCTAATCGATAAATGAACTAGTAGTTCCTGAAATAAACACGTTCAACCAAACATACTCTACAACTCTATAATATTAATATAGATAAATATCTCTTATCTTTATGTTACTCATTAAAGTTGTGTAGCTCTTGAGTGAGTGATATAAAAGAGCTATATCACTCACATAGACACAATCTATCACTCACTCACTTTACCGCCGAATATATCACTAGCTCAGTAGCTCAGTTCTAGCTCATCGCTCACTTCGCATCACAGAATGTTTCACCTCTCACAAAATGAGCGAGATAGGTACGTTACGTGGCCGGCCGACGAGAATGATATTTCACGCTGTTTTCGTATCGATGTAATTAAGTTGTCAAAAGAGAATGCACTCTATTTCCTTAGCTATAAAGTTTAATAATTAATATTTATTATTAGAAAATAGATTTTAGAAAATAGATGAATTTGAAAAAATCTAAAAAATATAATTATCTGAAAAGTAAATTCGAAACATTATCAAGCTAATGCGAAAAATGAGTTATAGATTTGTTTGAGCGATAGATTTAAAGTGAGCGATAGATTTAAAGTGAGTGATAGATTTAAAGTGAGTGATAGATTTAAAGTGAACGATCTTTGAAAGTGAGCTAGAGGAGTGATTTAATAATGTGGTTGACTGCTGAGCTAAGTGAGCTAAATGAGCTAAATGAGTGATATAAATCTTTACACTCAAAAGATGTAAAGATCTCTCTTTTCAGCGCAGTGATCTATATATATTGCGCATGACTATTACTCATTACTTTTCTATATATAAATTTAATCCAAAGTACAATTACGAATTGTTCCAGATGGTGACAATTAAAGAAAAAAGTGTGTGTGTCAGCTTCGACGCACAACTGGAGTTTACTCCTTAAGTACGATTATCAAAACAGGCGCAAAAAAGCCAATTTGACTAAAAATAATATATATATTTTTATTTAAATTTATTAAAACTGTTCAGTATCTCACGTCAGAAAGTGAAAGGTGCGCAGAATAGGTTGCGCACCAAAAACGTAACGAGGTCATTCGATCACTAGATTTTACTCCTCAATTTTTTCTCATACAATTATATGAAAATCGATTCTTAAGGAGTAAACTCCAAAACAATATACCACCATCTTCTCTACTTGCTATAGCAATCGTTGAAATTGGGATCACCAGGGGAATTTGCTGTAGCACTGTCTTGGGAAACTTTTAACTCCAACACATATAAGAGGAAATTTGAAAATTGCGCCAGTGACGGAAAAGTTGAGGAGTTTCACTCCTACCGATACCGATTGACATGGTATGGATACGTGATGAGACCGGATGAAAGTAATGTTGTGAGGAAAGTTTTAAGTATGAATGTTGAAGGCTTGAGGGGTAAGGGAACGACCGAAGAAAAGATGGATGTACTGCGTGAAAAATTACATGGATTGACAAGGAGTGATCACAGAGATGACATCTGATATAGTTGTATGGAAGGAGAAGACATATTGCGTCGACCCCAAATAAATTGGGATGAGAGCAAGTTGAAGATGATGAGGTATCGCTATTCCGAAAGCCAAACAATTCTAGCGCTATAATAGTGGATATCATAGGTTTTTTTATTGCTTTTGGTGGCAAACGAGCAAGCAGTACACCTGATGGTAAGTGTTACTGCCGCCTATGGACCTTTAGGGCCGCTGCCTGCCAATACAAACCCCAAACCCACCCAGTTGGGCTGCCGGCTCTCTCGCTCACCGAACGAAGCGCAATAACACATTGCCATTACTCAGACGTCGATCTTCTGCGAGAGGTTGGTACTACTGTAGACAAAGAACTGTCCACAGCGAGGTCCTACCACTATTGCTATGACAGATAAATTTATATTAGATAAATAATAATCTCGTTAAGCATAGTCTGACACATTAACATTTTTATACTACTGACATTATGAACTGTATTAGTCACCAATGACGAAAGATACGACAGTTCATTTGTGTAGATATGAGTAACACAGTGCAAGTTTAGCATTTATATGAAATGCAACTCTAAAACTGTTAGCGTTGGAATTAAAATTATAAAACGCACGGTTTCACGGGGGAAGTCCTGTGCAATGGTGCGATGTTATTGGTCAGTGTGTAAACTTCAATGTTAATTTTAAATTTTTCAAAAATATAGATGTTTATGACAGAAACTTTATATCAAATATAATGAGAAATAAAAAGAATAATATAGTTATGATATGTTAATTGAAAAGGGTTTCGAAATGTTCATTTATTATATATTAAATAGGATATGAAATAAAAGTTCTGAATCGCACTTGTAACATTTGCTGACATAATCACTATATATATAAATTCTGACGATTAACTGTCGGTCCTCCCTTGGGTATTTTCATTGACCGACCCACATATCGTGGCCAGTCACATAGACTGTGTACCTTCCTGGCTTCGGATGCCATTATAATGTATTACAACGAAGTACGATTTGAAGTCGTGTAATACTAACAACAGTAATCACTGGTAGTATAGTTCGTATATACTATATACTACTATAACTCCTCCCTTTGGGTGCAGTTGGGCGTCTGAAGCGCTTTGAGGTCACTCTTCTATAGAGGGCTGGCTAATAGCGATCTGTGGGGGCTTCGTTTAAGCCGATTGTTACTAAAGGAATCGTGTATGCCTCACCACGGGCTTGCAAGTCTCCTTAAGTAACAATAACTTGGAAGACGAAGATGCCTAAGGGAGGGACCCGAGTGAAAGCTCGTAAAATCACAAACACTCTGCTCAAAAACAACCCTTTTGTTTTTATTTTAGTGTTGCTATTTAAATATGTAGGATCGATTAATAAGTGTGCTACATACAATCGGGTACCGGAGGCCCACTTGCTCGAGAGATGTTTGCATGGTTTGCGCGCCGCCTCTTCCGTCGCCCCGGGCGCGTCAACCTCCATAGTCCACCGCAAAATAAGAAAATTAAAGTGTGAACATACAAAGTTATTTTTGATTTCATTCCTTCTTTGTTAAATCAAAGCTTATAACAGTAGAGTTGCTAATTTACGAATCCATATAATATATCAAATATTCGATTTTGTTTTTCTTTTATAGGGCATTAAAAAGCGACTGAGGCATCACTAGGGGAATGAAATGGCTTGGATGAGATGAGAGGAATAAATTTTATTGCAGGAACTTTACAAATATAATATTACTATATACTTAACTAGAGGCCAATCATTTGTGAAGGAAAAGACTGGATGTATAAAACACAAAACAGAAACCTGTGGAAAAATCTGGAGGAGGCCTTTACTCGAAACGAGATCCATAGCTCGAGAAATAGAAATAGTTAATCATACTACATTTATATTAACCATACTAACATTGTAAATAAAATTACTAATAATACTAATATCATTTGAAATGTTAAACTTAAGAAGAGTTATGGAATAAAGAGGCTTTATTATTATTATAACTAGAGGCCAATCATTTGTGAATCTTACAAGCAATGGTCCTATGTGCGAGTTGAATCTACGACACTCTGCAGTAGAGGACGCTGCTTAAGCTACTGTACGCTATAGTCATTATTAATATGATAACAGTAAATTGAAAAAGACATCTAAAAAAGATATCTCCCTGCACTAAGGAAATAATCCTTGTATTGCGGGGAAATTTACTAACATGCAATTAACGCAGACAAATTACACCCAGACTCAGAACAATATTTTGTGGATCGCACAAAGTATTGTCGTGCGTGGGAATCGAACCCACGGCACTGGCACGGAAGGTCGGTATCTTAACCACTAAGCCATCTGTGCAGTCATTATTTCTATCGTAGATTTACAAGCCTACTTTTGTTATTAAATTAATTAATATTAGTTAATTCTATATCCGTGTGGTGACGGAGTAAGGATACAATTCACCACCAACTATCTTACCCGCGGGTGATTGTAACGACGGCTAAGAGATATAAAATGCATATAACTTTCATGCAAGAGAGATAAAACTCGAAACAAACCCTATACCTCTGACCAACGTGGTATAGTAAGTCAATATCCATTCCATTATGGAGGAGGCTCGAGCCCAACAGTGGGACATATATGAGCTGAGAAGAAGAAAAAGTTAATTCTAACTTTATAATATTTAAAAATACTTATACTAGATGATGAATTTTATTCGAACTATTTATTTTTATATATTATTTAATTTGGTTCGGACATGTGAAAAGAATGCCGAACGAACATCTGGTTAGGAAGATATACAATGCGAAAGTGGAAGGATGTAGGTACCGGGGGAGACCGAGACTCACCTACCTAGACCAGATTGGTCACGTACTGAAGGAAGGTGGAGTCAAGAGACTCCGAAACCGGCGAGCGTGTATGAAGAGAATTATGAATGAATGTTGAATGGAAGCGATTGAAGTATGCAAGGATAGAGTTCTCTGGCACTCTGTTCTCTCTGCCTACCCTGCAAGGGATATGGCGTGATGATATGTATGTATGTATGAATTTTATTTTATAAATAATATAGCATAATATTATGATTTATTTTTAAATCGCTGTAAGTGCAATTATGACTTATGTAAGTAAGCACCACATTATATCTCGGTCCTGGCTGTCTTTAAAGACTGCCATGGGATATAATATACAGCAACTGTGAACTGTTTGCTGTGTCGTAGTGGCTACAAATACCACCAACCCTTATTTTGCTTATGGATGTCGTAAAAGACGACTTAGAGCTTTATATCGACTTAGGCCAACTCCACCTGATGTCATAAGTAGTAAAATGATTGGAACGGATGTCCGACAGATGTAGGTTCGAATCCCATTATGGCAATCAATTTATATTCAATAAACATGTTAGTAAACATCATATAATTATATTTTTTACGTACTAAGTATTGAATGATGAATTGAATATATATAGAATTATAGATATATAACAGACAATATACATGGAAGGCTTTATTTACTAATATAATTAAAGTTGTAATTACTAAAAGAACAAAAAAGCTTTTGTAATAAAAAATACTAGGGTATTTCTAAAGAAGATTATGAGCTGGTAGTAATTATGAACGCTTAAAGTATACGAAACGTCATGAAATAAATATACTTAATATCCAATAAATATATTCTTTCTCAGTAAATATATTCTTTCTTTCATGGTAAGTAAAAGCAAACAGTCCAATTAGGTAAATCTAATTTCGAGAAAGAGGTCAGCCGGTTGGGCAGCGTTCGGGAAACTTAGGATCTTCTCGTCTAATATTCTGCAGTGTCTGAAAACAAAGGTTTATAACCAGTGTGTGTTACCACCGATGACTTAGGGCTCTGAAACGTGGTCTCTAAATGTCGGCCTCATAAAAAGGCTCAAAGTCGCTCAGCGTCCTATGGAGAGGGCTATGCTCGGTATTTCTCTACGTGATAAAATCCGGAATACGGAAATCCGTACAAGAACGGTTGTAACCGACTTAGCCCGAAGAATTAGCACGTTGAAGTGGCAATGTGCAGGCCACATCGCTCGACGAACCGACAACCGTTGGTGAAGAAAGGCTCTCGAATGGCGACCACGTATCGGGAGACGCAGCATAGGACGACCCCTCACTCGGTGGACTGATGATATTATCAAGGTCGCAGGAAACCGATGGATGCAGGTTGTACAGGACTGTTGCAAATGGCATTTCCGTGGGGAGGCCTATGTCAAACAGTGGACGTTTACGGGCTGATGGATGGATGAAGTAAAAGCAAAATTGGAAGAAAAGGAAAACTCCGAAACAAAACCCTATACCAACACGTCTGACCAGCGTGGTATAGTAGGTCAATTTCCCACCCATTATGGAGAAGGCTCGAGCCCAACAGTGGGACATATGCTGAGATGATGAAAAGCAAAATTATAAAAATATGTAGGAAGGTCTTCTTTTATTTTTAATATAAGAATATATATAGGTCTAGGTTTGCGTTAGTGTTGCCCAAATGCAAGACCAGGACTCGCTGCAAGAGTCTCGAAGTTGCTCCCTTAGACAGCATTTTACGATTTCTTTGGCAAAGAAACGATTATCAACATTTTGTATTCTTAATACCAGTGACACGGGGAAATAATTTAATGTTATTTTAAACAGTCTCACGATAGATAGGTGGGATTATAGCTCCACTCCCGTTAAGTGGTATGTATCTATATAAGATGAATGGAATTTCATTAATTTAGTTGTATTTTTCATTTCTATGTGGATATTTCATTTCCATCAAAAAAAGTGACTCTGTGTTATTCTAAAAGCGAGAGTTGCAAGACTTGCAAGAGTCTTGTATTTGGGAAACACTAGTTTGCATTAATTTTACAACAGTTACATACATACATACATACCATCACGCCGTGTCCTTTGCAGGGTAGGCAGAGAGAACAGACTGCCAGAGAACTCTATCCTTGCATACTTCACTCGCTTCCTCAACATTCATAATTCTCTTCATACACGCTCGCCGGTTCCGGAGACTTTTGACTCCACCTTCCTTACAACAGTTTATTACTAATTTTCAAGCGTAAGCCTCTTAGAACATTTGTTATTAAGTATCGTGTATGCTAGTAGGTAATACATATTGATCACAGCTAGAAATAATTACAGTTACTTTAGTTTTTAGGCACGCTATCTTTGACGAGATCGTTTTAAGTTTACCGAACGAGTGCAATTTATTTACGAAAAGCTGGTCGTCTTCTTTTTTTTTTTAAATTAGATTAACCTAATTATTTATAAAATCCGATTACGAAATGAAAAATGATGTCGCAAGCGGGATTCGAACCCGCGCTTATTGGGATTCCGGCCCAATCGTGCTGCCACTACACCACCGCGACTAATTGTAGGACATGCAAATTTCATTTCGTATTATATTTACGTCTTAAGGTGACGGTATCCCGCTTGCGACATCATTTTTCATTTCGTAATCGGATTTTATAAATAATTAAGTATATTAAATACTAAATTTCAGTAATTTAGATTAACTTTTTAATAATGGTAGGGCGATATTCTTTTGACAGTTTTCTATGTACAGCCGCGGGTTGGAGCTGTGCTTGTGTGTTGTTATGCTTCGTTCGGTGAGCGAAAAAGCTGGAAGCCAAGCTTGGGTGAATTTTGGTTGGTAGGCGGCGGCCTAAGGTTAGTTATACTCCTGGTATTGCAAAGTTCTATGGTTGGCAGTAACAGTTACCAACAGGTTGCTGCTTACTTGTTTGCCACTATAAACAATAAAAAAAAATACCTAACTAGGATATTTGTTGGTTGACTACTTCGAGTAGAATACCAACCCCAAGGAAGACCAGTGATACCAATAGCTATACGTATATAGGTTGACCAATTGGAGAAACTATTAAGAATACTATCAAGTAGAATATTTGCGTAACAATGCAACATAGCATTGCATAATGATTTTATTCTGCTTAATTTATTCAATGACTATAGGCCAGCCATATCAGAAGGTTTGAAGTTAATAAAAAGGTGGCGTGTGAACTAATAACCTATAATATTAATCTTTACCAATAATTGAACGGGCCAGAGGAATTAATTTCATAACATCGTTTGCCAACGATGTCGCCGAACAACGCCTGGAGAGTTACCAATTTGGAGATTTGTCCTGGTCGAGGTCCCGGCAACAAAGTATCGGCACGTTGCTTTCTTACAGTCAACCTCCCTGGAAGGTAGTAAAATTCTTAATCTAGCCATCTAATTGTAAACCATTTAATTATCATCATCATCATCTCGGCTCATAAATGTCCCACTGGTGGGCTCGGGCCTCCTCCATAATGGAAGGGTAACTGACCTACTATACCACGCTGGTCAGGCGTGTTGGTATAGGGTTTTGTTTCGAGTTTACCTTCTCTCGCATAGATGTTACATGCATTTTATATCCCTTAGTAGTCTTGTACGATCACCCACGGGTAATATAGGCGGTGGTGAATTGTATTCTTACTCCGTCACCACATAGAAAATCAATTAACCATCAATTATAATCTATCTAATTATAATACCATCTAATTATAATCTATCTAATTATAAAGGGTCGAATCAAATTTTGTTATTCTTCTTTGCAAGTTTTATTCGTCTTACTGTTGAGTATGTACTTCGTCCACAATGGAAGGAAAGTTCAATTACTATATTACATTCGTCATACACGTTAGTATAATGTTTCAAATCGAGTTCTCTTTTATACCTTTATCTGCTTACGTCCCAAAGAAACTAGTGACAATATTCATCATCATCTCAGCTAATGTACGTCCCACTGCTGGGCTCAAGTCTTCTCCACAAAAGAAGGGAACTTACTGTACCACGCTATTCAAACGGGTTGGTATAGAGTTTTATTTCGAGCTTGCATAGATGTTCTATCCTATTTAATCCTTTAGTTGTTTTTCTTTTACGATATCCACGGCCAAAGTGATGAAATATATTCTTTTTTCATCGCCACACAGCAAGCTACGGTATTAACTATAATGGAACTGGTGATGGATTGTATTATTATTTAATCACACGGAAGAAACTTAATTAATTTTATTTATCTATTATATTCATAAATCTTATTTTAAACAAGCTATTAAATTCATATCTATCTTATTAATATGATTTTGAATGTAAAGCCATTTTTAATTGACAGTTTAATATTATAATCAAATGATTTATGATATGAAGCTCGCTTAATATAAATTTCTTAATTTTAAATATTAAATGATAGAGGAAATACACATATGTTATTTTAAATGAAGCGTGAGATTAAAAAAGATTAACATAAAAATATGTTTACACATTTTCTTTTAGTTGTATTTTTTTTATTGATTCTATACGGAAATATGTAGAGCCTTAATACATTATGTAACTTTTAAATCATAACGTATGTAATAATATATTTTTATACCATTTTTATACCATATGACTGCACAGATGGCGTAGTGGTTAAGATACCGACCTTCCGTGCCAGTACCGTGGGTTCGATTCCCACGCAGGACAATACTTTGAGCGATCCACAAAGTATTTACCACTTCGTGGTTAGATTTAATATTTTAAATTTATTTTTTAATTCAATAACTTTAAAATGTTCTGTCAATGTAACTATCATTATATGCAGTTATCGAGGAAATGAATACAAAATAGTGAGCAATATCTATTAAAATATAGATGTTTAAAATGTGCTAATGTGTAATTTGTCTGCGTTATTTGCATGTTTGTAAAGTCCCCCGCAATACAAGGTTTATTTCCTTAGTGCAGGGTGGTGTCTTTAGTATAAAAAAAAAAAAAATCTTTTTATTAATATTTCTCTAAATTGTTTTTTTTTTATTTAGAATTTTTATTTTATATATATATTATTTGTTATATAAAAAGAACATGTATTAAAAAAAAATGGGTATTGTGTTAATAATACCAAAATATTTTTTAATATATTTTGAACATTACTTTTTTCTCTAATAACGAAAAATAAGTAAATGTTTTAAAAAGGAATGCATTTCTTAGAAACAATGTTAATATTGTAGCTGCCATCTTAAAAGATGATATAAACGTATTAATTGTAGATTAATGAATTACTTGTCAATTTGCGTGCATTTTTTTGGTACGCTGTGGTCTGGCTACACGCCGCGCGATCATCAGCTGTAACCGAAGTTTGGTGCAGCGCCGATGTATGTATTTCCTGCCATATATCTTCCTTTCACCTATTAGGAGAGCCCACAGTGCCCACAGCGCAGCGCTACCTTGACTTTTGTAGCTCGCCTGGCAGTTTTATCCGTTTAGGTATATTATTTTTAGGTGTAAACTTTTCAGTTTGCTGCCATCCATCGAGTTCAGTACATGATACACATGAGGAATATAATATTTTTGTTATTTATTTAAAAGCTGTGTGGTAGCAGCTAAGAATACTACCAACCCTTATTTTGATCATGGATGTCGTAAAAGAGGATTTATATCGACCTGAGCCAACTCCACCTGATGCTGTTTGGTCAGCCATTTCATTCCCAAGGAGGGTTGACGTCAGGCAGGCGGTGCGTTAAAAAACTAATGCCAATAACTATTGCAATATATACGATGGAAGAGATGGAAGACATATTGCATCGACCCCAAGAAATTGGAATATGAGCAGGAGAATAATGATTACTTATTTCAAAAATACTGCTTAGTTGGTATTTTGAAATTTTAGAAATTTGACATGCGTCGTTAAGTAACAAATTCAGGTATTAATTAAAACCAGGCACTAAAGAATAAATTTGTATCATAAACTTGTTTTGTATCAGATATGCTACTGGATTGCAGGTAGAAAATATTCAAATTTTCTCTCACTTTCGGAATAAGACATATTTATTACAGGATTATTCTTTTATGTAAACAAAGTAGTACTTAAAATATTTCATTTAATCATGCGTGGTATTTAAGTTCAATCTAAGTTTTATATAAGAACATGCAAATTATGTTATTTGATAAAATGAGAAACGATGTTCTCTCCTAATGCACAAATGCGAAAGACTCGGCCAATCTACTGGTAAATACATCGTATAACTCGTCATTATTTTGCCGAGTGGCAACGGAATAAGAATAAAGTTCATCACCTCTTTCGTTCCGGAAGTTGACATGAAACATTATTTATAAATTCGTAAAATAACTGCAGAAAAAGACAACTCGAAATAAAACTTTATGCTCATCTCTTAAAGTCCGTTCCGTGGACGTATATTTGCTGTAAAGAAGAACCTAGTTGCTATATGGAAAGATATATTAAAAAAAAATAATAGAGTCATGCACCCTTAACACCTGCAGATCCCTGTTAGCGTTGGGCGGCGAAAGTGCAACAGCCTGACGTCGGTCCGACGTATAAACGCTGGCGTTGCATGGCGCGCGACACTTGGGTACCAAGCTCAAGGCTGGGCGCGCGTACGCACGTCGTCAAATACGAACGCGCATGCACGCACGCACGCGGCGTATAGTGATGCAGTGATACTTATAATAAGTGATAGATACTATTGCTCTTAAAATTTTTGCAAGTGATATACATAGCAGCAATTTTTTTTGGTGAGTTTTTCTCTATTTTTAAATTATTTTTATTTAAAATTATATTTATAATTTCAATTGATTTAATTTCAAATCATTGTACTGATTAAAATAATAATAATTTAAATTTACTATTTAGATTTTTTTTATTTATTAAAAAAGATTTTAATTTATTAAAAAAATAATAATACCTTAAGCCCAACGTATGGCTTTAGTACATCGTTTTTAAAAAAATAATAATCATTATTTTAAACACCTATTTTATTATATTAGCTTTAATTACTCACGCATTAATCGTTAGCGTCAAAAATTAAATTTAATCATTTAAAAAATGCATATTTATACTATGTATTTTAAAATTATAAAAAAGCATAAAAAAATACATAAATAAAGAATTAAAAAAGTTCTATGTTATGCAATCTTTCTTCTTCTAACAATAAGAAGAATTTCCCTCACGTAGATTTTAGACAATATGGGATGGGTGTGAGCTAAAAATATTTAGCTCATACACATCCCAATATTGTCTACGAACCTCCCCTAGATGAGGGAAATTAGTCTACTACAATACGTTTCATAGACGCGATAGGGATATATTTCAAGTTTTTCTTCTCTTGAAATGATAAATTCTGTTAGCCACAGGAAAGGGAAGGGAAGGGACCATTGTATAATTATCGTAACCACTTCGAATGTTCAATATTTATTTAATACGTACCAAATGAAAATAAAACCTTGCAAGTCATGGTTTACATTTTTATAATATATTTTATTATTTTTCATTGCCCTTGTCGAGTAACGAGACATATCCAACTTACAAGGGCAAAAACCTCGCTGTTATCATGATATTTCCTCTAAGTAAAATCCAAGTTGAATATTTTGCAGCGATTGTATATAAATTAAAAAAAATATACCATAGAGGATGAGTTAGAATGGTATTTTTTTTTTGAAAACCATCAATATTTTGTTAGAATTATTTTTTATACCAAAGATAATATCTAATATTTAATTGGACGTGTAAGATATATAATTAAAAAAAAAATCAAGTTTTAAAACGCTTTTAAAATGTTATTATAATCTGCGTAATACCCTCACATCAGAGTAAGCTTGACATAAGTTTTTAAATAAAATGCAAAATTAAAAACTTGATGATTATTAATAATTTATATTAATTATTCCATATTATTCCATATTAATATTTTTAATTATTCCATATTAATATTAAATTTCAATTTAATAAAGTATGTTTTTTTTTATAAATTAATAAATTCAATTTTAAGTAACTAAAAGTCTTGCAATTTTTTTTGAAGAAATAGTTTCTATTCCGCAATGAAAGATTCAAATACCCTAAGTTATAATTATACAAATTCATTGATCAATATAAATTAAAGTTAATAAGTAGCATTTATCGTTACATTAAAATTTATTTCGTTGTGGCATCTAAAATACATTTTAAAATCTAATTGCTTTAAGTGCATATAAGAAAATAATCTGTGGAAAAAAATATAGAACTGTTGGCGATGAAATCTTCATAAAAACGTATTCGGAAATAGAAGACAATTATCGTTGTTTAAAACATCTTGTAAAAGAACAAAAATGAATTAAATCAATTATTCTACATTTATAGACGTTACCGTTTTGACGATAATCGATTTAAAAGTCGTTTTGTGCGCATTTCCGTGAAAGTGTCCGTGCCGAGTGTAAACTGTGAACATAGAAAGTAGTAAATTTTGTGAACTATATTGTATTATGATGAGTTGTCACGCTAATATGCACGGGTAACGCAGTGGTTATGTTCGATTCTCGTACGGGACAAAATTTTTGGTAATATCACAATTGTTTCAAATATATACTTGCTATACTTTAATGGCATGGCCCCTGCGCAAGGATGACACATTTGAAAACGTGAAAGAAGCGTTCCACATTTTTTTAAAAGAACGTCGGCCCTTAGTCAACTTCTAGTGTCTTCTAGCGTCTAGTCCACAATTATATTCCCAAAGAGGGTTGACATCCGGTAGGAGGTCATAAAACTATTGCCAATAACTTATACACTATGTAGGAAGATAGAAGAGTATATATTGAGTCCCCCAAGTAATTACGATAAAAGCAGGATGACGATGATGATGATGATGATGATATACTTACTATACTCTGAGTCAATATCCTAAATTCGTTTATTGTTACATTATTTGAAACACGCAACTCGATTAATTAAACAACTTGTATCAATTAGAAATTTTATATACAGAAAATTAACACAGAAATTAAACTCAAAAATAACCATTTTTTTCCTACACAGGAACTGCAGTCACAGTACTAGGCATAGGAGATTAGTAAACTATTATGCTATCTGTACTTTAAATTACATTATGTAAGTGTTTAAGACGCCACTGAAAGCAAGGACTCGATATCGATGGCATTCCTGAAGGTTGATAGAGAAATAGTACGTATATGGTAGGTTAAAGGGTTGTCGATGTCTCTTGTCCCCTCTTCTTCTGTACGATGATGGATTAAAAATACAACTCACCACTTCCGCTCTTAACCGTAGATGTCGTACATATGTGTAATATATTTTTATGCAAGTTAAGGAATGCCAGATATATCTATACCAACCAGTTTGACTAGCGTAATTTAGTTGATCAATGTCCCTCCTATTTTGGAGGAGGTTCGAACCTAGCAGTGGGATCTTTATGAGTTGAGATGATAAAGATAAATATAAGTACTAGATGTAGGTACCGGGAAGACCGAGACTAACCTACCTAGACCAGATTGGTCACGTACTGAAGGAAGGTGGAGTCAAGAGTCGCCGAAACCGGCGAGCCTGTATGAAGAGAATTATGAATGTTGAGGAAGCGAGTGAAGTATGCAAGTATAGAGTTCTCCGGCACTCTGTTCTCTCTGCCTACCCTGAAAGGGATATAGCGTGATGATATGTATGTATATGTGTATGTATAAGTACTAGAAGTGCCTTTTACATGTGGCTTTTTTGCAGTATCCGCGCACCATCTTGATATAATCTGTAAGGAGAGTGACCATGAATATTAGAGATCGTAGTATTACTGTAGTGCTTGTTAAATATTTATTAAGAATATTTACATATTAAGCGTATGCTGTGCGATAGCGGCTACGAATACTACCTACCCTTACTTTGCTTGTGGATGTTACTAAGAGCTTTATATCGACCTGGATTTCTACCTGACGTCGTTTGGTCAACAATTATAACGTCAAGGAGAGTTTGACATCAAGCAAGCGGACATTCATAAAACTATTGCCTATAACTTTTGTAATAAATATGTATACATATTGTGTTGACCAAAAGTAATTGGGATAAGAGCAGGAATGGTTTAGATAGTAAACGTATTGTAAGTAATGAAACGTGTGGTGATGAAGTAAGAATATAATTCACCACCCCCTATCTTGCCCGTGGATGTCGTAAAAAACGAGTATGGGTTACAATATGTGAGAGAATATGTAAGAGAATATGTAAGAGAAGAAAACTCGGTGTTAGTGATGTATTTGAGATTTCAGCGAACATTAACTCTAAATCCTTTTGCCAAATAAATTACTTCTACTGTTTTTTAATAGAACAGGGCCAGCCGGCTTTGATTTGCATTTTATTTCTTTTTCAATGATATTATCTACTTACATATATTAACCAATTTTTACTATACCTATGGGAAAGGAAAGGGTCAATGTATTCTTCTTCCGTCATCACAAAGAAAAATATAACGTATAATTCATAATTAAAAAAAATATTAGGCAGCATACAATTTTTATGTATATCATAAAGAATTTTGAGTAGTTGGCATTTAATTAAATTTAATGCGACTAAACTTCTCTTGATCAAAGTGTAGCAAAGCTTGATAGCAACATCTATCTTTTAAAATTGATGTATAGTGATAGATGAAAAGTACAAAGTAGAACCATTTTTGCCTTTACAACGAATATCGCAAGCTATCACTAAGTTACGTAAGTAGACGATAACGCTGTAAGAGAAGGAATTAAAAAAAACTCGTTCAGTCTCCTTTAGCCAGCATGAGATAGTAAGACAGACGGCCTTTAATTAAGGTGGAAGCTTCAATTTACCTACTGTACCGAATTAAAAAGAAGACGTGGAACTGAAGAAGCTGCTTAATAATTTCTATACCGAGTGTTACACATTTGAAATAAAACTACTTTTACGGATTCTATCACGTTTGTATTTGATTTTAATATTCCCGACGTTTCGAACACTTTACAGTGATCATGGTCACGGGAGGATTAAGGTATCTTACGTCCAAGTAAATTAAATGCTTTAATAATAACAAATCATAAACAATATAAAATTTTATATATAGAATCATTTTCTTTTTGTACTGGCAATGAATTTGTATTAATTTGTATTAAAAATGTGGGACATGTTGAACGTAAGATACCTTAGTCCTCCCGTGACCATGATCACTGTAAAGTGTTTGAAACGTCGGGAATATAAAAATCAATTAAAACGCGATAGAATCCGTAAAAGTAGTTTTATTTCAAATTTCTATACCGTTAATTATATACGAGTCCATAAAGGCGAAAAATTATAAGAAAAACAAAAAAAAATGTAAAAAGGCAAATATTTTTAAACTCGATTTCAATTTTCCTTAGCTGTATTTGAATTTACGTTGGCACAAGTATTCTGGATCATTTCAGCACGTAACGGTACTAATATCAGACGGTACGAATAAGGCTCGATGCACCGAGGCACGGGCATCACGAACCTCCCTAATAGACACTGAGTGGCTTAAACAGCTGCTATTAAATTTAGTGAGTCGCTCATTGCCTATTGCAGCATTTAAATGTTATAGTGAAGATAAGCAAGCTTGAAGCTCTCGTTTTAATGGTAGATGAACTTCGAGTTCTTTTTTAAAGCTGATTCCGTTAGAAATAAACCCTTACTTCGTCGATGAATGAAAATATTTAATTAACGGACACAAATTATACGTAGAGTGATGGTAATGATTCATGAACTATATAAACATTGTGACTCATCTCAGCTCATATATGTCCCACTATTGGCCTCGGGCCTCCTCCGTAGTGGAAGGGCAATGTTTATGATAGTCCCTAAACGCGTGTTGTAATAATGCAATATATATATATATATATATATATATATATATATATATATATATATATATTGCATTATTATAATAAATACGTAATAGCCTTTGTTACAAATACACAGGTAATATATACGTATATTTTTTTTGTGAATAGACAGAAATATGTTTTCTGCTGTAGTAGTTTAGAAATTGGTAAATTTTATGTATGGACCTAAACATGGTAGTCAGTCTATTGTCCATTACATATATTTCCTTTATTAATATTAAATAAAAAGAAAAATATTACTTTAAAATTTAGTGCCTGTACCTAAAACATTATGCTCAGTAATGTCATTTATAGATGACAGCGGGGTTAGAACGTATTCCCTTAGACTTCTTGTATTATAATCGCGAAGAAGAGAGATTTGATGCTACACTGTAATATCATCTGTCCCAATACGATTACAGTTACTGCAATCCGTATGGTGACTAAGGTACTGGGGCATGTTCTTAAAGATTTATATAAAATTTCTCAAGAGGTTAGTTCTTTTGTCAAAAGATTTTGAGACATAGTAGGGTAATTTCCTTAACGTTTCAGAATAAATGTGGACGACTGTGTAAATAAGGAATGTTGATCATACGCCGCGCTTACACAGTCTCGTCAAAAAAAAAATTAGAATTTTTTTTTAAATTTATGTAGTAAACGATTTGATATAGAACCTTAAGAATTTTTCATTTAGCTTATAATTAAATCTATCCCTTAGGGAGTTAGTAGTAATTATCACTTCAGATACTAATGTTACAAAATAAGAGACAAATGTCATTGGTATGTACAGGGCGAAGGAAATGTTGCTAGAAAAGTGTTAGTTCAGAATATGGAAGGCTGTGTAAAAGAATACCAAGCAAAGCTGTATAAATTGTACGAGGGGTGATAGAGTCAGAAAAGGCAACGTATAAAATCCGTGTGGTGACGGAGTAAGAATATAATTCACCACCTCTTATCTTACCCGTGGGTTATCGTAAGAGACAACTAAGGAATATAAAATGCATATAACATCTATGCAAGAGATGGAGAAGTCGAAACAAAACCCTATAACAACACGTCTGACCAGCGTGGTATAGTAATTAATTTTCCTCCCATTACGGAGGAGGCCCAAGCCCAATAGTGGGACATATGTGGACTGTAATGATGATGATGAAAAATAGAGGTAGGGAATAATAAAACTAATTGACAATGTAAAATTTAAGAAAATCTAAGAAATTGAGATAAGGTCGAAGGGAATAATAACGATGAGAATATTTTTAATTGTATATAAAGGTCCATATTTGTTATATTTAGTGAAGAACAAAATTGCATGATTTTTGTTAAAGATTAACGTATCGAGACATTTTTCTGCAATATGTTTCTGTTTTGTAGAGCGTCGCGGATTGAAAAATGACGGCGTTTCAAATTACACTCTTAATAATTCAATTACTTTTGTCTGTCTGTATGCAACCGTGTAACCTAAATTATATTTAGTGGTTTTCTCCGTTTATATGTCTAAGTGGAATCAAATGATGTCAATCAAATTATTTGAAGCTAACCTTTACTACAAATTCAATGGCGGAACGAAAATTCAGCTGAGTTAACAAAATCTTTTTTTTAAACGATCGCTGTACTGTTTCTCTTGGACCGAAACTGCAAGTTTCTGCGAAAAAAAAAAAATATAATCAGCGACTCGGAGAATCTCTTTTGAAACTCTGATTTATAATAATAAAATAGACTTTATTCGCAGGACGTGATGAAATTAGGGTGTAGTGTAAAAATAAATTGAGGCGTGAAAGTTGGCTGTTTGAGACGTGACTTCCGCTTTTGAGATCGGAAAGAATTTGTACATCGAAAGTATGTATGTAACAAAATACTGGATCATATAATTTGACAGGACATTTAATCTCAATTAGTAATTATTTATAAATAAAAGTACATTTTTATTCTAAATTGCATAACAATCTTTCACCTATGATAGTTTCAATTACTCAATCATAATATGACATGTGAGAATATTAAAACATTCCAAAGCATTCGATCGATTTGTTCAAGTGTAAAATAAATGCATCCGTTAAATTGAAATCATGTTTTATTACATATAAAAAGTTATGGTAAGTTATAATAATTTGTAATGGAAATACTACTTGGTTATTACTAATGTCTTTAAGAATGACATAGATGTTAGAACGTCACGATACAGTTCACACTCGTTCACACGAATCCGTACGCAGTTATTTAAAAGTAGGTACTCGTCTGTATTCAGTCTGAGTCGGCAATCATGATTTGCCGAAATTAGTTTAAGAGTTTATTCGATCACGCAAACTGTATTGTGCTCAATCCTAATTTGTTCATCTTTATTGTAACAAACTAAATTGAAGTTTATTACATTTGATATACGAGTTAAATTGTATTATATTATTATTCTACTAACACTTTCGCTTGATAAGTCATGATTTTGTTTAATGATGAGCAAATCATTGTATTACTATTGACCGATGACCTTCGGTGAGAATTAAGTCATTATGCATAACTCTGAGTCTATTGGTCGTTGAATTATTTCTTTATAATTAGCACTTTCTTTTGCTTCATAAAAAGTATTGATATTAAAATATGCGCATGTATGTATGCCTCCATTTGATATCCTATCAAGTGTTTATATTTTTTTTATTAATTTAAAAGTATTGGGAGTTATATTAAACCTAGTTCATGTGTCGCAAATATCCATCTTTACAACACTATGTAAATTTTAATATACAAGTCTATATCTATATTTATATGAAAATACAATATTATTATACTGTTCATACTTAATACATTTTTACTTTATTATGATGCCTATTCTTGTTTAACACTTTTAATTTTATTAATTCAAGCAACTAGTTTTGCGAGTTGTCTCATCTTTATTCAAATAAGAGTATAATAAAATATTATAATTCATTGAAGGACATACTTGACGTTTTTCTTTACTTTTAAATATGATAACTTTATATATATTTTTTTTTGGCTGCCATATTCAGTTTATTTCGATCACCTAAAGGACTTTTAAATCATCTTTAATATGAACAAATTGCGGTGTGGTGGCAGCTATGAATACTACAAACACATACATTGTTCAGGGGTTTATTACTAAAAACGTTTAGGTGCTTTACATTGAGCTGAGGCAACTGAATGGGGTGCTTGCCTGGTCAACAATAACTAAGGAAGGTCAAGCAGTTGGCCAGTTATAAAACTATTACCAAAACTTTTGCCATATATACGAGGAAAGAACAGTACATATTACGTCGATCCAAGTGGGCTATATCTCATCATCATCACAGTCCATATATATCCCACTGTTGGTCTCGGGCCTCCTCCGTAATAGGAGAGAAATTAACCTACTATACCGCACTAGTCAGACGTGTGGGTATAGGGTTCTGTTTCGAGTTTTCCTTCTCTTGGGCTAAATTTATTTAAATTAAATAAATAACAGTATATTTAATGAAATAAAAATTATGAATGTTGAGGAAGCGAGTGAAGTATGCAAGGATAGAGTTCTCTGGCACTCTGTTCTCTCTGCCTACCCTGCAAAGGACATGGCGTGATGGTATGTATGTATGTATAAT
Organism: Lymantria monacha; assembly: GCA_905163515.2. Lineage (NCBI taxonomy): Eukaryota > Metazoa > Arthropoda > Insecta > Lepidoptera > Erebidae > Lymantria > Lymantria monacha. The sequence goes on along the minus strand of LR991092.1, from coordinate 9,941,869 downwards.
TAATTACTAATAATGTTAATAATTCGAGAAGTAGATACTGTTTTTTGCTTTAATTGCATTGTAATATATAAATAAAAGGAAATATAAACTAAAAGGAATAGTCTGTATTAACATTTAGAATTCGAGGTTTGTTAAACTTATTATCACATTAGTATACTTGACGTGTATTGTCAGTGTAGGGAGAGAACAGGTAAACCTTTTATAGATTAACCGACATTAAAATATATAAGCAAGTGGAACTAATGGAACTAATACATATAGCGGTGCTATTAGTTACATTGTAACAATTATGTTGACTCTCACACTCAATGCAAATAGATGTTGTTTGGAAGTTGTTTGAGTAATGTAATATCTTAATATATATAAATTACGTGTCATGTTGTTTGTCCGCGATGGACTCATAAAGTACTTAACCGATTTTAACCAAATTTGCACAGCAAGTGTAGTTTGATCCTATTTAAAAGATAGGATAGCTTAAATATCAATTTATAGTAATATTACTTTAGTGCAAATTATATGTCTAATATTTGACAGTCAAAATCATATGTTATATCAAAAGGATTTTAAAAGATGGCGGAATCTGTTGACTGGATTCAGTAAGTATTTAATAGATGGCGCTATGTTAAATGTACAAACGCTTCATATAAGCTAAAATTTGTTAGAATAAACAAAAAGTGTTACTGAGGCTAACCTAAGCCACAGCAACGCGTGGCCCGGTCTGCTAGTATATATATACATACATACATATATATATATATATATATATATATATATATATATATATATATATATACATATATACATATATATATATATATATATATATATATATATATATATATACATATATATATATATATATATATATATATATATATACCTGGCTAAATTATTAGACGCACTGTAAGATTTTATGTAAAATATTAATTATAATGTGATATTACACAACTTTATTGTTTTTACTAGATACAATACAAAATTAATTATTCACTTAATTATTTATATTTTAAACACAAATAAAACATAATTATTATATAAAAATGTATATTTATTAACTCTTAAAAATTCAAATTAATACAAATAAAATTTTATATTTTGCTGTGCCACCTTTAGCCAATCAATGCAAGACTGCTGTCCCCTGCATTTGTTTCTACACATAAATGATCTCTTCTACGAGTTGCGTTATATTTGTAATCATATTTTTAAGCACTTCTCTTTTCATCAGCTTCCACATCTTATATATGTATACGCTTGAAAGGCAATAATTACCAAGCGCCATATTAATAAAAAAACAGTTATTCGTAAATAATTAAATTATAGTCGCGCTTGTTCACCGTAAATTGTATTGTTGTGTTTTTTTCGTTACCAAATATGCCAACAAGATTTTTTCTAGCGGTATAACAGTATCACCAGTCGACGCAGATTTTTTTGCTGATTTCAATGATGTATATAAATTCAATATCGCTTCAGAAACTGGGCTTTTCTCTGATAGAAATATCATTATGAATTATGAATGAATACAATTCACTTTTATTAATATAACCGGATAAGCATTGATAGTGGAATGTGGAATTTATCACTTGCTTAATAAATGATACAGTTAATAACGATTGTCACGATCCAATGAATTAAGTTTAAAACAAGTGCGAGTTGTACCCGCGCACGAAGGGTTCCATAAAACTAAAAAAAATATGTGATGTAACTAAAGATTTAAGGTTTTATGAATTTTTCCTTTATATATGCTATAAAACATTGCTTCATGCCAAATTTCAAGATTCTAGGTCGAATGGAATTACCCTGTAGGTTTTGATTCCCTTGCGAGTGTCGAAAATTTGCAGAAATTTGCGACATAAACAGCTGTAACTTTTGATTGCGTTAGCTTAGAACTTTGATTTTTTTACAGCTCTAAGGTACAGTAGACTTCAGTATTTGATGTAAATTTCAGCTTGATACATCCCACACGTGCCTTTTTTTTATCGGTGGACTATGGACGTATTCGCACCCCGCCAAATCGGTCCGGGGCGACGGAAGAGGCGGCGCGCAACCCCATAGACCCACCCTGCAAACATCTCTCTTCGCCATGCGAGCAGGCCACCAGTACCCGATCTTTGTCATCGGTGACCTCCACACGTGCCTGAGAAAAAGGGTCTTGACAGACAGGCAAGTGGACTGACGAACGGACGGACGGACGGACAAAAAAAGTAATCCTATAAGGGTGCCACTTTTTCCTTTCGAGGTACGGAACCCTAAAAATAGCCCATGATGTCTTTTTAATACCTTTACCATTATCAGGCATATACCAAGAACTATTTTAAATAGACTGTTATAGAAATATTTATTACATCATTCTCCAACTCATATCCCAATTACTTGGGGTCGATAGATTATGTAGTCTTATTTCATAGTACATATTGTAAAAGTTATTGGCAATAGTTTTTTGACCGGCCGCCTGCCTGACGTCAACCCTCCTTGGGTATGTAGTTGTCGATCAAACGGCATCAGATGGAGTTGGCCCAGGTCGTTATAAGGCTCTTAGTCGTCTTTTAAAACATCCACGATCAAAGTAAGGGTTGGTAGTATTCTCAGCCGCTACCACACAGCTTATAGAAATAATTATTACATGTGAAGATTCAATTTATTACAAGAATTTTCAGTGATGAACACTTAAATCACTGAACTTATACGTGCAATTGAATGACAATCAACAATTTTTGAAATGATCTATTAGTCCGACAAGCAAATGGATTATTCATAATGAACAACCTGAAGACACTTTAATATCATAAGACTATAATTCCTAACTGGTAATTTAAATAAATTAACAAAACGTTGCCCGTAATTGTTTTAAAACGTTGTAAATAATTATATGTTTAAGAAAAGTCTACTTTAATAGTCTTTAATTACATTGCTAGATGTAACACCGGTACTCCACTATTTGGTAAGCGATAATGTGTTTTGATAGACGTGGGAAATATTCCACGAATTAGGTAAATGTTTTAATTATTTTATTTTTTCTTTTAACACTTGAGACTAAATACCTATTTTGATTTTATAAAATTTTATATAATACTAGCAAACTCAGCTTGTTGGTTTGCTTATAAAATTCGATATATCGCAGCGCCACCTGGTGGCAATTTACATCAATGGGGATAGCATATAAACCTTTTTCGTAAAAGAATACAAATACATATCAATTTTCATATTGATCGGTCAAATAGTTTCTGAATTTAGCGATATCATATACAAAAACATCCTCTTTTATAGATATAGACATATTTAAACCGACTTATAACTTAGGCAATTTATAAGGACATCCGCAATGTGTACTTCATATTGACATTAGCACAAGTAAATCAGTAGACTTATCGTGTGTGTCATCCAATGTCACAGATTCGATTTGCAGACAGAACAATAATTTGTGCAATCCACGTGCTGTAGTTCCGAGTTTTTAATGTATTTTGAGGAAGTTATTTATATATTTTTTAAAGTCACCCGCAATATCAGAATTATTTCCTTAGTGTATGCAGCATGTTGTCGATTAAAAAAAAATATGCTGGAAAAAGTATTTGCACGGAATTTTATCGAGATTGTATTTGATTTTTAATTTTGTAACGTATTGAACACTTTTCAGTGTTTACGGGCACAAGGCAGACTGTCCTTCTATGACCGTACAAGATAATAATAGTTTTATTATTGATGTATAACAATAGTCTTAACATCACAAATCAGTAATAAGTAGAATTGAATATACAGAAATGTGAATAATTTACTAACGAAGCCTTTACTACAATGAAGGAGAAAATGATACAATAAAAGGCTGGTCAGACTCCAAAATCTACTACTTTTATAAATCTCAGGAAAAAGAAATATCACTAAAAATAAAGCCTAAAACATTATAATTTATTTTACATAAAAAATAATTTGTTGCTGACATATTTGTAATTATGATTAGTTTAAGTATTTTTAGAAATATTTCTCTATCGCTCAATAAATAGTGGTCAACAGCCTTTACATTTAAGTCACGGCAGCATTAGAGTGTCAGTAGCACCCGGACAAAACTGATATTAGCCTTTAATCAACATAATAGACGCTTGGTTTTACATGAGCAGTGAATTTACATACCTATATAGAAAGTAACAGCTCATTTTAGCCATTTTCATAGAAAATTATTACGAACAGTGTTTTCTTACTACGGATTAATTATACGAATAAGAATCAGATAATTTTAATGCCGGTGAATGCGCACGCATCCGTTCTAGTGCATTATACTTATTACCACACATTTCGTGACAGTGAAATAACTATAAAGAGAAATGGGTTAAGAAATTTGGCAATTTGAGTTGCAATATTTTCGCATTGTTAAGATTTTGTTCGCTTGGTGACAGATTAAAAATACAATGTCTTACCAAAGGGAGGATCTTTTTCAGTTGGTGTTGCAAATATCGTAATAGATTAGTATGAGATGCAAATAACATCAATGCAAAACAAAAATAATTAATAAATTATCTTTTTAAATTTTTCTTTACTACTTACGATGCGTGTAGAATATTTCACGATATTCGGTCGATTAGTTAAGGCGTATGTAACTGGTAAACAATTAAACTAATAATGGTATTTTTAACTAACTACGCTTGCTGGCAAACAGATATTCAGATGTGATATATCATTCTCTAAGGCGCTCACCATATGCTTCATAAAAATGCAATTTTAATTGCAACCCGAGATGCCAACCAGTCATTTTAATAACAAGAATTGTAATAATTGCAAGCACATAAATTATTATTTTTATAAGGTAGCGTTAAATTGAAGCTCGAATTGCGTATAAATAATTATAGAATCGTAAGAGGGCGGACGCCGCGCCGATGAGCCGGAGAGCAAGTCTGCGGAAATGCTTCCGGAACCACCAATGCCTGTCGAGTACCGGGCCCAAATACCTCATATGGGCCTGTATATTGATAGGGATGCAGTTGGTGATTATCGAGGCGCCGACGGATGGCTCCATGCGGGGCCCATGGAATAAAAGGGCCTCCGACTTATCTAGGCCTGAGTCCCAGCGCCTCGATTAGCCTGACCATCTCCTCGGTGTCGAGAATGACCAGGTTCATCGCCTCTTCGAATATCCTGCACCGGGCTGTGACGAGCGTGTCATCAGCGTAGCATATTGGCCTCAGCCCAAGAGGAAGACTCCCTCTCAACGCCCAGTCGTAACCGATGTCTCACAGAGTCGGCCCCAAGATCGACTCCTGTGGGACACTGAACGCCATGGGCGTTATCTGGTGAGGGTCTGCAATAGACTTATCACTATTAAAGAATTATTCTTTACTTACTTAACTATCGGCTGTTGGTTCAACGAACGATGTAGTCTATCTGTTGATTTATAAGCATGTTAATATTTTGGGGTATGTAGGACTAGGTATAAAAGAAAATAATTTTACTTTTATAATTTCAACTTAGCTGTGCTAATAGCTTGCGTGAATTACTTACCTGTATAATGCTTTTGCTTTGTTGAAATACTTATTTTGTCTTATAGCAATAATCAACCATCATAATTGTTGTTATGTTAGCGGTTGTCATGACAACGGCGCGCCTAGCACGTGACGGCCATTGTTACTATACTGTGCCAAATTTGCAAGCATTTATTAACATCATTGCACTTCAATTTATCACTGCTTTATGTATTATACCTTACAATCTTTATACACAAATAAAGCACAACTAACACAATAAAACTATTTATAACCAAACTGGCAGTCCTGATTAATGCGTACAAAAACAATCTCATCAGCTTTATCTATCTAATCTATCTATCTATCTAATATCTTTAAACGAGCAATTCTTGTATATATGTGTATATATTTTCTGAATTTCGGAAACGGCACCAACGATTTTCTTGAAATTTAGCATACAGGGGGTTCCGGGGACGACTAATCGATCTAGCTGAGTTTCATTGGTAGAAAATATTGTTTTGTCAATATATCAGGCAATGAAAAAATATAATTTTGCGTTGGCTGACAACTATTAAAATATGAAGGCAAATTTTGACGCTGTCATTAAGACACTGCAATTAGATTATCGAGCAATCTAATCGAAGCTGGTTCGGATACTGTTCTCTTTTTTTTTATTACTTTTTGACTTTTTATTTTTTATTATTATTTAATTAATTATTTTATTATAGATAAATATATTTTCAAAACACATTTAAAAGAAAATACCGAGCAAAAGCTCGGCCATCCAGATATTAATTAGTAATACAGATGAAGACAAGTTACCATAGTTAATGAAATTTAATAAACCGATTTCTTATAAATATTGTGAAAATAGTTAACGTAGACGTTGAAAGGTATGTTGGCCATTTATCTTGTTACTTCCGTCGTTTATCGCGCCGCATACATGCTCGTAACCACTTGGAATTCATACTCGCCATCTCGTTACGGTTGCAGGTAAAATGACATTACTCTTATAGGAACTATGCATGCCACATTTACTGTTATGCGTATATGGACAATATGCTAGGCTTACGTGATTAATATTAATGCTTTGTCTGAAAGAAGAGTATGGGAGGCGTGTGAACTGAAAATTAAAATATCCGTAACGCATACGTGTTTTGACTTGTTGATTATCTAACTGTAAGCCACAAACTAGACAGTGAGGCCGAGAAGTCTACGGCGCGACTAAATTAATTTGTTCATTGATGAATAACAATGAGATAGTGAATTTTCAAACTATCTATCACCCCATTAACTTCCAGTATTGACCATAAGGCTATCTTTAAAAGCGAATCATGACATACATTTTTGGTAAACAGCTTGATACAAATCAAATCAATTATTATGTATAAACCCAAAAAGGCATTTCATCTCAGCTCATAGGTATACGTCCCACTGTTGGGCTCGAGCCTCCTCCATAATGGGAGAGCAAATGACGTACTATACCACGCTCGTCAGGCGTGTTGGTATATGGTTTTGTTTCGAGTATTCCTTCTCTCGCATAGATGTTATATGCGTTTTATATCCCTTAGTCGTCTCGTACGATCACCCACGGGTAAGATATGGGGTGGTGAATAGTATTCTTACTCCGTCACCACACGGAAAAGGCACTTACATATTATTAATTGTACATTTAGCTTGAAACATAATCTAATTATCTTCCATTCAATCGTAATGCAGCCACGAACATGGCAAAGAATATCGGTTAAGAAACTCAACGGGCTCATCATTTTTAAGTTCATTCATCCAATTGATAATTTATACAACATGCTTAGTAAGTCAGTGCGATGCCTTTCAAATCAGGATATATTTCTTTTTTTTAAATATAATAAAAATAATATGGTTGTCCAGTTACCTACTAGAGCAGTCATCGTATAACTGCACAGATGGCGTAGTGGTTAATATACCGACCTTCCGTGCCAGTGGCGTTGGTTCGATTCCTATACAGGACAATACTTTATGCGATCCATAAATTATTCTTCTGAGTTTGGGTGTAATTTGTCTGCGTTAAATATATGTTTGTAAAGTCCCCCGTAATATAAGGATTATATCCTTAAAGACGGGTCCTGCTTAAAAAGAAATTCTGAGGGAGGGTTTTTGCCCATTCTCTTAACTAAAATAAATTTGCGGATTTTTATATTCTCATTTGTTTACTAATATTTCAATAATGATTACAAAATAAACATAAAATATATCGATATTAAATTATATGTAAATTAATTATAATTTATACTAAGAAAAATAAGCAAATGATTCGAAATGAGAGCTGATAAGGTTCTCATTCTTTTGTCGATGAATATAATTTAAATTAAACTAGTTAATTTGATTGTTTTCTATTGTAACTGTTTTAAACTGTTATAAGTAGTCATTTATCGACAGTTCTGTCAACACATTTGTTGAATTAGAATTCAAATAGAAAAAAAAACATTTTTATTAAATAATTGATAATCTATTGCTATCTATGTTGTGGCGGCTACAAATACTAATCAAACCTTACATAGCTCGTGAGTATTGTAAAAATCACTAAGAGTTTTATACCGACCTTTTTTTTGCGGTCGGCTATGGAGTGGCCACTAGATATGTGTAAGTGATGCACTTGATATCAAAACGTAATATTACTCGGGCGAGTAATATCACACTAAACATTACGCGACACACCGAGGCATTACACATCACATCACACAATACATTACTCGATCGTTATGCTATGCATTCTTGGCTCTAGCCCGAATTTCGCATAATGTAATGCTTGCTTGCTTGAGTTGCTAGCTAATTCCTCAACGCATTATTGTATTGTACGAAATAAGAGATCTTAAATCTACCTCTCTCACTCACAATTGGAGAATGACTGGGTATGTATATGTACCTATACCATGATCGCGCTTATGCCCGTTAACATTATTGTATAACCTTGAACCTACAATTTATCAAAACAAAGAAAAAATAAAAAATATAAAGTAAGTAGTATATGAAGATTGTCAGTTCTAAGCCTGGAAAAGTATGAAGGGAAGTCAATCGACTATTTTACACATTAATCATATTACACAAATCGGATAAAAATTTAATATTTAATACATGTACGTAACATGTGATAAATATCATAAAATAATAAATATTAATTTACAAAATTCGGATCACAATATTATGCGAACCGAACTCGAACGTAATATTACTTTATGATATTAAAAATGTGATATGTATCAAATTTGTAATATCATAAAGTAATATTACGTTCTGCGTAATGTAATATGGTGTGATATGACATTTCAAAGTAATGTTTTGCGCATGTCTAGTGGCCACGCTCCGCCAAATCGGTCCGGGGTGACGGAAGAGGCGGCACGCAACTCCATAGAACCACCTTGCAAAAGGTCTCATTTCGCCGTGAGAGCGGGCCACCGGTAGGTACCCGATCTTTGTCTTCGGTGGCCCGCCCCGTGGTTTTATACCGACCTGGGCCGAATCCTTCCATGTAATTGTTAACCAGACGGCATCAGCGTCTGGTTCAATTATATTACAAAGAAAGGTTAACGTCAGGCAGGTGGTCATCAATAACCTTTGCAATATATACAGTGGATGAAGAGGTTTATATTGCGTCGACTCTAAATAATTAGAATAAGAGCGGGATAATGATGATGATGAAAATTTAATTCATACAAAAGCTTTGAGATATAAAATTTAATCTCCCTGTGATGACAGAGTAAAGAAATAATCATCTGAAATAAAACTACTTTTACGGATTCTATCGCGTTTGTATTTGATTTTTAATTTCCCGACGTTTCGAACACTTTATAGTGATCATGGTCACGGGAGTCCTCCCGTGACCATGATCCGTAATGTAGATGAATCCGTAAAAGTAGTTTTATTTCAAATGTGTAATACTCGCGTAAACGTAATATGATATATAGAAATAATCGTCATCACTTCCCTTGATTTCTCGTGAGTACCTATACTAAAAATCTATTATATAGGTACTAGTTTCTGCACCCACCTTCGCCTGCGTAATAAGTAGCTATCCAAAGATGAACTATTAATCCAAGAAAACACTTTACCGGTATAAGAACGATCAAAGATCCGTGTGTGTTAGTTCAGAAAATGCTCTATCAATCAATCGCTTCAACGATTTACGCGTGGTTGAGCAACAAACATCACATTTATAACATTAGTAGGAAGTAGGATAAACAGAACATTACTGCAAAAGAAGATACCTAATTATCAATTAAAGAGAAAGAAATAGAATAAGAAAGAGGAAATATACATAGTTGGAGTAATCTATATCGTCATGACGTACATTTTATAGTACTATATCAAACTAGTTAGCATTTATCTGGATCTCGATGCCAGTACGACGTTCTAATTTCAACCACCGTATGTAAAAATAGCGCTGTGAATTATTAAAATGTGACATTTTACCATATAAGTCTACTTAAGTAGGTAGTTTTCAATTAGTCTTCTTTACAACTACAGATTATTATCTGTATTCTTCTACGAAAAGTCCGAAATATAATGTTATTATCATATGAGCTTAAAGTATTCTGCGAATCAAACAAACAGTTCTATTTATGCACAGAAATTTCAAAACGAAAAAGGAGTTATTAAAACATTTATATAGACCGGTCTCTATGTTTGCACTTCGTTGTAAATACATAATCAAGCAATTATTTTTTTTTCCAACTATAATAAATGAATTGGTCGGCAATCCTGTGTAATATCTTGAATTAAATGTCAACCATGTATCATACTTGTATCGCTGGTTTTACATTTGAAAATAAAAATGTTCACGTATACCATTATTTTTATAATTGGCGCCAGATAAATGCTTGGATATGTTAGCTTGGTGAAGCAAATTGAATCGTTTAACAATGGTTTTCTTCCATACTAACTCTTACGTGTGACTTTTTTTATTAAAAAATCGTATTGATCGTAGAATATTATATTACCTCGTAATAAAAATTGGAAAGCTAAAATTTTTTGTAGTACTAGCAGTATAACTAGGCTGTTACCTACCAACTAAATCTCACCCAAGTTGAGCTTCCAGCTCTCTTGCTCACCGAACGAAGCGCAACAGCATATTGTCCATACGTAGATTTTTTCGAGAGTGTAGTACCTACTCCGGACGGACCGGCCCGCTGTAGATAAAGAACTATTGTCCTATGACCTTACTAATAAAAGTGGTAAGTTTAACCTGTTTTAAGACTTGGGAAAGTAAGGAGTGATGACGTACGTATTGTGTCCTTTAATAAAAAAGCCTTGAACAAAAAAGGAATAGTTAAAACAATATAATCTGTAAAATGGATTTGTATATGTTATATATCTATTCGTGTAAACGTAAGAAATTATTATATTTAAATTAATAGACCAACGAGGCAAATAGATGTTTTAAAATAATAGAAATAACCGTTTTCCTGGTTAGCCGTTGCTAACCCATTCAATATTATGTAAGTGAGTGGGGAGTTGTAATAAGGGCGAACCAACACGGAAGGTAGTGCTCGAGGCCCATCATTAACACTTAGAAATGTAGTACCTACTAAGACTTAACTCATAATCTTATTCATCACTGTAATTTAAACTCGTTTGATGTATTTAAATTATGCTTACTGACATTAATACAAAATAATGGGCGAATAGAATTATATATGTTTTATATAGTAAAGCATTTTCTTCTTTTTCGTTTTGTTATACGAGCCTATTTTTTTCTTGTGATGAGTGAATGTATTTCTCAAGTTTGCAAGCTTTGTTGCATATAATTGGCTGTTGACTAATAATTTATAAAAATATCTTGGAATATTGGCAGAATATATCACACACTTAAAGCACTGTTATATTATATTGGCTACGCTTAAGCACTTACGATAAAGCAACACAATATTTATTATAATTTAAGAGTGTCACATGACGTTATCATGTGCCCGCTAAAATTATAAATTCGAACATATACAATAGAGGTAATAAGCATATTAGGATTTATATGATTTGACTATTTTTTTTTTTTTATAATAATGTTGTCAACTTCTAAAGTTGTAATAATGTTGCCTTCTTCTTTTATATTCAATTCATTAGGCATTCAGCTTAATATCAAAAACAGCTTTACTATGAATAAATCTATTTTGATATATGAATATAGGAACTATTCAAGACGTATCTTTTGAAACGGCTGTTTTCATTCAACTTTAGCAAAGCAATGATTTATATCAAGCGTTATAAAATATGATGGAACCGCTAATAAGTCATATTTTCACAGCTAAAGTAGCAAGTTATTCATCGCATACAATACAAATATTTTTGTAATTTTTACAGAAATAGTTACGATGAATATCCTATCTATCCTTTGGTGGTCGTATCGTATTAGCTACAAATCTACATATCGCCTCTTTGCTTCAATAACGTGTTATCTTGAAAATTAAATTTTAAAGGAGTGTTTTCAAGTATCAAAAAATAATTGATATATAAATCTATGATTTGAATTATTTAATTATTTTATAATTAAATCATCAATGATTTAAATTAGATTTACGGCGGAACATATTCGTTGCGACACAATATTTTTTTTAAACTTGAAATCATTTTTCAAGATGACACATTATTGAAGCAAAGAGACGATATATGTTACTATGATTTATTCCTTAGCGGTTAAGTTATAAAAAAACATTTGCTATTTCAACTTTTTTTTTAAATTTATCTATCCATCAACTAACCGATATATCTTGTTAGACTTGTTAACGTAATACGTAAAAATAATTTTAAATCATAGATTAATGATATTAAAGATGTTTGCAATCTATTAATGTTAAGAAAATTACGGTACATTAGCAAAAAACATTGGACCATAATGTTTCTACTAAGGATTGTTTCATTCAATAAAGTGTTTGACAAACAGGCGAATGTTTGTATAATAACAATTATAAGAAAGGAACAAACACTTATAAAATTCAAATGGTTATTTAAGAGTGTCGTGACAAAGCAAATTATTTGTTCCCGTTAATGTCGCGAATTGGCGCGTGAATAACGCTATTCGTGAATATTAAACCGATGTGAATATTATGCACATTTTTTTTTGCTTAATGCTTTTTTTTAACATCATTTAGAGAAACCAATTTTTAGAGATTTCATGAATAGTATTCTCTTATTATGTTAATCGTATCCGAGTTAATGGTAATTACCTCTTTTATTCTTAAGTACACCAGAGATTTTACTAAATCGTTATTATAAGGTAAAATTATTAATTGCTATTAGATAAGTAGTATTTTGAACCATCTTTTCTTTAAGATGAAATATATCTAGATATTTATAGAAGCTGTGTGGTAGCGGCTAAGAATACTACCAACCCTTACTTTGCTCGTAGATGTCGTAAAAGACGACTAAGAGCTAAGGCTCTTAGAAGAAGAAGCTAAGGTTCTTTTAAGGAGTTGACCCTGGTCATTAAATAAGTTTAACGACCAGGACCAACTCCATCTGATGCCAACAAATATGGCAGGCGGCCGGTCATAAAACTATTGGCAATAACTTTTACATTATGTACTATGAAAGTAAAGTACATATTATATAGACCCCAAGTAATTGGGATAAGAGTAGGAGAATGATGATGTTCCTAGAATAGTCAAAATATACGATATGTTTTACTTCAGTCTGATATCTAGCAAAAGTCAATTGGAAGAAAAAAAAACCTATCAGTATAGCGTTGCTTCGGGCTTTTCTTGCACAATTTTAATTATTTTGCTATACCATACGAGGATGGTGAAGGATGATCCTTTTTCTCTAATGGATGGATGATGGTCTTTTAAAAAAGCAAATCAAAAATAAATAATGTCATTATGGCTATATCAAACCATATCCTAGTCATCATGTCATTCACAACACCTTTTTACATATTGCACTTAAGACAATATGGTAGGGACTTACTTAGAATAGATCCCCAGGTCTTCATCATCAGCCTACATATGTGCCTCTTTTGGGCTCGGGCCTCCTCCACAATGGGAGGGAATTTGACTATACCACGCTGGTCAGCCGTGTTGATATAAGGTTTTATTTCGAGATTTCTCTCATTAATCGTCTTTTACGATGCCCAAATGCAAGAGAGAGGGTGAGTTTCTATTCTTACTCCGTCACCACACGGAAATGTTTTACAAAGGCCCTGATCCGAAAGTCTGTTGACCTATCCTAACCCAGTTTAATTTTTAGTTGAAATATCCTAAACTAGTTTAATATTTTTATTTAGTATTTACCTACATAATTATAGCTTTAATAGTATGAAGGATAAATAATAGTAAATTCTATTCTTACTCTTTCACCATACGGAAATATTTTACTACAACAAAAGCCTTGATCCGAAAGCCTGTTGACCTATCCTAACCCAGTTTAATTTTTAGTTGAAATATCCTAAACTAGTTTAATATATTTATTTAGTATTTACCTACATAATTATAGCTTTAATAGTATGAAGGATAAATAATAGTAAATTCTATTCTTACTCTTTCACCATACGGAAATATTTTACTACAACAAAAGCCTTGATCCGAAAGTCTGTTGACCTATCCTAACCCAGTTTCATTTTTAGTTGAAATATCCTAAACTAGTTTAATATTTTCGTTTAGTATTTACCTATATATGGCCTTTATAGCATGAAGGGGATATATATATAATAGCGCTATTAGGATAAACAACAGCTTGGCTATTATCGATCTTGACAAGGTTATCAGTTATTATTTCCTCTGTCACTATATGCAAAAGCGCTCTGTAAATAAATGTTAAATAGGCTTTCAAGCTAGAGCTTATCTTAATATTTAAGCAGGTCAATGGCTTTTTAATTAGTAAACAAGTTTTTAACAGATTTAAATATATATTTGCGGTCAAAGATCAATATGTTATAGGATTTAAAATAATAATGCTTTTTTAAGGTGGTGATAGAGACAGAGTAAGAACATCATACCTACTTCCTTTTTCTCGCGGCTATTATTAAAAATATCTAAGATTTCTACGTAGATAAAATGATCGCAAGAGGAGTAAAACTCTGACAACTCTACAACGTTAAGCTAACATATAAATCCAGTGTAATGTAGTAGGCTAAATGCCCTCATCTTGAGTACGTTCTTTTCTAACACTGGGATTGGTCCCGTGTACCCGTATAATTTGGTGTTCAATAATGAATCAAAAGTATGATATTGTAATCTTAATGGCATGGATTCGAATCCGGTACTGGTAAATAAAAGCGTTTTTAGTTATTTTTGCGTATATCCTTTATTTTGATTTTTTTTCGAACAATTCGCAATCAAGTTCGCAGTTTCTGGCTTTATCCAGTTAGTAGCTATAGACTCGCTCCTTATTATGTGGCACTAAGGATTACGGGTCGAAATTTGGTTGTGAAATGCAATCAGTTTTTTTTTTTAAATTCTGATGATGTGCAATGATATATACACATAAGAAATTACAAGAGTATATTATATTACCTTGTAATTTTTGCATGTTTATATTAAGTGATACAATGTAATAGCAATTTCATTCAAAATGAAAACTTAAGTAGGTATTTCATTACAAATGTCTGTAAAATAAACAGCATTATATCTCATAAGTACTCATCCATTGGATTATCCTTAAAACCTATTCACCTCAGGGAAAGATAAGTCTTATCTTAATAGCATTTCTATATTGTAAGTAACTTTGAATATCGCCTATAACTACATCGTTTTCTCCCTCTCAGCTCCAATAATAATATAATTATATGCATCCAGTACGGAGATTCTAGTCTTGAGACATTACGTGCCGATCTTGACAATGAAATAATTTGCATTGGACAGTACTATGCGGACATTGAAAATTCACGTCTGTAAATGCGATGAACATTGACTTTTTACTGTCTCTTATGCTAAATAAGCTTCGAATGTAAGAAAGATTACCACTCACTTAGTTTATATTCTCATGGAATAAATAATTGAACTGGTTGGAAAATATATTGGTGGGAACTTTCAGTATTATCGCTTTTATATTTCAATTAAAATGTGGTAGCGATTACTAATCATCATGTTCATTGCAATTACTTGGGTCAATACAATATGTACTCCAATTCCATCGTACATATTACAAAAATTATTAGCTTTAGTTTTATGACCAACCGCCTCCCTGACGCTAACCCTTCTTGGGAATATTGACCTAACGCAATTACTTGGGTCAATACAATATGTACTCCAATTCCGTCGTACATATTGCAAAAACTATTAGCTTCTTTTTATGACCGACCGCCTGCCTGACGTCAACCATTCTTAAGAATATTTATATTAATTGTTGACCTAACGCAATTACTTGAGTCAACACAATATGTACTCCAATTCCATGGTACACATTGCAAAAGTTAGCTTTAGTTTTATGACCGACCGCCTGCATGGCGTCAACCCTTCTTGAGAATACAATTATTAACCAAATAAAATCAAATAGAGATGATTCAGCTTGACGCTCTTAGTCGTCTTTTATGACACCCACCAACAAAGTAAGAGCTGGTATTATTCGAAGATGGCAATATACGGCAAGTAGCATTACTAATATAAATTCAAAATTGGCAAGGAGATAGTACAAACTTGAGTCAATTTCAGTTGGTTTACGATTACTAAGGAACGTTGACGGTAATCGTCCTATAATAGTCTAGTTATCCTACTAGCATCAGTATCAAGATGGCAAAGCTTATGCAAAATTGAGATAAGATTGTCCTGTTATGGTTAAAGAAAGTCTTGAGCCTATGTATGTATTTCGATAGTCTAGCTAGTAGACTTTAATGATGATTTAATCTTAGATTCGAAGCCTTGAAATTAATACTATTACCTGAACTTCCATAACAAAAAAATACATCAATACCTGCACAAAATCTTTAACTATAAATTTGCCTACTATTATAAGAAAAAATGTTATAAACTAGGACGTAAATGTCCTCTTCATACTATCCTCTACTGTCCTCTAATTTGCTGTGTGGTAGCGGCTACGAATACTACCAACGCTTACTTTGCTCGTGGATGTCGTAAAAGACGACTAAGAACTTTATAACGAGCTGGGCCAACTCCATCTGATGCTGATTGCTCAACAATTATATTCTCAAGAAGGGTTGACGTCTGGCAGGCGGCCAGTCTTAAAACTATTGCCAATAAATTTTACAATATGTACAATGAAAGAAGAGTACATATTGTACCTAAATAATTGGGATAAGAGTAGTAGAATGATGACTGTCTACCAGTTATTGGATAAAAAAAAAAACTATTTCCTGGTAGAATAAGCATTAGAGATACTATGTACTATATTAAGCTGTACATTTCATAGTAAAACTGTAGGTAAAACCGCAATTGCGGCGTAGACATTTATTTGGTATTTTTCTTTTATAAAGAACCGTCATGTGTACGACTTAATATGAAATGTGTTATTATTCACATGCAAATATTGCGATGGCGTGTAAGGAATTGTTTGACACGAATAACTGGTAAAAAATACTTACCAATTGATCACGATAATTGAGATGTTCAAACGGGTAACTATTAATTCAGTTTGGACTGCATTATAATACTCATATATATTCGAATGCGTTCACTTTGATTGTATACAGTTTTTATTAGTTTTATTTCTTAGGTATATTAAGTTTATTTTATTGAGGTGATTATTATATCATATTATGCTTTAAGATTTATTAATATATTGTGTTTTAAGATCGGAAATTACTTTTACTTTTTTTTTTTTCGCCATTTGCACTAATAATAAATCTTTATGTTCCGGGACAGTATTAATTAAGTAAAAGATACAAATTGGATCGAGATTGTATAAATTGTAATAAAACTGCCATTTTTTGAGACAGGTTATTGTATAATGATTTCTAATGTTTACGCGAGAATTACGCATTTGAAATAAAACATTTTTTACGGATTTTATCGTGTCTGCATCTGATTTTTAAATTCCCGACGTTTCGAACACTTTATTGCGTTATGATGATGAACGACATGAACAATGAAAGGTTATAGTATGTTCACATCCCACTCAATCCCTCCGGGGGCCTAGAATGGACGGCACGCGACCTCCTAGTCTGCCGTAAACATACCTCTCAACGCCACGTAGGCAAGCCACTAGTACTCTGTTCTCGTCATCAGTGAGAGTAAAAAATGCTCTGCGTAGTAATTGAACCTACGATATTCGACTGAAGATCTATGTATATTTTGACCATTTGTCCATTTGACCATAAATACATTCATTAGTACTATTTTAATATTTATTTTCATAGCTTATATATATATATATATATCATTCGCCTGCTCATATCTCAGTCACTTGGGATCAACGCAATATGTGCTCGTACATTTTGCAAAAGTTATTGGCAATAGTTGACAGCTCGCCTGCCGGATGTCAACTCACCTTTGGAATCTAATTGTTGACCGTACGGCGTCAGATGGGGATAAAGATTTTAGTCGTCCTGTACGACGTCTACGAGTAAAGTAAGGGTTGCTAGTATTCGTAGCCGTTATCACACAGCAGCTTATATTTATATACAAGCTACAAAATTGCGTTGTATCTTATTATAAGTAAATTTTCCTTATGAACTAGTTCCTTATAAGCCTATAAATATATTGACGAGGGGCTTGTCAATCTATGATGGAATAAACAATTGCTTTTGCATAATTCCATTGATCTGTCAGTCAGATTTTAGAATTGGAATTCATCATATGTATTTTCTCTGGGTTTCTATTTTATTATAAGAAAAGGCAGAGATGGCACTCTCTATTCTTTTAATATTATTATGTGACGTCTGCTGATATGTTTGCAGGAACACCAGGCGTAGAATAGACAGCTTAGCTTGTTGCCCTAAATAGTCAAAATAAGTAATATTTTACTAATAGTTAACATATATTCTTAAAAAATAAATTTAGTTTTAGAACTTATATTGAGACCTGAACTTGAAATCTTAAGGCAGTCTTTAGTCTTACCATAAGACTATCAGGCAACTGCTGACGGTGAGAGCCAAGGTGTGACTTTGTACTCCTAAAATTAATTGGGGTTTTCTTGAAGAATTAACCAATCTATTTATCAAAAAAATAAATTCAATAGCTATGCATAAATTCAGCATCTACGTCACTAGTTCAATGAAGATTTTTGAAATAGTATTTTTTTTATTAAAGTTTTTTTTTAGTTTGTAAAATATAAACATTTCATAAAGTTAAGACCCATTCAATATTATTGATGTTGTAATTACAAGACCTTATGTTTAATTAGAGGTAAATTTGTTAAGAAGCAAAACTGGTTTTGTAAATTATCCCAATATATACGAATCCAATTTTATAGGTATTCATCTAATGGCTGTATTTATTATTCAACCTCTAATGCAAAACATCTTATAAGACAATTAAAACAGTTTAGTTTGAACAGCCAGTAATAAGTTAGATAAAACCCTTCGCTCTCAATACCGAGATCATAAAATATATCATCATGAAAGTTATAGAGGTACAAGTAACATCGAGAATAAGATATATCCTAAAGTAAGCAGATATCGTAATAGGCTCCCACGCTGCCCTCTTATTACTTGGAATGGCTGAGTGAGGTGTTATAGGATCATATTTAGCCAAAAAACGAGAACCATGACTTCGACTGGAGAAATCAAAGACTCGTTTACAAATATTATTAACTGACTGTACCGATGACGTAGTAAATAAGATACCAACTTACCATATCAGTGGCTTCGATTCTTTTTTACGATCCACAAATTATTGCCCTATTTTAAAACAAAAATTAATAAAAATATTATTATGTCCGGTAGATGGCACACGTCACCTTAAAGACGTAAAATATGATACGAAACGAGATTTGCATGTCCTACAATAGTTCAAGGTGGTGTAAGTGGCAGCACGATTGGGCCGGACTCTCAATAGGTGGTGTGGGTTCGAATTCCGCTTGTGACATCATTTTTCGCTTCGTAATCGGGTATTTATAAAAATATTATTATTTTATTTTGTAGTACGGTACCTACTAAAAATTGACCCATTTGACCGAAAATAGTTTAAGATGAGAGGTGAGATGGATCTTACCAAAATCTAAAATAACTTTTAGGAATTTATGAAATTTGAGAAAAGAAATATGAGTAGTGTGCGAATTTTTTTCGTAATCTAATATATTAGTTATTTGGACGAATATTGATTCAGAAGATTTTGTATGGCCATTTATAGAAATTATTTGGTAAAATTGAAACAGATTTTATACTATTTGTGTGGTGAAGACTTCAGATTAAAATTTACCACTCTTTCCTCTCCCTAATCTTTTCAATAATAAACAATGTTGATGTTATTTAATGCCCACAATAAATTGAATTTTCTCTATCTTGTATAGACATTTTTTACTTTTTTTCCTGAGAAAGCTCCACAGGTTAACATTAGGATGACAGAAGAAAGAATAAGATATAGTACATTACTGCTTTTTTATTTTACATTAAAGAGGTATTGATGGACGGACGTGCAAATGTGGGCCGAGGCGTAGCCGAGTCACACATACGTAAGTCCATCAATTCCTAGTTGTGGCCAAGGCTTGTGTAGTGCTTTTCTCAAAAAATGCGCGGAAATTAAAACTAAATAGTATTAAGTAGAACTGTATACACGACGAACAAAGAACAACATTTTTCACATGCTTCAGGGCTCATTTGCTTTTTTTTCATTATTAAACAGCTTTCTTTTTCAAGCCAGTTCGAAATTTAAATAAAACTCTGATAAGTTGCCTATATGGTTACTAGAATTTGAAGTAACAAATCGTTCCATTTTTAAAATACACACAGATATGAATTTAGATATATATATTTATTTGGCCGCTAAAACACGACAAATATGGATTTTCATACATTTTTTGCCGGCCGCTGCTCGCTCAGTACAGCAATTTCGATTTATCTCGAAGAATGTTGTCAAAATAATGCTGCGATTTCCAAGCATGTTTGAGAAAAAGAAATATATTTGAACATGGAATGATTTGAATTTAGAATTTCTAAAGTAACAGTACATACACTAGTTACAGACAACTACAAGATATTCAATATCACGTAGTTATAAAGTAAAATCACTGAATAAATTCATATTGTATGTAGCCTGTTTCCATGGACCTACATTATTGCTTTTAGTTGGTATACATGTTTATTTACACATTAACGTTTATTTAATACATTCTTAGGTAATAACTTCTAATATTTATCAGCTGACGGGATGGTGGAATAAAGTGTTTATGAGAGAAAATTGTTTGTGTTAAGTCTGGTTTCCTCTGATTATTTATACTATGGTTCTTCTAGCTGCGTGCTAATATTATCGCGAGGAATTTGAACAGTGCTCTTATATAAAGGGAAATCAAATATTATAATAACATATATTCTTATAGGTATATCGTATTAAAGCATTAATGTCTAATGGTTTCTGATGTTAATGCGAATATTACGCATTTGAAATAAAATTATTTTTACTGATTCTATCGCGTCTGTATTTGATTTTTAGTTTCCCGACGTTTCGAACACTTTATAGTGATCATGGTCACGGGAGGACTAAGGTGTCTTACGGCCAAAAGTTATCGTTATTACAGAAATTTATATCTACCCGCTACAGTATCAGTTATTTAAAGTTTGACCCACATTTTAATACAAATTTAATTGTCAGTACTTTTTGTACTTACTTTTGGACGTAAGACATCTTAGTCCTCCCGTGACCATGATCACTGTAAAATATTCGAAACGTCGGGAAGTTAAAAATTAAATACAAACGCGATAGAATCCGTAAAAAGTAGTTTTATTTCTAATCAATAATATCTATAATTAATACGTGAGATATTTTTTTATACAAATTTGTTATAACAGTGGTTGTTATGAGAACAGTAATTAAACAGAACACAATGTGCCATTGTTACTAAATTTTGCTCGATTTATTTACAATGTCAATGCCTCGGTCTTATTTGATGCAGTTATGTATTTTATATAAATCCATTGGTGGATAAATACCCGAGCTTATATAATAAGTGTTTTGAATTTGATTTGGTAATTCATTTAATTAGCAATTTTAAATAAACGTGTAATACTGCACTACACTACACCACCAGTATTCGACTACACTTCCTAAAACTGGTGCAATTATAAATGCTAGGACAAAAAGTTTGTGTGTGTGTGTGTGTGTGTATGTGTATTATCGGGTACTGGTGGCCCACTCGCACGGCGAAGAGAGGTGCTGGCAGGGTGGGTCTATGGATTGCACGCCGCCTCTTTCGTCGCCCCCGACCGATTTGGCGGGGCATCCATAGTCCACCGCAAGAAAAAGAATAGTCAGTTTCCCACCAAAAGTTTTTTTCTAAATTGGACTAATATCACCCAGCACTAAGAAAATAATCCTTGTATTGTGGAGGAGTTTACAAATAAAAAAAAAGCACGGATACACCAATTACAGCCAGAATCATTTAGGATTAACGATCGCAATGAGGTTAGATGACTGGTAGGGTTGTATGGAAGGAGAAGACATATTGTGTCGACCCCAAATAAATTGGGATAATAGCAAGTTGATGATGATGATCGCAATGAGGTGCCATACGTTTCCCAGGAGAGAGCTGCTGCCCTCTTTTCTGGTTATCATTCATAGTTAGTTTTCACAAGATATGGAGATAATTGTATTTTATCCCGTCATCACATGAAGAAATCAAGCCAAAAGCCACATAATATTTTTGTAAAATTTAAAAAAAAATGGAAAAATTATTGAGACAAAGTCAGTGTGTGGAAATATTTTAGATCATCATTGTACTACTCTTATCCCAATCACTTAGGGGTCGATACAATATGTACTCTTCTTTCATAGTACATATTGTAAAAGTTATTGGCAATAGTTTTATGACCGGCCGCCCGCCAGACGTCAATCCTTTTTTTTTCTGTGGGCCATGGAGGCATACGCCCCGCCAGACGTCAACCCTCCTTGGGAATGCAATTATTGACCAAACGGCATTAGATGGAGTTGGCCCAGGTCGTTATAAGGCATTCAGTCGATTTTTACGACATCTACGAGCAAAGCAAGGGTTGGTAGTATTCGCAGCTACTACACAGCTTTTCTGATTATCATCAAACATTTTACATAAATAGTTTTATTAAAAATAAGCCGATATACGATACAAACGATGTCAAAAATTTGGAGTAGTAGTGGCAAACGGTACCAGATGTAGAACAATTACAACGAGGCGTCAAATCGCAATGACATGGCAGTAACAACCGTTCAAATGGTGTAACTGACCGTTCCTCTTTAATTCATGAACAATAAACGTTTGCGAATCAGCGTAACTTACTGCTATATATAAATGCGAAATTTACGGTATATGGACATATACGTAATTGAGCATACTCAATTTCGCATTAAAACATGTTTATCCCTTTTAGAAACGGATCTGAATAAGATTTAACATCCAGGATGAGCTTTTAAAAAAAATATATATTTAATTAACAAAGAAAACAAGGCGGTGTGGTAGCGGATAAGAATATGTACTACCAACCCTTACTTTGCTCGTGGATGTCGTAAAAGACAACTAAGAGCCTTATAAGGACCTAAGCAATTCCATCTGATGCTGTTTGGTCCACAATTGCATTCCCAAGGACGGTTGACGTCTGGCAGGCGGCCGGTCATAAAAATTTTGCCAATAACTTTTACAAATGTTCTATGAAATAAGAGTACATATTGTATCGACCCCAAGTAATTGGGGTAAGAGTAGGAGAATGATGATATATTTGATTGACAAAATTCTCTCGTGACTATGAACGTTGATAAGTGTTTGAAATATAAGGAAAACACAAAAAAATCATGACGATACAATTAGCAAAAATAGCGTTATTTATATGTATGTACGTATGCATACACAAATTATGGCATCAGTAATTACGACAAAATCTAAATTAACACGAATGAAGTTCCTCATAGCTATTTGGTAGCAGCTTTTTTGTATGTAGGATAGAAAGAGAGTACATATTACGTCAACTTCATTGAATTGGAATAAGAGCAGGATAATGATGATGCATCGATTATTATTCTTCGGGCGTTAAGAATATAATAAAATTAACACTTACCTATGGGAGTCTTAAAAATTGGAGAAGATATCACAAGACTAATGAATAGCATTTTCCGTGTGGTGACGGAGTAAGAATACAATTCACCACCCCCTTACCATCACCATCACCATTTTACCCGTCGTGGGTGATCGTACGAGACGACTAAGGGATATAAAAACGCATATAACATATATGCGAGAGAAGAAAAACTCGAAAGAAAACCCTATATCAACACGTCTGACCAGCGTGGTATAGTAGGTCAATTACCCTCCCATTATGAAGGAGGCCCGAGCCCAACAGTGGGACATATATGGGCTGAGATGATGAATGAATAGCATTCCTCTAAGAAATTTAAAACAACACCTTTAAAAATTAGGAGATAAATAATGAAGAAATATATCGTAATTTTATTTTATTTCAGATTAATTTAAATAATTATTCGTAATTGCATCACTTGTTAATGTTAAATTAATTATTTACATTATTTGTTAAAAACCTCAATTCATACAAATTAAAAATTATAATTTAATAATTATATAACTACTAAAAACATTATTACAACACAATGTAAAATCGTTCAAACACATTTTGTATCTTGTATTAAGAATATACACATTGCATAAATCCACCGTTATTTTACTGCAGTTAACGTTTTTTTTTTTTTTTTTTGTGTGTCTTAGTTGTTAGCCTCAGATGGCTATGACAACTTTACCCGGACTGTGGGTGAGCGCTGAGGGCTCTCAACCCGAACTATTAACGTGTAACTTATAAGAATTATTATTCATTTCCACTACCGTTTGTACGATAAAAATTCTATTGTGTAAACAAAAAGTGTTTTATTAAGTCACTATATTCACCATGTCTGGTGAGCGTCGAGTTCTTTTGATCGATTAGCATTGATTTGTATCGCACTGTTATGGTGACGCACGCGTAGGTATTTGCAACTCGTGCGCCGGAATAAAGTTTTAGTATTCAATGGCCTAAGTGTGATTGATACAAATAGATGAAAAAGCACTAGGAAAATGGGGGCAAAATTATCTGGTTAATATTTCAGATTAAAAATATTATCAATGTTTCCTTTAATAGCTAATAATTAGTATTAAATATTTTTATTAGAATAATAGGTGGTTTTCCGTGTGGTGACGGAGTAAGAATACAATTCACCACCCCCTATCTTACCCGTGGGTGATCGTACGAGACGACTAAGGGATATAAAACGCATTAATATCTATGTGAGAGAAGGAAAATCCGGGACCAACACATCTGACCAGTGTGTTATAGTAGGTCAATTACCTTCCCAATATGGAGGAGGGTCGAGCCCAACAGTGGGACATATATGAGCTGAGATGATGATTTTTATTAGAAACGACGACTAAGAGCTTCATATTGATAAGAGCCAACTCCATTTCAAGGAGGGTTGACGTCAGGTAGGCGGCCGATTGTAAAGCATTTGGGAATGTAATTGTTGACCAGAGACAGTATCAGATAGAGTTGGCATAGATCGATGCAAGGTCGATGCAAAGCTATTCGTTATTTTCTACAACACCCACGAGCAATGTAAGGGTTGATAGTATTCTTAGCCGTCACCACATAGTTATAATAAGGTGAACGTTTATATGTTAACGTTATTACATACATATATACATATCATCACGCCATATCCCTTGCAGGGTAGGCAGAGAGAATAGAGTGCCAGAGATCTCTATCCTTGCATACTTCACTCGCTTCCTCGACATTCATAATTTTCTTAAGCAGGAGCAGAGTGAACGTAACAAAATGGTAAAGTAATAGTATTAAAACAAGTCCCTAAGATCCATTCAAATATGGTAATTAGATCATTGAGTTTTAACCAGGCTCATTATATATGACTTGTTGCATAAATTATCGCAATGTTTCTTGTTTAATTGGAGTCTTTGTTTAATTGAAAACTTTCTTGTTTAATTGAAAACTTTTAATGCTAAAAATTATGGCATAGCAGCATTTCCAGAGTAGAACACAGTCCTTGCAAGGCTTGCAATAAAACGGCGTCTGTATTCTGCAAGAAGTGTCTATAATAAAATTTATATGTATTATTCGACTCGGGTACAGTTCCGCTATGCTTTAGGTTTTGTAGCGAACTATTCATACATACTCAACAACTGACCACACCCATAGAAAATTGATGATACAAAAACTTATCATAGCTGTTCTAGTAATAATGACATCATTCCTATCTAATAACGTCTAGCTAAGAAAGACCTGTACCGCTAATGTATACGTAATATTAGTGACCATCTGCCCTCTACTTAGTATGCAATAGTAGCCTTTTAATTGAAGCATCTAAGATGTTTTATCCAACCGCGTTCACGCTTGTTGCATTTGCGTGATGAGCATTATAATTTACTTATCTTGCCATGTTTATTAATCTAGTTTAGTAATATGCAATGTAACTTACACACAATTATTTTATACAGAAATTACTTTTAAAAAAAATTAATTATACTTTACTTTTTTTTTTAGTTAAAATAGTGTATCACAAGATAATTTCTACACCTCATAATTTCTCATGTTTACATGGTTTTTATACATTTCAATTAGAATTATTTTTATCTTATTAATGAATTTTTCTTTTAAATCTTTTTTTTTAATTTGCGTTCCATAAGGTTAATTTTCATAATTTAAGTGCGTATTTTAAAGAACAATAGATTCATTTTTGATTAATTCATGTGGTAAATGGTGTAAGAATATATTTAACAAGCTTTCCCGTGAGTGTCGTAAAATACATTTGAGAGATGTTAGAACTATTAGAGAAGAAAAAATCGGGCAAATCTTATAAGAATTGTGTTATATCAGATCAATTTTCTCTCATTTTATCTTCAAGATTTATTTTTGGAAACATGAGCTTTAAATGTGAGTATCGATTAGTTAAGTCCGTGAGGAGGGGGGTACACGAAATGACGCAGCCGATACGTACAAGCTCGTTTATTGGACTGACGCAGCAGTCGATCAGAATATGTTACGAGTCGCTTCTACCCTACAATGTTAACAAATAAAATATATCCGTTAATTACACTAACACGATTTTAATGAAATATTATTATCAATGCAGTTAAAAGCATAACGTAATGTAAATAAAAGTGCATAACTTTAGGTATATTCTTTGAAAAAACTCCGTAGAGAATTTAATATTCGAGTCATAATTAATTTATTTTACGTTTGGGTTTATACCGAAAATTGAGAGAAAATTCTCTCAATTTTCAAATACAATAATGTAAGAGCAAATAATAATAATGTAATACGGTCGTACATTTATATTAGACATATAGAAAGCAGTAAATTATAACATAAAAAAGCTTTTTTTTATTAAATAAAAACAATCCACTATATAAAACAATTCTCCAGCCAACTGATTGGCAAAAGCTCCAAGGAAATATATATTAGTAACACAGTCTCGTTCCCAGTGAATTCGATAAACTCCTTGACTCTCGCTAATGGAGATAAACGCAAGCACTAACTTCCGCTAAGCCAGGGCTGCCAACAAAACATGTTTGCAATTAAAACTAAGAATATTGAATGTATTAGATGCAGGCCTTTCCTTACTTGGATCAGATATCAAATGGAAGTATTGCGTTTGAATCCTTATATGCAGTAGAAACAGGATTGAAGCAAATAATAGATCGATTTCAAATGAAACTATTTACTGCGTACCGTGTATATTTTGAATTGGCGATTGTATCTTAGGTGGTCCAGCTTTAGTTTCATCAAGTCATATTATTACCTGTTGAGAGCATATTAGGTTAGAATAATATGCATAATGCGATTTTATAATCTTTATTAAAATTATACCGCAGTTCATCGCGATTTCAATTATTTAGTGTAGGTAATGTAGTTCTATCTTAAAATAAAACATTTAAATATAATAAAATAAAAAGATATTTGCATAATGTATCGTTTTCATATTAATATTTAAAAAAAGAACGATATACTCCCTATGATATTATAGAATTCAAAAGCCCTTCTATTTGGTGGGTATCGTGAATACCAGATGTCGAATCACCAGGAGAATAGACACTATGCACAGTAGAATTCTTCTAGGAAGCACAACACCAATTATGCATTATCAGTTGGTACCATTACGAAGCTGTACCCAATAGTGGACGAAGGTTAAGAGATGGATAATAAAATATGGCGATTTTACGTTACAAAAAAAAGTATCGTCACATCCGCCCGATTTTATCTAGGGCGACGAAAAGGACGGCGTGCCACCCTATAACCAGCCGTATAAGTACTTTTTTTACATCATGTGAGCGGGTCACTAGTACCTGATCTTTGTTATAGAGATAGTTCATTTCCTACCAAGTTATTATTTTTTATAATTATAGCACAACCCTAATAGCCTCCTATGTGGTGCGATAAAAAGTCGTAACAGAGGCGACGCGTGCACACTTTGATCGGCTCGATTACATCCAATCTATTGCAATTTACGATATCAAAACCGAATCCGTTACGGTAGCGAAGAGAAATATTAAAGATTTTTACCTAGATTCTTATTAACTTATATTTGAAAGAATCAAGATGGCATTTAAATTTGTAGTTGTTGAAATCTTATTCTGACTTTATAAGTCTATCTAATAATGTTTTAGTGATTTCATTGTTACGAGATATTATTAGTTATCAGATAATAACTTCCTATATGGAAACTAAAAGATAGCTTATATAAATAGGTATTCAATATTATAGATTTTGTATCTAGATTCTTACTTCCATATGAGAGACAGAGAAATAGGAATTCTATTTGAGAGAATTCATATTCTTGTATGTGTGGGTACATATAAATACACACGTTAAATTATACATACACATTTCCAAATCTACGCACTGCGATATACACCGATTTGATACATAGCATTTAGAAGAAGTGATAGAGCGGAACCGTGGTTTTAAAGTGTTCGCACGAGATTTATCTATCGGGTTCAGTCAATGACTGAGCTAAAGACTGATAAAGGCACTGTCAATACACACTCACATACGCACACACGGCCTTGCCCGTTGTGAAGAAAACAAACTTCTTTCACGATTATTGGTGATTATTCGTTCAATATTTCACTGAGCTAGTAAAGACTGTCATAGAGTGCCACATGGCGTGGACATTTGTCGTGGGGATTATTATCATAATATTGATTGATTATTATCACAAGTCCCACTTGGCAAATGGGTTGGCAATTAGGACGATAAGGTTAAGTTGTTTAGTAGAGCACTGCTGTCTGATTACCTTGATCGATCAATTAATCTGAGGTGATCTCTCAGTCAATTTTGATGAATTCCACGAATAAGTAAGAGGGGGAGCTAATTATTTTATTAATTGCTAATTAATTGAGAAATCCAAGAGAAGCCTCTTATTAATTTTTAATACATATATATCATCACGCCATATCCCTTGCAGGGTAGGCAGAGACAACGGAGTGCCAGAGAACTCTAATCTTGCATACTTCACTCGCTTCCTCAACTTTCATAATTCTCTCCATATACGCTCGCATGTTTCGGAGACTCTTGACTTCACCTTCTTTCAGTACGTGACCAATCCGGTCTAGGTAGGTTAGTCTCGGTCTCCCCCGGTACCTACATCCTTCTTGATTTTTAATACTTATATTTAAAGGAGCCCTGACATTACATGAATTATGTACACTAATTCTTTTCTTAAAGAAAATTAAACACACCTAGAGTTAATGCAAGTAAAAGGCGTGGTTAATATTAAATTTATTATTTTTTATGTAACCGCGACATATGAAGCGAATTAAACGTGTAGTTTTATAAGATACTCAATTTTATTTAAAAGAACAACACTCTGCATTAAGAAAATAGTCCTTATTTTTACAGATGACTTTACAAACGTATAATCAGCAGACAAAAATTACTTCCCGACTCAAGACAACATGTGTGGTTTGCCCAAAGCATCGTCTTACGTGATGGAATCGAACCCATGACACTCGGAACGGTCAGAATCTTAACCACTATGCCACCTGTACAGTTAATTAATAATTTGTGATATTCGTAGTAGAGAAAATTCATCATCATGATCTCAGCTCATATATGTCCCACTGTTGGTCTCAAGCCTCCGTTATGGGAGTGAAACTAACCTACTATACCATGCTGGTCAGACGTGTTGGTATAAGCTTTGTTTCGAGTTTTCCTTCTCTTGCTTAAATGTTATATGCATTTTATAGATTTATTGATTGACTGCACAGATGGCGTAGTGGTTAAGATACCGACGTTCCGTGCCTCTGCCGTGGGTTCGATTCCCACGCAGGACATTACTTTGTGCGATCCACAAAGTGTTGTTCTGAGTCTGGGTGTAATTTGTCTGCGTTAATTGCATGTTTGTAAAGTCCCCCGCAATACAAGGATTATTTCCTTAGTGCAGGGTGGTGTCTAAAATAATAATAATAATAATAATATTCCTTAGTCGTCTCTTATGATCACCCATGGGTAAGATGGGGAAGGTGAATTGTATCCTTACTCCGTCACCACACGGATATTTGCCGAGAATTTTAAAAGAAAATTGCTTATTTTATAAATTGCCATTACAAAATGAAGGAATAAATTTTAAATAGACATCACATACATCTCGGCTTCATCTTATAAAAGCCTATACTGTCGAAGTGATTAAAGATCGCATAAATATCTAACATCAATTGCGTATAAATTAAGTTGCCACTGACGCGAATTATACACTTCGATGGCGCCGCGCCAAATAAACAAATAGCTGCCGAGAACTTAGACATTGAAAACTCAATTCACGCCTCGAGCTGCTTAAATTCATTCGACGTGGAGTGCATAGACGCCGCAAATCTATAATGCTTGTAAATGACATGATTTTATTCTGATTCTTGTAAATAACATAGTCTTGGATAGATATGCAAGAAATAATAAAATATATGGTTTAGAAGTAGTAAAACATTGTAATGTATACATATGGTACATACATATCATCACGCCATATCCTTTGCAGGGTAGGCAGAGAGAACAGAGTGCCAGAGAACTCTATCTCTGCATACTGCACTCGCTTCCTCAACATTTATAATTCTTTTCATACACGCTCGTCGGTTTCGGAGACTTTTGACTCCACCTTCCTTCGTACTTGACGAATCTGATCTAGGTAGGTTAGTTTCGGTCTCCCTCGGTACCTACATCCTTTCAATTTCGCATTGTATATCTTCTTAACCAGACGTTCGTTCGGCATTCTTTCCACATGTCCGAACCAGCGGAGCATTCCCTTTCGCATCTTTACACCAATACTTTCTTTCATACCTACTCGCTCTCTTACGTCGTCATTACGAATGAGATTGTAATACAAATTGCCATTTTTAAAAAACATTTTTAATAAAACGTTTAAACGAATACTTATACTCTATTTAATAAATAACACTGTTCCATTACTTCGAAGTATAAAATGCGGTTAAAAACAATTTTAAACCTACATTTACGAGTGGTTAGCTCTTGTCAGCTGTTCATTTTAAAAAGAAGGGTCCAAAAACGCCCGAGGAGGTTACTAATGGCTGATGTACTAAGAAGAATACATTGTAATACAAATAACTAAACTTAAATGGTACTGCAAAAGATAATACTTAACTTTATGACAAAATAGCAATAATGATTGCTATAATAATACACGACAGTAAGCGATACCTTGTCAATCAATATATTTAATAGGTATCACTTATAATTCTAAATGAAAAAATACAAAACTTTTCACTTTTTTTACAAAAGTAAAGTTGTGAAGGCAAAAATTGGTCATCATTTTTATATAAGATTGGTATATCGTAAGGTTACTTACGCATTACCTATGATGACTGTCGTTAAAATCGTTAGCAGACGAGCGCTTGCCACAAGCATTCACCAACCGATTTGTGGCCGATCCTGTGGGATATTTACCGTTCGCATTCCACTCGCTTCTACATACCAAAGTTTTCATGCCGCGGTCGCCCATTGGTAATGGGTTTCTAACTATTTAGTTTACAATATTTGGGACATTTTTGGAGTTTACTCTTTAAGAATCGATTTTCATATAAGGCGCCCGGTATGAGAAAAATTTGAGGAGTAAAATCTAGTGATCGAATGACCTCGTTACGTTTTTGGTGCGCAACCTATTCTGAGCACCTTTCACTTTCTGACGTGAGATAATACTTCACTGAACAGTTTTAATAAATGTAAATAAAAATATATATATTATTTTTAGTCAAATGATCTTTTTTTGCGCCTGTTTTGATAATCGTACTTAAGGAGTAAACTCCAGTCGTGCGTCGGAGCTGGCACACACACTTTTTGTTTTTTATTAATTATTTTTAAATTAGAAATATTTAATGGCAATCTAATCTGATGATAAGTGGGAAAACAGAACTAAATAGTTAAAATATATTTGTTTTAAGTTATTTTCTATTACTAGTATTTTTTTTTTGTAGATCTAAGTGATTACTACGACTAAGCTGCAATCTTTCACTAGGTATTATATTAATGAATGACTATATGGTCAAAAGCTATTAATTTAATCTTTGCGACAGAGTGTAGACGTAATAAGAAATAATTTATAGTGACTCACCACATATGTCTGTTCTACTTTTAAACGATATCAAAAGAGGAGGCACTTCTCAATTAGTCTGTATTTTTTTATGTGTGTTAGCTCAGAGCTTTTTTATTAGTGAACTAATTTTAATGATTCTTTCTATTTAAAAGCTGGTACTTATGATATGGTCTCATTTAAATTTGAGTCTTTTTTGAGTTATTTTTGCGTATGGTTGACTTCAATTATATAATTTATAGTTAATGTTTTTTGTTCAAATTTTTATTTTCTGACCTAAAAAATATGAGACACTTACGTCCTAGGATCTGGAGTCAAAACCCTTTATTCAGATATAAATTTATTTATTTTCAGGTATATTATTTAAAGAAATTATTACAAAATTTTGTAAGAGTAATTATTGTTTGGGTAGGCGGTGTAGGTGTGAGTAACTGTTGCCACGGAAACTCAAACCGACACCTTGCCCTTCTGTTTTCCAAGTGGTTAGCGATACAAAACTTAGTACAAAAAATATGTGAATCGACTAGCACTTGATTGGACCGGAGATTCATTCAACACCTATAGATAGACCAAACGCGACAAAATAGTGTACCGGTGTATCATCATAATAATCCACCGGACGGATCACTAAAGTTATAGTAGCAATGCAGTTGGCACAATAAGCATAGAAGGGACATAAGGTTCTTTTGTTGGACCCAACGCTGCCCTTTTGTCATCTCAGCCTTTTAGCTAGACAGACGGCTAATTTAAATGTATCCGTTTATGAGGAATGTATATGCGGAAGCCAGGAAATTTCTAGTTAAACAGGTTCGCTCTATATCTTCTTTGAAAACGGTATATACTTGAATAAGCGATTTATAATTATAGTATCTAAAGTAATATGTGATAATTGAGATATAAAATATTATTTACAGGGTAATCATTAACAATACAATCTTGTACGACAAAATATAGTGCCAATACTGTAACGGTAGTTATGATACAAAGTTTACACAAAATATACGATTTAAGTTTTATAGGTTATCAAATTGATAAAAATTTCTTCGTTATGCTATTCAGGGGTATTAATATATATGGTTTGGACTAAACATTGTACTTGCAATCTGTTTGCAAGCAAGTCATGTATGAAGTAATAACAGGCCATTTACGGAGCTCTGTGCTCTCCTCTTTAGGATGTATGTGATGATGTTTGATAAATTATGATGAAAAAGTCGTGGTAAACTAGTTTCTTTGGAATTTTAATGAGGTATGGTATGCTATGTCTATGACTAGTTTTAATGCAACTGTCTGTGTATCATCAGTCTATCAACGTCGATTGTTTGACTTGGATCTCACTTCAGAGTTAAGAAAAAAAATCGCCATAAGTATTATGAATTACCCAGATAAGTACAGCTGCCCACTTTTCTAGTATTCCCTTAGCTATCTCTTACCACTTTTAAGAGAGGAATGCAATGTATCACTACATTGTATTTTTAACTCGTCACTAAATGGCAATGGCTCTCTAGTCATAATTATATACTACACCTTAGTATCTAGCCTTGCCTTTTTTTTTTTTTTTTTTTTTTTTTTTTTTTGCCGTGGGCCATGGACGTCGCACCCCGCCAAGTCGGTCCGGGGTGACGGAAGAGGCGGCGCGCAACCCCATTGACCCACCCTGCAAGCACCTCTTCTTCGCCGTGCAAGCGGGCCACCGGTACCCGATTTTTGTCTTCGGTGGCCCGCTCAGCGGTATGCCCTCTCGGGCTCCTCTCCTGTCGACGCCCCGACAGCTTTCGCCGTCGAGGCGTCGTCCTCACGCGGTGGCCTCACGTCGGGTGACCGGACAATTCCCCGGTCCGATCACCCGAAGCCTCGGTTAGGGCGGCATCAGGCGCAGGTATTCGCGCCTGCGCCGCCCCGGCCGCTGACGGCGGCCCGGGTCACGGGAATCCTCCCGGACTCGTTCCGCCGTCTCCTTCTGCGAGATAACAGCCTCGCAGAAGGCGGCGACCGCGTCCCAGTTCCTGACGCTGTCGACCATCGCCCTCGCGACAGCCGGCAGCGTCAGGTCGGCACCGATTACAGCGACGAGGTCACGGCGCTGCCCGTCCCAACTCGGACACACCTCCAGTGTGTGTCTTGCCGTGTCCTCGTCACTGCTGCAGTGGTGGCAGGCCGGAGTCCACTCCCTATACGCGACCGTGTGCAGGTACAGACCGAAACACCCGTGCCCTGACAATACCTGCACCAGCCGAAAGGAGAGGACTCCGTGCCGCCGCTCCATCCATTCCATCAGTACGGGCCGGAGGGCCTCGACGGTAACGACACCGTGTCTTGGCCTCTCCAGCCGCGTAACCCAACGGGCGATGACGTCTCGGCGGGCGTCCTCGCGCCAGGTGGCTATCTCGCTCAACGATGGGGAGCCACCTTCGTCGCGCACTGAGGTAACCCGCCGGTAGAGGTCGGAGAGCATCTCCGCCTCTAGGTCCCACGGGGGTGTCCCGGCCAATAGGCACGCCGCCTCTGTCGACACCGTGCGGTACCCGCGAATGGCTCTGACCGCCATGGCTCGCTGTGGCCTCCACAGAACCGCCCTGAGCTGGGCGTTCAGAGCCCTCGCCCACACGGGTGCGCCGTACATGGCCATTGAGCGGATCACCCCCGCATACAGCCGTCGGCCCTCGAAACTGGGTCCGCCCACATTCGGCATGAGTCGAGAAAGGGCGGACGCCGCGCCGACCAGCCGGGGAGCAATTTGGCGAAAATGCTCCCGGAACCACCATCGCCCGTCGAGCACCAGACCCAAGTACCTCATATGGGCCTGGATACTGATGTGGATGGAGTTGACGACTAACGAGGCGCCGATGGGCAGCCTCACACGGGGCCCATGGAATAGTAGGGCCTCCGTCTTGTTTAGGGCCACCCTGAGCCCCAGCGCCTCGATTCGCCTGACCATCTCCTCGGTGCCGAGAGTGGCCAGGCTCGCCGCCTCTTCGAATGTCCTGCCCCGGGCTGTGACGAGCGTGTCGTCAGCATAGCAAATAACGCTCAGCCCGGGGGGGAGACTCCCTCTCAACGCCCAGTCGTACCCGATGTCCCACAGAGTCGGCCCCAGAACCGACCCCTGCGGAACACCGCACGACATGGGCGTCCGCACAATGTCCCCTGCGGGGCTCGCGTAGAGAACACTGCGCCCCTCCAAATAGTCTGCCACCAGCCGCCTGAGGTACAGGGGCACTCCATGGAACCGGAGCGCCTCCCTAATGCAGCTGAATGGCAGACTATTGAAGGCGTTGGCGATGTCCAACGACACCGCCAACAACACTCCTTTGCCGGCGACAGCCTCCGCGGCCGTCTGCCTCAGGCGTAGCAGGGCCCCGATGGTCGAACGCCCCCTCCGAAACCCAAATTGAGCGTCCGACAGATCGGGCCCCACCTCCTCCAGGTGCTGGACGATGCGGGCAGCGAGGACACGCTCCAGCAGCTTACCCACATCGTCCAGAAGCACAATGGGCCTGTAGGCCGACGGCGAATCCGGGGGCCGTCCCGGCTTTGGCAGGAGAACCAACCTCCCTTCCTTCCAGCACTCAGGAAACTGTCCAGACGTCAGACAGGCGTTGAACAGTCGCCTGAGGCGAGGTTCGAGATGCTCGAGGAGCAACGTCAACACCCGGACTGGGATTCCGTCCGGGCCGGGGGCCGTGGTGGCGGAACGAATCTTCGCCACGGCTGCCCCCACTTCCGACTCCGTCACGGGCGGAACACTCTCGACGGCCTCCCGGTCGTGATCTGGCGAAGCCATGACCGGGGGCGTGTGCTCCGGCTGCCGCGGGAATAGCTCCTCGACCACTCTACGAAGGAGGTCGGGCTGGAGGGTCTCGGTGAGGGGGGGGCCCTGCGCGCGAAGCTTATTCAGCGACGCGCGATACGGGCGACCCCAGGGGTCACGGTCGAGACCGTCCAGCATCTCCTGCCAACTTGCGTCCTTGGCGGACCGGATGGCCAGCCGAAAGGCAGTACGCGCACTGCGGTACGCCTCGTACAGCTGGCCCTCCCGCTCAACATCGCGGCGACGCCGCCGACTGCGGGTGTAGGACCTTCGGGCACTAATGCACGCCGCACGAAGGTCCGCCAGTCTTGGGGACCACCAGTAGACCCCCTGCCTCGGAGGTAGACGCCGCACCCTGGGCATGGCCGCATCGCAGACCTGCGTTAACGCACTGCGGATGCGGACAGCCTCAGCGTCCACTCCGACCGCTGGGGGTGGTGAGGACAGCCACGTGTTCACGATGGCCGCCTCCGCCAGTAGGTCCCTATCTAGACGCCCCACAGCCCACCGCGGAAATGCGGGAGCCCGGTCCGCCCTGTGACCCCTGCTGAGGTCCCGGAGAGGGGAGACCTCCATTCGGATGTATCGGTGATCCGACAGGGTCTCCGCCTCCTCCAGGACACGCCAGTTCCTCACTCGTGGTGCGACAGCGGGGCTAGCGAACGACAAGTCCACTATCGACCCACCCTGCTGTCGCACACACGTGTTCACTGAGCCTCTGTTTAGGACACAGAAGCCCAGTGACGCCGCCCACTCCACGATCGCCCGCCCGCGATCGTCCGTCATCGGGGACCCCCACGCCGTGGATTTGGCGTTGAAGTCCCCCAGGACCAGGACGAGGCCCGGTGCCAGTCGCCGTATCGAAGCCTCCAAGGTGGTGAGGGAGGCCCCGAAATCGTCCATCCTCCTATTAGGGGAGAGGTATACACTGTAAAGCGTGACCCCTCCCCAATCCGCCGCGACAAATTCCTCGCCCCTATCCAAGAGGGATAAGGACGGGAAGTGCCGCTGCGTGGAGGTGACGATTGCCGCGGTTCCGTTCCGGCTGACCACCCAATTGGGGCGATCAGGCACGACGTACGGTTCCGCGACTACGGCTGCACCGATCGACCACTCCGCCATGGATTGCAGGAGGAGATCCTGCGCACCGGCGGAGTGGTTGGTGTTGGCCTGCAGGAGGTGAGTGGACTGGGCAGCCATTAATGGGCCGTGTCCATCATCACCTCCTGGCTTGCGGCGGGCGATCGGGCCGCGCTAGGAGCGGGAGCGGCCGGGGTCGAAGGGCCGCTCCGCCCCTTTGGAGCCGAAGCCGGAGGTCTGCACGCCCCAGAGCCCATGCGGTGCTTGGCGGACTTATTGCCCGCCGCACACGCGGGGCAGTGGGGCGGGGCGGCGCAAGATGCCGCCATATGCCCAGTCTGACCGCAGCGGAAACAGAGTCCGCCGCAGTCAAAGCAATTAGTGCATGTTGGCCGGGTGTGCCCGACCGCCATGCACTTGAAACACCTCGCAGGCCGGTGCTCCAGCACGGTGACTCGCGCTGAGCTCCAGCCCACGAGCCTTAGCCTTGCCTAGACTATCATTATGAACTATATGTAAATGAGCTTATGACATGCCATAAACAAACTCAAATCTCCTAACAAGAGTTTTTCTTTATATTTCATTCACAGTAACTTCTCTTTTGAATTTAAGTCAAAAGATAGCTTATCAAGTGAAATGCTTCAGAAAAAATTGATCTAGTAATTTGAACATTGTATGAATGTTAGACACTAAACGTCAGGAAATGACGTCTAGGTACGTTGTCGCGAAGACGATATGGAGTAGCTACCTGAAATCCAATAATCCACTGGACGAACAAAACTTCGTAGACTGAGAGTAAAGTAGACATACATAGATTGTTTCGTCCATTATCAGAGTAGCTCTATACCATCAGCTGAGCTCGTATACCTAAGTCTCATTACTAGGCTCGAGCGTCCCTATAATACAAAATTAATCCACTATCCACGCTGAGCAGATAGGTGGGTATAACGTTTTATTTAGAGTATTCCTTCTCGTATATAGATGTTATATCCATATTATAATCCACAGTGTCATCACGCACAACTATATAATTAAAATTTATATTTCATAATATCTAAGTCTGCTAATCTAAATATGATATTAAATTTGAATTTATTTCTTTTTTAATAGAATAAACATAGTGATTATTTTACTTTTATTTAAAATACATTTATATAATGTTGTTATATAAATAAATAAGAATTTTTGGACCAAATGCATTGTTCTAACAGGTATTAAAAATCTTTAATTAAAAGTTATACTCCTAGTGGTAGGCTCACTGTTGACAGATTTCTGTCTACATACGCGGGCCGATCCGTCAGGGATAGTCCACATTCTCGTAAAAAATCGACGTCTGAACAGTGGCAATATGTTGTTGCGCTTCGTTCAGTGAGCGAGAGAGCCGAAAACTCAACTTTCTGGATGGGTTTAGGTTGGTAGGCAGCGGCCTAGTTGTACCTCTGGTATTACAAAGGTCCATGAGCAGCAGTAACACTTCTCATCAGGTGTGCTGCTTGCTCTGCTTGTTGCTTAACATACACACTATCATCAGGTGTGCTGCTTGCTCGTTAAATATATAAGCAATAAAAAACTTATGCCTCATTTAATGCCTCTCATTGCTTCAGAACGCATATATTGATGGAGTAGCTCAATCTGTGGCTCGTGACTTTGAATAGATGTGATACAATATTATGTGGTTAAAACATTAACACAGTGTATAATAAAAAGTGTGATTTCACATAGACGATTATTTTAATGTTAACATCAATCATAAAGTCATTTTAGTGTGAATATTTGGGTGATTGCTTTGCTTTGATGACCATTTCAACCGTAGGCTCAATGCGTTGAATGTAATTATGCAATCGTCTTTATTTTGATATGTTTATATTTTACAAAAAAAGATGACAGTATATGAATTATTTCTTGGTTAGAATAAATCTTTGCTTTATTAACTTAAAAAAATAGTGCTTAACGACGTTTCTACCTGATGGAGAGTTTCAATGCTGTCCTTTTTTCTGAGTTAGTGAAAGCAGTGATAGTTAGGATTCGTGTCTATCTCACGAATTTCAATGTAAGATACGCATCGTATTTCACTTTATTATTTATTATTGATTCACCACCATTTTTTATCCGTGGGTGCAGGACTGAGGTATATTATTTTTCACCACCTTTTTTTACCCGTGGGTGTAGAACTCAGGTATATAATTTTTTCCCCACCCTTTTTTACACGTGGGTGTAGGACTGAGGTATATTATTTTTTCACCACCTTTTTTCACCCGTGGGTGTAGAGCTGAGGTATATTATTTTTTCACCACCTTTTTTTACCCGTGGGTGTAGAACTCAGGTATTATTTTTTCAACACCCTTTTTTACCCGTGGGTGTAGAACTGAGGTATATTATTTTCGTATTTTTATTACTATTATGCTCTTTTCTCAAATTATGGTATTCTACTATCTTTTTTTTCATTATTCAATACATATGATTATAAGCGAGGAAGTGAACTAGTGACAATATAATTATTACCACTGTTTTAAGTAATACGAAGCAAAATAAACGGAACCATTTGTTTTTTTTATTAACTCATATAAATTCTGATGTTATCTAATATTTACATTTTAAATATAATTTTGCCTTTTAATTTTTAGAGCGTATCAAAATAATAACTACATTTTTTTATGTTATATATCTCGCATTTCATTATAAAGTTTTTTTTTGTAAAGACACTGTAGTATTATAATAGAGTTCTAAAATCAGATTAAAGTAAGGATTTGTAATACTTGAGTTTCATTCTCGATATTACATACATTGAATTATCAATTAATTGGGTCCTCTATATTCTACGGAACTTTATATAAAGAATGGGTAAAGTTACATCCCCTTATATACATACTTAACTGATTTTGTCCATTTCTTGCGTCCTTTCGTCTCTTACATTTTATTGTATTTTATCATTTCACGGTAGCATAGAAATTATAAAAATTTACAACTCTTAGGTACATTCCGATGATTAAGGGGATGCGTTCGTTTACTTAAAGGGTGATTTTAGGATTAGCAACCATTGTAAGGAAAGCTTACACGTTATAGAGAAATAAATATAATATGTTTCTTCTATAGTTTCATTTGTCGTAAACCTATGATGTATATCTGTAAAGGTTATTAATATCGCTAAATAATCTTATATGATATTGGTACTTAAATATTGGTTATGCAGCTATAGGCTACATGCTTCCCGAAGAGAGTTAATTTCAAAATCACTGTATTTAGTAGGCGGATTGTCAAAGATATTTATTTTTTTAATTTAGATTTCCATAGATTAAATGGCAATGGCGTAATGGAAATAGGATAATAAAGTTCTGGTTAGCATAGAAAGCTGGTCTCGGTACAATTGCTAATATTAGAAGCTAGTAGTTATATCGAATAAAGTCTGCTTTCTCGAATAAATATAATGATTTAATATGTTTGTTCACTGAAGTGAAATTAACTGAATCTATCACTAAACAAAAACAGTGAGTTTATCCAAACAAGCATCTACATAGTGTAAGCTAATGGATTTTGGAACAATCTGTGAAATAACTCATGAAATTGATTTAATTTGTTTAAATTATTATTGAAATAAATATGTGTGTATGAATAAATGAATGAAGCTTTTATATTTCAAAAAATAAAAATACATATACATACATAAATAAATTATTATCGTTATAATTACATATACATTAATAAAAAAAAATACGGCGAAATATGATTGGAATAATTAACACGTCAATCCATAATATTACCGCTGCATTTTTATTATATATATAGAATGACATATATTAATTGATTACAGCAGATTTCATGGATAAATTGATGTTCACCCTGAAGTTCATTGCTTAACGATAAGCCCACATGATAGGGTTTGTAAATAAACGAACTTCGTAATAATTTGTCCAATGACTATTAATTATATGTATATTGTGTTTATTAAGTTGCCTTTGCATTTATATTAAATTGCATTTTCGATTGGCAGTTTGACAGTTAATTCTGAAGTTCATTGTTCACAAGTCTCTGGATAGATACTTATACGATGTTTGTATGTATATATGACTAACGAGCAGGATTAAAAGTATGCCAATCGTCATAATCAATTTTCGTAAAATATATATTTTTTTCTATTTAAGTAAAATATATGGACAAATAGCGAATATAAATTGACAATAACGGAATTATAATCGTGACTGTACCGAGTTCAGCTCATACGGTAATAATTTATTTATCTGAAACAATATAGACTGAAAATCGATTTAGTAAACACGATTAGACATAACTGTAAATGCCTGAAGATATGTTACTATGTCAAATTATAATAACGATCTTTATAAATTAATTATAATATTGTTTTATAATAGTCGTTAATGACGAATAATGGACAAGTTCACGATGGATGCATGAATTAAATTTAAGTTCTTCTTATTTGTAATTGATTCGTACTATTTAATACACATGAAGAACTTAATTAATTATATTTTATTTATATTTAATAAAACAGAGCGTAGATTTGCCCTCATTCAGCCAGTATACAATGATAGTTTTTCTAGGTGAATTTTCTTCTAAAGTTAGTATAAAAAAAATATCATTATAACATATTACTACTTCATGTTCGAAATGGGAATGGATAGTGTTAAAAAGGCATTCATTATATAAACAACACGTTTTAGAGTTTAGAATAGTTTAGATAATATACAAAATAAAATATATCTCTTTTCAAATCAGCAAATTTTATAATATTCTGAGAGTGACGCTTTTTTTTTAAAACAAACACTAGCTTTATAGACGGTTTATTATTTCTGTAGTCATAAAAATGTTAAAACAGAAAGAAAATAATTTTAGAACTATTATTGAATGTAATAAAAATCTAAATTTAAATAAAATAACGATTCACTATGTGTATATTCTATAAGGCTTTATCAGCTATGTTTGTGAAATATATTTTAGAAAAAAGTCAGCGTATTCAACTACAAACCTATATATTATTATTTCAACTTCAACTTAAATGAAACTAGATGAATAGTTGAGGGCAAAACTGACACATTAACTATGGAAATAGCTGCCCAGATGTCAAAGCTTGTGAATAATAAATACATAGCTTAATTATAGCAATTACCATGTATTTTATTGCTACTTGCATATAATTTGCAAGTCTCATTTTTAACGGAATGTAGTTCGACGATTAATTATTAGATACGCATAACATTAATTAATAGTGAAATAATACGAGGTAAACTTTCAGGGGATGTTTAATGTTAAACTGTCATTCATTCATCGTACATCTTTTACACCTGTCGTGACATATAAAATGTTGTAAGTAGTGGCAAATAAACCTTTTTAATACACCATTTCTGTCCGTCTCCCTGTCCATCTGCTTACACGCAGGCTATATTTCATAAACCATACTAGAGTCTGTTAAAATTTTTATAATGCTCACTTCTTCTTCTTTTATAACTGAAACTAAAAAGTAAATTACTGAGATGTCGCATTTGACATGCTATTAATAAAATTTGTGAGCAAACAATGATTACCGTACGTGGGATTTTGCTACACATCTATTTGAAAGGTAAAATAAGTTTTTATAATAAAGTTAAAAATTTTAATTTTTAAATGTCTCGTACAACAAAACTGTTTTTAGCGTAAGTACCTATTAAAAATATATAGAAACCTTATAGGATTTTGTATAGAACTATTTAAGAACGAATCTTATTTTTACTTTTTTTTCTTTTATCGCTTTAAGAAAACGTATTATATAATAATATGTACGTAATTTTAAGGTGTAATAAATTACTTGGTACACACAGGCATTTATTTGGTTTAATGATTATTTATTTAGCTACGGAAATGGCGCCAAAATATTAGTTGTATTATATTAGCTATTGACATGGCGCCAAAATGTTGATAGTGAAATTTTCTTTTTAACTCAAGATAAATTTATTATCTATATTCACAAGAGTTTGATTAGTGAGCTGCTAATAAAAGATTATTGATCATGTAACTATCTAAAGAACGAATGGAGGTATAGTCAAATTAAAACCAATATATAAACAAAATGATTAATGAATATATTTAATTGGTTTTTGGTATTCATCCTAAACTTCCTGTTGAAAGAGTTTATTTATATTGTCCAAAAAGTACATACATTTAAATTGTAATTACTTTTGTTTAAATGTAATTACAAATGAAAGTGAATGTTGAATCTTCAAAGTACATCCTGGTTTGTTAATCTTGAATACATTTATATACTAACACTAATTTAATTGTACTAATTCTGTTTGATTACGTATTCAATATTAATTATTTAGATGTTAACTATTTTAATTTAATTATGAATTTAATTTAACATGTTTCATTTGTTGAATATTTTTTTTGTAACCTACATATCATAATTACTATTGGGTATGACTTTCTTCTCTCCCTCAGTTTTCCAATACACGTTTGAGTATAAGCCAGTATTCTATGTATAAAAATGTATTTATTACTTCTAAATAGTATATTTATTCTTAAGCTAACCGCATTAAAATCATAGGTAAGTAAGTATTTATATCGTTGTGTGACGAGAGGTA
This sequence comes from Lymantria monacha, assembly GCA_905163515.2. NCBI lineage: Eukaryota > Metazoa > Arthropoda > Insecta > Lepidoptera > Erebidae > Lymantria > Lymantria monacha. The sequence continues at coordinate 9,898,329 of LR991092.1, read as the reverse complement.
AGAATACAACCCTTATTTACTCGTTGGAGTTGTAAAAAGCAATTCAGCGTTCTTTTTATAATAATGGGGCTAATCCCACCACTCATTCCCACTATTGCAATACATGTAAACTAGGATCCACAATGGGCTGGCAAACCCATTGATGACATCGAAGTTTAAACCTCAGACAACCCGGAAAACCGTTTTTTATTGACTTGAAAATCCTGCAACAAATTTAATTAAAAAATTGAAAGAGGTGGAAAAGATTGATCCCATTTCCCGTCTACAGCAGCTACAGAGTGAGAGCCCAACCGGGTGGGTTCGAGGTTATTGGTAGGCAGCGGCTTAGCTATAGCTAAAAGTATACTTTTGGCATTGCAGTGGTCCATGGGCGGCAATAACGCTTACCATCAGGTGTGCATGCTCGTTTGCCACCATAAGCAATAAGAAAAGCACATCGGTACAGCACGGATACGGTAAAATTTAATGAGACATATATATGTACATAAAGATGAAAGTAATGTTGCGAGGAAAGCTTTAAGTATTCATACTTAGCCTTCAACATTCATGTTGAAGGCTTAAGGGGTAAGGGAAGACCGAAGAAAAGATGGATGAACTGCGTGAAACATGACATGAATAGACAAGGAGTGACCACAGAGATGACGTCTGATAGAGTTGTATAGAAGGAGAAGACATATTGCGTCGACCCCAAATAAATTGGGTTAAAAGTCCGTAAATATTTAAGTTCGTGTATAGTTTTCGATTTTTTTATTAGTAAATTCTCTATAGCATTGGAAATATAGCGAGCACGGTCGATGAACGATCAAACGACGAAGAATTGAACATAAAAATAATTTCATTCAATGAGCATGAAATAAAATAAAAATTTATTCCACAAGCTTCAAACGCACGTTTTTAATATGAGTTCAGTTGCGTAACTTAAAACTATCCGACGTCGATGCACTTAATAATATAACGATAACATTTCAGTTTATGCCAGGGGCGAATCTTTAAATAGTATAAGGTATTTTACCTATTGGCTCATAATAAATCATTATTTATAGGGACCACGTGGGCGGATATAAAATGATTATAGTATGATCATTATAACGCGTTGAGGCTCAAAGTAAAACGATCGAATGGCATCCGAATGCAACTCAACTATTATATACCGCCTACTTTGTAAATTATGTTGCTGTTAAATCTGTGATGTAATTATTTGTGAAATGACTCTAATATTAAGAGTATTATAGGGTGATTAAATTGATAGTATTGTCCGTGTGGTGACGGAGTAAGAATACTATTCACCACCCCATATCTTACCCGTGGGTGATCGTACGAGACGACTAAGGGATATAAAACGCATATAACATCTATGCGAGGGAAGAAAATCTCGAAATAAAACCCTATACCAACACATCTTTTTTTTTTTTTTAATGTGGACCATAGATGTGGTCGCGCCCCGACAAATTGGTGCGGGGCGACAGAAGAGGCGGCGCGCAATCCTATGGACCCACCCTGCAAACACCTCTCTTCGCCGTGCGAGCGGGCCACCGGTACGCCTTGCCCTTGCGGATTGCTCTCATGTCGTCCTCACACGAGGGCCTCACGTCGGGTGACCGGACATTTCCCCGGTCCGATCATCCGAAGCCTCAGTTAGGGCAGCATCATGCGCAGATATTCGCGCCTGCGCTGCCCCAGCCGCTGGCGGCGGCCCGAGTCAAGGGAATCCTTCCGAACTCGTTCCACCGCCTCCTTCTGCGAGAAGACAGCCTCGCACAAACAAACATATAATTAACGCTGACAAATTACACCCAGACTCAGAACAACACTGCGAATCGCACAAAGTATTGTCCTGCGTCAAATCGAACCCCCGGCGCTAGCACGGATGGTCGGATCTTGGTTACGCCATCTGTGCAGTCAATATTGCCTAATTGCTTCAAATATCACAGTATTCGGTCTCATTATACTCATAACAATACATAAAATTAAGATCTTTCTATTAATATTTTAGATCGGTTTATAACACTCAAGAAATCAACGTTAGTTTGCATACCCACTTAGATTTCTCATATCTTTTTCATTTTATCGATGTTGCTTTGATACTATCTTTCGCGGCATTAAATATAACCTAAAAAGTTACGTAAACATTTCTCAACAAACAGGTTTAAGATTAATAACGCATTAAGATTTTTTAGGATACACCTTCTTATGATGAGATTAGTGCGTTCGAACAATATAGAAACAAATCCCTCAACATTAATTATTTTTATTTTTTTAATTTATACTGGCAAACTTGCAAGCAGCACACCTGATGGCAAATGTTACTACCGCTCATCGACATTTGCTAAACTAGGGGTCGAGTTAGGTTGCTATCTAATCCTATCAACTAAAACCCTACCCTGAAAGTTGGACTTTCGGCTCTCTCGCTCACCGAACGAAGCGTAATAGCACATTGCCATTACTCAGACGTCGATCTTCTGCGAGAGTGTGGTACTACCCCGGACTCAGCTCGCGGCTGTAGACAGAAAAATGTCAACATTGTGTTCATACTACTACTTTCATCTGGACTAGGTTCATAATTATGTTGTTTTAGGTATGTAATTAGAGGGTTTTACTGTTACATATATTTATTTATATTGTTACATATATTTTATTTTACTGTAAACTATATGAACATATATGTGGAAACGGAACAAATATACAGGCCAATTAAAATGTCACTTACGCTGTGAAATACTAACTTGTAAATCATGGAAAAGTCACGAAGGTGAAATTATGAACTATCAATATTAATGAACGGGTTTTTCTACGATGTGAATTGTCTATAGCGTGAATAGAATAACGTAATCGAATGATATCGTTATTGTAACGTTAAGATGCTCACACGTTCAATATACGTAATTATTCGTGTATTATCTGTGGCGAATTTTTTAAACATCGAATGGCTTGCGAGTTCAAAATCATGTAATTATCTGGATAAAACTGAAGTAAACTTATTGTAATTTCAGTCTAAAAATTATAATCTATATTATAGGTGTATAAGAATTTTCACTCTCGAAAAAAAATGCTACTTGATTCAGGATACGATTGCTACATCTCAAGATGATCCCTCCTGATTTCTGATGTTTACGCGAGTATTACACATTTGAAATAAAACTATTTTTACGGCTTCTATCGTGTTTATATTAGATTTTTAATTTCGCGACGTTTCCAACACTACAGTGTTCATTTGCCTGTTAAGGTTTTACTGTTTCTATGGTTTTTTTAGAACGCAGTACAGGACGCCCCTCCACTAGGTGGACAGACGCCCTTGTGAAGGTTGCTGGGCGTCGTTGGATGCAGGCGGCACAGAACCGCACTCTGTGGCGTCACATGAGAGAGGCCTACGTCCAGCAGTGGACGGGAATAGGCTGAGATGATAATGATGATGATTTTTTTTTTCCGACTTTGGCGTCAACATCAGTCCTCTCGTGACCATGAAAGCTGTACAGTGTACGAAATGTCAGGAAATTTAAAAATTAAATACAAACGCGAAAGAATCCTTAAAAATAATATTATTTCAAATCTTCTAGTCTTATAGGTACCTAAAACTAAAATTACATATAAAAAGTCGGAACAAAATTATCTACAAAAATATGTGCAAAAACTATAATGAACTATCTTTAGTCTGCAGTAATGCAAATTAACTAATTAACATTAGAATTAACAGCCGCTAAAATATATGTATCTTTTAAGATATCGGTGAAGTTCACACACTACTAATTATATGGTAATTTTCAACAATTTTCATCTGATTAGCCGATTTATTCGGTAACCATATAATAAGCTATTGTTAATATGTTGTTTTGTTTCAGATTGGGAGATAACGACGGCTAGCAAGGTGAGAGTTCGGTATATTATACACATTATCACATACTCTCAGATAGTAAAACAGTATAATTTTGAATTATATGCTAATGTGCTTGTAAAACAAATTAATGATATTGTTAATATACAGTAATGCTAATAATGATGATAAAATGATGGCATTTGTATTATAATATGTATTAATCTTTTATTTTTATTTTTGTTTAAAATTATTATTCATTTGACTGCACAGATGGTGTAGTGGTTAAGAGACTACCTTCCGTGCCAGTGTCGTGGGTTCGATTCCTACGCAGGACAATACTTTGAGCGATCCACAAAGTATTTACTTCACTTCGTGGTTAGATTTAATATTTTAAATTTATTTTTTAATTCAATAACTTTAAAATGTTCTGTCAATGTAACTATCATTATATGCAGTTATCGAGGAAGTGAATACAAAATAGTTAGCTATATCTATTAAAATATAGATGTTTAAAATGAGCTAATTAAAAAAAAATCGTTTAATACCCAGAATGATACTTTTAAAAAAGGTTTATTTTATTTTGGGTTTTCTGTCAGACGACAGTCTAGAGAGCATCAACAACATATTAAATTTAGCGTGACATGACTTAACAGTAGACAATTAACGCGCTTTTAACGATACCTCATTTATAAAAACTTGATTATGAGCGAAAAATTAATGTCACATGTGGGACTCGAACCCACGGCTATTGGATTACCGTTCCAATTGAAACAGTATTCCAATAGGTGTGGGTTCGAGTCCTACATGTAACATTCATTTTTTGCTCGTAATCAAGTTCACCAAAATTTAGCATGTTAAATGCCAAATTTCAGTAATTTGTCAAATTATTTATAAGTAATTTAGAAATTCTACAGGAACACATGGACAAAGACGTTTTTGGTTGGTTGGAATTGGATTGGTCAAACACATAAATCTTGTGATTTTGACTTAGATGGGTAACAAGGAAGTAATTTAAACTACTTTTTTTTGATAAATTACAATAAAGCATAGTCTAAACAACTTTTTATGATGCATCCGCCACTGTTACACGCAACATGCGGATGTTCGCTAGACTAAATTGATTAGGTACATCGTTTTTAACCTTTCTTTTAGTTTATATATTCTTTTGAAGAAGTTTTTGTTAAGTGAAAACTATAAAATGGACAGATATATATCTAATTACAATGAAAATTTTTGATTTAAGATAAATCTATTTACTACATGGTAGAAAATATTAATACATTTAGTGACACTAAACAGATGCTACTTAGGTAATGATGGATTGGAAATGGAATTTAATACGTTCATTTCTTGAATAAAGATATCCAAATAGAACTTAGGCATTTAAGCAGATAAAACAGGAAGAGAAGGAAGACTCGATAAAGAACTATACTTTTGGTGAGCGTGGAAGTAAGTTATTTTCCCTCTCGTTATCTATAATGAGTTCTAGCTCATGAGTTCAATATTCAGAATGATGGCACGAAAACAATTTGTATTAAGCCATCTACTTCTTCTTCTCTTTCTCAGCTTATAGACATCTCATAGTTGGGCATGATCTTCTTCAAATTTAGAGTTATTATCTCACATCACACAATCTCTTAATTAATATTTATGATAACTATAATATAGAATGAAAGGAATGAAATAGGAAGTATGTAGGTACCGGGAGAGACCGAGACTAACCTACCTAGACCGGATTGGTCACGTACTGAAGGAAGTTGGAGTCAAGAGTCTCCGAAACCGGCGAGCGTGTATGAAAAGAATTATGAATGTTGAGTAAGCGAGTGAAGAATGCAAGAATAGAGTTCTCTGGCACTCTGTTCTCTCTGCTTACCCTGCAAGGTATATGGCGTGATGATATGTACATATGTATGTAAGTATGTAGAATAGAATGTGGCGATTATCATTGCATTTTCATATAACCCGAATACAACTTGTATATAAAAAAAATCTAGACTTTTTTTAGGCACACTTATACACTACACGGTCAATAAATTATAGAGACGTTTCACTTTTACGATCATAGTAACTCATAATCATAAAAAAATCTAACCTACGTCAAAACACTTTATGTATGTCTGAATGTTTATTACACTTGTGTATTATTTTATTCAGAATTCGTAACTTAGTAAATATTTTGGTGGAAATGTTTTCACTTTTTATGATCTCATAAACGCGAAATAATATTTGCATCGCTGTGGATATGAACAAACATTTTTTTTTAAACCTACTAGAGGGATAATTCACCATGTGATAGTTAATTACACGGCTGTAAAGTGCCCTGGACGATTTTTCACAGGTAGAGGATGCTCTTTTAAAAAAAAATGTACAGAAATTATACAACTATACCAAGCTAGCTACGTGTGCTTGGTGTTTAATTTTAAATACGTCTTTTCTGGTATTTAATTTCATTGAATCTAGTCAAAATCTTGTTATTAAAATGACATTAAATGTGTACCAAATTTTAGTAATGATTTTGTATATATTTATTTCGTAATCTTGTTGATTATATAACTTCTGCCCAACATAATTTCTTATAATGAAAACTACCTAGTATTGTATGATCGCAAACGATGTGGTTTGTATAAGAGGTCGCTGAAGATAAATATTTTTATTTATTCATACTTTATTGTACATTATTAGTAAATTAAATCACAACAAATTATTTATTTTGTTACTAAATCTTATTATAATCTTAACCTAAATTCATCAGCCTTCTAATTATATTTGGATTACTTGGGGTTATTGGCTATACTTTTATTACCAGCCAATTGCCTGACGTCAACCCTCCTTGTTGACCAAAGGCATCAGGTGGAATTGGCGCAGGTCGATATATAGCTCTTAGTCGCTTTTATGACATCCACGAGCAAAGTAAGAGTTGTTAGTATTCTTAGCTGTAACGGCACACAGCCACCTTAACCTAAATTATAACACTTTATATAAGCCAAAATATATACGTATGTATCTTAATCTCTATCCTCCGTATGGCGACGAAGTGAGAATATAATTCACGACTACCTATCTTACCCGTGAGTGTCGTAAAAGATGACTATGGCTCGAGCCCAGGAGTGAAATTTATAGGAGCCAAGGTAATAATAAAATGAAAAAGAGCATCTATCAAAAAAACTTGTTCAAATAACCTGTTGCCAGTGGGCAACGCGATCAAAATGCAGACAACATTGCTACATTAAATGGCAATGCGCAACCTTTGTACTTAACTAACTGTATGTTTAACATCTTAAGATCAGCATTCTGATCACGTATCGAAAAGTCATGTCGTCTCAAACAAACAGTTATAATATTATGATAAAACTAAATATAAAAACAATAATCATTATCATCACAGCTCATATACGTCTCACTAATGGTCCCGAGTCTCCTCTAGAATAGGAATGAAATTTACTCAGTACGCGCTCCCGAAATACTTTGGCTGATAAATAGGGATCAATTTCGTTTTTTTTTTTGCATCCAGTATCAATGGATATTTGTTAAAGGGTGCAAATCCAGACGTTCAAACAAAATATAACATAATGACGATATGAGCAAAGGAGTTTAAGTTGTGTGCAAGCTACGACCTACTAGCTATTATTATCATAAATATTAATCTCAAGATTTGAGAGTGTGATCTTATTATCTTATTATTAATCTGTTTACTTGGAAAAAATGTTGGATATAAGGATGTGAAGTTTAAAAGTATGAAAGCAATTTTTGATAAAGGCAATAAAATAATATAGATATAGATATGTATTACACTCATCTTCTTCTTCTTCTTATTTTTATGTATTGGCAATCAGCTACTTAAATGAGCCATTGTTGCCAGTGTCGAGTTATAATTATCTTCAAGTTTTTAGTGTCTTCAGATTAGTCATGTCCGTCAGTAAGTCAAATTGTCGCCATCAACAGTGCTATGGCCACACTGTTAATGGTATCTTGTAAGAAGTTTGATGAAAAACGAAAACGTTGTAAAGCACTTTTATATGATATTCACTACATCTCAGCAGTTCCGTCACATCACATTACATAAAATGCCATCAAAATTATCTAATATAACACGTTAAAACACTAAGATATCGAATATAATACAAGAGCACCACATGACGTTTTAGATTCCCGCCAAAAACTCTACACTCATCTTCAAACTTTGTTAAACTGACAATGCCCTTTGTTAATTTTTACGTTAATCTTAAAAAAATAATACAAACGAATGCATCTGGGGACCCCCAAAAGGAATAATTACTTAAACTAATTTGAGTTGAACTATTTAATATTGAAATTATTTAACATGACAAAAGCTTAGGTTATTACTTAAATTTTATGTATATTAATGTAATAATGTAAGAAAAGGTTATTTATTAATAAAATCTTATAACATCACGTCTTAAAACGGTTAGCACTGTGGGTTTGAGTGAGAGAAGAGAAGCCTGCCTACCGCTACCGTATGCGTGAGATAAAGGGAAACCAGACAGACTGGCGCCGTTACGCGTTACGTAACGAAGCGGTTTACCTTCCCATAAGAAGTTAGCACTTTAAAAAACCCACAATAAATTTTATTATCTATGAATATGGTGAATATTAACGATTAAAATTAATTAAAATTAAGCAAATATTATCTTAAATTACAGTAGAAGCTTCTTATCGTGTATCAAGGCTGTTATAAGACTAGTAGTTATGATAAAGCACAATATTACGCTGAAACTTCTCATAAAGATCACAGCTTATCAATTTATACGGATTAAATTTTTATATTATTGTCACAACAGTTATAATCCTCGAATATATTGACCAGCAATGAACTCTAAGCGTGTAGGCGGATATCCTTCCAACAGAGGCTCCGTTAAGATTCATATATTAATGATTTTATTATAATTTCTGCGACACTACATTAATTAAAGTCTATTTAGCAATATAGAAGTTGTTAGTACATTGAGATAAGATAACATTTCTCTTATAAATACATGTGAGATTTATTATTTCTCTTTAATCATAAGTTATTTGTGATACGTGATAAATAGTATTTGCTAATAACTCATCTTCTACGGTGATAGGCACGTCTCCTATTACGTGGATCGTGTGATGAATCATTTTATTTTATATCGTAATTTAATCGCTCGTCATATAGTAATCCTTTTTATTATCAGATTTTAAAATAGGTACAAGTGCATAATATCTAACATTCTTTTTTATCTGTTTCTGAATTAGTCGAAGTTTGCTGGGCTGTATTATACTTATTTTTCGAGGCGAAAGGGTATACTTTTTTTGTTTTTACGTAATGCCATTGTCAATAGGCCGATTGATATGAACTTAGAGACTGATTGGAGGTGACTGTCTTCGTATATTGCGAAGGTTAAATAGTGTTTAATTATGTAGGTTAAATATCAGTCTATTCGATGGCCACGCGGGATATTGTTTTGTGCTATCCATAAATTGTCGTTCTGAGTCTGAGTGTAATTTGTGTCCGTTAATTATATGTTTCTAAACTACCCTGTAATACATGGATTATATACTCAGTGCAGGGTATTGTATTAAAAAAGATTAATAGGGATGATTATTAGGGATTACTAGGACTAGAAGGTATATCAAACATTTATAATTCTTCATCATCATCACAGTCCATAAATGTCCCACTGTTGGGCTCGGGCCTTCTCCGTAATGGGAGGGAAATTAACCTACTATACCGCGCTGGTCAGACGTGTTGGAATAGGGTTTTGTTTCGAGTTTTCCTTCTCTTGCATAGATGTTATATGCGTTTTATATCTCTTAGTCGTCTCTTACGATCACCCACGGGTAAGATATGGGGTGGTGAATTGTATTCTTAGTCCATCACCACACGGATTATAATTCATATTTTAAGAAAAATATATTATATGTAGTTCTTAGTTTTTTTTTGCAAAAAGTTCTAGGAAAGTAAGTTACATTGGTAGGTTGATTTAAATAGTTTAGTATGCTAACTTAGACGTTTTCAATTACACGCTGATGAATTTAATTACAATTTACATCTTTTCTTCACAAAGAATGGATACACAATAAAATATACTTAAGTAGGTGAACCAATTTATATCTAGTTTATTATTTAAATCAAGAAAAAAGTAGTGGTAAGAAGTTAATTAAATGCCACGCCCAACTTTGTATAATAATGGCCGTAACAAAAATTTTAGAAATTTATATTGTAAAAGAAAAACTAATCTGTTCAAATTATTCACTTTAATATAATTTAATTGTTCATTATTTAGTTATAAAATTTATTTTATATTTCTTAAATTGCATTAGTCTGCTTAAATTATTTAAAATATTGTAACCGCGTATAACAGATATAGTGTTTAAAGAAGAAATGGCGTTTATGAATTAGGTAGATTAATCATCGACAGAAGATGGTGACGATGTAACAAATATATATACTTATCACTTTGCCTTTTCTTCCTGTGGGCATCGTAAAAATTGGCTAAAGGATCATCAGAAAATTTGGCAGCAGCAAGTGCAGGAGAGTTTCTGGGAAACTTATAAACACCAGCTGCGATCACCAATCCGTTAATAAACGGCTTGGGCATTAATTACTAAGGCTTATACAGGCTTATATCGAACAATGGACGTAGACGGACTGATGGACGAAATATTTTTTTCATCATTACACATTTCTATAACGGCCATAGACTTCCTACAGATTAGTCAAATTTATAGAGCAAGTCTATTCTTATAGCCAAGTTTTGTATCTTCTTTTTCTTACCTAATCGATAGACATGAGAAAAGAAGGTAAATAAATGTAACCATTGTATGATTATTCCGTCAACACACAGATAAAAAATAACATAATAATCACATAAAAAAAAAGTAGTTAAAGGTTTGACTTGGTATGGACATGTGATGAGACGGGATGAAAGTATTGTTGTGAGGAAAGTTTTAAGTATGAATGTTGAACGCTTTAGAAAGAAAGATAAAAGAAAAGATGGATGGACTGTGTGAGGCATGACATGGATAGACAGGGAGTGACTGCAGATATGACGTTTGATAGCATTGTGTGGAAGAAGATGACATATTGCGTCGACCCCAAGTAATTGGGATAAGAGCAAGATGATGATGATAAATCACATAAAAAAATAATCTCCGTTATATTCATAAGATAATGTAATGGTAGCAGTTGATTTTATGAATGAATGTACTAAAGAAAATGTCAATCAAATAACACGATGAACTGACAGCGATTAATATGGAAGATCACTTTAGCGACTCAATATACCGAATGATGTGACAGTCGTCTCTAGTACTCGTTTAATTAATCTTTATACTTTAATGATTGCAGATATTATCCAGTTAACTAGCAATACTATTTCTAGACAATTTCACCTAGATCTTAATTATGTATTTCATACATATTAGAATTATTTATTTTATAGTTGCACAGTCTTTCTCACATGGATCAATTTCTAGAGCAAATTATCATCATCACAACCCATATATGTCCCACTGTTTAGCTCGAGCCTCCTCCGTAACAAAAGGGAAATTAACCTACTATCATCCACGGGTAAAATAGGGGTGAATAATAGAAATAAGGTATCCCATTATTTTTCATTGATTCAACTATAAAGGAGTTGCCACAATATAGCTGAAAGACTTTTATAATAACCTAAAGAACAAACCAAACGTTTCTACTACTTATTAAATACTTAGGGGACAATTATCAAGTTTCACAAAGTTTTCACCCATTAAAGTGTCAAACTGCATTCCCTAGACACATCGTAGATATATATTTCAACTGTATTTAATTTATGTACAGTTTCCTGCTTAAGCCTTTAAAATCACACGGTGTCTGGCAAGATAAACCGCGTCTTTTCGATTAATTAGCGGCATAATAAAATAATGTAATCTAGTGAGATTGCAAACGGTTAATAATTCTTACTTTGCTGTCTCGAGGCTATGCACTGTGGTGAAAAGATTGAATGCTATCGGTAATAGTTTAGTTGGTTATCTCAGTTTCTAATCATGTTTAGACATTTAAGATTAATAGGGTTCTAAAGACCAATGTGAATTTGTTAGTTTAGGTAATTTAATAAGTAACAATACTATAATACTGAAATATTTATTCTAGTATATATATATATATATAATATATATACATATATATATATATATATATATATAATATATATATATATATATATATATATATATATATAGGTATTTATAACTATAATTTTTCTACTAAAATTAATGAATTAATAGATTGGATTCTTAGTTTCACAAACTTTTATTAGGACGGATTTAAACATTTTACGTTTATAGCTTTGTTTTATTTAATTCCAAATATAAATTATTGATTGATGATCTGGGTCAGTTCCATATTGGCTAATCTAAATTATTTTTGTAGTTCCACATATTTATCTCATATACGAGGAACTACTATAGAACTCATATAGAAAAGCAATTCTAGGACTATGGAGTTCTATGACGTTTTGCCACCTGGACGACTGGGCAGCAGGGTATATCCGGATTTTGGTCGTTGACTAGAGAGGATACCCCAAAGGGTATTTCGCCGGGAGAAGCACTGATGACAGGGAGCAGGTATCGGTGGCGTACATGCACGGCGTTGAAAGATACTTTGTAGGGCGGATCTATGGGGTCTAGCGCCGTTCCTTCTGTCGCCCCGGACGTATCGAACGAGGTGTGATCACATCATAGCTAGTCAACAAAGAAAAGGGAAAATAGAGTATGTCAAGATTATAGCCTCATGAAAATAAAGGATAGGTAAATAAAGAAGATTTGAAATAAAACTTGAATAACAACAGTTGACTATAAATTCGAAATCAACATCTTATGAAAAGCATATAATAATACTTAAAACCTATTAATTGTACCGGATAACCTTTTGCCAAGTACAGATCGTTATATTTATGTATCCTCATCAAATACCCCTGTTATTGAGTGTTAAACTAGACGTATAAAATAAGTTTAATTTGATATAGTCAACTTAATTAGAATCTCTGATGATCTGCATAGATTGAGCTGAGGCTATCTAATATCTTTATGATGTCTTTATTATAACTAAGCCTAACAACCGAAGTAATAAATGCTGTGAAGCTTGACTTGTTTGAAGGAAGTTATCTTATAATTCTATGTGTAGTTCATTCTCAAAGCAATGGATAAAGTTGACACGGAACCGCTCTTATAAATCTTAGACACATGTTTCTGTCTAATAAAGCTTTCGACGAGGTTATCTAGTGGCAACAAGCGATGTAATATCGATTCAAATGCCGCGTAATATTTTCCATTCGTACCTCATTCAATTTAAAAAAGAAAAATCTATTTTATTTTTATTGCACATAATATTTACGAGTGTTGCTATGCATATAGTTGTCGGACCTTTGAAAACTGTTAGAATATAAATCACTGAACGACATAACAATAGAGATGTTCTTATACGCTTAGGAAGCCGTTATTTTGTATTGGGCGGGGTTGTAAGTTAGAATATGTTGGATGGGACTGTGTATTTATTATATTAAAGTTTAGTTCTGACAATGTATAGAGTTCCTTTACATTTTATGCTTAAGTTAGGTGTTTTTTATGTATTATTATGTTGTGTTATACCTGTTTGTTTCAAAGATATTCAATGGTCATATAGGTTTGACATGTTTGTGGTACTTAAATCAGTTGTTTCGAAAGCTGACTTTAACAAAGGCACATAAATCTGTGACTTTGCATGGAGTCGATTTCTCTATGCCTTTAGAAGCAAAGGTGTTAAATCAATTTTAGATAGTTGCAGACTAATAGATATTTTCACTAACGATTCCTAAATTTTAGGTAACACCTAGTGCCATATAAATTACACGTAACAATAAATATAAATATTTCTTCTTTTTAAATTGGTTAATGAATTAAATAAAATAAAAAAAATATGTAAGGAATTATAGATGACTCATAACACCAATTTTATGTGTTGTTAGGTGCTACTTAAACTTTTTTATTATTGCGTATGGTGGCACATGAGCAAGCAGCACAACTGATGATAAGTGTTACTGCCGCCCATTGCCCTTTGCAATACCAAGGTTATAGCTTAGGCCGCTGTCTACCAATAAATTAACTTAACTTTAGAAGTTGTTGGTAAAAACGAGCTTAAAGAAATAATATTTAAAGAAATGATGACTAAGTCGAATTATGAATGTTGAGCGGTATTATTCCTTCCTTCTGTACCGCGTATTGCATGAATGTCTCTAGTTCATCTTAATAGGAATCTTTTTCATAGTAAGAATAAAATTTATTTATCAATCTACACTTGTTAGACTAGTTGTCTTTATTTTAAGACTTTTTAACTTGTTTTAATGTTATCTCTTCATTAGCCTTTGTCATTTCTCACAATATTTGCGGTAAAGCTGTTGATACATTGTATACACATTAAAATAGAATATGTTAACTAATAATACAGTTATTCTATATCGCGAAATTTTGTATAGTAATTGTGTAAGAAATAATATTTGAAGAAATCATTTTGTCTTAATTTTCGTGGATAGATCTAATGGCAGATGGGCTATCAGCAGCTAAAGGTTGTCCGAGGATTGGATAGATTTACAAAAACTTTCCTTTTTTTGTGAATTAAAAAAAATAAACAATTGCGTTCGGCTATTATATACATATTGACACACAAACTCGCATATTATTTTTTTCATATTATTTAGAACCTAATTGACATTAAAAATAAATAAATAAATAAAACTATTTTTATGGATTTTATCGCTTTTGTATTTGAATTTTAATTTCCCGACGTTTCGAACACTTTATAGTGTTCATGGTCTACTTCATGGTTCATGGAGTACTCCTCCATTAATACTGTAAGGTGTCCCAAACGTTACGGATAGGAGCCTTAAAAATAGTTTTATTTCAAATGTGTAATACTCGCGTGAACAACAAAAATCATTAAGATATATTTTTTGATGTTTAGAATAATTTTATATTAATTTCTAATAACCCCTAGTGCAATTTTCCATCACTATACGAAAACCTCAATAAATAATATATAACCTAGTTGAAAATTATAAAGCATATTTTTTTATTTATTTAAAAAGTCTATGTACTACTTTATATTTTTTCAAATCAATTGAAGATTGATTAAATATTCACAGATTCAGTAATGAACCGGATACCGATGTTCATTATACATCAACATCCATGACCGTTCATACAAAAGCTAGCTAACATAATGATCGTTTTTCAACCACTTTCTTCAATATAAAAAGTGTTGATAAAAAACTATTACAAAAAAAAAACTAACTTAATTGTCACGGCTATCGGCCTGGTGGCCGTCGCCGGACTCGTCACAGATTATGTTACAATATATTCGTCTTTTTGCACTAAATTTGACTCTTGGTTCTTTTACTTATCCTAAAGGTTTCACTTTCACTGTAAAATTTATTATCGTTTTGTATATTGATTATACAAATTGCAATTTAATTTGCGATACTTACATTCGTTTAGAGATACTTTTTTAACTTTTTCCTATACTTTTTATTATATAATACAACTTTTTCTATTCTTTTTAATTTTATAACCTATGTAAGTGGCGCTATTAGATAGGAGTTGTTTCATTAGAAAATGAGGATACTATTAAAGAGGGATTATTATTTTTTTCTTAAATAAAGACAACATCCTGCACTAAGGATATAATCCCTGCATTGCGAATTTACAAGCATATAATTAACATAATGATATCTTATGTTTACGCGAGTATAACACTTTTGAAATAAAACTATTTTTATGGATTTTATCGCGTTTGTATTTGATTTTTAATCTCAGACTTTTCGAATAATGTACAGCATTCATGTTCACTGAAGGATTAAGATGTTTCGAGTCCAACAAGTCATTATTATTAAGGAGAAAATTAAAATCTACTTGCTACAATTATTAAATTTTAGTTAATGTTTAATTTTTAAATTTGACAAGTGTGTAAAATTTTAAATTAATCCAACGTTTAGAAGGGGTTAAAAATCACGTTCAAAGATTACTTTACACTCGAATCAAGTTAATATAACCGTTTTTTATTGGCAATTGCCAAAATACCTCATTTTACTATTAAGTTAAGACGTTATAAACGGGCATTGATATGGTGTCTGCCGAGATGATCAAGCTTGGTGGCTCCTGTGTCTGGGAGGCGTTCCTGTTGCTCCTCAGTTTATGCTGGAGCTCGGGAATGGTTCTCGGGGACTGGAATGGCGCAGTCACCGTGCCTTTGTTTAAAAACAAGGGTTCACGTTATGACTGCGCAAATTACAGAGCCATAAGCTTGAACAGTTTGGCAGCAAAAGTGTACGGCAAAATGATTGAAAAGAGAATGAGGATGGTGTCCGATGGTTTACTGTGTGAGACACAAGGAGGTTTTAGGAGTGGAAGGGGATGCATGGATTAAGTGTTCTCTCTGCGCAACATTGTGGAGAAGCATCTGGCTCTAGGTCAGAGGGTTTTCTGCAGTTTTGTGGATCTGGAGAGAGCATTTGACACGGTTGTACGAAAGAAACTTTGGGACATTTTACCGGGGTATGGTATTAACGGTAAACTGCTACGGGCTGTGCAGTCCAGTTACATGGGCTGTAGAGCCTGTGTGCGGCTGGATGATGGGATGTCGCCTTGGTTTGACGTCAATATCGGCGTTAAGCAGGGGTGCGTTCTGTCAGCCAGGCTGTTTATCATATATCTGGATAAATGTCTCCAAAGGTTGAACGATATGAATGTGGGAGTCCAGATGGGTGACTCAGTGGTCACTGATCTGCTTTATGCAGATGATGCAGTCCTGCTGGCACAGTCAGCGACTGACCTGCAGACCCTAGTCGACACAATGACAGAAGATTGTAAGAAAAGGGGTCTACGCGTAAATGTGAACAAAACCAAAATAATAGTCTTTGAAAGAGATGAGGCCAGAATAGATATAAGAGTAACAATAGGTAATGATATACTAGAGCAAGTGGATGAATTTGTATATCTTGGATGTAGATTTAGCCGAGATGGAAGGTACACCACTGATATAGAACGAAGAGTGAATGCGGGAAATAGAGTGAACGGAGCGTTGGGGCAACTTCTCGGTAGCCACCACCTCAGCCAGAAGGTACGTGTAGCAATACATAACGCAGTGCTTATCCCAACATTACTGTATGGAAGCGAGAGTTGGGTATGCAGAAAAGAGTATGAAAGTAAAATTAATGCGGTCGAAATGCGATCTCTGCGGAAAATCTGTGTGGAGTAAGGCTGACCGACCGCATTCGTAACGATGACGTAAGAGAGCGAGTAGGTATGAAAGAGAGTATTCGTGTAAAGATGCGAAAGGGAATGCTCCGATGGTTCGGACATGTGGAAAGAATGCCGAACGAACGTCTGGTTAAGAAGATATACAATGCGAAAGTGGAAGGATGTAGGTACCGGGGGAGACCGAGACTAACCTACCTAGACCAGATCGGTCATGTACTGAAGGAAGGTGGAGTCAAGAATCTCCGAAACCGGCGAGCGTGTATGAAGAGAATTATGAATGTTGAGGAAGCGAGTGAAGTATGCAAAGATAGAGTTCTCTGGCACTCTGTTCTCTCTGCCTACCCTGCAAGGGATATGGCGTGATGATATGTATGTATGCATGTATGTATGTTATAAACGTATAACAAAGCGCTTTAAATAACACATACATTAACTTAGAACAATTTTAAGTGGAAAGCCCAAAGATTTTTTCTGTGACGACCGAAACAGCACGCGAGGTCAGTACTAACTAAAATATCTCTGCAGCCAATTGTAATAATCTGTGATCCAGTGACGTCAAGCAATCAAGATAGATTAACATTCAAGGAAATTCAA
Source organism: Lymantria monacha (assembly GCA_905163515.2). NCBI lineage: Eukaryota > Metazoa > Arthropoda > Insecta > Lepidoptera > Erebidae > Lymantria > Lymantria monacha. The sequence goes on along the minus strand of LR991092.1, from coordinate 9,880,667 downwards.
AAACACGTAAATTATACATAAATGCAAAAATCCTATTGAAAGCAAGTTGATTAGACACGCGTTAACGGTACTTAGTCATACAACATAAGTACAAAAATACTCTGTGGTGTAATTTTCATACATCAGACTACACAGACTAACATATGGAGAACTTCCCAGTTAAAAACACGTAACAGTGCTAATAAGTTACAAATTGTATACAAATCATAGGTATTATACAATCTGTGGTGTTATGTAATGTGAATGGTTAATGTAACATAAGTGGAAATTGTAACGTATTGGCATCTTAGACGGAATACTATTGCGGAAGGGTAAAATATGATGAGGCTTTCCGGTTAAGCTAAGGCTACGGATATTTTAACTATTTAGATATAACTAGAGGTAAAGATAACCTTGACGTTTATATGGTAGCGATATCAATTTAATAGATTCATCATCACAGCTTACACACGTCCCACTGTTGGGCTCAAGCTTCTTCCATAATGGGACGGGAACTGACCTACAATACCACGCTGGTCACACTGGTACGATAGGGGTGGTGAATTGTATTCTTACTCCGTCACCACACGAAAATAATATATATTTATATATATATATATATATATATATATATATATATATATATATATATATATATATATATATATATATATATATATATATATATATATCATTCATTGTCATCCTGCATTTAGCCCATTTACTTTCGTTTCCTGCCTGACTGCCTGCTTGGCGTCAAATTTTCTTGGGAGTATAATATAATAGGTCTATGTACCTAAGTCATGAGATCATTCATCATCAGATCGTGAAGTAAAGGTTGATAGTAGTTATCCGTAGCTGCGACCACACAGCATATAGTATTTTTATCCAACTGCCGACGTAAATGAGGATATTTTATTCCTAAGAATTATAAGAATTTACTAAAATTATAAATATCTTAAAATGAAGATGTTGCACATACTCAATGTTAAATGTTTTTTAAATAAAATCTAAAGACAAGAAAAAAAAATCTATTTTTTTTTCAGAAAGCTGCTAGTTATTACAAAACATTTTTATGTACCTATAAAATTTTACATAATGTGTAAAAATACCTATAACGAGTGCGAACATCTTTATGTAAAATATAATTTACTCATAAACAGTAAGACAACTGTAATTTCTGTGTTAGTAGAGAGTTACAGTCATAAACTTTTAATTAGATATTTTTGTTGTGAAATGAAAGTTTACCTTTGTATAGTTTCGTAAAAATATTAAGTGTAAAAAGACTCATTAAAACGTAGAAATTTAATTTTAATTAAAGTTCCTAGCAAGTTGAAAGGTTTTTCTTTATATTGTCTGACCAGCGTGGAATAGTTGGTGAATTTCCCTCTCTGTGAAGGATTAGCGTATATAAATATATATACGCTAATATTTTACAATAAAATACAAAAAAAATAAGTGAGACCAGTTATAGACACTTGCATTACCCGTGGCAATGTCACATAAATAAATAGACGTAAAATTTAAGACGGGCGGCGAGTATTAAGTTTAATACAAGAAAATGGCCTGGGGTGTAGTTTAGCTGAGTCTCATCGGACGATTAAAATAATCTATGGTTACATCCACTGCGGTCTGCATTACAGCAAAAGGCAGATTTTACTTCCAATTAGTTGTTAGACAGGACTTGGCTTACTATATAAATACATAAACTAATTTAAATATCTTATTATTATTTAACAAGTTTTAATATATTATTCGTGTTATATTATAGATAAAAATGCCACTTTTTAAGTGTACTTTTACAATATTTATTTAAGTAATATAAGGTCTCCATCCGTGACAAAGGTCGGGTACTGGTATCCTGCCCTCATGGCGCTAAAGACGTATATGTAGGGCAGGTTACGAGGTTGCCTGGCGCGTAAGAAAATAATTCTTGTATTGTGGGGGCTTTTACAAACATGGAATTAACAGACAAATTAGACCTAGACGATTATGGCGACCTGATATCATCGGATATGCTTGAAATCCGGGCCGATATAATGCACCCTAATGCGTGTGTATTGCCGTAAAATACATTTGTTTAATATGTGTCAAGCTCACGATAATTTCAATACTAAAATATTAAATCGTAGCTCAAAACCTAGAAGTATGTTGGATTAATATGAAATTTAATACAGTAAAATAAGTAGTAAAATAACAACATCCGATATGGTTCAATTCATTCATCTGAAAACGTCAAAGTTAAATGAACCATTTATTGACCGATTAGTGAAGCATTTAAATCGTTATTTTCTTTCCTTAATATCTGAGTAAATGCTCTTCAGGTGCTTAGCTGTATATACTTCTATGGCTAAGACTAGATTGGTCGTGAAAATTACGGTAATAAAACTAAAAAACTTGATTCAACTTCATGAATACCTACGAGTTATGTTTTTTACAAATTCCAAAATACATTTTCAGAATCTTTTGGACTTATTTTAAATCAAATATTAGAGTATAGATAATCAAAATATTAAATTCAGGTACAGCTTAAAAGTTAGTATCCTCCCAAATTAAAGGTTATAATACATATGACTTTTTTATGTTGGGAGAAAAGTTTTAAGTGTGAATATTTGAAGGCTTTAGGGGTAAGGGAAGACCGAAGAAAAGATGGATAGATTGCGTGAAGCATGATATGGATAGAAAGGGAGTGAAGGCGTAAAGAGATGACATCGGATAAGATTGAATGGAAGAAAAGGACATATTGCGTCGACCCCAAGCAATTGGGATAAGAGCAGGGTAATGATGATGACATATGCGTTTTTTTTAATTTTAAATATGGAACACACCACATCGTATCTATTTAGTTTACACTGTATTTTTAAACACTCATTAGGCCATAGCAATTATTTCTTATTTTAGTTTTTTCTTAATCATGAAAAAGAATTTAAGCCGCCTGTTTTACCATATTTTGTTCTAAATTTAAAATTTATTCTAGCCAGGCAAGTAATTACTGTAATCCTGTCCCACCAATGGAAGCAGCGTTTTACACCCGCTACTTGAAACAAACACTACTTTTCAAGTATGAAAAGTGGAAATATCTGTATTTTCCCCACTTCACTTTCAACTCAGTTCACCTCCCACTGCTGGGTTCAAGCTTCTTTCACATTAGGAGGAAAATTATCCTAAAATAACAAGCTGGTCAAAGAAGTTAGTATAGCTTAATTTCGAATTTTCTTTTTAATGGATCGATATTATTTGCATATATCTCTTCGGCCATTGAGGACGGTGAACTGTATTCTTACTCCGAAACCACACGCAAAATATTCTACTTTGCTTCTATACAATTATAGAAAACGAAGTTTATTGCTCACAGTAAAAAATAGCAGTGTAGTGTAGCTACGAATAGCGCAGTAGTATAAGGGATAAAAATAACATTAAAGAAATTCATATGGAATTAATACATTACTTTAATAATAGTCACAATGAAATGACTACAACCAAAAAAAAAATTCTAATTACCATAAAGTCCGAATGGTAGACAAATCTAGACGTGATTTAAACTTTCTACTATAAGTTTGCAATCATAAGAGATCATAATCGCAATGAACATGATCTATTAATTGTTCTTAACCGCATTCAAATGGAATATTGATATAACGGTAAGGGTACTAGTTTATTATTAGAAAATAATTTACTTACTCATAAAGTTGCCACGGCCAGTGACGTGTTAGCTTTGAACCTGTTTATTTTCTAAGGTAAATAGTTTCTATTCCTTAGCAGCTAGGCTACTTACTTTTTAATTAATTCCACGCAACCCCCCTTTGAGAACGCCGCGATATTATGAACAAATACTAATCTGAATACTTATCTATATGTATATTTATTTGTTAATCGATGAACTATTTTCCTGATGAATCCTGAAACTAACTGCTATCTACAGTATAATCTTGTGTCTATTTACTATTCTAAATCGTATTTTTAAGTGTTTTAGAAATCATTTTAATTTGTTATAAAACTATTTTTACGTAATCTATCGCGTTTCATTTGATTTCTTAGTTTCCTGATGTTTCGAACACTTTACAGAGTTCTTGGTCACAGGAGTACTAATGTGAATGTGAAAAGAAATGTTTGTACTATATAGTACAAACATTTCTTTTTTTTTGCGATAGAATGACCTGCAGCTTCTCTTTCTTCAGTCCTTGGCTTTAGCGATGACCATTTGTGCTTATCTTTTCCGCGAAGTATGTTACGCGATGGTATAATAATCAATTCGTTACGTTCCTGTGCCGAAGTGCCAGGTCTGATCTTCAATTGATGGAGATGCATGCAGAATCGAATCTAAAATTAAAAAAATAATATACATCACCTTTTTGCTGTAAAAACTAAAAAATAAACTTAAAATATTACAAAATATAGAGAAACACAATAGTACAAAATATAACGTTAACACTAACCTTCGTCGATGCGACGAGCCATGGTCGCTGGTCCGGCGCTCACAGGCCTCCTGCACAATAAACACTACCGTATGTCGAGGGGACAAGGAGTCAATTGAGATTACACGGGAGCTGAAATAGGTGCAGTCGCGCACTCAAAATTTACGGCACTTTTTTCGAATTCGCGTCGTCGATTCGACGAAGCTTAGTGTTCTAGGGTTAAAAAAAAAAAAAATAATCCGCAAAAATAGTTTTATTTCAAAGATGTAGTACTTGCGTAAACATCAGAAACAATTTTTATTATTAGTTATATTTCAATATTCCAAAGTATATTCATTGTTTCAGCTTTGATTTAAAGAAACGGACTAAGCAGGCAATAATGATATTCTAAGCTTACACTATTATTCCTGGGACTTGATCTGTGGTTCATATATTTTTCCTTATCATAATATAGTTATAAAGAAACAAAATTAACGTAAAATATGTTAAATTTTCTTTTCTTGGTTCCTGCACTGATTTTTTCATCAATCTTTTTTCATCAATCAAACATTTGGCGAAATATTTTTATTTGCAATATTCTAATACATCTACACTAATATTATTAAAAGTTCCTTTATTTGGATACGCTTATCATGGAAACTACTGAATCGAATTGAAAACTTCTTGGATTTCATATATTGAAAAAGAATGTGACTAATATGAAAACACGATTTGACGAATAAGTGTGAAGAGTGCTTCAAAGGCAGAAGAGTTGAAAAAAGGGGAAAATTATTTCTTTTGAGAGCTTCCATTGTGAGTGTTGCACGTTATAGGTGCCTATGAATCTCTCTAATCCTCTCTCTCTTCTCTTATGTGATCTAGACAAAGTTGTGCGAGTCAGTAATAGATTATTTGTGTTTGTAGTTAAGTGTTCATATCTTGAATACTAATCATTGTGAAGAAATTTCTCGACACAACTAGATATGTTAATGCAACTATCCATCAGAATATCAACGTTTACTGCTGGATATCAAACTCCCTTCCATAAACGTCAACTTACGGCGTGTGGTTTAATGATCAGCAAAATGGTAATTTATATTAATAATGATTAATAGTAATCCCATCTATATGATCATGGAGTCTTTTTTATTATCAAATTATCATTCATCATAATTCTCCTGCTCTTATCCCAATTACTTGGGATCGAAGAAATATGTACTCGTAAATATTTCAAAAGTTATTGGCAATAGTTTTACTACTGGCCGCTTGCCTGACTTCAACACTCCTTGGGAATGTAATTGTTGACCAGACGGCATCAAATGGAGTTGGCTCACGTTGATATAAAGTTCTTAGTTGTCTTTTAAGATATCGAGTAAAGTAAATATTAGTAATATTCGCAGCCCCAACCACACAGTACCATTATCGAATTAGCGTCAATGATCTTATAGTGCAAAAAAAAAGTTCTTATTATTTCGCATTTAATCAGAATCAACTTTATCATTAAATAAAAAAAAAAAAAATTAATGATGACAGGGCGTGGACTTAAGATGTTACCTGAGAGGGTTGACCGCCGGGTTGACCGCCGGGTGGGCCACCGAAGACAAAGACCGGGTTCCGGTGGACCACTCGCCCAACTGGGTGAGTTTGGGTATTTTATTGGTAGGCAGCGGCCTAAGCTGTACCCTTGGTATTGCATAGGTCCATGGGTGGCAGTGACACTTAGCATTAGGTGTGCTGTTTACTCGTTTGCCACCATAAGCAATAAAAAAAAAGTCATAGCTGGCCGCCAAAAAAAATAATAATATAATGCCTTTTAGTGCAAATAAAACTGCTTAAAGAGTAATAATTTTTGGTAGGTATATATTCTTCAGTGTCTGCTGAAAACAGCTACAATTACCTTTCTAATATTAATGTTACTTAGCAACAGTACTACTTAGAAATCAATAATAATAAAGACAGTTTTAACTTCGTCTACATTTTTAATATTTATTTTATCTAAACCGCAATGAACAGTAATAGCTTTTCTCTTTTTTTTTTCAATTCGTTTGAATGTTACTAAATAAGGAAAATTGAAAAAGTATTTCAATTTACAATTTGAAATATTTACACGGCTAGTTTTATCGTACACTTAATTTTATTTGTAGATATAATACTGAAAAGGTTTTTTATTGAACGATAATCGTTTGTGCTCTTTGTTCGGTTTATTTTTTTCAATTATATTAAAAAAAAAACAGAATATTTTTTCCCCTCGTAATCAAGTTTTTTTTAAAAAGAATAAATCGTCTTGAATGTGAAGCATAACTAACAGCTGTGTAATATTGATGGATTGATGCATTTTTTTTAATAATTTAAGTTGACTGATCTAAATACAAAGTACCGACAATTTACGATGTCAATTTTTAATCTTAAATACGTTTACTTGCAGCTGTGTATCAATTAGCATATAAAGGGCTCGTCTAAATAATAATTCTAGAAAAAGCAGTCACGCCCTCGGGCAGAAAGATTTATCTGTTCCCAGTATCAACATAATTGTTCAGGTGCAAATGAACCCTTCAACCAACAAGCTATCGAGCTGCTTGCTGCGTTTTGTGTTGGTAAAGAAACTGAAGGGATTGCGTACGCTTGTTACGCTCATACGCGACGTATCGTTTGAAGTATTGCGGATTGAATTCCCACACAGGACAATCTTTTATGCGATCCAAAAATAGTCGTTTTGAGTGTGGATGTAATTTGTATCCGTTTATTGTGTGTCTGTAAAGTCCCCCGCAATACAAGTATTAAATTTTAATAAGAACTTAAACCAAGACTAACTTGTATAATTGATCACATCGCATATTCCTTCCTTTCTTGAGGTGTTCGGTATGCATATTTTTATTTTCTATCCATTATTTCTACTAATTTCACTACAAAGGTTGAGGTTCTATTAAATTAAATGTGCGTATTTACTATGCAGGCTATTTATTTACAAGCTTGGAGGTGTGATGCATCACGATTTCTTTTTTCTTCGAAGATGTATCGATCTGGAAAGTTTTCTTAGAAAATAAGCGGTAGGAATGTTTAGCATTTATCACGTAGTCGGCAACCGCTAAATACAGGCCCTTCCATTTTTCTTCTATGGGTTGGGGCTGGTAGTTAGTTAATCCTATAAATGGTAGAATCATAAAATATGAAGCTAGTTGACCGTTTCACTTTGGAATGAGTGATTAGATAATGACGGAATGTCAACAAAAGTATTTTATAATGATTGCTGATGTGTATACAAGTATTACACGAATGAAATAACACTATAGAAGAAGGCCCTTCTTCTGTGATGGTCCTCCTATCACCATGAAAAATCAAATTATCATCTTTGCTCATATACGCCCCAATGCTAGGCTCGAACCTCCCCCGCAGTACGAGGTAATTTGATCTTGCTATACTACGCTGGTTAGACGTATAAGGTTTTATTTCGAGTTTTCCTTCTATTCAAAAGATGCTATAATACCATTTAGTAGTCTTTTACGATACCCATGGGCAAGATATGCAAAAGATAGGGAGTGGTGAATTTTAGACACGGGAAATACGAGAAAATGGACTTATTTCGATAGAACTCCTTGTGGTGACCGAGTGAGAATACAATTCACCACCCCCTGTCTTTCCTGTGGGTGATCATAGAACATGACTAAGGGATATAAAACGCATATAACATCTATGTAAGAGGAGGAGAACTCGAAACAAAACCATAGGGTTATGTTTTTTGTTATTTGGTATAGACCAACACGTCTGACCAGCGTAGTATAGTAGGTCAATTTCCCTCTCATTAGGAGGAGGCTCGACCCCAACTGTAGGACATATATGAGCTGAGATGATGATGATGAGACTTATTTTGTATATTATGTACTTAAATCCCTTATTTAAACCGATCTCGACTAAAATTCGGTGGAATGGACTAAAGATTTTTCAAAAATCACAATACAAATGCTACAAGCATCCTTAATAGTTAATGGTTCCTTAAATGCAAAACTTGAAAATTAGAGGACTTAATAATTTAGTGATTAAGCAACAAATCAAACATAATTATGTTTTTTAAACCGGGTTGTCTAATACCTTCTATTATTTAAAAAATAATAAATTTTGACATAATATTATAATTTAGGCGTTAATTTCAATGAATAATCAATATTTGTTTAGGTTATAAGCTTCAATTTACCGCTGGCTTTTTTTTCTATAAGCTGCAATGTTTATATAAGATATGACTAGACAAGCTTATCCCATTAAAACAATTGTAAAGTGCTTTTTTTTACCATAAGCGAAAACAGCAATCGTCAGGATTACGTTATTATCTTTAGGGTTGGTAGCTTGGAAAAATGATTTATACTTTCAGAAAAAAAATGCTTTTTTTTATTATTTATTTACTACATAAATATGAATTAAAATATCTATATATGATTATGTTTTTTTTTAAACACACCACTTTACTATATTTCATTATTGTAGGATCCTTGTATTGCGGGAGACTTTACAAACATACAATTAGCGCATACAAATTATACTCAGACTCAGAACAACAGTTTGTTGATCGCACAAAGTATGGTCCGGTGTGGGAATCGAACCCACGGCACTGGCATGGAAGATTGGTATCTTAACTATGCCATCTGAGCAGTCAGCTATTATGAAAGATTTAACCTAGTTTTTAGCTGCTAAGCTCATTACATAACTTAAGTGATAAATTATTTAGGAAATAAAACAATATTTAAAACAAACTTTAGTCTTACATTTAAATATCCTCTTATAAATTGCCCTTAGGAGAGTAATATCTGTACTACCAGAGAGGCTCTATTTGGCAATTTCTGCAATACATAAAGCAATATGAAATTATTTGACATTCTTAATATTTTTTAATAATTTCACTACATTACATATAATGCCACCAAAATTATCTAGTATAAAACCTTAAACACTAAAATGATGAATAAAATACTTTCATCTGATATTTTCACGTTCCCGCCAAATCACCTTTACATAGTCAATACTTGGACAACCCTAGACATGAACCCCTGTCGACAGCGTTGGCTTTGATGGCGTGCGGCGACAGGCAAAGTGAAGGTCGCGCGGAGGCCGGTCGTCGACCGTGTGCTATTTATACGTCGACAACCGACATTACTGGTCGTCTCTATCGTTCATCGTTTAATACATCGTATACACTACACCTTACAGTTATCAGCTAAGAATACGTCACAATCGATGCGAATATAAAATGAAGGAACGCGTCACTACCCCATCCTGGTAACCTACGCATTATTTATTTTAAAAAAAAGTACTTTTAAGGCAAGTTATGCTATGGTAACACCTGATCTTTCCCGGGCAGCAAGAGGGACGGCGCGCATCACCATAGTATGCCGTACGCGTACCTTTCAACGTCTTGTGGGAGGGCCATTGGCCCATTGGCAACAGCCTGCATTAAGGTAATAATCCTTAAATGGCGCGGACCTTTACGATTATATAATCAACGGACACAAATTACACCTAGACTCAGACTCAATAATTTGTGTATTGTTATTTCACTATACCACTCTACAACAAACAAAGTATTTTTATTTCACCGTCACTGAAAAGAAGGTGGGAAACTCGAAACAAAATCCTGTGCCAATTTGTATGAACCGCATAGTGTCATAATCGAATTTTCTTGGAATTATCAAGAAGTTTCATGCCTTTTTTGTTTCCAACTTCCAATTGGAAAGAGGTGTTCATAACATGTATGATAATTAAAAATGTATTTCGGTTAATTTAAAAATAATATTCACTGCCATAATTAAGTATTTTTTTGTAATAAAGCTAGAAATTAAAAAAAAAATGTGCGATAATGTCAACTGCATAACCATGTTGAATGTTCATGCAGTTGATATTATCGCACATTTTAAATATATAGAAGGCAGGCCAAGGTGATATGATAATAAGAAAAGAAAATATTACTGCCATGCAATAATGAGTGATTTATTAAATCAGAGCATAAAATTATTTTCATTCCCATTTGACATTCAAAATAATAATGTATGGCTATCATCATGACTCATGACTCAATCTGTTAACTTAAAACCTTAATGAAGGAATAGTTTCGAAGACAAATTCTAGTTTTCGCCTGTTGTATTATTGCATTCTTAAGGACACTGACTCGTTAGTTACTTATAAAAGAAAAAAATCAAATAATTCCTTATACAGCAACTTGGTTAGCGCCTACGAGTTTAAAAAGAGGCTCTACAGTATTTTATATCATCAAGTTAATTCAGTTAGAGTTGAGACTGTAATTATGTTACCATTTCGGGAGATGTAATTTAAACAACGTTATGCAAATGTTATGCATTGAATCTTGCCAGTTTAAAAGTCATATTTTTGATTATATTTTTATTTATAAACCTCTAATAGTAAAAAATATTTGATATTACAAAAAAAAGATAATGTAAAAATCTTCTAAAATTATTTATAAAACGAAAAAATATATTATTTGTCGGTTATAAATATCCGTAATGAAGATAATTAAATTAGATTAAGTTAGAGCGTGGAACTAAGTCAATCCAGTAAGGAACAAATATTCATAATTCTCGTAAGGCACCTGTCAAATATATCATCCAAGAAAACGGACAAAACTCAGCAGAACAATCATCCATATTTCTTACTAAATTTTTCCGTGTGAAAAAGCAGTAGTTTAATAAAAGAGAAGTAGTTTAATAATAATAAGAATGTTGAGGAAGCGAGTGAAGTATGCAAGGATAGAGTTCTCTGGCACTCTGTACTCGCTGCCTACCCTGCAAGGAATATGGCGTGATGATATGTATGTATGTATAATAATAAGAATCATTTTAATTTAAAACATATTCAGAATCCATTTTTACATAATCCTTGCCCCCCTGTATTAGGTAAAAACCTGTGTCTTAAGAGACGATGTCTGCCCAGATTATATTTTACACAGAACATTTATTTTACAGCAGCTTAAGTTTTAATATTACACTCCAACTTAATCTTAATTTATTTTAAACGAGATCTGCACAGTAAATCGATTGGAAGAATACGGTAATTAAAATTTATTTGCAAAACTTCACGACATATGTACTAATAAGTCCAGCCACTAATAGCTTGTAAGAAAGAATGAAGAGTCTGCATACTAAAGATAATGTGCTGATGATTTTCGATAGTCATGTTACGAATGGTTACCGGCGCCAACTCTGCCTTAAGGCTTTTTCACATGATTATCGCTTGCGATTTTACGATTGTATAGACAATTTATTGTATCTGACCATGGGAGCTAAATCACATAATAAATGAATTACTTATTGACACATATACGGCATAGATTTTATGTTTGTTGTCTAAGTAGTGACTTATCCTGATGGCTAGATTTTATAGCCACGGTAAAACGTCTTTATTCCGAAGTTGGGTATTATTTGTGTTTATTACATGCATTTTTGTGTACACCTTTACCCAACAAGTCTTTAAAAAAATGGTGTTTGTATTCGTGTAATGAGGTTTATGTGTATTGACAAAATTACAGTTCTACTAGATTTTTATTACTTTTTTTTAACATAATATATAGCACTTATTTTTCATTAATTACAATTTAAAGTTACAATATTCGCAAATAAAATTTTAAGCCATACTTATAAAGGAATGCACAATAAATGCAAAATTAGATTCGATTCTATAGTTATTTAGTTAGCTACTTACAAAGTAATTATATCGACTGCACAGATGGCGTAGTGGTTAAGATACCGACCTTCCGTGCCAGTGCCGCGGGTTTGATTCCCACGCAGGACATTACTTTGTGCGATCCACAAAGTGTTGTTTCAGAGTCTGGGTGTAATTTGTCTGCGTTAAATGCATGTTTGTAAAGTCCCCCGCAATACAAGGTTTATTTCCTTAGTGCAGAGTGGTGTAAAATATATATATATATATATATATATATATATATATATATATATATATATATATATATATATATATATATATATATATACATATATATATAAGCATGTTTTTATTTAAACTTTAGTTTTAATCTGGAAAATATATAGCAGCTTATAAATATCGAGGATATAAAAACGACTTGAGCGCGACCGTCTAATTATTTATATTTGCTTTAAAGTTAAAGCTACGTTTAATAATCTAGACTCATGGGTCAAAAATGTATTTCTATGATAAATCAAATTTTACTGAATATTCACCAATTTATGTACACATAAACGTAAAACTACCAAACAAATTACAATATGATATAAATTTAAGGATTACAGAAAATAACTAAAGACAAAAATACCACCCCTCTCGTTGATGTTAAAAGTATCGTAAGTAAACACAGCCTTTACCTGTACTCGATAAAAATTACTCATTAACTTTAAATACACTCTCACTTTTCTACAGCAGTAAAGTTTTAATAATGATTAAGTGTAGCGATATACCATCTTGATGTTCAGAAATAAATACAGAATATTCTTTTTATATCCCTTTATCATTGGTTTGCAATCTATACGTGATTAAAAACAGAAAAAATATGGCCGCTATACCTATATATATACAAGTAGAACGCCTATGCTATATAAGGGTATACAAATGTGTAATATGCTGCGTGGTAGCGGCTACGTATACTACCAACCCGTACTCGTGGATGGCGTAAACGACGACTAAGAGGCTTATGTCGACGTGAGCAAACATCACCTGATTCCGTTTGGTCAACAATTACATTCCCAAGGAGGGTTGTCGACAGGCAGGCGGCCGGTCATAAAACTATTGCCAATAACTTTTGCAATATATAGGAAAAGGTATACATATTTATTTATGTTACGACCTCAAGTAATTGAGATAAGAGCAGGCGAATGAATGATGATGATCGATGAATGTGTAATAATTTGAGAAATTTAATTTTATTTCTATAGTCGTTAGATTAGGGTTATCCAAAGGGGTTATGAATTAAAAAAAAGAGATTTGTTTGATAAGAAGGTACTGTGTATTATAGTAATGTCAATTACTTGGGGTTCATTTAATCGTGTGGTTTTTTTTTTAATTTATCGATCATATGTATTTCTTTATTCATTTAATTTTTGGATTTGCTTAAGTGCATATATTAATTTAGAATCTAAATGTAAGTTACACATGATTAAAAAACCAAACGCAGCGGTGCTTTTATAATTATAACTTTCTATAAAACTATAAAGTTCTCATATCTGATAGTAGCAAGTCAGTAACACAATAATAAGTATTTTAATTAAGTTAAACAATCGTTATGCTCGTAAAACTGAACCTCACTAACCTGGTAATTAAAATTTATCTCTTATAAAAGTTTGAAATGCAATTCATGAATTTATCTGATCGCGGCACAATTAATTGTAGGTTTTTTAATACCTTTACTCAACTGACATTTTCTTTATCATCGTATAATGTAGCGAAAACGAGACATTTTTATTAACTTGTTTCCTTTAATGATCTTCTAACATTATATTTTATGCTGAGTCTGGAATTTATACGATATCTCACTACCCCCTGCTTCCCACAGGTATTATAAGAGATCACTATGTGACTGAAATGTATAATATTATTGCGAGTGAAGTGAAACTTAATATAAAACACTCATTCGTTTGGTCTAATTGTAGCGAATATACCGCTTCTTTGCTTCAATAATGTGTTATTTTGAAAACTTACATTTTAGAGGAGTCTTTTACAAGTTTCAAAACATAATTGTTTCGCAACGAATATTTTGTTATCGTAACGCTGATTTAAATAATAGATGATTGAATTATACAATAATGAAATACTTAAAATCATAGATTTGTATATTAATTATTTTTGAAACTTGAAAAACACTTCTCTAAAATTAAATTTTTCTAGATAACATATTATTGAAGCAAAGAGGCGATATACATTTATGTCTGGATTATCTGTGTGGTGACGAAGTTAGAATACAATTTACCACCCCTTCTTTTAACCCTTGGGTGATCGTAAGACATGATAACGGGATATAAAACGCATATAACATTTATGTAAGAGAAGAGAAAACAAAACCCTATGCCAACACGTCTAAGCAGTGTGGTATAGTAGGTCAATTTTACTTCTCTTACGGAGGAGGCTCGAGCCCAGCAGTGGAACATATATGAGCTGAGATGATGTCACAAGTCCATTCTAAGAATACTACTTGATCTCTATATTTTTATGATTATAGATCAAACATGAAGAACTTATAACGCACGAAGGGTTCCGCAAAACTAAAAAAAAAAACAATTTGTTGTATGGGAGCCCCCCTTAAATATTTATTTTATTTTATTTCTAGTATTTTTTGTTATAGCGGCAATAGAAATAAATCATCTGTGAAAGTTTCAAGTATCTAGCTATCACCGTTCTTGAGATACAGCCTGGTGACAGACGGACGGACGGACAGCGAAGTCTCAGTAATAGGGTCTCGTTTTTACCCCTTGGGTACGGAACCTTAAAAAATATGTACATCAAATTGTGCCACAGTTTATAAAGTCGACGGCTAATTCTTAATAGCCTTACTGTGTGTAATTATATGTTCATACGTTCCGTGCCATGACCGCACACGTTAAATACTGTTTGAAGTAGATCCGGAACATATGAGGACGTTAGCTAACGATTTGCAATGCCGAGGCCTATGTATAAGGCTGAGTTCTTTATTTATTATTATTTTTATTAGTTGTTCAATGTTGATCTGATTTTCCTTGTGGTCCGTAAGATACTATTCACCATCCCTATCTTATCCATGGATGATGATTAAAAACGATTAAGAGATAAAATATGCCTATAACATCAAGACAAAAGAAGGAAAACTCGAAATAAAACCCTATACCAACACGTCTGACTAGCATGGTATAGTAGGTCACTTTCCCTCCTAGTCTAGAAAAGAGCTCGAGCTCAACACTGGGACATATATGAATTGAGACGATGATGAAGATGATGACTGTTGATCTAATGGCATATCTATCTTTCTGTAGATCTTGAAGTTCTGGCGTCGAATAATGAGGGTTATATAATTCTACAGAATTTTCATATTATTTACTTCTCATATACACAATTCTTTATAATGACACTAGAATTGCTTGAGAGACCCCACGGGGTGCACTTCTGTTATGCAAAATAGCAATTTTTTCAAAGGAGGCACCAACTATTATGTATATGCTCCTTTTGTAGAGAATATTCGAATTAACGGAACTACTATTTGAAGATTGCACTACGTAGACAGAGTTTCATATATCCAGTGCAGCTAAGGCTTTGGATTTTGGTTAGATAGAGAACCCGCTAAGTAAGCAATTCGTATTTTAAGGAAAACGCATTAGTCTGATAGAAACTGACTTTAAAATATGTTTATTTATAAGCTTGTTTAATACGGATGTACGATGTAATATTATAAAATCATTTAATCAGCCTACCTATGGGAACTTATCAGCTTAGAAATTGTTTTAGTGTTCATACAATGTTTACTTTATACCCTTTAGAGTTATAGTGAAATAAATTAACCTATAAATGTTATATCGATAAAGTAGCCTAATTTGCCAAGAATGCGTACTACTAAAATATTTTGAGCATCATAAAACGATAAAATGTGATAATAAAAAAATATATTTCCATGAAATTTATCAGCTATTGGCTATGGATAATGAAAATAATAGGGTAATTTCATACTAATTTACTCAAAAAAATAATTATACACTTAAATTGTCTAAGGTGGAAATATCATTTTCACTGTGAGTGAAATTGGAACGGAATTAGACGGCACCGCCACTAAGTGCTGTTGTTGATGCTTTAAAATCACTCGATTCATTGTAATGACTCAGAAAATGATCCGATTGTAGTACAATAATAATATTATAGTGAGCAATGAATAACAATTGTGGCATCGAGACGATTTCGAAATCGATATCTATTGCGCAACATTAATGATAGCAGAGATCGAATAATAACATAGATTTGTGAATAATCATGTGCTAAAACTATATTTTTCTTAATCTTATTACGTGCCTGGGATCTTGCAATCGTATTGCATTGTGGATAAACTTTGTGTCGTACATAACTATATATAAGCCGTTAATGTTTTAGAAACGTGTAGTGTTATGCATTTATATTAAACATTATAAAATTATTTATAGCTGCATCTGCTATATACTGTTACAGTTTTCAATATTTAGTCTTGTGTTTTACTGTTCTTATGAATTTTATAAAGAAATATCGGTATTAAATTTACCGATATTTCTTTCCTTTCAAAAACTATGGTAACTTTTTGTTCATGATATTTTGTAATCCTATAATAGTGCGCTCTGGCTTTTTTTGTGATTTTGTTATGTAATAATTTAAAAAATACTTTTATAATATGCAAGTATGATAATATAAAAGTAATTTTAAAATAATAATTACTGATGTTTACGCGAGTATTACAACTTCTGAAATAAAACTATTTTTTACGGATTCTATCATGTTTGTATTTGAATTTTAATTTCCCGACGTTTCGAGCACAGTATAGCGTTCATGGTTCATGAATAATGATGATGTCGTCCCGTGACAATGAACAATGTGACTCCCACGCGCGGAGCTTACTCAGCGCCGCACGATAGGGGCGACCCCAGGGGTCTTGATCGAGACCGTCCAGCATCTCCTGCCGACTGACGTCCTTGGCGGTACGGACGGCCAGCCTGAAAGCCGACCGCACATTGCGGTAGCCCTCATAAAGCCGGCCCTCCCGCTCCTCATTGCGATGGTGCCGCCGGCTGCGGGTGTAGGCCCTCCGGGCGCGTATACGTGCGGCCCGAAGATCCGCCAGCTCCCAGGAGCACCAGTGGACAGCCCTTTTCGGGGGCAGACACCGTACACGGGCATGGCTGCATCGCAGATCTGCGTCAACGCATTGTGGATGCGGCCAGCCTCGGCGTCCACCCCGTCCAACTGGTGGGCAGAGGACAGCCATGAGTGAACGATGGCTGCCTCCGCCAACAGGTCCCGGTCTAAACGACCCACAGCCCATCGCGGGAACGCGGGACGTCCGTCCGCCTCATGACCCCTGCCGGGCGTCGGGAGGGTCCGGGAGACCTCCATCTGGATATACCGGTGGTCCGATAGGGTCTCAACCTCCTCCGCGACGCACCAGCTCCTCACGCGTGCGGCGACAATGGGGTTAGCGAACGACAAGTCCACTATCGACTCGCCCCGCTGCCGCACGCACGTATGCACCAAGCTCCTGTTCAGCAAACAGAGGCCCAGTGCCGCCGCCCACTCCTCGACCGCCCGTCCTCGGTCGTCCGTTCTGGGGGACACCCACGTCATGCACTTGGCGTTGAAGTCCCCCAGCACGAAGACTTGGCGCGGTGCCAGTCGCCGTAATGAGGTCCCCAAGATGGTGAGGGAGGCCCCAAAATCAGTCACGCTCCTGTTAGGGGAGAGATAGACTCCGAAAAGCGTAATCTCTCCCCGGTCCGCCGCGAAGATAAATATAGCTTGTGGTAATAACCATCCGTCAATTGAATAGTTCATTTGTAAGGATTCCTTGGCTTGGTAAATAAAATATACCTTCTTCCGTATCTCAGACAACATCTATCAAAATTTTATATTAATCATCGTACTTGAAAGCTTAATAACAAAATCATATTCGCATTTGTAAATTAGAATTCAAATGAAGTTATGATCCAATATACTTGCAATTTTCTCAACAAGTTCCAGTCACTTATCATTATATTTTGTAAGTTCTAGGTAACTTATTTTCAAACCGACACGCTTATTTGTGAGTGTTGCAAATAGTTATTAGATATTTATACTTTCTTGTTCTTTACCGTCTCACGGCTCAATCACATTGTACGATGAGTTGAAGACTTGTAATTATTAGTTTTTAAATATTTTTTTACATAGTGTAAAGTAATTTTTAAACTTGTATTTTAACTATACATTTCTAAGTAATTTGTGGAGTTTATGAACAAAATAATTATTTTCAATAAGAAGTATATTCTTTAAGTACTTACTTGGAAGCTTGTTTCTTAGGGCATGGCCACAGATGTGGTAAAGCGGATAATATTCTTCAATGGAACTGCGTTTACTATTTATGGACAAAACGTAATAACGAATTAAAATTCACTTGAATATGAATAAAATGTAAGGTTATTAATCTATCATCATTATCATCTCAGCTCATAAATGTCCCACTGTCGAGCTCGAGCCTCCTCCATAATCGGAGGGAAATTGACCTCCTATACCACGCTGATCAGACATGTGGGTATAGGGTTTTGTTTTGAGTTTTCCTTCTCTTGCAAAGATGTTATTTATATCCCTTAGTCGTCTCTTACGATCGTAACACACTTGACCACCTATCTTACCCGTGGGTCTTCGTCAACATACGGATATTTATTATTAATTTATAATATCTTTATTTTATAGAATATTTATGTTTATTATAAATTTTATAGATTTTCCCTTTATCAGTAAAATTATCTCGGCCTAAGAATATGTATAATGTTTTCGGCGATGGTGTTGTAGGTGACTGATTAAGGCATACAAGTAAGTAAGAACTGCAAGGGAAAATCAAATTGAACTAAACTTCTATCCCATTTAGCTAGTATAGTATAATATATTCGACAATTTCTTTCTTGTATTTCATTCCATGTAGTAAAGATTCCTACTCAATCGGCGATATACATATATATATTATATTGTGCCAGGTTCGTGTGTTCGATTTTCAAACAGAAAATACTTTATAGAACCCACAAATTATTGCTCTGAGTCTGAATAGAATTATTAATTTTATTAATGTCAGTTGATTGCATGTACCCGAAATCCTCATCAATAAAATGATTATTTCTTTAGTTCAAGGCATTATCTTAAAAAAAAAAGAATTGAGAAGTGAAAATAAGCTTAGTTTTGTAGTGAAATATTTAATAAGTGATATTAGTTTATAGGCAGCTGTGTGGTAGTGGCTACAAATACTACCAACTCTTACTTTGCTCGTGGATGTCGTAAAAGACGAATAAGAGCTTAACAACGACCTGGGCTAACTCCATCTCATGCCGTTTGGTCAACAATTATATTCCCGAGGAGGGTTGACGTCTGGCAGGCGGCCGGTCATAAAACTATTGCCAATAACTTGTACAATATGTACTATGTAAGAAGAGTATATAGTGTATCGACCCCAAGTAATTGGGATAAGAGTAGAAGAATGATGATTAGTTTATAGGCAGCTCATGTCCATCATAAAGACGTACGTGACGTATATCTGTGAAGGAAAATGATAACATGTTGTCACTTCTCTATTTATTAGGTTAGTTTATCAAACGTTAAAAAAAAAAGTAATATAAAATCATTGGTCACGTACATCACTTTCATTACACCAATTTGATTATTTCTTTAACTTAAATGGTAGCTCTCACTATCGATGGACACGTGAGTCACAATGGCCGGCGAAATTTAATGTGTCTGATGTAACACAGAAAAAATGGCAAACCACTTATCAATACCACAAAATTAGACGTGCTTAGGTTTTGTAAGATTTTTTTGTTGTAAGTTTACAACTTCATATGGTTTCTTTAATAAGTTTCACTCACGACTTCCATTTAATATTTTTAAATGATTCTTCAACTCTCATCAATTAAATGCCAATTAATTTGGGCCCTATTTTGTTAAAACATTGATAGCGAGTGGTAAGGTAGAGGTTATTATGTATATATGAGGTATGTAACGATGATTTCTAAAAAAAATTGAGTTTGTAGTCATACCTTCCAATTCTATTTTCGAAATAATATATGATTTAATGTAATGACTTCTAATGTTTACGCGAGTATTACACATTTGAAATAAAACTACTTTTACGGATTCTATCGCGTTTGTATTTGATTTATAATATCCCGACGTTTCGAACATTTTACAATGATCATGGTCACGGGAGAACCGAGTCCTCCCGTGACCCGCGTTAGAATCCGTAAAAGTAGTTTTACTTCAAATATGATTTAAAGATAAAATTATTATCTGATTTTAACTTTATGCCCAGACCACCCCACTGGGCTGGCCACGGATGACAAGGAAGTGGTACCAGTGGCCGTCCTAATGGCGATGGGAACGGAATACGGTGGGATATGGGGTCACGCGCTGCCTCTGACGGAACGGGCGGCGTTTGTCCAGACCATAGCCTAACATAAAAAAAAAGCCTAGACCGAATTTACCAAATTTCGTCAATAATAATTTTATAACATGCTCAAGCAAGGCAATGTACAGAAAATTTTATCAGTACATTTATTTAGGATGTTAAATGTCCTTCACATTACAATCAGCAGTTATATATTTATGTCACTGGATTATCAAGGTATTTTGACATATCTCTAATGTAAATTTAAAGTCTAAATAAAGTTTAAAGTTTGAATAAACGAGTAAGCGAGAATAACATTAAAATTAATAATAGCGACCACACACAGTCATAATAATTACAATTAATAATATCGCATTAAAATAAATCTACACCGTATAATTTATGTGACAGATATTCTCTGTCACTATTAGTGGAATATTACTCATCCATCACTCGCTAATATGATCAATAATTGCGATGTGACTACGGATGCATGTGTCGCGCGCACAGAATTAAGTCTATTTTTATCCTTACTTTATAAGGAACCATACGAGCTGCATTTAGAATTAAAAACAGGAATCGTTAGTGAATGAAAAAGCTATTTTATTCCTTTAGTCAGTTAGACTTCAAAAAGAGCATGAGATGATTTTTGAAGTGAAAACTTCTTTAGGCGCGTTGAGCGTTTTTGGAGGGGAAAAACTTATAAGTTCGCGTCACCGACATGCTAATGATAATAGTATATCTATAGCTATGTGAAAACTTCTTTAGGCGCGTTGAGCGTTTTTGGAGGGGAAAAACTTATAGGTTTTTATTTTTATATAAAAATTAGAAAATTATTATTATTTCAATTAGTCTTAAGTTAATAGTTTTCACTTCTATCGGCGTCTCCATGACTGCCTGTTGTTTTTTTTTAATATGTTGCTACTGAACTTTTTCTAGGTTAACGAAAATTGAGGATTTGTTATTTGAAACATGGAAGTTCCCATATGATCCATTTGATCAAAATCCAACTGGTACCTAATTTTTGAGTAATCTTTAATAATGTGTATTTTTAATAGAGTTTAGTTGAACTCTATTACATTAATGATGTTTTAATGTTTTTTATTACTTATCGATATATTTTTTTACTCTTGTGTATATGCATTTTTTTATTTTAGAATATTGTTCTTTTTTGAAGTCCATCTGACCAGCGTGGTATGGTAAACCAATTTCGTTTACATTGTAGAGTACGAGCCCAGCCCAGAGACATATATAAAGTGAGTTGATGAGACGAACTTTCTAACTATAATATTATTAGATATGTAGTCATCATCATCATCACAGCCCATATATTTCCTAATAGGTTCGGGCCCCCTCCGTAATGGGAGGGAAACTGACATACTATATGGCTGATCAGACGTGTTGGTATAGGGTTTTGTTTCGAGTTTTTCTTCTCTTGAATATATGTTGTATTCATTTTTATATCCCTTAGAATCACTCACGGGTAAGATAGGGGGTGATGAATTGTATTCTTACTCCGTCACCACACGGATAAGATAATATAGATGTGTGGTAATTATTATTCATATACAATATTGTAAGTAAATATTATTAAATTAAAGTATTACCTATAATGGGTATTATTCTATGCGGTGTAGTAGCAGCTACGAATACTATCAACCTTAATTTTGCTCGTAGACGTCGTAAAAGACAAATAAAAGCTTTATCACTTGAGCCAACTTTACCTGATATCTACAGTTTGGTCAACAACTGCATTCCTAAGGAATGTTGACGTGAGACTGGCGGGCAGTCATAAACTATTGCCAATAATGTACTCGTATGTACGAATGCAATATGTGTGAACACATGTCGCGACGATCCCAAGTAATTGGGATAAGAACAGGCGAATGATGATATTATTCAAATAAGGTTAATTATATCGTGATTTGTTTGCAATAGTATTCCTATAATATTAGCAATAGTATATTGTTGTTGCTGCGGTCTAATATCGGTTGCAATTTCGATAATAACTTTGTGGTTGTTCGTACTCGTTATATTCATGGTATTGTAATTTTATTGAAACAATCAATTTTCGAAAATTGATTGCAAAATTTTTGGGATCGCGGTTATATTGTATACTTATCTTTTTCGTATATAAACGAGCTAAGAATGATGGTCAACTGTTATATACTCAACAAGGTTTGACAGGCTCGCAACAAATAATATAATCACAAATAATATAATCGCAACAAATAATATAATAATAATAAATTTTATTTAATTTAGATTATTATTTTATGAACTAATATAGAGACTTGAATAATATTAATACCTGTATAAAAATTCGGTACACAAATAAACATAATTCGCATTTTTCTCCAAAAAGACCTAATCGATTTTATATATTAACGTAGCATATTATAAATGTATCTTCCTTACTTATCATCTTGAGGCGTATGAATGATTTTATCTCGATAAATGGCACAATAAAGAAGAAGAAACTTTGCGAATTAAGGTAAGAGATTACCTATTAATCTTTTAATTATTATCATCATTCGTTTGCTCTTATCTCATTATTTGGGGTTGACGCAATATGTACTCTTTCTTCATCATACATTTTGCAAAAAATTATAATAGAAAATAATTTTGTGACCAGCTGCCTAACGCCAACCCTCTTGGGATATTTATTTCTTTTTTTTTTAAAGTCCCTTCACTAAGGCAATAATCCTTGTATTGCGGGAGACTACAAATATGCAATTAACGCAGACAAATTAGCCCCAGACTCAGAATATCACTTTATGGCTCGCACAAAGTATTGTTCTGCGTGGGAATCGAACCCACGCCCTTGGCACGGAAGGTCAATATCTTAACCACTACGTCATCTGTGCAGTCAAGTTAAAGTAATTGTTGACTGACATCAGAATGGCTCGGCACAGGTGGATCTTTCATCTGTATGGTGATTTAATAAGTTTTGCAAAATAAAAATATTATAAAATGAATTAAGGTATTATTATAATATTTTAGAATTCTTTAAAAATTAAATTCTAAAGGCATGTTATAGGGAAAATCATTACTAAAAAAAGTTGAACATTTATAACAAATAATAAATATGGTGACGTAGTAAGGATACAATTCACCACAAAAATTTTCCTCCTATTATGGAGAAAGCTCGAGCGCAGTAGTGAAACGTATAAGCTGAAGTGATGAAATGATAAAAATCATTAACTATGGATCAACAGCATGTGAGTTACGCTGTGTTAAATCATCCAAATAAAATAGACTTAGAACCTATTTCATTCAGAGAAACTTCATCTCATCATCATCATCATCTCTGCTCATATATGTGCCACTGTTGGGTTTGAGCCTCCTCCATAATGGCAGGGTAATTGACCTGTCTATACCATGTTGGTCAGATGTGTTGATATAAGATTTTGTTTCGAGTTTTCCTTCTCTTGCAGATGATGTTATATGCATTTTATATCTCTTAGTCGTCTCTTACGATCACCCACGGGTAAAATAGGGGGTGATGAATTGTATTCTTACTCCGTCACCACACGGAAAAGATACTTAGGCATATAATTAAAATATATCATCATCCTCTGTTTTTCCGCTGATTTTGACTAAATCGACTAAGGAAATCGATATGACCTTACCGTAGTAGCTTTAATACGTAGAAGCTTTAAACTAAAACTTATAATTTGGCACACCTGTTTTTGGAATATGTAAATTATTTTTCAACATATTATTGTCAAGCACCAGTTTCTTAAATAAAAGCAAGCAATTAAATTTCATATATTTATGTGAAAATAAAACCAAGACAAATTAAATATTTACAAACGTTTAACGAGTTGAAAATAGATTAAAATTTACCGTTTCCTATTTAATGCTAGAGTTTTCAATTTCAAATTCACATGGTAATCCTAAGATTGGTAAGTGGCTCGGATCAAATAACACTATAACGGTAACGGGGTAACCTTAGTACGACGTTCTGCTAAAATAATATATTGCATAAATTTTTTGCTGTCATTATAATTAGTGCATAAGTTGTCCACGGTACGTCACTCATCCATCCCTCAATAAACCGTCCCCGTATCACATGTAGACTTCCACTGTTGAACATTGCCCTTCTGACAATAATGCATAACGGTCCTGTGCTATTTGTATATCACGGTTTTTAGTGAGTTTTAAGATTGTCGTCAGTCCATTTAGTAGTAGCTCCTTCAATTCGTGATTGCTACTCGAGAATCTTTCTTTCCCAACGCTGGTCGGTTAGATGAGTGATAACCACGGAGCTTACTTGCTTAGAATCAATCCGTCCATCCATTACGCTATCAATCTCTACTGTTGAACAAAGACCTTCCTGAGCTGGAATAATTCCATAATTATCACACTCGGCAGGTTGGTATGTGATCAGATGATCACATACTAACCTGCCGTGTACATTCTCTTTGCGATTCCTTAGCAAGTTTTCCTCCCATGGAAAGTAAAGGTTGGTGAAACATTATATTATAAATCTTTCAACAATAGGTGCGCTGCTTAGAGAATTTTTAATCTTCAATAGAAGTAGCATATAGCACGCGATAAACTAGACTGAAATTCGATGAAACTGTGTGGAAAATAAGCAATACAAGAGTTGTTATGAGACTTAATGTGAACCAGTATGATCCACTTCACTCACTTCCACTGTATTTTTTTATAATACAGTATCAGCTGGTATCGATATATTTTTTGTGATATAAATACTTTTCTTATTCTACGAGTACCTACTATTAACGCAAACATTGCCTTGTAGTCATACTTTGTACCAATTTCATTGTTGGATTTCAGGAGATACATGATTAGAAAATATTATGACTTCTAATGTTTACGCGAGTATTACACATTTGAAATAAAATTACTTTTACGGATTCTATCGCGTTTGTATTTGATAGATATAATGATTTTATGTAACACAACATACAATTTCATATATAGAATTATTCTCTTTTTGTACTGGCAATGAATTTAATAAATTAAAGTATTAATTTTGTATTAAAAATGTGGGTCAAAATTTAATATCTTATAGGGTAGATATAAATTTCTGTAATAACAATGACATATTGGACGTAAGACACCTCAGTCCTCCCGTGACCATGATCACTGTAAATTGTTCGAAACGTCGGGAAATTAAAAATCAAATACAAACGCGATAGAATCCGTAAAAGTAGTTTTATTTCAAAAAGTTATATATTTTTTTAAAATTAATATATAATTGTGGATGTCCTTGGGTAACGAACTTTTTAATGTAAAGAAGGAAAATCAGCTTTTTTTTTGGGTTTTGTATGTAATAACATACAGAATTTTTATTACGATTTCAATATAATAACGTAATCTGGTTGTTGTTACTTAATAACTACGCGAACCCGCGCCGGGTATTAAGTTATTTATAAATTCTAATTGACTCAATTGAACCCCAGATTGGGTTTGAATGCCAGTCACTGACGCATATCTTTATGATATTCAATCAATTATACTATAATTATAATACGTAACTAAAACAATTATAAATTAAAGATATTTTTTTTTATATAATCGTTACTTTTAGTTTTGTAATTTGCGTTGTAAATTGAAATATGATTACAGATTTTTATTAATAAGAGTTTAATAAAACGATTAATACGGCATTCTAAAGATATCATCATAGTTTATGGAATTTGTAGATACATTTTTTTATACATTAGAAATTTAAGTACCTAAGATTAACGATATTATATAAATCACAAAGAGTTATTGAATGCCCATGGTATAAGTATCATTCTACATCACATAATCGCAGGCAGAACTACTTTCAACAGCAGATTTGTTTTTATTGTTTATGGAGACCACCACTTCTCATGGACCTTTGCAATACCAAAGGTACAGCTAAGCTGTTACCTACCAATCTAAACCGACCTAAAAATCTTTCTAAAATTTGCGGATCTCTCACTCATCAAACGAAGTAACAGCACAAGTGAGACATCGATTTTCTAGAAGAGAGTAATTCTACCCTATACGGAACGACCCGCGGCTGCCATGCAGTAAAATTTAGATGGAATGGATACAATAGAATTTTTTTTATAAAGGTCCAATTAAATTCCTTCGTATCCATGGCTACTAATCGTCACGTATATCGTGACACTATATTTTGTTTTCTTTATTAGTTGCTTTGTACTTTTTTCTTTTTTTCTTGTTTGCCAATGAAAATAAAGAACACAGACTAAGGATTCTCACTTTTAACTTGAAACTAAGATTCAAAACGTTATTACTGACATATCTATTTAGTAATATGATTCAGTATTGTCCGAATAATTAACACTGTCTGTTAAATAAGTGTGTATAATCTAGATTAGATATATATGGTCTTACGCCTTAAAATGTCAGATATAAATCTCATTTCTGGCACCTGGCCCTTGTATCTCGCCGGGGGGCGAACGGTAGCCGATAACTGTGAATAATCTATTAGATACCATGCGCTACTGTGCAAATCATGACTCAATATTATATTTCGACGTTTGTCGCCATGTAAATATACAATTCCAACTTACTATTTATGTGGTAGGTACTGTTATTTTCAAAGTATTTTTTTTTATATAAAATGTTTGACTTTGTTATTTTATAGTTTACATGTAATTATTTACCAATCAAATAGCTGTATGATAGCGGCTACGAATACTACCAACCCTTACTTTGCTCGTGGATGACGTAAAAGACGACTAAGAGCCTTATGATGACCTGGGCCAACTTCATCTGATGCCGTTTGGTCAACAATTACATTTCCAAGAAGGTTTGACATCTAGCAGTCGGCCGGTCATAAAACTATTGCCAATAACTTTTACAATATGTACAAGAAATGAAACAAGAGTATATATTGTATCGACCCCAACTAATTGGGATAAAAGTAGGAGAATGATGATGAAATGTAATTATTTTCCAGTGTGGTGACGATAAAGAATACACATTTTATCACCTTATTTTGAACATACACAGACAAAAAATAGGCATTTATTTATCTTGCCTTTGGGTATCATGTGTATGTTCAAATCAAAGATGATTAAGATATATAATATGTATATATAACATCTATGTAAGAGAAAACTTTAAATAAAACCTTTTGGCAACCCTATCTGTCTGATCAGTATGGTATAGTGGGTCCCAATGGCGATGGGGAGGGAATACGGTGGGTTATGGGGCCACGTGCTGCCCTTCCGTCGCCCCGGACGGTACGGGCGACGTGTGACCGGGTCATAGCCTACCAAAAAAAAAAAAAAAAAAAAAAAAAAATGGTATAGTGGGTACATTTCTCTCTTGTTGTGGATGAGGCTTGAGAATAACAGTGGAATTGTGAGTTGAGATGATGAGGACGTGGTGCCGAGTTGAATATACTATATGTTAAAAAAACTATTATTTATTTTTTAACTTTTGGAGTTTACTCCTTAAGAATCGATTTTCATATAAGGCGCCCGGTATGAGAAAAATTTGAGGAGTAAAATCTAGTGATCGAATGACCTCGTTACGTTTTTGGTGCGCAACCTATTCTGCGCACCTTTCACTTTTATGACGTGAGATAGTACTTCACTGAACAGTTTTAATAAATGTAAATAAATATATATATATATATATATATATATATATATATATATATATATATATATATATATATATATATATATATATATATATATATATATATATATATATATATATATATATATATATATATATATATATATATATATATATATATATATATATATATATATATATATTATTTTTAGTCAAATGAGTTTTTTTTTTGCGCTTGTTTTGATAATCGTACTTAAGGAATAAACTCCAGTCGTGCGTCGGAGCTGACACACACACTTTTTTTTTAAACTATTTTGTTTTTGTATGATCCTATACTTTATATTTTTCAATGGTGGTCTTTATGAAATGTCTGTCACTGCGTCAATATTAATGTTTGGTTCGCCATTTTAAAAAAATATTTTTCATTCTTATGATGAAAAACGTGTTAATATTTTAGTGTATATTTTCTTCTCTTTTTATTTTTTTACGTGATAAATTTTAATAATATATATGATTATCATACATACATACATATCATCACGCCATATCCCTTGCAGGGTAGGCAGAGAGAACAGAGTGCCAGAGAACTCTATCTCTGCATACTTCACTCGCTTCCTCAACATTCATAATTCTCTTCATACACGCTCGCCGGTTTCGGAGACTCTTGACTCCACCTTCCTTCAGTACATGACCGATCTGGTCTAGGTAGGTTAGTCTCGGTCTCCCTCGGTACCTACATCCTTCCACTTTCGCATTGTATATCTTCTTAACCAGGCGTTCGTTCGGCATTCTTTCCACATGTCCGAACCATCGGAGCATTCCCTTTCGCATCTTTACACCAATACTCTCTTTCATACCTACTCGCTCTCTTACGTCGTCGTTACGAATGCGGTCGGTCAGCCTAACTCCACAGATTTTCCGCAGAGATCGCATTTCGACCGCATTAATTTTACTATCATACTCTTTTCTGCATACCCAACTCTCGCTTCCATACAGTAATGTTGGGACAAGCACTGCGTTATGTATTGCTACACGTGCCTTCTGGCTGAGGTGGTGGCTGCCGAGAAGTTGCCCCAACGCTCCGTTCACTCTATTTCCCGCATTCACTCTTCGCTCTATATCAGTGGTGTACCTTCCATCTCGGCTAAATCCACATCCAAGATATACAAATTCATCCACTTGCTCTAGTACATCATTACCTATTGTTACTCTTACATCTGTTCTGGTTTTATCTCTTTCAAAGACCATTATTTTGGTTTTGCTCACATTCACGCGTAGACCCCTTTTCTTACAATCTTCTGTCATTGTGTCGACTAGGGTCTGCAGGTCAATCGCTGACTGTGCCAGCAGGACTGCATCATCTGCATAAAGCAGAGCAGTGACCACTGAGTCGCCCATCTGGACTCCCACATTCATATCGTTCAACCTTTGGAGACATTTATCCAGATATATGATAAACAGCCTGGCTGACAGAACGCACCCCTGCTTAACGCCGATATTGACGTCAAACCAAGGCGACATTCCATCATCCAGCCGCACACAGGCTCTACAGCCCATGTAACTGGACTGCACAGCCTGTAGCAGTTTACCGTTAATACCATACTCCGGTAAAATGTCCCAAAGTTCCTTTCGTACAACCGTGTCAAATGCTCTCTCCAGATCCACAAAACTGCAGAAAACCCTCTGACCTAGAGCCAGATGCTTCTCCACAATTTTGCGCAGAGAGAACACTTGATCCATGCATCCCCTTCCACTCCTGAAACCTCCTTGTGTCTCACACAGTAAACCATCGGACACCATCCTCATTCTCCTTTCAATAATTTTTCCATACACTTTTGCTGCCAAACTGGTCAAGCTTATGGCTCTGTAATTTGCGCAGTCATAACGTGAACCCTTGTTTTTAAACAAAGGCACGATGACTGCGCTATTCCAGTCCCTGGGAACCATTCCCGAGCTCCAACATAAATTGAGGAGCAACAGGAACGCCTCCCAGACACAAGAGCCACCAAGCTTGATCATCTCGGCAGACACCATATCAATGCCCGCTGCCTTACCATTTTTCAAACTTCTTATCGCCCATTCAACTTCATCCATACTGATGCCATCGGAGGACGCCGTTGTCGAATGTTGATCTACTAAACCACATCCAACACCGGCGCCAACCGTAGCATCCGCATACATATCGCCAAAATATTCACTCCATCGGCTTAACACGTCTTGTGTTTGTGTAAGAATGTCTCCACCTTTAGACCTTATTTTATTCATTCTGAAGGCTGACCAACCACCCCGAGACTTCTTCACCTCCCTCCAAAAGAGTTTGGTGTTACCCTCGAAGTTTTTAGTCAGCCTATCTTCTGCACTCATACTTGCTCTATCACGTTTCTCTTTCACTAAGGCCTTGGTGTCATTCTTACATTGCCGATATATTTCTTTCTTCTGTTAAGTCATACTGTCATTCAGATTCAAAGAAGAGACATAGTCCAGCCACGCTTTCTTCTTTTGCTCTACGGAAGCTGCCACTTCCGCATCCCACCATGCATCACCATTTGTTTTTCTATGCTTCTTTGAACTTCCACATACTTCTTTCGCTGTATCTACCATACTCTCTTTCAATACTCTCCAGCATTCTTCAATGTCCGATTGCGGCTGGCTTGCCATCGTCAGCCGTTCTCGGACACCCTCTGCATACTTTTCTCTTACACACTCTTCTTGCAACCTTTCAACCTTTATTCTTTCAAGCCCTCCGAAGTGGACACGCTCTCGCCAGTGCCTCCACTTTCTGAACAGACCACTAAATCTCGCAATAACGAGATAGTGGTCCGTGTCGACTGTGGGGCCCCTGTAGGCTCTTGCGTCCAATATTTTGCTTCGGAGGCGACTGTCTACCAAAATTAAATCTATTATGCTTTTCTGTTCATTCCTTCTCCATGTATACATATGGATGTCCTTATGTTGGAAAAATGTGTTTGACACAATAAGGTTTTTCTCCATGCATACATCCGCTATGAGCCTACCTGCGTCGTTCACTCTCTTATCACCAAATGGACCAAGTACGTCCTCATAGTCGGGACGCTTGGTCCCCACCCATCCGTTCAAATCTCCGCATACAATCACGCGTTCACTGGTTTCTGCCATATCCAGAACTTCCCTAACATTGTCCCAAAACTTCTCTAGGTCTGATGCCACCGAGGATCCTACGGGAGCATATGCTACAACCATGAATACCTTGGTGACACCTAGTTTTATACGGACCCAGAGAAGTCTGGGATCATACATTCCGTAATCCTTCACACCTGAGGCCAAGCGAGAGGACAACAGCACTCCTACCCCCATGCTGGCTCGATCGCTCTGTGGTACACCAGACCACAGAGCCATCCCGCCACCAGGAAGATCGCAGGCGTCGCTGCCCCTTCGCTTGGTCTCTGTTACACAGAGCACGTCTAGCTGTTTGTCCGCCATGACGGATATCAGCTCGTGCAACTTACCTTCCACACAACCTCTTACATTCCACGTGCCCACCCGGCACTCCGTTCTCCTCGACTCGCCTAACTGGGCAAGGCGTGATGGGTGGCGGCCCCCATCGCCGCAACTGCCGATGTTCGTACCGACGGGGGCGGGTCGGTACGCGTCGCCTCCGGGGGACGCCCTAACCCGCATTGCGGTACGCATTTCGAGCCGGATTAGCAGTCTAATTAGACTGGCAGGGGACGCGAACGAGCACGCTCCGGACTATGCCCCCCTATATGATTATCAAAACGCATAAATATAGATAAGTTACAGTTATATACGTAATAAATGCTCTACTAATAGTGTGACGTATTTATAAGGATCTTCTTGCTTTAGAATACTTTGTAAATCTATATAACCTTGCATCATCAGTACAATGGTCACCACTCTTTCCTTTGTCATAGTATAGTCAAAACCGATTAAAAAAAATTAACCTGATAGATTCACTACAAGAGAGAAAATATTGGATATATTCTAACGTATTCAAACTGCTGTATTAAGCTAATCTTTCATCTAAAAAAGGCTAATACCCAACAATGGAACCCTTAGAGCTGAGAAAAGAATATATTTAATCAAAATTGTAATATAAAATTCACTTATAATCTAAATTATTTCCTTGCGACAGACTGGTTTCTATTACATAAAACTACAGGAAATTATATATATAAAACAAATAAGTAAACCGTTATATCTTTAATCATGATTCGAGTAATAAATTGGATTTTAAATGATTTAAATGGCAAAGTTTCATGTTCAGTTTAAAATTTATTTACGACAATGTACATCACTGAGGATGTATTTTGTTATGTACTGTCATGTAATATGCCTTGATTTACTACATTCAGTTACTATACAATTACTGATAAGGCTGTCGAACAATTTGTTGTTTTTGAAGACGCTTTCGAGTTGAGATGCGTTGATTGTAGCGTAAAATTTATTGTTCGTATGATATGTTGATATAAATATGTCGAATGATATTTTGGTAGTTGTATTTTTTAATTCGTTTGATAACGGAGTAAGAACAAAATTCACCACGTTCTTTCTTACTTGTAGTTGAATATAATAGATAATTAAGTGACACAGTCAAGTAAAATCACTGCAAGAAAAATAAAACTCATTAAAAAAGTATACCAATCTCTCTGATCCTTTTGCTTTGGGGGCAAGAGAGCTTGAGCCCTGCGGTGGAGACCTTTATAGACGGAGATTACGAAACGTTTTTTTTAAGTTAAAATTTACAACACAAAATTCAAAGATGTTGATCATCGAAACGTTTCAAAAATGAATAGATTATCAGATTGAATACTACAATTCGAATAAAAACTATTCAAATATATTGTCATCATTTATATTATTCTATCTCTGTTCTTTACAACTTATTTAAGTGGTGCTATAAAGCTCCACTTTTATGATAGGAGAAAATAGTAAATATTACTTTAAGCAAACAGTTGGTATACTAATTAAACTGCGAATTTTATTCGAAAACATCTTTTTCTGCAATTATATCTGCGTAGTACAAACAGAAAGAAATAATGACGTACCTTATTGTCACTCATTTACCATTTTTGTGTTTTTTTTTGTGGCGGGTTATGGTCCGGTCATACTCCGCTAAATCTGTCCGGGGCATTCCTCTCCACGCCGTGTGAGTGGGCCACTGAAAACCAGTCTTTGTCGTTGGTGGCTCACCCGGTGGTCTACTCTCGCAGGTATCCTCTGGAGTTAACGCCTGACAATAGTCTCGCTATACGAGCGTCGTCCTCACGCCGTGACCTCATTCCGGACGACCGGATATCACTCATTTACCATAGATATTTTTTTAAGAATAAAGTCATATTCCTCTATACTAGACTACACATGCAATCTACTCAATAAGTTGAATTTGTGGTTATCTAAAATGATGCCTAATAGACATATATTGATAATAATACTATAAGACTAAATTTATAACAAACCCACACCCCATTTTTTAGTAGCAAGGCCATGATTCTGTCAGTTGCTTCTATATGCAGTCATAATGGAGCTGACTCGGCTGGTACACTATCACATTCTTCACATTCATACGCAGAAAATTAACGTTTGACACTATTCAAATTGTCTCGACGAAGGTACAAACTTTATATTACGGTAGACTTATTTTTATTTTTTTGCGGTTGGCCATGGTATAGTCACGCCCCTCCAAATCAGTCCGGGGTGACACAAGAGGCGGCACGCAACCCCATAGACCGTTCTTTCATAGTACATATTGTAAAAGTTATTGGCGATAGTTTTATTACCGACCGCCTGCCAGACGTCAACCCTCCTTGAGAATCTAATTGTTAACCAAACGACATCAGATGGAGCTGGCCCAGGTCATTATAAGGCTCTTATTCGTCTTTTACGACATTCACGAGCAAAGTAAGAGTTGGTAGTATTCGTAGCCGCTACCACACTGCAAGAAATGAAATCATCATGCTAATGTGGTACAATAGATTTACCCTCTCATTACAAAGAAGAATTTATGACACAGTTATATGGTCTAAATGTAGAAAAAAAAACTCATATGATTTTTTGCCAAACCTACTAAATACCTTAACAAACAAACTAACGTTTCATGTTTAATCAAGACGCTAGAAACTAACACAGCTCACAATGTATAAACATTTACATACTCATCAAATATTGAAATAGGCGAGTGCTTACATTGTATTGAAATAGCATTCAACCATAAAGTTATCTATAGTTCTATAGTTTATGGGTCAGTCTATTGCCAAGTGCACCGATAAATCTTGTTCGGTAAGTTCGCGTGCAGAAGCTGTGTTAACATCGGTTTGGGTTAAACAACACGACGATAACCAAGGCATACTCGATTTAAATGTAAATATTGCAATTAGAGCCTCTTTATACGCCACCTAACTCAAACAAGCTGAGAGTCCGTTAGGAAATTGCAACGATCTCTTTGAATAGAAAACTATATTACTATATCACCCAATTGTGGCTCATTGCATGCGTTCTATTTCAAATATTTCGTTTTAATCCGTTTGCTATGCTAGGATTATAGAGATTAAGGTTGAATCCTATAGCTTGATTTTCTAGCTGTTACTACTCTGTACCAAGTAATAAATAACTTGATAAACTATCATAAAATTATACCTGTAAAATATAGAAATATTAATGATAATTCTAATCATATTATAGTTTATTCAGTATACTACATCGGGTTGAGAGCCCTCAGCGCTCACCCATAGTCCACGTAAAGCTGTCAAAGCCATCTGCGGCTAACAGTTAAAAACACACAAAAAAAAATCAGTATATTTCAATATTGAATTAAATTTTAACTTTCAGAACCTTCCATAGAAGAAAATTACAATAAACTGGAGTATTCGTAAACAATTATGGTGTGTCTTTCGACATATATGTGCAAGAAATCGTTTTGTAATTTATCGGTTATGGCTATTCAATAGTAATTATGTGACTCTTATGGTTAACACGGATTTAAGTGTAGCCAAGCGATTATTAAAGCAGTAATTGGTTTACTGTACTCTTCTTTCATAGTAAATATTGTAAAGGTTATTGGCATTAGTTTTATGACCGGCCGCCTGCCAGACGCCAACCCTCCTTGAGAATGTAATTGTTGACCAAACGGCCAAAGATGGAGTTGGCCCAGGTCGTTTTAAAGCTCTTAGTCGTCTTTTACGACATCCGCGAGCAAAGTAAGGGTTGGTAGTATTCGTAGCCGCTATCCCACAGCACAAAATATATTATGGCATTAAATATTAAGCCATCTAATTTTCAGACAAATTTTTTTTTTTTAACTTCAAGTCAAATAATTTTATTATAAGTTCTGGTGCTGTTTCACCATAATTACAAATCTAGTACAGAGATAAGGCAATGGTAATTTAGTTGGAAGTCAATCGCGGAGAAATTACAGTATATATATGTATATATATATATATATATATTCTCGCGTCGTCCATTACGACAGCTACATTATCAAAATAACTTCTAAACAGTGACTCCTAAGTGGGGCTACCGTTTCGCTAAAACTCTTAAACTCTTACCACGGTAATAATCCCCGATTATCTTACTATTTTTAGCTTATATCAGTCTATTGTTGCGAAAGGTCCCCATAATTTCTTTCTCTTACAATAATTTTACCTGTTTCCCCATAGAGTATTCCTGGCTATTCTCCTGATGAGACCTTAGCCAGAAGGCACATGTAGCAATACATAACGCAGTGCTAGTCCCAACATTACTGTATGGAAGCGAGAGTTAGGTATGCAGAAAAGAGAATGAAAGTAAAATTAATGCGGTCGAAATGCGATCTCTGCAGAAAATCTGTGGAGTTAGGCTGACCGACTGCATTCGCAACGACGATGTAAGAGAGCGAGTAGGTATGAAAGAGAGTATTGGTGTAAAGATGCGAAAGGGAATGCTCCGATGGTTCGGACATGTGGAAAGAATGCCGAATGAACGTCTGGTTAAGAAGATATACAATGCGAAAGTGGAGGGATGTAGGTACCGGGGGAGACCGAGACTAACCTACCTAGACCAGATCGGTCATGTACTGAAGGAAGGTGGAGTCAAGAGTCTCCGAAACCGGCGAGCGTGTATGAAGAGAATTATGAATGTTGAGGAAGCGAGTGAAGTATGCAAGGATAGAGTTCTCTGGCACTCTGTTCTCTGTTCTCTCTGCCTGCCCTGCAAAGGACATGGCGTGATGGTATGTATGTATGTATTATCTTTAAATAGAAAATTTCAAATACTCGATATATATAGTGCACAGTTAATACCAACTTTCTTATGCCCGTTGTATTCATACCGGTAACCACTAATGGCTACCGCTTCTAGAAGATTTATTTTCATCTTATCAGTATAGATTGCCTTTGGGTTTAGATTAGTACAAGAATATCAAATACGTTTGATTTTCCATCTTGGTATATTGTTAAGCTATATTACCTTAAGCTATGAATTCCGGTTTCAGTACACAAGTTCAATTAATGGTAGTTAGAGTTATCTATAAAACTTTATATTGTAGTAATAATTCTTTAGAAGTTTAACAAGCAGTGGTCCAATCCTATCTATTTACATATCGTAGTAAATCGGGTAAGTTTAGCAAAGAAAATTTAGCCTAAATATTGAAAGGAGATGTAATCATTTTCTGTTTTACATTGCTTTTTATCTAAGCTGTGTATGAATTTTATAATGACTACGTATTATTTTTATTTTGTGTTATATAATAATTAAATTTTGCTGTGTGGTAGCGGCTACGAATACTACCAACCCTTACTTTGCTCTTGGATGTTGTAAAGGACGACTAAGAGCCTTATAACGACCTGGGCCAACTCCATCTGATATAAAGTAAGAAGTAAGATTAAATATTGTATCGACCCCAAGTAATTGGGATAAGAGTTCCTACTCTTATCCATTATATTATGAATGATGGTGTTATATAAGAATTTAAATTGAAATAAAACTAGAAAATAACATTAATTTATATATAAAATATAATACAACGGTATATTTATGTTAACCTTGCATTAGACATTCAAAGTTTAAAGATTGTACTCTACTTTTCTGTTGTACCGTTTTCTATTTCTCGGCAACTATACCTTCTGTTTAGATGAAAGGTACTTTCATTATGTTAAATGCTTATTATATAACTAGGACGATGACAAAATTACTTAATAATGGGCGAGTGATTAACTCATGCCTCGAAAGCACACAACATTTGGGTCCGTTTAATTATGATTTTCCCGGTGGTCTTTAAAATACAAAAAAAAAACATGAAGCTCCCAGTCCAATTTTATAATATTGATGAAAAAGTAGTTTGTATAATTTAAAATGCATTTTACTTAAAGAACTTACATCCTTTTTTTTTTTTGGTAGGCTATGGCCCAGACACACGTAGCCCGCTTCGACCGGGGCGACGGAAGGGTAGCCCGTGACCCCATAACCCACCGTATTCCCTCCCCATCGCCATTGGGTCGGCCACTGGTACCGCTTCCTTGCCATCCGTGGCCAGCCCGGAACATCCTAAAACTAATAAAAAGAATTCCATCATTAGATTCATAGCGTCAAGCCTTATTTTACCTCACTATCGTTTATTAATCAGTAAAGGCAACTTTAATGACGTATCATAATACATATTGTTATTAGATCTTAGTGAAAACTATACGGCCGATAGTTTCCGCGGCCTAACGAGCATCAAACGGAAGTCTGCCATAAAGATCAATTACCTTTAGGTACGTACACAGTGCAATATAGTATGCAAATTGATTATACTTGCAGACTTATGAAGTATATACCGCACAAGCATATTATATAGAAGTTTTTATTAAAATATTTATAGGGTTTTTTTTTTTAAATGTACAAATATCAAATAACTAAATGCCTTAAATTACATCGCCTTTTTATTTCATTCGTATTCATATTATTAACTATTTTTATAAAGTGAATTATATTTAATATATTTTAATTTTGTTGTGTGGTAGCGGCTTCGAATACTACCAACCCTTACTTTACTCGTGGATGTCGTAAAAGACGACTAAAAGCATTATGACGACCTGGGCGACTTCATCTCATGCCGTTTGGTCGACAATTACATTCCCAAGGAGGGTTGACGTCAGGCCGGTCATAAAACTATTGCCAATAACTTTTGTAATATGCACTCGTACATATTGCGTCGACTCCAAGTAATTAGGACAAGAGCAGGAGAATGATGATAATTTAATATATTTTTAAACGCATATTGTATTTATAATTATGGAATTTAACATTTTTACTCAGTAGTTAAAATAATAACATTAAATGTTCGTAAAATAAACCAAACCAACTTTTTTTATTTGTGATATCTTTCATTAAAAATCTCACACTTTTACAAATAATCAAAGATGAATGTAAAGATAATGTTTTTTAAATCTTTATAATCAATATGATCATATGATTAAACGATGCACACTGATGACTGCACAGATGGCGTAGTGGTTAAGATACCGACCTTCCGTGCCAGTGCCGTGGGTTCGATTCCCACGCAGGACAATATAATGTTGTTCTGAGTCTGGGTGTAATTTGTCTGCGTTAGTTGCATGTTTGTAAAGTCCCCCGCAATACAAGGATTATTTCCTTAGTGCAGGGAGGAGTCTATAAAAAAATAAAAAAAATAAAAAAAAACGATGAAGCGAATTCGAATATTCTTCTGAGGAACAATATAAAGCTTGGGAGGAAATTAATATCTACAATTAATTGTCAATTATACAATGTCAAAATAATTTAGGTATACATATTATAAGTATTTCTATATACGATCGCATTCATAACGACGACGTAAGAGAACGAGTAGGTATGAAAGAGAGTATTGGTGTAAAGATGCGAAAGGGAATGCTTCGATGGTTCGGACATGTGGAAAGAATGCCGAAAGAACGTCTGGTTAAGAAGATATACAATGCGTAAGTGGAAGGATGTAGGTACCGGGGGAGACCGAGACTTACCTACCTAGACCAGATAAGTCACGTACTGAAGGAAGGTGGAGTCAAGAGTCTCCGAAACCGGCGAGCGTGTATGAAAAGAATTATGAATGCTGAGGAAGCGAGTGAAGTATGCAAGGATAGAGTTCTTTGGCACTCTGTTCTCTCTGCCTACCCTGAATGGGATATGGCGTGAGGATATATATGTATGTATTATAGGGTATACATACTGTTAACACTGTGACATCTGAACGTATATAAATAAAATTTAGAAATTCTACTGATAAAGTGACTCCAACTCAAAAATCTATATAAAAAAATATATATTATATAATATATATTATATACTATATAAAACTATAATATAATCTATATACTATATAAAAAATCTGCAGAGGCACTTATATATTATTAATTTTACATAATATCTTAAATTTGTTTAAAAATAATCTATTACTGTGATAATAAAACAAGCTATCATTAAGATTCTTAGTATTTTATGTTTTAACATTTTTTTCAAATGTAAGATTATATCGAAGGTGTGAATAAATAAACACAAATTAAAGATTACGTTGGTATTGGTAGATTGATACATAGATTATACTTTTTTTTTATGTCAAACCAGCAAAACCACTTTTTTTTTTGGCGGCGGGCTATGGAGTCATTATAACCCGCTAATCCGTCCGGGGTGACACAAGAATCGGTGCACGACACCATAGACCCGCTAAAATCAAGAGCTGTAAGGTCCAAACTCTATCGTACATTGGATAGTAACTTGTATTCAAAATCTATAAAATTATTTACACATATCTATATATCTCATGTTATACAGATGAAACGAGCATATTCTATCGACGATCTGAGAAATATATCAACTCACATATCGCGGTGAACCATGATATAAAATATTTCAATTATAAGAAAAGATTTATACTATAGAATGAAGTTTCTAATACCTGAAATCAGTTGTTTAGATTCGAAGGAAAATTATAATTTTGTTGGCTGTGACAAATTTTTATCTTACGATATTAAATATGCTGATAATACTAAAAATAGTGCGTATTTATTGCAAGTTGTTGATAGTTTTCTCTCTACAGCTACGGGCCGGTTCGTTCGGGGTAGTACCACTCTCTCGCAGAAGATCAACGTCTGAGTAATGGCAATGTGCTATTGCGCTTCGTTCGGTGAGCGAGAGAGCCAGAAGCCCAACTAGGTGGGTTTGAGAATTTTATTGGTAGGCAGCGTAACCCTTGGTATTGCAAAGGTCCATGGGCGGCAGTGACACTTACCATCAGGTGTGTTGCTTGCTCGTTTGCCACCATAAGCAATAAAAAAAAATAAAAAGGTGTATTGAGAATTCCTAATTGTAACTGTAATAATGTATTATATTTATAGAATAACTGGTTTCCTTAATTAAAAGAGGTGTTTATTCTAGTTAGAGATGTTTTTATTTTAATCAGTGAGATGAATCAGTGCGATGAATCGGATAATATCAAATATCTATCTAAATTGATGCTCGAATTACGTTTATTGACCTTTGATCATAAAATGGAACATTAATTTAGTGCGCAATAATTGATTATACAAGCGGATAAATAATTAGTTTTTATTTTTTTGTAGTTAGAGTAAAAGAAACACAATATGTCACTATTTTTTTTTTTTGAATATTGTATGAGATAACTAAGGAAAAAAGGGATCATCATCATTCTCCTGCTCAAGTCCCAATTACTTGGGGTCGATGCAATGTGTACTTCTCTTTCTACATATTGCAAAGGTTATTGGCAATAGTTTTATGACCGGCCGCCTGCCAGACGTCAACCCTCCTTGGGAATATAATTGTTGATCAAACGCCATCAGGTGGAGTTGGCCTAGGTCGTTATAAGGCTCTTAGTCGTCTTTTACGACATTCACGAGCATAATAAGGGTTGGTAATATTCGTAGCCGCTACCACACAGCATAAAGAACAGAAAAAGGAGATATGAAGAGATAATATAAGCGTAAGAAAAGAAATCTTGAAATAAAAGGTGCCAAACCGTTTAATATGACTAGTTTTAGAAATTAATTTTCTTCTAATTGTGTAGAAAACTCTTTGTAATTAAGATTTAGTATTCCAGAATATACTAAATTAACATTATCCATCATCATCATCATCATAGTAATTATGAGCTCAAGTCATATATATTCTACTGCTGAGTTCGAGTTTCCTTCATGTTAGGAGAGAGATTGACCTACTATGCCTCTCTGGTCAGGCGACTTGGCAATGGGGGTTATATTTACAGTTTTGCTTTTTTTCATATAGATCTTATATGCATATTATCCTTACTTTTACGACACTTACCGATAAAATAGAGAATGGTGAACAGTATTCTTACTCCGTCATATTACGGATATACGTACGTTCTTATAAGATCAATAAAAAGAACATTCTATAGGAAATAGTTTTAGTATATATAGAGCATCGTTACAAGTAAATGATACTTTAGAGATACTTAGGTATATACTTTATTATAGTTTTAGGATATTTTGCAGAGAATATGCATCCAAAATGCAATATATTGTAAACATGTTGAAAAACAAAACTATTATAATAATTCATTAAATATTGTTAAAATTAACATCAAATCTTTTTATGTGTTTGCACTTTGCCCGATATTTTGCAATTATTAAGTATTAATTGATTGAATATTAATTTTAATTAACTAAGCTTAATGAAAACATTTTATTTCTTTTCAGATATCTCTAAGAAAAATCCGGTGAAGCTAATAATAACCTAAACCACGAAGAGTAGCAAGCTTGAGATTATAAAAAGGTAAATAAATCTGAGACTAAAATAATGTAAAATTGCAAGAAGTAACTTAAAAATATTTAGCTAATTGAAAAATCAATAAATTGATAAATCGGGAGCATTTAGCAAATTGAATAATCAGTTAATTCAAAAATCGGTTAATTCTACTACACACGAATATACAAAACGAGTATAGAAATATTGTAAAAGCCATATATTTTTTTTAGAAATATGACTCAAATATTGTTTTAATATGCAAAAAGATAAATTAATACAACAAAATCACCTCCTCACCTCCACTCTGACATGACAATAAGAAACAGCATGTTAAGAATGAAAAACCTTTGTGGGAGGTCCACATCATATGCATAGATTTAAATCTATGATCATTTGTAGTTTAAAACGTAAAAGTATTATTTAATCTGTACGATTACAAATCACGGGCATTCATATAATTATCCTTAAAAGCGTTAAGACTTGTTCCGAATTATTACTAGCTGGATGGTCTCTAATTGACAGTGACTTTTTAAAGCCTGATTTTAGCAAGCTGAACGCTGAACGGTTTTTAAATGTATGCTTTTTTATCATTTAGATTATTCTAGGTTAAATTAACTTGAGTATTCGAGACGTCAGAATAATAAAAATAATTAGATTGAATATTTAGAATTTTAAATATAATTAGCTTCTTGAAGAGATGTAGTTTCCTTTGATCGATCACTAGTTTACTTCTATTTTACAAGTAATTATAGAATATGACTTTTTACCATAGAACTTTTGAAATAAAACTACTTTTACGGATTCTATCGCGTTTGTATTTGATTTATAATTTCCCGACGTTTCGAACACTTTACAGTGATCATGGTCACGGGAGGACGTCCTCCCGTAAAAGTAAAATTCGTAAAAGTAGTTTTATTTCAAATGTGTAATACTCGCGTAAACATTAGAAGTCATTACCATAGAACTTGTTATTTTTTAATCCTAGAATACAAGTGAATCTTCACTTGAATGACAACTTGTGCAGGATACTGCTTTTATCCGCACTATATTTTTCTAAAGCTCCCAACATAGTTATTATATAAAATAATAGCTTTATTTACAAAAATAAACTAATTATTTTACACAACATGAGTACACGACAATTTTACGTCCGGTGCAATCTCGGGGACCATCGTCGTTGCCAAGATGACAGTTAATTGATCAACTAATGCTTTTTTTTTTAAATATACAAAGCAATTGTTTTGGAGCATTTCAATTGGAAAGCACATAACTTCTAGTAGCATGCGGAGACATAATAATTATAGAATAAACCGATAAAATTAGATTCAAGGAGCAATCATTTGTGCATCTTAAAGAATTTTAAAGAATTATTCTGCATGAAAAAAGCATCTTAAAGAATTATTCTATATGAGAATCAAATTAATATACTTAGAAGAACACGTCATTATTTAGACTACTAGGACATATGTGGACTGAAGTCTCTATATACATATAGGTAGTGCATATCTTTATAAAGTCTTTGCTTTATCCCTATCCCTACTAATATATAAATGTGAATGTAAGTTTGTTTGTTACGCTTTCACGCTAAAACTACTTAACCGATCATCATGAAACATTGTACACATATTCTTGGAGGTATTAAAAGTAACATAGGATACTTTTTATTAAAAAAAAATCAAAATTTTTATATGAAAAATAAAAAAATTGTTTGTCAAAAAATCTCAAAATCTAGCTTCTTCAACGCCATCTAGCAGTCCAGTAATGAAGTTCCAACCCTGAGTATTGTAATACCGTTGCACTGTATTACCGACGGTCAAAAATAAAAATAGGGGATCAAAAACTTTAGGAAAGTAACCTTTTACGCGGGCGAAGCCGCGGGCAGAAGCTAGTATTTAATAATATACCAACTAATATGGCTTTGGCAGGTGGTACATAACTAGCGCATACTTCTTTAATTACTGTGCAAATGTATTTTCACAATGTATAAGATCTAATATTAGAATAATTATTATATAATCGGCAGCTACTATAAAAATATTTTTATTGTCACTAAAAACCAATTTACGTTACAGTGTTTGCAAATATTAAATAAAAATGGTTTATTATAACTATAACTCTTATTTGAGAGAAACTAGTATATGAAATGATTCTACTTTTAAAATTTTACTGCCCGTCCATATGTATTAAACAGTAAAATATTCTCATGGTAGTAAATGAACTGACTGCACAGATGGCGTAGTGGTTAAGATACCGACCTCCCGTGCCAGTGCAGTGGGTTCGATTCCTACGCAGAACAATAATTTGTGAGACCCACAAAGTGATGTACTGAGTCTGGTTTTAATTTGTCTGCGTAAATAAAAATATAAAAACAAGAATATTTCTTTAGTGCAGGGTGGTGTTCCATGGGCCACCGAAGACAAAAATCGGGTACCGGTGGCCCGCTCACACGGCGAAGAAGAGGTGCTTGCAGGGTGGGTCAATGGGGTTGCGCGCCGCCTCTTCCGTCACCCCGGACCGACTTAGCGGGGTGCGACGTCCATGGCCCACCGCAAAAAAAAAGGGTGGTATTCCATTAAAAAAAAATATAAAATATTAATAGCAGATTTAAAGTCGATAATATGCATAAATATAGTTTCTTTACATGATTATGTCTAAAACTCACGTAAACCATTAGAATTAATTACTAAATTAATTAATTTCACGCTTAGAAGTAAAGTGAGCTTACACGCGATTTGATGGTTAATAATATTTGATTAATAAGCGAACGTCGAGGTACTAAGTGTATAATTACTTCGGGGCACGGAGGCCGGTGATAACAGACACCAACAAACTATAGTTTATTATTTATAATTACATATATACTACAAAGCATTGTTTTGAAATTGCGTGTGGCCCAATAGTCCGAAGAGACGGCAGAGCGAAAAACGCAGTAACCTGCGAACTAAATAAATATTCCAATCACTTCGAAATTACATTGTGACTGTAGTCATAGATAATATACTATAAATTAGAGAATTGTAGGTCATGTAATCCATTCGTATCATCATCATCTCAGCTCGTATATGTCCCACTATTGGGCTCGAGCTGAGCTTGAACTGAGCTATTATACCACGC
Source organism: Lymantria monacha (assembly GCA_905163515.2). Classification (NCBI taxonomy): domain Eukaryota; kingdom Metazoa; phylum Arthropoda; class Insecta; order Lepidoptera; family Erebidae; genus Lymantria; species Lymantria monacha. The sequence continues at coordinate 9,835,823 of LR991092.1, read as the reverse complement.
TGGTTAGACGTGTTGATATAGGGTTTGTTTTGAGCTTTCCTTCTCTTGCATAGATGTTATATACGTTTTGTATCCCTTAGCCGTCTCTTACGATCACCCACGGGTAAGATAGGGGGTGGTGAATTGTACTCTTACTCCGTCACCACACGGATATTCGTATATGTCAAAGAAAATGCTAACGAGTTTCGCTCTCAAAGAAATTCTTAATACTCAGCATAAATTCAGGACTATCACTGGTAGATAGCTCTATGCTCTATGATTGATGAATAATTTCTAATATCTATAGTGTATCTTTACGATACATTATCTGCATTAAATAAACTCCGTACACGTCACGTGGGTGTATACGAAAACTGCGAGTTTATCCTATTGGGCTTTGTCGATGCCAGTCTCGCAGCTTATGTATATTTTTTTTTTAATATTGTACTTACTTTATTTTAAATGTTACAGTGTATAAGTGTCCTTATTTAAATTACTGAAATTTGAATAACAAGTTTGTGTCATCGTTTAATAAAATTCTAACTGCAAAGTTTGAAGTATTAAGCCTACAATGTGTAAACATTGTCATCTTAAAGACGTAAATATATAGCGAGATTTGAATGTCCTACAATAGTTCACGGTGGTGTAAGTGGCAGCACGATTGGGCCGGACTCCCAGTAGGTGCGAGTCCTTTTTTAATTATAGTTCATGTATATCAGGACCAATTTTAAGTTTTTTTTTAAAAAGTAATTAGGATAAAAAGTGAGCTTATGTATTTATTATCTCTTTTTAACTAAACGAAATTTATAGACAACTAAGTTTTATACTTATTTTTTTTTATATACAAGCTGACTGTAATAATATTATATTTTTAATAACAATATTTTTTTTAATTTAGATCATCAATATGTATTTTTTTTATTGCTTATGGTGGCAAACGAGCAAGTAGCACACCTGATGGTAAGTGTCACTGCTGCCCATGGACCTTTGCAATACCAAGAGTATAGCTAGGCCGCTGCTTACCAATACAAACCCAAAACCTACTCAGTTGAGCTTCCGGCTCTCTCGCTCACTAAATGAAGCGCAATAGTACATTGCCATTACTCAGACGACGATCTTCTGCTTGCAACTTGAAATATAACCCGGTCCATCTTCACGACAAGTATAGGGAGCCAGTTTTTCTCTCATTACCTAGCAATGAGATAAGTAAACGGCACTGAAATGTGATCACTTAGATATTCACTGTTTAAAATCTTCAGATTTATCTTCGGATTTATCTTCAGATTAATCTTTTAAATGTGTCACATGTCTAAATATACCAAAAATTAAAAATTAGTTTGAAACTTTAAGGTCGATACCTTAGTTATAATTTCAGTATTAACAGTCTGTCTCATTACTATCACTGTTTTCCATCGTCATCGCATTTTTATGAGGCGCATCCGACAGTCCGCTCTGAGAGTTAACCATAAAGATAATTCGCTAGCGATTTCGATGTACAGATAGTCACAGTCTTGGTAAGAGGAACACACTACATAACAAAACTAAAATCAGATATGAGTATGTCATGTTACAATAACATGTCGAATTAATTGTTGACGCCACGCTTTCTAGTTCCTCATGATGCTTGTTCATCTTGTTTTCTTATTTGTCCTAACAAGCGGTAACTTTAATTGAAGTCAAATTGGAAAACAAAGAAAGTTGAGTTTTAATAAATTACATTGCCGAATAATTAATTTATGTGGGCCCTTAAATGTAATTATCTGTGGTGTTCATCATAATAATTTTCATGTTATAAATATTTGGTACTTACATATTAATATCGTGAATTCTTAAGAATACGAGAGTGGTAAGTTTTTTTTGGGAAGATTCCAAGACTGAAAATATTTGATAGAATCGTGTAGATTAAATTATGTAAATATATTTATCAACAGTTTTAATAATATAGTTTAGTTTTAATAATATAGTTTAGTTTTAATAATATAGTTTTAATAATATTTATTTTAATATACATATTTACCAACAGTATTTACCATCAATTTTCTCTCTGCCTACCCTGTAAGGGACATGGCGTGATGGTATGTATGTATGTATTTATTTACCAACAGATAGAATAATTTGTGGTGCATATGATAAAGTAAGTTTGAGATTGATATTTTTTTGAGAAGTAACAACCATTGTTTACTGATAGAGTACATTAACAATGACGTCGTATATAAAGCTTAATAATGTTAGTTTTTAGGGTTCCGTACCTCGAAAGGAAAAACGCAACCCTTATAGAATCACTTTGTTGTACATCCGTCTGTCTATCTGTCAAGACCCTTTTCCTCAGGAACGGGTGGGGAGGTATCAAACTGAAATATATATCAAATACTCAGTCTACTGTCCCTTGGAGCTGTGAAAAAATCAAACTTCTAAGCTAAAGCAAACAAAAGATACAGCTGTTTATGTGGAAAATTTCTGCAAATTTTCGACACTCGCAAGGGAATCAAAACCTGCAGGGTACTGTCTGACTGTACTGTCCGTGAACTCAGAATCTTGAAATTTGGTACGAAGCAACGTCTTATAGCACAGATTAAGAAAAAAATGTGAAAACCATAAATTTTTAATTACATCATATATAAAAAATATTTTTAATAATTTTAAACTTACTACCCCTTTCCTCCTGAACGTGTAGAGGTATTAAATTGAAATTCATATCAAATACTTAGGTCTATAATACCTTTAAGCTGTAACAAAATCAAACTTCTATGTCAACGCAATCAAAAGAAACAGCAATTTAAGCCGCATATTTTTAAACTCTCAACTACTTGCAAGGGAATCAAAACCTAAAGGGTATTCTTCCAGTCGACCTAGAATCTTGAAATTTGGCATGAAGCAATTTTTTATAGCACATATAAAGAAAAAATTCAGAAATCCTTAAATATTTAGTTACATCACATTTTTGTTTTGTTATACGGAACACTTCGTGCTCGAGTACAACTCGCACTTGCCCGATTTTTTTATTGCTTATGGTGGCAAACAAGCAAGCAGCACACCTGTTGGTAAGTTTTGCTGCCGCCCATGGACTTTTGTAATGCCAAGGTATAGCTAGGCCGTTGCCTACCAATACAAACCCCAAACCCGCCCAGTTGGGCTTCCGGCTCTCGCTCACCAAAAGCACATTGCCATTGCTCAGACGTCGATCTTCTGCAAGAGTGTAGTACTACCCCGGACGAACCGGCCCGTGGCTGTAGACAAAACACTGTCAACAGCGTAGTACATTTAAACAGTAAGAATCAGTTTGCTGTTTGGGTTTAATTCTACAGATAAATTCTTCATTTATTATTAAAACTTAAGCAAAAGAAAATGTATTTCAATGTTTATAATATTCCAAATTGATATATATAAATATTTGGAGATTATATTATCAGAAATTAATTATTTACTGTGTTTTGAACTAAATTTTTGACGGCCCTAAGCAAGTTTGTCCTAGAATTTTGAATAATAGCATACTGCATTATCACCTATTTATACATCCATATCAACTAAGCTATCCATCGACCTGAAGTTCACTGTTAGGCATAAGATTTCGCAAGATGGTTATTACTACAATTGCCATGCTTGGCAGGAAGTTCAGAGATGTGCCATCTCTTAAGCGTAATAAGCTTTCCAAAAGAGAGCTGCTGCTAATCCTCTGAAGTTTCTTTAGAAAGGCCAAGGCTAGATTCCCGTCGTAGTACAAACAATATAATGATTAAATCCGATTTTAGTATTTAATTTCACTCAGTAGATTCTAATTATAGCATGGTAACATAAAAATATATAGTAAATCTAAGATGTCGTGATATAAGCCCGTTTCATGGCTAAGGTGCAAATATTCTATAAGATAAACGTTACAAGTAGGCATTAACAGCGAGAAACTTACTATTTTCATAAGTAAGTTTTATTTGCGCGGTGAGTGCAAGTGCTTGTAAAACTGTGCTTCGAACTAAGTTTACGATTTTCTTGTATTTATAGTTATAATTATTGTAAATAACTATCGTTATCTAAGGATTAGTGTAATACTATTTTATATAATTCACATTTTGCATGCGAGCTTGGTACGAATAAGGAATGATATAGAGAAGACATTAAGAAATACCTACTTTTTTTAAGTCGAATTTAGAAATGTTATCTACAATATTTATATATATCTTTATGATGAAATTATTGTTGCTATAAATAAAAGTCTCAAGAAAACACAAATAAACTTACAGCATAATAACACCTTTTCTGTCATTTCATCCAACACTAGAAAATTAATATTAAGACGACAAGATTTACACAAAATCAAACCAAAAACAAAGATCATACAAAATGAGTTAAAAGCTCTCTACAAACTTATTAGTAAGTATATCAATAGAGATTATAGAGCTCACCGTAAAAAGATCATTGAAAAACACATGGTAGAGTCTGGAAGTTTAAAGAGGGCCAACAAAGAACTAAGGTCACACAAAAACTGGATACAGGGACTAGAAGCTTCAAACAAAAGAACTTGTAATAGAAAAGAAATACTTCAAATTGCAACAAATTTCTATAGAAACTTATACTTTTTCGAAAATCATGATACCACACAAATTCTACAAGAAGACACAACGACTCAAATTCAAGACATAGACGAAACGGAGGTAATAAAGGCGATTAGTAAACTAAAATCAGAAAAGTGCCCGGGGTCCGATAATATAACTAACGAAGCTCTTAAAGTAGCATGTCAGCAATTAGCGCGGCCTCTAACGCAGTTATTTAACTTAGTACTAAATACCGCTACTACACCGAAACAGTGGGCCGACTCAGATATAATCTTACTGTACAAAAAGGGAGACCCAAAAAACATAAGTAATTACCGTCCTATAAGCCTTCTACCATCAATATACAAACTTTTCTCATCAATCCTAGAAAAAAGAATTAGAAACACCATAGAAAAACACCAACCCATAGAACAGGCGGGCTTTCGAAGAGGATTTTCTACTGTAGACCATATCCACTCTATCGAAATGATCATTGAAAAATATCAAGAGTTCCAGAGACCGCTCTATCTAATGTTCATTGACTACCAAAAAGCTTTTGATACTTTGTACCACCACTCTATATGGGCAGCTCTACACTCACAAAACGTTGAGACTAAATATCTGAAAGTTCTACAACATTTATACCAAAACTGCAACAGTAGAATTAGACTAGAAACGACTGGACCCTCTATACCTATCAAAAGAGGAGCGAGGCAGGGCGATCCTATCTCCCCAACAATTTTTATTGCAGTTTTACAAAACGTAATCGAGAAGCTCACCTGGGACAGAGTCGGTTTAAATATAAACAACTATTATATAAGCCATTTAAGATTCGCAGACGATATCGTCCTATTCTCTGAGAATACAGTAGAGCTGCAGTCAATGACAAATGCCCTCCACACAGCTAGTCTACAGGTAGGCCTAGAAATAAACCGCAGTAAAACTAAGATCATGACAAATAACACCAAGAATCCAATATATCTAGAGAACGAAATGTTAGAATATGTTGACAATTATATTTACCTTGGCAAACAAATCTCGTTCGACAAGCAGAGAAATGACCAAGAAGTAGAAAGGAGAATTACAAATGTATGGAAAAAATTTTGGGGCCTGAAAGAAATTTTAAAAAGTAATATAGGAATTGAAATTAAACAAAAAGTCATGGACACTTATATTTTGCCATCATTAACTTACGCCAGTCAAACTTGGAAGTTTACATATAGAGCGAAAAATAAAATTAGATCATGCCAAAGCAGTATGGAAAGAAGTATGTTAAACTTGAAAAAGATTCAAAAAGTGCCAAATACTACAATTAGAAAAAAAACTAAGGTTGCTGATGCCTTATGTTACTGCAAAAAATTAAAGTGGTCCTGGGCTGGTCACATAGCGCGGCTGACAGATAATAGATGGACGCACAGACTAACATTTTGGTGCGGTCCCACAGGCTCTAGAATTAGGGGCAGGCCAGCTGCCCGGTGGATAGATGACATTAAACGAGTGGCTGGCGATCAATGGATGAATACAGCAACCAAAAGAGACGCATGGAAATCTCTAGAGGAGGCCTTTACTCTCAATTAAAATGAGAGGTTCTTGCTATCTAGTTAGTACCAAACATAATTTAATTTAGTTAGTAGCAAACTTAATTTAACATTATATTTTTAAAACTTTTTTTGTAATTTTTTTAGTAAGAAATATAAGGCTTTTTTATTTTTATTTTTATTTTATTTTATTTTATCTACAATATTAATGGACGTTTATTTCAAAATTATTTTGATTTTTACAAACTTTATATAGGTAAGAAAAGTCCCCTTGTACTAAGGTTAAGATTACGAAGAAATATATATATATATATATATATATATATGTATATATATATATATATATATATATATATATATATATATATATATATACTAGTGACCCGCCCTCGCTTCGCTTCGGTTACGTCAGTTCAGTTGTATGTACTTTCGCGACATAGAATTAATTTCAGAGAAGGAATTTCTTAAAATCCTAATTTATCTGACCTTTACAGGGCAAAAAGATGCTCCACACCGAATTCCAAGTCTGTATTGGAAAATATGTTTTTTTTTTGTGTTAAAACCTTCACCTTTAGGGGTGGAATTTTTAAAAAGCAATTCTTAGTTTACCTCTATATCGTAACACAAATATATCTACCGAAAATCAAGTCTGTAGGAGCTATAATTAAAGGATGTGATTTTTACACCCCAGCAACCCCGGGTGCGGGTGGAATTTCGTAAAATCCGTTCTTAGATGACCTTTACTCGACGAAAAGAATATTCCTACCAAATTTAAAGTCTGTAGGCATTATGGTTTCGGAGATATTGTGATGAGTCAATACATAGGTGGAAATCTCTTATATATATATATATATATATATATATATATATATATATATATATATATATATATATATATATATATATATATCTAGTATACATATAATAAATATATAATATAATATATATAGAATATAGATACGTCCCACTGCACAGAAGATTAAGTCTTATTAAGTAAAAATTTTATAATGGGTACTTTAGTGATTCTAAACATGCTTCCATTTTGAGAGGATGATATACAGAAAAAGATATTCTAAAAACTTAATGCAAGAAGATTACCATTGCGGAACTGTCATTACTGTTAATAGTTTCATGACGATAATAATGATTGAGAGTTACAAGTGTAGGTAGGTAAAAGTGAATACTTTTACAAACTTTTTGAATTTCTAATTCATGTGACATAAATTATTTTCAATTTTGTTAAATATTTTCGCACAGTCATTATTAGCGTAAATGGAGTTTTTTTTTACATTCATTTAGTAATTCAATTCAGTGGACTGACATTTTTGACAGTCTATACTGTCATTATATTATTACAGATATGTAAATTTAGATATATATAATTATCTTTTAGATTACGAGTATTCCTTTTCATATTTTTTAAGAATTATCTTTATATATATATATATATATATATATATATATATATATATATAAAATAGGGGTGGCAAGTTTGTATCCAACTTCGTCATTTTAGAAGTTAGATTCGTGAAAAGTTGTATTCGCCTATTTAATATTAAATAAATAAAAACGTGATTCAACATTTTCGAAAATTTGTCCTCAAAGGGTGAAAAGTAAGGGGTTGAAAGTTTGTATGAAACTTAGTCAATTTTGAAGTTAGATACCTGAAAATTTGTTATTAACTATATAATGTTAAATAAAAATTTACCTGTTTCAGCATTTTTGGATATTCTCCCCTAAAGCAGTAGAATAGGGCTTGCAAGTTTTTCTATGAAACTATGGCAGTTTTGAAGTTAGAACCAACTTTGGATTTGCGTATTTAATATTAAATTGGAAATTGCCCTTAATGGTGAAAATATGTGTTGCAAGTTTGTATGAAACTTGGTCAGTTTTGAAGTTAGATGCCTGAAAATTTGTATTCGCATATTTAATATTAAATAAATGAACACGTGTTTGAGCATTTTTGGAAATTTCTCCTCAAAGGGTGAAAAATAAGAGGTTGTAAGTTTGTCTGAAACTGCGTCAGTTTTGAAGTTAGATACCTGAAAATTAGTTATTAACTATATAATGTTAAATAAAATTTAAACTGTTTCAGCATTTTTTTTAATTCGCCCCAACGGGAGTAGGATAGGGCTTACAAGTTTCTTTTATGAAACTTTGTCAATTTTGAAGCTGGAACCGTTAAAATTTGGATTTGTTTATTTAATATTAAATAAAAAAAACACGTATTTCAGCATTTTTGGGATTTTTATCCTTAAGACTGAAAAATAGGAGTTGAAAGTTTGTATGAAAGTTGGTCTGTTATGAAGTTAGATTCCTGAAAATTTGTATTCGCCTATTTAATATTAAATAAATAAACACGTATTTCATCATTTTAGATATTTCTTCCCTAATGGTGAAAAATAAGGAGTTTCAAGTATACATGAACCTTCGTCAGTTCTAAAGTTAGATCCCTGTAAATTAGTTTTGAGCTATAAAATGTTAACTTATCAAAATACCTTTTTCACCATTATTGGAAATTTCTCCCTTAAGGGTGAAAATGGGGGTTACAAGTTTTTATGACATTTAAAAACTTCGTCAGCTTTAAAATTAGATCCGTGATACTTCGTTTTTAGCTATTGAATGTTAAATAAAGGAATACCTGTTTCAGCATTTTGTAATTTTTTGTTCCTAGGGGTATAAAATAGGGATTGCAAATTTGTATGAAACTACGTCAATTTTGAAGTAAGATCCCTGAAAGTTTATTTTTAGCAATTTAATATTATACAAAAATACGTGTTTTAGAATTTTTTTGAAATTTCTTTCTTATGGGTCTAAAATAGAGGTTGCCATTTTTAATGAAACTATCACTTTTGAAGTTACATTCGTAAAAATGATTATTTGGCTGTTTAGTATTAAAACAAATAAATGTTTCAGCATTTTTGGAAATTTCTCCCGTATAGCTGTAAAATAGGGGTTACAAGTTTTTTATGAAACTTTTTCAGTATTAAGGTTATATTAGTGAAAATTTATATTTAGCTATTTAGTATTAAAGAGAAAGTACGTGTGTCACCATTTTTAGAAATTTCTACCCAAAAATAGGGATCGCAGTTTGTATGAAACTTCGTCAGATTTGAAGTTCGATCCGTGAACATTTGTATTTGGCTATTTAGTATTAAATGTCAAAAATACGTGTTTCATCGTTTTTGGAAATTTCTATGAGCAGGATGTAAAATACGGGTTGCAAGTTTTTTATGAAATTTTAACCTTTTTTATGTTACATTTGTTAGGCTTTTTGTTTGGTTATTTTTGTTTCATTATTTTTGGATATTTTCTAATAAATCATGTCGATGTCAAACAGAGGTTGCAAGATTATTAGAAACATCATCAGTTTTATATTTCATCATCATCATAATCTCAGCTCATATATGTCCCACTGTTGGGCTCGAGCCTTCTCCGTAATGGGAGGAAATTGATCTACTATACCACACTGGTCAGACGTGTTGATATAGGGTTTTGTTTCGAGTTTTCCTTCTCCGGTATAGACGTTATATGTGTTTTATATCCCTTAGGTCATCATCATCATCTCTTACGATCACCCACGCGTAAGATGGGGTGGTGAACTGTATTCTTACTCCATCACCACACGGAAAGTTTTAAAGTTAGTACCTTGAAAATAGTTATTTGGCTATTTGATATTGAATGAATAAATACATAATTTCAGCATTTTTGGAAAAATGCCCACTAAATATGTAAAATAGGGTTTGTACATTGGTGTGAAAATATGTATTTGGCTACTCAATATTAAATAACAAATACGTATTTCACCATTTTTTGAAATCATTCCCTAAAGAGAAATAGATGTTGGAAATTTGTACAAAAATTAACTTATAAACACGGACGGACGGAACTTTGTTTTGCTTTTTTTTATACTGATATCTGTAATTTAACTACAACTCATCATTGCTCTTATCCCAATTACTTGTGGTCGTCGCAGTACGTACCTACTCCTCTTCCTACATATCGCAAAAGTTATTGGCAATAGTTTTATGAACTGCCGCCTGTCTGACATCATCCCTCCTTGGGAATGTAATTATTAAATAGATGGCATGAGGTTGTGTTGGCCCAGGCCGATACAAAGCTCTTAGTCGTCTTTTACGACATCCACGAGCAAAGTAAGGTTTGGCAGTATTCATAATCACTACCACACAGCGGCTGTAACTTAACCATATACAAATATTTAATTAAAGATTGAAAACACGTACTAAAGTTTTATTTTTCATGTCATCCCTAAAGAAAGTAAAATATGATGTTAAAGTTTGTATGAAAATGCGTCAATTTGAAAGAGATATCCTTAACAAATCTAAAAAAAAATTCGTTATCTTAAAAATAAGTAAAGGCGTGTTTCAATGTTATTAGAAAATATACCCCTACGGGAACTAAACTAGAGGTTATAGTTGTATGAAAATTGTCACTTTTGGAATTAAATCTATAGAACTTAGTACATCGATGCTAAGTATAAATAAATTCATAAGGATGGTTGACGTTAGGCAGGTGGCTGGTCATAAAGCTATTGCCAATAACTTTGTAATATATAGGCAGAGGAGTACATATTGCGTCCCCCCCGAATAATTGGTAATAGTAGTAATATAAAAAAAAAAATAAACTTATATTTAGTTAAAAAAAAACATAAAATTAAGAACATTCTATTATCAAAATATAAGTGTTATATTTTTTTTTTTTTTACTTATTAGTTCTTTATTAAGTTAAGATATTATATTAATTATTTTTTGACCATTCAAACAACTAGCCATATTTTAATATGTCCACACGGGCGAAGTCGTGGGAAACAGCTAGTTTTTAATAAAATTGCCTTTAATAATATTAGAACTTGATTGGAAACGTTAAAATTTATAAGAAAATTGCCCATTTTAAACTTTGACAGGCGTGGCAGTGAATAGCAAACTAGGAAAATCTGCTCAACGTCTTGTTCATTTGGGGCAGAAGGGTAAAACAGCAGGTTATGCCCTCCTCCTGTTCTTTCCGTCAATCTGGACAATTTGAGCGGGATAGAGTCACACGGTCACACTACAAGCCGTCAAAAATAGAAAAACGTTGGCAGCGAAGCACATGGGCATTTTAGTTATAGTAACCTTTATATGCTTGTATGAAATTTTTAAATGTAATAATTAATTTATTAATAATTTATTTATTTAATATCATTTTTTTTTCGTAACCACGACGTAAGAGAGCGAGTAGGTATGAAAGAAAGTATTGGTGTAAAGATGCGAAAGGGAATGCTCCGATGGTTCGGACATGTGGCAAGAATGCCGAACGAACGTCTGGTTAAGAAGATATACCTACAATGCGAAAGTGAAAGGATGTAGGTACCGGGGGAGACCGAGACTAACCTATCTAGACCAGATCGATCATGTACTGAAGGAAGGTGGAGTCCAAAGTCTCCGAAACCGGCGAGCGTGTATAAAGAGAATATGAATGTTGAGGAAGCGAGTGAAGTATGCAAGGATAGAGTTCTCTGGCACTCTGTTCTCTCTGCCTACCCTGCAAGAGACATGGCGTGATGGTATGTATGTAAATTTTAAAAAATGTGTTTTATAGTACATTGATCGGTCAACGATTCTTAATATACATTTTTAAAGAATAAAATCTAATAATTTTGATAATTTCGTCGTGTTTTACGTAACGCAACGAGAATAGATACTTGAAATGTCCACGCAATATATGCCACTACTGGGCTGCTGCACTGTTGACCCGCTTAGTTCATCATTATCACACATAATAGTGAATATTATTTACTTTAATTGGGTCGTTGGCTATAACAATAACAGTAAATAAACATGGCAATGCAACCAGTTAAAATACTGGTTAAGTTCTATATATAGTTATAAGTAATAACACGTTATCAAACACCTTAGAGTATATTCATTTAGTTCACAAATAGTTTATTTTACTTTGCAAGCATCAGGTTACTACAGTATTACTTAGGCATGTAATTACCAATGTAAAAACACTAGTAATACTATATTCAGACATAATTTTGCTGTGACAGAACATGCATTCATAGAATATAAAAAGGAAACTCTCGTCTGAAAATAGAATTGTATATTTTATGTTCTCTCCTCTTTGGTTACTTCTTTTCTGGATTGTAAATTAAATGTACTGTCAACAGTGGAAGATATCCAAATGGTACCTGGTGCTGATGGCGCCGTGAAAAGATGGAGATAGTACATTTGATGTCTCATGTAGCATCATGCCGTCTTCCTATTGTTCATGATAAATGAGTAGAATACAATCAAACTTTTACAATCTTAAAACAATAATCACAGTTTTTTTACTTGCACAATGTTATTCTGAGGTAGAAGGAATAGCGTAGGCATTTTTTATTGTACTATGATATTTTGTCGTGGTAGAACCACATTGTTGATAGTTTTTGTCTACAGCTGTGGGGCGATCCGTCCGAGGTAGTACCACACTCTCGCAGAAAATCAACGCTTAAGCAGTGGCAATGTGTTGTCACGCTTTGTTCAGTCAGCTAGAGAGCCGGAAGGCTAACTTTCTGGGTGGGTTTTGGTTGGCAAGCAGATTAGGTGTTACTGTTTGTTTGGCACCTTAAGTCCAAAAAAGTCGCTTACGCTGATAGCTTTTAATAAATCCAACGCAGACAGCGTGGGGTATATCGTCAAGCAGTGGGAATCCGTAAATGAAATTTCTCTGTGCTTTTCATGAAAAGGATCGGGTACTGGTGTCCCAGCATATGACGCAAAAAAGATAAGTACGTGTACGTCAAGTTACGAGGTCACGCATCGTCCTTTACGTCAATCCGGGCTGAGTATTACTCGACTGTAGCCTATCCACAAAAAAAAAAACAATAAATCCATTTCTACCAGCTTATAATTGATTAGAACTGTTATTAAAAGGCATTTTTCTTTCTATTTTTAGCTTACTAATATACTTAAACTACTCTATAATTAATATTACTGAAAGCAAACTGATTACCTAACAAACTTTCCCATTATAATACTATAACTTGTTGGCAGCACGAAAACCAATGATCAGAAATCAAATTGTAGCCAGGCGGTACCATCAGAAATGAACTATTAATTGTTATTACATGTTAACATGAAATATAATTACACGAAGATAAAAATTGGGAAATATAGGTACATTATACAATGTGCGTGCGTGCGCATCATGGCGGGAGCAACGAAATTGAAATGAAACACATTAACAAAGTTAACTAGCTGTTATCTTTAACTATTCGTCATTATTAAACTATGTGTATACTCGCTTTTTATGTGTTTGTGAAGGCACTTGTTTATAGGGCTGGTAAATTAGACATACGTAATTGTATTTGTATATCCGTGTGGTGACGGAGTAAGAATACAATTCACCACCAACCTATCTTACCCTGGTGATGGTACGAGACGACTAAGAGATATAAAATATAACATCTATGCAAGAGAAGGAAAACTCGAAACAAAACTCTATACCAACACGTCTGACCAGCGCGGTATAGTAGGTTAATTTCCCTCCCATTACGGAGGTGGCTCGAGCCCCAACAGTGGGACATATATGGGCTGTGATGATGATGATGAATTGTATTTTAGTTAACAATGTCGATTTTCTCGTGGTTTTGTGAAGGCTGGCTAAGAGAATCAGACACTGAGCAGCAGTACTTTTCTCAGAATACTTACTGAATCGCCAAATCACCTATTTTACGACCTTATGAAACCTATTTCCAAGTTTAATGCGTCCGTTCAGATGTGCAATAAAAAAACAAACCACACAAATAGGCCCTTTCTTTTTCGTTGCATATTTTAATTAGTTATATTAGAAATAAAACTACTTTTACGGATTTTATCGCATTTGTATTTGATTTTTAATTTCCCGACGTTTCGAACACTTTACAGTGATCATGGTCACGGGAGGACTAAGGTGTCTTACATCCAATATGTCATTGTTATTACAGTATTGTTTTAATTATACTTAAAAATAATTAATGTGTTAAATAATTTCTATTCGGTTTTTTCATCTTTTTTTACCTAATACAGTTCTATTTTATATATTTTCTTTGTATCGTATTTTTCAAAGTAAAATCCATCAATATTATACAAAATTTATATTAAACTTCGATATCTCTTAAGCAGTTATATACGTTTATGCCATAATGACAATGAGATTAAAAATATTAAATATTTGATTAAGTTAGTTGTTAAATATAGTGGCAACCCTATTAGTTGGCGCAATAGTTAACCAGCCATGATGTGCATAGCGAGCCATTAGCAGGCGCCAGCACAGGTAGTACGAACTAAAAAAAAACCTTTTGACTTGCAATAACTTCGAAAATACTCATCTATGCTTAGCGAAGTAAATAATTTTTAAACAATTGCCTGTCAATTTTGTACTTGCCGCGATCATTAAAAGTATAAATATAAAAAAAAAGATATTATAATTATTTATCTTTACAAAGTCACGTCAACAAGCCATTTTAAAATAAATGCTTTTAGTTTGTAACTAATACAGAAAAGTACATAGTAGAACCCATAATTTTCTTTGTGGGTGTCTGCCGGGGTAAGAAAGCAAATCATAGTAAATTATATTTTTACTCATCCTTACACGCATGTAAATAGTTCACCTATCTTGTCTGTGGGTATTATTGAATGTGGGTATAATATGCATATCGCATATATATGTGAGTGAATCAACCATTGTGTTCAGCGTGGTTATTAATAAAAGAACTTCTAAAATGTTCTTCCTATTCTTAACTAAATTTATACAAGCACAGAAATTAGTTCTAAATAATTAGTTAAATTTTAAACAAGCTGATTGTTACTTTATTAAATCAGATGTTAATATAAAAAATAATCACCGTTAATTAAATGCCACTATTGCACACGAATTAGAACTAACGTAAATAATCGTTTTTTAAACTATTAATTCATTAGATAAATCCATTCTGCCAATTATTTTTGATTAAGGATAACTAATTTTAAAATCTTTAAAATGGTTCTTGCTTTCACTGCACTAATGTAAAAAAGATTAACTCTACAAAAGCTGTTGATCAAATAGGCAAGAAATTAAATCATGGTGCTGATAAAATCCAACAATTGATTTTAATGGTTGCAATAATCTATTGGCAGTATCGAATACCTTTGAAATTTAAAAATAAAACTTGTGATTATTTAAAATGTTGTTTTAGAATAGCTATCGTAGTTTCATATTGTTATTAAAATTGTTTTCTTTTTAATTCAAACCGGATTTGATTTTCATATAAACTTACTTTAATCGGTAGCTATTTTAGTAAAAGTTTTCTTAATGCCACCATTCAACGTTTATTAATGAGATCATAGATGATATTAAATATATGCATGTAATTTCAGCTAATGATAATTGCATGTAATATTTTTTTTTTCAATAATGTATGTATTTACTTGCTCCGCAAAAGTTTATGAGTTATCTAGGATTGTTTTTTATTGTTAGATATTATTAAGAAAGCAATATATTCAATTATGTATTAGGATAATTGAAGCCTGAAACACATGAAAAAATAATTTGATATACTATTAAAATCGTTTTGTGCATTTTTTTTTATTGCTTATGGTGGCAAACAAACAAGCAGCACACCTGATGGTAAGTGTCACTGCTGCCCATGCACCTTAGCTATACCAAGGGTATAGCTAAGCCACTGTCTACTTTTACAATCCTTACACTCACCCAGATGGGCTTCCGGCTCTCCCGCTCACCAAACAAAGCACAATAGCATATTGCCATAAATCAGACGTCGATCTTCTGCGAGAATGTGGTACTACCCCGGACGGAACGGCCCGCGGCTGTAGACAGAGAACAGTCAATAGCGTGGTCCTACCACCATAATTTGTGTATTGTATTATATTAAGTATTTCTATTACAATTGTATTTTAATAGATAAAAAAATGCATTTTAACTTGATAATACGACTTATAGTAAGTATCTTTTAGGCTGACCGACCGCATTCGTAACGACGATGTAAGAGAGCGAGTAGGTATGAAAGAGAGTGTTGGTGTAAAGATGCAAAAGGGAATGCTCCGATGGTTCGGACATGTGGAAAGAATGCCGAGCGAACGTCTGGTTAAGAAGATATACAATGCGAAAGTGGAAGGATGTAGGTACCGGGGGAGACCGAGACTAACCTACCTAGACCAGATCGGTCATGTACTGAAGGAAGGTGGAGTCAAGAGTCTCCGAAACCGGCGAGCGTGTATGAAGAGAATTATGAATGTTGAGGAAGCGAGTGAAGTATGCAAACATAGAGTTCTCTGGCACTCTGTTCTCTCTGCCTACCCTGCAAGGGATATGGCGTGATGATATGTATGTATGTATGTATCTTTTACGTCGAGAAAATATAAAAAAAATGACTTGACAAGATCTTTACGAAATTTAAATAAAATCAATCACTAAAAGTGGTTGGAACATACTGTTCACCGTTTTCGGTCTACAACTGCGGATCGGTTCGTCCGGGATAATACTTTTTTTTTTTTTTTTTTTTTTTCGGTGGGCTATGGACGTCACACCCCGCCAAATCGGTCCGGGGTGACGGAAGAGGCGGCGCGCGACCCCATTGACCCACCCTGCAAGCACCTCTTCCTCGCCGTACGAGCGGGCCACCGGTACCCGATCTTTGTCTTCGGTGGCCCGCTCGGCGGTATGCCCTCTTGCGCTCCTCTCCTGTCGACGCCCCGACAGCTTTCGCCGTCGAGGCGTCGTCCTCACGCGGTGGCCTCACGTCGGGTAACCGGACAATTGTCCGGGATAGTACTACGCTTTCGCAGAAAATCGATGCCTAAGCAATGGCAATGTGCTGCTGTGCTTCGTTCGGTGAGTGAGAGAGCTGTAAATTCAACTTTCTGGGTGGGTTTGGCGTTTTCATTGGTAAGCAGTGGTCTAGCTGTGTCCTCGTATTGCAAATGTACATGCGCAGCAGCAACATATACCTACCAACAGGTGTGCTGCGTGCTCGTTTACCAATAAAAAAAAAAAAAAAAAAAAAAACTTCGAAAAATATAAAAAAAAAGAACTTTGCAAATAAATTACATACATATATGAAGGAGTTATACTCGAAAATATATAAAAAGAAGTTTATATAAACATCTGAATTAAACAACTCTTCCTTTTCAAAGTCTTTTAAAAGTCCAAGTAACATAAAAATTAAAAGAATCGATTTAAAAAAAAATAAAATACACGATATCTTATATTTGTTATCCAAAATAGTTACAAAATGGCATAGTGGCACTACACGCTACTGGAAAGTAGGCCCAGTAACATTGTAAAATAAGGTTGAAGTAACTAAAATTAACAAGAAATTAAAGGATATATATATATATATATATATATATATATATATATATATATATATATATATATATATATATATATATACCCTTATAACACTAATAAACTTAATTACTGTACAGCTCTTGAACTAATAAAATCCACGCTCATTTAGCATGGCCATTAAGACATTAGCACCTGCCTCATGTTATAGTATTAACTCGCTCATCAAGATTCAAGAACAAGCTATTACTGTTTAAAGAAAATATCTTCTCAGGATACAAGTTGCCACATTGTTGATGAAATTATATACAAATAAATACATACATACATACATATCATCACGCCATATCCCTTGCAGGGTAGGCAGAGAGAGCAGAGTGCCAGAGAACTCTATCTCTGCATACTTCACTCGCTTCCTCAACATTCATAATTCTCTTCATACACGCTCGCCGGTTTCGGAGACTCTTGACTCCACCTTCCTTCAGTACATGACCGATCTGGTCTAGGTAGGTTAGTCTCGGTCTCCCTCGGTACCTACATCCTTCCACTTAAAATAAATACATCGCTAAAATAAATATCTAAATTAAACGGCCTAGAAATTAATCGTTTTAAATAATAATAAATTATATTTCTGGGACATTGCTAGGCGGATATGTATCATAGTATAGCAGCTAAGAAATATATTAAGAATAATTACAAATTAAAATATTAATTATTAAGTTAAGTTAGTCATGATATGTTATTATTATTATTTAAAATATTAATTAATAGTGGTAGGACTACGCTGTTGACAGTTTTCTGTCTACAGCCGTCTGTGTAATGGCAATGCGCTATTGCGCTTCGTTCCGAGAGAGCCGGAAGCCCAACTGGGTGGTTTTCGGGATTTTATTGGTAGACAGCGACCTAAGCTATACCCTTTTTTTTTCCTTGCAAGGTGGACCATGGATGTGGTCGCGCCCGGACAATTCGGTCCGGGGCGACAAGAAGAGGCGGAGCTACCCCATGGACCCACCCTGAAAGCACCTCTCTTCGCCGTGCGAGCGGGCCACCGGTACCCGATCTTTGTCTTCGGTGGCCCGCCCGGCGGTTTACCCTTAGGGGTACCTCTCGTGTCGACGCCCTCACGCGGCGCCCTCGCGTCGGGTGACCGACCAATTCCCCGGTCCGATCACCCGAAGCCTCGGTTAGAGCGGCATCAGGCGCAGATAACCTAAGCTATACCTACCCTTGGTATTGCAAAAATCCATTGGCGGCAGTGACGCTTACCATCATGTGTGTTGCTTGCTCGTTTGTCACCATAAGCAAAAAAAAGTATATATTCACTTTTAATCTATACATGCTGGTCTATCCATAATTTGCAACTGTATCAGCCTTTCGGCCTAAATTGTATTGGTTTATGTGAATATGTAATTCTTTTGCTGTGGATGAATCTAAATAAATAAATAAAATATTAACTAAATATTAAATACAAAAGTTACTCGCTGGGTCTTGGTGAGGGCTCGATCAGCACGTCTGTCATGTAAAATTAGTGCTATTCTAATTCTTCCTTGTTATTTCTCAATATTTTTTTTTCTCGCGCTCTTAGCTGTTCTTGAATACTTGCGAACTTTAAATCCACGCTACAATCGCTACAATTTGTATAGGATCCAACGCGAGACTAGTATAGAATTGACATTAACACGCGCTCTACATGCTAAAGTAGCGCGAAAAATAAATATAATTTCTTTTATATATTGCGGTTTATTATACACTTCATGTTAGCACTGCTGAAAAGATTATAGCCTTATTGATGGTTTGACATGCCTTGCAAACTTTGCGTCTGAGTTATTGTAAGAAATAAAAAAATTATGTATAATCACAGACCTAAATTTGGGTTTGATTAACTCTTATTGTAACGTTAGTATGCCGTCCTCGCTTCACTTCGAGTTATTGAAGAATGTTAAGCAGATTTATTTGTCGTTTGTTTTTATTTTCTGTCATAACAATAACATATTGGACGTAAGACACCTTAGTCCTCCCGTGACCATGATCACTGTAAAGTGTTCGAAACGTGGGGAAATTAAAAATCAAATACAAACGGGATAGAATCCGTAAAAGTAGTTTTATTTCAAATGTGTAACACCTGCGTAAACATTATAAATCTTCAGATATGTAAGATTTACCAGGGTAATAGTATGTGTTAATGCATAACCTATATGTGTGCTGAATCCACAAATAAAGTCGTAAGTACATTTGGTAGAATATAATTAAAGTATGATGCGATTGAGTCCGTGGATGCACGTACAATTTCTTAAAATAGGTCCTATATCTACAAAGTCTATTGTCTATGGTCCAATAACCACAATATCACGGACTAACCACCGTTGTAAAATTGTATTAGGTGAATAAATCCGAGCAGGTGCGTAACAGGTTCGTAAATCAACTTAGTTTACTAGTGATGGTTCTCATGAAGCTCTTTAATACGGTACTTTACTGAGTTCGTCGAGTACCTTATGCATTTTATAGTAATTTTAGAAACACATAAAGTCCAAGTTTAAGAATTTTAAATAATCATCATCTTCATCACAGCCCATATATGTCCCACTGTTGGGCTCGGGCCTCCTCCGTAACGGAAGGGAAATTAACCTACTATACCACGCTGGTCAGACGTGTTGGTATAGGGTTTTGTTTCGAGTTTTCCTTCTTTCGCATAAATGTTATATGCGTTTTATATCCTTTAGTCATCTCTTACGATCACCCACGGATAAGATAAGGGGTGGTGAATTGTATTCTTACTCCGTCACTACATGGATAGTAAATAATATATAGGATTTTAAATAATACGTAAGAATAATATTTTTCTAACTGATATTGAAACTAAGGTTTTGTATCGAATCTATGCCGTGTTGCAATAACTTCGAGTATTAGTAATCTAACGTTGCTTGTGGGAGTTGTAAAAGTCATTTAATTGGGTATTCTGGTCTAAAGACATGAATTTAAGGTAATTTTAAAATGCTGCTAAAAATAGGCAATCAATATTTTTACATTTTTTTTTTAATATTTATTAATATTACAAGATTACAGAAAAAAAATTCAAAAGTATCACAGTTCAAAAGTTAGCAGCTGATGAAGCGCGGTGGTCTCAAAAATTGGCAGGAGACCATAACTACCATTCCAACCCAAAAAAAAAAACAAAAAGATTATTAATTAAGAGTAGGTAATGCCGCTACCGTTACAACTAAAAAAAGAAATTAAAATTAGCAAAATGAAACTGCCTGATAAAAAAATATTTTCGTAGCACTTTTTTTAAATTTTACTAGCAAACATAATTACATAATATATGAATATTCGACAGTCTAGCCATTTCATTTATGTATTCAATAAAAATCTAGGCACGTATTTATTTATTTGAATTGAATCAATTTGAAAGTTGCATTGTAATCCGTTTAGATAGTGTAGTTTGATTTAGATCTTATCGTATTATGCCTAGTATAGTACGAACATAAAAGGACATATACTTTGTAATCAATATATTATTTATAGTATTATAAATTCCATATAATAGTAGTAGTGGCGGTACTATAATTATCTTTACATTATTCACTATGCAGTAATACCATTAACACATCTAATATCATTAAAACAAATGGGACACGTCGTATCATACTCAGGAGAACATGGATTTTGCTTAGTGGAATCAGACCTTGTGAATGCATTTTCCATGTTTTAACTAACAGCAGGTCTATTAATTATTGTATATAGGCTAAGTTGTAAATGAGATAACTAATATTCTTTGTATAGACTTCAATAGTTATTAAATTAATATACATATCTTTATTACCGCCGTAAAATTCACTGTTATGTCCACAATCTATCTATTTATGATATAAATAATGAGCTTTCTTCTCTTTTCATTGGGCATCAGCTATAATATATAACTTTAACAATAATATGAATAATAAAATTACTGAAATTTAGCATTTAATATACTTAATTATAAATAAAAACCCGATTACGAAGCGAAAAATGATGACATAAGTGGGATTCGAACCCATACCTATTGGAAATCCGTCCCAATTGTGTTGCCATACACACACCATACCACACCAACATGAACTATTGTAGGACATTCAAATCTTGCTTCGTATTATATTTACGTCTTTAAGGAGACGTGTGTCATCTACCCAACAATGTTTACACGTTGTATGGGATTAATACTTCAAACTTTGCAGTTAGAATTGTATTAAACGATGACACAACCTTGTTATTCAAATTACTGAAATTTAGCTAATATGCTTAATTATTTATAAAAAAAATTTGGTTGGATTTTTATAAATCTGAATAATAGTTAGTCTTCAGCAGTTTTCACAGTATGAAATATATTGTATATAAATGAACATAGAGGTATCTATAGATAATAGTTAGTTAAAACTAGAACTGTATAAATGCTCAATATGATATTCATTGATATTTGAATTAGCTTCACAATTGATGGGCTAAAATTATTTTGATACATACATACATACATATCATCACGCCATATCCCTTGCAGGGTAGGCAGAGAGAACAGAGTGCCAGAGAACTCTATCTTTGCATACTTCACTCGCTTCTTCAACATTCATAATTCTCTTCATACACGCTCGCCGGTTTCGAAGACTCTTGACTCCACCTTCCTTCAGTACATGACCGATCTGGTCTAGGTAGGTTAGTCTCAGTCCCCCGGTACCTACATCCTTCCACTTTCGCATTGTATATCTTCTTAACCAGACGTTCGTTCGGCATTCTTTCCACATGTCCGAACCATCGGAGCATTCCCTTTCGCATCTTTACACCAATACTCTCTTTCATACCTACTCGCTCTCTTACGTCGTTAATTAATTATGTTGATGACTAAGAAAATGTATACCGACAAACTATTAAGTTGAATGGAATCCATCTATGGCGTTTGATAAACAATTACATATATCTTAGAGGAAAGTGGGTAGGAGCTTCTGCTTTTTTATTCATCATTATTTTCTTTGTAAACCTATATAGTTTCACGAGAAAAAATTAAAAATCGTATTTTATCACGAGAAAATTTAAAAATCGTATTTTTTATTTAATATAAAATATGTATGTGAGGATTTTTTTTATTATTAAAAATAGGCATATTATTTTATAAATTGTCATATTCAGGATTTTTAATTTTTAGCCCAGACGTCTATATCTAAATATTTCTATATTATTGTAGGCCTTCTCCATAGTTGAAGAAAATTACCAAATATATTGCGTTAGTTAGATAGGTTATTAAATCTTGAGATTTGCTTCTCTTATATGTACCGTTATCGAGTTAAATTCGTGCCGTTATTGGGTTAAATTCATGTTGTTATCTAGTTAAATTCGTTATTTGTCTGTTACGATACTCGCGAGAAAGATGGGGTAGTAAATTACATTCTCACTTCATATCTGCCTACTCACAAACTTGCCTACTATATAGATTCTTGAAAGAATTTTTAACTAAGATAATAAATGCATTGCATTTATTATAAATGATAAAACAGACAAACTATGAAAAATAATAGCACATTATAAGCTCTATGATGTGCTGCTTAAATTATCGTGTTTTTATTTAAACAACAAATATTATTTAATACAGGGCAATAAGCATTTCACGGATTATTATTCAGATCGAAAACTACTATCGTTTTATCGATGTCTACAATAATGGATGATAACATAAGATGTCTATATGGAATAATGCTATTATCGCCCAGCTTGGCGATTGAGTTGGTGATACCAGTCAGTGTTTAAAATGTTCAGGTTGCTCTTCATTCATTAAATACATGGATAGATTTGTTTAATTAGATAAGATTTTAATTTATATCTTTCAGTTTAATATTATCATCTTCTCATCTCAGCTCGTATATGTACCACTGTTGGGCTCGACCCTCCTTCACAATGAGAGAGACATTAACCTACTATACCATGCTGGTCAGATTCTTGCATAGATGTTATATGCATTTTATATCCTTTAGACGTCTCTTACGATCACCCAGTTCTTTGGCACTCTGTTCTCTCTGCCTACCCTGCAAGGGATATGGCGTAATAATATGTATGTATGTACGATCACCCACGGGTGACACACAAGATAGAGGGTGATGAATTGTATTCTTACTCTGAAACTACAGGGAAAACTTCTAAACAGCTTTACTCATCTGCGTTTAAAGTAGCTACTTGTTTTTTTTTTAATTTTTATTTTTGTCGAATATTTAATTTATAGCTTGTTTATTGAAATGCTTTGGGAAATTATTTGTATTTACGTTTTATTGCCGAAGTAAGATCTATTCGAATTCAATATATTTCATATATAATAAATAAATATTTTATGAAGCTATTGAATCGTTATTCAGGTTTATGGTCAACATGGTCAAAGGCCTTAGATAAATTTCATCATACTAACTCGTAACTACGTGATTCAATAATACAATCGTATAAGTAATTGATAATGTAAATTATTTTAATACAAATTATTATTGTTAACTAGTTGTGCCCGCTGCTTTGCTTATATCATTCTTCTACTCTTATCCCAATTACTTGGGGTCGATACAATATGTATTTTTTTTTCGTAGTAGGTACATATTGTAAAAGTTATTGGCCATAGTTTTATGACCGGTCGCCTGCCAGACGCCAACTCTCCTTGGGAATGTAATTGTGACCAAACAGCATCAGATGGAGTTGGCCCATGTCGTAATAAGGCTCTTAGACCTCTTTTACGATATCTACGAACAAATTTAAGCGTTGGTAGTATACGTTAGCCGCTGCCACGCAGCTGATATATAATTTTCAACATGCGTTATTAATAACAATAATCTTTTAAAGAAATTCAATATTCAGTGCATGTTTAATATGAAAATAAATAATATCTTGTAATAAAATTCAAGTGTACCTAAAGCTCTTTAGTTGTTATAGTAGTGATTGATAGCAGACATTTAATTTTAATGAAATCTAATAGAATATTCGTTTTAATGTCATTTTAGTAATTGAAATATTTAATGCACGCGATTTATCATCATTTTATATTAAAGCAATAAAAAGTACCGTAGTATGCGATGTTTGCAGGCATTGTAAAATCTACTATCTGTTCTTTAACTAGTATTTAAGTGTGTGTATCATTGTCACCGAAGACAAACCCGAACCCGGTCGGTTCTGGTGGCCAGCACGCTCGGCGAAGAGAGGTACATGTAGGGCGGGTATATGGGATCACGCGCCGCTTTTTCTGTCGCCCCGGACGGATTTAGCGGGTTGTGAAGCAAAAAAAAAGTGTGTGTGTGTGTAATTCATTCGATTTTTAAATTTATTTATTTTTCTTTTGTTTTATAGTGGACATTTTATTGGCAGGCTATGGTACCTGGACACACGTCGTCTGTTCTATTTGGGACGACGAAAGAACGGCGCGTGGCCAAATAAACCCACCGTATTCCCTCCCCATCGCCATTAGGCCGGCCATTGGCACCTAATCCTTAACGTTCGTGACAAGCCTGGAGACACTAAGGTCTATAGGTTGACTTTTATATAATTCAAAATATATATTTTAGTGGCACTTAGAACGAGCTATCCTAATTAAACACGCATATGAATTTTACATAATTTCATAACGGCACTGTTGACTTTAGAGTAATTCCCTTTTATAGAAAGGCCCTAATTGCCACAGGATGTGTGGTGAGTTAACACAATTTTATACACATTTTCGTGTTTTTGTGGTTGATTGTTGAGCAGTTCATTCATTAGTAGCTAACCCTAGTAAACACTTTCAAGCGATTCCCGCTTAGAAAACCAACGCTGATTGTTATAATCACGTTATTGAGGAATTTGTAACTATTTTTGGAATTTCTGTGGTTGATTTTGAAATATTTGCTTCATTAATAACTAACCATAGCAAAGGCAAGTTGAGAGATTAACAAAGAATTTCAATAAACTCGGAAAAATGACAAAGTAACCATTTTTATCGTTGACAACAAAAACGTATAAATGACTTTGTTCTAAGACCGTTGGTCGAATCGAATAAAAATGCTAAATTCAAAATATTAACGTAATTAAAATAAGTAAGTAATGAACGTTTTAATTAAATTTTACTATTTGTAAAATAATTACGAAATTTAGCATGCAGCTAACCTTCTTTTCTTTAAAAAAAATGACTGTGCCAAATCTCGCAATCCCCGCTTATATGCAATATTCTTAATTACAGGCCATACTTATGGTATGCTGTGTGGTAGCGGGTACAAATACTACCAACCCTTACTTTTCTAGTGGGTGTCATAAAAGACGACTAAAAGCCTTACAACGACTTGGGCCAACGCCATCTGATGCCTCTTGGTCAACAATTACATTCCCAAGGATGGTTGATGTCTGGCAGGCGGCCGGTCAGAAAAATTTTGGCAATAACTATTATAATATCTACTATGAAAGAAGAGTAAATATTGCATCGACTCCAAGTAATTGGGATAAGAGTAGGAGAATGATGAAATGATGAATTATGGCTAAGGAATTATATATTGATTTACTATAAATAAATAACTATATAATTACATATTTGCTAAGTCGTTTATTTAGACGGCATTATAGACTATAGTAATATTATAATTAAATTAATAGCAGGAAGCACTTGTATGTTTATAGTACAATTTATGCCTGTGTTAGTTATGAGTTGCAATTTATAGATGATTTTAAACTTACTGTGTGAATCTTATCCTATTGAAAAAATAAGAGTTTTAAATAAAGCTAAGTTCGCAAGAAAAACGTTGGTTATGTAAATTAATCACAGCGATAATAACTATAAATAGTGTTTCTGAAGAAATAGACATATTTTGTTGTTCTCTGAATGAATTTACAAAAACCGCTTTACATATCATATGTTACACAAATAATTAAAGTTTATTTGATAAAAGATTTATAAAATGTTATATGTTATAATTATAACTTATTTTTTGTTACCACGCTATTGCATTAGGCAAATCCTGTAATGATAGTTGTGTGTATGATAAATAAATAAATAAATAAACTTTATCTTTTTTTTTTGCTTACGGTGGCAAACGAGCAGACAGCACATCTGATGGTAAGTGTCACTGCTGCCTATGGACCTCTGCAATACCAAGGGTATAGCTAGGCCACTGCCTACCAATGCAAACCCCAAACCCAACCTATTTGAGTTCGTTCATCGAACGAGAGAACAATAGCACGTTACCATTACTCAGACGTCGATCTTCTGCGAGACTGTGATACTACCCAGGACGGACCAGCCCGCGGCTGTAGACAGAGAACTGTCCACAGCGTGGTCCTACCATTATTAATACTATTAATAAAAGAAAAGATATAATAAGGTAATAATAGATTAGGGATCTAATAGATATAATGCTTACAAATGTCTTTTAGCGTTGCTAAATTCATAATTTTTTCATGTATGGTCTTAAGTTGTTTGAAAAGAAAATATATCATATTTATTTTTTATATTAAAGCTGTGTGATAACAGCTAGAAATACTACCAACCCTTACACTGCTTACATTTACATCAACCTAGGCTAACTCCATCTGATATTGTTTGGCCAACAATTATATTCCCAAGGAGAGTGGAGGTCAGACAGACGCCTGATCATAAAACTATTGCCAATAAATTTTGCAATATGTACGATGGAAGAGGACCACATAAGTAATTGGGACG
The DNA here is from genome assembly GCA_905163515.2 of Lymantria monacha. Lineage (NCBI taxonomy): Eukaryota > Metazoa > Arthropoda > Insecta > Lepidoptera > Erebidae > Lymantria > Lymantria monacha. The sequence goes on along the minus strand of LR991092.1, from coordinate 9,808,797 downwards.
AGAATAGGGTGATGATGATTTCATTTATATATTACACACTAAAACTCTCTTAGCTTATCCCGTTAGCCAACCCTCGTCCCGGCTCTTTACACATGCATACCACAAAAACCTCTTACTTTGATAAGTTTGTTACATTGCATTACCACTTTTAGAATACTTTGATATCGTTATTCCTTATTTATGGCCATTATAGTCAGTTGATATAACCCTCTTAACATTCACTAGATATATTTGCTATATCCGTCCTTCAATAAATATTTTTGTCTATAAATGATATGCTAATCTATTTAAAATATAAATAATCGGGTAGCTGCGCCTGCCGTACATATTATTCTCAGCTGTATTTAAATTGTTATAAATTAAATATAATATAATTAGATAAAAACTATTTTAACATTTGATATTAATTCGATGACATCTGAAAATCTCTTAATAAATTATTATATCTATAATTAAATTTCGGAAAATTGTTTCTAACTTTCCACAACTGGTACAAGGTGACTAAATGAATAATTTCTTTACATTCTTTACATTTTACTAGTGGTAGGACCACGCTGTTGATAGTTCTCTGTATAAAGCCGCGGGCCGGTTCGTTCGGGGTAGTACCACACTCTCGCAGAAGATCGACGTCTGAGTAATAGCAATATGCTATTGCTCTTCGTTCGGTGAGCGAGAGAGCCGGAAGCCCAACTGGGTGGGTTTGAAGTTTGTACTGTTAGACAGCGGCCTTGCTATACCTTTGGTATTGCAAAGGTCCATGGCCAGCAGTTGCACTTACCATCAGGTGTGCTGCTTGCTCGTGTGCTACCATAAACAAAAAAAAAACATCGTAGGCATATTCATATTCCTAACTTAATATATAATAGATACAAGTATTATTTAATCACTTTTCTTAATATATGAAGTATATTTTAACTTATGAATATGTATATATGCGTAAAATAAAAATTAAAACGAAAACGTTACTTTGAAACCATTCAATTATAATACGTATTTTAAAGAAGTGAACGGAGATCTCAAATTAAAGAGGTAAATAAATGATGTAATGTGAATTTCTTTTAAGTACTTGGCAACAGCCATCGGTTTCCTTCATTTGCGGTTAGCAACATCGTAACTACAGTAATTATCCGTTGTACAGAAAAAAAAAACTTTCCACATACCATAGACTATTTATTTTCAATTTAATATGTTTTTTTTTTTCGGTAGGTACAGGTATTAAGCTATAATGCTAATGAGCCCAAATACAACGGGCATCAGTCGTTCGACGAGTTTTTGTATTCGTCAGTTCGAACTATGTTCGATTGCGTGTTTATCTCATTAAATGGCGACCAACCATTAGTTATAATGTTCGATAGGTGCCAATCATAAGTCAGTGATCTCTAAGCTAGTTATTTAATGTAATGCGCTGGTAAGTCGTCATGTGTCAAATTAGGTGTACGCGATAAGCGCCGATAAAAAATCTTTTGATAAAAGTTTGATCTATTTGTTATGAAGTCATAATGAGCTTGATTTGCCTTGTCATCTGTAGGGGCATGTGAGCTTTAGGATTTATTATTATTGCTATTCTTTAAAGATTATTTTTTGATACTTTTTTGGTCCAGCTGTAGTCAGGGCTAATCCCGCTCAATAATCCGGAGTAATGGAAATGAGCACGCTACCGAAACCAAAGTTCTGACTTATGTGAAAGATAGATAAGGTATTAAAACTCATGTAGATAATACATAACAAATTACACGCAAACTAAAAAAAAATATTTGTAGGTTTTACTAAGAATTATCCTGTGTGGAAATCTTATCCATGACATACGGCGTAGGCGATCGCTACCTAGTATACAGAAATCAAAGACCTGGCACCGATAGCTCGCCCACATGTTGATTGAAAGGTTCGCGTACGGTCGGTTATGGGGTTGCATGCTTCCTCGCCGTTCGCCCCAGGTGGATTGAGTGGAGTGTCCCGTATCCAAAAAAGATGCTGCATATTTTTTTGGGTACGGTACACCTCATCCAATCCAACTGAGGCAGTGGAGACTGCACAGATAGTATAATGTTTTAGATACCCTGCTAAATTCCCAAGTCAAATGTCACGTGTTAGATTCATCTGTTTCGCAAATTATTGTTCTAAGTCTAGTGTAATTTGTCTCCGATAATTCTGAGTTTGTAACGTCCCCCGCAATACAATTTACTAATCTAATTACTCTTTAGTGCAGTGTGGTTTTACAAAAAAAAAATCGTGGCTATCATTACAAGTTAATGTTGTCATAACAAATTCATTTATGATTGTCATTAAAGTATATTCGCCGGGATTTAAATAAAATAAAAATAATAATATACATAAATCGCGTAAGCGAATCTGTATACCCTCTACTGTATACTAAACCTAAATACTTCATATCAGTTGATCTAGAAATTTCCCATGAGTAATATATTCAAATAAGTACTAGTTCCATATGTAATTGCCTAAAATTCATTTGTTGTCTATTTATGGAAATAAATTCTACTCAAATACTTTTTCACGGTATTTTGTGGTCATGAAACATTGTAATATATAAAGGACACGCAATAATTTCTATGAAAATTAAAATCTTGTTGCGTTTAAACATAATAAAATAAATACCAAGAATTCTGGAATAAGATGCAGGCATATAAAATTATGGTCATTCATAAATAGAGTAATGATGATAGTGTAACTCTAAACACGTTCTCGTTAGTGCTTAGGGTTATCCTACTTACATACTTCGGAGTCACAGGTATATTTAACAGGTAATTGTGATTTTATCTATAGCTCTAAGTAATCTATCAAATATAATAAGATTTATACCGTGAATGGAATGTCTAAAACGTGAAGACTTTAGTTATTTAATTACTTGATAGGCCTTTGGGCTCGACGTAATAAGCGTAATTGTAATTAATTGTAATATAACTATAAATATTAATAGTGGTAGGACCACGCTGTGGACAGCAGCATTTCTGTCTACAGCCGCGGGCTAGTCCATCAGGGGTAGTGCCACACTCTCACAGAAGATCGACTTCTGAGTAATGGCAATATGCTATTGCGCTTCGTTCGGTGAGCGAGAGAGCCGGAAACCCAACAGGGGTAGGTTTGGGTATGTATTGGTAGGCAGCGGCCTAGCTATACTCTTAGTATTGCAAATGTCCATGGGTGGCAGTGACACTTACCATCAGGTGTGCTGTCTGCTCGTTATGTAATAAAAAAATACAGAATGCAAGTTTAGTTCCATTTTAATATAAGTCATCATATCCATATAAGTCATGCTATTGGGCTCGGGCCTTCTCCATAATGGGAACAAAATTGATCTGTTATTCCACGCTGGTCACACACGTTGCAATAGGGTTTTATCTCCGAGTTTTTTTTCTCTTGCATCAATGTTACCAATTTTTGTCCCTTAGACGGTTTTTACAACAATTACAAAGAGAGGGGCGTGATTAATTGTATTCTTTGCTAGGTAACTACATAAAAATGCATCACTTTAATTATATTCGAGATTAATAAGAAATTTTAGACATATTTAAATCTACATATCATATCATGATTCTCCTGCTCTTATCTCAATAGCTTGGGGTCGATACAATATGCACTCTTCTCATAACACATATTGTAAAAGTTATTGGCAATAGTTTTATGACCGGCTGCCTGCCAGAAATCAACCCTCCTTGGGAATGTAATTGTTGACCAAACGGCATCAGATGGAGTTGGCCCAGGTCGTTATCTTAGTCGTAGTTTACGACATCCACGAGCAAAGTAAGGGTTGGTAGTATTCGTAACCGCTACCACACAGCTCTAATACAAATCTACATATCAAATACTTAATGATGATTTAAGTTTCAATTACGAAACAAAGCGAATTTAATTATGAATTAAAAGGAAATATGTTGACAGATATCTTCACTAGACAATGTAAGCAAAAAAAAAAAAGTAAATATCGTTGTTATCGTAATTAGTCATCAAATAATTCCAACAGGAATTTCGTATCGCATAATTATTTTTTATACAGATTTGATTAACTTTCGCCAGGGACGTTAACAAATTATCAACATTATGATTTAATTTGTAGAGATTCGTAGTCACTAATCGATGTTCACTAAACATGTCTACACATGCACGATAGTGAATGCTTAAAAAATCGTAAAACTAATTGAATTATGATGATAGTGGTAGGACCACGCTGTTGACAGTTTTCTGTTTACAACCGCAGGCCGGTCCGTTCGAGGAAGTACCTACCACACTCTCGCAGAACATCGACGTCTCAGTAATAGGAATGAGCCGGCAGCCCAACTGGGTGGATTTGGGGTTCGTATTGGTAGGCAGCGGTATAGATAGCTATACCCCTGGTATTGCAAGGGTCTAAGGATAAAAGTAACATTTATTATCAGGTGTGCTGTTTGCTCGTTTGTCACCATAAGAAAAAAAAATACAATTTATCCATAAACTATAAGTTGTTTTATTCAGGAGGGTCCAATATTACGAATTTTCATTTGCTAAGATCCTGATTATATATTTTATTAACCCCATATTCGATACTTTTTGTACAATGACGATTTTTCTGACGGCAAACTAAGTTTACCTAACCTGGATTTAGATATTGCTACGTAGTATAGTAATGTGTCCACATTATGCTATTGACATTTACTTGTTGGTTAGTCAACTATAGTTTCGCACTTAAAATTGCTGTTAAGAATTTCTTGCCAGCAACTTCTCGTACTTTATACATTACTAGCTTCTGCACGCGGCTTCGCTCGCATAAAAGGTTACTTTCCTAAAGTTTTACATCCCCTATTTTTATTTTACCCATTAAGGGTAAATTTTAACAACATGTTAATCTCATATTTATTTATATCTAACCTTAGCCTTAACATAAGTTTCAAGCTTCTAGCTTTAAAAATGACGATACTTTCTTACAACTTTTCATCCCCTTTACAACCCTTTTTGGCATTAAAAAGTAGTTTATGTCCCTTGCCAGGCTCTAGACTATCTGTGTACCAAATTTCATTTAGATCGGTTGAGTAGTTTTGGCGTGAAAGAGCGACAGACAGACAGAGTTAAATTCGCATTTATAATATTAGTAAGGAAGTAAGGATTAAAACGTGGGACCGCGAGATCGAGAGTCATATATTTACCTCGTTGAACTAGCTAAGCAATAAATTAAAATTATATTAGTATTTAACGATATTTTATACATATATAATATTATAAATTTTTAATCTATGTGGAATAAAACAGGATGTTTGTTTCCTGTCATAATACTGGTTATTACGTGGAGGACAATTTAAACAGGAATGACTAAATAATATTAATTTCAAATAAGCACCATTAATATTATCAATTCTAAAATATATTTGGCGGTTTGTTAATTAATTAGCTATTTCAAGTTTTTTGCATTATGAAAATCGCTCAAGAAAAATTAAAACCAGTTTATAATAAAAATCGTCTAAGCCTGGATTTAAAAAGAATGTCTTTCGTACAAAGAATATAAATAAAAAAAAATATTTTTACAATTAATTAGTTTCACAAAAGTTCTTGCATGGGCTTACTTAATAAATTGTTCAAGCAGCGCTGAAGGGATAGCTTAAACAAGCAATTGTTGATCATTACTCTCTTATATGATATCTAGGTTAGACAAAATATGCATAGTTACTTTTTTCCAAAAAGATAATTTTCAAGAACAGTTTAGAGATTGAAACTGTGAACGGGTAAGGCAATTATTAGGGACAAATAGGTTATATCACATTAAAATCGTTCACGAATTAAGCATTTCATTAGTTTAATAATTCGTTATTTGGGAATACTTTCTGGAAGTTCGGAACTATATTCCATTATCTGCCACAGCCTTTGGAATTATATTTAGTTATCAGTAACAACCCTTTACTATGTAGGAGTAAAAATTGTGTAACGGAATGCAAGAATGTTTACTTTTATTTACCCATTCAGAGAAACACGACACTTCAAAGGATTTTATAGAGTACTCTGAGGACCTATTAGCCCACATTTATTTTTATTGCTTATTGATGGCAAACGAACAAGCAGCACACCTGATGGTAAGTGTCTGCCACCCATGGATCTTTGCTATAACCAAGGCTATAGCTTGGCCGCTACCTACCATTACAACCCCAAACCCACCCAGTTGAGCTGTCGGCTATCTCGCTCACCGAACGAAGCGCAATAGCACATTGCCATTACTCAGACGTCGATCTTTTGGAGAGTGTGGTACCTACTACCCCGGTTGGACCGGCCCGCGGCTGTAGACAGAGAACTGTCAACAGCGTGGTCCTAACCCTAACATATACTAATACATCTGTATTTGCTCTGTGACTAATACTTACTTAATATATACATTAGTATACCTTTTTATTACTTTTATTTATATAAATATTATTATTTAGCCTCTGAAATAAAAGTTCTTTGGTTTCTAAGTAATTTGATTATGTACATTAAATGAAGTATATGTTTAAAAGTATAGATCTCTTCACTGGTATTGCTAAGTCCAATTTATTTAGCGAAAAACAGGTTAATTCTATTATATGTTTGCCTAATCCTTTTAATATAACTCAGTCTAAAACAAAAAAAAATAAAAATAGATATAGCTATAATGACATACGACAAAACAACTTATACACCTGCGTTAAGCTTATCAATATCATGTACTTCTGTCTAAATAATTGATGTAATTGATAAAAAAGTAGACATTGGCATCAATCTTCAAAGGAACGTTGAACTGAATATAAAATAAATAGCAAAAGTTATTGTCCTTTTGCTTATCTAGAAGTACCGGTGTAATAGATACTTCGTAATTCTCGGAGCAGGACAAAAAAATAAATTAAAATAATAAGTATAATAGTTGCGTACAAAATACAGATCTAGTGCCATCTGCCGGACGTCGTCAGATTTTCTTCGTTTTTCTACTTAGAATTAACGTATTTCACGCAATCCAAAGATTCAACTGCTGATTTAATTACCAATCGCATGGAAGTTACAAAATCTTGAGTTCCAATTTCGATGGTCAAAAATTGTCATTAGGTGCACTCGCGAAAGAATTTTCAAGAGAAAGAACGAATTATTCATCATCTCAGCTCATATATGTCCCACTGTTGGGCTCGGGTCTCCTCCATAATGAGAGGGTAATTGAGCTACTATACCACGCTGGTCAGACGTGTTGATATAGGGTTTTGATTAGAGTTTTCCTTCTCTCGCCTAGATGTTAAATGCTTTTTATATCCCTTAGTCATCTTATACGATCACCCACGGGTAAGATAGTGGGTGGTGAATTATATTCTTACTCCATCACCACACAAATAATTAATATATAAGAATATCGAATTAACGATTACAAAGCTAATGTAGTCAGCCCTCCGTTTGAAGCCCGACTGCTTAAGGGCGACGCGACGTCCCGTAATTTGGTTACTGGAACATCAAAATAGTGGCGGTATCTGAAATTGTAATCTACTGTGTGAGACACCGTAGACCAGGAATTAGTTCTGGCATGCTTAATAGGGGAATTATTTACGTTAATGGCTCCACACCGCCTTGCCATCGCCTCAAATGGTTTGGGCTCGGGTTCGAACCCAAGGCAAGTTAGTACTTTGTGCGATCCACAATTGATTGTTTTTGACTATCGTGTTATTTGTGTCGTTAAGTGTATATTTGTAAAGTCCCCTTGAGACACAATAATATATTCCTTAATATAAGATGTTTTCTTCGAAAAATAAAGAATTTGGGCACTCCAATTTTACGTGCTAACCTTGCTGAGAGATAAATGCGAAATACTTTCAATGAATAAATATTTTTCAAAATCAATATTAATATCAATAAATACAGATAATTAAACTTTTAAAATGTAATGAGAACGTACCGTACGATTACCTTTATAACAAATCAATAATTATTGATCTTGTTTACGATGAAATTTTATAAATCAAATTCAATGATCGCATTTTGATACAGAGCAAAAAAAAATTCAAAACATTTGATTAAATAAATATTAATTACATGGTATACGATCACAGAAATACATTTAACCAATAAAAATAACAGTTATCGAATAGAAAAACACAACCAGTCATTGCTACATTTAACGACAGCTAATAAAATACAAAGTGCGATCTAAGGACTGCCAATTAGTTTTTTTTGTATAGTCTGTACGATTTCAACATAATAACAATCCTCTTTTATTTAACTATACGATAAGTGCTCACATTATATTAATAAACTGAGTCACAGAGCTTGTAAAGGAATAATCTTATGTTGATTTATTATAACTGTATTGATTTTTTATGAGTATGGTAATTTGGACATTTTGCATGAATAAAATTGGCGTTATCGATATGTACCTTTTTGTTTAATGGTGTATATAATGTATTTACAACATGCGATCTTCCATCTCAGCTCAAACACCTCCCACTGTTGGGCTCGAGGCTCCTCTAAACGGAAGGGAAATTAGAATATTACACCACGCTGGTCAGACGTGTTGGTTGGTATCGGGTTTTGTTTCGAGATTTCTTTCTTTTGCAAAGATGTTATATGCGTATTGTATCCCTTTGTCATCTCTTACGGTCACCCATGAGTAAAATAGGGGTTAGTGAAACATATTCTCACCACACGGCCGTTCGTATGTATTAAACTAAAGCCTGGCTGACTGGCGCGGGTCCCTGGGTGCAATTTGATCTAACTTCAATCACATGAACACCTGTACATAGGTAAGTCTTCAAATTACCATAAATATTACAATTCTCTGATAAAGTTCTAGCAGTAATGTTAATATTAGCAGTCAGTTGAAGATTTTTGAGCAAACTGTTGGATATCTTGAATATTAAGAACCAAACATCACTTCTGAGATAGCGATAAGTTTTATATAACATTCAAGCTCATCGTTATAGAAAATATTGCTCAACAGTACCGTAACCTGACTTTTGTACACTTAACGTAAATGGTTATGGTTTAGTTTCAAAGTTTTGTAATTTTTGCACACCTCTAGGATCTGCGGCCTATACTTGCGTACCGTGGGTTCCATCCTATTTACGGCTTTGCTATTTAAATGTCTAGGTATAAGTAATACACCGTAACATTTATATCGTCTTACAAAAGAAGTGCCATAAAAGTATCCGACCAAAGAAACATATCTAACATATTTAATTATTCAATAGTGGTTAGTGATAAAAAAATAACAAAATAAAATAAATTAAAGTTAATATTTTGTAACGACCTGGTTATAATGTTTACATTTTAAACAAAAGAAATCACGGCATTCCGCATGATAATGATTGGCTTATGTACATACATACATACATATCATCACGCCATATCCCTTGCAGGGTAGGCAGAGAGAACAGAGTGCCAGAGAACTCTATCTCTGCATACTTCACTCGCTTCCTCAACATTCATAATTCTCTTCATACACGCTCGCCGGTTTCGGAGACTCTTGACTCCACCTTCCTTCAGTACATGACCGATCTGGTCTAGGTAGGTTAGTCTCGGTCTCCCTCGGTACCTACATCCTTCCACTTTCGCATTGTATATCTTCTTAACCAGACGTTCGTTCGGCATTCTTTCCACATGTCCGAACCATCGGAGCATTCCCTTTCGCATCTTTACACCAATACTCTCTTTCATACCTACTCGCTCTCTTACGTCGTCGTTACGAATGCGGTCGGTATTGGCTTATTGTATTGGCTTACGTATTATATACTTAATTACGTTAGCCAATCACAGCTACGAAGTCCACGTGGACTGCTATCCCAAAACGTACCTACGCCTAGATAGTACCTACACAGTACGTAGGTTATGTCGAGAAGGTAGCCTACCGCTCGCTACATGCTGTTCTCTTACTATTTTAATAAGTAATTATTTGTAATAATTTTTAGTAAAAAATATTCCAGTAAATATTTTTTTTAACCTTTTAATTGTACAAATGAATAGTAGATACTAGATACGTTAACTGAACTGCTTTTGTAAGATGACATAAATGTCACCGTGTATATCGAAAAATACCACATAAAAAAATCATTGCGTTAGTGACATTATTATTTAAAATACGGCCTTTCGAGTGACCTTAATAACTAGCTGAAAATTAACAGTACAGCATTCAGTGATTCGAAAAGAAAATTATTCTTAATTGACATAGAAACACGGTAATCATATCGACTAATGTCCAACGACCGTAAAACTAAAGCTCAAATGATTCTGACATAACGCTACTTAATTTAACATGAATAATAGCACATTATAATTTGATTGCTCGTTTACAAATTAATGCATAACTATGTTACCAAGTGTTGTTACTGTTATTATAATAACAGCCTTAACTGCTTAGCTTATCTTTATACTAAATATTAAAATCAAATAACCTATAAATATGTTATAAGAATAACTAGAGTTGTTCGTATAATTTTCTTAAGTGGAAACACAATTTTTGAAATCGAAAGTAATAAATTGTAAAGAGATTACTTCATTGTAAAATATAGCTGTCGGCACTTGAATCCATATTACATATTTTTGAACGATTTTTTTCCTTTTTTTTGGCTTGTAGCAAGCTAGTTTTAATAATCATTTTATAGCTTATGTCTAGTTTAGAATAAGATTAGACTAAGTGTCGTCAATTATATTGTTACAATGTACCTATTAGCTTAAAATAGAACTTTCCTTTCTCACATATTTAATGTGTATTACCTACCTAAATTGTATTTTAATGTCGCTACTTTCGCTTTATGTGTAAATGTCAGTTTATTCTTCATCAGTTGTTAAAGAAACTTAATAATTTACATACCAAAATAATATAGTAATGACCACTTAGGTGTTGCCTGTAAAAAATAATAATTTGTTTTAAAGTTCACCTTTAGGCACCATTAGCTTTGCACAATATGATATTTTATACAATATGATATTATATTCGTTAGTATTTATGACGACTGGGATATACTAATTCTTGATTTTCAAATAAATACCTACTTATTCTTGAGACGATAGCTGATGAGTTCATTTACTTATATTATAGTGATTTGATTTTAAAAACATTAAAATCCAATCACTACAATAAAACTACTTTTACAGATGTACTCCCGTGACCATGAACGTTGCAGTGTTCGTAACGTCGGAAACTGAAAAGTCAAATACAAACACGATAGAATCCATAAAAATAGGTTTTTTCAAATGTGTCTGTAATAGTCGCGTAAAAATCAGAGATCGAATTGAGACAAACGACAGATGGGACGATTTGTTCTCAACCTGAATATTATACAAAAAATTTATAATATATATTTTTATATTTTACATTTAATTTTTTATACAAATATTTCGTTCATTTATTTAATCGCATACCTCTTTCACATAAGTATATAACAACTGACTGTTAAGCATACATCCTGGGTGCATTAGAGATGCCATTATTGATTTTTTTAATTGCCCAACCAGCCAAGCCCGCCTCTTTATTTAACTTATCCTCCATTCCAAAGCAAAAATTATATGCAAAAATGTCAATAAATTGCTTTTTTTGGCATGTCATGGTCTGGACACACGCCGTCCGTTCAATTCCGGGGCAAAGGAAGGCTGCGACGGGCGTGGCTCCATAATCCATCGTATTTCCTTCCCATCGCTATGTGACCTATGTGACCGGTGGGTTACCTTTTCGAGTACCACCCCGTTGACGTCCTGGTTAGCTGCCGGGGCATCGACCTCACGTGGTCAGCCTCTCTACGGGTGACGGACTATGCCCCAGTCACACGCGGCCTTTTTTTTATTTTTCTTTTTTTCGCAAGGTGGGACCATGGATGTGGTCGCGCCCCGGCAAATCGGCCCAGGGCGACGGAAGAGGCGGCACGCAACCCCATGGACCCACCCTACAAACACCTCTCTTCGCCGTGCGAGCGGGCCACCGGTCCCGATCTTTGTCTTTGGTGGCCCGCCCGGCGATTTACCCTTACGGGTTTCTCTCGTGTCGACGCCCCGACAGCTTCGGGGCGTCGCCCTCACGCGGTGGCCTCACGTCGGGTGACTGGACAATTCCCCGGTCCGATCACCCGAAGCCTCGGTTAGGGCGGCATCAGGCGCAGATATTCACGCCTGCGCCGCCCCGGCCGCTGGCGGCGGCCCGGGTCGCGGGAATCCTCCCAGACTCGTTCCACCGCATCCTTCTGCGAGATGACAGCCTCGTAGAAGGCGGCGACCGCGTTCCAGTTCCTGACGCTGTCGACCATCGCTTTCGCGGCAGCCGGCAGCGTCAGGTCGGCACCGATAACAGCGACAAGGTCACGGCGCTGCCCGTCCCACCTTGGACATACCTCGAGCGTATGTTGCGCCGTGTCCTCGTCACTACCGCAATGGTGGCAGGACGGAGTCCACTCCCTATACGCGACCCTGTGCAGGTACAAGCCGAAGCATCCGTGCCCCGACAACACCTGCACCAGCCGAAAGGAGAGGACTCCGTGCCGCCGCACACGCGGCCTCGGCTAGTCACAAATTTTAGAAATTTCATCATCTCAGCTTATGTATGTCCCACTGTTGGACACAAGCCTCCTCCATATTGGTAGAGAAATTGACCTACTGTACCACGCTAGTCAGACGTGTATATCATCATAGCCCATAAATGTCCCACTATTGGGTTCGGGCCTCCTCCGTAGTGGGAGGGAAATTAACCTACTATACCACGCTGGTCAGACGTGTTGGTATAGGGTTTTAATTCGAATTTTCCTTCTCTTGCATATATGCTATGTACGTTTTATATCCTTTAGTCGTCGCTTACGATCACCCATGGGTAGGATAGGGGGTGGTGAGTTGTAGTCTTACTCCGTCACCACACGAAGAGAATTTAGAAAATTACTCAGCTATTTTATGACCTAAACCAACTGAAGATAGAAAGATTTAATTATCTACTACAATAAGCATCTGGCTTCCTTATTTATGAATAAAAAATAATTATTAAACAGAAAATAGAGTACTAGTTTTTGATTGATTAATTAAGAAGTATCGTTTCTACCAATAAAAAAAAAATAATAAGAGAGAAAATATCTACAAACAATAATGGGAGGGATGGAGGGAGGGAGGGATTCACGTTCCGTGAATATATTTTGAAAGAATTAATAAACTAATTTATGTAATGGTCTAGATACTAGGTCTAGGATGAAGAAGACTTCTAGCGTGAAGATGGACCGATTTCCTCCATTATTTTTTAAATTATTACCTGCAGGTTTGTTTGTGTAGTGATTATTACTGACAGACATATGATGCAACTGTCATTTATGGATAATGAAAGCTCTTACAAAGTATTACGCATTCATGCAAGAAACAATTAAGAAAAAAAATCAATATACGTGTAACAGGGTACATAATCCGTAAATAGTTTCTTTAGGGTTACCACTTTTTTGATTAGATGACAATTATTAAATTAACAAATGATTTTTAAAAATGATATTCACTTAATTAATTTTATTACGCATGTGCCGATAGATTAGAATATATTGTCATAAAAAATTGGTGAGGATTGGTGAGGAATCATCTGGGAATCTCGTAACACCCACTGTTAGCATCAATGCGCCTCCCAATAGTGGTGATTGTAGCATAACATTATTTCGCTTAGGAGGCCTTTGTTCAAATTTTTTTTTTCAATTGCTTATGGTAGCAAACGAGCAAACAGCATATCTGATGGCAAGTGTCACTGCTGTACATGGACCAAAATACATGGACCAAAATGGTGCCAAACCCACCCCAGAAGGGCTTCCGGCTTTCTCGTTCACTGAATGAAACGCAATAACACATTGCCATTATTCAGACGTCGATCTTCTGCGAGAGTGTGACACTACCCAGGACGGACCGACCCGCGGCTGTAGACACAGAACTGTCAGCAACTGGTCCTACCACTATTAATATTAATATTGATAGACTTATTAAGATCTAGGTAAAGCCATTTTATCCAAGCTATCTGTTTATCCAAGCTATCTGTTTTAAATTTATAGATTATGGTGTGGTCATGCTCACAGAAAAGGTCTCTGCTTGCGGTAGCTACGTGGAGCGGGTCTCTCCCTTCCCTCCAATGTGGTTGAGGGGCGTGATGGCTGCTCTAATAGTTAACTCGTGATCGGGTGCCGCTTGTGGGATCTGGTCCAGCCATTTTTCTTTCTTTTTTGTTTTATAAATATTCTTAGTTTAATTTTGTATTATTGACAAAATTTAAAAAATGAATCTTTACTCGAAGGGCATATCACTGGAGCTAACATAAATTAACCATGTAACCAAACTCTTTTGTGAAAAAATATAATAAAAAAAAAATGACTAGCCCACTGAGTTTCTTGCCGGATCTTCTCAGTATGTGGCTGCTTTCCGATCCGGTGGCAGATTAATTAAATTTAATTTAAAACACAATGTAAAATTGACAATATGTAAGTGCCCCTATGGGGCTTATGCAGAATAAATGATTTGATTTGATTTGATTATAATAGTAATATATCTGTAGCATATTTTTTGTTTTTTTTTTTTATATAATAAAGTTTGGGTCCACATGTACCCTAGTAGTACTGCAATATATCTTCCCCATTTTTTAATAATAATAATAATAAGAATTCTTTATTGCACAACCAACAACAATTCGTAATCAGTTATAATAAGATTCTAGTTACAAATGAGGTTTAGTAAATAATGAAATATGATCCTTGAATCCTAAACTAGGTTTAATCCCTGTGTTTTAGGAATCAGTATTCCGCCGTAACAAAAACATGAAAATACCTTTGTTTCGATTGTGATGTTATTTATAATGTTATGGCAAAAAGAATACAAAAATAAAACAATGGAATAAAAGAAAAAAAAAGGAACATAGCGTGAGTGATATAAAGTGGAAGGTGTGTACATGTATTGTGTGAAAATGGTGTTGAATGTGTACGAAGTTATGTGTGAGTGAATGCAGTACTTACGAATTGAGAATCAAAACTAATTCAAATAATTAATGAGAATTTGTTACAAGATCCTCAGTTTCGCTATACCCCAATGTTTTCAGATAGTCTGTGACAGGTTTTTTACATAATAATTATATATTATATATATTATTATATATATTATATAATAATACATTTCCTTTCCGCTTACAAAAGACTATACTACTACGATACAATGACGATACCATGCAACATAGGGAAACTATAAACAAAACACTATGAGAACCCAGCCAGCATGGAATAGTAGGCTATTTACTTCCCAAAGGTTATTTCTACATTCCGAGAGAGTAATAAACTAATACCAAGACCTATCCTCTTAAATGATTCGTAAGAATAGAGCTTTACCAGTCATTCAAGAAGGAGGATAAGTTGAAAATATATTGCATTCGTCTATCAATTAACCTAGAATAAAAACTCTTTCTAAAATAAAAATATCCATGTGGTGACGGAGTAAGAATATAATTCACCGCCCACTATGTTACCCGTGGGTGATCGTAAGAGATGACTAAGGAATATAAAATGCATATAACATTTTTTGCTAGAGAAGGAAAACTCGAAACAAAACTATACCAACACGTTTGACCAGCTTGATATAGTAGTTCAATTTCCCCAATTATGGAGGAGGCTCGTGGCCAACAGTGGGACATATATGAGCTGAGATGATGGTGATGAAAAACTGTTTCTTTAAATTCAAGTAGTACTTAATTTATATTACAATATTAGAGAGAATAACATAAGTAGGTAACCTACCAAAGATTACCTACAGTTTATAGGTACAATAAAAATAGCAGATGCAATATTTCAAATATATTTTCTAGTTCATGTCGTGATTATAAACTGACCACACAAGTTGTATTTAATTTAATATTATTGCACATTTATTGTTTTATAATGAGCGTTTTACAAAGTTGATTGATGCAAAGTATACATTCATAATGTGTGAATGTGTTATTCTCGTGCAACCGATCTCTCCCCGTGGCTGAATGTGTAAATATGAGTAATTACCTTTGCCTCACATTTTATTATTAAAGTACTTTTAAAATAAGAAACTCAAAAGAGATTTATTGCTATCCACGCCTATCTACTTGTACCCTTTCGTTATTAAACATTATCTATACTTAGTGTTACATTCAACTACTTCCAAAATAATAAATAGAATTTATAATACTGGCTTTAAAGATTTTTTAACGTCTCTCTTTTCTTTTTTACAGATAACGAAATGGAGTATTCAAGCAATATGTTTCTACTCATGGTGTTAATGGCACTAATATGCCACAGTCTTGGAGCACCAGTAAGAAGATCTCGTGCTGTAACAACACCAACTGAGACACCTACAACAGCACGGGAGACTAAACTACAGGAGAAGTTCAAAGCAACAACTACTTCAACTGAAACACCAAAAACTAGCAGAAAAAATAAAGCCCTCAATCTTTTCGGATTCTATCCCTCTTTTCTTTCATCTGGAGCAGACTATACTGAAGTTGATGATGATATCAATTTCACCGTAAATGATGAAAACTTTGAAGATGAAGAGCTTTCAAGAACTATACCATCTAGGCGGCGACAGCAGAACAAGAAGAAAAATGGCAATGCAGATGCTTTTCCAAACGATAACCTGAACTCCCTGCAGTATGAAAATTCACCCATTTTCTACATTAGATTACCTCCCACACCTTACATGTTTGTTCCTGGTTTAGGTTACGTATCTCAGCCACCAACTCTT
Source organism: Lymantria monacha (assembly GCA_905163515.2). Taxonomy (NCBI): domain Eukaryota; kingdom Metazoa; phylum Arthropoda; class Insecta; order Lepidoptera; family Erebidae; genus Lymantria; species Lymantria monacha. The sequence goes on along the minus strand of LR991092.1, from coordinate 9,792,147 downwards.
GGACCCCCAATGGCACCAATGTTGCCAGCACCAGTATCCGATCCATTTATCAATCTACCTATTGATTTTGTATCTAATGGAAAACCAACAGGAGTTTACCAATGGAGTGGTGCACCTGGATATTCTCAGGTTCCTCAAATGCCCGCTGTTGATCCATTTGGTTACGGAGGTCAGCCAATGATCACACCATCTCGGCCGTCTTACAATATGCCCTCATACTCTCAGCCTAAACCTAAACCTACTCCATCTAATTCAAAGATCACTAATCTCAAAGGGCAATACGTTTTCAACGGTAAACCAGGAGACAGCGTATACGTATTAAGGGACTCTTACAACTCTATATATTCTGATGCTCTTCAGAACTTTTACCCTTAATTATGAAAAAAATATAGAATAGGACTGAATACCTGGCTCGTATCGAGCTGATATAATTGATTAATTTCGAGGGACCAATTTGCGGACATAAATAACATCATGAGGGAAAGTTAATGAACAATAATTACTCGATGGAAAGTTAATTAGTGATTATTTTTGGAAATTTAATGATTTAAATAAAATCTTTTTAACGATATATCGTTAAAGTAATGTTGTATTATGACAATGACTATAAAATTTTGCAATACTTTGCCAAGTAAAGAAAGCTAGGCAAATTATGAGTGAGATCTAGAGTGAGCCTTCAATAGTTACTTCCATTATTAATTACTATCATTATGAAAGAAGGTCAAAGTTTTGTCTAAAATCTATGTTAAAATTATGTTGCATATATTGATTGCAGAATTTTGAATGCTACAGTGATTTTTCTTTACTTTATTTTAAAACAATGTTGTATGAAATGTAGCAAAAGAAAAAAGGCGAAAGCATGTTGCTAATGGATTTAAATAAAGCTATTTTTACAAGTTTAATCGCGTTTTAAGTTTAAACATATATTAATCTACCTTACAACGATGGTAATATTAGGCGTTAAAATCTTAGTCTTCTGTAACCATGAAAGTTTTAAAATATTTAGGATAGTGAAAACAAAATTAAAACGCGATATACTATATGTAAAAGTGGTTTTATTCCATTTGCGAGATACTGTGCTTATTAGCTTTATAAAATAGCAATTTAAGTATCTATTAAGGCATCGAAAATATTTGTATTATATAATTATGAATATCTAAAACTATACTAATGCAAAAATACTCGAAAATAAACTATTTGCTTATTTGCAAATGCAATTGAATGTAATTCAAAGTTACATCAAAAACTATGAAAGAAATAAAAAATTTTTTTTTCCTCTTTTCCAATCAAGTGCTCTATTACTACTTAGCCTGTAAAGTGCTCTTAACAACTTACCAATGAGCGGGCTATCGGGACCAATACCTTCACTTCCGTGCTACAGTGATGCACGGTACCGTTCATTTTCAGCCGTAGTTAGAAAAAATAGTCTATGCTTACACGTTCTCCTTTTGATTGAATGAAATATTTAATTTATTTTTAAGTCTTTTCTTGCTCAAATAATGAAAATAAGTTCCTTTAGTAATTCAGCGTTTTAATTGTAATATTTAGTAAAGAGCATGCCGAATAAAGAATATTTACAAAATATATTTATTTCAGTATTTAAATATAACAGCTTAATAGACAATCGATTTATGCATGTGCGCAAAGTAATTAGACATGTTGAAAGCCAGTTATTTATCTTAGAATTTTTTATACATTATTTTCAAGATACCTATATATAATTTAAGTGAGATTTAATTAAATAATTATGATTGATATCGTCAAATTGTTTAAAATGCTCAACAAATTGAACTTAGAATCATAAGCTAGGTATTATATTGAGCAATAATGTTTTTGAGTCAATGCTAGATCTTAATTTAGGTAATTTATTTAGCAGAATATTTATTCTTTAACTTATTAACTTAGATTTAAGTTATTTAATTAGTTACAAATTTTGAATATTGGTCGTCACAAGAAAATTATTTTAAAGTTTACAATTTATAATATTGGTATTGATATAATTTGTTAGGTTATTCGAATAAGGACTAACATAACATTTGTGATGAGATTATTAATATCTACTTTCAAAATGAGATAGGTTAGCTACCTATATTAAAATATAATTTACTATTATTTTACTAGTTTTATATTTAATATACATTATCTTTAAGAATATGAAGCTTAGTAAGAAAATATACTTAATATGTACTTAGTCGATGCCTGTATTATTTTATTAAGTTTTTTAACTTTTGTAAATAGGCATGAAGTTGTAGTTCTAGTTACATACTTACGTATTTTCTCGTTTAAATATAAAATATACGTACCTATTTTAAAATTGACTTTATTTTCATTTAATTACATTTTAGCTTATTATAAATTAAATGCTGTTACAATTTAATGTAAGTTAATATGATGTATTCTTTTTTTTTTTTAATAATTTATCTAAAATGTCGGTCTAATGTCCTAATATTCAAGGATATAATTATTATTTATGTACGAAGTAGATCTTCACAAAATATGAAATTGCAATTTAGATAAGTAGTAAGGACTTATAAGAAATATAAAAAAATAAAAGTAATATTTTGTATTTTCCTTGTTTTTTTTTGCATTCATCTGTATTACCACATATCTATCTACTAAATGGTGTTGGCGAAATGCGCAACCAATGATCCTATTCATTAATGATTCCTACATTTTAAGTAACACCTAAGGTAATCTAAATAACACATAACTACCAACGCTGATTGATTCTACGTGTTGCAAATGTGATGTTTAAATCGCTTTAAGAAAAGTACCGAAACTAGTCTTTTATGTACCCTATGCCGTGTTTATTTCTATTCCCTGTATTTTGGGACGGTTATTATCCAGTCTCATACTTAGTTTCGTAATTTTCGTAATTTTTTCGCCCCTCTATTATCTGTACCCTATAACTGGGTATTGCGGGATTAGCCCATTTACAGCTCTGCTTAAGTAGTATCTAAAATTTGGATAATGTTTTACGCTTTTATTAACTTCCTGTTTTACTCGTAAGTAGCATTTATTCTTCATCGGTCCGGGGTGACGGAAGAGGCGGCGTGTGACCCCATAGACCCACCGTGCAACTCCTCTCTTCGCCGTGCGAGCGGGCCACCGGTACCCGATCTTTGTCTTCGGTGGCCCGACATTTGTACCCCAAAAGTCGCAAAACTGCGGCGACAGGGCTCGGCAGTTCTGATGTGCGTGCATAATCTACGACCGTAAGATATTATGTTACCGTCGTATAATGTCGAGGTGGGACAGTGTGAGTGTGGTTTAAAATGGAATTGATTACATTTAATATGGATGATTGAAATTAAAAAGAAGCATATCTTATGTTCATACATAAACACAAACATAAAGCATTTATAAAACCAGCTATTCTTTAACAAATATTTAAAGCTCAATATTTATTTTCATACTAATTATATGGTGTAATAATATTTGAAGTAAGTAATCCATCCATGAGACTAAACCACTTTCTTTAATGAAAAAGTTAGGAATGTATTTAAAAAGTAAGTGAGTATTAATAGCAGAATAAGGATATAAAGCAGAAAAAATGTTCTGTATAGGTATTATATATTCCATATGGTCAAAATTACTGAAATTTAGCATATAAAATGCTAAATTATTTATAAAAACTTAATTATGAGAGAAAAATGAATGTCACATGTGGGACTCGAACCCACGCCTATTGGAATACCGTTCCAATCGTCCTACCACTTAAACAAGTGTGAGCTGTCGTATGACATTAAATTTTTCAGCTCGTATTATATTTTCGTCTTTATGGGAGACGTGTGCCATCTACCCTACAATATTTACACATTGTGCAGAGTTTAATACTCTAACTTTGCAGTTAGATTTGTATTAAACGATGACACGACCCTATTATTCAAATTACTAAAATTTAGCATTTAACGTGCTAGGTTATTTATAAAAACTTTATTACGAGCGAAAAATTAAATTCAATGTGGTCCCATCACAGTTATATCAACAAAGTCTGAATACAATTAAAAATAAACATAGTCATCAACCATTTTAAAATTCGAAAAGTGGTTTAAAACAGCTTGAAACCTGATGTACGTAACATCATTTATAGTCTGTCTAATCTAAGAAGTACATTTTGACAGCTGTCTGAGTAAGTTGTCTAGGTATGTGAACCAAATAATCGCTATCGAATATATCCGATTTTACTGAGAAATCGATATTGATTCTTTATAATTAATAATCGGTTTATTTTTTATTTTTCAAAAAGGTGATGAATAAATTAAGTGCTAAGTTAGTACTAAACAAATTTAATTATTTTAGCATAGAATTTATTCATCATATTTAGTAGGATTAGGTTAATTAAATACAAAAACTAGATTTGAAAATAGCTATTTATTAAGAATTACCTACTACTATTACTTGAATTATCAGCGTCGCGAACATTAATAATTATTTCCTCATCAATCAAAGTGTTGAAATGTACATCTCTGTTAAAATCTCTATTCGATTAATTGTATTATTCTAATATTTTTACCGATTATTTGGATATTCGTGAATTGAAAGTTGTCAAGCACTACTGTATAGAACGTGATGACGTGACATTGTTAGGTCGTTATTAACGACTACTATTTACCATGTTACTTTTGTTATAAATTAGTTTTACGAGATTCAACATTAGATTATTGTACAAGAAAGTCATCCGCAATGTTAATAATGTAAATAACTTAATAGTTGTTTAAAATTTCAGATTTAGTGTTTACAATCATGTGTAGACGTTTGACCAAGGTTATTGTGTATTAAAAAATGTAAAACGTCAAAATGCACTTCTTAGATTAGATGAACTATAAATCCTTTTATTTAAATTGTTATAAACCGGCTTTACGTCTATAATCCCGAGGTCTCGTTAAACTATATGAAATTTTTCGTGTGGTGAAGAAATGATATTTTGTTGAACTAAATAATATTAACTTGTTTAATTTTGTGAAATTTCTCATAGGTTTATGTCATACCTATGGCAGTCTTAAATTATTATATTCAATATTTATAATTTTGTTGGTATTTTCATGTTATGCCGAAGTTCTCAAAGCCGCTTTTAAATAGGCCAGGTATCGCTCTATTATGGGCAGTGACTTATTTTACTTATGGACAATGACTTTGAACAAGTAACGAAGCATAAAGAAAGTGAAATACTGTATTATAATTTGTGAAGAAATCTACAGTCTCATTTGTGCCTATCGGCTATATTCCCTTTGCCTTACTGATCTGAACAAAAAAATATTGAGAAATTTCTAGAAGACAGTGACTGCCAAGCTATAGGTACCTACCATACTTATTTAAAAGGCTAGAACAAACATTTGAAAGCCTTATAAGGCTCTAAAAAAAGATTAACCACGCATCAGTGCCTGAGTTCACATAAGATTGTAATAGTTGTCTGGTACTTTGATTAAATTAGTGTGTAATTAAGCTTTCCGTGGGTTAGATTAGATTGTAGTTTAAAGGATGCACCGATTTCCAAAAATGATTATGGAAGAAGAATGGTTAATGGAATTGTAAAATAAATTTGATTTATAGAGGAGGAAATCGTATTATTTTTGCTTTTTAATCTACCAGTATTTTTTTGAAGCTGGTGTTTCTTTATAATGATCAATGTTTGAAAAATAAAAACAGTTTTTACGGATTCTATCGCATTTATATTTGATTTTAATTTGCCGGCGTTTCGAACACTTTACAGCGTTCATGGCCACGATGACGACGGTAAAGGTGGAAAAAACCTATAGAAACAGTAAAGATAGTTTCATTTCAAATGAATTTTAATTAGTTAAAAATAATTTATATTTTACTTTTTAGTAGTTACACCACTAGGTATATAGAATAGGTATAAAGGACAGAGTAGGTGGCTATAATGATGAGTACATACCAAAATCGCTTTAAATGTGCATGATACATATTTTTTAGGTACCTATATCCTCGATTTCTTATTATGGGACCTGAAAGTATATGCTATCGAATAAAAAAATAGCAATTTTAAATCTTTACACGTGACTTCAAATAATCGGAGAGCACACACCAAAATAAAAAAAGAAATAATATCCCGGTGACCGAGAACCTCCTCCTTTTTGAAACCGGTTAGAATGAATAATAATTTGGAAAATCCAAAAGTGCACGCCCTATAATTTTTATATTATTTATCATTTACTATTAGTCAATGCCATAAATGAAAAGGAAAGAAAAAAATACTTTTGAAATAACTAAGCAGTTTAGTTTTTTATTAATTGTAATTAAACGACAAAGAATTACCAAGCCATTTTCGAAATGAAATAGCGCGTTGCGATTAATAATCTTTTAAAAAAAGAAATATTTTGATACATTAATTTTTACGATCATAATCATGCTAGATCCAGAATAAATATCCGGATGTCCTCGTATATTATTTTAATTAACTATTTTCTTACTTTAAACAAAATAATTGCATTTTGAAAATATCAAATACCTATGTTTAAGCGAATGTTTTTTCTTGACATATGTTTGATAATATTATCCTATATGTGCAATGTGAGAAAAATACAATCATAAAACCTAAAAGGTTTGAAAAGTTCTTGATTTTTATATATCAAGTGTAGAGCAAGACCACTTCGCTTATGAGGCGTGCAAAAGCATTAATCTATTTCTTTCTTTTTTAAGTTACAACTATGTTTAATTTACTGCTTTTTTAAGCTACTGCTTTTTTATAACTGTCTGGTACATTGTGGCTATATTTATTAAATCTTTGAAGTAAATAGCATTAAAACAACCTTTGAAGTTTTAGAGTTTTAGTTGTTATATTTAGAGGGGTATAATAGCAAAACAGCCTCAGTCCAGAATTGCACTTTTTTAACTTGTCATACCAAATTTTAGTATTTAAGAGATATTATGTTTTGAACAATAAATTTCTAATCAATTCATCGCACTTTAAAAGTAGCGAGTATATGTAAAACCGCTTCGATCCAAAATTTATTAGAATCAAATCCGCCACTCTTACAATCAACCAATCAGAAGACGTGAATTCAAAGCTTTTCAAGATGGCGAATCAGTACTAGCGCTATGAAACAGTGCTATGAAAAATAGTAACAGACAGTGTGTGTATATATTGTATTTTCTTAGTTATTCTTATAGTGGCCACCGAAAACAAAGATCGGGTACCGGTGGCCCGCTCGCACGGCGAAGAGAGATGTTTGCAAGGTGGGTCTATGGGGTTGCGCGCCGCCTCTTTCGTCGCCCCGGACTGATTTGGCGGAGCGCGACCATTTCCATAGGCCACTGCAAGAAAAAAAATGGTTATTTCTATAGTAATGGAACCAAACAACCTAGCTGCTCGTGCAGGACGAGTTAGGAAACGTAATAGCAATAAACAACAGTGGCGCAGAGTGCAGTAAAAGGCAGAAAGGTAAAAAATAATCCACTACAATAGTATTTTGCACGTTATAGTAGCGTCAGCAGAAGTTCTTTATAATTTTCCTTTGCAATATTTTTTTTTCACTAATATGCTATTTTTAATGCTTTCGGTAATGGTTATTTTCTCTTGCTTAAGGTACTCTGCAAAAGATCTACCGTAATTGCCTGCATGTAAAAATAAAGCAATTTACGAATGCAAAAGCGTTACTTTGGCTGATGCTAAAAAAAATCATGATGCTTTCTATTCCAATAAGACAAAACAAGTCCAAGATGCCTTTTTGTTGAAATTTTGCCATGTTTTTGATATTCAGCGCCGTGGACCTAGAACCGGTATGCAGGGTACTCGTCAAGCAAATTATTTCAGCAAATTATACATCAAAAAGCAAAATTGCAACAAATTGATTGACGTTTGTCAATCAACATTTTTGGGAATATTGCAAATACCACGCAATAGAATCCGTCGAGTAACAGAAATCTATAAAAAAACTGGTGGTTTCGTTAAAGAGAATAGAGGTGGAGATCATACATCGCACAAATATATACATAAACTGCAGGCTGTTAAGAACTTCATAGAACTGGATGAACAAATTAAAAATGAGAGATCAGTCAGCTAAATCCAACTATATAATTGAAAAGACCATTCATAAACTCAGAGCAAAGAAATTGTATCAGTTATTAAATGAGAAACAAGAAAGAAGGCTGACATTATCTTTTGACTGTCAAAAAAATCAAGTCTTACCTAAAATACCAGACGAAATAACATACTATAGTAGACAGCTTTATATATATAATTTTGCTGTAGTAATGGGAGTAGAAGGTAAAAACCTAATAAAGAAACAGTAACTTTATATACTTAAATGGAATGAAAATAAATACAAGAAAGGAGCTAACGAAATTGCTTCAGCAGTATATCACAGAATGAATGCAACGGATTTGAACGGAATTCAAACTTTGCGATTAATTGTGGCTGACGGTTGCGAAGAGCAAAATAAGAATTATATTTTTAATGGAATGTGTTATATATGGTTATGTAAAGCTCCATGTAACGTACAAAACATTGAACTTGTTTCCCCATATCAGGTCATCTTTTGTCTTTTTTACCTGCTGACAGGGTGTTCGGAAATATTGAAAGGGAGCTAAAAAGGAAGGAAATGTTCATGCGACCAGAGGAGTATCATGACATTTTCAATTATTATGGAACGGTTACGAAAAAGGTTTACGACTGGAAAGCTGCACTATAAGATGTCATAATGCCACCTGGTCAATGGCATTTTCAAATTGCACAAAGCTTTTGCTGATAAAGAACCGCTTAGGTTCTTTATCAGCAAAAGTCGAAATAATAGAACCGAAGTGAAAGGTGAGCTCCATTACACGTCTGACTTTACACAATTTAAAACTATTTTGAAAAGAGGAAAATTTTTCATGGATGTTCTGACACACTAATGCTAATGTTATTAAGCAAAAAACAATGTTTTATTAAATATTCTATTCAATGTTTTAAAAAATATCAGTGATGTGAGAAAGTTGCTGGAGAATACTACGGACTACAATGGGAAAGTCGTCAGGAATTGGGATACTATAAAAATATTTTGTTTAATGTTGTAGATAATTTGCATCAAGAAGATGAGGCTATTTACGATCCACCAACAGCTGAGTCCAATATGATGATTTAGAATAAGTCTATGTACATATAATTAAATAATTAAGAAAACTATGGACGTTTCTATTCAAAAGTTCACGGTATTCTTTTATGAGATTAAGACTTAAAAATCTTCATATATTATTAAAAAAGTATTGTATTTTGCTAACAGTATCTAACGTCGTTTTTATATCTGAGAGGTTGTCAAATTGTAATAGTGAATTGCAAATTAGCTTCGATCCAAAGCAATTAAAAGCAAACATGCTTCAATTCCAGTGTTTAAATGCAAAAATACCTTATTCTTGAAGTATTTATTAAATAATAAACAAATTAAGTAAATTTGATTTATTGAAATCCTTCTATTTTCAATTACAATATCTAATGAATGTAACAATACCATATTTTACAAAAACTATTATTTACGACACGGTTATAAAATGTAAAAAACTTGATTTATATCCCTTTAATTCTACTAATTATTTTATAATCTGTGTTGTATCGAAATAGTGTTTAATTGATATTTATAATGAACCTGAAAATGTCACATAGTGGTTTTACATTATTCAATATTCTGTGTTATTGAATGTTATATACTGATTATTTTTATGACTTTATATTTAATGTAACGTATAAAATAGTGACAAAGTGTAATAAATAAAATATTAGCGCTACTTATCTTTTCGTGGGTAACTGCAATTTTCACAATACACCAATAATTGCATAGCCATTAGGAATTGATTTGCTATAATTTACAGGTAAATGTATTAAATGAACTGATCAGTTATAATATCTTTTAGTTTTTTTTTATTATTCACTCTTATGTGCACGTCAAATAAAATTTTTCCTACAGATCTTTGTAACCATGCCATAAAAATATATTTAAAAATAATATACTGTCAAATAAATGTTCATTGTCAAAGTTGTCAAAAATACATAGCCATGCAAATCATTCAATTCCTCCAACTACAAAAATAATACAGTGTATTCTATTATTTCAGCATTGTTTCAGTGAAATATAAAGCAGAAATTTTTATATTTTGCTACTCAGTACATTTCTCATGTGAATATTATGAAATATAAGTCAAAATAAATTGTGGTGCTAATGGTTTAGTGTGACGACGTGCCTCAATAAAACAAAAAAAAGAAAAGTGCTATGTTTTTGTTGATGAGTTGAATGCATTATAACTGACACCATGTTTCGGAGCAGAAGCTGGTTTGGTACGTCGTGGGGTCGGCCAAAAAATCCTCATTCATTAGAAAGATTAAAATATTTACACAATATTCTGTGTAAAAACACAACAGTGTCAGAAAACAATCGAGGTACTCTTGTGGAATCATTGAGATGCATAGCTGAAATATTAATATGGGGTGATCAGAACGATAGCTCTGTATTTGAGTAAGTTTTTATTATTATTTAAGTAACTAATTGATATATGGGTGAATATACGCTATTTGAATTCCAGTGGTCCATAGGCAAATTTTATGTTAAACTCAATATATTGTTATTTCTATATGCTTAAAAAATAAAGAATATAGTATATTATTTGGCCCACATAATCTATTCACGATAATTGTTTAATTTAAGGCATTAATAGTTTAAAATAGTTATAAATGTATTCTCCTCTGGCCTCCCCATTACTAAATTAAAATGGTTTTATGACCAGATACTTTAAATATGTATTCCATTGTGTTTTTTTTACACATGATCATATGCTGTTATAAACATCGAAACATATTTTATCAAGAAACACTATAAAAATATTTATTAATATAAAAAATAATAACTTATTTGCATGTCATGTTATAATAATGTCACTTCATCTGGCGAAACTCAAAGAAATAAAATTTGACTTAAAACCGCAAAGGTATGTTTTTGTCCTTGAACAACGCGCGTACAACAGTGTGAAGTCAGAAGCAAGCTAACGACGTTGAGCAAAACTCCATTAATATTGCGTCAGTTTGCGATTAACTGTAGGAAAGCGTGTTTGTGCCAGTCGTTGAAGTATTTCCTCTGGTAAGTATATGTTTTTGTATATTATCGTTACGAAATTGTATATTTGCACAATGCCATGTTTATTTTGTATAGATGTCATGTATTACTTTAAACTGTGGTCAGAAAAGCGAGTGATATTGTTTTTGTAGGTTATGTGCGATTTTGTCACTTCTCTGGCGTCACTTCTCTGGCATATTTCATACTAGAAGAAATATATGAGCGCCAGGGGAGTGACAATATTTTTTTTGTTCATATATAATGTTTTAAGGCTTCATTTCATTTGTTTTGGATACTCGAGTATCATCAGACATCATGGTGAATGTTAAAAAGAAACAAACAAGGGAAGAGAGGTTAGAAAAAAAGGTCAAGCTGAAAAATTACGCTACCAACGAATTAATAACGATCCTGTTAAAAATGCTGAATTAAAAAAGTAATAAGTGGTAAAATAGTCAAAAAGTATAAAGTGTTGAACCAAATTAATATGAACCCTATAAGACAGTCATGTATTGCGAATAAAAGTTTGTTAGATATGACACGGAAGACAAGAAACGATAAAACGAATCCGAAGTTAGAGAAAATAGTCGCAGAGGTTTTTGAAGAAGATTGCAATAGTAGATTATGCCCAGGTATAAAATTATTATAATAAATTATAAGCATTACAAAAAAATAAAATAAAAAAACAGAAGAGATTGTTACAGGACACCATGAAAAATCTACACACCAAAACTGTAAAGACTGAATTTATTTTTTATATTAAAAAATATCCAAATACTATAATTTATACATATATGTTTTATTTAATATTAGTCCCCTTTCTTAGCTAATAATCATTAGCCTGTCACTATACTGCCAATAGTGTCACTCCCCTGGTAACACATTTTCCTCTGGTGCTTATAAAATTTAAAAAAAAATGTAAAATCTTCTGACCCTCATCATTACAAATTTAAAAATTGTGTCAAATAGAGAAATTATCAATATTGAATGGAACAGATTACATTTCTTTCAGGGACACAAAAAAATCAAATACCGTATATTCACCCATATAGATGTTTATATGCTTGTTTCCAGCATGGTATTTTTGGTCACTATTTCTTTCTCTTTTGCACAGGTCATGTATGGGTATGTTCCCTAACCTGATGCATGTCTAGGAATCTGCATGATGTTAATACAAATCTTTTAACTTATATCTTAACATATGAAATAAAAATATTTTTAATAATGTGGTGCACCTTGATGATGTTTTAGTTATTATTTACCTGTCCAAGATTGTAAGCATAATGACTTGGGACAACAATGAAACATGTTAGTCTGCCTGCGTCTATGTATGATAATATATTTATTAAATGGAAAGATCTAAATCAAAATGTATTAAAATCCAAAATAGTTATATTTTCATATTCATAATTCTTTCATAAACATTACAGGTTGTTATGTTTTATTATGGTCTGTATGATGATGAAGCAATAATACAATTTACCACTCCTCCCTTCACAAGTTTCTTGAAAGTTCCCCGGGTAATGAAAGTAAATAGAATAAAAAGTCTAACTAGGTGGGTTTGCGGTTTGTATTGGTACGCAGCGGCCTAGCTATACCTTAGTATTACAAAGGTCCATGGGCGGCAGTAACACTTACCATCAGGTGTTCTGCTTGCTCGTTTGCCACCATCAGCAATAAAAAAAAATGAAAAAAAAATACTGTGAGAAAGGAAACTCTGTAAAAGAACTGTATAAAAAACTGGAATAATAGATGGTCCGCGTAAAGCTGTCAAAGCCATCTGCGGCTAACAGCTAAAAACACACACAAAAAAAAAAAAACTGGAATAGTAGGTCAAGTTCCCTCGGAAAGTGTGATGAGGCTTGAGCTCAGGTATGGGATGGCTCAATCTCAGCCATGAGATGGGGATAGGAGTTCAGATGAATAACTGAATAAATTAGGTATCTCTATATTGATGGAGCAGGAATACCACTCAGTCTATCTATAATATATGTTGTCAAAGACCACTTGTAAGCAAATAATATCACTGTAAAAGAAAAGACTGAAAATGAAACTGCATACATAATTCAGTGCAGTAATTATATGATGTCATTTTGCTAATCTCAATGGATTAGCAGACAAATAAGGAGCTACTGCAGTTTATAGGTCTGAGAATATATATACACATGTTCATTTTAATAGTTAAAATCTTAATTACTTTTCAGCTTTTTCCTAGAGAAGAACATGCTCTCATACTTCTTGAAGATCATGAGGCAAAAATGTGGTGGATCATCCTTTGTGTGTGTACAGCTGCTACAGACCCTTAATATACTTTTTGAAAACATCAGAAATGAAACATCACTCTGTAAGTTTATTCCTAGGACTATTACCGACTGTCAGATTGTAATCTAGTTGACAGTACAAATGTTGTAGTGGTTAAGATACAGACCTTTTGTGACAAGTGTTTCTGGTTTTATTCCCATGCAGGATAATACTGTGTTTGGTAGCGGCTAAGAATACTGTCAACCCTTACTTTGCTTCTGGAGGTTGTAAAAGATAAATAAGAGCATTATATTGACCTGGGCCTACTCCACCTATGCCATATGGTCAACAATTACATTCTCAAGGAGGGATGACTTCAGACAGGCGGGCCGATAAAACTTTTGCCAATAACATTTGCAATATGTATGATGGAAGATGAGTACATATTGTGTCAACCCCTAAGTAGTTGGGATAAGAGCAGGACAATCATTATGATGATAATTATGTTTATATGTTTATAAAGTCCCCTATAATACAAGGGTTATTTCCTTAGTGTAAGTTATTATCTAAAAAGACAAACCTAAAAGATATTATCATTATTCTTCTATTTTTATCACAAATGATAGGGCTTGTGTTCATGTTAACTAACTCCATGTGGATTATAATATATAAGCTTCAGAAAGGACTGGTATATATTTTTTTATTTCTTTTTTTATTGTATGCCCATTGATGTCAATCCTCTTTGGAATGTGTAATTATTAACTACAAAATACTAGATTGAATTAAATTATGCCATGTGGTAGTATAATTAACTAATATATAGTAATGTTTACGACTATAATGAGTTGTAATGTAGTTAATTGCTGGCAGTAAACTAATTAAACAATGTCTTGTGATTAGGAGCTATTTATATATAATACTAGACATTTAATGTGTGTTATCAGTTCAGGCTAATATTATATATAATGACCTGTTACTATTTTCTGGGAGTGGTAATAATTGGCTGATGGATCTGAATAAAACACTTCTTGAACTGAAACTCATTACACCGAATATGTTTGTCAACCAGTCTGACTTTGGAAATGCCTATATCCAATGATAGATCATCATTCTCCTACTCTTATCCTAATTACTCAGGGTCGATACAATATGTACTCTTCTTTCATAGTACATATTGTAAAAGTTATTGGCAATATTTTTATGACCGGATGTCAACTCTCCCTGGGAATGTAATTGTTGACTAATCGGCATCAGATGAAGTTGGCCTAGGCCGTTATAAGGCTCTTAGTCGTCTTTTACGATACCCACGAGCAAAGTAAGGGTTGGTAGTATTCGTAGCCGCTACCACACAGTACGTTCAATGGTAGATATTGATAGGGTTATATATGTTTGCTACTCGAGCCTACTTCAAAATAGGAAGGAAATTGGTTTTATTTTGGGTTTTGCTTTCTTTTCATAGATATAATATGCATGCTTTAATCCTTTATTTTTGTGTGGTGACCGAGTAAGAATACAATTCACATAACAATTAGCTTTGCCAGTCTTTTTAAATAATATACACTACCGTCCAAAAGTTTGGAAGCAGCAAGGTAAAATCGAATAAAACCAAACTAAGTCATTTAAATTTAAATGTATTGATAAAAAAATAAAGAACAAACAGAAACTAACTTAAACAAAATAAAAAAATAATATACAATGGTAAATTAGATTAAATTTTAGCTTCATCAAAGTGTCCACCTTTCTCCTTTATAATCTTCTCACATATTCTGGGCATTCTATTAATCAATTTTTTAAAATAATCTTTATCTAATTTGTTCCATTCGTTCTCTAATAGCTGCCACAAATGTTCTGAGCTCGTAGGACAACGACTTTTCACCCTCCTGTCAAGTTCATCCCAAACAAGTTCAATGGGAGAAAGATCAGGGGATTGAGATGGCCATTGCATGATGTTTAAAATGTTTTCAGCTTTTTTCTTGTTTAAAAAGTTCTGGCACAATTTAGACGAATGCTTAGGATCATTATCCTGTTGAAAAATGAATCCAGAACCAATGAGACTTAGTCCACTGGGTATGGCAGAATCTTGGAGAATTTTTAAATAGCCTTCCTTGTTTAATTTTCCGGTTATCCTCACAAGATTGCCGGGTTTACTGTTGCCAAAACACCCCCAAACCATGACATTACCACCACCATGTTTGATGGTAGGCACTGTACATGCCTCTGAAGCCTTCTCTTCTTTTGACCGGCGTACAAAGACACGTCTATTGGATCCGAAAATCTGAAATTTTGATTCGTCACTCCAAAGGACATTTTCCCATTGTTCTATAGTCCAGTTTTTATGCGCTTTTGCCCATTCTAGTCTATTTTTCTTATGTCGATTTGTTAGTTTGGGTTTTTTAGCAGCAACACATCCTCTTAATCCCGCAGACAGTAAGCGTCTTTTAACAGTAGTTGTTGAAATGGGTGTTTCTCGCGTATCATTCAGAGCTGCAGTGATCTGTGGTGCAGTTAAGCGTCGATTCCGTTTAGAAAGAACTCTAATGAAGTTGTCCTCTTGATTTGTTGTGGATTTGGGCCTACCAGATCTCTTTCTATCTTCATTTTTCCCCGTTTCTTGTTTTCTAGCAAGGGTATAGTGGACACCTTTACAAGAAATTCCGAGCCTTTCTGCGATTTGACGTTCACTGTATCCTTCCTCGCGTAGAGTGCAAATAGCGCTTCGCTGTTCAAGCGTGATTTGCTTGCGTTTTGCCATTTTCAGAAGAAAAAATACGGTCAAAGTAGTAGCCGATATCTTTCGAATACAGACAATGTTAATATCACAACTTTCACGTGCCAATGCTCAAGTGCGACTGAATAAGGTCTAAAAAAGTTAAAACCAGCAAACATTATCAATAAAACTACACCATTGCATAGGATAAAGTAGCCGACGGATTAAGTCATAAAACACGTGTTTCGTCAATATTAAGGAATTCCATAAAACTTGATGAATGTAGGATAATAATCCTTTTGTGTTTGTGTAGACAGTCGTAAAAGGTTGTAAAACTTAAGATTATTGCTAATTTTTACCGCTATTAGTCGGCATTTATTTGTTTTGTTTGAAAACAGGTGTGCTTCCAAACTTTTGGACGGTAGTGTACATGCTAAAGTTAAAAATCTTATAAAATATTCTGTATGCTAGTGTTAAAAAAAATAATGTCTTGATTTTTTTTGCGATTTCTTGACTAATGTATTATTTTATAAAAAAAAAGCATTCATTTCACATTGACCTTTAGTATAATGGACTAGTTCAATAACCTCATAAAATTTATATTGTTATTTATTTCAACATCTTGTTTATTAATTGAAATTAATTATCATTTTTTTTTCTGTAATTTTCTCAATATATATGAGGTCAATACTGTTTCGTTTTCATCTTCTTACACAAGCAAAAGGAGAATAGAACATACCTACTATTTAAAGTATTGGCTGAGTTTTACGTCCAGCAGGTTGACCTATGTCAATTTTTTTTAGGAACATAATAATTAGGTAAATGTAATGGTACTAGGTTGAATTGGTCAAGTTCTTATATCGGCTTTTATGACAGTCACCACTAATGCGAGGATTTATAATATTCAAAGCCTTCGCACGCCATTTAAAAAAAAATAGAACGTATGGAATACGAAAGTCAAGGTTTTTAATCAACTTCCGTATCGCAGAAACAACTCGCGATTATTATAAAAAGTAAATTGCAATCTATGGACTTGTGGAGTCATGTATTGGGTTTATGTTAAAACATAAAGAATAAAAATAAAGTAAAAAAAAAACAAAAAAGAAATTAAACGCTTTTCACACGCGGTAGTGACGAAACTTTAAAGGACACGTACGAATGTAAAAAGCTTGGTAGTGAAGACATTTCGTTGATGCTATAGAATCTTCTCGATCTATTTTTGTATCTTGTCAATTTTTCGTTTTATTAAGTTTCGTATAACGTTGCAAAATGAAGCTACATTTAAATAAATTTACATAATAATATTTAATTTCGCTTCATTTTATTCCAAGTAAATATGTAATAATAACTTGTGTTACGCGACTAGTCATTTTGTTTACAAACACTAAATTATGGCATATAATATAAAACTGACTGCACTGATGGCGTAGTGGTTAGGATACCGACTTTCCGTGCCTGTGCCGTAGGTTCGATTCGATACGTAGGACAATATTTTGTGCGATCCACAAACTATTATTGTCCTGAGTTTGGGTGTAATTTGTCTGCGTTAATTATATATTTATTAAGTCCCCCGCATTACAAGGATTATTTACTTAGTGCAGGGTGATGGTCTTTAAAAAAAAAAGCGACGATCCGATCTTAGTGAATACGTGAATGTAATTGTTTCAGATTATCTATTGAGTAATAACCATGTGAATTCAATAATAGTGCACAAGTTTGATTTCTCCGACGAGGAGGTCATGGCTTACTATATTTCGTTCCTCAAGACACTTAGTTTGAAGCTCAACAATCACACCATACATTTCTTCTACAATGAGGTAAGTTTCTTTTAATAAAAAAGTTTATGATCACGTTACGGTTACGAAGTCCTACAAATGAAGTATATTTTTTATCTACTAACTGACCCGTGCAATTTCGTCTGCGGTTTTTCTATGTTAAAATTTCAATTTCATGTCATATTTAAATTCAGTTCAATATCTTTTGATATATCTTTATCTTCTTCTTCACTTTATGCAAGGGCCATGCGAATCTTTTGGGCAAGTCGTAACATATTTAAAATCTCTTAGATCCTTTTATTTTTGATGATAGACTATGATATAGTCACACCCCGCCCGATCCGTAAGGGGCGACGGATGGGACGGCGAGCAACCTCATAACCTGCTATGCATGTACCTCTAGCGCCGTATGAGCGGGTCACCGGTACCCGGTCCTTTACTGGTGGCCCTTCTCTTAGCCTTATGTCTCATTCACTTTTCATATCATGAGATTTTTTGCTACGAAAAATAAGTTACGCCTTGTAATAACATCTATTTACCGATGAAAGTCTCGCCAAATTCGGTCTAGTAGTTTTAAAGATAACACGGAATAAACAAACAAATATTTCAAACTTTTTGCTAATAAATGGTTTGCAAACCATTGCTAAACAGTCTCAATGTGAAAATTATTAATTTATTTTAAGAGTTATTTATTTGTTTTTATTCTGTACCATACGACTTCACTGATGTAGCTGATTAATAACTAAAAGAAAGTTTTGGTATTTCTATTCAAATCCTTACTAATATTATAAATGCGAAAGTAACTCTGTCTGTCTCTCTTTCACGCCAAAACTACTGAACCGATCTAAATGAAATTTGGTACACAGATAGTCTAAAGCCTGATAAAGGACATAGGCTACTTTTTAATGCAAAAAAGAGTTGTAAAGGGGGGATGAAAAGATGTAAGGAAGTATCGTCATTTTTAAATCCAGTATCTTGAAACTTATTTTTAGCCTATTGATTAGATATAAATAAATATGACATTAACATGTTGTAAAAAGTTACCCTTAAGGGGTAAAATAAAAATGGGGGATGAAAAGCTTTTGGAACCTGGATGAAACCTTTTACGCGGGCGAGGCCACGGGCTAGTCATAGATATTTCTAACATTATTACGACCTATACTGAGGTTGAGGTTATGTAACGATATTAATACGTACTTTTTTATGCCGTGTAAAGATTACGTATTAATGTTATATTAATACGTAATAGGCAAAAAAAAATGCTTTTAAACTATGTGACGGATTTTTGATGCGGTCGTCAATATACAACAGTGAATCAAGAAGAAGGTTTATATGTATGTAATAAAACTTATTTTTTAAAACTCTTTAAAAAGCTTGCAATGGTATAATGATAGTCTACCTCCTAAATATCCTTAGGAGGTAGAATACGCAGTAACCGTATCTGCATTTTATTTATTAACTCGCAATGGTATATCTAAGGATAATTCGCAGAGACATTCTTACACAAACACAAGACGTGTTAAGCCGATGGAGTGAGTACTTTGGCGATATGTATGCGGATGCTACGGTTGACGCCGGTGTCGCATGTGGTTTAGTAGAACAACATTCGACAGCGGCGCCTCCGATGACATCAGTATGGATGAAGTTGAATGGGCGATAAGAAGTTTGAAAAATGGTAAGGCAGCGGGCATTGATATGGTGTCTGCCGAGATGATCAAGCTTGGTGGCTCCTGTGTCTGGGAGGCGTTCCTATTGCTCCTCAATTTATGTTGGAGCTCGGGAATGGTTCCCGGGGACTGGAATAGCGCAGTCATCGTGCCTTTGTTTAAAAACAAGGGTTCACGTTATGACTGCGCAAATTACAGAGCCGTAAGCTTGACCAGTTTGGCAGCAAAAGTGTATGGTAAAATTATTGAAAGGAGAATGAGGATGGTGTCCGATGGTTTACTGTGTGAGACACAAGGAGGTTTCAGGGGTGTAAGGGGATGCATGGATCAAGTGTTCTCTCTGCGCAACATTGTGGAGAAGCATCTGGCTCTAGGTCAGAGGGTTTTCTGCAGTTTTGTGGATCTGAAGAGAGCATTTGACACGGTTGTACGAAAGGAACTTCTGGACATTTTACCGGAGTATGGTATTAACGGTAAACTGCTACAGGCTGTGCAGTCCAGTTACATGGGCTGTAGAGCCTGTGTGCGGCTGGATGATGGAATGTCACCTTGGTTTGACGTGAATATCGGCGTTAAGCAGGGGTGCGTTCTGTCAGCCAGGCTGTTTATCATATATCTGGATAAATGTCTCCAAAGGTTGAACGATATGAATGTGGGAGTCCAGATGGGCGACTCAGTGGTAAATGCTCTGCTTTATGCAGATGATGCAGTCCTGCTGGCACAGTCAGCGACTGACCTGCAGACCCTAGTCGACACAATGACAGAAGATTGTAAGAAAAGGGGTCTACACGTGAATGTGAGCAAAACCAAAATAATGGTCTTTGAAAGAGATGAAGCCAGAACAGATGTAAGAGTAACAATAGGTAATGATGTACTAGAGCAAGTGGATGAATTTGTATATCTTGGGTGTGGATTTAGCCGAGATGGAAGGTACACCACTGATATAGAGCGAAGAGTGAATGCGGGAAATAGAGTGAACGGAGCGTTGGGGCAACTTCTCGGCAGCCACCACCTCAGACAGAAGGCACGCGATCTCTGCGGAAAATCTGTGGAGTTAGGCTGACCGACCGCATTCGTAACGACGACGTAAGAGAGCGAGTAGGTATGAAAGAGAGTATTGGTGTAAAGATGCGAAAGGGAATGCTCCGATGGTTCGGACATGTGGAAAGAATGCCGAACGAACGTCTGGTTAAGAAGATATACAATGCGAAAGTGGAAGGATGTAGGTACGGAGGGAGACCGAGACTAACCTACCTAGACCAGATCGGTCATGTACTGAAGGAAGGTGGAGTCAAGAGTCTCCGAAACCGGCGAGCGTGTATGAAGAGAACCATGAATGTTGAGGAAGCGAGTGAAGTATGCAGAGATAGAGTTCTCTGGCACTCTGTTCTCTCTTCCTACCCTGCAAGGGATATGGCGTGATGATATGTATGTATGTATGTATGTATGTATTAAAATAATTTTACATTGTAGTCTTGTTACTTGATAATCGAAGCATTTCATCAAATGCTATGTAACAGAGAAGCTTTAGATGAAATGATTCGATTGCGAAGACTATGACTAAGTGCTACATAAGCTTGTCCAGCAGCAAACACTTACTTTATTCCTGCATTAGTGACTACATATGTTTTATAATAACATTCCAAGCTTAGATCTTAAATATTATTATAATATAAAAGTAAGTTATATAATACCATTTAAATTTTTAACTTTACACATAAGCACTGAATCAGTTGAAAGCTATGTTATATGATAACATTCCAAGCTTTGACCTTAAATATTGATATTTATCTTTAAACAATGCTCTTGTAAGTATATCTTCAAATTGTCAATCACTACCAACAAACTGTAATACAATTATCTTTTTATATTTTTATAATACTTTTCGTTAATAAAGTTATATTTAATTTCAATATGTTTTCACTTCTTATGGAAATTAATATTTTTAATGACACTGATAGCAGTTTGGTTATCTAAATTAGGACAGAGTCCTCTTTACTTAAGATTGTTTGATCCACATTGCCTCTTTTTAACAGCACAAGCTGCCATAACTTCAGCCTCTGTGGTAAATAGAGCCACAGTTTGTTGTCTTTGGCTGTACCAAGCCACAGCCGCCCCGTTCTTGATGAAAACATAGCCAGTAAGTGAATGACTTGTATCCATGTTCAGCGGGTACATGTTATTGATTATAAATTAGCTGTTGTTAATTTTTACTGTTTATAATAACAGTCAGTTTTGTCAAATAATACTTGGCCACCACTTTGAATAATATGATTCACAGATATCAGATTGCTAGGTTGCTAGTTCGAGAACATGTAAAATATTATTAAACAAGACTTTTTTGTCATGACCTTTATAATATATAAGTGTCTAAGCTTACTTGTCCTGAGGACTGCACAGATAATTCCTGTCAATTTCTCCTATATTTCTTTGGCAATACATGAGATTCGAATGTGCACATAATTTGTTGGATTGACTGAGAGTATTATCTTCGTCTTAGCTTTAGCGTCTCGTTTCTTATCTACACTTTCTGAGAAGTCTTCTATGCAATCCCAGAGTTCCTCATGTTATAAGTATGCGTTGCAAAACACCAGTTTGCATAATTTGTATGGCCAGACAGATTTTCGATAAATGCGAGAGTATTATTTAACGCCCTTTTTAAATAGATATCTCAATTCAAATACTTAAATGCTTCGCAAAGACCTCACAAGAAAACTTTTACACGAACTACGTTTCGTTTTTAATGTTCACTTCAATGTCTTTGATCACTGGTTTTACCATTAGATATTACACTGTCTTTATTTCTGAGCTTTTCTGGGCCCTTAACCTGATGAATTCAACGAGGTAGCTTGAGTTTTATTAACTATTTAATATGAAACTAACAAGAAAAACATACACAGTAGCTTGATGTCACGAAATAGACAGACATTG
Source organism: Lymantria monacha (assembly GCA_905163515.2). NCBI lineage: Eukaryota > Metazoa > Arthropoda > Insecta > Lepidoptera > Erebidae > Lymantria > Lymantria monacha. The sequence goes on along the minus strand of LR991092.1, from coordinate 9,769,787 downwards.
TTATTGTTACTATTGTTAGATTGCGCTGTTTTAATGTAGCGCCCTCTAGGCGCGTAATTCGAAATTGGAAACTTAAATTCAACAATTTAATCCTGACTATCCCAATAACTGATTGGGATAATGGTGTAATCTTATTAAATTATTGCATTGTCATCGGTCCTCGATAAGTCTACTAAATTTAAATGAAATCTGACCGTTCGAAGTGGGTCAAAATCAAGTCTAAATTAATCGGTTACAAACATACACGTCAAGCTGATAAAAAGCGTGTAAAAACAGTAACGCTAACCGGTATTTAAGGATGGGATTGATCCTAAATCTATCTAATATGTATGTAATTATTCTAAGCTTGAAAGCTTACATTATCGTTAGTTTTCGGCAAATTTAAAACAAATGCGACTGCTTGTCTAGCTAAAACTTTTTGGACGGTGCTGCAATTGTTTAGAAGAAATCCTCAATAGCAAGTGTAAGATTAATATTTCAGTCAATGGTAATTTATGGCCTCTAATAGGTTGTAGTAAATTTTAAATAGAGAAATGTGCGAGTTAGTCATTTCTACCTATAATATTAAAAAAAAAACACTCGAATAAAAAGCTGAATATAAGCTACTAATTTTTATTAATGCTTCAGTCAAGTCATAAATAAATAATAAGTAATAATTGTCTCGCTATTATAGACATATTTACTTAATTAATCCGTTCAAACAGCTGATGTTTTAATTAATCCTATTGGGGTACTTTCCGTACCCCAATAGGATTAATGCGAAATGTTGATGGAGAGGCTGCTTCAAGTAGCCTCATTATTTCATTTGGCCATCGCTAATACGTAATGCCAAAAGAGAGATGAGCACCCATTCATCTATAATAATTACAACTATGGTACGCAGTTCGACTACTTTCTTATTAAAAGAATTAAGTTGGTGTTTCTGAGGGACTGTAATGTGTTGCCAAGTGAGACCCAGTATCGTCTTCTAATACTGGAATTGCAAATAAAAACCCACTCCATTAAGACAAAGACCTCTTCCAAGTTGACATGGACTACGTTTGAAAGAAAGGAGTAATGTAGGGAGTAATCACAGAGATGACGTCTGATCCCTATCAGACGTGCATGCATGTATGCATCCCTATGCACTGAAGGAGAGAATATTACGTCGACCCCACTTGATTGGAATAAGAGCAGAATGATGATGATGATGATAATCTGCTCAATCCTCTATGTATAATTTCCTAACATTCTGATTGTTGACCTTTCGTACTCTTAAAAAATTACAGTTTCGTTTAAAGGCAAAAGTACCGTTTAGTGCCTTTCTCAATTTTATTTATTTCCCCGAAATGGCATGGAATATATAAACAATTTATTTCAGTGTGTATTTTCAAAAGTATGAAACTTTAAAATACCAATATAGCTCAATCGGAATTAGACAGTAGGCAGGTCTAGATTACGTATAGTATAATAAGCATATTTACCGAATTAATCCGTTTAGTTCTCTATTTATAGTTTCCTTATAGTTAAGTACAAAATGGCTGAATTATTATAACGGTAACATAGCTAAGAAACGAACCAGACGTATAGTAGGTAAAACTGTGTAAACATCATTTGCTAGTTATTTACTACCGTTCGATAAAATGGAAATGATTACGTTAATCATTATGGCCGGTACACAAACCTATTATAATTGCAGATAATAAAATAATTTGTTCTCTAAAAATATCTACTTAAACAGTGGCTGACTAAGGTGAGGGGCGACAAGAATGCTTCGCCGCGAGCCTTTGGTCTGGGAAGGGTCTATATTATATATAGGTCCCAAATTGCTAGAAGCACATCGGTATTTGAAACCTTTAGGATTTAAACCATCTTAAACTATTCCGTGCAGAATGAAAATATATATTCTTATGGCTATTTAGAGATAGTTTGGTGTTTTAATGCCCCGTAGTTTCTGATGTCATTGCATTAACTCTTCAAGGAGAAGGTCTTTATTCAATAGTAAATATCGATAAGCTGATGAATGAGTTAAGTGGATAGGTTGGCTTGAACAATAATAGTTGGGTAGTTAACTCGCGATCGGCTGCCGCTGGTGGTATTTGGTCCAACCATAACTTATTTTTTGTATTGTATTTTGTAAAAAATATTTTTTTTACTTAGGTCAAAGGGCATCATACTGTAGCCAATAGGTACTTAATAAACGTTGCATACAATTTTATTTAAAAGAAGTAACTTAAAAAAAAGACGAACGTGCTGAGTTGCCGATAAGAAACTTCTCATCTTGCGGCCGTATTCCGATCCGATGGTAGATTATTAGATTAATTTAAAACTAAATATAAAATTGACAATATGTAAAAATACTTATATATAATAAATTGTTTCATTTGATTTGATTTATAACGCAAACACGAATGGAATGTTTACAAGAGGACAAATACGACATATAATATTCAAATTTGTGATTTTATGTATAGATGGCATACTAATAATAACTGACGTTCCCGTATTATGTATCGTGAATGCGATTTCCGTGCAGAATAATTTTAATGCCAACCACGTATCCTAATATGTACAATTGTAATGGAGAAACTTGTAACTGTTAATTGTATGTCTGTAAAGTCCCCCCGCGACAGAAGGATTGAGTAACATTGCCATACGTAAAATTAATTGAGTCACGAACACTTGCGTGTTTTATAACATAAATAAATTCTAAATAATAATATTACAAAGTTATGTTCAAGTTCAAATATTAATTTCAAGGACAAATTCTAATACAGTTTCAAAAACGAAATTACTCGTTCCGTCTCTACGTTTTTGCATCGTCAAATATTTAGTATGTCTAGAATAAGCTGATGATATTGTTGAACATAGTTGATATTTTTTTTATTCCGTGTGGTGACTGAGTAAGAATACAATTCACCACCATCTATCTTACCCGTGGGTGATCATAAGAGACGACTAGTGGATATAAAACGCATATAACATCACAGAGAAGGGAAACTATAACAACACGTCTAACCAGTATAGTAGGTCAATGTCCTTACCATTATGGAGGAGGCTCGATCCCAACAGTGGGATATATATATATGAGCTGAGATGATGATGAATTGAAATTCTTTCATAAGTATAAAAATATTTTTAGCGCCTCCAAATACATAGTTCATAATATAGTTCGCGAAGGTGAAAAAGAAATTAGCGCAAATGGAATCAGTACCAAAAGGATCCGTATACATCTATTAAAAATCTTTTCTAACCACCATAGTAATTATGTTCTCTCATCTCTTAATTGGTTACTACTTGTGATTAAGCTTTTACACAAGAACAAGAATTTGGGGAAATCGTTTTACCAACTACGCATATTTTTTTTGGTAGACTATGAATCCTTTACATCCATGGCCAGCTCAGAACCACAAATACTACTGATTTGGTGTAGCAGTTGAGATAGTATTTTGATAGATCAGGATGCCAGTTGTACTTGTGATAATATCTTATTAAATTTATAAATTGGTTTTAAAAACTTGGCTTTACAAATATGTTTTGAAAGCCTGATCTGCATATGCATACATATAAAAAATCACCATTTCAGTTAATCTACGTGCCATTGCTGGGATCGAGTCTCCTTCATAAGAGGGAAAATGACTTAATATTCTATGATGGTTAGACGGGTTGATATAGGGTTTTGTTACGAGCTTTCCTTCACTTATATAGATATTGTATGGATATAATATCCCTTAAGTCTTTTACGACATCCACGGGCAAGATGGTGAATTGTATTCTCTCTCTCATTGACTCTGTCATCATACATAATGGAATACATACATATAAATATATGGAAAAAACATATAAAATATAAAGTTATGTAAATTAAAAAAAAGAACACTATGTAGTATTATTGCCATGTTAAATAATATTTTTTTTAATTAAGAGATGAAATAAAATTCTGTTCCAACGTATATATAGATATCATTTTTCTTCCATTGTGCAGAAGTCCCAAAAATAGTATAGAAGAAATATGGAATAAAATATATTTCTTGTAACAAAAGACGATACCATGGTCTGCTTTACCTCTAATGTACAATAATCGTTTATTAAAACGCAAACAGGTACTTGGATATTGTATAATGTAGTTATGAAATGTTCACAGCACACAAAGGATTTCCCTTTGTATACGGAAGCGATCAAATTCTTCAACCATTCAGAATCGATGGTGCGCATCGCGGTTAGAACGCTAACGCTTAACGTGTATCGTGTACAGGATGCGAGTATGTTGAGGTTCATTAGAGACAGGTGAGTTCTTCATAACATTTATTTATAAACTTACGTAAACGAGTGTCCTAAAAGACGACTATTGTCCGTTTTCACCAATGAACCCTAAAGTAACAGTAACATTTTAGGAATTATAAATAACTCAACATTGGTGATGTATATGGGTTGAAAATGTATTTTCCGTGTGGTGACGGAGTAAGAATACAATTCACCACCCCTTATCTTACCCGTGGGTGATCGTAAAAGACGACTAAGGGATATAAAACGCATATAACATCTATTTATAGCAAGAGAAGGAAAACTCGAAACAAAACCCTATACCAACACGTCTGACCAGCGTGGTATAGTAGGTCAATTTCCCTCCCATTATGGAGGAGGGTCGAGCCCAACAGTGGGACAGATATGAGCTGAGATGGTGATGATAATGGATGGGTTGAAAAAGGATAAACATTTTTAGAGTCCGGAAACGATTCATTGGAATCGATTTTATTGTAGAATATTTATTGTTTTTCATGGTTCATTACGAATTGACGAAAGCGGTGACATTAATTCACACATATTCTAATATTAAAATCTATTTAGTTAGAATTACTATTGTAATCTTAACATGAAGTCACGAACGTTTGATTAGACTATCGGGCAGACCCTGTTTCATTACATCTAAATGACCCAGTTTGTGTAAATATTGAGGGTAGTATATCTCGGCTAATCTATTGATCTAATTTAATAGTACAAGTTAAATTATAATTTTTTTAATTATAATCAATTTGAAATAAAACAATTTTTACGGCTTCTAGCGCGTTTGTATTTGATTTTTAATTTTCCGAGACTTTACAGAATTTAAGCATTCAGACCTCTCATGACTATGAACGCTAGAATGTGTTCGAATCGTCGGGCAATTGAAAATCAAATACAAGCGCGATAGAATCCGTAAAAATAATTGTATTTCAAATATGTACCTAATACTCGCGTTATCATAACTACCAATTTACTATTTTAAAACACTAACTCATTTTTTAATATTTATTTCTCCATTTAGAACGGCCGCACCGTATTTCAGTAACCTAGTTTGGTTTATTGGCAAACACATATTGGAACTTGATGCCTGCGTCAGAAACGATGCTGAGTATGTATTTTATGATTATTTGATTTGAAATTACCATGTGTTTATTCCAAAGACAACACTCATAGCGGAGAAAAAATCCTTATACATATTATATTGGACGTTACAGACATATATTTCTCGGACACAAATTACATCCACACAATTCGTGGATCTCACAAAGTATTATTTTACTAGGGAATCAAAATCGTAGCACTTGGCACGGTATATCGATGTATCAATCACTACACCATTTGTGCATTAGTAGCTCCAATTTACTTTGATTTTGATATAATATAGAGGTTTAATTAAATTGTATAATATGTTACAACCCCATTTCCTGTTTGTCGAAATCTTCAAAAATGAGCTTAGAGGCACCAATCTTGGTGCACCCATCTTGGTGCCCCTAGAAAACTTAGTTCTTCTAGACTTACTTCTTCTGGAAAACTTATAACGTCATTCTTAGCCAACCAGCCTGCTTGGAGTGGTTATTATCTTTTTTTATTTTCCTAGGGAAGGCCTGTACCTAATAGTGAACGTGAATAGACTGATGTTACGGATGAAGATTTGACCTACCATAATATTTAAATCCATATTACTTTGTGCTTTATATGGCTGTGTGGTAGCAATTGCAAATACTGCCAATCATTACTTTGCTCTTGTATGTCGTATGTCGTAAGAGACGACTAAGAGCTTCAGATCGCCTCGGCCACTCCGATGCCGTCTGGTCAACAATTACATTCCCAAAGAGTGTTGATGTCAGACACGCAGCCGGTCATGAAACTGCCATGTATGTGCGATGAAAGAGGGTTACATATTGTGTCGACCCCAAGTAATTGGGATAAGAGGTCATGATTTCTTATTTTGTATTTTATATGTTTGTAGCCATCAATCACAACAAAAACTGGATGCCTTAGTCGCCGAACATTTAGACCATTTACATTACATCAATGATATCTTATGTCTTAATATACCTGACTTGAACGATGTTTTGACGGAGCATTTATTGCACAAACTTCTAGTACCCTTATATATTTATTCATTGACATCAGATAGTATAAGACGATCAGCAACTCCTTCGCCTTATAACAGAGATCATATACAAAGCATTGAAGCTATTACTAGGAATTTAGAAGCCATACTTAAGGGTAAAAATACAGATTCATCGCCGGGCAGAATGTCATTTCAAAGACAAAGAGTGGAATTGGATGACGAGTATAAACCGTCCGTGTCTTGCGTGGTTTCGTTGTTTCTCTTATCGCAAGTTTTTCTTATAATAACACATGGACCAATAGTACATTCATTGGCTTGGATCATTCTACAGTCTGATTTATCAGTGTTCGAAGACGGTGCCACTAAAATATTAGAGATGTACATTTGCAATGCAAAGTCCAGCGTTAAATTAGAGTTTTCCAAACCTAAGCTAAGTTTAGAAAAGGCTTTAGAGAGTACTTCCAGTGAGAGAGACTATACAACACCTGAATTCAGTGGCCCAAGGAATTTCGGCTTTGATCTAGATAACACCGATCAGTCGAGTTGCGATCTCGATCCTGAGCTTGTTTCTACCTCGCTTCCGTCCACGTCGCATATAAGCGAATCTTCGAGTATCGATCATGATTCGACTGAGGACCTAGTTACCCAAATGCATTCAATGAAATCGACTAGCACAATCACAGTTAAAGAGAACATGCCTGATTCTCCATTACCAGATTCAGGTATGGAGTCGAGTTCATCGAAATCGAACGAATTTAATAATATTACTGACGAAGAGAAACAGAAATTGCTTGGTGTAGTTCCAAGTCCATCGATAGAAAGGACGGTAACTATCGAGAGTATTATAGAAAAAGAAAATCGAGAAGTTCAAAAGAGACCGTTTTTAAAAACTATTCTGGACTCTTTGGATTGTAGTGAAAATGATTACAAAGCACTATTTGCTCTCTGTTTACTTTTTGCATTGATAAATAATAAAGGTAAGTTGAACAGTATAATAAATTCCATTATAAAAATAAATTCGTAATTATATTCCCTCAATATTGTGTCAGAGGACTATGATATTTATTTTAGTTCTTGCTTAATATGATTTTTAAAATTTATTCGTCCATTGGGCAGGCTAGAGTCAGTCGACCATACTAACTTGTCTTACGTATTAATTTTCTTCATATACTATTTATCACTTCTTCATACTGCGCGTATAGCCTGAATAGTCACTGTCCGTCAGTAAATCAAGTCGTTACCATTAATTGGGCGCTGGTAACCTTATTTATAATTTCTTTGGGAATTTTGAGAAAACACGATAAAACACGTAAACCACTATTATACCATATTCACTTCAGTAGTTTAACTATATATACATATTCCATAAAATACCAGCAAAATTATTCAATATAACACTACAAAACACTAAAGAAATTAATATAATACAAGAGTGTGACATGACATTTCCATATTCCCCACTTAATATGAATTAATTTGGATTTTAATAATTCCTTCTTTATATACCTATGCATGATGTCTAAAATACTAATAATTATTCTATTTTCTACATTTCGCTCCCTATGGCTTAGTGGGTAAGTTCGTAATTGTTATTCAAGTCTTTGTAATGTTCGTGCACTTTTTTTTTATAACTCAGTATTTCAATTTTAGGAGTACATACAGAGTTACTGGATACTTTATTATGTCCTGAAGAAGAGATATTGTCATCTGCCAGTGGGGGTTCTAGTACGTCCGCAGGTGATACTTGTACTGCAAATGTCGAGCCTACTGCTGAATCTCGTGAGGATAATCTTGAAGCATCACCTACCCCCACCAGGCGTCCATTGCAAAGTTTCAATGCATTACTCATATCCAAGTTAATGGCGATAGCTAATTTGAGCTGTAAAACTGGTAAGTGTAAAAAAAACATATTCTCTGGGCGAATTCAAGCAGTTCGGCTGAAATTGTAGGTTTTGTTAATTTGATAATTTTGTAAAAGACTAAAAATACTAAGTATCAATTCTCTTTCCCGTGTGTGTAGTACTAGGTGATTAAGAGAATAAGTCACAGTTACAATATTCAGTGTGTAACTGGTCTGGCATTAACTTATTATACTTATAATAAGCTAATGTCGCTAAATGACTGCTGATGGCCTGATGCTAGCTGCAAACTTGGTACTTATATTATTATAAAGCTAAAGAATTTATTTAAAAGTACTGGTCTCAGCAATTATCAGTTAGATTTTAGCACCAAACAATTTATTAATGAGGGTCAATCTGTCATTTTCGTTTGGGAAAGTGATCTAAATGTTAAGATTGACGGTCACTCGCGCTGTCACAGCATGCATACGATATATCATACTTTGCTTTGCTTCCGTTTATTCGCGCCTGTCTCGTCATTTTCCTGCAGTGTTCTGCAGATACACAACTAAGTCACTCCCCAAGATAACTAAAAGAATAAAAAAAAAACAACCGCCAAAAATCATACCGAAGGCCGAATAGAGGACGTACGGTGGGTTATTGTTTCATGCCAACTTTCTGTCGCCTAGGTTATTTAGACAGGATCTATCCAGTCCAATATCCGACCAGAAAAATATAATATTTTCGGTCAGTTTTGCAAGTACCCAATGTTATGTATCGGTAGCGGTTTGACTATGCCCCTGGTATTTTTAAAGTCCATGAATGACAGTATCACTTAGCATCAGGCGTATTGCTTGCTCGTTTGCCACCATAAGCAATAAAAAAAATCAAGAGGCAGTTTATTCTATATGGTGTATTTTTTTTTCATAGCATCCAAAGTTCGTCTAGTGACATTAGAGCTGAGTGTAACGTTGATGAGGGTGGCGATGTGTGGTGCAAATGGTGCGAATTCACGTTACGCGCCCGAAGTGAACACGCTGAGGGCGCGCGCAGCAGCCTTGGCACGAAACTTCTACAAGTGTGATGACATCTTCCTAGATATGTTTGAAGACGAGTAAGTCTTATCATCATATCTATACCAATACCTATTTATAAATAATTAATCATATTAAATGCTAAATTTCAGTAATTTAAATAACAAGGTTGTGTCATCGTTTAATACAATTCTAACTGCAAAGTTTGAAGCATTAAGCCTATAACAATGTGTAAACATTGTCGGGTAGATAGCATACCGTCACCTTAAGACGTAAATATGATACGAAGCGAAATTTGCATGTCCTATAGTAAGTCACGGTGGTGTAGTAGCAGCACGATTGGGCCGGAATCCCAATAGGCGCGGGTTCGAATCCCGCTTGTGACATCATTTTTTGCTTCGTAATCGGGTTTTATAAATATCTATACCAGCTTATCGATATGCTTTGATGGACATAGGCCTCCCATAAAAAAGAGATAATGCCTTAATCACTACGTTACTTGCGGGTTGTAAATCACTTTTGGTGTATGATAAACTTTTGACAACCGGCAAGAGTTTTGCTGCCTGCTGGCCTGGGTTTCTTTTGTAAACATTTACAAATCCCAAGGTCAAAGTTAAGAGTGTTGACATATTGTAATGTTCATATGTATGTAATGTACATGTAATTCTTAATTCGTAATCCCACGGGAAACGGATACTAACCGTGTAAGTAAAGGGTGGAACCCTTTACTTACACCATATATGATCACATATGATCTGTCAGATAACCTATATATCCTATCAGAAATTTCTTTAATCTGTGAAATGGGCACTACTCTACGACAACGATGATATTTAATAAAATTCTTTATTTTCAGATATTGTGAGACCAGCAAACGCCCGCTTAACGTGGAATGGCTTTGCATGGATGCAGCCATTTTATTACCGCCTACTAGAACGCCCATGTCCGGCATTGCTTTCGCTAAAAGATTACCTAGTGGCGAGGTACGTTGTTTGAAATAACCATTTAATATCAGGTCCCCCTCTGGTCAGCGTGAAGTATTAGGTCATTATATTTCTCTTGTTGAGAAAGCTTATGCCAAATACTGCAATATTTTATTATATATGGGCTGAAGAATAACGAAGAAAAAATATATAACTATTATTATTTTTATCATCAAAGACCCAAAAGGCAGTAAGCTAACATTATATTATGCAGTTTTAAAAAACTATATAATTAAATACATATATATATATATCTATTTTTTTAAATAGATGCGTGGAATCTACCCATAGCTTAAAGACCGCGTTAATACAAAGGAGGTTACTGCTTGGTATTAGAATGACATAGCGTTATCAAGAACGCTCAAGTTAATGGGGTATTAAATAATATCTATCAAGCTTATAAATTATTTATCCGTGTGGTGACGGAATAAAAATACAATTCACCGCTACCTATCTTACCCGTGGGTGATCGTAAGAGACGGCTAAGTGATTTAAAACGCATATAATATCTATGCGAGAGAAAGAAAACTCAAAACAAAATCCTATACCAGCACGTATGACTAGCATGGTATATATAGTAGGTCAATTTCCCTCTCATTATGGAGAATGCTCGAGCCTAACAGTGGGACCTATATAAGCTGAGAGAGATGAGATTATGAATTAAGAATTAAGCCTTTGATATTAATTTCTTGCATGAAGCCAAAGCGGTAATTAACCAGAACTGGACCATCTATCGTCATAGATATTTTTATGAAAGATGAATCACAATTATGTAACCATGATAATGTCTATCAATGCACATAACACATTGCATATCATAGTCAGATGATGCGACAGAATGCAGATGATAGACCTGCTCGACAAAACAACAGAAAGACGCGTAGTACTGTGTGCTGAATGTGAGTTTTGTCGTTAACATGACGCGTTCTACAGCGACCGCGTAAGCATGTCATTTGTATGAAGAAATGTACAGCGCCACTAGCGGCGCGTTTTAGAAACTACGTTTCTTCATACAAATGACATGCTTACGCGCTCGCTGTAGAACGCGTCATGTTAACACAAAACTCACACTCAGCACACTGATGACAATACGTACCTTCTAAAGTATGCAGACTATGCTGTAGTTAGATACGTAATAGAGTTGTGAGCATGAAATTTTTGATATATAATATTAAAAAATATTTATAAATCTTAAAACGTGTAGAAAATTAACAATACAAAAGCACTATGATTTCACCTGCGTGGATTACTTATATATTTAATTTTTTTGAATATCATATATAATCTTTTTATTTTTTTGCTTATCTACTTTATTCATTCCAACGGTATTGGCAATAATAACAACATAGTTTTATTATCTAAGCAGCTGTCATGACAACGGTAGCTACTTTTGTTTATTTTACTCAATTTGAATGAAAGAAAATAGTTTTTATTTGCTCATAGTTATCGATGTTGCTCCACTTCTATTTTTCCCAGCTTTATATGATATAAACTATAACTTACTTCGATAATGAGACAATCAGATATACATTTTTTTAACTCCAACTTCCTGACATAAGTCATTCAAACAAACATACAAACTTGATAATATTAATATAGATTATATTAATGTTGCATCATGATAAAAATACATATTTCGTTTTTAATGACATTCGTTATCTATTAGGACATAAACTATAATAGTTTTATCATAGATAGGTAAAATTACCTAAATTGATAAGATATATTATGTCATCATAATTTTTTGCTATTGCTGTCAATACATTTGAATGACATTCCATGATGATGAATTCTATTGTTTAAGTGAGCTATTAATACAATTCACCACCCCTATTTTGTTGGTGGGTATCTTATAAGAGGACTAAGGGATATAAAATGCATATAACATCTCTGCGAGAGAAGTAAAACTTGGAATAAAACCCTATAGCAACCTGTCTGGCCATCATGGTATAGTAGGTCAATTGCCTTCCTATTGTGAAGAAGGCTTGAGGCCAACAGTGGGATATATATATGAGCCGAGATGATGATGGTGATATATTAGAAATAAAATTTTAGATATTTACATTTGTTTTTTTTATCACGCTTTGCTTTTGATCACTTTTGATCACGAGTCGATTTCAACAAAGTATAATTGATAAAATGAATGAAATGAAAGATATGAAGAATAAATCTGTGAACGAAAGTTGGAATGATATAGCTAGTTATATTAGGAGTACGGCTAAAGTAATACTAGGAGAAACGAAAGGGAAAGGTATAATTGATAGATATACATGGTGGTGGAATGAAGATGTACAAAAGATTCTAAAAGAAAAGAAGGAAAAATTAAAGCGTGGCAGAAAGAAGATAATGAAAGGTTGAAGAAAGCGAAAAATATTGAATACAAGGAATGTAAGAAAAAAGCTAAACGGGCAATAGCTACAGCGAGAACCTAGGCCCAAGACAGAATTTATAATTCGTTAGATGGGCCTCGAGGACAAAAGGCGCTGTACCGTATTACAAAAGCCCGAGAGGAACGAGCGAGAGATATTAGGCATGTCAAGTGCATGAAAGATGGCGATGGTAAAGTTTTAATAAAAGACCAGGAAATAAGGCAGCGTTGGAAGGAATATTTTGAAAGATTAATGAATGAAGAGAATTTATGGAGTGGAGTGTTAAAAGATGTGCCTGAGAACGTTGGTCTAGTAAAAGAAATTACAATAGATGAGGTAAGAAAGGCAGTGATAAGTATGAAAAAACGGAAAGTCTGTAGGGCCGGACGGTATACCAGTGGAAGTATGGAAAGTTTTGGTTGAGGATGGATATATGTGGCTGACTTTGTTCCTCAATAAGTTGCTGCAGGATGAAGTAATTCCCAATGAATGGTGCAGTAGTGCGCTAGTGCCCATTTTTAAAAACAAGGGTGATGTTCAGGAATGCGGCAGTTATCGGGGAATAAAGCTCATGTCACATAGTATGAAAGTGCGGGAAAAAGTGCTTGAGAAGCGATTGCGAGAAGAAAGCAAGGTCACCCAAAACCAGTTCGATTTTATGCCGGGCCGCGGGACAACGGATGCCATAGTTGCACTGCGCCAACTGTGCGAAAGTTTTAAATATGAATGTTGAAGGCTTTAGGGGTAAAGGAAGACCAAAGAAAAGATAAATGGACTGCGTGAGGTATGACATGGATAGACAGGGAGTGACTGCAGAGATGACGTCTGATAGGACTGTATGGAGGAAGATGACATATTGCGTCGACCCCAAGTAATTGGGATAAGAGCAAGATGATGATGCTTTTGATCACGGGAGGATCATGAACGCTGAAAAGGTCGAAACATCGTGAAAGTAAAACATAAATACACAATGAAATTCATAACAATATAGAACGCTAAATATTAAAAAAAAAAATTTTTTGATATTTAGCGTTCTCTTTTATTCCTTTAAAAACTAAACCCTGACATTTTGGCTGTATGATCTCTTACACTAAATTTACCTTCATCAATCCAGTTATTTAATTTATTTGGATTTATTTTATTGCCATAAGTTGGCCGTCGTTGACTCTGAGGATTTTGATGCAAATTTAGTTCGGATTTTGTCGATTTAATTACCTGCTTACGTATTTGCAACACTCGTGATAACAATGATGTCAAAAATTGTATTCTTACTAACCACAATGACTAAAATAGTTAATCGTTGGGAAAATTGGTCGTATGTGAATCATACGTTTCGTTTATAGTGTAATCATAATATGATTAATAATCGCATAAAATAAACATAATCGACGTAATAACTTGTGTGCATTTCAATTTATGAACGTCGTAATATAGTACAACGTCAGATAAACAGCTGTTTTCACAGCTGTAGTGTTCATATCGATACATACTTTTAAGTATTTCTAAATAATAGATAATAGTTATATGTAATAAATATAATGTTATATTTATATTGTTTTATCTTTATCCACAAAGGTGTATGCATATTTGTAATTCAGACATATTTCTTTATGTAACTTATTCCCTCATATTATGAGTTGCCGCGCTCACCACAGAATTTTCGGGCGCAAAATATTCCATTATACTTTTTCCTCGAACCAGGATTCGAACTCGGAATCTCACCGTCGACAGGCGCATGCCACGCAACAATACGCATTTACGCGGCGCATTACAAGCTCAAGATGCGGCGACGTTCATCAAACCGAAGTGAGGGTCAAAATAATCATTCACTTCAAATCAAAATCATTCCCTTCAAAATCACATCTGTTTAAAAATAATTATGGGCTTACTGCAATAGTTTTTACTTATATATTAGTAGAAAAGTGCAAAGGTTTTGATTGTTTTATAACTGTTATAGTCGCGTCATAGTTTGCTTAATGCTAATAATCCTAGAAAATTTTGTAACAATAACCGCCCATTCATGTTCCAATTAATCTTTCAAATATATTTATATAAATTAATCTGTATATATCTTGAATGGAATACACATCTCCAAGATTTATATGCTATAGGATAAATTTGAAAAATATGTACAAATTATTATAATATAGTCCTTGAAGATGGGGTTGAATAGTAGGTATCTATCAGCCTATTGAAGTCCACGGTTAAACAGATGCTGCCCCGCGTGACAAGCGGATTGGGAAATGCAGTTAGTCTTATAACTTTACTAATAGAGCGCTGCAACCTGGTAATTGTCCTTGTAAATCCTAGTAATTGATACCCTAGCTAGTTTTTCCAATTTCCCTGAGAAAGTGAAGGAGGATGTTGTCGTAAAAATATGATAATATATCACTGGTAAATGTATAAACGTAAAAAAATGTTTTTTATCTTGTTACAGATGGAAAGAGCCAGACGAGCCATCCGCACTTTTTTTCTCATCCGAGACTTGTACTTGAAACTTATGGGGAAGTCAGAAACTCAGCTGCCATTAACGAACCCTTCCCCTTTTGTTCAAGTCGGTGAATCTTTGGACCTTAGTAAGTTTATGTATTATTTTATATTAATTTTCACTTTTTTTTTGTTAAAATCTGTGCACGTCTATTGGTAGGCCTTCATAACTTTTTTTTAAAATAAACACCACCCTGCACTATGGAAATAATTTTTGTATTGCGAGGGACTTTACAAACATGCAATTAATGCAGACAAATTTACACTCAGATTAAGAACAATACTATGGATCGCACAAAGTATTGTCCTGCGTGGGAATCGAACTCACGGTACTGGCACGGAAGGTCGGTATCTTAACCATTACGCCATCTGTCTAGTCAGCAACTAGATGGGAATTTACGTACCATATCATCCTGATGAGACCCATAGGGTTTCGTTTTAAATTTAAGGTTCATCAAGTTATTTTATTCGTTTAAAGTAACCGCGTCTTTGTGAACTAGTAACGCTTTATCCGCGGCCTCGCATATTTCAGTTACATTGCAAAGAACACACAGCGAACCAAACGTAGAAATTAAAGACGTAGAAATATAAACCGTTGAAAATGTTTTATGTTGGATGCATAAGCTATTTCAATAGAGATTGTTCACAATATCATGGCTTTAATGCGTTTTCCGTGTGGTACCGGAGTAAGAATACAAATCACCACCCCTTATCTTACCTGTGGGTGATCGTAAGAGACGACTAAGGGATTCAAAAGGCATATAACATCTATGCAAGAGAAGAGGAAATCTCGAAACAAAACCATAGACCAACATGTCTGACTAGCATGGTATAGTAGGTCAATTTCCCCCCATTACGGCAGAGGCTCGAGCCCAACAGTGGGAAATATTATGAGCTGAGATGATAATGATGAATCCTTTTTCTAATATAATAGAATCATAAGTTACTCTTTATAACGTTAGCTACTTGGTAGTGCCGTCAAAATCAGTTTGGTCCTTTTAGAGACTACCTGCACCAAAAGGACGAAGAAGTATTTAATTTTTTTTTTATATAAATGTCGTACATGTCATATTTACTAAAATAAATTCTTATTTTCATATTATAAAGAAACAATTTAAAACTTATATGTCTGTACAGATAATGCATATGAATAAGCACAGTTAATAATATTTAATAGACATTGAAGCCATATCGCATATTCTTGACATTAAAAATCAATACTTTGTTTTCCATTCTAAAAAAAAAATCTAAATTATACATTAATGTCAACTCTCGTAAATGTCGTTGTAATCAAATATACTTAATTGATACAACATCAAACTTTTTTATTGTATTATTTTTGATAAACGCTGACCATATATGCTCAAGGTAATTTATTTTGATTTGTCAATAATATTTTATCGCTAACTAATTGCTCATGAGTCAACGCCAACTAAGTGCTCTGGTTGCTCATGAGTCCATGTACAAATTAAAAAGGTTCACGTTTTTGAGTACATCAACACCACTTTTAAGGATATTTTTTTTTTCATAAAACCTTCCCTTGTTTGTATATAAAAAGTCAACAACCGCCCGCGACTCTCGCATAAATCGAATAAGGATCGACTTGTTTGTATTATTTTCTTTGTTTTATTTGCCTCAATGTTGAGGTTGATTACAAAGACAATTAGGCTAATCCAATGGAATAGAATTTTCAACTAAATTAAAATGTTATCGTTTACTTTCACACTGAGAGTTGCAAATTAAAATAATTTTAGATGGTATTAAATTACATGGACTATGGGCATTCTGATGATTTAAGAACGCGTAGACGACATAAAAATTTTTTTTACGTTTCTTTAATAAATACTCAATTAAAAAATATTAAAACTTTAATAAAAAGACGACTAATGGTCAATTTCATTATAACGTCAACATCAAACTTATTTACAATCTGCTTACTGTTGATATTGCATTCTTTTTGTAAAAACTTGCTTACGAGCGAAAACGCAGTTTTTTGTGTGTTAGAGGCATTAAAAATATATCCCTGGAGATCATGGTGTATTATTTCTTTATGAAAATAGGAATAATTTATTTGTTAGTAAACATAATTAACTACCATATTAAAATGCAAGGCTGATTTTGTTGTTAAAGCGTAAGCTTTGACATTAGGGCAACTTTATTGTCAAAGCTAGGCATTAATTCATCTAATCTAAGAAGTGCATTTTGACGTTTTGCATTTTTTAATACACAATAACCTTGGTCAAACGTATATACATGATTGTAAATAATAAATCGGAAATCTTAAAGAACTATTAGGTTATTTACATCATTAACATTGCGGGTAACTTTCTTGTACAATAATCTAATGTTGAAACTCGTAAAAGTAATTTAAAATTAAAATAACATGGTAAATAGTAATTTTTATTGACGATCTAACTATGACACGTCATCACGTTCTATACAGTAGTGCTTGACAACTTCCAATTCACGAATATCCAAATAATCGGTAAAAATATTAGAATAATACAATTAATCGAATAGTTTTTTTGACAGAGATGTACATTTCGAGAATTTGATTGATGAGGAAATAATTAGTAATGTTCGCGACGATGATAATTCAAGTAATAGTAGTGATTCTTAACAAATGGCTATTTTCAAATCCAGTTTTTGGTTTTACTTAACCTAAGCCTGATCTAAATATGATGAATAGATTCTATGCTGAAATAATTAAAAGTGTTTAGTATTAATTTAGCACTTAATTTATTCATCACCTTTTTGAAAAATAAGAAATAAACCGATTATTAATTAAAAAGAATCAATATCGATTTCTCACTAAAATCGGATATTTTCGATAGCAATTATTTGGTTCACATACCTAGACTTTCCGTGTGGTGACGGAGTAAGAATAAGAATACTATTCATATATACATACATACCATCACGCCATGTCCCTTGCAGGGTAGGCAGAGAGAACAGAGTGCCAGAGAACTCTATCCTTGCATACTTCACTCGCTTCCTCAACATTCATAATTCTCTTCATACACGCTCGCCGGCTTCGGAGACTCTTGACTCCACCTTCCTTCAGTACATGACCGATCTGGTCTAGGTAGGTTAGTCTCGGTCTCCCTCGGTACCTACATCCTTTCACTTTCGCATTGTATATTTTCTTAACCAGACGTTCGTTCGGCATTCTTTCCACATGTCTGAATATTAGTATTAAGTAACCACATGTCCGAACCATCGCAGCATTCCATTTCGTATCTTTACACCAATACTCTCTTTCATACCTACTCGCTTTCTTACGTCGTCGTTACGAATGCGATCGATCAGCCTAACTCCACAGATAGAGATCGCATTTCGACCGCATTAATTTTACTTTTATACTCTTTTCTGCATACCCAACTCTCGCTTCCATACAGTAATGTTGGGACAAGGACTGCGTTATGTATTGCTACACGTGCCTTCTGGCTGAGGTGGTGGCTACCGAGAAGTTGCCCCAACGCTCCGTTCACTCTATTTCCCGCATTCACTCTTCGCTCTATATCAGTGGTATACCTTCCATCTCGGCTAAATCCACATCCAAGATATAAAAAATCATCCACTGGCTCCAGTACATCATTACCTATTGTTACTCTTACATCTGTTCTGGCTTCATCTCTTTCAAAGACCATTATTTTGGTTTTGCTCACATTCACGCGTAGACCACTTTTCTTACAATCTTCTGTCATTGTGTCGACTAGGGTCTGCAGGTCAGTCGCTGACTGTGCCAGCAGGACTGCATCATCTGCATATAGCAGAGCAGTGACCACTGAGTCGCCCATCTGGACTCCCACATTCATATCGTTCAAACTTTGGAGACATTTATCCAGATATATGATAAATAGCCTGGCTGACAGAATGCACCCCTGCTTCACGCCGATATTGACGTTAAACTAAGGTGACATTGCATCATCCAGCCGCACACAGGCTCTACAGCCCATGTAACTGGACTGCACAGCCCTTAGCAGTTTACCGTTAATACCATACTCCGGTAAAATGTCCCAAAGTTCCTTTCGTACAACCGTGTCAAATGCTCTCTCCAGATCCACAAAACTGCAGAAAACCCTCTGACCTAGAGCCAGATGCTTCTCCACAGTGTTGCGCAGAGAGAACACTTGATCCATGCATCCCCTTCCACTCCTGAAACCTCTTTGTGTCTCACACAGTAAACCATCGGACACCATCCTCATTCTCCTTTCAATAATTTTACCATACACTTTTGCTGCCAAACTGGTCAAGCTTACGGTTCTGTAATTTGCGCAGTCATAACGTGAACCCTTGTTTTTAAAGAAAGGCACGATGACTGCGCTATTCCAGTCCCTGGGAACCATTCCCGAGCTCCAACATAAATTGAGGAGCAACAGGAACGCCTCCCAGACACAGGAGCCACCAAGCTTGATCATCTCGGCAGACACCATATCAATGCCCGCTGCCTTACCATTTTTCAAACTTCTTATCGCCCATTCAACTTCATCCATACTGATGCCATCGGAGAACGCCGGTGCTGAATGGTGATCTACTAAACCATACGCGACACCGGTGCCAACCGTAGTATCCGCCGGGTCGGTACGTGTCGCCTCTGGGAGACGCCCTAACCCGCACTGCGGTATGCATATCGAGCCGGATTAGCAGTCTAACTCGACTGGCAGGGGACGCGACGAGCACGCTCCGGACTATGCCCCCCCATCATATCATTACTATTCACCACCCCATATACCCGTGGGTGATCGTACGAGACGACTAAGGGATGTAGAGTACATATAACATCTATGCGAGAGAAGGAAAACTCGAAACAAAACCCTATACCAACACGTCTGACCAGCGTGGTACAGTAGGTTAATTTCCCTCCCATTACGGAGGAGGCCCGAGCCCAACACTGGGACATTTATGGGCTGTGATGATGATACCTAGATAACTTACTCCGACAGCTGTCAAAGTGCACTTCTTAGATTAGATAGACTATAATATTAACATTACTGACTTCAGCCTTTATAAATAGATGAAAACTGATCAAGGCGATGGACATAAGATTATTTCTTTTTCTTCTGTCACTACAACATCACTACGTTAGCCGCGACTATTTAACTCTTAACATCTCCAAGAAAGCAGTTTTTGTTTTTGGTTGGCTATGGTTTGGATACACGCCGTCCGATGGAAGGGCAGCGCGTGGCCCTATAACCCACTGTATTCCCTCCCCATCGCCATTGGGCCGGCCACTGGGACCGAAGGAAGCAGGTCTTGACATATTTTATACTTATTATATACCTTCTCGAATTTGTAATTTTAATTTGAGTTTTACATTGCAGATGATTCTGATCTCATATCGTGTGATATAATACAGAAGGATGGTACGTGGCAGCATAGGTTTCTAGCCGTGGACAGTATAGAAATAATATTAGTAGAGCCTGATAAACAAAGACTCGGATGGGGAGTTGCTAAATTAGTTGGGAGCCTTCAAGATTTAGAAGTAAGTTATTATTTATAAGCTGTCCTTCAATATCGCGGGTATAATGCAAATAAAAAAAAAGATAGTGGTAGGACCACGTTGTGGACAGTTCTCTGTTTACAGCTGCGGGCCGGTCCGTCCGAGGTAGTACCACACTCTAGCAGAAGATCGACGTCTGGGTAATGGCAATGAGCTATTGCGCTTCGTTCGGTGAGCGAGCGGAAGACCAACTGGGGTGGGTTTGGGGTTTGTATTGGTAGGCAGGGGCCTAGCTATACCGTTGGTATTGCAAAGGTCCATGGGCGGCAGTGACACCATCAGGTGTGCTGTCTGCTCGTTTGCCACCATAAGCAATAAAAAAAAAGAAAAAAATAAGCTTATCAGCCTTGTTGGCGATCCCAATCGGTATTATGAGTTTCTCGGCAGAATGTTGCTTTCTTTTGGCTTTTAGTTGGTTCTTACGATAACCACGGGACATGGTGTATTACTTTTCCGCGTGGTGACGGAGTAAGAATACAATTCACCACCCCCTATTTTACCCGCGGGTGATCGTAATAGACGACTAAGGGTTATAAAACGCATATAACATATAATGTGAATGTGAGCAAAACCAAAATAATGGTCTTTAAAAGAGATGAAGCCAGAACAGATGTAAGAGTAACAATAGATAATGATGTACTAGAGCAAGTGGATGAATTTGTATATCTTGGATGTGGATTTAGCCGAGATGGACGGTACACCACTGATATAGAGCGAAGAGTGAATGCGGGAAATAGAGTGAACGGAGCGTTGGGGCAACTTCTCGGCAGCCACCACCTCAGCCAGAAGGCACGTGTAGCAATACATAACGCAGTGCTTGTCCCAACATTACTGTATGGAAGCGAGAGTTGGGTATGCAGAAAAGAGTATGAAAGTAAAATTAATGCGGTCGAAATGCGATCTCTTCGAAAAATCTGTGGAGTTAGGCTGACCGACCGCATTCGTAACGACGACGTAAGAGAGCGAGTAGGTATGAAAGAGAGTATTGGTGTAAAGATGCGAAAGGGAATGCTCCGATGGTTCGGACATGCTGAAAGAATGCCGAACGAACGTCTGGTTAAGAAGATATACAATGCGAAAGTGGAAGGATGTAGGTACCGTGGGAGACCGAGACTAACCTACCTAGACCAGATCGGTCATGTACTGAAGGAAGGTGGAGTCAAGAGTCTCCGAAACCGGCGAGCGTGTATGAAGAGAATTATGAATGTTGAGGAAGCGAGTGAAGTATGCAGAGATAGAGTTCTCTGGCACTCTGTTCTCTCTGCCTACCCTGTAAGGGATATGGCGTGATGATATGTATGTATGTATGTGTATATAACATATATGTAAAAGAAGGAACACTCGAAACAAAACCTTATACTAACACGGTTGAATAGCGTGGTATAGTAGGTCAATTTCCTCGCATTACGAAAGAAGCTCCAGCCCAACAGTGAGACATATATCAGCTAAGGTGAGGTGATGGTCTTTTGGGAGCTGTCTATTATTATTTCATCTCATATACTCCTCACAGTTGAGCTCGAGTCTCCTCTATAATGGGAAAGAAATTAACTGGTCAGTGTTTCGTATAGGATTGTATTTCGAGGTTTTCGTCTCTTTTCTATTGTCTGTTATATATTGGTAACATATTTTGTTGTTTCTAGATTTATAAATAGGTACAATTGTTTGTATTTAAATTTTTAGTTGTCCATTTTTATCTACTTCGGATAGTCTATTAAACATTATAGTGATTGAAAATTATAATGTATTTAAAATAATAAAAGATTTTACATACATACATATACATACATACACATACATATCATCACCCCATACCCCTTGCAGGGTAGGCAGAGACAACAGAGTGCCAGAGAACTCTATCCTTGCATACTTCACTCGCTTCTTCAACATTCATAATTCTCTTCATACACGCTCGCCGGTTTCGGAGACTCTTGACTCCACCTTCTTTTAGCACGTGACCAATCTGGTCTAGGTAGGTGAGTCTCGGTCTCCCCCAGTACCTACATCCTTCCACTTTCGCATTGTATATCTTAACCAGAAGTTCGCTCGGCGTTCTTGCCACATGTCCGAACCTTCGGAGCATTCCCTTTCGCATCTTTACTCCAATACGAATGAGAGAGATCTCATACCTACTCGCTCTAGAAAAAAGATCTAAAGATTTTACACTGCATAGTTTTTAGTATTCTTACATTTGATGGCATCTTTCAAGCTTGGAATGACATTATTTTTATCAAATACAGATTCAAGGAGATAAGGAAGATCCCCGGTGTTTGCACTTGACTATCCATAAGCCACGTGTGGGTGCCAGTGGTGCATTACCACGTACGGTATTATTGCGGGCCAAGTTTAAATTCGACGATCATATTCGTAGTATGGCTGCCAAACAAAGACTCACAAAGGTATTTTTTTTAAATATGTTAAAAGAATGATTTATTATTAGGTAGGTATATTGTAACATTGGCTTTTTTAAAGTTAGTAATTAGCAATTATCGTTAGTTAATTTTCTAATAAACGTATTTTATTATCAAAAGTTTCTAATAAACGTGTTTTTGTAGTTATTTTTTTTTAATATCTTTCGTTACTTTAAAGGGTAACTTTTGTTTTTTTTTTTGTTAAATTAAAGTTATTGGAAGACTGTTCTCCCATGAACATGAATACTTTAGTGTTCAAAACATGGGAGAAATTAAAAATCAAATATAAACGCGATAGAATCCGTAAAAAGTAGTTTTATTTCAAACACACACTCACGTAAACATAAGAAATCATTAACTTTAGTTTTTAAATTACTATTTACCATCAAAACACATGACTGTTCGTGCCCCATGAGCAATTTTTAATTCAGATTTAATATGCTTTACGGCGCTTTGAATTATTCCTTTAGCCTCTATATACGTTCTAGGTTGTTCTTTTAATATGGAAGGGTTGGCTTTGTTCTAAAGTATGCTGGAACGGCTTCGAATAAAGGTTTTTTCAACTCTTCCTTGTTTTGCAGTAATATTATCTGGTTGAGTCTCTTATTAATCTTTTACTACACACGCAAACCAGGAATTATTAGTGAATTCTATTCTAATTCCATCACAAGGGATACTGTCTTTACAAGGATAAATAACTTATAATGAAATTAATAAAAAAATAGTTAATTAATAAAAAAGTTTGTAATCTGGATTGATTACTATGTGATACGAGATACTATACGTTTCAGAATTGAATTGCTATTGATATATTATAATAGATAAATAGATTAGATATCAAATGCTTGCCCTTGATAGTTAATTGAAACTAAATAATTGTGTTTTTTTATATAGGTAAGCACTATATAAGCCAATGTTCAGTTTCCCAACTGAGCAAGATTAAAAATATTATTCTTGATGACACGTATTCTAAATACATTTTTTTTAATTGAATTGAAAACAGCAAAGAGTTTTCTTTAAGTGAAATTTAGCTAGATTGATTTATTTCGAAGGCCACGGAACACCACACCCAACGATTTCCATGAAATTTAAATTTATTTAAGAAATTGACGATATTTATTTTTATTGTATGAGTATACTAAATTTCATAAAAATTGTTGGTGCCTTTGCTGAGATTCTAAATATATAGAAATATTATATGTATATTTCTCCTATTTTCTTTAAAAACTTAGGTATTTATTTTATACAAATATTAAATACAGGGCCGAACGAAATCCCGTCAGAAGAAAATGCAACAAATAGGACGGTTGTTAGAAGTGTCCGGTATGTGTGCGCCTGCCCTAGCTCCGCGGCATCGCCCTCTATTCGCGCGGCCCGCAATGGGAGCACTCACGGCAAGACGGTCTATAGGTATCTATTTTACATTTTCTCTATTGGTTAACAGTTGTATTCCCAAGGTGGATTGAAATCAGGCAGGCGGCCGATACTAAACTATTGCCATAACTTTTGCAATGTGTACCTATGATGAAACGAGAGCATGGATTGTGTTAACCCCAAGTAATAGAAATACAAGTAGAATGATAATGATTACTATTATTTTTATGCTTTTGATGAAGTGACATTTAGAGTTGGAACTCTGGATTGACCAAATAGCTGTTATTGGGTTTTTTCATCACCTCCGTCCACATATGTCCCACTATTAGGCTGGTGCCTCCTCTATAATGAAAGAGAAATTGACCTACTATGCCGCGCTGATTAGACGTGTTGGTATTGGATTTTATTTCGAGGTTTCCTTCTCTTGCACAGATGCCATATGCATATTATATCCCTTAATCCTCTTCTACGATACCCACGGGTCACGAGCGGGTGGTGAATTGTATTCTTAATCCGTCACCACACGGAAAACTGGGTTTTACCTAAGAAAACTGTTACAATTGTCACTAAGTCGGTTTTTCTATATTCGGCAAATGGTGGTGTCTCCTATTATCTTAATATTAAAAGTTACATATGCGAATTGTGGTTTTTCAATTGGTTGTTTAATAAAACATGAGCAAATATGATTAAGAACGAGTGATCTTGTGAATGAAATAAATGAAGGTGTATTCGATAGGTGGTGATGATGATACGGATCGAAGATTACGAAGGCCGAGCGCTCACATGTTGAAAGACGGGATTGTTGTCTATAGAGAACGTACTACTAGCCGAGAGAGGTAAGGATATATATATGAAAAACATTTAGGTCGAAGCAGACGGCTGATTTTATCTCATTGTCATCCGAAAATCTTCGCCCCTTAACTCCTTTTTCAGTTTCGAAAAAAGGAAAAGTCACTAGGAGCCAGGTACGGACTATAGGGCGGATGGTCAATTGCCGCGAATCCAGTGGCTTTTAAAGCATCCCTCGAAACGCGAGCGGTGTGAACGGCGGCACGTTGTCTTGCAGAAATAACACACCGCGCGCCAATTTGCCACGTCTCTTCTGTACGACTGCTTCACGTGCCTGACCCAATAAATAAATTGGCGTAGTATTGACCATTCATAGTAGTTCCTTTAGGCAAGGCTCTTTACTAATCTGTAACTCTTCAGCTATCTGCCACAATTTTATTCTCCGATCGGCCAATATTAATTTTTCAACTTTTTGAACATTTTCTTCGGTCACTACTGTCACAGGGCGCCGCGGGCGTGGGTCCTCTTGACAGCTCTCTCTTCCTTGTTTAAAAAGTTGAGCCCATTTTTTTTACCATTGTATATGATGGCCCGGAATCCTGAAGAACCGATGACATTTCTTCAAATATGTCTGTCGGCGAGTTTCCTCTTTTTACAAAGGAATTTAATCATTGCGCGGTGCTCTAAATTGCGAAGAATTTTCAGTTTCGGTTGACATGTTATTGTTGCTTATTCCAGGTTTGAAGTGTAAATGAACCAAATTGAACAAATTGGTGTTATTTATACTATCAATAAGTGAAGTAAGTCCGCAAGTTGTGCTATCAGTAACTAGATAATATCTTTTCGTTAAGTACCTTAGGCCGCGAACTTATCAGCCGCCCCTCGTACTTTATCCGTTTGATGACGGAGTAAGTTTACAATTGCCAACTTCCTAATCGTTTGAAACTACAGTGGGCCCTCTTGGGCACACAGAAATTTCGAGAACTGAATTTCACTCTCAATGTGGAGGAAGCTTGAACCCAGCAATGACTTGGCTTTATTCCTCCCTCGTAGTATATCACATGGCGCAGTGATTTATTAGAGGGATTATTGTCTTAATCGCTGCACTTGGCTAATAGATTGACAATGGCAGTAAGGAGTATTTGTGGCCAGTATCGTCTTTACGGTAAGGCTACAGAGGACTTTTGCCCTGGACCTTTTCTATGACAAAGTCCTTAGTGTTCTCATTACACTATAACGCCGAGTTATTCCTATTTTTGTTTAGATAGTAATAGTTAACTGTAAATAATTTAAACTTCCATTTCGTTCGTTCTTTGTGTGACAATATGATGTGTGATGTAACAGTAATGAATGTAAACAGGCTAATGATGATGAGAATAATATTGGTTACATATTTTTAAATGATTTATTTTTAAATGTATTTCAGTAGTGTATCCCGAAGTAGTAGTACTCAAGGCTCACGAGAAGGTTCACCTCGAGCACGTTCTGAAGAAATACCCATGGAGGAGATCAAGAAAAACGCGTCCACACCTACAATACCATCGACGCCCGTTGTATCACAGGTAATAAAGTAATAAAGCCACGAATATTAACTATTATAATGTTGCTCACGAGTGTCGTAAAAGCCGACAAAGTTCTGTACACAAACCCATTAATAGCTAAATTCACCTAGTATTGTGTATAACTATTATATTACCAAGGAGATTTTACAACTGATAGGCAACCGGTCTTAAAACTGATCCAAAACTTGTGTCAGAAAAAGATATGCTTGATTTCATTTTCAATGGTTAGTATTTCTGTGTGGTTGTTGTGTGGTAGCGGCGACGAATACTACCAACCCTTACTTCGCTCGTGGATGTCGTAAAAGATGACTAAGTGCTTCATGGATCTGGGCGTAAACCACCTGATGCCGTCAGGTCAACAATTACCTTCCCAAGGAGGGTTGACGTCAGGCAGGCGGCCGGTCATAAAACTATTGCGGCAACTTTTGCAATATGTGCGATGGAAGCAGAGTACATATAGCGTCAACCCCAAGTAATTGGGATAAGAGTAGGAGAATGATGATGAGTATTTCCGTGTGGTGACGATGTAATAATACAATTCACCGCACACTCTCTTATAATATCATAATATAAATTAATTTATAGTTCTTGTAGGGATTTCTTAATCCCTAATATTCAGATAAAGTCTATGTAAGAGTAGGAACACACCAACTTTTGGTTTGAGCCCAGCATTTAGACATACACGAGCTGAGATGATAATGATGATGATGAGTATTATTTCAGTGAAGTATTTCAATTGTGTTTTAGGTTTGCTTAAGGCAAAACTCGAAACTAATCTGCTTTATCTTCTCGGAATTGCTTGGAATTATAGGTTCGATTAAAAATAAAATAAACCATTACTTTTCACCTATTTCGTTTCTTACATACATATACATATCATCACGCCATATCCCTTGCAGGGTAGGCAGAGAGAACAGAGTGCCAGAGAACTCTATCCTTTCATACTTCACTCGCTTCCTCAACATTCATAATTCTCTTCATACACGCTCGCCGGTTTCGGAGACTCTTGACTCCACCTTCCTTCAGTACATGACCGATCTGGTCTAGGAAAGTTAGTCTCGGTCTCCCCCGGTACCTACATCCTTCCACTTTCGCATTGTATATCTTCTTAACCAGACGTTCGTTCGGCATTCTTTCCACATGTCCAAACCATCGGAGCATTCCCTTCCTTCGTTTCTTGACCCCTTGAAAATTCATCAATGTAACAAGCGGCCCACGGGCCGCATACGGCCCGCTAACGTCTTCTTTGCGGCCCGTGAATGTTTTGCAAATAAGTCATTAATATCAAAATAAATCAAAGTCAGGCTCAAAGTCGCTCAGCGTGCTATGGAGAGGGCTATGCTCGGTATTTCTCTACTTGATAAAATCCGGTATACGGAAATCCGTAGAAGAACGGGTGTTACCGACATAGCCCGAAGAATTAGCACGTTGAAGTGGCAATGGGCAAGCCACATCGCTCGACGAACCGACAACCGTTGGGGAAGAAAGGTTCTCGAGTAGCGACCACGAATCAGACGACGCAGCGTAGGACGACCCCCCCCACTCGGTGGACTGATGACCTCATCATGGTCGCAGGAAACCGTTGGATGCAGGTGGCACAAGACCGTTGCAAATGGCATTCTCGTGGGGAGGCCTATGTCCAACATTGGACGTTTACGGGCGGTTTTTGATGGATGGATCAAAATAAATGCTAAACGAACCGCGATCAACCATTTATACGGTATATTTTAGTGTTAATATTACTAGTGTGGCCCGCATTTAATTTATTTCTCCATGTTGCGGACCTTGCCTGCTAAAAGGTTGCAAAACCACTGATCTATGCAATACTTGGTGGGAGGCTCTGATCATAAATAAAACTACGCCGCTGTAGTCAATTCTCATCACCTGAGATTGAATTACCCCTGATCTTAATACGTTCACTGTGCAGCTATGATGAGAAAGACTGTCCTATAAGTGCAATAGTAAATTATAGATAATTTTAAATAAGTTTTTTCCTTTTAAATTATAGATAAGTTCCGTCCGGTTTTCGCGTAATATTTTTTCTTAATTTATATCTCATACGTGTAAACCAAAAAAAGTGGCTAAACTCACACGTGTTTCAGGTTACGAGCCTTAAAATTTGTGAAAACCCATGCTCCACCCGTGGGTCATTCACGTACGATGAGCAATTCGAAATGCCCCACCGGTGGGGCATGCACAGTTAGCGTGTTAAAATTAGGCGTTAACTATTATTATTAATAATATGTATAAATACATTTTAAGTAATTCTAAGAGAGTAATAAATGTGGTATTAAAATGATCCTCTATTATTGTATTGCAGAGTCAACCAGGTACATCGTCGCAGTTGCAAAAAACTACTTCTTCGGAAGAAACTTCTTTCATATCGAGTGAATCACAACGACCGAAACGGAAGGGTCTCGTAGAGACTATATGATATTAGCTAAAACTCCATCTAACTGTACGATAAATGCACTATATTCTTCTCACAGAGAGACAAGCAACGTTTATAAAACAATTATAAATATTAAAATAAACTATTATTAACAGTTAAAAAGTTAAATGTTAATATTTACTGAAAGGAGATGTAACATTAGGCTGAATGCTGCAAAATGACCTTTGTGTAGTTAGGAATTAAAAAAGGAATTGGTATAAGGTATTGGCTGATTACATTTAGAGTATTCTTTATTCAAATATCTTTGGTCGATCTCTTTCGTTCTAAAATAAAATAAAAATATGTTTAAGGCTAAATGACCATTGAGTATAGTTAGGAGTTCAAAAGAGGAATAATACTGGTTCATTAAAGTTACTTAGTATTCCATATTCAAAATTAAGTTCACGCCATTGTTGACTACTTAGGGATTTTAACATAAATTTTGGTAGAAATATTTAATTTGAACAAAAGACTTCGTTATCGCGGGCCATGCACTTTTTTATCTTAATATATTTACTTTCATTAGAAAAAGATTTAAAATTTTAAATTTCAATGTCCAGTAAACTTTGGAAATCTTGTTATATTTAAAATTGACAGCCACTGGGATTTCGTACTTACAAATTTTGTCTCAAATTATTTTGATTATAATTAAAATAAGACGATTTTATGACTGTCTCCTAATAAATTATTATGTATAATCTTTATTACCAGTAAAATTAAACGGCGATGTCAATAAATATTTTAAATTGATGTTTATTAAAATAATACACAAAGAAAAAAAAAATGCTCACTATCCTATGTTCAAATTATTTTAATCTATTCTAATATTATAAAGCTGTAGAGTTTGTTTGATTGAACGCGCTAATCTCTTGAACTACTGGTTCCAATTGAAAACTTCTTTTAGTATTGGATAGCCCATTTATCAACAAAGGCTAAGAAATATGTTGCAAAAACGAGGAAATTTTAATACTATTGAGAGTATCCTTTGCTTCCCGCTGCGCGTTATAAATATCTGTGGCCCGCTCTCTCTAATTCTATCTCTCTTTTATATCACGCAGACGAGGTTGCGCGAGTCAGCTAGCATCATTATAATAAGTGTAATATACAAATGTATCTGCGGGCTGAATTAATCTCTGATAGTTATGGCAACAAAATAATTTTGAATACAAAACCCATATCACTCCTAACGCTAATCTGTATATATTAAAATAAATGTAATTTATCTTATAACGATATATTATATTAAACGACAATAAATGCATGCATATTAGCGTAAGAATTGTCTGTTGAGTGATATCATTAGCATATTCTAAACAAAAAATACAAAAAAAAAAACAGCTCATCTAAGTTTTTAATATATGTTTTTCTATTTTTTTCTTTGTAGAACTCTGTCCTTATATACGAAAGAGTAAGTAAATATGACATCCCTAGACATAAAAAAAGTTTTACCTGTATCCCCACACCTGTTTTGTTATAAATGTAAGGAGTTTTAACCACTAAAAGAATGCATTAGGAGAAGGTAGGTCGCCATCTAACCAGGCCTAATGCATTGTGCGATCGATTTCAAGTCTTATTTTTTTTTTAATTTCTATAAAATCTATTGGGTCAACTAATGAAAACTAAAATGGAAGTAAAAAGTCCGTTGATAACGTATACATACATAAATTACAATTAATTATATTTAGATTTCAACAAACTCTTGTAATAATCATTCAATTCCCGAAACATTAAACCAACTTTTATATCCTACTATTTTTGTTAATAAAAATATCAAATGTAATTATTAATATGATAGATGAAAATCTAATATTCAAAACTTCTTTTATTTCAAAAATAAACTATAAACCGATGTTCTATTTTTAATAAGTTGCATCGTTGAAGTATTTTTTAAAGTTAGTTTCTGCATAGCTTACCAAATTAAAAAAAAACCGTTAATGTTAAGTCTTATACTATATAACTATAACAAATTACATAGTTGGTTAAATTTATATTCATACTACCCTGTTGAAAATCGCTTCCATGTTGCAATTTGACTAATATAACTAATAATAATTTAAATATTTTTCAAATTTTGATAGTATTTGAAATACTTCACATCACAACTCATACACGTCCCACTGGTTAGCTCCAGCCTTCACAATAGGAGGATTGGTATAAGGGAGGATTAGTATAAGGTTTTATTTCGAGTTTTCCTTCTCATGTATAAATGATATATGAATATTATATCCCTGAGTTCTTTTTTACGACACCTACGAGTAAAATAGGAGGTGATGAATTGTATTTTTATATCCACACAGAAAACATTAATTTTCGAATAATATATTGCTTAAATAATATTATAGTATTTGTAATAGTTGTTTTATGTGTATGTGTTACTTCAATAATGCCATAAAATAATAAATTGCGTATCTGAACATTGATGATTAAACACACTATAAGGCGGGTCGATCATACTGATATCTTTATTGTGGTTTTTTGTAGTTGTTTATTTTAATAAGCCTTTATAATCTTTCTCCTTTTAGCGATGGCGTAGGTTCTAGTTTGAGTCATTGTTGCCTGTGACGAGTGAGTTTGTGTCCTAAGTTGTTCGCACTTACACGTACTTACGTAGTCATTTTCAATAAAGAGTTAATTAATAAATCTCTGGGAGTTTTGACGTAGAGCACTGTTACTTCACACATACTACTCTTTAGCATCTTTTCTGCATTACGTATTTTATTATCAAAATGATTTAATGTAATAGACCAAATAATCGCCAACTACGGTTTCTTTTATTTATCTAGACTATTTTCTTTTTAAATAATCACTTGATCATGTTTTATATACTAGACAGTTTAGTATTTTTCAATGTTTAATATTCTATATATAACTAATCGTCTATTACATAAATTGTTAATGTGTAATAATCGTCATAGATAAATTAGCAATTAATAAATAATATTAAGGTAATATATATAATCCAAATATGTTATTTTTTTTAAAAAACCGATATTGATCTCTAGTTACGTCCACGGATAGTATAAATAAACATAATGAATTAATATGATTATACAAATTATTGTACATAATGAAAAATATAATATTACTAAACCGTATTTAACTAAAACAACTGCGTAATTGACTGGTAGAGAATGCTTTTAGTATTAAAGGCCATCTTTCTACCTCTTTATATTAATGTACAAACCTAACTGGAAAATAATATTTAACTATCTTGTATATATTTTTAGCCACAACCCTTGGAACACTAGAGAAACTACACTTTTCTTTTAGGATGGGAGCACGATGATAACATATTTATTTTGCTCATTAATTAACTGATTTAGGCAATACATGGCGGCAAATCATTTTTATTTTGATGAAAAGAAATGAAGGCAGACGCACATCTCTTCCACGGTTAATCAATTACCGCGCACCTCAAGAAAGCTAGGCACAGAGAATAAGATCAATGTAGAAGGAACTTTTTTACTTCTATCTGAAAAGCAGCCTCTCCAGAA
Organism: Lymantria monacha; assembly: GCA_905163515.2. Classification (NCBI taxonomy): domain Eukaryota; kingdom Metazoa; phylum Arthropoda; class Insecta; order Lepidoptera; family Erebidae; genus Lymantria; species Lymantria monacha. The sequence continues at coordinate 9,737,175 of LR991092.1, read as the reverse complement.
CTTTAATTTGCTATTTTATAAGTAACTTCGAAATGTTGATGTGATAGCTTTAGAGATAAGACACGTCCTATTCCGTATTCCTTCTTTTATTAAGGTGTGCGGTATTTTAACTGTGGGACGTGACATCACTTCTTTTACTTGAATCAAAATAATTTTGGTCATCGTTTTAAGTGTGATAAAATGATAGAGTAGATTAGGAGCGCCAGATTGTGTTGATATGGACATGTGATGATGAGGGATGAAAGGCATGTGACAATAGGGTCATCGATATGTTTTTAGATGGATGGAAGAATCGTGGGATATCCAAAAAAAGATGGATGGATTATGTGAAAGAGGATTTGCGTATGAAAGTTGTAAGTGCAGATATGATGACTGATAGAAGTGTCTGGAAGGCTAGAACATGTGCCTACCCCACTTAGCGTGGGAAGAGTGGCAAGTGAATGGTGATGTGTTAAGTTTCACTAATCGCTGTTAATTAGATTATATCTTTCGTTTATTTTTTATGATTTTTAGTTATTAACTTTTCTATTTTGTACATAGGTCTATAAAGCAGTGTATATCGCATTATATATAATACTAGCAGACCCGGTCGCGCATTGCTGTGGCTAAGGAAGCCTCAGTAACACGTGGCGGTTATGCTAATAAATTGTAACTTATATGAAACGTTTGTACGTTTAACGTATATTAAATATATATTAAATACTTACTCAATCCAGTCAACAGATACCACCACCTGTTAGAATCGTTTGGAGATAATTGTGGCTGTAAAATAATAGACAAATAATTTGCAATAAAATAATATTGCGACTATAAATTGAGATGGAAGCCATCCTATCTTTTAAGTTGAATCAAACTACACATGCTGCATCCGCCATCTTTTAAAATCCTTTTGATATAACATATGATTTTGACTGTCAAATATTATTAGACAAATAATTTGCAATAAAATAATATTACCATAAATTGAGATTTAAGCTATTCTATCTTTTAAGTTGGATCAAACTACACATGCTGTGCAAATTTGGTTAAAATCGGCTAAGTACTTTATGAGTCCACCGCGGACAAACAACGTGACACGTAATTTATATATATTAAGATGCGACTATAAATTGAGATGGAAGCTATCCTATCTTTTAAGTTGAATCAAACTACACATGCTGTGCAAATTTGATTAAAATCGGTTTAGTACTTTAGGAGTCCATCGGGGACAAACAACGTGACGCGTAATTTATATATAATAAGATGTTAAGGCGTATTTGTCAGCTGCCGGTGACGCAGATGCAGTGTCTCGCGTAGATTTACCGTCCGGCCATTAATAAGTTAATATGTCCGTTAAATGATTATTTTGCGGTGTTGGTCTATTTAATAGACTTACAATAGAAAATCAGTTTTAATAGTTAAAAAAACGTGCCAATTACACTTACATACATATCTTTATGCAGACATGGGCGTTATAACAGAATGTATACCGAGTTTTCAAAATAAAAGTTACCCAACAAAGGGTTATTACACGATTTTTGTAATGTTTCATAATATTTTGGCATAGCCTCAATTTGGATTTATAGTTCGGGGAACTAGGAACCACCTAATGTTAAATAAACTTTAATTTAGGTTTGTTGGATTATGTTAATAAAAATAAATATATAGATAGATTATTGACAACATTATCGCATAATTTTAGTTTTGTCGTATTAGGGTTTTACGTTGTATTTTGTTTGCGTACATATTGTAAATATCAATATTAAAATAATAAAATGATAAAAACAATCTATTTAAAAAAAAAAAAACAAAATATAAGGGTCATTTTCATTACTTAAAAAATTGACGTATAGTCTTTGTCTATTTGATGTATTTGGTAGATATTACTAATTTGATTTACTTGTACTAAAATAACACAAACAAATAACTTATATTTCTATCTTATTTATAACGTCGGTAGTATTTAAAATATATTTATCGTATTATAAATCTATGTTATTGTATTCTATTTAGCTACTTTTATAAAATATATATTTTTAATTCATAGCTATGTGATCTATCTGCTATATTTTATTACTTAAAGAAACAGTGGTTCAAATTACTGAAATTGGCCATTTAATATGCTTGATTATTTATAAAAACCCGAATACGAGCGAAAATTATTGTCACAAGTGGGATTCGAATTCCCGCCTATTGTAAATCCATTTCAACCGTGCTGCCACTTGCGCAATGTGACAATAATTTTTCGCTCGTCATCGGGTTTTTATAAATAATCAAGCATATTAAATGTTAAATTTCACTAATTTGAATAACAGGGTTGTGTCATCGTTTAATACAATTCTAACTGCAAAGTTTGAGTGTTAAGTCTGTATAATGTGTAAAACAATGTCGGGTAGCTGGCACACATCTTAAAGACGAAAATATAATACGATGCGAGAATTGAATGTCCTACAAAAGTTCACGGTAGTGTAAGTGGCAGCACGATTGGTGCGGATTTCCAATAGGTGTGGGTTTGAATCCCACTTGTGACAATCATTTTTCGCTCGTAATCGAGTTTTTATAAAGCAGTGGTTATAATGACGAATTAAGTGAGGGTATAAGGCGCTTTAAATGTTCCGAAGTATGCAAGTTATTTTAAAAAACCGTTAATATTTTATATTCGGATATAATCGGATTGGCGTATGCATTCGGTTATTTTAAAATAATATTACGTTTAACAATTTAAGTTGTAAAATTAAGTTTCTTTGAGCTGTTTATAAAGCCTTTGTGTACTTGATGTTATGTGTAGGTAATACGTTATGATTACGAAACGTGCTGGCCAATAATAATGAATATGTCTATCATATAATTTAATGAAAATTAACAAAAACGTGACTACGAAAAAAGATCTAATTAGAAAACTTTATTGAAAATGTTTTAAGAATTTTTTTATGTTGTGATTTATATTTTAAGAGTTGCAATAATTATTTATGTAAATAAATGTATTTTTATGTTCGTAAATGAAATATTGTAGTGTTGAAAATATATATATCACATGTTATATATTTATACGTATTTTATTGACTCCCTTTTTTCTTGCGGCGGGCTATAATCTGGTCGCGCACCGCCAGATCGGTCCAGGGTGACGGAAGAGGCGGTGCGTGACCCCGTAGACCCACCATTCAAACTCCTCTCTTTGCCGTGCGAGTGGGCCACCGGTACCCGATCTTTGTCTTCGGTGGCCATTCGTTTTATTGCCCCTGGAATAGACACTATTCTCTTCTTCTAGTCTTATTGAATGACGGAGGCAATATCACTATTCTTTTATTTTTATATTAGCAAGTCATATTTTAGCTGATTGCTTAATGGGACAATGGAAGCCCCATCATCTGCCGCACATCTACTTCCGGCTGCGTAGTACTGCTTAGGTATCCCACCCAGTTGATTAACGTTTCGGGTACATCATCATCATCATCTCAGCTCATACTCAGATGGAATTTGAAATCTAGTTGTCTCGTTTAGTTATCCCGTGTCTGTGGTCCTGTACTGCTGCGCTTATCGTAGCTTTACAACCCTTTACTTATTAGCTGACTAGTCAATATTGCTTTCAGTCTCCAGCTTTGCCTAGGAGGGAAGTGGAATCACTCTTTTCCAACTCCTCCTCTTTAATTTTTCTAATTAAATTTGTTGCGGGTTCCAAGACAATTAAAATCATCGCCCGGGACTGCCTGAGGGTCAAACCACGGTGTCATTTATGGTGACTATTATGGATCCTGGCTTACAAGTTACAGGTGTGGATTAGTCCCAATAAAAAAAAAACAATATATGAATTTGATACTGATTGTTGATCGCGTGGTTTAACTAGATTCGACTGAGGGTCTGTGAAGAAGATTGTCTTAATTGAACAGATCTGACTGCGTTTTATCTGTTAACTACATTCTTCAATAGTAGGCACTATCAAAACAAGAAAAGTCTCTGATAAATTGGAAATCTTTGTGAAGATGGAGTATACAATCATCACTATAAACCATATGCAGCTGTACAAAACATATTTGAGTAAATAAAATAAATGAAATGGTGTTTTTTTTTTTCATTTTTTTTTTTTTTTTTTTTTTTAAATACATGCCACCCTGCACTAAGGAAGTAATCCTTGTATTGCAGGGGACTTTACAAACACGCAAAAAATTACGTATATACATACATATAATCACGCCATATCCCTTGCAGGGTAGGCAGAGAGAACAGAGTGCCAGAGAACTCTATCTTTGCATACTTCACTCGCTTCCTCAACATTCATAATTCTCTTCATACACGCTCGCCGGTTTCGGAGACTCTTGACTCCACCTTCCTTCAGTACATGACCGATCTGGTCTAGGTAGGTTAGTCTCGGTCTCACCCGGTACCTACGTCCTTCCACTTTCGCATTGTATATCTTCTTAACCAGACGTTCGTTCGGCATTCTTTCCACATGTCCGAACCATCGGAGCATTCCCTTTCGCATCTTTACTCCAATACTCTCTTTCATACCTACTCGCTCTCTTACGTCGTCGTTACGAATGCGAAATGCAACAAATTACACCCAGACCCAGAACAACACTTTGTGGATCGCACAAAGTATTTTCCTACGTAGGAATCGAACACACTGGCACGGAAGATCGGTATCTTAGCCGCTGTGCCATCTTGCAGTCTAGAATAGTATATTGTACTTTGTGTGAAAGAATTAAATATCTAGAATTGAATTATATATTGGCGAAGGGGTAAATAATAAAAATAAAACATCATGCTATATACTATATTTTCTTCTAATTTATTTGATTAATCATCTGCTCTATACACATGATATGCACCAATGCCTATAAATAATACAAATGATGATGAACAATATGACAAAATATTTACATTAAAATTAATAAAATAATAATTATAGTTATACCATTGCTCATTTAACATTATAAAAATTCTATAATATTCACTTTTATGTAATTATTGAGCGCTATGACATTAATTATTTCAAATATACTTTGGAAATAAATATTACATCATTACTCAATACGTCTTTACATTCATTTAACAATAACATTTAAATCACAGTGTTCATTCTATCCATTGTTTTGCACCGTAATTGTTATTCCTAACATAGGAAGAGGTACATAGTTGTAGATTCCGAAGCGAGTATTGAGTTTCGACGCATGGAAACACTATCCCTGATTTAAAAAAAAAACCAACTCTCGTTATCGTTTTAGAAATATACAGAAGAATTAGAGTTATCGCTGATTTGATTTCTAATGTTTACGAAAAACTGAAGATGTTAAAGTTTTTACATATATAATCGCATTTTTTTTTATTGTTACAATTCTGGCGATTGAATTTTCAGAATCTATGGTCGGGGGAAGATTTTGACGTCCAATATAATTTATTTTTGAAATTGTTTCATGTCGATAATTAATATTCTATCAATGTGAATTAAAAATAATAACTAAAACCCTAGTAGAAAGATAAGATAAACCTTTATAATAACTTGTTGGAAGTCAACTTAGTCCACCTGAGACCATAGATGCTGAAAATATCCGAAAAATTCGAACAATAAAAATAAAATTAAAACACGATAAAACTAAACCCGTTAAAAAATTAGTATTTTACAATACAGAATTGCTTTAACATATTTCTGGTTTCTAATGTCTCCGAATTAAAAGAAAGAGCAGAAAACAGAAATAGACTAATATAACATTCTCATAACTATGATTAAAATTTAAAACTAATCTGAACAATTAATTATAAACGTACATACATAAAGGAACATCACTTTACAATACAAATTATTAAACTATTATTAACACAGCATTTATAACTTATTACAATAATTTGGTCGACGCAAATTATTATTACAATAATTGTTTAGAGCGAGAAGAACAATATATAATATTGCAAATAGTAGAACAGCCCCATATCATATAATATCTATAAAGAAAGAACACATTGGTTTTATGAAATATTCTAAGGAAAAAAAGAAATCAAAATATCAGAAATTAATGACAGGGATTTTAAAGTATCGTAATATACTATCTATACTTTTCATAATATCGTCAAAATAAACAGTATACAAATATCGTAGTTGAACCTACTGATAACATTTAAGCAAAAGAGGTAAAAATAGTGATTAGTGTTGCTTAAAATATTTAAAACAGAAATTACACCTGGAACCGGATTTGCCATGCCAACGGTAATAATGTTCTAATAAAGTTTGACGACGTAACACGTTCGTAATTAGTTAATTCGTAATTTAAAGGCAAAATGTAATCGAGTCCTCCCGTCACCATGGACGCTGTATTCTAAATGTCGGAATATTATAAGTCAAATACAAACTGCAATATAATCTGTAAAAGTAGTTTTATTTCAGAAAGTAATCTATCAAAATAATGTTATTATTTTCTACACAAATTCCAATAAGATATTGTAACATACAGGGGCGACTTTACCTATAGTGCAGAGGGTGCGGTGCACCCGGGCGCTGCCGGGTGTTAGGGAGCGCCGAGAGCCGCTCGGGACACATAAAGCCTCAACTGTAACGTTTCGCACGGAGTGGGCACACCGCACGCAGCGAGTGCCTAACTATTTATAAACGTGGTGGGTGCATTATAGACATGTGGAAGTAATGCGAGTGATGTATCACCCGTAATATTACCCGACCGTGTACTGACCCATTACACATTACGTGGCTAAACATCACATCACAATAAACATCACACATCACATTAAACATGCCGCGAACACCCGTGTACTATTCTGTATTTCTGCAATGTTCGGTGACTGGCAATTCAATATTAGTTTGAGCTTTATTTTCAGAACGTTTAGGCTTATATTTCTTGACGCCGCTCGCCGTATATATAGAGCGCTATCGCATTACGCATCACACATGACATTTCATGTCATGTGTGATGTTTGAAGTGATGGTAAAATGTAATATTACTCGGCACGAAATTTAATGCCTGTATAACATCACTTCGCGAAGTACTGTTTCGCGCATGTCTAGTGCATTATTTAACAAGCTTGGGTTGGTTGTTTTGTCGCCATGTTCACTGTAACTTCATAATCCAATCCGATCGCGTTTACTTGGTTTCGTGTCCAAACAACAAGACTAAGCATAACAACGCATTCTAGCGAGGTTCGAAGTTTAGTCGAACGTCTTGTTAGTATAATATCAACCTATTCCATTTTGTTCACGCTTTCTGATACAAGAGGGCGCCAGGTTATTGATTGCACCCGGGCGCTATATGTGCTAGAGCCGCTTCTGGTAACATACCCCTGTTAAGTATTTGGTCATAGCAAATACGATGTCCAGATAGTAATAGTTCAGGTTTTGATTTAAGTCAAAATAATATTATTTAAAATAGTAGGTAGAGAGTACTTACCTATCAAGAATTCCTTACTTTTATTTGTCGTTAAAATTGTTATTATTCTGTATTTATATTCATTATAATCTACCACAAATAGCATGAGATTATACAAACAGAATTTTACAATCATTTGACAGTTGTAAAAACAATTTTATATAATAAAATTCATAGTGTTCCATAATTGGTATCAATTAAAACGGCTATAACTTTTTTATTAGGCCTGAAATTTAAACGCTAATTGTTAATAAGAACTTCGAAATAATGCAAGCTGAATTGGAAGCACATATACACTAAAATATTAAAATGTATTAGGTGTAAAAACTAACTGTCTAATTTGCCTATCTACTGTTTGCGTAATTTCATATTTTAAACAAATTTGAGAGTTCGATGCAGTTGGCCGCAAATTATAGCGAGAAAAAGAAAATATATAGACCGAGGCACATTTAGCCCATCGCAATGTTGAATTTATTCAATTATTTATTAAATAAGAATTATAAATATCAATTAATCCAATTTTCACCGTGTAGTGACGAAGTAAGAATACAGCTACAACCTCGTTTCTTACCCGTGGGTGTCGTAAGGACGATTTAGGGATATAATATTCAGATAATATATATGAAAGAGAAAGAAAACTCGAAATAAATCCCTATACCAACCTGTCTAACCAGCGTGGTATAGTAGGGCAGTTAGCTTCCTATCTGCAGTGAGTATATCAACTGACTGATGTTTTTTTAAGCACTTCACATATTTTTCTTGGCATGGAGAAATTGGTCTTTGGGTACGTCAGTGGCTTATCTGGTAACGAACTGCCAATAGATCTGAGTCCCATCTTCCATAACTTTTTCAGTTGACAAATGACTTGATCAATGTCCCAAAATAATTATAATTGGTGCGCACTTCAAATTCACAAAATTAAGGTGTCGCTGGTAAAAATAGTCGTCAAAATCGTGAATTACAGCTTTAGTCTCGAGTATTCGGTACTCTTCTATCCATCCATCCATCCATCATCCCGTTAACGTCCACTATTGGACATAGACCTCTCCACGAGAATGCCATTTTACACGGTCCCGCGCCACCTGCATCCAGCGGTTTCCTGCGATCTTAATAATGTCGTGTGTGTGTCGTGAGTGAGGGGTCGTCCCACGCTGTGTCGTCCGATTCGTGGTCGCCACTCGAGAACCTTTTTTCCTCAACGGTTGTCAGTTCGTCGAGCGATGTGGCCTGCCCATTCCTGGGGATTCTTCAGGCTATGTCAGTTACACCCGTTCTTCTTCGAATTTCCGTATTCCGGATTCTATCACATAGAGAAATCGGTACTCTTGCTCGTCTTTGATTTGTAATAAGTTTAGAAAATATCGCCAGTATATTTTTATTGGCTTTAGATGTGCCTCGGTCCAAGAACTTCACGCATACAATAATTATAAACACCCAAAAATTCGTCATTCATTGCTTATTTACAAGATCTTATTAGAAATGAAAATTAATTTTCTTAATTTTAAACATTGGTGTCTTCAGTTCGAACTGTGAAGTGAAAATTTATCAATGACAATATTACAGTTTTTTTTTCTTCTATAAAACGATCTATATAACATTATATACGTAAATGAGCAGACGAATTTCCCTTAGTAAAATAGTTGTGATGCGATCGATGGTGATGATGATATTCTAATAAGGTAAATGAAAACTCGTCTGCTGGTAGACAAAAATAAAGGAACCCTGTCACCAGTTTTATGTGCGCTTAGATCGTATCAATAAAAAAGTGAAGCGAAAAATAATATATTAGTATAGAAGTTAATAATTACACAATACTGAAACTAATTTTTAATGAGCGATTATGAAGAGGTGTCGAATGTTGGAACAACGTAGGTACAATTGATAAAAATATTTCATTAACGTACACAACACTTCGTTACACAAGCCAGTTAGTCTAAATGAAGCTCATATTTTTCTTAACACCTATGTATTTTATGTACTTCTATTTATATTTGATGTTTTAAAATATTTCAGGCAATAGTTTTTATTAGCATCATTCGAAAGAGCGTGCTATTAATATCATTCTTTTGTCAAAATTAAATCCGTTTTTATTTTTAAATACTACTATTATTTAATTAATACAAAAAAAAATCTATTACGAGTTATAAAAATGTAAATGTATTAGTACAATACAATATCAGAAGTTGGCGAAATATAGAGCACATAGTTACATATATCGACGACGATGAATACAATATTTAATAAATAATATTTTATTATTAGTGTAACACACAGTTTTCATACAGATATTTTAAAGTTCTGAAAGCGAATCTTATTATGAAAAATAATCAATAAGTAATTGACCCCCTCTTAGTATTAAACAATTCAAATTAACTACATTTTAATTATAAATATATAATTGACAAAAAATTAATCAAAAACTTTTACAATAATAATTTCTGTTACGTTTACAGAAACTGAATTATTCAAAATATGTATGTCTCTTAATCACTTCCATATAAAGTGTCATCCACAATATTTATAGCTAAAATCTGCAGATATACATTTTTTAATATTTCACTACTAAAGGTGCAAATATTTCTAAAATATATTATTATATATTTATAAACTGTATTTTACTATATTGTGCCATATACAATGCACGCGTACGTAAAACACATGTATGTATTGTTAAATTTTACCGTAGTTAAAACTTACACATAAAAACATTACTGTTAAACAGTATCACTCGCTATACACCAACCTTTATTATGCCATTAGCTAACTATTATATTATATCCTTGGTGTTATTGTAGTTCACACGCCAAGTTTGTACGTCAATTTATTAATAATAAACTCATAATTAAGCAGCAAAATATCACGCCATATTATTATACACCGTGACATTTATATCGTCTTACAAAAGAAGTACCTACCATAAAAGTATCCGACAAAAGAAACATATCTAACATATTTAATTGTTCAATAGTGGTAGTGATAAAAAAATAACAAAATAAAATAAAATAAAGTTCATATTTTGTAACAACCTGGTTATAATGTTTACATTTTAAACATAAGAAATCACGGCATTCCGCACGATAATGATTGGTTAACGTAATTACGTTAGCCAATCACAGCTACGAAGTCCACGTAGATTGCTACCGTACGTACCTACGCCTAGGTAATACCTACACAGTACGTAGGTTACATCGAGTAGGTAGCCTACCGCTCGCTACATGCTGTTCTCTTACTATTTTACTTAGTAATTATTTATAATAATTTTTAGTAGAAAATATTGCAGTAAATATTTTTTTTAACCTTTTAATTGTACGAATGAATAGTAGATACTGGATACGATAACTGTAATGCTTTTGTAAGATGACATAAATGTCACCGTGTATATAATTCATATCATATTAATATTCTTTGAAACTAAACAATGAACTGTTATTCCAGGCATATAGCTAATCATTGATGACGTATTTCAATACTTGGCGCTTAAACTACCCACATATTTGATATACATAATTAAAATAAAATCAACACACATACGCCATAACATTTTATATATCAGTTAACAATCATTATTGTCAGTTATAAATCTATTTTTATGAATTTTATATTTAAGTATAAATTCGCATCTAGTAGTAGGCAGTTTTAAAATAATTGTTTATAATTTATATTCAATATTTATTGCTATATTGCAACGGGATGTGGTCTTGTTGTAACTAATATATTTTATTGTATCTACTACATTGCATTTTAATAAATAGTTTTGGATGGACTGTGACGTATTGTTCTCTTTTTTTCTAATTGGACGCATATTTTTAGTTGCTATCTAATTCATTTAATAAATGCTGGTCAATTCGCACGTTTTAGGAACGTAATTTGTTATAATTATGGTAGATACAATTATTATATAAAATATATTTATTTTTATATATAGACCAAGCATGAAAACCGTGAGGTTTTTTGACGAAATTTCTCTTTTATATTTTTTTTCTTAAATGAGAGCTATTGGCTCAGGGCGTTCAAAGTATAAAGATGGATTATTTTTGACTTACATAGAAGGTTCGTAAATAGATCCAATTAATGTTTACCACCAAAAGCATTTACGTGTAAACATAATGAGTCCATATGGCTCGCACTGTCAAAAAGGTTATTAGATCTTATGTAGAGTCAAGCTTCTAACTCTACACATCTTAACTTCACAAACTCTACACTTAAGTCAAAATTTGTGACTTTGCTGTTTTTCTAACGTCAAATGGGCGTAAGTTCTAAAATTTACTCACTGTTTATTACTTTCTTTAATACAATAGTTTTTGAAGTAGCGAAATCACAGTAATTTTTTTACTTTATACATTTTTTTTTTTTTTGATGTACTAGTACTTCTTACACATCAGAGCCTCATGCCTTGTTCATAGCCCACTGTCTATCTTTGTCTTTGTTTGTTTACTATTTTTAATATAAATAGATAGACTAAGATGTACATACATACATACATATCATCACGCCATATCCCTTGCAGGGTAGGCAGAGAGAACAGAGTGCCAGAGAACTCTATCTCTGCATACTTCACTCGCTTCCTCAACATTCATAATTCTCTTCATACACGCTCGCCGGTTTCGGAGACTCTTGACTCCACCTTCCTTCAGTACATGACCGATCTGGTCTAGGTAGGTTAGTCTCGGTCTCCCTCGGTACCTAATCCTTCCACTTTCGCATTGTATATCTTCTTAACCAGGCGTTCGTTCGGCATTCTTTCCACATGTCCGAACCATCGGAGCATTCCCTTTCGCATCTTTACACCAATACTCTCTTTCATACCTACTCGCTCTCTTACGTCGTCGTTACGAATGCTGTCGGTCAGCCTAACTCCACAGATTTTCCGCAGAGATCGCATTTCGACCGCATTAATTTTACTATCATACTCTTTTCTGCATACCCAACTCTCGCTTCCATACAGTAATGTTGGGACAAGCACTGCGTTATGTTTTGCTACACGTGCCTTCTGGCTGAGGTGGTGGCTGCCGAGAAGTTGCCCCAACGCTCCGTTCACTCTATTTCCCGCATTCACTCTTCGCTCTATATCAGTGGTGTACCTTCCATCTCGGCTAAATCCACATCCAAGATACACAAATTCATCCACTTGCTCTAGTACATCATTACCTATTGTTACTCTTACATCTGTTCTGGTTTTATCTCTTTCAAAGACCATTATTTTGGTTTTGCTCACAGTCACGCGATGTAAAGACTAAGATGTAAAGTAAAAAAATATAGTTCCATCACCTAATTTGAAAAGTAAGAGAGTTACCCTTACGTTTCGCTTGACTCGTCTTGGTGAGTTAACGTTATTTAAGTTCTTAACATATTTTTAAAATAGGAAGATTGTTGTCATATATCTTTCTATAGTAATTCGATTGCGTAGATAGATGGCGTAGTAGTCGAATTAGCGACATGTCAGGTCCAGTATCATGAGTTAGATTTCTATGCAGTTTTGCGATCCAGAAATAATTGTTTCGAGTCCGGATCGTATTTGTATCTGTTAATTGTAGGTCTGTAAAATCTCCCGCGGCACAAAAGAAAATATTATATGAATTTTATCATTTTTAACAAAAAAAAATATGTCGCAAGCGGGATTCGAACCCGCGCCTATTGGGATTCTGGCCCAATCGTGCTGCCACTACACTTCATTTCGTAATCGGATTTTATAAATAATTAAGCATATTAAATGCTAAATTTCAGTAATTTAAAAAAAATTATATATTTATATATAGTTTGGTCTTCAAAACCACATCTCGTTCTGCAAAATGGCACTCTACTAGGTTGCGTTAAGTCGGATGGATCTAGCACATTCAGTATTAATTTACTACAGGTTTAGATTAACGCTTACAGTTATATGATAGGAGTATTTACTACGTTGAAAATAGTAAAGGTGCTATCAGACTTGTTGTTTAATGTTAATCCATCAAGTGGAACAACCGCGTTACGTCTGAAAGCCTCTTTAACACTCGTTGCTCAAATAATATTCAATCAAAGCTTTGTATTAAAAACTTAACATGAAGATATGTAAAAAAGTAAATGCATTAATTTTACAATATGCAAAAAACGTGATATATGAATAGGAACCTGATTCCAACCGGGAGTCTTCTTTCCATATCCGCTTAAATAATTTGTGAAAAATATATTTATTATAAGCCTTTGAGCATTTACTTAATTACAAATCTTTACAAGATCCTAAAAAAAAAACAATACTCAAATCGACACTGTAAAATTATATCTTAATATACGTATTGATGCGGCTTGCAAGAATATGTCCAAACGTGCAAATAATCCACGACCTCGTAGCATAAAAATAAAAAAAAATCACTTTAAAACTGTCAAATTCTCACGCTATTACATATCCGATATTGCGTCGATATAGTCACATCGTCCGGTAAGTTTTTATAAAAGGTGTATTGCAATAACGTTTATTGCTTATGGGTTAGGAGCGCAGTTGCGCAGGAGATAGGACTAGTTCGCCGTCGGGACCACCGGCGAAGGAGACATTGCGGGGTGGAGGGCGGCGTGCGGGCGCAGGCGCTGGTACACCCACGTTGCTGTGCTGTGACCCGTTGCGTTGTAGGGCACTTCCATGCAGTACGCTCTGCAGTGTCGCTGGCTGGCTGCTCTGTGCAGGCTGGACCTGTCAGAAAAAGACAATCACTATATTTAAAAGTTTAATTACCGGCTTAGCCAAAAACACAGCAATATTTAGAATATATTATTTACATAGACTACATAACTTATAAGAACAATAGCAAATTAAAAAAACGTACATTGATAGGCGGAGTGAATGGATGGATACAATTCTTTCTCGTCCTGAGCAAAAGCCCAAAAACCTAAGCAAATGTACGTCTTTGGTGCTTTTCTTGTACCGGAACTGTAAGAACATCTTAAACGGACTAGAACTGACGTAGAAACTAATAACCATTGACAATAAGGATACAGAGGATCTTTCTCCTATTTTTAATTCTGTTGACACCAGAGAGACAGAAGCAACTTTCTTTTGGTTAAAAAATAATTATATTTTTGATTTACCAATAACGCTTCTATTCTATTCTTTCCATTCTACCACTTTACTAAAACACCAAAAATGTTGTTAATATTTATTTTAGTTTCGTTCAATGCGAGTGTGCATCATGTTCACCTGATGTAGAGGTGGGGGATGTAGCGAGGCAGTGCGGTACCGACGCAGGCGCTCGTCTTCCTCCCCGCTGGAGAGGCTGGACACGTCGCAGGAAGAGGCATCGAGGCGGCGTGCGGGTGAACACTGCGCTGGCCCAGCGCGCACGCCTGTAGATCCTCCCCCGCACCCGCTGCTCGCCAGCGGCATCTCTTCGCCCTCCCCACAACCAGACAGTCTTAAAGAAAAAAATATATTAAAAATTGGCCATTACACACCTTAACTGTCAAATATTTTTATGCATTTATCATGTCCTTTATATGTAAAGTCACATATCATGCGGCATACCGCGTGATTGTACAATATGATATGTGACATTCATCCATTCCTTCACAATTTTTAACTACGGATTCTCATGGGAGAAATAAGTTGATAAAAGAAAGAAAGTATTTATTTTATGCCACATAGGAGAGACGTTAGGAACACAGAGCAATTTCGTTTCGTATCGGGTATTTATAAAAAAAAAAAAAAAAAATAAACCTTACAATAAATGAAAACACATAAAATCTATAAACTAAATAAAGAGAACATAATAATAAATACATCGAGTGAACGTCTCAGCTGCGGCAGAAAAAAGGATAATTGCTCAGCATTTGTTGTGATGTCAATGTAACACCACAACGCTGATTTTCAGCAATGTCCTTTTTATTTTATTTTTTCCGACGTCAGACATCAAAGCCACCAAAGTGGTGGCGCATTAGAAATAAAAACAAGAAAAAAAATTGCATTAAATAAAAAAAAAAAAGTATAGCTAAAAAAATACACTCTCACTTTTACATACATGATAACACAATTAACGACAGTACAGTGTTACACTACAAAAGACGGCTAAGTCTACAAACACAATTGATTTTTTACTCGTTTGTTGCTTAATGTATATAGGGCAACACTAAATCACAATGGCCCATCAACAGAGAAGCACATTGTACATACTTTCGCATTGTAGCTGAATGCCATCAAATCAATTCTAATACAAAAAAGAAGTACCTACATAATTAGGAAGATTATAAAATAAACATAACAAACACAAAGTGTATCTGCTGTGAGTGTGATATGAGGAAGATTAAAAATAATAATAATAACAAGTATATCTATTGTTGTATAATATTGCTATATATAAAAGTGTTTTGGTTGAAGTTCTGAATTGTAGAAACCTAGGGCCATGTTGAGTATCAAATAAAAGGCCTTAAATAGTACATTTTAAATGTTTTTATCTTACTTAGGCTTGCATATGCTCGATTTTTGTGTAGTGATATGAGTCAAAAAGTTATTATAACCTTATTGTTAAGTTGCTAATTTACATTTATTCTGTATATATCGTTTAAAAATATAAATTATTATTGTTGTGGTAACAATGATACCACTACTAGTAGTGTTACTATTTTGATTCTGTCATCTACGGCGACCAGGAAGAAATACGTCATACTAAAAGATTTTGTGCGAATACTTCGCATTGTTAATTAATAATTACCCTATGAGAACATAAATAAATATAAATATTTGACGGAACTTGTGTATACAGTACGTGCTAATCGGAAACATGTTAACAACGTATTTACTGACCGCGCTACCTAGCGCGTCATTCGCTCCCCACCACGCAAACTTGAAAGCGAGGAAGCTCTGTTTGGCAAATCAAATCTATACGCCAAATCAAAACTGTTCTTGAAAAGCAAGGACAAACTATACGCTGCCTGCATACGGCCTATGCCTATGCCAGCATAGTGTTTGCACACGTTACTCCATAAAGGATCCGCAGGTTACAAACACTACAAAACCGGTTCATGCGACGAGCAACGGGAGCACCGTGGTTCATTCGAAACGTCGATCTACACATCGACCTCGAATTGCCAACCATCAGGAAATACATGAAGCGATGCACCTAGAGATTCATTGACTCTGCCATGACTCACCCCAACCCGTTAGTGGTAGGAGTGGCTAACTACGTCCCTTAAAAAATATCCGCGATCCGACGTCCTCGATATTTACTGACCGAGACTGACGATTCTATTACGATCGCTTAAGAAAGAGCATACACGGCTCGCGCGGCCCTTACACGTAAATATCCGCGTTTCCATCCCTGCCGTCGGAAGACGTGGCACGTAACAGTCATTAATTCAAACATGGGCCCACCTAATTTATTATTAGCGACGCACCAAGACGAGGTCCGTTCCCCACAGGGGGAGCCCTTGGCCGATGCTGCTTAAAGCCTTTTACGGGTTGACAACCCTTAGCTCTCACCCATAGTCCGGGTTAATGTGTGACAGCCATCTGCGGCTAACAGCTAAACGACTGACATAAAAAAATCCGTTTGGCAGTTTGAGCCCGAGCGAGTGGCACGGTGCACTTGTTGCATACCGTACACTGACTTACGCTAGCCATGTGGGCCCCTTTCATGCTGTCAATCGTGTGACAGAGTGGTGCCTTGGTTGCTGCGCTTTTCAGGTAGGCTGGCGGTAGCGGTAGGTGTTGTACTTTACCCGGGGAAGAGCTGTTGCTCGTTCTCTTGGGTAACTCTTGGGCGATTTGGCTGAGGAATCCACGAGCAGGTAAAGGGGTGGCGTCGTTGTAGTCTTCTCCCGTGGTCGCACGGGAAGGACTATCCTGTGTCATTCATCCATATCATATAGTTGTTTGTAAAAAGCTGATTGCCTGGGTCTGCCCTGTGAGTTCACTTAGTGTGAATTGTATTATAATTGGCATATGACTGTGAAAGTAATTGTGATTACTTGCAGTACAATTATTATCAATTTAAAATACTGTTTTAAAAAAAACCCGACAAACAAATTGTTAACATCATAACATATATTTTTTTATAATTGACAGATACTATATAAGTTTTCGTAAAAAATATACCGTTTTCTTTGAAAATTATTGCTATGTAAATATAACCTAGTAGGTAACAGTATTTTTATATTATTTGATAAGCATACGTTCTAAGGTTTTTTACATGTGTAGTACATATATACTAGTAGACCTGGCCACGCGTTGCTGTGGCTAAGGTGGCCTCAGTAACATGTGGTGGTTATGCTAATAAATTGTAGCTTATATGAAACGTTTTTATGTTTAACATAGCGCCATCTATTAAATACTTACTCAATGCAGTCAACAATTATCGCCATCCGTTAGAATCGTTTGAGATAACAGATAATTGTGACTGTCAAATAATAGACAAATAATTTGCAATAAAGTAATATTGTGACTATAAATTGAGATGGAAGCTATCCTATCTTATAAGTTGGATCAAACTACACATGCTGTGCAAATTTGATTAAAATCGGTTAAATACTTTAAGAGTCCATCGCGGACAAACAACGTGACGCGTAATTTATATATATTATAAGATAAGATATAAGATAAGATGAAATGAGAACCAATCAATTTAGTAAGAAAAACATTAATTGTAATTTTTTACCTTGAGAAATATGTAGATCTAACGTATTTACCTTCTGTTCTCCTTGAAGTTGGTCCGTCGCCGGCAACAAGGCTTCGCAAATATGCAGAAGCAAATACGCAGTAGACAACAAGCCAGTCCAGCGACGATGAGTGATGGCCCCACAAGCCGTAATGCTGGTGTCTTGAAACCCTGAAAATATTTTTTTATTTATAGTTAATACATATGGTTAATCATTTTTGGAGCAAGAAAAATTGGAAAAGAAAGGAGAGGAAGAAGAAGAAGAGAAAAGAAGACACTTTGGCTTCAAATGCATTTGAAGCCGAACCTTCCTGAGGATGCCTCGTTTAGAGGCGAAACACGTGTCGAATCTTTATTCGAAGTTCTGCGGAAAATTGCAAGTTGAAGTTCTGGAGAGTGGTGCTCATCACAGGAGTAAGATTTCCTTATATCCTATTCCACTTTGAACCCATCCCGTATTCCTTCCTTTCTTGAGGTGTACGATATATTGATTAACCATGGGAAAGTGGTGGGTCTTTCTTCCTCTCTTCAATTTTATAATAATAATAGATTGCCGCCATGTATCGCCTAATTCAATCAATAGTAATCTTTAATATTGTGCGAAGATCTATTTAATTTAAAATAAAAACTATATTGAGGCATAAGAAAATTGATCAGCAAGATAATTATATAACTGCTATGTAAATGTAAAAAGAGAGCATTGGTGTAAAGATGCGAAAGGGAATGCTCCGATGGTTCGAACATGTGGAAAGAATGCCGAACGAACGTCTGGTTAAGAAGATATACAATGCGAAAGTGGAAGGATGTAGGTACCGGGGGAGACCGAGACTAACCTACCTAGACCAAATCGGTCATGTACTGAAGGAAGGTGGAGTCAAGAGTCTCCGAAACCGGCGAGCGTATATGAAGAGAATTATGAATGTTGAGGAAGCGAGTGAAGTATGCAAAGATAGAGTTCTCTGGCACTCTGTTCTCTCTGCCTACCCTGCAAGGGATATGGCGTGATGATATGTATGTATGTAAATATAAAAAGCCGATTGGCAACGGCCTAGGTATGCCCCTGGTGTTGCTAAGGTCCATGTGCAGCAGTATCACTTACCATCAGGTGTGCTGCTTGCTCGTATGCCAACACCGGCAATAAAAAAAAATTCAGAACAACGATACCCCGAACAACAATTTGTCGATTGCACAATCAGTATTATCTAGCGTGCATCTTTTGGAAATTTTGATGGCAAATGAAAACGTTGTAAAGCACTTTTACATCATATTCACTACATCCCAGCAGTTCCTTTGCATCACATTGAATAAAATGCCATCAAAATTATCTAATATAACACGTTAAAACACTAAGATATTAAATATAATACAAGACCATTATATGACATTCTCAAATGCCCGCCAAAAGACCATATATTATTTTATAAACATAGAAGTGCCATTAAAAACAAAAAGTATGTAAGGGGTACCTATAGGTTATTTAAGCCCCAATTGCAATAGGTATTCTCTTCTTGGAGATGCCTATATCCAACATCAAATATTGATGAACTGATAAATAGAAATAAAACTATTGCACAACGGGTCTCAATAAACGAGTTAACTAAATCTTTTTATCATATATATACATATATATATATATATATATATATATATATATATGTACTAGCGACCTCGCTTCGCTTCGGTTACGTCAGTTCAGTTGTGTAGTTTACTTTTTATTTCTTTCTACTAATTTCTTAAAAGCCTACTTAACCGTCAGGTGACTTTAAAGGGTAGAAAGAAAGTCCACCCCAAATTCCAAGACTGTAGGGGCAGTATTTGAAAATGTGGATTATTGGGTTAACACCTACGCAATCCCCTTTAGGGGTAGAATTTTTAAAAAGCCGTTCTTAGTTTACCTCTGCATCGTAACATAAATATGACTACCGAAATTTAAGTCTGTAGAAGCTTTATTAAATAAATTGTGTGCGTACATAGTACACATATCAGAAGTGAAACTTTGGCAAACTATATTTAAATCTATTTTACATACATCAACCAATAGCGTGTGTATTCTCTCTCTCTCTCTCTCTCTCTCTTTATCTCTCTAGTTTCAGATAGTGGGGATGCTACGAAGAGTCGCACAAAGAGGAGACCGAGAACGTCTAATGTGTTCTATCTCATTCTCTCGCCGGCTGAATACTATACATTTATGTGTTTGTATCTCTATGGACTTATTTTTTCGTTGCATCGAGTTTGAAATCACAACGATTCTAAAGAAGTTTCACTTCATAAATGGGGATTTATTTAGGTTAACACCTTCGCATTTTCCTTTGGAAAAGAAATTTTGTAAAATCTGTAATTATCTAACTTCTACAGGGCAGAAAAAATGTTCATACTAAATTTCAAGCTATATTGAAACTGTGATTTTTACACCCTATCAACCCCCCTCGCGGGTGGAATTTCAGAAAACCCATGTTTAGCTGACCTCTTCTCGGTGAAAGGAATATTTTTACCAAATTTAAAGTCTGTGGGCCTTATGGTTCCAGAGATATTGTGATGAGGGACACAGGTGGAAATCGCATATATAGATAATAGATAACCTAATAATGTGTACCTAATAAACTTCGTGATTGTGTTATATGTCTCCTAAAATCTAGAGATAACATGGCAAGAAATTAGCAAAGAATCTTTATATTTTTTTAATTGCTTATGGGGGCAAACGAGCAAGTAGCACACCTGATGGTAAGTGTCACAGCCGCCTGTCGACCTTTGCAATACCAAGGGTATAGCTAAGCAGCTGCTTACCAATATAAACCCCAAATCCACCCAGTTGGGCTGCCGGCTCTCTCGCTCACTGAACGAAGCGCAGTAACACATTGCCATTACTCAGATGTCGATCATCTGCGAGAGTGTGGTACCTACTACCCCGGATGGACCGGCCCACAACTGTAGACAGAGAACTGTCAGCAGCGTGGTCCTACCACCAATAATATTTTTACATACTAAATCTGCTAGAAGAAAATAGTTAGGTATACCTTGTCGCCGGTGCCGACAAAATAAACGACGAGGCCGACAGCGAGTGTGCCGAGACCAGCGTATAGTAACCGCGCGACTCCCCACGGTTCGCCCGCCACGCCTTCCGTCTCCCCGTCTGAGTCTGATGACGAACCGTATGATGCGTCCCGCACCTGTAATAATTAATTGAAATATTTTAACAGTATGGCAATAGAGAAAACTATAATACATATTTGATTATCTCAACAAGGAAAGAGGCGCAATCTCCAGTAATTGGATTACGTCAAAGGAAAAGTATTTTTAACAGTTTGACCCGAAAAGGTTGCTTTCTCTTCATCTTTAACTCTTTAAGCGAATCAGTGCCATACTCCTCACGCTCCACCTAACGTCCTAACCTACGATGATTCGCACGACGAGTCACCCTTTCAGGAACTAAAGCCTTAACGACGCGAATGCCTTGACGCCGTTAGCCTTATTATGGATACTTATTATTACTTTGCTGAAGCCATGGACCTCTCAACCGTGTGCTGCGTTGTCTTCTCGCTACAATTATAGCAGGAGAAACATGAGGTAAGTTGCCGGATCGTGACCAACTATAAATATTTGCCGAGGTAACTGTATCCTACATTATACATTGTCTGCAGCAGTCGAAAAGAAGCAATTCCATATAGTAGATATACCTAATAATATATATATACATATATATATATATATATATATATATATATATATATATCAATCAGCAATATATATATATATATATATATATAGCAATCAAGCGTGGAGTCAATTACCATCAACCTAGACATAGACTTCCAAATTAAACACATCATAAAATAAAACGTCACAGACATCATTATCATCATCACTATATCACAGAGGATAGAAACATTTACAAGTAGAAGGGTTTCACCAACAATAAGACCACCAGCGCCAAGAAGAAACCCCAAATGACATGTTGTCGCTCAACATCTATGACATATGAATTGCGCTCTTCAAGCTTTATCCAAATGTAATAAAGCCACGTCAAGAACATTAATTTTATAAACAAACCACCATGACAATTAAATTAAACATAAAAAGAGCACGGACAAAAAGTGTGTGGAATAACATACTCATAATAAAAAAAAAATATATATATATATATATCTATATTTTGTGTAATTTTAATATCAGTTTAACCCCATTTGTATATAGGTATATATATGTAAATATTAATTGCATGACTAATGATATTTCCGTAACATATATGCATGGAATACATGCATGGCATAAATGGCTTTATAACGTGCATTACACAAATTAATATTTTTATTACTAAATTTAATATCATTATGTTACAATGGCTATGTTGATTGTAATATTATGTGAACAAGTGATAGTTTGCAAGAACTTCAAATTAATATATGTGTGGTAGCGACTACAAATACCTATACTTATTTTGCTCGTAGATGCCGTAAAAGACGACTAAGAGCTTTATATCAACCTGGACCAATTCTAATGGTGCCGTTTAGTCAACAATTACATTCTCAAGAAAGAAGGACGTCTGGCCTGTCATACAACTATTACCAATAACTTTCGTAACATGTACAATGGAAAAGGAGTACATATTGGGTGGATCCTAAATAATTAGGATAAGAGCCAGCTTAAGATGATGAGTGTACTTAATTATAATACCTTTTAAGCCGGATTTTGATCATATATTTATCTTAAATATTTTAAAGTAGATAAAAAAACCGACTTCAAAAACTGAAAAGTATGTATAGTAATCAGTGCCAAGCCTTAAACAAAATTATAAACAACTTACTTACTGTAATGAAATTCCTACACTAAAGAAACCGACACCGGCACCGACTTCAAACCTATCAATAGATAGCACATACAAATGATAGTTTTTTAAGTTATTTTGTACTTTTCAGTTTTTGAATTCGGTTTTTTTAAACGTAGTTTTTTTTTTTATTTTATACTCTTTAGTGTTACAGACACACATAGGTTGTTATATTAGTAGCGCTGCTTGAGTTACTCGTTCATTTGTCGCACATATACTTAATGCTAATTTTAGATTTATATGGTTTTCTCTTGGGTGCCATTGTCAGAACTAAACCAAATTAAAATGGGACCACACGGGAAGCACCAGCTTTCAAATAAAAATGAATCATTAAAATCACTTCGCCCAGTCAAAAGTTATGAGGTAACAAACATAAAAAAAAATACAGACGAATTGACAACCTCCTCCTTTTTTGAAGTCGGTTAAAAATCAAATAGTAGTAATAAAATTTTAATTAGGCTCTTTTATTTCCTGTAAAACATTTTTATGGTGTCACATAGGGTTCGCTAACAATTTAATTTAGATTTACAATTTGAGAAAATTTAAGTTAATAAATCATATCGTTTTTAAATTTAAATTTTAAACATTATTTGTGTTAATTGAAATGTCATATGCCAATTGTTAAATTGTCAATATACAATTGATAGCACAGCGATAAATGATTTAAAATGGCACGGTATTAATTACGCGATTTCATTCGTGAATTTTACGCAATAAAATGTCAAAGGCTGTTATTGTGTGTCATTGGGTAGAAACACTCTGGCATGCCTGGTTGCACATTTCAATCAAAGCGATTTTATGAATATTGAATTTGTAGATTTGATGTGAAATTATGTTATATTTATGTATTTTTATATAAAATAAACTATTTTTGCCTATTTTATTCAATGTTCATGACAGCATATAGTATGGGAGGACTAAATCCTCCCGTATATGCTATTATTTAAGATGTCCAATTTACTAATTGGACGTTTTGAATAAAATGAATTAAAATAAAAACCTAATAAAATTTATAGAAATCGTAAATTAAAAAAAAAAAAAAGCAAACATCTCTATATACCTATACATAAAGATTGAGTCTTGATTTCTTATAACATGTAATTATTTAACATCTCAACGCTAATGTGACCCACTGTTGGGTTTGGGTCACCTCCATAATAGAATAGGAATGAACGGATGCGTTGGTTGATGTAGGGTTTTATGTCCAGTTTTCCTTCTTTTGCGTTCTGATGTTACCTGCATGTCATTTAATAATCTTTTACGACAACCATGGCCTATAAAGAAGTTGGTGAACGGTATTTTTATTTCGTTAGCACACAAAAATATATAAAACTTTTTTTTTTTACATAAAATCACGACAGTTGACAAGACAATGTAAAACAAGTGTAAGCAGACTATTACAACAGTGAAACCACATTGAAAATGGTCAAATCAAATTGCTGACATGCTGGCAAAAAGCCAGACAAGAGCACCCTTAACCGGCAGGCATGCATATAGACTATGATGAGTTTGAATTAAGTGAGAGATCGTGGCAAATCGAAGTTTTAGTAGTTTTTGGTTAGTCAGGGAATATGCCTGAACATTTTCTATATTTAGTTCTATAATAAAAGTCATGTCTATTATCATGAAACTTTTTAGATTTCATGCTTGTTATTAGAGATATTTCGTTAGAATTTTCATTGATTTTTCGTTTCCAGGCTTAAATCGTGAGTTAGGCTTTTACCTATGCTACTTCCTCAGCTGAATTTTACAACTAGGGTACTGTAAGGGGTGGTAACATATTGTAAACTTAACCCATCACCACATATATAAATGCGTGTATTTCCAATACACACATTTATATACAGAGGGAAAGTGGACCGCTCCCGAAAACAAAGATAAGTGACTCTACTAGACCTACTTGTAATGATAGGCTAGAAAAAAAATCGATTCGCATAAAAAATATTTTTTTTACAGCATTTTCTGCTTTTTCTACATTTTATCATATTAGGATAGTGCCGTGTAATGATAATTTCATAAAAAATACGTTACTTTACTCAGATGAGAAAAAACGCAATGTATTCAATAATCAAAACATCTGTTCGGCCGATACCTACACGCGCGTGGTAAGTGACCGCGTAGTTGGTATCGGCCCAATACCACGGGCATGTAGGATATACCTCTGGAACAGCTGATCTGAGTTTTGAATACATTGCGTTTTTTCTCATCTGAGTAAGGCACAAAAGGCACTGTCCTAATACGATGGTGTGTGGAAAACTTCCAAAAATTGTTGTAAAATTATTTTTTTTTCAACCGAATCGATTTTTTTTTCTAGCCTATCATTACAAGTAGGACTAGTAGGGTTACCTGTCTTTGTTTTTGGGGAGCGGTCCCCTTCCACCCTGTATTTTCCACGTATCGTCATAATCCTGCTCTTATCTTGATTATTTACTCGATTTTTAGTAAATAGTTTTATAACGCATGCCTGCCTGACGTCAACCTTCCTTGGGAATGTAATTGCTGACTGTGGATGATATCAGATGGAGTTCTAGGTTTATGTAAGGCCCGTAGTCGTTATTTTAGACACTCACGAGCAATGTAAGGGTTGGTGGTGTTCATAGCTACTACTACACAGCATGTCATTTCATCATTCATTACCTCCCATATATGTCCCTCTGTAGGGCTCGAGCCTCTTCCGCAATGGGAGGCAAATTAATCTACTATACCGCGCTGGTCAGACGTATTGGTATAGGGTTTGTTTCGAGTTTTCCTTTTCTTGCATAGATGTTATATGCGTTTTAGATCCCTTAGTCATCTCTTACGATCACCCACGGATAAGATAGGAGGTGGTGAATTGTATTCTTACTCCGTCACCACACGGGTAACACAGCATGTATCCTCCCCTTTATATCTTTCCCTTTAGGTATATATCTTCTTCATGTCTTATTGTATCTTCAAATTACTGAAATTTTTAGCATTTAATATGCTTAATTATTTATAAATACCCGATTACGAAACGAAAAATGATGTCACAAGCGGGGTTCGAACCCGCACCTATTGGGAATCCGGCCCAATCGTGCTACCACTTACACCATTGTGAACTACTGTAGGACATGCAAATCTCGCTTCGTATCATATTTACGTCTTCAAGGCGACGTGTGCCATCTACCGGACAATGTTAACACATTGTATAGGCTTAATACTTCAAACTTTACAGTTAGAATTGTATTAAACGATGACACAACCTTGTTATTCAAATTTCTGAAATTTTTAGCATTTAATATGCTTAATTATTTAAAAATACCCGATTACGAAACGAAAAATGATGTCACAAGCGGGGTTCGAACCCGCACCTATTGAGAATCCGGCCCAATCGTGCTACCGTGGTCGTACACGATTGGGCCGGATTACTGTATCTTCCTCGTATAATAATATATCTTCTTCTTTATGTATATTATTACGGTAGCGCTTCGGCTGCGTCCCTGATATTGTTGACATTTATAAGCGGTCACTTATCATCAAGTTACTTTCTCGTCAGCCGCTAAAAGTAATAAAACTAAACTAAGCTTAATGTAACATACCCGATTGTTCCTGTGCCACTTGCCCCCGTTGCCCTTCCTTGCGCCCGGATGGTCTCCGAGCACGGAGCATCGTCGAGCCGCACCGCCCGCGCCCGCTCCTCCACCACCCACCGATAACGCCGCCGCTTCCGCCCACGCCGCGCGACCAGCAGCGCACTGAAATATCACCAGTTTTTATCACCATCAAGTCAAGTACAATTCACCACCATTTTCCTTGGCCGTAGTTATTCTAAATAATGACTATGGAATATGATATGCAGATAACATCTATCCATCAAGGAAAATTCGACGTAATACAATATGTCAAGTTCGCTGACCAGCGTAGTATAGGGGTAGGTCAATTTCCCACTTGTTCAAAACCTCTTCAACGCTCAAGCCCAGCATTGAAATGTATATGTGCTGAGGAATAGGAATAAAATCAAAATGTAACTACATCTTCATTACTTCATATCATCATAATCACAGCCCATAAATGTCCCACTGTTGGACTCGGGCCTCCGTAATGGGAGGGAAATTAACCCACTATACCGCGTTGGTCAGACGTGTTGGTATACGGTTTTGTTTCGAGTTTTGCTTCTCTCGCATAGATGTTATATGCGTTTTATGTCCCTTGTTCGTCTCTTACGATCACCCACGTGTAAGATATGGGGTGGTGAATTGTATTCTTACTCCGTCACCACACGGACAATCATTACTTGCAGCCTTGGTATTGTATTAGTTGACTAAGGGTTTATATTAGTAAGAGGAAGAAATCTGACTTTGTCCAAATCATCTCACCAAGCAGTGTAGTAGGCTAATATTTCTTCAATTGAGGAAGCTCGTGCAGTAGGCCTTATAATAAGCAAGGAGAATATAGGTATTTACGCAAAACCTATACTTAAATAAAATGACTCCAGTGCACTAAGTAAATAATCCGTGTATTTAGGGGGACTTTACAAATATATAATTTACGTAGACAAATTATATCCATACTCAAGACAACAGTTTGTGGATAGCACAAAGTATAGTCCTGTGTAGCAATTTAACCCACCGAAGTGGCACGAAAGACAGATCTTAACTACTATGCCATCTGTGCAGTTCTTAACAATGACAAGCTGTAATGATTTGAAATAAAAAACTACTTTTACGGATTCTATCGCATTTGTATTTGATTTATAATTTCCCGACGTTTCGAACACTTTACAGTGATCATGGTCACGGGAGGACTGAGGTGTCTTACGTCCAATGTCATTGTTATTAAAGAAATTTATTTATATCTACTCTATAAGATATTAAATTTTGACCCACATTTTTATACAAAATTAATACAAATTCATTGGCAGTACAAAAAGAGAATGTTTCTATATATAAAATTTATGTTGTTTATGATTTGTTATTATTAAGGTATTTAATTTATGATAATTATTATTGTGGCAATTTTACAATTTTTACAAAACTAACAAAAACTATTCAGCTACTACCGGAATGATTTATACCTGATGATAAAAAAATCTAATCTATATTTAAAAGAATATAGAGATTCACATTTAAAAAAAGTCTATAGTTTGATTATCTATAATGGCCGGTCTTTACCTTCGAAAGGATAATATTTCATTTTCAGTTACCCAATAGGATGGAAACAGAATTACAGTTGCTAAATTTCGTAATTGTTATAGGGAATCTCTCCAGAAGAATCTAGTAACACTTACCACATAAGTGCTTGTAACAAGGACTTGTATCCATAGCCGTTAATAAATTAATTAAGTGCTTGTAACATACAAATGTCATTATTTTCCTACCCTTATCCTTAATGATATTTAGTGAGCACATGATTTCTTCTAATATTGGTTCTTATTTTAATATAGGTGGAATAAGTCGGATATAAGTTTGCCTATATTTTATGAAGGGCTAAACGCCTGTCACTTTTTGAAATAGCAATCGTTGATAAATACGATGCTTGGTAGAATGGACATAAGTGTGGAGTTCAAATTATTAATATTTTAGGTTATTTAAGCTAGTTTATACTGGTAAATATAGGTTCAAATTACATATGTGGCAATTATTTATCGCTCGTAAAATCATTTTTGCTCGTAAAAACTCAGTAATTTGGATATTTAGATCGTGCCATCGTTTAATACAACTGTGACTGAAAAGTATGAATATTATATCGGTACAACACGTAAACGTTTTTCTATAGATGGCATATGGAACGTCATCATCATCATCTTGCTGTTATTCCAATTACTTGAGATCGACGCATCAGAATTAAGCTCCAGTAGGCGTGGATTCAGATCCTTCGTGTGATATCCAAGAGCAATGTTAAAGCTGGTAGTATGCCTGAACACGGTATGAAAAAATGTCTATACAGAAAAATAAAATTTAAATATCTGACTCTTGTGTTAAAAGAATAGTTTTCTACTGAATGCTACATATAATTGTAATATACAATATCTATGATAGCTATAATAAAAAGGCAATGTTATGTTTTTTTGACTGTTCTGAGTAATTTAGTTTCTCTGTTCTGAATCTGCCTTTCTACTCTGAGTAATCTCTAAAACGGCTATCTCTGATTTAACAGGAATTTCATTGTTAAATAGTAGATGTAAATTAGAGTAATTTTATTTCAGAAAATTAATTGGGTATCCTAGCAAAAAAAGTAAAGACCATGAAAATATTCCTATTATAATACATACATGCATTATGTATCGACGACAGATAGGAAATTCTATTATTATATATTTTTATGAATAGGTATATATATAAAAATTATTATTAAAAAAAGGGAAAAATCTGAGCTATTCGACTAAGATTCGAGCCAAGTCGCAAAAAAAAAGCGCTAGTATTCTACAATATTATACCAATAAATGAAATAAATTTATTTATAGCTATCTAAAAGTCAATAAAAATGTATACATTTTTATGTTTCACGTTAGAAAATCTCAAGGAGAAAAAATAATATATAAGCAGCCGAAAAAGAAAATTATATCTATTGGAGAAACGATAAATATATTCAGAGCTGATCTTTCTTCAATAAAAAATTGTTGATACCAGTCACGATTTCGATAAACAGAAAATAAGGACATATACAACCAATAGCCAGTGAATTTAGGAAGGCATTACATGGGGGTATTGGGTTGCCAGCAATATATCATGTCTACACATGAAAAACTACTATAAAATCCTCTAAAAGTGGTCATAAATAAGTCTTTCAAACGAAATGATATATCTCGAATATTAAGGATTCTACATACATACATACCATCACGCCATGTCCTTTGAAGGGTAGGCAGAGGGAACAGAGTGCCAGAGAACTCTATCCTTGCATACTTCACTCGCTTCCTCAACATTCATAATTCTCTTCATACACGCTCGCCGGTTTCGGAGACCCTTGACTCCACCTTCCTTCAGTACATGACCGATTTGGGGTAGGTAGGTTAGTCTCGGTCTCCCCCGGTACCTACATCTTTCCACTTTCGCATTGTATATCTTCATATTAAGGATTCTGGTTTGTAAATAACGAATCTTCAAAACTATCTATTAAAAGATTACAATTAACTTCTATTATTTTAATATCATCATCATCATTCTCTTGCTCTTATCCTTACTTGGGGTTGACGCAATATGTAAATATATCTATTACAAAAATTGTTGGCAATAATTTTATTACCAGCCGCCTAGCTGACGTCAACCTTCCTTGGGAATGTAATTATTGACCAAACGGCATCAGTTGGAATTAGCTCAGGTCGATATAAAGATCTTAGCCGTCTTTTACGAGATCTACGAGCAAATTAAGGGTTGGTAGTATTCGTAGCCGCTACCACACAGGAAATATCCTAATATTTTAATAATATAAAATGTTATGTCCGACGAAATTTCATCACCATCCAAATTATATACCTCTCATTCCTTCACAATACAATGGAAGTTTACCAATAATATGACTTCAAATCAAGTCATTGATTATGTATGAAAAAGCGAAAGGATAAGAATAATAATATTCCCATGAGGATAGTTATCAGTAAATTTTATATTTAAGTTGAAACGAATCAAATAATCTACCACCGGATCAGAACTCAGTTACAAACTGAGAATAACCGGGAAGAAACTTAGTGGTGAGCCTACTAAGTTTCTTCATTCATTTCATTCATTCAAGTCTCTTCATTTTAAGTTAAATATTTTAAATAAATTTGTATGTAAACATGTTTAGCAAGTGTTAATATTAAAATAAATATTTGCAAATATTTTAATAAGATATTAATAAGTATCTACGTATTACAAAATAGAATCTTGATTATATCCAAAAGTTAAAAGTTAATGGGCGGGCCTGTAGTCAAATACCATAGTCTCAGTAGTTGGAGAGGCGTACAAGAAATATCTGCTTATAAGGCGGATGCTAACTTATGCCCTGCCGGGTAGCGATCAATTTATAGTTCGTCAGTATATAAAAAAAAAATAGAAACAAAATAGTCATTTCATAATAAGAGACAAATAATAAAAAAAGTTATACATTATTTCACAGATTTCTAATGTATATAAAACACACGTATGTTGAATATAAGTATGGTAATATAGTCGTGTTCACAGAACTACGTCAATGGTTGCTACAATATTATGTTAATTTGAACTTCTTTGCAAATTATTACAGGTGATTTATGTGGATGAAAAAAAAACATTATTACACGGTAGGCGCGTCGCACGCCAACTCATCATACGAATGGCTTGAGTGCTTTAAAATTATATTTTCATTCTATATTTCACCAGCAGACTAATGACATAATACTACTGTAATTTTTATTTTTCTTTGTTTTTTTTTGTAAATACGCAGGAGTTTAGAATTTAAATTTTCTCATTAATAAATTATGTGCGTTACTATTAAGTAAGATTATAATAGCAACATAGATAATATGGCTAACTTAATGTAGTCAGTTGATCAGATGAATTGCTTGGATAGAATAGTTTTGTGTATCAGATATCCTTGTTTATAGTGATATTTCATGCTTAAGTCAGTCTTTTCGTATCTGATGCCTATAGGAAAAGATAGATAGTCAACGTAAAAAAACTTGTCTAGCATGGACTTATTTAAAAATAAAAGAAATCATCACGGGTTCAGCAAAGTCACACGGATGCAAAACACACCATATTGTGACCTCATTTCCCGTACTATATACTTCAACTATACTATACTTTCATATACTTCAACTTTTTTGAACGATTGTTTTTATGTCTAGGAGCCGACATATTTATTTTCCATTTATAGGCAGTTTAGCAGCAATTCCTTAGCCTATAAATAAAAAAAATCCAGTGAACAGAGCGCCCATATATTTCACCTGATCGCACAGGCAATGCCAACTGATACTTAACATTATTTTTCATAAATATGAAAAGAACATTTAGTATCGGGTGATAATTTTTTGACAGGAAATTATATGTTTATCTTAAATATATCTAATCGGCATGCTAATAATTGTACGTCGTGCTATTCTATCCTCTAATCCTGATGAGCAAATTTTTTTTAGGAAATAATCACTTTTACAATTTCACTGCAATTCACAAACATTCAATTTAACGGACACGAATTACACCCACAATTGGTTAATCGCACAATTCTCCCATGTAGGGATCGAATCCACTTGACACTATGAGTCTGCATCTTAACCTCTATACTATTTGTGTAGTCAAAATGTAATTTAACAATTATACGATCGCAATTTCCTTTATTCTACAAACCCTAATTACTGCAAAAGAAACTTAGGCCTGAGTATTATTGAGCCTTAGTATTTAATTTTAAGGGGCGCGTCCCTAAGAAACGCGCGAATAGCCACTTACGGTTTTAAATATATCTAAAAATTTACTGCATTCAATGATACTAAAAAATATCTCAAATGCTTAACAAATAAGTCTATTAAAGCACCATGTCATAATTTTAAGATAATTCTTAATTTTCGAGAAAAAAAATCATCAACATTGATCAAAAATATCAAAATCGACCTTTGCTATTATGACTATCTAGCCTATTCCGTTTATATATTTGTAAATATTTTTAATTGAATCGTGAGACGAAAGTAAGTATAATACATTCAAGTTTTTTATTAATATAAAACAAAAAAATATAAAATAATCCTAAACACCGTTAATTTTTTAGCCAAAATCGTCCATTCATTTTACTATGAAATAAAAACGTCCTGTAATCAGCATTATAATAAAACACGTCCAAAGAAAAATAATCAATGCCGTCTCAGTATCCAAGGTGAGAGTACGTCCGTTAGTTGTTCGAGTCGAGCTCCATAGCTTCGCGATAATTTCTTTAGGGTGGGTTGCGAGTGTCAGAGTCGAACACGGCTGCCAATTTACATTCTTCGAGCAAATAAAATATCAAGGTACCTAATACATATGCAAATTTAATTATGTATTTTTGGAAACCGAATTAATTCTCAAATACTATGCAAGTACTTATCGTAATCGTATCGCAGTCGTATTTCAGGTAGATATGGGGAAACCCAAAGAAAATTAATAATATAAAATAAACATAAAAAAATAAAGTCAAATTCAAAATAAAGTAGTAAGTATAGTTATGCAGTAAATTATTCATTTTTTACTGACACAAATGATCAAAATGGAGTTGCAAGCTTATATGGAACTATTGTTTTTAATGTTAGAGATTTCATAACTCGCAAAAAATTTATACATTCGCATATATGTACCTAAATTGTATTGTGCAAACACAGCAATCAGAAATTCGATAGCTGAATATTGTTTTGAAATAATCACATTTTTAAGTAACCTGCACTACGAATGTTTTCGATGAAATAAACTGGAGCGCTAGTGTGCATCGTGTGAGCAATTCTACAATATGAAGTTGTCGTTCTTCTCTCTAAGTATTTTGTTCTGTGTATAATACCCAGAAAGCATACACTCTGAGACTCTGACCCCACCTTTTGCTGCCGGCTACTCACTGCAGGCTTAGCGATGCGACAAGCTTATGCCTAATACATTGCGTGTTTTCTGTGACACTGTGAAGATTCTACTAATACAAGCGTGTAATAAATATGTAACTAATGCAAGCCCCGGCAATTAGATTTATTCGTTTCCAGGGTGTGTGTATTAATACTGTGCGATGCGTCTGTGTGATTAGAAAAGGTGAATGTGTGTGTTCAATCATAAGTTCCCACGCTCGAGGATTGCAGTCTTAATATTTATCAATAAGTAGACCATCTACCATATGTGTTAATAGACCATTAAAATTAAATAAGTTTAAAACAGAACAATTTAACATTACGAGCGTAAAAATTGTAGACATATTTTAGGTAAAGCGTTCTAATATATCATATTATACAGCGCACATATAACTAGAATGAAATTTTGCTGACTTCATGACATTCCCCACGTAAAATATATTTTTTTTACAAAGCAATTAAAAGAGCTATGTTTAATGTACTCAGATATTTGAGTCATAAGGGGTTTCGGTACTTTTTGTGTGCTGCTGCTTCAAAGAATGAAATATTAATTGCCTTCATTTGTAAAAATAATCCGTTATTTTCTTACGCATAAGTTACACACTTATGCTTGATAAGTGGCTTTTAATTTATTACGGTTCATCTAGTAATATAA
This sequence comes from Lymantria monacha, assembly GCA_905163515.2. Taxonomy (NCBI): domain Eukaryota; kingdom Metazoa; phylum Arthropoda; class Insecta; order Lepidoptera; family Erebidae; genus Lymantria; species Lymantria monacha. The sequence continues at coordinate 9,703,244 of LR991092.1, read as the reverse complement.
TTTAGTGAGTAGTAATCTTTTTTTTTTATTACTTATAGTGGCAAACGAGCAAGCAGCACACCTGATGGTAAGTATCACTGCCGCCCATGGCACCTTTGCAATACCAAGGGTATAGCTAGGCCGCTGCCTACCAATACAAACCCCAAATACACCCCAGTAGGGCTTTCGGCTCTCTCGCTCACCGAACGAAGCGCAATAGCACATTGCCATTACTCAGACGTCAATCTTCTGCGAGAGTGTGGTACTAATCCGGACGGGCCGGCCCGCGGCTGTAGACAAAAAACTAGCCACAGTGTAGTCCTACCACTACTATTTACTATTATGTATACCTTATTAGCTTTTAATACACCTAATTGTATTGTATTCCGTTTTTTTTTTTCGTTTCTTTTTTTTTAGTCTAAGGGATTCATTAGTTTTCTTTTATGAATTGACTGCTATCTAAATTTTTAGTTAGAATGTTAGGATATTTATGGGTACTGATTTTAGATAAGGAAGATATGATAGCCGAGAACTGGTGACTTAATATGTTTTCTACAGTGGGAAATTCGTATAACATTGAGTATATTTTATACAATATATAACTAGCTTCATATTGTTTTCACTGTCGGAGCAAGAGATACAAAATAACTCATCATCATCATCACAGCCCATCAATGTTCTACTGTTGGGCTCGGGCCTCCTCCGTAATGAGAGGGAAATTATCCTACTATACCGCGCTGGTCAGACGTGTTGGTATAGGGTTTTGTTTCGAGTTTTCCTTCTCTCGCATAGATGTTATATGCATTTTATATCCCTTAGTCGTCTCGTACGATCACCCACGTGTAAGATATGGGGTGGTGAATAGTATTCTTACTCCGTCACTACACGGAATACAAAATAACTACACTTGAAACAGTCGATGTTCCACACCATGGTTTTATACTTTAAATTTCAATCTATATGATATGATTTTCCGTGAGATAACGGAGTGAGAATACAATTCACCACCCCTTAACTTATCCGTGGGTAATCATAAGAGACGACTAAGAGATATAAAACGCATATAACATCTATGCAGGAGAAGGCAATCTCAAAATATAACCCTATACCAACACGTCTGACTAGCGCGATAAAGTAGGTCAATTTACCTCCCGTTATGGAGAAGGCTCGTGCTCAACAGTGGGACATATATGAGCTAATATGATAATGATGATTATATACCATTGAGCTATTTTTCTTCATTTCAATATAAATATCAAAATTATTTTTTGATACCCCAACTTTCACTAAGCTGCTTTCTTGTATTGCGTAAAGTCCTCCACTTTATAAATATATAATTAACGCAGACAAATTGCACCCAGACTCAGAATAACGATTTGTGGATCGCATAAAGTATTATCCTGTGCAGGAATCGAACTCACGACACCGGCATGAAAGGTCGCTATCTTAAATACTACGCCATCTATGCAGTCTTAGTCGTATAGCGTAAATAAATAGCATAAAGAAATAAAAAAACGGTAATAATGAAATTGCAAAACTTTGATCAGATATTTTAAAGTGGTTCTGAGACGAGGGTCTATGTCCTCATAGACCCTTCAGTTCTACATAATAAGACTTGAATATCAAGAAGGCCTCTTCTTGATATATTCAAGCCGTATTATGTAGAAATATAAGATGCCTCAGCATTGTAAGTTTGAATCTACTTATAAAGTTTAAAAAATAATAAGTGTATATGTTCATAGTGATAGCAGTATGCCCTTTTTGTGGATAAAAGCTGTGCTTATATAATATTTCCAATAAGTGTGAAATTTAGTGTGGTAATCTGTATTTTAATAATAATAATAATAATAGCATAACATAACCTCCGGGCCAGTTGTTACCTCGCCATGAGGCTAACGCAAAACTCGGAGGAACATTATACGACTTCCTAAGTTCTTTTGATATAAAAAAAAAATGTATCACAAGATTTACAGGAAAGCCAATAAACCGCAAGGCAGCTTGTGGCGAGCTGAATGTGAGTGGCGACACTGCGGTCCCGAATACTCCAGAGAGTCGATCAGGGCCTCGTCTCCAGCTGCCCTTCATTGGCTTGCTAGAGTGGAAATCGAAGAGTGCCCGAAGGACTCTCAGCTCTGGCTTGCCTTAAACAGCTGGGTAGACAGGGGTCGCTAGAGCTATATGCTCGGGGGTGGAAGTGTCATTTTCAAGGGCATAATTACGGGGAAACCATGGCTCTGTTTATCACAGACTCAGTGGTGAAACCGGCGCCGCACCGCACTACACCCATAGCCACTTGCACCAATGTTGCCCCCTGTTGCCCGTATGGCTTGTGTGCCTGTGGTGACTGTTTAGGGGGCCCATTCAGTGAGTTGGCGAGTCACCGTCTGCCACCGTTCATCTCTCAATATAGATATGAAGGCAGATGACAGTTAAAAATTCATAGATTTAAGATAGAACCAGTCCACTAAGCACCCACTCCCATAATCAGATATTAGCTACCATAATCACACAATAGTTTTACACTTACCGCTGGCAGTCCACGTATGCTATGTGCAGACGTGGAATGTCATCGGTAGATGTCCCATCCCAATATTTAGATTAAATTTCTCCAAAGGCCTTTGCGTGTTGGATCCATATCCCCATGTAAGCCTCTCAAAGGACCGGGCATCTTCCCTATGGAAGATCCTGTGAAAAAAGGAGATACATAATAATAACAATATAATTCATTTATTCGAGTAACTAAGACTCATTGTGTTAGTATACTTAAAACTATGTTACATTACTAATAAAAAAAATACATAACTAACAACTAAAATTTTACTCGACTTCACTGCAATGGCATTCCATGAGATAAAGCACTGTAGTGATTCATATAAATACAATCCATACGACTAGCGATCATATTTAGGATATCGTTGGGGCAGCCCCGCACCCTGGACACAAGAGAACCACACCGCTTGCGTATCGTAGTGTAAAAGCAATTTACCTGTGCATCCGCGAACATTCCCGATGCGCTACAAAAGCGCTTTTTTGTTTCACAGATCTATATATGTTATTCCTTATAGGTATTTTTTCGTGGCTTTGCAATACCGCAATCCTCCAACTTCGTCCATTTCTTCATGTAGGGACAGAGTAAGAATACAATTCGCCACTCCTATCTTACCCGTGGGTGATCGTAAGAGACGACTAAGGGATATAAAACACATATAGCATCAATGCAAGAGAAGAAAAACTCGAAACAAAACCCTATACCAACATGTCTGACCAGCGTGGTATGGTAGGTCAGTTTCCCTCCCATTATGGAGGAGCCTTAAGCCCAACAATGGGACGTATATGAGCTGAGATGATGATGATGATTTTTGGTGGCTATACAATACCGTAATCCTCCTTCATGTGGTGACAGAGTAAGAATACAATTCACCACATGTTACTCGTACCCCTATCTTATCTTACTCGTAAAAGACGACTGAAGGATAAAATATGCATATAAATAACATGTCTGCAAGAGAAGGAAAACTTGCAATAAAACTCTGTTGGTAGAGTCTGTCTAGCGTGGTGTATTAGGTCAATTTCCCTCCTAGTGTGGAGGAGGCTTTGAGCTCAACAATGGGACATAAATGAGCTGAGATGATGCAATATTTCTAATAATATTCATTCATATTAAGATTTATATGCGAATTTAAGATTATTTTCTTTTTCAATTACAAAAAGTAAGTAAATATCTCAAAATGAATGTTTTAATTTAAAATACATAATTTAAAACTCTACAATACACCATAATGTAAATGGTGGTAATGTATTCTTTTTTTAATAACTAGATAGTATTAAATTAAACACAAAATATATTCAGAAAAATAAATGTCCTCAAAGTAGAAAGTTCTAATAAGATGGTGTTCAGATTCTTTTTTTCGTAATAATTATAAAATGAGCAAACGGCTGCAAAAAAAAAAGAAAAGTAAACACATTTTATAATGGTTCGAAATACTTATTAAGGTAAGAAAAGGGATTAATAAATACGTGTTTATTTTAAATATAAGTTCTCCCTGTCTTGTAATGAGAACTATCTTATCCATGTGCCTGCGTCTTATCTAAAAGGCCTATGTCCAACAGTGAATATTGATAGATCGATAGTTATGAATATTAGAGTAATCAATAAAACATTTCGGTTTATTACATTTTTATATAATGCCAGCACACCCAGCCCGCTGTGTTGATTGTAGAAGTGGATATATCGCAACGCCGCCTGGTGGCGATTTACATCGATGGGAATATAAACCTCCGTGAAAAAATACATATACATACCAATTTTCACAATGATTGGTCCAATAGTTTCTGAGTTTAGAGATGTCATATACACAAACATCCTGTTTTATAGATATAGATTTGTTTTTTTTTCATATTTATGTGTGATGGCGACTACGAATACTAATAACTTCGTTGTTCTTGGCTGACGTAAAATACGGCTAAGTGTTTTACACTAATCTTGGATAAACTTTGATGATATTTTATCAACAACTATATTCCCAAGGAGAGTTGACGTCAGGCGTAAGATGACCGGTCATAAAATCATTGTCAAAACTTTTGAAATATACGATGAAAGCAGAGTACATATTTCGTCGATCCAAAGTAATTTGATGATGATCTATTTTATTTCATAGATATTATTTTGCTAATATCACCATATCTTTTATATAATTATATTAAACTAGCTTCCACTAGCGGCTTCGTCCGTGTAAAAAGTATGTTTTCCAAAGTTAAACTATTATCCCAAAGGGATCCCTTACCGGGATAAAAGTCTTAAAATTCTTAAAGCAGGCGGATAATTTCGTCATTTCTAGTCAATGTTATTTGTATTCAAACGCGTTTTATGTAGGTGTGATTATAAACGTCCTGTCTATATATATATATATATATATATATATATATATATATATATATATATATATATATATAGATTGCTGTTCGTTAGTCTCGCTAAAACTCGAGAACGGCTGGATCGATTTGGCTAATTTTAGTCTTGAAATATTTGTGAAAGTCCAGGGAAGGTTTATTCGGTGAGAAAATATGGAAAAACTGTGAGCAAAATAATAAAAATACAATATAAAAAAAAATAATCCTGTTAAAAAGACAACGTTCGTAACAAAAAAGGGAAGCAGTAGGAAGTCTGCCGGGTCAGCTAGTTTTAAATAGATATTAGTTATTACTTTTTTCTGAATACATCATCTAATCCTTAAGAAGCGATAGGCTTAGCGTCCTTATCTTCAGTAGTGGCATCTTCGGTTTTAATAATATAAGTTAAACCAGGATATAGTCTATAAATATATGTGCTAATTTTCATCCAAATCTATTCAACGGTTTACGCTTGAGTACCAAATTGGATATTTGGTACTCAAGCGCCAACACAAATTTATGATATTATTAGTGATTACAAAAAGAATTGAAATATCTTAAAATATATCACAACTTGAAATATTTAAATTTAATTGCAAGCTGTATTTTATAAAATTACCTGCATTGAGCAAACATAATATAACAATGATTATTCAATAATAGCTAGAGCTAGAATAGCTGAATAATATAAAACTAATCGATATGTATAGTGCCTAAAGGTCTTTGCACTTTGCCATTAGCTATAGATGCTAATATATATTATATCTTAATAGAAATATCAATTGTTATTGCATTGTATTATGAGAAATATATTTCAAATTTAAATCTTGAAATACGTATTAATGAACTCTAAAGTAGCCATTATTATGTTGTAATTTTGTTTTTTAATTCATCATGATCATCCCTTTTTTTTGTGGTAGCGGCTACGAATACTACCAACCCTTACTTTACTCGTGGATTTCGTAAAAGACGTCTAAGAGCCTTATAAAGATCTGGGTAAACTCCAGCTCATGCCGTTTGGTCAACGATTACATGGAGGGCACCCAAGGAGGGTTGACGTCTGGCAGTCGCCCGGTCATAGAACTATTGCTAATAACTTTTACAATATGTGCTGAAAAAAGAGTACATATTGTATCGACCCCAAGTAATTAGGATAAGAGTAGAAGAATAATGAAAAGATCATCTCAGCTTATTTCGAATCTCCTTCATAATGGGAGGAAAATTTACCTACGTATAGTAGGTAAATTTTCACGCTGGTATAGTAGGTAAATTTTCCTCCCAAAAAGGGGTCTACGCGTGAATGTGAGCAAAACCAAAATAATGGTCTTTGAAAGAGATAAAACCAGAACAGATGTAAGAGTAACAATAGGTAATGATGTACTAGAGCAAGTGGATGAATTTGTATATCTTGGATGTGGATTTAGCCGAGATGGAAGGTACACCACTGATATAGAGCGAAGAGTGAATGCGGGAAATAGAGTGAACGGAGCGTTGGGGCAACTTTTCGGCAGCCACCACCTCAGCCAGAAGGCACGTGTAGCAATACATAACGCAGTGCTTGTCCCAACATTACTGTATGGAAGCGAGAGTTGGGTATGCAGAAAAGAGTATGATAGTAAAATTAATGCGGTCGAAATGCGATCTCTGCGAAAAATCTGTGGAGTTAGGCTGACCGACCGCATTCGTAACGACGACGTAAGAGAGCGAGTAGGTATGAAAGAGAGTATTGGTGTAAAGATGCGAAAGGGAATGCTCCGATGGTTCGGACATGTGGAAAGAATGCCGAACGAACGCCTGGTTAAGAAGATATACAATGCGAAAGTGGAAGGATGTAGGTACCGAGGGAGACCGAGACTAACCTACCTAGACCAGATCGGTCATGTACTGAAGGAAGGTGGAGTCAAGAGTCTCCGAAACCGGCGAGCGTGTATGAAGAGAATTATGAATGTTGAGGAAGCGAGTGAAGTATGCAGAGATAGAGTTCTCTGGCACTCTGTTCTCTCTGCCTACCCTGCAAGGGATATGGCGTGATGATATGTATGTATGTGTATGTATACCACGCTGGTAAGACGTGTTGATATAAGGTTTAGTTTCCTGTTTTCCAACTATCTAAGTCCAACTATTTGGTTCCATTCTCTTCTAAAATAAGAGAAAATCTGACCTACAATACCATGTTTACTAGACAAATTGGTATTTGGTTTATTTTGAGTTTTCCTTCGTATAAATGTTATCTGTTTATTATATTCCTGAATCATCTTTTAAAACACTCACAATGGTCCGTGGCAATTGTAAAAATCGGTTAAGCAAGAATCAGAGGAATGGACGGGCACTCTATCCTGCGACACTTTTTACACCAATTAAAATTAGCGACTCGTCATGGAGACTATTTTTTGACTTGAGAACAACCACTTTTTTTAAATATCTTAAGCAAATAGATTTTGTTTTTACAGTTTTATAATATCTATAAATATTAATATGAAGGAAGTATTATTAACTATTTCTAAACTACACTTTGCACTGTTACGTAGCCTTTCGTAGCACACTGTAGAACAGCTACAATATAAACATTTGCTACGTCGTTCGCTACGATTAGTGAACAGGTCATCGCTACAACATGCTTCCTTTTGCTACAGTCAGGTCAAAGGCAGGAAAAGGAAACGGCAGTAACTACAGCCTATTAAAGAAAAACTTGATTCATGTTTAAATAGCACAGTTTATAAGAACAATGGATAGGAATATATTTTTTATATATTTTTGCTGCCGTTAATTGTAGGTTTACAAACGCCATGATAGGTTATATGATGGGACTTTAGGAATAGGAGTGCACAGATTACGTATTGGTCTAAGTAATGATCTGATCCCCTCGCGATATAAGATTTTCTATCAATTTGATAACGGATTATGAATGACTGTTATCACCTCTTCCTTTCCTACGTGTGTCGTAAAAATTAATTAAAAGGTGTAAGCAGATAAGGGAGCGTACCCATAATAGGTGACAATTTTTAACCCCATCCCTCATCGGTGACGGTAAGAGTAAGAGAATGACGATGAATGATGATTTTATTCTGATTTTGAAAGAATTCATTTAAAAATTGTAAGCTGGCTAGGAAAAAGAGACAGTAACTAAAAAGAGACAGATATGTATTTATTGGTTCTAATACTGTCCTATGCAGGGGCATCGACATGTTACTGGTAACATGGTTTCTATTATTCAGCTGTAATTTATTACCAATAACGCCGTCTGTCATCTATAAAAGTTCTTTGTGTGGTATCTTTAAAGTATTACATTTGCTTGTGTGGTAATGGTTAAAGAATATAATATATGGCCTTAAAAACTATCAGCTTGTATAGAGGCATCAGTACTTTTCATTCGGCGATCGTAGTTGACTCAATTACGATCGCCAGCCCGAGTAATAAGCATGGTGAGCAGCTAAATCCCCAATTTTATACACTCATACATATACACACACACACTCACACATACACAAACATATGCACGCGTACAAAAGCATACACATTCTTTTTTCTTTTTATTCTTTATTTATATTATAATTACCTACTGTAATAATTAGTCTGTATTTAACTATTATAAAAAGATGTCTTGTATAGTAGAGGACACTGGCGTGTATAACACAGTCTATAACTAGCGTAAGAGCATTAAGTAATTAGCATTCAGCGTAGGAGTACTAACGTACTAAATTTCAATATATATTTTTGTATTGTTATTATGGTAATAAACAAGTTTTTATTATTTATCGTTTAATACAATTCTAACTGTAAAGTTTGAAGTATTAAGCCTATACAATGTGTAAACATTGTCCGGTAGATGGCATACGTCACCTTGAAGACGTAAGATAGAATATGAAGCGAAATTTGCATGTCCTAAAATAGTTCACAATGGTGTAAGTGGCAGCACGATTGGGCTGGATTCCCAATAGGTGCGGGTTCGAACCTCGCTTGTGACATCGTTTTCGTTTCGTAATCAGGTATTTATAAATAATTAAGCATGCTAAAATTTCAGTAATTTGAATAACAAGGTTGTGTCATCGTTTAATACAATTTTAACTGTAAAGTTTGAAGTATTAAGCCTATACAATGTGTAAACATTGTCCGGTAGATGGCATACGTCACCTTGAAGACGTAAGATATAATATGAAGCGAAATTTGCATGTCCTAAAATAGTTCACAATGATGTAAGTGGCAGCACGATTGGGCCGGATTCTCAATAGGTGCGGGTTCGAACCCCGCTTGTTTTTCGTTTCGTAATCGGGTATTTATAAAGTTTCTACTATATTCTTACTTCTCTTCTTTCTTACTTTTCTACTATTCTTACAATATTTATTTGTTTCATATTTTGTACATCTTTTAAATAGATTAAAGGGGTACACAAACATGCACACATACATGTAAACCTACATTATAGGAAAACAAATATTATTATTATAATTTTTAAGGTAGACTTATGTCTGTCAGCAGAAGTTGATAAATAGATGGATGATTAATGAATGGATGGATGATTAAATATTTGTGAAGAATGTCGATAGTAAAAATAGTTGTCTTTATAAAATCTCTTTATAATTGCTGTGTGGTAGCGGCTTCGAATACTACCAACCCTTACTTTGCTCGTGCATGTCGTAAAAGAAGACTAAAAGCCTTACAACGACCTAAGCCAACTCCAGCTGATGCGGTTTGATGAACAACCACATTCCTAAGGAGGGTTGACGTCTGGCAGGCGGCCGTTCATAAAATTATTGCCAATAACGTCTACAATATGTACTATGAAAGAAGAGTACATATTGTATTCGACTCCAAGTAATTGGGATAAGAGTAGGAGAATGATGAATGATGATATTGTTGTCTTTATAAAAAAAAAAGAGATTCTCATATATTCATATAAATACATTCATTAAACATTTAAATCGAATAAAAAAAATATTCTTGTTATGTATTTTTATTTATATTTAAGAAGTTATGGATATTTTCTTTTTCCATTTGATAATTCAATCTTACAACAGAGCAAAAAAGAATATCATTTCTACGCTTTATGTGGTGTAACATATGTACACATTATGTGGTGTAAAATATCTAATAAATAATTTAATCTCATTAAATAGCACAAAATTGTTTGATATATCATTAATTAAAGTGGAATAAATACGATCCGTGTGGTGACGGAGTAAGAATACAATTCACCACCCTCTATCTTACCCGTGGGTGATCGTAAGAGACGACTAAGGAATATAAAACGCATATAACATCTATGCAAAAGAAGGAAAACTCGAAACAAAACCCTATGCCAACACGTCTGACCAGCTTGGTATAGTAGGTTAATTTCCCTCCCATTATGGAGGAGGCCCGAGCTCAACAGTGGGCGATATATGGGCTGTGATGATGATGATGAAATACGATTCGGTGGAACATATAGAAATATTCACTTCTAGAACTATAACCGTTTTTCTTGGATTCGTCGCAGTGGGGACAAAACTACTATTGATTTTCTACTACTTTGTCCTTCTAAGGTCAATCAGAATGAGGTGTGAATGGTGAGTGTATCAATGAAACCTTGGAACTAAACGGATATTACAAAGGTAGCTCAATCAATCCTGACACAATAGTCCAAACACAATTCACCTGGGATTGGCGTATTGGAACTGTAACGACTGAGTGAGCTAAACGATTCATTCTAAACGTTTTGCTAAATGTCTTTTTTATCCAATTTAAAAAATCGAAGAGGTTCTTAATTCGAATTTTATATTTTTATATAAGTTCAGATATATCTCTGTAATATATGTATGTATCTCTGTAATATATAACATGTGAAAGAGGTTTAATTTCAAACGGTCCAATTTATATTTCATAAAGATCTATGATGCAGTCGGTATTTCATGTTGAAAAGTTGTTGCGTTATTCAATGACCGGCTATTTTAGTTGAAAAGTGTAGTATATTTTTAAATTTTTACATTTTAGCTACTAAGAAATAAAATCATTTATGAATTAAAATACATAATTTATGTAATAACTTTTGGGTCACGCCCCGCTTCAATGTGGTAAAACGAAGTAAATCTATTTATAAATCTTAAGAAAAATTATTATACTTTTACTTTAGCGAATTTATTTGCAGAAATTTGTAGAAAAAAAGTAGAAGTTTGTTAAGAAAAGTAGAAGTAAAAGTTTGTTTACATCTGGTACACGACCAATCCGGTAGCCCGAAATAATAATGCACTGAAATTGCAATGTGCAGATTAAATCATTCTAAGAATCGACAACCATTTTTTTTTTTGGTCGACTATGGATACGTCTCGCCCCGCCGAATCGGTCCGGGGTGAGGGAAAGGCGGCGCGTGACGACCCCATAGACCCACCGTAAAACTCCTCTCTCTTCACCGTGCGAGCGGACCACCGGTACCCGATTTTTGACTTCGGTGGCAAGAATCGACAACCCTTGAGATTGAAATGTTCTCAAGAGATGGCCACAAATCCATCAACGTAATATATCTTATACTGCGGTATTAATTTAGATCATGATGAAATTCGTATTATAAATCAGTTATTTATTTTTTATTAGTACTAACACACTCCTAGTATGGCAAAGGTTTATAGGCGGCAGTAACCCTTACTATCAGGTATGCTGCTTGCTCGTTTGCCAACATAAGCAATTAAAAAAAAAGAAAAATAAGGAACTCTTGAATTCAGGTAGAGTTTTTGGCGGGAATCTAAAACGTCATGTGGTGCTCTTGTATTATATTCGATATCTTAGTGTTTTAACGTGTTATATTAGATAATTTTGATGGCATTTTATGTAATGTGATGTGACGGAACTGATGAGATGTAGTGAATATCATATAAAAGTGCTTTACAACGTTTTCGTTTTTCATCAAAATTCTCACAAGATACCATTAACAGTGTGGCCATAGCACTGTTGATGGCGACAATTTGACTTACTCACGGAGAATGACTAATCTGAAGACACTAAAAACTTGAAGATAATTATAACTCGACACTGGCAACAATAGCTCATTTAAGTAGCTGATTGCCAATACATAAAAATAAGAAGAAGAAGAATTCAGGTAGCACAGGATCATAATCTGCTAATGAATAGATGATAGATTATTCTGTCATATTTATTAATTTTACTTAATGTTAACACGTAACGTACGTAACTTTCATAAAGCTTGATCAGAATTAGATTAGACTCATCACGTCCTACTCTTATCCCAATCATTTGGGGTCGATACAGTATGTACTCTTCTTTCATAGTACATATTATAAAAGTTATTGGCAATAGTTTTATGACCGGCCGCCTGCTAGACGTCTACACTCCTTGGGAATGTAATTGTTGACCAAATGGGAACATATGAAGTTGGCCTTGGTCGTTATAAGGCTCTTAGTCATCTTTTACGACATCCACGAGCATAGTAAGGGTTGGTAGTATTCGTAGCCGCTACCACACAGCAATTGGATAAGACTATATAATAATAAAATCAAATATGTGATAAAACTCATAGAAATCATGATATTCCATACAGTTAAACCACTTTAGGTAACAAATACTTTTAGTAATTACTTGGCTATGTTTAGAGCTTGTATTCATGATATTTTCTAAAAGGTTACGCATTTTAGCCGGTGACATTAAGGCAACACCTTGTCAGAGCAGGTAAAAGTAATGCTCTCCAAATTGTATCAGACCCAGTAGGGTCGATACCATCATAAAAATACGGCTTACACGTTTTTATGAAATCGTAACGGTGACTTAGGCACGTATTTCTAAGATTTTTTCTGTAACATCTAAGAGTTCGAAGGAAAAATTGCAAGGAAAATTTAATACAAACTAATTTTAGATATAAATTGTTACTGTTAATTAATGTTGTAGTTATGGCGAGATTCCATGACTCTCTTAATACCCCATTGATACGTTACAGTATCTTAGCAAATTTCTTAATACGTTTTTTTATCTTCCACATTAAAATCACAAACAATATTGCAATCCTATTGTTAATCCTTTTCCGTGTAGTGACGGAGTAAGAATATAGTTCACCACCTCCTATCTTACTCGAGGGTGATCATACGAGACGACTAAAGGATATAAAACTCATATATCATCTATGCGAGAGAAGGAAAACTCGAAACAAAACCCTATACCAACACGTTTGACCAGCGTGATATAGTAGGTCAATTACCCTCCCATTATGGAGGAGGCTCGAGCCAAACAGTTAATTATACTTAAAACGTTTTTAGCATCAATCTCATCATACCGTTCATTACATATATATATATATATATATATATATATATATATATATATATATATATATATATATATATATATATATATATATATATAGAATGGACATGTAAGGAGATGCAATTCATTATTTTTAGTTTGTAGGCAAGTCTAAATTTATTAAATACCCAATAGAAAGCATTTTTATAAATGAATAGGTAGAAATTCTTAATATCTGTGACTGTTTTGCATGCTATGGCTAGATTACTAAATTTATCATCATCACAGTCGATGATGATGATAAATTTATCATCATCACAGTCGATGAATGTTCCTCTGTTAGGCTCGGGCCTCCTCCGTAATGGGAGGGAAATTACCCTACTATACCGCGCTGGTCAGACGTGTTGCTATTTTTTTTTTCCCGCAAGGTGGACCATGGATGTGGTCGCGCCCCGACTAAACGTCTGGGGCGACAGAAGAGGCGGCACGCAACCCCATAGACCCACCCTGCAAACTCCTCTCTTCGCCGTGCGAGCGGGCCACCGGTACCCGATCTTTGACTTCGGTGGGGACGTGTTGCTATAGAGTTTTGTTTTGAGTTTTCCTTCTCTCATATAGATGTTATATGCGTTTTATATCCTTAGTCGTCTTGTACGATCACCCACGGGTAAGATATGGGGTGGTGAATAGTATTCTTACTCCGTCACCACACGGTAAACTAAATCTATAGGTAACTGAAAATTTTAATAAAAGTATATTAACCGATAAATACAACCATTGACCTAACTAAAAATTATTTCAGCTTATTTAGTTGATATATACAAGAGTTTCCATAATAAAGTATTTCATATATAAATCTAGTTATCAATAACGTGCTCTAATTTCAAATACTTGAAGTAGACTAAATATCCTCCTTCCATATAACCCTCTCAGAGGTCATCTCCGAGGTCAATCCTTGTCTATCCATATAGTTTTTCAAGCAATTTATCCATCGCTTCTATGACATTCATATTTAAAACTTTTCTCAAAACATTACATTCATCCCGTCTCATTACATATCGATATTACGTTAATCGTTCACTCTTTAACTTCCCCATCTAAGTCAACTATTAATCATTCTCTTATACATTAGTTTCTTATTTTATTATTTCACGTCAGGCTGCACTAAAAAGGATTTAGGTACCGGGGGAGACCGAGACTAACCTACCTAGACCAGATTGGTCAAGTACTGAAGGAAGGTGGAGTCAAGAGTCGCCGAAACCGGCGAGCGTGTATGAAGAGAATCATGAATGTTGAGGAAGCGAGTGAAGTATGCAAGGATAGAGTTCTCTGCCATTCTGTTCTCTCTACCTACCCTGCAAGGGATATGGCGTGATGATATGTATGTATGTAGGCTGCACTAAAAAAAATATTGATCATATTTTCAAGCTTTACGTATCAGTATATCCTCTTATCTATTAGCCTACTAACTAATTTTTGCTTCATTTCTCTTCCTTTGCATAGCAAGAAAGTGGTATTTTACGGAGACCATTGTGAATCATGGCTTAGGGGAGTTACTGTAACTCCTATAAGCCATATCAATCGTATTACAAAATCTGTTAAAACCACTTAATTAATTTAAACCGAAGGTATCAAATACACGTAGTTTCTAATGTAATACAAATCGAAATACATATCATTGTGTTTATCGATAAATCCGAATTAAATTTATTGGGATAGATATGTCACTTCGCGTAACTTCGTATATTTTACCCTTTATCTCTTTCCATGGTAACAGGTTATAAATAAAATGTTGTTTTTTTTAATTGATTTTCAAATGCATTGCCTATTACATATCATATCTCAGCTCATATACATACAACTGAATGCTCAAAACCTCCTTCACAATGGGAGGGAAATTGACCTACTATAATGCTTTGTTTAACCGGGTTGGTATAGGTTTGTATTTTGTGTTTTCCTTAATATAACTCTTATTCGTCTTTTACGAAATCCACTAGTAAAACAGGGTACGGTGGTGAATTGATTTCTTACACGGTCAATCTACAAAACTGTGTACTCACATTACTTGCCTATGTGAGTAAAAAAAAACAGCCCGAGGAGAATTGTGATCAATTCTTGTACTATTTACTCTTCTTAAAATAATAACACCAACAGCGATCATTAATCCAGCAACCAAACGTGGTGATTACCATATTATTTACACTTGGAGAGGCCTATGTCCAACAGTAGACAAGTTAGGATTAAAAACAAGTTGGTAGGCAGCGGTCTAGCTATACCCTTAGTATTGTAAAGGTCCATGGGCGGTAACACTTACCATCAGGTGCGCTGCTTGATCGTTTGCCACCATAAGAAATAAACAAAATATATATGCTAACATTTTTTGATACTGCTTTCTTTTTATTTTTGAAGCGTTATGTATTGTGTGCTATAAATAGACTCGAATAATAAATAATTTGGTAAATCCAAAAGTGCACGCCTCAGAATTTTTTTTATGTCAATTATTAGTCAATGCCATAAATGAAAATGAAGGAAAAAAAATATACTTTTGAAATTTCGTGCCATTCTCGACGTAGTGCTAAACATAGCTGTTCATTTATAATGCTGCAAGCATTGTTTTGAACCCATGACGGTATGGGATTTGTATCCTTTACCTGTCTGAATGGACGAACAAAAAATGTTAACGAACCGAATTTTCATAAGGTACACATACACTAAAGACTAAGCAGTTTAGTTTTTTATTAATTGCAATTAAACCACAAAAGAATTACCAAGCCATTTTCGAAAGGAAACAGGGTGTTGCGTTTATGAAGCTTTGCACGTGGCTCATTTTTATTTTGTTTCGTAATGACAATTACGAGTCGATAGTTGAAGATTGTTAGTGATTTGCAAACAAAAAAGCATCAAAATGTTAAGCTTTTTGGTAAAAGTGATACCATTTTTGTGATTAGAAGGGAAAGATTATAGATAAGAGAGAAATTATATTCAGACTAGAAAATCGTGATTCAAACTTATCTTTTGCAAATTTGGAGTCAGTCATTTAAAAATATCAATGATTTTCAATTATAATAACTAGATTAAAGAATCATTTAATTCGATTCAAAGTAAGAGAGATTCTTTGAAAGAATTACGACAAGTAGGTAGGTACATGTTGATCAAGTGTTAATTCAGTGGTTAATTTTGCAATTTCTCTGTTTATTAAAGCAAACTTATGTATGTACCTAATAAAACTAGAAAGTATTGTATTTTCTGAAAACTTCTGCTTTGTATGACGTCCACTTAGTATGACGGATTTGTCACCTCCGTTCAATGTCATTATAACCGGATTCTACTGTAATTGCTTTTTAAAAATATCAAACACCTTTAAACAAATGTTTTATCTTGACATATGTATAATAATATTACCCTATAAGTGCAG
Source organism: Lymantria monacha (assembly GCA_905163515.2). Classification (NCBI taxonomy): domain Eukaryota; kingdom Metazoa; phylum Arthropoda; class Insecta; order Lepidoptera; family Erebidae; genus Lymantria; species Lymantria monacha. The sequence goes on along the minus strand of LR991092.1, from coordinate 9,686,740 downwards.
TGTCAGAAAAATACAGTCATTTACAGTTTTAAAAAGTCGTTGATTTTCATATATCGAGAGTCATATCACATTAACGCGCCACGTATGAGGCGTGCAATAAATCCAACTAATATTAGATACTACAAATAAACAAACTCTTCAGCATTATAATAGTAACACATATACAGAAAATCTTAATAGATAAAAACAGTTACGAATATTTATTGATTTGCACTTCAAATTAATCTTACTCTTTTATAATAAGCAACACGAACTACAAAGTAAAAACAGTTCACCGAAAATAAAATAAAAAATTCTCATTAGCATTTTATTACTCGTTTCTGAAGTTTCCCTGCAATGTAATAAAGACATAACGCTAAAAATTAGGTACTAGTACGGTACCTACCAGTAACTATTAACGTGCATACCTATAATTTTGGTACAGAACTCGCAAAAAATGGATTAGAAGGATTACTTATATCATTATATTATTATTAGATATTATCATTATTTGCATACAATCTAGTTCATTGCAGTTCTTTAAAAAATATATTAAATAATGTTACTATAAGTACTATCCCTGTGGTGATGAAGTAAGAATACAATTCACCACCCCTTATCTTACCCGTAGGTGATCGTAGAAGACGAGTAAAGAATATAAAACGCATATAACATCCATGCAAGAGATGGTAAACTTGAAACAAAACCCTATACTAACACATCTAATCAGTGTGGTGTAGTGGGTCAATTCCTCCCATTATGGAGGAGGCTCGGGTGCAATAGTAGGACGTATATGAGTTGAGATGATGATGATGATGATAAAATAAGTGATAATGGAGTTAGAATATAAGAAACAGATATATAAGCAGAAGATCGACATCTGAGTAATGGCAATGTGGTGAGTGTGACAAAATAGTCACGGTGGTGTAGTGGCAGCACGATTGGGCCGGAATCCCAATAGGCGCGGGTTTGAATCCCGCTTGTGACATCATTTTTCACTTCGTAATCGGTTTTTATAAATAATTAAGCATATTAAATGCTAAATTTCAGTAATTTAAAATAACAAGGTCGTGTCATCGTTTAATACAATTCTAACTGTAAAGTTTGAAGTATTAAGCCTATAACAATGTTACACATTGTCGGGTAGATAGCATACCGTCACCTTAAGACGTAAATATAATACGAAGTGAAATTTGCATGTCCTACAATTAGTCACGGTGGTGTAGTGGCAGCACGATTGGCCCGGAATCCCAATAGGCGCGGGTTCGAATCCCGCTTGTGACATCATTTTTCACTTCGTAATCGGTTTTTATAAATAATTAAGCATATTAAATGCTAAATTTCAGTAATTTAAAATGGCAAGGTGCTATTGCCTTCATTCGGTGCGTGAGAGAGCCGAAAGCCCAACTGGGTGGGTTTGGGGATTGGTATTGCAAAGGTCCATGGGCGGCAGTGACACTTACCATCAGGTGTGCTGCTTGCTCGTTTGCCGCCATAAACAACAAAAAAAAAATATAAATAGCAAATTCGGACATATAGAACTTTCCGTGCTGATACTTTGCCTATTAATAGTTTTTTTGCTATTAACTCATTAGTGTACTGGTGTCTGGATGATCGAGCCTAGTTTGGTATTTTTTTTAGCCATCCATTGGCCTTTAATTGACAAATAGCTCTAGTATTGGTGTTGCTTTTAGGCATAGGCATAGCTTATCAGTAATTCTTACAATCATTTTTGTTGGTTATTATCGATTCTTTAATAAAGAGCTCCTAATAATCATTCCCCTACTCTTATCCCAATTACTTGCGGTCGATACAATATGTACTCTTCTTTTATAGTAAAAAGTAAGTAAAAGTTATTGGAAATAGTTTAATGACCGTCCACCTGACAGACGTCAACACTCCTTGAGAATGTAATTGTTGACCAAACGACATCAGATGGAGTTGGTCCAGTGCGTTATAAGTCTCTTTGTTGTCTTTTATGATATCTACGAGCAAAGTAAAGAACTCCTAATAATAGTTTTAATAACAAAAGAAGAATGGTTTTCTTATAAACACGAAACTTGAAAAAAGTACTTTCCTTTTTTTCAAGTTTCGTCTTTCAAAGATTGAATTGGGGCTGTCTTGATCAAAAAACTACATTATTTCCTAAATAAGCTATTTTTCTCTATGATAGTAGCTATACAATGCGAAAGTGGAAGGATGTGGGTAGCGGGGTAGACCGAGACTCACCTACCTAGACCAGATTGGTCACGTACTGAAAGAAGGTAAAGTCAAAAGTCTCCGACACCGGCAAGCGTGTATGAAGAGAATTATGAATCTTGAAGAAGCGAGTGAAGTATGCAAGGATAGAGTTCTCTGGCACTCTGTTCTCTCTGCCTACCCTGCAAGGGATATGGCGTGATGATATGTATGTATATATATATTAGCTATTTTTAAATCTATATTCTAATTATAATGTATCTATTGCCTGCTAAACCTAGCTAGATCAATTCATCACCCCCGAAACTTCCTGTAAACAAAGTTTCATCGAAGTCAAATCGTTGTAGCCATCTCCGAGATTCTGAATGTATAGAAAAATATAAGATTTGCTTGGTTTACTTGTGATATGTGCATAAAATATATATTATGCTGTTCAACTTTTAAACTAATTACGTTCGCTTTATGAAATCATTAAAAAAAAAACTATAATTCTTTTCGACAATATTGAAAAACAAATTGTGGTGAAATTATTGTTACATGCATACATTTAAAATATTCAAACAAATTACTGAAATTTAGCATTTAATATGCTTGAATATTTATAAAAATCCGATTACGAGCGAAAAATGATTGTCACAAGTGGAATTCAAACCGACACCTATTAGAAACCTGTTCCAATCGTGTTGCCACTTACACCACTGTGAACTATTGTAGGACATTCAATTGTCGCATCGTATTATATTTCCATCTTTAAGGAGACGTGTGCCATCTACCCGAAATTGTTTACACATTGTACAGACTTAATACTCAAACATTGCAGTTTGAGTAGTTGCCCACTTGTTCAACTCAACAATCATTTTTCGCTCGTAATCGGGTTTTTATAAGTATTCAAACGATTTTGAGTTTTCTTTCTCTTGCATTGTTATCTGCGTTTTTCTTAGTTTTTATCGAGTAGTCAAGAAAATAGGTGGTGAATTGTATACTTATTCCGCCACCACACGGAAGAGTAGCAGTAACGCCAAAAGAAAATATGGTAAGAAAATCTCGAAGGGAGTAAAATCTATCAATTCATTGGTTCAAAATGACAGAGAACGCCTAAAGCAATTTGAAGAGTATTCAAGGCTACGGATCTTTAAAAAGATATATTATTTGGAGACCATTTAGAATGCGTAAAATAATACATTACACCTTCATATTCGTGATACTAAGTAACAAGTAATCGAACACGAAAAACATGTACAGAACTTATCACAGAAGATAGGTATCATCAATACTCCATTAGTTTAACACCTTCGGCGCCAGTGTATCAAAAATGATCCACCGTGTCCATTGCATTTAAGTCGTTATGTATCACAAATGCTCACGATTTTCATACATTTCTTTAAAGATAAAAAATCTTTGGCCTGGGCGAATCTTTTGGTCTATTTGGGTTTGTGGTACTATAAAATTAATAAAAAAAAATATGATAAAATCATACATTTTGGAAATAATTCTTGGCGCTGAAGGTGTTAAAATATATCTGTATTTTACATATATTTTAATATAATTATGTATTCCTTCCAATTCGCTATATTGTATAATGTAAGGCTAATATAATGTATGCAAACAAATGAATCGCTTTGTCCTATCTGATTCATCAGTACTAATAATAAATATTTATTGGTTCAGCTTTGAAGTACACTATGTAAGGGTCCAGTAATATGTAAAATACATATACACTGACGTTTTGAGCCGTATGGTAGTGTAAAGAGATAAAGATATATAATTGCGTAGTTGTTGTAAATAAAAACAATAACGTAACAAAAACATGTAGGTAATCGTTTTTTATTGATTTTAATTTTATTTATTTGAACAAAAAAAAAATATATGGAGGGATATTACATAATATTTTTAAAGACTGCACTAAGGAAATGATCTTTGTTTTGCGTGGGTCTTTAAAAACATTAACAGATATAAATTACACCCAAACTTAGAATTGTACAATTTATGGATCGCACATAGTCATCATTCTCCTACTCTTATCCCAATTAGGTACTTGGGGTCGATACAATATGTACTCTTCTTTTATAGTAGGTACATATTGTAGAAGTTATTGGCAATAGTTTTATAACCAGCCGGAAATGCAATTGTTGACCAAACGGCATCAGATGAAGTTGGCCTACGTCATTATAAGGCTCTTTGTCGTATTTTACGATATCCACGAGGAAAGCAAGGGTTGGTAGTATTCGAAGCCGCTACCACACAGCAGATCTATTGCTACCATACAGCGGATCACACAAATTGCAGGCAATAAAAACCAATAAGGACGTACGATAGTGGCCATCTGGCAGTCTCATATAGGTTTCACACATACACACAATACATTACAGTTGTCACCTAAATCATAAAAAAAAATATACAAAATTAAACAAGAAACTAATAAAAAAGGATATGACAATTTAACTAAACTAAACTTTATACTGGACAGAATTTTTCAAATGCATTTATAGAACTACCAAGAGAGAGTTGGTAAATATCGATTTCGAAGCGCTTAGAAATATATTCACAAGATCTATGTGAAAACAACGATAGTGGACTCTATTAAAGTCTAAAGTAGATTAACATTTAAATAGGTAGTAGAATAGTTAACGGAATATTAAACTTGGCACTTTCTATGCAAAGGTTTTGGACTTCCAAAACGTCCTTATGTAAATGAAAAGCGTAGTTATGTGACTAACAATACAAATTTAAAAACTAGGACTGCATATTTTGATTAAATAACTATTGAACTTTTTAATTAAAAAACATGATTTTAGATGAGCCCCTTCCTTTTTAAATGCAGGGCAAAATTATAAAATTGTACATATATACATACATATCATCACGCCATATCCCTTGCAGGGTAGGCAGTGAGAACAGAGTGCCAGAGAACTCTATCTTTGCATACTTCACTCGCTTCCTTAACTTTCATAATTCTCTTCATACACGCTCGCCGGTTTCTGAGACTCTTGACTCCATCTTCCTTCAGTACACGACCGATCTGGTCTAGGTAGGTTAGTCTCGGTCTCCCCGGTACCTACATCCTTCCACTTTCGCATTGTATATCTTCTTAACCAGACGTTCGTTCGGCATTCTTTCCACATGTCCGAACCATCGGAGCATTCCCTTTCGCATCTTTACACCAATACTCTCTTTCATACCTACTCGCTCTCTTACGTCGTCGTTACGAATGCGGCCGGTCAGCCTAACTCCACAGATTTTCCGCAGAGATAAAAAAAATAATATATAAAATTGTTTTCAAATATAATACAATAATAAATATCTATAATAATAGATCTAACGATTGAATTAGTTTAAATGAAAGAATTAGGCCGCTGCCTATCAATGAAAACTATATTATTTCTTAATTTATTATATTAATTATAATTAACTATATTAAAGCTGTGTGGTAGCGGGTACGAATACTGCCAACCCTTACTTTGCTTTTGGATGTCGTAAAAGACGACTAAGAGCCTTATAACAACCTGGGCCAACTCCATCTGATGCCGTTTGGTTAACAATTACATTCCAAAGTAGGGTTGACGTCAGGCAGGCGGCTGGTCATAAAACTATTGCCAATAACTTTTACAATATGTACTATGAAAGAAGAGTACATATTCTATCGACCCCAAATAATTGGGATAAGAGTAGGAGAATGATGATGATGATGATAGGCAGCGATTCAGCTGTACTTTTGGTATTGCAAAGGTCATCAGGTTGCTTGTTACATGCAGCTTGCTCGTTTGCCACGTACCATAGAGAATAATCAATAAAAATAATATTATACTTTGATTATGTAAGCTTACAAATATTTTGTATACGATATATGTTATAAATAAAAATATAATCCAAATACGTGATGTACTCGTAAATAAATGATCAGAGTTTTGAATAAAGCTGGGCTTATTAAATCAAACTCTAATTGAAACCATCAATTAAATAGGTGCTTAAATCATGATTGCCGTTTACAAACCGTGTCAGCTTCAAGTGTACGTATAATGAGACTTCGTACCACTTAACACGACCGGTTCGTTATTCAACGATACCTTGTCGTATACCATGAGGTTAATTGCAATTTCATTGAATTAGGTTTCACGTGAAAAGCTTTTATTACGCAACGTACAGTAAACCCAATCCTATTATTCAAAACAAAAAGTATATCTATTTTGCGTAAATAATTTACAAGAATTTCAATAGAAAATGTTCATGGTTAAACAATATCGTAGGTGAAAAATATTTTTAACGGCCATTCATTGTACATCGAAGTTCTAGTGCAAAGAATATCACATATCATAGTCCTATTTCAATTGTATCTACGGCTATATATACTATGACCTTCACTAAGTCACGATTAAACATGGTTAATGTAAGACAGACTCAAACGTAAGACGGTCTTTAGACCCTCTTATATTTGAGAATCAAAGAAAATTTATCGAAATTAACGATTGGTCGAATATGTATCCTGTTTATTACCACGTCAGTGTGTGTTTTCGGGCTAGATCGATTACACTCATTATTCAATACATTCCTGTGATCTCCATATAATGTTATAGAGAAAATAGGAACATAACTTTTTAATAGCAATCCGCGTTGCCTTTGAACTTAAGTAAAAGTCCGTCATCCATAAAAAACGTTTGCAACTCACGAGTGATAGCTTAAGTATCACAGAATGGTTCTATGTTTTCAAACGCTATTCAAAATTAAGTGGGAAAATTTGCCATAAATTGCTAGAAATACATGATAAAATTGTGTCATTGAAAATATATACATTAACTAGCAGACCCGACCACGCGTTGCTGTGGCTCAGGTAGCCTCAGAAACGCGGGGTGGTTATGTTAATAAATTTAACATAGCGCCATCTATTAAATACTTACTCAATCCAATCAACAGATATCCGCCATTTGTTAGAATCGTTTGGAGATAAGAGATAATTGTGACTGTCAAATAATAGACAAATAATTTAATATATTTTGCGACATCAAAATAATATTTCGACTATAAATTGAGATGGAAGCTATCCTATCTTTTAAGTTGGATCAAACTACACATGCTGTGCAAATTTTATTAAAACCGGTTAAGTACTTTAGGAGTCCATCGCGGACAAAAAACGTGACGCGTAATTTATATATATTAAGATATATAATTATAAACCGGAGTTGACCCAGTTTGATGAAAAGCTCTACATAAGTCATGTCTTACGATACCCACAAGTAAGAAAAGTGTTGGAAGTGTTCGTAACCAGTAGTATTTATAGTGATAGTGCCACATAATTGACAGTTTTCTGTCTAAAGCCGGTCCATCTAGAGTAGTACAATACTCTCGTAGAAAATCGACATCTGAGCAGTGGCAATATGTTGTTGCGCTTCGTTCAGTGAGCGAGAGAACCGGCAGTCCAAGTTTTTGTGTGGGTTTAGGCTTTTCATTGGTAGGCAAAGGCATAGCTGTACCTCTGATATTGCAATGGTAGAAAAACTAAAGTTCCCTTTCGTTCTCAAATATAAGGCGGACTGCAACCACGTCCAACCAAACTTTTAAAAATGACGGTAGAAACACTTACTACTAGATGTGTTGCTTGATCGTTTACCACCATTAGCAATATATAAATAAAAAACGCCGCCACCACATTTCAAAGGCTGGTTTAAATGTTAAATTATATATAGCTATTGAATAATCCGTAACGCCGCTACGGCTACCATAGAAACAAGTGCACGGTATAAAAATATTCATAATAATTTTATTTTGCATAAATATGTTTAACTTTTGTTCATACAATTTACCTTAACTTCTTGCTTGTGTGCTATGCTACTTGTAGTTATAAATTTACATATGAGAGTCGTAGTTTATGAGAAATGTTGACATTAATATAGGTTATCTTGATGTATTTTGATATTAAATGATGTCTTTCTATTTTATTGTATGCCGGGGCGTCTACTCGTGAGGATACTCGCGAGGGTGGACCGCTAGGTGGTCAACTGAAGACAAAGACCGGGTTCCGATGACCCACTCGCACGGCGTCGATAGGTAGGTTGCTGGGCGGATTTACAGGCTCGCGCACCGCTTCTTACATCGCCCCGGACGGATTAGCGGGGTGTACTACACCGTAACCCACCGCCATAAAAGAGTTTTTATTGTATGTTTTTAAATATTATTTACTCAAATAAGGCTAATACCTTAACTCATATTATAAGTTTCCTAGAAAAGTACTGCTGTCTGTACTCCTAGTGATTCCTTAGTAAGCTTTTAGGACTCTTACTGGTAAGTATTGGTGTTTATATGGCCTTAATTCACTACTATAAGGGAAAATTTTATTTATACATTATTTATAGTAGTTGTCACCCACGACTCGTAAATTTTAGGTACTATATCTTAGGTAATACAAATGTTACATGTCTTATGTCACCTTAAGTATACCTAACTCTTATTAAATTATTATTATTATTAAATATTATTATTAAATTATTATTATTAAATTTTATTTCATTAAATAAATTTAAAAAAAAAATAATAATATCAATGTTATGTATTGATTATATTATCTTAGTAGGTATCACATAAAATTTAGGAGTCATCATTAAAAATAAGTGTTTAACTCATATTTTATTATAATATACCCTATGTAGCCTAATATCTAAGGTGCTAATCGGATATTTATCGATTATTGAGTAGTCTGTTTTGAAACTGTTCAAGTTTAGCTGACTATCATTGTATTTCACTTACAATGTTTTTTATTTAAACTAGAATATCTAGATGCGGTCATCTTAGCAATTTTTTTTTATTCTAGTAAATTGTGTTTTCTTTTTTTGGAAATATATTTAGATATTAAAATATAATTGATTAAATAGTGAAAATATCATTTCAGCTCTTATATGTCCCACTGTTATACCATGCTGGTCAGAGGTGTTGGTATAGGGTTTTCTTTCGAGTTTTTTTCTTTTGTATAGTATATTATACGCGTATCCCTTAATCGTCTCTTACGATCACCCATGCGTAAGATAAGGGGTGGTGAATTGTATTCTTACTCTGTCACCACCCGGATAACATATAGTGATAATTAAAAATAAAGATAATAAAACAGGAAAAATCAAGGTTCTAAACGAGGTTATTGAAATAAAACAACTGCTCTATTTCCCAACTAAGTTATTTCTATTCTTGATCACAGTGTAATAAATTAACCTTCATATATACCTTATAATATTATAAATAAAATATAGCTAAGCAGTAATCAGCTGTGTGGTAGCGTCTATGAATACTACCAACGATTACTTTGTCGTGGATGTCGTAAAAGACGACTAAGAGTCTTATAACGACCTTGGCCAACTCCATCTGATGCCGGAGGGATGATGATGAAGGAGGGTTGATATCTGGCAGGCCGGTCATAAAACTATTACCAATAAGTTTTACAATCTGTACTATATATAAAAGACAAGTACAGTATGTATTAGTCTTTTATATATAGTACAGATTGTATCGTCCACCAACTAATTGGGATAAGAGTAGGAGAATGATGAAACGAAATCTAGCTAAATCGATTTATCGTCCGCAAGAACATATATTCTCTGAGCAGGGGCAATGCGCTGTTGCACTTCGTTTGGTAAGCAAAAAAGACGGAAGCCCAACTTAGGTGAGGTTTGGTTGGCAGGCAGCAGCCTAACTATACCCCTGGTATTACAAAGGTCCATGGGCGGCAGTAATCTTATCATCAGATGTGCCATTTGCCATCCTAAGCAATAAAAAAAATACAACAAGTATGTTGTATGTTTTTTTTATTACTTCATGAAATTCGTTGGAGCCGTTGCCGGGATTCTTAATTATATAGAAATCATACATACATACTATCACGCTATGTCCCTTGCAGGGTAGCCAGAGAGAACAGAGTGCCAGAGAACTCTATCCTTGCATACTTCACTCGTTTCCTCAACATTCATAATTCTCTTCATACACGCTCGCCGGTTTCGGAGACTCTTTACTCCACCTTCCTTCAGTACATGACCGATCTGGTCTAGATAGATTAGTCTTGATCTCCCCCGGTACCTACATCCTTTCACTTTCGCATTGTATATCTTCTTAACCAGACGTTTGTTCGGCATTCTTTCCACATGTCCGAACCATCGGGGCATTCCCTTTCGCATCTTTACACCAATACTCTCTTTCATCACCAATACTCGCTCTCTTACGTCGTCGTTACGAATGCGATCGATCAGCCTAACTCCACAGATTTTCCATAGAGATCGCATTTCGACCGCATTAATTTTACTTTCATACTCTTTTCTGCATACTACTACTCCCAACTCTCGCTTCCATACAGTAATGTTGGGACAAGCACTGCGTTATGTATTGCTACACGTGCCTTCAAGCTGAGGTGGTGGCTACCGAGAAGTTGTCCCAACGCTCCGTTCACTCTATTTCCCGCATTCACTCTTCGCTCTATATCAGTGGTGTACCTTCCATCTCGGCTAAAACCACATCCACTTGCTCTAGTACATCATTAGCTATTTTTACTCTTACATCTGTTCTGGCTTCATCTCTTACAAAGACCATTGTTTAGAAATAATAAAAATCATCATAAATAATAGAAATCATCATAAATAATAGAAATCATCATCATTATTAATTACCTTGCCCTTATCTCAAATACTTGGGGTCGATACAATATATTCTTTCCCACCACACAATCCTATCTGATGTCATCTCGGCGTTCACTCCCTTTCTATCCATATCAGGCTTTACGCAATCCATCCATGTTTTTTCTTTAGTCTTCCGAAAGTTTTTAACATCATCATCTTCTTAGTTTATATATGTCCCACTGTTGAGCTCGAGCCACCTCCATAATGTAAGAGAAATTGACCTACTATACCATGCTGGTCAGATGTGTTAGTATAAGTGTTATTTCGAGATTTCCTTCTCTTACATAAAATGTACAATATATTATCCATCAGTCGTCTTTTACGATACACACAGGCAAGATTTTATTTCGAGTTTTACTTCTCTTACATATAGATGTTATGTGTATTTTATATCTCTAAGTCGTCTCTTACGATCACGTTTCTTAGGCTGTGTGGTAGCGGCTTCGAATACTACTAACCCTTGCATTGCTTATGGGTATCGTAAAAGACGACTAAGAGCCTTACAACGACCTAAGCCAACTCTATCTGATGCTGTTTGGTCAACAATTACATTCCCAAGGAGCGTTGACGTCCGCCAGGCGACCGGTCATAAAGCTATTGCCAATAACTTCTACAATATGTACTATGAAAGAAGAGTCCATATTGTATCGACCCCAATTAATTGAGATAAGAGTAGGAGAATGATGAGTTGTCTCTTACGATCACCAACAGATAAGGTGGTGGTGAATTGTATTCTTAATCCGTCACCACACGGGTGATTCATCAACCTTCTTACTTAAAAAATGTAGTAATATACAAATATAAAAGATATATACAAGAATGTCTCGTTTAAACATATTTAAAACTAGATTAATGATAGCATCAGGCGAGATTAATTAGAAGCTTCATTGGTTATCTTAATAGTACATTTTACGATCATATAACGTTATCTAGTTGATGCAATGTCATGCTATCTTTCTCATATAAGATGAAAACGATACAGTCGGCATGACATGAGATTTCTAAGCAATAGACGAATAAGTGTTAAATAATTACATTATATTGACGCAAATTGCTTGCGGTTTCTTTTCTATATATTTATGTGCTATTGAAAAAGGAACTGTGAATATTTTTTCGTTTAAAAATGCTCTTTAAAGATTTTGTTATCATAATGCCACGATTAGTTCGTTTATTATTAGCTTTTTCCTATGTGAACTTCTAGATATTAGCCTCCCTATGGGGTGGGATCGTGATCGCTAAATTGCCAGTTTCACAGAAAAGTAATTTATATTCTTCTGCAAAACTTTCAGCCGATTTTTACTACCTTTTTGGAAAAATAAAGGGAGGTACGACATTATAATCTTAGCTCTATCACTACCATCTATCTACATTTAATAGTGGTAGGACCACGCTGTTGACAGTTCTTTGTCTGCGGGTCGGTCCGTCCGGGGTAGTACCACACTCTCGCAGAATATCGACGTCTGAGTAATGGCAATGTGCTATTGCGCTTTGTTCGGTAAGCGAGAGAGCCGGAAACCTAACTGGGTGGGTTTGGAGTTTTTATTGGTAGGCAGCGGCCTAGCTATATCCTAGGTATTGAAAAGGTCCATGGGTGGCAGTGACACTTACCATCCGGGGTGCTGCTTGCTCGTTTGCTATCTACCACAAGCAATAAAAAAAAATACCAGCCATGGAAGTCAAGGAAGCGTTAACAACGGTCGGTTCAATGGGGATGAGGAGAGAACACGACTGGTTATGGTGCCGCACGCCGCCCTTTCGACGCACAGGATGGCATGGATGAGGTGTGACCAGACCGTAGCCTACCAAAATAAAATGGCACTATCCCCACACAAGGATATCTGAATTTGTCCTCAATATAGGTAGCTTTATTGAAATAAAAGGTATGAAAACTAACCTCAGGTGTAAGACCAATAAGCTAAAAGACGGTATATCTTTTCGTTCTATTATGAAATACCAGCAAAAAAATGTAGTCATCTCATCACTTCGGCTTACTGCTGAGCTCAAGACTCCTCCACAAAAAAGGAAAACAACCTCGTTGGTCAGACGGGTTAGTACCTAAAGGGTTTTGTTTTGAGTTTGCCAACTCTTACATAGATGTTATATGCATATTACCTATAGTCTCTTTACGACATCCACGGTCGAGATGAGTTGTATTCTTACTCCGTCACCACATAGAAATATGGTGTAGTGACAATTTATATTTTTAACCTATCACTTTACAGAGAATATTATTATAGTTTGTTGATATGAAAGTATCGATAAAAAAAGCTTGTAAAAATGAACCTGGGTGCACTTCTATTATAAGATTATTAAAGAATTAAGCGCAGATAGTGCAATCAAAACATGGAGTATCAATCATCGGAGCAATGTCACTAGTAACTAGTAATCATATCGACCCACACATCGATATCTGCATAGCGAGACCTTGACACGCGGCCTCTATCATAACAATACGCGAACCTACGTGTCAGATTTTCTAGTTAATTTATGCTAATTCTAATATTAAATGAATGTTAAATAAATAAATATACAATTATCATTACTATTACCTTAGCTTCATATAAGACCCACTGTTGGATTAAAGCTTCTTCTACAATAGGAAAGAAATTAACCTACACCGCTTACCCCACACTGGTCAGATACGTTGGTATAGGGTTTTATTTTAAATGTTGCTTTCTTTGCCATAGATATTACCTGTATATCCCTTAGTCATCGTTTATGACATCCATGTGCAAGAAAGGGGATGGTGAATTGTATTTTTACTCCATCCCTTAGTCATCGTTTACGACATCCATGTGCAAGAAAGGGGATGGTGAATTGTATTCTTGCTCCATCTCTTAGTCATCGTTTACGATATCCATGTGCAAGAAAGGGGATGGTGAATTGTATTCTTACTCCATCATCACGAGGAAAATATATATACAAATATACTAATAATCAATTTTATTGTTAAGACTGAAATAAGAAAATTATGACAGTTACATAAACCCTTATAATTTCAATGTAATATATTTTCCTGTTTAATTTGAAAGGATTGCTTTTGAATTAAAGTTTTGTAAAGGGAAAATTTAGCATCTGTTTTTGGTGTACCCGCTTTTGGTTTGATTAGAATCGAATTCTGGTAATTATTGGTCCCAATTAGCTTTAATATATATTTTTTATACTAATACATACAGTTAAGGTGTTTTAAAGAATGATCAGATTTTATTACCATAATTTCTAATACATTTTTAAGTCAATCAATCAATAGAAAGAGAAAGTACTAGAATATTTATAATGAATGTATATTTTTATACATATTCTTTCATGAATATATGCGACATTAGAAAAATGTACCACTTAAGCGAAAGAGACACAAATTTTACAAATGATTCCTTCTAAAAATCTTCATTTCAAAAATAAATGTTGCTCTCTAAACAAAACCTAAATGTAAAAAAAAATCTCTTTAAATATTTCTAACCGACTCCAAGAAAAGATTCTAAATAGGAATGGAATTTGTTTTCCTTGTTCAATGAAATAATCCCAACATTTCATTCGCAAATAAAGTACATCGCGTTAAATAAGTCAACGGGTAAGTAAAACTTCTGCCGCATCATTCGAGCCTAATACGAGTCGACTTTATCATTGATGTTCATCAATATTTAATTCACCGAATGGTATACCTTACTGTTTGAGTGTTAAGGTAGATTTTGAAACAGCAGTATTGATTTATGGTGTTGTAGAAAGAACGCTTGTGGGGCTTGAGAACGATAATGGCTTCCTCGTGATAGCTGAATAGAGGCTCGACACTCGCTTTATAAACTCACTTTGAAACCAAATGATTTTTCAGTTTACGTACCGTTGGGAATGATGCTTTATATTAAGTATGTAACTATTATTTATATTTTTATATACCACATTTGCCATTTTATATATTAAATGTCACCAATCTTGTTTTAAATAATATAGTCATTAGTTATTCTATAGTGCTGTGTGTAAGCGGCTACGAATACTACCAACCCTTACTTTGCTCGTGGATGGCGTAAAAGACGACTAAGAACCTTATAGTGACCTGGGCCAACTCCATCTGATACCGTTTGGTTAACAATTATATTCCCAAGGTGGGTTGGCGTCTGGCAGGCGGCCGGTCATAACACTATTGCCAATAACTTTTATAATATGTACTATGAGGGAAGAGTACATATTGTATCGACCCCAAGTAATTGGGATAAGAGTAAGAGAATGATGAGTTATTAGTTATTCTGGACACTTTCAGAACAACTTAGTAGTTTTAAAAGCTTTCTGATGTTTGCTCGATTATTGGATAAATATATTAAAACTAGCTACGACTTTTCATTAATTAACCTAACAATATCTATTTAAATAAAACCTATATTTACTTAGATATATGTTTTCTTAAGAAGGAATAATTCACCCACCAGGTATTGGTCCAGGTATTGGTCCACTACTCGTAGAGATCGACCATGTGACGGTGATACGGATAATATCTGAAAGGGGCAGACCACCGATAAAAAGGAATCGGTACCGAGAAACCGGGGCACGGGTTGAGAGCCCTCAGCGCTCACCCACAGTCCGGGTAAAGTTGTCATAGCCATCTGAGGCTAACAACTAAGACACACAAAAAAAAAAAAAAAAAAAAAAAAAGAAACCGTTCAGCCCAAATAAGGAGGAGGAGGAGAGGTAATACGATAAGTTATGGTGCTGCACAACGCCCTGTCTTCGCTCTAAACGATTCGGGAGGAAAGTGTCCAAACCTGACAGTGCTTATTAAAAAGGGAAGAATACTATCATCATTGCCATGCATAGCAGATGATTGACGGCCGTAGTTGGAGCTTGCGAAGATGCGAAAGGGAATGCTCCAATGGTTCGGACATGTGGAAAGAATGCCGAACGAACGTCTGGTTAAGAAGATATACAATGCGAAAGTGCAAGTATGTAGGTACCGAGAGAGACCGAGACTAACCTACCTAGACCGAAACCGGCGAGCGTGTATGAAGAGAATTATGAATGTTGAGGAAGCGAGTGAAGTATGCAGTGATAGAGTTCTCTGGCACTCTGTTCTCTCTGCCTACCCTGCAAGGGATATGGCGTGATGATATGTATGTATGTATGTACTACGTATTTGCAGTTGTAGCGAGGACACGGCGCAGCATACGCTTGAGGTCTGCGAGACCTGGGCACAGCAGCGTCGTGAACTCATTGCAATTGACGCTGCCGGCCGTAGTGAAAGCGATGGTTGACATCGTCAGGAACTGGGATGCGGTCGCCACCTTCTGCGAGACAGTCATCTCGCAGAAGGAAGCGGCAGGTAGACCCGTGAGGAACTCCTCTATGGCGACATGCACCACCACCGGCGCATTCGGCGACGCAGGCGCGAGTACCTCCGCCTGATGCCGCCCTAGCCAAGGCAGCGGGTGACCGGACCGGGGAGTTATCTGGTCGCTCGGAGCGAGGCCACACTACGTGAGGACGATGACCCGACGGCGAAAGCTGCTGGGGCATCGACTCGAGAGGATACCCGTGAGGGTTAACCGCCGGGCGGGCCACCGAAGACAAAGACCGGGTTCCGGTGGCCCACGCTCGCTTGGCGACGAGAGGTACATGTAGGGTGGGTCAATGGGGTCGCACGCCGCTTCCTCTGTCGCCCTGAATGGATTTAGCGAGGTGTGACCACTCCATAGTCCGCCGCCAAAACAAAGACGACTACCTATAATTCTAATAGTTAACTGATTTATATGGCCTATTCAGGAAAGTAAGCGGATGTCGAGATATTACTCTCGAAACCCGTCATACAAATTTTCAAAGGAATACCAAAATCTTTTTGGCAGCTTATGATCTGAACTTGAAGGTGACTTGCAGCTCTATAACCTACCATGATCCCTCTCCATCACCATTGTATCGACGACTGGTACCGTTTTCTTAACATCCGTGACCGGTTCGAATGAAAACCAATTTATCAATAACTTAACAACTATCCTTGAGCCGTCTTCAATAATACCTGTAGTAATATATAACTTTTATAGTTTAGAATTTAAAGTACATATACTATGTATAAAAAGCATTTGAGATAATACAGATCAAAACTGTGTGTCTCAGAGTGTACTCTTTCTAATTAATCTCTCTCTCTCTAAATAATTACTTACTTAACGTATTAAAACTTTCTAAAGAAACACAACTACACGGTATTTTATGGATACTGCATATAGGCTAAAAGGTATACAAAAGAACGTTTCTTATATTTTTTTCTTGTCAATGTTGGGATTTTCATAAAGTCTCTATTTTGCGAGCATAATAGTACACAATGGCGAGCAAGCGGCAGTTGCTCATTATCTAAATGGCACATAGTCATTCACTAGTGTAGCTGTCAACAGCTATTTCTGAAATAATCTATATTAATATTTTTGTGTTATTTCTTTAAAGGATAATTTTATTCAAAAGTTAAGGTTCGTCATTTTAGTTCATATACGTCCCGCTACTGGACATAAGTTTTAATGAGAGGGAAAATGATCTTGACTGACTTGACTGGTCAAACGAATTGGATAAGTTTTTTTTATTTCGAGTTATCCTTCCTTTGTACCGTTATTCTAGGTATACCATATCAATTAGTCTTCTTTTACGACTCCCAAATGCAAGATAGGGAGTGGTGAATAATATTCTTAATCCGTCAGATCATAGGGAAAGCGTAGATGTGTATATTGTGACGATATTTAACAACACAAGATGGAGTATGAACCATAAATCTGACGATCAAAAATTTTCACTCCATTTCTTCAATTATCTTTTTTTTTAATTTTGTTAGCTCAGAAATTGTCATATCATATCTAAGAGGCAATTTACTGAAGATCAATTGTGTCATATTGATAAAATCATAGCAATATAACAAAATAAATTAAAATATCCTATCTAGCAATGAAAATATATCTAGTTTAGCGAATATAACAGCTTTGATAGCATAATTGAAATGCAACGCCATGAAATTCAATTACATATGTAATATTCTAATTATATATGTAATCTCAAAAGAATTTTGCACGCCTCATAAGCGAAGCGTTGAGGTCTTGCTCTACTCTCGACATATGAAAATCAAGCACTTTTCAAACATAAAAATGATTGTAATTTTCTCACATTGCACTTATAGGATAATATTATAATACATATGTCAAGAAAAAACATTCGTTTAAACGTATTTGATATTTTTAAAAAGCAATTATTTTGTTTAAAGTAAGAAAATAGTTGATTAAAAAAAATATTCGAGGACGTCGGATAAAATACTTTTTGTATCTGGCAGGATTACGCCCTTTAAAAATGAATGTATCGAAGTTTTTCTTTTATTAAAAGCTTCATAATCGCAACGCGCTATTTCCTTTCGAAAATGGTTTGGTAATTCTTTGTCGTTTAATTGCAATTAATAAAAAGCTAAACTGCTTACTCTTCAGTGTTTGTATACTTTATGAAAATTGGGTTCGTTTACATTTTTTTGTTCGTCCATTCAGACAGACAAAGGAAATAAATCCCATTCAGCCTATACTATGCTATGTTTAGCTCTACGTCGAGAATGGCACGAAATTTCAAAAGTATTTCTTTTCTTTCATTACACGCTTATATTTAGTTTCACCTGTCCCGTTGTCTGTAATCAAATCTTGCAAGTTAAATTTGATCCACTTCCCGGTTTCCGATTGAGCTGAAATTTAGCATGCATATATAAATCGGAAGACAATGCAATATTATTGTGACATAGAGCTGATCTGATGATGGACCTGGAAGCTGGCCATAGGAACTCCGTAATTAAACGACGCAATCCTTTCGAGTTTTGGTTCATTTGATTTGTCTTGACGATAACTTTAGTACTATATGGTAACCAGGGTCTGACGATGGACCTGGAAGCGGGCCAAAGAAACTCCGTAATTAAACGATGCAACCCCATCGAGTTTGGGCTCGTTTGATTCGTCTTGAAGAGTACTTTGATACTATATGCTAACCAGGGTCCAACGATGGACCTGGAAGCTGGCCATAGGAACTCCGTAATTAAACGAAGAAACCCCATCGAAATTGGGCTTATTTGATTCGTCTTGGCGAGTACTTTGATACTATATGGAAACCAGGGTCTGACCATGGACCTGGAAGCTAACACATAGGAACTCCGTAATTAAACGACGCAACCTCATCAAGTTTAGACTCGTTAGATTTGTCTTGTCGAGTACTTTGAGACTATATGGTAACTAGGGTCTGACGATGGACCTAGAAGCTGGACATAGGAACTCCGTAATTAAACGACGGAACTCCATCGAAATTGGGCTTATTAGATTCGTCTTGGCGAGTATTTTAATATTATATAAAAAATAGGGTCTGATCATGGACCTGGAAGCTAGCCATAGGAACTCCGTAATTAAACGACGCAACCTTATCGAGTTTAGGCTCGTTTGATTTATCTTGTCGAGTACTTTGATACTATATGGTAACTAGGGTCTGACGATCGACCTGGAAGCGGGCCATAGGAACTCCGTAATTAAACGACGCAACTTCATCGAGTTTGGACTCGTTTGATTCGTCTTGACGAGTACTTTGATACTATATGGTAACCAGGGTCTGATGTTGGACCTGGAAGATGGCCATAGGAAAAAGAAGGTGCTAAATGTTCTTAATCATGCCATCAAAATGTAACACGCTTTTATTTATAAAATTAGGACTGTGATAGAAACAAGAAGATTTAATAATTATGGTGTAAAGTTTTAGTGTTAAAAATATATAATTATGAACGGTATTGAATTATTTTGTAATAGACGAAGAGACTTAATTATCGTTAAAGGTTACAATGAACTTCTAAAGTGTTATTTGTCTTATTAGAGTTAATTTATTTTTAACTTTTTATTTTATTTTATTAGTAAATAATAAAAGCTTGTTTTTAAAAAAGGCTTTTTTCTTTAATTTTTTTTTCTGGCATTGACTAATAGTAAATGATAAAAAATATAAAAATTATGAGGCGTGCACTTTTGGAGTTTCCAAATTATTTATGTTGTACTTAAACTTAAAAATTTTACGATTGTTGTTAAAGTTAGATTACTAGGCGACCCACTAATATTAAAAAAATAAGTTATGTTTACATCACACGAAAAAAAAAAAATTTCTCACATATGATGATGACACATAATAAAAGCTACAAAGAATATAGTTATTCATGAAATCACTTCCTATACATTGCTAGAAAAAAATCACTGATTCATGAATCAATACTTTGTAAAATCAAACTATTTCTAAAATTAATAGTATTTTTTTAAATATGTGGGTTCAATTTTTTATAATATTTTTATTTCAATATAGCGCGTCGATCGCTACAAAAAGCCTGCGGCCAACTGTGGTTGATATATCGTGGGCGAGTGTTATACATACAAAGCGATTATTCATCTTTTTTATGGTCTCCCAACTGAAACTCTATGTATTTTATCATCACATAAGTCACACATTTTAATTTATCACTTTTTTATAAAATTATATTATATGTGAATTGTTTTTTGTTAACATTTTTAAAACTATAAATGAAATATTTTTACAGTGCTACATGTTTATTGCCAAAGAAATTGGTAAAGATGTAACGTTTATTTATTAATTTATTTTTAAGATTACTGACGAAAGATACTCGAAGAAAGGCTCTTGTATTCTTTTAATTATAAGGAACTAAATAAACTCATTAAATCTATTTATTTCCTACATCTATTATCTACATACCCGTTTCCATTTCTTTATTAGTTTCAATGACACGATCTGAATTTTCACTTGAGTATCATTCTAAAACTCAAGCTTGCCGTCTAAAATCGTATTCTTATATCATTGGACTTACAAGGCCGTCAAAATATTGAATAAAATATTGAACAATATATTAAACATTATAACTTATATATTTATTTTATTTTTAATCGTTGGAACAAATACATTTAAGTATTTTATAGAAAGATATGTAGGACTTGTTAACGCAGTTCCAATGCCTGAATGCCAATTAAAAAAAAAAATACGAAATCCTATTTCTCGTCTATTATGAGACGTTAATGGTTAAAAATGTTAGCCATATGATGCTGAAAATAGAATGAGAATATTATTCTGTTGAAATGAAACGAAATGAAACGTTATTTAGTAAAATGCCGTTACATTTAAGGTGGAGAATTATGCATCTTAAAATTGTAATATCTGATGTTTACGCGAGTATTACAGATTTGAAATAAAGCAATTTTTACGGATTCTATCGCATTTGTATTTGATTTTTAATTTTCCGTCGTTTCAATGCGTTTATGGTCACGAGACGATAAGTCCTCGCTCGCGGAGGTTGAGTCCTCTCGTGACTATGAACGCTGTAGAAAACGCGATACAATCTGTAAAAATATTAGTTTTATTTCAAATCTTTAAATTGTCAAAAATATACAATTTTTTTTGCATATAAATTATTTGTTTCGGTGAGATTCATTCATTCTCTTGCTCTTATACCAATTACTTGTGGTCGATGCATGAACTTGCACATATTGCAAAAGTTATTCACATTAGTTTTATGTCTTCTGTCTGAGGTCAAACTTGTTGTTCAAACATCATCAGGTGGAGTTGGCTCGGATCGATATATATTTATGACCAAATTTTTTTTAGAATACAATTTACTTAAAATTACTTTCATAAATATATTATTATATTAGTGGTAGGACCACGCTGTTGACAGGTTTCTGTCTGCAGCTGCGGGCCGGTCCATCCGGGAGTACCACACCCTATCAGAAGATCGACGTCTGAGTAATGGCAATGTGCACTTCGTTCGGTGAGCGAGAGAGCCGGCAGCCCAACAGGGTGGGTTTGGAATTTGTATTGGTAGGCAGCGGCCTAGCTATACCCTTGGTATTGCAAAGGTCCATGGGTGGCAGTGACACTTACCATCAGGTGCGATGCTTGTTAGTTTGCCACCATTAGCAATAAAAAAAATCGCCGTATTATATGAATACATATTACTTTACTATATTTGAAAATAAATTAATAACAATTTCAATGGTTCTTTTTTTTGCGTAGGACCCTAATTCTTTTTTTTAGTATAAATATCCAAAAATTCTCAATCCTACGTTCTTCTTTCTCATGCTTTTAACATTAGCTGCTTACCAACGAAAGTTCATCATACAAAAATTTAAATTTTTTGCTTTTGATTTTTGATATTATGTACGTATATCTATATATAATACCATATATTTCATCAGATTATATGCATCTAGAAAATAATGTAAAAATTAAAAAAAAAAAACACTTTGAAATTTATTTATCTGAACAGAGTACGCCTTAAATGAAACTTCTACTACAACCATCCAACATGCAACCACATATAAATATAAGTCTAAATAAATAATTAAAGACATACCCATGAAGCAGGAGGATATCTTGGAAAAGGTGCGATGCTCTTTGTTGCGATATTGCTTGGCAGGTCCGGTTTGTTCCCTCTCTTTAAGCGCTGTTTTCTTCTCTCCCGGGATTTAGATCTTATCATAAGAGCTGCCTGCATACTTGCCAGGTTTGTGGCCTTGGTTGAGCACTGGCAGAAAACTCAGCCCAAGGCCTGGCCCCGGGTTCACAGGCAAACAAACACGCACACAGTGATAGTAACGAGCACCGCGATCACACTTTACTTCAAAATAGTTTTTTCTTAATTGACACAAACGATATTGTATTTTTATCGACCGTTAATAATAGTCCTAAAACTCGTATTACTATAGCTACCACTAGCGTTACTAAACTATACGTATTTAGCGATTTAAATAGAAATATAGGGAATTTTTATTTACAAATCAAACGTCGATATCACTCTACTTATATTAGTCCCATCACAGAATTAATTGCTTTCGATTTAATCACACTTTAGAATGCTTTAGAATTGGATTTTAGATAGGCACAAGAAAGGCGCGAAACTTTTTTTTTTAATTACATCTAAGTTAATTATTAATTATTTAAGTGGTCAACTTACAATACGATATGTTTTATATGAGAAAACAATACGTTATGGAAGAAAGCGGCAATTTGGCGTATTTATCGTATAGTTTATAATTTAATCAGTCAATGTTTTTGAGGCTAGCTCAGGTTTCGTTCCGCACATCGAGCCGCAGTCTCTGGTTCTTCGACACCTCCCATCGGACGCTACTGTCCACTAGGTGTCGCTGTTTCATGGCCGGCCTACTTCTCTCACTGCACTCAATAACACTTCTCCGTAACACATGTTACACAATTGAAAACGCTGTCTAAGCTACACTAAAACAGCGGCTAATTAAGGTTATCCCATAAAAATATGTAATAATAATAATAAACTCCGCGACATCCGAACGTTGCATTGTCTCATGCTTACAATAACTAACTAAAAATACAATAAACATTGAATACATACCTATACGACGCTACTTACATCGACGAGCAAAAACCTCTAGAGCATGGCTGTACATACACAACAAATAAGAATATAATATAGCATGCTTATGCTAAAACACATTGAGACACGTAACGTAGTTTGGTATCGTTACCTCTGGTGGCTCGCATGTTGAAAGCTGCTCGGAAGCTGGAACGGAGAGCGGGCGGGACGGTACAGGTGCTTGAAGGCGCGACTCCCAGTGCTGGCACGAGTAAGCTCGGACGCCGCTCGGTGCTGGATGAAGCGGACTGTGCGGCCGCGGGCTCGACGGCGCGGGCTGGCGGCCGTGCTGGCGCGCCTACAATACCAAAATTCATAATAAATAGATATGTAAGATATATTATTATACATACATACATATATATCATCACGCCATATCCCTTGCAGGGTAGGCAGAGAGAACAGAGTGCCAGAGAACTCTATCCTTGCATACTTCACTCGCTTCCTCAACATTCATAATTCTCTTCATACACGCTCGCCGGTTTCGGAGACTCTTGACTCTACCTTCCTTCAGTACATGACCGATCTGATCTAGGTAGGTTAGTCTCGGTCTCCCTCGGTACCTACATCTGTCCACTTTCGCATATTATTATATAAAGTACGATAAATGAAATATCAATCAATCATTTAGGGGAATTGTATCATCATCATTATCCTGTTCTTATCTTAATTACTTGGAGATGAGGTGTATAAACTCTTCTTCCACTGTCCGTATTGTAAATAGATTAGACGATATCAGATGAAGTTGTCCTAGATCTAAGCTTTTAGTACTTTTTTACAACACCCAAGAGTAGTGTAGGGGTTGGTAGTATTCATAACGGCCAACACATACTAACGTAAGGAATTATGTATATTTTATTTCATTATCATCATCTCAGCTCATATATGTCCTACTGTTGGGTGCGAGCCTCCTCCATAATGGGAGGGCAGTTAACCTACTATACTACGCTGGTTAGACGTGTTGATATGGGGTTTTGTTTCGAGTTTTCCTTCTCTTGCACAGATGTTACATGCGTTTTATATTCCTTAGTCGTCTCTTACGATCACCCACGGGTAAGATAGGGGGCGGTGAATTGTATTTTTACTTCTTCATCACACGGATACAATATATTTTATAATCATTGTAATTTTATAATTTGTATAAATTTAATCAACTAAATAACTGTTGTTCCTTTGGTTTTATTGGTTATTAATTAGTGTAGATTTTTAACAATGCTTGTATTAGAGTGCGCAGCGATAGCTGCATTGTTTTTCTATAGAAAGTATAAACACTTTTTTTTTTAATCTGTCTTTTAGCTGTGTTGTTAGCCGCAGATGGCTGTCACAGCTTAACCCGGACTATGGGTGAGCGCTGAGCGCTCTCAACCCGGTAAAAATTTTAAGCGACAACGCCCGAGGGCTCTCCTTGTGAAGAACGGACCTCGGCTCGGGGCGTCACTGGTAACAAAGTGGGCGTACCCGCGTTTGAATTATTGACTATTTCGCGTCGCGTCTTCCTTCCCCGGCGGCGGGGTTGGAAGCGCGGATATTTATGTGTAATGGTCGCGCGGACCGTGTATGCTCTTTCTTGAGCGATCGTTATTGAATCGTCAGAGTCGGTCAGTACATGTCGAGGACGTCGGATCCCGAAAGTATAAATAGATAACAATGTACTTAAATAAGCAATCCACTTTTAATTGTTAAAATGAACACAGTTCTGAATATTGAGTATAAATATAATATTTTTTTATTGCTTGTGGTGGCAAACGAGCATGTAGCACATCTGATGGTAACTATCACTGCCGCCCATGAACCTTTGCAATACCAAGGATAGCTAGACAGCTGCCTACCAATAAAAACCCCAAACCCACCCAGTTGGGATCCGACTCTCTCGCTCACCGAACAAAGCGCAATAGCACATTGCCATTACTCAGACGTCGATCTTCTGCGAGAATGTGGTACTACTCCGGACGGACCGGCCCGCGACTGTAGACAGAGGACTGTCCAAAGCGTGGTCCTACCACTATTGTATTTGTATTCTGTGCAATTTATCATACAACATTAGTCAGAATGAAATATATCAAAAATCATATTAATTATTTGTGATATATTAAGAAAGTTATTGTATTTTACATACATAATTTTTATGACTTGCTGTGTGGTAGTGGCGACGAATACTACCTACCTTTACAGCGCTCGTGGATCTCGTAAAAGACGACTAAGAGCTTCGTAGAACTGAGCAGCTGATGCCGTCAGGTCAACAATTACATTCCCAAGGAGGGTTGACGTCAGGCAGGCGGTCGTTCATAAAGCTTTTGCCAGTAACTTTTGCAATATGTACGATGATAGCAGAGTACATATTGCATCGACCCCAAGTAATTGGGATAAGAGCAGGAGAATGTTGATGACGATGATAATTTAAATTTCCGATTGAAAACCGATGTGTAACTAATCTATTTAATACACGTATTGAAAACAACTAAATCAAGAAAAAGATATCACTGCTAAGGACGCAAAATATATTGGGCATGGATATGGAGTCCTTTTTCGGACTCCTTGAATGGTTTGTCTAATAATATCTTGCGAGTCTGATATATACAAAATAGCTGAATCATCTCATTACGAGATCTTCTAAAGGACAAAAAAAGTAAAATGCTAAGTTAACTTAGTAAGGGATAAAGTAGAAAACTTTTCTAAGGTATCCATTCTTACTCCTTATTCCGTAAAAAGATAACAACATTTCCAGAAAAGGGAAATTTTGAAATAAAATCCTATACATCTAACTATATACCATAAGGTATATAAAGTTAATTTCCTTGCCTTTATAAAGGATATTCATACTTAATTGTAGGACGTAAATAAAAAAAAATTAAAACAAAACATCCTGTACTAAGAAAATTATCGTTGTATTGCGGGGGACTTTACAAATAACCAATTAAGGGACACAAATTCTATTCAGAACAATAATTTATAGATTGCACGAAGTATTGTTCTGTAAGAGAATTGAATCTAGACACTTGGTACAGCAGGTCATATATAGACTGTAGTATAAGAGTAACTACAGTATAAGAGTAAGAAAATTACGTACCTTACGGCCCGCGAGCGAGGCGCCGCCCGCCGCAGCGTACATACACCGCCGGCGCGCGACGCTCACCTAGCGCCGGCCATCAAGATGCAGCTGCCCACCGCATCCGAATGATCACCAGCACCTATAATACCATACACACACTCACAGAAATCAATTACTATAGTCTATCTAATCTAAGAAGTGCACTTTGACAGCTGTCAGAGTAAGTTGTCTAGGTATGTGAACCAAATAATCGCTATCGAAAATATCCGATTTTGATGAGAAATCGATTTATTTTTTTATTTTTCAAAAAGGAGATGAAATATTAAGTGCTAAATTAACACTAAACAAATTTAATTATTTCATCATAAAATCTATTCATCATATTTAGTAGAATTAGGTTAAGTAAAAACAAAAACTGGATTTTAAAATAGCTATTTGTTCAGAATCATTAGTATTACTTGAATTATCACCGTAGCGAACATTAATAATTATATCCTTATCATTAAAATTGTCGAAACGTACATCTCTGTCAAAATATATATTCGATTAAATATATTAATCTAATATTTTTACCGATTATTTAGATATTCGTGAATTGGAAGTTGTCAAGCACTACTGTTTAGAACGTTATGACGTGATATTGTAAGATCGTCCATAATAATTACTATTTACAATGTTATTTTAATTTTAAATTAGTTTTACGAGTTTCAATATTACATTATTGTACAAAAAACTCACTCGCAACGTTAATTATGTAAATAACTTAATATTTCTTTAAAATTTCAGATTTATTGTTTGCAATCATGTGTATACGTTTGACCAAGGTTATTGTCTATTAAAAAATGTGAAACGTCAAAATGCACTTCTTAGATTAGATGAACTATAATTAAAATAAATTTTATAAACTAAACCTTTGTCAATCCAGTGACCGGTAATTACCCAAATTCTACCATACATATTTTATTTATGACATTATCCATTATGTTGAATATTGTAATTTATAATAATTTCAGCCATCGTATAAAATAAATATATTATAATTTAATTGAATATTTGAATTTTTTTTTAAAACACCACCCTGCACTAAAGAAATATTCCCTGTATTGCGGGGGACATTACAAACATACAATTAACGCAGAAAAATTAAAATAAATGATTTTATTTAAAAAAACAGTATATGATAATTTATTGTGGAACAAATATATTACGTAAATTATATACATTATACGTGTTTTCGGAGAAAGTTTTAGTGTAGGATATGTTGTTGATTACTTATCCTGGAGAGGAGGAAAGCGGTCAGAAAACAACTATCTAGTTTAAGTAATAAGTAATAAGCATGTCCTTATTTTATTAAACTAACAATTCATCCTAATTTCGATTTGAAATATTGATGCTGGCCTATTTATTATTATATATTAGAGATGAATATTATTTTAAGAAAAACTAAGTGATTAAAATTTCATATATTTATTACTAAATTTACACATCTATGTAGTTTATTAATAGGGATAAGGCAATTATTTTAACAGTTTTCTGTCTACAGTTGCGGGCCGATCTGCCCGGGGTAGTAGGTACCACACTCTCGCAGAAAATCGAAAACTGAGCAGTGGCTATTTGCTGTTGTGTTTCATTTGGTGAGCGAGAGAGCCGAAAACCCAACTTCTGAGTGGGTTTGGGGTTTTCATTAGTAGGCAATGACCTAGCTGTACTAGTATTGCAAAGGTTCTCGGGTGGCAGTACCACTTACCACCAGGTGTGTTGTTTGCTCGTTTCCCTACCATCAGAAATTAAAAAAAAAAACATTAGTATTTTAATTTTATTTCATTATAATATAGAGCGTCATAATAGCTAGCATTTGGCTAGTGTATAGTAGTATAGTGTATATATGTGTGTAAAGCAGTTAGTTAGAGCGTTTTTACTTTCCTTTACAGATTGCACAGATGGTATAGTGGTTAAGACACCGACTTTCCGTGCCAGTGATAAGGGTTCGATTCCCACGCAGGAAAATACTTTGTGCGATCCACAAAGTGATGTTCTGAGTCTGGGTGTAATTTGTCGGCGTTAATTGCATATTTGTATAGTCCCCCGCAATACAAGCATTATTTACTTAGTGCAGGGTTTGTGCCTTACCGGGCGGGCCACCGAAGACAAAGATCGGATACCGGTGGCCCGCTCGCATGGCGAAGGGAGGTGCTTGCAGGGTGGGTCTATGGGGTTGCGCGCCGCCTTTTTCGTCGCCCCGGACCGATTTAATGGGGCGCGACCACGTCCATAGCCCACCGTAAAAAAAAAACTTTTGGTGCCTTTTTTAAAAAAAATAATTTTAATTTGCATATACTAAGATTTGATAGTGAAAATAATTTTAAATTAAGCTTAATATCATAAACTTATATTCCTCAGCTATAGTAACTTTTTTATTGCAAACACAGTTTATATTGGGATAAAATAATGGCGTGTGATTGATGGTTTAAGAATACAATCAATTTGTAAAAACTGGCTAAAAGGGCGCGTGAGTAGGTAGAGGCACTGACGTAGTTAATTCATAGCAACTACGATACTGAAGCCGTTATAAATATTATTAATACATAATTATTTCTAATTGAGAATAAATGTTTTTTTTTAATACACAACCCAATACTAAGGAAATAATCTCTGTTTTGCGGGTGACTTCACAAACATATAATTAAAGCAGACAAATTACTCAGTTTGTGGATCGCAGAAGGTATTGTCTTGCGTAGGAACCGAACCCACAGAACTGGCACGGAAGGTTGATTTTAACCACTACGCCACCTGTACAATCAGTTTATTTGTTTCTTTATTTGATTTGTCGACATTATATATTTGAAACAAAGTGGTTTTTACGGATTTTATCGCGTTTGTACTTGATTTTTAACTTTCTGGTCGTTTCGAATACTTTACAGAGTTCGTGATTTCAGAAAGATTAGTTGATATCATATAATAAGATAGAATCAGTCAAAATAGTTTTATTACAAATTATTTTTAGAATAATATTCTGTATTTCGACTAATCGTCAAAACTGGAAAGTAAGAAGACGTAGGTTTTTATAACCCGCAGTCTCATAGGTGTTCTTTTGGCCTTTTAAGTGCACTAATGCCACCACGAATCTTGACTTTATAACTTTGTTCATGGCCTTATTCTTTCGAGCACTTAATGCTAAACCTAAGAACGTCACTCTGACAATTTTGACCTTACTGCGGGTTGGACTATTGCGGTCCATCTACTTTCAGGTGCGCCTAGGAAAACAAAAATACTCTAACAGTTTAGTAAGTCAATCAATTTTGACCTTACTGCGGGTTGGACTATTGCGGTCCATCTACTTTCAGGTGCGCCTAGGAAAGCACAAATTCTCTAGCAGTTTAGTAAGTTATTCATATTTAAGACATACAATAAGAGTCAAATTTAGAGAAGCCTACAACTGTGTACAAGAATTTGTGCTAATGTTTATCTTTGTATGTTTTAGGTACCGAAATAACTTTTGTACATAAGAAAGTTACAATTTCTCATATGCGTTCTGTTTCTATAAATTTGTGTTTAGTATCAGCTGCCAGGACAGGTCCAAATAAATTTATGTTATTTTAAATACGTTACAAAACTAGAACTAAAATAACTGTGTGTTTCTAATTGAATCCCTCCTAAATGGGTGATTTTGATATAAGTTTTTGTGTATGTTTGTGTGAGTTTTTGAGAATTTAGATTCACAATTAGACATTGTAGGTAGATATAGTGATCTTGTTCGAGTATTTTTTAATTATTTTTAGTAAATTCTAGTTCTGTACCAAGAAAATATTTATTTGTTCAGATAACTTATAAAGTATAAATTAACGCAATGCAAATAAAATATGGCAACTATTGCGAGTGAATAAATTCTGAATAAAATTGCAAACGGTTGCAGAGATCCAGTACCTTACCTGATGCTAAGTGGTACTCGTCACGCATGGTAAATACATTTTTATTATTGTTAAGAAGAATGACTTTTTTTATGGTTACGAAAAAAGAAAATTTTATTATGGTTACGGAGAAAGAAAACATTGCGGTGGTTATGAAGTTAGTTAAGTTATCCATTCTTTTCCCGTGGCTATTTCAAAGAAGCACTAAGAAGTTTTGGGCGATAACATGACTGTATGAGGAAAAAAAAACCTACATAAAAACCCTATGCCCGTTTATCTATTTCGCGTATATATACTAAATATAGTATACCAAATTGTTCTTCATGACCGACTAGCAGCCAATAGCGGGGCGACATGGGCTACCACTGGTAGCAATTTTTCAATGTTTTTGGATATTTTTAACACAATACTTAATAATTTCCGTGTGGTGATGGAGTAAAAATACTATTCACCACCCCATATCTTACCCATGGGTGATCGTAGGAGACGACTAAGGGATATAGAACGCATATAACATCTATGCGAGAGTAGGAAAACTAGACACAAAAACCTTTACCAACACGTCTGACTAGCGCGGTATAGTAGGTTAATTGCCCTCCTATTACGGAAGAGGCCCGAGCCCAACAGTGGGACGTTTGTGGGCTGTGATGATGATGATGAACACAGTACTAGAAATTGATTATCATCTGCTTAGAAACTGTGTTAGGGATTTCAAACAACGTTATAACTTTAATGGAATAAACAATAGAAGCGGGGCTTGCGCCAATCTAAATTAATGGCCTGCCCGAGCAAGGCGTTTACCGAATCTTGTACTACAATTCTCACGAGATATGTTCCTCACATTTGCGTACTGGGTTGTAAATTAACTTTGTGAGGATAAGCTATAAGACATTTAGCATATTGTTTCGTCGTATCGTATCGTCGTTGTTATTCGTATAAGACATTTCGCATATTGTGTTAATACGCTTGCAGTAGACAAATTAAATAAATAATATCTGGATGACCGAGCTTTCACTCGGTATTTTCTTTTTAGTGTGTTTTGAAGATATATTTAAATATAATAAAAATAATTAATTAAATAATAATAAAAAGTCAAAATGTAATAAAACGAGGAAAAAGATTCGAACCGGCCTTGATTAGATTGCTCGATTATCCAATTGAGGTGTCTTAATGACAGCGTCAAATTTTGCTTTCATATTTTAATAGTTGTCAGCCAACGTTAGGTAGATCGATTAGTCGTCCCCGCAACCCCCAGCATGCTAAATTTCAAGAAAATCGTTGGAGCCGTTTCCGAGATTCAGATATCTATCTCACTATATCTTTAAACGAGCAATTCTTGTATATATATTTATATATATGTAATCTGATGATGATCTGATGATTTTCTTGAAATTTAGCATACAAGGGGTTCCGGGGGCCATTAATCGATCTAGCTTGGTTTAATTTATAGAAAATATTGTTTTGTCAGTATTTTTCGGCAGCAAAAAATATAATTTTTCGTTGTAGTAAAACTATTAGAATATGAAGATTTTCAAATTTTGACGCTGTCATTAAGAATAGACATTTAGCTCAGTTGGAAAATCGAGTAGTCTAATCCAAAAAAACCAGAGCTCGGTTCGGATCCTTACTTTTTCTTATTTACTTTTTGGCCTTTTTTTATTATTTTATTAATTATTATCATTTGCCCGCATCTTTGTCTGCGTAGAAGTTGAAAATGCTTCTAACAGGATTTTTTTTGTTTTTTTCGTTATTAATTTTATTGTTATTTTTAAATTATTTTGTGTAAATGTTTGTATACTTATGTAGTATAACAATCTTATACATGTAGTGACGAAGTAAGAATAAAATTCACGACCCCTATATTACCCGTGGGTGATCTGAAGAGTCGACTAAGGGATATAAAATGCATATAACATCTATGCAATAGAAGGAAAACTCGAAACGAAAACCTATACCAACACGTCTGACCAGCGGCAGCGCTTTAGTAGGTTAACTTTCCTCCCATTATGGAGGAGGCCCGAGCCCAACAGTGGGTCGTATTTGAGCTGTGATGATGATGATGATAACAATTTTTATTATAGTGTAGGGAAGGTTTAATAAACATGAAAATAAATTGAAATTTTGTTATATATTATGGACATGAGGCCTTTTTCTTAGCAGGCTATGTTTTGAACACACCGCGCCTATTTCAACTGAGCCGACGGAAGGTTAGTGTGCGGCCCCATCACCCACCGTCTTTTCCATCGAAATTAGCCGACCACTGCTACCGCTTCTTTGACATCCACCCGTGATGCTATTATAGTATTTCTTTGTAAACAATATCTTGTTTTTCTTTCGGATGCTAACCAAGCTACTCTGTGAGCTTACTTTGAAGCATGTCACATACAACTGTCAATGGGAGAAGCAGCTTTCTCTCAAGTATACTCCCGCTACCTTAAGAATTTGACCTCAAACTTTGATTATGGTTATTGCAAAGCAGACTTTAATGGCAAACTGCACTCTCTGAAATTCAAAGGAGTAATTTGATGGTATTTGGAGAATCCTAGGAATAAATACAGACTCTGCTCGAGAACAACCGGTCAGTATAGTTGACCTGATTACATTGCAATACAATGATTTTTCTTGCAAATGGTGGCATTGTCTAATTTTGGCGCGCCAGCTGTCAATTTTAAGATGTGAGTTGGGAGACTGTGAGCCATCAGATTATTCAGGAACTCAACCGGTTGTCGGACTCACGGGTTATCACTTATTCGAAGGATTTAGTTTAATATTCGACCCATTCGAATGATTTAAAATATTTGCAAGTAAATGGTATAAAGAAATCGAAACGACCGTAGTAGTGCTCATATGTAGGTCATGGCGTCTTGCGACCAATCTGATCAGCATTAACATCCTGTCTCCCTATCGTATCTTACTTATTGTTCCTAATATAACTCAGCCTTTCCGTCTCGATTTTTACAAATATATTGATTAAACACTGGTTAAATAGCGAACAAAAATATAGCAAATGACTATCTCTCTTTGCTAATCATTATGCGGTAAAAATATCCTCGCCAGAGTAAATTTAAAACGGGTAATACATCTTATGAGCGATGGATTTCAGTTATCAATATGTTATCATGGCTCTTAATTACAATATTCTGCTTAGAAAATTGCTGTCCAACAATTTGAAATTTCAAACTCTATGTCCCTATGACGACACGGCGTTATAGGGACATAAAACCTAAAAGTGTATAACCTCTTTATAGCTTAGAAACTTTCAAATGCCGTATTAATACAGTATTGTGACTTTCGAGACATTCCAATTTTAAAGAGTATTTTCATTGTACCAAGCTTTTATGTGAGTTCAATCTTTTCAGGGTTCCGTAACTAAAGCCTAAAACCTATACCTAAGACTTCGCTGTCCGTTCGACCATCTGTACCTCATGAACCATGATATTTAGACAGCAGTCAGACAGAAATTTTCACAGATGATGTATTTCTGTTGCCGCTATAACGACAAATACTAAAAAACAAAATAAAATAAATATTTAAAGGGTGATATTGGCTCCGTTTTGCTCGATGCATTTTCTTAGTTTCTATTTTTACTTTTTGCCTTTTTTTATTACTTTTTCATTATTTTTATTATATTTAAATATATATTCCAAAACACACTAACAAAAAAATACCGAGCAAGGCTCGGTCATCCAGATATTAGTTATATATATATATATATATATATATATACAAGAATTTCTCGTTTAAAGATATAATATATAATTGTAAAATATACCTTTTTATTGCTATTGCTTATTGTGGCAAACGAGCAAGCAGCGCACCTGACGGTGAGTGTCACTGCCGCCCATGGACCTTTACTATACCAAGGATATAGTTAAGCCTGCCTACTAATACAAACCCCAAATCCACCCAAATGAGCATCCGGCTCTCTCGCTCACCGAAAGAAGCGCAATAGCACATTGCCATTACTCAGACGTCGCTCTTCTGTGAGAGTGTAGTACTAACCCGGACGGATCGTCCTGCCGCTATAGACAGTACTGTATACATCGTGGTTCTACCACTATTAAATGTTTACTTCACTATTAATTACTATTACTATACTTATATCATTGAACATTTTATTGTTCACTTCTGAACGTTGGCTTCCCGCACAAATAAGAGGATAATGCAATAATCGCAACGCTTTGCGGACGGACGACTGATGGCGAACTGAGGTGTTACACGGTTTCCAGAGGAGAGCTGCTGCCGACTCTTCTAATTATATTATTATCCCATTATCACACAGATGAACTGATAATTAATTCCATTGCTATGGATATTATGAAAAAAAACATTCAGAGTACTGACATTTAGCATTTAACATGCTTGATTATTTATAAAAACTTGATTACGAGTGAAAAATAAATGTCACGTTCGGGAGTATTTATAAACATTCAGAGGGTAATTATTTTTACTTTAAGGCCAATAAAAAAACCTTCTACATGAAAGATTCTGTTGTTCGATTGTTATGAACGGACTAAGCTCTAAACAGCAAGTCTATGTACAGGAGTATGCTCTATATAATCCAGTATAGGAGTAAATTCTAAACAGCAATATTTATTCATCTATCAGCCCATGGACAGCCACTGTTAGATAAAGACCTCTTCAAGGGCAGAACATGCCATAATCATGTCATAATGATGTCATGCTCTACGAGTTACTCAGAAATTCTCCTACAGGAGGATGATGATGATATTGAGTAGATTAATTGCATTACATACTCCTACTTATATAGCCTTATATACTCGTAGCTTACATTATGTAAGCTAAAGCTGACGAATATGTATATGACGAAAATATTTTTTATTGTAGCTGGGTCCTTTGTCCATTGCGAATATTCTTTTTTTAAGTGTTTTATGTTTTAATTTATATTGTTTTCAGATGTCTATGGTAATGTGTGAGAGACAAATAAATTAAAAGACAGACTAAATAAAAAAATAAATTCTATCAGAATACCTGTGTTCTGTCAAGAAAAAAAAACGGATAGGGGTTTATTAGCAATAATTCGATGTTTTTTTAAATATCTTCACTGAGCAAATTTTTTTGTCCACTATTTTCTCATAAATAGCGCACCTGTAGATAGATTTATTATGCTGTAGCATTTCCTCTGCACTACATAGAATAAAAATCCAATATTTATATTATTTGAGAGCAAATATTTTTAAGCCGAATTGCACTGAAATTTACGTGGGGGAAAGAGGGGGTCTTCGAAAACATCACGTAATTTTTTTGGCCAAATATATATATTGGACTATATAATGTTGCAATATTTAAGAAAATCAGTTCCATTGATTGTTTAATCTTAAAAATATACTAATCTTAACATAATACTAATTTAAATGCTGTGGCTTTTATTAAATCCAACGCAGTTATCCACAAAATAAAAATTTTGAAAAATCTTACGTAAGATAAATAAAGAGCCGGGTTTGAGATAAATCTCACGACATCACACCAGGGGAGAGTCAAAAAATCCTCAAAAAAAGGCATCGCGTAATTATATGACACCATCTAACACTCTAAAACACAAAACAACAAATACACGTACGTTAAAAGTCATCATCTCCACGTGATATTTTTATATTCTTTCTTAAACTCTCCCTACATTAAGATATAAGATGTAACACACCAAAAACATTGCACGAGTAACCATATTTTGAATAACAATGTACGACCTACAGAAGTTGTAATTAACTAGCGTTTGTATCTTGCCGTACAATACTCGGGGGATGCGACCTTTACACCACGTAACTTTACACGATGAATTGTCAATTAGCACTGAGATAATAATTATGTATATATAATGTATCTTTTTATATGAATATCATGTCATTTTTACTTATATAGTTTATCCTAAACAGCTAGAACGATTTTAATGACTTTTGGGTGATTGAAGAATGATTTAGGTTAGCAGTCGGCAACCTTTTGGCAGGCAAGGGCCACAAGGTAGCAAAATAAACTAAAGGCAGACCACTTGTGATATGTATTTATTTTGAAAACTTATTTACAAAACATTGATCACAAGTAAGGCGCTCACGGACCGCACACGACCCGCGGGCTGCGTTTTGCCCGCCGCTGATTTAGTACAACAATTTAGATTAATATTAGTGGGTGTACTGTTTGCGTATAATTGAGAGATCACAATACAGACGATATGGAGTTAGCCCAGATGTATGTTAAAGGCTTAATTGTCTCTTACGTCTTCCACAAGCAAAGTAAGAGTTGGTAGTATTTGTAGCCGCTACCACACAGCTTTACACAACAAATGCAAAATATTATATAAATAATTACATTATTATATTTTTTTACTTTTAGGAGTTGAAACAAAATTCGACGTTGCTATTTAACTACGAACATATTATGTGTTCGGTTAAAGTTCAAAGAACGTTAAGATTGACCGATAAAATATATTTCGTGACGCCGCCATCAAAAATATAATAATTTTAAATACATTTCAGAATACATTTCAACGTGGTACATTATAATTTGATAATATTATTATTATATAAGCAACACTATGGTATGACAATGTATTTTAAGGACCTTTATAAAAAACGATTTTAACGCCCAATGAGGTCGCTTAAATAGTTTTATACTCTTAATCTTATTACTTAATCGCATTAAACATCACGGACATTATTAACAAGCACTAGATTTAATATTACTTTCAAGTATAAAATTATCATGCAGATAAACTAAGTCACCTTAATCGCTTTAGTTGCTTATGAAAATAACCATGCTTACCTATAATAAATAGGTGCTAATCATCCACCGAAATGGTTATTTGGTGGGTTATTGGGGCTCTATGCCACCCTGCTGTTGCTTCACATGGCGAAATATACTCATATCATTGCCAAATAAGGCCTTCGTTACGATAATCATATTTTAAATCGTAGTGATAAACGGCTGTCATATCGGCTCATATAAATCTCTATCTTAAGCTTAGGCCTTATTCACGAGTTTCTATTTTTCTTTCTCTTGCATAGATGTTATCTACATATTATATGCTTTAATCCTGTTTTATATTTTCGGGCAAGATTGGTGAGTTATATTTCTACTCCATCGATAACACGAATAAAACCAGCTGTGCCTCTGTTAAATCTTAGATAACTATTATTTTTCATAGCTTATGGTGGCAAACGAGCGAGCAGTACACCTGATGGTAAGTGTTACTGCTGCCCATGGACCTTTGCAATACCAAGGGTATAACTCGACCGCTGCCTACCAATACAGACCGCAAACCCACCCAGTTGGGCGTCAGGCTCTTTCACTGACCGAATGAAGCGCAATAACACATTCCCATTACTCGGATGTCGATATTCTCCGAGAGTGTGACCACGGACGGACCGGCCCGCAGCTGCAGACAGAGAACTGTCAACAGCGTGGTCCTACCACTATAGTACGTAGTATTAGTACATATTTACTAACTGCATCAGCAGTAATAAAATCTAGTCATTTATCGATATTCACTGTTAGATGTCGACCTCTACAGGGACAATCATGTCCCGTACCGGCATTCGCCGGTATTATTACGCTTGGCAGACAGGATGATGATCGTTTTAAGGTTTTAATTATGCCAGAAACCCGATGTTATTCTTGTTTCCTTACACCATTTGAACTTGACTCCGTAACTCATTGTGTTGCCATATTCTATTACTGTTGGGGTAGTGGTTCAGATACCGAACCGTGGTACCAAGGTTAGACCAATACTACGAGCGGCGGACAATACATTGAAATATTTCTTTCTTTTAAAAGACACCAATCCGCACTAAAGAAACAATCCTTGTAGTGCTAGGTCAAGCGCCGGGTCTTTTTTTTTGCAACGTACGGGACCTGGTATTTTTTTTTGGGAATATGTTCAAGGTCGTCCCCTGAATGTAAATCCAAGTTGGCGCGGCGGGGGAGGGTTCACTTCAGCCGCCATCTTGGAAAACACGTTTTATTGAATATCTCGCGAACTGCGCATCGTACGACAAAAATTGCAGAGACCATTATTGTAGATAATAATATTTGCCATCTTTTTTATTTGAAACTTTTTTTTGTATAAGGCATAGGTTTTTAATTATAGCGAATCAAACTTTTTACAATATGGTTTTTACTAAATATTTATTTAATGGTCAATGATAAATTAAAAATAATGGTGACTGAATTGTAGAACATGAAATTACCTATAAATTTTATAAAAACTTTTTCTCGTAGCATTTATAGTCAAAGAGCTGTAGCTTAGTAAAACTTGCACCTCGTACATTATCAGTGGCAATATTGCTCGCTGTATACGAAAACCATTTCATAACGCATAAAATGGCATAAAGTGTTCAAAAAAATGTCAATACAGCTGTGCAGCAAATCAATTAAAATTATAAATAATGTGGAGAACAACTAATAATTTGTCGATCTTTATTGTTACTTAAAACGGTATCATCATAAAAGATTGTCTATGTAGCAAAAAACAATAGTACATCCCGCTACATCGTAAAAATTGTAATAGTTATTATTTTTATTATTATGTATCTCAAATTGTTATCGAAATCACAAAAATGAAAAGAATTTTACGAATGTTACTTCACAAAAACGGGAAAAACATTTGTTTACACAAACAAAAAGTGGCGCATTATTTTACGGTGCGAGTCTTATTTTTTTCGATGTCGAGGGAAGACACTCATCGTCTTGCGGATCTATCTCTTCTGCCTCCGCCATATCCGAAGGAGACGAATCAAAGGTTAGGTCTTCGGTTGGGATGGCATCTAATATGTCTGGCACGTTGTCGCATGTTTGGCCGCTGCAATTGGAGCAAATAATCGAACATTTGAGAACAGCTTTTCGGCATCCGCAGGCAGCTCCGCAATTTTTGGTGCATTTGCACGATATTATTTGCAACAAACTCGACGGTGCAGGAGCCATAGCAGTTCGAATTGGTTCAAGCCCCATTTTTCAGCGTCGTGATAAAATCCAAGCCAAGTTTGAACCTGGTGGTACACTCTGAAAGAATGGTAGCGTGCCGTATCTTGTGTTGGAGATAGAAGTGATAAATTCAACCTTGTCTTACTCGCCAATTTCCCGAAGCATTTGTAGCGAAGCGACTTAATAGAGACTTCCGATTCTGTAAAACAGTTGGGATTTATACCTGAATACTGTTGGAATGTTAAGAGGGAGAAATTCCGAACGACCCGAAATATATACTACAACTTATAGGGACATAATTGAATATACAGAATTATAATCTCATTTACAGCGTTATAGCTCTTAAACTATAAATGCTACGAGAAAAAGTTTCTTATAAAATTTATAGGTAATTTCATGTTCTACAATTCAGTTACCATTATTTTTAATTTATCATTGACCATTAAATAAATATTTAGTAAAAACCATATTGTAAAAAGTTTGATTCGCTATAATTAAAAACCTATGTGTTATACAAAAAAAAGTTTCAATTAAAAAAGATGGCAAATACTATTATCTACAATAATGGTCTCTGCAATTTTTGTCGTACGATGCGCAGTTCGCGAGATATTCAATAAAACGTGTTTTCCAAGATGGCGGCTGAAGTGAACCCTCCCCCGCCGCGCCAACTTGGATTTACATTCAGGGGAGGACCTTGAACATATTCCCAAAAAAAATAGCAGGTCCCGTACGTTGCATTACAAACCTACTTTTTTTGCTACGGCGCTTGGAGTATGCTTTACAAATATGCAATTAATGCAGACAAATTTCACCTAAACCCAGAACAACAGTTTGTGGATGCCCAAAGTATCGTCCTGCATGATAATCGAACCCACGGCACTGGCACGGTATTTTCTTCTTTTCTTATCTTATCTTAACCGCTACGCCATCTGTACATTCAGATCTGAATTTGAATCGAAAATGAAGTATGTTTGTAAAGTGCCTCGGAATATAAAGATTGTTTTCTTAGTGCGGGATGGTGTAATTTAAAAGGCAGAACTATTTCAATGTATTGTCCGCAGCTTACTTGGTGTGTTTTATTAAACAAAAAAAAAAGAGAAAAGCGCGGGCTAACTGTTTTAATATGTCATAAAATGATTTATATAACCAAACAATACGTAACATACTCGTACGAATTGAAAAACATTAAAGTTAGTTTATGAATGAACTTCAGTAAATATTTTTATCAAATCGTTTACGAAACACGAGCATAAACATAAGTGCGTGAACAACTCGCTAAGATTCGATCGTTTATGTAATACACATATACAAAGTAAACAAAAATGAAAAAAAAAAGTGCTTTAATTCTTTCAAAACACGTTAGTTCATTCAAACATTTGACTTTAGTTTTAGTCGATAAAATAAGCTAGCTCAAATTTACATAACAAGCAGATTACTTTAATTGTAATGGAAACTAAGTATTTTAAACTATCTAAATGAGTTTTAAAGACGGGTATTTAAATTAGTTTCCACCATGCTATGTGATAAGGTAAATGGGTATTTTAAAAAACTTATCTTTTTGACATTTATTTTTTTATGTGAAGGATTTTAAAATATGTTCTGCAACCTTTTGAGTAATGAATAATTCTTAAGAAAAAGTATTTTAAGTAAGCGACTGTTGATGACTGTGTACACACATATATTCGTACATTTAAAGTAAAAAGTATGAGACGAATAGACGTAAATATGCGATACAAAAGGCGATTAAATTATTTTTCTTGCGATCTTAAGAACATTGAGACATAATATCTCTTCTTTTGTCTTCGTTTATACAATTTCATTATTTTATGTGCAAATAAATGAATCAAAAATGCAATTGATTACACATTTATAGTTCTTGTATAATAATCATCAATGTGATCAGTACTGTTATCACAAGGAAATTCAGGGCTACGTCCAGGGCTTCCACTCTAATGAGACCCCTGAAAGTCCGTGGTGTTCTCTGACGCTATAACTACAGTGTTATTTCTTTATAGATATTAAGAATTCATCATCATCTCAGCTAACATATGTCCCACTATTGGGCTCGAGCCTCCTCCGTAATGGGAGTAAAATTGACCTTCTATACAACGCTGGTCAAGCGTATTGGTATACGGTTTTGTTGCGAGTTTTCCTTCTCTTCATATATAGATATTAAGAATTAATCGATTCAAATTAACGGACACAAATTAAAACCAGACTCAGAATATTAATTTGTGGATCATACAAAGTATTTCGATGCGTGGGAATTAAACTCGCTATACTTGATACATTAGACCAGTAGGTATCTTAACCGCTACGCGATCTGTACTGTCAAATAATATATGTGTTTAATATATGGTATACTACCTCACTGGTGACTGAGAAGGATTACAATTCTTCACCCCCTATTTAGCCCGTGGGTGTCATAAAAAACGAATAATATCCCTTATATGCATATAATATTTATACAAGAGAAGGAAAACTCGAAATAAAGCTCTATATCAAACCGTCACCAGCGTGGTGTAGTAGGTAATTTCCCTCCTAGTGTTTAGGTGGCTGAATATTTTTTATTCTTCTAAAAATGTAAAATAAATTAAATTATTAATAATATTTTATTAATTTACTGAATACATTTATATTAATAATTATTTATGTTATATAATATTTGATATTTTTTTGCCAAACGAACGTCTGGTTAAGAAGATTGTTGTTCGCATTGTATGCGACTGTGGAAGGATGTAGGATGATTAAATTTATTATTCTATAGATAATACCAGTTTCTGATAATACAGATAGAGATAATACCAAGTGGAAGGATGTAGATACCAAGGGAGACCGAGACTAACCTACCTAGACCAGATTGGTCACGTACTAAAGGAAGGTGGAGTCAAGAGTCTCCGAATCCGGCGAGCGTGTATGAAGAAAATTATGAATGTTGAGGAAGCGAGTGAAGTATGGAAGGATAAAATTCTCTGGCACTGTGTTTTCTCTGCCTACCCTGCAAGGGATATGGCGTGATGATATGTATGTATGTATGTAATACCAGTTTCTCATTGTTATTGTAATTCTTTTATATATTTGTGAGTATAGTAACTTTTTATAATGACTTTGTAATAACTTTTTGAGTATTATAACTTTTAAGTATGTATGTATATATTTTCGCTCGCATTTAGAAATATACACAAATATCTCTATTTAAATTAAATGAATATAAGTATATAATTAAATTAAATTAATATAAGTAGAATTTGGTATATTTATTTGGTCAGTTTACCGGGTTCAGAGCGCGTGACCGCTGAAATAGGTTAAACGCTGTGACGTCACCTCGAGACACTACCTTTGAGACAACACGCCATACATCTAAAGGTCAATCCATCATTTTTAAGGGTACTTTGATGTTTTTTCACCTATCATTGCTTGTACATGGCTGAAATATCACTTTATTATTTTAACGTTTGTACAACTTATTGAATGTATTTATACAAACTTCTGTGTAGTAGCGGCTACGTATACGACAAAGCATTACATTGCTCACAGGCCCATGATATACGACTAAGAACTTTACATCGACCTAGGCTAATTTCATCTAATGCTATCTGAACAATAATTGCATTCCCAAGAAAGATGAATGTCAGCCAAACAACTGGTCATAGAAAGATTAATTTATTTTTTTAAAACACCGTTCTGCTCTAAGGAAATAATCCTTGTATTGCGGACGACAAACATGCAATTAATGCAGACAAATTACATCTAGACTTAGAACAATACTTTGTGAATTTATACTGTCCCGCGTGGGAAGTGAACCCTCGGAACTGACACGAAAGGTCGGTATATTAACCATTATGCCATCTGTACATTCGAAAATCATGCATCAACTATTGCTAAAATTATTTGCAATATGTAAGATGAAATAACAGTACATATTGCGTCGACTCCAAGTAATTGAGATAAGGATGATGTTGGTAATATATATTTATTGAATGTAAATGGACATAATGATGAGACAAGATAAAAATAATGTTGTGTGGAAAGTTTTCAATATGAGGTTATAAGGGAAGACCGAAGATAGATGGCTTACTTGAAGCGTCTAATGGATAAAGAGGGAGTGAACGCGTAGATAATATTTGATCGGATTGTATATTATTGTATAGAAGAAG
Source organism: Lymantria monacha (assembly GCA_905163515.2). Classification (NCBI taxonomy): domain Eukaryota; kingdom Metazoa; phylum Arthropoda; class Insecta; order Lepidoptera; family Erebidae; genus Lymantria; species Lymantria monacha. The sequence continues at coordinate 9,643,463 of LR991092.1, read as the reverse complement.
ATATATCTTCTCTCAAGTGATTGGGATAAGAGAAAGGTAATTATGAATATGCATTTAATGTTTACTTTTTTTTTTTGCTTATGGTGGCAAACGAGCAAACAGCACACCTGATAGTAAGTATCACTGCCGCCCATGGACCTTTGCTGTAACCAAGACTATAGCTATGCCACTGCCTACCATTACAAACCCCAAACCCACCCCAGTTAGGCTTTCGGCTCTCTCGCTCACCGAACGACGCGCAATAGCACATTGCTATTACTCAGACGTCGATCTGCGAAAGTGTGGTACTATCCCGGACGGACCGGCCCGTGGTTGTAGACAGAGAACTGTCCACAGCTTGGTCTTACCACTATTAAATTATTACATATTCCAAAAATTATAATATTTTCGAAAGGTTTAGTTGGGGTCTCATATTGACATTTAATGTACGAAGATTATGTCAAAACATGTAATAGTATGTAATAAAAACGTATGTAAAAATGTATTTACATAGATTGTTCAGCTATAGATAATAATTATTTGATTTTAATGATTTTTGAGTGAAGTTTCATTAGTGTTCAGCCTAGAATGTTTATAACTCAACATCCTAGAGTGGGTACTACGAACGTATTGGAATAGGCATGACCTACCCGGTCACTTTTATGAATAGGCTTATACTGTTTATTCATATTAGTGTAAGGTATTGTCTAAAAAATGGATAACAAATGGGTTTACTATATATAAATAGTAGTGACGGCCTGACCATGTGCAAACTGAGCAGGAATATGATTTACCAAATTTTCATTCGCCCTGGGTATTGTAAAACTAATAAAGGATTTAAGTAGATAAGTAAGTGAAGGTAAACTCCAAATAATGCCAACTCATCTGGCTATCGCAGAAGATTCTTTAAATTTGTCATCCCATGTGTAGGATACTCGTCCCTAGTTGAAGAAAGTATAAATAAACTGAAAAATCACGCGGGATGGATAGATTTTGACAAACACTACGCTAAGTTTTTCAGCTAAAGAAAGTGTATTTCATAGAGTAAATCAGATTAATCTAAATAATTACAAATATTCTTTAATAGTTTTAATAAAAATAGTAAATTTGATTGAGACACGAAATATGCCTATAGGAATATGTAAGCAAAAAGTTCGCAAAAATGTCTCACGAAATTAGTGGACGCCTCCTTATGTATGTAAATATTAAGCGCTAGCATAAAGTATGAAATTTTCAATATCAACGCGTTATAAGCTACGTTCTCAGGCCTACCAGTTATAATATTGTAGCAAATGTTAATACAAGATTACGTTTTCGTCTGTCGACCCCTCCGCACTATTGAATTTTAAAAACGAGCACAATCTTGCACGAATTTAATATTTATGCGGCTTGCTGTTGTAAGCACAAAGGTTGAGTGTTCACTAACAATGGAAACTAGTTCATTTAATATCGCGGTCTGCATCTTGTTGCAACGGAAACAGTATTGTAGTTTCGTTTTTATTTTGTATTAAGTTCATTGAATGACCGATAGTGAACACGTTTGAAAATATAAAATGGCGGCATATTGAAATAATCAAATTAGATTGAATTTGTTCTACATTTTATTTTAAACAGCATAGAGCTATTATGATAAATTCATCAGAACAGAAAAATAATGAACCATATAAATCACCTAAATCAACAAAATACTGAATAAAGTAATATTTTTTACAAAACGTCGTCATTGAATCGTTAACATAATATACGAAATTTTCATATATTTTCTATTATTACTATATTTTTTACTAAATTATTAGCGTTCGAGTTATTATTTAGATGGCATGAAGTTATATTTCAAGAATATTTTTGCCTAACTTACTTAAAAGAATACTTTTATAAAACATAATTTATACACAAAACTAAAACAACTATTTTTGGATGACGTAAAGGATAGTTCAAATCGAAGCTGAGACCCTTGGCACTGTAGATCTCCATGTAAAATGATATGCTATCTAGAATAATCCGAGCCTTAGCACTATGCTACAACCTGAACATTTTTGTGGTACACTTTACTGAAAAACTACCATGCCTAAAGATTTGTGCTTTAACATAATAATTTAACTTCATATCTAAATGTGTTATCGATAAAAAAAAATACAATTTATAACCATTAAAAAAATTAACATTAACAATTTTATATTCATTGGATAGACTGTTATTGTAACTACTAACGCCATCTAGCACTGCACTAACACTAGCACCAAGTTTTAAAAATACTGTCTTAAAAAATATTACCTGTTAGCAAAACTACGCGACTTTGTATTGGAAACAAATAATTATAAATTATTAAAGTCAATAATTTCTACTGGTATATTGACAAATATATAAGTTTAATTGTGTGAACACGACTGTGTTACCATGGCAGAGCCAATAATGTAGTTTTAATCATATAGTAACGCCATCAAAATCAAAACAATTTTTATTGACACACACCCACCATTTACTTAGAGTGCCTTCCATTTTTTACGGTTCGAACATTAAATCAAAAGTTTTAATATCGTGAAGGAAAAATTATTAAATATTTTGTAATTACTAAGTGATTATACAATGAGCATCGATATTTTTTTTATAAGTTGTTTTATAAGACTTCAAAAGTTCTCGCAAAAATAATTAGCATTTAATAAAAGTAACATATTAAAAAAATGTTGTGTGGTACCGACTACGAATACTACCAACCCTTACTTTGCTCGTGAATATCGTAAAAGACGAAACAGCTTTATATCGCCCTGGGTAAACTTCTTCTGATGTCTAATTAAATTCTCAAGGAGGATTGACGTCAGGCAGGTCATAAAACTATTATCAATAACTTTTGCAATATGTACGATTGCGTATTGCGCCCACCCCAAGTAATTGGGATAAGAGCAGGAGAATGATGATTTATAAATACATACATACATATCATCACGCCATATCCCTTGCAGGGTAGGCAGAGAGAACAGAGTGCCAGAGAACTCTATCCTTGCATACTTCACTCGCTTCGTCAACATTCATAATTCTCTTCATACACGATCGCCGGTTTCGGAGAGTCTTGACTCCACCTTCCTTCAGTACGTGACCAATCTGGTCTAGGTAAGTTAGTCTCGGTCTCCCCCGGTACCTACATCCTTCCATTTTCGCATTGTATATCTACTTAACCAGACGCTCGTCCGATTTATAAATATATGTAATTAATACAATTATTTCTGTAACTCTGTCAATCCTGACAGTCTGTAGATCACCTATGCGATTATTCTTGATTGTTTTATAAGATAATCGCTGCTTTGTTTGGAATAACGTCATTCTAGATTTTTAGATAAGAATTATCCGTTACACAGGTTCAACAAATCACCTACTCTATTACAAATCTCTTTGGGAATGTAATCGTTATTCAGACATAATATCGACAATTTTTGTTCTACATATGTCTAATCGCGACAAAACGATGTAAAGTCTAATCAAATTTTGCATCTAATATATTGGTTTTTAATACAGAGATTAAGCTATTATTAAGGTAGGGAATGACTAAATCAAAACCAAAACAGTCAAGGAAAAAAATCGTTGTCTTAACTGCAACAGAATTTTCGTATATTAAATGATTTCAGTAGCCGTTTCACACACATTCGCCGTCATTCACGTAACCAAAGTTTTTACAAGTATGTATTTGATGATGGTTCATTATAGTTAATAGTTCTAAGACTGAATGTGCATTAAAATATCTGGGGTGGACAGTGATTTGTATTATCACTCGTAGTGAAAATCTTAATGATTTACTAGTATTATATAAGCTTCACGCATATATTCCTGTTGGTGTAAGCACAGATGTGAACATATGTAAGCACATCTTACATCACAATCATAATTTTACAATATAACGGTCGAGATAAATAACGTTAAACATACATTAAAAAAAATGATAAAATCCTGCAAATTTGAAGAAATATACAGAAAACTAATGAGCTCATATTATACAGCTCACTTTTCCAGGAGTAAGTACCTAATCACAATGAATCAACTAGGCAGTTTGCAATTGGAACTGCATGCTAGCCAAGCTATCATCTATACTAATAAATGGAGAGGCGTTTTTTTGTTCGGCTACACTGCAAAAACTCAATTGATCTGAATAATACTTATACCATAAAATACAGCGTGTTTCGGAGAAGGTTTAAGTATATGATATGTAAGCGATTACTTTTCTGGAAAGGAGAAAGCGTGCGGGGGACAGCCAGTATATTAAATATAGCATATAACAGCAAATGGTTCCTTAGACGCTTGTAGATTTGATAAAGCTGCTATGTGAAGAAGAGATGTATTTAATGAAAAGTATATGCCGCCATATGGAGAACAAAAATTATCGGGAAAAAGAATGTAAGCTCTACTTGAATAATGTTGATTCATTGGTTTAACAACGCCCTTTGGCTTAAAGTTGCCTGAGGCATGGTATATCGTTGTTGGTACATTTACATTCAAGGATTTGTTGGAAATTAAGAAAATTTTCCATAATGTTAATGTTTTGGTAGTTCAGTTCAATATTACAAATGATATGTTATTAAAATTCAAATATTTCATGTATAAACGATTTTTGTTCTAGAATTATCTACATAATAAATTGGTGTTTTTATCATACGTTTATAGAATCAAAAGTAATTATCATTTTCTTGTTACAGAAATTATGTTTTTATGTGTATTGTCTTTGAACTGATGCATATTTTCATTCTAGAACTTCACATAAATAGGCTTCAGCTGGTAGAAATATAACAACGCTGCAGGCTATTAAAAATTAAGCATGATTTGTAGATCATCGTTGACGCAATATGTACTTCTCTTCCCACATATTGCAAAATTTATTGGCAATAGTTTTATGACCAGCTCCCTGCCTGGCGTCAACCCTCCCTGGGAATGTAATTGTTGACCAAAAGGCGTCAGTCGGTGTTGGTTCAGGTCCAATATAAAGTTCTTATTCGTCTTTTACGACATCCACGAGTAAAGTATGGGTTCGTAGTATTCATAGCTGCTACCACACAGCAATATACTCGTATATTAGTAATATATCACTTATATTGAGTTATTAATTTTAATACACTATTCAGAATACAGCTAATTCAGTAACGATTAAATGTTTAAAATGCATACTCTAAACGTAATTCACCAACAATGTATATAAATTATTCTTGTCGACAGGGCAAAAGAATTTTTATAGCTCTTTAGATTGCAAAACAAGAATTATAACTCAGAGAAAGTTCTCGAGAAATAAATCATATTTAATTATGATACCAATTTTATTTTCTAGTTTCTTTATTGTAAAAGAAATCATATATTAATCAAATACTTCGGAATTCTATTACTAAAAGAACATTGTAATCCATCAATTCGTCTATCAACGTCCACTGTTGGACATAGGGAGATAGAAGAAGACAGTGGAGAACCACGAAGGAGGGACAACTACAAACCTCTCTTAATTGACGTGTGATTTATTAATTGCACTTGTTATGTATATTATATATTTGACTGCACAGATGGCGTACCTAATGGTTAAGATAATCAAACCTTCCGTGCTAGTGACGTGGGTTCAATTCCCATACAGGGCAATATATTTTGTGATCCACAAAGTGTTGTTCTGAATCTGGGTACACCCAGATTTCGTCGATTCGTCTACGTTAATTGCATGTTTGTAAAGTCCTTCGTAATACAAGAATATTTTCCATAGTACAGGGTGGCGTCTAAAAAAAATATATTGTCTGAAACATACAATTATAATTAGCCTAAGTTCTCTTAAATCTCGATTATAAAAGTTTTAATTTTAATTATTTTGTAAATAATAGTTACATAACGCTTTCAGTGCTGTATATGTAGCGGCTACGAATACTACCAACCCTTACTTTGGTCGTGGTTGTTGTAAAAGACGACTAAGAGCTTTATATCAACCTGGGCCACTTCACCTTTGGTCAACAATTAAATTCCAAAAGGAGAATTTATGTCACGCAAGCGACCAGTCATAAATTTCGCAATATGTAGGAAGAGAAGTACATATTGCATCGACCCCAAGTAATTGGGATAAAAGCAGGCGAATAATGAGTTATATAAAGCGTTCACTATAATCTGATTGAGACTGAGGTTTGGTAAACTATTTTAGGTGCGTTTAAATGCCTTTTAGACATCTGATAAGTATTGCAAAATCAATTGCAATACTTTACTTATTATATGTTTTGACTAGACTTATTTATAAATACTGCTGCGATCACTAAATCATAATATCATCTAGGCCCTTAGTCCCTGCCACCGAAGACAAAGATCAGGTACCGGTGGCCCGCTTGCACGGCGAAGAGAGGAGTTTGCATTGTGGGTCTATGAGGTCACGCGCCGCCTCTTCCGTCACCCCGGGCCGATTTGGCGGGGCGAGACGCATCCATAGCCCACCGCAAAAAGAAAAAAAGAAGGGCCTTTAATCCCTAAGATTAAAGCTTTTCAACAAACGTTCAGTTTTGCAAAAGTATTAACAATATCTTTGTACAGATTTTTTTTTCTATAAATTTAGTTTTATACAAATTAAATAATAGACATATCTGTTGACTATTTATATATTCGACAATTTCTCGTATCGTTGCCAAAATCTACGACAACAGTTATGTTAATGAGAATCATACAGTTATAAATATTAGTAACGAAATTGCTTTCAAGGAAAAGTCATACAATGCCGCCAAAATTCAACAGCCAAGCGATAAAAGAGGCTGTGCGTATTTTATTTTATCTTAATGAAATAAGTCCAATTATGTATATATATATATATGTGTATACAAATATATATGTGTATATAATATATATATATATATATATATATATATGTATATATATATGTGTATGTAATATACAAATATATATATATATATATATATATATATATGTGTATATATACGTATATGTATATGTATGTGTATGTATATCAGATTGGTTGACATACAGATTCAGCTACGAATAAGCTATTACTTGATGAATACTCATATGTATACACATGCGATTGGTCTCAGTATGTATTTGTTTATGAACTAGACATATAATCAGTAATAAATAATATTAACATACAAATAAATAAAACTCATATGGCTATGAATATATCTGTAGCTGTGTGGTAGCGGCTACGAATACTACCAACCCTTTTTTTGCTTTGATTATATGTACTATGAAAGAAGAGTACATATTGTATCGACCCCAAGTAATTGGGATAAGAGTAGGATAATGATGATGAATACATCTGTAAGGAGTTCGGCAATGGTAGTAAATAGTAGTAATATTTAAGATTCAAAATTATATCAGTATGATTAATGACACGGTATGTCAATTTTAATTAGGTATGTACAAGTATGTAATATGTTTTGGTCTTCTTTTTTGCTCATATATGCTCTACTATGGAATATGTGCCTTCGTTTAAGAAGGAAAATGACCTCTTTATTCCATGCTATCAAAATCGATTGACATATGTATAAGGTTTTAGATTCTAGCATTTTTATCTTTTAGTGTTATCGTCTTCTTTAATCCCTTAGTAATTTTTTACAATGTTAGTAGGAAAAGAATGTTTGATAAGTTATATTCTAATGACTTCCAATGTTTACGCGAGTATTACACATTTGAAATAAAACTACTTTTACGGGTTCTATCGCGTTTGTATTTATTTTTTTAATTTTCCGACGTTTCGAACACTTTGTGATCATGGTCCTCCCGTGATCACTGTACACACACACGCAATAGAATCCGTAAAAGTAGTTTTATTTCAAATTATATTCTTCTTACTTAGTAAAATTAGTAAAAAGTATTTTTTTTGTTAATATATACCTAATGTTTTTTCATTGTTTAATACTAATTACAAACGAAAATATATACCTACTTAATTAAGCGTTATGGCTAAGTGCGGAGTGTGTGGAAAATTTGTTGCAGCGCAAAAAGTGGCAAAATGTAATAAATGTACATAAATACATACATAGCTTCACGCCTGTTTCCCAGAGGGGTAGGCAGAGACTACGGATTGCCACAAACCACGATCCTGGCATACTTCCATCGCTTCATTCACACTCATAACAGTCTTCATGCATACTCTACGATTACGCATATTCTTAATATGACCTCTCGTCAATACATCGCTAATTTGATCCAGAAAATTATGACGAGGTCTTCCCCTTGTATTCGTCCCACTCACGCTTGCTTTATATATTTTCTTCGTCAACCTCTCTTCACTCATTCTTTCTAAGTGTCCAAACCACCTCAGCATACTCTTTTTGATCTTTGTCACTACTTCTTCATTCACACCACAGCGCTCTCTTATAACACTATTCCTAATTTTATCTTTCAGGCTCACATCACACATACTACGAAGAGCTCTCATCTCTACAGCATTTATTCTACTTTCATGTCTTCTTTGCCAAATCCAAATTTCACTACCATACATGAGGGTAGGTACTAATACTCCCTTATGCACAGCTAGACGTGCCTTTTTGGACACATTTCTGCTTCTCATAAAGGTGTACAGTGCCCCATTCACCCTATTACCAGCATTTACTCTTCTTTCAACATCATTATCATTTTTACCATCTCGAGTAAATAATACACCCAAATACAAAAATTCTTTCACCTGTTCCAGTTCCTCACCATTTATACTAATTTTACATTCCGTCATACATTTATCCTTTTCAAAAACCATTATTTTCGTCTTACGTACATTTACTTTCATGCCTTTTCTGTCAAAAGCTTCATGCATAGTAGTTACCATCGCCTGTAAGTCCTCAGCCGACGATGCAAGTAATACCTGATCATCGGCATAAAGAAGACATTTGATAAGTAACTCATTCATTCTTAAACCACAATCATTATCTTTCAGATCTTTCAGACAACTATCCATGAATAGGTTAAACAGCCACGGTGATGCTACACATCCCTGTCTAACACCTTTATCAATATTAAACCATTCCGTGTAGGATCCGTTTATTCTTACGCACGCCCTAGAGTCCTTATAAATGGATTTCAGAGCGTGAATAAGATGGCTGTCCACCCCATACATAGACAGTACCGACCACAGTTCATTCCTCCTCACTTTGTCATAAGCCTTCTCCAAATCAATAAATGCGCAAAAGATTTTCTGACCTTTAGCCAAAAATTTCTGCGTCATGCATGTCAAGGAGAAGACTTGATCCGTACAACCCATACCTTTTCGAAAACCCGCTTGTGCATCCCATATTTTCTTGTCAGTTACTTTCACTACTCTTTCAATCAATACTTTCGCATACAGTTTGCCGACAATGCTAAGGAGGCTTATGCCCCTCTAGTTTGCACAATCTTGATGGGAACCTTTCCCTTTGTACAGAGGTACAATAACTGCCTTACACCAGTCGTCAGGTACTTGGCCATTAGTCCAACAGAGATTGAAGAGCTGGTATAGCATGTTAGCTATGATATCTTGTCCAGCCGTCAGCATTTCAACTGTAATCCTATCGTATCCTGCAGATTTACCCACTTTCATACCTTTCAGTGTGTTCATAATTTCCACCATAGTTATACCTTCTCTATCCTCAAGATCTCTTTCACTCTCGGATGACAGGTCTTGTGACTCTTCTCTTTCAAATAAGCTCTCAAAGTATTCCTTCCATCTCTTTAGTACACATTCTTCTCTATTCACTATCTTTCCATACTTATCCATGATCGAGGCAAGCTCTGTACTTTGAGCTTTACCTCGAGCTGATCTTATCGACTTCCAGAAAATCTTTAAGTTGGATTGATAATCCTGCGATAATCTTCTATCATACTCGTCTTTTTGATCCTCTTTCTTTCTTCCGACAATTTCTTTCACTACTCTTTTTCTTCTCTTGTACTCTTCTTTAGCGATATCTATATCATCATTCGTTGCCTTTTCCATTCTCTCATTGTAATAAATGTTCAATAACATATCAGCGTGGTTGCGAAGGGTTATCAGATACAGGTGTTATTAGTACTGGATGGTCATGTACTAATTGTATGAATAAGTTGAGGACTGCATCTCATCATACTGATGTTACGAAAGAGTTATAGCCCAAAGTTAGAGTGCAACCCTTCATCTATACTCTTCTAAGGTTCTATGCGTAATAGCACTAAATATAATACAGTGGACCTTGCAGAGGAAATTAGGTTCTTTAGGAATGAATTAAGTGCATTAAGATCTGAGGTTCGTGCATATCGAGACGAAATTGCTGATTTTAAGTCTGCCTTGAATACCTGTAACGACGCTGTGGAGGCAATCGATGGTAGAGTTTCGACTATCGAAAAGCTCCTCAAAGAAAAGTGGGTACCAGATGCCACATGTGATGATGCAATAGTTGAACTGGAATGTCAGATAAATGAACGTCACCGGGAGCTGTTAGCAAATTACGTAGAGATAGCTGGTGTACCGAAACACTCTGATGAAAACTTGATGCAATTAGTGGAAACGATATCTGAACGATTGGGTGTTAATATAGGCGAAAAGGACGTCGTTCATGTCGAACGTGAGGGTTCGATTCGATATAGGTCAGATAAAAGTGCAAATGCCTCAAGTGTACCGAGCTCCAACGCTTAAAGACCGCGGAACATTGCGGTGAGGTTTGGAAGACGTGTTACTCGAGAGCTCCTTAAACGTGCAGCTCGAGTAAAACGTTATGTCAACACTGGTCATATTTCTATTCTCTGGTCATATTTCTTTGCCCGGCCCATCACATCACCTATACTTTAACGAACGTTTGACATCATACAATAAATGTCTATTTTACCACGTAAAGAGAAACGTACGCCATTATAATTGGAAATACATATGGACTAAAAATGGCAATATACTGGTATAATATATGGTGAACATGTTAAACGTATAAGACTGGAGAAAGATATTCATGATGTGTTTAAACCAGAGTCATCTTAACATTTTGTCAATTTTTATTTTGTTAGTTTGTATAATAACATATTTTTATGATATCTTAGCTTATTTTTCTCTTATTATCTATATTTTAATGTCATTGTTTTCAGTTTTTAGAACTATATATATATATATATATATATTATATATATATATATATATATATATATATATATATATATATATATTTACACTTGCCGTGTGGTAGCGGCTAAGAATACTACCAACCCTTACTTGCTCGTGGGTGTCGTACAAGACGACTAAGAGCACTACACCGACCTGGGCCAACACCATCTGATGCCGTTTGGTCAACGATTGCATTCCCAAGGAGGGTTGACGTCAGGCAGGCGGCCGGTCATAAAAACCATTGCCAAAACTATTGCAATATGTGGAAAAATAGAGTGAATGAGGACAGGGCTAGGGCGTACCCCGCAGGCGACGCGCAGGGGCAGCACCCGGTCTCTGTGGAAAATGGACAAGGGTTGTTGCATCACGGGCGGGTGCGACGTAAGAAGCGAGCCCTTTGTATGAAAGAGATCAGAATGAGGTATGCAAGTTGGAATGTTGGAACAATGACTGGAAGAGGAAGGGAGTTGGCGGATTTGCTAAAAAGAAGAAGAATAAATGTTGCATGTCTGCAAGAAACGAGATGGAAGGGTACTAGAGCTAGAGAAATTGGTGAAGGATACAAGTTTTATTATAGTGGCAGCGATGGTAAAAGGAATGGTGTAGGAATAGTGTTAGATAGATGTTTGAAGGAATGTGTGACGAGCGTAACAAGGGTGAATGATCGGTTAATAGTGGTGAAAGTAGTTTTGGAAAATGTGATACTCAATGTTATTAGCGCGTATGCACCCCAAGCCGGATGTAAGGATGAAGTGAAAGAAAGGTTCTGGCAGGATTTCGATGAAGTTATGATTGGTATTCCAGAAAGTGAGGAGATATGTATAGGAGGCGATTTTAATGGACACGTTGGAGCAGCAAATGATAGTTATGAAAGAGTGCATGGAGGATGGGGGTATGGAAAGCGGAATGTTGGTGGTGAGAGGCTGCTTCAAGTAGCCTCGTCGTTTCAGCTGGCTATCGTAAATACGTGGTTCCAGAAAAGCGATGAGCACCTTATTACCTACAAAAGTAGTAACCACTGTACGCAAATTGACTACTTTCTTGTCAAAAGAAGTAAATTCAGTTCTGTAAAGGATTGTAAGGTGCTGCCAGGTGAGGCTCTAGTATCACAACACAGGCTTCTAATACTAGATATCAAAATAAAAACATGCGCTATTAAACGCAAAAACCGACCCCCTCCTAAGGTAAGATGGAGTATGCTGGAAAGAAAAGAGTATGCAAGTCGATTTCAACAAAGTATGATTCTTAAAATGAATGAAATGAAAGATATGAAGGATAAATCTGTGAATGAAAGTTGGAATGATATAGCTAGTTGTATTAGGAGTACGGCTAAAGTAATACTAGGAGAAACGAAAGGGAAGGGTATAATTGATAGAGATACATGGTGGTGGAATGAAGATGTACAAAAGATTCTGAAAGAAAAGAAGGAAAAGTTTAAAGCGTGGCAGAAAGAAGATAATGAAAGGTTGAAGAAAGCGAAAAATATTGAATACAAGGAATGTAAGAAAAAAGCTAAACGGGCAATAGCTACAGCGAGAACCCAGGCCCAAGACAGAATTTATAATTCGTTAGATGGGCCTCGAGGACAAAAGGCGCTGTACCGTATTACGAAAGCCCGAGAGGAACGAGCGAGAGATATTAGGCATGTCAAGTGCATGAAAGATGGAGATGGTAAAGTTTTAATAAAAGACGAGGAAATAAGGCAGCGTTGGAAGGAATATTTTGAAAGATTAATGAATGAAGAGAATTTATGGAGTGGAGAGTTAAAAGATGTGCCTGAGAACGTCGGTCTAGTAAAAGAAATTACAATAGATGAGGTAAGAAAGGCAGTGATAAGTATGAAAAACGGAAAGTCTGTAGGGCCGGACGGTATACCAGTGGAAGTATGGAAAGTTTTGGGTGAGGATGGATATATGTGGCTGACTTTGTTCCTCAATAAGTTGCTGCAGGATGAAGTAATTCCCAATGAATGGTGCAGTAGTGCGCTAGTGCCCATTTTTAAAAACAAGGGTGATGTTCAGGACTGCGGCAGTTATCGGGGAATAAAGCTCATGTCACATAGTATGAAAGTGTGGGAAAAAGTGGTTGAGAAGCGATTGCGAGAAGAAAGCAAGATCACCCAAAACCAGTTCGGTTTTATGCCGGGCCGCGGGACAACGGATGCCATATTTGCACTGCGCCAACTGTGCGAAAAATATCGTGGTGCACATAAAAACTTGCATATGGTATACGTTGACCTCGAGAAAGCCTACGACAGAATACCGAGGACAGTTTTGTGGTGGGCACTGAAAGAGAAAAGTGTGCCTGTGAAGTATACTAGGTTAATCTGTGCTATGTACCAACGATCTAGGTCGTACGTAAAATCAGCGGCTGGAGACTCCGACGAGTTCAGTGTGCAGGTGGGTTTGCACCAAGGGTCGGCGTTAAGTCCTTACCTCTTCCTGTTGATAATGGATGCGTTAACATCGGAGATACAGGAAGAGGCACCCTGGTGCATGCTATTCGCTGATGACATTGTTCTCGTCGGAGAAGAAGGACTTGAGGTACAGAGCATGCTGGAGAAGTGGCGCTGTAAATTGGAGAATGTTGGCTTGAAAATCAGCAGACCTAAAACAGAGTACATGTTCTGCGATTTCGGCGGTCTCTCCAATTTTACACCCATATCTCTAGATGGAGTACCTATACCAGTATGCTCGGATTTTCGATACCTCGGTTCTCTTATCCAAAGCGATGGCGACCTGGATCGTGCGGTGAAACACAGAATGGATGCGGGATGGATGAAATGGCGGCAGGTCACGGGTACAACATGCGACCCCAAAGTACCCCCTAAATTAAAGGGTAAAATATATAAAACCCTAATAAGACCTGCTGTACTGTATGGATCAGCATGTTGGGCGATAAAAGCGACGGATGAGAGACGACTGCATGTAGCGGAGATGCGAATGTTGAGATGGATGTGTGGTGTGACGAGATTAGATAAAATAAGAAATGAGCATATAAGAGGAAGTTTGAAAGTTGCGCCAGTGACGGAAAAGTTAAGGAGTGAAAGGTTAACATGGTATGGACATGTGATGAGACGGGATGAAAGAAATGTTGTGAGGAAAGTTTTAAATATGAATGTTGAAGGCTTTAGGGGTAAAGGAAGACCAAAGAAAAGATGGATGGACTGCGTGAGGTATGACATGGATAGACAGGGAGTGACTGCAGAGATGACGTCTGATAGGACTGTATGGAGGAACATGACATATTGCGTCGACCCCAAGTAATTGGGATAAGAGCAAGATGATGATGATGATGATGATATATATATATATATATATATATATATATATATATATATATATATATATATATATATATATATATATATATATATTATTATATATATATATATATATATATATATATATATATATATATATATATATATATATATAACTAAATACAAATATAAAAAATCTTGTGTAAGTATACAGTCTATACATATATATTTTGTTAAAAAAATTAAATAATAATAATAACTTTCCTTCAATACACAACTTCGAATCATTGCTTGTATACATATTTTTATTTTATTAAATATAAACAAATTATAATACTAGATATGATAAATGGTTGCAAATAACATAAATACCTACATAACTAACAAAAATATTAACAATATTATGCATTATTAAACAAACTAAATGTAATAGGTATATAAGTAATTTAAGCTGCATCTTTTTCATTATCTTTATATTTATTTAGATTAGTACCATGTAAGAATTTTGTAATATGTACCTACGCCATATAGTGCCAATGGGCGTCCATGACATCACTCACAGGTTCCATTTGAAAATCAGCGCCAGAGCTTTGTAACCTGGCACATGCTGCAATGGAATCCTGTTTGATACATTTTTAATATACATAGTCTCTTGTTATTTTTGTATAATTTTGTAATTTGTTAATGTATAAATTTAAAAAAAAAAATAATAATATTTGAATTGCTTATATAGTGTCTAGTTTAGCGATAAACATTATTCAAAAGTTAGGGCAGATCTAGAGCAGAAATTTTGATTTTTTATATTGGATATAAATTATTATATAGATATAAAACACATCATCATTCTCCTACTCTTATCCCAATTACTTGGGGTTGATACAATATGTACTCAGCATAATACAGCATCAGATGGAGTTGACGCAGGTCGTTATAAGGCTCTTAGTCATCTTTTACGACATCCACGAGCAAATTAAGGGTTGGTAGTATTCGTAGCCGCTACCACACAGCTAATAGATAGATAGATATAAAACACATCATTTTAAATTCTCTAAACATAACAATTTTAAAAATGATCTATTTAAAAAGTCATTTGAATATACTGCAATATTTTAGCACGCAAGTTTTATCAAATACCCACCTCGTTCCATAAGAGTCAACCAATTTATTCTGAAGTTCACGTAGAGTTCAAACTTTTAATATGAATTCTATAGATATATTTCAAATAAGTATTTGAAATAAAACTAATTTTACGGATTCTATCGCATTTATATTTGATTTTTAATTTCCCGACGTTTCGAACACTTTTCAGTGATCATGGTCACGGGAGTACTGAAATAAGTATTGTTCGTTATATTCGTGCAACAGAATTGAATCATCAAATCGTTCTTAATACTATTAAAAATACATAACATACATAATACAAACCGTTATATGCATCTTGATGTTCCATTATGTACTATAAAACAGTTAAATAAATTTAATCACAACGACATTGTTTACAATCAACGTCGATATGCATTACCGTCATCAAATCAATAAAATATGAAGGCCATAAACTCGTATATAAACGCCCTGCATAATATCTAACAATTAAAAAAAAATGAGACAATGCAACTCTCGAGTTTAATTGAGTGACAATTATTTTGTTTTTTAATTGACAAAATACAATTGCAAAATTGTAGCGATTACACAAAAATCGACCGCGAGTGACGTCACCTTTTAATGAAAGAAACGAGCACGTATTAATGTGGTCAGCCGACAAATTGTCCGGGACGACCTGTCCCAAACCCATAATCCCTTAATTAGCCCACCGTTTACCATTTAATCAGGTTTTATTTATATATAAAACTGCACTGTCGCGATGATGGGAAGGGAATTGGCGCGTATTTTGAACTTGTATACGTTAGGCGCGGTGAATGGTAAGCGGATGGACGGGCGCGCGCGGGCGCTTTGTCCGCAATGTTAGCGCCGCGCCGCCTCAACCTCGACTGCCGGCATGGAAATTCGATTTTTGTGACGTTTCCTCCGCGCCTTGCTTCGGCACGATCGAACTGCACGAAACATGAATAGGCACCCGTCGCTGATTTTGCACGTTCATGTTACTGTAATCGTAATAATACCAGATGTTTTATGACACTTTTGGCCAAAGTCGACATCATGGAAGTGTATGGCTTCCGATCACGCAAAATTTCGATCTTTATTAGTTAGACTGAAAGATATCAAGGTCAGATTAATATTTTGGATATCCACTTATATTTGCTGATTTCTATCAATACTGATAAGCAGATCTACAGACACTTACGCAACCCAAATTCATTAAATGATAATTAATACGCAACAACATGGAGTCTTTATTTGGCAGGCTATAGTCTGCACACACATCGTCCATTCCATCCGGGGCAAAGGAAGGGCAGTGCGTGGTCCCATAACCCACCGTTTTTCCTATCCATCGCCATTAAGTCGGCCACTGGTACCGCTTCCTTAACATCCGTGACCAGCTCAGCTGGTTACCCTTTCGGGTACTATTCCCGGTAACAACATGGAGTCTGGAACTATATTTAAACAGGAATTCAATCATTCTACTTTCAGTCAGACATTGTACATTGTATTGTTTGAAAAATTACAGTTACTATATTTTCTCATTTAAGACGACACTATAAAATAATAATTATCCAGAATTTAAATATTATTGAAACAATAATACAAATGTTGACAGTCGTATATACGTATAAAAGTGTCACTCCTATGTCTATTGTTGCGGGTATTCAAAAAGATTACTAAAGAACGTAACAAGATAAGGTCAATACTTACTTTATTTCTTATAATGGTGTAAAAAATTGTGAACAATATTGGCACTTATAAATAAAAAGATGAATCGCCTTAAAGTATAGTATCTCGATAACCAAGCTTGGCTCGGTATTTCAATTGTTTTTTTATTTTGGAAATTAGTTTTTGGAAGGAAGGTGGAGTCAAGAGTCTCCGAAACCGGCGAGCGTGTATGAAGAGAATTATGAATGTTGAGGAAGCGAGTGAAGTATGCAAGGATAGAGTTCTCTGGCACTCTGTTCTCTCTGCCTACCCTGCAAGGGATATGGCGTGATGATATGTATGTATGTGTATGTAGTTTTTGGAAAATATATTTAGATATAATAAGAACAAAAAATTAAATTATGAAAATAATATTATAAAAATTAAAAGATAGATTTTCCGTGTGGTGACGGAGTAAGAATACAATTCACCACCCCCTATCTTACCTGTGGGTGATCGTACGAGACGACTAAGGGATATAAAACGCATACAACATCTATGCGAGAGAAAGAAACTCGAAACAAAACCCTATACCAACATGTCTGACCAGTATGGTATAGTAGGTCAATTACTCCCATATGGAGGAGGCTCGAGCCCGACAGTGGGACATATATGAGCTGTGATAATGATGATGATGATAAAAGATAGAAAATTATAAAGAAAAAAAAACCTGAGGTCGAATGAAAGACTGTTCAAATTTACTAAGCTATTTCTATTCTTGATGATAGTGGTCAAATTTATCGTCATATTCTAATTGTATTTTTTAAATGATCAGTCATTTAAACACTGACAAAATATTTTTTCTATAGATTAAACCTAGTTAGATCGCTTTGTCGTCCACAAAATCTCCGACATACTAAATATCATGGAAATCGTTGATGCCATTTCTGAAATTCTGAAGGTATAACAATATATAATTGCTCGTTTAAAGACACATAGATTATGTAAACTACAGATCTTTAGTTGAAGGTGAATATTGCCTAACAAGCACTAGGAAACATTCACCATCTTCTACATAGTTATTTCAGTTCCTTCTACGTTGAACTTTGGTTAATGAAACAGTGAGTGCGGTTATTAGGGCATTACTACGGAAGTTGAATAAATTTAACTAGCGCTAGAACACGACCAATTTGTGTGAATATTAAATATATTACTAATTGGAATTTTGCGTTAAATTTATTAAACATAAAAATGTCATATTAGTCAAACTGTATACAATAATTGTTGTTATTGTACTTACTAGTTTTAATAAGTATAAATGTATTTATTTATTACAGAAAAATGTAATACGAGCATACTTAGTCTGGCCATAAATACTGTTAAAATTAAAAATAAACAAAATATTACATTTGAATTTAGAATCTGTCATTTTTATATGATTTTTCATTGTGGTTCCTCATTTTGGCGCTAATACATGTTAAAATGGAGTGAGGTGATAAAGAGAACCAAATCGCTGTGATTGCATTACACAAAGTAGGTATGAAGCCAAATGCAAATTTTAAAATTCTCCCTACGCTTGGTATTAATAAAATGTTCGTGTACCGGGCTATAAATAGGTACAACGAGACCTCCTCTGTTTGTGACAGAAAAAGATCTGGCCGTCCACGCAGTGTTCGTACGAAAAAGGTGATCAAAGCAGTAAGAGATAGAATTCGGAGAAATCCTGTCCGAAAGCAAAAGATTTTATCTCGGGAGATAAAGATAGCGCTTAGAACCATGTCGCATATTTTAAAAGATGACTTAGGAATTGCAGCCTATAAGAAAAGTACTAGTCATTTCTTAAATGATAATTTAATAAAGAATAGGGTGGTAAAATTGAAACAACTACTGAAGTGTTTTCGGACCGCAAAGGAGGTCACAGAAAAACTTTGTTTACGGATGAGAAAATTTTTACAATTAAGAAACATTTTAACAAACAAAATGACCATATTTATGTCCAACGCTCTAAGGTAGCTTCTCAATTGCTCGACAGAGTGCAACGTGGACATTATCCGACTTCATCGATGGTTCGGTGGGATATTAGCTATGAAGGAGTGACTGAGTCATACTTTTGTGAAAAAGGTGTCAAAACATCGGCACAAGATATCATCCCAATACCAATCTTGAGAAAGTAGAGAAGCCCCTTAACAAAACCATGTTCAATAACCAAGAATGGTCCTTCCAGCAAGACTGGGTGCCGGGTCATAAAGCTCGGTCTACGCAGTCTTGGTTGAAAACGAACGTTTCGGACTTCATCAGAGCTGAAGACTGGCCGTCGTCTAGTTCCGCTCTTAATCCGCTGGATTATGATTTATGGTCATGATTTATGGATTTATGTCATATGATATATAGTTTTAGAGAGTACGGCTTGCACTAAACGCTATGAAAATTTGGAGTCCCTAAAACAATCCATTCGTTTGGCAATGAAGAATTTACCCATGGAAAGAGTGTATGCTTCTATTGACACCTGGCCTCAACGTTTAAGGGACTATATTGCAGCCACTGAAGACCACTTCGAATAAGCTTTTTATATTTTAAGTTGTTTTATATTTATATATTAAACTAACACTGTACAAGTAATAAATGTTATTTGCAATAGAAAATATGTTTTTTTGGTTGTTACAGTATTTATGGCAAGACGTAGTATATTTTACTAAGAGATTAAAACTCTATATTGATATATATATATATATATATATATATATATATATATATATATATATATATATATATAAATATATATATATATATATATATATATATATATATATATATATATATATATATATATATATATATATATATATATATATATATATATATATATATATATATATATATATATATATATACATCTCTCTACTGAGGCATTTGAGAATATTTTCTGTAGTCTAACTACAACAAAAACATTACAAGAAAAAAATTAAAATTTTCGACAATAATAAGTAATTTAAAAAAAAAGCAAATAAAAATTAGACGAAAATCTTTTTAGTATTTAGTTTCAAATTCTCTCTATGGAGGAGACCCGAGCCCAATAGCGAGACGAGTATGGGCTAAGATGATGATTTTGATGTGATACATGATGAATATCATGGTATGGTACACCATAATATTTCAAATACAGTATTTTAGATTATTTACAGATTATTGTAACTAAAGAATTCAAGTACCGGTGAATACATTAATCATCATCATTGACTGCTTACTCTTATTTCCATTATAATAATAAAAAGTAGAGAATGTTCTCTACTTTCAAATACTTAAATTATTAGAAAATATATATAACGACATAACTGGTAATACTTAAAAAAGATAGAGGGTCTAAGAGAATTGTTAGGCACTCCAGACACGCAACCACGTGAAAATTAAGTGTAAATTACGCATTTCTTTAGCAAAAGAAATAACTTGAGCACTGCTATGACAACCTTTCTTAAATGTTATCGACATATGATACGTGAAACATTTAATGATATCGCTTCTTAATAGCGAGGTTTCGCTGCCAAATCTTGCGGCACGTGTTGAGAGTTCCCCGTACACTTAACTTGTACGGACGTTTTGAAACAAATTTTGGCACAATTATCTCGCAAACCTAGAATTGAATAGTATACGTTTACTATAGCATAAAGACATTCATTTAATAAATCATAGATATTAAAATAATTAGATTAATGAAAATAATACAGATCGTGCATAGGCTTTACTATTAGTATAACCGGGTTTTAACTCAGCAATATGTTGGTTTTAAGTAACCAACTTTGATCTTTCGTTAGCACCTATGTGCAACTCACTTGCCAATAAAAATGAAGTTAAATATGATGGGAAAGAAATAAATATACAGGTTGCTTGAAAATACGTAAGTACTTATATTATCTACCTACATTGAAACAGAGAGTTGTCTATAATAACCCAAGGAGGGTTGACGTCTGGCAGGCGGCCGGTCATAAAACTATTGCCAATAACTTTTACAATATGTACCTACTATGAAAGAAGAGTACGTATTGTATCAACCCCAGATAATTGGGATAAGAATAGGAGAATGATAATAATGGTGATGATGTATATTTTATATAAATTAACAAAGATAAAAAAACAAAGATATTTTTTCTATCTAGCATTACTTTTTCCCTCGATAAAAATATCCTACAGCAGTTCTTTAAATGCATACTTTTATGAGAGATAAATAATAATGCAAGTAAAATAATAAAAATGGTATAATAAAAAATAATGGATTTAGTTAAAAAAAACTAAAAACACACTTTTAAACACGCTGAAAATGTAAAGAAGGAGTTCCATTGGCACCTAGCTCAATCATCAGTTTTTCATTACAATACTTTATCAATTGGACGTATTAATACGAATCATATGAGCTTAAACTCGAACTTATTGCCTGCTCGAACTTAAAATCAACTTGCAAGATTTTATTACGTTGTTTGTTGCAAGTGAAGCTAAACAATGTCAAAAAAAACTTTAATACGTAATGAATGAAATGTATATATATATATATATATCAATGCTTATAAATTATGATGATGTTCCCTTTAAATAGTAGGTAAGGTAATTTTACATTGGAGCTTTAATCCTGTTGAAACAACTGTTCGTGTTGAGAACACTTCGACTTGTTGGCAGTGGTTCACGTCAACTTTGACAGTAGCGAGCCAATTTTAACACTGTTTAGCTTTATTGTTGTTGTACAGATTTGCTCTTAACTTTATACAATATGCAGGAAAGTACCGTACGTTTTAATAGACATCATTCAGTTATTTAAATTCATTAAAAATAACTTTATCGATTATTTGTTGACGGTCCAATTAGATTATTTTTTATAAAACGCATTTAAATATAGCATTTATGTATAAGAATGAGAATGGTAGGTGCGATTAGGTTATAGAAAATATTTGCGAAAACATTGTGTAAAGTTATAATTAAATCAGCACACAATAATATGTCTCAGTGCTACATTCAAATTCAAATTCATTTATTATATATGTATAGATAAACTCTGCGAGGGAATTTACATATTGTCATTTTTAACATCTTAAATTAATCGAATAAACTACTACCGGATCGGCACGTAACTGCTACTGAGAAGATCGAGTAAGAAACTTAGCAGGTTTCTCTATTACTATAATTTCTTTGCTGACTTTTTATAAAAAAAACAGTACAACATGATCAGTAATAATTACGTCCAATGTGATGCCATTCAAACTCTGATATAATGTAAAATTTAAATACAATGTAAAAGATTAACTCGAACTTCGAATAGACTCTAATATCCTC
The DNA here is from genome assembly GCA_905163515.2 of Lymantria monacha. Taxonomy (NCBI): domain Eukaryota; kingdom Metazoa; phylum Arthropoda; class Insecta; order Lepidoptera; family Erebidae; genus Lymantria; species Lymantria monacha. The sequence continues at coordinate 9,621,114 of LR991092.1, read as the reverse complement.
CAAAGTGGGAATGAAATTGACCTACTATGCTATGCTGTTCAGATGGGTTGTATATCAACCCATCTGAACAGCATACACAGACTTAAATTAATCTATACAATGTATCTGTTAGCGGTGATTTTTTTACTTACTAATATGTATTATGTGAGATAAGTCCACAATTTTTTTGGTGCAATTTTTTTTTGGGATTAGAATCTTATTTATCACTGAGGTATAGAAGCTATTAGTGTACCAAACTCGAAAAAATTCAGCACAGTAATCTGTGTTTAATTTAGCCACAGATTAACAGGCAGGCCGACAGCCAAAAAAATTCAAAGATCATCGGCATGTATTCTGTCAATAATTTTAAGTATCTCTTTTCAATTGTCTTCAATATATGATTTTATTTTCTCTGGTGTTTTATTATAAATATACCTCGATTCTGTAAGGCAGATTTATACATTTACAATATCTACAAAGTATCATACTACTTGAGCTACTTAAACCGTGTATTGAGCTGGCAAACGTCCAAGCTATTGTGTATAACAGCCTATAACAAACACAATTCATTTTTTATTCCGTAAACTACACAGAACTTCTAAGCCTTCGTTCAGAAACATTTAATTGCAAACAAAGTTTTATGATGAAAAATAAACCGAAAAGGCCTTCATAAAAGTTGTTAAAATTTTTGCATTTTAGCTTTTTGCATGTTCAGCACAGAAAAGAAATAATGATGCACAGTTGAAACCTTCTATTTTTATTTTTAATCTGTGTATTAATAATAATAATATGCTACAATGAGTTTTGGTGGGAACGTGGAAATAAAATGTGACGCTCTTAAAATATATATTTAATATTTTTGTGTTTTATAATTTTTTATGTGCTGTGTGGTAGCGGCTACAAATACTACCAACCCTTACTTTGCTCGTGGGTGTCGTAAAAGACGACTAAGAGGTTTATAACGACCTGGGCCAACTCCATCTGATGTCGTTTGGTCAACAATTACATTCCCAAGGAGGGTTGACGACTGGCAGGCGGCCGCTTATAAAACTATTGTCAATAACTATTACAATATGTACTCTGAAAGAAGAGTACATATTGTATCGATCCCAAGTAACTGGGGTCGATACAGAGGATAAGAGTAGGAGAATGATGATTTTGTGTTTTATCGTACTATATTAAATATATTGTTTGCATTTTATGTAACGTAATGTAAATAAAGCTATAGAACACTGTATATGATTTAATAGTGCTTTACACATTATAATGAAATTTCAAGAGTAAACTTAAATGTTTGACCAGGGTTTCATTCAAGGTAATCAACTACTTACTCAGCATCCTTAGCATTCCATTCTTACTCCTTCAGCTTACGGAAAGATCAAAGAATCTTCTTGTATAATTAGAAATAATTGTAACTATCTCATATTTGTAATACATGTAGACCAATGTGGAGGGAATATGATGGGTTATAAAACCGCAGGTTACCCTTCTGTCGCCACAGATAGAATGGGCGGTGTGTGTCCAAATTATAGCCTACCCAAAAAAATTCCACACTGTTGTTCTGTCTACAGCCGCGGGCCGGTCCGTCCAAGGCAGTACCACACTCTCACAGAATATCAAAGTCTAAACAGTGGCAATATGGTGTTGCGATTCGTTTGGTGAGTGAGACAGCTAGAAGCCTAACTTGAGTGGGTTTTGGTTGGTAGGCTTAGTTATAACAGGGTATATCTCTGATATTGCAAAGGTCCATGGACTTTAGTAACACTTACCATTAGGTGTTTCCTCGTTTACCACCAAAACTAAAGAAAAAACTGAATAAAATGGTCCATTATCGCATCTTAGGTCGACAAGTAAGCATAGAAAACATGGTTAGAATTAGGCATGCTTAGATATACATGAAGATAAAACGCGTAATTTTAATTCTGTAAATTCAACGTGGTCTCTAAATGTCGGTCTCATAGAAAGGCTCAAAGTTGCTCAGCGTGCTATGGAGAGGGCTATGCTCGGTATTTCTCTACGTGATAAAATCCGGAATACGGAAATCCGTAGAAGAACGGGTGTAACCGACATAGCCCGAAAAATTGGCACGTTGAAGTGGCAATGGGCAGGCCACATCGCTCGACGAACCGACAACCGTTGGGGAAAAAAGGTTCTCGAGTGGCGACCACGAATCGGACGGCGCAGCATAGGACGACCCCCCACTCGGTAGACTGATGATCTCATCAAGGTCGCAGGAAACTCGTTGGATGCAGGTGGCACAGGACCGTTGCGAATGGCATTCTCGTGGGGAGGCTTATGTCCAACAGTAGACGTTTACGGGCTGATGGATGGATGGATGGATGGTAATTCAATGTATTAATAACATTATGTATGTTTACATTTCATTTGTATTATTCAAAAGCAGGTTAGTTTTCAACTGCATTGCATATATTCGATGAACACAATGTGTTTTCATGGAATACGTGGATGTGCATGTCAAAACCAATATAGTTGAACAATAACGACAAAAGGCCTTGTTCACAACTTATTCACTCGAAACTCGAGCGAACACTTACTCATAGCACGCCTGCTGTTTTTGAATATATGTTTCATATGTTTATTTATAAAAAAAACAATTACGCTATTATCTCCATGTGATAGTAAGAATACAAAATATCACCCTTATCTGCCCGTGTATCAGTATAAATCATCTCATCATCGTCTTTTATGGTCATGATTCTCCTACTCTTATCCCAATGACTTGGGGTCGATACAATATGTAATGTTCTTTTATAATACATATTGTAAAAATTATTGGCAATACTTTTATGACCGACCGCCTGCCACACGTCAGCCCTCCTTGAGAATGTAATTGTTGAGCAAACAGCATCAGATGGAGTTGGCCTAGGTTTTTATAAGACTTTTAGTCGTCTTTTACGACATCCACGAGCAAAGTAAGGGTAGGTAGTATACGTAGCCGCTACCACACAGCTAATATCCAAGAGGAGGAATAATTAAAATAAAATCTGAAACCAACCCGCCTGATTAGCGTGGTATATTAGGTCATTTACCTTCCAATGTTGGAGAGTTGAACCTAGCAATATGACGAATACGAGGTCTGATGATGATATTAATTTCAATATTAAATAGTATCAGCTGCAAATACACTTGTTTGCTGATCAGGTGAAGAATGTGAAGTATATTCTTCTTCAGCTCAATATGTCCCACATTTCGATAAAGCCAACTTTCACAACGTAAAGAAAAGTGGCCCATAATTATACACCCTAACCAAAAAAATTCAGCATAGTTTCTAGTTTTTCTTCGTGAGCAGTGATTTCATTTGTTTCCTTTACTGCATAGGTATTCTTTCTTCATCAATACACGAAGAAGAAAATTACTTAACACAAAACAGATTTTAAAATAGTATTACTAAAGTATTAAGCAACTCTCGTACCTTTTCATTTTATTCCAAATATACATAAATACGTCCAAAAGTATGACGGCGGAAAAGGAAAAAGTAGAAGACGACTATGAGAAAAGAAGGGTAACTGGCAAGCATGCCTATATCAACCCGCTAGACGGGTTGAAATAGGGATTCTTCTTCTGTGACTTCTCAAATATATATAAATAAAAATCACATCACGATTCAAAATTATCATTGGAAGGTGTACAAATAAATGTATGGGAATCGTGACCACATAACTTGGTATGGGAACTCGCTATATAGATTGCTGTACCTATGCAGTTGTAATATGTCAGTATACTAATGTTTCCAATTAACAAAGTCCTTAACGTTCTACATGACCTCATAAAATGAAGAGGTCGAGCTGGGTCACTCGATTCGCGTGTCCGATTCTGATAAAACAAACCCAGTTTTTTAAATTCGGTTAATATTTACTAAAGTGCATTGAAATGATTAAATAAGGCATTTAATTATGATGAGGTCCTTTTCAATCTCCATCTTTCAATCATTTATAATCCTATCAACGTCTTCTGCTGGAGATAAGCCTTCTGGATAGGTTATTATACCATACTGGCTACGCTTGATAGGCAGCAATTGTTGCTATAAGTAAACCAAAAGAGTGCTACTACTCATTTCTCTGAGGGTCCATCAGCTGGTTTACTATTCCCACGGAAGATGAAGCATTTTATTCTTAATCCACCCTACAAGAATTGATATTAATATCAATAAACAAGAAACTTTATGAAATGCATAGATGGTGCAGTGGTTAAGATGCTGACCTACAGGAACAGAGCCCTGGGTTCTTATTATGCGTAACATTGCTTTGTTTGATGCAAAAATTGGGGTTCTGAGTCTGGGTGTAATTAACGTTAATTGTTTATTTGTAAAGACCTCCCGAAGTGCAGAATTATATACTTCGTGCTGGGTAATGTAAAAAAAAAGAAATTACGTGGCGTAATCGCTTATACGTGGGATATTTCTTTGAAAACAACATTGTCTTCTTCTTCTTCTTATATATTGACAATCAGCTACTAAACGAGCTATTGGTGCCAGTGTCAAGTTATAAATATTTTCACGTTTTTAGTCTTTCAGGTTAGTCATTGTCTAAGTCAAATTGTCGCCATTAACAGTGCAATGGTCACACTGTTAATGGTATCTTGTGGGCATTTTGAAGGAAAACGAAAACGTTATAAAGCACTTTTATATGATATTCACTACATCCCAGTTGTTTCGCCGCATCATATTACATAAAATGCCATCAAAATTATCTAATATAACACGTTAAAACACTAAGATATCGAATATAATAGAAGAGCACCACATGACGTTTTCAAATTCCCGTCAAAAGTGAACAACATTGTCTTTGGCATCAATAATAACAAGACATTTTAAACAATTTTATAAAACTCGAGAAAATTTTCGAACGTTCTGACATTTCTTCCATACCTACTATTACAATTAATGTTGACGCCTTTATATAGGTCCCTTAAGCTCTGTCATATTCGTATTATATTATATATTACCTTATTAATCAATTTTGCTACATATTACCCGCATTGCGTAGAAAGAAAATGGCATTTCCAATTCCTCCTGTTTTTCTTTTCTAATTAAATTTGTTGCGGATTCCATGACAATTAAAGGCCTTTTCTGAGACTTCTTGAAGGTCAAACCTCGGTGCCATTTACGGAGACTATTGTGGCATTTGATTTACAGTAGTTAGAGTCGCAATCCTTACTTCCTTACTAATATTATAAATGCGAAAGTAACTCTATATGTCTATCTGTCGCTCTTTCAAACCATAACTACTGAATCGATCTATATGAAGTTTGGTACACAAATGGTCTAGAGCCTGACAAAGGACATAGGCTACTTTTTAATGTCAAAAAAGGGTTATAAAAGGGGATGAAAAGTTGTAAGGAAGTATTGTCATTTTTAAAGCCAGAAGCTTGAAACTTATTTTTAGGCTATTGATTATATAAATAAATATGACATTAAAATTTTGTAAAAAAATTACCCTTAAATAAAAATAGGGGATGAAAAACTTTAGGAAAGTAATCTTTTACGCGGGCGAAGCCGCAGGCAGAAGCTAGTGAAAAATAAATAGAAAACTGTAAACTATAATTTTAAACTAAACTATATACTATAATTTTAAACTAAACATAGCCTACTAATATTATAAATGTAAAAGTTTGTGAAGATGTTTGGAAGTTTGGATATTTGTTACTTATCATCATCATCATCTTGCTTTTATCCCAATTTATTTAGGGTCAACGCAATGTATCTTCCTTCCATACAACTCTCTCAGACGTCATCTCTGTGGTCACTCCTTGTCTATCCATGTCATGTTTCACGCAGTTCATCCATTTTTTCTTCGGTCTTCCCTTACTCTTCTTTCAACAATCATACTTAAAACTTTTCTCACAACATCATTTTCATTCCGTCTCATCACACGTTCATACCACGTCAAGCGTTCACTCCTTAAATTATCCATCACTAGCGCAACCTTTAAACTTTCTCTTATACATTCATTCCTTATTTGAACCATTCTCGTCACACCGCACATCCATGTCAACATTCGCATCTCCGCTACATGTAGTCGTTTCTCATACGTGCTTTTATAGCCTAAAATGCTGGTCCATACAGTACAGCAGACCTTATTAAAGTCTTGTAGATTTTTCCCCTTTAATTTAAGCGGTATTAAGGAGTTACAAGTTGTACCCGTTGTCACAAGTTTGTTATTCAATTACTTGTATACTGTTAATAAGATTTCGATGAAGATTGGAACATAGGTAGACCATTACTTGGATTAATCTGGATACTTTTTAACGCTGTAATGTTTTCCCTTGCAATATAAGTTTAAATTTTTGAAGATTACCTTTTATGCGGTTTTAAGCTAGTTGTATATAAACTACCGAATCTCACTATATCTTTAAACGAGCAATTCTTGTATATATATATATATATATATATATATATATATATATATATATATGTAATCTGAATCTCAGAAACGGCTAAAACGATTTTCTTGAAATTTAGCATACAAGTGGTTCCGGGGGCGATTAATCGATCTAGCTAGGTTTCATTTATAGAAAATATTATTTTGTCAGTATATTTCGGCAATAAAAATATAATTTTTCGTTGTACTAAAACTATTAGAATATGAAGATTTTCAAATTTTGACGCTGTCATTAAGAATAGACATTTAGCTCAGTTGGAAAATCGAGTTGTCTAATCCATACAAACCCGAGCTCGATTCGGATCCTTGCTTTTTCTTATTTACTTTTTGGCCTTATTTTTTATTATTTTATTAATTATTATCTTTTGCTCGCATTTTTATCTGCATAGAAGTCGATAATGTTTTAATAGGATTTTTGTTTGTTTTGTACGTTATTATTTTTATTGTTATTTATAGATGATTATGTATAAATGTTTGTATTTATAGTATAACAATCTTATCCGTATGGTGACGGAGTAAGAATACAATTCACCACCCCCTATCTTACCCGTGGGTGATCGTAAGAGACGACTAAGGGATATAAAATGCATATAACATATATGCAAGAGAAGGAAAACTCAAAACAAAACCCTATACCAACACGTCTGACCAGCACGGTATAATAGGTTAACTTTCCTCCTATTATGGAAGAGGCATGAGCCCAACAGTGGGACGTATATGGGCTGTGATGATGATGATGATGATGATAATAATCTTTGTTATAGTGTAAGGAAGGTTTAATAAACATAAAAATCAAATGAAATTTTGTTATATATTATGGACACCAGGCTTTTTCTTAGCAGGCCATGTTTTTAATACAACGCTCATTGCGACCGAGGCGACGGGAGGGTAGTGTACGGCCTCATAACCCACCGTCTTTTCCATCGAAATTAAGCCGGGTACCGCTTCTTTAACATCCCCGCCCACCCGCGATTCTACACCTATTACAATATTTCTTTGTAAACAATATCTTTTGTTTTCCTTTCGGATGCTAGAGACACTAGTCTATTCTGCGAGCCTACTCTGAAGCATGTCACATACAACTGCCCATGGGAGAAGCAGGTTTCTCTCAAGCCTACGCCCGCTACCTTAAGAATATGACCTCGAGCTTTGTTTATGGTTATTGCGAAGCAGAATTTAACGACGGCATTTGGAGAATCCTAGGCATAAATACAGACTCTGCTCAAGAACAACCGATCAGTATAGATGACCTGATTACATTGCAATGCAATGTTTTTTCTTGCAAACTGGTGGCATTGTATAATTTTGGCGCGCCAGCTCTCAATTTTAAGATGTGAGTTGGGAGACTCCCGGTCTCCCAACTCACATCTTCCCTCAGAGCCTTCAGAGTATTCAGGAACTCGACCGGTTGTCGGACTTGGGGTATAAACCCCTAACTTATTCGTAAGTTTATTTTAATATTCGACCCCTTCGAATTATTTAAAATATTTGCAAATAAATAGTATAAAGAAATCGAAACGACCATAGTAGCGCACATATTTAGGTCATGTCATCTTGCGACCGATCTGATCAGCATTAACATCCTGTCTCCCTATCGTATCTTACTGATTGTTCCTAATATACCTATATATAGCCTTTCCGTCTCAATTTTTACAAAAATGTTTATTAAACCCTGACTAAACAGCGAAAAAATATAGAAAATGACTATCTCTCTTTACTAATCATTATGCGGTAAAAATACCCTCGCCAGAGTAAAATTAAAATGGGTAATATATCTTATGAGCGATGGATTTCAGTTATACGATGCAATGTGTTATCATGGCTCTCAATTACAATATTCGGCTTAGAAAATTACTGTCCAATAATTTAAAATTTCAAACTCTACGTTCGTATGACGCCTTGTCCTAAAAGTGTATGACCTCTTTATAGCTTAGAAACTTTCAAATGCCGTGTTAATACAGTATTGTGACTTTTGAGACATTCCAATTTTAAAGAGTATTTCCATTGTACCAAGCTTTTATGTGAGTTCAACCTCTTCAGGGTTCCGTACCAAAAGCGTAAAACGGCACCCTATAACTAAGACTTCGCCGTCCGTCCGTCCATCCATCTGTCTATCACCAGGTTGTATCTCATGAACCATGATAGTTAGACAGCAGTCAGACAGAAATTTTCACAGATGATGTGTTTCTGTTGCCGCTATAACGTCAAATACTAAAAAACAAAATAAAATAAATATTTAAGGGGTACTTATTCTCCCATACGACAAACGTGATTTTGGCTCCTTTTTGCTCGATACATTTTTTATTTTCTATTTTTGTACTTTTGCCTTTTTAATTTATTTTTTCATTATTTAATTATATTTAAATATATCTTCCAAAACACACTAATAAGAAAATACCGAGCAAGGCTCGGTCCTCCAGATATTGATCTTTTATACGACCAAAACTGTTATCAAACCTTCTCAAACTGTTTTAATAACTCTATAGAGGCATTTATATTCAACGAGTAATCTAGTTATACACCCTTGTATGACTAAAATTGTATACAGAATGATTTTAATGCACGTTTCATCATATAAATTAACCTTTGTATGTAACTTACTTCAGTACCTTGATAATTAAGTATAAGTTATTCCAGGAAATGGTTTATCTATATGCCAGTTTTCATTCAAATCTGTTCAACGGTTTACGCTTGATCGAGTAACAAACAAACAAACATCTTCACAAACTTTCACATTTGTAATATGAATAGGATTACCATACTTATAGTGATTTTAGAATGTATTAAATAAGTAACACATAACTCGTTGAAGTATTGTAACAATATATTACATTTTTTTTTCTCGCCGTGGAGACAGAGAACTATCAACAGCGTGGTCCTACCACTATTCGAACAGTACTTGTACAAGATAAGATAATACCAACATGTCTGGTGCGTGGTATAATAGGTCAATTTCCCTTCTATTGTGAAGGAGGAATCAAACCTATTAATGGGATGTATACGAGACGAGATGATAAAAATAATAAACAAACATTACACCCAAACGCCGAACAACAATTTGTATGTCGCACAAAGCATTATCCTCGATGGGAATCGAACCCTCTATACTAGCACAGTATCTTAACTCATCATTATCCTGATCTTATCCAAATTACTTAGGGTCGTCGCAATATACACTCTTCTATAGTACATATTGCAAAAGTAATTTGCAACAGTTTTGTGACCGCCCGCCTGCCTGACATCAATTCTCTTTGGGAATGTAATTATTGACCAGACACATTTACGTGGAGTTGGCCCAGGTCGATATAAAGCTCTTAATCGCCTTTTGAAACATCCATGAGCAAAATAAGGGTTGGTAGTATTTGTAGACGCTACCACACAGCCAGTCAATATCTTCACTACTTTTATTTGGCGACGTTCTATAGAGTGATCACACTCCGCTACATCCGTCTGGGGCCACAGAAGAGGCGGCGCGCGACCCCATAGACCCGCCCTACATGTACCTCTCTACGCCGCGGGCCACCGGAACCCGGTCTTTGTCTTGGGTGGCCCGCTCGGCGGTTTAACCTCACGGGTATCCTCTCGAGTCGATACCCCGGCCGCTAATATCTTTACTACAACGCTATCAATTCAGTTAGTTAATAATTTACAACAGCCTGTGTAAGTATTAATTCGATTAGTTATGCTACCAGTCAATCTACTGTCGAGTTTACATACCGCCATGGGCTTCACTTGCAACAGCCGACTCTAATTGCATAAACACTAAATACATAACAGTAGCTTCTACATTCATGTTATTAAATTTTGTAAATGCTTTAACATAATATGAACGCTTCGTTTGGTTAAAACTGTGTAAATAGGTATATGAATGCGGAAATAATATTAAATATTGTATGAGTTTAAAATTCTTTCGTGACGCCCTTAAGAAAGACAATTTAGGAAGCTTTAATAACGTCAATACACAAATGGTAACCACTATACGGTTACGATACCGAAGTGCCAGTGTCGTATGATCGATTCCCGTGCAAGACAATATATGTGCGAACCAAAAATTGTTGTATTGAGTCTGGGTGTAAATTGGTTCCATTAATTATATCGTCTCTTTGTTTCAATAATTATTATCTTGAAAAATGAAATGTTAGAGGAATCTTTTTCAAATTTCAATAAATAATTGTTTCGCAACGAATATTTTTTATCGTAAATCTGATTTAAATCATAGATGATTTAATTATAGAATAATAAAATAATTCAAATCATAGATTTATATATCAATTATTTTTTGAAACTTGAAAAACACTCCTTTAAAATTTCATTTTTCAAGATAACACATTATTGAAGCAAAGAGGCGATATGTTTTTACAGTCCCCCGCAATATAAAGATTATTTTTTTTTAACTGGGTGTTTGTCTTTAATAAAATCTATGAAATTGTTCGATTAACGGTTACGAATATATAAAAACCCCTTATGTTCTCTACGCGGATACCACATGGTGAAGATGGAGGCAGCGTGCCTGTTGAAGCTCCCCATTGGTCATACGTTGCAGGGGTGAATATCATAATTATCACGCCTGACAAGCAAATCGACGATTCCAGTAAGGTATTTTGATTGCCCAAGAGAATATTGTTGCCCATTTTCATGCTAATTGATCGCTTGATCGATAGCTCTCAGACGATTTTTACCACTCCTACGGGCAATAAGGGATAGCGACAATAATATTCATGCCAAATGGGCAATAGAGGGGTTTAATTATATACATTTTTTAATGTTACTTTTTATAAGATTTTTTGGCAGGCTGTAGTGTGGACACACGTCATCCGTTCCGTTCAGGGCGACGAAAGGCCGGCACCCAACGCCATAACCCACTATATTCCCTCCCCATCACCACTGGATCGACCGCTGGTACCAAATCCTTGACGTCAATAGCCGACCCTGATCTTCTTTATTAATATTTACATTATTAGTAACAGAGGCTATAATATTTTATTCCTGTATTCCCACGGGAACAAGCATTCTATTTTTATTAATCCGCAATACAAAAAAGGGTGTGTTATAACTTTGCCCAGGCTGTTTGTCAGTCGGCCTTTAATATCGTAGCTTCTAAACGAATGGTGAGATTATGATGCGGCTTGTTTTCGTTTGAAAGCTGACGTGATCGAGATGGTTTTTAACTACAATTTATCAAAATCTGTCCAGGTGTTTCATCAGCTCTATTTGTTAGCTGCCATAGGGATCTGAGACCCAACATATAAACAAAGAATAACCATTTACTTTAATGTCATACATATATGTAAAATTTCTACGAATACTATCAACCCTTACTTTGCTCGTGGATGTCGTAAAAGACGACTAAAAGCTTTATAACGACTTGGGCCAACTCAACACTTGACGCTGTTTGGTCAACAATTACATTCAAAAGGTGGGTTGACGTTAGGCAGGCTGCCGATCTTGAAACTATTGCCAATAACTTTTGTATTCTGTACGATGGAACAAGAGTACATATTGTGTACAAGTAATCGGGATAAAAGCAGGAGAATGATGATATATGTAACCATAATCTGTTAATCATTACTGTGGTAGCACCACGCTGCTGACATTTGTCTGTCTGCAGCCGCGGGCCGGTCCGTCGGGGGTAGTACCACACTCTCGCAGAAAATCGACGTTTGAGCAATGGCAATATGCTGTTGCGCTTCGTTTGGTGAGTGTGGGAGCCGGAAGCCCAACTTTCTGGGTGTGTTTACGTGTGGTGGGTTCAGGTGGTGCCTGAAACTTGCGGTGGTGAAGTCTTGGTTGGAGTATTGAGCGTGAGAGGCTGACAAACCCGGTAGAAATGGTCACCGCCGGCCACCTGCCGGTCAGGGGACCCGAACTCAGGATTATCCTCCCTGGGAGGCGGTCCCGCCAATTACTAATCAGGATCTAGTAAGAAGGCTATTGCCAGTGCCAAGGCAGAACATGTTACCAGAATTGGCGAGCGATTGGAGAGTCATCCCGCTGGGAGTCGTGCATTTTGGTCGCTCGCCAAGGCTGCCCAAGGCAACTTCTGCCGGTCCAATCTCCCACCACTACAGAAAAGCGATGGAAGCCTAGCCCACAGCGCAAAGGAGAAGGCCGATCTTTTAGGTCAATTCTTTGCCTGTAACTCGACTTTGGACGCGGGAGCTGCCACACCACCTACCATCCCGCGGTGTGACAGCTCTCTCTCATTTGGAGGACAAAGCCAAATTGGCAAGTAAAAAGCTGGGCGTCCTGAACAGAGCCAGGCGGTACTTCACACCGAGACAACGTCTTGTGCTATATAAAGCACAAGTCCGCCCTCATGTGGAAGTACTGCTCACATCTCTGGGCAGGCGCGCCCAAATATCAGCTAGACCCACTTGACTCCCTGCAAAGACGTGCTGTTGGAATCATCGGTGATCCCAATCTCACGGAAAGACTGGAGTCATTGGGGAGCCGGAGAGACTTTGGGTCTGTCTATGTACTTTACAGGCTCTTTCACGGGGAGTGCTCTGAGGAACTATTTGACTGGTACCACCGTCACCATTTTATCACCGCACCACTCGACACCGCAGCAGAGTTCATCTATTTCACCTGGAAACGATACGGACGTCTACTGTACGTTTTCAGCGATCATTTCTACCACGTACAAGCAAGATCTGGAATAAACTACCTGCTGCCGTGTTTCCCGAGTGCTATGACATGTCCTTTTTTAAACGAGGTTTAAGAAGAGCTCTTTCTTCACGGTTGATAGCGGCCTAGCTGTGCCCTGGTATTGCAAAGGTCAATGAGCGGTAGTGTCACTTACCATCAGGTGTGCTGCTTGCTCATTTGCCACCACCGGTAATAAAAAAAAAATATTACTATTTACTTCACCCTTGTGGTAGCGGATACGAATACTACCAACCCTTACTTTGCTCGTGGACGTCGTAATAGACGACTAAGAGCCTCATAATGACCTAGGCCATCTCCATCTAATGCCGTTTGGTCAACAATTACATTCCCAAGGAGGGTTGACGTCTGGCAGGCGGCCGGTTATAAAACTATTGCCAATAACTTCTACAATATGTACTATGAAAGAAGAGTACATATTGTAGGAGTAAAAGTAGGAGAATAATGAATGATAAATAACTATTTACTTCAGTCTCAAACATCTAATTTCCCTTTTGAAACACATTTATGATGTTACTCTGACAATGAAGGAAAGAGACGGAATTCTAGATTGCCTATTATTAAACCCGTTATTATTCCGTGTGGTGACGGAATAAGAATACTATTCACCACCCCATATCTTACCCGTGGGTGATCGTACGACATGACTATCGATGATATATCCCTTATATAAAACGCATATAACATCTATGCGAGAGAAGGAAAACTCGAAACAAAACCCTATACCAACACGTCTGACCAGCGCGGTATAGTAGGTTAATTTCCCTCCCATTACGGAGGAGGCCGAAGCCCAACAGTTGGACGTTTATGGGCTGTGATGATGATGTTGATGATGATTATTATTAAACCGATCAAGTTTGGGCTCCTTGGATTCATCTTAACTAGATCCGGTCATTAGAGTTTTTTTTTTTATATAGGGACTTATTTAAAAGTTTTAACTTTATATATATTTTATATATTTTTTTATTTGTGCAGAAGAGCGTCTGCTGAATTTGGTAGTCATATTTCGCAGTAATCAAATAAAATTTATGGAAGGTTGCCGATGATAGAAATTTTTTATTAAACACGATTGTGACGTAATCTTACGCTATTAACCGTGAACTTAGACATGATCAACACTAATTTACCTTCACTAAACAAATGTTTACACTGTTTTACACAAGTCTAACATTGTGTTGTACAATGGTCTATATTTTATTAGTTTATGGTCATGAATTCAATCTTTATTGTAATTTCGAGATGTCAGATTAACTATCGCAATATTATAAGTACGTTTTCTTTTTTTACTTCAGACATTAAGTTGCCATTTATTTATATGATTAAGACGAATTAGCATAGAATTAAATATATTGCTGCGAATACTACCAACCCTTACGTTGCTCGTGGATGTCATAAAAGAAGACTAAAAGCTAAAGCTCTGTTCAATATAAAATTGTACTGGGCCACCTGATGCCGTTTGGTAAACAATTACATTCCCAAGGGGAGTTGACATCAGGCAGGCGGCTGGTCATAAAACTAATGATAATAACTTGTACAATATGTACTATGAAAGAAGAGTACATATTGTATCGACCCCAAATAATTGGGATAAGAGTAGGAGAATGATGATGATGTAAAAAATAAACATGGTTATTGTGAATTATTCTTAGGAAATAGATATATTATCCAGGAGTTTTTTGTAGATATTTTTAAAGTATACAATCTTGTAGTGAATTATTTTTGATCTATCTCATAAGGTTTAATCAGCGATTGCAATGTAAGCGCACAAAAATATGTTTTAACGTAATCACGTTAGAAATCATTTAAATTGCCAGCTTTTCACACACTGCATATCTATTTATCATGAGACTGCTTAAAATAACATCAAATTATTACCGCGTGTACTGGTACTAATAATACAAAATGTTGACAACCCTTTCTTTGCCAAAGGAATCGTATAATCTTGGCTAAGGTGCTCTGCGAGACTCTTCCAGCGAGTCTTGGTCTTGCATTTAGGCAACATTAATTCTAACGGTTTGCTATCAGACGTAAAACGTTTTCAAATTAAACTTTTAATTGCTAAAATTGTTTCTTTTTTATTGCTTATGGTGGCAAACGAGCAAGCAGCACACCTGATGGTAACTGTCGCTGCCGCCCATGGACCTTTGCTATACAAAAGACTATAGCTAGGCCGCTGCCCACCATTACAAACCCCAAACCCACCCCAATTAGGCTTCCAGCTCTCACACTCACCGAACGAATCGCAATAGCACATTGCCATTACTCAGACGTCGATCTTCTGCGAGAGTGTGATACTACCCCGGACGGACCGACCCGCGGCTGTAGCCAGAAAACTATCAACAGCGTGGTCCTACCACTATTAAAAATGTTGTGTTAAACAAAACTAGCAGCTTTACAATATCGTACAATATCTCACCAATGTGTACTAAGCCTATTTGTAGCTATTATCATAAAACAACCGTATTATTATAAGCTGAAGTGTCTGCTGTAAAACGGGGAACAATTTAATGCGATATGTGGTTTCATAAACTTGTTTAACCTTGAATTTTCAATAGTGATCAGATAGTACGCTGATTATAATCAAATTATTCTATAAACTATAATTTATATAATTTAAAAAATATAGTTATTAGAATTTTTGTTTCTATTTTTTTTTTATGTTGACTAAAAAAAAAATATACCTCATCATCATCATCATCTCAGCTCATATATGTCCCACTGTTGGGTTCGAGCCTCCTCCATAATGGGAGAGCAATTGACCTACTAAACCACGCCGGTCAGACATGTTGGTATAGGGTTTTGTTTCGAGTTTTCCTTCTCTCGCATAGATGTTATATGCGTTTAATATCCCTTAGTCGTCTCGTACGATCACCCACGGGTAAGATAGTGGGTGGTGAATTGTATTCTTACTCCGTCACCACACGGAAGAAATATACCTATCATTCTTTTGTAATATTATTTTTTGTATCAATCTCTTTTTTGTTTATGGTGGCAAACGAGCAAGCAGGACACCTAATGGCTTACCATTGCATAAATACTTATATTTATGCAATACTAAGGCTACAGCTAGGTCACTGACTTCCAAACAACATCTACCCAGACTTTTGGCGGGAATCTAAAACGTCATGTGGTGCTCTTGTATTATATTCGATATCTTAGTGTTTTAACGTGTTATATTAGATAATTTTAATGGCATTTTATGTAATGTGATGTGACAGAACTACTGGGATGTAGTGAATATCATATAAAAGTGCTTTACAACGTTTTCGTTTTCCATCAAAATTCCCACAAGATACCATTAACAATGTGGCCATAACACTGTTAATGGCGACAATTTGACTTACTGACAGACAATGACTAACCTGAAGAGACTAAGAACATGAAGATAATTATAACTCGACACTGGCAACAATGGCTCGTATAAGTAGCTGATTGCCAATACATAAAAAGAAGAAGAAGAAGAACATCTACCCAAGTTGAGTTTCCAGCTGTCCGTTTATCGAACGAAGTGCAACAGTACATTGCTACTGCTAAGACGTGGATTTTCTGTGAGAGTGTGCTGTAGACAGAATACTGTCAACAGTGTGAGTAGCAGTGTGAGTAGTATCATACAACGATTAAAATAGTTTCAAGGAATTTTTTTTATGTTAATAAATAATATACATATCCATACATACCCAGCAGTGGGATGTATATTACCTGAACTGATGAAACTACTATATATTAATAATACAAATGTCTTTCTTACATCACACATAAATTAAATAATTATTTTGAATTAACCATTCTAGTGACATAAAGGCGAGCGGTCGATTTTAAATACTTAAACGATTATAACTTTTTTTACTGACATCAGATTTGAATGAAACAAAGACTAAATGTTGCTCTGAGTTGGGTTTAATCTACTTGTGAAAACTGCACAACAATCCGATCAGTACCTTTGGAGATTAGCGAATACACACATACAGACATACAGACAGACAAGAATTTCCAAAAAATGTTTTTTGTGTTCTGTTAGTGTTTTCTTACTGTCTATATTCATTTTTTAATAAATTTATCAAATGTACAGACACAGGGTTTCTACTCATTTGTTATATGTATAGATAAATTTGACATAATTATAATTAAAATTATTACTTAACATAATACTAAGTATATTAGTTGTATTTAGCCTTATATATGACGCTATTGCAAGTGTGATTATACAACTAAAACCATGGAATAGGTAAATTCATTTTCATTTTACTTTTTTTCATAAAAATACACGATTTATGTAAACAATAATAATAATCTTTATCTTTATAATAATCTTTATTGGGTCGAAAAAATAGGGTTACAATAATCTCCTTATGTTAGACATTTGAAAAACACAGGAGTGCTTTGGCATTCGTACTAGGATACCCTGTGTCACGAATGCCGTGAAATGATAATAAAATATAGAATAAATAAAATAAACATATTTTACATACAGTACGATTTTAAAATTCCTGTATTCTTTAGACCATAACGATATTCTCATATTCCTAGGGTTATTTCCATTGCTCTGGGGTAATTGAGTCTGAGTTGGATAACTCGATTTGAATGCATTGGTATATTGGAGGGAATTGTAGCTGCAAGCTAGTCGATGTCCGAGGTATCGCTTAAAAAGTAAAAGCTTTTACCGACTTGATGTTACAAAATAAAATAATTTGGTTGAGCGTTTTATTTAATATAAGTACTTATTCCCTGTATTTATTGTAATTATTATTTATATAATATATATTTTTATAAACACTGCTAGCTGTGTGGTAGCGGCTACGAATACTACCAACCCTTACTTTGCTCGTGGATGTTAAAGTTGAAATTTGTGTTCAATAATCATATGTTTATAAACTTGCCCGCTGTACAAAGATAAAATAATATCCTTAGTTCAAAGCCATCATTATCCTGCTCTTATCACAATTCGTCGTCGACGTAATATGCACTCCTCTTCTTACATATTGCAAAAATATTGGCAATACTTTTATGACTGGCCGTCTGCCTGTCGTCAACCCTCCTTGGGAATGTAATTGTTGACCGAAAGGTTACAGTTGGAGTTGACCTAGGTCGATGTAAAGCTCTTAATCGTCTTTTATGACACTCACGAGCAAAGTGGGGGTTGGTACACAGCATTTTATAGCATATATATTACATCGTCAATTTCAAACTGTGAACTAAAATAAAACAATGAAAAGTTTGACATAAATAATAAATAAAAGCTTGAGAATAATGAAGACAGAACCATCTGGTTCTGGTTCGTTATATTTGTCTTATTTTAACCTACGGTATTATTATACATTTGTCCGTGTGGTGACGGAGTAAGAATACAATTCACCACCCCCTATCTTACCCGTGAGTGATCGTACGAGACGACTAAGACATATAAAATACATATAACATCTATGCAAGAGAAGGAAAACTCGAAATAAAACCCTATACCAACACGTCGGACCAGCGCAGTATAGTAGGTTAATTTCCCTCCCATTACGGAGAAGGCCTGAGCTCAACAGTGGGACATATATGGTCTGTGATGATGACGATGATGATGATGATGACGGTATTATGTTCACATAAACAGTGCTATAAATTGTTGTCAAGGAAAGAGCGAATCCAATTACGTATTTGTTTGTGAAAATACTAAAATGCAGTGTTGCTATATGATGTAGTCATTTTTAATTGACAATTTATTAATTAATAATTTATTATTCATTATAAAAATATTTTATTCTACCCACAGAGGTAGACTAAAAGAAAGGGTTAGACTAAAATGATGGGTTAAGAATATAATACTCACCACTCTTGCTTGTCCGTGGGAATCGTAAAAATCAGCTAAGGATTCACCGGGAGAGTGATCAGCACCTCTCTTCGCACTGTGATCGCCAACTCGCCCGCCAAGCGTGACGACTACGGCTCTGCGGTCTCATAATTAGTGAAATATAAGACAAGCTTACGTCCAATAGTGCACGATGAAGGTCTGAATGATGATTTTGATCATTAAAAACTATTTGTTCTTTCATATTTTCACCTTTGAAGGACGTACGGACGTATGTTATACCCAAGTAGTCATCAACGTATCATAATTTGCCAAAGCAATCGCAATTTGCGTTCATTATTTATGTTTTCAAAGTCCCTTGCAATGCAAGAATCATGGAGTAGGTGTGGTATAATTCTTAAAAAAAAAACACATTCATCATAATATATTACTTAAAAAAAAATAAAGTCAAAATTGATAATATTAGTACTATACAATATTCTTTGCTTGAACACTAATTCATCTTAAATTCATTTGTAAATCGTACGTTTGACATGACGTTTGACGAGTGCATTAGAGCGTAAATATATCTGATAGTAGGGGTTTAGGATCGGCCCCCTACCACGACCGACTGACTCCGTAGCCACGGACTCCCCCTATACAATATTAGTACGATGAAAACTATATCTAATGACGATGCCTTATTAAATGTCAAATACTTTAGCAATACTGTGATTGCTAAAAAATATACAAATATTTTTCATCATCATCATCACAGCCCATATATGTCCCACTATTGGGCTCTGGCTTCCTCTGTAATGGAAGGGAAATTAACCTACTATAGCGCTGGTCAGACGTGTTGGTATAGGGTTTTGTTTCCAGTTTTCCTTCTCTTGCATATATGTTATATGCGTTTTATATCCATTAGTTGTCTCTTACAATCACCCACGGGTAAGATAGAGGGTGGTGAATTGTATTCTTACTCCGTCACCACACGGATTGTTTATTATTTTATATGTTTTTAGCGAAAACATAATAGAAACGCAACAAAATATATAAAAATACTTTTGTATATTATGGAGTTAAATGTGTTGTTCTTTGAAAACCATTCAATATTAAACGTTGAAACGATTCTAGTTGATAAAGTGGGCTACAAGAGATTAAATATTTAACCAATAATCACCACCTGTTGTTGGGCTATTAACCACATAAGCTACCGCTGAACAAAATTGTCACTAAAGTTTATATTGAACAGAATTTCGAATCATATTACTACGATCATGAAACCACCTGCCAAATAGTTCATGATAACTAGCTCTTTCGTTAGGGGCCTATAATAATATTCTATGGTGGACGTTAATTAGCTAAAATAGATGGACATATGGATACATATTTTCAGGTTGAGAGACCTCAGCGCTCACCCACAGTCCTGGTAAAGTTGTCATAGCCATCTGAGACTAACAACTAAAACACACACAAAAAAAAGATGCATAATAACATCGTAAAAAGATGATGATGTAGAAGAAAATAGAGCTGAACATATATGAGTTGAGATAATGATAATTGTAATGATAATAGTAATAGTATTTATTTTTAATTTATTTGTAACTATTCCACAGACTTTTGTCCGTGCTCTTTTTATGTTTAATTTAATTGTTATAGTGGTTTGTTTGCAAAATAAATTTTCTTGAAGTGGCTTTATTAAAGCTTCATCATAGATGTCAGGTGACAACATGTCTTTTTAGGGTTTCTTCTTGGCGCTGGTGGTCTTGATATTAGGTTATACATAAATACATACATATCATCACGCCATATCCCTTGCAGGGTAGGCAGAGCGAACAGAGTGCCAGAGAACTCTATCTTTGCATACTTCACTCGCTTCCTCAACATTCATAATTCTCTTCATACACGCTCGCCGGTTTCGGAGACTCTTGACTCCACCTTCCTTCAGTACATGACCGATCTGGTCTAGGTAGGTTAGTCTCGGTCTCCCTCGGTACCTACATCCTTCCACTTTCGCATTGTATATCTTCTTAACCAGACGTTCGTTCGGCATTCTTTCCACATGTCCGAACCATCGGAGCATTCCCTTTCGCATCTTTACACCAATACTCTCTTTCATACCAACTCGCTCTCTTACGTCGTCGTTACGAATGCGGTCGGTCAGCCTAACTCCACAGATTTTCCGCAGAGATCGCATTTCGACCGCATGACATGACCATATTAGGTTATAGTAATATTATAACAATTTTCTTTAAAAATCTTAATATCGTTGCTAATTTGAAAAAAGAAATAGTATCTACTGATGTACAAATAAATATTCAAACATCTTTATATATGTTAGCATAAAAAAACAGTATATCAAAGCGTGTATAGTTGATAGTTTTTAATTGTCTAGCGTTATTAAGTTATTTGTTTTTATTGTCAACTAACTTCTGCGTATGGCTTTTCTGCCTTTGCCCGCGTAAAAAGTGACTTTCACAATATAAATTTTTATTATTAAATAATCGCAAAGAAACACACAACACAAAAAGTATCTTTTGTAACACATAAGATAATTTTACAAAATTTTCTTTATATTTTTATTGCATTTGGTGGCAAACGAGCAAGTACCACCAGATGGTAAGTATTACTGCCGCCCACGGACCTTTGCAATGCCAGAGGTACAACTAGGCTGCTACCTACAAATGAAAACCTTAGACCCACCCAGAGAATTGGGCTACTAGCTTTCTCACTTACGACTCACCGAACGAAGCACATCAACACATAACCATTGCTCAGACGTCGATTTTCTACGAGAGTGTGGTACTTCCCCAAACGTACCAGCCCGCGGTTGTAAACAGAAAACTGTAAACAGTGTGGTTCTACTTTTATTATATATACTATTAGATATACTATATTATACCAGTATTATATATACTATAGACCTTAAAATATAGCTTGATCTCTGTGACAGATAGCGACAAAACCAATGAAGTAATTATGAATACGCGTCATTATTACAATTTTTTTTATTGCTTATGGTGGCAAACGAGCAAGCAGCACACCTGATGGTAAGTGTCACTACCACCCATGGACCTTTGCAATACCAAGGGTATAGCTTGGGCCGCTGCCTACCAATAAAATCCCCAAGCCCACCCAGTTGGGATTCCGGCTCTCTCGCTCACCGAACGACGCGCAATAGCACATTGCCATTACTCAGACGTTGATCTTCTGCGAGAGTGTGGTACCACCCCGGACGGACCGGCCCACGGCTGTAGACAGAAAACTGTCAACAGCGTGGTCCTACACAATTGATTATATCGCCTATATTTTCATTCTTATTCATTCTATTTACACCATAACTAGTAACCTCATATGTTTTAAAATACTTAGTAACCATTTTATTAAAATATGGTGCTTACGCAAGTACAAGATCATACTGAACTAAGAATAAGATAGAGATGGGGCGATCGATAAACGTAAATCGATAACATTCTTATTAATTATTTATAAAACAAGTTAAACCAATACATTACCTATATAAACCACATGGTTACTCTATAAAATAAGTAAATTGTGTTAATTTAGTATTCAGACATCAGTTATAATTTTAATAAGACCATTTCTATTATATTAAAAAGATAATTTCTTTTATAAAATAAACATGATTATTCATGAAATAATATGTGACCAAGAACTCATCATCAACCTACAGGAATGCTCCAGCGATGATGATAATAGTGACGATGAACTTGGATGTATTCCTTTCGAATAATAAAAGAATTAATTAACAGCTTTAGTTTAAATTAAATAAAATCCATTAATTTAAATTCAATAAGATTTTCATAAATTGTTTTAAATTTATAATCGATTCATCCATCCATTTGATTGGAAGTTCAATAAGATTTTCAATTATTTTTCAATTGCAGTAGCAAATAACTTTAAAAGATAAGGAATTATATCGACATAATACGGACTGCATCGTAAGCGTGCGGGACTAGTGAGAACTGTCACAGAGATCATGCTATATTTTATAGACTATAACTATTTATCTAAGAGCCAATTTTGCTCCAAATATATTCAACGGTTGCCGCCTGATTGAGCAAGAAACATCCAAACATTCAAACATCTTCATAAACTTTATCATTTTAGTAGAATAACACCGCCATCTAGCATATGAGAGCTAAACTATAGTTAAGCATAGTTATTACAAGTTTCGTAGAATTGCCACGGTGGTTATATAGAAACTTATTATAAAGTATTTCCAATGGAACACCTTTGTATTTTACTAAATAACGTACGCTTCAATATTTTTTATACTCTATCAACGTGAAAACGTTAGTCAATGTTAAAATTTTTATTATATTATGATGTTCACGAACGGCCGAAACTGAAACTACGTTTTCGCCTTTTATTTGTAAGTGTTCGGTTGACTTTGGCACTAGTTAATTTGATGGAAAATTACTAATTAATTTTATTACGAATCAGGTAAGGTTTAAATCACTTTCAACATCGTTTACGATCAGCAGCACTGTCTAATTGTTATCTCTAGTCTATCTAATACACTTAAGAATAAAACTTAATACAATATCGAAGACATAACTCTGAGTACACTTTATAAAATATGAGCCGCTCAGGAGAGTCCTTTATTTTAACAACCTATAAAAATTATGTATGTATGTACTACAATGGATTATAATCTGCTTTTATGTTATAGATAACTAAAGGCATAATATTTCATGCCTTCAGTATTTTATTATCATATACCAGTAATAATAATTAGCATTGTAGTGCTTATATATTTACCTTTTCTATGATGCCTTAAAAAGTGTATGAAAGTGTGTTACATCTTTGTTTCAAAACAACTGAACAGATGGGAAAGAATTTGTCTGAAATGTTAATTTAAAATTTATAATGAAATTGTTTTTCCTCAAACGTACTTGAACATTTGAGCATTATTTTGACAAATTTCTTTGAGATAAATCGAAATTACTGTACTGACCAAATACATGCCAGCAGCCGCCGGCAAAAAAGTAGGAAAATCCATATCTGTCGTGTTTTAGAGACCAAATAAATATATATTATGTAAATTCATATCTATCGTGTATTTGAATAAAAATGGAACATTTTGTTACTTCAAAATATGGCAACTAAGGAGCCACGGATGCAGACGGCACAGGACCGCACTCTGTGGCGTATCATGAGGGAGACCTACGTCCAGCAGTGGACGGCGATGGGCTGAAATGATGAAGGAGCCAACTTATCAGACCTTTATTATATTTCGAACTGGCTTGGAAAGAAACCTGTTTGATAATGAAAAAAAACCAAATGAACCCTTATAGCAGTTGGTAAATTTTGTTCGTTGTTCGTCATGTATACAATTCTAATTAGTACTGTTTAGTTTTAATTTTCGCGCATTATTTGAAAAAAGTACTATACAAGCTTTGGCCACAACTAAGAATTGATGGACTTACGTATTTACACGTTCGTCCATCAATGCCTCTTTTGCTGGCCTCTGCAGTAATGTACTATTAATGACAAATTTATAAGTAACTAGCGGCCCGTCCCGGCTTCGCACGGGTGGACATTTATTTTTTAAACATTTTGGCATAAACGTACAGTAAATGCAGAACATACCTAAATAATAAGGTATTAGTAGTAGCAATAGCGTATCGCGGGCTCCTTTTGCGTACGTGACTTGATGATTGAAAACTATTTATATATTGAAGTATTTATAGTGACATAACTATAATAGTTAGACACATGATATAGCATCATTTTTTGTAGATATTGATATATCCTTTAACATTGTGGAACATTTTTTTGTTCTACCATCAATAGTTTTCGCAGCACATGCGATGAAAGATATTTTATAGGCAATTTTTGCACCTTGGGTAACATTATTGTAGTTTTAGTAGGGATCCATATTTTTTTATTGCAATAAAAATAGCCTATATTAATCAGTGATAATGTAGCATTCAAATGGTAAAAGAATTTTTAAAATCGGTCCAGTACTTTTTGAGCCAATTCGTTACAAACATACTTACATACAAACCTTTCCTCTTTATAATATTAGTATAGATAAGTAGTTTAAAGTTTTAAGTAGCTTTTATTATCGTATTACTACAAAAAATGCCCGCTCAAAAGACCCAAGTATATCTACTTGAATTAAGTATAAGCTATCTGAATTAAATAAACCACAATGAATATTTTTATATCAAACTAAATGATAACGAATCACACCATCCATACTCTTACCTCACTTCGTAAACAATAATGAAACATCAATCAGGGTCATGGTGTTAACAGGTCTGTAAACCTTTATCAGCAAACATGAGTGAGAGACCCAATTGTCAAACAAAGATACAAGGTATAATCAACTTTATTTCAATAAATGAAAGCATTATTTACGATGTATAACCGTAACTTGGATTATAAGTTCAGTACCAACGATCTCTGATGATTTATGGATATGTACGAACATGTTGATTTAAAGGTCGAAAATATTGGAATTTTATGTAAATATTGACGCTTGGAAAGGTTTGAATACGTAAAACAAAAGGAGTTACAGAATGGTTTTTATACTAACTTGTATATAAAGCCTTTGCTTTTGAACATGTACCTAAATAAAAAAAAAACTAATATATTACAATAGCCTCTTTGTTCTACTAATATAAGCGTGCCATAGCTAATTGTAAGGCCTGAATTTTATATAATAGGTCGTTCAATAAAAAAAAAACTAATGCTGGGAATTTCTACAAATATTTTAGATTTTTAGGACCTTCGGGGATCGAATGTCAGTAGACGATCTCTCTGGCGTCCCGTAAAAGCGCGGAAGGGGGCCGCTGTGGTTTTAGTGGGTATTCCGGTGGAACAGCCTAACCGGCGAGTCCCACACTCCCTCCCGTCCACCAGCGGGTCGGGGGGGGGGTTGGCGCGTAAACGCGTTTCCACAGCGTCAAAAAAAAAAAAAAAAGATTTTTAGGACTTTCTAGTAAATTTTCGTTACTGCTGCTACAATAGGATACTTTTTATCAACAAATTTATTAAAATTCTGTGTTGCTCATAAGCCCCCCCAAAAGTGGATAACGTTCTACCATTGGCCTTGGATTTGGAGATGAAAATCGCAGTTGATGTTAAAAGTTTTCTAAATAAGTCTTGCTACCAATCTTCTGGTCATCTATTAGTCGATTTTTACGACTCCCACGGGAAAATAAGAGATGCTAACATATTGAATTCTTCAAATTACATCATCATCAGTTGGCACTGAGTTATTTTAAAAATACACATCAAATCATCTTCATTAACTGAGCTTATATACGTCTCATGCTCAAGACTAACCCATAATTATTTTTAGTGGTAGGACCACGCTGTTGACAGTTTTCTGTCTACAGCCGCGGGCCGGTCCGTCCGGGGTAGTACTACACTCTCGCAGAAGATGGACGTCTGAGTAATGGTCATATGCTATTGTGCTTCATTCGGTAAGCGCGAGAGCTGGAAGTCCAACTGGGTGGGTTTGGGGTTTATATTGGTAGGCACCGGCCTAGCCTTAGTATTGCAAAGGTCCATGGACGGCAATAACACTTACCATCAGGTGTGCTGCATGCTCATTTGCAATAAAAAATAAATAAGAAAGAGGAAATTGACCGATACGATTGATATAGGATTTTATTTCGAGTTTACCTTCTCTTGCACAGATGTTATCTGTATAATATATCCCTTAGTCATCTTTTACGATTACTACAGGCAAAGTAGGAAGTGGTGAATTGTATTCTTACTCTGTCATCACACAGAAAACACATCAAATATTTTTGTAAAATAAATGTCTCAAATAAAAAATATACAAAATTTTTATTACCACGATATTCAAAACGACAAAGGCATCTCTTCATCGCTACCTTTAATAGAATGTGCCAAAGTAACTTGCGACACTCTCATTTATTATCATTTAGATGTGATGGTTCAAGATATATTAGTCAGGTGTAGGTAATCAACAGCTTGGTCCATCAATCACTTGCGAGTAACAATATCGGTTGTTGATCACTGTACGATCAAATCACACGCTTCGTTCAAACATTGTTATTGTTTGCAGTGCATGATACATGGCCATTGATTTTATAAAATATTGGTTAAACGTGTTTTGAATGCCATAATAATCTTCCCACAATGTCTTGTTGACATTAAAAGTTAAATTTCTATTATATACAGTATCCTTGTGGTGATGGAATTAAAATACAATTTATCACCCCTCTGTTGCCTGTGAGTTTCGTAAAAGACGATTAAGAAATATATGCAGAGTGTCGTACAAGTTTTTTTTATTTTTGTGTGTGTGTATCTTTTTTTCTTTACGTGTGTGTATCTTTTAGATGTTAGCCGCAGATGGCTCTTACAACTTAACCCAGACTATGGGTGAGCGCTGAGTACTCTTAACCCGGGCAAACGTTTAATTGATATCGCTTGGGGCGTCGTTGATAATAAAGTGGGCGTGCCCACGTTTGAATCACTGGTTACATACGCAGCGCGTCCTCCGCGTATATTTACGTGTTATGACCGCGCGGGCCGTATATGCTCTTACTTGAGCGATCGTAATTAAATCGTCAGTCTTGGTTAGTAAATGTTGAGGACCTCGGACCGGAGATATTTTTGAGGGGACGTAGTTAGCCGCTCCTGCCACTAAGAGGTTGGGGTGAGTGACATGGCAGATGTCGTAAAAGATGACTAAGAACTTGTACTATGTACACCTGAGTCAACTCTGATGCATTCTGGTCAAGAATTGTATTCCCGAGCAGGCGACCGGTCGTGGTACTATTGCCAATAACAGACTTTGCATTATGTATTATAGAGAAGGGGTACATATTCCATCCATCAGCCCATAAACGTCCACTGTTGGACATAGACCTCCCCACGAGAATGCCATCTGTAACGGTCCTGTACCACCTGCATCCAACGGTTTCCTGCGACCTTGATAAGGTCATCAGTCCACCGATGGGTCGTCCTACGCAGCGTCATCCGATTCGTGGTCGCCACTTCGAGAACCGTTTTTCCCCAACGGTTGTCGGTTCGTCGAGCGATGTGGCCTGCCCATTGCCACTTCAACGTGCTAATTCTTCGGGCTATGTCGGTTACACCCGTTCTTCTACGGATTTCCGTATTTCGGATTTTATCACGTAGAGAAATACCGAGCATAGCCCTCTCCATAGCACGCTGAGTGACTTTGAGCCTTTTTATGAGGCCGACATTTAGAGACCACGTTTCAGTGCCGTAAGTCATCGCTGGTAACACACACTGGTTATAAGCCTTTATTTTCAGACACTGCGGAATATTGGACGAGAAGATCTTCCTAAGTTTCCCGAACGCTGCCCAGCCGAGTTGGATTCGTCGGCTGACCTCTTTCTCGAAATTGGATCTACCTAATTGGACTGTTTGTTCTAGGTAAACATAGTGATCGACAACTTCGAGAATCGCATTCCCAACCAGGACCGGTACAGAAATGACATGGGCATTAGGCATGATTTTCGTCTTGTCCATGTTCATTTGCAGCCCTGCTAGTTGGGAGACCTTGCTGAGGTCATTGAGCATGGTGCCAAGGTCCTCCAGGGATTCTGCCATAACTACGATATCATCTGCGAATCAAAGGTGAGTGATGTATTCGCCATTGATGTTGATGCCGAGTCCGGTCCAGTCTAAGAGCTCGAAGACATCTTCCAGCGCACACGTGGTGAACAGTTTCGGAGAGATAACGTCTCCCTGTCTCACACCTTTCTGCAACTGAATCGGTTTCGTACTCTTATCCCGGATGCGGACCGACATAGTAGCGTTTTTATACAAACACTTCAGCACTTCGATATATCGATAGTCAATTTGGAACCTCTGAAGGGACTGCAGCACTGCCCAAGGCTTTCTCATAGTCCACAAACGCTAGACACAGAGGCCGATTATACTCCTCGGTCTTCTGTATAATCTGGCGTAGCGTGTGGATGTGGTCTATGGTACTAAAACCTTTTCGGAAACCGGTGGTCTGGAAGTCGTCTAGCTTGCACGCGAGTCGTTTCGTAATGGCTCTTGAAATTAACTTGTACACGTGGCTCAGGAGTGAGATGGGTCTGTAATTCTTTAAGAGCATTTTATCACCCTTCTTGAAAAACAGCACCACCACACTCCTGGTCCACGACTCTGGAACGTCGCCCCCGAGAATGACAGAATTAAACAGCTTCTGTAGGGCTTTTAAAACTGGCTTGACGCCTGCCCTCAGGAGCTCTGTGGTAATTCCGTATCTCCCGGTGACTTTCCGTTCTTTAATTGTTTTAGAGTCATTCTGATCTCGTACAAGCTGACGTCCGGGATTTCTTCGGTATAGTGCCGAGTTAGCTTGGTTCTGGGGTCTTGGACCAAGCCGACAGGGGTACATATTGCATAAATACTATTTAATTGAAATAACAGATGTAATAACAGATGTTGAAATAACAGAACAACTATACAAATGTTTGACTGGCATGGCTTAGTATATTAATTTTAATAGTGGAAGACGCCCAGTTAGCTGTGTGGTAGCGGCTACGAATACTACCAACCCTTACTTTGCTCGTGGATATCGTAAAAGACGAGTAAGAGACTTATAACGACCTGGGCCAACTCCATCTGATGCATTAATTATGGAGGAGGCTTGAGCCCAACAGTGGGACATATATGAGCTGATATGATGATGATACTTATTACACAAGATGTTATCAACCATTTTGCAACTATCGACTATTTTGAAAATCGACGTGTGAATAATGGCAATGTGCTGTTGCGCTTCGTTCGATGAGCAAGAGAGCCGGAAGCCCAGTTTTCGGGGTAGGTTTGGGGGTTTTCATTGATAGGCTTTAGTTCAGCTATACTCCTGGTAATGTTAAAGGTCCCTGGGTGGCAGTAATTACCATCAGGTGCGTTGTTTGCTCCTTTGCCATCACAAGTAATAAAAAAAAGGAAAATTAAAACCCTATACAAACTGGATTATTCATAGTAGTATTTTCGATCAATTTACTTACTATTGAAAAAGAGCTTTGTATCCAACAATAAGATGTATATAGTTATTCCATATTTAGGAATATTAATAAATATTACATTATATTTTATCGTATATTTTATTGCTAAGCAACAAACAAAAACCAAAGATACTGCTCGATAAAACATAAAACTATAAAACCTCTATACATACATCACAATAGTAGAATAATTAATCGCATACTTTAACAACAACTATCAAGTCAAACAAGAACAATTAAGGAACAGTACTTCTTAATGAACGTACATACAACTTGTTCACATTTAAGTTGAACTAAGCACTACTAACTTTGACAAAACTAAGTCAAACTTTAGTGCACTTCAATGCGTCTTACTGTTTCATTATTGTCTATATACGATACAGGTAAAACTGTAATGATATATCTTTGTATAGTAGTAAATAATATTAGCACCCTGAATGACTAAGCCTTGTTATAACGACAGTATTTATAGACCTCGTTTCAATGTCATAAATCATCCCTGGTAATACACATTGGTCATAAACCTTTATTTTCAGGTTCTGGTAACTAATATTAATGCATTACACAGCTCCATAAAGAAAGTTGCTTCTACAACGAACTATACTTTTGTGACGTATTTTGAGCTGCTGAATCGATATTTGAAGTTAGAATTAAGATTATGTGTATAATGTGGGACTATAAAGTTTTCCTTTTTTGAAGTGAAAACTTCTTTTGGCGCACCGTACATAGATTTTTTTGTAAGCTGTAAGTGAGGCTGATCCGTCACGCTCTGAGGTGAAAGGATCGATTGGATGAATTCGGGACCGACGAGTGCACCCGAGCGAGTAAGATACAGTCAGATGCTCTTCACGGCTGTGTCGCTGCATTTACTATATTCAATTTATATGTAATTATTGTTATTATAAATTATTATCGATTATTCAATAGCTTTTACAGTTATTTTTTGACGACTGGCTATGGTATGGTCAGCCGATTTTGTAGATTGTTTTTTTACAGATTTAAGTTTTCACTTACGTCGGCAGTCCCCATAACTGCTTTGTGTTTATTTTTAACACCACCTTGCACTAAGGAAATAATCCTTGTATTGCGGGAGACTTTGTAAACATACAATTAACGCAGACAATTAACGTAGACAAATTACACTCAGACTTAGAACGATATTTTGTGGCTCGCACAAAGTATTGTCCTGCGTGGAAATCAAACCCATGGCACTGATACAAAAGATCGGTATCTTAACCACTAGGTACGTCATTTGTTCAGTTCAGTAATATTTATTTATAATAATTTTTTATTAAGATTTAGTATTTAACATGCAAGGTTATTTATAAAAACTTAATTTGCGAGCGAAAAATGATTGTCACATGTGAGACTAGAATCCATACCTATTGGAAATTCGTTCCAATCATCTTACCAATTAGAACAGTGTGACCAATATGACATTCAAATTGTCATTCGTATTTTGTCATCTTCATGAGATACGTCGTCATCTATTGGACAAAATTTACACTTGCTCCGATTTAATACTCTGACTTTTCAATTAAAATTGTATTAAATGATAGCACGACCCTATTATATAAATTACTAAGATTACTTCATATGTCAGCTCACACTGATCTAGTTGGTAGGATAATTGGAACAGATTTTAATAGGTGTGGGTTCGAACCCTAAGTGTGACAGTATTTTTTGCTCGTAAAATAAGATAATGATGATGATATATGATATACATCACCATCATCATCTTGCTCAATATCCCAATTACTTAGGGCCGACGTCATACCCAAATTCACTCCCTGACTGTCAAGGTCATGCTTCACGCAGTCCATCTATCTTGTTTTTGGTCTCGTCTTAACCCTGAAGCTTTCAACATTCATACTTAAAACTTTCTCCACAACATTACTTTCATCCCATCTCATCACCATACCAAGTCAAGCGTTCATTTGTCTTATTCATCAATGGCGCAAATTTTGTCTTATATTTTGTGTTATATTATTTCTTATTCATTATTTTAACGCTGTACATCAATCCCAACATTCGTATTGCCGCTACATACAGTCGTTTCTCATCCGTCGCATTTGTAACCCAACAAAAAAAAAATATATATATAATTATTTGGTAATCAACATATAATCATGACATATGTTAAATGATTGACACATATGGGATATGTAAACGTTATCGGGTAGATGGCACACGTCGCCTTTAAAGACGAATTTATAATACGAGCTGAAATTTGAATGTCATACGACAACTCGCGCTGGTGTCAGTGGTGATTGGAACGGATTTTCAATAGATGTGGGTTCGTATCCCATTTACGACAATCGTTTTTCGCTCGTAATCAAGTTTTTATAAATAATATTTTTTTTTTATTGGTAATGGTGGCAAACGAGTAAGCAGCACACCTGATAGTAAGTGTCACTGCTGTCCATGGACCTTTGATATACCAAGGACATAGATAGGACGCTGCCTACCATTACAATCCCCAAACCCACCCAGTTGGGCTGCCGGCTCTCTCGCTCAACGAACGAAGCACATTGCCATTACTCAGACGTCGATCTTCTGCGAGAGTATGGTACTACCCCAGACGGACCGGCCCGCAGCTGTAGACAGAAAACTGACAATAGCGTGGTCCAACTACTATCAATTTTCTACATTTGTATTATTTTCTATTTACAGCGCTCAGTTGTATTTTTAACAACCGCGGCAAAGGACGGTGAATTGTATTCTGCCCCCATTACCACCCACAAAATATTTAATAAAAATGATAAATGCGAAACGTATTGATGTTCGCGAAAGATCTTCAGAAAATAGTCAAAAACTCATTAGCATTGGGGACCTAGACGCCAGTGACAGAACATTAGAACGTAAAATATCAACGCTATCAATATTTTAATACATTTAGATGACGTACTGCTCTAAATTGCCACTTTCTATGCCTTTTTTATTGCTTATGGCGGCAAACGATCAAGCAGCACAGGTAAGTGTTACTGCCGCCCATGAACCTTTGCAATACCAAGCGGTCGCCTACCAATACCAATCCCAAATCCACCCAGTTGGGCTTCCGGCTCTCTCGCTTATCGAACGAAGCGCAATAGCACATTGCTATTACTCATACGTCGATCTTCTGCGAGAGTGTGGTACTACCCCGGACGGAGCGGCCCGCGGCTGCACACAGAAATGCCAACAGCGTGGTCCTATCACTATTCATAAATATATACATACATACATATCATCACGCCATGTCCTTTGCAGAGTAGGCAGAGAGAACAGAGTGCCAGAGAACTCTATCCTTGCATACTTCACTCGCTTCCTCAACATTCATAATTCTCTTCATACACGCTCGCCGGTTTCGGAGACTCTTGACTCCACCTTCCTTCAGTACATGACCGATCTAGTCTAGATAGGTTAGTCTCGGTCTCCCCCGGTACCTACATCCTTCCACTTTCGCATTGTATATCTTCTTAACCAGACGTTCGTTCGGCATTCTTTCCACATGTCCGAACCATCGGAGCATTCCCTTTCGCATCTTTACACCAATACTCTCTTTCATACCTACTCGCTCTCTTACGTCGTTGTTACGAATGCGATCGATCAGCCTAACTCCACAGATTTTCTGTAGAGATCGCATTTCGACCGCATTAATTTTACTTTCATACTCTTTTCTGCATACCCAACTCTCGCTTCCATACAGTAATGTTGGGACAAGCACTACGTTATGTATTGCTACCCGTGCCTTCTGGTTGAGGTGGTGGCTGCCGAGAAGTTGCTCCAACACTCCGTTCACTCTATTTCCCGCATTCACTCTTCGCTCTATATCAGTGGTGTACCTTCCATCTCGGCTAAATCCACATCCAAGATATACAAATTCATCCACTTGCTCTAGTACATCATTACCTATTGTTACTCTTACATCTGTTCTGGCTTCATCTCATTCAAAGACCATTATTTTGGTTTGCTCATATTCACGCGTAGTCACTATTCAATCAAGCATGTTAAATGCTAAATTTCAGTAATTTGGATAGGTATGTTAAATGTTAAGCGCTAATGTTTTTATTCTCATGTTCAAACAATATAATTAGCCTACTTCTTGCGTAAGGTCAGTCTAGGTACAAAGGTTCAAGGAGAGCGGCTTGACCGTGTGACCTTTTAATCCGAAGATCATACATATATAACCAAATGATTATTGAGTTCAATGTTAAGGAAAGTAACTCTACTAAACTTTAGCATTGTTTGATGAACTAGAAAATTATAGTATAACATACCGATTGGACTATCGATCAATAAGCGCCGCATAGCACTCTTTACATCGCTCCGAACTGTACTTGAGATACAGTTCAGTGTGAGTTCGAATCCTTGTCAAATATCTTAACTTCAATAAAAGGTATGTACATGCGTAATACATATACTGGTAGATAAAATTTTGATGTAATTTGAATCCAAGCAAGAAAAGGAATGAACAATATTTGCGATGTAAGATCTATATTATAGCTTTTTCTGCATTCGATATCAACATCAATTACGCTGCTATATATTTATAAATACAAATAGTTTTTGGAATTTTTGACGTTTTTCTGTTAAGCGCCATCTTTATTTCTAAGCTACATTTTCCCGTTACGCACCATACTTATTTTGAAGTGAAACTTATTTTGAAGTGAAAATATTTTACAGATGAAACGCGACACGAGAGACGCGCCGCAAGAGAGTGAGAGAGGGAGAGAGGCACACACAGAGAGAGAGAGAGAGGGAGGGAGAGAGAGAGGGAGGGAGGGAGAATACACGCTATTGGTTGATGTTACATACAACAAGATTTAACAAATTAGTTTGCCAAAGTCTCACTTCTGATATGTGTACCTACTTTATACGCACGCATATTTTTTTTTTATTTTTTTTCACAAATATATCATTAAAGGCTAAAGCTAGTACCCAGATAATAAACATTTATAGAAAAACCCAGATAATAAGGATTTGAATGTATCATAGCGTTAGTGGTAAGAACACAGTGTTGACAGTTCTCTGTCTACAGCCGCGCGCCTGTTCGTCCAAGGTTGTACCACACTCTTGCAGAAGATCGACGTCTGAGTAATGTCAATGTGCTATTGCGCTTCGTTCGATGAATGAGAGAGCTAGAAGCCCAACTGGGTGGATTTGGGGTTGGTATTGGTAGCCAGCGGCCTAGCTATACCGTTGGTATTGTAAAGATTCAGGGGTGGCAGTAACACTTACCATCAGGTGTGCTGCTTGATCATTTGCCACCATAAATAATAAAAAAAAGTCATAGAAAGTTGCAATTTAGACCAGTACGTCATCTAAATGTATTAAAGTATTGATAGCGTTGATATTATACGTTCTAATGTTCTGTCACTACCGTCTAGGTTCCCAATGCTAATGAGTTTTTGACTATTTTCTGAAGATCTTTCGCGAACATCAATACGTTTCGCATTTATCTTTTTTAAATATTTTGTGGGTGGTAATGGGGGCAGAATACAATTCACCATCCTTTGCCGCGGTTGTTAAAAATACTACTAAGCTCTGTAAATAGAAAATAATACAAATGTAGAAAATCGATATTATTTGGACCACGCTAGTTTGACAGTTTTCTGTCTACAGCTGCGGACTGGTCCGTCTGGGGTAGTACCACACTCTCGCAAAAGATCGACGTCTGAGTAATGGTAATGTGCTATTACGCTTCGTTCGGTGAGCGAGAGAGCCGGCAGCCCAACTGGGTGGGTTTGGGGATTGTAATGGTAGACAGCGGCCTAGCTATACCCTCGGTATATCAAAGATCCATGGGCAGCAGTGACATTTACTATCAGGCAGTGACATTCGCTGCTTACTCGTTTGCCACCATAAGCAATAAAAAAAACTTGAAATAAAATCCTTTATACCAAACTCGTCTGACCAAGCAGATATACCATATCTATACTATTTTTTTGGCGGCGGGCTACGGTACATCAAACCCCGCTAATCCGTCCGGGGCGACAGGAAAAGCGGCGCAAGATCCCGTAGACCCACCCTACAATATACCTTTCGACGCCGTGCGGGTGGTTCACTGGTGCGCGGTCTTTTTCTTCAGTGGCCCACCCGGTGGTCTACCCTCACCTCCTCTCATGTTGACGCCCCGTCATCTCGACCCATAAAATGAATCTTGATGTCGGGGCGTCCTACCATATCTATACCAAACTGGTCAGAGTATTCTATTACCTGCCATTACAACGACGCTAATGCCTAAATATATGAATTTATTTATATATCTATTATTTATTTAAATATTATTCCGTCCTTCCGTGAAAAAATACCCAAAGCAACCTAAATAAGTCCTTCACATCATCTCAGTTCATATATGTCCCGATGTTGGGCTAGAGCCTGATCCAAAATAATAGGGAAATTGACTTTTTCGAGTAGTGACGAAGTAAGAATACAATTCACCACCCCCTATCTTAATCGTGGGTGATCGTAAAAGATGACTAAGGGTTATAAAACGCATATAACATCTATACGAGAGAAGGGAAACTCGAAACAACCTATACCAACATGTCTGACCAACGTGGGTACATTAGATCAATTTCACTCTCTTTATGAAGGAGGCTCCTGCCCAACAGTGGGATATATATGAGCTGAGATGATGACGACTAAAAAAGAGTCTGCATAGTATATGCCTTAGTCGTCTTTTACGACACTCACGGGTGAGAAAGAGGGTAGGAAACCGCATTCTTACTTTGTCACCACGAAAAAATCCTCTACATAATTCCAAATAATTCCTCATAATTATTCCATTGTCTACTGCTTGATGTAACACTCCATCATAGAATGCTACATGGCGCGCTCATTATTTTATGGAAGAATTGCTGTAATCACTACATTTGGCAAATGGGTTGATGATCGCAGAAAATTATGATAAGTTTCTCAGGAACTACCGGTGTTCAGTCTTTTTTTACGATTCTGACGGGTAAATCAGAAGTTGAGGTAATAGCATTCTTATCCCTTCACCACTTAGGAAAAATTTATCCTATATTAGTTGCTGGATATGATTTCAACCTTTTAGGAATATATTTTTTTAAAGCCAACATCCTGCACAAAGGAAATAATCTTTATATTACGGGAGACTTTCATCTCATCTCATCTCATTTCAGCTCATATATGTCCTACTGTTGGGCTCGAGCCTCCTCCATAATGAGAGGAAAATTTACCTACTATACCACACTGGTCAGGCGTGTTGGTATAGGGTTTTATTTCGAGTTTGCCTTATCTTGCATATATGTCATATGCGTTTTATACCCCTTAGTCGTCTCTTACGATCATCCATGGGTAAGATTTTACACCCAGACTCAGGACAGCAATTTGTAGATCGCTCAAGTTATTGCCCAGTTCAAGCATTGAACGCATAAAACTGGCGCAGTAGGTTGGTATTTCACCCCCTACACTATCTTTAGTCTTCAATTATCAAGCTACAATGAAACTAATATTTGAAACCGTTCATGGTTTTAAATCAAGCTTAAACTATGATATAACTGCAATTTTAAATTCACCAAATATTTCGTCTAAATGTACAAAGAGCAACCCTTTGTAAATTTTAACTAGTAATTAGTTTAATCAAAGCAAAATGAACATATCAAACAATAGCCAGTTGTATTCACTTTTGATGAACAAGTAGCTAGCGAATGGACGAGTATTCTCTGCCTCCATACCCCGTCCATTACCGCCAATTATATGCCCGGCATAGTTGTTGGCACCCCTGCACTGCTAAAGTTGAGTACACTTGATCAAAAGGTAGAGGGTAGCGGAGCGGAATGAAATAATGTACACCAATATGTCAATGTCGATATATTTATGTAATTCTTGAAATATGAAATGTATTTATAAGAATGTATAAGTTTAAAGTAATGCTTTCCATTTGTCATAAACTTCTAACGAGATGAGAATTTAGTTAAAAGTCTTATAATTTGTCACGCAACTTAGTCTTTTTAAAAAGAACAAACAATTTTCACATAATAGTGGATTACTTCAAATTTAATCTCGAAGAAGTGCTGTAATAAATCTAGCAAAGCAACATAAACTAGGACTAGCCTTGGTGCACAAAAAGTGTATTAAAATAGAAAATATCACTTCGTGTTTAACGTGTTAAAGTTTTTATTTTATAAAGCCTTATAGTATTATTATTAGATTTTATGAAAAACATTATTTAAGTTATTATAGATTTATATAAAGATGTAAAAAAAATTAGGAATTGAAAATATAGATTAATAATTCATATATTTTTAACTCAATGCTTGTTGAATTATAAAATATGAATATCTACATAAGTAAAAATATGACGCATTTGATTCAAAATAAAAGTTAGTGGTCACGAATGTCACCAAAACAAAACAAAAGGGGGGTGGGTGTTATAAAAGCGGCTGATCGTAAAACTTACATAGTCGATGCAACAAGCCATAAATTTGAGTCTGGATGATTGATTTCGTTACAAATTTTATACGCTCCAGAGCTTCCCTATGATACCTTGCGCAAACTAGTGAATTTTATGAGGATGTTTTTACGTATATTATATTTTACTCTTTTATGAAAATAACAAAAGTCTGCGAAACAAAATTTAATACAAACTCCAATGATTAATTATGTATAGACTGTATTCACCTAACAATTTTTGCATATCACAATTTAATTATCTCTTGAACATATTTTATAATACTCACGTTATCTATATCACTATAATAAATTAAAGAGTTTATTTCTATAATTGACTGTGCCTGAAAATTACAATTTTAATTTGTAAATAATTTACATTTTAAATAGATAGATTATAAAAAAAATGTTTTGATGATTAAGAACTGCAAAATACGCCTGCCAACGAAAATACTAGGTGCTTACAATAGTCACTACTTGCATTCAATTGTTGCCTGTAACATTTAAGGTCATCAGCCCCCTGGTAGGTGATAACTAAATATTTATTCATAAAAACGTTAGGACTATTTTAGATTTAGCTTTGGTTGAACATATTATTGCCGCATTTATTTTAATACATGACAATCTATGAAAATAATAACTGTACAATTTATCTGAGCTATGTATATCAGAAACTTAAGAAATGCTATAAACTGTAGGCAATAATATTAAACAGTACATTTGAACTTTTTATAATACGACTAAATATTAAATGAGCTACGAAAAATATAATAATTAAAGGCGCATACGTATATATAATATAATTTTAATTCCGCTCCGCTTTCGGCTGAGCTCGTTAATATAGTATTTATACATACAAGGCCGCAAGGTCAATGTTCCACATCAAAGGTTTTTATCACATTTTGGACGGTAAATATTCGGCAATTCCGAATTCTAAACAAATCTGGCAACTAGTCAGCTGAGTACGTACTAAGAACATCGAATGTATTAGTTTAAACTCATTTTATCTCGAATGCATATTTATGATAAAACTGTCACATTTCAACATCTCGACTAAACTGAGGCGATAGAAAGACAAAGCGTTGCCCTGATCTGATTCTTTGACTTTAGTGTTTGCCCGATATGTTACTCTCACCAGTATCTACTCCCGTCAACGTCTATCATCTTAATATTAAACATTAATTTTAACTTCAAATTACTAAAATTTTTAGCATTTAATATGCTTAATTATTTATAAATACCCGATTACGAAACGAAAAATGATGTCACAAGCGGGGTATATTAATTTTAACTTGTATATTAATTTTAACTTACTCAACTTAGGGTCGATGCAATATGTACTCTTTTTTTAATCCTTACTAATATTATAAATGCGAAAGTAACTTTGTCTGTCTGTCTACCTGTCGCTTTTTCACGCCTAAACTATTGAACCGATCTAAATGAAACTTAGTACACAGATAGTCTAGAGCCTGATAAAGGACATAGGCTACTTTTTAATGCAAAAAATGGCTGAAAAGGGGGATGAAAAATTGTAACGAAGTATCGTCATTTTTACAGCCAAAAGCTTAAAACTTATTTTAGGCCATTGATTAGATATAAAGAAAACGTCGTGTAAACATTGTCGGGTAGATAGCATACCGTCACCTTAAGACGTAAATATGATACGAAGTGAAATTTGCAAGTCCTACAATTAGTCACGGTGGTGTAGTGGCAGCACGATTGGGCCGGAATCCCAATAGGCGCGGGTTCGAATCCCGCTTGTGACATCATTTTTCATTTCGTAAACGGGTTTTATAAATAATTAAGCATATTAAATGCTAAATTTCAGTAATTTAGATATAAAGAAATATGACATTTATAAAATTTTGTAAAATATTTACTCTTAAGGGATAAAATTAAATGAGGGGATAAAAATCCTTTACGCCTTTTTAGAAAAGTAACCTTTTACGCGGGCGAAGCCGCGGGCAAAAGCTAGTAGTATATATATTGCAAGTTTTGGTAAAAGTTTCCTGACTGACCGCCTGTCTGATTTCGACTCTCTTCGTCACCACTACAAAACATGCCTAATATATATTATAAACATTTAATGTCCTTTGTCAACTTTGTTTAAATTATTTTTTAAATAGGTCAGAGTTTTTAGCCTGCAGTGGTCCGGTCTTACCCACCTAACCGTTCGGATTGATGAAAAGGAGATGTATCCCATCAACCCATCATGCTTCCCTTCTTAGCTTATTGAGTGGACCAGCGGCATTGATGCCTTGATAAGATAGCTCACCAAAAAAATAATCTACTTACATACATACATATCATCACGCCATATCAGAGGCAGAGAGAACAGAGTGCCAGAGAACTGAAAGAATAATCTAAATTAGTTTATAAACAAAATGTTTTACCCTTTTTATTTTTATTTTCTCTCAAGGTGGACTATGGATGTGGTCGCGCCCCGGCAAATCGGTCCGGGGCGACATAAGAGGCGGCGCACAATCCCATGGACCCACCCTGCAAACACCTCTCTTCGCCGTGCGAGCGGGCCGCCGGTACCCGATCTTTGTCTTCGGTGGCAAAAAATAAAATGTTTTACTCTAACAATTAAATACTAATATATTATATCCAAATGACGTTTTTGAAGTTGATGGTATAAATTAATTTCCATGTGATGACAGAGTAAGAATACTTTTCCACCCTTTCTCAACAATTAGTGTTATAAAAGATTATTAGGGGATATAATAATAAGTACATAACACCTATGCACGAAAATAAAAAATAAATCCCT
Organism: Lymantria monacha; assembly: GCA_905163515.2. Classification (NCBI taxonomy): domain Eukaryota; kingdom Metazoa; phylum Arthropoda; class Insecta; order Lepidoptera; family Erebidae; genus Lymantria; species Lymantria monacha. The sequence goes on along the minus strand of LR991092.1, from coordinate 9,580,122 downwards.
ATATAGCATTCCGTTCAGCGTAATAGTAGTAGACCAATTTTACTTCTATTGTAGAGGAGGCTCGACTCCAGCAGTGGGCCATATATGAGTTGAGATGAAAGCAATAAAACCTTTAGTCCAACTGCTAAAAACTACCTACGTGAAAAATAAGAATAATAAAACTAGTTTATATATGTAATCCTCGCATAAACACCGAAAGTCGTTGCAGTATTGGCATTTTTGAAAAATACAAAAGTATGAATATCGTTAAGTAAGTTATTCATACATACATCGCCTATTGATGCCAATATTTGGCATAAGCAACTTTAAAGACTGATACCTAATACTACGAGTATAATCGCCACCTGGTAGTCGGGCTGACGCTTGCATTTGGTGTTATAACTTTTTTAGGAGAGAGCTGCTGTCCATACTCAATTGGCTTTTACAGCTCTTACTTAAAAGTAAACGCTGTGTGGTAGCGGCTTCGAATAATACTAACCTTCACTTTGCTCGTGGATGTCGTAAAAGACGACTAAGAGCCTTATAACGACCTAGGCCAACTCCATCTGATGCCACTTGGTCAACAATTACATTCCCAAGGAGGGTTGACGTCTGGCAGGCGGCCGGTAATAAAATTATTGCCAATACAATATTTAAGAAGAAATGAAAGAAGAGTACATATTGTATCGACCCCAAGTAATTGGGATAAGAGTAGGAGAATGAATGAATAACTTAAAAGTAAACGATAGTGATATTTTGCTTCTTTAGTTCTTTAAAGTTTTGTATTGATCCCAATACATTCCACAATTATGTAGATAAGATGTTTATCACGCAACGCCTGATAAACTTGTCAAAGCAGTTACTGAAATTCTAAATATACTTAAATCAATAAACAATATTCGTTATTAGAACCCACAGTTGTTTTTGTTAAAGAATTTATATAGAATTATATTTAAAAGAAACGATTTGTATGCTTTAATAGTCCATCGACATAAATATACGATTAAGATCGGGAGATTCGAATTACAGACCGTGTGGAAAAAATATTATTTGAGATTTTTGTAGATCTTGTCTTGATCAATATTCTCGAGAAATTAATACAGTAAAAAGCTCCGAGTATAGAACTAAGATTAACGGCAATTTGCTCTTCTATCCTTACATATACCTGCCAATAGTAGGCAATTACTTTTTGTACCAGAAAAATCTATGTTTCTTATGGGAAAACACTGACTAGCAAAGTCTTAATTAACGCAAACAACTCTCTACAGCCGCGGGCCGGTCCGTCCGGGGTAGTACCACACTCTTGCAGAAGATCGACGTCTGAGTAATGGCAATATGCTATTGTGCTTCGTTCGGTGAGCGAGAGGGCCGGTAGCCCAACTGGGTGGGTTTGAGGATTGTATTGGTAGGCAGCGGCCTAGCTATAGCCTTGGTTATAGCAAAGGTCCATAGGCGGCAGTGACACTTACCATCAGGTGTACTGCTTGCTCGTTTGCCACCACAAGCAATAAAAAAAATTCTTCAGTTTCCATTTGCTTTCAAGTGCTTCAGTTTCCATTTGCTAATCAAACTCGTATCCTTATTACCTGGATATATAATCTCACTAGCTTACATCATCAATCATTACCGGGCATTAAGGAACTTTTGATCTCTTTCTAATACGGTAGTTGGCCAATTATTAGCTTAGGTACTCATTTTTGATATATTGGAATTATATGGGCTAATTTTATAATCATCAAATAAATGCTCCATTTATTAACTTGCTATTCAATGTCTTTTGCTGGATGTACTCCTATGTAAGGAAATAAATATATAACAAGCAGGCGGGTTGGTAATCCCATATTTGTTAGAAGTAAACATACAAACATACATATCATCACGCCATATCTCTTGCAGGGTAGGCAGGGACAATAGAGTGCCAGAGAACTCTATCCTCGCATACTCCACTTGCTTCCTCAATATTCATAATTCTCTTCATACATGCTCGCCGGTTTCGGAGACTCTTGACTCCACCTTCCTTCAGTACATGACCAATCTGGTCTAGGTAGGTGAGTCTCGGTCTGCCCCGGTACCTACATTCTTCCACTTTCGCATTATATATCTTCTTAACCAGAGGTTCGTTCGGCATTCTTTCCACATGTCCGAACCATCAGAGCATTCCCTTTCGCATCTTTACACCAATACTCTCTTTCATACCTAATCGCTCTCTTACGTCGTCGAAGTAAAAACCAAGAGAAATACTATAGACAATATGTCTTAAACCATTACAGAGAAGTTATACTTACCTTTGCATTATATCCACATTTTATTAAACCATATAGCAGTTTCCTTTTTATATCATACACATTTTTACATGTAGAAAATTGTTTATAAGCTTATAAACCCATTTTTCGAGCTACTTAATCTAGTGTAATGAGGTGTACTAAAGGGTTGAGTCCCCTTCATAATCGATCCTGACTTTTTAACCTTATTTTGTTGCTAAAAATCAAAAGGCATTAGTCTCCTATTAATACACGCTTATACATACTCTTTCGTTAGTCACGGTATCCGGCTTATAGTTTTAAGCTAATGTATAGCTTCCTCTGTGAATAACCATTTATATTAATTAATAACTTATAAATTACTGTTATTTAAATACTTAAACTATGTGTTCAATATTTGGATAACAAATTTGTTCAGTAGTGAAAATTATGGTAGTAATAATTGCTGGGTAACATAATAAAATAACTATACGGAAATTATTCTATTTCGTTTTAATATATTTTTTTAATTATTTATTTATCACGTTCATTCACAGCAAAGTTTTACAAATTCACATAAAAATGAAATAAAATTCATTTCAACATAAAGGCTAGTTCAGTTTTCAAACTAGTATCTTAATAATACAAGAGTAGTCTAAAACTGGTTTTATTTAGGGACAGACTATGGTACAGTCGTACACCGGGCAAACTACTCGAGAAGGAGGAAAGAATGGCGTGCAACCACATAGCCTCTATCACTACCTCTCTATCCCATATGGGCGGTCCCCTTGTACCGAAAGTGTAATACTGATCTAATCATTATTCTCCTACTCTTATCCCAATTACTTGGGGTCGATCAATGTGTATTCTTCTTTCATAGTATATATTGTAAAAGTTATTGGCAATACATTTATGACCAGCCGCCTGCCAGACGTCAATCCTTCCTGGGAATATAATTGTTGACCAAACGGCATCGGATGGAGTTGACCCAGGTCGTTATAAGGCTCTTAGTCGGCTTTTACGACATCCACGAGCAAAGTAACGGTTGGTAGTATTCGGAGCCGCTACCACACAGCAATACTGATCTAATACATACTAATACTCTAATTGCTAGATCGTCTGTAACAATGATATCATCTTAAACATCTATATGACTATGAATGCTGGAAAGTGTTTAAAATTTTGGGATAATAAAAATATTATAGAATTGAAACACAAGAAAATCTGTGAAAATATATATATGTCACCTCTTTTCAACTCTATATAAATATTTTCCTTTATGTGGGACTAGCCTCCTCTATATTGGGTGAGATATTGGAAGGCTATATCACAATAGTCATACGACTTAGCACAATGTTTTATTTCGAGGTTTCCTCATCTTCATGATGACATCTCCACGGATTACATAAGAGGAACTTAGAACGTGGTCAAATAATGATATTTGACCACGTTCTAAATTCCTCTTATGTAATCCGTGGAAGAGAAATAGATGATTATATAATATATTCTTCCTTCGTTATCACAGATAGTAATAATATTTAGATTTTTTTATAATACAGAAATTTATTACCTGAAATTATTTGCTTTTCCAGATAGAAAAAACTAAGATGATAAATATATTTTTTTGTGTGTGTGTCTTAGTTGTTAGCCTCTGATCGCTTTTTTTGGCCTCGGTTCGGTCACCCGCTGCCTCGGCTAGGGCGGCATCAGGCATAGGTATTCGCACCTGCGCCGCCTAAGGCGCTGGCGACAGTGCGTGTCACCGTAGAGGAAATCCTCACGGGCCCGCCCCGCCGCCTCATTCATGAGAGACATGCGAGACAGTCATTTAGCAGAAGGCGGCGACCGCGTCCCAGTTCCTGAAGCTATCGACCATAGCTTTTCACGATGGCCGGTAGCGTTAGGTCGCCACCGATGTTTGCAACGAGTTCAGGTCACACAAACCTCGAGCTTATGCGGCGCCGTGTCCTCGCTGGCACCACACTGGTGGCAGGACGGAGCCGTCTCGCTCCTTGCAATCGTGTACAGGTATTTGCCGAAACAGCCATGCCCCGACAAAATCTACACCAGTCAGAATGAGAGGGCTCCATGCCGCCGCTCGATCAGCACCAGCGGAACGGCTTCCACGGTACGTACACCGAATCGTGGCCTTTCCAGCCGTGCTGCCCAAAGGGCTATGAAACCCCGGCGAGTGCCTTCGCGCCAGGCGACCAACTCGCTGAGCGACACAAAGCCGCCCTCCTCGCGTATGCTAGACACAATAAAGCTTGGCGAGCATCTCCGACTTCAGGCATCTTCGACTTCAGCCTCAGATGGCTATAACTTTATCCGGAGTGTGGGTGAGCGCTGAGAGCTCTCAACCCGATGATGAATAAATAATACCTGAAGCATTTGTTGTATGTGTCATCGACCCCTGCTTTGCCTTACGTTGCTTCTATGCCCTTATCTCCCCTTAAAAAGGCTTGTTGAAGTTGGACCTTAATAACGATGACGAAACTGTCAATTAGTCTAAAGGACATTTTGTCGAAAATGAGCTATGAATGCCACTATACTCAGATTTTCCACTGTCTCGAATGGTATATTAAAAATCTCTCTATCTCAAAAATAAATAAAATTTTCTTTAGACCTAGCACAAAATTTTACTCCTTACACACTATTATGAAGTCCTTTCCAGTAGCCAACACCCATGCAGTCCACCAAAAAAAAGTGACTAGTCCATTACCCAGTAAATGTCTTGGAGTACAGTGACTTCCTAAACTGAGAACAGTTAGTTACAACAGCTTTTACTCAAGATCACTTAAATAAATTGCAGTAGCGAAGATGTGCTTGACGCATTCAAGAAAAGGGATATTAATTTAATTTAAATAAACAGGTCTATGGACAAAAGAACAAAAAAAAATTGTTATGTTATATCAAAAAACAAACCCAAAAAGAGATAAAAAATATTAAGGAAAGCTAACAAGAAATACTAAGCTTAAAGTAAAGGACAAGAAAAGTACACCAGTTGAAACTGAGGTTGAGGCAGCGTTTCAAGAAAGTCCTATGGTATTAGAATCTTTATACATTTAAAAACTGCTATTGTCGGTAGTCGGTACTTAAGTACAAAGCTTTGAGGCGTTTGTACGAGAATATAATCATTCTTGAGTAATTCCAGAAAGAATATTTTGAGATACTTTTCATGTGTAGTGTTCGCGATGAATTACTTGAAGCTGATGAATAAGGTAATAATAAATAAAGATATAATAAACTGATGCTAGAATTAAGTATGTGTTCGGAATAGGAAGATAAATTTCTTTTTTTTACGTCTAATTGACGATCATCTTTTCATTTTACTACAATATTAACGGTTTTTACGGTGCTATGTGGTAGCGGCTACGAATACTACCAACCCTTACTTTGCTCATGGATTTCGTAAAAGACGACTAAGAGCCTTATAACGACCTGGGCCAACTGCATCTGATGTCATTTGGTCAACACATTACATTCCCAAGGAGGGTTGACGTCTGGCAGGCGGCCGGTCATAAAACAATTGCCTATAACTATTACAATATGTACTATGAAAGAAGAGTACATATTGTATCGACCCCAAGTAATTGAGATAAGAGTAGGAGAATGATGAATGATGATTAACGGTTTTTTATTGTATCTAAGCAATAGTAAGTTTTTATGGTAGAGGTTTCTCTTTTTTTATAATTTTATTCTGTTAACTATTTATCATTCTCCTGCTCCTTAAAAACTTTCTTAAAATCTCAAACAAAATCTCCGTAAGTTTTGACCAAAATTTGCACCAAAAATGAGACAATATCTTTTTCTATTTTTAAGATAAATTTATAAGATTTATTAAACGAAACAATAAAAAAAATATTCATAGGTAATTAATTACTTTTATTTATTTTACAATATCCAAATTTTTCGAAGCAAAATCATAACTAATTTCAAATTCTACAATAAATCAATACAAGATACAACCCAACATTTAAAACATCTTTATACCCTATTTCATACCCTGCATTAAACGAATTTCTCTAATGTAATAACACATATACGACCGTTTTGAAATAAAACAAAATAGACCTGTCACGAATTTTCTAGTTTTGCATTGTAATAAGTCGTAAAGAAACAAGTTACTAAGATTGATAGGCCGTAAGCAGCAATATCTCCGAAACCATTAGCTATAACGTATTTCAACTACAACTACAAAAAAAAACATTAAAAATTAAGACTTAATTTATTTGACAAGATCGCTATAGATTAAAGGAAACAAAAGTTAGAACTGGTATTGTCATAAAAAGTTTTTTGACTCTCCTGAAAACCTCCTCTCCGAAGTTCGAAGACCAAGTCCTTATGTCAATTCTAATTTTCCGTTATCAATATATTGATACATGGATAAGTCTATTCATAGTCTTCTTCGTAGATGAAGGAAACAAGTGACCTTTCAATTATTAATATTAGTTAACAAACATGTGGTAAAATTTATATTTTGAGACCTCCCTCTGCTTGTATCCTTTTAATTATTTTTTGGCACATTTCCGAGCCTCGTCTAATAGTTTTAAGCAACAGTAAGATGGCTTGGGACTCTATATGCTGCCATGCAATCTCTCTACATTTTATGAGCGGACCACTAGTACTGTGAGTAAGTAAGTAAGTGATAAGGTTCAGCTATTCCTACAAAGTATTCCTTCATCTCTCTTTTCAATCCATACACATACCAATATTAGTCCTGTCTTGTGCAATAATTTTGATATATTCTAGATTCCTTAATGGACTTTTACGATACCTACTATAATAAAAATGAGTCACACTCGTAAATCGATACCACAGTTTAATTATGTTGCAGTAAAGTAATTCAAATACCTAATGTATTGGCGGGTCGCTTTTCCAGCGCTGTTATATTACAGGTTACAATAATGTATAACAGTGCCATACAATGAAAGTATTAAGCTCTACGCTTCAATCAGAAATCAGTAATGATGTCAAATTGTTACCAGAATGAACGTGACGATAAATAACATAGCTAAATCATTTCATTTTTGTCACGACGAAAAAAAGCATGTACCTAATCTTTTAATTAGGCTGTTTCTCATTTTCGTAGTAGGTATAACAATAATTCTGAAAATTATTCTATGCTGTTTTTATATAAATTATCTTGTAAAGTACCATGTTAATCTCTTAAAAATATAATCATTTAAATGAAGTTTATTTTCCCTTACTGTTTTGTATTAATATGTTCGCCCTGTTTATAAAGCCCACTAAGAATATTCATGGCGTAAGCTACTAAATACACATGTTTACTTGATTATACATTATTAAAATCGTCCAGACAGTATACCATTGGCCCAGACAGTATACCTATGGAGGTATGGAAATTTCTGAAAGCCGACGGATGGAACTGTCTGCCTTTGTTCTTCGGCAAGTAGTTGCATGAAGAGTCTATCCCGAACGAATGGTGTTCCAGTTCTCTGGTGCTCATCTATAAAAATAACGTGATGTACAACAATGCAACAACTGCCGAGGAATAAAGCTTATGTCACATAACATGAAGATTTGGGAGAAAGTAATAGAGAAAAGAATGAGAGAAGAATGTAGGATAGCCCAGAACCAATTTGGTTTTATGCTAGGACTGGGCTGGACGCAATTTTTGTCTTACGCAAAATTATGGAAAAATATCAATGTGCACATAAAAACTTGCACATGGTATTCATAGACCTAGAGAAGGCGTATGACCAAGTTCCCCGGGTAGTTCTGTGGTGAACTTTGAAAGAACAGAGGAATGCCTGGGAAGTATGTAAGATTAGTGAAAGCTATGATGCAGGAGCGCGAACGAATGTCTGCTCCGAAGCCGGCATTACTGACGAGTTCAATGTGGCAGTAGGTTTGCACCAGGGTTCGGCTATAAGCCCTTATCTGTTCCTCCTGGTGATGGATGCTCTGACATCGGACATAGAGGGTAAGCACCTTGGTGTATGCTGTTTGCAGATGACATTGTTCTCGTCGGAGAGGACGCAGCTGAGGTACAGAGCAGACTGGATAAGTGGCAGGAGAGGTTGGAAAGACAAGAAGGGTTATCTATAGGCTTGTGGATGGGCGTAAGAATCGTGGGCGTGAAAATCGTCCTTGAAATAGCTCTTAAATTACTGTCCTGTGGCGGATATGAATATTGCCAATCCTTACATTGCTCATGAGTATCGCAAAAGACGACTAAAAGTTTCATATCGACCTAGGCCAACTCCATCTAATGCCATCTAATCAATAATTAAATTCCCAAGCAAGGTTGATGCACCCATGCCTAATGCCGCCCTAGCTATGATCGCAAATGGAGGAACAGCAATTAGTCCACCATCCGCAGAGAAGCTGAGAGCGACGACGACGAAAGGGTAATCCGCCAGGCCGGTAATGGATATCAAGGAAACTGTACCAGTGGTCAGTTTAATGGCGATGCAGAGGGAACACGGTAAGTTATGGGGTGGGTTATGACACACCAACACACTTTTCAGTCGCCCAGTGTGATCAAACCATAGCCCTACCCACAAAAAGGAGGTTTGATGTCTAACAGGCGACCGGTCATAATACTGCCAATTTTTTTACAATATGTACAATTAAAAAAGACTACATATACGTCAAATATAAGTCATTGTGAAAAAAGCAAGAGCATGATGATACAAGTTTTTTTTTTTTTTCTTTTTTTTTTTGACTTAGACAATGAACCGACATGACTGACGACTAAAATATAAATTTATTATAATTTTTTAAACTTATTTTACTTGACATTGGCGAAATTGTGGTTAATCACTCACAGAGGCCATTCACGAAGAAGAAGAAGAAGAAGAATGATGATACAATGCTGTCTCAATATATATGTTCCTATAAATATAATTCCACCCGCCCACTAGCCTAATAAGGCTGGTGGGTGGATGAACTTCCACTTTTAGACATTGACCTCTTCAGGAAGTGGCGGTAATGATATAATCACTACGCTTGGCAGGCGGATGGGTGACCGTATTGGAATCATATTATCATTGTTGTTACAAGTTTCTCAAGAGAAAACTGTCGCCTCCTATCTTCGTGCTCTCTTTGCCGATTATTACAGCTCCCATGGCAAAGTAAGTGTTGGTGACGCGTTACATTTTTAAATTGTCATCATATTCTGGCAAATCGACGTTTGGGCAGTAGCAATGTGCTGTTACGTTTTGTTTGGTTGACGAGAGAACCGGCAACCCAAATTTTTGGGTTTGGATTGGGAAGTAGCAGCCTTGCTATACCTCTGATATGCAAATGTCTATATCTATATAATCTATATAATTGGGTTGGAATCTCCTCTTTAATATGAATAAAATTTAAGGCGAGTAGTGATGAGTTATGCTTTTACCCCTTCTCCATTAAAAAGATTATTGGTGTGTGGATTTTTTTTTAATTAATATTAATGTTATAATGTACTTGTTTATTATATGATGCCTATTTACCTTAAAATATAGAAAATCTTTACTCATACTAAACCTATTTTTTATAAATAGGTTTAGTATGAGTAACAGATGTTAAGTAAATTAAAAGAAAAAATACGATTGTTCTACTGATATAATCACACTGTGAAATTGAAATGATTCACGGTTTGAAATCTCTTAAAGCTGAGCAATTAAAACGCAGCTGTGAAACTGAATCATTCACACCTTTTCATTCACTGTAGAGCTTCATTTTCCTTTTGTTACACGTCAATTCTCTCCGCAAGGTTATTATAAATTCATTTGAAGAATTTCACTTATTTCATTAAGTTGAGAACGTAATTATGAAAGTATTATCTATTTGGTATTTAAGTGTACTGAGACCGTTCTTTATTTTTTCTTTTTTTCATTTTTGGTCATATTTTATTCCTGAATCGGAAATGAAGCGGCATAAGACTATAACTAACTGTATATTCAGCAGATCACTAACGTATTAAACATATTAGAACTATGAACTTCAATAATTCAGCGCTCTTCTATACATCGATTTACACATGTTAATAGGCATTGATTCAACCTACCAACATACCGAGAACCAAAAATAGTCATAAACCTCTTCAAAAGGGAATATAGCTACGATTGCTGACTGATGACAATTGATAGATAGTAGTATAGTAATTGGTGTTCTAAAAATTTCCAGAACAGTTTTACAGCCAGTTTTCCTGGTAATCCCTCAGTCATTATATGATTGATAAAAACTTGTTTACAAACGAGCAATGTAACTTTTACAATATGTAGATACTATGAAAGAAGAGTACATATTGTATCGCCCCCAAGTAATTGGGATTAGAGTAGGAGAATGATGATGATAATCTGACCTTTAAAAATACCTATTGTTAAATATAACAAAATAAAAGTTTTGCGGTACTACTATTTTCTAGCTATGTTCTTTAGTCGTTCCATATACCACAAAAGAAGTGTGCTATGAGTTAATTATTTTAATGACAACACTAGCAAATAAATCCTATTATGATGGACGATTTTACAAACATATTTATCATTCAAATGTGATTGCCAAGTTAATAAACAAACGTGACGATTACGATATTAAATCCGTAGGAGTAGCCTCTGTCCGGCTTTAGACCTAAGAGGCTGTATGGAGCGATACAGCATAGCATTCCATCGTAATAAATGTGGAGTACTGCTCACATCTCTGGGCAGGCGCGCCCAAATATCAGCTAGACCCACTTGACTCCCTGCAAAGACGTGCTGTTGAAATCGTCGGTGATCCCAATCTCACGGAAAGACTGCAGTCATTGGGGAGCCGGAGAGACTTTGGGTCTCTCTGTGTACTCTACAGGCTCTTTCATGGGGAGTGCTCTGAGGAACTATTTGACTTGCTACCACCGTCACCATTTTATCACCGTACCACTCGACACCGCAACAGGGCTCATCCATTTCACCTGGAAACAATACGGACATCTACAGTACGTTTTAAGCGATCATTTCTACCACGTACGTGCAAGATCTGGAATGAATTACCTGCTGCCGTGTTTCCCGAGCGCTATGACATGTCCTTTTTTAAACGAGAAGAGAAGAGCTCTTTCTTCACGGTTGGCAACAGCCTAGCTGTGCCCTGGTATTGCAAAGTTTCATGAGCGGTAGTGTCACTTACCATCAGGTGTGCTGCTTGCTCGTTTGCCACCACCGGCAATAAAAAAAAAGTTTTTTAAAACATCGCTATTTAAAGTGCTACATTATCTATGCGTGTGGTCACGGAGTAAGAATACAATTCACCACCCCATATCTTACCCGTGGGTGATCGTACGAGACGACTAAGTTATATGAAACGCATATAATATCTATGCAAGAGAAGGAGAACTCGCAACAAACCCTATACCAACACATCTGACCAGCGTGGTATAGTAGGTCAATTTCCCTCCCATAACGGAGGAGGCTCGAGTTCAACAGTGGGACATATATGGGCTGAGATGATGATTATCTATGCTATTAAAAACATTGTTTCCTTAATCTATTACTAAACAATTTATTTATGACTAGCGACCCGCCCTCGCTTCGCTTCGGTTACGTCTACTTTCGCGACATAGAATACCTCTCGGAGAAGGAATTTCTTAAAATCCTATTTTATCTGACCTTTACAGAGCAGAAAGAAAGTCCACACAAAATTCCAAGTCTGTAGGGGCAGTATTGGAAAATGTAGATTTTTTGGGTTAACACCTACGTAATCCGCTTTAGGGGTGAAATTTTCAAAAAGCCGTTCTTAGTTAACTTGTGTATTGTAATAAAAATATGTCTACCGAAATTCAAGTCTGTAAGAGATATATTTAAAAAATGTGATTTTTACACCCCAGCAATTCCCCTTGCGGGTGAAATTTCGTAAAATCCGTTCTTAGCTGACCTATAAACACCGTACTAATATAGTGCGGTGACATTCGAGACATTTCAATTTTAAAAAGTATTTGCATTGTACCAAACGTTTATGTGACATTAACCTTTTTAGAGTTCCATACCCAAAAGATAAAACAGGACCCTATTACTAAGACCTCGCTGTCTGTCCGTTACTTCGCCGGTCTATGACCAGGTTGCTCTCATGAACTGTGATAGTTGGATAGTTGAAATTTTCACACTTCTTTTGCCGCTACAACGACAAGTACTAAAAAGCAATAAAATAAATATTTAAGGGGGCTCCCACACAATAAAGGTAATCTTTTTGCTCGTTTTTGCTCGATATTGATAACAAAAATAGTAGACGTTTGAAATATTCACAGAATATTTAGTAATATATTCACTTTAGAAATAAATAATTAAATTCAAATAAAACAAATAGAGAATTTAAGAGGGGCTCCCATACAACAAACATGATTATTTTACCATTTATAGATAATGGTACAGAACCCTTCGTGCGCGACTTCGAGTCGTTTTTGGCCAGTTTTTTGAATATAATCGAATTGAGTTTTCAAACATGTGTCAAAATAAAATGTCTTTTAAATCAAATTCACTAAGAAGTATTGATATCAACTTTAAAGGAAATCACCCCTAAAATAACTTTCCACCCCTTTTTAACCCAGTTGGGAGATAAATATTCATAAAATATGAATCACGTCTTTCATCAATTCTGTTAAAGAATGTTTATGCAAAATTTGAAATAGATTAGACCAAGGAATCACGTTGTCCCATACAAACTTTGCCCTGATTTTTCACCCCCTTAGAGATATAATTTCGTAAAATCCGTTCTTAGCTGACGTCTACTCGGTGAAAGAAATATTCCTACCAAATTTAAAGTTTGTAGGCCTTATGGTTCCAGAGATATCGTGATGAGTTATTACATAGGTGGAAATCTCTTATATAGATTTTATACAATTTCCTCAAATCAGTATTTCAACTTTTATTCAAAACAAAGTTAAACTCCGCGCACTAACTGCCTCAGTATTGACAATCATCTATCTTAATAATAATTTATAATTCTCAGCGTTCAGCATTACTATATTTAAATAAACGAATAAAAAAAGCAATTAAAAAAGAAAATAAAAACATAATTAATATTCATTCTAAAGAACCGCCTAACTTAAAACCATTATACAATGAACAACGCTAAAATCTTTTCGTATGAACTTGAAACAAATGGTATTAAATTACACCAATATTCAAAAACAGGAACATGCTTAATTATATATACAGAGGGTTGTTGAAAGTCTTTTGAACTGTTCAACTCAGCTATACGGCTATAACATTATCATAAGCATAAACAACAATTTAGCATAGTTATGAGCTGTTTGAAATGAAGCTCGCTACGTTTTCGACTTTTCGCAGCTTATCGCTTAACCGCTAGGTCAAGGAGTCGGTCGATAGATGGGCCATGGTTAGGACGTGTTTTTGCTATCATGAATTGCGAATACAGCGAAAAATGAAAGATTGCGTGCTGAGATATCAGTTATTTATTCATTAAGTTTCTGTTTCGTTGTATATATTTGTGTACTCTTAAATAACAAAATATTTTATTTACATTTTATGATTTTAGTATGGTTATTATTTAAACAATAAGTAAGACTGTCATTCAAATTATCCATTTTACCGTCAAACTATCATTGTCACTTATAATTATCTAAATATCACTTAATTATCTTTATTTGATAGTACTCTGTCTGCAGCCGCGGGCCGGTCCGTCAGGGCTAGTACCACACTCTCGCAGAAGATCGACGTCTGAACAATGGCAATGTGCTGTTGCGCTTCGTTTGGTGAGTGAGAGAGCCGGAATCCCGAGTGGGTGGGTTTGGGTTTATATTGGTTAGCAGCGGCCTAGCTATACTCCTAGCATAGCAAAGGTCCATGGGTAGCAGTAACACTTACCACCAGGTGTGCTGCTTGCTCGTTTGCAAACGACAGCAATAAAAAAAAATATATATTAATCCTAATAATATATACAATAATATATTCATCTCTCAATATGGGTTTGAAGGCCGACGACAGTTAAAAATTCATAGATTTAAGATGAACCAGTCCACTAAGCACCCACTCCCATAATCAGATATTAGCTACCATAATCACACAACAGTTTTACACTTACCGCTGGCAGTCCACGTATGTTATGTGCAGACGTGGAATGTCATCGGTAGATGTCCCATCCCAATATTTAGATTAAATTTCTCCAAAGGCCTCTGTGTGTTGGATCCATATCCCCATGTAAGCCTCCCAAAGGACCGGGCATCTTCCCTATGGAAGATCCCGTGAAAAAAGGAGGATATACATGGCATTCTTCACACACGAGTCAGTTAGTTAAGCTTAGTATTGATCTAGTTTAATAAAAAAATAGGCATGAGGCTTATTATATTACCAATTAATTCAAAAGAAAAAAATATTTCAAAATACATTAAAGTTCAAATGTACCAAAACAATTTATAAATTACTATTAGATCTGTTAATACCTTTAAATAAACGTCAGATATGAACTTGTTACTAGCCATAGAGTTTGAGTCAATACCGCAATTTGTAAACGTTATCCCAAGGGAACTACTGGCTCAATCTCTTGATGGGCAGTAGTTAAAGAGAGATTACGTAACAGGATTTTGTGTTTTAACCTTAAATCGCCCCTTTAAATTATCTTTAGTGTAAATTTTCTACATTTACTGAATTATTTTAAGATAATGTTTGACATTTATGCGAGTATATGATATAAAATTATGTTTACAGATTTTATAAGAGAATTAGGTGGAGTCTTTCTCCGTTCGGCATATGTGTGCTAAAATTCGAAAAATAGTGATAGTAAACAGATAAATATTATGCGAAAAAATCTGTAAAAATAGTTTAAGTTTTACTTTTGTAATACTAAAACTAAGGTTTTTCATTTTAATTTTGTGCTAGGGTATAGTCACACCGCGCTCAATCCGTTCGGGGCGACGGAGGGAGCCGTGAGCGACCCATAACTTGCCCTTGAACATACCTTTCTACGCCGTGCGGGCGGGCCATTGGAACCCGGTATGCTAAAACTAAGGTAAGATTAAATTTATGCCAACCCGTCTAACCACATAGTAAGTCAATTATCCTCCCATTGTGAAGAAAGTGCCTAACAGTAAGACTTCTCCATATAAGCCCATGCTATGAAAAAAAATGAGAATATAAGAAATTTTGAATCCCTTGTTACCACGTCGCGGGAATGATCGTTTTATAGAAGCTATCAAGTATAATTTCTCTTATAAACGCTACGTTTTTTATTTTAATTTTGTGCTACGGTATAGTCACACCACGCTCGATCCGTTCGGGGCGACGGAGGGAGTCGTGAGTAACCCATAACTTGCCCTGTAACATACCTTTCTACGCCGTACGGGCGGGCCATTGGAACCCGGTATGCTAAAACTAAAACCCGTCTCACCACATAGTAATTCAACTACCCTCCCATTGTGGAGAAAGTGCATAACAGATTTATTCATATAAACCCATGCTGTGAAGAAAAATCAGAATATAAGAAATTTTGAATCCCTTGTTACCACGTCGCGGGAATGATCATTTTATCGAAGCTATCAAGTATAATTTCTCTTATAAACGCTACGCTTGGTCGGGATGTAAATGTCAGAGCAACTATAACATAAATGTCAGTATATATAGTTCACAAAGTTAATGTGAATTGCGCAAATTTTATGCTACATATTTTCCGCTCATAATTTTCATATGAATATTTAAATGTAGTGTAATTTAAAAAGCTTTTATAATTTCCAAATTTAAAATGCGATATTTAAATTTCTGTTTAATGGAAAAGTAAATTGACAGTAGTTGTTTGTCTTTCTTTTCCGACTCATATACATCTCATTATTCTTCTCCATAATAGGTGAGAAATTGACCGATTATATCACGCTGGTTGGGTATTTATTGATTTATATTTTTTATTTTATATATAAATCGTCTACAACTGAGCATTGCAAAGCAGCCTCCCTCCGGGCTAAATGTAATTAGCTACGCCGATGACACGCTCGCTCACCCTGGAGTGAGTCTGAGTCTGGGTGTTATTTGTAGCCAATAATTGTATAATTGTGAAGTCCATCGAGACATAAGGATTTATTTCATAGCACATGTTATTAGAATAAAATAATGAAACTAGCTGCGCATTCGTCCACGAAATACATCAAAATCAAAATTTTGTACTCTCATTATGATAACCATATAGTTGTGTGGTAGCGGTTACGAATAATACCAACCCTTACTTTGCTTGTGGATGTTGTAAAAAATGACTAAGAGCCTTATAATGACCTGTGCCAACTCCATCTCATGCCGTTTGGTCAACAATCACATTCCCAGGGCGTGTTGACGTCTGGCAGGCGGCCGGTCATAAAACTATTAATAACTTTTACAATATGTATTATGAAAGAAGAGTACATATTGTATCGACCCAAAGTAATTGGGATAACAGTAGGAGAATGATAATTAAGATAACCATATAAAGATTAATCTCATTTTTATTGTTTGCGATACAATGTTTTGCGTTTTATATATTTAATTTCTTAACACACCATTATACATCTATATCTATACATATAATAAAAATGTAACGGATCGCTGCCTGTACATGGAAGATATATGAGAAAAAATATTACTGGGACCTTTATCAACACGAACCCAAAGCAATGATTTTTAAAATTTTTGTCTGTTTATCTGTTTGTCTGTTTATCTGTTTGTCTGTTTATCTGTTTGTCTGTTTGTCTGTGTGTTTGTGCACGCTAATCTCAGAAACGGCTTATCCGATTTAGACGCGGTTTTCACTAATATATTGTGGTAAGCTTCACTTAACATTTAGGCTTTATTTTATGTCAATTAGTTTATAAATAAAAAAGTTATGTCAATTTAAAAAATGTTCGGAGAACAAAATCTTTATCGATTCTTTTCAAATTACGTACAAATTATCTTCAGTAAAAATAAATAAACACGTGTTTCAGCGTTTGTTGATTTTCAACCTCTGGCGGTGTAAATTAGACCTGCAAAGCGGGTTGGACGACTCATTAAGTCATTAGCGTCAAGCCGATATTATTGAAGCTGGCAACTTGAAATGTTGACAGTGATTTCCTTCTATGACGTAGAGATTTATTAAGAAAGGATCTTACGAAATTATACCCCTAAGGGGGTGGAACAGAGTGGCAAAATTTGTATGGGGAGAAAAAAATTTTTATTGATTCTTTTCAAATTACGAGTCGAATCAAATATTCTAGGGTAATTAATATCCGGCATTTGTCAATTTTCACCCTCTGGTTGTGTAAATTAGGCCTGTGAAGCGGGTTGAACGACTCATTACCGCCAAGCTGAAACTATTAAAGCTAGAAACTATTAAAGCTAGAAACATTAAATTTTGAAGCACGTTTCTATTTATGACATAGAGATTCAATATGAAAGGATTTTATGAATTCCGCCACTAAGGGGCAAAAAGTAGAAAGTGTAGCAAAGCGGCAAAGTGTGTATGGGGAGAAAATTTCCTTATCGATTCTTTTCAAATTACGTACAAATATTCTTCGGTAAAAATAAATAAACATGTGTTTCTCTCTCCCTCTCCACCAACCCCGCACCAGTGCCGTCGTGGCGACCAGTGCCGGCGTGAGAGCTCACATGATACACATAGTAGGCAGCAATAGGTTCTTGCCTAATGATTTAAGATACAGGTTAAGTTTAGCTTCAAAAGTGTTCACTCTATAACTCAAATAATAAATCATATCTAACGAGGTCGCAACTCTGTTGGTGAAACAAAACAGTCAAATAAAGGGTGGCGATAATTATATTTTTATCCCATGGTCATACTGTAAATAGTATATTAATGGCAATATAATTTGTAGAATGAATAGAACTTTGAACCACCTTTTTCTTTCGTGACCGGCTATGATATATAGACACACGCGCGCCGTGCACGTACATCTACGTTGTGCGGACGGGCCACCGCAACCGGGTATCATCTCGAGTCGAAGCCGGACGGTAGAGCGTGTCAACGTAGAGTATTTTCTCTCAGACCCACCCTGTTGCCTAATTCCGTTAAACAACTAACTCGCAGAAGGCGGCGACCGCATCCCAGTTTCTGACGCTGTTGATTATCGTCCTAGCGACAAACTTTCAACACCTTGCATTGCTTTTTCTATTTAACTTTATCAGAGATGACTTCTGCGTGAACGAAGTCGCGGGCAAAAGCTAGTTACCTAATATGAATCATATTCGCTCGTTTATGTAATTATTGACCAAACGGCGTCACATGGAGTTGATATATGATATTAAGTATTGAAATATAATTGAGATGTGCGTGAATACTTAATTATTTGTAGTTTTTAAATTGTTTATATTGGATGGATTAAATCGGATTTCATGTCATCATTGACAAAAATAAATGACAAGGTTATTAAAAAAAAAGTTAATAATATTTATTTATTACAAAACATAATAAATTGTGTACTTTCATATGCATCAGGAGAAAATTGACATTTTGGAAATAAACTTTAATTTTATTTATTATAGATAAATAAATAAATATGTCCTTTAGAATAAGTCGTACAATCAATTTATCACAGTTAAGCCATCCTTCATCCGTTCAACTTAAGCTTTCGAGAATACAGAAAGAAACTATAAAAAATGATATAAAAATGCTTCCAATGCAATCCCCACAAACTCTCTCAACAACTTTCATTAGAAACTTGTCGATATATAAGGAGAAAACGCTGAGAGCCTGCACTTTCAAACTGCAGTGAAAATGGATGTCGAGATAAAACTGTATTTTCAGCGACACACTTACTGAAATGTTTACAAAATCAAATAGAAATTTGAAAGTGCTTTATTTTAAAAAACTACAACACAATGCAATAAATTATTGTATCTGTGGGCGTCTGATTTCACAAATATATAATTAAGAGACATATATTTTTTTTTTATTGTTAGTGGTGGCAAACGAGCAAGCAACACACCTGATGGTAAGTGTCACTGTCGCCCATGGACCTTTGCAATACCAAGGGTATAACTAGGCCTCTGCCTACCAATAAAAACTCCAAACCCACCCAATTGGTCTGCCGGCTCTCTCGCTCACCGAACGAAGTGCAATAGCACATTGCCATTACTTATAAGTCGATCTTCTGCGAGAGTGTGGTACTACCCCGGACGGACCGGCCTGCGGTTGTAGATAGAAAACTGTCAACAGCGTGGTTCTATCACTATTAAATTACTATATTTATTATATACATTTTGAGAAGCGTCTTGCGCACAGTTCTTGAGATTATACATATTAATTAATACTTCATACATCTATTAGCGTGTGGTAGCAGCTAAGAATACTACCAACCCTTACTTTGCTCGTGGATGTTGTAAAAGACGACTAAGAGCCTTATAACGACCTGGGCCCACTCCATCTGACGCCGTTTGATCAACAAATACATCCCCAAAGACGGTTGACCTCAGGCAGGCAGCCGGTCATAAAACGATTGCCAATAACTTTTACAATATGTACTATGAAAGAAGAGTGAAACTTGTGACCCCGAGCCCAAGTGATGTAGATATAGATATATAGGTATATATAGAGTGGATAAGAGTAGGCGAATGAAAATGACATATATTATGAAATGTTAAGAACCGAAGATATTCACCAAGATATAAACACATACTTTGCACGAGAGTCGTAAATATGCTAAGGGAACACACGACGTAGTGGTAAACCTACAATCATTACGGGTTCAATTCCCACGTCGGGCGATACTTTGTGGCTACCGACGACAAACACCAGGTTCCAATGGCCCACTCGTAAGGCCACTACACCTGTCGCCCTGCACGGATTTAGCTCGGCGCAAAAAAAGGTGATATTTTGTGCGATCCTAATTTATTAATAACTAGGAAAGAGCTTAGAACTTTATGAGTGCTCGTATAGCTTTTCTAAGGGATAATAATTTTTAACAACAGTTTTTTTAATTATAATTTTTTTTTAATATAGAATTATTGATATGGACTTCGGTAAATAATTCCTACGACCAATCATTTTCAGATATTTCTTTATTTATCAAACATTGGTTAGTATCTACTTATATTAATTCTGTGACATGCATTTAAGTATTGAGTTTAGTTCTGCTGAAGCGATGGTAAATCTTGGGTTTTCTAATAGATGGCGTTATAGTATAATAACATTATATCCAACGAATACAAAATTGTTAATGTTAATTTTTGAAAAGGTTTTAGTTCTTTTTTTTTTACATATAACAAACACATCTAGATATGTAGTTAAATTACTATGCTAGTACAAATCCATAGGCGTTATAGTTTTTCAGTAAAGTGTACCACAAAAATGCTCAAGTTGTGGGATAGTGTTGGGGCTTGCTTCACTCGTCCTGAAAACAAACTGCAATATCGCAACACGCTTACCGAACATAACGAAAGGCACCTTTATGAGCTACCTTTTATAGAGAGGCCTATGTTCAACAATAGATGAACATCTTTCTCTAAGCCGAAAACCGAACTTGGTTCTCACAATCATTAGTCATACACTTACACAACTAGACAACGTTAGTAGGTTGATAAATGGAAAGTTCCAATGGGTTTAAGAACACAATGTGTCATTATCTCTTTTCTCCGTACAGGGTTTGTTTGCAGCAACTAAGGGACATAGGTAATATCCAAACAGGAGAAGAAAATATTAACGAAAAAATTAAAGAAAACTATTCAATTAGAAACTATTTTAAAATTAATGATTCAAATTGACTGCACCGATGGTGTAGTGATTACAGTATCTATCATGCCAAGTGTCGCTAGTTCGATTTCCATGCAGAACAATACATTGAGTCTGAGTGTAATTTGTGTTGGTAAATTACATTTTATTGAATTCAAAACTAGAAATAAAAACCTATTACTACTCGTCGGATCAGCGTGGTATAAGTTAATTTGCCGTCTATTGTGGAAGAGGCTCGAGCACAAGAATGGGTATATGACTTTATGAGTTGAGATGATGATGATGATGATGATTAATTATATATGTATACATTGTATACTAATGGTCATGTAAGTATCAGTGGTCGACCCAATAGTGATGGGGAGAAAAGATGATAGGTTATTTATAAAAATCCGATTACGAGCGAAAAATGATCGTCACAAGTGGGATTCGCACCCACACCTAATTCGCTCGTAATCAGGTTTTTATAAATAATCAAGCATATTAAATGCTAAATTTCAGTAATTTGAAAACGATAGTATATTCAGCCGCGCGCCACCCGGATTGACCAGGGCGTGTCTAGACCATAGCCTACCACAAAAAAAGGGACCTATATTTAAAAAAATATATCTAAACAGAATTGGTACATTCATTTAAAATCGTGACAACTCAGCATAAAACTGGTTGTTTGCAAACAACATTAATCTTCCGTTGTAAATATTTTTTTTGACATTACGACACGGAAATATGGTAACAGATAAATTGCATTCATTTAGAGAAAAAGATATACGCGTATGAGTCATAACATCATGATTGACAGCACAGATGGCGTAATGGTTACGATACCGACCTATCGCCAGTGGTGTGGGTTCAATTCCTAGGCAACAATTTGTGGATCGTACAAAGTATTGTCCTATTTTTTTTCTTATCTACGCCATGCGAAAGGACCACCGGAACCTGGCTTTTTATCGGTGGCCCGCCCGGCGGCTTAACTCGCGGGTATACTCTCGAGTCGACGCCCGGATAGTTGCTGACCTATGTCTCGCCATCAGGGCGTCATCCTCATGCGATAAAGCATTGTCCTACGTGAGAATCGATTCCTTGACACTGGAATGATAAGTTGGTATGGTAACGCCATTTGCGCAATCAATCTAAAAATAAATAACAATTCCCAAGATAACATTAAAACATATAATTAACTATATGTATATATAAGTATGGTGACTGAGTAAGAATACTATTCACCACCCCATCGTGCCCGTGGGTACGAGACGACTAAGGAAAACTCGAAACAAAACCCTATACCAACACGTCTGACCAGCGCGGTATAGTAAGTTAATTTCCCTCCCATTACGGAGGAGGCCCGAGCCCAACAGTGGGATATTTATGCGCTGTGATGATGATGATGATATATAAGTGACTTGTAATTATTTATAAGGCCTAATTATTAATAATCCTTTCTTGATTATCATTTAGCAATAAAATAGCACGCAATACTGTATAAACTAGTCTTTAATCTAATAAATACACAATAAGGCATGTTCAAAAACAATTCATGTTGAGTGCGGCAAGAATATGGCAGTCTGTGGTTATATGCATTGTAATATGCCAGAGCGCGGTTTGGCAACCAATACTGGAAAACACAGCTGCAATAGCGTTATATTATACCTGCACGTTGTTGAGGGTTCCACGGAGCTGTTTAACCCATGTTACATATCCTACTAATATTATAAAATGTGAAAGCTTGTGAAGATGTTTAAATGTTTGTTACTCAATCGCACGTAAACTATAAAACAGCATGGAAATTTTAATCAAAATTAGCGTACAGGTAAAACTATTTCCTAAATTAATACATAGGATACTTTTATGGTAATGTGAGATAATTTAGTGATAAAATTTGTCTTGTAAAAGTCACTTTTTCGCGTGCGAAGCCGTGGGCCATAGCTAGTACGTTATAAATCATAAATTATTCTGTTGTTAGACTAAAAGTAATGTGATTCAAAATCGTATTTAATATGTTTTCTGATATTTCGGCTAGTTTTTTACTCCATCTCAACTCATATATATCCCACTGCTGGGGTCAAACCTCCTCCAAAATATGAGAAAAATTGACCACGCTTTTTTTTTTTTTTTTTTGGGGGGCGGGTTACGGTCGGCACACTCCTCGCACCACTCCGTCCGGGGTGACAGAGGGGCGTAAGCATGCACACCCGTGACGTCGCCTTCGTCGTTGGGCCAACCACCGGAGCAGAGTGACTTGACGTCAGTGGTTGGCCCGACGGAATACCCCTGAGGAGTACCCTCTCCTCGACCGACGTCCCCCCCTCGGGTAGGATGTCGGCCTTTCCTCACGCGGTCGGCCTCTCGGCGGGTGACGGACTAAATCCCCGATCCAGTCACCCGCGGCCTCGGCTAGGGCGGCATCAGGCGCAGGTAATCGCGCCTGCGCCGCCCCAGTCGCCGGCGGCGGCTCGCGTCGTCGAGGAGACGCTCCTCGCGCACGCGCTCCGCCGCCTCCTTCCGCGAGACTACTGCCTCGCAGAAGGATGCGACCGCGTCCCAGTTCCTGACGCTGTCGAGCATCGCCCTGGCGATGGTCGGCAGCGTCAGGTCAGCACCGATGATCGCGACGAGTTCACGACGCTGCTCTGCCCAAGCGGCACAAACCTCGAGCGTATGCTGCGCCGTGTCCTCGTCGCAATCGCAGTGGTGGCAGGACGGTGTACTCTCCCTCCTTACGACCGTGTGCAGGTATTTGGCGAAGCATCCATGCCCCGTCAAAACCTGCACCAGTCGGAAGGAGAGCACCCCGTGCCGCCGATTTAGCCACTGCATCAGCACCGGCCGGAAGGCCTCCACGGTCCGCACACCGAACCGAGGCCTCTCCAGCCGGACTGCCCAACGGGCAATGATGTCGCGGCGGGCGTCGACGCGCCAGGCGGTGTGCTCCCTCAACGAGACCACACCGCCCTCCGCTCGCACCCCCAACATCCGCCGATACAAACCGGCGAGCATTTCCGCTTCCAGGTCCCATGGAGGGGTCCCGGCCAATAGACACGCTGCCTCCGTCGACACCGTGCGGTACCCGCGTATGGCCCTGACCGCCATGGCCCTCTGTGGTCGCCACAGAAGAGCCCTGAGTCGGACGGTCAGGGATCCCGCCCACACCGGTGCGCCGTACAGGGCCATCGACCGGATGACCCCTGCGTATAGCTGTCGGCAGGTAGCGCTCGGTCCGCCCACATTCGGCATAAGCCATGATAGGGCGGACGCCGCGCCGACGAGCCGTGGAGCGAGTCTGCGGAAATGCTCCCGGAACCACCATCGCCCGTCGAGCACCAGGCCCAAATACCTCATATGGGCCCGGATGCTGATATCAACCGAATTGACGGTGATCGAGACGCCGATGGGAGGGCCCATGCGGGGCCCATGAAACAAGAGGGCCTCCGTCTTGTCCAGGGCCACCCTCAACCCCAGCGCCCCGATCCGCCTGACGATCTCCTCGGTGCCGAGAGTCGCCAGGCTTGCCGCCTCCTCCAGCGTCCCACCACGGGCTGTGACGAGCGTGTCGTCGGCGTAACATATCACGCCCAGCCCGGGCGGGAGGCTCCCCCTCAACGCCCAGTCGTGGCCGATGTTCCACAGGGTGGGTCCGAGGACCGACCCCTGCGGAACACCGCACGTCATGGGCGTTCGCACAACGTCCCCTACTCGGTTGGTGTAGAGGACGCTGCGCCCCTCCAAATAGTCTGCCACTAGCCGCCTCAGGTAAACTGGCACTCCGTGATATCGGAGCGCCTCCCTGACGCAGCTAAATGGCAGACTATTGAATGCGTTGGCGATGTCCAGGGACACCACCAACAGCACTCCCCCGCCGGTGACGGCCTCAGTCGCCACGTCCCTCAGGCGCAACAGAGCCGCGATCGTCGAACGACCCCTCCTAAACCCAAACTGGGCATCCGACAGATCGGGCCCCGTGCCGACGAGGTGCCGCTCGATGCGGGCAGCCAGCACCCTCTCCAATAGCTTGCCCGCATCGTCGAGCAGCACGATGGGCCTGTAGGCCGAGGCCGACTCTGGAGACCGTCCCGGCTTCGGCAGGAGCACCAGCCTCCCCTCCTTCCAACACCCAGGGAACCGCCCCGACGCTAAGCACGCGTCGAACAGCCCCCTGAGGCGGAGACCCAGGTGGTCGAGGACCAGGGCCAGCACGCGGTTGGGAACACCGTCGGGCCCGGGGGCGGTGGATTTTCCGCGCATGCGCGCCACCGCCGCCCCCATCTCGGGTTCCGTGATGGGCGGAACACTGTCATCGTCGGCCTCCCGGTCGGTGTCTGGCGGAGCCATGACCGGGGGCGTGTGTTCCGCCTGTCGCGGGAACAGATCCTCGACGACCCTGGTGAGGAGGCCGGGCTGGAGAGTCTCGGTGAGGGGAGGGCCCCGCGCGCGGAGCTTACTCAGCGCTGCGCGATAGGGGCGACCCCAGGGGTCACGATCGAGACCATCCAACATCTCCTGCCGACTGACGTCCTTGGCGGTACGGACGGCCAGCCTGAAGGCCGACCGCGCATTGCGGTAGCCCTCGTAAAGCCGGCTCTCCCGCTCCTCGTCGCGATGGTGCCGCCGGCTGCGGGTGTAGGCCCTTCGGGCGCGTATACACGCGACCCGAAGATCCGCCAGCTCCCGGGACCACCAGTGGACAGCCCTCTTCGGGGGCAGACACCGCACACGGGGCATGGCCGCATCGCAAATCTGCGTCAAAGCATTGCGGATGCGGCCAGCCTCGGCGTCCACCCCGTCCAACTGGTGGGCAGAGGACAGCCACGAGTGAACGATGGCTGCCTCCGCCAGCAGGTCCCGGTCCAAACGACCCACAGCCCATCGCGGGAACGCGGAACGTCCGTCCGCCCCGTGACCCCTGCTGGGCGTCGGGAGGGTCTGAGAGACCTCAATCCGGATATATCGGTGGTCCGATAGGAAAATTGACCACGCTAGACAGACGGGTTAGTATTGGCTTTTATTTCGAATTTTCCTTCTCTCGCCTATGAGTTATATGCATATTTTATACCCTGATAGTCTTTTAAGACACCCATAGGTAAGAAACGTAGTTGTGAATTATAGTTTTACGCTGTTACTGCACGGAAAAGTATGAGTAAATGGCATATATAGCAAAACTATTTTTACGTATCTTCATGTCGTTTTTATTTTGTTTTTATTTTAAATTTCGAATAATTGCCAGCATTCATTGTTATAAAAGTGTATGATATTTTATTCATGACATCCAATATAATCTACTATGGACTTTGTTATCAATTTTGATCTAGAAAGTTCTTGGGCATAAGTCTCTTAACAAAAGAGGGATAATAATATAATCATTACGCTTGATAAGCGGCTTAGCAATTGCAATTGGTGTTATAAATTTCTGATGTTCGCTTTCCTGGCACACCTTCACTCGGTTTTTGTTACTGCCACAAGAAATGGAAAGCGACACTGTGTTCTTATCTCGTTACAACAAATTATTTAGATTTACATTTAATGTCACTAAATAGTTACATATAGATATTCTACAATTTCTTTTTTAACGCGGTTATAATAACTTGATTTGTACATAACGGTACTTGTAACGTAATTTTCAATGGTTTCTAAACTTCGGATTAATTTGTAACTTGTCTCACTTATCCAGGACCGATAACAATGCAAACATTTAAATAATTATTTGTAAATTCTTTTATATCCGTGTCTGAGATTTTGATATGATGCGATAGATGTCGCTATTCCTATTTTCTACATCGCACATTTTAGTTCGGAAATAATAAAACATCCTGAATTAAATAAATAGTCCTTGTATTGCGAGGGACATTAAAACATATAACTAACGGACACATATTACACAGAACAATTTGTGAATCGCTCAGAGTATCGTCTTGGATGGGAATCGAACTCAGAACACTTGGCACGGTAGATCAGTATCTTAATCACTATATCATCTTTGCAGTCAATTAATTGATATCTGACTTTTTTATTGAAAAGAACGCTCCCTAACGTACCTTGCGAGTGCCCTGCTTGGTATAACCCTATTATGTTACAAAATAAATTTCTATACCACCTTATTTAACCAGCGTGATATATAGAGAAGTTAATTTCCCTTCTATTATGAAGAATTATCGCGTCTATAGCTATGTGATAGCGGCTACGAAAACAACCAACCTTTACTTTGCTCGTGGATATCGTAAAAGACGACTAAGAGCCTTATGATGACCTGGGCCAACACCATTTCATGCCGTCTGATCAACAATTACATTCCCAAAGAGGGTTGACGTCTGTCAAGCGGCTGATCATAAAATAATTGCCAATAACTTTTGCAATATATTGGAAGAGGAGTACATATTGTGTCGACACCAAGTAATTGGGATAAGAGCAGGAGAATGATGATGATGTGAAAAATTATCGCGTCTAATAAGGGTACCTTATACGAGTTATAAAGACGTTCTTAATCTTGAAAAAAAAGGATGATAAATATAAAACAAGAAAAAAATAAAAAATGTAAGGTGTATAATCAGTTTGGGGTGCCCTTGTACCTGAGGCGGCTGGCGGCGGACTATTTGGAGGGGCGCAGTGTCCTCTGCGCGGGTCCCGCAGGGGACATTGTGCGGACGCCCATGTCGTGCAGTGTTCCACGAGGGTCGGTTCTGGGGCCGACTCTGTGGGATATCGGGTACGACTGGGCGTTGCGAGGGAGTCTCCCTCTCGGGCTGAGCTTGATATGCTATGCTGACGATACGCTCGTCACAGCCCGGGGCAGGACACTCGAAGAGGCGGCGAGCCTGGCCACTCTCAGCACCGAGGAGATGGTCAGGCGAATCGAGGCGCTGGGGCTCAGGGTGGCCTTAAACAAGACGGAGGCCCTCCTATTCCATAGGCCCCGTGTAAGGCCGCCTATCGGCGCCTCGATAGTCGTCAACTCCATCCACATCAGTATCCAGGCCCATATGAAGTACTTGGGCCTGGTGCTGGACAGGTGATGGGCGTTCTGGGAGCATTTCCGCTGAATTGCTCCCCGGCTGGTCGGCGCGGCATCCGCCCTATCACGGCTCATGCCGAACGTGGGCGGACCCAGCTTTGAGGGCCGACGGTTGTATGTGGAGGTGATCCGCTCGATGGCCATGTACGGCGTACCCATGTGGGCGAGGTCTCTGACCCTCTGGCTGAGGGCTTTTCTGTGGCGCCCTCAGAGAATCATAACGGTCAGAGCCATCCGCGGATACCGCACGGTGTCGACCAAGGCGGCAGGCGTGTTGGCCGGGACACCCTCATGGGACATAGAGGCGGAGATGCTCTCCGACCTCTACCGGCGGGTGACCTCAGTGCGCGATGCAGGCGGCTCACCATCGCTTAGCGAGATAGCCACCTGGCACGAGGACGCCCGCTGAGACGTCATCGCTCACTGGGCTACGCGGCTGGAGAGGCTCTCCGGCCCGTATTGACGGAGTTGAAGGAGCGGCGGCACGGAGTCCTCTCTTTCCGATTGGTGCAAGTGTTGTCGGGCACGGGTGCTTCGGCAAATACCTGCACAAGATCGCAAGGAGAGGGTCGACTCCGTCCTGTCACCAGTGCGGCAGTGACGAGGACACGGCGCAACACACGCTGGAGGTCGACGTGACCTGGGCCCGGCAACGCTGTAACCTCGTCGCTGTCATCGGTGCCGACCTGACGCTGCCGGCTGTCGCGAAAGCGATGGTCGACAGCATCAGGAACTGGGACGCGGTCGCCGCCTTCTGCGAGGCTGTCATCTCGCAGAAGGAGGCCGCGGAACGGGTCCGAGTGGATTCCCGGGACCCAGGCCGCCGCCAGCGCCCGGGGCGACGCAGGCGCGAGTATCTGCGCCTGATGCCGCCCTAACCGAGGCTTCGGGTGATCGGACCGGGAAATTGTCCGGTCACTCGACGTGAGGCCACCGCGTGAGGACGACGACGGCATCGACGTAATTTCCCTTCTATTATTCAGAAGACGTAATATCAGAACATACGTGGGCTGAGAATAATTAGAATAAATTCAAAAACTATTTACAATTACACATACAAAATAGTAAACATTGAAGAAATTCTTACGAAAAACATAGCTGAAAAATACTTTAAAAAGAAATATGTAACGTGGAACACGAACACATTACTAAATACAATGTACTCTAGAGACCAATAAAAATATGTTGTATGTTGGTTTTATGAGGCACTAAGCTCAATGCAAACATTGGACTTTAGCTTTGTTTGTGACAACACAATGAATAAATGATGCCGCGGTGTATGCCGAAACTTATATTGTAACGGTCATATTTTAATGACCTGCCGTGCCAGTGTCGTGGGTTCGATTCCCACGCAGGACAATACTTTGTGCGATCCACCAAGTGTTGTTCTGAGTCAGGGTGTAATTTGTCTGCGTTAGTTGCATGTTTGTAAAATCAATACAAGAATTATTTCCTTAGTGCAGGGAGGTGTCTTTTAAAAAAAAATATACTTCAAAATCAACCCTCTGATTTTTAGACACGCTATAATCTGGCCAACCACTCAAGGTGGGGTTGGATCCTTCAAAGCGTCAGATTTACCAATCAATGCCGTCTGGAAAGGATTATTTTTTTACTTTATGGCAATAAATTAAAAGAACATCGGATTTACGCGGTGGAACTTATTACAGTGAACTAATTCTTAATACGATCAACGAATTTCTCGACGAGGGTGGCGATCATCTCATCATCATCATCTCAGTTTGTATATATCCCACTGTTGGGTTCGAGCCTCCTCCTCCCTCCGCCTGGGAGCGAAATTGGCCTACTATAGCACGCTGGTCAGATGTTTTGGTATAGGGTTTTGTTTCGAGTTTTCCTTCTCTTGCATAGATATTATATGCGTTTTATATCCCTTAGTCGTCTCTTACGATCACCCACGGGTAAGATAGGGGTGGTGAATTGTATTCTTACTCCATCACCAAACGGGCAATGGCGGGTGGCGTTATTTACAGGTATTTGCACCTACGTCTGTGTTATTCTTGCTGACCTGCTTCGCCATCTCTGATATTTATTGTCAAATTGCATTTAAATCACAACTTACGTATCATTGGCCCAGCATATCCTCTTTTCTAACAACTGAAAGAATAGTAAAGTGGGATAATTTGTTGTTTTACGATATAACTTTAATAAATTGACAATGTAATCATTAAATAGAGGATACTAGGTCCATAGAATCATCACAGATTAGTGTAAAGCCCAGTTTTTGCGACAACTACGACGAAAGATAAAAATCGTAGTTACTTGTATAATAAATTTCACATATGTTAAGAGCTAGATAGTCCTCAATTATTATAAAATATATTGTTTTATATATATAAAGTGAATAAATATTAAAATCTGTGTGATAGCGGCTATGAATACTACCAACACTCACTTTGCTCGCGGATGTCGTAAAAGACGACTAGGAGCCTTGTAATGATCTGTGCCCACTCCATCTGATGCCGTTTGTTCAACAATTACATTCCCAAGGAGGCTTAACGCCTGGCAGGCGGCAGGTCATAAAACTATTGCCAATTTTACAATATGTACTGTGAAAGAAGAGTATATATTGTATCGACCCCAAGTAATTGGGATAAGAGTAGGAGAATAAATAAATATATATAAAGTGAATAACTGTTAAAATTTATCTTGTTAATTAACTTTTTATACCTTGGTAGCATTGCTTTTTTTTCAAGATCAAAGGCACTGGTACGTATATATGAAATTTCAAAGCGATTGTTTAAATAAATAAAGCGTAATAATATAATGATGATATGTATGTAATATAACAAATACACAAACTTGCAATCGCATTTATATTACTAGTTGAATTTTTGGTCAAGAATTACTTTTGCGCCACGTAATTTTCTATAACAAGTACGAGAGTTATTCTTTGTAGACGGTAATAGCACCCTTTACGTAAGATCAAAAGTGGTTTGCTAAAATATATGTTACACCTTGACCTGCTCCTGAGACTATAAAAAAATTATAAGCTGAAAGTAAACATTAATTAAACATTTTTTATGACTGCACAATTAATAAATAATACGTCGGTGTTTTAACATATTTAGTAGGTTTACCATAAGTACCACGACAGTTTATAATTTGAAATAAAACTACTTTTACAGATTCTATTGCGTTTGTGTTTGATTTTAAATTTCCCGATGTTTCAAACACTTTACATGCAAGCAAGCATGCAGCAATGAATTTGTATTAATTTGTATTAAAATGTGGGTCAAAATTTAATATCTTATAGGGTAGATATAAATTTCTATATTAACAATGACATATTGGAAGTAAGACACCTTAGTCCTCCCGTGACCATGATCACTGTAAAGTGTTCGAAACGTCGAGAAATTAATCAAATACAAACACGATAGAATCCATAAAGGTAGTTTTATTTCAAATGTGTAACACTCGCGTAAACATTAGAAATCAGTTTATAATTATTTACTATCACGTTTATTTGTGGTAGGACTATACTGTCAGTATTCTGTCTGTGGGCCGGTCCGTGCGGGGTAGTGCACTCTTGCAGAAAATCGACGTCCAAATAATGGCAATGTGCTGTTTTGCTTCGTTCGGTGAGCGAGAGAGCCGGCAGTCCAACTTTCTGAGTGGGTTTTGGGGTTTTAATTGGTAGGCAGCTGCCTAGCTGTGTGTCATTAGTATTGCAAATGTCGAGTGGCAGTAACACTTATCATCAGGCGTGCTTTATGCTCGTTTGCCACCATCAGTAATAAAATAATAGATTTAGGTAATATTTTTGACTGGGTCATCTACGATCCATGCAGACGTATAAGGCAGAAAGGTAGCTTGGTGCCCTGTAACTATCATTTATGTACAAATGTTCGCGTAGGTACGTTGCCATAGCAACGGAGCTACGAATATCTAAAGCAGTGACGTATCGGTACATATATTTTATTGATAATTTGATAGGGACTTTTGACGGGAATTTGAAAACGTCATGTGGTGCTCTTGTATTATATTCGATATCTTAGTGTTTTAACGTGTTATATTAGATAATTTTGATGGCATTTTATGTAATATGATGTGCAGAAATACTGGGATGTAGTGAATATCATATAAAAGTGCTTTACAACGTTTTCGTTTTCCATCAAAATTCCCACAAGATACCATTAACAGTGTGGCCATTGCACTATTAATGGTGACAATTTGACTTAGACAACGACTGACTTGAAAGACTAAAAACGTGAAAATATTTATAACTTGACACTAGCACCAATAGCTCGTATATGTAGCTGTATGCCAATACATAAGAAGAAGAAGAAGATAATTTGATACACGTGAAGAAGGTCATCTTGAATTAAAACTTTGAGAACATTGATTTTTCGATAAATATGATAGACAGTGAATTAAATGGTCAGCATGTCGTGAATATCAACGACAATCAATATAACGAGGCAATATACTCAAATATTTTATCTACTTTGAACTGCTAAGATAAGATTACAATCGCATACATACATATATATCATTACGCCATATCCCTTGCAAGGTAGGTAGAGAGAACTCTATGCTTGCATACTTCACTCGCTTCCTCAACATTCATAATTCTCTTCATACACACTCGCCAGTTTCGGAGACTCTTGACTCCACCTTCCTTCAGTACGTGACTAATCTGGTCTAGATAGGTTAGTCTCGGTCTCCCCCGGTACCTACATCCTTCGCGCCTTGAAAAAATCATATATTATCGATCGCGCATTACAATTGCGCCATGAAAAAATCATATATTATCGAAGGTGGTTTCACTAAACATTTAGTTTTACGATTCAATATAAATACTTTGAGGATTATATAAATCTAAGTATTGTCGGCCAAAATCTCTGACTTAGTTTGCAGAAGATAAACTAGGTGGTTCGTATTATATGCCGTTATATAAACTAAGAAAATAATTTAAACTTTTCACGTCAAAGAGAACTAGATTGCCTCGGTTACAAGTTTTTGTAAAGTTTATTATTTGGCTTCATCATGTTGCTTAGTTAGATACTTCATTGGTAGACTTAATCGATTTATTTTTTTAATTTATAATATCTTTTAAAACTCACACAGGATTCCAATCTGACGGATATTCGAGTCTACTTCAGTGTGGTGACGCGATTCTTACTCGAATACAATTCACTACCCTATCTTACCTGTGGGTGATCGTAAGAGATGACTAAGGGATATAAGACGAATATAACATTTATGCGAGAGAAACTCGAAACAAAACCCTATACCAACACGTCTGACCAGCTTGGTATGGTAAGTCAATTACCCTCCCATTATGGAGGAGGCTCGAGCCCAACAGAGGGACATATATGAGCTGACATGATGACGATGATGATTCGAGTCTTTGGTGAAAGAAAAATGATCATTACTGATGAAACAACCATAAAAATTTGTTCTGAGTTTAAATATTATTTGAGTCTGTTGTATATTTGTAAAATCCTCTAAGACTCAAATATTTGTTCCTTGAATCAAAGCTTTATTTACTGCCGGTCTATTTATTTACTTCTCTATAAAGTATTCAATACACGTATTTTAAGATCATAATATTAAAAAAAAATACAGATTTTATTTCAATAATTTTTAGATTACTACCAGCTTTCTTATCATATATTTCTTTTTGGGACTAATCCCACCACACATTCCCACCGTTGTAACTCCTGTAAGCCAGGATCCACAATGGTCTCCACAAATGACACCGAGGTTTGACCCTCAGGCAGTCCCGGGATATGATTTTAATTGTCTTGGGACCCGCAACAAATTTAATTAGAAAAGATTAAAGAGGAGGAGTTGGAAAGAGTGATTCCACTTCCTTCCTAGGCAAAGCGGGAGACAGTAAAATAAAATGACTAGTCAGCCAATATTTAAAGAGGTGTACGGCTACGATAAGCGCAGTAGTACGGCACCACGGATACGGAAGAGCTTAACGGGGCCTATATGTGAGCCTTAAGATTGATTCTTATTGTATATAAAAAAAAGCAATATAAAGCCTGACGCTAGAATCGAATCCAATCTGAAACTCGGCATTCCCATGATTTTTATTTTTTGGCCACCGTATACAAAGACCGGGTTCTGGTGGGCCGTCGTTTATATCTATTTTTATTTAATTTATTTTTATTTATTTATGCTGATTTTAATGGAATGAAGTAGATTAATACTTCGTTTTACTCAATTTAAATGTTATTTTTTTATATTTTTAATACTTGACATAAAACAATTATTCATCATTCTCTTGCTCTTATCCCAATTATTTGGAGTCAACACAATATATACTCTGCTTTCATTGTACATATTGTAAAAAGTTATTAGTAATAGTTCTATGATCGGCCGCCTGCCTGATGTCAACCCTCCTTGGGAATGTAATTGTTGACCTAATGGTATTAGATGGAGTTAGCCTAGATCAATATAGAGCTCTTAGTCGACTTTTACAACATCCATAAGCAAAGTAAGGGTGTATAGTATTCTTAGCCGCTACCACACAGCAAGACAATTATTATAAGACGCAAATACTTAAATAGCTTTAGAAAAAATACATGTAAAAATACGTGTCATGCATATATATTATATATAGGTACCTATTATTCGACGTACCTAAAAAGATATCCTATGAAATTCTAGGATTGCTTACTTCTTTGTTAACCACTGATCATAAGATTACCTCAGGATAGACTTTCGAATAAAACAAATATTTTGAACATCACCGCCATTTTGAAAATGGTTTAAAAATAACTAAACCACGGAAAGAGAGGTCTTTAATTTAAAATATAACTAAACCATCGAAAGAGAGAATCTTTAATTCGTAAAATTCTTTAATTCGCCTAAATATAGCGTAGTATTTAAGATACCGATTTACCACGTTGCCGTGTTCTTAATTCCCAAACAGAAAAATACTTTGATCCAAAAATTCTGTTTAGGATATCATTTTTATCCATTAATTATACGTCTATAAAGTCAACCGTAACAATTATTAGTTCCCTTTAGTGCAATGTGTTGTCAAAGTCAGTTTTGTCTTTAAAATAAGTTAACAAGTTAAATAGTAGGTACATACATAACACAGCTACGAGTAAATGTAGGTCACCTCATTGAATCCACACAACAACATAAAAAAACTGGTGACATCACAAAAACTCACTAAATAATATCAATGATGTCAATGGCATAAAACTGTCACAATGTTTAAACGTGACAAACTAGGATTATAATTTTAGTATGAAGCCAAACCAGCGTGTTCTAATTCAGGGGCACGCTCGCTTTATAACTGAACTGAGGTATCATTATCTTAATGCCCGCAGAGGAGGGAATATTCCGTAACCTAATAGGCTGAACAGTGAAACTGAATAAATGATGCGTAAGCCTTACACCATATTAAAGACAAATGCGGGGGCGAGATTATATTTGACATGATAACTTTTGAACGATATGATTTTATAAGTGGTGGTTCGTTGTAAGGTAGCGGCTACGAATACTATCAACTCTTACTTTGCTTGTGGATGTCGTAAAACGATTAAGAGCTTTATATCGACCTGAATGATGAAGTTTGGTCAAGAATTACATTCCCAAGAAGGGTTGAGACATCAGGTAGGCCGGTCATTAACCCGCGAGGGTAAACCGCCGGGCGGGCCATCGAAGACAAAGATTGGATACCGGTGGCCCGCTCGCACGGCGAAGAGAGGTAATTGCATGGTGGGTTTATGGGGTTGCGCGCCGCCTCCTCCGTCACCCCGGACCGATTTGGCGGGGAGCGACCACCTCCATAGTCCACCGTAAAAAAAAAAAAAAGGCCGGTAAAACTATTGCCAATAAATTTTTCAACATGTAGGAAGAGGAGTACATATTGAGTTGACTCTAAGTAATTGGGATAAGAGCAGGACAATGATGATGATGAGTGCTTAAAGTACTAATAGACTGCCCACACTTTTAGTAGTGCTAGGATTATGCTATTGACAGTTCTCTGTCTACAGCCGCGGGCCGGTACGTCCGGGGTAGTACCATAATCTTGCAATAATCGATGTTTCATCAGTAACAATGTGCTGTTTCGCTTCGTTTGGTGAGCGAGAAAGCTGGAAGCCCAACTTGGATGGGCTTTGGTTGAAAGGCGGTGGCTTAGTTACACCTCTGATATAGCAAAATGGCCAGCAGTAACACTTATCACTAAGAGTGCTCCTTACTCTTTTGACCACCAAAAGCAATTAAAAAAAATGTATATCTTGTTTTTTTATAATATATGCTATTTTTACAATACACGCGTTATAACACGCGTTCTGTTTGGTTAAACGAGTTAACAAAATAATAAATCTTTGTGTATCTTTAGGGATTTTCTTTTCTTTTTTCAATTTCAGTATGTGATACCGTAATTTAAAAAAAAAACCGTAAATAAGTAATGTATATTTTATATTTTAATTCATATATGTGGCTAAGCTGTTGCCTGTTAAATCATATATAAAATATGCAATATATCTGATCGCATCTTTCTATTAGCCTATAGACATCTACTGCTAAACGTAGGCCTTTCCAATGATAAATGCTACTAATATTATTATATTATTATAAATGTGAAAATTTGTGAAGATATTTGGATGTTTGTTACTCAATTACGTGTAAATCGTTGTACTGATTTGGATGAAAAGGGTCACACAAATAGACCAGTACCTACTTGAAATAATACATGGGATACTTTTATCCTAGTAATGCGTTGTCCTCCGGCGATAAATTAGTGATAACATATTATATTGTGAAAGTCACAATTTACGCGAGTGAAACTACAAGCATAAGTTAGTGTGTAATATAATATTTGGCAGGTGGGACTGTCAAACAAATTATTCATCGTTATCATTTCAACACATATACACACCCCACAGCTGGACTCTAGCTTTCTCCACAATAGGAAGGAAATTCACCTACCATACCACGCTGGTCAGACGATTTGGTACAGTGTTTTATTCCGAGTTATCCTCCCCTTTCATAGATAGTTATCTGCATATTATATTTTAGTCGTTTTTTACTACATCCACGAGCAAGATAGAGAGTGAATTGTATTCTTACTCTGTCACAACACGGATAAATGATCGAACATGTTGGTGTTATAAATTTACCATAAGACTTCTGTTGCTAATACTTATGGTGATCTCTTAGCGGCTCTCTACGACGTCCATAGGGTAGTAAGAATTGACGACATATTGTATTCGTAACCACGAGGGCTACTTATCCATAACTACTTATCGATATTGTATTCGTAACTAGTAACCACGAGGGCTACTTATCCATAACTACTTATCGATATTGTATTCGTAACTAGTAACCACGAGGGCTACTTATCCATAACTACTTATCGAAAAAGTTTTATTGAAACTCGTAATAAGTTCTCGTTATTCTATTCTTTAGTTATTCTTTTCCGTGTGGTGCCTAAGTAAGAATACACTACATCACCTATCTAAGCCGTGGGTGATCCTAAAAACCGACTAAGAGATAAACTATGCATATAACATCTATGCAAGAGCAGAAAAACTCTAAATAAAACCCTATACCTTCACGTCTAACCAGCATGGCATAATGGGTCAAGTTCCCTCATAGTATGGAGGAGGCTCGAGCCCAACAGTGGGACATATATGAGCTGAGACGATGATGAAGATGAATCTATTCCTTATGGTTCATTCGACACAATTTTACTTATAAACCTTATTATCCATTTGAATGAAGTCAAGCAACTATATTTGTTACATTTCATTTCATTCAATTTAATTATAATATATTATATAATGTTTGTAATTATATTAATTTGTGTCAATGATCGTGAATGACCGAATAAATCTTAATATACCTATATAAATTACGCGTTGTTTGTCCGCGATGGACTTCTAAAGTACTTAACCGATTTTAATCAAATTTGCACAGCATGGGTAGTTTGATCCAACTTAAAAAATA
The DNA here is from genome assembly GCA_905163515.2 of Lymantria monacha. Lineage (NCBI taxonomy): Eukaryota > Metazoa > Arthropoda > Insecta > Lepidoptera > Erebidae > Lymantria > Lymantria monacha. Next base: position 9,542,343 of record LR991092.1, on the reverse strand, counting down.
GGATAGCTTCCATCTCAATTATAGTCGCAATATTATTTTATTGCAAATTATTTGTCTATTATTTGACAGTCACAATTATTTGCTATCTCGAAACGATTCTAACAGATAGCGGTATCTGTTGACTGGTTTGAGTAAGTATTTAATAGACGGCGCTATGTTAAACGAACAAACGTTTCATATAAGCTAGAATTTATTAGCATAACCACCACGTGTTACTGAGTCTACCTTAGCTACAGCAACGCGTGGCCGAGTCTGCTAATAATCTATATAATACATTTAAACGAGTAATCCTTTTATATCCCGACTAGAAAAAAAGTATGGTTCAACCAATCATGTATCTGGACCCGATCAGGACAGAATGAGGCATGCCGGATCCGGCAAACCCTATCAGGACCAGGTCTGGTCCAGATCAGGATAGCCTGATGTGAAACATCATCAAGTGTGGTAAGGCATACCGGATCAGGACCAGATCAGGACCAAATAAGGATAGCCTGATGTGAAACATCATCAAGTGTGGTAAGGCATACCGGATCGGGGCCAGATCAGGACCAAATAAGGGTAGCCCGATGTGAAACATCATCAAGTGTGGTAAGTCATACCGGATCAGGACCAGATCAGGACCAAATAAGGATAGCCTGATGTGAAATATCATCAAGTATGGTAAGGCATACCGGATCAGGACCAGATCAGGACCAAATAAGGATAGCCAGATGTGAAATATCATCAATTATGGTAAGGCATACCGAATCAGGACCAGATCAGGACCAAATAAGGATAGCCTGATGAGAAATATTATCAAGTATGATAAGTCATACCGGATCAGGACCAGGTCTGGACCAAATAAGGACAGCCTGATGTTAAATATAATCAAGTATATGGTAAGGGTATATCAGGACAAGAAACAGTTTTCGTAACACAAAAAAATATCAATCAAAATTCAAAAAAGTATCATATCATGATTGTCATATTTATGCCACGGTGTAAATTGTATTTGCATCAGAGGAGATTAATCTGAAATCTTTAATAAATCATATTTATTTAATAATATTAATAATGTTTAATCAATAATATAAAAATAATTTATATTTAAAGTAAAAATAAAAATAAATAATAGGTACATTTGAAAACATAGATAGAAATAAATATAATAATATTGTAACAACCATTCTAACATTTAATGTTTTGGGTCATAAATTGTTGATGGCGTTAGTAAAATGACGTCATTATCTGAATCGCGGTGTTAAGATTCTCCGAAGCGTAATGACATCGCCTAGTATTAAATTAGTTGTTATCGAATCAGATCAAAACAGATCGATCAGGTCATGAATGAGAAATTCAGGCGACAGTAGAAGTCGTTAATAGCATCTGGTAGTTGCACCCTAATTGGAACAGCTCACTGAGAGTCTCTATGTTAAGAATATAACACTGTATTCGCTGCCTACGTCATATATTAATTTATATTTTTATTTATTGAACATGCTTTTTAAGATATTCATGTTTTTTAAAAGGACCGAACTGGACATACTTGTTTTGGATCAGGCAAGATATATAACGCAAATGATTGATTTGGATCCGATCAGTAAAATTTCATCCGGACCCGATCAGGAATGCCTAATCTGGACCCGATCAGGAATGCCTGATCTGGACCCGATAAGGTTTTCCTGATCGGGTCCAGATATATCTTCTGCGTTACATACCTTATCTGGTCCAGATCGGTCATGGCCGGTCCGGTCCTGCTAAGGAAGACGATAAAATTTCTAGTCGGGATCTACATGTTTATATTTGTATATTTCTATACTTTCATAATCTCGACTACGGCATTAACAATTTCTATGAAATCAAGTATGTAGGAGGTTTCGAGAGCGATTAATCGATCTAACTAGGTATCATTTATAGAAAACATACTTTTTGTCAGTGTTTCAGCTAATGAAAATAATAAAAGACAGGCAAGGTAAATTTGGCTATTGTCAACAGACATAGAATAGAATAGATCACTCAGTACGTAAATCGAGCAGTCTAAAGGTTTCTTTCTGGTTCGGTCCTTGGCTTCCCTCTTTTATTCTTTTTGTCTTTAGTTTTTATATACATTTTTTATAAAAACCGATTACTTTTTTTTTCGATAATATCCTTAATTATTTATAAAAACCGATTTCACTTCGTAATCGGTTTTTATAAATAATTAAGCATATTAAATGCTAAATTTCAGTAATTTAAATACATTTTTTATTCTATGTTTAATCAATTATTTTTTTAATATCCAAATATATTTTTCATAAACACCATTTATTAAAAAAAATACCAATCTAAACCTTCATCATCCAGGTATAATAATAAACCGAACTGGCAGATGGATTAGCAAAGTAGGTAAGGTTTTATTGGAGTTTTCATTCGCTTGAAGTGTTCGTGTATTTGATTAACCTTCATAGTATAAACTAGACAGGGTGTGTCTTAAAGGTACTCGAAACTTTTGTATTACAGGGAAAAATTATATTCATTAATCACTTTTAAATATCATAGATTGTTTTTAATGTTTACGCAAGTACCTATTACAACATTTGAAAAAAAAAAACATTATTACGGATTTCATCGCGTTTCTATTTGATTTTTAATTTCATGACGTTTCGCGGGAGAACTGTCCTCCCATAACCATGACCATGCATGGGATAACACGCCTTCTGTGAACATGACTATAAAATGTTCAAAATGTCGCCAAATTAAAAATCAAATATAAACGATAAAATCTGTAAAAATAGTATTATTTCAAATCATTGCATTTACTTTAAATTTTGGATAACATAGATTATTCTTTATCATTTATTTATTTCCATCTATACTAATATCATAAAGCGGAAGAGTTTGTTTGTTTGTTTAAACGCGCTAATCTCAGGAACTACTGTTCCGATTTGAAATTTTTTTTTTGTTGGATAGTCCATTTATAGAGGAAGGTTTTAGGCTATACAACATTACGCTGCGACCAATAGGAGCAGAGCAACAATGATGAATGTGTAAAAATCGGGTTTTTGTTTCCTTTTGAGAGCTTCCGCTGCGTAAACGGTTAAAGTTGCGCAAAAATTATGTACTACATAATTGTTCTCCTTTCAAAGTTCTAAATAAAAGTCCGCGACAGCATATGTCTATCTTTTAAGATTGGCTCACTATAACCTTTTTTATGCTAATCAAATTTGTTTTAAAATAATGTGATATTTACGAAGGTGTTTTTATAAACATAATATTAATCCTTATCCAAATAAATGAGTTATTCATCACAAGTATTTAATTTAAAACAAAATTGCTCTTTACATTATTTGATTTCAATGAATATCTTAGGAAATATCGCAGTTTAAAAATAACATCGCAGCAAAATAATGATCAAGTATTGGGCGCGCATTTACGATTAAAATACTGGGTCTTATAATCTTATATTAAAAAAAAACTCAAATTAATGTTATTTCAAAGTACTTCTGCACACACTACATTTTTAGTTTTGTTTTCTTCTCATGACCTTCCGTCGGCTTTACACATCCTAAATAATAATAATAAGTATAGGAAGTATTAGTGCCTGCCCTCATGTATGGCAGTGAAAGTTAGATTTGGCGGAGAAGACATGAAAATAGAATAAATGCTGTAGAGCTGACAGCTCTTCGTAACGTGTGTGATGTAAGTATGAAAGATAAAATTAGGTATAATGTTATAAAAGAGCGCTGGTATGCTAAGGTGGGTTGGACACGAAGTGGAAGAAATAATGAGTGGGCAGAGGTTGACGAAGCAAACATATAAAGCAATCGTGAATGGGACAAATACAAGGGGAAGAGCACGTCATACTTTTCTGGACCAAATTGGAGATTTGTTCACGAGAGGTCATCATCATCATCATTCTCCTACTCTTATCCCAATTACTTGGGGTCGATACAATAAGTACTCTTCATTCATAGTACATATTATAAAAGTTATTGGCAATAGTTTTATGACCGGCTGCCTACCAGACGTCAACGCTCATTGGGAATGTAATTGTTGACTAAACGGCATCAGATGGAGTTGGCCCAAGTCATTATAAGGCTCTTAGTCGTCTTTTACGACATCCACAAGCAAAGTGAGGATTGGTAGTATTCGCAGCCGCTACCACACAGCGATGTCATACACATCAAAAGTATGTGTAATTGTAAATAGGCGTAAGTGTATGTATGTATGTATGTATAATATACATACATTGTATATATCTATAGAAAGTATAGATAAGACCCAATACTTTTACTTAAGGTTTAATGTTCTACTCTTACTAATAAAAGGGTCATGTAGGTACCTAAAACAGCTTTAACGTATGTATTATTTAAAAATATTTCCACCTTTTACGTTAACGAATTCGCGAGTTGAAGTTAACGTTAGCCCAAAGTAACCATTCCACGCGGACGAAGTCGCGGGCGGAAGCTAGTATAATTATAAAGAAATAATAAAATAATATTATTACAAAAAAATAAAAGAGATGAGCATGTGTTTCACTTTTCAAGTTCACGAGAGAAAAGAGCTGGAGAGACTGTTATATTACGTACTTACGCTGTCACACTATATTTCTAGAGAATTTTTTGTCACAAATTCCACAGAATTTCAAAGTCCTCACACCACCAAAGAAAAAGACCGGGTTGCGGTGTGCATGGCGTCGAGAGGTACCTTGTTGGGCGGGTATATGGGGTCATGCCCCGCTTCTCTTGTTGCTCCGGATGGCTTATCCACGCCGTAGCCCTGGCTTACTGATTAGCGTAGCTTATCGGCACTGTAGCCCGACGCCAAAAAAAAGTCTTCACATAAGAAATTTCACTTCAGAAAGCATGGTAAAGAAGTTAACCATACTAACCTGACCAGTCTTCAAAAATAGCTGAAACAAAATTGGATATTGGGTGCATGATACGGTTGGTCATCGAGTGGAGGAGGTAAAAAGATTATAAAAAATAAGTCTATAGGATAGGTACGTTCTTTTATCGAGAAACCATCTTCATCATCATTATCCTACTCTTATCCCAATCCTTTGGTTGATGGAATATGTACATATATACTCCTCTTCCACCGTGAATATTGCAAAAGTTATTGGCAATAGTTTTATGACCGCCTGCCTGATGTCAACCCTCCGTATATAGCAATTTATGACTAAACGGTATTAGGTCCAGTAGTATCTTAGGTCGTTAAAAACTCTTAGTTGTCTTTTAGGACATCGACGACTCAAGTAAGTTTTAATAGTATTCGTAGGTACCTATTGATCTCGATGGTTGCATCAATATCAATACCACAATCTAGATCAATAGGTCGTTCTCGAGAAATATGGGTTATATTTCATATTTCTTTTGAATTATGAGTCGCCTTATGACTAGTTAAGATTAGAGACAGTCTGGCATCACCACTTTCTTTTCCAAGGGAGTCGTAAAAATCGACTAAAGTAGCCCTGAGGGAAGTGGACAGCATCGGCTGCGATCGCTTATCCATCTGTCATTATTAACCTGATAGGGAAATTTATGTCCAACCAGTGATTGTTGACGATGGATGGATACCTAGAATAACCACTTAAAACCCACTTGCTTATCCCATAGCTTTACTACTAAAACAAAGTATATTCTTAAGTCTACATGCATATGCACTCATCTAAAGAGATAAAATCGAAACGGTAAACTCCTACTACGCTGTTGAGCGGCACTTAATTCCACAAGATTGTGGAACATGCATATGCAAGCTTAACCAGTATTAGTAAAGTAAGTAGATGTAGTTTTACCAACTAGTACTGCGCAAGATGTAAACATTCAGAGCAAGTAATGTGAGAGAATGCAAATATCCTGCAAAGTATTTAGTATATTAATTTAATTTCAAATTAAGTAAACTCAAATTTTAGATTCTTACTTCATCTTCATCATCATTTTAGCTCATATCCTCCATAATGGACCTCTTCCATAATGGGAGGGTAATTGACCTACTATATATACCACGCTGGTCAGACGTGTTTATATCACATGCGTTTTATTTCCCTTAGTACTCATTTACGATCTCCCACGGGTAAGATAGGGGTTGGTGAATATATAATTCTTACTCCATCTTCACACGGCAAATTCTTACTTACAAGTCCAAATTAGAAGACAATAAATATACTATTTATAATCTATCATCATCATTCTCCTACTCTTATCCCAATTACTTGGGGTTGACGCAATATGTACTCCTCTTGCTACATATTGAAAAGGTTATTGATAATAATTTTATAACCGGCCGCCTGCCTGACGTCAAGCCTCCTTGGGAATGTAACTGTTGACCAAATGGTATCAGGTGGTGCTGGCCCAGGTCGTTATAAGGCTGTTAGTCGTAAGTCCATAAGCAAAGTAAGGGTTGATAGTATTCGTAGCCTATTTATATACACTCTATATATATATGCTACTGGCTACACAGATAGTGTAGGGGTTAAGATGAATGACTTACAGAGCCAGTAGTATTTCGTAGTTTTGATTTCCACTCAGGACTATTGTCCTTTTTACGAACAACAGAGTCTATGTGTAATTTTTATCCATTAATTGTTTTTAAAAGTCTTCATAATATAAGAATTATTTAGTGCAGATCTTGTTTAAAAAAAAAAGAATATTTATACGGACTAGCGTCTCTTGGGTATACTATTAATTAAAAAAAAATTCTTGCGTGGTAACGGAATAAAAATATAATTGTCACCATAAATTATTTGTCTTTGGGAGTTGTAGAAATTAGGTAAGGGTTTCATCACGAGAGTGGTCAGCATCTCTCTCATGAAAAACTCACTGCTATTTCCAACCCACCTTCAAGCTCTCATTTGTCTCACAGATACGTCTAGCATTTAACAGTAGATAGTGATAATGGTAATGGTCAATAAGTAATACGGTGGCGAACTAAGAATATAATATATCTCTTTCTCTACCTTCCAATATTAAGAGACACAAACGTATATCATTACAAGAGGTACAAAACTGGAAATAAAACTCGATAGCCTAATTTGATAAATCAGTTTAGCTCATAAAGCGCTATATTAAGAAATTTAATATAATATTCGAATATCATTACTACATTGCTGCTTAAAAAGGACATAATAAAGAGGCACTTTAAAATTGTTTCACCAAATCGATTGTTTGCTACAAAGACCTTTTTTATTTTCTTTTTCTTTTTTTTTGTGGGCTTTGGACTTGTTCGCGCCCCGCCAAATCGGTCCGGGGCGACGGAAGAGGCAGCGCGCAATATATAGACCCCATAGACCCACCCTACAAACACCTCTCTTCGCCGTGCGAGCGGGCCATCAGTACCCGATCTTTGTTTTGCTACAAAGACCCTCGACTAAGGAAATAATCCTTGTATTGTGTGGCGACTTTTACAAAACAATTTGTGAATGACAAATTTTTTTTTTTTTTTTTTTTTTTTATTGGTGGGCTATGGGTGCGTCTCGCCTCGCCAAATCGGTCCGGGGTGACGGAGAAGGCGGCGCGTGACCCCATAGACCCACCGTAAAATCCTCTCTCTTCGCCGTGCGAGCGGACCACCGGTACCCGATCTTTGTCTTCGGTGGTCAAACCCACGACACCTAGCATAGTATATCACTACTCCACTACGTTATTCTGCAATCAAATTAGTATCAGCTAATATTTTGTTACTACTATAATTTAAACAATCACTTTCGTAGTTTGAAGTATTCCTTGTACAATCTTTTATCCTCCTTTTCAACGTTAAGGGTTTTTCCAATTAAAAAAAGTAGCCTATGTCTTTTCTCAGGCTTTAGACTATCTGTGTACCAAATTTCATTTAAATCGGTTCAGAAGTTTTACCGTGATAGCGGGATAGACAGACCGAGAGACAGAGTTAATTTAACATTTATAATATTAGTAAGGATTTACTTTAATAGGGTTTCCAATTTCTGTTAACTTAATCATAACCATATGACGTGGGTTTCACCAGCTGTTAACAATGAACAGTGTTATTACTCAGTATATAACAATTACGATACATAACTAAACTAAACTGCCACCATTTCTAAAAACAAACTATTATATATTATTTCTTTCTTTTCTGCAATTGTAAATATACCTCTCTAATGTATTGTTTTTTTTTCCATCTGTGTGGTGACGGAGTAAGAATACAATTCAACACCCCCTATCTTATCCGTGGGTGATCGTACAAGACGACTAAGGGATATAAAAAGCATATAACATCTATGCGCGAAAAGAAAAACTCGAAACAAAACCCTATACCAACACGTTTGACCAGCGTGGTACAGTAGGTCAATTGCCCTCCCATTATGGAGGAGGCTCGAGAACCCAACAGTCGGAAGTGAGCTGAGATGAATGAATGAATGTATTGTTTATTTATCAACAACATTATATTTTAGGTCTTTATTATAAAAATAAATGTTGGAATAATTTGTCAGTGAAAATTCTTTTCAAAATGATATCCGATGTTTACGCGGATATTACACATTTGGTGTGAAACAATTTTTAAGGATTCCATTGCGTTTGTATTTGATTGACTTGGATCGATTGATTCTCTCAACGTGGCCGCGTTTTTTTCAGGTGGCAGTATAGATTTATTATTTTTTAAGCTAGTATATTATCATAATTACGACATATTCAATGTTTAATAATAACTGTCAAAAATAAAATATATAAAATGTCAGTTTTTTTGTGAATAAATTTGTATCATAATATGTGGGTCAAAATATTTTTCTTTTTTTTTATTGCTTATGGTGGCAAACGAGCATGCAGCACACCTAATGGTAAGTGGCACTGCCGTGGATCTTTGCTATAACCAAGACTATAGCTAGGCCGCTGTCTACCATTACAAACCCCAAACCCACCCCAGTTAGGGTTCCGGCTCTTTCGCTTACCGAACGAAGCGCAATAGTACATTTTCATTACTCAGACGTTGATCTTCTGCGAGAGTGTGGTACAACCTCGGACGGACCAGGCCCGCGGCTGTAGACAGAGAACTGTCAACAGCGTGGTCCTACCAGTAATATATTATTTCTGTAGCGGGTAAATACATATATGTTGTGGGTGAAACACCTTACCGAAGTTAAAATCGAGTACCGGTGGTCCGCTCGCACGGCGAAGAGAGAAGGTTTTACGGTGGGTCTATGGGGTCACGCGCCGCCTTTCCGTCACCCCGGACCGATTCAGCGGGGCGAGACGCACCCATAGCCCACCAATAAAAAAAAATAAAAAAAAGGGTGAAACACCTTAGCCCTCCTGTACACATGATCAAAACGTTAGGCAATTAAAAATTAATTACGCTATAGAATCCGTAGATATAGTTTTATTTCAAATTATTTAAATTTTATGAAAATGAGAAGATTAATGAAAATCTATGACCAAAAATATAGTCCTTCCGTAACCATTAACGCTGTAGAGTTTTCGAAATGGCGGGAAATTAAAAATCCAAATACAAACGCAATAGAATCCATTAAAGTACCTAATTTTATTTCAAATGTGTAACACTTGCGTAAATATCAGAAATCATATTTTTCAACTGGTATTACATAAAATGACTTTAATAAATTACATCAATGAAAGACTAGCAAATACTTAACATTTAAACCGATACCAAGCCAGACAATTGACCACGCTCAACAAATACCAACGCAATCAATTATCTTACCATTAAGATAAAAATAATGTAGGCATAGTAAAACATCTATGACTTAAGAAGAATTAGAAAATATATATGTTAAATTATATTGTCAGAACCATGAATGTCGAGGTTCTCATACCAATAAGCAATATATGGATTGTGATCTATTGAGTCTAAAATCTAGGCGCCTGTTTTTAGAAACAATGTTTCTTTTCGACAAACAGAAACAAATATGACTGCACAGATTTAATAAATGATTTATACTATCTGGTGCCTAAGACCGTATTGAGGCGAGAGGTGTGTGGTGTGTGGTGATCCTTTTCACTGTTTCAACTTCCCGTACAAACGCTGGCAATCGCGCACCACTGCACCGAATAACTAGAAATTATAATGAACATTTTATTGATTTGGATATATTTACAGTGTCTGTTAGTAGTTTTAGAAAAGCTATAATGGAAAAACTTAAACATAATTCAAACTAAAAAAGAAATTGTCAGTTTTACTTGTACTCGACAAGTCAGCAATAACATATGTGGATAACGTAGTGAGCTATACATTTATGCATCTCTATTATTTAGTAATAAGAATGTGTATCTGTTTTATTCTCTAAATAAATAAATCAACTAAATATTTGATAAATCATATAATGGACACTCAAAAAACATCAAATTTGATTTTAGCTATACAAAGCAGGTCAAAGTAACTTCTAGATTTTAACATTTTTTTTTACGTAAACAGTTTTTGTTTGAATAGTTTTCGGTAATCTGATTAGAAATATATAAGTATAAAGCATTTTTATCTTTTTAGATAGGTCAAATCCTTTAACCTAAAAACGCTTGTAACAATATAATTATCAAAGTCTAGATCGAAGTATGAACGGAAACAATGGAACGACCGAAGGAACACTGACCTCGATATTCGACAGAATTGGACTGTACTTGAAAACGACTTGCTTGAGATAAATAGTCTATGAGATGTAAAGAAATGCTTTAGTCTTGTATAAGCTCTAGTCTAAGTTGTCATGCATTCTCCATGAACAGGTTATGCGCATCAAGAAAGCTTACCTAAAACTATTATCAGGAGATTACAACCTAGTGCTGTGTGGTAGCGTCTAAGAATACTACCAACCCTTACTTTGCTCGTGCATGTCGTAAAAGACGACTAAGAGCCTTATAACGACCCGGACAACTCCATCTGACATCGATTGGTCAACAATTATATTCCCAAGGAGTGTTGACGTCTGGTAGGCGACCGGTCATAAAACTATTGCCAATAACTTCTACAATATGTAATATGAAATAAAAGTAGGTACATATTGTATCGACACCAAGTAATTGGGATAAGAGTAGGAGAATGATGATACAACTTTAGGTTTAATGATATCCCTTAAAGATGATGACAATGATAAACAATGACTGCCCTCATGGCAGTCATTGTTTATCGTGATCATTGAACTGTTCTTATCACAATCACTTGGTGTCGACACAATATGTACTCCTCTTCTACCGTACATATTGCAAAATTTATAAGAAGTTATTATGCTCAAAAAGTTATTACAAAGTTATTATAGAAAGTTACTATACTCACAAATATATAAAAGAATTACAATAACAACAAGAAACTGGTATTACAATCATACATACATACATATCATCACGCCATATCCCTTGCAGGATAGGCAGAGAGAACAGAGTGCCAGAGAACTCTATCCTTGCATACTTCACTTGCTTCCTCAACATTCATAATTCTCTAAATTACTGAAATTTAGCATTTAATATGCTTAATTATTTATAAAATCCGATTACGAAATGAAAAATGATGTCGCAAGCGGGATTCGAACCCGCGCCTATTGGGATTCCGGCCCAATCGTGCTGCCACTACACTTTTAATAATTAAGCATATTAAATGCTAAATTTCAGTAATTTAAATAACAAGGTTGAGTCATCGTTTAATACAATTCTAACTGTAAAGTTTGAAGTATTAAGCCTATAATAATGTGCAAACATTGTCGGGTAGATAGCACACCGTCACCTTAAGACGTAAATACAATACGAAATGAAATTTGCATGTCCTACAATTAGTCGCGGTAGTGTAGTGGCAGCACGATTGGGCCGGAATCCCAATAGGCGCGGGTTCGAATCCCGCTTGCGACATCATTTTTCATTTCGTAATCGGATTTTATAAATAATTAAGCATATTAAATGCTAAATTTCAGTAATTTAAATAACAAGGTTGAGTCATCGTTTAATACAATTCTAACTGTAAAGTTTGAAGTATTAAGCCTATAACAATGTGTAAACATTGTCGGGTAGATAGCACACCGTCACCTTAAGACGTAAATACAATACGAAATGAAATTTGCATGTCCTACAATTAGTCGCGGTAGTGTAGTGGCAGCACGATTGGGCCGGAATCCCAATAGGCGCGGGTTCGAATCCCGCTTGCGACATCATTTTTCATTTCGTAATCGGATTTTATAAATAATTAAGCATATTAAATGCTTTTTTTTTTTTTTTTTTTTTTTTTTTTTTGGAAATTTCAGTAATTTAAATAACAAGGTTGAGTCATCGTTTAATACAATTCTAACTGTAAAGTTTGAAGTATTAAGCCTATAACAATGTGTAAACATTGTCGGGTAGATAGCACACCGTCACCTTAAGACGTAAATACAATACGAAATGAAATTTGCATGTCCTACAATTAGTCGCGGTAGTGTAGTGGCAGCACGATTGGGCCGGAATCCCAATAGGCGCGGGTTCGAATCCCGCTTGCGACATCATTTTTCATTTCGTAATCGGATTTTATAAATTCATAATTCTCTTCATACACGCTCGCCGGTTTCGGAGACTCTTGACTCCACTGAAGGAAGGTTCCTTCAATACATGACCAATCTGATCTAGGTAGGTGAGTCTCGGTCTCCCCCGTTACCTACATCCTTCCATTTATTCCTTATTATCTATAGAATAATAAATTTAACACCTGTAAAACTGTGGGTGTAAACACCTGATAATAAATAATTTATTTACGTACTTACGTAAAGGAGTATAAAGAGTATAAAGAAATAAGTGGAATTGCAATTATCTTCTTTAATTATGGATCCTATTGGACATACCAAAAGTAGGAATAAAGAACATTAAAATAAAACTAGCAAAATCCCAACATTTCACTCACGTAGTTGCCGTTCCCGTATGCTATATTTTTTTAAGTTAAATAAATTAAGAAATTTATTTAATTATATAAAACTGTGCTTTTATTTATTGCTTATGGTGACAAACGAGCAAGCAGCACACCTAATGATAAGTGTCACTGCCGCCCATGGACATTTACAATACCAGGGGTATAGCTAGGCTGCTATCTACTAATACAAACTCTAAACCCACCCAGTTAGTCTTCTGGCTCTCTCCACCCAGTTGGGCTCCGGCTTGTAATCTATTTATTGTTATTAGTGTTTATTTTACTTTAACATTGTGTGTATTTTTTTTTATTATTTATTTACGGCTCTGGGTAGTCCTTTGAGCTAATACTTACGTTTTCTGACAATGTATTTACCAAAAAATATATAATTGACTTACTACAAATGTGTTAACTCAAAATCTTCATACGCTCTTCGATATAATGTGGAAAAACGTTTGTCAAAACTCTGTATTAGCTCATGTAACAAACTTGGTATACTAGGACAAATTCCCTTCCATTATTACGGAACCCTGTCTCCAATAACAAAAATAAATTGTAAAAAAAAAGAAAGAAAATACTGACCGGCACGAGATTTGAATACCACTAAATAAAAAGTTATCCTTTTTTTTATCATAATCTTATTTGATTATGTAATCTCATTTCTCGTATTTGAACGCTTCGAGAAACTATTGTCGTAGAAATGTACAAAACTGTTTCTTTGTAACTTGTTTGAAAATACGAATGTACGCTATAGACATTTGTTACACATTCATGTGTCTCAAACGTTTAGGTATATTTATTTACATGAGTGAGGATAAAGCTTCCACGTAATAAGTATTTAGGTATTTTGACGGTTGAAAATTCTAAAGTACCTATTATATGTTTGAATTTATATAATATGTTATGTTTATGTTTTATTAAAATGACTATAACTACACATACATGAAACAAACCGATGACATGACAGAAAAGTTTTACACCGTTCATGATCATGAGAGGCTTGTAAAGTAAAAAAACTGTAACTGTAGTGTTCGAAACGTCGAGAAATTAAAAATCAAATACAAACGCGATAGAATCCGTAAAAATAATTTTATTTCAAATGCGTAATACTCGTGTAAACATTAGAAGTTATTACGACAGAAAAAAGTTCAAATATATTGAATACTTGGCGTACCTGTAAATCCCTCCCCTTCATATATTGTTTTTTTTTTCAATTATTCATGATCAAATAAACCTACTGGTTGATCTTTTTGGATGTTACATGACAGCGATCTGTGAAAAGATTATATTCTGTCATAATTTGTCCGAATAAAAGGGCTTTTCTTTTTTTTTATCGCTGTGGAAACGCATTTGCGCGCTTGCACAGCGGCCCCTTCCGTGCTTTTACGGGGAGCCGGAGAGATCGTCTACTGACATTCGATCCCCGGCACCCCCACGCTTGGCCTTCTGGCCACGTCCTATTGTCCCTCAAGGCGGTGGGAGGAGATGCGCATAACGGCGCCTCCTCCTCCCCGGTCGCCGGCGGCGAGCGAGTTAGCTGACGCAAGCGCCTCGCGTTCCCGCTCCGCAGCCTCCTTCCTTTTCATAATGGCCTCACAAAAAGAGGCCATCGACGACCAGCACCTGTCGCTGTCAAGCATCTTCGAGATGATGGTCGACAACGACAGGTCTCTCTCAACGACCACCGATAAGACGTAGCGCTGGTGCCCCCAGGCAGGGCATACCTCCAGAGTGTGACGCGCATCATCTACTGGCCAAAGACCCCATGCCCGGTAAGCACGTCCGAGTAAAAGGCCTACAAAGACCTAATAAAAAATATAAAAGCCTGCATATAACTTTTTATATCCCGGAGGGCTTAACAAACATAATTAACGGACACAAATTACACCTAGACTCAAAAAAGGATTATATGCATTTGTAGGTAGAAATGGTTTTGCCTGAAACCCAGCGCTGCAGCATAGCCCGCATCCGCATAAGCTGCAGTGACTTAGACTGATGTATATACCCTTTTTGGTGTGTTTCAGTATTGTAAATGCTTTCTATCATTGTTTCTATAAGTAATTTTATTATCTCATAATATTAGTACACATACCTATCATCACGCCATATCCCTTGCAGGGTAGGCAGAGAGAACAGAGTGCCAGAGAACTCTATCCTTGCATACTTCACTCGCCTCCTCAACATTCATAATTCTCTTCATACACGCTCGCCGGTTTCGGAGACTCTTGACTCCAGCTTCCTTCAGTACGTGACCAATCTGGTCTAGGTAGGTTAGTCTCGGTCTCCCCCGATACCTACATCCTTCCACTTTCGCATTGTATATCTTCTTAACCAGACGTTCGTTCGGCATTCTTTCCACATGTCTGAATATTACTATTAAGTAAATAAGTTATTTTTAGAAAGCAAAATAATAAATTTTCTTTTATACTTTGTTTAAGAAAACAAAATCGTGTAGGGATAATATCTACAATACTCATACGAGAGATGGATTCTTGGACTACTCCGTCATCTGTACAAGCCAGTAGGTGTTATTCCTAAAGTATAGAAATATTTACCGATCTGAACTAAAACTGCGGTCATAGTTATAGTACTAGGATACTTTGTAATATACTAGAAAATGCTTGATCATCATTGTATCCCAATTCAGTTAAGCGTTACTTTCACCCACTTACTGTTGCCATCATCTATCATAAACTATTCTATCGTTATCACCAATCTCGCGATATTAAAGCAATCTCATGGCATAGCTCTCGAATTTCATTAGTCTGAGTAGAAAAATATCATAACATGTACAAGGTGAACAGTTCTTTGTTCAAACGCGCTAAATTAGTATCGAGTTGTTTGCCAAACGTACGTGGTAATTGAGCTGGAAGGGAGAGGCACAATATTCCTTTGCTACCAGCCAATAACACGTTATTTGTTAAGTTTTCTCATGTGTTTGTCAATGTAGTAACTTGTAATACTTTTCGTACTAATGTATTTGTCTGTAATAATGAATGTTATAGACGATTGGTTTTTAATTACGTTTGTGTATTGATGTTTTGTTTTGTTCATTGCGAGGTCATCGTAGTTAATTAATGAACAAAAGTAAATTATAGAAAAACTAATACAATATGCGTACTATCTATCGACCTACTTACTACTTATGAATAAGAGAAGGGCTAAGCGGTATGAGTAATATCGGTATGGTTTCTTTGCCAATCAGAACGCACGAAATAAATTAAAAACTATTGCAATTCACATTGACAGGTTGAAAGTAAATTAATATTTAAGTGCCAATAAGGGACTCTTATCGGCATCTGAAAACCTCATGTAGTGTTCTTGTATTTTATTCGATATCTTAGTATTTTAACGTGTTATATTAGATAATTTTTATAGCATTTTATGTAATGTGATGCGGTGGAACTACTGGGATGTAGCGAATATCATGTAAAATTGCTTTACAGCGTTTTCGTTTGCCATCAAAATTCCCACAAGATACCAATAACCGTGTGGCTATTGCACTGCTAATGGCGACAATTTAACTTAGACAATGACTAACCTGAAAGACTAAAAACGTGAAAATATTTATAACTTGACACTGGCACCAATAGCTCGTATAAGTAGCTGATTGCCAATACATAAGAAGAAGAAGGGGTTGACAGGACACGACTAGGAAGACCGACAAGATTGACGACTAAAATATAAATCTACAAATTTTTAAACTTATTTTGCTTTTACATTGGCAAAGTTGAGTTTAATTACTAACAGAGGACGTTCACTAAGAAGAAGAAGAAGTGTCAATAAGGGACTCTTGTCGGCATCTGAAAATCTCAATGTAGTGTTCTTGTATTTTATCCAACGTCTTGGTGTTTTAACGTGTTATATTATATAATTTTGATGGCATTTAATGTAATGGTGATGCGTCGGAACTGCTGGGATGTAGTGAATATCATATAAAAGTGCTTTACAGTGTTTTAGTTTTCCATCAAAATTCGCAGAAAATACCATTAGCAGTGTGACCATAGCGCTGTTGATGGCGACGTTTTGACTTTATGACGGACAAAGACTAACATGAAGACATTAAAGATGTGATGAAAGTTATAACTCGATACTGGCAGATATGGCTCGTAAAGTAGCCGATTGCCAATACGAAAAAAATAAAAAGAAGAAGTAATAAGTGTCAATAATATATTTTAATAACTTTTAATTGAAATCAATTTATTTGTAATTTAATCATAGCTTTTAACATTGGTGATACCACACTGTTAATATTTTTCTGTTTTAAGCAATGTGCCTGTCCGGGAAAGTACCACACTCTCGCAGAAAAGCGACATCTGAGCAGTAGCAATGTGCTGCAGTGAGAGCCAAAAACCCAACTTTCTAGTTGAGTTAGGGGTTTTCATTGGTAAGCAGTGACTTAGCTGTACTCCTAGTATTTCAAAAGTGGCAGTAATACTTATCATTAGGCGTGCTGATTCTCGTTCGCCACCATAGGCAATAAATATATGCATATAAATAAACAAAACTTTCTTATTCCTTTCAAAACTTTACTGAATCTTGCGAAATCTTACACTCCTCTGTATACAAAATATTTTTAAAAACAAAACCAAAAGTTTAACTTGCCTAGATATAAGTATTGCCCATTAAAAAAATGTTTATTAATAAAAACATGCTATCCAATTACTTTATTACTGTGAAAGTCATCATCATCATTCTCCTGTTCTTATCCCAATTACTTGGGGTCGATACAATATGTACTCTTCTTTCATAGTACATATTGTAAAAGTTATTGGCAATAGTTTTATGACCGGCCGCCTGCCAGACGTCAATCCTGCATGGGAATATATTGTTGATCAAACAGCGTTAAATGGAGTTGGCCCAGGTCATTATAAAGCTCTTAGTCGTCATTTACGATATTCACGAGCAAAGTAAGGGTTGGTAGTATTCGTAGCCGCTACCACGCAGCAATTAGTTATAACTATGAAAGTATAGAAATTAAAAACCAAGTGGACCCGAACACTTAAACACACACAACTTAAACAACCACAAAATTAACGATAATAAGGAATACGAATAAACTAACTGCAAAATATATCTTATTATGTACAACCATTTACTCTGTGTGGTGACTTACGAAGACTACAATATCTTACAATTGTTTTATATATAAAAAATATTCAAAGAAAACTCAAAGATGTAATATTACACCAAGAAATAATTCTCAAAATAATACATACATACATATCATCACGCCATATCCCTTGCAGGGTAGGCAGAGAGAACAGAGTACCAGAGAACTCTATCCTTGCATACTTCACTCGCTTCCTCAACATTCATAATTCTCTTCATACACGCTCGCCGGTTTCGGAGACTCTTGACTCCACCTTCCTTCAGTACCTGACCAATCTGGTCTCAAAATAATCTACCTTATAAACCCTATGCTAATCCATCTAGTTACCGTAGCAAAAAAAAATATTATTTTCTTCTCTACCTAAGAGTCTCATTTACCCATCATTAAAATATATTACATCTCAGTCTATATATGTCCCACTGTTGAGCTGGGGCCTCCTCCATAATGAGAGTGTAATTGACCTACTATACCACGCTGGTCAGACGTGTTGATATAGGGTTCTGTTTAGAATTTTCCTTCTCTTGCATAGAAGTTATATGCGTTTTATATCTCTTAGTCGTCTCGTATGATCACCCACAGGTAAGATAGGGGGTGGTGAATTGTATTCTTACTGTGTCACCACAAGGAAAGAATATTTTTAACTACGATAATATTATAAAAAGTAAATTTTATAAATTTAATTTTAAATAATCTTTGACATTATTAAACACATATTAATCATTTTTCATCTCTGAGTATTATCGCCCAATCTATTTTAAGCTATTTTATACTGCAGAAATATCTCACGGAAAAGAAGAAAACGCCACAGCGGGCATTTGTGTAAAATCTAGCATACTTTAATGAAGAAAGAAACAGAATGTACGGCACAATGTGACAGAATTTAAAATAGTATTTTTCTTAAACCTCATTTCGAAACGGTTATGACCTGAAACGTCAAGTGTTCAATTTAGAACTTGCATTTACGTGAACGAAATGCTAGCTGACATTGTAACACAAATATCACACAACGAAATTTCATGCACAACATAAATTTCCACTGCGAACATATTTGTTTTAGAAATATTTTGAAACTCCGAAATGAAATTACAAAGATAGCAGTTGACAAAAGTATCTAGGTAATTACTGGATTTAGTAGGTAAATAATTTTGAGATATATCTCATGATACATGCTTCAAAGTGGCGGCTACGAATATTACAAATCCATAGAGTGGTCGTGTCTATAGTAAAAACGACTAAAAACTATATTTCAACTTGGACTAACTCCAAAAGCAAAATAATGGTTGATGAATGTATAATATAATCAAAATAATAAAAATAATAATGTATAATGTAATCAAAATGTAAGCAAAACCAAAATAATGGTCTTTGAAAGAGATGAAGCCAGAACAGATGTAAGAGTAACAATAGGCTAGAGCAAGTGGATGAATTTGTATATCTTGGATGTGGATTTAGCCGAGATGGAAGGTACACCGCTGATATAGAGCGAAGAGTGAATGCGGGAAATAGAGTGGACGGAGCGTTGGGGCAACTTCACGGTAGTCACCACCTCAGCCAGAAGGCACGTGTAGCAATACATAAAGCAGTGCTTGTCCCAACATTACTGTATGGAAGCGAGAGTTGGGTATGTAGAAAAGAGTATGAAAGTAAAATTAATGCGATGTATTGTAATTGGTGTAAAGATGCGAAAGGGAATGCTCCGATGGTTCGGACATGTGGAAAGAATGCCGAACGAACGTCTGGTTAAGAAGATATACAATGCGAAAGTGGAAGGATGCAGGCACCGGGGGAGACCGAGACTAATCTATCTAGACCAGATCGGTCATGTACTGAAGGAAGGTGGAGTTAAGAGTCTCCGAAACCGGCGAGCGTGTATGAAGAGAATTATTAATGTTGAGGAAGCGAGTGAAGTATGCAAGTATAGAGTTCTCTGGCACTCTGTTCTCTCTGCCTACCTTGCAAAGGACATGGCGTGATGATATGTATGTATATACTAACTCCATCTATTGGCATATGATCGACAATTACATTGCTGACGAAGGTTGACATGATGATGCCACCGAAGACAAAGATCGGGTACCGGTGCGGTGGCCCACTTGCACGAGAAGTCGCTTTGCAGGGTGGGTCTATGGGGTTGCGCGCCGTCTCTTCCGTCACCCCGGACTGATTTGAGGGGTCGTGACCAACCCATGGCCCACAGCAAAAATAAAAGGTTGACATGTTGATATATTTTAAGGCTGTTTGTTTAACTGTGTGTTAGCGGCGACGAATACCACCCTTACTTTAATCATTAATTTCGTAAAAAAAAAACAACTAAGAGTTTTATATCTATCTAGGCTAACTCCACCTGAGGTCGTCTGGTCAATAATTATATTTGCAAAAATATTTGACGTCAAGCAAGTAGCTGGTTACAAAATTATTAACAAAACTTGTGCATTATGTACAATATAAAAGAATAAACTACAATAACCCTAAGTAATTAGAATAAGTGGTTATCATCTTGATAATGATCCTATTCGTTGCTACATAAAGACCCACGTACTGTAGCAATCCATTAATAGCATGCATATATGCAGTGCATTTAATTTGTGTATTATAAAGTCCTTTGCACAGATTTTTATTTTTGAATATAAAATTTAAGGCTGAAATATTAGGGTATATAATCCACAAAAAGTATAATGATTTCTAATATTTACGCGAATGTTATATTTTGAAGAAAATCTTTTAATTTTACGGATTCTATAGCGTTCGCATTTGATTAATATATATATATATATATATATATATATATATATATATATATATATATATATATTAATGAAATACAAAGTCAAAACAGATATATGGAACGTATAAATCAAAATATTTTCGTATTTTCGACTAAATCATTATGAAGAACAATATGTAAATTTCTTATGTAAACAGAATCACAAATTTTGCTATTATAAAGTTAAATAGTTGCGGTTGCTCGTTTTGCTTCCCAAAGGAGTGGGTAACAGTGTATTATCCACAATTTGCAAACAACTTTTAGTCTCACATAATATGTCGGTAGCATAATGTCATCTACAACTAGTGCCTAGTTTCACTTTTTATGCTGCTTGATTTCTTGGTGGCAATACCTTTATTATAATATCTTAAAGGTGAACTCGGAGCCATCTTAAAGGTGAACTGGTTTTTCCGTGTGGTGACGAAGTAAGAATACTATTCACCACCCCATATCTTACCCGTGAGTGATCGTACGAAACGAATAAGGGATATAAAATGCATATAACATTTCTGCGAGAGAAGGAAAACTCGAAACAAAACCCTATACCAACATTTTTGACCAGCGTGGTACAGTAGGTCAATTGCCCTCTCTTTGAATAGATTAGATTAGATTCACTAAGAAAGGATTTTACGAAATTATACCCCTAAGGGGGTGGAGCAGAGTGGCAAAGTTTGTATGAAGAGAAAAAAATCCTTATTGATTCTGTTCAAATTACGAGTCGAATCAAATATTCTAGGGTAATATCCGGCATTTGTCAATTTTCACCCTCTGGTTGTGTAAATTAGGCCTGTGAAGCGGGTTGAACGACTCATGGTAATGAGTCGTTCAAACGTTTGGCGGTAGTCAATCCGAAACTATTGAAGCTAGAAACATTAAATTTTGAAGCACGTTTTTATTTATGACATAGAGATTCAATATGAAAAGATTTTATGAATTCCGCCCCTAAGGAGGTGTAAAAAAGCGGCAAAGTGTGTATGGGCAGAAAATTTCTTTATCGATTCTTTTCAAATTACGTACAAATATTCTTCGGTAAAAATAAATAAACACGTGTTTCTCTCTCCCTCTCCATCAGCCCCGCACCAGTGCCGTTGTGGCGACCAGTTCAGGCGTGAGAGCTCACACGATACACATAGTAGACGACAATAGGTTCTTGCCTAATAGTTTAAGATACAGGTTAAGTTTGGCTTCAAAAATGTTCACTCTATAACTCAAGTAATAAATCATATCTAACGAGGTCGGAACTCTGCTGGTGAAACAAAACAGTCAAATAAAGGGTGGCGATAATTATATTTTTATCCCATGGTCATACCGTAAATAGTATATTAATGGCAATATAATTTGTAGAATGAAGAGAACTTTGAACCACCTTTTTCTTTAGTGACCGGCTATGGTATATAGACACACGCGCGCCGTACATCTACGTTGTGCGGGCGGGCCACCGCAACCGGGTATCATCTCGAGTCAAAGCCCTCATGCAGTGAACCTAAATACAGGTACTCACGCTTGCGCCACCCAAAGCACCGACAGTAGAGCGTGTCAACGTAGAGTATTTTCTCTCGGACCCACCCTATTGCCTAATTCCGTTAGACAACTAACTCGCAGAATCAACACCTCAACGCATCCCAGTTTCTGACGCTGTTGATTATTATCCTAGCGATAAACCTTCAACATCTTGCATTGCTTTTTCTATATAACTCTGTCAGAGATGACTTCTGCGTGGACGAAGTCGCGGGCAAAAGCTAGTTATTATATAATACAAATATAATAATAAAAATATATATTAGCAGTGAATGAAACCAAAAAATTACATATTTAGTGCTAATATATTATAGCTACCTATCAAACTACGAAGATATATATGAATAGACCAATATATAATAACTAGTTTCCGCCCGCGGCTTCACCTGCGTGATTTTTGATAAAGGAAGGACACACCTTTCCCAGGCCTCAGTCGCGCATTCGACGTTGAAACGTCATTGCTTAGGCCCGCAATACGGCCTTCCCATCTTATCGTTATATTTTCCCAAATATTGAAATCTACATTAAATATTGAAAGCGACAAATATCACTATTTAGATAAGAATTAACTAAATACTCTAATTCAACAGGGTACGGTGTAAGAATACAATTCACCACCACCTGTACCTGTGGGAGATCGTAAAAGATGACTAAGGAATAAAATATGCATAATATAACATCTATGCAAGAGAAGGAAAACACAGCTAAAACCTTATACAAACACATCTAACCAGCGCAGCGTGGTGTAGCAAGTCTATTTCTCTTCTAGTGTGAAGGAGGCTCGAGCCCAACAAAGGTACATCTATGAGCTTATAATTTAGGATATATTGGCTTCCACATAAAGAGTAAACTGCCGCTATTTTTGTTCAGAACTATTTAAAATAAACTATACGTTATCTTCGTGTGAATTCTACAGTTTAGGTAGCGCTCGCCAATGTAATTTAGATGGCAAGAATGATAACTATTGCTTAATAAAAGATAGGTATTATTGTAAATACTAAAAAGAAAAAAATAAACAAAAAAGAAAAAAATAAAGCTCATTTATTATAATTGAGTTTTTTACATATAGTAGTACTAACCGGCGAGCGTGTATGAAGAGAATTATGAATGTTGAGGAAGCGAGTGAAGTATGCAAAAATAGAGTTCTCTGGCACTCTGTACTCTCTGCCTATCCTGCAAGGAACATAGCGTGATGATATGTATATATGTATGTACATATAAAAAAGAATGAATATTAATAAACAATTTAATTTAAGATTAATATTTAATTATTTAATGGCACCCTTATGTTAGACAGCTACCCCTATCATACGCGCGCACACACAAATGAGTAGAGAATAGCGACGTAGTATCACGGCATGATCACATTTGCCTTAGTACCTACCCAATCTATCATTTCCAGTAGTCGACACAATGTTACTGCTAAGGCGCGCAAAAAGATGTATCACATCACAAACTTTCAATACCTATCTATTATATACAGGTATGGTATGTTATTAACAAATCTCACTGCCCTCACGCCTTTACTTGTGTTCGGGCCGCACAATCGGCGATCATAGATTTCTTGCTATATTTCTATAGTACGCCCGGTTGCTGCCTGACCACAGCACCGCGCACTCTTATTGTCCTAACTTTTGAAATATTGTACCAAACGACACACGGTAAAAAACAAAAAATATGTACTTTAAATATCAAAAGCAATAAAAACATCTGTTTGAATAAGAATCAATTCGTTACTATAAAATGTGCATAGGCAATAAATGCCAAATTATAATGAATTTTTAATTTACTATTTTAACGATTAAAAATAGATATATGCTGTTGCGTCCTTTTTTGTAGAACTATTTAAGAGCTACATTTCCACAATACATAAAATTCGTCTAACTTTCAAAATCTTTGCAGCGTATGCAAAAATAGCTCGCAGATGGGCGATTTTTTCTGTCTTAAGATCTCGATTTTTATCCTTATATTTTAGCTAATTTACAAAATATCTTTATAAATTATAGCCTATGTGTTATTCTGATGTGTAAGCTATATTACAATAAAGTTTCATCAAAATCCATTCGGTAGTTTTTGCGTGAAAGAGCAACAAACATGTTCACATCCATACATTATTACAAACTTTCACGTTTATAATATTATTTAATAATTAATAGGAATAGGATAGGATAATACGATAGGTTTATGGATGGATGAGTGAAACTATAAATCACATCTACTTTTAACATTTTAAAATATCCGCTGTCTCAGTTAAACTGCAATTTACAAACGACTAAGTTTGCAATGTGAACGTTTGGTGGTTTTCAGTTGAGAGCAGTTGTTTGTAGTCTGGTTTGTGGTATTTGAACTGGCTCAAGGCAAAATTAGTGACCCATTATATGTATGAACACGGTATGAACTCTATGAGTTAGAGAAAATAGTACTTAATTTATTATTTTAAAATTTAATTTATAAGAAACTAGCTTCTGCCCGCGGCTTCGCCCGCGTAAAAGGTTACTCTCCTAAAGTTTTTGATCCCCTATTTTTATTTTTGACCGTCGGTAATACAGTGCAACGGTATTACAATACTCAGGGTTGGGACTTCATTACTGGACTGCTAGATGGCGTTGAAGAAGCTAGATTTTGAGATTTTTTGACAAACAATTTTTTTATTTTTCATATAAAAATTTGGATTTTTTTTAATAAAAAGTATCCTATGTTACTTTTAATACCTCCAAGAATATGTGTACAATGTTTCATGATGATCGGTTGAGTAGTTTTAGCGTGAAAGCGTAACAAACAAACTTACATTCACATTTATATATTAGTAGTGATAGGGATATATGCCTTAATTTTCAATGAATTTAAGTATGAGTATATTTGTATCTTATGAACTTATAAGCGCGTTAAATTAAAACTACAATACCATGTTCCCGCTTTATATAAGAAATTAAAAGACCCATCTACATATCTATAATCTCTAAGCATAAAATTCACATTAAGTTCAAATTGTTATCCCACATAAAAAAGTTTCAGTTTGCATAAATTATATGTGGATTAATTTAAAATTAGAATTAAAAATGACAACGAATCTACTTTTTAAAGTTTCTATTTTAAGTGAGGTTTCAAATGTAAGAAACAACAACAATTTAACTTTTTTTTCTTTGAGTCTTGCATCGCTTATTCTAAACTAGTTCGATATCCAGTTCATGTTCTAGCATCTGTGATGTTGCGCTGTTAGCGGAATAGGTCAGCATTGTATTTATCTTCTATAATCTGCTTCACTTATTCCTTCTCCGAGATCTACGCCCCAGTTCCTAATATTGCGATGGGTTAATACCATTGATTGGAGCGTATTTACGATGCTACAATTCCTGCAAGCTCTTGATAAACTTTTGATAATCTGAACTAACAGCATATGAAATTTAATGCCACCTCAATATAGCACTCGTAGCAATATAGCACTTACCACGCATAAACATAAATTGAAGTTGCAAGCGCAAATTATTATTATACTTAAACAAATAATTATATGAATGTTACAACAATTAATTAAAAAAATAACTAACGATGAAGCTTAATAATTAGTTAAATAATGAACTATAATTACTGAAATTTAGCATTTAATATGCTTGATTATTTATAAAAACCCGATTACGAGCGAAAATTTTTCATTCATTCATTTTTCATTCATCAATTCATTTTTCGTTCGTAATCGGGTTTTTATATCAAATTCAACTTAAAAATCTGAATAGTAGATTTTATTCGCAAATATAGTTCAAAAAATGTTATCTCGAAAGTGTCCGCAAACCAACAAACACAGAAAGCTTACATCTAAAATATGACTCAACTAAGCTGGACTGGGCAACAAACGTGCTCAGCGACCTGCCAAAATGGCTCGCGAATATCAGGTACGTTGTCGTCCCTCGGCCGTCTAACTTACATCCGTCGCACAAACGGTATGTAGGTCAGTCCATATCTCGGTGTCCTTATTCCGTTTTACATTCAGATGTGGTCCCCACACGGTATGAGATTTAGAAATTCTTCTCTTTGATTCAACATTTTTGGAGTTTTTTTATGCGACCGCGCTTAAACGGTATTGCTATAGTTTTAGTTTTATTTTCAACATATTCTGACATTAGAAAAGATTTGAATGTGTTTAAAATTTTACATGTTTTTGCGACTTTACGATTTCAGATTGTATTGAATATAAAAATGGCATGACTAAAGAAAGTAGATTTATTTTTTTTTTTATGAAATTATGCATGTGAACTGTTTTGGATCATGTGAAGTGCTTAATATTTTTTTTAATAGTTTTTTTTATTTTATTAAATCTTTGAAAATGGAGGTTTCATAACTTATAAAAAAAATTACTTCTTCATATTAAGTAGCTTATAAATCACTGTTCATCAATAAATAAAGTCATTATCACTAATATGGCACTGACAACCAATTCCTATTTGGCAGAATAATAAAATATATGTAAGAACCTCTCGAGTCCTCCCGTGACCTTGATCACTGTAGAGTGTTCGAAACGTAGGGAAATTAAAAATCAAATACAAACGCGATAGAATACGTAAAAGTAGTTTTATTTCACCGCTATATTCACTACACTTTAGCATATCTCTGTAATAAATTACTTACACAAAAATTTCATCCAAATAGTTCAATATGTTGCTGTCAAATACTGAAATATTGAATGAAATGTAGCAGCGCCTTATGTTATATTCACATTCTCGCCAAAGCTGTCATATACAAATTATGATCCAATATCATACCTTAAAATTCAACAGTACCCTATACAAAAGTATTTTAGCTTATGTTCAACAATGAACCATTTTAAACATTTATATTATAACACAAAATTGAAATATGATGATAAGATCAATCAGCGATAACGTTATAATATCTATGGAGTCCTAATCGATACTTTTTTTGACCTAAAACATCTGTATAATGTTTGATAATGACCTTACATTAACATAATATACGTAGAACATAAATAATTCTTCTCTTTACTAACGATATTATCGAGGTTAATATATTATCGATCGCATTCATTTTACTAAATGAAATTTAATTAGTTATTATAATATAAGCACATATTGTGTTAAACATAGTCGTAAAACTATTAAAATTAAATTCAAATATAATGAAATTGGATATTAAAATCACGTAATTTATTTACCAGTAGTCACGTAATTTATTTAAAAGTAAATCACGTAATTTATTTAGTGGTAGTAGTGGTATTTATTTAGTGGTTTATATACTGTTGACAGTTTTCTGTTTATAGTCGCGGACCGGTTTGTGCGTGGTAGTACCACATCATCATCATCATTCTCTTGCTCTTATCCTAACTACTTGGGGTCGACGCAATATGTCCTCTTTTTCCATACAGCTCTATCAGACGTCATCACTGTAGACACTGCCTATCTATCCATATCATGCTTCGCGTATTCCATCCATCTTTTCTTTGATGTCTTTTTACCCTTAAAGCTTTCAACATTCATACTTAAAACCTTTCTCGCAACATTACTTTCATCCCTTCTCATCACATGTCAACAGGTCAAACGTTCATTCCTTAACTTATCCGTCTCTGGGACTACTTTCAAACATTCTCTTATACGCTCATTACTTATCTTATCCATTCTCGTCACGCCGTAAATCCATGTCAACATTCGCATCTCCGCTACATGCAACCGTCTCTCATCCGTCACTTTGTAGCCGGGGTAGTACCACACTCTCGCCGAAAATCAGCGTCTCAGTAGTGGCAATATGCTGTTATGCTTTGTTTGGTGAGCGAGAGGGCCGGATTCCCAAATTTCAGGGGCTTTGGATTGGTTGGCAATAGCCTAGCTGTACCATTGGTATTGCAAAGATTCATAAGTGGCAGTAATACTTACTATTAAGTAAGCTGCTTGCTCGTTTGCCACCATAAGCAATAAAAAAAAATCATAAATCAAAATCACCAATATCGAAAAATAACAAAAAGTATTTTGAGCACATTTCTCCTTATAAGTTAATTTTATTTTTGACGTAAACTGTCAAGCCTTACAAATAAATTAATGATTCACACACAAATATAAAATGAGTATAATCATTTGTTATTATATACGACAACAATTTTACAAACTACTAAAAGCGGACACATATTTATTTACACAGACTCGGAACAACCAATATTAGATGGATAGTCCGGTCAATTTAGACATTCGAACATACACATCTCAAAAATGGTGGCTCGTAGGAAAAAAGTATGAATTGATACATTTTTTGTAGATAATTTTATGATGTATAATTTTTGTCTGAAGTATTTTATGATAAAACTTACCGCTTCGCTGAAAATCGCGATAAATCTCATTTTTTTTACTTTTGACCTTGTTTTTTTTTTCCATACGGGGAAAGATTTTCTTTTTAATCATATTTTAATCAAATTTTATTTTTAATCATATTTTAAACAATCTTACTGATTTTTGCTTGTTGGGAATTTATGTAGCTTTACTCTTATTCTTTGGTATAATTTGACCAGACTAGGATTGCTTAACGAAAGTATTCAACTTATATAATTCAGAAAACGAAGATAGTATTTAGACCTTTATGTTATTATACCACAGAAAATATACGAGGACCTAATCCGCTAAAATAATATATATAACGGTGACACACCTTCTATAGGAATGTATCTATTATATTTCTGAGCATTTACATGCTTAAATATGATAGAGACTTCCGTGCGTGTCATCATTTCCGTCCGTGATTTAATAAGAACATTATTCACCACCCCTTTCATTCCTATGTTTAAAATAGAGGACGACAAAGATATAATCAGATAACACTGCTGTATGAGAAGGAAAACTGGACAATGACATATACCAACCCAGTTAAACAAATAATTTCTCCTTGAAGAGAAAGTTTCGGAAACAATAGGAGAGGTAGGTACATAGTGACTGGACCGGAGAATAGTCCGTCACTCGCAGAGACGCTGCCAACGTGACTGCGGGAGGGCGACGCCCCGGCCTTTTGTAAGGGTATCGACGGAAGTTGGGACCCGAAAGGGTAACCCTCCGGGCTGGCCACGGATGTTAAGAAAGCGGTACCAGTGGCCGGCGCACTGGCGATGAAGAGGGAATATTGTGAGTTATGGGGCCACACGCCGCCCTTCCGTCAGCCAGACGGAAAAGACACCGTGTTTGCAGACCATAGCATACCAAAGAAAAGAAGTAGGTATATGGAGTAAGACGAAGAAGAAGACATGAACGAGAATATTCTATATAGACATATGTCTATGCATCAACAATATGATATGATGTGGTTAAATATATTCATGTTTGTTCAGGAAATCTCATAATCCATCTGTGAATATTCATGAATATTGGCGTAGTGCTAAATATCTTGTACTTAGGCCACTACGCCAATATTCATGAATAGGTGCGAGACGTCGATACTTAGTATCGAATATACCTAGTATCGACTACTTGTATTAAGAGTCGTTCGATTTTCATGCAGGGCACATCTTTGAGCGTGTTGTCATGACAACAGCAGTTACCTAGGACAAATTGACAACAATTTTTCAGTATTATTCAATTTTATTGGATTTGTTGATATACCTATGTATATGGTCACTACGCCAGTCCTATTTGTTACTTTTATTATAAAATTAGTTAGTAATTAATATGTACAATCAAAGCTAAGTTTTAAATTAAAATATTTATAGAAAAAATAGAATAAGGAATAAAACATACATACATACGCCTCGCGCCATCACGCCATATCCCTTGCAGGGTAGGCAGAGAGAACAGAGTGCCAGAGAACTCTATCTCTGCATACTTCACTCGCTTCCTCAACATTCATAATTCTCTTCATACACGCTTGCCGGTGTCGGAGACTCTTGACTCCACCTTCCTTCAGTACATGACCGATCTGGTCTAGGTAGGTTAGTCTCTGTCTCCCTCGGCACCTACATCCTTCAACTTTCTAATAAACCACCCCGCATTAAATAAATAATCTTTGTATTGCGGGAGACTTGACAAACATGCAATTAACGTAAACAAATTACACCCTTTTTTTTACGGTGGACTATGGTGGCAGTCGCGCCCCGCCAAATTGGTCCGGGGCGATCTGTGCAGTCAATTGTATTCTTACTCTGTGGTAAAAGTACACGAGTAAATTGCTATAAAATTTGATAAAATATATACCCATAGGACATATATACTCGTACATTAATAAGGAGTTGCTTTCGCCACATTTATTTTCATATATTCGTCTATTTTATTTCCCTATAAAATAAAGTTGTATTTTTTCAATTAAATTTATTAAAAAGAGTTCAAATAATTAGTTAAGAATAATTTCTAACATAAAACGCCCTTTTGAATGATCTAAATATACGCATTGTGCCATTCAGTGCAAATTCATGATTGAATTCGGTGTCTGCTCATAAATTATTACTGAACAATCATCGCTGTGAATTTGTAACGCTTAATACAATCAGCCAACGACCAACTTCAGCGCATAGACCTCGTAACGAAATTTGAACAGATATTTTAAGCTATTAGAATTGAATTTGTATGTATGTTTGAGAGATTAATTTCGTTTAGTATTTTTTTTTTCATATATGCCTTCTCCATAATGGGAGGGCAATTAACTTACTATACCGTGCTGGTCAGACGTGTTGTTCTTTAAGTAGATTGATAACAATTTACTGATAGACATCGTTGAAAATTATGAATGATATGAAACCTTATAACGACCTGGGCCAACTCTATCTGATGCCGTTTAGTCAACGATTACATTCCCAAGGAAATTTGACGTCTGTCAGGCGGCTGGTAGTAAAACTATTGCCAATAACGTCTACAATATATACTATGAAAAAAGAGTACATATTGTATCGACCCTAAGTAATTGGGATAAGAGTAGGAGAATGATGATCGATGAAAATAATCTAAAACAAAGAAATTCGCACAAACATATTATAACGCGAATCTAAAGACGCGAAAAGCATCGTTCTTGAATAGATTCACTTAATAATCCTTACTAATATTATAAATGCGAAAGTAACTCTGTCTGTCTATCTATCTGTCGCTCTTTCACGCCAAAACTACTGAACCGATCTAAATGAAATTTGGTACACAGATAGTCTAGAACCTGAGAAAAGCCATAGGCTACTTTTTAATGCAAAAAAGGGTTGTAAAGGGGGATAAAAAGTTGTAAGGAAGTATTATCATTTTTAAAGTCAAAAGCTTGAAACTTATTTTTAGGCTGTTGATTAGATATAAATAAATATGACTTAATGTCATTTTGTAAAAAAAATACCCTTAAGGGGTAAAATAATTGGGGTACTATCCCAGAAACCTCCACGCGGTGTACCCTGGGTGCGGGCGGCGGTCCCCAGTTCTTCTGTTGTACTGTCGTCCGTAGCGAATATCTGCGCGATTTCGCTCCTTACTCTACTACAGTCGTAGTAGAGGTTATAGGACGCGAAATATTGGGGCGGGCTCAGTCACTCATTCATTTGAGGGCTGGGCAGGCACATGCCACCGCCCACACATCGTAAACCTGATATCTTGCTTCAAGACACGTTGTCTTGAGGCGTAGTATCAGGAGCGAGGGTCTTGGCTTAACCGCCCGGACCGCGAGGAAGACAACCTCTATAAAGAGTTCGAAGTAACATTCGGACTCGGAAATCACCCAGAATCTTAAGTTCTGGCGTGCGGCGAGAAGATGCATGGCAGATGGGTTGTTCTGTCGTTAGCACGCTCCAGCCAGGGCACCGGCTGACCCCCTGGTTGGTAAATGTAGGCTTGCCCGGGTATAGGGATCTCTGCCCGGGTCGACGTCTTGTATCTCCCATTCTCGTGGGTATAAACATGGATAGTTTAAATTTAAAATCAAATCACGACGGGGATCGTAGTGATCCTCACCCCAAGGCCCGGTCAAGCCGATCAAAAACTGACCAAAACGACGCCTCGTCCTCGCGACTTGAGGCGTCCGCCGAGGGCCCGGCACCAGCAAAAGAGGCCCCAAAGAGGAGGAAGAAGAGCAGGCGGATGCTAACTCCGCTTGGCGAGCGCGCTAAACGGCGCGCCAACCGCCTTAAGAAGGAGAGGGAGGCGCTGGAGGCCGCGGCACGCCGTGAGACCAGCGTTCCCAGCGACGAGGGCGGCACAACTGCCGCAGAGCCGTCGCATACGGATGGTGGTAGCGCCGCAGGACTGCCGCGGAGGGAGAGCGGCGGCGGGTGTGTGTCCCGGGACGAGGGCGACGATGTCGCAGAGCCGTCCAAGGAGGGGACGAGGAGTGGCAGCTCAACGGAGCTGTCGAGTGACGAGGGCGGATCTACCGCAGAGCCGTCGCGGAGTGAGGGTGGCAGTAAAGCCGCAGGGCCGTCGTCGGAGAGCGCCAGAAGCTCCGACACCGACACGGCCTTGGAAAAGTCCTCGGACGAGGGCGGGAAGGCCACAGAGCCGTCCGACGAGGAGGTCGGCCGAAGCCGAGACGAGGGGCCGTTCAGTATGGAGGAGGGCAGCTCGGCTGCCGAGGCCGCCGAGGAGTCTGAGCCGCACACTGCGGCGAAGGCTCTGACGGCGGCCATAAATGTCAGGGAGAGGGAAGAGGCCCTCCCGCCGAGTGTCCGGAAGCGCCCCCTGCATAAGGGTGGCAGCTCCGACTCGGAGGGGAGTGTCGTCATGCCTCCTCCTAAGGTCCCCACCGCGCGTCGTGGGCGTAGAGGTCGTGGGTCGGCGAGGCCGGTTCCGGGTCAAGCCGATCAAGGAGGTGAGGTGGCGGCCCTGCAGGCCGCGAACGCCCGCCTCAGTAGGGAGGTCTCCGGCCTGCGGGAGCGCAACCGGAAACTTGAGTCGGAGTTGTCGGCGGTGCGGAAGGAGAACCGCGGGTTGGCCAAGGACATGGCTGACCTGCGGTCTCAATTCGCACTTTTAGTGCCAGCCGCGCCGCCGACACCGGTTTCGCCGCCGAAACGGGTTGCGCCGGGGAGGGCGGGCCCGTCCTCTGCGCTCGTGGTGCCACCTACGTCCGCGTGCGCCCGTGGTGACTGCTGCGCCGGTTGCGCCCGCGGCGTCGGCCGTGAGCGCCGCCAGGAAGCGCGGTAGGCCCAAGAAGGGGGAGGAGCCGCTGCCTGCGGTGCACGGTGTGCCGGAGGAGGCGATGCGCGTCATCTTCGCCAAAATTGAGTTGATGATGGACGCGCGCATCCAGGCCGTGGCGGATCGTCTTCCGCCCGAGGCAGCCCTCCGACCACCGCTCGCCGCTGACAAGGCGAAGTGGCCGCAAGCGCCAGCCCCCGCCTCGCTGCCATGTCAGGGTGGCCACGTGGTGACCTACGCCGCGGCCGTAGGCGGGCCCAAGGGGGCCAAGAGGAAGGCTGGCACGGTGCCGGCTCCCGCCAAGGCCGGGCAGTGGCCGGCGCCAGCGGCTACACTGCAGGCTCCGGCTAGCGCACCCGCGACTGTGCCTGCTGCGCCCAGCGCTGCTGCCAGACTCGAACTGGGCTGGCAGGTGGCTGAACGCAGCAGGAAGGCACGCGGCCAGAAGCGGAGAGCGGCGGCCAAGAGTGCCGCTGTGGCTGCCGCTCCCCAGGCGGGAGGCGGCAAAGGGGGAAAGAGGTCGCGCAGGGGCCTCAAGTCGCCGAAGACAGCTGCGGTCATTATTACCGTGTTGCCTGAGGCGGCTGAGAGGGGCCTCAACTATGAGGCCGTCCTAAGACGCGCCTGGCGGGAGCTGGACGTCTCCGACATCGGAGGCGTTGAGGCGAGGACCCGCAAGGCTCGGACAGGGGCTCGTATTCTCGAGTTCCCTGGGGCCGAGGGCGTCAAGGTGGCCGATAGTGTGGCCTTGAAGCTGAGGGGGCTGTTCGGGCCGGAGGATGGAGTCCGAATCGCCAGGCCCGTCAAGTGCGCAGAGATGCGCCTCACGGGTTTGGACGATTCCGTGACGGTGGAGGACGTTCAGGAGTTCAGTACTGGATGTGCTTCGGACACTGTCCGGATTGGCACCATCCGCCCTGGTCCGGGCGGTGTCGGTGCTGTCTGGGTGCAATGTCCGGTGGAGTCGGTGAAGAAATTGGCCGACTCAGGCAGGCTCCTCGTGGGCTGGAGTTCGGCGCGGGTAACCGTGCTGGAAACCCGGCCCGCGAGGTGTTATAAGTGCATGGCGGTCGGGCATACCCGACCGACGTGTCGCAACTGCTTCGACTGCAGCGGGTTATGCTTCCGCTGCGGTCAGGCTGGACACCAGGCGGCATCGTGCTCTGCGGTGCCCCACTGCCCCGCGTGTGCGGCAGGCAATAGGCCTGCCAAGCACCGCATGGGCTCTGGGGACTGCAGACCCCCGGCATCGGCCCCAAAGGGGCGGGGCGGCCCATCGACCGGGCCTGCGCCCGCTCCGAGCGCGACCCGATCGCCCGTTAGCACGGAGGAGGAGACGATGGATACGGTCTGTTAATGGACCACGAATCCATCCGTCTCCTCCAAGCCAATCTCAACCACTGCGCCGATGCGCAGGATGTTTTCCTGCAAGCCATGGCGGAGTGGTTGATAGGAGTAGCCGTAGCCGCGGAGCCGTACGTGGTGCCCGACCGACCTAACTGGCTGGGTAGCACCGACGGCACTGTGGCAATCGTCGCCTCCACGTTGTGGCCTTCGCCGTCTCTGACCCTTAGGGACAGGGGCGTCAGATACGTCGCGGCGGAATGGGGAGAGATTACGCTTTTCGGAGTCTATCTCTCCCCTAACAGGAGCGTGACTGATTTCGGGGCCTCCCTCACCATCTTGGAGGCCTCGTTACGGCGACTGGCACCGCGCCAAGTCTTCGTTCTGGGGGACTTCAACGCCAAGTCCATGGCGTGGGGGTCCCCCGCGACGGACGACCGAGGACGGGCGGGCGAATTGTGGGCGGCGGCGGCGGGGCGGGTCGATAGTGGACTTGTCGTTCGCTAGCCCCATTGTCGCCGCACGCGTGAGAAGCTGGCGCGTCGCTGAGGAGGTTGAGACCCTATCGGACCACCGATATATCCGGATTGAGGTCTCCCAGACCCTCCCGACGCCCAGCAGGGGTCACGGGGCGGACGGACGTTCCGCGTTCCCGCGATGGGCTGTGGGTCGTTTGGACCGGGACCTGCTGGCGGAGGCAGCCATCGTCCACTTGTGGCTGTCCTCTGCCCACCAGTTGGACGGGGTGGACGCCGAGGCTGGCCGCATCCGCAATGCTTTGACGCAGATTTGCGATGCGGCCATGCCCCGTGTGCGGTGTCTGCCCCCGAAGAGGGCTGTCCACTGGTGGTCCCGGGAGCTGGCGGATGTTCGGGTCGCGTGTATACGCGCCCGAAGGGCCTACACCCGCAGCCGGCGGCACCATCGCGACGAGGAGCGGGAGAGCCGGCTTTACGAGGGCTACCGCAATGCGCGGTCGGCCTTCAGGCTGGCCGTCCGTACCGCCAAGGACGTCAGTCGGCAGGAGATGTTGGATGATCTCGATCGTGACCCCTGGGGTCACCCCTATCGCGCAGCGCTGAGTAAGCTCCGCGCGCGGGGCCCTCCCCTCACCGAGACTCCAGCCCGGCCTCCTCACCAGGGTCGTCGAGGATCTGTTCCCGCGACGGGCGGAACACACGCCCCCGGTCATGGCTCCGCCAGACACCGACCGGGAGGCCGACGATGACAGTGTTCCGCCCATCACGGAACCCGAGATGGGGGCGGCGGTGGCGCGCATGCGCGGAAAATCCACCGCCCCCGGGCCCGACGGTGTTCCCAACCGCGTGCTGGCCCTGGTCCTCGACCACCTGGGTCTCCGCCTCAGGGGGCTGTTTGACGCGTGCTTAGCGTCGGGGCGGTTCCCTGGGTGTTGGAAGGAGGGGAGGCTGGTGCTCCTGCCGAAGCCGGGACGGTCTCCAGAGTCGGCCTCGGCCTACAGGCCCATCGTGCTGCTCGACGATGCGGGCAAGCTATTGGAGAGGGTGCTGACTGCCCGCATCGAGCGGCATCTCGTCGCCACGGGGCCCGATCTGTCGGATGCCCAGTTTGGGTTTAGGAGGGGTCGTTCGACGATCGCGGCTCTGTTGCGCCTGAGGGCCGTGGCGACTGAGGCCGTCACCGGCGGGGGAGTGCTGTTGGTGGTGTCCCTGGACATCGCCAACGCATTCAATAGTCTGCCATTTAGCTGCGTCAGGGAGGCGCTCCGATATCACGGAGTGCCAGTTTACCTGAGGCGGCTAGTGGCGGACTATTTGGAGGGGCGCAGCGTCCTCTACACCAACCGAGTAGGGGACGTTGTGCGAACGCCCATGACGTGCGGTGTTCCGCAGGGGTCGGTCCTCGGACCCACCCTGTGGAACATCGGCTACGACTGGGCGTTGAGGGGGAGCCTCCCGCCCGGGCTGGGCGTGATATGTTACGCCGACGACACGCTCGTCACAGCCCGTGGTGGGACGCTGGAGGAGGCGGCAAGCCTGGCGACTCTCGGCACCGAGGAGATCGTCAGGCGGATCGGGGCGCTGGGGTTGAGGGTGGCCCTGGACAAGACGGAGGCTCTCTTGTTCCATGGGCCCCGCATGAGCCCTCCCATCGGCGTCTCGATCACCGTCAATTCGGTTGATATCAGCATCCGGGCCCATATGAGGTATTTGGGCCTGGTGCTCGACGGGCGATGGTGGTTCCGGGAGCATTTCTGCAGACTCGCTCCACGGCTCGTCGGCGCGGCGTCCGCCCTATCATGGCTTATGCCGAATGTGGGCGGACCGAGCGCTACCTGCCGACAGCTGTACGCAGGGGTCATCCGGTCGATGGCCCTGTACGGCGCACCGGTGTGGGCGGGATCCCTGACCGTCCGACTCAGGGCTCTTCTGTGGCGACCACAGAGGGCCATGGCGGTCAGGGCCATACGCGGGTACCGCACGGTGTCGACGGAGGCAGCGTGTCTATTGGCCGGGACCCCTCCATGGGACCTGGAAGCGGAAATGCTCGCCGGTTTGTATCGGCGGATGTTGGCGGTGCGAGCGGAGGGCGGTGTGGTCTCGTTGAGGGAGCACACCGCCTGGCGCGTCGACGCCCGCCGCGACATCATTGCCCGTTGGGCAGTCCGGCTGGAGAGGCCTCGGTTCGGTGTGCGGACCGTGGAGGCCTTCCGGCCGGTGCTGATGCAGTGGCTAAATCGGCGGCACGGGGTGCTCTCCTTCCGGCTGGTGCAGGTTTTGACGGGGCATGGATGCTTCGCCAAATACCTGCACACGCTCGTAAGGAGGGAGAGTACACCGTCCTGCCAGCACTGCGATTGCGACGAGGACACGGCGCAGCATACGCTCGAGGTTTGTGCCGCTTGGGCAGAGCAGCGTCGTGAACTCGTCACAATCATCGGTGCTGACCTGACGCTGCCGACCATCGCCAGGGCGATGCTCGACAGCGTCAGGAACTGGGACGCGGTCGCATCCTTCTGCGAGGCAGTAGTCTCGCGGAAGGAGGCGGCGGAGCGCGTGCGCGAGGAGCATCTCCTCGACGACGCGAGCCGCCGCCGGCGACTGGGGCGGCGCAGGCGTGATTACCTGCGCCTGATGCCGCCCTAGCCGAGGACGCGGGTGACTGGATCGGGGATTTAGTCCGTCACCCGCCGAGAGGCCGACCGCGTGAGGAAAGACCGACATCCTACCCGAGGGGGGGACGTCGGTCGAGGAGAAGGTACTCCTCAGGGGTATTCCGTCGGGCCAGCCACTGACGTCAAGTCACTCTGCTCCGGTGGTTGGCCCAACGACGAAGGCGACGTCACGGGTGGGTTACGGGTGTGCATGCTTACGCCCCTCTGTCACCCCGGACGGAGTGGTGCGAGGAGTGTGCCGACCGTAACCCACCCCCAAAAAAAAAAAAAAAAAAAAAGGTGTAAAATAAAAATAGGGGATGAAAAACTTTAGGAAAGTAACCATTTGCGCGGGCGAAGCCGCGGGCAGAAGTCAAGTATATAAAAAAACAAAATAAAACATTTTATGAGACGAATAGGTAAAATATCTTAAAATATCCAACTTAAAAATAAATAGTTCTAATACTTTGTAGAATATATTTATATAATATTTCATGACTTTAACATATAACATCATATCCTGATATCAAATCACAAATGTCAACTGCAAATCTTTGTCGCTATTAAAGGATTTTCGATGTATATGAGAGAAAATCGCAACATAATATTGTGAAAAGCTTAAGAAATAATGTATGGATATTTTTGTATCGGATGATATATTTAAATGTGTATTTTTTATTTGAATAGATTTGATATACATAACGTAATAATTACTGGTAATTATCATTCGATCAAATCATACTAGACTCATTATCATTTCGAATGAAATTAACCAAAAGGCATTATTCTTTCGCAGTTAAAACGTCAATTACGATAATTCATCCATCAGCCTATAAAAGTTCATTGTGACATAAGACTACAAAAAGGGAGATGATACTATATTCACCACGCTTAGCAGACACGTTAGCATTTTCAGTTAGTAAATTCTTAAGAAAGCGCTTACCATTCTTCTATAAATGCCTGATAATTTTTATTATTTCCAGGATTGTGTTAAACAATGTAAAAAAAAAAAACCGGGGGTGTCAAGGGACACCCGGATGGAA
This sequence comes from Lymantria monacha, assembly GCA_905163515.2. NCBI lineage: Eukaryota > Metazoa > Arthropoda > Insecta > Lepidoptera > Erebidae > Lymantria > Lymantria monacha. The sequence continues at coordinate 9,503,567 of LR991092.1, read as the reverse complement.
CGAAGTTCTATTTTAATTATATAATTTTTTTCTGCCTTAAGCGATTTTTATCGTTATATTTTAGCCAATTTGCAAAATATCTTTATAAATTATAGCCTATGTGTTATTCTGATGTGCAAGCTATATTACTATAAATTTCATCAAAATCCATTCAGTAGTTTTTACGTGAAAGAGCAACAAACATGTTCACATCCATACATTATTACAAACTTTCACGTTTATAATATTAATAATAGGATATACAATTCCACTAGACTACCAAAACTTTTCGGCCCCGAGCTCGAACGCGAGCCGGCCACGCGGCCCGGTCACGGGCGAAAATAATTTCGTTGCGCATTATTTTGATTTTGCTATATCTCTTAAGGTATTGATTTAATTTGCATGGTCTGAAGGAAAAAAATATCTTCATGAAATGCTCAAGCCAACTAATGTATTTAAAATGATAAGGATTAATACAGTATTTGTGTAAATAGCTTTTCAATTACCGTTTTATAATAGAACATTTTTTAAAGTATTAAAATGGATATAGTATGTTATCCTTAAGAGATAGATATATACCATCGCGGACTTTTTTGTAGGCCTTTTTAAGCTGTATAATACTGTAGTACTTTATTTTGATCTATTTCGTAGGGTTCAGCCAGCGTTTGCAATGTAAGCGCAAAATAATGTGTTTATTTACGACATCACATTAGAAACCTCTAAAATTATCAGTGTTTCTCTAGTACATTATGCATATATTATACATATAAACCTTCCTCTTGAATCACTCTATCTATAAAAAAAATCGTCGCGACACCACACTGTTCAATGCGAAATAGAAATGAAAATATCTGGCTTGCTTTCTATAAGAGAACCGACGAGCGACGCCGCACAGCTTACAATAGCTTACTATAACAAAAAGTGTCGTGACAACTTTTCGTAAGAATTTTTTCCGTCTAGCCCCCTTTCACAACGCGCGATAAGGAACTTCGTTCCAAAAGCAATAAAATTTCACCTAAGAAAAAAAAGCACACACAGATACATATCATCACGCCATATCTCTTGCAGGGTAGGCAGAGAGAACAGAGTGCCAGAGAACTCTATCCTTGCATACTTCACTCGCTTCCTCAACATTCATAATTCTCTTCATACACGCTCGTCGGTTTCGGAGACTCTTGACTCCACCTTTCTTCAGTACGTGACCAATCTGGTCTAGGTAGGTTAGTCTGGGTCTCCCCCGGCACCTACATCCTTCCACTTTCGCATTGTATATCTTCTTAACCAGACGTGCGTTCGGCATTCTTGCCACATGTCCGAACCATCGGGGCATTCCCTTTCACATCTTTACACCAATACTCTCTTTCATACCTACTCATTCTCGCTCGCTCTCTTACGTCGTCGTTACGAATGCGATCGGTCAGCCTAACGCCACAGATTTTTTCGACTGCATTAATTTTACTTTAATGATCTTTTCAAGCTAAATAAAACCGTTTAAAAAAATGATATATCATCTCAACTCATACGCCTCCCACTAATGGGCTCGAGTAACCTCCAAAATAGAAGGAAAATTGTCCTACTACACCATGCACACGCAACGCTAAACGAATTAATAAATTTTATTTGAGTTTGCCTTCTCTTCAATTGATGTTATCATTTTATATCCATTAGTCGTTTTTCACTACATCCGTGGACAAGATAGGGGGCGGTGAATTATATTTTTACTCCGTCATCACACGGAAAACAGGTATATGGACAATAAATAATAGAAAGTAAACCTTTTTCAATTTATCAAGATATAGTTTAAATACAGAGCGGCTATTAAGAAGTGCTTAATGTCAGGGAGACTTCAATAACAACAGTCCATTATTATACTGATGAATTCATTGGTTTCAGTTTTTACCCCTTATTCATGAACATAATATTTTTATTATTCTTATTACTATTCACCACCCATATCTTACCCGTGGGTGATCGTACGAGACGACTAAGGGATATAAAACGCATATAATATCTACGCGAAAGAAAGAAATCTCGAAACAAAACTTTATACCAATACGTCTGACCAGCGCGGTATAGTAGGTTAATTTCCCTCCCATTATGGAGGAGGCCCGAGCCCAATAGTGGGACATTTATGGCCTGATAATGATGATGATGATTATTCTTATTCCTAAAGTGACAGGCGGGTTTGTAACGCACCTATAATACGTCTAGTCATTATCAATATTAACCCTACTCGTTTCAGTTTATCTTACTTGTTATGTCATTCTGTAATGTCTTTTCAATTTCTTAAAAAAAAACGAGTAAGTTTCGTCTTCTTTAAGAGTTTGCATTTTCTTTGACACAGTTTTATAGTTTGAAAACTTGAAATAGAGAATATTTAATCAGAATATTATTCACTCACGTCTTTTGCTCAAAAATTAAAGTACCCCAATTTTTATTGCTTATGGCACCGGAAAATTAAGCAGTCCTCTCGATGGTAAAGCTCACGGACATCAACAAGAACAACCAGATCACTTACCATTAGGTAAAAGTTGGGCCTAGGCTTCCTCAGTTAGCGTAGTAATAAATGTTCACTGTTCAGATGTCGATATTCTACGTGATACGCTCTTAGACGAGCGACGACAGTCTGGGTTAAATTAATATACATTTTGAGTCTGTATATGCAATATTACCACAAAATATTAGGTATAATCTCAACTAATATTCATCTCGTTACTATGATCAAGCCTTGTCTAAAATAGGAGGTAAATTGACCTACTATACCAAGCTGGTCACGGATTGGCATATTTTATTTCGACGTTTTTTCTCTTATACAGATATAATATGAATTTTATAACCCTTAGTTGACTTTTACGATACATACGACATGATAAATTCTCCATCTTCACACGGAATAAATAATTATGTAGATAATATTTTTGTAAATTTTCTTTATCCATAAAAGGTATGTAATTCTTAATTTTGATTTTAAATTGTGTATAACCGTAAATTTAAAACTATTCAACCATACGTAGGATATATAGGATCACATATAGGATAAGTCTCACCTATACATTACCCAAAGGGTGGTTGGTAGAAAATACCTTACGACACTAAGTCCGCTTTTGTAAATTTATTGTAAAATTTATTGTATTATGTGTAAAAAAAAACTAAAAATATATCCAATTAAAAATTTGAATGTTATGCAACCCAGGACGTAAGTCTGATATTAATGCAGCCGCATACTTACTAGACCACTCAGGCACTACAGCAATCATATCATGAATGTAATACTTACTAAATATTATGTCCTTTAATAATGAACCTATATTTTACCACAATTCTACTAGTTAAAATTCTCAAAACGCCCTTAAACCATCGTTTTTTTTTTATTTGGAACTAATCTCACCACACATTTCCACCACTTTAACTCCTGTAAGCTAAGATCCACAATAATATCCGTAAAAGACACCAAGGTTTGACCCTCAGGCAATCCCGTTAAGCGCTTTTAAATGTCTTGGGACCCGCAACAAATTTTATTAGAAAAATAAAACAAGAGATACAAAGCGGGAGACATGAAGCAAAAATTGGCTAACAACCCAATAGATAAGAGGATGTACTGATACGTGAAGCGTAGCAGTACACAGCGCCAAGGATATGACAGAGCTTATGAGGCCTATATGTGAGCCTTAAGTTTGATTACAATAATAGGTATGGCAGCAGTGCTTAAACGCACGGAAATTTTCTCGAGTTGCTGCAAGGTCCGTATAGTATACTACCCCAGAAGTGACTTGCAGACTCTTTAACATAAGATCGAACGAATCGAACCAACGGGATACATTAAAATATTAAAATTCTCAAAAGGATATTAAACAGGATATCATGTAATGATTCGAAGAATTTATAACATATATATATTTAACTCAACTTTTATATGTATAATAAGCAACTACTAACAAAGTACTTGTATTTAATCGTAACCATTGTGTTTCAAATGTATATAATCAAAAATAACTACTAAACATTTTATTAACCGAACAACTTCAAAATACTTAATGTTGCATACTTAATGTTTGCATGTTATTATTAAAATATCATTATAATGAAATTCTAACAATCAACATAACACAAAAATGTATCATAATTAGCCATGTTGAGCCGCATTAATTAAGATTCTTCAAGATTTTAATAGCGGTGAATGACTTTTAATAACAAATACATAAAATTGACCATTGACTTATAATTGTACAAAAGTTTACCATATTGTAATGAAACACTGACCTATTTCAAACGAGTACAAGAAAAAGCTTCAGGCGAATCCCCTTAAGCGGAGAATTAGAGTGTTCTCTTTGACACGCAGAGAGATTGGAAACGGTTGCACCCGTTTACGACCTACGACCTATATAAAAGATAGACTATGGATTTAGATGTAGTATTGAGTATATTCTATTTAGATATTTTAAGAAAGTTTTATCAGAAACGTAGAAGTTTTATTTAACTCTTAAATGAAATTCAATATTTTATTGTTTCATAATTTTGTTTGCATTATATGTAACGTAATGCAGGAAAAGTGCTAAGGTGTAACGAATATGATTTAACAATGGTTTAAGTATGTTTTCATGTTCTTCTAAAATACTTACAGAAACTATTGTTGTGTTACCCCCAAAAGGCAACGATTTCACTTGCTGGCAGACAATAATTTCAGATGAAGTTCCCTCATGATAAATAAAATATATCATAAAGGTCTTTGTCACCATACTAACAACAGATATTCCTCGCCACGTCTTTTTATTTTGCTCGTAGCACTTCGTAGCTCAAATAATTTATCAAGTATACAACTATTATTATGAATATTCACGTCTAAAGTATGTATGACAAAATTAAAAGCAAAGACTTAAGTTACTGGCGGACAATTACTTTAAATTTAGTAATCTCTTGTTAAATAAGGGTGACGGGGTAAGAATACAATTCCTTCCGTGTACTGACAGAGTAAGAATAGAATTCAATACCCCATTTCTCGCCTGTGGGTGATCGTAAAAGATGGCTAAGTGATATAACATGCATAATAACATTTACGCAAAAGAAGAAAATCTCTAAAATAAACCTTATACTAACCCATTTTACCGGCGTTTTATATATAATAGTGTCTATCCATGTGGTTACGGAGTAAGAATACAATTCACCGTCCCCTATCCAACCCGTGGGAGATCGTAAGAGACGACTAAGGGCTATAAAACGCATTTAGCATCTATGCAAGAGAAGGAAAACTCGAAACAAAACCCTATACCAACCCGTCTGACCAGCGTGGTTTAGTAGGTCTTTTTCCCTCTCATTATGGAGGAGGCTCGAGCCCAATAGTGGGACATATATGAGCTGAGATGATGATAGTGATTGAATAAAGACGTAACATAAATCTCATTGTAACCATACTTATTATAAAAAAGATATTCTTTGCTACGTAGCAAAGAATATCTTTTTATTTTGTAAGTATATATCATTTTGTCTTGTATATCATTTTGTCTTGCTCGTAGCATTTCGTAGCACAAATAGTCTACTAAACAAACTAATACCGGTATTAACAACTTGACTTAATATCATACAATGACTTTAAAATAAATGACCTAATGATAGAGAAAAACTATGCAGAAAGGTACTACGCTACGTCTGTTTACTGCTTTTTTTTTCTTTTTTTTTTATTGTAGCCCTGCGTAACTCAAATATCCGACCAAAACTACAATTAATACTACATGTATTAATGACTCATTATTATCATTCTCCTGCTCTTATCACAATTATTTGAGGTTGACACAATATGTACCCCTTATCGTACATATTACAAAAGTTATTGGCAATAGTTTTATGACCGGTCGCCTGCCAGATGTTAACCCTATTTGGCTATTAGGGAATGTAATTGTTGACCAAACGTCATCAGATAGCCAATTTAAGGCTTTTAGTCATCTTTTAAGATATCCACGAGTAAAGTAAGGGCCAACCCTTACTTTTTATCATTAATAACTGTAATTGCTGTGTAGCGGCTACGAATACTATTCGTAGTAGCGGCTACGAATACTACAAATAGTATTCGTAGCCGCTACAGAGCAATTATATTTATTAATGACTATGATATTTATATATTCATTTAGTATTTATGAATGTATTTTAAAGAACAATTGAATAAAATATAAAATAAATTTTCTTGTTCACCCTTTGTTCTTATCGCGACGCTCTTGTTTGCTACAAGTTTGCTAGAAGATAACAAATATAAATGCAGAAATAGTTCTAAGAATATTAATAAGAGAGAATAATAATGATTGTATACGTGTGTTTTAGTTAATAAACTTTAGTTTATCTAGACTGTCAAGCGAAAAACTATGCAGCAGGCTTCGTACTTCATTCACCTGTATCAAAGCAAGTGGATATGGTAAATTGGGATAAGGTTAAAAAGTTAATGTGTTTTTTTATAATGATTTCTAATATTTACGCGAGTATAACACATTTGAAAAGTCTTTAATAATGAAGAGTCTGTAATAACAAAGACTTTGGACGTAAGACACCTTAGTCCCCCCGTGACCATGATCACTGTAAAGTGTTCGAAACGTCGGGAAAATTAAAAAACTAATAAAAACGCGATAGAATCCGTAAAAGTAGTTTTATTTCAAATGTGTTTCTTTTTTATATTAAACTAATTATCAGTTCTTATATATCTACCGCTGGTTGTAGGCCTCACCTAAAGAATATCACATCGCCCTATCTTAGGCCGCCCGTATTTAACGACGCTTTGGTACTTGGTCATCAGTCCACTTAATGTACGGCCCTTCTACAATCCTTCGTTCGGTCGAGAGAGAGAATCTTTTATCTGCCAATGGTTATAAAATTTTCTAAAAATGTCATCCGCCTATTAACATTATTGTTTGTACTTTGAGATCGAAATAAACGTGTTTTCTTTCTTTCTTTCTTTCTTTCTAACAATTTTGTGACGACTAAGGGCATGCATATTACGTTAATACCCGATATATTATTCTAATCTATCATTGAATGCAAGTAACATAAAACTGTTATGAATAGCATTCGTCCAACAGTGGATGACTACGAGCTGAGAAGAGGAAAATATATTACGAGCCGAAAATTAAATGTCGTAAGACAGCTCACGCTGGTGTAAGTGGCAGCACATTTGCAACGGATTTCCTATAGGTGTGGGTTCGAATCCTATGTGTGACAATCATTTTTTCGCTCGTAATCAAGTTTTTATAAAAGACTAAGAAATTTATATCGACAATACCTCCTGATGCCGTCAGGTCAGCAATTACATTCTCAAGAAGGGTTGACGTCGAGCAGGTGGCTGGTCATAAAAGTTATTACTTTTACAATAAATACGATGGACGAGAAAACCTTATTGCTCTATCAACTTACGAATGAGTAAGTATTAATCATATCAACAAAATATCTTTGATCTGGACCAAGCAGCTAAGTCGAATAAATATGATCGGGTACCGGTGGCCCGCTCGCACGGTGAAGAGAGTTGCTTGCAGGGTGGGTCTATGGGGTCGCGCGCCGCCTCTTTCGTCACCTCGGACCGATTAGGCGGAGTGTGGCCATTCCATAGCCCACCGCAAAAAAAAAGTCTAATAAATATACGTAAATGTAAATCTGAAAAATATTAACATCTTTATTTAACTTGTGATTTGCCCATTGCACCCCAAATTTTAGTGTAGCATGATTCAAGACAGCTCTGCTACTCCTATTACGTGAAGCTAAACTTAATTAGCCAAATATGTATTACACTTCTGCTCGCGTCTTCGAATATATTAACTTTAAAAAATAATTTTCGACTCGTATTATATTTTCGTTTTTAAAGGAGACGTGTGCCATCTAACCGATAATGCTTACATATTATACAGATTTAATACTCTAACTTCAAAGTTAGTATTGTATTAAAGGATAACACAAACCTGTTATTCAAATTACAGAAATTCAAATTATTGACATTTTTGTCACACATGGGACAATTATTTATCGCTCGTAATCAAGTTTTTATAAATTAGCAAGCATGTTAAATACTAAATTTCAGTAATTTAAAAAGTAAACACATTGAATCGACTATATTTAATAAACTTAATTAAAAACATCAAACATATGGCATGATACAATGCACGTGATATCCTTGACAGATATTTTAATAGTATAACAACTTTATTTTAATCATGCAAACTTGCCAGTATAATTGAAACATATTTCTTAGTCACCACGCCCGCCAAAATACAACGAACACGAAACGGTGTTCAACATATTTTACTATCCATTTACATCGTAAATTTTCGACTTAAAATCCAGATACGAACGTTCAATCAATCATATCAGGCGATTTACGTCGTCGCCTCCGACGATACCGTGGTAAATGTTTCGCGCATTATAAAGGTAAACGTACAAATATTGCTTTGGTTCAATTAACTTTGAAATCGAAACTTTTGAAATCATGATATTGTTATTACATGATTGACATTTTGTTCCAACAATGTTTTGTCGGCGAATAGAATTTCAGATTATAACATTATTTATTTCATTATGACTTGTTGCTAAGTAAATATTGGCAATAGTTTCTAGTATGTTATATGAAATGTGATACGAGAAATATATGATAAACTTATTTTATTTCTTATCAATGAGTAAATCAACTAGTTTTATAGCTTCAAAGAATATGTATTATACGTATATATAGCTAAATATAAATGAAGTTAATAGGCTTATGTGGCGTCGATAGAAAAAGCGATGGGGATGTTTTATGTAATAATGACTGTCGTGAACTGTCACCACTCACTCCACACAGCGCACCTAAAAGATAACACGATTCTCCAATAACAAACGACTAGACCCGTCCTTCGATTACGTAAACCTATAGACATTTTTTTTTAAATATTCCACTAGTAACTATAGTCGACGATCAATAAGAAAAACGTTTCTATGTAGAAAATTTCCGCCGCTAATGTAATAAGAGAACGCAGTAAACATCATACGGCGCAGTCGCATAAATTGTCTGTGCCATTAATGCTATCGGTAAAACCATTATTTACTAACCGATAGGGGTGTTGGAGTTTAATTTAATGCAAGCTGTACTTACGCGGCGGGCGAGAGGCGTCGCGCGGATGGCGGGCTGTGCTCAGCGGTCACCTGGGGCACTCCATTGATGAGCGACGGCGGTAAGTTTGGCGGGCGGAGTTGCATTATACGCGCGAAATCGCGCGGGCGGGTCGGCGAGCGCGACGGGACTGGCAGCCAGCGGCCGCACGTGCCTCCTCAGGTATCAATCAATCGATGCGCGGCAACGGCAGCGCGGGCGCGCCACATTCATGCCCCGCGAACAGCTGACGGCCGAGCCCCGTAACGCATGAATCGGGCTGTTTGTCCCTCCCCGCATCCCCGTCCTGACCCACTATGCGCAGGACGCTTACAATACACTCTACGATTTAAGGTGAACGCTTTATAATAGCAGTTACGTACGTTCACCCCTTTTATTATTAATAATTTAACATAGTCATTTTTTATGATTGTTAAATTAATTAAATAATTCTAAATTAAGTTTATAGACCTTTTGCAATTACTTTAATAAAAAAAATATCATTATTTTGGTGACATATAAACAATTGTCAGCGGTCAACACAACAATCTCCATATAATTGTAATTAGAAGAACAGTAGAATAAAGTTCAAAAGTTTTGAATAAATTCAATCAAGTGTATCAAGTGTCGCGAGTTCGATTGCTACGCGGGACAAAACTTTGTGTGAACCGCAAATTATTTTTTCGAGAATGGATATAGTTTTTGTATTTTGATTATATGTTTGTAAAGTTCTCCGACATGTAAGGTTTATTTCTTTGGTGCAGGGTGTTATCTCATTTAAAAATATATTCGACTAAAAATTGGCCAAAAACGTGACAATCGCCTCTTGAAAAAGAGCAATGCAATATCCAGGGCAGTTATAATACTAAAGGTATTTTTGGAATGATATTGTGAATATGTATTATTATTTCCACGATTGAAAATATAAAAGAGTACAGTATAACGTATCGAATGCTTGTTATCCACGGTCAGAGGGCGTCGCAACTCTGTCACAGCGCGTGCGTGCAGGATTCGTCCTGAAAGTGCCGACACCTCCCGAAGTAACGACAGTGGGTTCCCTCCAACCTAATGATGAACTTTTTACTGCAGTAACAACTCGATCTACACTTAAAAATATTACATTTATTTTGATAATATTAAATTAGCAAAATATATGTAATACTTTTATTTGATAACAATCGGCACTTAACCGACTTTAACGACAGCACGGTATAATAGGCGGTGACGCCGCGTATTTTTAATATAGGCGAGCGAGGTTTGCTTTTATTATTTTATTTTCCTTTTTTTAAAGACAACAACAGCGTATTTAAGTAATAAATCTTGTCACTGGGGACTTTACAATCAAAATTAAATAGATACCAATAACACACAGACGCTCCCCCACTAGGCGGACAGACGACCTGGTGAAGGTTGCTGGGCGTCGTTGGATGCAAGCAGCTCAGGACCACACTCTGTGGCGTAACATGAAGGAGGCCTATGTCAAACAGTGGACGGCAATAGGCTTAAATGATGATGAAATGATGTACACACAGACTCGGAATAAGCATTGGGGAATTGCATAAAGAGCTGTCGTGCGTAACGGATTTCTGCCAATTGAACGGGCCACCATAATCTTTACTCTGTCTGATAGCCAAGCAATACATCAAGGTCTTAGTAACAAAATGCCAATGCATCGCTCTCTAGCTGTCGTTCACTCTGTGGGTGACAGATTAATCCTTAGTCCGTATTAACAATTGAAACTATGCAACAATTGAATTCAATTTATTCTTTACATTATTTCAGTTAACTATTATAGTGGATAATTACGATTGATAATGGACACAACTAATAAAAGACTAATCTTGATTACAGCTAAAATAACTAATCATTATGCAGCCAATCAAGGTGCAGTCTTGTGCTGCTTATATCCAAAGACTTCACTATATTTTCATTAAGTAATCAGTCCACTTAATATGGCTTGGTAAACCGTCCCACAATGCGGCGTCCGATACATAGTTATCGCGTAAGAACCTTTTTCCCCAGAAGGTATTGGTTTGTCGAGCTATATGGCTTGCTTGTAGCCACTTGAATGTGCTATTTTTTGGAGTTTACTCCTTAAGAATCGATTTTCATATAAGACGCCCGCTACGAGAAAAATTTGAGGAGTAAAATCTAGTAATCGAATGACCTCGTTACGTTTTTGGTGCGCAACCTATTCTGCGCACCTTTCACTTTCTGACGTGAGATAATACTTCACTGAACAGTTTTATATAAATGTAAATAAAAATATATACATTATTTTTAGTCAAATGAACTTTTTTTGCGCCAGTTTTGATAATCGTACTTAAGGAATAAACTCCAGTCGTACGTCGGAGCTAACACACACACTTTTTTTTGTACTGTGCTAATTCCTGTATCGTTTAGAAATACCAAACACAACTCATTCCAAAACATGCACAGCGATTTTGAGCCTAGTTAAGACGATATTTAAAGACCACATTTTCATGGCATAAGGCACTCAAAACACACATTTGGATTTGTGCTTTAACGTGTGAAAGCACAATGATATTTTTAATGAATGAATGAAATGAATATTGAATGGTGATCAATTGAATGAGACGAATTGTCTTTGCGTAAATTGCGTTCTTCAGTTCACTGTTATACGATAATATAATGCATAAAAAACAGAAATATATTTTCTATCTTACGCACATTTTAATACATTTTTCTTTATTCCAGCTAGTATTCTTTCCACAATTGGGCACGAGCCTCCGTCAAAATGAAAAGTAAATTGAATTACCATACCTCAGTGACCATATGGATTGATGTAGAGTTTAAGTTCCGTCTTTCTTCTGTTGTAGAAATATTATTAGCTTAAGAACTATACGATATCTACAAAGTAGGGAGCAATGATACTTTGCAATCGACATTACATGACTATTCTAATTTTTTTTTTTTTATTATTAATAAAAATTCTTAGAGATGTTTAAAACAGGTATATTGTTGGTGTGTAAATTTTCTCCGTGTGATGGCGAACTAAGAATATAATTCACCACACCTCGTCTTGTGTGTCGTAAAAGACAACTAAGGGGTATTATTGCATATAACATCTATGCAAGAGAAAACTATAAATAAAACCCTTTACCGACCCGTTTAACCAGCATAATATAGTAGGATAATTTTCCTACAATTGTAGAACCCTGAGTCCAGCAGTGGGACTTATATGAGCTGTAATGAAAAGTTATTTTATATAAGATAATACCCCGCACTAAAAAATAAATGCTTGTACCGCGATGGACTTTAAAAAATATTAAATAATACAAACAAATGAATAACATAAAAGACCATCCTGCGAAACTCGAAATAGGAGGTCTCAAACTCAACTTTTCCGTGTGATAAGGGAGTAAGAATACAATTCACCACCCCCTGGGTCATTATCTCATCTTACCATTCATCTTACCCGTGGGTGATCGTACGAGATGACCGTAAGAGATGATGATATAAAATGCATAAAACATCTGTGCAAGAGAAGGAAAACTCAAAAAAAAAACCCTATACCAACACGTCTGACCAGCGTGATATAGTTGGTCAATTTTCCTCCTGTTATGGAGGAGGCTGGCGCCCAACAGTGGGACGTGTATGAGCTGAAATGATGTCCTCAACTGCGCCATCTATGTTGTAAAATTATAGTTATACTACTTTTTTTTTTATTGGCAATAGTAGCTGATTAATGCGAGCCTATTTATGCCAGTACCAAGTTACAATTTTCTTTCAGATTCCTCACATTATTAGTTTCTTCAAATTAGTAATTGTTTGTCAGAAAATCAAATCGAGTCTTTAATAATGCCATGGTCACACTGTTAATGATCTTTTTTTTTTATTTGGGTAAACAAACAATATCACTATATAGTTTAGTTAGGATAGTCTGTAGTTAAACAGTCATCATCATCATCATCTCAGCTCATATACGTTCCCACTGTTGGGCTCGAGCCTCCTACGTAATAAGAGGTAAATTGACCTACTATACCAAGCTGGTCAGACGTGTTGGTATAGGGCAGGTGTGGCCAACTTCCCCCGGATTCGTCGTTGACCTACAGGCCCATCGTGCTCCTTGAGTGTCCTCTGCGCGGGCGCCCGCAGGGGACATTGTGCGGACGCCCATGTCATGCGGTGTTCCACAGGGGTCGGTTCTGGGGCCGACTCTATGGAACATCGGGCACGACTGGGCTTTGAGAGAGAGTCTCCCCCCCGAGCTGAGCTTGATATGCTATGCTGACTATACGCTCGTCACAGCCCAGGGCAGGACACTCGAAGCGGCGGCGAACCTGGCCACTCTCGGCACCGAGGAGATGGTCAGGCGAATTAAGGCGCTGGGGCTCAGAGTGGCCTTAAATAAGACGGATGCCCTATTATTCCATGGGCCACGCGTAAGGCTGCCAATAGGCGCCTCGTTAGTCGTCAACTCCATCTAGATCAGTATCCAGGCCCATATGAAGTACTTGGGTCTGGTGCTCGACGGGCGATAGTGGTTCCGGGAGTATTTTCGTCGAATTGCTCGCACGGCGTCCGCCCTATCATGGCTCATGCCGAACGTGGGCGGACCCAGCTTCGAGGGAGACCCAGCCCACGGCTGTATGCGGGGGTGATCCGTTCGATGGCCATGTACGGCGCACCCGTTTGAGGGCTCTGAACGCCCAGCTCAGGGCTGTTCTGTGGAGACCACATTGAGCCATGGCAGTCAGAGCCATTCGCGGGTACCGCACGGTATCGACCGAGGCGGCGTGCATACTAGCCGGGACACCCCCATGGGACCTAGAGGCGGAGATGCTCTCCGACCTCTACTGGCGGGTTACCTCAGTGCACGACGAAGGTGGCTCCCCATCGTTGATCGAGATAGCCACCTGGCACGAGGACGCCCGTCGAGATGTCATCGCCCGTTGGGTTACGCGGCTGGAGAGGCCTAGACACGGTGTTGCTACCGTGGAGGCCCTCCGGCCCGTACTGATGGAATGGATGGAGCGGCGGCACGGGGTCCTCTCTTTCCGACTGGTGCAGGTGTTGTCGGGGCACCGTTGCTTCGGCAAGTACTTGCACACGGTCGTGTGGAGGGAGTGGAGTCCGTCCTACCACCATTGCGGTAGTGATGAGGACACGGCGCAACATACGCTCGAGGAATGTTCGATCTAGGACGGGCAGCGCCGCGACCTCGTCACTATCATCGGTGCCGTCCTGGCGCTGCCAGCTGTCGCGAAAGCGATGGTCGACAGCGTCAAGAACTGGGACGCGGTCGCCGCCTTCTGCGAGGCTGAAGCATCTTCATCTCGCAGAAGGAGGCGGCGGAACGAGTCCGGGGGGATTTCCGCGACCCGAGCCGCCGCCAGCGGCTGGGACGGCGCAGGCGCGAATATCTGCGCCTGATGCCGCCCTAACCAAGGCTTCGGGTGATCGGACCGGGGAATTGTCCGGTCACCCGTCGTGAGGCCACCGCGTGAGGGCGACACCCCGACGGCGAAAGCTGTCGGGGCATCGACAAGAGAGGGGTTCCTCTCTTGGAAGGGGGCAAGGGTATACCGCCGGGCCGGCCACCGAAGACAAAGATCGGTTACCGGTGGCCCGCTCGCACGGCGAAGAGAGGTGTTTGCAGGGTGGGTCCATGGGGTTGCGTGCCGCGTCTTCCGTCGCTCTGGGCCGATTTGCCGGGGCGCGACCACATCCATGGTCCCACCTTGCGAAGAAAAAAAAAAAGTTGTGGCCAACTTATGTGCACATAAGATCTACTTTTATTTTAAAATTATGTCGCGATCGACTTATTTCTTAGGTAAGAAGGGGGACGTTGATACGGGTCTTGTACTAAGTGACCAGAGCATGAATTCATCCGCTCATGGAATTTGCAAGTGATCGACCAAAATTGGTTGCGCGATCGACCGGTCGATCACGATCTACTTGTTGGCCACTCCTGAAACAAAACCCTATACTATAGGGTTTTGTTTCAAGTTTGCCTTCTCTTGCCTATGCAAGCAACATCTATATGTTATATGCGTTTTATATCCCTTAGTCGTCTCATACGATCACCCACGGGTAAGATAGGAGGTGGTGAATTGTATTCTTACTCCGTCACCACACGAATAAACACTATTAACTAGTATTTTCTGGGAATTTTGCTGGAAAACGAAAACATTTGTAAAACAATTTAATATCATATTCACGATTTCCCAACCATGTTTCCACAAAAGACACTACATAAAACGTCATCAAAAATATTGAATATGTTACGTTATAACACTAACCTATTAAATATATTTGGTGCTGTGCTTCGTTCGGTGAGCAAGTGAGCCGGTAGCCCAACTTTCTGGGTAGGTTTAGGGTTTTCACTTGTAGGCAACATCCTACCTGTATGGTATAGCTGGCCACCGAAGACAAAGATCGAGTACCGGTGCACGGCGAAGAGAGGCGTTTGCATGGTAGGTCTATGGGGTCACGCGCCGTCTCTTCTGTCACCCCGGACCGATTTGGCGGGGTGAGACGCATCCATAATCCACCGCATAAAAAAAAAGCTGTATGGTATAGCTAAGGTCCATGTGCGGCAGTAACACTTATCATTAGTTGTTCTGCTTGCTCGTTTGCCACCATAAGCAATAAATTAAAAAATAAAAAATAACAAAAGACTACGACATAACACTTGCATGTGCCCGCCAAAAAACTTCATGAGTGTATTTATCCTGTGGCAAAAAAAAAGGTGAGAAAAATAAATGCGTTTAAATTATGTACTCGTATATACACAGTACTGTTTTATTCAATGCCTGTAATTGAAATCGAGCCCCTCAACTAGCTGGATATGAGCCAGAAGCAACAGTTCTCTACGAGAATGCTATGACATCGTTACACGTTCTTTCTTTCAATGGATTCTCTGGCAAGGATCCCTTTTTAAATTGCTATCTCGTTTCACTTTAAAATATCATTTATATTATTAAGCCTATCGCCCCGCTTGGCATAACAAGTTACCAAAATCTTCCGAATTAATGTAATAAGCTATTGTCGGCGATAATAGTCATCGACAATAGGTAGTTGAAAGGAATACAACAAAGCTTTAGGTGATAGACGATGATTCTTCACCCGCTTGCCTAGGATATGCCTTTGAAAAGTATCTTCCCATTAAAAAACTGTATCTATTATGTATTTTCAGTTATAGGTAACATGACCATACCCTTTTGACAGTTTGCAGGCAGACAGCCTGTCCCGTGGTCCCAATATAAAAATACTTTCAATACCAAGTACGTTTTGATTAACAGGACCAATCAACAAATCCTGTGATATTTCCTTTATCAATACTTCGTTAATGTAGGCAAGAGCTTAGCAGAAAATTGTATATTAACCAGCACCACTGTGCCCGTTAGAGTAGACAGCTATGACAATTCTACAAAACACATCCAACGCGACTCCTTTGTGCTAGAAAACTTAACTGATTCTGAAATAGAACGCGCCATTTTTGAACTTAAAAGTGTTTCTACAGCGGGATGTGACAAAATTACAAACAATATAATTAAACAAAATAGTATTACCTTAATCCCTCCACTCACATATATCTTCAATAATTGTTTTGAGCTGGGCATCTTTCCAGAAATATTTAGAAAATCCATTGTTCGTCCTATACATAAAGTCGGCGAGATTAGTAGCATATGTAATTACAGACCGATCTCAATATTACCAGCGCTCTCTAAAATTTTAGAGAGATTAATCAACACTAGACTAGTGACTTTTCTTGAGAAGAAGAAGTTACTATTTGATGGACAATTTGGTTTTCGCAAAGGGAAGTGTACAGAAGATGCAGTGCATAAATTAGTTAGTTATCTATCTGCAAATATAGATAAAGGACAAAAATGCCTTTCAATCTTTATAGATTTAAGTAAGGCATTTGATACTATATCAATCCCCATTCTAACAAGTAAGCTTGATAGATTAGGTGTGCGGGGAACCCAACTGAAACTTTTTGAAAGTTATCTTGAGAGACGAAAACAGTATGTGCGAATAAATAATTACACTAGTAATGAGTTACCTGTCAATTACGGCGTACCTCAAGGAAGTGTTTTAGGTCCGACACTGTTTCTAGTCTACATCAATGAGCTAGGTAATATTAATCTCCCACAAGGCGAACTCATCTCTTATGCAGACGATACTGTGCTCCTTTTCAGTGCTGATACTTGGGAGAAGGTATACGATAATGCCCAAAAAGGCTTCACTATTGTAAAGAAGTGGTTGACTCAAAATTTATTAACATTAAATACTGATAAATCAAAATACATTGCCTTCAGCTCCCGTCATGTTACTGAAATTGATAACTTCAAAATTATTTCTCACGAATGTGACTTAGAGACTAGTTGCTCGTGTGCTACTCTAGAGCGTGTTGATACTATAAGATATCTAGGTATCATATTGGACTGCCATCTCAACTTTAAAGAACATATAAAATACTTAAGTGGCAGGATTCGGAAACTTATATATGTTTTTAAAACTTTGCGCCATATAACCGACTCCATCCTTTTGAGACAAATTTATATTGCTGTCGTTCAGTCTGTTCTATCGTATTGCATATCTACGTGGGGAGGGGCATCAAAAACCTATCTTATAAACATAGAAATAGCTCAACGGGCAATTTTAAAAGTTATGTCATTTAAACCATTACTATTTCCGACGTTAGAATTGTATCAGTCCTGTAAGGTGTTGACAGTTCGACAGTTGTTTATCCAAAGTATCCTACTTAAGCAACATCTTGATACACCTTATAACAAAAATGTTTTGCTTAAACGCAGATATTATGCTGTGTGTAAGAATTACACCATAAAAACATCTTTCATTAAAAGATTCTATCTATTTCTTGGTCCATATTTATACAACAAAGTCAATAGAATCATTAATATATATCCTTTGAATAGATCCAATTGTAAAGAAAAAATCCATAATTACTTATCCGATCTCTCATATATAGAAACTGAAAATTTATTAAAAATTTTGAATTGATCTGGTATTTATCGTAAATAACAAATCAAAAATAGTAATAACCCAAGTTTCATACCTAATTGATGATATTTTATACACACCCTCCAAAACAAACATACACGTACGGTCATGTGCACACACACACAACATGCATGCACGCACACGCACTCACACACATGCACGCACACACACATGCAGGCACACCCAAATACACACATAGACACACGCGCGCGCGCGCGCACAGGCACGCACGCACGCCCACAGAGGCACGCACGCATACACACACACACACACACACACACGCGCACACACACACACACACACACACACACACACACATATTCACTCTCATGCACAAGTATAAATAAACACGCAACTAAACATCTTCCTACAGTTAGACGTAGATGGCACAAAATAGAATAAAATGTACTACCATATTGATCCTACTCTAAAGGGGACAACTGCACTCCGAGATACAGGTTCACACCTAGTTCGGGTGCAGTAGCCAATAATAAATTCCTTTGTAGTTAAATACCTGATTGTATAGTTATTAGTCTTGTGTTATAACTAATTCTGGTGCTTGTAAATTTTAGGAATTACTGTCAAATTATTGCTAAATAAATATTATTATTATTATTATTATTATAATGTAGGCTGTAAACTAACATGTCAAATAAAAGTAGCGATTTATTCGGTGAATACGAAAGAATTTTGGACTAGAAAAATAAATGATCCATTACCGGCTCTGTCTTCATTTAAATTCCATGGTAGGACCTAAGGCGTAGAATTGACAACTCTACATATTCTTCCAGCACGGAAAACAAGAATTAATCAAATAAATACGCACAGACCGCACTAAACCCGCCCTACATATACATATCTACGCCGTGCGAGCGGGCTGCCGGAACCCGGTCTTTGTTTTCATTCTCGGCGGTTTACCCTCGCGAGTATCCTTTCGAGTCGATGCCCCGACAACTTTCGCCGTCGAGACATCGTCGACACACGGTGACCTCTCTCCGGGCGCCCAGACGAATCCCCAGTCTGGTCACCCACTCCCTCGGCTAGGGTGACCAGACTCATCAGGCGCAGATACCCGCGCCTGCGCCGCCCGATGCGCCAGCAGCAGAGCATAAACAATTCACCTATGAATACTTATTCATATATGTAAACTGCGTTATGTTTAATAACAATTAAAATAAAAGGTATCGAAGTCACAAAGCTGCTTGTAGCTATGGACTATTTTTACAAATTACCAAAAATGACATTAAACTAATGTTAAAAATATTTACCGAAAAGAAAAATATTTCATTCGAGAATGCTAATATAACCAGACCTGTTAAAGAATTATATGTATTTCATCATCATCTCAGCTCACACACGTCTCACTGTTGGCCTCGAGCCTCCTCCAAACGGCAGGAAAATTAACCTACTATACCACGCTGGTCAGACAAGTTGGTATAGGGTTTCGTTTCAAGTTTTCCTTCTCTTGCATAGATGTTATATGCACTTTATATCGCAATTCACCACCCCTATCTTATCCGTGGGTGTCGTAAAAGACGACTATGGATCTAATATACATAACAATAATAGCAACATACCATACATAACCAACTATGTGAAAGAAGGATAATTTGACGCCGGAGTCGTGCGGTCCATGGCACTGTATGGTGCCCCTATCTGGTCGGTGTCCCTCACTACACGCAATAGGGCCCTGCTGCGACGTCCGCAGAGGGCCATGGCGGTGAGGGCTATTAGAGGCTACCGTACAGTGTCCTGGACTGCAGCGACACTGCTGGTGGGCGACCCGCCTTGCCCGCTCGGGGCTAAGGCTTTGGCAGAGGCCTATCGGCTGCGCGCTGCGGCGCGGGCCGGCGGCGAGCAAGTAGGCTGGGCAGAGATCTTGAAGTGGCCCGAAGGGGAGTCATCTGGTGGAGAGGATCTGGAGTCCCCCGTAGCAGGGTGGGGGACTGCGGAGGCGGTCGCACCACATTTCCACCGCTGGATCAGTAGGAGGCACGGCAGCCTAACCTTTAGGATGGCGCAGGTGCTTACCGGACACTGGGTCTTCGGTAAGTACCTGCATAGAATTGGAAGTGAAGGGGCCCCAGGATGTCACGAGTGTGGCGCGCCAGTAGACGATGCGCGTCTCACTCTGGAGGTATGGCCCGCCTGGGGGCCCCAGTGCCACGTCCTGTCGGAGGTCGTTGGAGAGGACCTGTCGCTGTCGACCATCATCTCCAGGATGCTTGACAGCGACAGGTGCTGGACGTCGATGGCCTCTTTTTGTGAGGCCGTCATGGAGAGGAAGGAGGCTGCGGGGCGGGAACGCGAGGCACTTGCGTCCGCTGACTCGCTCCGCCGCTGGTGGAGCCAGCCGGGCCGCCGGGCTGGGGAGGAGGAGGCGCCGTTATGCGCACCTCCTCCTACCGCCTTGAGGACTGACTGGACGTGGCCAAAAGGTCAAGCGTTGGGGCGTCGGGGATCGAATGTCAGTAGATGATCTTTCCGGCGTCCCGTAAAAGCGCGGAAGGGGGCCGCTGTGGTTTTAGTGGGTATTCCGGTGGAGCAGCCAACCGGCGAGTCCCACACTCCCCCCCGTCTCGACACCAGCAGGTCGGGGGGGGGTGAATTTTTGCCACCTGTTACGCTATAATTGACTTAAGAAATTGGTCGCTTTTTGAGTATCAGATATAGTTGACTGTTTATGGCGAACAATTATTCTACTGTAATCTACCTTGTTCCATGTGGTAACAGAGTATACCTAAATCATCATTCATCATTCTCCTACTCTTATCCCAATTAGGTACTTAGGGTCGATACAATATGTACTTTTCTTTCATAGTACATATTGTAAAAGTTATTGGAAATAGTTTTATGACCTGCCGCCTGCCAGACATCAACCCTCCTTGGGAATGTAATTGTTGACCAAACGGCATCAGATGGAGTTGGCCCAGGTGGTTATAAGGCTCTTAGTCGTCTTTAACGACATCCACGAGCAAAGTAAGGGTTGTTAGCCGCTACCACACAGCTAAAGTATACCTAAATATATTTCAATAAATCTTTCTACACGCGAATGTATTAAAAAGAGTAAAAAATCGCGTAAGACGATAACCTCACTGAAAAAAAGGGAAAATTTGAAAGAAACCTCTAAAACCAACCCAACTGACCAACGTGAAATATACGTTTCTTTCAACAATAAAGGTATATGGGCTAAAGAGGTTTTCACCTTGTAAAAGTGACATTAGGGATCAATCCAAACAGACTAAAGTGAATAACATTCTACAATTTAAAAAAACATCTCTGAATATAATTTTATCTTCAAAGTTTAGAAACCTAACGGTAAATTACTGAAATTTAGCATTTAATATGCTTAATTATTTATAAAACCCGATTACGAAGCGAAAAATGATGTCACAAGCGGGATTCGAACCCGCGCCTATTGGGATTCCGGCCCAATCGTGTCATCGTTTAATACAATTCTAACTGCAAAGTTAGAAGTATTAAGCCTATAACAATGTGTAAACATTGTCGGATAGATGGCCTACCGTCACCTTAAGACGTAAATATGATACGAAGCGAAATTTGCATGTCCTACAATAAGTCACGGTGGTGTAGTGGCAGCACGATTGTGCCGGAATCCCAATAGGCGCGAGTTCGAATCCCGCTTGTGACATCATTTTTCGCTTCGTAATCGGGTTTTATAAATAACCTAACGGTATATCATGACTATAAGAATTTTGTAAGACGGTCATTTCTTTTCACTCGAATGATGGAAGCGTTGAAAAATGTTTAATAGATTAGAATATCAGATACTTATTATGAATCATATCGCAATTTGCACTGTAGAAAAAAAAATGTTATAAATGTATTTTTTTTTATTTATAAATACATTTTTTTTGTATTTTATCATCATCGCAGCTCATATATATCCCACTGTTGAGCTCGAGCTTCCTCTACAATGGTAGAGATATTGTCGTACAATACCACGGTGGTCAGACGTGTTGGTATCGAGTTTTGTTTCAAGTTTTCCTTCTCTCGCATAGATTGATGATTTGCGTTTTATATCCTTTAAGCGTTTCTTACGATCACCCGTGGGTAAGGGTGGGGGTAGTAAAGTGTTTTCGTCTTTGAAGTTTGTCTTTTGTTTTTAGTTTTTTGTATTTACATCATCTTCCTTTCTACGCATCCGAAAGCGCCTGGAGTTTGACCATTTCGTGGCCATGGCAACATTAAAAGTAAATTATTTTCTTTTAAACTCGTACCTTCATCACTATGTTAATGTTCCACACCTAACCATGAGTATGAACAATCAGCACATCACATTCTCTGGGAGTGCGATCTCTGGCGAAACGAGCGTAACCTTATGTTAAAGAGCTTGCAAGTCACCTGTGGAGTAGTATAGCATACGGACCTGGTGGCAACTCGAGAAAAACACCTACTGTAGCAATCAATCTTAAGGCTCACATATAGGCCCCGTTAAGTTCTTCCGTATCCGTGGTGCTGTACTGCTGCGCTTATCGTACCTCTTTAGGTACTTATTAACTGACTAGTCATTCTGTTTTCCTGTCTCCCACTTTGCCTAGGAGGGAAGTGGAAGCCCTTTTTCCAACTCCTCCTTTTTAACCTTTTCTAATTAAATTTGTTGTAGGTCCCAAGACAATTAAAATTATATCCCGGGACTGAAGATCAAACCTCGGCGTCATTTATGGAGATCATTGTCAATCCTGGCTTACAGCAGTTATTACGGTGGTAATGTGTGGTGGGATTAGTCCCAAAAAAAATACATCATCTTATATAATAACATAAATTATACAGAAATTATAACAGACCTTTGTAGAGCTTCATAATGGTTTGTAAAGTGACAGATGATAGACTCATAATGCAAATGTGAATGGTTTGTTGATATCCACACAGGGAATTAATCAAAGAAATTTGAAAATCACGCCAATGATTGACAAAATTGAGAAGTGAGCATCTGTTATAGTGTGTAGATATATACCTATATACATACCGCTTCTCCAGAAGAATAGTGACACAACTCTAAAAATTACAATTTACATTATATTAAATTTTTTGGTGGTGGAGGGGTTCTAATATTATAAGTTTTTCCTATCAACTCTTTGTAGTCATTCTTAAGGAAATTATGCAGATGTTGGTGCATTTAGAATCGCTACTGAACCGAGCTGAAAAAAAGGAAATACCCTCCTGAAAATGTAGCTTTTTTTAATTTACTCACTATTCTTGCGGACAAGCGATATGAAAACTCGAAATTAAAATTATAATATTCGACATAAGTACTAAATATGAATATGAAAGGCTGTAGCCAAGAAGAAGAAAAAGAAGAAGTGATTGAGATAATGACAAGAACATGTTAAATGAGACTGCACAAATGGTGTAGTGGTTAAGATACCGATCTTTGTTGCCGATGTCGTGGGTTCGATTCCTACGCAGGACAATACTTTGTGCGATCAACAAAGTACTGTTCTGAGTTTGGTTGTAATTTGTCTGCGTTAATTGCATTTTTGTAAAGTCCCCCGAATTACAAGGATTATTTCCTTAGGGCAGGGTGTTGTCTTTTAATAAAAAAAAATACGATACCTAAATGCAGTGGATTCGTTTGCTGACATCGGTGATTTCATAAATTTAGAAAATTTAAAAAAAACATCCTTATTCTTGCATTTAGTGGCAGACAAACAAGCAGCCCAGCTCATTGGAAATGGTAACTGTCGCTCATTGACTTGACCAATAACAGGGGTACTAACAGTTAAATGACCTATCGTAGTTGCAGGATTGGAGAGAATAGAATCATCATTCTCCTACTCTTATCCCAATTACTTGGAGTCGATACAATATGTGCTCTTATTTCATAGTACATATTGTAAAAGTTATTGGCAATAGTTTGCCAAGTTTTTGAAACCGACTTATAAATTACATACATACATACATATCATCACGCCATATCCCTTGCAGGGTAGGCAGAGAGAACAGAGTGCCAGAGAACTCTATCCTTGCACACTTTACTCGCTTCTTCAATATTCATAATTCTCTTTATACACGCTCGCCGGTTTCGGAGACTCTTGACTCCACCTTCTTTCAGTATGTGACCAATCTGGTCTAGGTAGGTTAGTCTCGGTCTCCCCCGGTACCTACGTCCTTCCACTTTCGCATTGTATATCTTCTTAACCAGACGTTCGTTCGGCATTCTGTGCACATGTCCGAACCATCGGAGCATTCCTTTTCGCATCTTTACACCAATACTCTCTTTCATACCTACTCGCTCTCTTACGTCGTCGTTGCGAATGCGGTCGGTGAGCTTAACTCCACAGATTTGCCGTAGTGATCGCATTTTGAACGCATTAATTTTTCTTTCATGCTCTTTTCTGCATACCCAGCTCTCGCTTCCATATAGTAATGTTGGGACAAGCACTGCGTTATGTATTGCTACACGTGCCTTCTGGCTGAGGTGGTGGCTACCGAGAAGTTGTCCCAACACTCCGTTCACTCTATTTCCCGCATTCACTCTTCGCTCTATATCAGTGGTGTACCTTCCAGCTCGGCTAAAACCACATCCAAGATATACAAATTCATCCACTTGCTCTAGTACATCATAACCTATTTTAACTCTTACATCTGTTCTGGCTTCATCTCTTTCAAAGACCATTATTTTGGTTTTGCTCACATTAACGCGTAGACCCCTTTTCTTACAATCTTCTGTCATTGTGTCGACTAGGGTCTGCAAGTCAGTCGCTGACTGTGCCAGTGACCAGTGACCACTGAGTCACCCGTCTGGACTCCCACATTCATATCGTTCAACCTTTGCAGACATTTATCCAGATATATGATAAACAGCCTGGCTCACATAACGCACTCCTGCTTAACGCCGATATTGACGTCAAACCAAGGCGACATTCCATCATCCAGCCGCACACAAGCTCTACAGCCCATGTAACTAGACTGCACAGCCTGTAGCAGTTTACCGTTAATACCATACTCCGGTAAAATGTAGTGTTGCCCAAATTCAGTCTTGGTCTTGCAGTCTTGGTCTTGTTCTTGCGTTTTTGCAAGACCAAGACCAAGAACAAGACCGCGTATTTTTAGCAAGACCAAGACTGACCGTGCAAGACTTGAGCAAGAACAAGACTAAGCCTGCAAGACTCTTGCGTCTTGCAGCTAGGACTTAGCGCTATTTCACGGAGTAGTTAGGTGTAACAGTTCGGTGTATAGGTACGCTTAGGAATTCTATGAGACGCAAAAAACTGTATCAAAGAATATGAAAAACTGGACCTATGCGCATTACGACTAATACCATAAACATACCTACATAGCGAATAAAAAAATATCCATTAAAATCAAACTGAGTGCATGCATAGTTATGTTTTAACCATCGGCACTTTGATAATGCGGCATCAAAGGTTTTGTACTTACTTCTCAAAGAAATTTGCCGCTTTTCGGAAGTACATAATACACAAATAATTGATTGCCGCCACAGGGCGTAGGTATACTCATGCAAAATAATTTCGAATTTTAAGAGTACCTACAGGTGTTCCAAAGAATAAATAAGTTTCAGAGTGCTTAGAATGAAAATGAATACATTATACTGATCACGCAAGTAGTATTATGATAGGAAAAAATGTTAAGGATAGGTAGTAGATGTCATAATAATTTATTCTAGTAAGTATATATTATAATATTGATTATATGGTTTTAAACTAATTACTTAGGTACTATTATTGTACATTTAGTCATTATATTTCTTAAGTTTTTACAAGAAAAAATAGCAAAAAAGTGTTCAAATATCACCCGTTTGATAAATATTGTAGCCACTTTTAAATATACTTGAAACGTGTAAAAAAATTCTACAAAACTAATAAAATAATATAAAAAGCGTAGGTACTTACCTACTAATAAAATAAAAAGCCTTTTTTTTTTTTTTTTTTTTTGTGGTGGGCCATGGACGTCGCACCCCGCCAAATTAGTCCGGGGTGACGGAAGAGGCGGCGCGCAACCCCATTGACCCACCCTGCAAGCACCTCTTCTTCGCCATGCGAGCGGGCCACCGGTACCCGATCTTTGTCTTCGGTGGCCCGCTCGGCGGTATGCCCTCTCGGGCTCCTCTCCTGTTGACGCCCCGACAGATTTCGTCGTCGAGGCGTCGTCCTCACGCGGTGGCCTCGCGTTGGGTGACCGGACAATTCCCCGGTCCGATCACCCGAAGCCTCGGTTAGGGCGGCATCAGGCGCAGGTATTCGCGCCTGCGCCGCCCCGGCCGCGGGCGGCGGCCCGGGTCACGGGAATCCTCCCGGGCCCGTTCCGCTGCCTCCTTCTGCGAGATGACAGCCTCGCAGAAGGCGGCGACCGCGTCCCAATTCCTGACGCTGTCGACCATCGCCCTCGCGACAGCCGGCAGCGTCAGGTCGGCACCGATAATAGCGACGAGGTCGCGGCGCTGCCCGTCCCAGCCCGAGCATTCCTCGAGCGTATGTTGCGCCGTGTCCTCGTCACTACTGCAATGATGGCAGCCCGGAGTCCATTCCCTGTGCACGACCGTGTGCAGGTATTTCCCGAAACACCCGTGCCCCGTTAACACCTGCACCAGTCGGAAGGTGAGGACCCCGTGCCGCCGCTCCATCCATTCCATCAGTACGGGCCGGAGGGCCTCAACGGTAATGACACCGTGTCTAGGCCTCTCCAGCCGCGTAGCCCAACGGGCGATGACTTCTCGGCGGGCGTCCTCGCGCCAGGTGGCTATCTCGTTAAACGATGGGGAGCCACCCTCTTCGCGCATTGAGGTAACCCGCCGGTAGAGGTCGGAGAGCATCTCCGCCTCTAGGTCCCACAGGGGTGTCCCGGCCAATAGGCACGCCGCCTCTGTCGACACCGTGCGGTAGCCGCGAATGGCTCTGACCGCCATGGCTCGCTGTGGCCTCCACAGCACCGCCCTGAGCTGGGCGTTCAGAGCCCTCGCCCACACGGGTGCGCCGTACATGGCCATTGAGCGGATCACCCCCGCATACAGCCGTCGGCCCTCGAAACTGGGTCCGCCCACATTCGGCATGAGCCGAGAAAGGGCGGACGCCGCGCCGACCAGCCGGGGAGCAATTTGGCGAAAATGCTCCCGGAACCACCATCGCCCGTCGAGCACCAGACCCAAGTACCTCATATGGGCCTGGATACTGATGTGGATGGAGTTGACGACTAACGAGGCGCCGATGGGCAGCCTCACACGGGGCCCATGGAATAGTAGGGCCTCCGTCTTGTTTAGGGCCACCCTGAGCCCCAGCGCCTCGATTCGCCTGACCATTTCCTCGGTGCCGAGAGTGGCCAGGCTCGCCGCCTCTTCGAGTGTCCTGCCTCGGGCTGTGACGAGCGTGTCGTCAGCATAGCAAATAACGCTCAGCCCGGGGGGGAGACTCCCTCTCAACGCCCAGTCGTACCCGATGTCCCACAGAGTCGGCCCCAGAACCGACCCCTGCGGAACACCGCACGACATGGGCGTCCACACAATGTCCCCTGCGGGGCTCGCGTAGAGAACACTGCGCCCCTCCAGATAGTCTGCCACCAGCTGCCTGAGGTACAGGGGCACTCCATGGAACCGGAGCGCCTCCCTGATGCAGCTGAATGGCAGACTATTGAAGGCGTTGGCGATGTCCAACGACACCGCCAACAACAGGGCTGCCTTTCCTTTGCTGGCGACAGCCTCCGCGGCCGTCTGCCTCAGGCGTAGCAGGGCCCCGATGGTCGAACGCCCCTTCCGAAACCCAAATTGAGCGTCCGACAGATCGGGTAATAAAATAAAAAGCCTGCGATAAGAGTTTTGTATTGCTTACCAGCCCGAATATCTCTGAGAGAGATGATGAGAGTAAGTATTTACTAGCAGTGCCCGCGACTTCGTCCACGAGGAATAGTAACTTTGGAGGTATAGTGACGTTCAGGATTTATTTATTTATTTTAAAACTTCTGTCATCAAACATACAAACAAACTCTTCAGCTTTATAATATTAGTATAGATAAGTATAGATGTACGCCAAAACATTCACTTATATGTAAAGAATAGTGATTGGCACTAATTCTTTACATATATTTTATTCACGCGTCGCGTCTGTACAAGTAGGTAATAATCTGTGTTTGTACGCCGCACGCGGCATCGTTTGATTTGCGGCGGCATCCTTTTAATAGAGCCGGCACGTGGCGAGGCGGCGCGGTAGAAAGCAAGGAAACGTACTATAAATAAAGGAATTATTTTAATTCCAGTCATTTCCAATTGAGCTGTGCTTCGAGTCTAACTTAATAATTGTTTTTACTAATTCTTGTTGTTTTCTAAAAACGTATCACGTGTACAATTTAATATGAGTGACGAAGATTCAAATTATTCTAGTCCGAGTAACGAGAGTTTGAGTCACAGATCTAAAAGACCCAAAAGCAAATTTGAGGAGTTTTTCGAAATAATTCATGCATCCCAAACTGCCTTGTGTAAATTGTGCCAACATAAAAAGATTGAAATAAAAATGAAAAACAGAAACACTTCAGGCTTAAGGAAACATCTAATATCTTTCCACAAAAAGGAATCACAAATATTTCTTCCTGTTAAACCAAAATTAAGTGGAGATATCACAAGCTTTTTAGTAACCGCTGGAAGAAGTGGACAGGTAAGAATATTTTTTTAACAATGGTCGAAGTTGTCGCTACGGGAATTTTAACTCCGCGTAGCTATTCATGTGATACTTTCAAAAACGCCATTAACTTACGTAAGTATTTTTGAGTTAGTGGTGTTTTCATCTAGGGGTGCCACATATTAAGTATGTAATTATCGTCTTAAATATTTTTTATAAACACCCATATTTTCATTTGTTTTCATAATCGGCCAGTAACAACTAAGTACTTTATTTTGGTAATATAACAAATGTCAATTTAACGATT
Source organism: Lymantria monacha (assembly GCA_905163515.2). Classification (NCBI taxonomy): domain Eukaryota; kingdom Metazoa; phylum Arthropoda; class Insecta; order Lepidoptera; family Erebidae; genus Lymantria; species Lymantria monacha. Next base: position 9,474,607 of record LR991092.1, on the reverse strand, counting down.
TTCTCGATTTAACAACAATAAACCTCCTCCTCCTAAACGCTCAAACCTAGTATGTTTTAAATAATAACACAAGATTTATTGTTTTATTTCAGTGGGAAAACAGCAGTGACAACATCACGACAGCTACAGTTGATTGGGTGGTGAAAAAATATCTTCCCTTCTCATTTTTCGATGACGAAGCTACACAAGTCTATTTTCGACGTATTTGCCCTAATATGGTGTTTCCTAAAAGGTCTACACTTACTACACAAAGAGCGATTTGAAGAGCTCCAATTGAATCTCAAGGAACGACTTCAACAATTATCATCTAAAATGTCGTTTACTATTGATGGGTGGACGTCAATTGCTGGTAGGAGTTACTACGGGGTTACTATGCATTATATAGACAACGAATGGAAGTATCGATCTGTAGTTCTTGATTTTATACCATCACGCGGTCGACATACTGGGGAAGATATTGCAACGATTTTCCATGAATGTTTATTGGAATATGACATAATTGATAAAATACAAGGTATCACGGTCGACGACGCAACTGCAAATACCAAATTTATGTATGAACTGGGCAAACAGCTGCCGCCACACTTTGATTCAGACAATCAACATTTCCGGTGCTTTGCTCACATTTTAAACCTTGGTGTACAAGATTTATTAAAGACCTTAGCATTACACTATGAGTCTGACACTAACGCGCAAGATCAGCAGTATGAAGACTATGCAGACGAAACTGAGGATGAGGAAGATGAAGAATATGCACCAAATATTGCTGACTCGCGTACATCTGTAACAAAGTTACGCAGTATTTCCAGTAAAATAAAAAGAAGTGAGATAGTGAAGAAGAAGTTTCAGTCTGCTTGTGAAGCAGCTGGCGTGCCATCAAATCTAAATGCCATTCTTGACTGTCCAACGAGATGGAATTCCACACATGATATGATTGGATTTGGTTTAAAAGTGAGAGCGGGCATTAACATATTGTGCAGTTCTGTCACCGAATTGAATGATTTTCAAATCACAGCTAGTGAATGGCAGGTACTCGAAATATTACATAAATTTCTAATAAACTTTAAACTTTTAAGTACAAAACTTGGCGGAGACAAATATGTTACATTACCGCTAGTCATTGTATCATTCAATCTCTTGCTAGATAAAATTGAATCCATGGTAAAACAGTTAGATGAGAAACCTAATCGATCTGAAGTGGATGAAAGGCTCATTCTAGCTTTCCAAGCAGCTCGAGACAAAATGCTTAAACATTATAAGAAGAGCAACTGGATTTATTGTACTTCTTTAATTTTAGACCCAAGGCATAAGGCTCAGACTTTTGACCTGACAATGTGGGGGAAGCAACTTAAAACAGAAAGTCTGCGCAAGTTCAATGAACTTTATGAAGAATATAAAAGTCTACACTCACTGAACAAATCTCTGGAATTACCAAAAAAAGAAAATAAAGTATGTGATGAAGATGAAGACGTAATAGACTTTGATAAATTCTATGAATGTCCCTCGACGTCATCTGGATCTTGTCTTCAAGGCTTAGTGATAGACGAGTTGGAGGAGTACCTGAGAAAACCAAGAACTGTCAGCTCGGAAGACATTTTAGATTGGTGGAGGACGCATGAGACAGAGTACCCGACTTTATCGAAGATGGCCCGTGATTTTCTCTCAATACCTGCAACTTCAGTACCTGCTGAGAGATTATTTTCTAAAGCATCATTAGTAATTAGAAAACATAGAAATAGGTTAAGTGATGAGTCAGCCAGATGGTTACTTTGTATTAATTCTTGGTCAAAAGAATTGATATAAAGTAACATAACCTAATGATAAAGCTGTTGTGTACTGTTATGTTTGATTTGTGTTGTATTTTATTTTTTATTGAAATAAATAATAAATCGTAAAACTCTTTTATTAAATTTCATATAAGTTGAGGGTTCAATCTCTTTCTAGACAGATATTGTTCTTTAAAATACAGTCAAGTTATTGTAATTAATTTGTGTTTTACATGTTTTAGCAAATGTAAGCTTATAAATCATAAATGTTTATTAAGAAACAGTTACTTCCATGGAAAACGACATATAGGTCAGTTGATTTTTCGAATTTCTTATCAAATCCTCAGTTATTTATTAATCTGCTTGATCTTTACTATGGCTATGTTAATTCAAGCTCACAATGTTTCAATTCTAATACGTTTTTCTAAGATTTAAAGTAAACTTTAATAAATAGTAATAGACTAATAGGTAATTGCAAGACTTGCAAGACTCTTGCTGCAAGACCAAGACCAAGACCAAGACTGGGAGCGCAAGACCAAGACCAAGACCAGGTGTATTGGCGCAAGACCAAGACCAAGACTGTCTAAGTCTCGTCTTGTTCTTGCATTTGGGCAACACTAGTAAAATGTCCTAAAGTTCCTTTCGTACAACCGTGTCAAATGCTCTCTCTAGATCCACAAAACTGCAGAAAACCCTCTGACCTAGAGCCAGATGCTTCTCCACAAGGTTGCGCAGAGAGAACACTTGATCCATACATCCCCTTCCACTCCTGAAAGCTCCTTGTGTCTCACACAGTAAACCATCGGACACCATCCTCATTCTCCTTTCAATAATTTTACCGTACAAAAATTATTAAATTACGACTTAGAAATTACCCCGACAATATGCAGTAGCACCGCTCTTTCGTGTTATATTTTATTGGGCAGGCTGTGGTCTTGACACCCACCGTCCGTTTCGTCTGAGGTGACGAAGCGCAACGAGAGACCCCATATCCCACCGCGTATCCTCTCCATCACCATTAAGCCAATCACTGATACCGATTTCTTGACATCGGATCATCTTCTTGACCTATTGAGGTAAAAATCACTGCATAAGCAATTTAGATAATTTTTTGGAAATTTTCAATATTGTGTTCCACTTTGCCAAAAATGTTTTTTTTGAAAATTTGTTTTATGTATATTTCTGAACGGTAGAGCACGACTAACTTCATGAAACTCACAGACAAGGAAAATAAATATCACGCAAAGATTGTACTTTTAAAGTTGTACATGCTTCATCTCAGCTCGTATACATTCCTGTGCTGGGCTCGAATTCGGCTCTTCTTCGCAATGGGAGACAAATTGACCTCTTATGCCACACTTATCAAATGGCTTGGTATAAGGTTTTATTTCGAATTTTCTTCGAATCTTACACGTATTTTATATCTATTACGACACCAGATGGACAAGATAGGCAACACCTTCTTATTCTATTACTACATGGATAATTTTACCATTTGGATTTTTTTTTTAGATAACACCTAAGGCAAATAAATATAACACAACATTGATTTTACCACATGGATAATTTTACATGGTTAATTTTGCAATTTGGATAATTTTACCACATGGATAATTTTACCGTGTGGATAATTTTACCGTTTGGCTAATTTTACCATGTGGATAATTTTATCATTTGAATAATTTTTAATTTTTTTTTAACGACGACGTAAGAGAGCGAGTAGGTATGAAAGAGAGTATTGGTGTAAAGATGCGAAAGGGAATGCTCCGATGGTTCGGACATGTGGAAAGAATGCCGAACGAACGTCTGGTTAAGAAGATATACAATGCGAAAGTGGAAGGATGTAGGTACCGAGGGAAACCGAGACTAACCTACCTAGACCAGATCGGTCATGTACTGAAGGAAGGTGGCGTCAAGAGTCTCCGAAACCGGCGAGCATGTATGAAGAGAATTATGAATGTTGAGGAAGCGAGTGAAGTATGCAGAGATAGAGTTCTCTGGCACTCTGTTCTCTCTGCCTAATCTGCAAGGGATATGGCGTGATGATATGTATGTATGTATGTAATAATTTTACCATGCGGATAATTTTTCAAAAACATTTTTTATATTGCCCTATAGTAGGTAAAGGCAGTGGCGGACTAACAGGGGGGCGGAAGGTGCGTCCCGCCCCGTGCCTTTGGTCTTGGGGGGCCCCGCGATGCCTCCGCGTTCACCTGATCAAATCCTAAACAAGACTTTAAAAATGTGCTTAGTAGCTTCATAATTTCAGCAAGATCAAAACACTACAGCCGACACAACATTTTCAAGATCCATCAAAAGCAAATCTAGATACAAGATCAGGAGCAAGCCTGCTCCTGCCGCCTGTGTGTGGTTTTAGCTTTCTAACCTATATACAATTCTGGCTTTCTACACTTTTTTTTTTGGGTAGGCTGTGGTTTGGACACACGCCTCCCGTTTCGTCCGGGGCGACGGAAGAGCAGCGTGTGGCCCCATAAACCACCATATTCACTCCCAATCGCCATTACGCCAGCCACTGGTACCGCTTCCTTGCCATCCGTGGCCAGCCCGGCGGGTTACCCTTTCGGGTACCATCTCTTTTCTATGCCCTGACTATTCCTCGGTCCAGGCACCCGCGGCCTTAGCTAGGGCGGCACCAGGCGCAGGTACTCGCGTCTGCGCCGCCCCAGGCACCGGTGGTTAAGTACCTATTTCACACAAGAGGTTTTCCTCTCGGAGCCGTGCTGCCGCCTCCTTCCGTGAGACGACTGTCGCAGAAGGTGGCGACCGCGTCCCGGTTCCTGACTCTCTCAAGCATCGCTTGGCATCGGTCGGCACCGATTACTACGACGAGTTCTGCTCTGACCAGGCCACACAGACCTCGAGCGTGTGCTGCTTAGTGTCCTCGTCGCAATCGCAGTGGTGGCAGGACGGTGTCCTTTCTCTCCTTACGACCGTGTGCAGGTATTTTCCGAAGCAACCATGCCATGTCAAGATCTGTACCAGTCTCTCGTTCTCTTTACTCTTCTCTCTCGTCTCGTTTACATACATCAACCAATAGCGTGTATTTTTTCTCGATCTCCCTTACTCTCTCGCTCTCAGTCTCAAATGAGGGACCTCTCGCTCCATGGTCATGTGCGTTATGCGACGTTCCCCCTATCTTACTCTCTCTTAACCTTTCGCTCCATGGCACTGTTCGTGATGCAATGTTAGCTCTATCTCACTCTCTCTCTCGATCTATCTCACTCGCTTGCTCCCTACTCTCGCGCCATGGCTTATGCTTCATGGTATGTTCGCCCTTTCTCACTCTCTCTCAATCGGTCTCACTAATATTGCGTTACATCTGTAAAAATGTTACCCTAATGGCGCGCAAAGAAGTTGCACTTCCAAAAAAAGCTTGTAAAATTACATTTTTTTTAAAGCTGGGGGGGCCTCATTCATCTTTGCCGCCCCGGGCCTCTGACGGGGTTAGTCCGCCACTGGGTAAAGGTCTATTTACTGGCCTATGAACTAGACGGACGCAATCTATAAATATATAAAACCACCGTGATGTTTTATTTCCGTCCAGAAAGTACAAAAGTAAAGATTGCCTTCCAGAAAGTACAAAGGTAAGAAGAGGTATAATTGCACTTACCTTTAGCCAAATTATCCAAACCACAATTACAAACCTTTCTTCGAGTTCGAAACACAAACCTGTGTCATCTATAGAAACCATAGTGGATCTTAGGTTTCAAATTAAATGGTAGGTTTATGTGCGGCGGGATTAATTATACTTACTATATTTCATCTAATCTAAGAAGTGCATTTTGACGTTTTGCACTTTTTAATACAAAATAACCTAGGTCAAACGTATACACATGATTGCAAACGATAAATCTGAAATTTTAAAGAACTATTAAGTTATTTACATAACTACCGTTGCGGGTGACTTTCTTGTACAATAATCTAATGTTGAAACTCATAAAACTAATTTTAAATAAAAATAACATGGTAAATAGTAATTGTTATTGACGATCTAACAGGCATGATTTTTTTGTTGTAGTCATAAAAAATATATATGATAATATTAGCTATGAATAATAAAGGAAAAATAATAAAAAAAATAAAAGACCAGTATTTCAGGCGAAAACGTGTTTTTTTAATCTGTTCCCGATGAGGGACACTGTGCCTTAACACTATTTTTTGGTATACAATCAGTAGGTACAAATGAGCTTCTTAATTTGCCGGAACTATGACTACATAAAATTTAAAAATCCACAAGTAATTAACAATAATGTAATAATATCTTTTTTTTATTGAAATACTATTGATGAAAATTGCGGAAGCAATTTTTATCTTTGTGTAAACAAAGTTCAACTAGACATTTCTCACAGGTAATGAAAGTTTTCCCTTTACATCCAGGATATTTACATCGTTGACGTTTCAGACCCCAAATAGGAATATGTTCAAAACCGTCACCTCTAACGTCACGAGGAGGTAAGATTGCGGTATTACGCTTACTCCTCTTCTGCTCAATTTCATCAGATACAGATGACGGTCTTCCTCTTTTCTTGATTACTGATAAACCACACATACAGAGACTTTTAGCAACTTCAAATTTGAATTCTCTCAACTTTAGAGGGGTCGGCGTTCCATTCTGTTCTCCAGCTCTTCTGTATAGCAACCAACTATTTATGACCACAACGTCTACAAGATGATAAAACAACCTCAAGTACCATTTTCTAGTTCTTATTTTTATTTTATATTTACCCAAGAATGAATCGAGCTGATCTACGCCTCCCATATGTTGGTTATAAATTTGGACTATTTGAGGACAATCTACTTGTATGTACTTCTTATCTTTTTTACAATATCTCTTGACTTTTTGTACTGGCTCTCGACCTACAAAAGATGATGTCAAAATGACCGGTTTGTTATCGTACCACATTACTGTCGCGATCTCTGTATCATCAACATTAGCCACCCATTCTTCGGAAAATCCCCTATCAATCTTATCTTTTCTCAGTTCTTTTAGAGATGGTATAGGTAGATCTTTTCCTAGACGACCTTTATTCAGAGTACCCAATGATTGAATTCCTTCTTTTGCCAAGTATGAAATTAATTCTGGCGATGTATAATAATTGTCAAAGAACAATTTATATTGCTGGTTTTTTGGTATGGATCTAGCTAGTCGCACAACAATATTTGCGCTTGCTCCTAAGTCTGGTTCATTCGGAAGTCGAAGCTTTGGATCATTCTCCATCCCCGAATAAACTTCAAAGTCGTATGCAAACCCACGATCATCACAAAGAACTAATAGCTTATACCCCCATTTATGCGGCTTGTTTGGAAGGTATTGTCGCAGTATATTCGAAGCCTTTGTCGCACACATTTGTTCATCGACAGATAATGTTTCCCTTTTGGGTACACTCTGACACTTTTTCTTGAGTGATTCCAATATAGGCCTTATTTTATGTAAGCGGTCATGACCTGGAGCACTGGAAGGTGGTTGTACCGAATTATCATTGAAGTGTAAAAACTGGCAGATTTGTTTGAAACGATTGACGGGCATTGTTTCCATAATCACTGGTATACCGAGTTCACTTGTCCAATACATACGTATGTTAGGTAATGGTGCCAAGCTCATAGTCAAACAAATGCCTAAAAATTTTTTCAATTCCATAGCAGTGATATGAAATGGTTTAGAAGCATTCTTTTGAATGCTGAATTTGCACATTTCTTCTGTGATGTGTCCTTATAACTCATCGTCAAAAAACCACAGAAAATACTGTAAAGGAGTTTCAAATTGTGATATTCCTGGCGGTAAGACTGTGTTTCCAGTAAACTGAGGATGAGTTGGTTGAAAAGGCATCTTTTTTCAGATGAACTTCCTTTTTTTTCTTTTGGGGACTGCAAGGCAGACGTTTCTGTTAGGAGGAACAACACTCACAGAAGTTGATGGTCGTCTGTCTCGTTGTGACGGGTGAGTGATTCCTAGAGTAGGCCCTGTAGTTACAGCTGATGATACATTTGGCTGTGAACTTAGTATTTGACTACCAGTGGCAGAAAAACATTGATTTCTTGGCGGTGATGCTGCAGTTTCGTTATCGCTAAGAAATTCTGAGAAATAGTTGAAAGTGGGTCGAATTCTTACAGTGTCCTCATCACTATCTGCTGCGGAAGAATCTTCGCCATCCTCGCTACCAGATGGTATAGTCAAGAAATGTGAAATTTCTTCATTACTTAATCTATTTCTGGCCATTGTCTGAAAAGAAATCCACATATTTGTTAGAAAAATACTGTAGTTATGAATTCGTAGTAAGAAAGGCTAAGGCACAGTGTACCGTAACGGGAACGGACAAATATTTTAATTTTTTGGCTATGTAAACAATGATAAATACAAAACAAACTTACCTTGCGATAGATAACACTTTATTCTAACGCACAATATTTTTTAACACGTCAAAATTTTGATAAAATCAAAAAATAATAATAATTAAAGTCTTCGAATTGAGTGACGCAAAAAGATGGAGCAAATTTTGAAATCTAATGATCATATAACGACTATTAAACCATCTATGTAAAATAATAGGTACTATTTAATGACTTCATTAGAATAGTTACCTATTAGTACCCATAGATGTCTATATGAGTTTCATTAAAGACGTAGGGAGACATTATTTTGAGTGTTCCCGATGAGGCACTGAGTGCCTTGTAGGGTTAACCTAATCCTACTAAATATGATGAATAGATTTTATACTAAAATAATTAAATTTGTTTAGTATTAATTTAGCACTTAATCTCTTCATCTCTTGATCGAAAAATAAAAAATAAACCGATTATTAATTAAAGAGAATCATTATCGATTTCTCACTAAAATCGGATATTTTCGATAGTGATTATTTGGTTCATATTACTAGACAACTTACTCCGACAGCTGTCAAAGTGCACTTCTTAGATTAGATAGACTATAGTAATATAAGTAATAATCACGTAATTTGAAATGTGTCAACTACCGTCTGCCGTGCACAGTACAGAATGCGTTTTCCATCTTCATTATCAATCTTTTGACCCAAGATTTAAGCTTGACAATCGGTAGTCTTTGCCATTGAGCCAACGAGGTCGGATAGTAGGTACCTACACAAAATTGCCTAGTGACCTAAGTATTGACATCCGTGCTTAATACTAGGTTCGATTTCGAGCACAGGAAAATTTATGTGGGAACCACATGTAGTTGTTCTGAGACTGATAATTTATAATTAATAAAAGTAAGTTATATCCGTTGTTGTAAGGCCCCTCGATGCAAGCCATATTTCTTTAGTATTTGCCTTTTTTTATATATATCATCATCTCAATTCATACATACATACATATCATCACGCCATGTCCTTTGCAGGGTAGGCAGAGAGAACAGAGTGCCAGAGAACTCTATCCTTGCATACTTCACTCGCTTCCTCAGCATTCATAATTCTCTTCATACACGCTCGCCGGTTTCGGAGACTCACACGTCCCATTGTTGGTCTCAGGCCTCCTAGGGATGTTAAAAAATAATCGATTTTTATTTAGTAATATTAATCGATTTTTAAAAAATCGATTATATAAATTATGCGTTTTAATCGATTTTTATGAAAAGCGCCATCTATGGAACGGATGAATAAAACTCGAAGTAAATCCATTATTATTTACAAGTTAAGAGTGCCATAATATATGTAGTTGTTGGTAAACCATAAAAATGTCTTCTAATAGTAAAACATCTAAAAGCGGTTGGCGAAAATATTTTACGATTAAGAAACATACAGCAATATGCAAGTACTGTTCCAAAGAGCTAAAAACTTGCAGTAATGCTACAAATTTAAAACAGCATACATACATACCATCACGCCATGTCCCTTGCAGGGTAGGCAGAGAGAACAAAGTGCCAGAGAACTCTATCCTTGCATACTTCACTCGCTTCCTCAACATTCATAATAAAATTCTCTTCATACACGCTCGCCGGTTTCGGAGACTCATGACTCCACCTTCCTTCAGTACATGACCGATCTGGTCTAGGTAGGTTAGTCTCGCTCTCCCTGAGTACCTACATCCTTCCACTTTCGTATTGTATATCTTCTTAACCAGACGTTCGTTCGACATTCTTTCCAGATGCCCGAACCATCGGAGCATTCCCTTTCGCATCTTTACACCAATGCTCTCTTTCATACCTACTCGCTCTCTTACGTCGTCGTTACGAATGCGATCGATCAGCCTAACACAGCCACAGATTTTCCGTAGATATCGCATTACGCATTAATTTTACTTTAATACTTTTTTCTGCATACCCAACTCTCGCTTCCATATAGTAATGTTGGAACAAGCAAGTTATGTATTGCTACACATGTCTTCTGGCTTCGGTGGTGGCTACCGAGAAGTTGTCCCAACGCTCCGATCACGCTATTTCCCGCATTTACTCTTCGCTCTATATCAGTGGTGTAGCTTCCATCCTGGCTAAATTCACATCTAAGATATACAAATTCATCCACTTGTTCTAGTACATCATGACCTATTATTACTCTTACATCTGTTCTGGCTTCATCTCTTTCGAAGACCATTATTTTGGTTTTACTCACATTCATGCGTAGACCCCTTTTCTTACAATCTTCTGTCATTGTGTCGACTAGGGTCTGCAGGTCAGTCACTGACTGCGCCAGCAGTACTGCATCATCTGCATAGAGCACAGCACTGACCACTGAGTCGCCCATCTGGACTCCCATATTCATATCGTTCAACCTTTGGAGACATTTATCCAGATATATGATAAACAGCCTGGCTGATAGAACGCACCCTTGCTTAACGCCGATATTGACGTCAAACCAAGGCGACATTCTATCATCCAGCCGCACACAGGCTCTACAGCCCATGTAACTGAACTGGACAGCCTGCAGCAGTTTACCGTTAATACCATACTCCGGTAAAATGTCCCAAAGTTCCTTTCGTGCAACCGTGTCAAATGTTCTCTCCAGATCCACAAAACTGCAGGAAACCCTCTGACCTAGAGCCAGATGCTTCTCCACAATGTTGCACAGAGAGAACACTTGATCCATGCATCCCCTTCCACTCCTGAACCCTCCTTATGCCTCACACAGTAAACCATCGGACTCCATCCTCATTCTCCTTTCAATAATTTTAGCATACACTTTTGCTGTCAAACTGGTCAAGCTTATGGCTCTGTAATTTGTGCAGTCATAACGTGAACCCTTGTTTTTAAACAAAGGCACGATGACTGCGCTATTCCCGTCCCTGGGAACTATTCCCGAGCTCCAACATAAATTGAGGAACATCAGGGACGCCTCCCAGACACAGGTGCCGCCAAGCTTGATCATCTCGGCAGACACCATATCAATGCCCGCTGCCTTACCATTTTTCAAACTTCTTATCGCCCATTCAACTTCATCTATACTGATGCCATCGGAGGACGCTGGTGCCGAATGTTGATCTACTAGACCACGGATAATCGGGACAAACCGAGTATCCGCATACATGTCGCCAAAATATTCCCTCAATCGGCTTAACACGTCTTGTATTTGTGTAAGAATGTCTTATCTTTAAACTTTATTCATTCTGAAGGCTGACCAACCACCCCGAGACCTCTTCACCTCTCTCCAAAAGAGTTTGGTGTTACCCTCGAAGTTTTTAGCCAGCCTATCTTCTGCACTCATATTTGTTCTATCACGTTTCTCTTTCACTAAGGCCTTGGTGTCATTCTTACACTGCCGATATATTTCTTTCTTCTGTTCAGTCATACTGTCATTCAGATTCAAAGAAGAGACATAGTCCAGCCACACTTTCTTCTTTTGCTCTACGGAAGCTGCCTCTTCCTCATCCTACCAAGGATCACCATTTGTTTTTCTATGCTTCTTTGAGCTTCCACATACTTCTTTCGCTGTATCTACCATACTCTCTTTCAATAATCTCCAGCATTCTGGCTCGACCCACGTCGCCTCAGGGGGACACCCTAACCCGTACTGCGGTACGCATATGAGCCGGATTGAAGTCTGACTAGACTGACAGGGGACGCGACGTGCACGTTCCGGACTATGCCTCCCTAAAAAAAACTCATCATCATGTCAGGCTATTGTCGTCCACTGCTAGACGTTAGCCTAAATGTAAAATAGTACTGGACATTTATGGCATTTTTTTTGTTGCGATTTATATTTTAGTTTTTGAGACAATAAGCTTGTTATTTTGTTAGGGCGCTCATCATTTCATTTTTATGATAATAAAAAAAATGTGTCAATAATTACATTTGGTTTCCTTATTCCTTACCTTGAAAATTTAAAGGAATATTCGCTTTGATGAATTTTATATTTGAATTGGTTGATTTTTTATTCATATAATTTTATTTGATTTTAATCTGATTAATTGTTAATATGAATCTCTTAGGTTTATTATTGGAATATGAAAAGTATATACATTTTTAAATAATAGAAAAAAATCGATTTTTTCGTAAAAATCGATTATTTATTTTGATTATAATCGATTTTTGGAAAATCGATTAATATTAAATAAAAAAAATCGATTTTTATTTAATCGATTTTTTTCCAGTAACCTACTACCCTAAGGCCTCCTCCATAATGGGAGGGCAATTTACCTACTATACCACGCTAGTCAGACGAGTTGGTAGGGATTTGTTTCGAGTTTTCTTTCTCTCGCATAGATGTTATATGCATTTTATATCCCTTATTCGTCTCGTACGATCACCCACGGGTAAGATAGGGGTTGGTGAATTGTATTCTTACTCCGTCACCACACAGACACTTTTTATATATATAAAGGGATAAATAAAACAACTAATTATAAAATAACATTTAGATACTTATATTGTAACTTACAATAAGTGTCACATTAAGACATCGCCTACCTGACGATTCTTCTACATCTCGACCATGGGACCTGCGATTCATTTATTTAATATCGCAGCTTAAATATGACTAACATCTTGGCAAGGAACTTTGGAAAATAATTACACAAAAACAATGACATCAAAACAGAATAACAATTCTTATAGAAATAAAAATACAAATTAACTCAACTGATTTACATGTACTAAGTAACCAAGTAATTAACTAAATTTTAAGTAAAAATCATGAGCTTTAACGCACTACGTAAATAATTTGTAAAGAAACGTTAATTTCAATGCAAAAAATGCATATTTTGGTATACCGCAGTGGGCGTTATATTCTAAAGTAGACGTGGCTTTCCGCAGCAGGCGTGGCTTTCGGCAGTAGGCGTGGCTTTCCGCAGTAGGCGTGTCTGTTATTCCATTCCAAAATATTATTGCTATTAAATTTATTAATATTTTATTGCTATTAAATTATTATCTAGCTAATTAATTTAAATATACGGCACATTACAAATTTTACCTGGTTACTTCGTGGACGTTTGGACGTATAAAAGATTTTTAAAATTGTGAACGTTGCAATATTTTAGGAAATAGAATACATAATATACTTCTACATTCACATTGAATTCGAATTACATAATGAATCTTTTTATCAAATAAAACTTATGTGGTGATTACTTATTAGGCGATATATTTATGACACTAAGCATTAGTTTATTTACATCTATTATTTTAATACAGGGTGGAAGTGGACCACTCCCGAAAACAAAGACAGGTGACTCTACTAGTCCTACTTGTAATAATAGGCTAGAAATTTTAAGTTTTTTTCACATTCCATCGTATTAGGACAGTGCCATGTAACGATAATTCCATAAAAAATACGTAACTGTACTCAGATGAGAAAAGACGCTATCTATTCAGAACTCATGATCATATGTTCAAGAGTTCAACGACCTCACGTGGTGAAAAAAAAATTCTTTTTTCATTCGAATCGATTTTTTTTCTAGCCTATCATTACAAGTAGGACTAGTAGGGTTACCTGTCTTTGTTTTCAGGAGCGGTCCACTTCCACCCTGTATATTGGTAATAAACTGTAGCCAACATAGTTTATAATAAATTCAGAATGTATACAGCTAAGATATAGGCGACAAATCTATTTACCATAACGAATCAAGTCAGTACCATCTAAGCTTGGATTTTTTTTACATAACAAATAATGCAATGCTCATGGTCACCAAATTTCAGCACGGCCTGATAAGACTTGATGTATAATACTAGTTAAATTTGACTATGTTTTTTTTTTATATGTGAATAAATTATTTTACAATTCTAGTGCTATTTACAATATTCTTAATGTAAAATCATCAGATAATGAAATATATAAGTTATATAAATCCAGTACTAACAACAGCTAGTGTAATATTATAACTGTAGTTAGGGTACGTCCATTAATCACGTGATCTTTTTTTTTTTAGCATTTTCAACCCAACGTTGGTGGTATGTGCTGAGGTTTAAGACTGTGACCCCCTCACCCACCAACATCACGTGATTTTTAAGAACCTACAAAGAAGTAGCCCACAGCTCATTATATTCTCGGTATTTTGCTTTTTTTTACTTTACAAAAAGGTCTTTATACAGATCACCTATGGAAACGGCAAGTCGAAGTCACACTACACGCCAATTTGCAGTTTTCTCAATTTCAAACCTCACGTGATTAACGGACGACCCTTAGCATGTAGTGCAAAATGACATACGGCTGATAGTAAAGATGAATGTTTAGTAAAATGAAAAGTCTTAGAGTCAAATAACATTGCAGGTGTCTACTAAAAGTGCCGTAAAGGGACCGTACCAATAAGTATACTCATAACGTAGACTATTTCAGTAAACATCGTGCGAGAAAGGGACAGACGCTATTAATCAATGGTGAATTCACAGTGCGCGCTTACCTACACAAGCTATGTACTGGTAAGAGGCCGTCCATTAATCACGTGAGGTTTGAAAGAGGGGGAGGGGTTTGACAAAAATCACGAAGTCCTAAACCTTCATAGTCTTAAACCCCACCACGTATCACCAAGGTGGAGAGGGGGCTAAAAAATGCTAAAAAAAAAAAGATCACGTGATTAATGAACGTCCCCTAAGGCGCATATGCCTGTTTTCACCAAGAAACCTTATAGTTTAGGTAACAGGCAATTTAAGTATAACATATAATTGAGTCATTTCGTTGTGTCGTCATCGAGACGATGGTAATGATGATAAGTTTATTTAATATGAAATAATATTTAAAAAATAATTAACCTCAATGAATTTTGTTATGTATATCAGGAGTGGCCAACAAGTCGATCGCGCGACCAATTTTGGTCGATCACTCGCAAGTTCCATGAGGGGACGAATTCATGCTCTGGTCACTTAGAACAAGACCCTCGTGACGCTAATTTAATGTCATCTAGTGAGTTTTTCAAGCGAAATATAAATATTTAATTCTTCATTTTTGTCTTTTCTCATACTGAGGACTCATTGTTATTGTCTTTGTCAGGATAAAATCCAAATTATGATGCATTAGTAAAAAAAATGCACTCAGGTTTCCCATTAATTTAAATTTAAACAGTTTGAATGAATAAATATTATTAATAACAACTCATGTTGTTTTAATTCCCGTGAATATAAGTTTTTTAACCCATTAAATAAATATTCATATATGTTGCTTATTTACCCATAAATCATAGAACTCGCAAAAGTGCACGTCGGTATAAAAGCACATTGCATAAACGTCCCCTCTACTTTATCTATTCTTATCTAAGAAATAGGTCGATCGCGACACAATTTTAAAATAAAAAGTAGATCTTATGTGTACAAAAGTTGGCCACACCTGATGTATATTGTGTTAGGTGTTACTTAAAATTTAGGATTCATTGATAAAATCAATATTTACACTTTACTATGGTAGTAAGACTCATCATTTTATATTATCTGGTAGACTTGCTCACAGTAAACGGCAATGTGTGGCAGTGACCAGCAAAGTACACTAGTTTTGGTTTTTAAGTATCACAACGGGACACGACTTGCATCATTTTGCAATGAAGTATTGCATAATTATAATAAACGTGTATAAGATCAGCGACACATCACCTCCCTTAAGTGACCATATATTGAGGTGGAAATCGATCGCAAGAAAAAGTGGCTGACATTGTATGACCTAGAGATTGTGACACGTTATAAATTATTACCACAGATACAAAAGAGAATAAATACCTGTCTTATAATTAAACATCAAAAAAAATATCATATTTTAAATTTCTCTTTGATTAAATAACAAATATTCTAAAGAAAAGGAGAATTCTCTTTGATTTAAAGAATAAAGTTAATTACTATTTAAGAAAAATGTATTATAGTTCATCTAATCTAAGAAGTGCATTTTGACGTTTGTATTTTTTAATACACAATAACCTTGGTCTAACGTATACACATGATTGCAAAAAATAAATCTGAAATTTTAAAGAACTATTAAGTTATTTATATAAATAATGTTGCGCGAGACTTTCTTGCACAATAATCTAATGTTGAAACTCGTAAAACTAATTTAAAATAAACATATGGCAAATAGTAATTGTTATTGTCGATCTTACAATGTCACGTCATCACGTTCTATGTCTCTTCTGTACAGTAGTGCTTGACAACTTACGATTCATTAATACCCAAATAATCGGTAAAAATATTAGAATAATATAATTAATCGAATAGAGATTTTAACAGAGATGTACATTTAGACAATTTTATTGATATGGAAATAATTATTAATGTTCGCGACGATGATAATTCAAATAATATTAGTGATTCTGATGATTTTGATTCAAGTAATGGTAGTGATAGCTATTTTCAAATCCAGTTTTCGTTTTTACTTAACCTAATCCTACTAAATATGATGAATAGATTTTATGCTGTAATAATTAATTTGTTTAGTATTAATCTAGCATTAAATTTAATAATTTCCTTATTGAAAATAAAAAATTAAACCGATTATTAATTAAAAAGAATCAATATCGATTTCTCACTAAAATCGGATATTTTCGATAGCGATTATTTGGGTCACATACCTAGACAACTTACTCCGACAGCTGTCAAAGTGCACTTCTTAGATTAGATAGACTATAGTCATACAAATTATTAATCATTTTAAGGCAACTTAATTATTAAATTTCATTCCAATCACTCAATTCTCTCATAAAGGCAATAGTGGATTTCCTTTTCACATATAATTCAGCAAGAATTTTAGACATCATTAATATAATAAAGAAACTTAATTTTTTTTTTGTTTTTGGTAAGTGGAATAGCAGAAGATTGAAGAAATAGGATATTGAGCAATTAAACATTTCCAAAATTATTCTTAAAAATAATATTCAGTGACAAATAAATACCTTCATCAAAATATAATCGTTAGGAAACCCACTTGGGAAGACCCTAAACGGAAAATAAAAACGAGAACTTGAAGATAATAATAACTTAAAACTAATCTTAATTGTAAAAATGAGCGATTCGTATCATAATTATAAAGTTTGTGATCTTTTTATAACCCGGAGAAATCAAACATTATACAGATTATACAAAATAAAAAAAAGTAATATACACACACTTTTTTTTTTGTCTGTCTTAGTTGTTAGCCTCAGATGGCTATGACAACTTTATCTTTATGGACTGTGGGTGAGCACTAAGGGCTCTCAACCCGTCACACACTTTAAAAATAAAGCTTGAAAATAAATCGGGTTACAATGTCTGTTGCATTAAAACAGTTACTAGTGACGGTCATACACCAAGACAGTGAAAAAAAAAACTTAACATGCAAATGCAATGGTGTCATTATTGTTAAAAATGTAGTTACATTCACTTCGCTATAGCGAGGCAAAGGAAAATACATTCGTCCATGAAACGTACACCTTTAAATGTATGAGCATAGATGGCGCCACTAGGATTAAAGGACAAAAAGTTTTAACTATATTACATAGATTAAATTATCACAATTATAAAATATGTTATTTATCACAATTGTTGGCAAACTAAATATTAATTTTAGATTTTATAACGCCAACAATGACATATACATATATGACCTAAAATTCTAAATAATTACTTTTGAATTTTAATTAAACTGTAGTTAGTACAACGCCATTCTGCCTAACAAATGGTGGAATAAGGCAACTATATTTCATACATTTCGGTGGACAGGTTTTCAGTTGAATAGCCGTTTATAATACTTACACCTACATTTCAAACTGTAGAATTACAGCCTATATATGTGTGAAACTTTATTAATAGTCAAGTGCCCATTCATTTTCCTGCAGGAAAGCGTCTACAACCTCTTTCATAGTGAAGTTAGGAATCAACTGGTCGGCTGTTAACTTTACACGTGTGACAGGATCGAAGTGTCCGACGCGCTGCCGAAATAAAAAAAATATATAAATAGTATTTAAAAACGTATAAATATTTAAATCAATGTAATTAAATTCTGTATGACGACGATAAGAATATGATTCACCATCCCCCATATTTATACCACCATGGGTTTTCAATTTCTACTAAAAAGAAACCTGCTGAAAGAAAACTAAATTAATTTAATTTCTTTGTTAATTTAACACTTTGGATGCAAACAAAAATTTATTAAGTCTTAACAATTTAAAAAAGATTTCATTGTTGCATATATGAAACGCCCTGCCTTTCTCATAGCAATAAAGTCACTCATTTCATTTTATATTTTAAGCTTTTTTTGTATTTAAGACTAGTAGTAAACAATAAAGTGCTAGTGTAAATAAACAATTAAATGGAAATGAAACAGTCAGACAATTACCTCCAAATGTTCTTCAATGTCTTTCTTCTCATATGTAATACCACTAGGTGTAATAACCGGCTCATTCAGTATCTCGAAACTAATCTTGCCACATAAATAATCAGGTACATCGCGTTTCTGCAAAAAAATATTATTAACGTGAAACTACCTATTTAAGAGATCATTACACGTACTATTTATTTTTTGCGGCGGGCTATGTCTGGTCACACTCTTTTTTTTGGGACTAATCCCACCACACATTCCCACCATTGTAACTCCTGTAAGCCAGGATCCACAATGGTCACTATAAATGACACCGAGGTTTAACCCTCAGGCCGTCCCGGGAAATGATTTTAATTGTCTTGAAACCCGCAACAAATTTAATTAGAAAAGTTAAAGAGGAGGAGTTGGAAAAGAGTGATTCCACTTCCCTCCCAGGCAAAGCGGGAGACAGAAAGCAATATTGACTAGTCAGCCAATAAGTAAAGGGTTGTACAGCTACGATAAGCGCAGCAGTACGGCATCACGGATACGGGATAACTTAACGGGGCCTATATGTGAGCCTTAAGATTGGTTGCAGTAGTAGGTATGGCAGAAACGCCTAAACGCACGGAAATTTTCTCGAGTTGCTACAAGATCCGTATAGTATACTACTCCAGATGTTACTTGCAAACTGTCTAACATAAGGTCGCGCTCGTTACGCCAGAGATCGCACTCCCTGGTCACACTCTGCTAAATCCGTCCGGGGCGACAGATGAAACGAAGCGCGACCTCATATAAAGCAATGTAGTTCTCCACACCTTGTTAATCCGACGTCCGCGTCACGTCCTCAATGACGACGATGACCAAATCACACTCGCCCAAACAAGAGCCTACGCCGCCCTCGAGGCCATCACATTCAAATATCCGCGGTTTCATCCCCGCCGTCGAGGTGCGAAAACACGGCGCGCAATAATCACCAAGCCAAACGTGGACACGTCCACTTTGCCTCCAGCGACGCCCCGAGCCGAGGTCCGTTCCCCTGTGGGGGAGCCCTCGGGCGAGGTCGCTTAGTTTACCTTGTTCAGGTTGAGAGCCCATAAGTCACGCCCATAGTCCGGTTCAGCTGTCAAAGCCACATCGGCTAACAGCTCGTAGTTGGTTTTTTTAGTGGGTATTCAGTGACCCCTTCAGGGCCTGCAAGTCCCACATACCCCGCCCGGGCGGAAGTGCGAAAAATGCATTTTTTAGCCACTGCGTTACCAAAAACAAAAAAAAAACTCCACACCTTGCGAATGGGCCACCTGAACCCGGTCTTTGCCGTCGGTGGCCCACCCGACACATTCCATATACCATGACATACATACTACCTAGAAAAGTATACGATGAATGTAATACTTATAAAACACGTACATTCTTCGCGTAGCGAAATATTACTGCTGTAAAAGCTCAGCGTAACCGGGTAAAGTCGTAATGCCATTTATTCCTTTTCGTAAAATGCCTAAAGAACTTTGATTTTAAAACTCAGGACACCATCTGTTGTCATTTACCTATCGACATCACAGTTTTTACTTAGTAGTTAAATTATTATTAACTAATTCGATATTTTTTTAGATTAAAGTTAGATAAAATTGTTATTTAGAATCGACCTTTCAAGTGACAGTTTAATATGCACTTTTTAAGAAGCAAGTGAATTTATATATACTTTTTCATGATTTTTTTTTTCAGTGACAGCAGATTTCAGCGGAACAAAGACTAAGTTTTGCTGTGAACTTTCGGCTAAAATGTTTGTAAAAACCACGGCAAAGTCCGCTGTGTAGTTTTGATGATTAGCGTGTACATACACATATGTGTCTGTACCTATGTAGTATACGACAGACTGACCAACAAAAATTCGAATAAATCTTTTTATATTCTGATCCACTGTTATTTTTTTTTAAATAAAAAAGAATATTGGATTAATAAAAAGAACTACATTTAAGTGAGTAAACATTATATAAGAAAAGTTTGCATTTCTAAGTTTAGCAATTTTGTTCTCTATTTTATTTATAGGCGTTCGTTGTGGAAATGAAAAATATCATTTCCTTATCAGCTTTTCAATTTTATTCAATATTGTAGGGAATTTAGAGTTATATTGAATAATTGATGTTCCAAGATATAAAAAGAAAAGAAAAATGCTAACTTGACAAGTAAGTAATATTACCCACTCTTATTTATAATACTTTGCTTAAATTTTTTTTTGGAGTTTACTCCTTAGGAATCGATTTTCATATAAGGCGCCCGGTATGAGAAAATTTTGAGGAGTAAAATCTAGTGATCGAATGGCCTCGTTACGTTTTTGGTGCGCAACCTATTCTGCGCATCTTTCACTTTCTGACGTGAGATAATACTTCACTGAACAGTTTTAATAAATGTAAATAAATATATATATATATATATATGTATATATATATATACACTACCGTCCAAAAGTTTGGAAGCAGCAAGGTAAAATCGAATAAAACCAAACTAAGTCATTTAAATTTAAATGTATTGATAAAAAAATAAAGAACAAACAGAAACTAACTTAAACAAAATAAAAAAATAATATACAATGGTAAATTAGATTAAATTTTAGCTTCATCAAAGTGTCCACCTTTCTCCTTTATAATCTTCTCACATATTCTGGGCATTCTATTAATCAATTTTTTAAAATAATCTTTATCTAATTTGTTCCATTCGTTCTCTAATAGCTGCCACAAATGTTCTGAGCTCGTAGGACAACGACTTTTCACCCTCCTGTCAAGTTCATCCCAAACAAGTTCAATGGGAGAAAGATCAGGGGATTGAGATGGCCATTGCATGATGTTTAAAATGTTTTCAGCTTTTTTCTTGTTTAAAAAGTTCTGGCACAATTTAGACGAATGCTTAGGATCATTATCCTGTTGAAAAATGAATCCAGAACCAATGAGACTTAGTCCACTGGGTATGGCAGAATCTTGGAGAATTTTTAAATAGCCTTCCTTGTTTAATTTTCCGGTTATCCTCACAAGATTGCCGGGTTTACTGTTGCCAAAACACCCCCAAACCATGACATTACCACCACCATGTTTGATGGTAGGCACTGTACATGCCTCTGAAGCCCTCTCTTCTTTTGACCGGCGTACAAAGACACGTCTATTGGATCCGAAAATCTGAAATTTTGATTCGTCACTCCAAAGGACATTTTCCCATTGTTCTATAGTCCAGTTTTTATGCGCTTTTGCCCATTCTAGTCTATTTTTCTTATGTCGATTTGTTAGTTTGGGTTTTTTAGCAGCAACACATCCTCTTAATCCCGCAGACAGTAAGCGTCTTTTAACAGTAGTTGTTGAAATGGGTGTTTCTCGCGTATCATTCAGAGCTGCAGTGATCTGTGGTGCAGTTAAGCGTCGATTCCGTTTAGAAAGAACTCTAATGAAGTTGTCCTCTTGATTTGTTGTGGATTTGGGCCTACCAGATCTCTTTCTATCTTCATTTTTCCCCGTTTCTTGTTTTCTAGCAAGGGTATAGTGGACACCTTTACAAGAAATTCCGAGCCTTTCTGCGATTTGACGTTCACTGTATCCTTCCTCGCGTAGAGTGCAAATAGCGCTTCGCTGTTCAAGCGTGATTTGCTTGCGTTTTGCCATTTTCAGAAGAAAAAATACGGTCAAAGTAGTAGCCGATATCTTTCGAATACAGACAATGTTAATATCACAACTTTCACGTGCCAATGCTCAAGTGCGACTGAATAAGGTCTAAAAAAGTTAAAACCAGCAAACATTATCAATAAAACTACACCATTGCATAGGATAAAGTAGCCGACGGATTAAGTCATAAAACACGTGTTTCGTCAATATTAAGGAATTCCATAAAACTTGATGAATGTAGGATAATAATCCTTTTGTGTTTGTGTAGACAGTCGTAAAAGGTTGTAAAACTTAAGATTATTGCTAATTTTTACCGCTATTAGTCGGCATTTATTTGTTTTGTTTGAAAACAGGTGTGCTTCCAAACTTTTGGACGGTAGTGTATATATATATATATATATATATATATATATATATATATATATATATATATATATATATATATATATATATATATATTATTTTTAGTCAAACGAGCTTTTTTGCGCCTGTTTTGATAATCATACTTAAGGAGTAAACTCCAGTCGTGCGTCGAAGCTGACACAAACACTTTTTTTTATTTTTATTATTATTTTGTGATCGTATACTTTTTGTTGAACTACTTGCTATTGTTAATCTGACCATAGTTTTCTTTAAATATTTTTGTTTTTTATTTTATTTTTTTATAATTGTTATTGTATTTATCTTTTATATGCAGTGTAAATTTGTTCTTATTCACTATATATACTATCTTTGGCATGTCTTGCGCCAAATAAATTAATTTTCTTTATTTCTTTTCTTTCTAAATACAGAGATATAAATTTATATAATCAAATATATTTACGGCACGTAATATATATAGATACGTAATATGTATATGTAGATACAAAAATATAATGAAATAAAAGCTATACATACCCTTCTCCTCTCATCCATTTTTGAGAATAAATTATTTAATTCACTACTGTAGTTATTCTGTAATTAAAATTAATATTAGTTATAATATATCATAAATCGTTTTCATCATCACCTCAGTTCATATATGTCCCACTGTTGGGCTCAAACCTCCTTCAGAATAGAAGGCAAATTGACCTACTATTGGTCAAACAGCTGAATATAGGGTATTATTACCAGTTTTCCTTCTTTTACATAGATTTGCATATTAAACCCCTTAGTTGTATTTAGACCATAGGCAAGAGAGACGGTGACATAAAACATTTTTTTGTTTTTCAAATCATAAATATTGAATTATTTTTCACCTTAAAGTGACTTAATGTGTGGCCATCATTAAATTACAAAAGTCAGGAGAAAATTCCAAGCTCAAGTTTTACAGGCATCATGTAAGAATTTTCTTACCTTTCATCATGCCTTGGTTCTATCCCATATTTCTCCATGTTTTGAATAAGTGACGAGTTTTCATTCCTATCCTCAATTACAATATAATAATGAATTGCCACCACATATCCACCTAATTGATTACCTTATTTTTTTTTTCTTATTGCTTATGGTGGCAAACGAGCAAGCAGCACACCTGATGGCAAGTGTCACTGCCGCCCATGGACCTTTGCAATACCAAGGGTATAACTAGGACGCTGCCTACCAATATAAACTCCAAACCCACACAATTGGGTTTCCGGCTCTCTCGCTCACCGAACGAAGCGCAATAGCACATTGCTATTACTCATACGTTGATCTTCTGCGAGAGTGTAGTACTACCCCGGACGGACCGGCCCGCGACTGCAGACAGAGAACTGTCAACAGCGTGGTCCTACCACTATTAAAATTATTATAAAATAGACTAGAATATTATAAATAGACTAGCAAAGCCAGCACGTGTGTTGCTCGTAGATGTTGATATATCACAGCGCCGCCTAGTGGCGAGTTACATCAATGGGAAATAGCATATAACCCTTATCCGTGAAAAAATAAATACACATACCAATTTTCATAATAATTGGTCAAATAGTTTCTGAGTTTAGCGATGTCATATATACAAACATCTTCTTTTATAGATATAGATTTTACATGACACTTACACATTCCTCCTCAACCTTGGAACTCTTGGCACTTAAATCTTCTTCATTTATGTTATCACCTAGTTTCAGTGTTTCTATTCTACGCTGCATATCCTCTGTTATTAGCCTATGGAAAATATTAGTTTTGAAACAAAAATTATTTAAAGTTTTATTGGTTTGATGCCATACAATTTAAAGGAAATTCAAATTACTGAAATTAACATGCGTGATTATTTATAAAAACTTGATTACGAACGAAAAATGATTGCCACACAAGAGATTCGAAATGATTTTGATAAATGAATGCACTGCTAAGTTAGAGTATTAAATCAGTATAATGTGTAAACATTGACGGGTAGATGGCACACGTCTCCTTTAAAGACGAAAATATAATACGAGCCGAGAATTGAATGTCATACAACAGCTCACGCTGGTGTAAGTGGTAGCACGGTTGGGAACGGATTTCCAATAGGTGTCAGTTTCAAATCACATGTGTGACAATCACTTTCGCTCGTAATCAAGTTTTTAAAAAATAACTTAAAGGAAAGCTTAAAAAACGTAGCAAGCAATGATAGCTTGGTGAATAGACGAAAAGATTACCAGGCCCATGCCATGATTCGGTTTCTAACCACAACAAAATCTTTGACTTATCTTCATCATCTCAGCTCATATAAATATGTCCCACTGTTGGGCTCGAGCCTCCTCCACATCAGAAGGGAAATTGATCTATTATACCACGCTGGTCAGACGTGTTGGTATAGGGTTTTATTTCGAGTTTTCCTTCTCTTGCATAGATGTTATATGCATATTTTATCCCTCAGTCGTCTCTTATGATCACCCACAGGTAAGATATGGGGTGGTGAATTGTATTCTTACTCCGTCACCACACGGAACACACATGACTTAACTTAGTTACATGTATATTAATTTCCATCAGGCTATTGGAAGCCTATCCTATTTTTGACAGTAAACATCTACTGATGAACATATGCTTACCAAAATAAGAATATTATACAATTGCCCTTCTTAGCAGGCAGCAAGTCCGTTGGTGGTTATAAGTTAACATAATGACTTCTAATGTTTACGCGAGTATAACATATTTGAAATAAAACTACTTTTACGGATTCTATCGCGTTAGTATGGTTATAAGTTTATTAATGCCGCTGTCATTCCTTGGTGATCCATCAGCCAATTTATACGAATCCCATATAAAAGTTAGAGACTAGTGACACATTGTTTTCTTAACCTATTACACTTTTGCGCAACATGTAAAGTGCTGACATCAAACGACACCATTACAGGTCATTGCATCCGTCACAGCGACCAGGTGCCGACTCAGCAGAACGTGCAACTTTTGCTTGTACAATTCATTTCACAATCGCTTCAGTAATTGTAATTTTGTATTAGAATTAAAAATTTACCATTCTTAGGAAATATATCAACCAATTATTAATATTATAATATTTTTTATTAAATTTATAGAGTGTGGTCCAATCTAAGAGCCTGAAGACATCTGCCAGCGCAATGGTGAACAGTACCGGAAAGATGACATCTCCCTGTCTCACACCTTTCTGGAAGGGGATCGGTTTCGTGCTCTTATTCTGTATGCGGACCGACAGTGTAGCGTTTCGCACTTCGATGTGTCGATAGCCAATTTGGCACCAATTTAAAGAGACTGCAGCACTGCCCAAGTTTCTACAAAACAAAAGGCTTTCTCATAGTCCACAAAAGCTGACAGAGGCTGATTATACTCCTTGACCTTCTCCTACAGATTTTTCTGGATCCGAATTTTCAGATGTAGACCAGATAAAATACTGGCGTAAACATCAGAAGACATTGAAATATTAATAGTATAGGTCAGGAGTGCGGCTCGCTAGCCACATGCGGCTCTTTGGATGTGAAGTTGCGGCTCTTTAGTTCTATATGCAAAAAAAAATATTTTATAAAGAAAACCTATAAAAATGGTTCTGGATTGATTAATGAGGATTAAGCACAAATTATTGTTGGCAAAAAAAAAATTGTGGCTCTTTAAAAACTTTAAACCACTATAAATAAATAAATAAATAGATTCTAGACCCTAGTCGACACAATGACAGAAGATTGTAAGAAAAGGGGTCTACGCGTGAATGTGAGCAAAACCAAAATAATGGTCTTTGAAAGAGATAAAACCAGAACAGATGTAAGAGTAACAATAGGTAATGATGTACTAGAGCAAGTGGATGAATTTGTATATCTTGGATGTGGATTTAGCCGAGATGGAAGGTACACCACTGATATAGAGCGAAGAGTGAATGCGGGAAATAGAGTGAACGGAGCGTTGGGGCAACTTTTCGGCAGCCACCACCTCAGCCAGAAGGCACGTGTAGCAATACATAACGCAGTGCTTGTCCCAACATTACTGTATGGAAGCGAGAGTTGGGTATGCAGAAAAGAGTATGATAGTAAAATTAATGCGGTCGAAATGCGATCTCTGCGGAAAATCTGTGGAGTTAGGCTGACCGACCGCATTCGTAACGACGACGTAAGAGAGCGAGTAGGTATGAAAGAGAGTATTGGTGTAAAGATGCGAAAGGGAATGCTCCGATGGTTCGGACATGTGGAAAGAATGCCGAACGAACGCCTGGTTAAGAAGATATACAATGCGAAAGTGGAAGGATGTAGGTACCGAGGGAGACCGAGACTAACCTACCTAGACCAGATCGGTCATGTACTGAAGGAAGGTGGAGTCAAGAGTCTCCGAAACCGGCGAGCGTGTATGAAGAGAATTATGAATGTTGAGGAAGCGAGTGAAGTATGCAGAGATAGAGTTCTCTGGCACTCTGTTCTCTCTGCCTACCCTGCAAGGGATATGGCGTGATGATATGTATGTGTATGTATGTATGTAAATAAATTCTAATTGTTGGCTCTTCTGACTCAAAGGGTTGCTAACTCCTGGTATAGGTTACTTTATAGTCAAGAAAGACATTGTTGACAAATTCCAAAAAAAAAAGCATAATATGTGTGTCTTGGCTATGATAATTAAAATATATGCGACAACCAATATTAAGACTTAAAAATCTTCAACATTCATACAACTGGTCTATGTCATTCCTAGAATATTGTTGTGGAATGCGGACAGAAATCTGGTATAATTTGAGTAAAATAGAATCTCAAACCTATTAAGATATGTCTGCAACTCAATTTCCTGTGAAATTCTTTTCTCTTCCTGTACATTCCATCTCTTTTTTCTAGCTATGCGAATCTGTGCCGCTATATCGTCACCAAAGTTTAATTTTTGTTCTCGGGCCAAATCACTAGCTGTAAAGAAAAAAAAAACACTTATGAATACAGCAGTTACGTACAAACTTTGCTAACACATACTTTTAATTAAATTAAAATAAGACAACAAAAATAACACAATAATTTGTGCCCAAATAAATAATACATACTAAAAATAGTCTAGGCCCCTATCAGTCTTTTTAGTTTTTACACCGCCCTGCACTAAGAAAATAAACATTTTGTATTGCGGGGGACTTTACAAACATGCAATTAACGCAGGCAAATTACACCCAGACCTAGAACGACAGTTTGTGGATCTCACAAAGTACTGTTCTGCGTAGGAATTGAACCTATAGCACGGAAGATATGTATCTTAACCATTACGCCATCTGTGCAGTCAACTATCACCCTATCAATGTCCACTATTGGACTTGCGCTGCCCGACTAGAGAGGGATAATGCCATAATCACCAGGAAGGCGATTTGGTGATCACAGTTGGAGTTATAATTTCCTAGAGATCTTGGTGATTCCTTAGGCGATTTTTTTAACTTTCAAGGTAAATTAAAGGGCAGCGATATATGAAAAGTATATGTTTAAGACCGAAACCGCGCATGTCAGTAAACTTGATAAATTTAATATGTAATAGTTTAAAAATTAAAAGCACGCTTTTGTACGTAACTAAAAAGTAAAAAATAATATTCAATTAATTTAGATTAAGAACAGGTTGATTAACGAAAAATATATTTTATTATAAAAAAAAGCGTGAAGTGCTTTTTAAGATATTTTCAAAATGACTACTTTTGGGGGGCATAATCCGAAGCGTGCTCGTTGCGTCCCCTGCCAGTCTAATTAGACTGCTAATACGGCTCGATATGCGTACCGCAATGCGGGTTAGGGCGTCCCCCGGAGACCACGCGTATCGACCCGCCCCCGTCGCTACGAACTTCGGCAGTTGCGGCGATGGGAGCCGCCACCCATCACACCTTGCCCAGTCAGGCGAGTCGAGGAGAGCAGAGTGCCGGGTGGGCACATGGAATGTAAGAGGTTGTGTGGAAGGTAAGTTGCACGAGCTGATATCCGTCATGGCGGACAAACAGCTAGACGTGCTCTGTGTAACAGAGACCAAGCGAAAGGGCAGCGACGCCTGCGATCTTCCTGGTGGCGGGATGGCTCTGTGGTCTGGTGTACCAAAGAGCGATCGAGCCAGCATGGGGGTAGGAGTGCTGTTGTCCTCTCGCTTGGCCTCAGGTGTGAAGGATT
Organism: Lymantria monacha; assembly: GCA_905163515.2. NCBI lineage: Eukaryota > Metazoa > Arthropoda > Insecta > Lepidoptera > Erebidae > Lymantria > Lymantria monacha. Next base: position 9,446,030 of record LR991092.1, on the reverse strand, counting down.
ACGGAATGTATGATCCCAGACTTCTTTGGGTCCGTATAAAACTAGGTGTCACCAAGGTATTCATGGTTGTAGCATATGCTCCCGTAGGATCCTCGGTGGCATCAGACCTAGAGAAGTTTTGGGATAACGTTAGGGAAGTTCTGGATATGGCAGAAACCAGTGAACGCGTGATTGTATGCGGAGATTTGAACGGATGGGTGGGGACCAAGCGTCCCGACTATGAGGACGTACTTGGTCCATTTGGTGATAAGAGAGTGAACGATGCAGGTAGGCTCATAGCGGTTGTACGCATGGAGAGAAACCTTATTGTGTCAAACACATTTTTCCAACATAAGGACATCCATATGTATACATGGAGAAGGAATGAACAGAAAAGTATAATAGAGTTAATGACCTCTAATGTTTACGCGAGTATTACACATTTGAAATAAAACTACTTTTACGGATTCTATCGCGTTTGTATTTGATTTATAATTTCCCGACGTTTCGAACACTTTATAGTGATCATGGTCACGGGAGGACTGAGGTGAGGATATGAATGATTATATATAGAATCATTCTCTTTTTGTACTGGCAATGAATTGTATTAATTTTGTATAAAAATGTGGGTCAAAATTTAATATCTTATAGGGTAGATATAAATAAATTTCTGTAATAACAATGACATATTGGACGTAAGACACCTCAGTCCTCCCGTGACCATGATCACTGTAAAGTGTTCGAAACGTCGGGCAATTATAAATCAAATACAAACGCGATAGAATCCGTAAAAGTAGTTTTATTTCAAATAATAGATTTAATTTTGGTAGACAGTCGCCTCCGAAGCAAAATATTGGACGCAAGAGCCTACAGGGGCCCCACAGTCGACACGGACCACTATCTCGTTATTGCGAGATTTAGTGGTCTGTTCAGAAAGTGGAGGCACTGGCGAGAGCGTGTCCACTTCGGAGGGCTTGAAAGAATAAAGGTTGAAAGGTTGCAAGAAGAGTGTGTAAGAGAAAAGTATGCAGAGGGTGTCCGAGAACGGCAGACGATGGCAAGCCAGCCGCAATCGGACATTGAAGAATGCTGGAGAGTACTGAAAGAGAGTATGGTAGATACAGCAAAAGAAGTTTGTGGAAGTTCAAAGAAGCATAGAAAAACAAATGGTGATGCATGGTGGGATGCGGAAGTGGCAGCTTCCGTAGAGCAAAAGAAGAAAGCGTGGCTGGACTATGTCTCTTCTTTGAATCTGAATGACAGTATGACTGAACAGAAGAAAGAAATATATCGGTAATGTAAGAATGACACCAAGGCCTTGTGAAAGAGAAACGTGATAGAGCAAATATGAGTGCAAAAGATAGGCTGACTAAAAACTTCGAGGGCAACACCAAACTCTTTTGGAGGGAGGTGAAGAAGTCTCGGTGTGGTTGGTCAGCCTTCAGAATGAATAAAATAAGGTCTAAAGGTGGAGACATTCTTACACAAACACAAGACGTGTGAAGCCGATGGAGTGAATATTTTGGCGATATGTATGCGGATGCTACGGTTGGCGCGCGTGTCGCATGTGGTTTAGTAGATCAACATTCGACAACGGCGTCCTCCGATGGCATCAGTATGGATGAAGTTGAATGGGCGATAAGAAGTTTGAAAAATGGTAAGGCAGCGGGCATTGATATGGTGTCTGCCGAGATGGTCAAGCTTGGTGGCTCCTGTGGAGGCGTTCCTGTTGCTCCTCAATTTATGTTGGAGCTCGGGAATGGTTCCCAGGGACTGGAATAGCGCAGTCATCGTGCCTTTGTTTAAAAACAAGTGTTCACGTTATGACTGCGCAAATTACAGAGCCATAAGCTTGACCAGTTTGGCAGCGAAAGTGTACGGTAAAATTATTGAAAGGAGAATGAGGATGGTGTCCGATGGTTTACTGTGTGAGACACAAGAAGGTTTCAGGAGTGGAAGGGGATGCATGGATCAAGTGTTCTCTCTGCGCAACATTGTGGAGAAGCATCTGGCTCTAGGTCTGAGGGTTTTCTGCAGTTTTGTGGATCTGGAGAGAGCATTTGACACGGTTGTACGAAAGGAACTTTGGGACATTTTACCGGAGTATGGTATTAACGGTAAACTGCTACAGGCTGTGCAGTCCAGTTACATGGGCTGTAGAACCTGTGTGCGGCTGGATGATGGATGGAATGTCGCCTTGGTTTGACGTCAATATCGGCGTTAAGCAGGGGTGCGTTCTGTCAGCCAGGCTGTTTATCATATATCTGGATAAATGTCTCCAAAGGTTGAACGATATGAATGTGGGAGTCCAGATGGGCGACTCAGTGGTCACTACTCTGCTATATGCAGTTGATACAGTCCTGCTGGCACAGTCAGCGACTGACCTGCAGACCCTAGGCGACACAATGACAGAAGATTGTAAGAAAAGGGGTCTACGCGTGAATGTGAGCAAAACCAAAATAATGGTCTTTGAAAGTGATGAAGCCAGAACATATGTAAGGGTAACAATAGGTAATGATGTACTAGAGCAAGTGGATGAATTTGTATATCTTGGATGTGGATTTAGCCGAGATGGAAGGTACACCACTGATATAGAGCGAAGAGTGAATGCGGGAAATAGAGTGAACGGAGCGTTGGGGCAACTTCTCAGTAGCCACCACCTCAGCCAGAAGGCACGTGTAGCAATACATAACGCAGTACTTGTCCCAACATTACTGTATGGAAGCGAGAGTTGGGTATGCAGAAAAGAGTATGAAAGTAAAATTAATGCGGCCGAAATGCGATCTCTACGGAAAATCTGTGGAGTTAGTCTGATCGACCACATTCGTAGCAACGACGTAAGAGAGCGAGTAGGTATGAAAGAGAGTATTGGTGTAAAGATGCGAAAGGGAATGCGCCGATGGTTCGGACATGTGGAAAGAATGCCGAACGAACGTCTGGTTAAGAAGATATACAATGCGAAAGTGGAAGGTTGTAGGTACCGGGGGAGAACGAGACTAACCTACCTAGACCAGATCGGTCATATACTGAAGGAAGGTGGAGTCAAGAGTCTCCGAAACCGGCGAGCGTGTATGAAGAGAATTATGAATGTTGAGGAAGCGAGTGAAGTATGCAAAGATAGAGTTCTCTGTCACTCTGCCTACCCTGCAAGGGATATGGCGTGATGATACGTATGTATGTGTACTACTTTTTCTTTTCTTTTACTGTTTTTAAAAGATTGATAGGAAATGACATCAAGTAGCTTTAGGCTTTCATACAATAAATATATTTCAATATAACAAATCACTCCTAATTATTTAGGATGGTTGCTATGATTGCTCTTCTTCCATTGTATATATTCCAAAAGTTTTGGCGACAGTTTTATGATGGGCCGCCTTCCTGACGGCAAACCTTAGGAATTTAATTGTTGAAGAAATAGCATCAGAATACACTAGGATATAAAGCGAGTAGTCGTCTTTCACAACACTCAAGAGCATAGCAAAGGCCTGTAGTAGATCTTCATAGTCGCCAACATACAGGAAAATTTATACCACAATAAAGTAATATAATAGAAGAAAGATACGTCACCTACCTCTGTGTAAATGTTTAATTGCTTCATCATAGCACTCAAGTTCCACTAGTGCCTGACCTAAGAAGAAGTGTCCTTTAACCTGGTTGGTGTCTATATCTAATGCGCGACGACAGTCTTGGCATGTAGCATCCCATCTTTTCATCTTAAGGTGACATAATGCACGGTTTGTAAAGTATGTCGCTACAGAAGGATTCTTTATCTGAAATATTTGAAGTTTCATTTCAGTACTTAATTAAATAACATCATCCATCCATCCCTTGCCGTGTGGTGACAGAGTAAGAATACTATTCACCACCCAATATCTTGCCCGTGGGTGATCGTACGAGACGACTAAGGGATGTAAAACGCATTTAACAATTCTCAATTTCTCTCCCATTGCAGAGGAGGCTTGACTATAGCAATAGGAGCTTCCAGTAATAAAAGACATTTAAAACTATATTTGTATAGTTACTAATCACACTTGTTACATTTCCAGTAGTGATGTGCCGGATATCCGTATCCGCGGATATCCGAGGCAAAAACGATCCGTATCCGTGTCCGTATCCGTTATTATTTGACGGATCTTCTACGGATCTATTTCCTTCATTAATTTTAAATTTATAAACGAAATTCTTTAAATAGGTGATTAGGTAGCAATAAAAAACTATTAAATTCAATACAGATTTTTTTTATTTCTTAAAATCAAATATTTGGCTCCTTTATGTTGCATACTTTACCGTAGTTAGTCACCAATGGTAATGGTATGGTAACCTAAAGAAAGATCCGCCGCGCAATACAAGTCGAAATATGTGTCAAAGTCGCGCGTACCGACACTGACTGCGTAAGAAAGTTAAGATCCGTATCCGTATCCGCGGATCTTGACACCAAATATCCGTATTCAGATCCGTATCCGCGGATGTATATTTTTAACGATCCAGCACATCACTAATTTCCAGTAACAAATTATTTGTTAATTATATTAATATGTAAACTCTAATTATATATTCTTCATGTGATCTTATTATAGACACCAAATTAGTCAAGGTTGTAAGACATTTATGTCAAATTTAACAACATTCAGTCAGACATATTAAATCAAAGTTAATCTGACAATCCAATTAGGCTTCACATATCTGGAGGTCTAGATATAAATAAGTATTTATAAATACATGACATACTAAATTTTGTAAGTAAATCAAACATAATTTAAATAAATGTCAGAGTATTTCATCATCATCACAGCCCATATATGTCCAACTGTTGGGGCCGGGCCTCCTCCATAATGGGAGGGAAGTTAACCTACTATACCGCACTGGTTAGACGTGTTGGTATAGGGTTTTGTTTCGAGTTTTTCTTCTCTTGCATAGATGTTATATGCATTTTATATCCCTTAGTCGTCTCTTACGATACCTACGGGTAAGATAGAAGGTGGTGAATTGTATTCTCACTCCGTCACCACCACACGGATATTTAGATCATTCATTAAAAACTTCAGAACCTATATAAATATCATCTGTCCATCTTCAACATCAAAATCACCATCATCATCATCATCCAACCTTCCTATCTAGGTATCTTCTATTGGATGTAAGCCTCCAACCATAGATATTACTAGGTGCGGTCAAGTGCCATCTGTATCTTTCATTTCTGTTTTATAAATTGAAAATGACAGTAGGTATATAATATCCACAACTTATGTCTTCACTATAATTGAGTTTACTGAGCAATAGCTTTTATAACTAATGATTTCTAATGTTTACACGAGTATTAGTCATCCGAAGTAAAACTATTTTTACAAATTCTATATGATTTCTATCTTCTATTAAATCTGTGGAGTTAGGTTGACCGATCGCATTCGTAACGACGACATAAGAGAGCGAGTAGGTATCAAAGAGAGTATTGGTGTAAAGATACGAAAGGGAATGCTCCGATGGTTCAGACATGTGGAAAGAATGCCGAACGAACGTCTGGTTAAGATATACAATGCGAAAGTGGAAGGATGTAGGTACCGGGGGAGACCGAGACTCACCTACCTAGACCAGATTGGTCACGTACTGAAGGAAGGTGGAGTCAGGAGTCACCGAAACCGGCGAGCGTGTATGAAGGAATTATAAATGTTGAAGAAGCGAGTGAAGTATGCAAGGATAGAGTTCTCTGGCACTCCGTTCTCTCTGACTACCCTGCAATGGATATGGCGATATCACATTACAAATGTTTGTTTATAAAAATTTTATTCATAACCATGTAAGAAGAGAAGTGCCTCACAATAAAAATATGTTTTAATCAAAATTTGACATGTTCATCTAAGAAACTAATTCTCTAACATAATCATCGGTCGTCGATGGAGCCAAACTTATAAAAAAAATGATTTGAATTAAATGCTTGGAAGGTCTAATACTGGGGGGGGCACACTTAAAACATTACTTATTTTTACAGACCGTCGCGCCGCCTACAGATTGGTTGTACAAACTTAGCTGCTGCCATTTTGTCCTGTCTGTCAAACGTTTGACAACTGAGAATTGTTATTTTTTGTTCCTAGCGTAGGTACTTATTGTCATCGATCTATTTTCGATTATTGATGTACTTTCTGAAAATTATCTCAACTTTCATCGTTAAGCTGATATTATGATTGTTTCGTTCTCAGCTGATATGTTTTTTTATATTTCAGGGTAGATCTCATAGTAAAAGAAAAATCTATATAATTACACATACACATGTAGATATGTATATATATCACTTCAACATTAGTTCACCGCCTAAACTCTGGGTAGCAGCACTTTCCATATATGCATATTTTATCATCGAGTTGCCACTCTTTTCCAGTTTAATAACTTTACTCTTTGGTCTAATAACTTCAATCAGAAAAGCTTGTTTATTCTTTTGTTTGCCTCTTGGTTGCAGATTTACGTGACCATAAACGCTATAAAGTACTCAAAACATCGGGCAAATAAAAATCAACTACAAATGCAAAGAAACTGCAAAATTAGTTTTATTTCAAATGTGTAATACTCATGTAAACATTGGAAAACATTATCTTGACTACAGAGTTAAGATATTTATTAGAATACGTAATGGGACAAGGAAAACATTTAAAATTAATGTATATTACACAGTCTTCCGTGTGGTACCACCACCCCATATCTTACCCGTGGGTGATCCTACGAGATGACTAAGGGATATAAGACGCATACAACATCTATGCGAGAGAAGGAAAACTCCAAACTAAACCCTACAGCAACACGTCAGACCAGTGCGGTATAGTAGGTTAATTTCCCTCCCATTACGGACAAGGCGCGAGCTCAACAGTGGGACATTTATGGGCTGTGATGATGATGACATGGTCACTTCGAATCACCTGTAACTATACAATGCTATATCCTCTTGTGACTATAGATTAATAATAATTTTGTATATCTTGGATGTGGATTTAGCTGAGATGGAAGGTACACCACGGATATAGAGCGAAGAGTGAATGTGGGAAATGGAATGAACGGAGCGTTGGGGCAACTTCTCGGTAGCCACCACCTCAGCCAGAAGGCACGTGTAGCAATACATAATGCAGTGCTTGTCCCAACATTACTGTATGGAAGCGAGAGTTGGGTATGCAGAAAAGAGTATGAAAGTAAAATTAATGCGGTCGAAATGCGATCTCTGCGGAAAATCTGTGGAGTTAGGCTGACCGACCGCAACCGCATTCGTAACGACGACGTAAGAGAGCGAGTAGGTATGAAAGAGAGTATTGGTGTAAAGATGTGAAAGGGAATGCTCCGATGGTTCGGACATGTGGAAAGAATGCCGAACGAACATCTGGTTAAGAAGATATACAATGCGAAAGTGGAAGGATGTAGGTACCGGGGGAGACAGAGACTAACCTACCTAGACTAGATCGGTCATGTACTGAAGGAAGGTGGAGTCAAGAGTCTCCGAAACCGGCGAGCGTGTATGAAGAGAATTATGAATGTTAAGGAAGCGAATGAAGTATGCAAAGATAGAGTTCTCTAGCACTCTGTGCTCTCTGCCTACCCTGCAAGGGATATGGCGTGATGATATGTATGTATGTACTATAGATTAAGAATACAATGTGTCACCACCCCTTATTCTCCAGTGTGAGTAGTAAAAATCAATCTCCTCACTGTTTTTGCCAACTCACTTGCCAAGTGTGGTGATTATGGGTGTATATATCTCCCTATATATGAATGCCTATGTCCAATGGGGCACTATGATATGCTGCGTAATGACGATATACTAAATTCAACTTTTCCGACAGTGACTTATATGACTGAGTATTGCCATATTTTTTCCAATGACGAGGGGAAACAGTGAGCAATAAACGAATAAATTAAATCAGCCTACTGTGTTTACTCCGTTTTTAGTTTTAGTAAAATATTGAAAAGATTTTTATGATTTGTAATTATAACTTAACAACTTGACTGTCCAATGAGTCACATACGACTCATGATGAGCTTTAGGAATAAGTTCATGAGTCACATGTGACTCTTTTTTGATGCGATTTGGGGATAAATTTTTGTTATGAACGTGGCATAATGTACTAATATAAATTACGTGAATTTGTAGCGAAAAACTTGAATTTTAAGAAAATTAAATAAAATTTCGCAAAAGTTTTTTTTTATACTAAAGATGAATAATAATCATGAGTAGTCCTATAAGCATTGGCTTTTGTATTTGTATGAAACAAAATTAAAATAAAACACAAAGAAAACATTTTATTAGAAAAAAATATTACATGAACTGTTTAATAAAACGTGTTTTTCGTTGTAGCAATCCAAACAAAATGCTTTTTTACATGCTTTGCACTCTGTATGCACTTGTTTAAATTTACAAGCCAACTACCCTTGAATTTTGAGTTTGACATAGCAACCGCTGCATCTCTTTCGAACTAATTTATAGTATTATGCGAAATTTCTTGAAGACTGTAATCAGAAGAAAAAGAAGAACCTGAAGATCTTGCAGTCAGAGACAGCGAAGGTCTTTGCGGCACGTTCGGTTCTGTAGTTGTCGCTGCTGGCTCGAGAAAATATCGTACTAATTCTTCTTGAACTTGCAAAACAGATACCTTGTGATATTCTGACATTCTGTCGGTATGTGTACATGTGATACGTCTTTCCATCTTGTCATTCTGCTGAATTGCATATTACGACCTTGTTTCAATAAATGAGCATAATTATTAGTGTGAAACACCATTTCGTCAATCAAGTCTTCGTCTTTCGTCTTCGGACTGATATTCATCATCGCTACCATCGCTGAATGGGTCTTCATCGGAATCAGAATTTTCTAAGAAATGGACTAATTCTTCAGTGGTGACAGTTCTTCTAGCAATTTTAGACAATATCAAATGAAATTAACCTCAAATAGTAATGTAAATATTGCGGTAACAGATAATATTATGGACTATTTGTAATGCAATTTATAGTCTATAATCGGTATGTGCACATGTGACTCATTGAACTTAGGAAAGATTTTTTTTATCCTACGCTCATGAGTCATATATGGGTCTCAAAATCAAATATACAAAACAAATTAAAAACAATTTTTTTTTTTATGAAATAATGTTTTTTTAGGCCATGTGAATGTTCTTTAATCCAACAGAAAAGAAAATATGATGGAAGTGGGGTAGTCGTAAATTTTATTGTATGGGGACAGTTAAGTTGTTAATATGACTGAATATTTATAGGAAAATTATTAAAACATTTGACAGTTGGCAACTAGAGGGCCTCATGATAAAAAATATTGGACATTTTTTATTATTACCATAACTTATATATTATTATTATTAATATAAAAACATAACATAAAATCAAAACAAACAGAGTGAAAAACAATTTGATACAAGACTGTAACTTTGTAAATAATATTTAATATTATCGAAGACAAAAAATATATACATTTATTTTAAAAGTCGGTGTCAAGTTTCTGTGTTAGAAGAGTTTCTGCGTTAAGAGTTCCTAGGTTTAACCTGAGTCATTCATGTCACCTCATATACACCCCACTGCTAGCCTCAAGCCTCCTCGACTAGGAGGGAAATTGACTTACTATACCACGCTGGTCAGACGTGTTGATATAAAGTTTTATTTCGAGATTTTCTTTTCTTTCGTAATGTTATATGCATATTTTATACCTATATTTTTGCAATCATCCACGGGTAGCATAAGAGTGGTGAATTGTATTCTTACTCTGTCACCACACGTAAAGAGTCGTGTTATATAGCAGCCATATATGTTACAAAAATACAAACTGTTTAAAGTTAATCAGTCCGATTATCAGAAGAAACATTTCAATTAATGATTGACCTTGAAATCTGAGGACGTTAATTGAAATAAAAACACAAATACTTACAATAGCCTTTGTGTAACAGCTCATAGCATCTTCAAAGCGTCGTAAACTAAATAATCTGTTACCCTGCTCCTTCAACTCTTTATCCGTGAGATTTGCCGTAGAATACATGTGTTTGCTCATTGTTCTTGATGGTATCTAACTTTTTAAGTCAAGTTAAACAATGTTAACATTATTCAGATCAGAACTATTCGAGGAAGGGTTTTACGCAATTGTCGAAAACAGACACCAGACAAAATATTGTGAATGCCTTTCTTCTAGAAAAATATTTCAGTATTTCGCATTGACATTTATACTTTTTGGCCTTAGCTATTTATCCATAGTCGCCACAGACTAAAATATATTTCAAAATGTGAGATAGTTTGATATTGCGAGCTAATTATTATTATTTTTTTTTAATATTGGCAATCTGCCGATATAGTAGCAATCAGCAACTTTTGCCAGCAGTTGATATTTAATTTACATAATCTACTATAACTTTATATTATTTGTAACAATAAATTTATTAAATGCATTTACAATACGAAGCTCTGGGAATAATGAGAGAAGATAACGAACACTAACAGGGCGAGGTAATTTTAATTTGTTGATAATGTAGTCCAAAGTGTATGCATTGTTTAAGCTACAATTAAGAAAAATATGGTCAACCGTACCGTCGTCAAGACCACATAATTAGATCATTATAGTCGATCTAATCTAAGAAGTGCACTTTGACAGCTGTCAGAGTAAGTTGTCTAGGTATGTGAACCAAATAATCGCTATCGAAAATATCCGATTTTAATGAGAAATCGATATTAATTATTTGTAATTAATAATCGGTTTATTTTTTACTTTTCAAAAAGGAGATGAAATATTAAGTGCTAAATTAATACTAAACAAACTTAATTATTTCATCATAAAATCTATTCATCATATTTAGTAGGATTAGGGTAAGTTAAAACAAAAACTGGATTTAAAAATAGCTATTTATTCAGAACCACTACTATTACTTGAATTATCATCGTCGCAAACATTAATAATTATTTCCTTATATAATTCCCCAATAAAATTGTCGAAACGTACATCTCTGTCAAAATCTTTATTCGATTAAATATATTAATCTAATATTTTTACCGATTATTTAGATATTCATGAATTGGAAGTTGTCAAGCACTACTGTTTAGAATGTTATGACGTGATATTGTAAGATCGTCAATAATAATTACTATTTACTATGATATTTTAATTTTAAATTAGTTTTACGAGCTTCAATATTACATTATTGTACAAGAAATTCACCCGCAAATATAATTACCTAAATAACTTAATAGTTCTTTAAAATTTCAGATTTATTGTTTGCAATCATGTGTATACGTTTGACCAAGATTATTGTGTATTAAAAAATGCGAAACGTCAAAATGCACTTCTTAGATTAGATGATATAGTTCATCTAATCTAAGAAGTGCATATAGATATTTGTTAATTAAATATATATAATATCTGGATGACCGAACTACGCTCGGTATTTCCTTTTTGTGTGTTTTGGAAGATATATTTAAATATAATAAAGTAATGAAAAATAAAAGGGCAAAAAATAACAAAAAAAGAAACTAAGGAGCCGTCTCGATTAGACTACTCAATATTCCAATTGAGCTATATTCATTCTTAATGACAGGGTCAAAATTTTCCTATATATTTTAAAAGTTTTCTCTCTTTCACTCAAAGAAAAATATTTTTTCGTTTAAAGATCGTGAATATCTTTAAAGATCATTATGTACCTAAAATAGACATAGTCCAATTTCATATGATATCATCTGATTAGCAATTAAATTCCCGAGGGGATTGACGCCAGGTATCTATACACCTGATGAATTAATTAAGTAATTGCCAAAACAATTGCAACATATACGATGGAAAATGGGTTCATGTTGTGTCAACCCCAAGTAATTAGAATTAGAGCAAGATAACGACGATAACGTTGATAAAACGTCAAAATCAAACAATTCTACGCACACACAAACATCTCTATGGTCATTCTGTTATAATAACTTGTGAGTAATCTTTTGTTTTTAACTTTGACATATATTCAGTGTGACCACCTACTCATTAAGTATTATACTAAAAAGTATTGTATGTTAGTAACAAGATAATACACTCAAAGACTATTGAAAACCTATCTACAGAAAATCATAGAAATAGATTTATATCTATTCTAATAGCATATCTCTTCTTTCTGTACATACGTCATCTCTTCTTTCCGTACATATTTCATCACGCATCATAATGAGCAAGGACTCCAAACAAATCCAAGCCAACTCATCATCCATCCATCCATCCATCAGCCCGTAAACGTCTACTGTTGGACATAGGCCTCCCCACGCGAATGCCATCTGTAACGGTCCTGTGCCACCTGCATCCAGCGGTTCCTGCGACCTTGATGATATCGTCAGTCCACCTAGTGGAGGGTCTTCCTACGCTGAGACGTCCGATTCGTGATCGCCACTCGAGAACCTTTCTTCCCCAACGGTTGTCGGTTCGTCGAGCGATGTGGCCTGCCCATTGCCACTTCAACATGCTAATTCTTCGCAATATATCGGTTTCGCAAGCTTTCGCGCAAGCTGTTTTTCTACGGATTTCCGCATTCCGGATTTTATCACGTAGAGAAATACCGAGCATAGCCATAGCACGCTGAGCGAATTGAGCTTTTTTATGAGGCCGACATTTAGAGACCACGTTTTTGTGCCATAAGTCATCGTTGGTAACACACACTGGTTTATACCTTTGCTTTCAGACACTGTGGAATATTGGACAAGAAGATCCTCCTAAGTTTCTCGAATGCTGCCCAACCGACTTGGATTAGTCGACTGACCTCTTTCTAGAAATTGGATCCACCTAATTGAACTGATTGTCCTAGGTAAACATAGCGATTCCCCGTGTGGTGACGGGAAAAGAATACAAGTGACGTCACCCCATGCTTGCCCGTGGGAGTCGTAAAAATCGGCTAAGGGTCACACCAGGAGAGTGGGCAGCGGCTATCTCCCGGGAAATTTAATATCCACCGCCAATCCATCTGCCAGGCATAGCGATTATTGCATTATTGCCCCCCTAAACCAACTCATCAGGCATCAGAAAATAAAACTAATTTCCTTTAATTTCATTGTTATGTAACTCATGCATGCATTTGTGGTATTTATTTAGGCTAAAGAAATTTAATGTAAGAAAATGTGAAAATACAAAAGCCAAAAACAATAAAATTTTTGTTATATCAGTTTATTAAACACGCAATTAACAACCTTATTTTAAGCATTATTCTCAGACGCGATCCAATCATTAATTTAAAAAATATTAAACAGAAGGCAATTGATATGAAGGTATTTTAAAAACGGGATATAAGGATGACAAGTGCCGAGTCCACAAACTATAGCATTTTACTTTATCTGCTTTGGGCAAGTTAATTATAGAATGCGACAGATTTTTTATTGATGTAGCTTTTCTGCAAAATGATAAAGGTAATTAATTAGTTATAATGGCACTTAGCAAAATAATTAAAATATTACCTACCTGTATGACTGGTATAGTGATCTAAGCAACAAGCGTCATTGTTTCAATTTTGCACCATCATAATCATTCAGCCCTTTGCCGTCCACTGTTGGACTGAACCTCCCTCATATTTCGTTACAAAGTGCGGTTCAACGACTCCCGACAACTTTATTACTTATTTTCGTTGTTCGTCCGTCTGTCTGTATATAAGCTGTATCTCATAAACCGTGATAGTCGGCCTGTTGAAATTTAAGGTTTTCCGAATTTTTCCTTTGTATGTGCTATACAACATTACTTCATGCCAAATTTCAAGTTTCTAGGTCGACTGCAAGTACCCTTTAGGTTTTGATTCCCTTGCAAGTAGTTGCAAGTTTCAAAATATGGCGCTTATATTGCTGTTTCTTTTGATTGCGTTGACATAGAAGTTTGATTTTGCTACAGCTTAAAGGTATTATAGATCTGAGTATTTGATATGAATTTCAATTTAATACCTCTACATGTTCAGGCAGAAAGGGGTAGTGGGTTTAAAATTATTAAAAATATTTTTTATATATGATGTAATCAAAAATTTACGGCTTTCACAATTTTTCCTTTATCTGTACTATGTACGTTGCTTCGTACCAAATTTCAAGATTCTGAGTTCACGGGCAGTACCCTGTAGGTTTTGATTCCCTTGCGAGTGACGAAAATTTGTAGAAATTTGCGACATAAACAGCTGTATCTTTTGATTGCGTTAGCGTAGAAGTTTGTTTGTTTCACAGCTCTAAGGGACAGTAGACTTGAGTATTTGATACAAATTTCAGCTTGATACCTCTACGCGTTCCCGAGAAAAAGGGTCTTGACAGACAGACGGACAGACCGACGGACAACAAAGTGATCCTATAAGGGTTCCGTTTTTTCTTTTCGAGGTACAGAACCCTGAAAATACTAAAAATCATCATAGGTGGTGTCACTACTCAACATAGATGTAGGATTGGGAAGAATGGAATAAGAACAGATAGGGAGAGTTAAAAGACGTGGGCATCAATTAAGCGATATATGTATATTTAAGTATAAATTCGTAACTTACATTTTGGCTGGGTCTTTATAAAGAGGAGGCTCAAGGGGAATCTGCAAGGTAGTTTTCATCAGAGGGCATGAAAAATAGGTATCGCCCAATACCAATACCCCTTCTTTGTTTAACTCCTGTAAATTTTGTTCAGACTCTTGCTTATTCTGCTTTTTTTTCTTTGACTAAAATATTTAAAAATTAACCTTCACTTTTAACTTATTTTTTAACTATATATTCACTATTGGGCATCAGATTCATTCAGGATGGTAGGTTAATCGGCCTATTATAATTAGCGGGCTGAATAGGTTGGTCTAATGATTTAGTCCGAACCTTTCTTCTTTTGCAATGATGTAATCTTGTTGTATCCCCTAATCGCGTCGCCAACATTTTCTATTATTAAGGTTTCCTTTTTTTTAAAGACAACTTAGACAACACTCCATAATAAAGAATAAATTATTGTGTTGCGGAGGATATCGCAAACATACAATTAATCAACACTATAATCACTTCCAAACTCATCATAACAATCGTTTGTAGATTCAACGAGAATCGAATCAACGATATTTGAACAAGAGTTTTGCCCTCAGTTCATTCTGTCTCCTATATAACGTTTTAACCGACTTCAAAAAAGGAGGAGGTTCTATGTTTCATTGTATGTATTTTTTTTTTATGTATGTTCAGCGATATTTTTGTCAATTGTGGGCCGATTTTCAAAATTCTTTTTTCTTTCTAAAGGATATACTCCAGAAGTGGTCCCATTGTCACCAAGTCATGATCTGATGATGGGAAGTCATGGAAATCGAGGGCAACCCTCAAATTTTATAGGCACATATTACGTGTGTCATATATTTTCAAAAGCTCTTTAAATATCTGCATCTGGCAGTGATAAACTCATTTAGGTGAGCTGATGATGGAAGGTACCGACGCACCGAGGCACCGACTTCAAATCGTGTTAGTGGATTTCTAGCATACATTGTAATTATATTTTATAAAAACTAATACATAATTAGAATTAGACAAGAATAAAATAGTTCATCTTATTTTTCGGTTTTTAGTGTTTTAAGTAAGTATGGTTTTTGGCTGATCTTATTTTGAAGTCGGTTTACATTTTTTTTTTAAGGTTTAATTATAGACGATAGATTTCTGGACTAGAATTAGATATACTAGGTCAGTATTCTCCCATTGAACTGTAGAGTAAGAGCGCACTAGTGAATAAGATATAAACAAACTTATTAAAAACTCACTTTATTCACTGAATCCTTTTGGGCAGCCTTAGTGGTGTGTATAATATTTTCGCACCATTTCCATATATTCTCATCAGCGGCGCCACGGATTTCTAAACGCTCATAGAAGTCTGTCATATTTCGAATTGGTGTTGGTGCCTATTTGAAATTATTTTACAATAAAATATAAATTTTCCGTGTGGTGACGAAGTAAAAATACAATTCACCACCTCTCCTATCTTACCCATGGCGGATCGTACGAGACGATTAAAAGGTATAAAACGCATATAACATCTATGCGAGAGAAGGAAAACTCGAAACAAAACTCTATACCAACACCAGTCTGACCAGCGTGGTATAGTAAATCATTTTCCTCCCATTATGGAGGAGGCTCGCGCCCAACAGTGGGACTTATATGAGCTGAGATGATGATGACGATGAAAATATAAAATAAAAAGTATTAATTTGAGAGCTTCTATTTTGATAAAGTTTAAAATTCGGCTGAAATTAAATATTTAACTAGGAAGTAGCTGAGTATATGGGTTTATTAAAGTAGTCAAAAGGTATTTAATTTAAATACCACGTTCGTGAAATTGTATAAACATACCACTGTCAATTATAATGTCCCAGCTTCGAAACAGGGTCGTGTAAATTTTTTTATAAAACACGAATAATTACAAAACATAAATTAATAAAATGTATGATTTAGTTTATAAAATTCGTTATTTATGATAAACAATTGATCGTAGAACGTGACAGTCAAATGCTAAAACGCTAGATTCTATTGCTAAAAGTCGCATTTTAACTACAGTTTAGTTGATAAATAATGGAAAAAGGGTGCTACTAGATCGTAATTATTTTTTTTTATATCTATTTTTATTGCTAATTGTGGCAAACGAGCAAGCAGCACACCTGATGGTAAGTGTTACTAACGCTCATGGATCATGGACCAAGGATATAACTAGGCCGCTGCCTACCATTACAAAACTCAAAACCACCCAGTTAGGCTTCTGGCTCTCTCGCTTACTGAATGAAGCGCAATAGCACAATGCCACTACTCAGACGCCGATCTTCTGCAAGAGTGTGGTACTACCCCGGAAGGAGCGACCTGCGGCTGTAGACATAAAACTGTCAACCACGCTGGTCCTGGCACTAACAAGAGCGTTTGCTTAATTAAACTTTTGTGCAATGAAAGAGTTCAATCATCACAAAATTTTTCACGACAATTTTATATAAAAAAACAGTCACTGTGAGGATCTGAATATTTTACTTCGATAGGAATCCCTAATTTACAAATAAAATGCACTCTGTGTTACTCCTAATAAATTTTTCCCTGTCTCAAGCAACATAAAAAAATATCCTTATAAAAATTACAGATTCTAAGTCGTTTCTCTACTAAAACTTGAAATTACTTTTAGGATTGGATATTAAAAATGTTAAGTCATAAAAAAAATAAAAAGTACTTTAAATACTAACAATCGCCGGTTTATTAAGTCTTTCAGTGATATATCTGAATGAATATGCACCAGCTGATTTCTCACTGGGTCGCAGACTTTGTGTAACTTTATTCAACCGTTGAATGTTACCATATGCATGGTCGCTGGTGGCAATTGGTAATTCATTTTGTACAACATATTCCTCTAATGCTTCATCGTGCTTGAGTAGGATTTCCTATATATAAAAATAAAGCTAATAAATAAATTAGTCTAAAAGTAGCTACCAGAAATAGAAATGGGGAACTACTAGTCCGTATCTTGCTAATAAGTTTTGCTTCAATGAAATTAAAAAAAAACTTAAAACGATATGATATGGAACTGAACCATGCCGGACAGGCCACCGAAGACTGGTCGGGTAAGGCGGGTCGAGGTCCCACGCCGCTTCTTCTGTCGCCCCGGACGGATTTAGCGGGGTGTGACCACTCCATAGCAAGCCGCCAAAAAAAAAAAACCGGAGGTGTCAAGGGACACCCGGATGGAACGAAGTTCTATTTTAATTATATAATTTTTTTCTGCCTTAAGCGATTTTTATCGTTATATTTTAGCCGATTTGCAAAATATCTTTATAAATTATAGCCTATGTGTTATTCTGATGTGCAAGCTATATTACTATAAATTTCATCAAAATCCATTCAGTAGTTTTTACGTGAAAGAGCAACAAACATGTTCACATCCATACATTATTACAAAATTTCACGTTTATAATATTAATAATAGGATATACAATTCCACTTGACTACCAAAACTTTTCGGCCTCGAGCTCGAACGCGAGCCGGCCATTTTTTTTTTTTTTTTTTTTTTTATTGGTGGGCTATGGGTGCGTCTCGCCCCGCTGAATCGGTCCGGGGTGACGGAAAGGCGGCGCGTGACCCCATAGACCCACCGTAAAACCTTCTCTCTTCGCCGTGCGAGCGGACCACCGGTACTCGATTTTAACTTCGGTGGCCCGCCCGGCGGTTTACCCTCGCGGGTTCCTCTCGTCGACGCCCCGACAGATTTCGCCGTCGGGGCGTCGCCCTCACGCGGTGGCCTCACGTCGGGTGACCGGACAATTCCCCGGTCCGATCACCCGAGGCCTCGGTTAGGGCGGCATCAGGCGCAGGTATTCGCGCCTGCGCCGCCCCGGCCGCTGACGGCGGCCCGGGTCGCGGGACTCCTCCCGGACTCGTTCCGCCGCCTCCTTCTGCGAGATGACAGCCTCGCAGAAGGCGGCGACCGCGTCCCAGTTCCTGACGCTGTCGACCATCGCTCTCGCGACAGCCGGCAGCGCCAGGTCGGCACCGATAACAGCGACGAGGTCACGGCGCTGCCGGTCAAAGCCCGGACACGCCTCCAGCGTGTGTTGCGCCGTGTCCTCGTCACTGCTGCAATGGTGGCAGAACGAAGTCCACTCCCTTTGCGCGACCGTGTGCAGGTAAAAGCCGAAGCATCCGTGCCCCGACAACACCTGCACCAGTCGAAAGGAGAGGACTCCGTGCCGCCGCTCCATCCACTCCATCAATACGGGCCGGAGAGCCTCGACGGTGACGACACCGTGTCTAGGCCTCTCCAGCCGCGTAGCCCAACGGGCGATGACGTCTCGGCGGGCGTCCTCGCGCCACGTGGCTATCTCGCTCAGCGATGGGGAGCCACCTTCGTCGCGCAGTGAGGTCACCCGCCGGTAGAGGTCGGAGAGCATCTCCGCCTCTAGGTCCCACGGGGGTGTCCCGGCCAGCAGGCATGCCGCCTCGGTCGATACCGTGCGGTACCCGCGAATGGCTCTGACCGCCATGACTCTCTGGGGTCTCCACAGAACAGCCCTGAGCTGGGCGTTCAGAGCCCTCGCCCACACGGGTGCGCCGTACATGGCCATAGAACGGATCACCCCTGCATACAGCCGTCGGCCCTCGAAGCTGGGTCCGCCCACGTTCGGCATGAGCTGCGAAAGGGCGGACGCCGCGCCGACCAGCCGGGGAGCAATTCGGCGAAAATGCTCCCGGAACCACCATCGCCCGTCGAGCACCAGACCCAAGTACTTCATATGGGCCTGGATGCTGATGTGGACGGAGTTGACGACTAGCGAGACGCCGATTGGCGGCCTTACGCGTGGCCCATGGAACAATAGGGCCTCCGTCTTATTTAGGGCCACCCTGAGCCCCAGCGCCTCGATTCGCCCGACCATCTCCTCGGTGCCGAGAGTGGCCAGGCTCGCCGCCTCTTCGAGTGTCCTGCCCCGGGCTGTGACGAGCGTATCGTCAGCGTAGCATATCACGCTCAGCCCGGGGGGGAGACTCCCTCTCAACGCCCAGTCGTACCCGATGTCCCACAGAGTCGGCCCCAGAACCGACCCCTGTGGAACGCCGCACGACATGGACGTCCGCACAATGTCCCCTGCGGGACTCGCGCAGAGGACACTGCGCCCCTCCAAATAGTCCGCCACCAGCCGCCTCAGGTACAAGGGCACCCCATGAAATCGGAGCGCCTCCCTGATGCAGCTGAATGGCAGACTATTGAATGCGTTGGCGATGTCCAGCGACACCGCCAACAGCACTCCCCCGCCGGTGACAGCCTCTGCGGCCGTCTGCCTCAGTCGTAGCAGGGCCCCGATGGTCGAACGCCCCCTTCTAAAACCGAATTGAGCGTCCGACAGATCGGGTCCCACCTCCTCCAGGTGCTGGACGATGCGGGCAGCGAGGATGCGCTCCAGCAGCTTACCCACATCGTCGAGGAGCACAATGGGCCTGTAGGCCGACGGCGAATCCGGGGGCCGTCCCAGCTTTGGCAGGAGAACCAACCTCCCCTCCTTCCAGCACTCAGGGAACCGTCCAGACGCCAAACAGGCGTTGTACAGCTGCCTGAGGCGAGGCTCTAGGTGCTCGAGGAGCGACGTCAGCACCCGGACTGGTATTCCGTCCGGGCCGGGGGCCGTGGTAGCGGAACGAATCCGCGCCACAGCTGCTCCCACTTCCGTCTCCGTCACGGGTGGAACACTCTCGTCGTCAGCCTCCCGGTCTTGTTCTGGCGAGGCCATGACCGGGGGCGTGTGCTCCGACTGCCGTGGAAACAGCTCCTCGACCACCCTACAGAGGAAGTCGGGCTGGAGGGTCTCGGTGAGGGGGGGGCCCTGCGCGCGAAGCTTGTTCAGCGACGCGCGATACGGGCGACCCCAGAGGTCACGGTCGAGACCGTCCAGCATCTCCTGCCAACTCGCACCCTTGGCCGTCCGCGCATCGCGGTACGCCTCGTACAGCTGGCCCTCCCGCTCAACGTCGCGGTGACGCCGCCGGCTGCGGGTGTAGGACCTTCGGGCTCTGATACATGCCGCACGAAGGTCCGCCAATCTTGGGGACCACCAGTAGACCCCCTGCCTCGGAGGTAGACGCCGCCGCACTCTGGGCATGGCCGCATCGCAGATCTGCGTTAACGCACTGCGAATGCGGACAGCCTCGGCGTCCACCCCGTCCGCTGGGGGCGGTGAGGACAGCCACGTGTGAACGATGGCCGCCTCCGCCAGTAGGTCCCTGTCAAGACGAACCACAGCCCACCGCGGAAACGCGGGAGCTCCGTCCGCCCTGTGACCCCTACCGGGGTCCCGGAGAGGGGAGACCTCCATCCGGATGTACCGGTGGTCCGATAGGGTCTCCGCCTCCTCCAGGACACTCCAGTTCCTCACCCGTGGTGCGACAGCGGGGCTAGCGAACGACAAGTCCACTATCGACCCGCCCTGCTGCCGCACACACGTGTTCACTGAGCCCCTGTTAAGAACACAGAGGCCCAGTGAAGCCGCCCACTTGATGACCGCCCGCCCGCGGTCGTCCGTCATAGGGGACCCCCACGCCGTGGATTTGGCGTTGAAGTCCCCCAGAACCAGGACGAGGCCCGGTGTCAGTCGCCGTATCGAGGCCTCCAGGTTGGTGAGGGAGGCCCCGAAATCGTCCATTCTCCTGGTAGGGGAGAGGTATACGCTGTAGAGCGTGACCCCTCCCCACTCCGCCGCGACAAATTCCTCGCCCCTATCCAAAAGAGACAAGGACGGGAAGTGCCGCTGCGTTGAGACGACAATTGCCGCAGTTCCGTTTCGGCTGACCACCCAATTGGGGCGATCAGGCACGCAGTACGGTTCCGCGACTACGGCTGCACCAATCGACCACTCCGCCATGGATTGCAGGAGTAAATCCTGCGCACCGGCGGAGTGGTTGGTGTTGGCTTGCAAGAGGTGGTGCATGGATGGTGTAGCCATTAACGGGCTGTATCCATGACCTCCCCCTCGCCGGCGGGCGATCGGACCGCGCTAGGAGCGGGAGCGGCCGTGGTCGGAGGGCCGCCCCGCCCCTTTGGGGCCGAAGCTGGAGGTTTGCACGCCCCAGAGCCCATGCGGTGCTTGGCGGGCTTATTGCCCGCCGCACACGCGGGGCAGTGGGGCGGGGCGGCGCAAGATGCCGCCACGTGCCCGGTTTGACCGCAGCGGAAACACAGTCCGCCGCAGTCGAAGCAATTAGTGCACGTCGGTCGAGTATGTCCGACCGCCATGCACTTATAGCACCTCGCAGGCCGGTGCTCAAGCACGGTCACCCGCGCCGAGCTCCAGCCCACGAGGAGCCTGCCTGAGCCGGCCAGTTGCCTGACCGACTCCACCGGGCACTGCGCCCAGGCAGCACCTACGCCGCCCGGACCGGGGCGGATGACACCAACCCGGACGGTGTCTATGGGACACCCGGTTCTCGAGGCAATAGCCTCCCGGATGTCTTCCATCGTCACGGAGTCGTCCAGACCCGCGATGCGCATTTCGGCGCACTTGACGGGCCTGGCGATCCTGATGCCACCCTCCTCGGCAAACAAACCTCGCAGCTTGTCAGCTACGCTGTCGGCCGTCTTGGAGCCCTCGGCCCCGGGGAACTCGAGGATTCGAGCCCCTGTCCGGCCCTTGCGGGTCCTGGCTTCGACGCCTCCAATATCGGAGACGTCTAGCTCCCGCCGGGCCTTCCTCAAGACGGCCTCGTAGCTGAGGCCCTTCTCAGCCGCCTCAGGCAGCACAGTGATCACCACTGCGGCTGTCTTCGGCGACTTGAGCCCCTTGCGCGGCCTCTTCTTTTTACCGGCTCCTGCCTGTGGAGCGGGAGCGGGGACCTCAGCGGCGCGCTTGGCCTCCGCTCTCCTTCTCTGACCGCGACTCTTCCGGTCGCGCTCGGCCACCTGCCATCCCTCGGGCGCAGCAGGCGCGACAGGCGCGGAAGGCGCAGTCGTTGACGCGCTAGTCGTCGCCGGCGGTGTTGTTGCCGACGATGACTGCGGTCCGGCAGGAGCCGGTACCGTCCTCTTCCTAGGTTTCGGCGCGGGCCCCTTGGGCTTGGGCGCACCCGCGGCCGCGGCGTAGCTGCCACCCACGCGGCCACCCTGACAAGGCAGCGGGGCGGGGGCTGATGCCACATGCGACCGCTTGTCCGCGGCGAGAGGCGGCCGAACACGTGGTTCTGGAGGCAACCTTGCCTCCAGAACGGCCACGCGCGCATCGACGAGTTTCCCGACTGCGTCGATGATTTGGCGCAGGGCTTCGTCCGGTAAACCTCCCACCGCAAGTATCGGGGTCGGCTGGGCGTCTTCGGGGGCCCGTTCCGCGGCGCCTGGCGGCTTTGGCGCCGCAGGGACGCCAGCCGGCGGCATGCGGTCCGCAGCGAGAGGCGTCATCCTCACCACGGGGACCCGTTTCGCCGCGGCGACCGCGCCAGCGTCAGCCGGCGACGCGCGCTTCACAGCGGCAGGCGTCTTTCTCGCTGCGGGGACGGGTGTCACGGTGACGCCAGTGCCCAGCGTCGTCGGCACCGCAGCGCGAGGCGGCTTTGGCGCTGCAGCGGCCGCTGAGTGGCCGGCCTTGGCCGGTGGCGCAACTGGCGCAGGCGGCGCGAGCAGCGCCATTTGCGCCTTTAGGTCGGCCACGTCCTTCAATAACTGGCGGTTTGCCCGCCGCATCCCCGCCAGCATGTCCCCCAACTGCCGGTTCCGGGTCCCTATGGCCGACATCTCGCCATTAAGGCGGGCATTTTCGGCCCGCAGGTCGGGGGGGTCGCCATTGGCGCGGGCAGCGACCGCCGCCGCCCTTTCTTCTTCCGAGGCCCCTCGCCCTCTTCGGGAAGCCGGCACCTTAGGTGGGGGCATGCTGGCCACGCTCCCCTCCGAGTCGGCACCCGAGCTGCCACCCTTACTTAGGCGGCGCTTCCTCACCTGCGAGGGGAGGGCCTTCTCCTTGGTCGTCAGCGTTGTCGCTGTCGCCGCCGGGCTCTTTGCCACAAGACGCGCTGACGACCTGGCGGGGGCTTCAACAGCCGGCCCGCTATCCTTCTCGGACGGCCCTGCGGGAATGTCACCGCCCTCGTCCATTTTGGCGGTAGAACCGCCACCCCCATCTTCCCCGGACGGCTCTGCGACATCACTGTCGCCCTCGTCCGTCGACGGCTCCGTTTCGGCTCTACCGCCGTCCTTCCTCGCTTCTGCGGCGGCAGCCTTTCTGCGCGCTCGCCGCTCCTCCAATCGCCGTTTGAAGCTGGAGGTCTTCCCCCGGCTCCTCCTGGGCGACCTCCGCTTCGGTGTTGTTTGGGCCTCCATGTGCTGTGCCGGACCCTCGGCGGACGCCTCGAGTCCCGAGGACGAGGCGTCGTTTTGGTCAGTTTTGCGTTGGCATGACCGGGCCTTGAGGTGGGAATCATCATGATCCCCATCGTAAATATTGTTGTTTTTAAAAAGTTCCATGATAAAACCCACGAGTGTGGGAGAAACTATGACGTCGACCCGGGCAGAGATCCCTGTACCCGGGCAAGCCTACATTTACCAACCAGGGGGGCAGCCGGTACCCTGGCTGGAGCGTGCTAAGAACAGAACAACCCATCTGCCATGCATCTTCTCGCCGCACGCCAAAACTTAAGATTGTGGGTGATTTCCGAATTCGAATGTACATTCGAAATTCTTTATAGAGGTTGTCTTCCTCGCGGTCCGGGCGGTTAAGCCAAGACCCTCGCTCCTGAAACTAAGACAAGCAAAGAATCAGGTTTACGATTTGACGACGGTGGCGGTGGCACATGCCTGCCCAGCCCTCAAATGAATGAGTGACTGAGCCCGTCGCGGATTCGCGTCCGGTCACCTTCTACGGATAGAAGGCTAGGAGCGAAGCGCCAGATATTCGCTACGGACGACAGTACAACAGAAGAACTGGGGACCGCCGTCCGCACCCAGGGTACACCGCGTGGAGGTTTCTGACATCGTACCCCAACGCGAGCCGGCCACGCGGCCCGGTCACGGGCGAAAATAATTTCGTTGCGCATTATTTTGATTTTGCTATATCTCTTAAGGTATTGATTTAATTTGCATGGTCTGAAGGAAAAAAAATATCTTCATGAAATGCTCAAGCCAACTAATGTATTTAAAATGATAAGGATTAATACAGTATTTGTGTAAATAGCTTTTCAATTACCGTTTTATAATAGAACATTTTTTAAAGTATTAAAATGGATATAGTATGTTATCCTTAAGAGATAGATATATACCATCGCGGACTTTTTTTATAGGCCTTTTTAAGCTGTATAATACTGTAGTACTTTATTTTGATCTATTTCGTAGGGTTCAGCCAGCGTTTGCAATGTAAGCGCAAAATAATGTGTTTATTTACGACATCACATTAGAAACCTCTAAAATTATCAGTGTTTCTCTAGTACATTATGCATATATTATACATATAAACCTTCCTCTTGAATCACTCTATCTATAAAAAAAATCGTCGCGACACCACACTGTTCAATGCGAAATAGAAATGAAAATATCTGGCTTGCTTTCTATAAGAGAGCCGACGAGCGACGCCGCACAGCTTACAATAGCTTACTATAGCAAAAAGTGTCGTGACAACTTTTCGTAAGAATTTTTTCCGTCTAGCCCCCTTTCACAACGCGCGATAAGGAACTTCGTTCCAAAAATTGAACTTATCTATGGGGTAGCAGCTACACATACTAATAAGTATAACATTGATAGTAGGTGTCGTAAAAAACGACAAAAAGCTAACCATAGACCTGGACCAACTACATGTGATGTGGTCTGGTCAACTTTAACATTGCTAAAGAAGGTTGACGTCAAGCGGGTGACCGGTCATAAAACTATTGCGAAAACTTTTGCAATATATATGATGGAAGAAGAGTAAATATTGAATCAACCCAAGTAACTAGGATAAATGTAAGATGGTGATGATGATAATGATGATATGGACTTACATTCAACCGTTCAATATCCGCATTTATCTTGATTCTAGCCGCGATTTCAGTGCGATATTCATCAACTAAATACGCCCAATATTTATTTACGCGCGCATAGTCAGCTAAATTGGCTCGAGGCAAAAACGATAAAATCTTCTTACCGATCGGAGAAGGTAACAGTTGTAACTGAAATTTAAAAAAAAATAAGTGTGTGTGTACTTATGTAAACGCGTTAGAAGTCATACTTCTTTGGCGTAAAAAGATAAAAATCTTTTCAAAAATTTTATCTTTTGCCTTATTCTACGTTTGTAGAATAAACGACACTAACAATAGAAAAAACGGTATTTAATTCATTGAAAGTTTTATTATAACGCATTATCTAGTTAAATAAAGTTTATTTAAATATCACCAAAAAACTAAAATGTTGACTGTAGCTAACTTCAGGGTGCGGTTTTTCGCGACGGTGTGCGCGCGCATCGTAAAAACATACTGTCATCATTTTTCCCCAACGCGCGAAAAGAAGTATAACTTCAATATATATTAAACAAAGTAGCAATAAACCAATATCTGGAAGAAATGCCTTTTAGTGTTTTTTGTTTTTCACTTTAAATGATATCGGAACACCGTAAAAGTTTTCCTGGTAAAGAATGAAAATATGTACTTATACCCATATTCAATATTTTTAATATAATGTGATGATTGAATTTTTAATATAATAATATAATTTGATAGTGGTAGGGACTCCATTGTTGACAGAGCTCTGTCTACAGTCGCGGGGTATATTCAATATATTTAATAGTAGTAAGACTCCACTGTTCACAGTGCTCTGACTACAGCCGCGGAACAGTCCATCCGGGGTAGTAGGTACCATACTTTCGCAGAAAATCGACGTTTGAGTAGTGACAATGTGCTACTGTGCTTCGTTCGATGAGCGAGAGAGCCGGAAGCCCATCTTTCTGGGTTTGGGATTATTGGTAGGCAACGGCCTAGCTATACCCCTGGAATTGCAAAGGCCCGTGGGCGACAGTAACACTTAACATCAGGTCTGTTGCTTGCTCGTTTGCCCACCAAGAGCAATAAAAATATATAAATATTTTTATTGCTAGCTATTAGCTAGCTTTTATTAATAGTTCAATTTATAATATCTACTAACAAAATCCAAAGTTTCCATGACATCAGGTTTCGTGCGATTAACTTTCCAGATCTTGCGCTTGGTGCCATCAAGGAATATCATTTCGATTTCTTCTAACTTTAAGCTATCACGCATAGCTTGAATTACAGTGTTCCATGTTGCTAGATTTGTTTCCAACTATAAAATTTAAGTTTTTATCAACTTTGAACCTCGAAAATCGACTTCTACTCATAGATTCAGAGTTAATACCGATGTTGAGGAAGATTCGAGGCGACCCTCGAAATTTCCTTAGCTGAGTATGACTGCAGACGATTTCGAGGTTATGACTTAGAATACGGGAGTTAGAGTAGGTAGTAGATATAGTTATCTTATTTGGTATTAAATGGATAATCAATTATTTTTATGCGCATTTCTGGTTATTAGAATAAATGAATGAATACCACTAACATTTTTTTTAGCTTGTGTCTGTGCTGCATTCGCCTCTGCTGCTGTGGCAGGTAAAGTTTTAGATGTTTCATCCTTTTTAGCCTGTAGCCAATAAATAAATAAATTTATAAGGCGATGGTCTGATAAAATCATTAGCGTTGTTTGTTTATAATCATAAATAATAAATTAAATCCATCCCATTCCATTATACGGGTTTAAATGATAAACCCTTTATTTCTTTACAGTTTTACAGCTTACATTTACCGTCCAGTTTACTGTGACAGTACCTATCCGGTTTACAGTTTTTAAACACCTTTATAATGTTATTTGAGTTGCTAGTAAAGAGCACTGTATAGTAATCTAGTTTAATTTAGAGACTATTGTCTAGTAGTAATTTTATTACTACTTTAGTAATTTTATTACTACTAGACAATAGTCTCTAAATTAAACTAGATTACTATACAGTGCTCTATACTAGGAACTCAAATAACATTATAAAGGTGTTTAAAAACTGTAAACCGGATAGGTACTGTCACAGTAAACTGGACGGTAAATGTATAGGGGGCATAGTCCGGAGCGTGCTCGTTCGCGTCCCCTGCCAGTCTAATTAGACTGCTAATCCGGCTCGAAATGCGTACCGCAATGCGGGTTAGGGCGTCCCCCGGAGGCGACGCGTACCGACCCGCCCCCGTCGGTACGAACTTCGGCAGTTGCGGCGATGGGGGCCGCCACCCATCACGCCTTGCCCAGTCAGGCGAGTCGAGGAGAACGGAGTGCCGGGTGGGCACGTGGAATGTAAGAGGTTGTGTGGAAGGTAAGTTGCACGAGCTGATATCCGTCATGGCGGACAAACAGCTAGACGTGCTCTGTGTAACAGAGACCAAGCGAAGGAGCAGCGACGCCTGCGATCTTCCTGGTGGCGGGATGGCTCTGTGGTCTGGTGTACCACAGAGCGATCGAGCCAGCATGGGGGTAGGAGTGCTGTTGTCCTCTCGCTTGGCCTCAGGTGTGAAGGATTACGGAATGTATGATCCCAGACTTCTCTGGGTCCGTATAAAACTAGGTGTCACCAAGGTATTCATGGTTGTAGCATATGCTCCCGTAGGATCCTCGGTGGCATCAGACCTAGAGAAGTTTTGGGATAATGTTAGGGAAGTTCTGGATATGGCAGAAACCAGTGAACGCGTGATTGTATGCGGAGATTTGAACGGATGGGTGGGGACCAAGCGTCCCGACTATGAGGACGTACTTGGTCCATTTGGTGATAAGAGAGTGAACGACGCAGGTAGGCTCATAGCGGATGTATGCATGGAGAGAAACCTTATTGTGTCAAACACATTTTTCCAACATAAGGACATCCATATGTATACATGGAGAAGGAATGAACAGAAAAGCATAATAGATTTAATTTTGGTAGACAGTCGCCTCCGAAGCAAAATATTGGACGCAAGAGCCTACAGGGGCCCCACAGTCGACACGGACCACTATCTCGTTATTGCGAGATTTAGTGGTCTGTTCAGAAAGTGGAGGCACTGGCGAGAGCGTGTCCACTTCGGAGGGCTTGAAAGAATAAAGGTTGAAAGGTTGCAAGAAGAGTGTGTAAGAGAAAAGTACGCAGAGGGTGTCCGAGAACGGCTGACGATGACAAGCCAGCCGCAATCGGACATTGAAGAATGCTGGAGAGTATTGAAAGAGAATATAGTAGATACAGCGAAAGAAGTATGTGGAAGTTCAAAGAAGCATAGAAAAACAAATGGTGATGCATGGTGGGATGCGGAAGTGGCAGCTTCCGTAGAGCAAAAGAAGAAAGCGTGGCTGGACTATGTCTCTTCTTTGAATCTGAATGACAGTATGACTGAACAGAAGAAAGAAATATATCGGCAATGTAAGAATGACACCAAGGCCTTAGTGAAAGAGAAACGTGATAGAGCAAGTATGAGTGCAGAAGATAGGCTGACTAAAAACTTCGAGGATAACACCAAACTCTTTTGGAGGGAGGTAAAGAAGTCTCAGGGTGGTTGGTCAGCCTTCAGAATGAATAAAATAAGGTCTAAAGGTGGAGACATTCTTACACAAACACAAGACGTGTTAAGCCGATGGAGTGAATATTTTGGCGATATGTATGCGGATGCTACGGTTGGCGCCGGTGTTGGATGTGGTTTAGTAGATCAACATTCGACAACGGCGTCCTCCGATGGCATCAGTATGGATGAAGTTGAATGGGCGATAAGAAGTTTGAAAAATGGTAAGGCAGCGGGCATTGATATGGTGTCTGCCGAGATGATCAAGCTTGGTGGCTCTTGTGTCTGGGAGGCGTTCCTGTTGCTCCTCAATTTATGTTGGAGCTCGGGAATGGTTCCCAGGGACTAGAATAGCGCAGTCATCGTGCCTTTGTTTAAAAACAAGGGTTCACGTTATGACTGCGCAAATTACAGAGCCATAAGCTTGACCAGTTTGGCAGCAAAAGTGTATGGAAAAATTATTGAAAGGAGAATGAGGATGGTGTCCGATGGTTTACTGTGTGAGACACAAGGAGGTTTCAGGAGTGGAAGGGGATGCATGGATCAAGTGGTCTCTCTGCGCAACATTGTGGAGAAGCATCTGGCTCTAGGTCAGAGGGTTTTCTGCAGTTTTGTGGATCTGGGAGAGCATTTGACACGGTTGTACGAAAGGAACTTTGGGACATTTTACCGGAGTATGGTATTAGCGGTAAACTGCTACAGGCTGTGCAGTCCAGTTACATGGGCTGTAGAGCCTGTGTGCGGCTGGATGATGGAATGTCGCCTTGGTTTGACGTCAATATCGGCGTTAAGCAGGGGTGCGTTCTGTCAGCCAGGCTGTTTATCATATATCTGGATAAATGTCTCCAAAGGTTGAACGATATGAATGTGGGAGTCCAGATGAGCGACTCAGTGGTCACTGCTCTGCTTTATGCAGATGATGCAGTCCTGCTGGCACAGTCAGCGACTGACCTGCAGACCCTAGTCGACACAATGACAGAAGATTGTAAGAAAAGGGGTCTACGCGTGAATGTGAGCAAAACCAAAATAATGGTCTTTGAAAGAGACGAAGCCAGAACAGATGTAAGAGCAACAATAGGTAATGATATACTAGAGCAAGTGGATGAATTTGTATATCTTGGATGTGGATTTAGCCGAGATGGAAGGTACACCACTGATATAGAGCGCAGAGTGAATGCGGGAAATAGAGTGAACGGAGCGTTGGGGCAACTTCTCGGCAGCCACCACCTCAGCCAGAAGGCACGTGTAGCAATACATAACGCAGTGCTTGTCCCAACATTACTGTATGGAAGCGAGAGTTGGGTATGCAGAAAAGAGTATGATAGTAAAATTAATGCGGTCGAAATGCGATCTCTGCGGAAAATCTGTGGAGTTAGGCTGACCGACCGCATTCGTAACGACGACGTAAGAGAGCGAGTAGGTATGAAAGAGAGTATTGTTGTAAAGATGCGAAAGGGAATGCTCCGATAGTTCGGACATGTGGAAAGAATGCCGAACGAACGCCTGGTTAAGAAGATATACAATGCGAAAGTGGAAGGATGTAGGTACCGAGGGAGACCGAGACTAACCTACCTAGACCAGATCGGTCATGTACTGAAAGAAGGTGGAGTCAAGAGTCTCCGAAACCGGCGAGCGTGTATGAAGAGAATTATGAATGTTGAGGAAGCGAGTGAAGTATGCAGAGATAGAGTTCTCTGGCACTCTGTTCTCTCTGCCTACCCTGCAAGGGATATGGCGTGATGATATGTATATAGTAATAAAATTAAAAAAAAATAAGTATAATAAAATAAAAAACTAAAATAATAATTTACCCTTTAACTTATACGAGCACATATCAATAGAACAAATAGTTTATCTAAATCAAACGTTGTATGCTTGTCATTCAGTTATTTTTTAAAGACAACACCCCGCACCAGAGAAACAATCCCAGTATTGTAAGGGATCTTACAAACATATAATTAACGGACAAAAATTACAGACTCATGATAACGATTAGTGGTTCGCACAAAGTATCGTCCTCCATGAGAATCAAACCTACACCACTGGCGCGGTAGTTCGGTATCTTTACCATTACACCATGTCATCATCACAGCCCATATAAGTCCCACTGTTGGGCTCGAGCCTCCTCCGTGCCGAGAGGGAAATTAACCTGCTATACCGCGCTGGTCAGACGTGTTGGTATAAGGTTTTATTTCGAGTTTACCTTCTCTTGCATAAAAGTTATATGCGTTTTATATTTCCCCTTAGTCGTCTCTTACGATCACCCACGGGTAAGATAGGGGGTGGTGAATTGTATTCTTACTCCGTCACCACGTAGATAATTTGTGGTTTGCACAAAGTATCATCTTGCATGAGAATCAAACCTGCGGCGCAGGCGCGGTAGTTCGGTATCTTAACCATTACGCCATCTGTGCAATAAAGTTATTAGGTGCTTGGCCCATATTTTGTAATTTTTATAAAATTATATAATTCTGTCGAATATAAAAATAATATAATATATAAATTACCCCTTTCTCTGTAAATGCTTGAGTACTTTTTGACTTTGACTTATCATTGTTGACTATAATACATTCCAGTACATTCTGTATCATATGTTCTTGGTATCGCTCATATAAAGTACGTGCTCGCCGTAGTACTTCCCACATGGCTGGTCCACCTGCTATTGTCAACAGTTCTGCCAATACTAAAACCTGAGATTCCTAACAAGCAAAAGGATTATCAGATAAAAAAAAACCAACAGGATACGAACATATTATAAGAAAACATGTATTATTAATAAAAAAAAATTATTAAAAAATCAAGAAACCCGACTGCGTAAAAAGCGAACTAAACTACGTACATAATAAAAAACTGAAAAGAAAAAACAAGCACTTAGATTCTAGTAGTAGTAGTAGTCTATTTTCAGTTTTTTATTATGTACGTAGTTTAGTTCGCTTTTTACGCAGTCGGGTTCTTTTATTTTTTTTTATTTTATACTTTTTAGTTATGAATACCTAGGTGGCTATAGTTATTTAATTTATTAATAAGTAGGTACCTAACTATATATAGTTTTTGACTGAAGTTGAGTACTAAATCGTTAGAAGTTGGAGATGGGCGACCGCGTCAGACATTAGATACTTTAGATAGGATTACCTATGTATATTGGACAATATACCTAGTACATACTTTAGTATATGTCCGTTCACATTCACACGCACAGTCATACGATTTTTTTGTCTTTTCATCGTAAATTTCTACTGTCTACAAACTATGTGAGAAAGGTTGTTACGAAACTTTAAATCAATATAGATCCTAAGTGGTCAGTCGAATCGAAAAATGTTGAGAAAAAATAAAAATGATTTTTAAACACTTATTCAACGATACCATTTGACTTTCATTTTTTTCATTTTAACAATATGGCGACCAGTAGTCGCCATATGGAATTTTCACTTAATCTAAGAAGTGCATTTTGACGTTTTGCATTTTTTAATACACAATAACCTCGGTCAAACGTATACACATGATTGTAAACACTAAGTCTGAAATTTTAAACAACTATTAAGTTTTTTACATAATTAACATTGCGGGTGACTTTCTTGTACAATAATCTAATGTTGAAACTCGTAAAACTAATTTAAAATAAAAATTACATGGTAAATAGTAATTGTTAATGACGACCTAACAATGTCACGCCATCATGTTCTATACAGTAGTGCTTGACAACTTCCAATTCACGAATATCCAAACAATCGGTAAAAATATTAGAATAATACAATTAATCGAATAGAGATATTGGCAGAGATGTACATTTCGACACTTTGATTGATGAGGAAATAATTATTAATGTTCGCGACCCTGATAATTCAAGTAATAGTAGTAATTCTTAATAATTAGCTATTTTCAAATTCAGTTTTTGTTTTTAATTAATCTAATCCTACTAAATATGATGAATAGATTCTATGCTGAAATAATTAAATTTGTTTAGTACTAATTTAGCACTTAATTTATTCATCACCTTTTGAAAAATAAAAAATAAACCGATTATTAATTATAAAGAATCAATATCGATTTCTCACTAAAATCGGATATTTTCGATAGCGATTATTTGGTCCACATACCTAGACAACTTACTCCGACAGCTGTCAAAGTGCACTTCTTAGATTAGACAGATTATAATGTCATATCTTTAGTGACACTCGCCGGACTAAGAGGGATCGATTGACGTGTGAATCATAAAAATCGGTCCAGGCGTTTGGTCTATATAGTGCTTTAAAGGAATATGCAAATATACATACATACATAGATTGTTAGACACAATACCACTCCTTTGCGTCGCGCAGTCGGGTAAAAATAAAAAGGCTTCTAATTTTAAAAACCGAATAAAATTAGATTGCCCGTATACGATCTAGCTAGTTATAACTTTCAGTGCGTCAACAACACCCTGCTCTTTTCACGCCATATAATCCTATCAGATGTCATATTTGCCTTCACTCCCTTTTTATCCATGTCACGCTTCAAGCAATCCATCCATCTTTCTTGCGGATTTGTCTTGCCCTTAAAGCCTTCATTCAACTTTCATATTTAAAAAAATCCTCACAACATTACTTGTAAATGATGTAGATATAGTTTGCCAAATTTGTTTAAACCATAAAGTGGGCTAACTAAATAGCGAAATTAAAGTCTACGATAATAAAATGAGGCAAATCAATACAAGAAATATAAAGGAATACACTTACTGAGGTCAGCGAGAGAAACCATATGCGATCATTTTTCATAACTAGGGCTAAAGTGGCTACTGGTAAAGCGGTTCTGTTGTGGTCCATTGGGACTTGGTCATAACTACTTAAAACACTTGACCTGCAAGAAATCAAAACGATAATGACTAAGCCTTTAATATTTTAAACCATTCTCGTAATTACTTTTATTTTTAAGAGGCAAAAACTTTTAAGGAGGTTACAGAGTTCAGTAAACAACCATTCCTTAATTACGAGTACCTTGAATGATGTATCAGTGTAACTCAGGAAATATACATACCTGGCACTGATAGCTACTGCTACTAATTATGTCATCATCATCATTCTCCTACTCTCATCCCAATTACTTGGAGTCGATACAATATGCACTCTTCTTTCATAGTACATATTGTGGAAGTTATTGGCAATAGTTTCATGACCGGCCGCCTGCCAGATAACCACCAACAGTAAACCCTCCTTGGGAAAGTAATTGTTGACCAAACGGCATCAGAAGGAGTTGGCCTAGGTTTCGTTATAAGGCTCTTAGTTGTCTCTTACGACATCCACGAGCAAAGTAAGGGTTGGTAGCATTCGAAGCTGTTACCACACAGCTTTTACTACTTATTATGTATGTATTTTAAAAAGAGAACAATTCATACAAAATAATGAATACAGAAGAATCAATTCCTAGTACTGACAAAAATTGCATCATCTCATTTCAGTTCATACACATTACACAACTGGGCTCGAGCCTCCTCTACAATAAGATGAAAATTGACCTTAGTATAGGTACCACGCTGGTCAGACGTGTTGGTATAGGATTTTATTTCAAGTTTTCCTTCTCCTGTATAGATTTTATATGCATATGATATCTTAGTCCATCACTACACGGATGAAATACCTTTTTAATCATTTATAGCGAAAAAACTACAGGACTACAACCGGGGGCGGCTCTAGCATGTAGCGCCCGGGTGCAATCAATCACCTGGCACCCTATTGTATTAAAATGCGTGAAGAAAATGGAATAGGTTGATAGTTACAACACATTCGACTGAACTCCGAACCTTGCTGGAATGCGTTGTCGCATGCTTAGTCTCGTGGTTTTGACATGAAACCAGGTAAACGCGATCGGATTATGAAGTTATAGTGAGCATGGCGTCAAAGCAACCTACCCAAACCTGTCAAATAATGCACCCACTACGTTTATAAATGGTTAGGCACTCGCTGCGTGCGGTGCGCCCGCTCCGGGCGGAGAGTTACAGTGGAGGTCCCATGTGTCCCGAGCGGCTCTCGGCGCCCCCTGACATCCGGTGCCCGGGTGCATCGCAACCTCTGTACTATAGGTAAAGTCGCCCCTGAATATCATAAGGAATCGAAATAAATTCCTATATTAAAAAATCTGACCTAGTTTATATAGTAGTGTTTACCTTCAAATGTAAACAAGACTTAGGCTAAAAAGTGAGAGATATATAAATGAACTTATAAAGATTATATAAGAGTTTCAATATACTTTCTCTCCTTTTATCCGTTACTTACCTCCCATGACCATATTTCTTTTTCAATATTATTATATAATTAGTAATAATTATTATAAAATCCTACCTATTAAAGTAGCAGAATTAAATGGTTGACTGTAGTCTAAAATCAATTCTGGAACGGGCACTATTGCCTTCAAAAATTGGTTTAAATTAACGCGGTTTACATTATGTTAAAAATATTATTGAATTAATATAATATAGTTCTTTTATACCTCTATATAGCATAAGAATAGTAAGAATAGCGTTTTCAAGATATGTATCACCGTGAATATAAAATACGTACTCGCTCTGAGACATAACGGCATCTTTTAGCCTGCAGTTCCAAATGGACTTAAGTAGTAATGAAAGAGTCCAGACACTACGAACGTCGTGCAGCAGAGCAAACAAATAATGCTTCTTATTCGCGTAAGACACGCGTGCGAACCAATACTTTGTTGCTAGTAAATGCTTGCTGAAGATAACCCCCTCTTCTGATACGTCATCACAATCTGAAACATGGTTGTATAATAATTTCTAATGTTTACTTGAGTATTAGATAATATCCGAAATATATTTTTCATGACGCTCACGCGTGTTTTACATTGAAATAATAACACAACCACATCATCATCATCATCATCTCAGTTGATATATGTCCCACTGTTGGGCTCAAGCATCCTCCGTAATGGGAGGGAAAATTGACCTTACTTATACCACGCTTACTTATACGTGTTGGTATAAGGTTTTGTTTCGAGTTTTCCATCTCTTGCATAGATGTTATGTGCGTTTTTATCCTTTAGTCGTCACTTACGATCACCCATGGGTAAGATATGGGGTGGTGAATTGTATTCTTACTCCGTCACCACACAGAAAAAACAACCACATTTATATTCAATTTTTAATTGCCCGATGATCAAAACCAGAGTTTTCAAACGCCATAAATGCCGTTAAAATAACTATTTTATAAATAACACTTTATTTCATATCAATAATATAGATCTACCGTGACCATAGATACTGTAAATTAAAACAAAACTAAAAAGAGGGATGAACTGAAATTAATACATAAATGGAAATAATAGATTAATAAACGTTAATTTATTGAATGGCAAATTAATCTTCTTACAATTTTATTCTCTGAAGAAAGAGAAGTAAAGAAAAAAAAGAATATTTTTGAGTTTAGAGTTGATCACGAACAGCCTTTATATTGTAAATTACATATTTTTCTCTGGATATATTTTTGATATTATATGTTACTTTTTGTTTATATTTATATGTTAGTAAGTAAATGTTAATGTATATGTAATATAAATTTATTTTAAGAATATAAACCTAATAAAATATGTCATACTCTTGAGACATGTTTCTGCAGTACTTACTATCTTGTAAAAAAAATTGCCGAAGTTCACACATGCAGTAGTGTTATTTACCGCTTACATATATTCTGTAGATGGTGGGTATTTGTAGAAAACACATTATTTGGTCACTCACAATATTTTTTAAATATTATGCTTACTTAGTGCTAGTGTGTGTATTGTATTGTGTAATGAGAAGAAACTAACGTCTAAGATACAGGCTCGGCCTAGTTTCAACATTAGCACCTACAATAATCAAATACAAGAAAGAATGCCGAACGAACGCCTGGTTAAGAAGATATACAATGCGAAAGTGGAAGGATGTAGGTACCGAGGGAGACCGAGACTAACCTA
This sequence comes from Lymantria monacha, assembly GCA_905163515.2. Taxonomy (NCBI): domain Eukaryota; kingdom Metazoa; phylum Arthropoda; class Insecta; order Lepidoptera; family Erebidae; genus Lymantria; species Lymantria monacha. The sequence goes on along the minus strand of LR991092.1, from coordinate 9,409,134 downwards.
CCTAGACCAGATCGGTCATGTACTGAAGGAAGGTGGAGTCAAGAGTCTCCGAAACCGGCGAGCGTGTATGAAGAGAATTATGAATGTTGAGGAAGCGAGTGAAGTATGCAGAGATAGAGTTCTCTGGCACTCTGTTTTCTCTGCCTACCCTGCAAGGGATATGGCGTGATGATATGTATGTATGTATGTATGTATAATCAAATACTAACTTTGTAAGTACCTAATTATGCCTAGAAATTAGCGAAACTGTAGTATTGTTGTTGGAATCAATAAAGTTATTATTATCTCCTTTAAAATATTTTTTTTCACATAATTTTTATACAAACTCATACTTTTAGCATGAAAGGCTCAAAGATATGTGGTCGTATAAAAAGTTCAATTTAAAGTTCATTGCTTACATGCACCTTACATGGCAAGCCACGAGACAACATAGAGCCCCAAATCAATTTTAAGCCAGCCACTAGCAATATTAGGATTGTAAGTATTTAAAGCCATCACAAACAATAGTCAAAATGACACAAAAATAAACAACATGTTACAAAGCGAATTTCAATTACTTTAATAATCATCATTCTCCTACTCTTATCCCAATTACTTGTGGTAGATACAATATGTACTCTTCTTTCATAGTAGGTACATATTGTAAAAGTTATTGGCTGTAGTTTTATGACCGACCGCCTATCACACGTCAACCCTCCTTGGGCATGTAATTGTTGACCAAACAGCATCAGATGGAGTTGGCCCAGGTCGTTATAAGTCTCTTAGTCGTCTTTTACGATATCCACGAGCAAAGTAAAGGTTGGTAGTATTCGTAGCCGCTACCACACAGCTTATTATTACTTTTAATAATATGATTAAATAATATATAACATTATTATAATACTACAACTACGATATATATAATCGATGAATCGAGATACGATAATAGCATGACAAATAAAATATTAATTTATAGGTAAACATGGTATGATAAGAAAATAAAAGTACATACACGTCATGTCGGATAAAATCAATTCTTTGATTAAATGTACTTGTTTTGTAAGCTCTGCAAACGATATCATATTGTTACAAATTATAAGTATATAAATTATAATTAATTAGCAAATTTAATACATGACTATACAAAATGCAAACTTCCGAAAAATATTGTGTCAATTGTCAACTCACGCAATCTTTTATCATAGCTATGTTAGGTTGCCTTTCAAGGTATAGATAAAAACCTTCATGTTATATTGCCTCTAATTAGAGGCAATGTAAGCCATTGCTTACGGTCAGAAATTAAACTTACACTATGGACTCGCATTAGGAATGCAATGTTTCACCACCTCAATTCTAGTGGGCCATAAAATTTAGCTAAGGTATCGCCAGGATATACACCACCCCTCATCTTTAACTTCTTAGAAATTTATGTCACTAATATACGGCAGATATATAAGCCAAATTATAGCAAAATTAGCAAATGGTAAATCACTCATGACCTTAATAATATCAACACGTAACCATCACCTCCTTGAGATTAATGTTCTTTTTTAGGGTTCCGTACCCCGAAAAGAAAAAACAGAACACATCCTATAAGGGTTCCGTTTTTTGTACGACTTTGTTGTCCGTCCGTCCATCCGTCTGTCCATCCGTCCGTCTGTCCATCCATCTCTCCGTCTGTCTGTCTGTCAGGACCCTTTTTCTCAATAACGCGTGGAGGTATCAAGCTGAACTTAATATCAATTACTCAGGTCTACTGCCCCTTGAAGCTGTGAAAAAATCAAACTTCTAAGCTAACGCAATCAAAAGATACAGCTGTTTATATCGCAAATTTCTGTAAATTTTCGACACTCGCAAGGGAATCAAAACCTATAGGGTAGGTACCTGCTTGCCGTGATCTCAGAATCTTGAAATTTGGTACGAAGCAACGTCTTATAGCACAGATAAAGGAAAAATCGTGAAAACCGTAAGTTTTTAATTACATCATATTATATAAAAAAAAATTTAATAATTTTGAACTCACTACCCCTTTCCTCCTGAACGTGTAGAGGTATTAAATTGAAATTCATATCAAATACTCAGCTCTATAAGACCTTTAAGTTGTAACAAAATCAAAGTTATATGTCAACGCAATCAAAAGAAACAGCAATTTAAGCCGCATATTTTGAAACTTGCAGGTAGCAAGGGAATCAAAACCTAAAGGGTACTTCCAGTCGACCTCGGAAGAATCTTGAAATTTAACACGAAGCAATGGTTTGTAGCACATATAAAGGGAAAATTCAGAAAACCCTAAATTTTTAGTTACATCGTAAATTTTTTTAGTTTTACGGAACGCTTCGTGCGCTAGTACGACTCGCACTTGGCCGATTTTTCTTCGCATAATAGATCTCAGTTTCAAATAAAATATTGCAACAATTTCAAATTTTCTCGTATCATTGGTAAAATACAGTGTGTCACATAGTTAATACCCAGTATTTCGTATATTTTGAAGTCAATATCCAACTTGAAAGTATCTATGTAAAAATAGATGCCGTACGCAGTAATAGAACTGTAGAAGCAATAATCACTTGTACTGCCAGATAACAGGGTCAAGATTACTAGCACTACGCAGATCGTATACCTTTGTATGATGTTCCAGTTACGAATTAAATGAATTAACGTTATCCTGTCATTACCTGTCAGTCAGAAGCTGCCATGACGCGGGTAGACTCGCGTCCACCACAAAGCGTTACAATCAAATCACGTCCGAAACGAAACAACTTTTGTAGATTTTTTACTATAATTGCAATTATTACACTAGCTTTTACATCTTACTTTATCGTTAAAAGACCTATTGAAACTCTAGGTGATCCGTCTGATCAGTATACTATCAAAAATATTCCTGAAGTCTATACAAGATTAGAAGGCGCAGATCCTGAGGAACGAGACGTGTTTCAAGGATTCCGAACATCGTTCTTACCACTTGAAGAAATTGTGTTAGCTCGTAAGCATTGGAGTCCTAAAAAAGAAAATTATGAAGGCAATGTGTGGGAATTGAATAACAAACGGACACCAACTAGAGTGAAACGTATGAGCAATTTTACCACCTCGGAAGAATATGAGTGAGTTCTAGAATTCTTAAACGGATTTTACAATAAATACTTAAACAATTAACGTAGATTTGATTTGAAATATTTCCTCTAACATCAATGTAAGTTTATATTTATGCTCTTTCTTTGTGTTTAAATTTTTTGCTATATTCCAAAATAATTTTGTAAAAGTAATTTAAGTAGGTATTAAACCTTTGAGTTCACTCAAACAGAAATATGGTAGTGACTCCATACCGGTGAAATGGTAATAACCACGTGGGATGCGGATAGACCATAACCAATAAAAACAAAATACTATTTCATGTAAGGTTCTCACAAAAATCAACTAAATACCTAACAATTTTATGATCGGTTTCCAAACATTTAGCAACTGTCTGGAAGCTGTTTGTGATTAAACGTTGATCACAGTACTGAAATATACATTTTAGATCATTACTACTTCTCCTTCAACTTATACACCTTTTTCTATTGTGCTCTTCAATGGGAAGTATATTCAGCTTGTGGGCTTTTTTGTAAAGTATTTCTTCATTTTTAGTAGTATTATTTATGTTCCTTTAGCTTTTTGTTACAACACTCGTATCACTATTCCATTACTACTAAACTACCTCACTTTTTATTTAGTTTATCTGAATTGCGAACAATTAGTGGCGTGATGAAACTGTAATGTAAAACTTCACTATACCTAAATGACAGATTTTCCTATTTTTGTGTGAAACAAATTTTCAGCAGTGGCCCTCCGTTAAATAGTAATAATAAAAGTTCCAATTATAATATGTAAATTTGTGACCTTTTTTGATGTACTCACGCGACCAAAATTGGGTTAAATTAATGTAGAATATGGTCCATCATTAGACCGCAGAGCTATTTTTTATTTATTTACATAAATATGATTAATGTTGAGAGATAATAAATTTAAATTTATAGGAGCGAGGAGTCATCCAATAATTTTAGTAATGAACGCACTGAAGTTGAAGGTGAGGGAAATCAGAACGAAGCAGAAGATTATGCGACAGATTACAATGAATACGACGATGAGGAAAGTATTGAAAGGTTAGTTGAATCACAGAAAATAAAACAGATTAATACTTCTGTCCTACCTTTGATCACATACATACATGGTCGCATATCTTCGATAAATCAGTTAGAAAAATAAAGAACCTAAATATTTTTTGATTGGCAAAATCACGGATAAATGAAAATTGAGTCAATATTCTAAAGAGAAGGATGATTATAGGTATATTAAAATATTATTTTTAGCATAGTTCGTCCAGAGATGCATGTAGACCGTGGACCTTTAGATGATGTTGTAGAACAGATTCGTGGTCAACCAGAGCTGGAAGAAGGCGAGATGATCTCCTCAGCGCACATATACAAGCCTACCAGATCTTATTCAGGTACAGTATTTTTACCGTACCCTAACAGATATCTACGCGTTTAGGTACAGTGAGAACTTACTCATTTTAATCTTCCGTAAAGCATTTCAATGTGTTATATTGCTTAAACGTGTAAAATAAAATAATGGGGGAACTTTTCTGCGGACTGTAACTTATATAATGTTAAAAATATATTAAGAAGAATTGTTTTCTTCATACATTCACTACAAAATGGTGGAACGGAAATGGGAGCGTCTGCTCCCTGACTCACTCCGCCGCCTCTTTCAACGAGACTACTGTCTTGGTGAAGGAATCGGTAGTCTCAGGTACCTACTTGAGCATAACTTATTCACCCTTATTTTTTTTTTTTTATAATGCCTCATTAATCCAAGCACCGTTAATATTGGGTTGGCCCCTATTCTTATTCCCTTTTCTAGTATTATGGAAGTTTTAGAATAAAACGTTGTTATTGTAATTTACAATTATATCCTACTTCCTACTAATATTATTTACTTTGGATGTTTGTTAAACAATCACGTGTAGACGGTTGAACATTAATTTAGATGAAAATGGCACAGAGATAGAACATTACCTGGATTAATACATAGGGTACTTTTTATCCTTTGGAATAGTAGTTCAACTTTGAGAAATTTACTTTTTACGTGAGCAAAGCCTCAGGCAGAAACTAGTTTAAATATGAAAAAACACAAAGCAGTCATGAGGACTGCCGACAGAAGTAAAAACTTAAACCTATGAAAATAATAAATATTATAAATTAAAATATTGTAGAACAACAAGTATGTATTTCAGCTAATTTCACGACGCTCACACTGTTTACTTCGCTGCATAGCAAGAATACCACGCACATGTGCTTGGAATCTACCGACGCACTCTCTTTCTCTCTCCTACTTTCTACCTTTGACTGTCTGTCTTTCTCTCTCCCCCTTACCTTGGAATATTGGACGCTACTCGTTGCTAACGCTCGCGACGGTCTGTAAAAGGCGCATATACTACGCGCATGAGTTCGAGTACCATTGCGTTAAACGTAATGCAACCTTGTTGGAAGTCGCATTAGAAGATTCACTTCAATATATGAACTGATTACTATAATTAGTTTTCCTATTAAATTTTATATGAATGTATCTTAACACCTAATGCACTAGGTGGACTGATAACATTTCAAAAATCGCAGGAAGTCGTTCGATACGAATGGCACAGGATCGTTCTAAGTAGTATTCTCGTGGGAGGTCCATATTCAACAGTGGACGTCTATGAACTGATGGATGGAATGTAGCCAAAGTTAAATCGCTCTTTATCCTATAAAAATAAAATAAAAGATATTATCAACAATCTTAGAATCTCAGAGATTACGATGTACGTACGAGGTCTATATCCCCCTGTGTCCATGTCCTCGTATCTTATACATATACCACAAATGCACTGCTGCATACCCGTACTTGCACGAAAAACCTCTTATATCAACCTTATTCACTACTTACCATGAATTAGGCCAGTGGTCGGCAATCTTTTGGCAGGCAAGAGCCACAAGGTCGCAAAATAAACTAAAGGTGGGCCACACTATTGATATTAACCCTAGACTATACGATATACGGTAGACATGCGCGAAACAGTACTTCGCGAAGTGATGTGATATGGCATTACATTTCGTGCCGAGTAATATTACATTTAACCATCACTTCAAACATCACACATGACATTTCATGTCATGTGTGATGCGTAATGCGATAGCGCTCTATACATACGGCGGGCGGTGTCAAGAAATATAAGCTTTAACGTTCTGAAAATAAAGCTCAAAATAAATATTGAATTGCCAGACACCGAACATTGCAGAAATGCAGAACAGTACACGGGTGTTCGCGTCATGTTTAATGTGATGTGTGATGTTTAATGTGATGTGATGTTTAGTCGCGTAATGTGTAATATGTCAGTACACGATCGGGTAATATTACGTGTGATACATCACTCGCATTACTTACACATGTCTAATATACGGTCGATCGCGGTTCGTTCAAATATTTATTTTGATACTTTTAACTTATTTACAAAACATTCACGGGCCGCAAAGAATAAGTTTGCGGGCCGCTTGCTGCCCACGGGCTGCGTGTTGCCGCGCCACGCTGGATTAGGCTATTATATTTACATACATACTAATAAATAATAATAATAATGAAGTAACTAAAAAGTAAAATTAATGAAATGGTTCAGTTGTATAACGTAGACTTATCATATGTATTTATGAAAAATTTCATTTACTTATATGTATATCGCAGAAAATAATGTACTAGTACTTGATTAAAGAATCTGTCTACTTGTGGACTTATTTAGAAGACAACTTAGCTTTAATAAAAAAAGGATATTAAATTGCGTCAATGTGGTCGCTTACTCAATAGCCTGCCAAACAAAACATATTTTTTGCCTCTCTTTAAAAAGACAACGTTAAAAGCATTAAGGACATAATGTTTGTACCTAATGGCGAGGGCAGTTTACAAACACAACAGACCTAAATTACAGACTCACAGCAACAATTTGTGAAAAGCACAAAGTATAATCCTGCGTGTCCATCGAACCCATGACAATACTTACTACTATTTTGACATTTGTCTTATTGATGGATATAGTGATATAACCATACGACTCGGTACTCGATACTCACAATATATCGCAAACTTGTTGAGTGAGTATTTAATCGATTTGAATATGTATTGTAAAGTGCATTGGATTAAAGTTCTGATTTGAAAATTTAAGTTAAAATTTGATATTATAGGTATTTTGAAATGACACAATGTTATGAAAGGTCAATTTTCTATCATTATATATTTGTGTTACAATAACATTCACTCAATCACAAAATAAAAAATCGAGAAAAAGTGAATCTTCAATTTCTTCATTTAATTTCTTCATTTTCTTCAAATGATGAGCCAAAATTGTCGGTTGAGCTATCGTCACCCGCATCTATAATTATTTCATTTTCAATTATATTGTCAATATTGATGTCTCTATCATAGTCTTCCTTAATTATTTTTCGAGTTTTCTACCACTTTTGTCCAGTCTTCTTTAGTAATTTTGGCACAAGCTTCATTCAACAATGTCATAGTTTTCTTAGTGGAGAATAGCGGCTTTGTATTGTGGCGTGCTGCGTATCCTTTCATTTGAGCTCAGATCAAAGTATTGTACTGACAATGGTATGGTGGCGTTCTTATCATTTTGTGTCCATGCTGAACCACTCTGTGAATTTATTTGCGTCCTTTTCTTCGTGATATTTTTTTTACTTTTAGACTCCATGGCAAGCAAGGCATCATTAAAAAAAACTTCCCCCAGCTGATTCATCGTGGCAGATTATTAAGCATCCACCTTTTCCCATTGGCACTTTTGAGCAAGATGCCTTGGTATCGTCCGTCCACGAATGTGGCACGGTATGATTCGAGTTCAGCCAAATCTCTTCGACAAATATGACATTGTCCCAATTTGTGACTTTGTTAGCTCCAAACTCATAACTTTCAGTAAAGATCAATACACAGCTGGTGAAATTCAATAACCTAAACACTAGTATTAAAATTAATAAAACCGGACAACTGCGAGTCCACCTTAAAAGAAAATATTTTGATCGATTTATTTTTAATTTTCTTTAACCGATTATTAATAGTCTGTGGAGAATATGAAAAAATCGTTATGCACGGCACTTAGCCGAGTGGGCGGTACCCATCAATGAAAAATGCAATTACCTTAGAACATTTCTATCGGTAAAAAATAGAGAACTTCTTGGGTGTGAACTGTCAAAACGGGCCTTTTATTTTGTGATTAGTATAGACATATTGTATACAATTTAATTTAAAAAATTCAGTAAAAAAAATAAAAAATAGACAAAGCCACTGAGTTTCTTGCTGGAACTTCTCAGTGCTGTTCCGTTCCAACTCGGTGGTATTTACTATTAAGATTAATTTTAAGTAAAATATGAAAGTTGACAATATGTAAGTATTTATGTATAATGAACGATTTGAATTCTGATAAAGGTATACACGCTTTTTGGAAGGGCCAAGGTGATAAAGATACAATTAGAAAGACACAAGCAAATATAATGAAGCAATACATGGATGCTGAAGCAGATCCGTGTCATGATTTTTATCAGTATGCCTGTGGCAATTGGCCTTCTTTGAATCCCATACCAGCAGATAAAGCAGGGTAAATATGAAAAGTAAAGTGAAACCATTGTGATAACTAAAACAATTTTTAAAGTATGATATATGAACCTATATTTCCATTTCAGATACGATACTTTTGAAATGCTTAGAGAAAATTTGGACACAGTTCTAAAAGATCTATTGGAATTTAAAAATAATGAAATTGTGCCTTCTACATATCCCGGTTCCCATTTGGTTTTAGACGATAATTTTCTAAAATTTTTAAAGAGTCGTTCTTATGAAGCGTTACCAAATAACTATCAACATTCTAGTAAAATACGCCTAAAAGAAATAAATAATACTACAAAAGTCGAAAGTAATGATTATTTGTCTAATGATACTAAGAAAAAAGAAATTGTTGACCGTATCCGTAGATATCTGGAAAGAAAAACAAAAATAACTACCAGGCCTCTATTACATAAAAACCATACATTTCAACAACATATTATAGAAACTCCTGGGAGAAAGAAAGAAAAAACAGAAAGTCTGAAACGCTATTTTAATACAAACCCTAAGAAGATATTAAAAAGAAAGTTGATTCCAAAAACAGAAAAGATTAAATATGGCAGAAAATTAATGATGTATAATAAAAAAAATCATAAAGTACAATTTGAAGAAAATAATAAAGTAGATATAGAAACAGGTGTCTTCTCAAAGATAGATAAAAATGAGGAACAAAATGATCCAGCAAATGGTGACGCTGCTCTAAAAGCAAGATTTCTATTCAAATCATGTATGAATTATGAAATATTGCAAAAGCGAGCTCACCAACCTCTTTTAGATCTATTAGAACTTTTTGGTGGGTGGCCAATACTGAACCCTAATTGGAATCATTCTAATTTCGATTGGCTCGTATTAATGGCAAAACTAAGATTGTATAATAATGATATCCTCATATCAGAATGGGTTGGCCCTGATATTAAAAATTCAGACGAGTTTGTGATCCAATTTGATCAAACTAGCCTAGGTAATATTAACCCAGTTTATCTCAAAAGCCGTAATTATATATAATTGATTATATTAATTATGTCTATATATTATTAAAGATTATTATTAATTTTATTGTAGGCTTACCCACAAGAGACTATTTTCTTCAAGAATCTAATAAGATGTACTTGAATGCTTATAAAACATATTTAATAACAATTGCAACACTATTAGGAGGTGAACCGGTACATGTTAATGAAAGTGCAGCGTTGCTTATTGACTTTGAAATTAAGTATGAACTAGATTTTTTAATTATTATTTTATTTTCTACATTAACATTGGTTTTGATTTTCTTTTTTCTATATATAAACGTCCCATTCATTATAAATGTCCAATGTCCTCTTCCAAATCGTAAAGTAACTTGGCCTACCTACTGTATAATGGCTAGATGGGGTACCATTAAATTTTATTTTGAGTTTATCTTCTCTATAGTCGAAAAGATTAAAAATATTACATATTTTATCATCAGCAATTATTTCAACTTTTACATAGTACATTTTACCGATAGATATTGGCTTGATTTTGGATAACATTATGAACATTTATGTGTTTTTGCTCGTGTGTATATATAATACCCGTGTGGCGACGGGAATAGAATACAAAGGTCGCCACCCCTTACTTGCCCGTGGGAGTCGTAAAAATCGGCTAAGGGTCTCACCGGGAGATTGGGCAGCGGCTATCTCCCGGGAAACTTAATAACAACTACCGCGATCGCCAATCCGCTCGCCAAGCGTGGCGATTATGGCATTATAACCCCCCCAAAACAAATATGAATACAAAAGAAGTCACGGCCCCCAGTCACGGCAGTTCCGCTGTTCCACGGGCTCATTTTGGTAGCGGGCCTGTTGGTGGCGGGGCAGGGGGTGCTAGGAATCTCCGGCCGCGATCCGGCTACCAAAAAAATCGACCCTTGGCCCTGGTAACACACAACGTTCGGACGCTTAGGACCGACGAGAGGGTCATCGAACTGGAAGAGGAATTGAGCAAAATCCGATGGGACATTGTAGGATTATCAGAAGTGCGAAGAGAGGGGGAGGGCACGATAATCCTCCGGTCTGGAAATTTGCTCTTCTACCGGGAGGGAGATCACCCATCCCAAGGCAGTGTAGGGTTTATCGTTCGTAAGTCTCTCGTAGAGAACGTGGAGAGGATCGAAAGTGTGTCAACAAGGGTAGCGTACCTTATACTCAGAATTACCAAACGGTATTCGTTGAAGGTCATACAGGTTTACGCACCGACTTCGACATACTCCGACGACGTAGTGGAGGCCTTATACGAGGATATCTCGAAAGCCATCCACACGTCCAAAACCCACTTCACGGTAGTTATGGGAGACTTCAACGCAAAACTAGGCAAAAGGACAGACGATGAGTTGAGAGTGGGGCAATATGGATTTGGACAGAGAAACCAAAGGGGCCAAAAACTGGCCGACTTTTTGGAGAAGGAAGGCCTCTTCATGATGAATTCCTTCTTCAAGAAACGGCCACAAAGGAAGTGGACCTGGATTAGCCCTGATGGATCCACTAAAAATGAGATAGACTTCATCTTGACGGACAAACGACAAATATTCAATGATGTCTCTGTGATCAGCAGGATTAAAACTGGGAGTGATCACCGGATGGTTCGAGGCACATTGAATCTTCGTACGAAAGTCGAGCGGTCCCGCTTGATGAAGTCTACACTCCGACCTACACCTGTCCAATACCAGAACCCCGATAGCTTTCAACTCGAATTACATAATCGCTTCCAATGCCTGGAAGAGTGCGAATCTTCGAACGATATGAACAACAGGTTCGTGGAAACTGTCCACGCGGTCGGGTCAAAATTCTTTAAGGCCCGTCGCGCTACTAGAACAAAAAAGCTTTCTGACCAGACTCTTCAACTCATGGAGAGGAGAAAGGAAATGACGGTACAGTCTTCAGCCGATTGGTCCGAACTCAGGCAGCTTAATAGACAAATCTCTAAATCTATGCGACGCGATATTCGCCGATTCAATACACTGCGTATTGAAGAGGCGATAGAGCGAAATCGAGTCTCCAAAGTGTTCGCACGAGATTTGTCTATCGGGCAGAGCCAAATGACTAAGCTGAAGACTGATAACGGTACTGTCATTTCATCCCAGAGTGAGATCTTGGGAGAGGTCGAAAGGTTCTATGGGCAGTTGTACAAATCATCCCTGAATCCTGTTGTCAGCTTGGTCCAAGACCCCAGATCCAAGCTAACTCGGCACTATACCGAAGAAATCCCGGACGTCAGCTTGTACGAGATCAGAATGGCTCTAAAACAATTAAAGAACGGAAAGGCACCGGGAGATGACGGAATTACCACAGAGCTCCTGAGGGCAGGCGGCAAGCCAGTTTTAAAAGCCCTACAGAAGCTGTTTGATTCTGTCATTCTCGGGGGTGACGTTCCAGAGTCGTGGACCAGGAGTGTGGTGGTGCTGTTTTTCAAGAAGGGCGATAAAACGCTCTTAAAGAATTACAGACCCATCTCACTCCTGAGCCACGTGTACAAATTGTTTTCAAGAGTCATTACGAACCGACTCGCGCGCAAGCTAGACGACTTGCAGCCGCCCGAACAAGCCGGTTTCCGAAAAGGTTATAGTACCATAGACCACATCCACACGCTACGCCAGATTATACAGAAGACCGAGGAGTATAATCGGCCTCTGTGTCTAGCGTTTGTGGACTATGAGAAAGCCTTTGATTCTGTCGAAACTTGGGCAGTGCTGCAGTCCCTTCAGAGGTGCCAAATTGACTATCGGTATATCGAAGTGCTGAAGTGTTTGTATAGAGACGCTACTATGTCAGTCCGCATCCAGGATAAGAGTACGAAACCGATCCAGCTGCAGAAAAGCGTGAGACAGGGAGACGTTATCTCTCCGAAACTGTTCACCACTGCGCTGGAAGATGTCTTCAAGCTCTTAGACTGGACCGGACTCGGCATCAACATCAATGGCGAATACATCACTCACCTTCGATTCGCAGATGATATCGTAGTCATGGCAGAATCCCTGGAGGACCTTGGCACCATGCTCAATGACCTCAGCAAGGTCTCCCAACTAGTAGGGCTGAAAATGAACATGGACAAGACGAAAATCATGTCTAATGCCCATGTCATTTCTGTACCGGTCCTGGTTGGGAATGCGATTCTCGAAGTTGTCGATCACTATGTTTACCTAGGACAAACAGTCCAATTAGGTAGATCCAATTTCGAGAAAGAGGTCAGCCGACGAATCCAACTCGGCTGGGCAGCGTTCGGGAAACTTAGGAGGATCTTCTCGTCTAATATTCCGCAGTGTCTGAAAACAAAGGTTTATAACCAGTGTGTGTTACCAGCGATGACTTACGGCACTGAAACGTGGTCTCTAAATGTCGGCCTCATAAAAAGGCTCAAAGTCGCTCAGCGTGCTATGGAGAGGGCTATGCTCGGTATTTCTCTACGTGATAAAATCCGAAATACGGAAATCCGTAGAAGAACGGGTGTAACCGACATAGCCCGAAGAATTAGCACGTTGAAGTGGCAATGGGCAGGCCACATCGCTCGACGAACCGACAACCGTTGGGGAAAAAAGGTTCTCGAGTGGCGACCACGAATCGGACGACGCAGCGTAGGACGACCCCCCACTCGATGGACTGATGACCTCATCAAGGTCGCAGGAAACCATTGGATGCAGGTGGCACAGGACCGTTATAGATGGCATTCTCGTGGGGAGGCCTATGTCCAACAGTGGACGTTTACGGGCTGATGGATGGATGGATGTGTTTTTGCTCATTTATAAGTAGTCCATTTGCATTTATTTTATTACTAATTTGGAAGATTAGCTAAAATTACATCAGCGCCAGAAGATAGAAGGAATGTTTCCGAGTTGTACCGTAGAATGACAATAAAGAAACTCGAGGAGTTGGTCCCTCAAGTAAAATGGAGGACATACTTATGCATTGTGATGAATAGAACTGTACAATCCAACGAAACTGTTGTATTATTTGCTCTTTGCTATGTACGGGTAAGTTTTAAATTAATGATAATAATTAAACGTATTATCTTTTTCTTTCTTTTTTATATTTAACACTACTTCGATAGAGAGTGTAATATTTGCGCCACTACACATTAGTTTTACGAGAGAGATAAAACACTGCACCACTAACAAAATGAGTGGCTGTACTCTTCTGGGAAGCTTATAATTGTAACTGTCGTCAGCCCAGCTGCGTGGCGTCAGCGAAAGTGTAGAGATATTTGCATTATTCCCTACCTCGGTAGGGTTTTCTCCAACAGTGATCGTCGATGGCATAATGAATAGATAAAACATCTCCATTTTAACTATTAATACAGTATTGACGAATGTGACGTAACTCGATTTTCGAATCAAAATAATGCAGTAACAATAACAATGAAAATTATATGTCAACAGCATTTGGTTCAATTGATAAAAGAGACTGACCCGAGCGTTTTAGCAAATTATCTGTTATGGAGATTTGTGAGGCATAGGGTCAGTAACCTGGACGATAGATTCCAGTCTGCCAAACAACAGTGAGTATGTAAACAAGATAAATAATTTTAACTACCCAACAATAGAAAAGTAGAAGTTGAAAGTAAAACCACATTCGAGCTAAGAATCACAATAATAACGTAGTAGGCTAATAACGGCCTGGTCACGACTTTGGTCTTAGCTAAGCGCGACGCGGCGTGCCGGGCGGCGTCTGCAAGCGGTGCGTTTTGCACGCCACGTACCCTCAGTAACGGTGGTCTAGGTGGACGTATTTAGGTAGTCAAAACGTGTTCAAAATCATGGCGTTATCAAAATTATCCCTTCTCTGATTAGAAAGCAGTACATTTTTAAAATAAGATATTCTTAATATGAGAGGAGTGCACGAACTAAATAAGTGTCGGTATTTAAATTGCGAATTTCGTGACTTATACGAAAATTACAGAAAATTCCAGATAAGTTTTATGAGTAGACAAGAATGAGTGTGTAAATTTTTGATTATATTCTGCAGCACATATAAGTATATAATGCCTCGGTATCCATTACCGCCACAAAATCGTCTAAAATTTCTTGTTTTTATCTACGCCGCTGAGTACGTCCCTCCTATACCGCTGTCCGCGCCGCTGTGTTTCGTGGCGTCGCACTCATTCACTTGTACTTTTGTTCACGCAGCTCACCACACCGCGTGCCGCCGTAGCAATTCGCTCGAAAAAAACCGCGCGGGTTTTCACTATGAGCGGCGTCTCGTGGCGTGCTTCAAACATTTTTATATACTTTTGATTTTACCGCTTGCCGCCCCGCGCTTAGTCGCCGCTTACAGCGGCAAGGTCGTGAACGGGCTGTAAGGCAGATATAGGTACTTCTAACTTCTCGAAGCTATGTCTAAATTTACATATAATTGAACAACAACAACAAGAAAGAAGAAATATTTACCATAACGAAAGCCGCGATATACAAAAATCTAAAAGTTAGGTTCATCTTCTCAAGCTAAAAATATATATATTTAATATTCTTTTTTATTTTTTCGTAAAGCAAATGTTATTTTTGCTATATTAATTTGCACTTCTTGATCTAATAACAAGGCGCAAATAAGTGATCTGCCTCCTAAATTTAGGTAAAGATACTTAGAGAGTTTAATAAATGATTGAAATCAAGGCTTACAATTTCTTTTTATTATAGTGTTAAATTGTTGGTTAAGTTATTGTTAATATGTCACATAAATGATTACAATACCGCTACGCATGAGCAACCTTCAAGCCCTAAATAATAGTACTACCGATTGTATTTTATATTGATTATTCATAATAATAACAATAACTCTTTTTTGTACACCGAATACAGGAATAAAATAATGAAAGACAAAAAAAAACTTTGGTACAATTAGGCGGTCTTATCGCATACTGCAATTTCTTCCAGACAACTTTAGTATTGATTCATATTATAGACATTATCTTGACATTATAGTATATTATAGACATTATAGTAGTAGGTAACTATATTGGTTGGTACCTTATGATGCCGTGGTGTCTAAATGTCGATCCTATAATAAGATTCAAAGTCATTCAGCGTGTTGTGGAGAGGGCTATACTCATTATTTTTTTACATGATAAAATCCGCAATACGCAAATATGTAGAAGAACGAGTTTAACGAAATAACCTGAATAATTAGCACTTTGAAGTGGTATGAGCAGACCATACTCCTCGTCGAAACGATAACCGTTGGAGAAGAAAGGTTCTCCAGTGGCGAACATGAATCGGATGATATAGCGTAGGACAAACCCTCAACTATATGGACTGATATCTCAAACTCGCAGTTTGAGTTGTTGGATACAATTGGCAGTGCATCGTTCTAAGTAACATTCCCGTAGGAAGATCTATTATCTAAGTGTACATGCACGGGACTGATGGATGCAAAAATCATTGGTGCATGAATAATCTTTTCAAAGAAGTTTATTACATGATTACTTTTCAGGTTCTACTTCATATTGTTCGGACGAGAGCAAGCCCCGCCCCGATGGAAGAATTGCGTGTCACAGGTTAATTCGAATATGGGAATGGCACTGGGATCTATGTTTGTAAGACAATACTTTGACGAAATTAGCAAAAATGACACTTTGATGATGACAAGGGACATACAACAGTCGTTTAGGGAACTCCTTCATATGACAGATTGGATTGATGATAAAACTAAAACGCTCGCTGCGCATAAAGTTGATGCTATGATGTTGAGAATTGGTTATCCAGACTTTATACTCAATGAACAAGAACTAAATGAGAGATATAAAGAAGTGAGGATACATCCGGATAAATATTTTGAAAATATCTTGAATATTCTTCAGCATTTGACCAAAATGGAACAGTCTCGGTGAGGAAATACTTTTTATTTACAACCTCAGATTTTGGTTCCTAAATGGATAAACTGAAGTGTAACATTCTATTTCGGCACGAAATTTTTAGTTGCGACTAATATTGGTGATATGGTGTACCACCACACCACACCTTACCGTGTGATGACAGAGTATAAATATATTTCAACAACCCCTACTCTTCCCTGTGTTCCCTACACAGGCTACTAAGACATATAATATGCATATAATATCTACGAGAGGGAAAACTAATTAAAACTCTATACCAAGCAATATGACCAGTGCGGTATAGTAGGTCAATATCCTTTTTAAAAAGGAGTAGGTTCCGGGCCTCATGGGCTTAAATCCGTCACCGGCTATTAGTTTCTCAGAAAAATCATACTGCATAGGGTCGCTAGGAGAGTACCCAGCGACCGTCAGCTGATCAAAGCTGAACAATGATTTACCTATTATAAAAGATGAAAGATGGCTGCTCTAGTAGTTAACTCGTGATCAGATGCCGCTTGTAGCATATGAATTCATATCATCCAGCCATTTCTTTTTATTTTTATATAATATTATATCTTTAAAAAATGTATCCTGTATGAAAGAGCATCACTGGATGCTCCAGTGTAAGTATTAGCATACTTACTAAGCACATTGTATAAAATCTTATTTAAAAGAAGTAACTTGAGAAAAATATGTGAGGCCATTGAGTTTCTTGTCGGATCTTTTCGGTTTTTCACCGCGTTACGATTCTGTGGTAGATTATTAGATTAATTTCAAACTGAATATAAAATTAACAATACTCTTGTAGATAATAAATGTTTTTGAGTTGGGTATAACAGTTAATTCTTCATCATCATCTCAGCTCATATATGTCCCACTGTTGGCCTCGAGCCTGCTCCGCAAACAGTTTTTTTTTATTGCTTGTGGTGGTATACGAGCAAGTAGCACACCTGATGGTAAGTGTCACTGCCGCCCATGGACCTTTGCAATACCGAGGGTATAGCTAGGCCGCTGCCAACTAATAAAAACCCCAAACCCAACCAGTTGGGCTTGCGGCTCTCTCGCTCACCGAACGAAGCGCAATAGCACATTGCCATTACTCAGACGTCAATCTTCTGCGAGAGTGTGGTACTACCCCGGATGGGCTGGCCCGCGGCTGCAGACAGAGAACTGTCAACAGCGTGGTCCTACCACTATTAATTAATGCATTTAATTAATAATAGATAATTAATTTCAGTATCGGACAACCGGTGAATAAAACTCTGTGGAACACGGCTCCGGCTGTAGTGAATGCGTACTACAGTCGTAACAAAAACCAAATTATGTTTCCAGCTGGCATTCTTCAACCTCCTTTTTATCATCGGCATTTTCCAAGATCTCTAAACTACGGTGGCATTGGAGTAGTTATAGGTGATGTATTAAAATGTTTTGTTATTTTGGCTACAAGAAGCTTTTTCTAGATAGAATAATGTGGTATAAAACGAATAAACTATAAATGATTTGACTCAGATGAGCAGAGTGAGTGTGAGAGTGTGAGTTAGTGACCATAGACATCGTGAAATTTCCTAAAGTCTTTTAACGACGTGATAGAAATATCTTTTTTTTCTTCCCAGTATTTTTTTTTGTTGCTAGTGACAGACAGGGGGAGTGTGAGACTCGCCGGCCAGCTGCCTGGCCAAAATACCCACTAAATCTACAGCGGCCTCTTCCGCGCTTTTACAGGGTACCCGAGAAATCGTCTAC
This sequence comes from Lymantria monacha, assembly GCA_905163515.2. Classification (NCBI taxonomy): domain Eukaryota; kingdom Metazoa; phylum Arthropoda; class Insecta; order Lepidoptera; family Erebidae; genus Lymantria; species Lymantria monacha. Next base: position 9,390,924 of record LR991092.1, on the reverse strand, counting down.
TGACATTCGGCCCCCGACACCCCAACGCTTGGCCCTCAGGCCACGCCCTGTCGTAATTCAAAGCGGTAGGAGGAGTTGCGCATATCGGCGCCTCCTCCTGCTTGACCGCTGCAGGCGGCGGAACGAGTCTGCGGACGCAATTGTCTCGAGTTCCCGCTCCACGGCCTCCTTTATAGAGATGCCCTCCTCACAGAAGGAGGGCATCGACGACCAGCACCTCAATGACCAGGTTCCCTCCAATGACCACCAACAGGACCTCCACTGAGTGGCACGCATCGTCCACTGGAGCGTTACACTCGTTACATCCTGGGACCCCTTCTCTTTCAATTCTGTGCAGGTACTTACCGAAGACCCCGTATCCGGTAATCATCTGTGACAGAAATATCTATAAGACGACTAAGGAGAATTTTAAATATTATGATACCATTTTTTTTTTTTTTTGTGGTGGGCCATGGACGTCGCACCCCGCCAAATCGGTCCGGGGTGACGGAAGAGGCGGCGCGCAACCCCATTGACCCACCCTGCAAGCACCTCTTCTTCGCCATGCGAGCGGGCCACCGGTACCCGATCTTTGTCTTCGGTGGCCAAATATTATGATACCATGGAGTTTTTACTAATGCTCATATATCACCCAAGCTTTTGCCACAATGAAAGGGAAATTGACGTACATTCGAAATCTAGTAAGAGGTGTTAGTATAGATTTTATTTCGAGTTTTCCTTCTCTTGCATAGATGTTATATGCATTTATATATCTTAGTCACCATTAATAATACCTACGGGGAAAAATGCAGTGATGAATCACCGTCACCACGTGGAGGAGTTTAGTGTTTTATCAGGTAAATATAATTAATATTATACTACTTAGGTCACGAAATCACACATGGATTCGACGACAAGGGTCGCCTGTTTGATTGTGATGGTAATTTACACCGATGGTGGTCTGACATAGCCATTGAATCGTTTCACCGTCGTGCACAGTGTTTGATTGATCAATACGGACAATATTTAGTACCCGAAGTTAATATGAAACTGGACGGAGTAAATACTCAGGTGAGACTCTATTTGATGACTCTATTTCCTTCTCTACAACTCATATGGTCTATTAGAATATATTACCGTATGGTAACGAAATAAGAATGCAATAGTTACCACCCCTTCTTATCTGAAAAGCAAAGCAAATAATATCACTGCAAAAGATGGAAACCCCACAGCAATCTGTCTAATTAGCGTGGTGCAGTAGGCTCATTTACCTACCACTGTGGAGGAGAATTAAATCTGGCAATGGGTGGTATATGGCCTTAGATAATCCCAACATTAACGTGCTTCTTTAACAATGAACAAAAATGGTCCACTATTCTAATCGTGACGTATTGAATCACCGAACGTAAATATAATCTTATCTTAATATATATAAATTACGCGTCACGTTGTTTGTCCACGATGGACTCCTAAAATACTTAACCGATTTTAATCAAATTTGCACAGCATGTGTAGTTTGATCCAACTTAAAAGGTAGGATAGCTTCCATCTCAATTTATAGTCGCAATACTATTTTATTGCAAATTATTTGTCTATTATTTGACAGTCAACACTACCTATTATCTTCAAATGATTCTAACAGATGGCGGTATCTGTTGACTGGATTGACTAAGTATTTAATAAATGGCGCTATGGTTAAACGTACAAACGTTTCATATAAGCTACAATCTATTAGCATAACCACCACGTGTTACTGAGGCTATCTTAGCCACAGCAACGCATGGCCGGGTCTGCTAGTAATATAGTATATATTTGTAAGGCTTTCACGCTTCAACTACTCAACTGGTGGATTTGAAATTTCGCATCCCGTTGTTAGGAATAGGATATCGACAAAAATACTATAAGGATATATATAGAAATACATACTTTTTGATGCCGCCCTAGCTGGTCGCGGGTGGCCGGATCAGCGATTTGTCCGGTACCTGTAGTGAGAATCATCGCAAGAAGACGATGCCTCGGCGGCTAAAGTTGTCGCGGCATTGATCCGAAATGGTACCCGAAAGGCAACCCGCCGCGCTATGACAAGGGCCAAGTAACGGTGGCCCGCCCATATGGCGTTCAAGAGATTTATGATACGGCAGGTTGTTGATCGAAAGGGACATTGGTGCACCATAGCCAAAAAAATAGATAGTTATCCTCCAGGAAGAGAATACAATTCTTGGGGATACAAAAATTAAGTAACAATATTTTTTTTTTTAAGAAGAATATATAAGTTATTCTACAAGACGTCTGGACCCAATAGTGGAACATATACCTAGCTAAAGAGCTGTAAGTAATAAGCTGTAGAGGAAAAATAATTATTTGATATACTGCAGGGTGAAAATATAGCGGACAACGGTGGCGTTAAGCAGGCTTTCCGTGCTTATCTACATTGGATCAAGAAATATGGTACTGATGGAGAAACATTACCTGGCCTCAACCACACTCACACTCAGTTATTCTTCCTTAATTTTGCACAGGTCAGTTTTAATATAATAGTCTATACCGACTGCTTAGACTAAATTTTGGTCTATTGATCTTCATCACCGGAAGGAGGGACAAAAGTGCTCTCTAAGAAACTTATAATACTAACTACGCCAACACGCCTTCCAGTTTTGGTAATTATAACAAAAAGAACATATTTTTTTTGGCTTCAGCTCAACAGTGGACGTGTATAAGCGGATAGGTAGAGGAATGGATGGATGTTCATGGATGGATGTTGATGATATAAAGATATAGATAAGCAATTGGAGCACAGTAGTACAATAATCATTTCATTTGGCATATTTATACTCGTAAATTTTTTTGAAGCCATTCCTCAAATAAATATTATGATAATAAATGTTTGTAGTTTTAGTAATACCGGGTATACAATAAAACTCGTATTTACTCAGAACTAGTATTCTTCTAAATCATTTCAAAGACGACTTCTCTAAGCATATATTATGCTCTCGAATAGTACGTGATCTAAGTATTTAACCAAAATTGCTGCTATCATCATCATCTCAACTCATATATGTCTCACTGTTGGGCTCGAGTCTCCTCCATAATGGGAGGGAAATTGACCTACTATACCACGCTGGTCAGACGTGTTGGTATAGAACACACATACATACATATCATCACGCCATATCCCTTGCAGGGTAGGCAGAGAGAACAGAGTGCCAGAGAACTCTATCTCTGCATACTTCACTCGCTTCCTCAACATTCATAATTCTCTTCATACACGCTCGCCGGTTTCGGAGACTCTTGACTCCACCTTCCTTTAGTACATGACCGATCTGGTCTAGATAGGTTAGTCTCGGTCTCCCTCGGTACCTACATCCTTCCACTTTCGCATTGTATATCTTCTTAACCAGACGTTTGTTCGGCATTCTTTCCACATGTCCGAACCATCGGAGCATGCCCTTTCGCATCTTTACACCAATACTCTCTTTCATACCTACTCGCTCTCTTACGTCGTCGTTACGAATGCGGTCGGTCAGGCTAACTCCACAGATTTTCCGCAGAGATCGCATTTCGACCGCATTAATTTTACTTTCATACTCTTTTCTGCATACCGAACTCTCGCTTCCATACAGTAATGTTGGGACAAGCACTGCGTTATGTATTGCTACACGTGCCTTCTGGCTGAGGTGGTGGCTGCCGAGAAGTTGCCCCAACGCTCCGTTCACTCTATTTCCCGCATTCACTCTTCGCTCTATATCAGTGGTGTACCATCCATCTCGGCTAAATCCACATCCAAGATATACAAATTCATCCACTTGCTCTAGTATATCATTACCTATTGTTACTCTTACATCTGTTCTGGCTTCGTCTCTTTCAAAGACCATTATTTTGATTTTGCTCACATTCACGCGTAGACCCCTTTTCTTAAAATCTTCTGTCATTGTGTCGACTAGGGTCTGCAGGTCAGTCGCTGACTGTGCCAGCAGGACTGCATCATCTGCATAAAGCAGAGCAGTGACTGAGTCGCCCATCTGGACTCCCACATTCATACCGTTCAACCTTTGGAGACATCCAGATATATGATAAACAGCCTGGCTGACAGAACGCACCCCTGATTAACGCCGATATTGACGTCAAACCAAGGCGACATTCCATCATCCAGCCGCACACAGGCTCTACAGCCCATGTAACTGGACTGCACAGCCTGTAGCAGTTTACCGCTAATACCATACTCCGGTAAAATATCCCAAAGTTCCTTTCGTACAACCGTGTCAAATGCTCTCTCCAGATCCACAAAACTGCAGAAAACCCTCTGACCTAGAGCCAGATGCTTGATCCATGCATCCCCTTCCACTCCTGAAACCTCCTTGTGTCTCACACAGTAAACCATCGGACACCATCCTCATTCTCCTTTCAATAATTTTACCATACACTTTTGCTGCCAAACTGGTCAAGCTTATAGCTCTGTAATTTGCGCAGTCATAACGTGAACCCTTGTTTTTAAACAAAGTCACGATGACTGCGCTATTCCAGTCCCCGGGAACCATTCCCGAGCTCCAACATAAATTGAGGAGCAACAGGAACGCCTCCCAGACACAGGAGCCACCAAGCTTGATCATCTCGGCAGACACCATATCAATGCCCGCTGCCTTACCATTTTTCAAACTTCTTATCGCCCATTCAACTTCATCCGTACTGATGCCATCGGAGGACGCCGCTATCGACCCTTGGTAGACAGTCGCCTCCGAAGCAAAATATTTAACGCAAGAGCCTACAGGGGCCCCACAGTCGATACGGACCACTATCTCGTTATTGTGAGATTTAGTGGTCTGTTCAGAAAGTGGAGGCACTGGCGAGAGCGTGTCCACTTCGGAGGGCTTGAAAGAATAAAGGTTGAAAGATTGCAAGAACAGTGTGTAAGAGAAAAGTATGCAGAGGGTGTCCGAGAACGGCTGACGATGGCAAGCCAGCCGCAATCGGACATTGAAGAATGCTGGAGAATATTGAAGGAGAGTATGGTAGATACAGCGAAAGAAGTATGTGGAAATTCAAAGAAGCATAGAAAAACAAATGGTGATGCATGGTGGGATGCGGAAGTGGCAGCTTCCGTAGAGCAAAAGAAGAAAGCGTGGCTGGACTATGTCTCTTCTTTGTTGGTATAGAAAATTGCTGCTAACCCGGCTACAATTTCTGTTTTGTGTGTCTTAAAATTCAAATTCAATAATTTATGATTGCAGGAATGGATACCTATCTAAAAAACATAGTACCTAAACCAACAAAGTAATTTGCAATTGGTATTAAGTAAAATATAAACAATAATAAAAAATGTATAAAAAAATAAACCCACCTCGCCAATGTAATCGAAGTGGTTGGTTGACCAAATACGTATTATTGAGGACAACTCAAAAACTACTGGTCAGATCTTGATCAAATTAAAAGGGCTACATGGAAAGTACCAGCTTTGAAATAAAAGCCAACTTCCAAATTCTATTACAAATAAATTTAAAAGAATTCACTTAGAAAAAAGTTCTGAGGCTAGATACTAATAATCTCTAACGTTTACGGAAACATCAGAAACATAAAACAAAAATTATTCGAGCCTTTTTTCACTTTATAATTTTTTTAAACGTGTTAAAATCCGTAAAAAAAATTTAATTCGTAATTATAATTTTCTCAGGTATGGTGCGGTGCGATGCGTCCCGAAGCGATGCGCAACAAATTGAAGACGGCGGTACATTCACCGGGAAGGTTCCGTGTAATAGGCACTTTGTCTAACTCTCACGATTTTGCCAGGGAGTTCCATTGCCGGCCTGGCTCACCTATGAATCCAATACATAAGTGTACAGTATGGTAATGTCGTCATAGTTTAGACTAAAATTATGTAAGTTACAATAAATAATATCTATTTTAAATAATTATATAAATAATATGGAAAATGATTTAGATTTGGCATAAATAACTAAAGTAACCTTATATATTTTATAGTTTTTTTTATTTGAGCTGTTTTAGAGACCCGCACAGGGTCAGTAAACATTACAAGATAGGTTCTTTTAGTCTTAGTCAGAACAAAACTCCCTGTTAGATACGACTCCCCCTCCATAATGAAAAGGATATTATTGATATATAATAAATTATTACATCTACCTTCTTACTCTATAAACAATTACATTTCCCCTTATTCCATTAACTTTTTTTTCTTATTCTATAAACAAATACTTTATACTTTATTTTTATTATTTACACTCCCGTATTGCCCGCAACAGTATCTGACTTTTAACAAAATTTTCTTTAAAAATATTTTTCTTTCGTATTGTTCTATACAAATCATCAGCTCTTTGTAAGTGCAGATCATTTATTTACTAATGCCATCATTTATTAATGCAAAAATGAATTTATAAATATGAATAAATAATATAGCCATTACCCAATCACATTTACAGAATCATAAGGAATATTTTAGGGATAGCTTCATTTAAATCCGGCAAATATATCTGCTTGATTGTTTTATAAATAACCCAACATGCTATAATACTAAATCTCAGTAATATGGCTAATTACCTCACTTATTCTATTGTTGCTTTATGCTCTCCAAAGAAATATTTATGATGTGAATAGGTAGGCACACCATTACAATAGAGTAAGTAAATTGATATATTTTAATAGTTAGTTTGTATTTGTTATAATATTTTCATACGATTTGTTATTAATATTATTCAATTAATTCGACCAACTGTTATTGTCGTTTGATTAAGAAATTTTATAAATGTATGAATTTGTATATAATAAATATTTATTATCCGTATTCTTTCTTTAATAAACAGATAAAATTAAATAATGTAATAAAGTATAGTTCAAAGTTTAGATGAAACCTTTATCTATTCATCATTATGAAAATTAGTATGTAGGTAGGGGAGGATGGGGGAATTGTGGAAACTTAAGCAAAATAATGCTCTGATGGTTCGGACATGTGGAAAGAATGCCGATTCGAACGTCTGGTTAAGAAGATATACAATGCGCAAGTGGAAGGATGTAGGTACCGAGGGAGACCGAGACTAACCTACCTAGACCAGATTGGTCACGTACTGAAGGAAGGTAGAGTCAAGACTCTCCGAACCCGCGAGCGTGTATGAAGAGAATTATGAATGTTGAGGAAGCGAGTAAAGTATGCAAGGATGGAGTTCTCTGGCACTCTGCTCTCTCTGCCTGCCATGACGTGATGATATGTATCTATGTAAGCAAAATAAGTTTCAGAACCTGTACTATCAGATATAATCAGTCTGACTTTAATAATTATTAATCTTTTGTTATTCATCTATAAAATTAACATCGCTTATAATACGAAATCAATCAACTACTATAATATTTTTACCAAAAACAAAACCTTGGCTGTCCGCAATTACCTGTAATCTTTGAGGTAAATATGGACTGACGTTGGGTTAATTACGGACGGTATAGAGTATTAACGGACAAGGTCTAGAATACTTAATACATAATATTTAGATATTTCTTTCTCTTGCATAGATATTATTTGTATATTATATCTCTTAATCTTTTCTGAAACCCATTGGCGAATTGTAGGTGATATCCGTTTTCCTGCTGCACTCAATGATTCACAGCCAAAATTTCGAGTTCTACAGGGGCTTAAGGGACTACAAGGAACTATGATCCTATCTCGAAGGCACTCAGAGATTTTTTGTTTATACTTTATAAATATTTTTTATCTGTTTTATCTTCAAATTAAATGTAGTATTTAGTAAATTTTCATATAAACTTTTATAAACATATAAACAGTACGACCTAAAACTTAAATTAAAAAATAAAACTAAATGAAATTAAATCGCCATAAAATTTATATTTATTATTTTATAGGACTATAATTTAAAAAAATAATCACTATCATGATTTAATGTAGAAAACGTAATACAGAAATAAAAAATGCTTTTTTTTTTCAAAATTTCGGCAATTAGTTTCAAATATCAGTGTTATAAGCTTTGAGTTCTCATTATTCAATAAACATAGTTATGCATTTCAACACTTTGCACGTCGTCATTACTCCAGAGGGTTTCTACTTCATATTCAGGCACTTGGACAGAATTGGTGTAATCACGTCGTTCCCATCGCGAGCGCACCAAACGAGCGATTTCTAGCCACAAACGAGCTTCCAATACTGCGCACGAAATGTTAACAATTTTTGAAAAATATCTGACTTATAGGAATATAAATTATTAACATGATTGCTGATTATTATTATTATCTATTATTATGAAATAAAACTAATTTTTAAGTATTTTATCGTGTTTTATTGATATTTTTGACACTATTCAGCATTCATGATAATCAGGTGACTATGAACGCTTCCGTGTGGTGACGGAGTAAGAATACTATTCACCACCCCATATCTTACCCCTGGGTGATCGTATGAGACGTCTAAGGGATATAAGACGCATATAACATGCGAGAGAAGGAAAGCTCGAAACAAAACCCTACACCAACACGTCTGACCAGCGCGGTATAGTAGGTTAATTTCCCTCCCATTACGGAGGAGGCCCGAGCCCAACAGTGGGACATTTATGGGCTGTGATGATGATGATGATGAACGCTGTAAAGTAATAATTAAATTTAAACGAGATAAAATCTGCAATAAATAGTTTTATTTCATACTAGCGACTCGCCTTCGCTTCACTTTGATATTCGGTCGCTCTGAACCCATATTTTAAATCTCTGATACTTTCTAGGATATATATCGTAAGAGTTAGCCAGTGTTTGTATTGTAAACGCATAAAAATAATGTTTTTACGACATCACGTTACAAATGTTTTAAATTTTCGGCTTTATCTATTGTAAATGCACATGTATTATACATATAGACCTTCCTCTTGAAACACTGTCTATTGATGAAAACCGCATTAAAATCCGTTGCGTTACTATAAATGATCTAAGTGTACAGACAACTGGGGTGCCTTTATTTTGTACTATGTATACAGAGTGGAAGTGGACCGCTCCCGAAAACTAAGAGAGGTGGTAAACAAAGAAAGGTACAAGAAGGACTTGTAGGGTACAAGTCCTTCTTTTAATGATAGGCTAGAACACATACATACATATCATCACGCCATATCCCTTGCAGGGTAGGCAGAGAGAACAGAGTGCCAGAGAACTCTATCTCTGCATACTTCACTCGCTTCCTCAACATTCATAATTCTCTTCATACACGCTCGCCGGTTTCGGAGACTCTTGACTCCACCTTCCTTCAGTACATGACCGATCTGGTCTAGGTAGGTTAGTCTCGGTCTCCCTCGGTACCTACATCCTTCCACTTTCGCATTGTATATCTTCTTAACCAGGCGTTCGTTCGGCATTCTTTCCACATGTCCGAACCATCGGAGCATTCCCTTTCGCATCTTTACACCAATACTCTCTTTCATACCTACTCGCTCTCTTACGTCGTCGTTACGAATGCGGTCGGTCAGCCTAACTCCACAGATTTTCCGCAGAGATCGCATTTCGACCGCATTAATTTTACTATCATACTCTTTTCTGCATACCCAACTCTCGCTTCCATACAGTAATGTTGGGACAAGCACTGCGTTATGTATTGCTACACGTGCCTTCTGGCTGAGGTGGTGGCTGCCGAGAAGTTGCCCCAACGCTCCGTTCACTCTATTTCCCGCATTCACTCTTCGCTCTATATCAGTGGTGTACCTTCCATCTCGGCTAAATCCACATCCAAGATATACAACAGAAAAAGGAAAAAAAAAAGGAAATAATACATTGCGTTATTTCTCATCTGAGTAAATTTACGTATTTTTTTATGAAATTATCGTTACACGGCACTGTCCTAATATGATGGAATGTAGAAAAACTTAAAATAGTTGGAAAAAGATTTTTTTTTTTCATCGTATCGATTTTTTTTTCTAGCCTATCATTACAAGTAGGGCTAACCCTACTAGGGTCACCTGCCTTTGTTTTCGGGAGTGGTCCATTTCCACCCTGTAGATAATTAGAGATATATAAAATACCAAATATTTTTAGTTCATAAAATTGTTTACTTAAACTTGATTTTCTATTAGCTTATATTTTATCTATACCCATGAATAAAACTAAACAAACATTGTTGATGATCGACAAATTAGAAGTAAAGCGATTTAATCACGATCTGACGTGAACCTGCTCGTTAACTAATTGTCGTCAGGTGGAATGGACCCTGGTCTGTGTAAAGTTTTTTATGGATCTTTATATTCTAAGTAATAATTTAGGTGAGCAGTATTCGTGATTAATAACAAGGTGAATATGTACTTACAAAACAAGAAAGAGAACGCAGTGAGGAATAGGGGATTGACATTTCCGTTAATAACGGCCATCGTGTAGAGTAGAGCTCCCGCAGTTGGAGCTTGACGCAAGAATAATCCACGTAGAGTTGCACCCAACCATGGCAGAAACAGATACTCACTTAGTGGAGATCGCTAAACAAGCAATATAATATTAATAATTCACAGCATTTCAGGCACGTCGTTATACTGTGATGGCAAAGACCTGCGTGAACTGCATCAGATGCTGTCTAGTTCACAATAACATACCCAGAGTAGGGTCGGCGGGCGATAGCTGCCAAAAATAAAAAGGGTTGACGTCAGGCAGGTGGCCGGTTGTAAAACGATTGTCATCACTTTTCCATGTGGAAGCAGAGTATATATTGCGTGAACCACAAGTAAAAGGGATAAGGGCAAGGTGATGATGAGGGTTCAGGCACGCCATTTGTCTCCATCAGCTCTCACTTTCCCGTAATAAAGGTCAGGGAGTAAAAGGGAAGTAGACAGCAGCGTTCTCCCAGGAAACTGATTACACCAACTACGGTTGTTAACGCATTGGAATAAGAGTAGGAGAATGATGATGAATTTTGTGCTCTGAAGAGTTTCACGGCAGAATACGATGAACATTGCATTGAACTCTCATTATAAACTTAAACTTCAACTCCAGAAGGTCTTTTAGTGCTGATGCTTGCGGATAGATAGTCGAAGAATGAACGGTATCATTGAGTTAGCAACGCTATGTGTGACTGGTGTATCCCGGAGCCCTAGTTACGTCCATAAGGGATTGGACCGAAGATTAATACACCGCTTCCAAAGTTTGCATGTCGGGAAATCGACGTTAATAGTTATCACATCGGATCAATTCTGGTGATCCGCTCAGTTGGCGGTAAAAAGAAATGTGTACGGCGGTAAAAAGACACGTGTGCAGCGGTAAAGAGAAAAATTACAAGCAATAAATTATATTGTAAAGCTTATCTTTCAAATGAAATATCATCATCATCTTGCTCTTATCCCAATTACTTAGGGTCGACGCAATATGTCATCTTCCTCCATACAGTCCTATTAGACGTCATCTCTGCAGTCACTCCCTGTCTATCCATGTCATACCTCACGCAGTCCATCCATCTTTTCTTTGGTCTTCCTTTACCCCTAAAGCCTTCAACATTCATATTTTTAAAACTTTCTCAACCCTTGCTTGGCTTGTGGGTGTCGTAAAAGACGACTAAAAGCTATACCTTGACCTGGACTAACACCATCCGACACCTTTTGGTCAGCGACTACATTCCCAAGGAGGGTTGACGTCAGGCAGGCGGCCGGTCATAAAACTATTGCCTAAACCATTGCAATATGTACAATAATATGAGAAATAAAATATATGTATATATTAATCTTATTTAATTTGTCATGATCATGGCAGAACTAATAAACTCTTCAATGAAAGAATTGATCAGTTCTTTCGTTATCATGGCGCTTGTAATTCATAATTAGTAAAATATAGGATATGAATCCAGTTAGCCACAATCTCCCAAGTTTCAGTGACCATGATAATTTGAAAATCATTGTTTCATTCATTACAATTCAAATTGGTGATGTTATCAATTGGGTAAAATCTATAGATATGGCGTTTTATGTTATCATAATCCAACAAAGATATCATTTGGATTACTGTATGTGACAATTTAAGTGTTACCAGGTTTTAAGCGTTGAAAGTCACCAAATCGGAATATTTATTTTAAACTGGAAAAAAAACATGTCATATTTTATTAATTACAAATGCTATAGGCAAGTAGATACTATAAGTACTCAACTCTCAGTGCGACCTATTGCATAAGCGTAACGTCCTAAAATACGCGGAGACGTCGTTCAGATATTAGATATCCATAACAGTTAACTGCCAGCTGGCCTACTGAAAGCACCATAACAACAGTGAAATCTCGATAATACGCTAATCAAAAGAAATTTCAAATCTTTTCGAATTAATGAGTTGCAAAATTTCGACTTAGGCGTGATTATTAAGTTGCTTAGAAAGTTTAATTGATTGCATGTGTGCCAAACAGTGAGTGCTGAATTTCATGTATCTTACCAACTAAGCTGCGGAGCTGCTTTTTAAAATTCGAATTATAGAGTATAAATAGATAAATAATAATTTTGTTTCTGCGTAATTTGGACGGATTCTGCATAAAAGAATGCCATTTTTCTGCCGAATTACTGAGGAGTAAGACTGAACGAGATTAGAGTTGCAGAGATTCCACTCTATTCATATATACAATTCAAAAATCTATTTTCATTTAATACGTACTATTTATATAATTATTTCATACTTATATAAATACCCGATGTTAGACGAGTTAAACATAGTTAAATTATTCCAGCAATCAACAAACAAACCGTAGCGAGATTCAGGACAATATACCACAATGTGTATCTACATAAGTAAAACCCAGACTGTTTTTATGAATTATAAAATCAAACATTAAAAGTTCAAAATTAATGTTCCTACGGCATTGCAGGAATCTTATGATATATTAAACTTCTTTTTTATACATTATTGCCATATTATGAACATTACTCATTTTGAAGATGTAAATAGAATGATCATATTAAAGAACATTAAATAGTTGACAAATCGTGTCTTAATAAATTACCATACCTTATCCACGCCCTTGGCTGCAGGTGGTACGTGAACGTACTAAGTGGCATTCTCATTCTTGTGGATGTCTACGAGCTGATGAATGGTTACCTATTTCGCCTAAAATTGACGAAATTTTGCCTAATCTGGCACCACCGTTAAGTGAATAAGCAATATTATACAGCAAATCAATATGTAGCGCATGACTTAGCGATGATAACATTATTGACTGTATATTAACCGCTTGTAACTATTTCCCGTTGCAACAATCGATCTGTACTTCGCATACAAACGATCAATATGGTTCAGGCACGCAAATACGTAGTGACAAAACGCTTCAAAGGTCTACCAAAACGTGACGATTTCGAAATTGTTGAAGAAGAATTGCCACCACTTAAGAATGGAGAGATACTACTCAAAACTGAATGGGTTAGCGTTGACCCATATCTGCGTACTTATGGCTCCAGCTATTCTCTACCATACAATCAATTCAGTTTTCAAGTTGGATTAGTGCAGGATTCCAAAAATCCACGATTTCCAGTCGGTACAAGAGTTGTTTCACATAAAGGATGGTGCGATTATTGCATTCTTAGCATCGACGAAATCAACAGTACTGCTGATCGAGTGTACAAATTACCGAATTTAGGGAACCTATCAACATCTTTGGGTGTCGGTGCAGTAGGTATGCCAGGTGCAACTGCTTATTTCGGATTTTTGGAGCTAGGCCAACCAAAGGCCGGTGAAACAGTGGTTGTGACTGGTGCTGGTGGTGCAGTGGGTTTGCTTGTAGGACAAATTGCGAAGATCAAGGGTTGCAGAGTGATTGGTTTCGCCGGCTCTGATGACAAGGTCAAGTGGCTTGAAGAAATTGGATTTGATAAGGCATTTAATTACAAGACGGTTGACATTACAGCTGCGTTGAAGGAAGCTGCGCCCAATGGAGTAGACGTGTACTTTGATAACGTCGGTGGAGAGATAAGTAGTTTAATTATCAGCCAAATGCGTGACTTCGGTAGAGTGGCAGTGTGTGGTAGCATCAGTTCTTATAATCATGAAGAAAGACCCAAAGCTACTATTATCCAGCCTTCATTAGTAGGTCATCAAATAAGAGTTGAAGGTTTTCTTGTATGGCGTTGGTTCGATCGTTGGCCGGAGGCACTTACTAATCTGACCAAATGGATTAATTCCGGTGAACTGAAGCCCAGAGAACACATCACTGAGGGTTTTGAAAATATTGTAGACGCTTTCATTGGAATGTTGAAAGGTGAAAATTATGGAAAGGCAGTGGTAAAGATATAATTTTGTGTTTTTGAATTTGTATTATTAGTCGCCATGACCGCAATTTCATAAGCGGTAAATTGCCCGTTGCCTGTTACGACGGAATTGCAAAGTATTGGGCGTACCCCATCGTTGTTATATTTCTCCGTAAATATTTTACATTATAAGTACTGCCCCATGATAAGACTGTTATCTCAATAAACAAGATACCTGACACATATTTTTATAATCTGTGTAACTTTGAGCTCATATTATCATGGCACTTTTTATTGATAAACATAGATTATTTAAATAAACTTTAATTTATATTTATTTCAACTTTTTTATCATTACATTTATTAAATGGAGACAAATATATGATAGAAATATTTACCTGCTATTTTAGTAATTATTATATATTAATATTATATCATCATCATCATTTGTTAGGCTCGAGCCTCCTCCATAATGAGAGGGAAATTGACCTACTATACCGTACTGGGCAGACGTGTTGGTATAGGGTTTTGTTCGAGTTTTCCTTCTCTTGCACAGATGTTATATGCGTTTTATATCCCTTAGTCGTCTCTTACGATCACCCACGGGTAAGATAGGGGGTGGTGAATTGTATACTTACTCCGTCACCTACTACATATACATTAATTACAATACAATATTATTACGATTATAATATTACCACATTGGATGAGTTCCATATGAGCAAACTGCTGATTAATATAACGAGGGTATCTGACGCTTCAATACACCACATCACCCCTGAGAAAGAAAGTATACGTATTTATATACAAATATAAATACCCGAATACGAAACGAAAAATTATGTCACAAGCGGGGTTCGAACCCGCACCTATTGGGAATCCGGCCCAACCGTGCTGCCACTTACACCATAGTGAACTATTTTAGGACATGCAGATTTCGCTTCATATTATATCTTACGTCTTCAAGGTGACGTATGCCATCTATCGGACAATGTTTGCACATTGTATAGACTTAATACTTCAAACTTTACAGTTAGAATTGTATTAAACGATGACACAACCTTGTTATTCAAATTACTGAAATTTTTAGCATTTAATATGCTTAATTATTTATAAATACCCGAATACGAAACGAAAAATTATGTCACAAGCGGGGTTCGAACCTTGAAGACGTAAGATATAATATGAAGCGAAATCTGCATGTCCTAAAATAGTTCACTATGGTGTAAGTGGCAGCACGGTTGGGCCGGATTCCCAATAGGTGCGGGTTCGAACCCCGCTTGTGACATAATTTTTCGTTTCGTATTCGGGTATTTATAAATAATTAAGCATATTAAATGCTAAAAATTTCAGTAATTTGTATATACAAATAATTTATATTTGGCTTAGATAATACAATATATTTGTTATATTAAAATACATACATACATACATATCATCACGCCATATCCCTTGCAGGGTAGGCAGAGAGAACAGAGTGCCAGAGAACTCTATCTTTGCATACTTCACTCGCTTCCTCAACATTCATAATTCTCTTCATACGCGCTCGCCGGTTTCGGAGACTCTTGACTCCACCTTTCTTCAGTACATGACTGATCTGGTCTAGGTAGGTTAGTCTCGGTCTCCCTCGGTACCTACATCCTTCCACTTTCGCATTGTATATCTTCTTAACCAGACGTTCGTTCGGCATTCTTTCCACATGTCCGAACCATCGGAGCATTCCCTTTCGCATCTTTACACCAATACTCTCTTTCATACCTACTCGCTCTCTTACGTCGTCGTTACGAATGCGATCGGTATATCGATATATTAAAATAAAAATTTGAAAATTCTTGATCATCTCATGCTATAACCATTTTGGTAAATTATATGGTTCAAAATATTATTTAAATTTTTTCTAATCTGATGGAGATGAGTATGAAGTGTACGCAGACGTAAAATTCGTCAATAAATATAATTAATGTTATTGTTTATACCGTTTATAAAGTACAAACTATAGTTAATCGTATGTTAAAGTACAGTATAACTGTATAAAAGGCGTAGCGGTTATAATGCCGACCCACCGTGCCAAGTGTAGCATGTTCATTTGCGACGTAGGACAATATCTACTTAATGCAATCCATAAACTCTTGTAATGAGTCTGGGTGTAATTTTAATCTGTTAAATATGTTTGCAAAGTCCCATACAACACAAGAATTATTTCCTTAGCACATGATGTTGCCTTATAAATAAAAAAAAAACATTTTTTTTCTTTATAGTCTACAAGACTCTTCCACGATAGAAGAAACATAGTTTACTATACCATGCGAATCAAAGGCTTATATTAGCCTTCTCTTTATTACTCACTTACGGCCTATATAGCTACTGTAAAGGTGATGATATATTTTATTTTCGAACTGATATTTTTTTTTATTTTTCATGGTCATATAGGAATATTTTGATAAAAATATTACTGTTATGACAAAACACCTAAACTCCTAATATATATGGACGTATCTAATCAATACTGATAGCAGCAGGTGTATTTATTATTATATATAATGATATTTATTGATTACTTACTCGACACGTCAATATCGTCGATGTAGAGCTTATCATCTTTGCTTAGCACCATGAAATGCAAGTCATTGGGTAATGATGCTTCATCTAAGGTCACTACTTCGAACTTAACATTGGACGTTAACCCAAGCAAAAGGCATACGCTCCCTAAAAAAGTCGCAGAAAGCGTAGCTCGAGAGGTCTTAGCATGAAGAACTTCAGCTTGTGCAAATGTTTTCTTTCTCAAGTACTTCAAGCTTGTATCCACGTAATCTATTAAAGCACCGAAAAGCGGTACAGTGGATTCGGAATAGGTAAGGTTCTTAGGTAAAACTTGATTGTCCCCATTAGCCATTTCGATATGATAGTTTTGCAAAATAACTATAATATTTTTATATTAGAATTTTATTAATTTGTCAGTGCTTTATATTTTGACATTTCTAAAAGCCTTTCATAAAATAGAAGATTGTAAAAAGGTTTTGAAGTGTCATTTAGGTACTAAGCCAAACTCTTGCCACAGAAAATAATACACTATTTACTTAGCAGAGATCCGATTTTGACTAATTCAAATTTATAGAGAGGATAAAATAATCATTTTCATCATCAATTCTAAGAATGATGGTCGTGGTATTTCGTTACTAAACGTTAAAGTCAGCTAACTCCTTGTCGGCTCGGCGTCCGCTCTGTCCTAGCCTATGCCGAATGTGCGCGAACTCAGAGCTACGTGCCGACTGCTGTTGGCGGTGGTGGTTCGGTCCATGGCCCTGTACGACACACCCATGTGGACGGAGTTTCTGACCATCCACCTCACCGCCCTTTTGTGACGACCACGAGACCAGACCAGAGGGCCATGGTGATCAGGGTTATACGCGGATAGCGCACGGTGGCGTGACTGTTGGCCAGAACGCGCTCGTGGGACTTGGTTTCGGAGATGCACGGCGGACTTTACCAGCAGGTGTCGGTGACGCTGGCAGGGGACGGCCTTGTCCCTACAAATTTCAAGGCGCATTTAATTTATTGTTTGTTATCATACAGCCCAACCTTAGATACAATATCCACTTATCTATATTTTATATTATGTTCAAACAGAGTTAAAAATTCAAATCTAATGTTAGAGTTACAGTTGTCTAAATATTCACATTTTGGAAAACATTTTAATAAAAGTCCTTATTCAAATTTTTCAACTGGCAACTTTCAATTTCTTAATTCAAATATGCGATTGCCCAATACTCGATACATTTTGCATGATACTACATAAAATATGATACACAACTGACATTCAATATCCTTTCTTGACAATGAATAAAATATTTGAAACTTATTTGACGACATAGAAATTCAATGAGTCATGATTATATTTCAGTTGTCACAAACAACTGAATTGGCTAGTGAAGTTATCAACATAACTACTTACTATCTACGTTTTTTTTTACCATTGCACACGGAATTAATATCTTAAATCTACACATATAAATCCGTGTGTAGCGTTTATCTGTCTAATTAATATATTGTAATATTCATTGTATAAATTTGTCTGTTTGTTTATATATTTTGGACACGAAAGCAGCTTATATTAAATTACTTTTTGCAACTAATAGAAATCTATATTCCATCGCTAATGGACATCATATTTTTACACAGTGTAATACAAATACTTATAAGACGAAATTAAATTACATTACGCTATCACCTTTTTCGACTGGATGAAGTGTAGAAAGTCTTCCGTAATTTAGATAATTGACTCGTTTAGTCGTTGTTATTACAATTCTAACTGAAAAGTTAGATTATTAAAACGGAACAATGTGTAAACCTTTTCCGATAGATGGCGTGTAGAATATCTCTTATAGACATGGCAATAAGAGCTATAATTTGTCGACCATACACATGCTGACGCTCGTCTAATTAGTGAGACAATTGGAACAAATTTCCAATAAATGTAACTTGAAATTTCACGTGTGGCAATCATTTTTCGCTCGTAAATACAAGTTTTATCAACAACCTAGGATATTAAAAGCTAAATCTTAGTAATTTATATAATGCAAAAAATAACGCTGGACTAGATCCCAAGCACCAAACCACTAGTTAGGTAAAATGTGCTTTTATATTATTTATAAATTTGTGAAGAATATGTTTACTAAACCTAAAGTATTCTTCTACGTAGTGAAAGAGAGTTAAGAGACTAAATAAGGCAGTTACCAATATTTTTTTTATACTTGGCTTGAAAGTTTTAGTAGTCAATCCATAACTGTAAAAAAAACTGGCCAACGTGGATTTAAGTTCTATTTTATATCACGCCACTTTTTAAATGACATAAGATAGACGATATTTATCCGTTGAATTATTTCAGAGCCTATGTGATATTTTCTTTTCACGTGTGGTGACGACATATGAAGACACTTCACCAACTTTTAATGATAGGATCACAGTATTGACAGTTTTCTCTCTACAGCTGCGCGCGCGTCCATGTGGGTATCACAGAAAATCGTCACTTGAGCCGTGCCAGTTTGCTATTGCGCTTCGTTCGATGAGCAAAAGAGGTGAAAAACTTTCCGAGACTGTTTTAGTCGTTAGACAGCGGTCTAGATATATCTCTGAGATTGCAAAAGTCTGTGAACGGCAATAACACTTACCATCAGGTGTGCCGTTTGCCACCATAAGCAATAAAAAAAATATTTTCCTACCTGTGTAGTAAAAATAAATAAGTGTACGCCCCTTAATTATACAGAAGAAACAGATAAAAAGACTGGAACAAAAAAAACTCCTCTATTTAAAAACAAATATTAAGCAGCGAAGTAAATTTTTCTCCAATTGTGGAAATGGCCTATGTCTAAAAGTAGAGTATATATGGACTGAAAAAAAAATAATAAGCCAACGTTACGTTTACTTACAATAATACTTTACAACTAAATTTCACAGGGAAATATATATGGTAAAACGTACTTTAATCTGGCATCCCCAAACAGTGAATGAACAACTATGTAATCTTGTACACGATACGAATGATAACGCTGCTAAACCTGTAAGAATTATTGAAGCCGTCAGTCCGTTACAGTGAAAGAACCGATACGTACACTATCAATATGGTGCTGGCACGCAAATATGTTGTGAAAAATCTTTTTGACGGTTTACCAAAACGCGAAGACTTTGAAATCGTAGAAGAAGAATTGCCACCACTACAAAATGGAGAGATTCTAGTCAAAGTCGAATGGGTTAGCGTCGACCCATATCAACATGCCTACAATGCTCGTTATCCGACACCGTATAATCAATTCTCTTTTCAAGTTGGATTAGTGCAAGATTCTAAAAATCCTCGATTCCCAATCGGTACAAGAGTAGTTTCACATAAAGGATGGTGCGACTACTGCATTATTGATCCCAGTAAAGTCAACAGCCCCATGGAAAAAGTGTATAAGTTGCCGAATTTGGGGAACTTGTCAACATCTTTAGGTGTCGGTGCAGTGGGTATGCCAGGTGCCACTGCGTATTTCGGTTTTTTGGACCTGTGCCAACCGAAGCCCGGTGAAACGGTGGTCGTGACTGGCGCTGCTGGTGCTGTCGGTTCACTTGTGGGACAAATTGCGAAGATTAAAGGATGCAAGGTTATTGGTTTCGCCGGTTCCGATGATAAAGTCCAATGGCTTGAAGAAATTGGTTTCGATAAAGCATTTAATTACAAGACGGCTGACGTTACAGCCTCATTGAAAGAGGCTGCGCCTAATGGAGTGGATATTTACTTCGACAACGTCGGTGGAGAGATCAGTAGTTTAATCATGCGCCAAATGCGTACCTACGGTAGAGTGTCAGTATGTGGTAGCATCAGCACCTACAATGAAGATCCAACTAAAATGTCCAAAGCTACAATTATTCAACCTTCATTGGTATTTAATCAACTAAAAGTTGAAGGTTTTCTTGTTTGGCGTTGGGCAGACCGCTGGTCAGAAGCATTTGCTGATATTATTAAGTGGATCAACTCAGGTGAACTCAAGCCCAGAGAACACATCACTGAGGGTTTCGAAAATATTTTTGACGCTTTCATTGGAATGTTGAAAGGTGAGAACGTTGGTAAGGCCGTTGTGAAGATTTGAGACTACTGGTTTTCAAAGTTATTATGGTTAATATAAAAAATGTTTATAATAGTTATGTTTTGTTTCTTTCTATTCAATAGCAAAGTACCTTTCAAATGACCTACTCTCAATTGCATATTCACATAAATTATAGTTACGTAATAAATTTTTAACAATCGGGTAATAGGCATATATTTACATGCATTTTGTCGTCACGAATGCTAATACCCAATACAATGCATCTGTAATGCTGAAATACTTCAAGAATATTGCTAAAGAATTTTTACGATCAGAAACGTAGATTAACGTAAAACATGAACTCATGTTTAAGTAGTATAATTAAAACAAAATTTTAATAACAGATTCGTGAAGATTTTAAATGATAAATTTATTTATCTGACATCCTTTATGGCACTTTGAAACTTAGGTTGCCATTCATTATAACTTTCACTATCACATCACAGTTAATTGTCCTGTTTTTCTCCTCATTTCTATTGCAACAGTGCGCGAGCAATTTCGCCAGTGTCCAATTCTCTTCTTCTGCTTATTGCCTAGATCTTCAAAAGGCTTCCGAGATCTTTTTGTCATTGTTGAAATCGATATCATGGTTGACGTTGATGGTAAAGGTTCGTCACTCAAATTTTCTTTGAACGGATGTTGGATGAGTAAATCAGATTGCATGCAACTCGGCCAGTCAATATTTGTCTGAAGCCAATTAGAGTAGTCACGTCTAAATTTCTCAGAATTACGTTTGGATCTCAACCACCTCTTGAACAGCTCATGTAAATCTTCGGCAAAATCCCTTGAATGTAACACGGTCTTCATCAGAAAGGCTAGAACCCAATCGAACTACTAGTGAATTGAATAATACTTCGTGATCAAACGAAATACTGACCTAACTAACCTGACTACTCAAAATAACAAACAAGTCCAAGTTGGTAATTACACTTTCCATTATTCACAATCACAACTTACAAAAATATTAAAAGATGTTAGCGGTAGAAATACTCGAAATGAACTAAAATTTCGATTAATTTTGACTATTTATTGCTATTGAGTAATTGATGTTTTAGATGGTAATTAGAAAAACACAATACTCTTCTTAAATCCACGGTGCTCATGACATTACCTAATTGCACCATTAACCATATACTCCTTTATTTCTTTTGTGTGTATGTTTTTATGATTTATTAAGCAATGCCGTAAGTATAATGAAGGTTCTTAATGATATTTGAAATGATTAGCTACTGCGAAGTCATTAAGTAATAGTATAGTACCTAAGAATTAGAGATTACAAACTTACGTTCAAAGGACATAAACGATAAATAAAACAACGGACTAACGTGATTTATTACACTTCTTTGTATGTAAGCTAGATACATGCGTATTTGAAAAATTAAATAAGTTATTATTAAATAAATGTACAAGTAAAAGTAGTTATCAACGAAAATAAAAATTTTAAACTTTGACGATTTTTAAAAAAAATATCGCAAGCGATGCCGTAATACGAAGTACGTTAAAAGATCATAAATAATTATTACTATATACGACTGCGAGGATATAACGGCCAACCTTGCGATTTCAGAGATATCCTCATTTTTCATGTTCGCTCCATACATTTTTTTTTTAAATCATAACTCGTTCAATTGTTGACCAAATTATCTCATATGATATTTTATAATGTAGTAATGATCAGGAGAACCCTTTTCCACACAAAAAAAATCATATGTAATAACTTAAGTTTCTATGTCTATGAAACGCGATTTTCAGCCCACTGTGCGCCGTGCGGGTGGGCTGGTACAAGTCAAAGATCACTGTAAAATGTTCGAAACGTCGGGATATTAAAAATCAAATAGAAACGCGATAGAATTCGTAAAACTAGTTTTATTTTAAATGTGTAATACTCGCGTAAACATTAGAAGTCATTAAAAATAATATTAATAGTTTTTCAAGAAGCATTTTCTTTTTCTAGTTGCAATTAATAATGCATCAAATGTAGGTCAAAAATAATAAGAAAGTCTTATTGTAATAGATACAACCTGAGTAATAACGATGTATGTATGTTTGAATGTCATAAACTTTAGTCGTGTCGTAACCATAAAAGAGAAGTACGATATTAGTAACACCTACAAATAGTATGAAACTACTACGAAACTTAATTAGCACCTACTTAAAAAGGCTTAGTAAAAACAAAATTAAGATAATATATGTTAAAATATTTTTATTTCATATGTGTAATACTCACGTACATATCAAAAAATATTAGCTATCTGGTCTTTACAGTATCAGTCGATAACGAAATCTGTGATATACATCTAACTTCCAAAGTATGGAAAAACATTGATAAGGAATTATCTTAATTAAATACTAATTACATAGTGTGTTGTGTATATATTGGTTATACAAGTAAATAATGTTCAATTATAACACTTTATTTTGAATTATAAAAAAAATGTTAATCGTAAAGTTATCATTCATTCATTCATCTCAGCACATATACATATGTCCCACTGTTGGACTCGAGCCTCCTTCATAATGGAAGGGAAATTGACTTACTATATTACGCTCTTCAGACGTGTGGATATAAGCTTTCATTTAAAGTTTTCTTTCTTTTGCATAGATGTTATATACGTTTTATAAAACGTATAAAACATCTATGCAAGAGAAAGAAACCTTTAATCATTTAGTCGTCTGTTACGACCACCCACGGTTCAGATAGGGGGGTGGTGTTTGTATTCTTACTCCGTCACCACACGGAAATAATTAAATCATAAAGTATCCTGTGTTTTATATAGGGTCGCAACAGAATGTTTTTACTCTATAACTCAAATGGAAGATGAGCTGAACATGCTGGAGTGGTAACCTACGAGTTACGGCGTCTGCTGCTTTAATTTTGAGTTACTGAGTATAAGTATTTGCTATAAGTAATAGTAAGTAATCCTCGCTGATAAATTCATTGTTCGAGTTAAAATATCTAAATAATTTGAGATACGGGGTATAACTATAGGAGTTCAGCGGAAGAGAATTGCATTTTGTTTTTGGTTTACTGATGATTACAACTCCACTATTATATTATTCCGCTGGGGAAATCTTTGTCCAACAGTGGCTAAGGCAAGAAATGAGTAAGTGAATTTAAAAAAAAACAAACCCGAAAGAACTTACATGTATCATCACTGATAATCTTATCGCTGTCATTACCTACTTATAAACTTGTTTGTGTACTTACTCATTTATTTTAAAATTTCTTTGTAAAATCAAAGGTCAAGTCTATATCATACCTATGTAATTAATTTAATTACACAAGATTACTATACATATTATTTGTTCAGCTATGTGTGACGGTACTAGAATACGTATTTAGTGACATAGATAATTAAAGTAATGATCCGGAAAATGAAAATAGCGCGTGGTGATCATTTAATAAGTATATTCCATATTTTAGATAATACATTGAATAAAATTGATGTTGTTTTATATTATCGCTTTAAGTCTTTTCATGTCTTCACAAAACACTCAATAACAGAAAATCAATTCTAGTCACCCTTTACAAGCCCCTGGAGTAAAACTTTTTACCGTCTATTCGTTCTATCGTTCATCCATCCTAGTTACTATCTGTTCTTACATCCATCCGTCCGCCTGTTATACCGTCTATCCATCTATCACTGTTCGTCCATCATCATTCAAAATAATAAAAGAAGACAAACATATTTTTCCAATCGGTACAGCCATTTCGCGACAGTATGCACTTGGTTGCTGTTATTTTTTTACAAAACTTATTTACATCTAACGCTTTGGAACGGTTCAAAGCATTAATTTACCTCTTAATCTCATCAAAAGAAGTTTTGCTTTAAAGCCCAAGTTTAGTAGCTATACTAAACACTTGACAAATAATATATAAAAAATATTGACTTGGAAGGCAAACTCGTTGTTATCTTTGGCTTGTAATAGCTGATTACTGAAACCAGGAATATTAAAACGCCTGCAACTGTCATATACGGTTGAAGTAAAACTTTTTAGTACCTACTCTAATATATAGGTACCGGGGGAGACCGAGACTAACCTACCTAGACCAGATCGGTCATGTACTGAAGGAAGGTGGAGTCAAGAGTCTCCGAAACCGGCGAGCGTGTATGAAGAGAATTATGAATGTTGAGGAAGCGAGTGAAGTATGCAAGGATAGAGTTCTCTGGCACTCTGTTCTCTCTGCCTACCCTGCAAGGGACATGACGTGATGGTATGTATGTATGTACTCTAATATACACGTATTAACAAGTTAAACTACCTTGTCTAACTTACTAACAGTCAAGCACAGACTGTCGCGTAACGGTCGTGCTAATTTATCAAAAATATATTTCATAAATTTTCATATTTAGTACTGATACTGCTACGAAAAGCGCAGCAGTACCTACGGGATCACGAATTGACAGAGCTTAAGGCACTTTGGAATGCGAGCCTTAAGTTTGAATACATTAGTAGGTATGGCAGATACACCTGAACCCATGGATTTTTCCAATTGCTGCAAGGTACCTATAGTATAATTTATAAATGTGACTTGCAGGCTGTCTGACATAGGGCGCTCTCGTTACGCCAGAGACTGTACTCCCAAAGGATATACCTAGTGAGCTGTTTGTTGTTAGACGTGGAACATTGATAATAAGGTGAAACTACTACATTGATGTCTAATATTTACGCGAGTATTACACATTTGAAATAGAACTAGTTTTATTATATTAGCGCGTTTGTATTTGATTTTAATTTCCCGACGTTTCGAGAGAGAGAGAGAGAGAGAAAAGAAAAACTTGCAATGAAATCCAACTCCAACCTGTCTGATCAGCATAATATATTAGGCCCTATCGCGAAGGTATTGAACCACCTTAGTGCCTAGTAGGGGGACGTATACCTATGAGCTGAGATGATGATAGTGTTGATGATCCATACATTCAGGGGCGGCTTTACCTATAGTACAGATGATGCAGTGCACCCGAGCGCTGGGTGTTAGGGGGCGCCGAGCCACTCGGGACTAATAGAGCCTTCACTGTAACGGCTCACACGGGGCGGGCGCACCGTACGCAGCCAATGTCTAATCATTTATTACCCGACTGCAAAGGAGTGGTATTGTGTTTAACAGTCTATGTATGTATGTATGTTTGTATGTTCCTTTGAAGCACTATATATACCAAACGCCTGGGCCGATTTTTATGATTCGCACGTCAATCGATTCCTCTTAATCCGGCGAGTGTTACTAAAGATATGATGTTATTGAAAATTCAATATGGCGACCACAAGACGCCATATTGTGAAAATTAAAAAAAAATAAAGTCAACAAACTATATCGAGTGGGGTATCGTTAAATAGGTATTTAAAAATCATTTTTAGTTTTCTCTCAACATTTTTCGATTTGACTGGCCGTTTAGGATCTATATCAATTTAAAGTTTCGTAACAACCTTTCTCACATATAGGTTTTTTAGACAGTAGAAATTTACGATGAAAAGACGAAAAATTCATATAACTGTATGTGGATGGACATATACTGAAGTATCTAGTAGGTATATTGTCCAATATACCATAGGTAGTCCTACCTAAAGTATCTAATGTCTGACGCGGTCGCCCATCTCCAATTTCTAACGATTTAGTACCTACTCAACTTCAGTCGAAAAACTATATATAGTTAGGTACTTACCTACTTATTAATAAATAAGATAACTATAGCTACCTAGGTATATATAACTAAAAACTGTAAAATAAAAAAAATGATTAATAAGTCAAAATACCCGACTGCGTAAAAAGTCACCCAAACTACGTACATAATAAAAAAACTGAAAAGAAAAAAACAAGCACTTAGATGTCCGGTGGTCTAGAATTCCATAATATATTATTGAATAAATACTATTGCAGAAAATGAAATATATTCTAATAATAGAACATGATAACTGAACAGTCGGGATCCTTTATTCGACAGCAAATCTAATTTTTCAATGGATCGCGTTTACCTTATTTCGTGTCAAAACAATGATATTAAGCATGCGACAACGCATTCCAGCGAGGTTTGGCGTTTAGTCGAACGTGTTGTAAGTATCAATCTATTCCATTTTGTTCACGCATTTTGATACAAGAGGGCGCCAGTTTATTAATTGCACCCGGGCGTTACGTGTGCTAGAGCCGTCCCTGCATACATTTATCTACTCACTCACCATCTTATCACTTCTTTTCTCTTTATTTATTATCAGGCAATTTTTTACATGCCAGTTCCAATACATCAATAAATTATATACCTACCTATACTAATTACTTAAAACGTACCATGGCCAACTTAAACAACTTAAATAGGCTGCTTCAGAATTAGTTGCTAACAATATGTAATGAAACATCCCTAATATACCACACACGTTTACATTTAACTGCATAATTGAATTCTCTCTAGCAAACTGAAATCTAGGGCACTCCGTCAATTAGTGCATGTCATCTTCTATAGTGCCCTCGTATAAGGAGGTTGTACTTAATAAAAATAATGGAATGACTTTGCATTATTATATTTAGACTCTTGACGATGATGACTCAATGAATAAAACAATATTTGTGTACCTTATTACCACGCTCGTGGTCGCTGTCAAGTTAGGGTTTTTTTTAATTATGAAGGAGAAGTTGGAAATCGGAATAAGACATAAATAACCTACGCATATAAGAGGATGCAGTACAAAGCCTACAGACGTCCACCCTTGGATATAAGACTACTTAATTGGCATAATGCCATAATCACCATTGTTGTTGGTATTACAAGTTCCCCAACAACGTACTCGTAGCTCCGTCTACTGGCGATCCCTTGGCCGGTCTTTTTTTTTTTACGACATCCAGGAGCGAGTAAGATATCTTGATTAACAGTATTATTAATCCCTCAATTAAGGATTTTCAAGAAAGGTTTACTTAATAAAATGCTGTTATTCTTCGTGTGGTGACGGGGTAAGAATACAATTCACCACAATATATTCTATATACAATTATCCACTATGTATTCTGTATAAATAAAAGGAACAGAAAATATAATTTACTCCGGGTTGAGAGCCCTCAGTGCTCACCCATAGTCCGGGTTAAGCTGTGACAGTCATCTGCGGCTAACAGCTAAAAGACAGAATTTAGTCAGTATCTGTAAGCCCACATTGCCCAGCTTCATCTCTTACCCGTGGCTGTCGTAAAACACGGCTAAGAGATATGCATATAACATCTATGCAAGAGAAAAAAAACTCAAAAGAAAATCCTATACCAACCTATCTGACGAACATGGTATAGTAGGTCAATTTACCTCTTATTCTGGAAGACGCTCGAGCCCAGCTTGTAGGATATGCAAACTGAGATAATGAAAATTATCAGCCCCGATTCCAGAGTGGCGATCATGAATCAGACGACGCGGTAAAATATAAGAGTAAGATGAACCCCGTAAAGTGATGAGATCAAAAATCACAAGAAACCGTTGGATATATAAGGCAGTTTTCAGTGTAATTCTCTTTTATGATCAACAATCTACAGACTGATAGACAGAATAGGCAAAATTGAATTGAAACATACCTATGGTTTTATTTAATCTATCCCGTTTGACAGCATAGGATGTTAGTTAGTCACCTAGAGAAGGCGGATTGGCTTTCCGCGGTTACTATAAAAGACAAGATATTTAAGCAGACATCATCAACAACAAAAATCACTGCAGAAGAAAAAAAGCCGCAACAAAATTCTATACTTAGAATTTTTTTTATTGCTTATGGAGGCAAACGGCCAAGCAGTGCGCCTGATGGTAAGTATTACTGCCGCCCATGGACCTTTGCAATACCAAGGGTACCTATAGCTAGGCCGCTGCCTACTAATACAAACCCACCATTAGGCTGCCAGCTCCAGCTCACTCGCTCACCGAACGAAGCGCAATAGCACATTGCCATTACTCAGATGTCGATCTTCTGCGAGAGTGTGGTACTACTTCGAACGGAACGGCCCGCGGCTGTAGACAGCATGGACCTACCAATTAAGCAAAAAATAACACATAGAAACCAATTCCACGCACAATATTTGACGCAACTAAATCGGTGTCAGAAATGTCACCCTGTTCCGTAGTGTACAAGGTCATTGAGTTCCATTTTATAGTAATGTGCGTATATACTCGTGTAATCACTTGCACACTAACAGGATTTTTTGGCTTCATTTTTTTAAACACTTAAGAGTACCGAACTATCATTCTATATAATGTTTTTAATCTAAAAATTTATACTCGTATAAGATATATTCAGTGTAGGATGGCAGATGGCACCTATATCACTCTCCCTTATATTATTTAGGAGGTTAATGTCCATTAAAAAGACGTTTAAAAACTGAAAAAGAAAAATAATTTTGTATTCAAATTCAATATCGTTTATGCTTAGGTTATAGGTATAGCTGGCGACATTGTCCTTGAACTTGATAATGTTGCGTCACTTTTATTATCGCACGTGGCGGGTAGTGTGCTCGATGTTCAGTTTAGTCTCGCCACTATAGGTATAATTCTAATATTATTATGTACTGCCTCACAATTCATGCATAATGTATGTAGACACGTCATGTAACGCGCTATTTTGCTCTGCTGTCACTTAGCGTAGTTAGCGTACTTATATACTTTAAAACGTTGATGATAATAAATAGACATGGATAGCTACTATTTAAAACTATCTTTCTTAAAAACAACTGTGATAAAAAAGAATAAAAACCTAGAGGTAACGCGGGAAATTTCTAAATGCACCTAAGTGCTGCTTATTATTTTTTTTATCTGTTTATGTTACTACGAGATACACAACGAATACTATCTAACAGAAACAACTAAATGATTTTTGTGTTTCTGAGTGTGATAAAAGATTACCCATTCAATCTGGCATCTAATGGAGGCCATACACGCTAGGTTTTGCATGATGGTTTTAACTGTGCATGCATAACCGACAGGCAAGCCCTAGCGTGTATGTGATAAAACTGTACAGTTATCTTTTAATATGAAACTCGGTTATACCTGTCGGTTATGCATGCATGCATGCACAGCTAAAAGCATCATGCAAAACCTAGCGTGTATGGCCTCCATAAAATTGCGAATGATCTTGCAATTTAATAATATTTGGACATTGGACAATGTGAAGGTTATCGCTAGGGTTGTCACATTTCTTGTGTATATAAAATACCTACATTGGTTAATGAAAGTAGAACAATATATTATTTAATTTGTGTTAATATTAAGTACGAATTATTTTACGTTATAATATTGATAAAATGATGATTTTTTTATTACTTGGACAAATAATTATTAGAGCAAATCCGTTGCAGAACATTTTTGCAGTCTTATCCTTAACGAAAAAAAGAAAGAAGTTATTATAAAGAAAATAAAAGTAAAAACTATATAAATAATTCATTTAAAGCCTTCCCTATAAGGTGACTAGACTAGAATATAATTGCCATCTCCTCTTAAGAACTTGGTCATGGGAGTCATAAAAATTGGCTTACCTACGTCGCCTATGCCACCAGAAATAGACAGCAAAAGGTTGAATGATGATGGTTGAATGAACGTGACTATACTACATGCGTACTTTGTAGTCGTGACACCGACGGAGACGATACCTACTCGAGGGTAACTCGCGGATGTCAATGAAGCGGTAGCAGTGGCCGGCCCGAGGGCGATGGCGAGGGTACATTATAGATTATGGGAACACAAACCACCCGTCCGTCAACCCGGACGGAATAGATGAGGTGTGCCAGACCATGGCCTACCAAAAAAGCGTGTTAATTTGAAAAACTCACAATGGTAACCTATTACTATGACTATACTATGCGGATGAAAAAAAAATGTTTTTTATACAGCATTTGCGTTTTTCTACATTTTATCATATTAGGGCAGTGCCGTGTAATGATAATTTCATAATGAATAATGTCTTAATACAATGGTGTGCGGAAAACTTCTAAAAATTATTGTAAAAATTTTTTTTTTCTTCCGAATCGATTTTTTTCTAGCCTATCATTACAAGTAGGACTAGTAGGGATACCTGTCTTTGTTTTCAGGAGCGGTCCACATATCTATAATACGAAAAGGAATCACTGAAGGTGTTGCTAAGCGCAAATCTCGAGAACAATTGAACCGATTTCACTAATTCTTTTTAAGAATATTTCTTGAAGTACGAAGAATTTCTTGAAGTACGGTTCCTACGCAGAGAAAAATTAACAAATTTGCCTGAAAAAGTCTAAAAACAACACTTTTCTATACTCCCATACAAAAGTAACAATACTTAAAAGTCAATTAGAACTTTAATAACATACCATAAAGTTGCCACTATTATACCATATTCACTACATTTTAGCACTTTCAGTAGAATAAGTAAAAATAAAATGAAATATAATAAGCAGGTATCATAATCGACGGCGGAAGGCGAAAACGTCGTAGTCCACAAAGTACGAAAACAATTTTTATTGCACTGTTCGAATCAGAAAAAAACTGATTCAAATGGTCCGGGTTACATAATTCTATGATGAATAGTTATGAAATTAACATTAAAAAAAAACGGGTTTAAACTTAAATGCCTGCATTCAAAAACGCTGTACGTTACAGAAAAAAGTAGTAATAACTTATACTATGTCGACTACAGCAATTCGCTTTCCGTAAAAAAAGATTTTTGCTCATTAACGACGTTTTAGCGGGCAGCACGTCTAACTTTTTGCTTGCCAATTTGGCTTTGTCCTCCAAATGACTACCAAACTGGCTAATATTCTGTCAAATTTAAATCGCTTTACGTGTAATACATTTTGTCTTACCACAAATAAGCAATTATTTTAGTTTACACCTATTCTAAGATATTAGTTTCATGGAATAACTACGTTTACAACATACAGTTTAGTTCAAATAATGTTGATTACCACGTTTGCGTTTTCCTTAAAAAATGCATTAAACCCCGCTCCATACAACTCAATAGTGCAATTACAGCGTTTTAACATTCTGTAAAAATAGTTCAATATGTCGCAGTCAACAAAATTTTGATAAATAATTGTTAGAATGAGATTTGATAGTAAAAATTATATTTAGAAAAAAATAATAAATCTAATTTCCAAAAATCGTGGGTCTACGTTAAAAAATAGGCTAGTTATGATTTTTTGAAAAAAAGTGAAACAGTTTTTTGGCTCTGGTGAACATTTACGTTTTTGTGGACTACGATGTTTTCACTTTCCGCGGTCGATATATATATATATATATACTACTTACAACTAACACCTACTTTGTTTTTTTTTTTTTTTGGTGGACCATGGATTCGTCTCACCCCGCCAAATCGGTCCGGGGTGACTGAGAAGGCGGCGCGTGACCCCATAGACCCACCGTAAAACTCCTCTCTCTTCGCCGTGCGAGCGGGTCACCGGGACCCGATTTTTAACTTCGGTGACCCGCCCGGCGGTTCACCGAAGTTAAAAATCGGGTTCCTCTCGTCGACGCCCCGACAGATTTCGCCGTCGGGGCGTCGCCCTCACGCGGTGGCCTCACGTCGGGTGACCGGACAATTCCCCGGTCCGATCACCCGAAGCCTCGGTTAGGGCGGCATCAGGCGCAGGTATTCGCGCCTGCGCCGCCCCGGCCACTGGCGGCGGCCCGGGGCGCGGGAATCCTACCTGGCCCGTTCCGCCGCTTCCTTCTGCGAGATGACAGCCTCGCAGAAGGCGGCGACCGCGTCCCAGTTCCTGATGCTGTCGACCATCGCCCTCGCGACGGCCGGCAGCGTCAGGTCGGCACCGATGACAACGACGAGGTCACGGCGCTGCCGCTCCCATCCCGGACACACCTCCAGCGTGTGTTGCACCGTGTCCTCGTCACTCCTGCAGTGGTGGCAGGCCGGAGTCCACTCCCTATACACGACCCTGTGCAGGTACAACCCGAAACACCCGGCCCCGTCAATACCTGCACCAGCCGAAAGGTGAGGACTCCGTGCTGCCGCTCCATCCACTGTATCAATACGTGCCGGAGGGCCTCAACGGTCTCCACACCGTGCATAGGCCTCTCCAGCCACGTAGCCTAACGGGCGATGACGTCTCGGCGGGCATCCACGCGCCAGGTGGCTATCTCGCTCAACGATGGGGAGCCACCTTCCTCGCGCGCTGTAATAACCCGCCGGTAGAGGTCGGAGAGCATCTCCGCCTCTAGGTCCCACGGGGGTGTCCCGGCCAACAGGCACGCCGCCTCTGTCGACACCGTGCGGTACCCGCGAATGGCTCTGACCGCCATGGCTCTCTGTGGCCTCCACAGAACCGCCCTGAGCTGGGCGTTCAGAGCCCTCGCCCACACGGGTGCGCCGTACATGGCCATCGAGCGGATGACCCCCGCATACAGCCGTCGGCCCTCGAAACTGGGTCCGCCCACGTTCGGCATGAGTCGAGAAAGGGCGGACGCCGCGCCGACAAGCCGGGGAGCAATCTGTCGGAAATGCTCCCGGAACCACCATCGCCCGTCGAGCACCAGACCCAAGTACCTCATAGGGGCCTGGATGCTGATGTGGATGGAGTTAACCACTATCGAGGCGCCGATGGGTAGCCTCACACGGGGCCCATGGAAAAGTAGGGCCTCCGTCTTGTTTAGGGCCACCCTGAGCCCCAGCGCCTCGATCCGCCTGACCATCTCCTCGGTGCCGAGAGTGGCCAGGCTCGCCGCCTCTTCGAGTGTCCTGCCCCGGGCTGTGACGAGCGTGTCGTCAGCGTAGCACACCAAGCTCAGCCCGGGGGGGAGACTCCCTCTCAACGCCCAGTCGTACCCGATGTCCCACAGAGTCGGCCCCAGAACCGACCCCTGTGGAACGCCGCACGACATGGGCGTAACACTTACTTTGCTTGTGGATGTCGTAAAAGACAACTAAGAGCCTTGTAACGACCTGGGCCAACACCTTACGTAGGTATTACTTTATAATAAAATGCGGGTGTCGAGTTGGGAACCCTAGTTATCTTTAATACGCACAAGTCGTTACAAATGTCAGCTTAAATCAGTAATAGAGCCGGTGCATACACAACCAATATGGTGAAGGCACGTAAATATATAGTAAAAAATCATTTCGTAGGTTTACCAAAACGTGAAGACTATGAAATCGCAGAAGAAGAATTGCCACCACTGCAAAATGGAGAGATTCTAGTCAAAACTGAATGGGTATGCGTCGATCCATATTTACGCTCCTACAATTCTCATTTTCCGGTCCCTTATAACCAATTCGCCTTTCAAGTTGGAATGGTACAAGACTCCAAAGATCCTGAGTTCCCTATCGGTACTAGAGTCGTTTCACATGAAGGATGGTGTGATTACTACATCTCAAATTCCGATAAGATCAAACAGCTATTCGAGAAACTATACAAGTTGCCGAATTGTATGCCAGGCGTATCGGCATATTTCGGATTTTTGGAAATATGCCACCCTAAAGCGGGCGAAACGGTGGTTGTCAGTGGTGCTGCTGGTGCTGTGGGTTCGCTTGTGGGACAAATTGCGAAGATCAAAGGCTGTAAGGTTATCGGTTTCGCCGGTTCCGATGAAAAGGCCGAGTGGCTTGAAGAAATAGGCTTTGATAAAGCATTTAATTACAAGACGGTTGATATTACAACTTCGTTGAAGGAAGCTGCACCCGATGGAGTAGACATCTACTCTGATAACGTCGGCGGAGAGATAAGTAGTTTAATTATAGGCCAAATGCGTGACTTCGGCAGAGTCTCAGTATGCGGTAGCATCAGTACTTATAATGAAGACCCAACTAAAATGTCTAAAGCTACTGTTATTCAGCCTTCGTTAGTATTCCATCAATTGAAAGTTGAGGGTTTCTCAATTTGGCGTTGGTTGGATCGCTGGTCAGAAGGATTCGCTGAGATTATTAAATGGATCAACGCGGGTGAACTGAAGGTCAGAGAACACATCACTGAGGGATTCGATAATATATTCTACGCTTTCTTTGGAATGTTGAACGGTGAGAATGTTGGAAAAGCTATTGTGAAGATTTGAGATTACGAATGGATTTTGTAAAATTAATATTAAATTTTAAAAAGGTTGTGTTTTATTTCTTTACGGGCAAAATGTTCTCCATGAAAGTGTATTTGCACACTTTTTTTTCGGCTGGCGATTTTCTAGACACACGCCGTCCGTTCCGTCCGCGGCGACGGAATGGCGGCGCATGACCCCATAACCAACAGTACTCTCTCCCAATCGCCATTGGGCCGGCTACTGGTACCGCATCTTTGACATACTTGATGGCCAGCCCGGCGGGTTACCCTTTCGGGTACCAACCCCCGTTAACGCCCCGGCCTACTGCTGGAGCATCACCCTCACGTGGTGAGCCTCTCTGTGGGTGACAAACTACTCCCCGATCCAGTCACCCATCGCATAAAAGGGTCACATAATATGGGTAGTAGGTCCCCTTTGATTTTTCAAGAAAGCGTTGCTGGCTACTGCCGCAATCTCACAACCAGTTTTTATGACTTCCGCAGAAAAATAAGAAGTACTATCATTTTATTTTAACACATTGCTAAATAGATAATTAGCGAACAGAAATTAGAACCAGACTCCTAACAACTAAAAACGATATATAAATCATGGGCTTGCGTAGGAATGGAACTCACTACACATAATAATCACGAAGTATAGATACAAGGAGTCCGAACAGCTTTTCCATAGTATTCATAGACACAATAATGAACTCAGATCTTAGTTCTCTTTTCTGCCACTGGCTGCGCTAGGTTTAGGACATACCGTTGCTATTATTATTATTATTATATCTCCATTTATGCACGGGATCTTCCGTAGGGAAGATACCCGGTCCTTTGGTAGGCTTACATGGGGATATGGATCCAACACGCAGAGGCCTTTAGAGAAATTTAATCTAAATATTGGGATGGGACACCTACCGATGACATTCCACGTCTGCACATAACATACGTGGAATGCCAGCACTAAGTGTAAAACTATTGTGTGATGATGGTATCTAATATATGAATATGAGAGTGGGTGCTTAGTTGACTGGTTCATATTATATCTATGAAATTATAAACTGTCGTCTGCCTTCAAACCCATGTTAAGAGATGAACGGTGGCAGACGGTGACTCGCCAACTCACTGAATGGGCCCCCTAAATAGTCGCCACAGACACACTAGTCATACGGGCAACAGAGGGCAACATTGGTGTAAGTGGCTAGGGGTGTCGAGCGGTGCGGCGCCGGTTTCACCATTGAGTCTGCGATAAACAGACCCTTGGTTTCCCCGTAATTATGCCCTTGAAAATGACACTTCCACCCCCGAGCATATAGCTCTGGCGACCCCTCTCTGACCAGCTGTTTAAGGCAAGCCAGAGCTGAGAGTCCTTCGGGCACTCTTCGGTTTCCATTCTAGCCAGCCAATGAAGGCCAGCTGGAGACGAGTCCCTGGTCGACTCTCTGGAGTATTCAGGACCGCAGTGTCGCCACTCACATTCAGCTCGCCACAAGCTGCCCTGCGGTTTATTGGCTTTCCTGTAAATCTTGTGATACATTTTTTTTTTATATCAAAAGAACTTAAGGAGCCATATAATGTTCCTCCGTGTTTTGCGTTAGCCTCATGGTGAGGTAACGATTGGCTCGGAGGTTATTATTATTATTATTATTAAACGTAAACACGCGTTGGCTCGCGAATGGTGAATTTAATTATTTTGATTATAAAATTCCAGAGCTGTAATAGCCACAAAACATGTCATAGCTGTCAATAGCAACAAAACTTCCCGCGTAAAGATTTAAACGAGTATTTCTTGAAAAAGGCGCACTTTACCGCCAAAAATTTTGTCTCCTAAATTGATACCATTCGTTCAACATTACGTTCGGACTCTTTGTATCTATACTTCGTGCTAATAACGTATAACATTTAAAATAAAACAACTTCTACGGATTCTAGCGCGTTTGTATTTGATTTTTAATTTCCCAACTTTTCGAACACTTTATAGTGATCAAATACAAACGCGATAGAATCCTTAAAAGTGGTTTTATTTCAAACATGTAACACTCGCGAGAACATCAGAAATAATAACGTATAACACTTTATAATAAAGTAAAAGTGGCAAGTTGGCAACCCTAGTTATCGTTAATAGACGCACAAACCTAGAGATGTACCAACTCGCGATAAAATATACTCGAGTTAAAATTCATATAACTTGAATTGAATTCACGTTACAGAACTCGAGTTCACATTAGCTTTTTTGATTGACAGGCTATGGTTTGGACACATCCTGACCACTGGTACATTTCATTCAGTCCGCCGAATACTGGTTCCACCACCCTTGACATCCGTAGTCGGCTCGGCGGGTTACCCTTTCGGGTATCATCACCATTGACGCCCCGGCAATAAACACAATGTTGCCAGTGCGTCGCCTTCAAGTCGCGCACAAAGTCAGCCTCTCTACGGATGGCAAACTAATCCCTGATCCATCTACCCGCGACCTCGACTAGAATGGCATGAGGCGCAGATACTAGCGTTTACGCCGTCCGATGCGCGTGCGATAAGAAATAACAAAAATATTTCATTTGAATTTGGAATCTGTCATCACATTTGAATTTGGAATCAATCATATAAAAATATGATTGTTCAATATGTTTTCTCGTTTTGGCGCCAATACATTCTACAATATTTTGCAATGTTAAAATAGGGTGGGGTGATAAAGAGAACCGAATCGCCGTGATTTTATCACACAAAGTAGGTATGCAGCCAAATGCAATTTTTAAAACCCTCCATACGCTTGGTATTAGTAAAATGTTTCTGTACTGAGTTATTAATAGATACAATGGGACCTGATGATGTTTGTAATCGAAAAATATATGGCCGTTCACGTAGTGTTCGTACGAAAAAGGTGATCAAAGCAGTAAGGGAAAGGATTCGAAGAAATCCTATCCGTAACCAAAAGATTTTATCTCGGAAGATGAAGATAACACCTAGAACCATATCGCGTATTTCTCAAGATGACTCAAAACTTGCAGCCTATAAGAGACGTACTGGTCAATTCTTAACTGATAATTGAAAAAAGTATAGGGTGGTAAAACTCAAAACAACTACTGAAGGGGTATGCAAAGGGAGGTCACAGAAAAATTTTGTTAAAGGATAACCACGAATGGTCCTTCATCAAGCAAGACTCGGCACCGGATCATAAAGATCGGTCTACGCAGTCTTGGTTGGAAACGAACGTTTCGGACTTCATCAGAGCTGAAGACTGTCGTCGTCTAGTCCCGATCTTAATCCGCTAGATTATGATTTATGGTCAGTTTTAGAGAGTACGACTTGCACTAAACGCCATGATAATTTGGAGTCCCTAAAACAATCCATACGATTGGCAGTGAAGAATTTTCCCATGGAAAAAGTGCGTGCTTCTATTGACATCTGGCCTCAACGTTTAAAGGGCTGTATTGCAGCCAATGGAGACCACTTCGAATAAGTTTTTTTTATTTTAAATTGTTTTATATTTATGTATGGCAAGACTAAGTATATTTATATTTATATATATATATATATATATATATATATATATATATATATATATATATATATAAAATATGTATACAGGATAGAAGTGGCTCCCCAAAAATAAAGACAGGTGACCTTACTAGTCCTACTTGTAATGATAGGCTAGAAAAAAAAAAGATTCGGATGAAAAAAAATTCTTTTAGTTTTCATACACTCCATCATATTAGGACAGTGCCGTGTAACGATAATTCCATAAAAAAAATGTACCGGTGCACGTGTAAGTGACCGTGTAGGAATATAATGGGACACGGTCGTTGTACTATGAAACATATGATTTTGAATACATTGCGTTTTTCTCATCTGGGTAAAGTTATGTATTTTTTATACATATCATCATCTCAGCTCATATACGTCCCACTGTTGGGCTCGAATCCCCCCATAATGGGCGGAAAACTATACCACGCTGGTCAGACGTGTTGGTAGAGGGTTTTGTTTTGAGTTTTCCTTCTCTTGCATAGATGTTATATGCGTTTTATATCCCTTAGTCATATCTTACGATAACCCACGATAGGGTGGTGAATTATATTTTTACTTCGTCACCACACGAAGAAAAATATATACCTATATAAACATTTATTTTCATGTACTTTAGTGCCAATACACTAATGATAACTGCGCGCCAATAAAAATGAGTCAGAGTAAGTTCGTCAATCACGCGTTCTTTCCTTCATTTAACGCAACAAACTAATTCGAGTTAGGGAGAGTTCAGCTCGATCTAAACGAAACTCGATTTAAACGAAACTCGAGTTAAACGAAACTCGAGTTAAATCGAGTTGACCACCCCTACGCAAACCGTTATAACCATCAGTCTAAATCAGTAACAGAGCCGGTGCGTACGTTAATAACATGGTGAAGGCACGCAAATATGTGGTGAAAAATCGTTTCGTAGGTTTACCAAAACGTGAAGATTATGAAATTGTAGAAGAAGAATTGACACCACTGCAAAATGGAGAGATTCTAGTTAAAACTGAATGGGTGAGCGTCGATCCGTATTTACGTGCCTATCATTCTCGTTATCCGATCCCTTATAAACAATTCGCATTTCAAGTTGGATTGGTACAAGATTCTAAAGATCCTGAGTTCCCTGTCGGTACTAAAGTCGTTTCACATGAAGGATGGTGTGATTACTACATTACAAATTCCAGTAAGAATAAAAACCTCTCCGAAAAAGTGTACAAATTGCCGAATTTGGGCAATTTATCACCATCTTTAGGAGTCGGTGCAGTTGGTATGCCAGGTGTAACGGCATATTTCGGATTATTAGAAATATGCCAACCTAAAGCGGGTGAAACGGTGGTCGTTAGTGGTGCTGCTGGTGCTGTGGGTTCGCTTGTGGGTCAAATTGCGAAGATCAAAGGCTGCAAGGTCATCGGTTTCGCCGGTTCCGATGAAAAGGTCAAGTGGCTTGAAGAAATTGGCTTTGATAAGGCGTTTAATTACAAAACTGTTGACATTACATCTTCGTTGAAGGAAGCTGCACCCAGTGGAGTAGACATCTACTTTGATAATGTCGGTGGAGAGATAAGTAGTTCGATTATAGGCCAAATGCGTGATTTCGGCAGAGTCTCAGTATGTGGTAGCATCAGTTCTTATAATGAAGACCCAACTAAAATGCCTAAAGCTACTATTCTACAGCCTTCATTAGTATTCCATCAACTGAAAGTTGAGGGTTTCCTAATTTGGCGTTGGGCGGAACGCTGGTCAGAAGGATTCGCTGAGATTATTAAGTGGATCAACTCGGGTGAACTAAAGCCCAGAGAACACATCA
Organism: Lymantria monacha; assembly: GCA_905163515.2. Lineage (NCBI taxonomy): Eukaryota > Metazoa > Arthropoda > Insecta > Lepidoptera > Erebidae > Lymantria > Lymantria monacha. The sequence continues at coordinate 9,350,871 of LR991092.1, read as the reverse complement.
CTGAGGGTTTCGATAATATTTTCGACGCTTTCATTGGAATGTTGAACGGTGAGAACGTTGGAAAAGCTATTGTGAAGATTTGAGATTACGAATGGATTTTGTTTTATTAATATTAAAATTTAAAATGGTTGTGTTTTGTTTCTTTACATAATTAGGCATAATGTTCATCATAAAATAAAGTGTAGGTATTTGCACACTAATTTAAAATAATAATTTTATTAGTATGGTAGGTAGGTATACCATGAATTATAGTTATATCCATGCTATTTGATGATAGGTGTAAAGTATCGGTTAGGCGAGGGCTTCACCCAACCGCTGGTTTACGACCGACAGGCGAAATCTCAAAAATAGTCAAATATTCATCGTATTATTTTTTGAAACTATCATTTGTGGTCTTGATTTTTACTTACATAGTATATAATAGGTATATATAAATATCACTTCCCTTGTCTGTGCCTTTAGATATTTTAAACTACACCACAGATTTTAATGCCGTTTACATCAATAGCCAGTTAGAATAAAGAGGAAGGTTTATATGTATAATACATACATATTGCTGTGTGGTAGCAGCTACGAATACTACCAACCCTTACTTAATGATCCGTGCACGTATAAGTGATCGTGGGCGTGTAGGAATATAATGGGTCATGATCGTAGGAGACGACTAAGTGATATAAAACGTATATAAATATCTATGCAAGAGAAGGAAAACTCGAAACAAAACCCTATACCAACACCTCTGACCAGCGCGGTATGGTAGGTTAATTTCCCTCTCATTACGAATGAGGCCCGAACCCAACAGTGGGACTTATATGGGCTGTGATAATGATGAAGATGAATAAGTAGATAACACCAATATAAACGTCAAATAACAATGTACGCCAAATTCGTCTATATCTGGAGTGAACTGCTCACATCATTGACACATGTGACTTCCAGTAAAATTGTTTTAATCTTCGACGACTTTAATCTCACAGATAAACTAAAGTATTTAAGTTTTAAGATTAAAACTACTATCAGCATCAATATATAAACTCGTGGGTGTAAATTTTATCATCACCGTTCTACAGGTCAACATTAAGACAAATCGTACTTTCCCGCACATCTGCAAACGATATACCATTTTCACATTCGAAGCTTTTTTCTGCGTGAATAATAATCTAGCAATCAAATGTTGCTCGATTGATTTGGACAAGACTCACTTATCTGGCGCACGTACGCTCTAATTTTACGAAATTTTGTAATGATCATATATTTTAACGCCTCACTTATATTTCATAAGATTGCCTATAACAAAAACAGAATTAACAACAATTTATTTTGTTGTTATTCAACACGACGAGCAGTCTGTCTAGTATAACCCGCCATGTTTAATATTACCAATTCATTAGTTTTATTTATGAAATTCATAGTTGATTTGACACAATTCGTATTATTTTGTTTTCAGGCAGAATGCTTACAGCATTTTGCAAAGTTTCTCATCCATAAAAAACGATAAATCAATAAATACATTATTTGTAGTACCTACTTATCTTTTGTTGTCAATTTGAATTATTTTGAATTAATAGGCGGGAAAAATATCAAACAAACAAAAATTTTTTTTTTTTTTTTTTTTTTTTGTTGTGGCTCTGTTTATACTTAAGCCAATGTCAAAGTTAAGTTGCAGCTTCTTCTTCTTCTTCTTTTTATGTATTGGCAATCAGCTACTTATACGAGCCATTTTTGCCAGTGTCGAGTTATAATTATCTTCACGTTCTTAATCTTTTCAAGTTAGTCATTGTCTGTCAGTCAGTCGAATTGTCGCCATCAACACTGCTATGGTGACACTGTTAATGGTATGTTGTAGGAATTTTGATGGAAAACGAAAACGTTGTAAAGCACTTTTATATGATATTCACTACATCCCAGCTGTTCTGTCACATCATATTACATAAAACACCATAAAAATTATCTAATATAACACGTTAAAACACTAAGATATCGAATATAATACAAGAGCACAACATGACGTTTTAGATTCCCGCCAAAAGTCCTCCAAACAAAAATTATAACTAACATAAGTAACAAATTCATAGATAAATACATTTTATGAATGTGTTTAAACGACCTTCAGTTTGGATCATTTAAAAAGAAAAAAAAAATTCAAGAAAAAAGTTATACATAAAAAAAGGAAAAGATGATGATAATTTTAATGTTTTTATTAACAATAATATTCGAAAAGATATTTATGGCGTGATTGTAGATGACGACACACACAGATGCACATATAATCAGCCGGCGTTACAAACGTTTGTTGAATGCATTTTTTGTTATGAATTCACAAATCAAAACACATCGATATTATTTTACACTAATTTTATTAAAAGTCTTAAAGGGATATGCCCATTTATCGTTTCGTTTAGTAGATCAACCAAATTATTATCAAAAATCAATATTTCAATTATCATGCTCCCCTTTAAAATATAAAGTCATAATAACGTCTGATATAATATGCTAAACAAATAAAAAGTTTTTTTTACGTTTGTGCCATTTATTTTTTAATGTAGGTATTGTTCTGCATAGTTGCCAGTATTTTAAAACTGTAGGTATTAAACGATTTTAGAGTGTGGGTTGGTTTTACGTTTTTATTTTTTGCTACAAATCTATTTTCCTAACCTTAGAATAATTATAATAATAAAAATTTATTTCGGACATACATCCATAGTTTGTTAGTGTATTAGTAACATAATGTGCTTATATATTATGTTAGTATTGTTAGTACTATATATAATGACATATAGTTACCATAATTATAGGTTCTAAATAAAATACATTATAATATATCATAAACATGTTTTTTAAACATGAAGTTTTTTCCAAGCAATATTTATGGATGCCAGTTACGTTGCTATTGGAGATACCATTCTATGGGTACAAGATTCTTAAATGATACTGATCAACCCAAAAAACAATCAAGTTGGCAAACTGTAAATATATACATACATTCGATACATGTCGAGTTTAAATCAGACACACTGCGTTACACGTTGTGAGGTGTGCAGCGAAATTAACATTTGTGTATATTTTTTAAAGGGTTGTTTTGATAATTTAAGAAATATACAAGTCTATTTCTAGTTTGAGCGTTGAATAAAAAATATAATTCAAAATATTCATAGGACACTTAATCTTCATCATCATCATCACAGCCCATAAATGTCCCACTGTTGGACTCGGGCCTCCTCCGTAATGGGAGGGAAATTAACCTACTACAACCCTGCTGGTCAGACGTGTTGGTATAGGGTTTTGCTCTGAGTTTTCCTTCTCTCGCATAGATGTTATATGCGTTTTATATCCCTTAGTCGTCTCGTACGATCACCCACGGGTAAGATATGGGGTGGTGAATAGTATTCTTAAACCGTCACCACACGGATAACGTGTGGTGACTGTGCGTGTGAATGTGGATGGACATATACTAAAGCATCTAGTAGGTATATTTTCCAATATACCATAGGTAGTCCTACCTAAAGTATCCAATGTCTGACGCGGTCGCCCATCTCCAACTTCTTGACACCACACTTAATCTTATCAGTACAATATTAAATAATTTAAAAACACGCCAAGATCTAACAAATTCATAGCAATGTTTGAACAACAACAACAACGTGAATCGATCACGTATTAACTCTCTTAGGGGCCTGAGGATTCTGCTTAATTGTCGCTAGCCTTTCTCTTTCTCTTGATAAGATGAGAGATGTCTGACGCTGCGGGTTTCAGTTCTGATGAACTGGTACTGGCACCAGCACCATTGGAAAATGAACTCTCAGCATTCGCACAGATAGACATAAAGTTTGACGAGCGCGTTTTATTGTCTGTAAAGAATTTTAAGAAAACCTTAATAAATTAATATTGATTAAGATCATTTAAATATATTCGTTTACAATATATTTCTGCTGAAATAAAAATTCGACAAGTCTTGTTCGTGCCTACTGAGATAAAACCTGAGACTCTCTTAAATTATATTCAATATTTTAATGTTTATATGTAGTGTAATAATATATAATATTGCAGTTATTGCATGTAATGCAATGCATAAAAAGTGCTAAAGTTTGATGTATGCGATAATAGTGCTTTTCATATTTTCATCTGGTGCTTTACTTAGAGGAACTCTAATTATGTAGTCAGCGTTCAATTAAAGATAACGACTTTACAAATGGCCTGTGATTTTCGAGAAGCTACTCGATATGAAGAATATGCTGTGAAAGTTATGAAGAATATTGTAGAAGATTGTTAAATTCAAATGTCAATCTAACAATCAATTCTGAAAGCCTTTGTGTATACGGCGATTATTTGATTATAAACTAATTCACATGCAAATTAAACTATTTAATACGGGCATATTAATCCTATGTCTACCTGCGTGTATCGTCACAAAGCTTCGTGCAATGAGACGATACACGCAGATGTGACCGGTCATACCGCCGAACGGGCCACCGAAGACAAAGATCGGGTACCGGTGGCCCGCTCGCACGGCGAAGAAGAGGTGGTGGGGGAGGCAAGGTGGGTCAATGGGGTTGCGCGCCGCCTCTTCCGTCACCCCGGACTGATTTGGCGGGGTGCGACGTCCATAGCCCACCGCAAAAAAAAAAAAAAAAAAAAAAAAAAAGATGTACATACATACATACATAGCCTCACAATGTGACAACAGTATTATCGCGATAACTTTTAGTGTATAAAACATACGAAGCTTCGCCACACATTATTTCGGGACGATACACGCAGGTGCGGCCGTAGCATAAGTAAAACTAAATTAATATGAAATATCAAAATACATAAGCAGTGAACGAGACTTGGAATATGTAATTATTTCCAAAGCGGTGTAAATAAAAAAATGTTAAAAGTAGTCTATTCCTTTTTACCCGACTGCGCGACGCAAAGGAGTGGTGTTGTGTTTAAAAGTCTATGTATGTATGTATGTTCCTTTGAAGCACTATATAGACCAAACGCCTGGACCGATTTTTATGATTCACACGTCAATCGATCCCTCTTAGTCCGGTGAGTGTCACTAAAGATATGACGTTAGTGAAAATTCAATATGGCGACTACTGGACGCCATATTGTGAAAATGAAAAAAAATAAAGTCAACAATCTATATCGAGTGGGGTATCGTTGAATAGGTATTTAAAAATCATTTTTAGTTTTCTATCAACATTTTTTGATTCGACTGGCCGTTTAGGATCTATATCGATTTAAAGTTTCGTAACAACCTTTCTCACATATAGGTTTTTAGACAATAGAAATTTACGATGAAAAGACGAAAAATTCATATAACTGTGCGTGTGAATGTGGATGGACATATACTACATACATACATATCATCACGCCATATCCCTTGCAGGGTAGGCAGAGAGAACAGAGTGCCAGAGAACTCTATCTCTGCATACTTCACTCGCTTCCTCAACATTCATAATTCTCTTCATACACGCTCGCCGGTTTCGGAGACTCTTGACTCCACCTTCCTTCAGTACATGACCGATCTGTTCTAGGTAGGTTAGTCTCGGTCTCCCTCGGTACCTACATCCTTCCACTTTCGCATTGTATATCTTCTTAACCAGGCGTTCGTTCGGCATTCTTTCCACATGTCCGAACCATCGGAGCATTCCCTTTCGCATCTTTACACCAATACTCTCTTTCATACCTACTCGCTCTCTTACGTCGTCGTTACGAATGCGGTCGGTCAGCCTAACTCCACAGATTTTCCGCAGAGATCGCATTTCGACCGCATTAATTTTACTATCATACTCTTTTCTGCATACCCAACTCTCGCTTCCATACAGTAATGTTGGGACAAGCACTGCGTTATGTATTGCTACACGTGCCTTCTGGCTGAGGTGGTGGCTGCCGAGAAGTTGCCCCAACGCTCCGTTCACTCTATTTCCCGCATTCACTCTTCGCTCTATATCAGTGGTGTACCTTCCATCTCGGCTAAATCCACATCCAAGATATACAAATTCATCCACTTGCTCTAGTACATCATTACCTATTGTTACTCTTACATCTGTTCTGGTTTTATCTCTTTCAAAGACCATTATTTTGGTTTTGCTCACATTCACGCGTAGACCCCTTTTCTTACAATCTTCTGTCATTGTGTCGACTAGGGTCTGCAGGTCAATCGCTGACTGTGCCAGCAGGACTGCATCATCTGCATAAAGCAGAGCAGTGACCACTGAGTCGCCCATCTGGACTCCCACATTCATATCGTTCAACCTTTGGAGACATTTATCCAGATATATGATAAACAGCCTGGCTGACAGAACGCACCCCTGCTTAACGCCGATATTGACGTCAAACCAAGGCGACATTCCATCATCCAGCCGCACACAGGCTCTACAGCCCATGTAACTGGACTGCACAGCCTGTAGCAGTTTACCGTTAATACCATACTCCGGTAAAATGTCCCAAAGTTCCTTTCGTACAACCGTGTCAAATGCTCTCTCCAGATCCACAAAACTGCAGAAAACCCTCTGACCTAGAGCCAGATGCTTCTCCACAATGTTGCGCAGAGAGAACACTTGATCCATGCATCCCCTTCCACTCCTGAAACCTCCTTGTGTCTCACACAGTAAACCATCGGACACCATCCTCATTCTCCTTTCAATAATTTTTCCATACACTTTTGCTGCCAAACTGGTCAAGCTTATGGCTCTGTAATTTGCGCAGTCATAACGTGAACCCTTGTTTTTAAACAAAGGCACGATGACTGCGCTATTCCAGTCCCTGGGAACCATTCCCGAGCTCCAACATAAATTGAGGAGCAACAGGAACGCCTCCCAGACACAAGAGCCACCAAGCTTGATCATCTCGGCAGACACCATATCAATGCCCGCTGCCTTACCATTTTTCAAACTTCTTATCGCCCATTCAACTTCATCCATACTGATGCCATCGGAGGACGCCGTTGTCGAATGTTGATCTACTAAACCACATCCAACACCGGCGCCAACCGTAGCATCCGCATACATATCGCCAAAATATTCACTCCATCGGCTTAACACGTCTTGTGTTTGTGTAAGAATGTCTCCACCTTTAGACCTTATTTTATTCATTCTGAGGGCTGACCAACCACCCCGAGACTTCTTCACCTCCCTCCAAAAGAGTTTGGTGTTACCCTCGAAGTTTTTAGTCAGCCTATCTTCTGCACTCATACTTGCTCTATCACGTTTCTCTTTCACTAAGGCCTTGGTGTCATTCTTACATTGCCGATATATTTCTTTCTTCTGTTCAGTCATACTGTCATTCAGATTCAAAGAAGAGACATAGTCCAGCCACGCTTTCTTCTTTTGCTCTACGGAAGCTGCCACTTCCGCATCCCACCATGCATCACCATTTGTTTTTCTATGCTTCTTTGAACTTCCACATACTTCTTTCGCTGTATCTACCATACTCTCTTTCAATACTCTCCAGCATTCTTCAATGTCCGATTGCGGCTGGCTTGCCATCGTCAGCCGTTCTCGGACACCCTCTGCATACTTTTCTCTTACACACTCTTCTTGCAACCTTTCAACCTTTATTCTTTCAAGCCCTCCGAAGTGGACACGCTCTCGCCAGTGCCTCCACTTTCTGAACAGACCACTAAATCTCGCAATAACGAGATAGTGGTCCGTGGCGACTGTGGGGCCCCTGTAGGCTCTTGCGTCCAATATTTTGCTTCGGAGGCGACTGTCTACCAAAATTAAATCTATTATGCTTTTCTGTTCATTCCTTCTCCATGTATACATATGGATGTCCTTATGTTGGAAAAATGTGTTTGACACAATAAGGTTTCTCTCCATGCATACATCCGCTATGAGCCTACCTGCGTCGTTCACTCTCTTATCACCAAATGGACCAAGTACGTCCTCATAGTCGGGACGCTTGGTCCCCACCCATCCGTTCAAATCTCCGCATACAATCACGCGTTCACTGGTTTCTGCCATATCCAGAACTTCCCTAACATTGTCCCAAAACTTCTCTAGGTCTGATGCCACCGAGGATCCTACGGGAGCATATGCTACAACCATGAATACCTTGGTGACACCTAGTTTTATACGGACCCAGAGAAGTCTGGGATCATACATTCCGTAATCCTTCACACCTGAGGCCAAGCGAGAGGACAACAGCACTCCTACCCCCATGCTGGCTCGATCGCTCTGTGGTACACCAGACCACAGAGCCATCCCGCCACCAGGAAGATCGCAGGCGTCGCTGCCCCTTCGCTTGGTCTCTGTTACACAGAGCACGTCTAGCTGTTTGTCCGCCATGACGGATATCAGCTCGTGCAACTTACCTTCCACACAACCTCTTACATTCCACGTGCCCACCCGACACTCCGTTCTCCTCGACTCGCCTAACGACTTCTTAGATTAGACAGACTATAGATACTAAAGTATCTATAGTCTGTCTAATCTAAGAAGTGCACTTTGACAGCTGTCTGAGTAAGTTGTCTAGGTATGTGAACCAAATAATCGCTATCGAAAATATCCGATTTTACTGAGCAATCCATATTGATTCTTTATAATTAATAATCGGTTTATTTTTTATTTTTCAAAAAGGTGATGAATAAATTAAGTGCTAAATTAGTACTAAACAAATTTAATTATTTCGGCATAGAATCTATTCATCATATTTAGTCGGATTAGGTTAATTAAAAACAAAAACTGGATTTGAAAATGGCTATTTATTAAGAATTACTACTATTACTTGAATTATCAGGGTCGCGAACATTAATAATTATTTTCTCATCAATCAAAGTGTCGAAATGTACATCTCTGTCAAAATCTCTATTCGATTAATTGTATTATTCTAATATTTTTACCGATTATTTGGATATTCGTGAATTGGAAGTTGTCAAGCACTATTGTATAGAACGTGATGACGTGACATTGTTAGGTCGTCAATGACAATTACTATTTACCATGTTATTTTTATTTTAAATGATTTTTACGAGTTTCAACATTAGATTATTGTACAAGAAAGTCACCCGCAATGTTAATTATGTAAATAACTTAATAGTTGTTTAAAATTTCAGATTTAGTGTTTACAATCATGTGTACACGTTTGACCGAGGTTATTGTGTATTAAAAAATACAAAACGTCAAAATGCACTTCTTAGATTAGATGAACTATAGTAGGTATATTTTCCAATATACCATAGGTAGTCCTACCTAAAGTATTTAATGTCTGACGCGGTCGCCCATCTCCAACTTCTAACGATTTAATACTCAACTTCAGTCGAAAAACTATATATAGTTAGGTACTTATCTACTTATTCATAAATAAAATAACTATAGCCACCTAGGTATTCATAACTAAAAAGTATAAAATTAAAAAAAAATAATTAAATAAATCAAAAAACCCGACTGCGTAAAAAGTAAACCAAACTACGTACATACGTAATAAAAAAAACTGAAAAGAAAAAAACAAGCACTTAGATGTCCGGTGGTCTAGAATTCTATATCTAATATATTATTGAATGAATACTATTACAGAAAATAAAATATATTTTAATAATGGAACATAACAACTGAACAGTCGGGATCACGGAGCAGATAAGCCACCTTAGACATTTGTAAAGTCAATTATTACAGGTTTCGGTAGTATTCGTAGCCGCTACCATGCAGCATAAAATGAAATAATATGGACATAAATATTATATTTTAAGTTTATCCAATATTGTAATTTATTTTGAGAATCAGTACTGTAATCTCCATTATAATTTAGTTTATATAACTATAGACGCTATAAGTTAATGATTATCCATGCAATAAATCTTGATAGAGCGAGTAGGTATGAAAGAGAGTATTGGTGTAAAGATGCGAAAGGGAATGCTCCGATGGTTCGGACATGTGGAAAGAATGCCGAACGAACGTCTGGTTAAGAAGATATACAATGCGAAAGTGGAAGGATGTAGGTACCGAGGGAGACCGAGACTAACCTACCTAGACCAGATCGGTCAGGTACTGAAGGAAGGTGGAGTCAAGAGTCTCCAAAACCGGCGAGCGTGTATGAAGAGAATTATGAATGTTGAGGAAGCGAGTGAAGTATGCAGAGATAGAGTTCTCTGGCACTCTGTTCTCTCTGCCTACCCTGCAAGGGATATGGCGTGATCATATGTATGTATGTATGTATGTAAATCTTGATAAAACTGGATGAACAATAAGGGGTAAAGAATAATATATTATAACCAGGAATCGGTAAAGCTAATTCAAGTTAATTGGTAGCAAACTCATTACACCATCTGCTAGGCTAACTTGGAGAAGCAAAGCGATTATGGAAATGTGTCACTTTGGAGTTTTGGAATAGTCCAAAACTCCAAAGTGACACATTTCCATAATCGCTTTGCTCCACTTCCGTTATTGGACATAGGTCCAATAACGGAAGTGGATAGGCTGATGTTAACTCACAATCATTGTGCCTATTCATCATGACTTTCTTCAATGTTATTAATCTAGTATGATATCTGATATAGGTATTCATTGTATATATACCTACTTTATTATTATTTTTTATGTTTATTACTAAAATGTTTTTTTTTCTGTCCGTGCCTTTTTTATGTTTATCTATTAATTGTTATGTTGATGTTATATAATTCAATTTTGTTCTTGAAGTGGCGGTATTACATTAAGATGAAAAGGTTAAAAATTGAAAAGTTGCGCTTCGATGTTTTTGTCTCTCTATCTCTTCTTCTCTACGTTAGTCTTCATATTGTTTTACTTAATTTTTACATTACTAAAATGTTATAAGCTATAATAAAATATTACAATTGACTAATTAGAGATTTGCCTTCTATTATTGACATTGTTGTAATTAATAGATTCAATTATTTATTGTATAATTTAGGTACTATTTTATTCATTCTTTAACCAATAAATATGCAAGAGTCTGGGTTAATATCGTTTTATCCTTAAATAACCTCCAAGTTACAGTTCAATTTGTATTCAATATCCTAATTTTTATTTTTTGTTATTACTATCTTTCATAAAACTGCGTTAATATAAATATTTGTTATGCCATTTCGAGATTACTTTCCCCTCTAATGACGAAAAATATGTAGGGGAGAGCAGGTAGGATTCGTACACTTTTTACACTAAGTTATATATAAGAAAAACTAAGAGCTATTCCAAAAGAAATATAATGCTACTAAATTAACTACATAATACTTTAATAATAATGTAGCTCAGGTTTGACATAATGTCACACAACAAGGCTATGAAATGGGACCACACGGGAAGCACCAGCTTTCAAATAAAAAGAGAATTATTAAAATCGCTTTGCCCAGTCGAAAGTTATGAAGTAACAAACATAAAAAAAATACAGACGAATTGAGAACCTCTTCCTTTTTTGAAGTCGGTTACATTCCTTAATTATACAGAAGAAATAAACAGATAAAGTCACTGAACCAAAAAAAACTACTCGATTTAAAAGCGAACTTGGTGTTCACTTTTAAATCGAGAGAGAGAGCAGAGAAATAAATTTCTTTTTAATTGTGGAAAAGGCCTTCTTCTAAAAGTAAGGCGTACATGGGCTAAAAAAAAATAAGCTAAGTTATAGAAAATAAACCAAGAGTAACACAATAATTCTTTACGACTAAACTCCACTTTGAAATATCTTAGTATAAATGGTAAAATATACTCTAATCTGGCATCCCCAAACAGTGAATAAACAACTATTTATCTTGTACACGATCCGAATGATAACGCTATTAAACCTATAAGAACTATTGAAGTCGTTAGTCCGTTACAGTGAGAGAACCGATACGTACGCAATCAATATGGTGCTGGCACGCAAATATGTTGTGAAAAATCTTTTTGAAGGTTTACCAAAACGTGAAGACTTTGAAATCGTAGAAGAAGAATTACCACCACTACAAAATGGAGAGATTCTAGTCAAAGTCGAATGGGTGAGTGTCGACCCATATCTACGTGCCTACAATGCTCGTCAAGCGACTCCGTATGATCAATTCTCTTTTCAAGTTGGATTAGTGCAGGATTCCAAAAATCCTCAATTCCCAATCGGTACAAGAGTCGTTTCACATAAAGGATGGTGCGACTACTGCATTATTGATCCCAGTAAAGTCAACAGCCCCATGGAAAAAGTGTATAAGTTGCCGAATTTGGGGAACTTGTCAACATCTTTAGGTGTCGGTGCAGTGGGTATGCCAGGTGCCACTGCGTATTTCGGATTTTTGGAACTGTGTCAACCGAAGTCCGGTGAAACGGTGGTCGTAACTGGCGCTGCTGGTGCTGTCGGTTCACTTGTGGGACAAATTGCGAAGATTAAAGGATGCAAGGTTATTGGTTTCGCCGGTGCCGATGATAAAGTCCAATGGCTTGAAGAAATTGGTTTCGATAAAGCATTTAACTACAAGACGGCTGACGTTACAGCCTCGTTGAAAGAGGCTGCGCCTAATGGAGTAGATATTTACTTTGACAACGTCGGTGGAGAGATCAGTAGCTTAATCATGCGCCAAATGCGTACCTATGGTAGAGTGTCAGTATGCGGTAGCATCAGCACTTACAATGAAGATCCAACTAAAATGTCCAAAGCTACAGTTATTCAACCTTCATTGGTATTTAATCAACTAAAAGTTGAAGGTTTTCATGTTTGGCGTTGGGCAGACCGTTGGTCAGAAGCATTTACTGATATTATTAAATGGATCAACTCAGGTGAACTGAAGCCCAGAGAACACATCACTGAGGGTTTCGAAAATATTCCCGACGCTTTCATTGGAATGTTGCAAGGTGAGAATATTGGTAAGGCCGTTGTGAAGATTTGAGACTACTTGTTTTCAAAGTTATTATGGCTAATATTAAAAAAAAAGATTTATAATAATTATGTTTATTTATTCCTATTGATTATAGCAAAGTATCTTTCAAATGACCTACCTACTCTCAATTGCATATCCACATAAATTATAGTTACCTACGTAATTTTAACAATCGGGTAATAGGCATGTACATTTTGTCGTCACGAATGCCAATAGAATGTATTTGTAATGCTGAAATACCTCAAGAATATTGCTAAACAATTTTTACGATCAGAAACGTAGATTAAGATTTAGAATTTATATTGTTAATAAGAGCCTGAGGAAACTTATAGCACCAACTGTAATCACTAATCAGCCTGCGTATAGCGATTATATTGTGGGGACTTTGTTAACAATAACTCGGGAGTCAAGGGGATTGCAAAAAAAGAAAATGATTTCACGAGTTTTCCATTTCACAAGTAGGCAGGTATTTCGATGTACAGAAGATTTTATTTGCTAAAAGCTGGCTCGATTTTTAAGTTGCTTTGGACATTAATGAATATATTCACTCATTGTATTCACACTAAGCACAAACAACAGATTAGAAGCACTAAACTTTCTTTGAAATTTTAATGCTGTGAATTTAAAGAAGTATGACGTCACTAAATTTTTCTAAAGACGAGTTAGGGCGTCTGCTTTTTTAATTTTGAGTTACTGAGTGTAAGTTATTAGTAAGTAATCCTCGCTGAGAAATTCATTGTTCAAGTTGAAAAGTCTAAGTACCTGGTATATAGGCGATCAGCGGAAGAGAATGGCATTTTGTTTTTGATTTTTAGATTTTTGTAATCAATAATCATCAGTAAGATGATTACAACTCCACTCTTATATTGTTCCGCTTGGGGAAATCTTTGTCCAACAGTAGCTAAGGCAAGAAATGAGTAATTGAATTTAAATAATAAACCTGCAAGAACTTACATGTGCCATCTGCAATAATCTTATCGCTTACATTACTTATAATATATCAAAAAAACTATGCAAATCATGTGAGTAAATGTTTATTTTGTTATCGCTAAGGTATGTTAGGTATTGTAATATGCTGAATAAATCCTTACTAATATTATAAATGCGAAAGTAACTCTGTCTGTCTGTCGCTCTTTCACGCCAAAACTACAGAACTGATCTAAATGGGTACAAAGATAGTCTAGACCCTGATAAAGGACAAAGGCTACTTTTTGAAAAAAATAGGGTTGTAAAGGGGGATGAAAATATGTAAGGAAGTATTGTATTATCATTTTAAAAAGATAGTAGTTTGTAACTTAATTTTAGGTTATTGATTAAATATAAATAAATATGACAATAAAATTTAGTAAAAAAATTACCCTTAAGGGGATGAAAATGTTTAAAATAGGGGATGAAAATGTTTAGGAAAGTAACCTTTTACGCGGGCGAAGCCGCGGGCAGAAGCTAGTAAAAAATAAATTATAAACTTGTTACCCGACTGCGCGACGCAAAGGAGTGGTATTGTGTTTAACAGTCTATGTATGTTTGTATGTTCCTTTGAAGCACTATACAGACCAAACGCCTGGGCCGATTTTTATGATTCACACGTCAATCGATTCCTCTTAGTCCGGCGAGTGTCACTAAAGACATGACGTTAGTGAAGATTCAATATGGCAACTACTGGACGCCATATTGTGATCCATTCTCACATATAGGTTTTAGACATTAGAAATTTAAAATGAAAAGACGAAATCTTCGTATAACTGTGCCCGTGAATGTGGATGGACTATACTAAAGTATCTAGTAGGTATCTTGGACTACCTAAAGTATCTAATGTCTGACACGCGGTCGCCTTTCTCCATCTTTAAACGATTTAGTACTTAACTTCAACCGAAAAACTATATATAGGTAGGTACCTACTTATTAATAAATAAAATAACTTAATTAATTAAACACATTAATTAAAACCGATGGGAGGGCCCATGCGGGGCCCATGGAACAAGAGGACCTCCGTCTTGTCCAGGGCCACCCTCAACCACAGCACCTCGATCCGCCTGACAATCTCCTCGGTGCCGAGAGTCACCAAATGTATAAATTAAATAAAAAATAATTGAAAAAATCAAAAACCCGACTGCATAAAAAGTGAACTAAACTACGTACATAATAAAAAAAACTGAACGATAATATTATAAGAATTCTATAATATACAAGGTGTAAGGGGACCGCTCCCGAAAACAAAGACAGGTAACCCTACTAGTCCTACTTGTAATGATAGGCTAGAAAAATATCAATTCGGATGAAAAAAATATTTTTTTTCACCACGCGAGGTCGTTGAATTCTTGAACATATGATCGTGAGTTTTGAATAGATTGCGTCTTTTCTCATGTGAGTATAGTTACGCATTTTTATCGAGTTATCGTTACATCATGGCACTGTCCTAATACGATGGAATGTGAAAAAAATTAAAAATATTTGTGAAAAAAAATTTTTTTTTTCATCCTGATCGATTGTTTTTCTAGCCGATAGGCTAGCTATTGAAATCCGGCTAATGATAATTACAAGTAGGACTAGTAGGGTCACCTGTCTTTGTTTTCGGGAGCGGTCCACTTCCACCCTGTATTATTATACGGATATATACAGGGTGGAAGTGGACCGCTCCCGAAAACAAAGACAGGTAACCCTACTTGTAATGATAGGCTAGAAAAAAAACGATTATTAAAAAAAATATTTTTTTACAACAATTTTTGGAATTTTTCCACATACCATCCTATTAGGAAAGTGCCTTGTAACGATAATTTAAAAAAAATACGTAACTTTACCCAGATGAGAAAATACGCAATGTATTCAAAACTCAGATCAGCTGTTCCAGAGGTGATGCCTACATGCCCGCGGTGAACGACCGCGGTATTGGGCCGATACCTACACGCGCGTAGGCATCGGCCGAGCAAATGTTTTGATTATTGAATACATTGCGTTTTTTTATGAAATTATCGCGCCGACGAGCCGCGAAAACACTCCCCAGTGTTGAGCCAACCTTTAATCGTGCTGGACGTGTGTGTGTTCATATCGGTTTACTGTATCGGCTTATCAGTACCTATTGTGCATCTCGCTCGGGCACGCGGCAGCGAAAGCTACCCGCAACCTGAGCGCTGACCCGTGTAATGCGTAAACAACATGTGTGACTCATCTCACAGGAATGTGACAACTATTGTGGATTTAAATACATCGGAGAGAGAAGACATTATACAATCGGAAGAAATGATTATTGAAACGCAAAATAGCAATGAAGAACAATTACGTAAGCGAAAAATTAACATAGAAGAATCGGCAATTTGGCAGGTAGTCACTAAACCCAAACGGCCTGCTCGTAATATTAACGATAATCACGGTATTGCAGAAGAGAAAGTAGAGGTTTCAATTACCCACAAAGACCCCTTACCCAAACAATTTCAACTAGCAAAGTTATTGAAATACAATAATATTCTCAACATCATAAAGATTAAATATATCAACCCATATAAAATATTTATACAATTTGATAACGAATCGAGCTTACAAAAACTACTTAATTGCACGGAAATTATTGAAAAAGGCTGGAAAATGCAAAAAGCATTTGAAGTTGGGATCACCAACGGCATTATTAAAAATATGGACCTACAGGATAAAGATGACGAAATATTTAACAGTATTATGTGTGATTCGGAACTTATTGCTATAAAACGACTAAGTCGCCGCAAAGACGATGGTACGGGTTGGACTGAAAGCGAAACAATTAGGCTATGCTTCAAGGGACCTTCATTACCGCCGTATGTATACATGTATGGCGTTAGAACACACGTAGAACCCTATATATTGCCGGTAACGCAATGTTCCAACTGCTGGCGGTTTGGGCATTCTAGGAAAATGTGTCCTTATAGAAAAGTAGTCTGTCCTAAATGTTGTAGCAAAAATCATGCTAACTGTGATACTACAGTATACAAATGTATCAATTGTTATGGTGATCATATGGCATTAGATAAGAGCTGTCCCATATTTATTAAAGAAAAGAAGATTAGAAATATAATGGCAGAGTATAACTGCACTTATAAACAAGCCTTTTCGATGTATGTACCGCCAACAATAACCAAACAAAATTACCAAAATAGAGAGGATACAATTACTCATAGCAATATTCTACAAACAAATACGCCACAGTACGCCCCCGCATGGATAACACCAACAACAGAGAGTATGGGCATTTCCACAGAGAAAACAGTGGCAAGAGAAGAAATTGACCCCATTATATCTGCAAATACGAATAATACTAACCCAAAAAAAAAGAAGAAGAAGTCTAAGAAAAACAGTAGATTTCATAGTCACGAAATAAATGACTTGCCGTTTTCATGCTCATATTATTGTTCGGATTCTGATTGTGAGTCGATTACAAAAGAAAAAGAAAACTCTAGTGAAAATATTACCAGAGAATCTACAAGTAACACAAACAACACCTTCATGGAACATATAGAGAAATTAATAAACAAAATAAAATTAATTTTCAGACAAAAATCTAATATAATTGACAAGATAAAAACTTGCGCGCAATTTATTATGGAATGGATAACATCTTTGTTGATTAATAATATCCTTCAGTTGCCATGTCTAAAATACTTCTTCACAGATTATGGTGGTTAATAATTACATTAGTTTGAATGTAATACAATGGAATTGCCAAAGTTTACGGAATAAATTATGCTTACTTGAAAGTTTACTCATACAACAAAAAATTCATATTGCAGCGCTTAATAAAACGTGGTTGGATCATGCAATTAATTTAAGGATGAATAATTACAATGTTTTTCGAAAAGATAGATGCGATGGTTATGGAGGTGTCGCAGTTATCACTCATTGCTCAGTTAAGGCTCAGGTATGCCAAATTATATCTCGTAATCCTGGTATTGAAATAATGCACGTTAAAGTGTTTAATTGTCAGCCAATTAACAATATTGTCTCCATTCACTGTTCTCCGTCGGTTACGACGTGTCAACAGGATTGGGATCACATTTTATCAATGTTCGATAAGAATACTGTAATTTTAGGGGACATGAATGGCCATCACAGAACTTGGTCGTGTAAAACTGATATGAGGGGCAATCAAATATTCGATTCATTAGTTAACTACAATTTTCTCACATTGAATAATGGAACTCACACCAGAGTTAAGTTAGTTGACGGGACGCTGCAGCAATCTTCGCCCGACATTTCAATAATTTCCTCGGACATAGCAGTTCACTTTAGTTGGACCGTTATGAATGAATCTTTAGGTAGTGACCACCTCATCATTGAAATTTCCACCGAGTGTTTGGCACAGCATGATAATAGCAAAAAAAGAATCTTTAAAAAAGCTGATTGGCAAAATTATTTCCTAAATTTAGAAGAGGATTTGTCTGATTTTATTATTTCTGGTGATTTAAAAGATACTTATGATAGTTTTCTTAAGATTATGAATAAATCGGCAGACCTTTACATCCCGAAAATTACACCCATTCATAGTCCATCCAGTAATTTTAAGCCGAAACGGTATTGGAGTGTAGACCTTTCTAAGCTAGTAGCTGAACGTCGATTAGCCTTATCACGGTTCAGAAAGAACCCCACTCCAGAAAATCTGATTAAATTACAAACAAAAATCAAAGAATCTCAAAGAAAGATTCGTCAGGCGAAGAGTGACTCATGGCGAGAATTCTGTTCATCAATTGACCACACAACATCTTGCAGCGATATGTGGAGACAAATGAAGTGGTTTAAGGGATATTACAATCCCAAAAACAATTATGTAGATGAAAATCGGGCGATCGAACTTCTCTACAGTTTAACTCCGGATTATGTAATTAATAAACCGCCTTACAATGATACTATAATTACAAACACAGCTTTGGAAAAAGACATAACCTTACAAGTGTTCATAAAAAGTTTAAAGATTTCAGATACAGCTCCTGGCCGCGATGATATCTCTTTCTCTATGCTTAACAACCTACCATTGCAAGGAAAAAAAATACTATGTTCTCTTTTTAATTTATTTTTACAAAATGAATTCGTCCCGCATCAATGGCGCGAAATCCGTATATTTCCACTGGCTAAACCAAGTCGGGATACAGGGCTCATCTCTTCTCTTAGGCCAATTTCATTAATATCGTGCTTATGTAAAACTTTTCACTCAATCTTAAATAAACGTCTAGAATGGTTTCTAGAAAAGAATACCATTTATTCCGACTTTACCGTAGGTTTTAGAAGAACACGATCTTGCTTAGATAATCTAAGTAGTCTTGTGTCTCAAATAAAGCTAGGTTTCGTTAAGAATCATTTCACTTTAAGTTGTTTCCTAGATATAAACAATGCTTACAATAATGTTGATATACATAAACTTATAACGACTCTTGAGTATTTAAAAGTAGGTTCCAAAATATGTCGATATTTATATAATTTTCTTACGCAACGATCCTTATTTATAGATGGATTAAGGGCACAACGGTATACGGCGAAAGGACTAGCCCAAGGCGATCCCATCTCGCCATTGTTATTTAATATAGCCACACATGAAATTTGTAAATTAATGTATAAGGATGTTAAGATTTTTCAATACGCAGATGACATGGTAATTTACGTAACAGGCAATGATTTCTCTCAAGCCGAGTCTGATGTTCAGAATGTGTTGAATATGGTCACTTTAGTATTAGACGAATTAGGCCTCGAGATTTCTCCTCAAAAGAGTAAATTATGTCTTTTTTCAAAGGGTTGTAGGTACGATAAATATCCTTTAACAATTAAAGTAAGTAACACTAACTTGTCACTGACAGATAATGTTAAGTATTTGGGTCTGCGTCTGGATCGACGTTTAAGATGGAACACACATATAAATGATATAGTACAAAAAGCACAACGATGGTTAGGCGCCTTAAAGGTTCTCGTAGGCCCAGGATGAGGCATCCACCAAAAACATTTAAGGCGTCTATACATTTGTTCTATAAGAAGTCGTCTAGATTATGGTAGCTTCTTGTACAATGACAGCCCAAAAAAATATATTCATAAGTTAGACATCATTCAAAACTATTGTTTACGAGTCATTGGGGGTTTTATACGAACAACGCCATACCGCGTCATGGAATGTGAGCTGTGTCTCCCTCCGCTAGACGTAAGAAGAAATTTTTTAGCTTACAAATTTTTACTTAAAACGAAATCAATGGGTGGTAGTAGCATTTTGTCATTATTAGACAAGCTCCGAAATAGTTATTCTCAAAATTTCTCAATTTCAAGATATAATAAGACACCATTGTTAGTAGATATTTACAGTTCGTTGCAAAATGTTTTTATATATACAAGCTCACAACTAGAAATGTTTTCATTTGATACTTTTATTACTGGCATAGATCTCTCTGATATTCTTATAGAAGATTTAAATTTTATGAATAGTGCCAAAAATAATTGTAATTATACGATTTTAAAAAACCAATGTACTGAATATTTAAACAGATTTTTGAGTTTTCTTAAGATTTATACCGATGCTTCAAAAGCAAATAATTCTATTGGAGTAGCATTTTATGACGATAACCACCAACACTTTATTAAAATTAAAATAAACTCTAATATTTCAATAATGCATGCAGAGCTTGTTGCTATCTCAGAAGCTTTGTCTTATATAGAAACACTTAATGATAAATCTATTGTAATACTAACAGACTCCAAAAGTGCAATACAGCACCTGGCCCGTTGTTCTACAACCTTCAGAGGCGTTCATGTTGCTTATGTTATCATTAGGTCTCTCATAAAGCTTATGGGACAGGGTAAAATAATTAAAATCCAATGGATTCCATCCCATATAGGAATATATGGTAACGAGCAAGCTGACCTACTTGCCAGGCAAGCTAGTTCAGAAGGTATTGATGTTACAGTTGCTCCTCATTACACTGAACATATACCAAATGTTAAAAATACCTGCTTACATAAATGGAAAGAATATTTTGATCAACGTTCAAAGGAGAAAGGAATTTGGTACAGAACGATCCAGACGGCACCTATGCCTCAGCCATGGCTCGATAAGTGTTCCTATTCTAGAGGGGACTTGACTCTGTTGATGCGGCTTCGTTCCGGACACATGCCGTTAAATAAATTTGGCAACCAAATGAGGAAAGTACCATCACCCAAATGTGATGTTTGCATAGAAGACGATGAAGATGTGTATCATATCTTGACAAGATGTGCTCGGAACCAGGCCCTCAGATCACAGCTCAGTATCGGTTTCACTTTATCAGACCCTCTGGTGGAGGAAGTGAAACTGATACTGGACATGGTCAAATATGCACTGAGTCATAGAAAAGCTAACAATATTTAGTTTAAATTATTATTAAGACAACATTATATTTTGATTATACCTACAGAGTGTCATATTCGCAATTGTGAAAAAGCTCTTTAAATAAAGAAAAAAAAAAAAAAAGAAAATACTCCCGAAACCACCAATGCCCGTCGAGCACCAGGCCCAAATATTTCATATGGGCCCGGATGCTGATGTCAACCGAATTGACGGTGATCGAGACGCCGATGGGAGGGCCCATTCGGGGCCCATGGAACAAGAGGACCTCCGTCTTGTCCAGGGCCACCCTCAACCACAGCACCTCGATCCGCCTGACAATCTCCTCGGTGCCGAGAGTTACCAGGCTTGCCGCCTCCTTCAGCGTCCTACCGTGGGCTCTGAGCGTGTCGTCGGCGTTACGCCGATAAATCAGGCTTAGCCCGAGCGGGAGACAAGGTTCGTACCTATAGTGTAGTCTACAAATGTGACTAGCAGTCTAACATAGGGCGCTCTCGTTACGCCAGAGATTGCACTCCCAAAAGATATGATGAGCTGTTTATTCAAACTTTCACTAGTGGTAGGACCTCGCTGTTGATAGTTCTCTGTCTACAGCCGCGGGCCGATTCTGCCGGGGTAGTACCACACTCTCGCAGAAGATCGACGTCTGAGTAATGGCAACGTGCTTTTGCGCTTCATTCAGTGAACAAGAGAGCCGGCAGTCCAACTGGGTGGGTTCGGGGTTTGTAATGGAATGCAGCGGTCTAGCTATACACTTGGTATAGCAAACATCTATGGGCAGCAGTGACACTTACCATCAGGTGTAGGTACTGCTAGGTCATTTGCCACCATACGCAATAAAAAAATAACAAAAAAACTCGTTGTTATTGACAATAAGGTGAAACTACTATAATGATTTCTAATGTTTACGCGAGTATTACACATTTGAAATAAAAATAGTTTTACGGATTCCCCGGATTTTAATTTCCCGACGTTTTGAACACTTTACAGTGATCATGACCATGAAATTAAAAATTAAATACAAACGCGATACAATCTGTAAAACTAGTTTTATTTCCAAATGTGAAACTACTAGTTTAAAATGATATACATACATATAACATATCTGTAAGTGAAGGAAAACTTGAAGTGAAACCCAACTACAACCTATCTGATCAGCATAATATATTAGGCCCTATCGCGAAAGCGGTTCGAGCCTCGTAGTGGGACGCATATAACTCAGATGATGATGATGATGATCCATACATTTATCTATTCACCAACACCTCCATTCATCGTTTTATTAATGAACGTCACTGTAACAAATTTTCGTTTAAAAACCTTCAGTTATCACTTTTTTTTCTCTTTATCAGGGAATTTAATACAAATTTACATGCCAGTCCCATCATATATCAATAAATTATATACCTATTACCTACTTAACACGTAACATGGCCAACTTAAACAACTTATATAGTCTGCTTCAGAATTAGTTGCTAACAATATATAACGAAACATTCTTATACCACACACATTTATAATTAACTGCGTAATTGAATTCTTTCTAGCAAACTGAAATCTGTGACACTCCGTTAATAAGTGCATGTCATCTTCTATGGCGCCATCAGCAGTATAGTTTCATAAGCCAAACTTGTTGAGAGGCACATCACGACACCTCAGTCTGTAAGTTATTATCACATAATCGTGACGTATAAGGAAGTTGTACTTAATAAAAAAATAAAGGAATGACTTTGCAATATTATATTAAAATTCTTAAAGTTAATAAAAAAAAAGTTTGTATAATTTACTTAGTCTATTGATGAACGATGCTCACAATACATATTTGCATTGGCCGTTATGTCTATCGCTATGTCCTAATTGGCTGTCGCAATACGACACGACTTTTGTTGTCCAACCGATCAACTAATGCGACAAAATTTAAACACATGCTTTTGAATGGAGCTGTCCTAACTGACAACTCGCACTGACGTGCGACATCGCATTTGTTGGTCGTTGTGTTTTAAATTCAAACCTGTTCTATTTTGTCGTGTCGGTCGTCCGTGCAACACGTGTTTTTGGTTGATAAGTAAAATGAATATAGTACGAGATCCGACTGCGGGATTAGTACGCTCATCGGTTATTTGCTAAAAACCAAATTTTTATGTATATTTATAATTAGGAGAATATATATCTACCAAGTTGCCTATCAAAATTTGGCCGCTAATATTTTTAATTAAATTATTTTTAATTGCTTTTTGGGAAAAAATTTCGTTCACTTGTTTTTTAAATAAAATATCGTCTACATCACGGCAATTTACATAATGATTTTAAAAAATCACGGTTGCTATTGCGCACCTGGCGGCACCTCTTCGCAGCCAGGTGTAAACAGGTATGATTTCGATACATTTATACGTTCATAACGTATATTTATTAATTATATATCAAATTGAAGCTAATTTTTTTCTATGTCAGACGAGGATAGCGATTGCCGGCTGTGCGACGGTTTTAAGCCATTGCACATGCGTTGAATGTTAGTGTTCTCAACCACCAGTAACAGAGATTTAATAAATACTCTCTATAAAAAATCTATAAAAACTCTAAAAAAAATTAAAAAATAAAACCAAGGTTACTTATGTAAAAGAAAATTTTATTGTGAAAGTAGTGTTTGAAAATTTTATCAGATTTTATCCAAGTATTTAATCGTCTGTTACATATTAATAAAACATTTAAGCAAATTAAAAATTTAAAAATGTATCTTCTATTACCGTAACTCTTATTTAAAAATCTGAATCATCGGAGCTTTCAGTTACACTATCATCGGAGCTATCACTTTCATCGCTAGAAATATCAGAATTGTCGTCATTATCGGAAGATTTCTTCATAGAATCACATACCACATTCTTAACTTGCGTTGGAGTTGAGTCTCCTAGGAACCATGTTGGTTTTAGAAAACCATCTAATAGCAGCCAGCCATTATTTGCCGGGCTGAACTTGATACAGTCCGGCTCAGTGGCATTTACCCACATCGAATTAACAAAGATTGTCCGCAACAATTTTTGTTTCAAAGATTTCCAGCACGGTGGAATGTGCGTTGAGTCTAAATCTTTAATTCTTTTCATAAATTTTTCATTATTTTGTTTTGAAGCCTACATTTTGTTAAATAATAAACATCTTGCGGCATTTACGCTTTGACACTTCGGGAGTCCATACATAAGGCACGTAAACTCTTGGACTGCATCAATTTTGGTTTCATCAAAGATGTCAGTAGGATTCGTCAATGATGCAAAAACTTGTTGAATTTGTGGGTGCTTAATAAATAAATTCAAGGGCCGAATTTTCCCTTTGTTGAAAAATGCAGCCGTGTAGTCGCAACCCGAATTAAAAGAAAATAATTTTTAATAAAAAACCTCAAAGTTAGAACTGTGACATTTATATTGTAACTATAACCTATATTTGTCTTAAATTCAATTCAAATTTTACTTACGGTTTGTGTTTTGCAAAAATCTACAAATTCTTTTTTATCTTTTTGCTTTAGAACTACAATTTTTTTTAGACACTGAATGATATCCAAAATCGAACGAAATTTTTGCCAAAAAGCAATTAAAAATAATTTAATTAAAAATACTAGCGGCCAAATTTTGATAGGCAACTTGGTAGATATATATTCTCCTAATTATAAATATACATAAAAATTTGGTTTTTAGCAAATAACCGATGAGCGCACTAATGCCGCAGTCGGATCTTAGACTAATACTATGACATATATATATCTTTGACAACAACATTTCGACGACTGACGACAATGCAATTTGGACACACCATTATTGTCGTACGACCAACTCGTCGCACGGCAATGCGAACAACCGATTTTGTCGTGGAGCGACATGTCAATTAGGACGTAGCCTATTACACAGACTGTAGGTACTATCAATTTTTTTATTTAAATTATTGGACATTTTACTCCTTAAGAATCGATTTTCATATAAGGCGCCTGGTATGAGAAAAAATTGAGGAGTAAAATCTAGTGATCGAATGACCTCGTTACGTTTTTGGTGCGCAACCTATTCTGCGCACCTTTCACTATCTGAAGTGAGATAATACTTCACTGAACAGTTTTAATAAATGTAAATAAAAATATATATTATTTTTAGTCAAATGAGCTTTTTTTGCGCCTGTTTTGATAATCGTACTTAAGGAGTAAACTCCAGTCGTGCATCGGAGCTGACACACACACTTTTTTTTTTAAATTATTGTCTCAATTATGAGACACGCAGTGACAGACAGACAGTGCTGTGTGGTAGCGGCTACAAATACTACCAATCCTTGCTTTGCTCGTGGGTGTCGTAAAAGACGACTAAGAGCCTTATAACGACCTAGGCCAACTCCATCTGATGCCGTTTGGTCAACAATTACATTTATCTAGCAGGCGGCCGGTTATAAAACTATTGCCAATAACTTTTACAATATGTATTATGAAGAAAGAGTACATATTGTATCAACCCCAAGTAATTGGGATAAGAGTAGGAGAATGATGATGATGATGATGTCTCAATTATGAAATAAAATTTTGCTTTGTGGTACCGACTACAAATACTACCAAACCTTACATTGATTGTAGCTGTCATAAACCATTATTAACCACGCTTATGAGTTTAACATAGACCAACTCCATATTCATCATCATTTCAGCCCATCGCCGTCCACTGCTGGACGTAGGCCTCCCTCATGGTACGCCACAGAGTGTGGTCCTGTGCCGTTTGCATCCATCGACGCCCAGCAACTTTCACTAGATCGTCTGTCCACCTAGTGGGGGGGCGTCCTACACTGCGTCGTCCGGTACGACTCCATATTCATCTGAGGCCAATTCCATGTGATGCCGTTTGATCAACAACTACATTACCAAGTAGGGTTTAAGGTCAGGCAGACGAACATCATAAAACCATTGCTCAAATTTAGCAATCCTATCTATTGCGAAAGAAGATTAAATATTACGTCAACCCCAAGAAATTAAGATAAGAACAGAATGATAATGAATTAATGATGACTCATGGAATAAAATTATTTTAGGATTTTAGGCAGTACTGACAAATTCAAAATTCTCGTCTATTCAATCGCAGATTTAAAACTCAGATTAGTTTTAAATTGGGGCTGTCTTAATTTTAAATTAAAGGGATTTATCGCCTAATTCAATCAATTTCTTTTATATGTTTTTTTTTTTAATTATGAAGAATTCGGCAATATAAATAAAGAATATTACTAACATAAACGACTACAGGATCTTTTTGTTTCTGAGTGTGACAAAAGATTATTAGATCCGGCATCCTAAAATTGCGAATGATCTAGTAATTTAGTAATAACTGCATGATGTGAAACTTATCGCTAGGGTTGTCACATTTTTTGTGTATATAAAATACTTACTTTGGTTAATGAAAGTAGAACAATATATTATTTAATTTGTGTTAATATTAAGTACGAATTATTTTATCTTATTATATTGATAAAAACGTACTTTTTATTATTTGGACAAATAATTGTTAGAGCAAATCAGATGCACAGTATTTTCGCAGTCTGTAGGTACTTCACTAAAATAGAAAGAAATAAAAAAAGGTAAAGAAAAATAAATAAGACCACACTAAATAAATAATTAATTTAAAGGCTCTTATAGAGTGATGATACTAGAATATAATTGTTGTCGCCCTTTAAGAATTTGGTTGTAGAAGTCATAAAAATGAGCTCACCAGGATACCAGGGAATTGATGTCTCTCGGTAAACGTGTAAAACTTAACCAAGATCGCCAACCCATCTACCAAGCGCGGCGATGACACTATTTATAAATATTTGAAAAATTTATTAGTGTCCGCCAAGAAGATAATATTTGTCGCTTAAACCAGTCCGCCATAAATCTAAACGTTATCCTTTCCAGTAATTCTGCCAATTTAGCTCCCCTTGTGGGGAACGGACCTCGCATTGGGGCGGCGCTGATAACAAAGTGTTGGTTTATGACAGCTACAATCAATGTAAGGGTTGGTAGTATTTGTAGCCGGTACCACAAAGCAAAATTTTATTTCATAATTGAGACATCATCATCATCATCATTCTCCTACTCTTATCCCAATTACTTGGGGTTGATACAATATGTACTCTTTCTTCATAATACATATTGTAAAAGTTATTGGCAATAGTTTTATAACCGGCCGCCTGCTAGATAAATGTAATTGTTGACCAAACGGCATCAGATGGAGTTGGCCTAGGTCCTTATAAGGCTCTTAGTCGTCTTTTACGACACCCACGAGCAAAGCAAGGATTGGTAGTATTCGTAGACGCTACCACACAGCACTGTCTGTCTGTCACTGCGTGTCTCATAATTGAGATAATAATTTAAAAAAAAAAAGTGTGTGTGTCAGCTCCGATGCACGACTGGAGTTTACTCCTTAAGTACGATTATCAAAACAGGCGCAAAAAAAGCTCATTTGACTAAAAATAATATATATTTTTATTTACATTTATTAAAACTGTTCAGTGAAGTATTATCTCACTTCAGATAGTGAAAGGTGCGCAGAATAGGTTGCGCACCAAAAACGTAACGAGGTCATTCGATCACTAGATTTTACTCCTCAATTTTTTCTCATACCAGGCGCCTTATATGAAAATCGATTCTTAAGGAGTAAAATGTCCAATAATTTAAATAAAAAAAATTGATAGTACCTACAGTCTGTGTAATAGACATAACGGCCAATGCAAATATGTATTGTGAGCATCGTTCATCAATAGACTAAGTAAATTATACAAACTTTTTTTTTATTAACTTTAAGAATCTTAATATAATATTGCAAAGTCATTCCTTTATTTTTTTATTAAGTACAACTTCCTTATACGTCACGATTATGTGATAATAACTTACAGACTGAGGTGTCGTCATGTGCCTCTCAACAAGTTTGGCTTATGAAACTATACTGCTGATGGCGCCATAGAAGATGACATGCACTTATTAACGGAGTGTCACAGATTTCAGTTTGCTAGAAAGAATTCAATTACGCAGTAAATTATAAATGTGTGTGGTATAAGAATGTTTCGTTATATATTGTTAGCAACTAATTCTGAAGCAGACTATATAAGTTGTTTAAGTTGGCCATGTTACGTGTTAAGTAGGTAGTAGGTATATAATTTATTGATATATGATGGGACTGGCATGTAAATTTGTATTAAATTCCCTGATAAAGAGAAAAAAAAGTGATAACTGAAGGTTTGTAAACGAAAATTTGTTACAGTGACGTTCATTAATAAAACGATGAATGGAGGTGTTGGTGAATAGATAAATGTATGGATCATCATCATCATCATCTGAGTTATATGCGTCCAACTACGAGGCTCGAACCGCTTTCGCGATAGGTCCTAATATATTATGCTGATCAGATAGGTTGGAGTTGGGTTTCACTTCAAGTTTTCCTTCTCTTATAGAGATGTTATATGTACAGTAGAATTCTATAATGACATGGAAGGGAAGTGACAAACACGTAATACTAAGGACGTCA
Source organism: Lymantria monacha (assembly GCA_905163515.2). Classification (NCBI taxonomy): domain Eukaryota; kingdom Metazoa; phylum Arthropoda; class Insecta; order Lepidoptera; family Erebidae; genus Lymantria; species Lymantria monacha. The sequence goes on along the minus strand of LR991092.1, from coordinate 9,322,262 downwards.
TACATCAAAGCAGTTATTCTCACAAAATGCAAAACTTTCTAGCTTTGTAAGGTAAACACACAATATCGCTTTAATAAACAGTAAAACTGCAAAATTAACTATTAATTATTAACGCTTGATCAACATGTTCTTGCCGTCATTCTTTCAAAGAGCCCCTTTTTTTTCAAATCGAATTAAATAATTCTTTAATCTCGTAAGAGTTTTTAAAAACTCTTAGATATTTTTGAATGACGCACTCCAAATTTACAAGAGATGAGTTTGAATCACGATATTTTAGTCTGAATATTGCTACATTTTAACCTTTAAATCATAAAAAACGACATTTAAAGTTAAGCGTTTACTAGAAAACTTCACACTGTGATGTGATTTTGTTAGCAAATCACTAACAATCTTTCACTATCGACTCGTAATTGTCATTAAAAAAAAAACAATACGAGGCACATGCATTGCACAATGCACACATCAAGAGAAGTGAAAGGAGAGGGGTACGAAAATGGGCAACGAAAAATACATTGAGAATCCTATCGGTCACTATAACAAGCCCTGATTTGTTAAAAGCGGGGTCATAATAGTAATAATTTTTAATAGTGGTAGGACCACGCTGTTGACAGTTTTCTGTCCACAGCCGCGGGCCGGTCCGACCGGGGAAGTACCACACTGTCGCAGAAGGTTGACGTCTGAGTAATGGCAATGTACTATTGCGCTTCGTTTGGTGAACGAGAGAGCCGCAAGCCCAACTGGGTGGGTTTGGGGATTTTACTGGTAGGCAGCGGCCTAGCTATAGCTATACCCTAGGTATAGCAAAGGTCTGCCTCGAAAACCGGGTGTCCCATAGACACTGTCCGGGTTGGTGCTATTCGTCCCGGTCCGGGCGGCGTAGGTGCTGCCTGGGCGCAGTGCCCGGTGGAGTCGGTCAGGCAAATGGCCGGCTCAGGCAGGCTCCTCGTGGGCTGGAGCTCGGCGCGGGTAACCGTGCTTGAGCACCGGCCTGCGAGGTGCTATAAGTGCATGGCGGTCGGACACACTCGACCAACGTGCACTAACTGCTTCGACTGCGGCGGATTGTGTTTCCGCTGTGGTCAGACCGGGCATGTGGCGGCATCTTGCGCCGCCCCGCCCCACTGCCCCGCGTGTGCGGCTGGCATTAAGCCCGCCAAGCACCGCATGGGCTCTGGGGCGTGCAGACCTCCAGCTTCAGCCCCAAAGGGGCGGGGCGGCCTTTCGACCACGGCCGCTCCCGCTCCTAGCGCGGCCCGATCGCCCACTGGCGAGGCGGAGGTGATGGATACGGCTCACTAATGGCTGCAGAATCCATTCACCTCCTGCACGCCAACACCAACCACTCCGCCGGTGCGCAGGATCTCCTCCTGCAATCCATCCAAATAATCGGTAATCGGCCATGGCGGCGTGGTCGATTGGTGCAGCCGTAGTCGCGGAACCGTACGTCGTGCCTGATCGCCCCAATTGGGTGGTCAGCCGAAACGGAACTGCAGCAATCGTCGTCTCAACGCAGCGGCAGTTGCTTGTATATCTTCTTAACCAGACGTTCGTTCGGCATTCTTTCCACATGTCCGAACCATCGGAGCATTCCCTTTCGCATCTTTACACCAATACTCTCTTTCATACCTACTCGCTCTCTTACGTCGTCGTTACGAATGCGGTCGGTCAGCCTAACTCCACAGATTTTCCGAAGAGATCGCATTTCGACCGCATTAATTTTACTTTCATACTCTTTTCTGCATACCCAACTCTCGCTTCCATACAGTAATGTTGGGACAAGCACTGCGTTATGTATTGCTACACGTGCCTTCTGGCTGAGGTGGTGGCTGCCGAGAAGTTGCCCCAACGCTCCGTTCACTCTATTTCCCGCATTCACTCTTCGCTCTATATCAGTGGTGTACCGTCCATCTCGGCTAAATCCACATCCAAGATATACAAATTCATCCACTTGCTCTAGTACATCATTAGCTATTGTTACTCTTACATCTGTTCTGGCTTCATCTCTTTCAAAGACCATTATTTTGGTTTTGCTCACATTCACGCGTAGACCCCTTTTCTTACAATCTTCTGTCATTGTGTCGACTAGGGTCTGCAGGTCAGTCGCTGACTGTGCCAGCAGGACTGCGTCATCTGCATAAAGCAGAGCAGAGACCACTGAGTCACCCATCTGGACTCCCACATTCATATCGTTCAACCTTTGGAGACATTTATCCAGATATATGATAAACAGCCTTTTTTTTTTTTTTTTTGCGGTGGGCCATGGACGTCGCACCCTGCCCAGTCGGTCCGGGGTGACGGAAAAGGCGGCGCGCAACCCCATTGACCCACCCTGCAAGAACCTCTTCTTCGCCGTGCGAGCGGGCCACCGGTACCCGATTTTTGTCTTCGGTGGCCCGCTCGGCATGAACACTTGATCCATGCATCCCCTTCCACTCCTGAAACCTCCTTGTGTCTCACACAGTAAACCATCGGACACCATCCTCATTCTCCTTTCAATAATTTTACCATACACTTTTGCTGCCAAACTGGTCAAGCTTATGGCCCTGCAATTTGCGCAGTCATAACGTGAACCCTTGTTTTTAAACAAAGGCACGATGACTGCGCTATTCCAGTCCCCGGAAACCGTTCCCGAGCTCCAACATAAATTGAGGAGCAACAGGAACGCCTCCCGGACACAGGAGCCACCAAGCTTGATCATCTCGGCAGACACCATATCAATGCCCGCTGCCTTACCAGTTTTCAAGCTTCTTATCGCCCATTCAACTTCATCCGTACTGATGCCATCGGAGGACGCCGTCGCCGAATGTTGATCTACTAGACCACATGCGACACCAGCGCCAACCGTAGTATCCGCATACATATCGCCAAAATATTCACTCCATCGGCTTAACACGTCTTGTGTTTGTGTAAGAATGTCTCCACCTTTAGACCTTATTTTATTCATTCTGAAGGCTGACCAACCACCCCGAGACTTCTTCACCTCCCTCCAAAAGAGTTTGGTGTTACTCTCGAAGTTTTTAGTCAGCCTATCTTCTGCACTCATACTTGCTCTATCACGTTTCTCTTTCACTAAGGCCTTGGTGTCATTCTTACATTGCCGATATATTTCTTTCTTCTGTTCAGTCATACTGTCATTCAGATTCAAAGAAGAGACATAGTCCAGCCACGCTTTCTTCTTTTGCTCTACGGAAGCTGCCACTTCCGCATCCCACCATGCATCACCATTTGTGTTTCTATGCTTCTTTGAACTTCCACATACTTCTTTCGCTGTGTCTACCATACTCTCTTTCAATACTCTCCAGCATTCTTCAATGTCCGATTGCGGCTGGCTTGCCATCGTCAGCCGTTCTCGGACACCCTCTGCATACTTTTCTCTTACACACTCTTCTTGCAACCTTTCAACCTTTATTCTTTCAAGCCCTACGAAGTGGACACGCTCTCGCCAGTGCCTCCACTTTCTGAACAGACCACTAAATCTCGCAATAACGAGATAGTGGTCCGTATCGACTGTGGGGCCCCTGTAGGCTCTTGCGTCCAATATTTTGCTTCGGAGGCGACTGTCTACCAAAATTAAATCTATTATACTTTTCTGTTCATTGCATCAGTCCATCATCACATGGAGAACCATGTATACATATGGATGTCCTTATGTTGGAAAAATGTGTTTGACACAATAAGGTTTCTCTCCATACATACATCCGCTATGAGCCTACCTGCGTCGTTCACTCTCTTATCACCAAATGGACCAAGTACGTCCTCATAGTCGGGACGCTTGGTTCCCACCCATCCGTTCAAATCTCCGCATACAATCACGCGTTCACTGGTTTCTGCCATATCCAGAACTTCCCTAACATTATCCCAAAACTTCTCTAGGTCTGATGCCACCGAGGATCCTACGGGAGCATATGCTACAACCATGAATACCTTGGTGACACCAAGTTTTATACGGACCCAAAGAAGTCTGGGATCATACATTCCGTAATCCTTCACACCTGAGGCCAAGCGAGAGGACAGCAGTACTCCTACCCCCATGCTGGCTCGATCGCTCTGTGGTACACCAGAACACAGAGCCATCCCGCCACCAGGAAGATCGCAGGCGTCGCTGCCCCTTCGCTTTGTCTCTGTTACACAGAGCACGTCTAGCTGTTTGTCCGCCATGACGGATATCAGCTCGTGCAACTTACCTTCCACACAACCTCTTACATTCCACGTGCCCACCCGGCACTCTGCTCTCCTCGACTCGCCTGACTGGGTAAGGCGTGATGGGTGGCGGCCCCCATCGCCGCAACTGCCGAAGTTCGTATCGACGGGGGCGGGTCGGTACGCGTCGCCTCCGGGGGACGCCCTAACCCGCATCGCGGTACGCATTTCGAGCCGGATTAGCAGTCTAATTAGACTGGCAGGGGACGCGAACGAGCACGCTCCGGACTATGCCCCTAATTCTTAATAAATAGCCATTTTCAAATCCAGTTTTTGTTTTTAATAAACCTAATCCTACTAAATATGATGAATAGATTCTATGCTGAAATAATTAAATTTGTTTAGTACTAATTTAGCACTTAATTTATTCATCACCTTTTTGAAAAATAAAAAATAAACCGATTATTAATTATAAAGAATCAATATCGATTTCGCAGTAAAATCAGATATTTTCAATAGCGATTATTTGGATCACATACCTAGACAACTTACTCAGACAGCTGTCACAGTGCACTTCTTAGATTAGACAGACTATAGGTATATATTTGCGTGCGATTTGTGCGTATTAAAGATAACTAGGTTTCCCAACTTGCCACTTGCATTTTATTAAAAAGTGTTATACGTTATTTCACGTTATAATTATATTCTATATTTGATATGGACGATGAAATACGTATGTGAACATTAATTGAGATTTTATATAGGGAATACGTTGGCAGGTTAAGTTTACCAAAACGTGAAGACTATGAAATTATAGAAGATGAATTGCCACCACTGCAAAAGGCAGAGATTCTAGTTAAAACTGAATGGGTGAGCGTTGATCCATATTTACGTTCCTACAATTCTAATTATCCGGTCCTTTATAAACAATTCGCCGTTTCGCCCGCTTTAGGTTGGCACCTAAAGCGGGCGAAACGGTGGTCATCAGTGGTGCTGCTGGTGCTGTGGGTTCGCTTGTTGGACAAATTGCGAAGATCAAAGGCTGTAAGGTTATCGGTTTCGCCGATTCCGATGAAAAGGTCAAGTGGCTTGAAGAAATTGGCTTTAATAAGGCATTTAATTACAAGACGGTTGATATTACAGCTTCGTTGAAGGAAGCTGCACCCAATGGAGTAGACATCTACTTTGATAATGTCGGTGGAGAGATGAGTAGCTTGATTATAGGCCAAATGCGTGATTTCGGCAGAGTCTCAGTATGCGGTAGCATCAGTACTTATAACGAAGACCCAACTAAAATGCCTATAGCTACTGTTATCCAGCCTTCATTACTATTCCATCAACTGAAAGTTGAGGGGTTCCAAATTGAGCGTTGGATGGATCGCTGGTCAGAAGGATTCGCTGAGATTATTAAGTGGATTAAGTCAGGTAAACTAAAGCCCAGAGAACACATCACTGAGGGTTTCGAGAATATTTTCGATGCTTTCATTGGAATGTAGAAGGGTGAGAATGTTGGAAAAGCTGTTGTGAAGATTTGAGATTACGAATGAATTTTGTTTTGTTAATATTAAAATTTAAAATGGTTGTGTTTTGTTTCTTTACGGCCAAAATGTTCTCCATCTAATAAAGTGTAGATATTTGCACATTAATTTAAAATAATAATTGTATTAGTATAGTTGGTAGGTATACCATGAATAACAGTTATATCCATGCTATTTATAAGTACTTCTTTGATGATAGGTGCAAAGTATCCGTTAGGCGAGGGCTTCACTTAACCGCTGGTTTACGAACGAAAGGCGAAATCTGAAAAATAGTTCGAATATTCATTGTATTATTTTTTGAAACTATATGATTTGTGATCTTTATTTTTATTTACAGAGTGTAAAATAAAGTCACTTTCCTAATCTGTACGCTCAAATATTTTGAACTACGCGACAGATTTTAAGGCCGTTTACATCAATAGACAGATAAAATCAAGAGGAAAGTTCATTTATATTAATGCAAAGCCGAAAACTTAAAACTTTTTAATGTGATCTCGTAGAAAACAAATTTTCGTGTACCTACTTAGATTGTAAACGTTGGCGAGATAGATCAAAATAATGTATGAAATTGTAGACCATAAAATTATGAACAAAAGTCCGAGATGATATTGGTCTGTCTCACAGAAATATTAATTACCTACATACTAATTACAAAAAAAAAAAAAAAAAAAAAAAAAAAAAAAAAAAAAAAAATAATTAGGTATTAATATTTCTGTGGCCTATCCCCTAAGAATGATGCGCAGCGACCATGTTTATCTTTTACATATTATAAAAAATAATTAGTTACCTATTTAGGAAGTTATTTTAAACAAAACAATATTATTTCTTATTCAATTAAATACATTATACGCATGATGTATTTAATGTTTATATTTTTTTTTGTCTTTTATTATTTTATTCCTGTATATATGGTGTACAATAAAGGTCGAGTTATTATCAGACTGTTAAAAAATAATCGATTTTTATTTTAATCGATTATTTTTTTCTAATAATCGATTTTTATAGTAATATTAATCGATTTTTTAAAAATCGATTATATAAATTATGCGTTTTAACCGATTTTTATGAAAAGCGCCATCTATGAAACAGATGAATAAAACTCGAAGTAAATCCATTATTATTTACAAGTTAAGAGTGCCCTAATATTATGTAGTTGTTGGTAAACAATAAAAATGTCTCATCACGCAGATGTGACCGGTCATTATCGGCTATCATCGTGAACATTCGGTATTCATGTGCGTTATCGCTTGGTTGGCGATAAGTCAAAGAGTTTTGGTGTGCTAATATATCGCGCTCTCTGGTTAAACTAGCGTTTTCATTTCGGCGGAAATTTTCGATGTATTTAGACACGTTCGAGGGTCTCCAGTTAATTAATAAATATGGAATGGAGCGATAATATGATGCTGTAATTTTTACACCATTATGAAGCTGGACTCATGATGAAATCCAAAAAAATCATTATGAAATTATTAGCATATTATAACTGTAAAAGTAAAGCAACTCGTCATTCATAGTTGAACACTTCGAAATGATTTCGGCCATCTTCAATTATTGCACGATACTTCGTGTAAAATACCGAAGTCGCTAGTATGACCACAGTATTATCGCGATAACTTTCTAGTGTACAAAACGTACGAAGCATTAATGCTAGGGCCGCACCTGCGTGTATCGTCCCAAAGTAATGTGTGGCGTAGCTTCGTACGTTTTTTACACTAAAAAGTTATTGCGATAATACTGTGGTCACATTAGCGACTTCGGTATTTTACACGAAGTATTGTACAATAATTAAAAATGGCCGAAATCATTTTCATACGTTTAACTATGTATGTCGAATTGCTTTACTATTACAGCTATATTATGCTAATAATTACATAATGATTTTTCTTTATCCCTTCATGGGTTCCGCTTCATAATGGTGTAAAAATTCTAACACCATTTCATCACTCCACTCCAAATTTATTGATTAACTGAAACCCTCGAACGCGTCTAAACACAGCGAAAATTTCCGCCGAAATGAAAAACGCTAGTGTGACCACAGAGCGCGATATATTACCGCGCTAAAACCCTTTGACTTATCGCCACCCAAGCGATAACGCACACGAAGCCCGAATGCTCGCGACGATAGCCGATAATGACCGGTCACATCTGCGTGTCTCGTTGCACGAAGCTTCGTGACGATACACGCAGGTGTGGCCCTAGCATAAGAAACATACAGTAATAATATGCAAGTACTGTTCCAAAGAGCTAAAACTTGCAGTAATACTACAAATTTAAAACAGCATATGGAACGAAAACATTCCAATGTCTTACAGGCAACATGAATTATATTTTATATTGATTATTGTGACTGTACTTTTATAATACTAGTCAAATGGAACTACCATAAATAAAAATAGGTCTGAATATTTGTGATAATATTTTTTTTTATTTTATTGTTTAAATTTAAAAATTAACGAAAGCTTTATTTTAGTTTTTGAGATCACATCGTAGTCGTTTAGTTTCTTGAATCTCGTTTAAGTATCTTATTTTAATACTAGTCAAATGGAACTAAAAATAGGATTGAACATTTGTGACTGTAGAGCCTGTGTGCGGCTGGATGATGGAATGTCGCCTTGGTTTGACGTCAATATCGGCGTTAAGCAAGGGTGCGTTCTGTCAGCCAGACTGTTTATCATATATCTGGATAAAAGTCTCCAAAGGTTGAACGATATGAATGTGGGAGTCCAGATGGCGACTCAGTGGTCACTGCTCTGCTATATGCAGATGATGCAGTCCTGCTGGCAGAGTCAGCGACTGACTTGCAGACCCTAGTCGACACAATGACAGAAGATTGTAAGAAAAGGGGTCTACGCGTGAATATGAGCAAAACCAAAATAATGGTCTTTTAAAGAGATGAAGTCAGAACAGATGTAAGAGTAACAATAGGTAATGATGTACTAGATAGAGCAAGTGGATGAATTTGTATATCTTGGATGTGGATTTAGCCGAGATGAAAGATACACCACTGATATAGAGCGAAGAGTGAATGCTGCGAAATAGAGTGAACGGAGCGTTGGGGCAACCTCTCGGTAGCCACCACCTCAGCCAGAAGGCACGTGTAGCAATACATAACGCAGTGCTTGTCCCAACATTACTGTATGGAAGCGAGAGTTGGGTATGCAGAAAAGAGTATGAAATTAAAATTAATGCGGTCGAAATGCGATCTCTACAGAAAATCTGTGGAGTTAGGCTGATCGATCGCATTCGTAACGACGACGTAAGAGAGCGAGTAGGTATGAAAGAGAGTATTGGTGTAAAGATGCGAAAGGGAATGCTCTGATGGTTCGGACATGTAGAAAGAATGCTGAACGAACGTCTGGTTAAGAAGATATATCGAAAGTGGAAGGATGTAGGTACCGGGGGAGACAGACTAACCTACCTAGACCAGATCGCTCATGTACTGAAGGAAGGTGGAGTCGAGAGTCTTCGAAACCGGCGAGCGTGTATGAAGAGAATTATGAATGTTGAGGAAGCGAGTGAAGTATGCAAGGATAGAGGTCTCTGGCACTCTGTTCTCTCTGCCTACCCTGCAAAGGACATCGCGTGATGGTATGTATGTATGTAAAAAAAATGTGTCAATAATTACATTTGGTTTCCTTATTCCTTACCTTAAAAATTTAAAGGAATATTCGCTTTGATGAATTTTAAGATTTGAATTGGTTGATTTTTTATTCATATAATTTTATTTGATTTCAACTGATAAATTGTTAATATGAATCTCTTAGGTTTATTATTCGAATATGAAAAGTATATACATTTTTAAATAATAGAAAAAAAATCGATTTTTCGTAAAAATCGATTATTTATTTTGATTAAAATCGATTTTTGGCAAATCGATTAATATTAAATTTAAAAAAATCGATTTTTATTTCATCGATTTTTTTCCAGTAACCTCACATCCCTAGTTATTATTATTAATGTAGATCAAAATTGCCTTTTACAGCATATCATTGAAATAAATACCTATCTTAAAAGACAGTTAAAATGCTGGATTTATAGTATCACTTTATTATATAAAATAGTTTCATGACAGAATGGTAGTTGAATAATTAGTAGGCCCCTGTATATTGTAGCCCAAGGCCTCACAAATTCAAGATCGGTTTCTGGGTAAAGATACAACTAACGAACAGAAATACAAGCAAACTCCTAACGACCAGAAGAGGCGCACAAATGATTGTCTGGCATGGGGGGATCGAACTCACTGCACATAAGGTTAATCAGTCCAGTAGAACACTACGCCAACGCCATTTGTGCAGTTAAATATTGTTAATTGCTAACTTTAATATATAATAATTGTACTCATATTCTATCTCTAAGATCTATTTATATTTCGGGATGAACAGTCCAAACAGCTGGAGCTACAGACATAACTAATTTCAGATGTAAGTGCAGGTTATAGAAGGTATTAGTGAAAATGACTATTTTATATACATAGTTTTGGATGCACCCCTTGGAATGACGGACTAAGAAAATAATACGTCAGCGCTTTACTTTCCCCTCAAGTGTAATAAAAGATGTATGATATGAATAAATAGGGAACACCAAAATAAAACTCAAAAAAAAAGCTCCCCAAATTCATCTATATTTGGGAGTGAACTGCTCACGTCATTGACACATGTGACTTCCAGTAAAATTGTTAATATTCGACGATTTTAATCTTACAGATAAACTAAAGTATTTAAGTTTTAAGACTAAAACTACTTCGAATAGTAAAACTACTATCAGCATCAATATATAAACTCGTGTGTAAATTTTTTCATCACCGTTCTACAGGTCAACATTAAGATAAAATGATAAATACTTTCCCACACATCTGCAAACGATATACCACTTTCACATTCGAAGCCATTTTTCTGCATGAATAATAATCTAGCCGCAAATGTTGCTCGATTAATTTGGACAGGATTTGGATTTGGCTGGAAGACATGAAGTAGAATAAAAGTAACAAAATTAGGAATAATATTATAAGAGAGCGCTGTGATGTGAATTAAGTAGTGATAGAGAAAGATTAAAAAAGGGTATGCTGAGGTGGTTTGGACACTTAGAAAGAATGAGTGACGAGAGGTTGACGAAGCAAATATATAAAGCAAGCGTGAATGTGACGAATACAAGGCGAAGACCACATCATACTTTTCTGCACCAAGTTGGAGATGTGTTGACGAGAGGTCTTATTAAGAGTAGGTATGCGTAATCGTAGAGCATGCACGAAGACTATTATGAGTGTGAATGAAGCGATGGAAGTATGCCAGGATCGTGGTTTGTTACAATCCGTAGTCTCTGCCTACCCCTCTGGGAAACAGGCATGAGGCTATGTAGGTATGTTTGATTTGGACAAGACTCACTTATCTGACGCACGTACACTCTATTTTTACGAAATTTTGTAATGATCATACATTTTAGGGCCTAACATACATTTAATTAAGTTGCCAATAACAAAAACTGAATTAACAATTTATTTTGTCATTCAACACGACGAGCAGTGACTGTATGAGGGATTCTGGCGCGAATATGGAAATGTCATGTCACGCTCTTGTATATATTCATTTCTTTAGTGTTTTCTAGTGTTATATTGAATAATTTTGCTGGTATTTTATGGAATATGATACAGTTAAAGTGCTGAAGTGTAGTGAATGTATAATAGTGATTTACGTGTATTCCCAAAATTCGCAACGAAACTTTTAATTTGGTTATCAGCGCCGAATTAATGGTAACGACTTGGCTTACTAACGAACAAGGGCTAATTATAACTGAAAAAGTGATAAATACCTAATATATGCAGAAAATTAATACGGAAGACAAGGCAGTAAGTTCGACTGACTATAGCCTGCCCACAAGGGTGATAAATTAAAAAAAACGACGGGCAGTCTGTCTATCTAGTATCTATAACCCGCCATGTTTAATATTACCAATGCATTAGTTTTATTTATGAAAAATCATAGTTGATCTGACATGAATCGTATTATTTTCTTTTCCGGCACGATGCGTAGTGTAACTTTTGTTGTCAATTTGAATTAGGTGGGAAAAATATCCAACACTCAAAAATTATAACTAACATAAGTGACAAATATAAATGTATTTTAAACGGAAAGTTTGTTAATTAATAGAGATCATGTTAAATGCAAAAAAAAAGATAAACCTATAAGAAAGGAATGATGATGTATTTTAATGTTTTCATTAACAAAAATATTCGAAAAGATAATTACGGCGTGATTGTAGATGACGACACACAGATGCATAGACAAACAGCCGGCGACACAAACGTTTGTTGAATGCATTTTTGTTATGAATTCACAAATCAAAACACATCGATATCATTATACACTAATTTTATTAAAGTCTTAAATTTATACGATTTTTTCTTGTTTACATGAAGTTTATATTTAGAAATATTACCAGCATTCCGTGTTAAAAAAAAACTGGCATCATAGCATTTCGAGTTTAAAGCACACACACACTACCCAACGCGTTGTGAGGTGTGCAGCGAAAATATCATTTGAGTACATTTTAAAGGGTTATTTTGATAATTTAAGAAATATACAAGTCTATTTCCAGTTTGAGCGTTGAATAAAAAATATATTTCAAAAACTTCATAGCACACTTAATCTTATCAGTACAATATTCAATAATTTACAAACACGCCAAGATCTTAACAAATTCGCAGCAATGTTTGAACATCGATTCACGTATTAACTCTCTTAGGGGCCGAGGATTCTGCTTCATTGTCGCTAGCCTTTCTCTTTCTCTTGATAAGATGAGATATGTCTGACGCTGCAGGTTTCGGTTCTGATGAACTGGTACTGGCACCAGCACCATTGGAAGATGAACTCTCAGCAATCGTACCGTTCGAGGGACATAAAGATTCACGGACGCGTTTTATCGTCTGTAAAGAAATTTAAAAAACCTTATTAAATTAATATTGATTAAGATATATTATTTAAACAAATTCGTTTTCAATATATTTTGCTGAAATAAAGATTGGATAACGGCCTTCTTCTTGCCTACATAAATTATATTCAATATTTTAATGCTAATACTGTTATACTATATAATATATGCAGTCATTGCATGTCATGTAATGCAGAAAAGTGCTAAAGTTTGATGAGTGCGATAATAGTGCTTTTCATATTTTCATCCGGTGCTAAACTTAAAACTTCTAATTCTGTAGTCAGCGTTCAATTAACGACATTACAAACGATCATAGGTTGCTTTCCATTTACAACACAGAGGGACTCTGCGGTACATTGTGAAACACTGCCAAACACTGTGTAAAAGACAGCTAGCTGTTTCATTTAAACTTTTACACAATGTTTGGCAGTGTTTCACAATGTACCGCAGAGTCCCTCTGTGTTAACTAAATGGAAAGCAACCATACTTTATCAACGGGTATATTCTGTGAAAGTTATAAAGAATATTGTTTGAGACTGTTAAATTCAAATGTCAACCTAACAATCCATTCGCCTGAAGGACTTTATATACACGGCTATGGTTTTTATTGTGCAGTTATTTAGAACACTTTAATTTTAAAAAAAATTAAAAACAATTTCCCCTTTAAATTGTGTGGTGGTTAAGATTGGCATTTTAACTTACCATGCCAAATATAGCAAATTCAATTCCTACGCAGCACTATACTTTGTGGGATCCACAAATGGTTGTTCTAAGTTTGGATATAAATTGTGTCCGTTATTATGTCCCCCACAATACAAGGATTAGTTCCTTAGATATTATCTACTAGCTTCTTCCTGCGGCTTCACCCGCCTTAAATGTTACTTTCCTAAAGATCTTCACCCCCTATTTTACCCCTTAAGGGTAAATCTTTTACTAAATTTTTAATATCATATTTATTTATATTTAATCAATAACCTAAAATTAAGTTTGAAGCTATCTTTAAAAATGACAATACTTCCTTATAAATTTTAATCCCCTTTTACAACCCTTTTTACATTAAAAAGTAGCCTTATGTCCTTTATCAGGCTCTAGATTATCTGTGTACCAAATTTCATTTAGATCGGTTCAGTAGTTTTGACGTGAAAGAGCGACAGACAGAGTTACTTTCACATTTATAATATTAGTAAGGATTCAAGTCGGTATAGGGTTTGGTGTATGCAGTTGAGATGCTATGTGGCCATAAGTAAATCAAGCAATAAATTAGGTAGACTGTAAAGAAAATCGCCGTATACTTATTTAAAATGACAAACTTTTTGGGAGGAGTTTTGCCCAATCTTTCTTTATATTACATACATACATATCATCACGCCATATCCCTTGCAGTGTAGGCAGAGAGAACAGAGTGCCAGAGAACTCTATCTCTGCATACTTCACTCGCTTCCTCAACATTCATAATTCTCTTCATACACGCTCGCCGGTTTCGGAGACTCTTGACTCCACCTTCCTTCAGTACATGACCGATCTGGTCTAGGTAGGTTAGTCTCGGTCTCCCTCGGTACCTACATCCTTCCACTTTCGCATTGTATATCTTCTTAACCAGACGTTCGTTCGGCATTCTTTCCACATGTCCGAACCATCGGAGCATTCCCTTTCGCATCTTTACACCAATACTCTCTTTCATACCTACTCGCTCTCTTACGTCGTCGTTACGAATGCGGTCGGTCAGCCTAACTCCACAGATTTTCCGCAGAGATCGTATTTCGACCGCATTAATTTTACTTTCATACTCTTTTCTGCATACCCAACTCTCGCTTCCATACAGTAATGTTGGGACAAGCACTGCGTTATGTATTGCTACACGTGCCTTCTGGCTGAGGTGGTGGCTGCCGAGAAGTTGCCCCAAGTTCACTCTATTTCCCGCATTCACTCTTCGCTCTATATCAGTGGTGTACCTTCCATCTCGGCTAAATCCACATCCAAGATATACAAATTCATCCAATTCCATTCTTTATATTAAGTGATCAAATTACGTAACAAATTGGATTGTTTTAAGTTTAGATAGTGCAAATGTCTATTTCGTCTTCTTACACAAGCACAACTTCTAAAAATAAATACTGGGATCGTGAGGGCATTTATTAACATACAATTTACAGTCGGCAATTACAAGCAGACTCATAACATCATCCTTTCACCTCATATACGTCCCACTGCAGGATTCTCTAGAATAGGAGGTAAATTCTATACCACGCTGGTCAGGCAGGTTGATATAGGGTCTCACGCCCAGTTTATCTTCTCTTGCATAGATGTTATCTGTATATTTTATCCTTAATCATTTTTAAAATGATGGTGATAGAGTAAGAATACGATCTACCAACCCTTTTTTCCCATGGCTGTCGTGTCTTTATGACATATGAGCGACTAATAGAATGGGAATAACAGATTTGATGCAAGAAAAAAAACTCTATTCAGAACCCTATAACAACATGTCGAAACAGCATGGTATAGTAGGTTAATTTCCCTCCCATTACGCCCCGAACCCACCAGCTGGACTTATGTGGGCTGAAATGATGATGATGTGAAGTAATTTAAATGGAATAAAGATTTGATTTATAGATCTTTGTAACCAGGATAATGAAATTCCATGATATAAAACAGTAACATACTAGGGTGTATGATCCATAAAATATTGCAACTACAGGTCAATATTTTGAATTTAAAACCACGACTAAGACATCAATGGCCATGATAATAAAATAAACAAACAACAAAACAAACATGGCCATTAACGTATTAGGTTTTGATCTGAAATAACAACACATGTTACAATTTTGAATGTATTTATTTCAAAATTATACAAAAAGCAATATAAAAAATGGCCTTGTTGTAAAATTGTTTGCTTATATACTAATTCACATGCAAATTATACTATTTAATAGGAGCATATTAATCCTATGTCTAAATAAAACTAAATTAATAGGAAATAACAAAATACATTAGTTAGGCAGTGAGCGAGACTTGGAATTTGTAAGTATTTCCTAAACAGTATAAATAAATAAAAAATAAAAAAAGTAGCCTATTCCTGTTTGAGATAATAGTCAAACTGTTTTAAACTTAATTCATACTCCAATTAAGTATTCTTAGATATTTGTAAAGTCGATTAATACTGGTTTTGTTATATTTTATTAAATTTTATTTTAAATATTAAAATGAAATCATATGGACATAAATATTATATTTTAAGTTTATCCAGTCTTGTATTATTTTGAGATTCAGTAGAGTAATCTCCATTATAATTTAGATTTAAACACTTTTAAAAACCACAAGTAAATATCCATGCAATAAATAATCTTGACAAAACTGAATGAAGAATAGAGGTAAAGAAAAATATAAACAGGAATTGGTAAAAGTAATAGAGGAATGTGCAGCAACAGTCGTCTAGGGAACTCATTACACTAACTGCAATGCTAACTTGTACAACTATAGCGATTATGGAAATGTGTCACTTTGGAGTAGGCCTATATCTAACAATGGGAATGCATAGGCTGATGTTAACTCACAATCAATGAGCCTATTCACAACTTTCTACAATGTTATTAATCTAAAATGATATCTGATATATTCATTGTATATATACTATTATTTTTTAAGTTTATTACCAAAATGTAAGATATGACCTAATATAAGATATCACAATTTATTAATTAGGGACTTTTCATTCCATTATTGACATTTTTGCAATTAACAGCTTCAATTATTCATTGTACAATTTGTGTGAAAAGTGAATTTTTCTGTAGATTCAGAAATTTCAGCAAAAATATTTGGCCATAATTGACATATTTCCAATGAAGGTTCATGTTTTTCTCATAATGAGTATAAAATTCTTAAAAGTCGAAAGTCAAAGTAGATTCAATATCACTCAAATACCCAATTTGCAAATAAAAATTAATAAGTATGCGAGCCCTATAAATATGCGAGAGTGTAGGTTCATTTTATCTTCAAATATGCTCCAAGTTAGGGTTCAAAATTGTATCCAACATATTAATATGTACATATATTATATATCAAAGCTGTTTTTGTCATTATAAATATCTCTCATAATGCTGCATTAATATGAATATTTGGTATACCATTTTAAGTTATGTTGTTAGAAAACAGTGTTAAATGAAAAAAAAACCTCTAAAAATGATACCAAATATACACTTGGGTCTTCTAAATTTTTTTTACTATTAAACTAACTGCCTAAAAACTGCTAATGAAGATTTATAATTAGTGCAATGTATGTAATTTATATGTAGCACAATAACATTACTCAGTCTGGCCTTTAAGCCATACAATAGATTACCTATTCCTAACTAAATTATGTCTGTTTATAAGATTATTTGTTGGCATTTTCGTTATATTCTTTTTCCTTGAAATCAATTTTTATCAAAATAAATCATACCACTATAAAACTTCTGATCAGTCTATTATTACGTAAGTTATGATATGACTTAAAGCCCTTACGATTTAACATCTAAAAAACTTAAGTATTAAAAAAAAAATTAAAAATTGTATACTGGCATTCATTTCATTATCAATTCTCTATCCTTAGTCTTTCTTACATTTCCAACACTTTCAATAACATTTGAAGTGTATAAGGCACTCGAGATAGCAAAATATAAAAATAATACTGATTACAATATATCACTAACACCGGTGAGAATTTAGCAATTTGGCACAGATCAATTTAGGAACTTAATACCTAATACTTATCACAATATTATGGAATGCTTATGCTGTCAAGCCGAGATGTTTATTATCAATGACTTAACGCAAAGTATAAAAACAATTATTGTAATTGAAATATTGATATGAAATATTCCAATTACTGGAGAATCCTAATTACTATATAATGTTAACAAACTATTTCATGTCTTTTATAGCAATAAGATGATAAATAATAGCTGTTTGTAGCAACTCATTAAGCCTGACAATCTGCTTGACGAGTTTGCTCCTTAATGATCATATCACGTAGCATTTTCCTAGTCTCCTCAATGCAGTGGCAAGGTCTTACCTCCGCCTTATAGTCCATCATATCCTGAATCTTCTCTTGTATCTCAGGGAGCAGTTCCTTTAATTCTTTAATTTCAGCTTCAACAGAATAAAATGGGTCTGCAGTGGAAAATTTCTTGACGATTGCATCTTCAGACACCTTTGCAGGATTCTCTAAAGTTTTGATACGTGTTTCTAGAATGTTCGCAGCATTTTTAAAGTGCGTTACTGCATCTTCGAAATTAGATGCAAGAGAATTCGCTAGACCTGCAAATAAATAAAATATCTATTACTCCTCAAGTGGTGAAGTATTATAAAAACCGACTGATGTAACACCAAGAGTGGAGGGCACAGCACTTTTCAGGAAAAACTATAACAGTAAGTGCATTATAAGACTTTGGGAAGATCTATATCCAACAGTGGGCAGCGGCTAGGATGTTATTAATTTCTAATTATTATAAATAATTATCATGCTGTGTAGTTACGGCTACGAATACTACCAATCTTTAATTTGATCATGAAAAACTAGCTTCCAGTCGACATCAGCGGTAAACATCATCAGATTTGACTTGTTTACATTAGACATGTTGTAAATGATTTAGAATATAATGTGTTACCATTATATACTTCACATGGAAACCGTAATAACCAACTGAAGACAACAATCCCCAAACATAAGAAGTATGAACTGCGATCGCCGTCCTAAGCATGGCACTTATGACATTATACCCTAGAAAGGTTTGTGTGAAAAATTAATAGTCTATATGTTGATAATAATTTAACATATTCCCAAGGAGGGTTGACGTCTGGCAGGCGTCCGGTCATAAAACTTTTGCCAATAACTTTTACAATATGTACTATGAAAGAACAGTACATATTGTACCGACCACAAGTAATTGGGATAAGAGTAGGAGAATGATGACGATGTTGACAATAATTTAATGCGATACTTAAAAATTGGTGTCGATTTAATAATGCTATAGACGCTTTAAATGTTTATTAATATTTGACCTCTATCGTTGGCGACTGCACAAATGGCGAAGTTTTATGAACTCTAAGTAGATATATTAACTAGACTAAGTATAAATGAGTATATATGACTACACAGATAGATGATATGGTGGTTAAAGTAGCAAACACCCGTGCCGTATTTAGTGTGTTCTATTCCCATGCAGAATAATATTTTGCGATCCATAGTTTATTGTACTGAATTTGGCTGTAATTTGTGTCTGTTAACTGTATGTCTATGAAGTTCTTTGTGACACAAGAATTTATTCTTTCTTGCCAGGAGAGATTTCTTTAAAATAAATGTGACGCTCACCAATTTGATAATGCGTTTCAGCAATACGCCTGTCGTCATTACGATACAACTCCTTTTGAAGATCCAGACAACTCTCTGTAAATTAAAAAATAAAATCGTATGAGATTCATGTCACTGGAACTTTTATAACAAAAGGTCACCTCACTTCATGAACTTACGACGAAAATATTAATGGCTGAAATAATAAAAATACCACGACCTGTGACTAAAATGATATGTCATAATGAAAATATGATAAAATGCACTCTAGTAGTTTTTCTTCTTAGATACCTAATGACTAAACTACGACCTGTGACTAAAATGATATGTCATAATGAAAATATGATAAAATGCACTCTAGTAGTTTTTCTTCTTAGATACCTAATAGCTAAACCATGACCTGTGACTAAAATGATATGTCATAATGAAAATATGATAAAATGCTCTCTAGTAGTTTTTCTTCTTAGATACCTAATAGCTAAACCATGACCTGTGACTAAAATGATATGTCATAATTAAAATGTGATGAAATGCACGTTAGTAGTTTTTCTTCTTAGATACCTAAGAAGAAAAACTATGTACTGAACATGTCGTGAATTACATTTTGAACACTTACAGCATAAATAGTCACTAGTGAGTGATGACTGCATAAATAGTTGAAGTACCTAATGACCTATCTGTATTTGCCAAATGTTGCGGTTTTGCACCTACACAGGATAGATCTTTGTACCATTCACAAATGACTGAATGTTATTTGTGAGCATTAGCTCTATTTTCTTTTTTTTTTAATTGTTTAACAAATTGTACATGTGTGAATCTGTAGCATTCGCTAGTAACAATATGAAGTTTTATATTGCAGTCTGATTATATGTTAACTATTGAAACATTACTAATGTAGATTTTGAATGATTATCGAGAGTCATATATAAGTATTACATATTGAGAGAAGAAAAATATGAAATGAAAACATTATGACATCTATCAGAAGCTCATCTATCTATAGTAAGCTCAAGTAACTTCTCAATAGTCGAGGAGACATGCCCAATGGTGGGATGTATAGATACTAACAATACAAGAATCATTGTTGACAATACTAACGCATATCCACAACAGCTTTGTCGTAGGTCTCACTTTCGAGAGCAACTTCTCCTAATGCGAGGTGGACATCAGCCAACAAAGCACGAGCCGGGTCACCCCCCAAATCCTGTACACGACGGTACAAAATACTGCGAGCCAGATCTGTAAAACACAGTTTTGATATCAAACATTAATTCCAACCATTATATCCTTTATATTTTCTGCCGGAGTAAGAACAACCTTAACCTTCCGCGAATATCGTAAAAGATTTATCAAGATTGACCAGGCGGGTTAAATAGAAAATTATGCAACCACTCAGCTCAGCGTGCTATAGAGCGGGCTATGCTCGGGATTTCTCTGCGAGATCGTATCCGAAATACGGAAATCCGCAGACGAACGGGTATAACCGACATAGCACGAAGAACCAACAACCGCTGGGGAAGAAAGGTTCTAGAGTGGCGACCACGTACCGGACGACGCATTGTGGGACGCCCCCGTCCCCCCCAAACGGGTGGAAAGACTACCTAGTGAAGGTTGCTGGGCGTCGTTGGATACAGGCGGCACAGGACCGCACTCTGTGGCGTAACATGAGGGAGGCCTACGTTCAGCAGTGGACGGAAATAGGCTGAAATGATGATGATGCAACCACTTTCTTTTTCCATAGAAGTCGTAAAATCAGCTAAGGGATCAACAATGGTGTTCACATGAGTAAGCTCCCCAAAGAAACTCAACAGGACCTATAAAGAGGTATATATCCAGTATATATAATAGTGGGCGGCGATAAGCAGATAGATGGATGATAGACAACCATCGATATATGTGTACTACGTACTAGATTTCGCGTTCCGAACACTTGCTTTGTTCGACTAAACTGTACTGCAACCCGTACACCTCACTTTAGTGTGACTGCGACCATCATGGACTGTAGGTGTATACAGAGCAGCGTTGTTAATACGATAATTCGAATAATACCAATCAAAACTTGCACATGTGGATGTGAAAAAATTCTTTATTTAACTAAGTAAAATGTTTTGTTCTTAAAGTGTACAAATAGGTAATAATATCGAATTCGCACAATAAAAAAAAAAAAATTATATTTAAATGTCACGCCATCTTTGATAATAGACTAGAGCCCGCAGATGTTCAATTACACTGGTTGGAGGTAAAAATGTGTGACTATACACAGATTTGACGTAGTGTCTAGAAAGTATTTTGATTATTTATATTCTTTTTCCTTTAGTTTGTGTTATCAGTTGATACTTATTTGTCAAGGATCAAACAGGTTGGTATAGGGTTCTGTTTCGAGTTTTCCTTCTATTGATAGTATAGTAGTATATGCATATTATATCGTTTAAAGGCGACCTTTTACGATATCCACGACCAAGACAGGTAGTGATGAATGGTATTCTTATTCCGTAATCACACGGATATTCAAAACTATTGTCGTATGTTAAAGCAAAGTTTATATAAACATATAATAGTTCATTTTCTTTTACAATTTACTATTATTTTTATTAATTTAATTACTGAATAATACACTTTGAAATAGAGTATGCTGTATAAGTTCTAATGAATGTTTGTAGGTACAAAAACTGTGTCACTTCTGCGGTGTAACATCTATAATAACCCCACTTTGTTACATAACGTTGAACGAAACGCGTAAGTGCGCATGAAATGCCTACATCTTACGACGTTTTACGATTGCCTATTTATTCTTTTAGCGCTGCAGCGGACTTTAGTTGTTAGCTGTTACCAAAATGGAACAAAATATTTATTCGGGATAGCTTCTCTATACATATAACTCTATGTAGACAACTAAAAGATGCAAGCAAATACGATATTTACCTTCCATTGTGGAGGAAACTCGGACTCAATATTGGGTACTATAAGGGCTGAGGGGAAAATAAAGCCTAGGACGGCAAATTATGACGTATATTTTCAAGAGCAACTACAGCCGCCTTTTATTTGAGATATTCAATTATTATTCACGCTGTAAGTTACACATATTGGTTATTATGACTGATTGTTACAGACATATTGCTTGTTACATTCAAATCGTAAATCGGGCAATGAAATCATTGATAGCAATAAGTCACATTACTGACTTTCTCTTTGCAGTCATAAATGCCGCAGTGTTACCATACATATTGTAGTGAAAAATTGGCGTTAGTAGAAATCCTTAGATACTAATATTATAAATGCGAAAGTAACTGTCTGTCTGTCGCTCTTTCACGCCACAACTACTGAACCGATCTAAATGTGTTACACAGATAGTCTAGAGCTTGATAAAGGACATAGGCTACTTTTTAATGCAAAAAAAGGGTTGTAAAGTGGGATGAAAAGTTGTAAGGAATTATATTATAGTCACTTTTAAAGCCAAAGCCTGAAACTTATTTTTAGGCTATTGATTAGATATAAATAAATATGACATTAAAATTTCGTAAAAAGTTTACCCTTAAGGGGTAAAATAAAAATAGGGGATGAAAAACTTTAGGAAAGGTACCTTTTACGCGGGCGAAGCCGCTGGCAGAAGCTAGTTTTCTATAAAAGCAATAAGCTATGGGCTTACGAATAATCAAGTTGAGATAAAGAGTATAGCTCTGCTATCACCCTTTCTATTGCACCAACGTTAAACTGATGAAACTACAATAACATAAACATTATTTTATTTTTCAGATGTTGATCACATCATTTTACTTACCAAGCATTTCCCAAGCCAGTTGCAAGTTATCGACGTCGTCTTCGTTTTCCACGTTCACAGCAGCGTCATCTTCGTTGACATCATCCCCATTCGTTGTGCCCTATCAATAAAATATATGTGTATAAGATTATCGACTAAATGCGAGCGAAATGCTAAGTCAAGAACATTAATGTTGTCTATTAAAGCCACAGAGAGTATTATTTACCAAATATGTAAGTAAATATATAAATAGTTTTTTATAGACTCTTAGGTAGAACTGTAATATTTCACCATGTATATAACTTCTGAGTCGTGGTGGAAATCAAAATTGTTTTAGGATTGATTGTGTCGACAGACAGGTCTTTATTAGTTCATATTCGAGACCTCAAGACTTGTTGAAGGATTCGAACCTAAACAGTGGTACTCACAAAATTATGATTAAAGGGATTTATAACTTGTATTTTATTACTTACAGTGACAGTGCTACGACCCGTAATAAACGATCAAGAAAGCGGATTGACATATGGTCTAACCACAAATGAATTACCCACTCGCAGATCAGATACCCACTTTAGTTCTTCTGCAATCATGGCGCTTACTACAGTGCCGAAATATTGGCAACAAGTTATTACTTGTTTCCTGTTGTGTGGATTTATGTCACATGTTAATATAACAAATCCCTATAATCATAATTTCGTGAGTTTTAGTGACTATGATAATTTGAAATCCTAGGTACTCATCATTCATTTCCAGCTCTTATCCCAATTATTTGTGGTCGACGTAATATATGCTTCTGTTCCTAGATATTGCAAAAGTTATTGACAACAGTTTTATGACCGGCTGCCTGCCTGACGTCAACCGTCCTTGGGAATGTCATTGTTGACCGAATGGCATCAAGTGGTGGTGGCCCAGGTCGATATAAGGCTCTTAGTCGTCTTTTACGACATCCACGAGCAAAGTAAGGGTTGGTAGTATTTGTAGCCGCTACCACACAGCTCCCTCCTTGAAATCCTAGGTACTAATTCACTTTAAGCTATGAAATGCTACAAGATACATGTTTAAGTTCTTTTCGTTTTTAAACCCACACCCAGCACTAAGGATTCCTTACATTGCGGGGGACTTTAAAAATATAATTTGACAGACACAAGATACACATAATTGAAAACTTTCATTAAGATGTGAAGACTATGAACTAGATGATAATGTAGAAATGTAAGAGGACCAAAAGAGGACTAAGGGTATATCCCTTAAGGGCATACAGATAGTATCAATATAAGAGACGTAATAAACACATTTCATAGACATATAGATATAAAAAAATATATTATTTACAGGCTCTTCCGTATCCTCAGCATTAGAACTGCCAGCTGGTTCATCTTCTTTTGAAGTTGACTGGGCTTCACTCTTTTTAATGTCCTCATCTTCATTTGGTGCTTTTACTGAATCTTCTTTTGTTTCTCCATTTTGTGCCTCTTCACCATTTTCTTCTTGACCTTAAGATATATTCATTTAATAGATGATTTTAGTACATAATAAAAATACATTGAAAGTGACAGATCAAATAATATAAAACACGGTCGAGAAGAGTTGTGGAGAAGTCAGTTAAACCAAAGAAATGTTCAAAGTAAGAAAAAATAAGTTATAGTATGAATGTACTCATTAGCGTTATTTCGCTCATATTTTCATTGTTTTTTTATCTTGAAACCTCTCAGAAATTAAAAGTGTAAATGTAGTCAACATCAGTGTTATAAAGCTAATAAAAAACTTAGTTCCACAACTTTAAGAAGAATACGCCAGTGTATTCTTCTTAAAGTTGTGGAGCTAAGTTGATGAGAGTCTCCAAGACTAACTTTCCCTGTTGTACACCCTATCAATTAGCAGAAAGCTGTTATCATCTACAGAATAACTACTACAATGGAACTTTCAAATAAAATCAATAAGGTAAATTGTAAATATTTCTAAAAAGGATTAATCGGGACTGTTGTATAAGTTTGCAACTGCACAGTTGGTATAGTGATAAGATACCGACCTTCCATGCCAGTAGACGTGGGTTCAATTCCAACATAGGGCAATACTTTGTACAATCCGCAAAGTTAAAGATGGTCTGAATCTGGGTGTGTCTGCAATAATTGCATGTTTGTAAAGTCCCCCGCCATACAAGGATTATTTCCTTAATGCAGTGGTCTTTTTTTTTAAATAAAAAAGACAAAGTTTATGATGTACAATTGAGAAACAATGAAATTGAACATTGTCTATTGCTAGACATATTAAACAATATATGCTTATTTTTTTCGGTGGCAAGCTATGGTATAGTCACACACCCGGCAGAGACAGCAAGCAAACCCATAACCTACCCTATGCATGTACCTCTATGCTATGTGGGTGCAAATTGTAACCTGGTCTTTATCATCAGTGCCCTGTCCAGTGGGTTATGAACATATATTCGTAACCCACTGGCCAGACCACCGATGTTAGTATGGAAGAGCCAACATATATAATACACCAACCCAAGAATAGCATAGCACAAAATCAAAAAATATAGTACATACATACATATCATCACGCCATATCCCTTGAAGGGTAGGCAGTTATTTAAGTTACTGAGGGCCAATACAGAGATTAATTATTTAAGTTATAGAGGTTGCTTATTTTAAGTTATAGAGGTTTTGGGCTCTAATGGGAAGGGAACATATTATTTTTTGAAGTTATAGAGGTTTTTAAGTTACCGAGGTTTGAGTTATCGAGGTTCTACTGTATATTATAGTAATATATTACAAGTATAAAAAAGTATGTAGACAAAATAAAGCAAAATATAAAATTTGAGATAATTTATAACTTGGGCATAATATATGCTTACCCTGAAAAATTATCTGAATTTTAAAAGAATATTATGTCAATAGAATTAGCCATACTATTTATTATTGACTACACAGTTGGCTAGTGCTTAAGATACCAACCAATTTGGATCCAAAAAGTACTAGTTTGAGCAAGCAAGCAAGAGAATAATTTGTGATATCCACAAATTGTTGTCTGAGTTAATTGTATGTTTGTAAAGTTTATCCCACATTACAAGGATTAGTTAGTCAGTTAAATGTCATTAAAAAAAAATACTATTATTAGCTAGTTTCTGGTAATAAATATACTGCAATATACAATAATTTCCAGAGAAGGAAAACTCGAAACAAAACTTTATATCAACACGTCTGACCAGCATGGTATAGTAAGTCAATTATCCTCCTATTATGGAAGAGACTTGAGCCAAACAGTAGGTCATATAAGAGCCGAGATGATGATACATTTATTTTTACCTTCACTGTCTTCCTCTTCCTCAGCATTGGCTGGGCCTGGCATACCATCACCAAGAACTCCACTCTCTTCCCTTGACAAGCCCAGTAACGCTTTACCATACCTTCAAGAGATAATATATGTTAAACAATTTTGCTCTCTACAATTTTTCTTCAGCTCATATATGTATGTCCCCATGAAATCTATTGTGATCTGCAGTGGTTATATAATGAAAAGAAACTTTTCTTATGTACCCACTTAAATTAATATAATTACAATGATATTTTGCTCTTTTCTTTTCTAGACATGGTTTGTAGAACTTATCCTTTTTTACAGTATTATGGGTATTATATCCCTTAGTTGTCTTATCAATGGGATAAAAAGTTGTTTTGAGATATTTTATTATTACGGAACAAACCCAGTCTTTTGTTAAATAATATAAAGTTTGCCTTTGTAAGATTATATTATTAAAAATGATTAGTTCATACATGTTGCTATGAAACCCACCACAAATAAGCTTCAGCACATTGGTCAGCTGTATCTCCATGCTCTTTGGCTAAAGCCTCACAGGCCTTGGACAAAGTGCAAGCTGCCACACTATAGTCTTTCACAACTAAATGCCTCCGGCCAGCCGCTAGTAGCTCCGAAGATGATGTAGAAGTTTCGGTGGAGTCAGCCATCTAAAGAATTAAGTTATATTAAAAACAAATTATTTAGAAAAATATTCAAATTTAAAAAAAAAAGTAACCCAATATCAGTTGATTGAAACGTCTTTAAACAATTCCTGTTTAATTTCATTTTCAAATTTAAAGGTGACAGAATAAGTGGTAATTTAACATAAATCAACCTCTTATGAATCTCTAAATCACAAAATTACATAGGTAGTGTGTGGTTACCACACAAAGTACAAGAATAATGAAATTATAACGATAGAGTGATAAAGCAAAAGAGCGATAAATAAATTAAAAACCTTAAGCGGGACTTGTTATCTAACAGCTAAACATCCACTGTTGGACAGATTTCCCACTGGGTGGAATAATGCTGTCATCACTATGCAGGCAATAGCAGGCAGATTGTGATCGCAACTGGTATTAAAGGTTTTCTAAGAGAATTCAAGTGAGTTTCTCGATGAAATAAAAAGTGGTGATTAATTGTATTTTTCCAATCACCACACGTGTAACAATTAACTCTTACATCATTATGCTGCTATAAATTATCATTTATCTATCGGTACTAAACAAGTATGTAGCTTACAACAAATCAAAACTAAATTAATGTATAATTGTACAATAACATTGTTACAATGATCATTCTAACATTACCTCAGATATACGCCGGCCCTATTTTCATTTATACCTCAATTTTTATTCCCTCAACTGATAATTGCGACCAAATAGAGAACCAACATTAAGCAAGACTCATTAACTGCATTTAAACTACAACAATGAATGAAACAAACTTTCTTTTCTGCATTTCCACGATGTAACCGTCAGTAATAGACAATAGGTACCGACGTATTTTAAAAACAATGGAAACTCGTAAAGCTAAAGCCAAAAAAATATCAGTAGTTTTGATATATTCTTTCTACATTACAAATATCGAGAAGAATTATTACAGCCAATATTACTACAACCGAAAAATATAAAATGAAGCTTTATTAACATGAATAAACCCCGCCAAAAGTTCATAGAAATGGCACCCGGTATCCAGCGAAGACATAAATAAATTATAATTTGTTTTCATCAGAATACTCACATCGTTAGATATTTCTCCAAACTTATAAAATTGACTATCTTAACAATGAAAAAGTAATGATAAAAAAACAAATGAAGATAATATATTCTACAGTTTTGTACGCGTGTCGATCGAGCCGACTATAATACTATTTCATTCGTTCACTATAATTTACTTTATTTAGTTCAATTCAATTAATTTCATTCTAACCATTCATTCTATTCGGTCGTAGAGGTATTCTTTTAAGAAATTTTATGGCATGGCTACTACGACCTTTATACCAAGTCTTTATAATTTATTAATATTTTTACTTTTTGGCTTATGCTACAATATCTCAGAAGCAATTTCATTAATTCCTAAGTAATAATGTATAATAAAAACTTTATTTTAACTTCAATTTAGTAACGATAATATATTAACATAAATTATTTATGAACAGAGTAATAGTTAGTAAGAGAAAAATAACTAAGCAGAGGTAGGTCGAGAAGTGTATATAGGAAGGGCATTATAAACATTGTTACGGGCAATTAAAAATTATGTGATCTATTAATACTTCATCGAATCCGCATTCGTAATAAGCGTCAGATCAGATCCTAGTCCCAAGCTTACGTAGATGAATAAAATATCATTTCATTTAGGTAAAGTTATTGTTCGTCAATAAGTCAAATTGTCGTCTTTAACAACGGTCGCTATTAATATCTTTAAAAATGTTGGTAGAAAGCGAGAACATATGTAAAACATAGTCATCATAATATTATATTCAGTACACCATTATTATCTTGCTCATATCACAATTTGCTAAGGTCGACGCAGTATGTAGGTACTCTTCTTCCTTCGTATACCTACTTTTATTGCAAAAGTTTTGGCAATAGTTTTGGCAATAGTTTTATGACTAAGCGCCTGTCTGATGTCAATCCTTCTTGGGTATTATACACCAGATGCCATCTGATGAAATTGCTCAAAATCTCTGTTAAACTCTTATTCGTGTATTACGACACACACAGGCAATGTAGCCATCATACAATAACACACGTACAGAAGAATGATACCTATGTATAAAATATTTCTTCAATTGTCCTTCACGACAATGGTGTATAACACCGCTAGGTATAATTTTTTTTTTTGGTGGCGTGCTATGGATCTGTCACGCCCCGCATATCCGCCCGGGGTGACAGAAGAAGCGGCGCGCCATAGATCTGCCCTACAAGTACCTCTCTTCGCCGAGGAAGCGGGAGGAATAACATACAATTTCAAAAAAAAATATTAAGATTTAAATGTATTCATAAGAATAGAATATAGATAAATTTTAGAATAGGTACATCGATAAAAATATTTCGCCAACTGTATGGGACAAGACAAGCTATGTATGTTAGCTATTCTGTCTATTGAACGTCTTATTCA
Organism: Lymantria monacha; assembly: GCA_905163515.2. Taxonomy (NCBI): domain Eukaryota; kingdom Metazoa; phylum Arthropoda; class Insecta; order Lepidoptera; family Erebidae; genus Lymantria; species Lymantria monacha. Next base: position 9,293,152 of record LR991092.1, on the reverse strand, counting down.
AAGTCACTTAGCGTGCTATGGAGCGGGTTATACTCAAGAGTTCTCTGCGAGATAGGAAATCTGAAATATGGAAATCCGCAGAAGAACCGGTATAACCGACATAGTATGAAGAATTAACACGCCGAAGTGGCAATGGGCAGGCAACATCGTGTATCATCGTGCCTTGATAGTCGTGGGAGTCGTTGGATGCAGGCGGCACAGGACTGCATTTTGTGGCGAAGTGTGAAGGAGGTTTTTATCCAGCAGCAAAGGACAAAACACCAAGTGATGTTTAAAATGAAGCCCCCCAAAATAGACGTTGAAATACTAAATGCATACAATATTCATTTCGTCTTTTTACCAGTTTTAATATGTTCAATAAACGAGAAGGTTTTTTTCTAAGACTAGGCCAAGGTGAGTAAATGACTCTTTCCTTTTAGCTGGCGCGTTATGGAATATAAAGCATGGTATCGTCTGCAAATTACCTTTTAATAAGGGATAATAAGTTTTATGAGGAGTGAAAGTAGTCCGATTTTGTGCGCCCCATTTAACTATTAAAAATATGATGATAGCATACAACATCTATGCAGGAGAAGGAAAACTCAAAATAAAACTATACAGGGTGGAAGTGGACCGCTCCCGAAAATGAGGACAGGTGATCCTACTAATCCTACTTGTAATGATAGGCTAGAAAAAAAATCGATTGGGATGAAAAAAATTTTTTTTTCATTTCGAAATTTAATTTTTCACATTACATCGTATTAGGACAGTGCCATGTAAAGATAATTCCATAAAAAATACGTACTCAGATGAGAAAAGACGCAATCTATTCAAAACTCACGATCATAGGTATGTTCAAGAGTTCAACGACCTCGCGTGGTGAAAAAAATTTTTTTTTTCATCCGAATCGATTTTTTTCTAGCCTATCGTTACAAGTAGGACTAGTAGGGTTACCTGTATTTGTTTTCGGGAGCGGTCCACTTCCATCCTGTATATTGTCTCATTAGTATGATACAGTAGGTCTAATGCCCTCTTATTATATAGGAGTTCCAAACCCAGCAATACGATCTATATGAACTGAGATGATAATTATTATTCTCAGGTAAGAAGCATTATAACATTACTTTGCAGGGGCATCAAACTCTTGACACTCAATGGGAGAGGCTGCTTAGGCCACTATGTCACATAAATATGCAGTTGCACTGTCTATATATACATATACATATATACAATATAAGAAGTTTGAAAAATGGTAAGGCAGCGGGCATTGATATGGTGTCTGCCGAGACGATCAAGCTTGGTGGCTCCTGTGTCTGGGAGGCGTCCCTGTTGCTCCTCAATTTATGTTGGAGCTCGGGAATGGTTCCCGGGGACTGGAATAGCGCAGTCATCGTGCCTTTGTTTAAAAACAAGAGTTCACGTTATGACTGCGCAAATTACAGGGCTATGGCCCTGTAATTTGTGCCTTTGAAGCCTATGGGCTTGATCAGGTTGGCAGCAAAAGTGTACGATAAAATTATTGAAAGGAGAATGAGGATGGTGTCCGATGGTTTACTGTGTAAGACACAAGGAGGTTTCAGGACTGGAAGGGGATGCATGGATCAAGTGTTCTCTCTGCGCAACATTGTGGAGAAGCATCCGGCTCTAGGTCAGAGGGTTTTCTGCGGTTTTGTGGATCGGGAGAGAGCATTTGACACGATTGTACGAATGGAACTTTGGAACATTTTACCGGAGTATGGTATTAACAGTAAACTGCTACTGGCTGTGCAGTCCAGTTACATGGGCTGTAGAGCCTGTGTGCGGCTGGATGGTGGAATGTCACCTTGGTTTGACGTCAATATCGGCGTTAAGCAGGGTTGCGTTCTGTCAGCCAGGCTGTTTATCATATATCTGGATAAATGTCTCCAAAGATTGAACGATATGAATGTGGGAGTTCAGATGGGCGACTCAGTGGTCACTGCTCTGCTCTATGCAGATGATGCAGTCCTGCTGGCACAGTCAGCGACTGACCTGCAGACCCTAGTCGACACAATGACAGAAGATTGTAAGAAAAGGGGTCTACGCGTGACTGTGAGCAAAACCAAAATAATGGTCTTTGAAAGAGATGAAGCCAGAACAGATGTAAGAGTAACAATAGGTAATGATGTACTAGAGCAAGTGGATGAATTTGTATATCTTGGATGTGGATTTAGCCGAGATGGAAGGTACACCACTGATATAGAACGAAGAGTGAATGCGGGAAATAAAGTGAACGGAGCGTTGGGACAACTTCTCGGTAGCCACCACCTCAGCCAGAAGGCACGTGTAGCAATACATAACGCAGTGCTTGTCCCAACATTACTGTATGGAAGCGAGAGTTGGGTATGAAGAAAAGAGTATGAAAGTAAAATTAATGCGGTCGAAATGCGATCTCTACGGAAAATCTGTGGAGTTAGGCTGTCCGACCGCATTCGTAACGACGACGTAAGAGAGCGAGTAAGTATGAAAGAGAGTATTGGTGTAAAGATGCGAAAGGGAATGCTCCGATGGGGCGGACATGTGGAAAGAATGCCGAACGAACGTCTGGTTAAGAAGATATACAATGCGAAAGTGGAAGGATGTCGATAGCGGGGGAGACCGAGACTCACCTACCTAGACCAGATCGGTCATGTACTGAAGGAAGGTGGAGTCAAGAGTCTCCGAAACCGGCGAGCGTGTATGAAGAGAATTATGAATGTTGAGGAAGCAAGTGAAGTATGCAAGGATAGAGTTCTCTGGCACTCTGTTCTCTCTGCCTACCCTGCAAGGGATATGGCGTGATAATATGTATGTATGTACTAATAATATATATATATTGCGCTATTTCTTAACCAATTTAAAATAGAGTAGGTTCTTTATATTTACTTGCTTGCTTGGAAGCCCAAAAGGCAGACAGAAAAGACAGATAAATATATATTATATTTGATCTATTTGTCCATCTGTTTCAATGTCCACTAGACATGTGTAAGTAATGCGAGTGATGTATCACACGTAATATTACCTTACCGTGTACTGACCCATTACACATTACGCGACTAAACATCACATCACATTAAACATCACACATCACATTAAACATGACGCGAACACCCGTGTACTGTTCTGCATTTCTGCAATGTTCGGTGTCTGGCAATTCAATATTTATTTTGAGCTTTATTTTCAAAACATTAAGACTTATATTTCTTGACGCCGCCCGCCGTATATATAGAGCGCTATCGCATTACGCATCACACATGACATTTCATGTCATGTGCGATGTTTGAAGTGATGGTAAAATGTAATATTACTCGGCACGAAATATAATGCCATATCACATCACTTCGCGAAGTACTGTTTCGCGCATGTCTAATGTCCACACATAACTATTCAATAGCTGAACAGATTTTGATAAATAATAAGTTATCAGATTCATAATAATAGATTAAAAAAATCAAAATAGCTTATGTATGCCTTTTAATACGCTTATAATTATATATACAGCCACATATCTGGTGTGTTCGTATATGTTAGGAACTGGGACGCGGTCGCCGCTTTCTGCGAGGCTGTCGTCTCGCGGAAGGAGGCGGCGGAACGAGTCCGGGAGAATTCCCGCGACCCGGGCCGCCGTCAGCGGCCGGGGCGGCGCAGACGCGAATATCTGCGCCTGATGCCGCCCTAACCGAGGCCTCGGGTGATCGGACCGGGGAATTGTCCGGTCACCCGACGTGAGGCCACCGCGTGAGGGCGACGCCCTGACGGCGAAATCTGTCGGGGCGTCGACGAGAGGAACCCGCGAGGGTAAACCGCCGGGCGGGCCACCGAAGTCAAAAATCGGGTACTGGTGGTCCGCTCGCACGGCGAAGAGAGACGAGTTTTACGGTGGGTCTATGGGGTCACGCGCCGCCTTTCCGTCACCCCAGACCGATTTGGCGGGGCGAGACGCATCCATAGTCCACCAAAAAAAAAAAAAAAATGGTGCGCCAAGTTGGGCCGATAAGATAAAATAGTAAATGACTCCACAGTCAATGATTAGCGCTAATATTTCTATACATACAGAACTGTTACGGAGACCTTTATCTTTTTTGAGACGATGCTCGCAGTTAATAAGAGGGATGGTGAATCGTATTCTTACTTTGTCGTCACATGGATGAGAATAATGATACCTACGCACAATATAGTAATAACATCACAATTCGAGCTTCATCGTTCCCAATATGATTTCGGTCAAGTTATTTCCTTAATTTCTAAGTAGCGATTGCCATCTAACGTCCGTAACCAAAAGAGCCTATTTTCGGATTAGGTCAGATATTCGGATATTTGATAGTATCAACTCATTCTATATCGATTGTCATACGTATAATCGTAGCCAACATCGAAGGCGCATAGTGCTTCGAAGCATGGCATTCACAAATCTATGTGAATTTTTTTAACTACTCAGAGATATAGGCGTTGTATCTCGGAATGTTTTCTTTCGATATTTTCTCTAAATTTTGCTACAAAAAGTAGAACAAAAGTAGTAAAGAACTCGATTTATTAAACAATTTCAGTAAACAAAGCGGTCAATATATTTCCAAGGTTACTTAAGCTATCAGATTAAAATTAATTATATATAAGTATAACTTATAATTATATACTTACGGCATATAAGTTATTTTTATATACGAAGTATAAGTTATAATTGTATACGGATTTTATAGTAATAATTGTATAAAACTTAATATACCTATATATTCTATAGTTCAGTATCTATTAGCATGACCATAGTGCTAACACTTTTCTGCCTACTACCTGAAATGGGACAGCTAGTCCGGGGAAGTGCCTATTAGAGATGTTACGAATATGAAGTTTCATATCTGAATGCAGATATGAATTTGTTTCGGATTCTTCTTAGCCTTCAGTTCTACACAGTTTCAGTTACGAATATTAAATTTGTAAGGAATTGTAAAAGGGAATTAATAATAATAATAATTACCTCCGGGCCAGTCGTTATCTCACCATGAGGCTAACGCAAAACTCGGAGGAACATTATATGGCTCCTTAAGTTCTTTTGATATAAAAAAATGTATCTCAAGATTTACAGGAAAGCCAATAAACCGCAAGGCAGCTTGTGGCGAGCTGAATGTGAGTGGCGACACTGCGGTCCTGAATACTCCAGAGAGTCGATCAGGGACTCGTCTCCAGCTGGCCTTCATTGGCTGGCTAGAGTGGAAACCGAAGAGTGCCCGAAGGACTCTCAGCTCTGGCTTGCCTTAAACAGCTGGTCAGAGAGGGGTCGCCAGAGCTATATGCTCGGGGGTGGAAGTGTCATTTTCAAGGGCATAATTACGGGGAAACCAAGGGTCTGTTTATCGCAGACTCAATGGTGAAACCGGCGCCGCACCGCTCGACACCCCTAGCCACTTACACCAATGTTGCACTCTGTTGCCCGTATGACTAGTGTGTCTGTGGCGACTATTTAGGGGGCCCATTCAGTGAGTTGGCGAGTCACCGTCTGCCACCGTTCATCTCTTAACATGGGTTTGAAGGCAGACGACAGTTTATAATTTCATAGATACAAGATGAACCAGTCCACTAAACACCCACTCCCATATTCATATATTAGATACCATCATCACACAATAGTTTTACACTTAGTGCTGGCATTCCACGTATGTTATGTGCAGACGTGGAATGTCATCGGTAGGTGTCCCATCCCAATATTTAGATTAAATTTCTCTAAAGGCCTCTGCGTGTTGGATCCATATCCCCATGTAAGCCTACCAAAGGACCGGGTATCTTCCCTACGGAAGATCCCGTGAATAAATGGAGATACAATAATAATAAAAACCTCCGGGCCAGTCGTTACCTCACCATGAGGCTAACGCAAAACTCGGAGGAACATTATATGGCTCCTTAAGTTCTTTTGATATAAAAAAATGTATCTCAAGATTTACAGGAAAGCCAATAAACCGCAGGGCAGCTTGTGGCGAGCTGAATGTGAGTGGCGACACTGCGGTCCCGAATACTTCAGAGAGTCGATCAGGGACTCGTCTCCAGCTGGCCTTCATTGGCTGGCTAGAGTGGAAACCGAAGAGTGCCCGAAGGACTCTCAGCTCTGGCTTGCCTTAAGCAGCTGATCTGAGAGGGGTCGCCAGAGCTATATGCTCGGGGGTGGAAGTGTCATTTTCAAGGGCATAATTACGGGGAAACCATGAGTTTGTTTATCGCAGACTCAATGGTGAAACCGGCGCCGCACCGCTCGACACCCCTAGCCACTTACATCAATGTTGCCCTCTGTTGCCCGTATGACTTGTGTGTCTGTGGCGACTATTTAGGGGGCCCATTCAGTGAGTTGGCGAGTCACCGTCTGCCACCGTTCAGCTCTTAACATGGGTTTGAAGGCAGACGACAGTTATAAATTCATAGATTTAAGATGAACCAGTCCACTAAACACCCACTCCCATATTTCATATATTAGATACCATCATCATACAATAGTTTTACACTTACTGCTGGCATTCCACGTATGTTAAGTGCAGACGTGGAATGTCATCGGTAGGTGTCCCATCCCAATATTTAGATTAAATTTCTCCAAAGGCCTCTGCGTGTTGGATCCATATCCCCATGTAAGCCTCCCAAAGGACCGGGCATCTTCCCTATGGAAGATCCCGTGAATTAGAAGGAGATACAATAATAATAAAAGATATATAAAGACATATATATAAAGACCTCCGGGCCAGTCGTTACCTCACCATGAGGCTAACGCAAAACTCATGCTCGGGGGTGGAAGTGTCATTTTCAAGGGCATAACTACGGGGAAACCATGGGTCTGTTTCTCGGAGACTCAATGGTGAAACCGGCGCCGCACCGCTCGACACCCCTAGTCACTTGCACCAATGTTGCCCCCTGTTGCCCGTATGGCTTGTGCGCCTGTGGCGACTGTTTAGGGGGCCCATTCAGTGAGTTGGCGAGTCACCGTCTGCCACCGTTCATCTCTATATATGGGTTTGAAGGCAGACGACAGTTAGAATTTCATAGATTTAAGATGAACCAGTCCACTAAGCACCCACTCCCATAATCAGATATTAACTACCATAATCACACAATAGTTTTACACTTACCGCTGGCAGTCCACGTATGTTATGTGCAGACGTGGAATGTCATCGGTAGATGTCCCATCCCAATATTTAGATTAAATTTCTCCAAAGGCCTCTGCGTGTTGGATCCATATCCCCATGTAAGCCTCCCAAAGGACCGGGCATCTTCCCTATGGAAGATCCCGTGAAAAAAGGAGATACATAATAATAATAATTTATTGATACTTGAACTTACAATTCATGAACAAAGTTTCAATTACTTAGAGTCTATATGGCATTCATCTTATTTCATCTACTAACTACCATACTAGGCACAAGGCCTGTATTATATTTGGATTTCGGCCTGGTCTTTCTGCTGACAGTGCTATATTTTGCCTTAAGCAGACTGTACAGTATTACACACTTAGGAGAACACCAGTATATGCCTGTTACCTTGATTTATCGAAAGCGTTTGATATGGTGTCATATGACATTCTATGGACTAAATTGCGACGTGATACAAGTGTACCCGCTGAGGTGATAATGTTATTTAAATATTGGTACGATAATCAAATAAATCTAGTGAAGTGGGCAGACACATACTCGACAGAGTATAGGTTGGAGTGCGGTGTGAGGCAGGGGGGCTTGACCTCTCCAGCACTCTTTAACCTATACATGAACAGTCTGATCGGGGAGCTCAGCAGCACAGGTATAGGGTGTCACATTAATGGTATATGTGTTAATAATATAAGTTATGCTGACGATATGGTATTGCTGAGCCCATCAATCAAGGCCCTGAGGAAATTGATCAGAATATGTGAATCCTACGCCGGGGCACACGGGCTCAAATATAATGCAACCAAGAGTGAGCTCATGATATTTAAAGCAGGCAATAAATGTTATAGTACTATACCACCTGTCATGCTATGTGGTACAGCTCTGAATATGGTTAACAAATTTAAGTACTTGGGCCACTGGGTCTCGGCGGACCTCAAGGATAATACAGATTTGGAACGGGAGCGCAGGTCGCTGGCTGTTCGAAGCGGTATGCTGGCCCGCAGGTTCGCTCACTGCACTACCCCAGTAAAGGTCACGCTTTTCAAAGCTTATTGTCAAAGTTTTTATACGTGCAGCCTGTGGGTGAACTTTACGCAGAAGGCATACAGTGACCTGCGTGTACAATATAATAACACGTTCCGGGTGTTGTTGGGGCTGTCGCGTTTTTGTAGCGCGTCCGGCATGTTTGCTGACGCGAACGTAGATAGTTTTTCGGCCGTTATGCGCAAGAGAAGCGCCTCGCTATTACGTCGTATGCGCGGCAGCCCCAATAACATAATAAAGGGTTTGGCTGATTGGTGGGAATCGCCGATCCTGAGGCGTTGGATACGACTGCATGCCGTTAAGTAGACACCCTCAGGTTCGGACGACCAACAGTTTTATGTTAGTTTTGTTCATACATTATAAGTTAATTATGTCAATGTTACTAACACTAGTTCTTAAGTTTTTATTGTTACTAACAAAATATGGAGCTCTATACTCTGAAATAAAAATTATTATTATTATTATTATGGATGTCAGTGTAACATGAATTATTGTAAAACAATTTTATTTCGTACAAAAATGTTGTCACTGGAGAAGCTCATGCACTTACTGTAAGTTGTCGTTAACTCTTAAGTTTATTTATTATTATGAAGTATAGTTGAATAACATATCACTTAATCTAACATGCGGGAATGTGTGAGTGTGTTTGTGTGTGTGTGTGTGTGTGTGTGTGTGTGTGTGTGTGCGCGTGCGTGCGTGCGTGTGTGTGCGTACGTGCGTGCGTGTCTGTGTACTATTTATGTATGTATGTACCAATGTGAAATCTATAATATCAAGAGTGAAACGTATTATTGTTTCTATATCATTGTAAGTCTGAGTTAATAGCCACTCTGTGATTTTATTTTTTACCTGGTGTTTATTTAGATTTACAATATTTAATTTTGCATTTATAGTATTATATACTTTAGCACTTAAGCTTTTGTACTGTCTTCTAGCAAAAGAGGTTCTACAAGTCACTTTTGGACATACAGATGACTTCTTTCTTTTCTTGGGATCTGGAAGAGGAACCGTCGGGTGCCTCCTCAAAGAAGAGCAAAGCACATAAAGTCGTCTCACAGATAATACTTTCCACCCTGCATATAGTTCTGCAGTATGATAACGATATGGTTTTTTTGTTGCTACTTTTAAAACGGCTCTTTGCGCCCTCTCTAATCCTAAGAGATGAGACTTTGCGGCGCCTCCCCATACAGGTATACAGTATTGTAATATGGACTGACATAGAGCTTTATAGACAAGTTTTAGCTTTTCTTGAGTTGCGGATTCTCTAAGGTTTTTAAAAATGTGTATCAGGCGCCTTATTCTAGCAGTGGTTGTTTGTATATGTTTATCCCATTTCAGGCAGCTATCAATAATTACTCCCAAATATTTTACAATATCTGCTCTGTTTATAATCTGGCAAATACATCCATTCTTATCATCACACATATGGGCTCTAATAATGTAGTCATTTGGTGGCTTATTAGAAGGACGTAAATTAATTATGAAGTGTGGTATAATGTGGTTATTATCGTATTCTTCCCCTTTGGAGATATTAAGGTTGAAAGTTCGACTGGTTGAAATAAAACCTGCCGTATTTTTTTTATATAGATACCGACCGAGCCGATCCGAAATGATTCGAAACTTTCGTATTGGTTTCGATTATGGAGCTCCATAACATTACAAGTACCTGCCACGCTCTCGAAGAAAATCGTCTTAGTAATAGCAATTGTTACTGTGCTGAGCGAGGGGGCCGGAGTAACAATTCTTTCGATATTCAGCGACTTGATCTTAGTATTGCAGGGGTCTACCAAAGACAAAGACCGTGTTCCGGTGGCTAACTCATATGGCGTCGAGAAGTACATTGCGGGGCGGGTCTATGGGGTTGCCACTTCATCTGTTTCCCCAGACGGATTTTAGCGGGGTATGACTAGACCATAGCCCGCAGCAAAAAAAAAAGTATTGCAGGACTATAAAATTATGAGCGACACTTACCACTTACTGTTAGGTGGGCTGATTGAGCAAGGGCATTAAAACAAAATAACTATAAAGGATAATGTTTCAAAATAATCATGGCCTATTTTTTTTTATTTACTATGGTGGCAAACGTAAGTATCACTGCTGCCCATGGTCCTTTGCTACACCACGGGTATAGTTAGGCCGCTACTTACTAATACAATCCCCAAACCCACCCAGTTGGGCTACCTGTTTATCGGTAAGCAATATTAGATGCAATAATAACAGCAAAATAGTATACGCCAGTATAAAGCTTTTAGTCGGCTTTTTAAATAGCTACAAGCAAACTAGTATGTTGGATGCTTTGATGTTTTCCCAGTACATTTGAATGCCAACACACGGCACCATCTATTCAAATCATCATTCTCCTACTGTTATTCCAATTACTTGCGGTCGACACAATATAATCTTCTTTCATAGTACATATTGTAAAAATTATTGGCAATCGTTTTATGACCGGCCGCCTGCCAGACGTCAACCCTCCTTGGGATTGTAATTGTTGGCCAAACAGCATCAGATGGAGTTGGTCCAGGTTATATAAGACCACAGATACTTACCGGACACGGGGTCTTCGGTAAGTACCTGCACCGAATTAGACGTGAAGAGGCCCCTGGTTGCCATAAGTGTGGCGCGCAAATCGATGACGCGCGTCACATCCTGGAGGTATGTCCCGTCTGGGGGCCTCAGCGCCACGACCTGTAGGCGGTCATTGGAGCGGACCTGCCGTTGTCGACCATCATCAACAAGATGCTTGACAGCGACAGGCACTGGACGTCGATGGCCTCCTTTTGCGAGGAAGTCATCTCTGCAAAGGAGGCCGCAGAGCGGGAACGCGCAGCACTCGCGTCTGCGAACTCGAGAGGGAGAGGGAGGCGCCGCTACGCGCACCTCCTCCCACCGCCTTAACAGCTGACTGGACGTGGCCAGATGGCCAAGCGTAAGGGTGTCGGGGATAGAATTAGACATGCGCGAAACAGTACTTCGCGAAGTGATGTTATATGGCATTACATTTCGTGCCGAGTAATATTACATTTTACCATCACTTCAAACTAGTGTCCGACCGAATGTTCGGTTTCGGTTTCGGTCGAGTTTCGGCAAAAAAAACGAGTTTCGGTTATGTTTCGGTTTCGGCAGCAAACCTGCCGAAACTAGGACCGAAACCGAAACTGCATTCGGGAGTTTCCGCGCTGTGCTCGGGTGTGTTCGGCGCAGTAAATGACATCCAAGCGACGATGACATTTGGCCGCGTCCACGTGCGTAATTATGTCGTAACCTGTTTGTTTGCAGTGCAGGTAACAACATAAATAAGTATTAAAGCTACCTATGTGATTTAAAGAAAAAAAATAAATCTGACTGATTATAATACATTTTCTTTATTTTTCTCTGAAAACATGATCTTTATAAGAAAGTTTCGGTTTCGGTTTCGGCCGCGTAATGTGTAATGGGTCAGTACACGGTCGGGTAATATTACGTGTGATACATCACTCGCATTACTTACACATGTCTAGATAGAATGGCATTAGACGATCTCTCCGGCATCCCGTAAAAGCGCGAAAGGGACCGCTGTTGGTTTTAGTGGATTTCCGGCCGCCAACATCTATGGCCGGCGAGTCCCACACACTCCCCCGTCTGTAACTGGCGGGGGATAGTGCGTAAAAGCATTTCCACAGCGTTAACAATAAAAAAGGTTATATAAGGCCATAAGGCTCTTAGTCGTCTTTTACGACATCCACGAGCAAAGTAAGAGTTGGTAGTATTCGTAGCCACTACCACAGAGCACCTTCTATTCAAAGAAATATTAATAATAATCTTTATAGAAATAAAAGTTACGTAAACGGGCTGCATAAATAGCCCTTCTGTGACCATAAACGCTGTAAAGTATTCGAAACATTGGTAATTTAAAAATCAAATAAAAATACAAATAAAATCCGTAAATATTTTCTATTTTAAATGTACAATATTCGTATAAACATCAAAAATTTTTATCTTTAAACCAAATAAACAAATTTGTTTTTTATGTTTCTCTGCCTTTTGAGATAATAATAACATAATCATCATCATTTCAGCTCATATATGTCCCATTGTTGGTCTCGAGCCTCCTCCATAACGGGAGAGAAATTAACCTACTATATCACGCTGGTTAGACGTGTTGGTATAGGGTTTAGTTTCAAGATTTTCTCTCTTGCATAAATGTTATATACGTTTTATATCCCTTAGTTGTTTCTTACGATCACCCACGGGTATGATAGGTGGTGGTGAATTGTATTCTTACTCCGTGACCACACGACGAAAAATATATATATAAACATTTATATTTCTCATATTTAGTACCAATACACTAATGATGTATGAGTGTATTCTTACTCCGTCGCCACACGGACAAATAAAAAAAAAATGTAATTAATAATGGTGCAAGGTGCATCGTGTAATGATACGAAATGGGGAGCTATCGACTTTTCCCCTAACTCGTGTACGGCGGTCACCCGCCCAGCCCAATTTTAGGTATGTCTCCGAATACATGAAGTACTTATCGATAAAAATTCTCTTAAGAATATATGTACGTGTTTAAATTTATGTAGTTATATAGTAATTCAGAAAACTAATGCATGAATTTGTAACGTCGGCCTCACAATTAACTATAACTCAATCAATGCTTGAATTAAAGTTTAAAAGCAAAAATCCAAAATACAGGAATCCATAGAAGTTGCAACCAATATAGCCCGAACAGTAAAAACGTTGAAGTCGTAACTTTTTGTGAAAAAGAAAAGAATATCGTATCGTAATAATATATATCAAAAAGGTAATCGATAATAACTTCTATTTACTTACTCAGCAGCTATTAAAACCGGACCAAATTAATAATATATCTAATTATTATGAAGAAAGATTTATTCACTCATCCATCCATCCATCAGCCCGTAAACGTCCACTGTTGGATATAAGCCTCCCCACAAGAATGACATCTGCAACGGTCCTGTGCCACCTGCATCCAATGGTTTCCTGCGACCTTGATGAGGTCATCAGTCCACCGAGTGGGAGGTCGTCCTACGCTGCGTCGTCCGATTCGTGGTCGCCACTCGAGAACCTTTCTTCCCCAACGGTTTTCGTTTTTTCGAGCGATGTGGCCTGCCCATTGCCACTTCAACGAACGAGTTAGCTCAATTTATTCATTATTATTATTATTAATTTCGATAATACTTATTCAGTATAAGGTATTCATCGCATGTCATATTCCTTGGTCATATAGTAAGGTATAAATATTTATCACCTTGAACTTAGTTCTTTCTTTTAATAATCACCTAAAGAAAATTTTATTATTATAACAATTACATTATACTTCACGATTACGTCGCCTTGGCTCATGAAATACACAGCACCTAACAATTGTAACAATAAGTGTATATCGATAAAACAGACTTTCCCAAGTCACAGCACTACACAAAGCATCATTTTCCCACTTTTCTTTAGTTCGTCTACAGCGGGTGGACTGTTCGCTAGTCTCGTACCGCTAAAGCGCCGCGGATCAATTTCACCCCTTTATTGACATACCCCTCACGCGAAAACAAAATAAAAGTTTATTGTTACTGTTAAAATATGTGATCTAAGACAGTTTCGTTCATGCAAAGAGACAAACTCCATAAGTAAGTATTATTAGTTTAGCATTATAGATTAATTAAAAAAAAAATATATGTTGAAAATAAATACGGTGATTAGTAAGTTATTATTGTCGAAGCATGCAAAAGCTTTCCGCCAAGGTGATTTTTAACGACCCCAGTTGATTTTATTTTTTTATAGTATTAGAATATTTTTATATTTGTACGACTCTTAATAGTTCCCAATCTTTGACACAGGCTCTCTTTGTTGTGCGGTGAGAGTAGGTACATTTAGTACTGTATATGACATTGATCTTGATATTAATGTTTTTAATTTAATCATTTTTCTTTTCTTCTATGTTCACTGCTGTACACGTATCTCTCTATAAACGAGGGATAATGCCACAATCCATACACTTGGCAGGCAGATTTCTTTGATCATCATTCTCCTACTCTTATCCCAATTACTTGGGGTCGATACAATATGACTCTTTTTTCATTGTACATATTGTAAAAGTTATTGGCAATAGTTTTATGACCGGCCGCCTGTCAGATGTCAACCCTCCTTGGGAATGTAATCGTTGATCAAACGGCATCAGCTGGAGCCGGCCCAGGTCGTTATATGGCTCTTAGTCGTCTTTTACAACATCCACGAGCAAAGTAAGGGTTCTTCTTCTTCTTTTTATGTATTGGCAATCAGCTACTTATACGAGCCATTTTTGCCAGTGTCAAGTTATAATTATCTTCACGTTCTTAATCTTTTCAACTTAGTCATTGTCTGTCAGTCAGTCGAATTGTCGCCATCAACACTGCTATGGTGACACTGTTAATGGTATGTTGTAGGAATTTTGATGGAAAACGAAAACGTTGTAAAGCACTTTTATATGATATTCACTACATCCCAGCTGTTCTGTCACATCATATTACATAAAACACCATAAAAATTATCTAATATAACACGTTAAAACACTAAGATATCGAATATAATACAAGAGCACAACATGACGTTTTAGATTCCCGCCAAAAGTCCAAAGTAAGGGTTGGTAGTATTCGTAGCCGCTACCACACAGCTAAGGAGAGCCAGATTTCTTTGTTGTAATAGTTTAATTTCTCGTTGTGAAGAACATGTAGCCCAGCATAAGATGTATATGAGCTGTGATTAAAATCACTGGCGAGTGGGTGTGATGACACATAAATAAATTAAAAAAAAATCTTGACCTGTCACAATGGGACGTCTATTAGTTTTCTGGTAATAGTCATATCAGCGACTTTTGACGGGAATTTGAAAACGTCATGTGGTGCTCTTGTATTATATTCGATATTTTAGTGTTTTAACGTGTTATATTAGATAATTTTGATGGCATTTTATGTAATGTGATGCGCGGAACTACTGGGATGTAGTGAATATCATATAAAAGTGTTTTACAACGTTTTCGTTTTCCATCAAAATTCCAATAAGATACCATTAACAGTGTGGCCATTGCACTGTTGAAGGTCACGATTTGACTTAGACAATGACTAACCTGACAAGACTATAAACATAAAATAATAATAACTTGACACTGGCACCAATAGCTCGTATAAGTAGCTGATTGCCATTATACAAAGAGAAGAAGAAGAAGTCATATCAGCACACAGCCCTTAGTCGTCTTTTATAACAATCTTGAAATTGGAAGAAGATATAAATTCTATTCTTTCACTCTATACTCATCATCATCACAGCCCATAAATGTCCCACTGTTGGGCCCAGGCCTCCTCCGTAATGGGAGAGAAATTAACCTACTATACCACGCTGGTCAGACGTGTTGGTATAGGGTTTTGTTTCGAGTTTTCCTTTCTCTCGCATAGATGTTATATGCGTTTTACATCCCTTAGTCGTCTTGTACGATCACCAACCGGTAAGACATGGGGTGGTGAATAGTATTCTTACTCCGTCACCACACGGAAACTACTTTCTATACTACTTCTTCTCTCTATACTAACTAAAAGAAAAATAGTTTAAGCCAAGAAGATATTATTTTAGACCACATTGCTACTTTAGTAGTAATCGTGACTGGATGCCATTTGTGAGATCTGGTCCAACCATAACTTTTTAATAACATTTTTTTCTTTTTAATAACATTTAAAATTACCCTGGTTCAAATGCCATCATTTACTAAATATGTTGTATATAATACAATTTTATTTAAAATAAGTAACCTCAATAATTATGCTGATTTTTCTTGTCGAACGTACTCAGCTTGAGGGAGCGTTCCAATTCGGTAGTAGATTATTAAATTCATTTCATAAGAAATTCAAGATTTCCCAATATATAAATGCTCTTACAAGGCTTATACATCATCATCATCATCATCATCACAGCCCATATATGTCCCACTATTGGGCTCGGGCTCCTTAATGGGAGGGAAGTTAACCTACTATACCGCGCTGGTCAGACGTATAGGGTTTTGTTTCGAGTTTTCCTACTCTTGCATAGTTGTTATAAGCGTTTTATATCCTTTAGTCATCTCTTACGATCACCCACGGGTAAGATAGGGGTTGGTGAATTGTATTCTTACTCCGTCACCACACGGATAAAGGCTTATACATAATTAATAATTTGATTTGACTCAGTTTAAAGTTTTTATTCTATTTATCACCGCTTTATCACCGAAAGGCGTAAGAAACTTATGCAGTTACATACTTTGTAATAGTTTCGAAGAGTCTATTGCTGTCTAGCGCGAATTACTCCAGACATTGTGAATCTTTATGGTATTGCAAATTTCTTGGAAGAAACCTCTGTTATTACTTGTCCAACCCGAAATAAAACTACAAACAGGAGCATTCCATGCGTCAAACTTGACAGTAGGCATATGAAATAAAAACAATGTAATCATGTTTAGTTCTCCCTGTCAAGGCAGTGATACCGGTGCTTCTTTAGGCGAAAGGAGGTAGACGTCGGGTTATGGGTCGCAATGCCGCGGTGGACTATTGTATAGGTTGAGGAAACGCCGTGATTGGCTCAAAAGAAAAGGGCTCTATAGAGAAACCATTAAGTTTCACTGCAGAAGGCCCATCATTCAAAACAAAATCTTATGAACAAACTATCAAATCTTTAGTTTTTTATAAATAACTATCAGTTATTATACATACATACACACACATACATATCATCACGCCATATCCCTTGCAGGGTAGGCAGAGAGAACAGAGTGCCAGAGAACTCTATCTCTGCATACTTCACTCGCTTCCTCAACATTCATAATTCTCTTCATACACGCTCGCCGGTTTCGGAGACTCTTGACTCCACCTTCCTTCAATAATCAGTTATTATGGTTTGTTTTAATGCTATTATATCTTTTTCCTATCGTATCTTATTTTATTATTAATATTTATAGCCGCTAATAATAAAATAGATACAGGTAATTATATTTTTGAAGTGGTTAGACCACGCTATTCACTGTTTTCCGTCTACAGTTGCGGGCCGGTCTGTCCGGGGTAGTACCACACTCTCGCAGAGGATGGACGTCTGAGCATTGGCATTATGCTATTGCGCTTCGTTCGGTGAGCGAGAGAGCCGGAAGCCCAACTGGGTGGGTTTGAGGTTTACACTGGTAGGCAGCGGCCTCCTAGTATTGCAAAGGACCATGGGCGGCAGTAACACTTACCATCAGGTGTGCTGCTTGCTGTTTGCCACCAAAAGCAATAAAAAAAAAGGAATTGAATTTTAGTTTCGAAATTCCAGGCATTTTTATAATATGACTAGCTTCTGCCCGCGGCTTTGCCGGCGTAAAAGCTTACTTTCCTATAGTTGAACTATTATCGCAAGGGAACAAACACATTACCGCGATAAAAGTATCCTATATGTTAATCTAGACAACGTGCAACGCTTGCAAAGGAAACATATAAATAAGTGATTTTAATGGGATAAGAAAAAAATGAAAATATAGAAAATAACAAAACAAAATTTATAGCTAACTTATTTATACATACATACATACATATCATCACGCCATATCCCTTGCAGGGTAGGCAGAGAAAACAGAGTGCCAGAGAACTCTATCTCTGCATACTTCACTCGCTTCCTCAACATTCATAATTCTCTTCATACACGCTCGCCGGTTTCGGAGACTCTTGACTCCACCTTCCTTCAGTACATGACCGATCTGGTCTAGGTAGGTTAATCTCGGTCTCCCTCGGTACCTACATCCTTCCACTTTCGCATTGTATATCTTCTTAACCAGACGTTCGTTCGGAATTCTTTCCACATGTCCGAACCTTCGGAGCATGCCCTTTCGCATCTTTACACCAATACTCTCTTTCATACCTACTCGCTCTCTTACGTCGTCGTTATGAATGCGGTCGGTCAGCCTTACTCCTAACTTATTTATATATAATTAAAATATAAGATGAGATATCATAAAAAAATTATAACAAAAAACTGATCGCAGGAGACATTTTTGTATTTAGCCAACTATGCGTCTGAGCTGTGAGCCATGGTAGGTACCTCGCAGAGCTACTAACAGCAGCTGGGTAAACGTAATAGGTATGTTTTTTTTTACTTATATCTAATCAAAAGCCAAAAGAAATGTTTCGTCAATCTAGCTTCTAAAATAATCAATTGCCATATAAACTTTCATGCCCTATTTTTATTTTACCCCCTTAATAGTAATTTTTTTACAAGATTTTAATGTCATATTTATTTATATCTAATTGACAGCCTAAAAATAAGTTTCAAGCTTCTGACTTTAAAAATGATGATACTTTCTTACAACTTTTCATCCCCCTTTATAACCCTTTTTGCATTAAAAAGTAGCTTATGTCCTTTGTCAGATTCTAGACTATCCATGTACCAAATTTCATTTAGATCGGTTCAGTAGTTTTGGCGGGAAAGAGCGACAGACAGACAGCGTTACTTTCGCATTTATAATAGTAGTGAGGATTAAAATATCTTCGAGTCTAGCGGCTACACTCTCTTATAAGCGTTAAGCATTTTAATCATTATTTGATTGGTTATTAAAATTTTATGCTTAAAATATTTTTAATACTAAAGGATACAAAGCATTGTTGGATAGGCATCTCCAATTTGTTTCTCTGCCTTCTAAATTACATTTACTTGGCCTGAAAGGGCGAAGTGAAATACGTATTTCAGATAAAATGTCTAATCCAAACGTATTTATAGGTACTTGAAATTGCCGTAGTACTGAAGAATGTACTTGAATATATAAGGCATTTAAGAAATAAGTTTACATGTTTGCCAAATGTAATATATTGGTCACATGTATTAGTCACATACAGATATAAGCAGGTACATATTAAATTAGTACAATAATATTTCTAACGAATTACAAATAACACGCGAAGAAATATTAGTGACTATTAATATTGTTTGTTTCGTGAGTAATAATTGTATAGATTCCCTGTGTAGAAAGGTTAAGAAAATATTTTCACCACCACTTTACTTCCCTATGGGAATCGTAATAACCAGGAATCAGAACTTTTGGCGAAAACCTGAAAACGTCATGTCGTGGTTTTATATTATATCAGTGTTTTAACGTGTTATATTAGATGGGATGTAGTGAATCAATGTAATTATGTAGTGAAATGATATAAAAGAGCTTTACAAAGTTTTCGTTTTCTACCAAAATTCCAAGAAAATAACATTAACAGTGTTAATGGCGACGATTTGACTTACTAGCGGACAATAACTTTCCTAAAGAAACTAAAGATGTAAAGAAAATTATAAATCGGCACTGGCAACAACCGCTCGTATAAGTAGCTGATTGTCAATATATAAAAAGGGGAAGAAGAACCAGAAATCACTACGCAGAATGAGCAACAGCAATCGCTTGAGAAACTTACATGAAATAATAGTTAGGATATTATGGCCGTACCCGTAAGGGCGTATGCATAACAGTGGACATCGATGGGCTGATGGATAGATGGTATACGTAGTTTATTGTCCGATTCTTAAACAAATATGATTTATACTATAATTTAAAACAAGATATCCCATCTTTAATAAAGATAATTTTTTATTTTATTATTTTTTTCTTCTTGTAGTATTCTGTGCTATATAATGTTGTAAAACTACGATTTAAAAAACCGACTTCAAAAACTGAAAAGTACAGAATAACTTAAAATCTCTTTAAGTCTCCGAAACCGGCGAGCGTGTATGAAGAGAATTATGAATGTTGAGGAAGCGAGTGAAGTATGCAGAGATAGAGTTCTCTGGCACTCTGTTCTCTCTGCCTACCCTGCAAGGGATATGGCGTGATGGTATGTATGTATGTATGTAACTTAAAATACTATCATTTGTATGTGCTATCTATTGATAGGTTTGAAATCGGTGCCAAGCCTTAAACAAAATTATAAACAGCTTACTTACTGTAATGAAATTCCTGCACTAAAGATACCGACACCGGCACCGACTTCAAACCTATCAATAGATAGCACATACAAATGATAGTATTTTAAGTTATTCTGTACTTTTCAGTTTTTGAAGTCGGTTTTTTTAATCGTAATTTTATTTTTTTATTGTTTACTTTTTAGTGTTACAGACACACATAGGTTGTTTATTAGTAGCGGAGCTTGAGTTACTCGTTCATTTGTTGCACACATACTTAATGCTAATTTTAGACTTATATGGTTTTCTCATGGGTGCCATTGTCAGAACTGGACCAAATTAAAATGGGACCATACGGGAAGCACCAGCTTTCAAATAAAAGAAGAAATCATTAAAATCGCTTGGCCCAGTCGAAAGTTATGAGGTAACAAACTTAAAAAAAATTAAAAAAATACAGACGAATTGAAAACCTCCTCCTTTTTTGAAGTTGGTTAAAAGTGTATTAAATTAATAAAATTATTTTATGTTCTTTAGTGGTAGGACCACGCTGACAGTTTTGTCTACAGCCGCTGGCCGCTCCGTCCGGGGTAGTACCACACTGTCGCAGAAGGTCAACGTCTGAGTAATGGCAATATGCTATTGCGCTTTGTTCGGTGAGTGAGAGACTAGGTTAGGCTAGGCTAGGCTTTGGGGTTTGTATTGGTAAGCAGCGGCCTAGCTATACCCTTGGTATTGTAAAGGTCCATAGGCGGCAGTGACACTTACCATCAGGTGTGCTGCTTGCTCGTTTGCCACCATAAGCAATAAAAAAAATTACGAATTTTATCATATCGTTTACTTTGATGACGTTTCGAAAATTTTTCAACGTTGACGGTCATGAGAGGATGAAATACAAACGAGACAATCTATAAATATACTCTTTTTCCATAATTTATACTCGCGTTAACTTCAGATATCATTATATAAATTACAATTAACGGCACAGATGTCGTAGTGGTTAACATACCCGATCATGTCATGGGTTGGATTCCCACGCAAGACAATACTTTGTTGCGATTCACAAATATTTTTTGTGTCTAGATATTGTTTGTATCCGTTAATTGTGGGATTATTTCCATAGTGCAAGTTTTGCCTTAAAAAAAAAGTAAAAGAAAGAAAAAATAATTAAATCTCTAACAATAATAGTTGCATCTTATATTACAAATAAAAAGATTTAGTGGCTTACAATCAATATTATTTAATATTACAGTGGTTATTTATTGAAACATTATTTAATGCCATATGAAACATGTCCAAAACTAGAATAGCTATGCGTATTTCACGGCCGCTATTCACCTTTGCCCTTTAACATCGTGTGGCTTCTCATCCGGAATGTTATACAGCTACCTTTATGTAAGTGTTACTTTTGTTCAAAATCTCTTGTGTTGAAATCTCTTAAATAATGCTGTTGATTCAAAAGCAAATAAATATATTAAGACATTTTGAAGTTTTACTCATACCAGTGGTAATGCATTCTATATTTAAAATTTTAATACTGTAGAATTTGTTTTCAGCTGTGTGGTAGCGGCTACGAATACTACCAACCCTTACTTTGCTTGTAGATGTCGTAAAAGACTACTAAGAGCCTTATAACGACCTGGGCCAACTCTAACTGATACCGATTGGTCAACAGTTACATTCCCAAGGAGGGTTGACGTCTGGCAGGCGGCTGGTCATAAAACTATTGCCAATAACTTTTACAATATGTTCTTTGAAAGAAGAGTACATATTAAATCGACCTCAAGTAATTGGGATAATAGAAAGAGAATGATGACTGTAGAATTTGTTTTGTTTAAAAGATTCTTTCGTGTGGTGACGGAGTAATATGAATCACGACCCCCTATCTAACCGTGGGTGATCGTAAGAGACGACTAAGGGATATAAAACGTATATAACATCTATGCAAGAGAAAAAAAACTTGAAACAGAACCGTATACAAACACATCTGCCCAGTGTGCTATACTAGGTCAAGTTCCCTCCCATTATGGAGAAGGCTTGAGCCCAACAGTGGGATATATATGAGCTGAGGTGATAGTGATACTGATAAGAGATTGTTATCCTTTTTGAGCCACTCTGCTCTGTATACCTAACTCGAAAATCTGTCGACATTGGTGTATTTGATATCATATCATAATTTAAAATTTTCGCTACTAAGAGAATTGGAAAGCACGACAATCTACCTAATAAAAACTCACAGTTTGCTAACGAAAATAATTTTTTTAATTTTTTTGAGTCTTTGGCAGAACCATCAGCCTAACAGAAACTTAAAAATAATACGATAATAATAGTAATATTTACATTATAAGATACAACAGTAATAATAATTTTAACTTAACTCTCGAAAAATTGTACACAAAACCACAGATAATAATCATATTTCGTTGAATGAATGGTACGTTCTGAAACGAAGTTCCTTTGGTGTTTAATGTACCTACTAGATACGCAGGTCTAAAATGTTAATACAAGGTTTCTCTTTGTGCTTAATCTTTTTCTTCCAATATTAGCTTGCATCTCTTAGTCTACTACGACACCGATAGGAAATTGAGTGAAAGAGAGTAATCCAGAAAATTACTTCAAACGCTTCTTTTGACACTTCACCTTCTATGTAGATTTTTTTTAATGACAACAACTGGCCCCTTGTATTGTGGGTAACATTACAAATATATAATTCACGAACACAAATTACACCCAGACTCAACACAACAATTTATGAATCGCCCATAATATTGTCCTGCATGGGAATCGAACCTATAACACTTGGTAAGATAAATCGGTATCTTAACTACTACGTCACCAGTCAAATCTATGCAGATTGACACAGCCAAGAAATTAGCGCTGTATATGAGTCCAATTTCTCCCAAAAGGTACTCGCATCTCTGCAATGGCATACATATGAGGCGTAAAGAAGAAAACATATATGGTTTATTAGTTTGTATTGGTTGCCCTCGTGCCGGATGTTGGGGTTGTTTCAATATCCATATATGACAAATAGTTATCTGATCTATAAAAATAAATAGTTCCTTTCTTATTTCTTGGTACTTGATTATTATAATCACTAAAATATACAAAACATCACTAAAATTATTTTGGTCCTATCAAACGTGTATCACGAAAAATTTAAATACATAGTTTTCAATGATAATAGAGTAGCATCATTCAAACCATCTATTTCAATTACGAGATTATTATTATTGATAGCAGCGGCACCAACAATCGTTATTGTCAACTAATTTTAGTTATCCATAATTCTCAATCAACTCAGTGTGTTTCGTGATTTGAACACTACTGAGAAAACTTTAAAGAATTTATGTTTTGCCATTTACTATGCTGATAAACGTAATATTTAACTTTCAAACCTCGAATGATTCTCTCAGGCAGACGTTCTCAATTTATTTTCTAAAAAAATTAGGTAGGCGCGCTTTGTTTTTTTTTCGGTAGACTATGGACGTGGTCGCGCCCCGCCAAATCGGTCCGGGGCGACGGAAGAGGCGGCGCGTGACCCCATAGACCCACCCTGCAAAGCGCCTCTCTTCGCTTTGCGAGCGGGCCACCGGTACCCGATCTTTGTCTTCGGTGGCCCGCCCGGTGGTTTAACCTTGCGGGTTCCTCTCGACTCGATGCCCCGACAGTTTCTGCCGTCGGGGCATCGTCCTCACGCAGTGGCCTCACTTCGGGTGACCGGACTAGTCCCCGGTCCGATCACCCGATGCCTCGGCGAGGGCGGCATTAGTCGCAGATATTCGCGCCTGCGCCGCCCGAGGTGCCGACGGCGGCCCCAGTCGAGGGGATCCTCCCAGACTCGTTCCGCCACCTCCTTCTGCGAGATGACTGCCTCGCTGCAGGCGGCGACCGCGTCCCAGTTCCTGACGCTGTCGACCATCGCTTTCACAACAGCCGGCAGCGTCGGGTCGGCACCGGCCTCAGTTGTGCCCTGGTGTTGCTAGGTCCATGTGCAACAGTATCACTTACTATCAGCTTGCTCGTTTGTTACCATAGATAAAGGAAAAAAAATATATTTATTCAATAAAATTTAATTTAATAATTAATTTATTTTTGATGCAGTAAGTATACTAATAATCGCCATCCCTTCCTTTCCTACGTTCACGACTAAGTTATAACAAATAACGTAATTGAAAGAGAAGGCTCTAAATAAAACCATAGGGTTTTATGACCAATACCACTATTGCAAACTACAAACTTTACTTTACTTTACTCTATAATAAAAATTTTAGGAAACCTTTGGATGTAAAGGCAATCTCCACTAAGGATAAATATTACATTTAAAAAATAATATTTGTATAAATAAGTATATGATATATATAATCAGTAAGTATATGATATATATTGTTTTCAGGTGAGGAGAATTCTCCTCGGCGACCAGATGAACAGTTTCAGTGTTGAAGTGAAGAAGAGAAGGCCACGAAAATTGCTCCCCACGGTAGCCCAGCTCGTGCGTATATCGCCTACCATAAACTCGTGGCAGGCATGGAGGCCCAAACCACCACGCCGCCAACAGAATGCGAATGCGGTGTGCATCCCTCGATTTTCTACCTGTTGGCCACCCTACTTCTCACTAGGTTAGTTTCAGCCTTACTCTCGTATACATATGAAGTATTAATTTATTTATTTCTATACAACAGTATATGGTTAAGGTTACTCGTCAAATTATAATATTACAAAATACACAGAATTTCAACTAACATTCGATATTTGGACATGTTGAGTAGTTTTTTAAGTCATATATACAAAATAAACACAAAACTGTTTGGATTTGTAACAATAACCTAATATTTATTTTCATATTAATTAATGACATAGAGATGTATATAAAGAATATGACGTCATCCTGGCGTACAAACGTCGCCGCGTCGTTGTGCAAGAAAGGAATAGATTATGCACCGCCTAGCAACTTTTAAAGCTTGTAACTTTTTATAATACATTACTGCAGCGGCCACTAAAAGAGGTATTGATGGACGAACGAGTAAACACATACTTAAGTCCATCAATTCCTAGTTGTGGCCAAGGTTTGTTTGTATAGTGCTTTTCTCAAATAATGCGCGGAAATTATAACTAAGTAGTATTAAGTAGAACTGTATACATGACGAACAACGAACAACATTTTTCACGTGCTAAAGGGTTCATTTGTTTTTATTTTTCATTATGAAACAGCTTTCTTTTTCAAGCTAGTCCGAAATTTAAATAAAACTCTGATAAGTTGCCTATATGGTTACTAGAATTTAAAGTAACAAATCGTTCTATTTTTAAAATACACGATAGATATGAATTTACATATATATTTATTTGGCCGCTAAAACACGACAGATATGGATTTCCATACATTTTTTGCTGGCCGCTGCTCGCAAGTATTTGGTCAGTACAGCAATTTCGATTTATCTCGAAGGAGGTTGTCAAAATAATGCTCAAATTTCCAAGCATGTTTAAGAAAAAATATTTTTATAACACATATTATATTATATATAATATCTGAATGATCGCATAGACTAGCTAAGAATTTTTGTTTTTTGGTTAATTATGTTTTTTTTTTAAATATAGGGCTGTAACGGAATTTCAGAGGTTATTTAAAAACAACCACATAGTATATGTGGTTGTTTTTAAATAACCTCTTTAAACCTCTTTAAATTCTCAATCCTCGTATGGAATAATACCTAATAGTAGACATATTCTAGGCAATAAGACAAAGTTCTTCAAATTTATAAAAAAATCTTTATTGCACGACTCATAAGCGAAGCGTTGAGGTCTTGCTCTACTCTCGACTTATGAAAATCAAGCACTTTTCAAACCTAAAAATGATTGTATTTTTCTCACATTGCACTTATAGGATAATATTATTATACACATGTCAAGAAAAAACATTCGTCTAAACGTATTTGATATTTTTAAAAAGCAATTATTTTGTTTAAAGTAAGAAAAAAAAGTTGATTAATAAAAATATTCGAAGCCGTCCGGATGTTACCGTAAAGTATCTGGCATTCTGTCGACCGTAAAAATGAATGTATCGAAGTTTTTCTTTTATTAAAAGCTTCATAATCGCAACGCGCTGTTTCCTTTCGAAAATGGCTTGGTAATTCTTTGTCGTTTAATTGCAATTATTAAAAAACTAAACTGCTTAGTCATTAGTGTATGTATACTTTATGAAAATCGGGTTCGTTATATTTTTTGTTCGTCCATTCGGACAAGCAAAGGAAATAAATCCCATTCAGCCTATACAGCTATGTTTAGCTCTACGTCGAGAATGGCACAAGATATCTAAAGTATTTTTTTTTTCTTTCATTACGAGTACCTATGTACAAGCTTTTATTTAGTTTCACCTGTCCCGTTGTCTGTAATCAAATCTTGCAAGTTAAATTTGATCCCCTTTCCGGTTTCCGATTGATCTGAAAGTTTGCATGCATGTGTAAATTAGATGACAATGCAATATTATTGTGACATAGAGCTTACCTGATGATGGACCTGGAAGCTGGCCATAGGAACTCCGTAATTAAACGACGCAACCCGATCGAAATTGGGCTTATTTGATTCGTCTTGACGAGTACTTTGTTACTATATGGAAACCAGGGTCTGATCATGGACCTGGAAGCTGTCCATAGGAACTCCGTAATTAAGCGACGCAACCTCATCGAGTTTGGGCTCGTTTGATTCGTTTTGACGAGTACTTTGAGACTATATGATAACCAGGGTCTGACGATGGACCTGAAACCTGGCCATAAGAACTCTGTAATTAAACAGCGCAACCCCATCGAGTTTGGGCTCGCTTGATTCGTCTTGACGAGTACTTTGACACTATATGGTAACTAGGTTCTGATGATGGTCCTGCAAGCTGGCCATAGGAACTCCGTAATTAAGTGACGCAACCCCATCGAGTTTGGGCTCGTTTGACTCGTTTTGACGAGTACTTTGATACTACATGGAAACCAGGATCTGATCATGGACCTGGAAGCTATCCATAGGCACTCCGTAATTAAGCGACGCAACCCCATCGAGTTTGGGCTCGTTTGATTCGTCTTGACGAGTGCTTTGAGACTATACGGTAACTAGGGTCTGACAATGGACCTGGAACCTGGCCATAAGAACTCCGTAATTAAACAACGCAACCCCTTCGAGTTTGGGCTCGCTTGATTCGTCTTGAGGAGTACTTTGATACTATATGGTAACTAGGTTCTGATGATGGACCTGGAAGCTGGCCATAGGAACTCCGTAATTAAAAGATGCAACCCCACCGAGTTTGGGCTCGTTTGATTCGTCTTGACGAGTATTTTGATACTATATGGAAACCAGAGTCTGATCATGGACCTGGAAGTTGTCCATAGGAACTCCATAATTAAGCGACGCAACTCCATCGAGTTTGGGCTCGTTTGATTCGTCTTGACGAGTATTTTGATACTATATGGAAACCAGGGTCTGATGATGGACCTGGAACCTGGCCATAAGAACTCCGTAATTATATATCCATATCGCTAACGTTGCGCCTCAGAGTACCAGGGCGAACCCTGTTAGAAGCCCTTATCCCTCCACAATTGACCTCTGGGGTAATGAACCCTTTTTGTCCTATATTTGTGGGAACAACACGAATAATAAAAATACTAAAAAGTTAAAAATAAAATTAAAGAAAAATATTTTTTTAAAAACAAGCTTCTATTATTTGCTAATATAATAAACTAAAAAGTTAAAAATAAATTAACTCTAATCAGACATATAACACTTTATAAGTTCATTGTAACCTACGATATTTTTATTAATCTTCAACAACAAAATAATTCCATATCGTACAAAATTATATATTTTTAACACTAAAACTTTACACCATAATTATTAAATCTGCCCGTTTTTATCACAGTCCCAATTTTATAAATAAAAGTGTGTTGCATTTTTTAGCAAATAATAAACAGCTTGCTTTTAAAAAAGGATTTTTTTTTTTTAAATTTATTTTCATTTCTGGCATTGACTAATAGTAAATGATAAATAATATAAAAAATATGAGGCGTGCACTTTTGGATTTTCCAAATTATTTATTATTTTAATCGATCTTGATAATATGCATTCTGTATTCGAATCATCAGCCGGTTACATTTTAAAATTACGCCATCACGAACATCAGCTTATGCGACAGGAAAAATACCCGTATTACGTGACTCCTTTTTTGGACACGTCTGTTAATTACGTGAAGCATTTTTGAGAATTTTTTGAGCCCCCTTGGTGAGATGTCGTAAGATTTTTCTCATTCCCCTCCCCCGTCCCTAATCTCAAGTGAGATTTTTCAAAACTTCTACTTGCTGTTAAAAGTGTTGGATATATTTAAAAAAGAAACACAATTTGCTTTTTACTTTCATTTAACTTTAATTTAACTTAACTTTTACGCAATTTTACACCATTTTCTGCTAAAAAAGAAGTGAGATTTAGTAAGATTCGGTTCGATTCAAATTAACACAGAGATTGCGGCAAAGCCCCAATTTTGTTCAAGCGCATTTCAGAAATCTTCATCTCAATCCATATAAGTTCCACATCCCACTGCTGCGCTCGGGCCTTCTCCAAAAAGGGAGGACAATTAACCTAACACGCTTATCAGATGTGTTGGTATAGGGTTTTATTTCGAGTTTTTCTTCACTTGCACAGATACTATATGCATATTATAATCCCTTAGTCGTGTTTTGCGATAACTATGGGCGAGAGAGGGTGGTGAATTGTATTCTTACTCCGTAACCACACGGAAGATAAATTTACCTATTATAAATAGAGACATCCATAGAATACAATACATAACGTACAACGTTATCGCATGACAGAATCCAATTCAATGCTCATCTCCATATAATTGGTCCATAAAATTTTATATAGTTTGCCTAATACCAACACCATTTCATCTATTTTACATTTAACGATTATAGTTGCCATATTTCATGACATGTAATATCAACTACAGAAAATTGCCAGACCAAAAATTAATTGCGAATTATTTCTAAACATTTTTCACGTTAGTCATGACAAAGCCTGCCACGAAATTGGTGCTCAACGTCAGGAAATTTAATATTATTCATAGAATTTAAGAACGAAGAAAAATGAGAGTTCTGTTGTTTGGTTTCGAAAAGAAAATTTAATATTCGATAAACGCTAAACAGAAGGAAATCCCATTTTTATGAAAAGAGATATTTGAGAAATATTCAAAGCATATAATAAGCAAGCCTGCCAGGCTTTATTTACGCTATTATGTATTGTGATTAAGTACGCTATTATGTATTGTGATCTCACAAGTGTGCTTTTAAAATTTGCGGCAATCATTTGCTAATTAAAGATATAATTGCATTTTATTTAGCATACTCGAAATTGAACTTTAACCAATCCATCTCACCAACGTGATATGATACTAAGTCAATGCTTGACCTGCTCCTGATGCCGACGTAGTTGAGCGTGTAGATGGATGGACCAGGGATTAGTCCACCACCCGCAGAGAGGCCGACCGCATGAGGATGCCCCAGCAACACTGTCGTATGTTGCCGGACGGAATGGGTGTATCCAGACCATATCCAGCCAAAAGAAAGATTACTTTACCTCACATAGAGCAGGACATACACATTTGAGCTGAGATGATTATACATACATACATACATATCATCACGCCATATCCCTTGCAGGGTAGGCAGAGAGAACAGAGTGCCAGAGAACTCTATTTCTGCATACTTCACTCGCTTCCTCAACATTCATAATTCTCTTCATACACGCTCGCCAGTTTCGGAGACTCTTGACTCCACCTTCCTTCAGTACATGACCGATCTGGTCTAGGTAGGTTAGTCTCGGTCTCCCTCGGTACCTACATCCTTCCACTTTCGCATTGTATATCTTCTTAACCAGACGTTCGTTCGGCATTCTTTCCACATGTCCGAACCATCGGAGCATTCCCTTTCGCATCTTTACAACAATATTCTCTTTCATACCTACTCGCTCTCTTACGTCGTCGTTGCGAATGCGGTCGGTCAGCCTAACTCCACAGATTTTCCGAAGAGATTGCATTTCAACCGCATTAATTTTACTTTCATACTCTTTTCTGCATACCCAACTCTCGCTTCCATACAGTAATGTTGGGACAAGCACTGCGTTATGTATTGCTACACGTGCCTTGTGGCTGAGGTGGTGGCTGCCGAGAAGTTGCCCCAACGCTCCGTTCACTCTATTTCCCGCATTCACTCTTCGCTCTATATCAGTGGTGTACCGTCCATCTCGGCTAAATCCACATCCAAGATATACAAATTCATCCACTTGCTCTAGTACATCATTACCTATTGTTACTCTTACATCTGTTCTGGCTTCATCTCTTTCAAAGACCATTATTTTGGTTTTGCTCACATTCACGCGTAGACCCCTTTTCTTACAATCTTCTGTCATTGTGTAGACTAGGGTCTGCAGGTCAGTCACTGACTGTGCCAGCAGGACTGCATCATCTGCATAAAGCAGAGCAGAGACCACTGAGTCACCCATCTGGACTCCCACATTCATATCGTTCAACCTTTGGAGACATTTATCTAGATATATGATAAACAGCCTGGCTGATAGAACGCAGCCCTGCTTAACGCCGATATTGACGTCAAACCAAGGCGACATTCCATCATCCAGCCGCACACAGGCTCTACAGCCCATGTAACTGGATTGCACAGCCTGCAGCAGTTTACCGTTAATACCATACTCCGGTAAAATGTCCCAAAGTTCCTTTCGTACAACCTGTGTCAAATGCTCTCTCCAGATCCACAAAACTGCAGAAAACCCTCTGACCTAGGGCCAGATGCTTCTCCACAATGTTGCGCAGAGAGAACACTTGATCCATGCATCCCCTTCCACTCCTGAAACCTCCTTGTGTCTCACACAGTAAACCATCGGACACCATCCTCATTCTCCTTTCAATAATTTTACCATACACTTTTGCTGCCAAACTGGTCAAGCTTATGTCTCCGTAATTTGCGCAGTCATAACGTGAACCCTTGTTTTTAAACAAAGGCACGATGACTGCGCTATTCCAGTCAGCCATAAATTGAGGAGCAACAGGAACGCCTCCCGGACACAGGGGCCACCAAGCTTGATCATCTCGGCAGACACCATATCAATGCCCGCTGCCTTACCATTTTTCAATCTTCTTATCGCCCATTCAACTTCATCCATACTGATGCCATCGGAGGACGCCGTCGCCGAATGTTGATCTACTAGACCACATGCGACACCGGCACCAACCGTAGCATCCGCATACATATCGCCAAAATATTCACTCCATCGGCTTAACACGTCTTGTGTTTGTGTAAGAATGTCCCCTACCTTTATACCTTATTTTATTCATCCTGAAGGCTGACCAACCACCCCGAGACCTCTTCACCTCCCTTCAAAAGAGTTTGGTGTTACCCTCAAAGTTTTTAGTCAGCCTATCTTCTGCACTCATACTTGCTCTATCACGTTTCTCTTTCACTAAGGCCTTGGTGTCATTCTTACATTGCCGATATATTTCTTTCTTCTGTTCAGTCATACTGTCATTCAGATTCAAAGAAGAGACATAGTCCAGCCACGCTTTCTTCTTTTGCTCTACGGAAGCTGCCACTTCCGCATCCCACCATGCATCACCATTTGTGTTTCTATGCTTCTTTGAACTTCCACATACTTCTTTCGCTGTGTCTACCATACTCTCTTTCAATACTCTCCAGCATTCTTCAATGTCCGATTGCGGCTGGCTTGCCATCGTCAGCCGTTCTCGGACACCCTCTGCATACTTTTCTCTTACACACTCTTCTTGCAACCTTTCAACCTTTATTCTTTCAAGCCCTCCGAAGTGGACACGCTCTCGCCAGTGCCTCCACTTTCTGAACAGACCACTAAATCTCGCAATAACGAGATAGTGGTCCGTATCGACTGTGGAGCCCCTGTAGGCTCTTGCGTCCAATATTTTGCTTCGGAGCCGACTGTCTACCAAAATTAAATCTATTATACTTTTCTGTTCATTCCTTCTCCATGTATACGTATGGATGTCCTTATGTTGGAAAAATGTGTTAGACACAATAAGGTTTCTTTCCATGCATACATCCGCTATGAGCCTACCTGCGTCGTTCACTCTCTTATCACCAAATGGACCAAGTACGTCCTCATAGTTGCGCCGCTTGGTCCCCACCCATCCGTTCAAATCTCCGCATACAATCACGCGTTCACTGGTTTCTGCCATATCCAGAACTTCCCTAACATTATCCCAAAACTTCTCTAGGTCTGATGCCACCGAGGATCCTACGGGAGCATATGCTACAACCATGAATACCTTGGTGACACCAAGTTTTATACGGACCCAAAGAAGTCTGGGATCATACATTCCGTAATCCTTCATACCTGAGGCCAAGCGAGAGGACAGCAGTACTCCTACCCCCATGCTGGCTCGATCGCTCTGTGGTACACCAGACCACAGAGCCATCCCGCCACCAGGAAGATCGCAGGCGTCGCTGCCCCTTCGCTTGGTCTCTGTTACACAGAGCACGTCTAGCTGTTTGTCCGCCATGACGGATATCAGCTCGTGCAACTTACCTTCCACACAACCTCTTACATTCCACGTGCCCACCCGGCACTCTGCTCTCCTCGACTCGCCTGACTGGGCAAGGCGTGATGGGTGGCGGCCCCCATCGCCGCAACTGCCGATGTTCGTACCGACGGGGGCGGGTCGGTACGCGTCGCCTCCGGGGGACGCCCTAACCCGCATTGCGGTACGCATTTCGAGCTGATGATGATTATAAATATCTATAAAAGTTTAAGCTTTACATCTGAGCTCCTGTGGGACCAAATAGCGTGATAATTTATAACCTATTTATTGATAAGAAGATATAAATTAATGTTGAAAATAGTTTTAATTCAATATTTACGAAATAATAGCTTATCATCGTTCCCACTAATATCTTACGATAGTATGACAATATTATAGATTATTTTTAGAAAATTCAATAGAACTCGTTCTGTATTTTTTACGTAATAATCGAAAAACATACAGGACAACAACAAGCAGGAAAACGTTTTAAAAATATACCGTTAGCCTATACATATATACTTAAACCATTATTTGCAGCCAATGCGTAGAAATTTAACACAAATAATAATTAATCAACGATTAAAAACTATTCCAGCTCTTCTCAACTGCACAAATGATGTAGTGATTAAGATGCCGATTCCCTTCATTCCCTTCGTCTTCGATTCCCATGCAAGACAATAAATACTATGCGATCCACACATTGTTCTAAGTCTGGGTTTAATTTGTATCCGTTAATTGTATATTTGTAACGTCCTTCGCAATATATGGATTGTTAGCGAATGTTATATTAAAAAAAATAGCAGCGTGATACAGTAGTTCTATTTCCTTTTCATTATGGAGGAGGATACTGTCCAATAGCGTGACGTATAATGGATTGCTGAACAAAGAAATAATGGAAATATAAACCATTATTCGAATAAAATGCGATAAACAACAAGTAATAAATAAAGTTTTCATTAGTACGATAGGGAAACGAAAAACATCTGTTATAGAAATAAAAGGACGCAATAAGGAACTGGTTAATAAAATTCTTATGGTCAATAAGAGAGTGTTGTAGCTAACAGAAATTCAAGAAAAGCTTTTTCTATAATAATATTGTTTGGCCACAAATAATGAGGACTTATTGACGACAACTTTTACATTAGCTTTTATGGTGCAAGTCGTAGTTGTTAGGGAAACTGTATTTATTTTACCTAACTTCGTGTATTTTCAGACATATTGAAGTCGAAATGATATTACTTTGTAGTACATTTTGTGTTTCAATATTAAACTCGAGAAGTATAAAATGTTTTACAGAATATTTAAATTTGTATTACTTTAGCAGCGACACAAATTTTAAGTAAAATTTTATCGCAATGTACAAGCAATGAATTTATGTTAATTTTGTTTATGTTATTAAGTACAACAACAAAAAGGTTTAGAGGGTACATGGATGACACTGAAAGTCTTTAGAATAGGCCAGTAAGCAAAATAGAAGATGAAAAATTTATTTAAATTTCGAATTAGGAATTCTTTGAATATCTGTGTAAGTAGTTTTGGCGGGAACGTAAATGGCCAAATGATTTCTAATAATTAATAATAATAACAAATTTACCGGACGACGCAGTGTAGAACGCCCCCCACTAGGTGGACAGACGACCTTGTGAAGGTTGCTGGGCGTCGTTGTATGCAGGCGGCACAAAACCGACTATGTGGCGTAACATGAGGGAGGCCTACGTCCAGCAGTGGACGAGAATAGGCTGAGATGATGATGATGATGGTTATGTATAATTTAAATCCAGCTTGTATTATGCCAATATCTTATTGTATTAACGTGTTATGTACGATAATTTTGATGTCATTTTATGTAATGTGATGCGGAGGATCAGCTGAGGTGTAGTGAATATGATACAAAAGTGCTTTACATATATTTTTTTTTGCTACAAAAATTACCAGATAATGGTTTCATTATCATTAACAATATGGCTGTAACACTGTTCAAGACGATGATTTGACTTACTGACAGGATTTAAATGCAGTGATAAGTTATAAATAAAGACTAAATACTAGGCACTGGCTATAATGGCCTCGTATTAGTAGCTGATTATGGTAAGTGCGAAAACCGTAACATACCGAGCGGGCAGAATGGTAGCCCAAGAGCCAAGGCAGTTCCTTATGTGCCTGTGGCCTGCTCCAATTACCTGCTTATAATATCCTATAAGAATAGAAGTTCAGAGATCTCTGTGATTTTCTTATTGTCTTGTCTTAACCTATAAGAATAGAAGTTCACAGATCTCTGTGATTTTCTTATTGTCTTGTCTTAACCTATAAGAATAGAAGTTCACAGATCTCTGTGATTTTCTTATTGTCTTGTCTTAACCTATAAGAATAGAAGTTCACAGATCTCTGTGATTTTCTTATTGTCTTGTCTTAACCTATAAGAATAGAAGTTCACAGATCTCTGTGATTTTCTTATTGTCTTGTCTTAACCTATAAGAATAGAAGTTCACAGATCTCTGTGATTTTCTTATTGTTTTGTCTTAACCTATAAGAATAGAAGTTCACAGATCTCTGTGATTTTCTTATTGTCTTGTCTTAACCTATAAGAATAGAAGTTCACAGATCTCTGTGATTTTCTTATTGTTTTGTCTTAACCTATAAGAATAGAAATTCACAGATCTCTGTGATTTTCTTATTGTTTTGTCTTAACCTATAAGAATAGAAGTTCACAGATCTCTGTGATTTTCTTATTGTTTTGTCTTAACCTATAAGAATAGAAGTTCACAGATCTCTGTGATTTTCTTATTGTTTTGTCTTAACCTATAAGAATAGAGGTTCACAGATCTCTGTGACTTTTCTTATGTCTAAAAAAAGTAATAAATTAATGTAGTGGTTACGTTTGCTTTTAGGCCTGCTATGGTCTAGCCGCATCTTGTCTAACTGTTTGGACCACGAAGTATAGATACAAGGAGTCCGAACGGTATAGGCTTTTCCATAGTATTCATGGACACAATAATAAACCCGGATCTTAGTTCTCTTTTCTGCCACTGGCTGCGCAAGAATTTAGGACGTACCGATGTTATTATTATTATTACACGTAAACACGCGTTGGCTCGCGAATGTTGAATCTAATTAAATTAAATATAAAATTCTAGAGCTCTCAATAGCAACAAAACTTCCCGCGTAAGTATTTAAACGAGTACTTCTTGACAACTGGCGCGTTGGACTTTTGGCGGGAATCTAAAACGTCATGTTGTGCTCTTGTATTATATTCGATATCTTAGTGTTTTAACGTGTTATATTAGATAATTTTTATGGTGTTTTATGTAATATGATGTGACAGAACAGCTGGGATGTAGTGAATATCATATAAAAGTGCTTTACAACGTTTTCGTTTTCCATCAAAATTCCTACAACATACCATTAACAGTGTCACCATAGCAGTGTTGATGGCGACAATTCGACTGACTGACAGACAATGACTAACTTGAAAAGATTAAGAACGTGAAGATAATTATAACTCGACACTGGCAAAAATGGCTCGTATAAGTAGCTGATTGCCAATACATAAAAAGAAGAAGAAGAAGAAGCTGCAACTTAACTTTGACATTGGCTTAAGTATAAACAGAGCCACAACAAAAAAAAAAAAAAAAAACTGGCGCGTTCTAGCGGCAAAAATTCTGTCCCCTAAATTGAGAGCATTTGTTCAACATTACGTTCGGACTCCTTGTATCTATACTTCGTGGTTTGGACTAATAGAGATTCAGCATGGGACCGGACTAATGTAATTAATTCTTTAACATTAGTTAATTCTTTAACAACCGACCGCATTCGCAACGACGACGTAAGAGAGCGAGTAGGTATGAAAGAGAGTATTGGTGTAAAGATGCGAAAGGGCATGCTCCGATGGTTCGGACATGTGGAAAGAATGCCGAACGAACGTCTGGTTAAGAAGATATACAATGCGAAAGTGGAAGGATATAGGTACCGGGGGAGACCGAGACTCACCTACCTAGACCAGATTAGTCACGTGCTGAAAGAAGGTGGAGTTAAAAGTCTCCGAAACCGGCGAGCGTGTATGAAGAGAATTATGAATGTTGAAGAAGCGAGTGAAGTATGCAAGGATAGAGTTCTCTGGCACTCTGTTCTCTCTGCCTACCCTGCAAGGGATATGGCGTGATGATATATATATGTAACTTTAGTTTGTCTATGGCTCACCACTTAGATGAAAACGTTAATTTCTTTTACTGTCATTTATCAAAAGTTTTTAATCTCTGCACTTTCTAATCAAGGCACTTTTTTATTCAGATAAAGGCCTTGCTTTTTTATCCCAATAAAATTTTTAAAAAAGTTTTTTTAATACTCCTACATAACAAAACATTTATCAACTAACTCCAGTATTGGCTTTTTGATACTTTAATTTTAACTTCCTAAAGTGGTCTCTGAGAGGCAATCTAGTATCTACCCCATCTCTAAATCAAGTTAACGACTAAATATATTCTCAAGTTTCTATTTGTTTTCCGCGCAGGCTTGGCATAACGCCGAAGAAATGTAACCAATACTTGCTCTTATATATTAATTTTTATATATTTTAATCCATCATAATACTTAAAACTGCCGCCCATGGACCTTTACAATACCAAGGGTATAGCTAAGTTGCTGCCTACCAATATAAGCCCCAAACCCACCCAGTTGGGCTTCGGGCTCTCTCGCTCACCGAACGAAGCACACATTGCCATTGCTCAGACGTTGATTTTCTGCGAGAGTGTGGTACTACCCCAGACGGACCGGCCCGCGGCTGTGGACAAAAAACTGTCAACAGCGTGGTCCTACTACAAAAGAAATCATTATTATAAATTTATCACGAGAATGATTATAATAATTATATTATAATCATTCATTCATTCTCCTACTCTTATCCCAATTACTTGGGGTTGATACAATATGTACTCTTTTTTCATAGCATATCATTTTTCATCTCTTTATACATATTGTAAAAGTTATTGGCAATAATTTAATGACCGGCCTCCTGTCCGACGTCAACCCTCCTTGGGAATGTAACTGTTGACCAAACGGCATCAGATGGAGTTGGCCTAGGTCATTATAAGGCTCTTAGTCGTCTTTTACGACACCCAAGAGCAAAGTAAGGGTTGGTAGTATTCATAGCCCGAAGAGGCCCCTGGATGCCATGAGTGTGGCGCGCAAATCGATGACGCGCGTCACACCCTGGAGGTATGTCCCGCCTGGGGGCCTCAGCGCCGCGACCTGTCGGCGGTCATTGGAGCAGACCTGTCGTTGTCAACCGTCATCAACAAGATGCTTGACAGCGACAGGCACTGGACGTCGATGGCCTGCTTTTGCGAGGAAGTCATCTCTGCAAAGGAGGCCGCGGAGCGAGAACGCGAAGCACTCGCGTCTGCGAACTCGCTCCGCCGGCGGCGACCAGGGAGAAGGAGGCGCCGCTACGCGCACCTCCTCCCACCGCCTTGACGGCTGACTGGTCGTGGCCAGATGGCTAAGCGTAGGGGTGTCGGGGATAGAATGTCAATAGACGATCTCTCCGGCATCCCGTAAAAGCGCGGAAGGGACCGCTGTTAGGTTTTAGTGGGTATTCCGGCCGTCAATCTCATGGCCGGCGAGTCCCACACACCCCCCCGTCTGTCACTGGCGGGGGATGTGCGCAAAAGCATTTCCACAGCGTAAACAAAAAAAAAAAAAAAAAGTATTCATAGCCGCTACCACACAGCAGTGTGAGTAAGATAAATAATAAACAGCAATTATGTTATAATCATTCTCGTGATTAATTTAGTCTATAATAAATGTAATATATATTTGACTAGCAGTGTAGAAGTCGATAAATCGCCGCGCTGCCTGGTCGAGAGTTACATCAGTCGGGAATAAATCTTCTTTGCTTAACATATACATACCAATTTTCATAATGATCGGTGAAATAGTTTCTGAGCTTAACGATGTCATATATACCAACATTCTCTTTTATAGATATAGATATGATATATGTAATTGTCATTAGATTAAATACCATATTTGTAATGGCAAGCTCGATTATGTTTTACATCGACTCGAAAGGATGCCCGTAAGTGTAATGCGGGGCGGGCCACCGAAGATAAAAACTGGATACCGGTGGCCCGCTCGCATGGCATTCAAGGTACTTCAAGCGCGGGTTATGAACTCGCGCGCCGTTCCTGTCATCGCTCCGGATGGAGCTACGGGGGTATGACCATACCATAACTAATACAGTTTATTTACAAAGCTCGTTTTAGCATTTTTTATATAATATTTGAAAAAACCTATTAATTTCTTTTCTATTATCAAAATTATAATTTAAACATACATACATATCATCCCGCTATATCCCTTGCAGGGTAGGCAGAGAGAATAGAGTGCCAGAGAACTCTATCCTTGCATACTTCACTCGCTTCCTCAACATTCATAATTCTCTTCATACACGCTCGCCGGTTTCGGAGACTCTTGACTCCATCTTCTTTCAGTGCGTGACCAATCTAGTCTAGGTAGGTTAGTCTCGGTCTCCCCCGGTACCTACATACTTCCATTTTCGCATTGTATCTCTTCTTAACCAGACGTTCGCTCGGCATTCTTTCCACATGTCCGAACCATCGGAGCATTCCCTTATAATTTAAAATTCAATTTAATTTACAGAAAATCATAATTTAAACATTTATTATTCATATTCTACTTAGTAATATTGTAAAATGAAACAATAAAAGCATTTTTGATAAATATTTTTTTCATAGTTTCTACAACTCACCAAACTACTAAATACGGATAACATTAAAAATACTTCGATAGCATGACACGATCCAATTTGACGTTGATCTTTATCGGATTGGTATTAAAGTATGTTTATCGTATATCCAACATCATTTGTCTAGATTATTAAGTGTAGTAATCTATAATATAGTAGCAATAACAATACGCCTACAAACATTAAATAATGTAGAAGAAATTCTATAAGGCAAACATTTATTGAGTACGTTCTTAAATAAATGTCTCTTAGATATCATCGGCCTAAAGGCTTTGTTTCAATTTCTTATATTACTATCACGAAACTGAAGACTTGATTTGTTTAAACATGTTTTTTTTTTCAAAAATTTAAATAGGTATCTATAGGAAAATCATCATTCATCATTCGATATAATTCATACATCATCACCATCTCAGATCATTCGATACAATATGTATTCTTGTTTCATAGTACATATTGTAAAAGTTATTGGCAATAGTTTTATGACCGGCCACCTGCCAGATATCAACCTTCCTTGGGAATGTAATTGTTGACCAAACGGCATCAGATGCAGTTGGCCCAGGTCGTTATAAGGCTCTTAGTCGTCTTTTACTACATCCACGAGCAAAGTAAGGGTTGGTAGTATTCGTAGCCGCTACCACACAGAAAATTTCTATAAGAAAATGTCTAACTAAAAGAAAAAAAAGAGTAATAAAATATTGGACATTTATCGATGAAGATACCATTTTTTTTTCTTTTTGTGTGACGAAGTTCTTAGCCTCAGATGACTATAACAACTTTACCCGGACTGTGGGTGAGCGCTGAGAGCTCTCAACCCGAGGTATACCATTATCATCATCATGCTTTTATCGTAATTACATTCGCAATCTGCGATTACATCCATCGTTATATGACCAGCCCTGGGAATATAATTGTTGATTAGACAGCATCAGACAGACTTAGCCCTAGTCGATAAAAGCTCTTACTTGTCTTTTATAATAGTTACAATGTAATGGTTGATATTATTCGTAGCCATTACCAGATATTACAAGGTCGTCTTCGTAATTATAAATTTTATTTTGATTTCTTATAGCATCAACTGCGATTGTCAATTTGCCTGTCAAGCGCCTACTACGCATTATGACCATAACCCAGGAAATATCTTCATCTAACATTGGAATCGATATTTTAATGATAGATGAATGGATCCTTTTGACCCTTTTCTATGCCTTTGTGAATGGTTCATTTTAAAAAATTCAAACTTTATACAGCTATACACAAGATCAGGGAGATTTGTAATTTTTTAAGAAAAATACGCTTACGTATCGTACAGGTACAACGCAGCGTAGGAAGAACCCTCACTAAGTGAACTAACGATATTTAGAAAGTCGCAGAAATCCGTTCGATGAAGGTGGCACAGGACCGCTTTGAGTGACGTTCTTATGGAGAGGCCTATGCCCAATAGAGAACGTCTGCGAACTGATAAATGTATGGAATGGTGAAGATAAAAGAATCTGAACAAACCCATGTTGTCATAAATTGAGACTCGTGAAAATAAAGAGTAGATACAGGATGAAAGTACTTACGGTATTATAGTCTGTGGAAAAGTTAACGGTTAGAACTGCCACAACAAACTGTCATTTCTAAGTAAATTTTATATAATTTAATAAACTTTACGCGAACAAGGTAATTGAGAATTCTTTCACAGCTGAGAATGTACAATCTTAACAAAAGATGAGTTAGAAATGAAGGAAATTATATAGAAATATGTAGATAACCATGTAAGCCTCTTGTTTTTCCGAAAACAAGATTTGTCGGCGAGACAATTTTCGCAGTTCAGTATAAAATCATAGACATAATATATCAACTAAGTACTCCTTTTAATCTATGATTATAGAAATTGTTTTGTTTTTGAAGTTATACTTCTTTTGGCGCGTTAGGGAAAAATGATGAGAGTAAATTTTTACGATGCGCGCGCACACCGTTACGAAAAACCGACACCCTGAAGTTATAATCAACATTTTAGTTT
This sequence comes from Lymantria monacha, assembly GCA_905163515.2. NCBI lineage: Eukaryota > Metazoa > Arthropoda > Insecta > Lepidoptera > Erebidae > Lymantria > Lymantria monacha. Next base: position 9,251,750 of record LR991092.1, on the reverse strand, counting down.
TTTAACCAGATAATGCGTTATAATAAAACTTTCAATGTATTAAATACCTTTTTACCCGAATGCAAAGGAGTGGTATTGTGCTTAACAGTCTATGTATGTATGTATGTTCCTTTGAAGCACTATATGTACCAAACGCCTGGGCCGATTTTTATTACCCGACTGCAAAGGAGTGGTATTGTGTTTAACAGTCTATGTATGTACGTATGTTTGTATGTTCCTTTGAAGCACTATATATACCAAACGCCTGGGCTGATTTTTATGATTCGCACGTCAATCGCTTCCTCTTAATCTGGCGAGTGTCACTAAAGATATGACGTTATTGAAAATTCAATATGGCGACTACTGGACGCCATATTGTGAAAATTAAAAAAATTTACGTCAACAAACTATATCGAGTGGGGTATCGTTAAATAGGTATTTAAAAATCATTTTTAGTTTTCTCTCAACATTTTTCGATTTGACTGGCCGTTTAGGATCTATATCGATTTAAAGTTTCGTAACAACCTTTCTCATACATACATACATACATATCATCACGCCATATCCCTTGCAGGGTAGGCAGAGAGAACAGAGTGCCAGAGAACTCTATCTCTGCATACTTCACTCGCTTCCTCAACATTCATAATTCTCTTCATACACGCTCGCCGGTTTCGGAGACTCTTGACTTCACCTTCCTTCAGTACATGACCGATCTGGTCTAGGTAGGTTAGTCTCGGTCTCCCTCGATACCTACATCCTTCCACTTTCGCATTGTATATCTTCTTAACCAGGCGTTCGTTCGGCATTCTTTCCACATGTCCGAACCATCGGAGCATTCCCTTTCGCATCTTTACACCAATACTCTCTTTCATACCTACTCGCTCTCTTACGTCGTCGTTACGAATGCGGTCGGTCAGCCTAACTCCACAGATTTTCCGCAGAGATCGCATTTCGACCGCATTAATTTTACTATCATACTCTTTTCTGCATACCCAACTCTCGCTTCCATACAGTAATGTTGGGACAAGCACTGCGTTATGTATTGCTACACGTGCCTTCTGGCTGAGGTGGTGGCTGCCGAAAAGTTGTTTAAAATCTAATTTTTCAATGGATCCCGACTGTTCAGTTGTCATGTTCTATTGCACGCCTCATAAGCGAAGCGTTGAGGTCTTGCTCTACTCGCGACTTATGAAAATCAAGCACTTTTCAAACCTAAAAATTATTGTATTTTTCTCACATTGCACTTATAGGATAATATTATTATACATATGTCAAGAAAAAACATTCGTCTAAACGTTTTTGATATTTTTAAAAAGCAATTATTTTGTTTAAAGTAAGAAAAAAGTTGATAAAAAAAATTTTCGAGGACGTCCGGATGTTACCGTAAAGTATCTGGCATTCTGTCGACCGTAAAAATTAATGTATCGAAGTTTTTCTTTTATTAAAAGCTTCATAATCGCAACGCGCTGTTTCCTTTCGAAAATGGCTTGGTAATTCTTAGTCGTTTAATTGCAATTAATAAAAAAACTAAACTGCTTAGTCATTAGTGTATGTATACTTTATGAAAATTGGGTTCGTTATATTTTTTGTTCGTCCATTCGGAAAAGCAAAGGAAATAAATCCCATTCAGCCTATAGGCTGAATGGGATTTATTATTATTATATATAATTTGATCCCCTTGCCGGTTTCCGATTGAGCTGAAATTTTGCATGCATGTATAAATTAGATGACAATGCAATATTATTATGACATAGAGCTGACCTGATGATGGACCTGGAAGCTGGCCATAGGAACTCCGTAATTAAACGACGCAACCCAATCGAAATTGGGCTTATTTGATTCGTCTTGACGAGTACTTTGATACTATATGGAAACCAGGGTCTGATCATGGACCTGGAAGCTGTCCATAAGAACTCCGTAATTAAGCGACGCAACCTCATCGAGTTTGGGCTCGTTTGATTCGTTTTGACGAGTACTTTGAGACTACATGATAACCAGGGTCTGACGATGGACCTGAAACCTGGCCATAAGAACTCTGTAATTAAACAGCGCAACCCCATCGAGTTTGGGCTCGCTTGATTCGTCTTGAGGAGTACTTTGATACTATATGGTAACTAGGTTCTGACGATGGACCTGGAACCTGGCCATAAGAACTCCGTAATTAAACAACGCAACCCCATCGAGTTTGGGCTCGCTTGATTCGTCTTGAGGAGTACTTTGATACTATATGGTAACTAGGTTCTGATGATGGACCTGGAAGCTGGCCATAGGAACTCCGTAATTAAAAGATGCAACCCCACCGAGTTTGGGCTCGTTTGATTCGTCTTGACAAGTATTTTGATACTATATGGAAACCAGAGTCTGATCATGGACCTGGAAGCTGTCCATAGGAACTCTATAATTAAGCGACGCAACTCCATCGAGTTTGGGCTCGTTTGATTCGTCTTGACGAGTACTTTGAGACTATATGGTAACCAGGGTCTGATGATGGACCTGGAACCTGGCCATAAGAACTCCGTAATTAAACAACGCAACCCCATCGAGTTTGGGCTCGCTTGATTCGTCTTGAGGAGTACTTTGATACTATATGGTAACTAGGTTCTGATGATGGACCTGGAAGCTGGCCATAGGAACTCCGTAAATAAAAGATGCAACCCCACCGAGTTTGGGCTCGTTTGATTCGTCTTGACGAGTATTTTGATACTATATGGAAACCAGAGTCTGATCATGGACCTGGAAGCTGTCCATAGGAACTCCATAATTAAGCGACGCAACTCCATCGAGTTTGGGCTCGTTTGATTCGTCTTGACGAGTACTTTGAGACTATATGGTAACCAGGGTCTGATGATGGACCTGGAACCTGGCCATAAGAACTCCGTAATTATATATCCATATCGCTAACGTTGCGCCTCAGAGTACCAGGGCGAACCCTGTTATACTGAAGCCCTTATCCCTCCACAATGGACCTCTGGGGTGATGAACCCTTTTTGTCCTATATTTGTGGGAACAACACGAATAATAAAAATACTAAAAAGTTAAAAATAAAATTAAAGAAAAATGTTTTTTTTAAAAACAAGCTTTTATTATTTGCTAATATAATAAACTAAAAATTTAAAAATAAATTAGGTAACTCTAATCAGACATATAACACTTTATAAGTTCATTGTAACCTTTAACGATATTTTTATTAATATTCAACAACAAAATAATTCCATATCGTACATAATTATATATTTTTAACACTAAAACTTTACACCATAATTATTAAATCTGCCCGTTTTTATCACAGTCTCAATTTTATAAATAAAAGTGTGTTGCATTTTTTAGCAAATAATAAACAGCTTGCTTTTAAAAAAGGATTTTTTCTTTAATTTTATTTTCATTTCTGGCATTGACTAATAGTAAATGATAAATAATATAAAAATTATGAGGCGTGCACTTTTGGATTTTCCAAATTATTATTAAAATATATTTCATTTTCTGCAATAGTATTTATTCAATAATATATTATGGAATTCTAGACCACCGGACATCTAAGTGCTTGTTTTTTTCTTTTCAGTTTTTTTATTATGTACGTAGTTTTGGTGACTTTTTACGCAGTCGGGTTTTTTGATTTTTTAATCATTTTTTTTTTTCTATTGTTAGTGTCGTTTTTTCTACAAACGTAGAATAAGGCGAAAGATATAATTTTTGAAAAGATTTTTATCTTGTTACGCCAAATAAGTATAACTTCTAACGCGTGTATATAGGTACACACACACTTTTTTTTATTTACAAAAGCTTGACATTCATCATGGACTTTTGGCGGGAATCGGGAAGTAACATGTGGTAGTCTTCTATGTTTTTCTTAATGATTTTTTCTTTTTTTGTCTACTTTTCTTTGTGGCAAATGGTATTGATGATGATGACATAAAGGTCTACTTGCAGTAGCAACATAAAACAGGACTCTCCTTTCACTCCAATATCGTAGGGAAGCTGCTCCAATAGTTAACTCGTAATCATGTGCCGCTTGCGATCTAGTCCAGTTATAATCTGTTGCGTTATATCACTGGAGCTAATAATTATTAAGCATGTTTTATGTAAAAGAAGTTATTAAAAAAAGATAGACAAAACCACTAAGTTTCTTGCCGGATCTTCTCAATGCGGTCGCATTCCGGTACTGTGGTAGTTATTTAGATTAATTAAAGGTGAATATGTAAAAATTGTCAATATGGAAGTGCCACCGCAGGGTTTATGCATAATAAATAATTTGTATTTGACATTGTGATGCGGAGAAACTGCTGGGGTGTAGTGAATATGATATAAAAGTTCTTTACAAATTTCGTTTTCTACTTAAATTCTCAGGAGATACCATTTTAGATATATTTGCCTTCAACAATGTAGCCATAGCACTCTTGAAGGCGACAATATAACTTACTGGTGGATAATGACTAATATGAAGAAATTAAAGCTGTGAAAACTGTATAATTTGTGAAATTGTAACTTAACAATGACAACAGTAGCATTAGTAGCTTATTGCCGATACAAAAAAAAAATAAGAAGAAGACGTTTATCATTTTGAATCATTCATCATTCTCCTACTTTTATCCCAATTGCTTGGGGTCGATACAATATGTACTCTTCTTTCATAATACATACTGTAAAAGTTGTTGGTAATAGTTTTATGACCGGCCACCTGCCTGACGTCAACCCTCCTTGGGAATGTAAATGTTGACCAAACGACATCAGATGGAGTTGGCCCTGGTCGTTATAATGCTCTTAGTCGTCTTTTACGACATCCATGAGCAAAGTAATGGTTGGTAGTATTCGTAGCCGCTACCACACAGCTCGAAAGTTTATCATTTCGAATATATATAAAAATACTACTATGTAGGAAATAGGTATAGAATCATCAATATTTAGAGGTCGTGGTGAAGTCGGCAGTGATATATAGACAGACATGCGTGGTTGTAGGATAACTAATTACAGGCCATAGATTACCATATAGACAAAATATATGGACAGTTTTCTGTCACACATAGTTAGCTACCTAACCTTGAACCTTAAATGACCTCGTAACGTCCTCATTACACAAATTGTATAATTTACATACGATATTCTGCGTATTTTCATTAGGCATATTCGGTATCTGTTTATTTAGGTACTTTGGGGTATCATTAGGGTCGTATCTATATCTTAGTATCGATTATTTTATGTACTCTTCCATATTCCCGAATGAGAATTATAATACAATAATATTTTACTAAGTAACTTGTAATGGTATCAAAGGAAGATTGAAGAGGGAGAATGGTTATTACAATCCCTCTCTGAGAACATAGCTCAAATACAGATTTACCCGCTAAATTTGTTATTTATTATCTTCATGAACATTAGAGGCATAATGATTTATGATATTTACACGAGAGTATTACACATTTGAAATACGGGAGCCCTCCCGTGGCTATGAACGCTGTAGCGTTCGAGATGTCGGGTCGGTCGAAAAAATCAAATACAAATGCGATAAAATCCATAAAAAATATGTTATTTCATCAAAAACATGCTATTCATTTTTAATAGTTTTAGAGCCGATCCATGCTGGTAACAGTTCCCTGCCTGGTGTCATAATAAACTGGCTTATCTTGACTAGTACCACACTCTTGTAAGTCAGAAAACGAAGTCTTTTTACTGCACTACTATGCTTTATTCGGTGACTTAGAAAGTCGGAAGCTTAAACTACATATTTATAGGCATTAGTAGGCAATAAGATGATTATGTTCCTGGTATTGTGTTGTGATGATTATCAATTACCATCAAAAGGGCTGGTTACTTATCTACCACCAAGGGATGAAATATATTTTTCTTCTCTTTTTGAGTTTCTAAATCAGTCTAAATAATTTTTGCCAATCATGTTTCTTCCGCATATAGTTACAGTTTATTAAAGCAATGGTCACCATTTCTCATTATCGCATAGAAGACTTAAAGGCCGACTGAAGGATTATCAGGACAATGGATAGCATTCTCCTAAGAAACTTATAACCAAAACTTACCATTCCGTCTGCTTAGTAACGATTGCCATTATCCCCTTTGGATATGTTGATGAATAGATGGAACTTTGTTCTTATAAGGAGCTGCTTAAACAAAGTTATAGGAACTCTACTGAACTTACAAATGTGCTGGTTATATAATATTAAGTTCAAATGTTCTTGTTGTTGTATTGGCAATCAGCTACAAATACCGCCTCATTGTTGGCAGTATCGAGTTGTAATTTTCATTACAAATTATCAGATTCCTTACAACGTTAATATCTTCAGACTAGTCATTGTTTTTCTGCGAATTTTGATGGCAAACGAAAAGATTTTTAAAGCACTTTTATATCATATTCACAGTGAATCCCAACAGTTCCTCGATATAACGTAATAGAAAATAATATCAAAATTATTTAATATAATAAGTTAACATACTAATATATTGAATATAATTGAAGAGCAGTACATGATGCTTTCACATTCCCGCCAAAAATGTTAAGGCTGAAAATAAAGCGTTACCATATGATGAGGATCCTGGAGAGGTGTAAAATAATGCAGCAACAGAAACTCACACCGTGGACATTAATGGCTAGATACTAGGTGCTATATCACATATATTGGGAGTAGTCGTCGGTAGCCCCTCAGATTTTGAGATCAGATACTCATGAGCTGACTCACATATCAGTTATAATATCCTGACAATTCTAAATATAACACACTCAGGCTAATTAATATATTTCTTATTAATTCTAAGCAGTTCTACCTCAATAGCGACGTAATTGATCGTTATATTGAAAGGCGGGTAACGAATAAACGCCCCTAAAATTGGTCCAAAAAGAAGGTTATTAATAACGAACAATACGGCTTTGAGTAAACAGCTGCTGCAGTATTTAGTGCTATTATTTCACAAGCACGTGAGGCTGCCAGAACCAGACTGGCCTAACTGCATTTTTACAACTTTAACCTAATTGCAATTATGTAATCTAAAAATGTTAATCTACAAAACCACAGCGGCCTAAAATTTTTTACAAGCTCTTAACAATAGATGGCAGTACAATTAGATTTTCGGCTTATGTTCAAATTGATTAAATTGAATTTAATTTTATTTTAATTCCATTCATATTGTAAATCATGGTTCATGTAGTTAGGCCGCGCTGGTTCTAGCAGCCTCATATAAGCTTTCATATTTCATATGCTGTGCAGTTTCATAAGCTGTGTGGTAGCGGCTTCTAATGCTACCAACACTTACTTCGCGTGTGGATATCGTAAAAGACGACTAAGATATCGACCTGGGACAAAACTTCCTGATGTCATTTGGTCAATAATTACAATCCCAAGGAGGGTTGACGTCAGCCTGGCGGCTGATCATAAAACTATTGCCAATAATTTTTGCAATACGTAGGAAGGGAGTACATATTGCGTCGACCCCAAGTAATTGGGATAAGAGCAGGAGAATGATGATGATTTTTCATATACTCATACTTTAACTTGAAGAGGCAGATATTGCTAGAAATCGTATTAAAGTTTGAATTCACAATAATCAATAATATTTGCATGTACCTTTAACTAAAGCTATTATACAATGCTATTTATATAAACATAGGTATAATTATATTTCCATTACCATTAATTGTTTAGCTGACGTTGTTTATAAATGCGAACTTGATGTACTTCACTTTATTAGAGTTGATTAAATTTAAATTATATTCAATATTTTATTGTATAATACATTTAAAATTATTATATTATATTAAAAGTGCTAAAGTGTAATTCGATATAACAGTGCTTCACATGTTTTCTTTTTGTGCCAAAATTCCGAAAGGAATCTTAATTGCGTAGCGAACGCTCAATTAAAGGCAACAAATTGACTTACTGAAGACGTTCATTTTTAGACTAACTACATATTTAAGAAAGGGATTCATTGGATACTAGCAGTAACGAGCCCATATAAGTAGCTGATTGCTAACAATAAAAAGACAGAAAAAAGTTATATGCTATTCCAATGAGAAAAGGGATTTTAAAAACTTAGATAGATTTAAATATCAGAAATGCTATTATCCATGTGGTGACGGAGTAAGAATACTATTCACCACCCCATATCTTACCCGTGGGTGATCGTACGAGACGACTAAGGGATATAAAACCCATACAACATCTATGCGAGAGAAGGAAAACTTGAAACTAAACCCTATACCAACACGTCTGACCAGCGTGGTATAGTAGGTTAATTTCCCTCCCATTACGGAGGAGGCCCGAGCCCAACAGTGGGACATCTATAGGCTGTGATGATGAAGTGCTATTATTAATAATTTAAAAAAATGAAAGCTAAATGTATTTTGAAAGGATTTAAAAGTCGATGCAATATGTACTCATACATATTGAACAAGTTATGGCAATAGTTATATGACCGGCCGCCTGCCTGACGTCAACTCTCCTGGGGAATGTAATTATTGACCAAACGGCATCAGGTGGAGTTGGACCAGGTCAATATAGAGCTCTTAGTCTTTTTTTACGACATCCACGAACAAATTAAGAGTTTGTACTATTCGTAGCCGCAACCACACAGCATTATGCGAATCAACCATAACAAATATATAAATAAGAGTAAAATCTTTTTATTGTTATTAAACTATTTTAATTTTGTCATTGAATCCAGGCATGATTTCAGAGACGGCCTTTAATAGTCTTTTACCATTATACATATTCCTTTCACTGAATAGAGAACAAAGGAATATAAGTTTAAACAAGCATTGTCTTAACATTAAATCCTAATAATTAACTATCCTTTCTTCACAAGCTGTTTGAATGACAACAGTTAAAATGGTTTGCATAAACTGCGACCAAGTCTTTGTTAAACTTTCTAATGTTGGCAACATTGTTTCATTAATGTTACTTGGTTTATATATATTTTATGGCAACATTTTTAGTTTGATATTAACTTCTCCATAAACATGTATTGTTTTTTTCTTCACCCCAAACAGGGATTGGCACCGGCATCGTCTCATTTGCCATTTTGTTTTTGACAGCAGAAAAAGCTTATTACACTTTTTTTTTTAATTTGGGTGTTATGAAATAGAAACAAAAAATGCTAATTTATACAACAAAATGAAATATATGTAATGTCAAAAGAACAGTACTTTACTAAATGTTTATGACAATATATACGTAATACGATACTTATAATGAAGTGGAGAGATTTGGCGGGAACGTGGTTTCATGTGGTTGTCTTGTACTATACTCAATGTCAGTGTTTTAATAAATTATTTAGAATCCTGTAATCTTTTCTTTAATTTTATTTAATGTCTATCTTTAAATATTTTGTTGATGTATTCTTTTCCAGTCAAGAGACCCGAAGCTAATTGCAAATTACATAAGTAATTGTGATACGGAGGAGGTTCTAGAGTGTAGCGAATATGATATAACAATAATTTAAGTATGCTTTCTTTTTCTATTAAAATTCCCAGAAGATACCATTAACAATGTGCTCATAGTGAAGATTGCATCACTGTTGAAGGTGACGATTTGACTTATTTACGAACATTGACTTCAAATGAAGTAATAATTTCCGTGTGGTGACGGAGTAAGAATACATTTAACCAAACCCTATCTCAACCGTGGGTATATACACCGTGGAATCTAATTGGCTGTTTTCCTGAAACGTATTTTATTAGCTCTATTTTATTAGCTCGTTCAACAGAACCAACAACATGTTACTGTGGCTAAGGTAGCCTCAGTAACATGTGGTGGTTATGCCAATAAATTGTAGCTTATATGAAACGTTTGTACGTTTAACATAGTGCTATCTATTAAATACTTACTCAATCCAGTCAACAGATACCGCCATCTGTTAGAATCGTTTGGAGATAACAGATAATTGTGACTGTCAAATAATAGACAATATAATTTGCAATAAAATAATATTGCGACTATACATTGAGATGGAAGCTATCCTATCTTTTAAGTTGGATCAAACTACACATGCTGTGCAAATTTGATTAAATTAAGTACTTTAGGAATCCATTGCGGACAAACAACGTGACACGTAATTTATATATATTAAGATATATATATATATATATATATATACATATATATATATATAAATGTACGCAAGTGTGTATATGTATGCAAGTGGATGAATTTGTATATCTTGGATGTGGATTTAGCCGATATGGAAGGTACACCACTGATATAGAGCGAAGAGTGAATGTGGGAAATAGAGTGAACGGAGCGTTGGGGCAACTTCTCGGTAGCCACTACCTCAGCCAGAAGGCACGTGTAGCAATACATAACGCAGTGCTTGTCCCAACATTACTGTATGGAAGCGAGAGTTGGGTATACAGAAAACAGTATGAAAGTAAAATTAATGCGGTCGAAATGCGATCTCTACGGAAAATCTGTAGAGTTAGGCTGACCGACCGCATTCGTAACGACAGCGTAAGAGAGCGAGGAGGTATGAAAGAGAGTATTGGTGTAAAGATGCGAAAGGGAATGCTCCGATGGTTCGGACATGTGGAAAGAATGCCGAACGAACGTCTGGTTAAGAAGATATACAACGCGAAAGTGGAAGGATGTAAATACCGGGGGAGACCGAGACTCACCTACCTAGACCAGATCGGTCATGTACTGAAGGAAGGTGGAGTCAAGAGTCTCCGAAACTGGCACTTTGTTCTCTCTGCCTACCCTGTAAAGTAATATATATATATATATATATATATATAACGCATTATCTGGTTAAAAAACTAGAATATTGACTATAGCTAACTTCAGGGTGTCGGTTCTTCTCTCAATTTACTCTCATCATTTTTCCCTAACGCGCCAAAAGAAGTATATCTTCAAAAATAGAACATACATACCTACTTACATTTAACAACGACTGATCTACGACATGAGCGAGACGTCGGTATACAATAGTTAGTTTATTATTCTCAATGTACAAAAATATATTAGGCTAAGAAAAATAATATATTATATTGCTTCGGATAACTAACACAGATAATGAAGCTATACTTTTATTAGCGAACAAACTACTCTATTTCATTCAGCCTTTATAATTTTTAAGGCGTAATGATTGAAATTAAATGAGGCTTTTATCTCTGAGCAACTAACTTAATGCGACGTTTCAAATTTTGTTTTTACACGTATTTTATAAAAGACTATAAATTGATTTTTTTTTTGCTAACAGTCTATAGTCTGGACACACCCCGCCCTTTCCGTCTGAGGCAACGGAAGGGCGGCATACTGCCTCCTAACTCACCGTATTCCCTGCCCATTGTCATTGGATCGGTCAAATTGAAATCCCTACGCTTATGCTATGTCAATATAACTCATAACAAAAATTATACAAAATATTATTTTATATTTGTATAAACCAGTAAAGTGTGATGTTTTACTAAAAGGGAGTGTGGTTATAAATTTTGTAGTTTTATTACTTATCCAACAACCGTAATAAATGTTAAGTCGTCAGATTTAAGTATGTAAGTTTCAGTATTATACTTTATATGAATAAAATTTTACTGCACAGATGGCGTAGTGGTTAAAATACCGACTTATCGTACCAGGTATCGCAGGTTCGATTCCCACACAGGGCAATATTTTGTGCAGTCTACAAATTGAATTATTGTTCTGTGTCTAGGTTTAATTTGTGTCCGTTAACTGTATATTTGTAAAGTACCCCGCAATATAAATATTATTTTCGTCGTAAAGTTGTCCTATTTTCTTTTCTCATTATGGTGGAAGGTACTAGGATTGCATGGCGTGATGTATATGGACTGCTTGACAAAAAAAAGGGGAATATTGTGTGCGTCAATTATATGTTTTAAAGTCCCTCTTTTTTATTGCTTATGGTGGCAAACGAGCATGCAGCACACCTGATGGTAAGTGTTACTGCCGCCCAAGGACCTTTGCAATACCAATCAGGTCAGGTATAGATAGGCCGTTGCCTACCAATAACCCCGAACCCACCCAGTTGGACTTCCGGCTCTCTCGCTCACCGAAGGAAACGCAATAGCAAATCGCCATTACTCAGACGTCGATTTTCTGCAAGAATGTGGTACAGACAACTGTCAATAGTGTAGTCCTACCACTAAAAAAACCCTCGCAATGTAAGGATAATTTTCTTAAGATAAATAAAAAAATCACGTGATATTTTTAAACTAGGTTTTATACTTTTAAAAGCTAATTATTTTTGCAACTTTTATCAAACATTTATAATGCCAGTTACAAACTGGCATTATAAATTTTGTCATAAGTGGGATTCGAACCCGCGCCTATTGTAAATCCGTTCCAATCGTGCTACCACTTACACCACCGTGAGCTATTGTAGGACATTCAATTCTCGCATCGTATTATATTTTCGTCTTTAAGGAGACGTGTGCCATCTACCCGACATTGTTTAACTGCAAAGTTTGAGTATTAAGCCTGTACAAAGTATAAACAATGTCGGAATTGTGTCGTAGAGTAGGTACTGTATATGAGTGATAACTCATATACAGTACCTACTCTACGACACAATTTGTCTCTACTACCTAGAATGATAAAAACAAAAAATATGTGATTACGTGTCTGTCACTGAGACATAGACAAAAGAGATTGAAATGCCTGCGGAGTACTAGTTAATTTATGAAAATATCATATAATAGTGTAATATTGTTATTGGAGGCAATGTTGGCCAACAACAAAAAATATATTACGTAAAATGTCTGCTAATCATATAGATATACATTCACAATCTTTATTTTTTCATATTATATCGTTTGATAGTGCTCTGTGGTAGCGGCTACGAATATTACCAATCATTTCTTTTCTTGTGGATGTCATAAAAGGCGATTAAGATCCTTATAAGGAACAACCTGGGCCAACTCCACATGATGCCATTTGGTCAACAGTTACATTCCCAAGGAGGATTGGCATCAGGCAAGCGGCCGGTCATAAACTAATGCCAATAACTTTTACAATATGTATTATGAAATAAGAGTACATATTGTATCGACCCCCAAGTAATTGGAATAAGAGTAGGAATAGGAATGATGATTATATCGTTTGATAATATGATATTATAATAAACGAAATATACTTTTTAGCGATAGGACCACGCTGTCGATAGTTCACTGTCTACAGCCACATGCCGGTCCGTCCGGGGTAGGACCACACTCTAGCAGAATATCGACATCTAAGTAATGGCAATGTTCTATTGTACTTCGTTCGATGAGCGGGTGAGCTAGGAGTCCAACTGAGTGGGTTTAGGTTTTGTATTAGCAGTCAGCGGCTTAGCTGTATCGATGGTATTGCAAAGGTCCATGGGCGGCAGTCACACTTACCATTAGGTGCTGCTTGCTCGTTTGCTGTGGCAAAAATAAGCAATGAAAAAAAACCTTACTCTATGAATGAGTACGTTACTTTACTTACGTTACTTTTTCCCCAGCAATTGTATCTTAAGAAGTAATATTGAATATTTTGATGTTAAATATTGTCGAAGATTGCGTAGGTACCTACGCAGTATAGGTACTTGTATTACAATATCTTATCAAAATTCGCTATGAAAATCTTTACACTGTTATCGTGCTACTAAAAATTTGGAATATCTAACAGAACTAACATATTGATGATGTTTCTACCAAGTGTTGCTCAAGAAACTCGAAGCAAATTGCAAATTATGTAAATAGAATATAAAGTAGAAGAGATAACATACAATTTGGGTTTATATTTATTGCCTAGAACTTATAATAAGTTTTCTGTGAGCCTCAGTTTAAAATTAAACATTAATATAACACGATGGTAGAAATTTAAGTAGAAAGTTTGATAATTTACTTCGATATTTTACCTATGAGTCTTACCACTATTTTTGATATTTAACATTGCAACCACGATCATTCCATTTCACTACTATGTAGAGTAAGTCCTTTTTTTGGTAGGCACACGCGATCTGGACACACGCGGCCCGTTCCGTCCGGGGCGACGGAAGGGCAGCGCATGCATATTCCACCGTATTCCCTCCCCATCGCCATCGGGTCGGCCACTGAGATCCCTTCCTTGACATCCATGGCCAGCCTGACATGTAGAGTAAGTCTGGTAATATCTGGAATTTTCGTTGATTAAAACAAAAAAGCCGTTTTTTTTTTTTTTTTTTTTTTTTCATTTATTTACCAAAAGGTAGGGTTTGATCACAAAGCAATCATGTCACCCTTGTTGAGAATTACAAATTAATAATTAAAATCTAGAATTAAAAATTAAAATCTAGTTATTTCTACGTTTTAACCCTATGTTTACTATATTATATAACCATATTGCTTCTTCAGATAAAGGCGAAGCTAGAATACTGTTACAGGCTCCAATCGTTCTTAGACAAATATTTGTCTGATGCTCAAACTGTTTTCTTGCCGTTTCTTTTTATAAATAATATTTATTAAGGCCACTTATTGTATAGTAGCAGCTACGAATACTTCCAACTCTGACAATGCCCATCGATATTGTAAAAGACGACTAAGAGCTTTATATCAACCTTGGCCAACTCCATCTGTTACCATGTGGTCAACAATAGCATTCCCAAATAAGTTTGACGTCCAGCTGGCGGCCGGACAGGAAAACGATTGGCAAAAATGTTGTAATATATACAATTGAAGAAGAGTACATAACGGTGTCCACTTTAAAAAATTGGGATAAGATTATGTAATATATTTTATTAGATAAATTAAGTTGAAAGTACAGCGATGATAATGATAAAAAAAGATATCTAAAAGAAACGCTACGGTATATGAATCTTAATAAACAAAAATAAATATTTGACCCTAAAAGAATACTTAAATATAAATGTTAATAAATCTGTATAGAATATCGAAGCTGTCAGCTTCATCTCATCATCATCTCAGCTATATGTCCCACTGTTGGGTTGGAGCCTTCTTCACACTATACGGGAAATTGACCTACTACACCACGCTGGTCAGACGTGTTGGTATACGGTTTTATTCGAGTTTTCCCTCTCCTGAATAGATATTATATGCATATTTTATCCCTTATGTGTCTTTTACGATCACCCACGGGTAAGATAGGGAGTGATGAATTGTATTCTTACTCAGTCAACACACGGAAGATCGAAAAAGTACTGCTAAGGTTTCTATGAATAAAATGTCCCGTAAAGCCATAAATATGGCAAAAATATAGATTTATTTCATACATATTTAGTAGAATTGCGAAACTAGTTCAGGCAATGAAACTTACGTGAACTTAACCATATGCTCAGCTAGGAGTATATAGTCATAGGCCACATTCTAGTGTTTTATATTTACAATGAAAACATCTAGTTTATGTAAGGATCGTTACGAGGAATCCTTTCGTTTCTGCCACGTTAAACCTCCACAATATTCAAGGCAAACCTAAATAAACAAGCAGTACAGCGTAAAAATAAAGAAATACCCTTTTGAGCTACAAATAATTCTTCCAAATCCCTACAGATAGTAGAAAGTTAGGTAATCAGTTCTTAAACATAAAATAAAGGAATACTTTTAAAAATATTTGAACTTTGATATTTTATACTTAATGTTGTCATCTTGAAGATTGTGATGAGCGTGAATGAAGCAATGAAGGTATGTCAGGATCGTGGTTTGTGGCAATCCGTAGTCTCTGCCTACCCCTCTGGGAAACAGTGACTGAGGCTATGTATGTATGTATGTTGTCATCATCTTATTTTATACTTGGCAGCCCGTTCAAAACGCGACGAACATAGGATCGCAGTGGGGTGTATGGAGCCCATATATGTATACCCCTACTTGCACAAAATAGAAAGGGGATAAAGATACAAAAATATTTTGAAGAACGGTAGCTAATTTGTAGCGATAATAATTGGACTATTTTTTTTTTTATAATATTATGTTGCTTATGTACACCGTACACAATATAAAAACTTATCTTTAAATAAAAACTAATGAAAGAATAATTTTCAAAAACAAAGTTTTGAATTGTCCATTAACACTAGATAGCTCGACTACAACATGCGGACTAGTAAAGGTGAACGACTCTTTCTAAGCTCTTTAAACGGGTCTCTTTATTTAAGGTCACGAACTCATTAGAACGATAGGTCACGTAACTTGGCGAGGATTTGGGCACATTTTATTATTCTGCCCGAGCGAGTTAGGCGCTCCGTCAAAAGCATTTCTTTAGTAAAGATATTACGTGAATGTAACAACTATTCTTCAACATCAGTGTCTGGGAAAAAAATATACACTACTATAGGTACTGTTTTATATCCATTTATCCATCTATTCAAAAGTCTATTACCCATCTTTTGTTGAAGATATGCGGTTTCACATGGTAACGATTCCATAATTGTTCTTATCAAGCGGGTTCTGATAGTCCTAAACTTTATAATTGTATGGCATATTTAACCAAGCAAATTTATTTACACGTTTTACCCAATATAGAATTGAAAGCGGTACTGCTTTGAAATACTACATACATACATATTATCACGCCATATCCCTTGCAGGGTAGGAAGAGAGAACAGAGTGCCACAGAACTCTATCCTTACATACTTCACTCGCTTCCTCAACATTCATAATTCCCTTCATACACGCTCGCCGGTCACGGAGACTCTTGACTCCACCTTCCTTCAGTAGTTGACCAATCTGGTCTAGGTAGGTTAGTCTCGGTCTCCCTCGGTACCTAAATCCTTCTTTGAAATACTATCACATCTTTTCTGGTACGTTAATCTTCCTTGCTGCTACAGTACCTTGGATACAACGATAATTTAACGAAAATCAAGAATAGCATTAACCCTCTAATAGAGACTGCACAGGTAATGTAATGGTTAAGATACTAACCTATGCCACTGTCGTGAGTTCGATTCCCCCACAGAAGAATACTTTATGTGATCTACAAATTGTTTTTTTGAGTCGTGGTGTAATTAATATCCGTGAAGTTCTGGAGGGTGCTCGTCACAGGATTTCCTAATATCCTATTTCACCTTGATCACATCCCGTATTCCTTCCTTTCTTGAGGGTTACGGTATAATAATTAACCGTGGGAAAGTGGTGGGTCTTCCTTCCTTTCCTCCATTTTAAGATAACAATGGATTGCCGCCATGTATCGCCTCATTCAATCAATTATATTTAGGTTTTTCTTTCAAATGAATTTATATTGATAACCTCAACATAGTAATTTCTCGTTCCTAGACGCAGACCCATAATAATATAATTCAACCTATTCACACCTATAGAGCATTATCGTTTTCGCAAGCTCAATAACACACAATGAAAAAGTTTGTTGACAAAGTAAGACGCTTAGTAGCTTCAGGGCGTTCTAAGTGCCAATAACCAAGGTAAAGATATTCGCCCATTGAAATCGGTAGCAATAAGATAACTGGGAATAATCTTAATATATAGCGCTGTCTCGGCCAGACGTTATGGCGCCTCCTTGAAAAATCAATAGAGACCCATTATCTAGAATAATGCGTATTACACAAACGTCGTAATTAACCAATTTTATTGAGCCGATGATTAAAGATAGTTCTCATATGAATTTTTGTTTTTTATCTTATGGGCCCTCCTGCACTATGAATGGAAAATAGTATCCACTATTACCAGATGGTTTTGCATGGACTTTTTAAGCTTTGTCCCTCGTGCAATGATGGTAATACCTCAAATCCGTTAGTTTAATTACCTTTTTTACCACACGAAAAAAGTGTAATACAATCCGTATTGCTCCTTCGTCATCAAATGAGTTTGTTTATATGTTATTATAATAGTAATTATGTGTTTAATTGCATAGTGAACAAAATTGTATGGTTAAGAACATTTTCAATATTTTTTGTACTATTTTCAATATTACATATTACTTTCTGTTGTGTGGTAACGACTACGAATACTACGTTACGTTGCTCGTAGATATCATAAAAGAAAGAGCTTTATATAGACTTTCCCAAGGAGGAATAAGCTCAGGTAGGCGACCGGTTATAAAACTATTGCCAATAAAGTTTTGCAATATCATCATTCTCCTGCTCTTGTCCCAATTACTTGGGGTCGACGCAGTATGTACCCCTCTTCCTACATATTTTAAAGGTTATTGGCAATAGTTTTATGACCGGCCGCCTACTTGACATCAACCCTCCTTGGGAATGCAATTGCTGTCCAAATGGCATCAGGTAGTGTTTGCCCAGGTCGATAGCTCTTAGTCGTCTTTTACGACATCCACGAGCAAAGTAAAGGTTGGTAATATTAGTAGCCGCCACCACACAGCAACTTATGGAATATGCACGAGTATATATTGCCTCGATTTCAAGTAATTGGGAGCCGGAGTATGATGATATTGTCACTATTTTGAGGATCCCTGGTTGGAGACTAAAACAAAATAAAATTAACATACCTGAAGATGAACCTGTAAGTAGTTAGGTATACATAAATTAAAACTGTTAAGAATGCACATCAGAAGTAGAAAATTGTTAGCCTCTCAAATTTCTTAAAATTATTTAAATTTTTAAAAAAATTTTTACGAAGTATTTATCTTATTAATTATTTTTATCAACGTATTAATGTATGCAATTTTAATTACCTGCGCCCTTTTATATGAAAAAGAATGATTATTAAAAAAATATATATATGATTTTTTTTTATTGCTAATGATGGCAAACGAGCTAGGCCGCTGCCTACCAATACCATCCCCAAACCCACCCAGTTGGGCTGCCGGTTCTCTCGCTCACCGAACGAAGTGCAATAGCACATTTCCATTACACAGACATCGATCTTCTGTGAAATTGTGGTACCTATTACCCCGGACGAAGCGTTCAGAGGCTGCAGACAGAAACTGTCAACAGCGTGGTCCTACCACTATAATATAATATAAATCATCTTTATTTCAAAGGCATACGCAACTTTAAATCACGACAGTAATTGAGTACAAGCATTCAGAATTTTGTCTTATTCTAACAATAAAAATATTCTACTAGACTAAGAAAAATATAAATAAAAAACGTGACGAAATTCATTGCGAATAAAACGGACACATAAATAAACTCAAATTGAATGTAGCAGAGTGGTGTGCCTCGGTGATTTTTGCTTACGTGGCATTAAATTGGATGTTGGGACACCGTGAGTAAACCTGCACGAAAAGATACACGTACTCTTTGTTTTTACGACCGCATTTTATCTACTTGTGTTGGTATATTAAACCTAACAGAAACTTTGAAAATGTAAGCTTGAAACGTAAAATGGTAAGCCGTAATTCCAACTTTTTACTAATAAAGAAACTTATGAAATAAATGTTTTAAATAACATCGAATTGATTTAAATTTATGTTTTTGCGCTTTATATACAAAATATAAGTTGATGTACTGAAGGAAGGTGGAGTCAAGAGTCTCCGAAACCGGCGAGCGTGTATGAAGAGAATTATGAATGTTGAGGAAGCGAGTGAAGTATGCAGAGATAGAGTTCTCTGGCACTCTGTTCTCTCTGCCTACCCTGCAAGGGATATGGCGTGATGATATGTATATGTATGTATATAAGTTGATGTTTAGTAAGAATAAATATACAATACAATTCACCACCCCTATCTTACCCGTAGGTAATCGTAAGAGTCGACTAAGGGATATGAAACGCATATATATAACATCTATGCAAGAGAAGGAAAACTCGAAACAAGACCCTGTACCAACACGTCTGACCAGTGTAGTATAGTAGGTCAATTTCCCTGTTATTATGGAGGAGGCTTGAGCCCAACAGTGGAACATATATGAGCTGAGATGATGATAATGATGATGAAGAATAAATACTAATAAATAATTTTCTGTTATATATAATAAATGATTTAAAAATTTTGAATTACCATAGAAAGCCATGGCATGGATCTGATTTATTGGAACTACACGTATATATTAAATCCTAATTTTTTAGATATCATTTGTGATACCTGTTCTTCTAAAAGATTTTGTTACGATAACGGCTTTTATAATAAAACTAGTTTTACAAATTTAATCACGTTTGTATTTGATTTTTAATTTCCGCCATTTGTTTCAAATGTGTAATACTTGCGTAAACATTAGAAATCATTACGATAACAGGTGCCATATATCTCGAATACATTTTCAGGAGTCAGATAAACTGATATAAGATTCTTGACTAGCGTCCTAGAAAGGAGTCGCTCTATAGATAAATGATATCCAGCCGAAAGAAATTAATTTATATATCTAAAGATATTGAGAATAATAAAGTTTCGGAGAATAACATTAATTTAAATCTTACTGCTTACTCTGGCTCCACTTTGATTCCAATCGCTCTGATCCCACATTTTAAATCTCTAATAAAAATCTAAGATATTCATTTAATGATATGCTGTAAAAAGCAATTTTTATCTCCATTACACTACGTATTTAATTGTAAGAAAGTAAAGGTAAGAAATAATACTGTATTGTTAATAATATTTTCTTAAAAAATCTATTATTTTTTAGCTATGTATAAAAAATAAATATGGTCACTACGGGTTATTCTTAGAAGATAAAAATTGCAGACATTTTAAGGTAAGGTATATGGTAAGATTTAGCTAGCATTTGCAATGTAGGCGCACTAAAATATGTTTTCTATGACATCTCATTAGAAATCTTGTAAATTGTCAGTATTTTCACAAATATAATAAGCGTATATTATACGTATTAATAAACCTTTCTATTGAATTACTCTGTCTGTTGATGCAAACCGCATTAAAAACCGTTACGTAGTTTAAAAGATCTAAGTGTACAGACAGAAAAATATATAACGGTTTTTTATGTTTATGCGAGTATTACACATTTGAAACAAAACTACTTTTACAGATTCTATCGTAATACAAACGGTATTTGATTTTTATTTCCTGACGTTTCAAACACTGTACAGTGATCATGATCACGGGAGGACTGACCTTGATCATATGATAGTCCTCCTGTGACCATTATCACTGTAAAGTGTTCGAAGCGTCGGTAAATTAAAAATCAAATACAAACGCGATAGAATCCGTAAAAGTAGTTTTATTTAGAAAAATAAAATATATACTTACAGTTTTAATATTTCCAATAACATCGGCGTGATTACGCATTGCAGTATGTAAAATGTATCTCCACTAAATAAAGAGGCAACAATCATGCGGCATAAAGCCAAATTTTACTGCGTTATAATAGTTTGAGTTTTTATACTGTGTAACCTGCAAATCTAATTCGTAATCGGTGGTGATGTTAAATTTATGTTATTCGCATAATTCATCTATCCAATCATCAGTTTATCAAAAGGCCATAATCACAGTGATGATGGATCCACTAAAAATGATATAGATTTATTTTAGACGACGCAGCGTAGGACGACAACTAGGTGGACTGACGACATCAAGAAGATCGCAGGCAACCGTTGGATGCAGGTGGCACAGGACCGTTGCGAATGGCATTCTCGTGGGGAGGCTTAACACAATTTAATATAATACTGCACCAAATCCCACAAACTGTTCTCGATCACTTTACTAAAGCACTGTTGGGCTCGGCCCACAAGAGGCGTGTTGGTATAGAATTTTGTTTCAAATTTCTCTTCTCTTACATAGATGTTATACGCGGTTTATATCCCTTAGTCGTCTCTTACAATCACCCACGGGTAAAATAGGGGGTGGTCAATTGTATTCTTACTCAGTCACCACACGGAACATAGTTTCCCATAACAAAAATTTCGATATCTCTTAAAAAAAATCCTTCGATGACAGGTACCAATGCAACAGTCACTACCGCTGCCTTTATATAGATGGCCCAGCATCAATGTAGCCCAACAAATAATTTCTCCCATTGTAACTGCTGTAAAACAGAATCTACAATTGTATTCACGAATGACATCAGGTTTAGACTCTCAGCAAGACCCAGAAAACTTTTTTAATATGTTTTAATATTATATAAGATGCAACGAATTTAATTACAAAAAGATAACAATAGGAATTGGAATGATTCCGCTTTTATCTTATGCAAAATCCGAGACTTCATGTCTCAAAATTGATTAAACTTTGAATTAATTAGCCAATTAAGAAGAGTTTGTAAAGCAAAGATAACCAGAGATGTACAAAATACCCTGTACAAAGTATCTGGAATACAAAATGCAAGATACTTTTAAATTAAGTATTTCAGACACCAGATACAAAATACTTTTAAAATAGTATCTGAAATACTAGATACAAAATAGGTATCTTCTAAATACTTCTTAAGATGGAAATACTTTTGTATGAAAACACGATTTTATTTTAATGAATATATGGTAAATAAGTTTATTTTTTATAATTGACATTAATATTATTTACGAATAATTCGTGTTAATCGCTGAAAAATAAATATATGCTAATATGTAAAGTTTCAAAACCCTCTAAAGTGATTTTTGATACATTTTTACATTTTTGTACCAAAGGAAAGATTTTTAAATTTTATTTGCTATAAATCAATGCTTATATGTATGTCAATATTCGTATATCAATATTATAATGTAACTCACTAAAATTTGCCATAAATTCAATCTAAAAAATAATGATAGTTGCAAACGCCGCTAAAATAACTATAATTATTTTCAAAGTCCCCTAAAATTAAGTTGACTAATAATAGCACTGCATTTGAAACACGTGACTTGTAAAACTGTATACGATATCAATGAGATGTTGGTGTAATAATTTTATAAATGTCTGCTAACATATTACTAAAAGTATTTTGTCAGAAAAAGTATTTATAAAATACTAAGATACCAAACAAAAGGTATCTAAATACAAGATACTAGATGATTTTTTAAAAAGTATCTTAGATACAAGATGGAAATACGTATTTTGTATCTTGTATCTGTATTTCAGATACTTGTATCTTAGATATGTCACATCTCTGAAGATAACCATAGCACTACGGGCACGTCAGATCTTGAGAGTTTATATCTTATCTTCTTTAGGCTTGCCTTAAGATTAATAAATAGATAATACTTGTCAAGATCCATCTAGCAAAGTTTCTAAACAGACTTAAGTCCTTAAGTTTTTATATCAATACATTATTACTAAAGTTACAAAAATATACCAAATATTAACTCAATTAATTACGTGTTTTAAACATTTTTAACTGGAACAAACATATCAATAGAAAGCTTTTAAAAATATATGACGCCGTAAAACAGATGCCGTTAAATGTCAGATCGTACCCGACACAAAATGTAGTTTTACGGGATTATAGCCTTGGCCTAATTTTACATTCGTTCATGAATACTCCAGCGGCAATAGGGATACATCATAGTAATACCGTATTATGAGAAAAGGGTTATTTTAGAAATGGCTCTATGTTAAAATTAGTATATTGAGAATTATCAAATATATGATCAATTAATACCAGGTAATTCTACAACTATCATCGCTTATATTAGCGTAAGATACTTAGACTTTATAACGACCTGGGCCAACTCCATCTGATACCATTTGGTCAACAATTACATTCCCAAGGAGGGTTGACGTCTGACAGGCGGCCGGTCATAAAACTATTGCCAATTACCATTACAATATGTACTATGAAAGAAGAGTACATATTGTATCTACCCCAAATAATTGAGATAAGAGTAGAAGAATGATGAAATGATGAATCAGACCCGTTTTCACCATTGTTTTTTTTTATATATAGGACAAATCACATAGAAGATTCATTGATGATATCGTTTAACATTGATCGCTTTAGGAATTATCCAAACTTAGATGTCGTTAATGTAAATAGCGATTATTGTTATTAATTTTCGCAAATTCATGTGTAGAATCCGTTATCTATGTGGTGTCTGAGTAAGCAGTTCATCACTTATCAAGCAGTTACTTTTTATATATACATACATAAGTAAAATTTAAAGACAAACTAATGTTAACCAATATTATCTATTGCCAAAATAATATATTAACTAATATTAGCTTTCCTTCTCTTGCATAGACGTTATATAAATATTATAATATCCTTAGTAATGTTCTACGATACCCACTGTCAAGACAGGGTGGTGAGTTGTATCCATATTCCGTCACCACACGAAAAGCATTAAATATTATTTATATTATAAACTATATTCTATAAGAATTTATATTCGTCTGTCACAATATTTCTACTCGATCCTAAAGTCGATCCGTACATTACATTTCTATAACTAGTTTAAAACTATTGTAGCGCTTTGCATTTTCGTTGTTCTTGTAATACGAAACATGCAAATTATATTCATCTGTAATAATACTGCTACTCGATCCTAAAGTCAATCCGTACAATACATTTCTATAACTAGTTTAAAATTATAGTAGCGCTTTGTATTTTCTTTGTTCTTGTAATACGAAACATGCAAAATATATTCGTCGGTCATAATACTGCTACTCGATCCTAAAGTCAATCCGTATAATACATTTCTATAACTAGTTTAAAATTATTGTAGCGCTTTGAATTTTCTTTGTTCTTGTAATACGAAACATGCAAAATATATTCATCGGTCATAATACTGCTACTCGATCCTAAAGTCAATCCGTATAATACATTTCTATAACTAGTTTAAAATTATTGTAGCGCTTTGAATTTTCTTTGTCTTGCTAATAGGAAACATGCAAAATATAGCGTTACGTAACGTTCTATGAACGTTGCCAGGAAAGTTTAAAGAAACTCTTCAGTGGAACCTCGTTTATGACGTTGAAGCATTCCATTTTACTATTGCTGCCTACGATACTTTACAGTTTGCAATATATACTTTTCTAGCTGTCCAAATACTTTTTATTCAGTCATTTTCGAAGTAATTCCTTAGTATCTTCACAATTCAGTGGTTTTTAATTATAAATTAAATTTAAGACGAGGATTTCCTTCGAAACGAAGTCAAGGACTCGGTCCCGAAAACTCGCTCGGCCCCTAAGACGTAGAGAGAAAATCAGCGGATTATAGTTATGCAACGAACCCCACTTAACCTATTGCCAAGGTGATATTATGGCGCAGTATGAACCGCTGAAGTCAGGTAATCGTTTCCGATGGCCCACTGAAATCTTAAGCTTTACCTTTATTGGGTGTGGCAACAGGGCTATTTTACTGGCTCGCTAAGTGGTTTGCCATTTAATGCATTGGAATAAAGAAAACTAAATAATGCTAGTGGGTGGGTGCTTATTAGAATTAATTAAACTAAAATCGCATAATAGCATAAATAACATCGTAACATACATATCATAATATATCAGTAGGTTGATAGTTTTCTATCTACAGACGCGGACCGGCTCGTCCGGGGTAGTAGAACAGTCTCACGTGTAAGCAGTGGCAATGTTCTGTAGCGCTTCGTTCGGTGAGCGAAAGAGCCGGAAGCTCAACTTGGGTGGGCTTTGGTGGATAGGCATCCGCCTTGCTGTACCCCTTTTATTTAATATTTTTTTAAGCTATAATTTGGCCACAACCTATTCCTTCTAGGCCGATGTAAGGGTAGTATGGTCTAAAGTTGTGTAGCTCCTGAGTGAGTGATATAAAAGAGCTATATCACTCACATAGACACAATCTATCACTCACTCACTTTACCGCCGAATATATCACTAGCTAGGGGTGTCCACTTTGGAAGAACATCGATGTTTTTTTCGATTCGATAAATGGAAACTGTACATCGATGTCTTTCGATGTATCGGATGAAAACATCGATGTTTTTAAACATCGAGTACTTTTTCTAAAGTCATATCAAAAGTGTTACTTCTAAAAAAAAAAAGGTCTTTTTTGTGGCATTTATACCTATTCCAATCCCTTATAAAACTGACTTCTAAAAAAAAAGGTTCTTTTTGTGGCATTTATACCTATTCCAGTCCCTTATAAAACAGATTTCTAAAAAAAAAAAAAAAAAAGGTCTTTTTTGTGGCATTTACTGGTTATCATCGTTTCGATGTTTTATGAAAAAACATCGATACATCGAGTATTTCGATAGCTCTTCAAAACATCAGATCGATTCGGTGTATCGCATTGTAAACATCGATGTTTTCGATGCATCGATGTATATCGAATATCCCTATCACTAGCTCAGTAGCTCAGTTCTAGCTCATCGCTCACTTCGCATCGCAGAATGTTTCACCTCTCACAAAATGAGCGAGATAGGTGCGTTGCGTGGCCGGCCGACGAGAATGATATCGTATCGATGTAATTAAGTTGTGAGAATACACTCTATTTCCTTAGCTATAAAGTTTAATAATTAATATTTATTATTAGAAAATAGATTTTAGAAAATAGATGAAATTGACAAAATCTTCTAAAAAATATAATTATCTGAAAAGTAAATTCGAAACATTATCAAGCTAATGCGAAAAATGAGTTATAGATTTGTTTGAGCGATAGATTTAAAGTGAGCGATAGATTTAAAGTGAGTGATAGATTTAAAGTGAACGATCTTTGAAAGTGAGCTAGAGGAGTGATTTAATAATGTGGTTGACTGCTGAACTAAGTGAGCTAAATGAGCTAAATGAGTGATATGTATCTTTACACTCAAAAGATATGTATCACTCTTTTCAGCGCGGTGATCTATATTGCGCATGACTAGTGTGGTCCCATAACCCACCGTGTTCCCTTTTTACCGCCATTGGACCGATCACTGGTACCGCTTCATTGACATCTGTGGTCGGTCCGGTGGGTTATCCTTTCGGGTATTATCTCCTTCGACGCCCCAGCAACAAGCCACTGTGTTGTACTGCCGGGGCCTATCTGCGGGTGGCGGACTAATCCACGGTCCATCCACATGTGAACTCAGCTAAGGCGGCATCAGGCACACGTACTCGCGGCTTAGCTGTACCCCTGGTATTGCAAAGGTCCATGGGCGGCAGTAATAATTACAATTAGGTGCGTTGCTTGCTCATTTGCCACCATTAGCAATAAAATATAACTTTAACAATTTAACACTTTTATTTTCGAATAATAAGAGCAGTAGCAGATTAGTAATAATCTCGCAATTAGCTATGTATATAGAAATAGGGGAGAGTTTATGGACATATTGCCGGACTCAATAGTTTCTATGAAAAAATCTTCAAAAAAAATACCTTCGAAAATCCAATAAAACTTTTGCCCTAATCTGTACTGAAATGGCACTCACGTTCGATAGAACATATTTTATGGTTACTGGATCAAATAATCGTAATGATATAACTGTAAAACAAATTTTACATTACAAATTGCTTGTAAAGGTTGAATTTGTTACTTTATTAATTACTCTGGATTTAATTGGATCCCTTCTGCCTACGTTCGTGAAAGCTTAGATTAATTAAGGGAATTAATAAATCTTTAGCCAAAAGATCGTCTTTAGTATTTCCATAGCTCTCTATGGAAATAATAGGCTAAAATTTTTTATCTGTAACATTATTTTATATGTAGGTATTCCAGTGGTATAGCTATTTACCGCCGGGCGGGCCACGGAAGGCAAAGACCGGGTACTGGTGGCCCGCTCGCATGGCGTGGAGAGGTACTTGTAGGGTGGGTCTATGGGGTCGTGCGCCGCTTCTTCTGTCACCCCGGACGGATTAGCGTGGCGTGAACACACCATAGCCCGCCGCCAAAAAAAAAAAGAAAAGTGGTTTAGCTATTTAGCATAGCTGGCAGGCGGCTTAGCAATCGACGGTATACAGAGATTTAGTACATATATTATTGGAACGAAGTTCCTTATCGCGCGTTGTGAAAGGGGGCTAGACGGAAAAAATTCTTACGAAAAGTTGTCACGACACTTTTTGCTATAGTAAGCTATTGTAAGCTGTGCGGCGTCGCTCGTCGGCTCTCTTATAGAAAGCAAGGCAGATATTTTCATTTCTATTTCGCATTGAACAGTGTGGTGTCGCGACGATTTTTTTTATAGATAGAGTGATTCAAGAGGAAGGTTTATATGTATAATATATGCATAATGTACTAGAGAAACACTGATAATTTTAGAGGTTTCTAATGTGATGTCGTAAATAAACACATTATTTTGCGCTTACATTGCAAACGCTGGCTGAACCCTACGAAATAGATCAAAATAAAGTACTACAGTATTATACAGCTTAAAAAGGCCTACAAAAAAGTCCGCGATGGTATATATCTATCTCTTAAGGATAACATACTATATCCATTTTAATACTTTAAAAAATGTTCTATTATAAAACGGTAATTGAAAAGCTATTTACACAAATACTGTATTAATCCTTATCATTTTAAATACATTAGTTGGCTCGAGCATTTCATGAAGATATTTTTTTTCCTTCAGACCATGCAAATTAAATCAATACCTTAAGAGATATAGCAAAATCAAAATAATGCGCAACGAAATTATTTTCGCCCGTGACCGGGCCGCGTGGCCGGCTCGCGTTCGAGCTCGGGGCCGAAAAGTTTTGGTAGTCTAGTGGAATTGTATATCCTATTATTAATATTATAAACGTGAAAGCTTGTAATAATGTATGGATGTGAACATGTTTGTTGCTCTTTCACGTAAAAACTACTGAACTGAATGGATTTTGATGAAATTTATAGTAATATAGCTTGCACATCAGAATAACACATAGGCTATAATTTATAAAGATATTTTGCAAATTGGTTAAAATATAACGATAAAAATCGCTTAAGGCAGAAAAAAATTATATAATTAAAATAGAACTTCGTTCCATCCGGGTGTCCCTTGACACCTCCGGTTTTATGTTTAAAAAGTGGTAGGACCACACTGTTGACAGTTCTCTGTCTACAGCCGCGGGACAGTCCATCCGCAGTAGTACCACGTTCTCGCAGAAGATCGACGTCTGAGTAATGGTAATGTGCTATTGCGCTTCGTTCGGTGAGCGAGAGAGCCGTAAGCCCAACTGGGTGGGTTTGGGGATTGTAATGGTAGGCAGCGACCTAGCTATACCATTGGTATAGCAAAGGTTCATGGGTGGCAGTGACACGTACCATAAGGTGTGCTACTTGCTCGTGTGCCACCATAAGCAATAAATATAAAAAAAAAACAACAGGCAGTCATGGGGACTGCCGATAGAAGTGAAAACTATTAACTTAAGACTAATTGAAATAATAATAATTTTCTAATTTTTATATAAAAATAAAAAATATTATCGAACATCTAGGAATCGGTTTTACCACGCTAGTAAGATAACCTTTAAACCATAATGATCAACGCAACGCGCCTAAAGAAGTTTTCACATAGCTATAGATATACTATTAGCATTAGCATGTCGGTGACGCGAACCTATAAGTTGTTCTCCTCCAAAAACGCTCAACGCGCCTAAAGAAGTTTTCACTTCAAAAAAGAAAAACTAAAGTGTGGCCCTAACGCTATTTCAATAGTGTAGTCCTTCTACCTCTATAGTTATATTATTTCAGCTCATATACGTCCCACTATTGGACTCGAGTCTCCTCCATAATAGGAAGGAAATTGACCTACTTTACCACACTAGTCAGATGTGATTGTGTGTGATATAGGGGTTTTGTTTCTAGTTTCTCTTGCATAGATGTTATATGTGTTTATATATCACTTAGTCATCGCTTACGATCATCCACGGGTAAGATAAGGTATTTTTACTCCATCACCACACGGAAAATTATTGTATATTATTATTAAATAAATATTTATAATTCATGTATTTGCTGTGTGTATTTTTAATGCAATAATCCCCGTACGTGACAAGCGGATTCACGACTCTGTTTGGTGTTATGAGTTTCTCAAGAGCCGATTTTTACGAATAGTGGTAATATTATATTCTTCATATAATAATTTATTTATTTTCTCAATCACAATGGTAAATAGAAATTACACATGTACAATATATAGTTATGATTACACTCATTCCTTTGTGAGAGGCTGATGTCTGTAATATCCCTATTATAGATCCCTATACCCTATGTCACAGAGCACCAGGCTCTCGCCTCCGCGACAAATTGCAATGATAGTACTACTATAATTATTGGAGTTTACTCCTTAAGAATCGATTTTCATATAAGGCGCCCGGTATGAGAAAAATTTTAGGAGTAAAATCTAGTGATCGAATGACCTCGTTACGTTTTTGGTGCGCAACCTATTCTGCGCACCTTTCACTTTCTGACGTGAGATAATACTTCACTGAACAGTTTTAATAAATGTAAATAATAATCGTACTTAAGGAGTAAACTCCAGTCGTGCGTCGGAGCTGACACACACTTTTTTTTTTATTTAACATATTTTCTTATATGAAATAGAGATAAGTAAAATGTTATTATAGCATGCGTGTGCTTATATAGTCTTCTATTCTTGATAAATGTTTATTAGGTTTGTCAATAGCAGATATAAAATGTATCAAACTATAACCCTATTCATCACTCACTCTAATGCGAGATGACGATACGTAATGGAATCTACGATTTCGTTCTCAGATCCTTTCGAAAATAAATCGCAAGCTTAAGATAATCCAATACTGAAATATGGATTCGTTTCAGTTTGATAAATTTATTGCGTATCTGACGTATACTTTGAGCTGGCAGCTAAGAAATTATATTTGCCGTCATTTGTCTTCAAGACAGAACCATCTGGTGTCGGCTATCTTAGAAGTTTTATGTCAAATTGAAAAGTTGGCAAGAACATTTGAAACAAAGAGCAAGTTTATACTTGTTCTTAGATTTGACCTAGATCGATTTTAAAGTGTCGCTATCCCGCCTTTGTTAGCGATACATAAGATTATACCACCGTGAGGAATACGAGATGTTTCTAATAAATCAAACATTATACTCTAAGCTAATAAAAACTTGTTTCAATAAATATGTATAATGGCTTTTTTGGCGTTTCATGCCCTTTTCCTCGAAAGGATAAATATTCAAAGAAATAACCAAAGAAATTTTGGCGTTTTATGCCCTTTTCCTCGAAAGGATAAATATTCAAAGAAATAACCAAAGTAATTTTGGCGTTTCATGCTCTTTTCCTCAAAAGGATAAATATTCAAAGAAATAACCAAAGAAATTTTGGTGTTTTATGCCCTTTTCCTCGAAAGGATAAATATTCAAAGGAATAACCAAAGAAATTTTGGCGTTTCATGCCCTTTTCCTCGAAAGGATAAATATTCAAAGGAATAACAAATAAATTTTGGCGTTTCATGCCCTTTTCTTCGAAAGGATAAATATTCAAAGAAATAACCAAAGAAATGTTGGCGTTTCATGCCCTTTTCCTCAAAAGAATAAATATTCAAAGAAATAACCAAAGAAATTTTGTCAAAATGATATTAGTCTTACTTAATAATAGGTAAGCTTATTGCCGATTCATAGACACAGTTTCAGTTCGTATTATTATTGACAATTCGTAGTGACAAAATCCACTAACACTTTATGAGGCATTTAATTCACAATCTCACGGTTATGACCATATCATTGTATAACCAGTTCTGTCTCTTATCAAACCCCATTAGATTAAACTAGTCTGCCATATTATATAGCTATATATAAAAGTGGATTACGCTCTAAATATAAATTAAATTCTCTTATGATTAGTTCTTTCGCTTACTATACCACTCCTCTATTGGATTTAACTAGTCTGCCTAATAAGGCAGGCATATATAAAAGGCATAGGTATATAAGAATATAACTATATACAAAAGTCGATTATGCCCTAAATATAAATTAAATTTGTTTATAAATACATATATTCTTTATCATATTATTCACATAATACATACATATGTGCTAATAATGAAACTGCAAATGCAATCATACACTTCTTTTTTTTTTTTTTTTTTTGGTGGGCTATGGATGCGTCTCGCCCCGCCAAATCGGTCCGGGGTGACGAAAAGGCGGCGCGTGACTCCCATAGGCCCACCGTAAAACTCCTCTCTCTTCGCCGTGCGAGCGGACCACCGGTACCCGATCTTTGTCTTCGGTCAATCATACACTACTGCAACTCTATTAGAGAAATAAGATAAGCAAAAAAAGTAGTGTTTGTTTCACCTTTAAAACTCCATTGCAACATATCGTTTGCCCGAAAGAATAGTGTCACAGCTGTAAAAATTACAATTTTCATTATATTTAAATTCTTGATGGTGGAGGAGTGTTAATATTATACGTTCTCCCTATCAACTCTTGTCGTCATTCTTAAGGGTATTATGCTGATGTTCGTGCATTTGAAATCGCTGCTGAACCGAGCTGAAAAAAAGGAAATACTTATTTTGACCCTCTTGAAAAATTTTGCTTTTTTCAATTGTGTCACTATTCTTCTGGGCAAGCGTTATGTCTTAAGCGTCTTAACTAATATTATAATGCGAATATGAGTTTGTTTGTTACACTTTCACGCCTAAACCACTCAACAGATTTTAAAAATTCTTTCATTAATGGCACTCCATATTATCAGCGAGCAACATAGGTCCATAGATTTTATTCCCACAAAAACGGGAACTACGTGGATGAAACGGGGTTTAGCTGGTTTAATTATAAATAGCATAATGCGCACCATCACATTACAAATCTTCTAAATAAGCGGCTTTTTTACGATGATATATGTGCATTATACATAATATAAGAATCTTTTTCTTGAATCACCATGTATCATCATCATCTCAGCTCATACACAGTCCCACTGTTGGGCTCGAGCCTCCTCCATAATGTGAGGGTAATTGACCTACTATACCACGCTGGTCAGACGTGTTGATATAGAGTTTTGTTTCGAGTTTTCCTTCTCTAGCATAGATGTTATACGCGTTTTATATCCCTTAGTCGTCTCGTACGATCACCCACGGGTGAGACGGGGGGTGGTGAATTTTATTCTTACTCCGTCACCACACGGATAATCACGATGTCTATTGAGCGATGAGCACCTTTTGAAAATCCCTGGCACAGTTTAAAAGATCTAACCGTACAGACAATGAAAGTGACTTCATTTTACCATCATCAACATCATCATCACAGCCCATAAATGTCCCACTATTGGGGGGCTCGGGCCTCCTCCGTAATGGGAGGGAAATTAACCTACTATACCGTGCTGGTCAAACGTATTGGTATAGGGTTTTGTTTCGAGTTTTCCTTCTCTCGCATAGATGTTATATGCGTTTTATATCCCTTAGTCGTCTCGTACGATCACCCACGGGTAAGATAAGGGGTGGTGAATAGTATTCTTACTCCGTCACCACACGGAAACGGACGGACTTCATTTTATACCATGTAAAAAAGATACATATATATATTTCTCTTGTGGCAGTTGTTCGACGGCGATGCTATGTGCGGCCATCATGACAGAACATTGGGAGCACGTTGTGTGGGACCCCGCAGCGCTTACAGCCCTCGCCAACGCCTCCAATACCGCGCTGCAGTGGCTACTGGATGAGAAAGTGGCTAAGGTAACATTCTTTTATATTCATGGGCATATTAAATCAACATGTCATTAATTGTGGTAAGACCACGTTGTTGGCAGTTCTCTGTCTACAGCCGCGGGCCGGTCCGTCCGGGGTAGTACCACACTCTCGCAGATGATCGACATCCGAGTAATAGCAACTTGCTATTGCGCTTCGTTCGGTGAGCAAGAGAGTCGGAAGCCCAACTGGGTGGGTTTGGGGGTTAATGGTAGGCAGCGGCCTAGTTATACCCTTAGTATAACAAAGGTCCATGGGCAGCAGTGACACTTACCATCAGATGTGCTGCTTGCTCGTTTGCCACCATAAGCAATATAAATAAAAAAATTAAAGAAATATCAATGTGTCAATAGATCATAGTTTATTTGCTTACTGTAATTAATTGGAATTTACAAAAAAAATATCTTTATAAATGGCAAACATTTTTGTAGAAGAAAAAAGAGAAGTAATTGTGTTTTATTAAAAAATGTTATAAGTTCTTTTAATAAATTATAACACTTATTTATCTAATGCGTCATATTGTGAACTACATCATTTTACTGAAAGATATTCAGTAGATTTATCAAAGCAAATGAAATGTGGTGGATCACTCCTCAAAGTCATTTTACTTCTATAATGATGAGTTTAACATGAGAGAAGGGATGAAAGTAATGTTGTGAGGAAAGCTTTAAGCATGAATGTTGAAGGCTTAAGGGGTAAGGGAAGACCGAAGAAAAGATGGATGAACTGCGTGAAACATGACATGGATAGACAAGGAGTGACCACAGAGATGACGTCTGATAGAGTTGTATGGAAGGAGAAGACATATTGCGTCGACCCCAAATAAATTGGGATAAGAGCAGGTTGATGATGAATGATGAGTTTAACAACGAATAATCCCGCCGTGACATGTATTTACAAAGTCGCAATATGCTAATTTTAAAAATGTCATATTTATAATAAAGTTAATCCCGCTACGACAGAGCTGACTTACAGCGTAATTACGCAACAGTAGAATAAAATTTAATTTTAAAATGGCTAAATTTACCTTTTATTAATATAAAAAAGGCTTTCATAACAGTGATGCTAAAAGAATAGGTACTTTTGAAATAAAACTACTTTTATGGATTCTATCGCGTTTGTATTTGATTTTTATTTCCCCGACGCCGACGTTTCGAACACTTTACAGTGATCATGGTCACGGGTGGATTAAGGTGTCTTACGTCCAATATGTTATTGTTATTACAGAAATTTATATCTATCCTATCAGATATTAAATTTTAACCCATATTTTAGTACAAATTAATACATAATTCATTGGTCCGATCAGCTCAAATGGCGATGGCGCCGTAATACAAGTTATTTGCCCACACGCCGGCCTTTCATCATCCCGGGCGGGATGTGTGGGAAACTAGGGACGCTGTGGATATAAAGTTTCGGATATCGATACGGATAAGAATATTAGATTAACATTATACTGATGGCTATCAAATTATTTCGGCTTATTCGACTGTTTCGAATAGTTTCAATTACAGATATTGGATTTTTAGGGAATTGTAAAAGGGAAACGCTAAGTATGGTGACTATCGTATTATTTCGCTTTGGAGAGGTTTATATTTAAGCTGTCAGTTCGGCTGGTTGGTAGAATTTTTATCGTAATATGTTTCATATAGACTAGGAGTTCTATGATCCATGTGGTGACGGAGTAAGAATACAATTCACCACCACCTATCTTACCCGTGGGTGATCGTAAGAGACGAGTAAGGGATGTAAAACGCATATAACATCTAGGGGTGTCACTCTTTGAAAAAACATCGATGTTTTTTTCGATTCGATAAATCGAAACTGTACATCGATGTCTTTCGATGTATCGGATGAAAACATCGATGTTTTTAAACATCGAGTACTTTTTCTAAAGTCATATCAAAAGTGTTACTTCTAAAAAAAAAAAAGGTCTTTTTTGTGGCATTTATACCTATTCCAATCCCTTATAAAACTGACTTCTAAAAAAAAAGGTCCTTCTTGTGGCATTTATACCTATTCCAGAGTCCCTTATAAAACAGATTTCTAAAAAAAAAAATTAAACGAAATTGTGGCATTTACTGGTTATCATCGTTTCGATGTTTTATGAAAAAACATCGATACATCGAGTATTTCGATAGCTCTTTAAAACATCGGATCGATTCGATGTATCGCATTGTAAACATCGATGTTTTCGATGCATCGATGTATATCTAATATCCCTTTTTTTTTTTTTTTTTTTTTCGATTCGATGCATCGATGTATATCTAATATCCCTAATAACATCTATGTAAGAGAAGGAAAATTCGAAACAAACCCATAGGGCTTTGTTTCGAGTTTGGCATAGACCAACACGTCTGACCAGCGTGGTATAGTAGGACAATTTTCCTCCCATTATGGAGGAGGTACGAGCCCAACAGCTCTCAACTCATATATGTCCCATTATGATGATGAAGAGTTCTATAATATTCATTTTCCAGACAATAGTTTATCAAAAAAAATATTTTATGATGGTTAGGCAATATTTTCGCACAAATTGTTTTATTGATCAGTATAAAAGTACTATAATTTATGTGGTTAAATATTCCCTATGATCCCTCCGTCTTACGAATTTTCGATCAGGTCACGTGTCCTGACGCGAGTTTAACATTTTTAACCCATCCTAAAAAAGTGCACAATGCCGTTAAAGAAGTATTCACTTCAAAAAATATTAATATGCATGTATGTATTTAATAACATATGTAAAGTTGTGCTTCGAAATTCTTAGAAACAATTCCAATTACTAAGAAACGTCACGTGGGAAATAACATCGGCGAGCTAAGAATTGTTTGAAAGTTCCTTTCACCATTGGAATTCTGAAAGCCTTATAGAACAGATAACTTTGTGCAATACATTATAATATAAGTTAAATATAATATAAGTTATATATAATATAACTTATATATGAAATACGGTTATCAATTACCGTTATTAATGGTTATTAATACGGTTATTAATAAATTAAATTGAAGTAAATTTAAAATGAAACTACTCTTACGGATTCTATCGCGTTTATATTTGATTGAACACTACAGTGATCATGGTCCCGGGAGGAATAAGGTGTCTTACGTCCAATATGTCATTGTTATTACAGAAATTTATATCTACCCTTTTTTTTTTGTGGTGGGCTACGGTCGGCGCACTCCTCGCACCACTCCATCCGGGGTGACAGAGGGGCGTAAGCACGCACACCCGTAACCCACCCGTGACGTCGTGTGGTCGGCCCGACGGAATACCCCTGAGGAGTACGCTCTCCTCGACCGACATCCCCCCCTCGGGTAGGGTGTCGGTCTTTCCTCACGCGGTGATTTATATCTGCCCTATAAGATAAAGAATTTTGACTCACGTTTTTAATACAAATTAATTCAAATTCATTGCCAGTACAAAAAGAAAATGATTCTATATATAAAATTTTATATTGTTTATGATCTATTATTATTAAAGCATTTAATTTACGATAATTATTATTGTAGCTATTTACAATTTTAGAAAAAAATGTTTGATTTTGATCATTTATTTATTTATTTTTACAGTTGCCAATTACGGATAGACCAGTATATGTAGATTAAAAGTGAATATTTTAAATAATAAAGAATATTCACATATCATCACTACATACATACATACATCACGCCATATCCCTTGCAGGGTAGGCAGAGAGAACAGAGTGCCAGAGAACTCATTCTCAGAGGCATTCTTTCCACATGTCCGAACCATCGGAGCATTCCCTTTCGCATCTTTACACCAATACTCTCTTTCATACCTACTCGCTCTCTTACGTCGTCGTTACGAATGCGGTCGGTCAGCCTAACTCCACAGATTTTCCGAAGAGATCGCATTTCGACCGCATTAATTTTACTTTCATACTCTTTTCTGCATACCCAACTCTCGCTTCTATACAGTAATTCCATATCATCACTAACTTAAATTAAACATATTTACATATATGGTGAACATAGAAATTAATAATAAACCTCATCATCATCATTCTCCTACTCTTATCGCAAATACTTAGGCTCGATACAATGTGTACTCTTCTTTCATAGTACATATTGCAAAAGTTATTGGCAATAGTTTTATGACCGGCCGCCTGCCAGACGTCAACCCTCCTTGGGAATGTAATTGTTGACCAAACTGCATCAGATGGAGTTTGATAAGGTCGAAATCTTTTAGTCTTCTTTTATATTCCCACGAATAATGTAAGGGTTGGTAGTATTCGTAGCCGCTATCATAGAGCTTATATCAACAGCATCGCCCTGTACTATGTGACTTTAAAACTTAGATGGTGAAACTTGTTTGTGTTTAACTAATATATATCCTTCTGGGGACCAGCGAAAAAAGAAAACACAAACATACATTACCTGCTATTGTAAGTTCTCGTAGTGTGGAATTGTAGTAGATAGTCAGAGCCGAGTTCGTCTTTTATTATATATTTCATCATTCTCTGATCTTATCCTAATTGCATAAATGTTATATTCGTTATATATTTTTTAGTCGTCTGTTACGATCATCCACGGGCAAGATAATTGGTGTAATTTGGTGGTGAATTGTATTCTTACTCCGTCACCGCACGGATTATGGAGAATAAGATAATAGAATAAGACATGTGAAACTTATAACAAAAATTTTTAACAATTATACCATTATGAGAAATTATAAATTCTGTAAACTTAAATATGCTTATTCAAAAAAAAAACATCTTCAAAATAAAGCGGAGAATAATAATTTCAAAATATATTTATCAAAATAATAACTAATGATGAATAAAAGTTTCAAAACAAAATACGGTTGATTTATATCAAATCCATTTTGCTTTAACCTTGCGCTGAAAACGTAATTCTTTTACCTCGGTTAACCGCAATAGAGCCATTAATCGAATGTATCAATCGAATTTATCAAACAATTGGATATAGTTGTCGAGAATTCTGGATAAATTGTGGAAGCTATTATTGTTTCTTTTTGATAATGGTAATATTTCTAGTGTTATGACGAGTTAAAAAATAACCACACCACATCTTTGTATTTTTTTGTTATATCGATAGAAACAGTCTAAAACAGCACCAGGGCAATGGAAAACAGCACTCTTTTGGGAAATTAATAAAATCAGCAATCATCCGTGTGGTGAGATCTCTTCACAGGACAATTCCATGTACAATCCATAATTTTAGACTTATTTTACCATGTGGTGATGGAGTAAGATTACAATCTCACCACCCCCTTTCGTACTCGTGTGTAAGAAAGATTAAGAGATGCAATCAAATGACATAGCTTTACAACTCTATACCAACCTGTCTGACCAGCGTAGCATATTAGGCCAATTTCCTTCTCAATGTAGAGGAGGTTCGAGCTCAGCAAGGGAAATTTTATGAGCTGATACGAAAATCGGCAATACGATATCGGCTGCTAGTGAGGCGTATGAGGCGACTGTAGAAAACGATAGGTAAGTGCGACGTAAGCATCGAATATACGAACAAAAATACAACCATCAATTTGGTTATTAATTCTAAGGGATTGATAACCAAATTGTCGCCCGTATTTTCGTCTTTAGGGAAATGTTTTATCACACCATCTATCAGAAAATATTTACATGTTATTCTTAATTAGTACTTACTTTAATATTTCAGCTGGAATTGTACTATGCCTTGATACTAGACCGAAATTTAAATTACTGTTTAGTTATTATTGGTAAAGCATTTGATATCCTAGGCTAATTATAAAACCTAAACTAACTCCGTTCCGAAGTCGAATTGGAACGGTTTTGTCAATAGATGTAAATTCGAATCCCATGTGTTATATATATTATTTTTCGGCTCGCAAATAAGTTTTGTAATTAGCTAGCATGTCGAATACTAAAGCAACAAAAAGTAATTAATAATCTAGACTACGTCATTCAATTTGTGATCACTGTTTGGGGAAACTTTTTAATAGGTCTTTATTTTAATTTTATCTGCCTTGCATTTTTGTCATCTTTATTTTGTCCTCCATACCAAACTCCATTACAAAATAAATACAATTTCTTTTACAATGTAGATAAAAATTATTTTCCTGAGGAAAGGAATTTGTATCTTTATTGCATCTGTAGCAATTTTAGCTACTTTTTAATATAAAAAAGCAATATTTTAATGGACCTTTGGGAATAGTGATGTTTATAATTCAAAGGTTTTCATAGTTAAAAGAATTCCTATATAACTCTCTTTATCTTCAATCAGGAATATG
The DNA here is from genome assembly GCA_905163515.2 of Lymantria monacha. Classification (NCBI taxonomy): domain Eukaryota; kingdom Metazoa; phylum Arthropoda; class Insecta; order Lepidoptera; family Erebidae; genus Lymantria; species Lymantria monacha. The sequence continues at coordinate 9,212,238 of LR991092.1, read as the reverse complement.
AAAAATTTCACTACAATCAGTCAAGTAGATAAGAAGTAAAATCATAACAAACAAAGCAACATTCGCATTTATAATATTATGTTGAATCCGTCAGCATACATAATATTTTATTAAATATATTTCCGTGCAAATAAATTCAGCGTCTCACTAACTTCTAAACTTAGGTGGATTGATACCACCCTTGCAAATAATAATACCTAAAAAGTAACAAACTACAGTTATCTGAACTTCGTTTTAGTTAAACTTAGCTCTATAAATTCTGTACCACCCAACGTTGGAGCTGAGAAGTTTACGGGAACTTTAAAACTCTATTATACCTACCTCTATTTGAATACTTTAGTAGCCGTGTTTTTGGCAAAATTCCTGCAATGGCTGTTCATGACCTACTTTAATCAATACTGGATACTAGATGATACATTTAGCTTCATTGTTTTTTTTTTTCTTTAATGCATATGGTGGCAAAAGAGCGAGCAGCACAACTGATGATAAATAATACCGTCGCATCTGTAATATCATCATGGACTTTATCTGTATATTAAAAAAAAACTGACTGTATAAAAATACAGTTTTTATATAATATATATCATCGTAAGTTTATAATAAAATTACATACATACATATCATCACGCCATGTCCCTCGCAGGGTAGGCAGAGAGAACAGAGTGCCAGAGAACTCTATTCTTGCATACTTCACTCGCTTCCTCAACATTCATAATTCTCTTCATACACGCTCGCCGGTTTCGGAGACTCTTGACTCCACCTTCCTTCATTACGTGACCAGTCTGGTCTAGGTAGGTGAGTCTCGGTCTCCCCCGGTACCTACATCCTTCCACTTTCGCATTGTATATCTTCTTAACCAGATGTTCGTTAGGTAATAATAAAATTGATTATCTAAACTTTAATTATAATAAGACTAGTGATGCCTCGTTTTAAGGGCCAATACTAGATCATCATCATCATTCTCCTGCTCTTATCCCAGTTACTTGGGATCGACGTAATATTTACTCCTCTTCTATTGTACATATTGCAAAAGTCAATAGTTTTATAACTCCCCACCTGCATGGCGTCATCCTTCCTTGTGAATGTAATTGTTTAACAGATGATGTTGACCTAGATCGATATATGGCTTTTAGTCATCTTTTACGATCTCCACTAGCAAAGTAAGGGATGGTAGTATTTGTAGCCGATATCACACATCAAAAGCACAACAAGTGCGTGGGCAACGGTTGTCTGCTAGGCATATATTATATTCGTGACACTTTTGTCTTACGTGTAATAATGGACGCTGATAAGGTCCCATAGACTCCCCCAAATAGCCAACAAAAAAGCGCTCGCCTGCGTACTTTTTATTATTTCAAGTTATATCAACAATATCTATCAAGTATATATAAAGAAGCAATTTTATATAATAAAACGAAATGCAAAGCAAAAAGAAAAAAACAAAGTTCAGAGTTAAATGTATAAATAAAATTTTAACTGTAAATTGAAATATAAAATATACACTTTTCAAATATGCCAAACTATCCAAAGTAAGATGTCTCTAAAAATAATTGCTGTCTGCTTTTATCAAAAAAGAAAGAAGAAAAGGTACAAAAACATGTCTGCATTATGTTTCCTTTTGCGAGTTATCGAAGAATATATTACATAACAGTATTCTCTTGTATCTGAACATATTTTTCTTTTATTCTACATGTAATATTCTTTTATATTTATACGCCAACCTTCAATTTGTTTCTGTTGAATTAATGGTTGTTTCAACTAAACACTATAAGATATATATATATAATATACAAGTATAGCTCGCAAATGGGAGATTTTTATACCAACTTACTTGACATTTATCGTTATATTTCAGCCAACTTACTTCCTTACTAATATTATAAATTGGAAAGTAACTCTGTCTGTCTGTCGCTCTTTCACTCCAAAACTGCTGAACCGATCTAAATGAAATTTGGTGCACAGATAGTCTAGAGCTTGATAAAGGACATAGGCTACTTTTTAATGCAAAAAAAGGGTTGTAAAGGTGGATGAAAGGTTGTAAGAAAGTATCGTCATTTTTAAAGCCAGAAGCTTGAAACTTATTTTTATCCCCCCCTCTCTCTCTCTCTTCTCTCTACCTTCGTGTGCTTATAATCTCAGCTCATATATGTCCCACTATTGGGCTCGCGCCTCCACCATAATAGGAGAGAAATTAACCTACTATACCACGCTGGTCAGACATGTTGGTATAGGCTTTTGTTTCAAGTTTTCCTTCTCTTACAAAGATGTTATATGCGTTTTATATCCCTTACCTTAGTCGTCTCTTACGATCACCCACGGTTAAGATAGGGAGTGGCGAAAGGTATTCTTATTCCGTCACCACACGGACAACCCTCCCATGCGCTTTACACTTCAAAATAAATATGGCGCTTAACAGAAAAACGTTACAATATAAAATTTCTCCCATATCTACGTCGATAAAAAAGTTTCACTTCATAAAGTTAGAGAAACAAAAAAAATGCTATATTTTTAAGATACTGAAGTTAACAGACATTTGACAATTTTTCATTAATTTATTTATCATTTACTATTAGTCAAAGCCATAAATGAAAAAGAAAAATAATCTCTCGATGCAGTACTAAACATAGCTGTTCGTTTACAATAGGCTGTATGGGATCTCTTTCCTTTGCCTGCCCGAATGGATGAACAAAAAATGTAAACGAACCCAATTTTCATAAGATATACATACACTAATGACTAAGCAGTTTAGTTTTTTATTAATTGCAATTAAACGACAAAGAATTACCAAGCCATTTTCGAAAGGAAACCGCGGGTTGCGATTATGAAGCTTTTAAAAAAGAAATATTTTGATACATTAACTTTTACGGTCGTATTCTTACCAGATCCGGAATATTTTATCTGACGTCTTCGAATATTTTTATTAATCAACTATTTTCTTACTTTAAACAAAATAATTGCTTTTTAAAAATATCAAATACGTTTAAACGAAGGTTTTTCCTTGACATATGTATAATAATATTATCCTATAAGTGCAATGTGAGAAAAATACAATCATTTTTAGGTTTGAAAAGTGCTTGACCTCAACGCTTCGCGTTGGGGTGGAGGCGTGCAAAATTTGATCGGTCAGTGTTCGTTTTGTGCGAGTGTTACGAATGTTTACGAATATTGTTATAATAAAACATATTATGTCTATATTGTCATCAACAATGCAGCGACCAATAAAATCAAATCTTTCCCAACAAAACCGTAACGCAGTTAGAATTCGAAACATAACGAACGTAACCACGGCAGAAGAATAATTTATTGCACGGAAGACCGCCGCGTTAATATGGCCCAACTCCGTGCTTCTTAATCACAAGAGTAAAGCTAGGCAGGCCGTGCTGTTGACAATACGAAATCGTCGAACAAATCTCAGAGATCAAAAATTAGTTTATTTTCAACGCATATGAAGGAAAATTTCGTATAACACAAGGTTCTTTCAATTCTTCATCTTGCTGGCACGTTATTAAAATACTTGATTATTTGAATTTATATATTATTCATATTTATTCTTGATTCTCCTACTCTTATCCCAATTACTTGGGGTCGATACAATATGTACCTACTCTTCTTTCATAGTACATATTGTAAAAGTTATTGGCAATAGTTTTATGACCCGCCGCCTACCAGACGTCAACCCTCCTTGGGAATGTAATTGTTGACCAAAGGGCATCAGATGGAGTTGGCCGAGGTCGTTATAAGGCTGTTAGTCGTCTTATACGGGTAAACTTACGGTACTTATAAGGCCAAAGTAAGGGTTGGTAGTATTTGTAGCCGCTACCACACAGCTAAAAATAACTTAATAATTTTAAATTAATCGAAATCTGCTTATTCATTAACTGTTAGGCGAAACGAAGTGTGCCGGATCCGCTAGTAACTATTAAAAACTATTGAATAATTGAACATAATTAATAATAATATTTGTTACATATAAATTGAATTGTATGAGCAATTTCTTTATAGTTAAATTTTATTCCTGGTCTCATGCCATCCTTGTCATCGAGCACCATATGGCGGATATGGAGATGGCGGTGGTGGAACGGTGACCTGGTACGGTATAAATGGTCTTTGAAGAGATTAGCAATCTCTTTAGGTGCCGACACGCCGCCGACGCTCGCGGGCAGCTCAGACTTATACTATATTTTATTGGTTAACCCTTGACAAAAAAAATATGAAAACCAAATCAGATAAGCATTTATGTATAAGCTACAGTAATTTATCGCTGATTATAGACTATGTGGCATACATTGAATAGAATATGGTTCCCTCTAGGATATCAAGTGATGCATGAAAAATGGATAAAATTTTAATGATACCATGTTGGATATAAAGAGGTAGGTCTTAGTGCCAAACAGCCATTCACCTGCATATTGGCTTCCATTGTGGATATGGGCCTCCGTAAAGGCCATAACATGACTGCTGTACTTAATAGGCGGATTGGCGAACGCACTTTGAGTTATGAGTTTCCCAGGAGACTGCTTCTGCCCAGGTCTCCATTCTCCAGGTCGTCCGTCGGAGGATTTTTACAACTTCGATGGAAAAGTAAGGGGTGCTGATCGATTATATTAATCCTAGTATATTGCAAGAAGAAGGTAACTAATAGAAAAAATATTCCCATTTAATTGCTCAATCGGCTAATACAAGTAAAATAGTATGAGATTTATATCCAATTACACTCTCATTACTGACTGTAACGGTCTTGTTATACATTCTTTGATTGTTTTGGTTCAGAACTAAAGTAATTTGAGAACGCCCACTTCTTGGAACTTTAATTAATTACCTCACAGAAAACTAACCTTGTCTTTTACATCACTAAAACTTCATAAATCACATAATTCATTATTTGTAATCTATTTTTGGCCAATTCAGATCTTATTCTAATCTAATACTGCCTCCAAACATTTTTAATATTGGTCTTGATTCTGACTGGGTTTTAAACCATAGTCTACTATGGTAAAGTAATTCGAGTTAGTAAATTTCACATGTAATTAAAAAAATGTCTTATATATGCGGGGAGATCTCACAAAGCCTGATTCCTTTATACTTATAGCAAATAGCACATAACTTCAAAAAAACAGAGATTCGCTATATGTGATTCGAATTTGAGGCAGTTTATTAAGTCCTCCACTATAATACTATATAGACTATCCCTGTTTACGACTCATTCACTACCATTACTAATCAGAGGCGAGCGAAGCGAAGCTCTAATACTATCCCACAACCTGAGCGGGGCGAACCAATTCATCCTTGTTGTCGTCCTGCGCTTATCGTAGCTGTACAATCATTTACTTATTGACTGACTAGTCAATATTGCTTTCTGTCTCCCGCTTTGCCTGGGAGGGAAGTGGAATCCCTCTTTTCCAACTTCTACTCTTTAACTTTTCTAATTAAATTTGTTGCGGGTTCCAAGACAATTAAAATCATCGCCCGGGACTGCCTGAGGGTCAAACTTCGGTGTCATTTATCGTGACCATTGTGGATCCTGGCTTACAGGAGTTACAATGGTGGGAATGTGTGGTGGGATTAGTCCCATAAAAAAAATGTTTATTATAATCCTGTCTTAAACCAACGAGGCAATCATTGTTTTACTGTTATATAGATTCTACTTTTTCCAGATTTATACTCTATATTCTTTCTAAATGTTAACGAACATTTATATAGAACTAGCAAATCCGGACTAGATAGAATTGTTAGTTCATTTGTTGCAAGTCGATACATCACAAGGCCACATGTTGACGAGTTACATCATTGAGAATGGCATATAAATCTTCTCTGTGAAAGAATACATATACATACCAATTTTCAGTTTCGATGTCATATAAGCAAACATCCTCTTTTATTGATTTCATAATGATCGGTTGAATAGTTTAAGCTTGTATGTATAACAAATATTATAAATGACTTTTTCCCTTGAGTAACATAAAAAACTATTAAGAAAAGTCATAAAACCATTACAGCAAGAGAAAGAGAATTCAAATTTAACTCTACATCCATCCGTCTAACCAAAATATCTTATTTACCTCATCTGGAATAGAGACAGTAAAAGAATATATATCAGCTTAAAAAAAACACAAAGCAGTCATGAGGACTGCCGACAGAAGTGAAAACCTATGAAAACAATGAATATTATAAATTAAAATAGAACAACAAGTACATATTTCAGCTAATTTCACGACGCTCACGCTGTTTATTTCACTGCATAGCAAGAATACTACGCGCATGTGCTTGGGATCTAACGACTCACTCTCTTTCTCTCCTACTTTCTACCTTTGTGTATATTTCTTTCTTTCTCCCTCTTGCGTTGGAATATTGGACGCTACTCGTTGTTAACGCTTGCTCTGGCCTGTAACAGGTATCCTATGCGCATGCGTTCGTATGCCATTGCGTTAAACGTTTAACGCAACCTTGTTGGAAGTCGCATTAGAAGTTTTACTTCAAAATATATATAAAAAATGAACAGACAAGAAGTGGAACATCGTTTATCATAATTTAATATCATTTCCAAATCGTGTCACTTTTATTACAAATGGTAACAACAATATGGAGAAACATCGAAGTTTTATGATACGTTATAGTGTCAACAACCTTTCAACATCGGTCCTTTACCTAAGTATTTATGACCCTTTTTATAGAGCGGAGTGACTAGATATGAAATTCGCGACACGTACAATAACTAACACAATTTTATTCAACTTCAGAGTAATAATTGCACTATTCTGAATACTTGTCTATGAAATTAACACGATAGCTCTTATTTTCGAAAGACTGAGATAAAACTGCTATAAAAAGAATATTAGTCCTTGTTATGCGATCTTATTTGGATCATTATTTACTTGTCACATTCGATTACAATATAAATATTATTTGAGTTTGAAATATATTAACAAAAACATACCTCACTCATGTTTCTATAATTGAATTAGACTACTGTTTGTAGGTGGATGACCGATGTTTTATTTGCGTAGACATATTTGACTTACATCCTACGTCATTCTTAATAATACTTATTGCGATTATCATGCAAAAACATCTAAACAGAAGATAGATTGTTACGAGGGTCGAAAGGAACCAATTCATATACGTGCCATTTAGTATTTATTTAGGCTACCGAGTACCGGTAGGAACCGAGGAGAAGGATGTAGGTACCGGAGGAGACCGAGACTAACCTACCTAGACCAGATTGGTCACGTACTGATGGAAGATGGAGCCAAGAGTTTCCAAAACCGGCGAGCGTATATGAAGAGAATTGTCAATGTTGAGGAAGCAAGTGAAGTATGCAAGGATAGGGTTCTCTGGCACTCTGTTCTCTCTGCCCACACTGCAAGGGATATGGCGTGATGAGATGTATGTAGGAACTAATAACTTTCATCGATGTTAAACACATCTATATTTCATTTCAAATATAAAGTAAAAAATGTCTTCTATTACGGTTGTATGGTTCTAGTTGAACCCGTACACCGTAGTTGAGCACAAAAACTACACAGCTTTAATTAAAGTTATATTTAAATTAAGTAAAGTACAAGTATTACGCGATGTGTGTTGCGGTTGCCGTATAGCTTTGCACTGGTTCAGTTACGGCAATTACAAGTAAACTCCCTAGTAAGCAAAACATGTACGTCGAACCGTACATATTACTAACCCTAAAAAAGATATAAAAATAAGAATAAAAAACACAAAAAAAAATAGTAACTTAAGTAACTAATACATAGTTCAATTCATGATAATAAAATATAGCATTAATTAAGGTTCAAAACAAATGTCAATATAACATAATAATAATTATCATTGTTATTAAATTTGGTCAAATGTAAATGTAACGTCATTGAGCTGCGCAGGCTGGGACTGACTCCGCTGTCGAAATACTGGCGTCGGTGCCGCCACTCGTCCATCCTCTGGCTCCTTAACTAATGAGTAAGCCTTGGTGTCCCGTGACTGCAGCTCGCACGTTTCTCGTCCATCCTTGCACATTATATTCAGAGACTGGGAAGACTTTCTCTTACACCAATTTTGCAATTGTCGCCTCTTCACGACCCACACTGTCGCGGCGGCGACAGCAAAGGCCACCAAGATATAACTGAGGGTGTATTGATAAATATCGTGTTGTGTTATAGTTTCAGGTAGTTGCAATTCCTTTGTTTCCTGTTCCTGTAGACATTTCTTCATTTTCCCATTGTTATTGTTATTATCATCGGAGAACTTTAGTTGAGGCGTTTTCAAGCGTACGATATGAATAATAGACTTTTCCAGCTTTGGTGTTTTTGTCAAATATAAATTAAGTTGAGAGTCACTGTGGTAGAGATTATGTGCATATATACTTAGATCTTTAGTTTGTATGACGCAACCTTGCTTCACAAGACTGGAAGTATTTATCTTATAGGATGGGAGTTCTCCAGCGCATACAGTCCGAAATATGCACGAATCATCCCAACATATCGTCAACCACGTGTTTGTAGCATGTAACTCGATCAACGCGTCCTTGCATTGTTTATTATTTGTAGTGCACAGTGAGGTCGTTCCATGACCGAGTAATTTGGCTTCACAGGGCGCGTCATCACTTTCTAAATTTCTCACAGGAAGATTTAATATACATACATAGTAGTTAGTGTTTCTTTGTACGCATTTTTTCAATTCATTTTCATCTATGTTTATGTATGTATTTTTTCTAAAGTGCACTGCTATGTAATCGAATGATGTAGATATATATTTGGTTATGTTTCAGTTTATTGTTAATGGCAAGGGTATGGCTCGATATAGCGAAAAGTCTTCGTCACTCGTCAGTGGAATGTGTATCTCGAACATGAAGTAATTGTTGGTAACTCGAGCCTTCACATAGAGTAATTTATAAATATCCTTTAATTGTTCTACAATATTCTCAACAGGGAAAGTTAGCATTTTCGGCAGTTTCCTGGAGATTTCATTTAGCTGTTTAATTAAATTGACAGGCGTCAGTAGGTGAACGTCAATGTGACCTTTGTATACCTCGACAAGGGCATTCAAAAGCATTTCTTGAATATTCTTTAAATTTGTCAGCAATAAATGTGCAGATAATGCAACTGAACTGAAGTAGTTGTTAGCCATTACTGTTCCAATCTTGGACTCAAGTTTTTCCAGTTTTATACTTGTTTCATTCATGTAGTTATTCATCAGTTTGAATTAATACTGTAGGTTTTCTTCGTTTTTATGCATTATTTTATTTTCAATTTCAGTAATTGTTGTTTGATTTTTCATAAGTGCCAGAAGGTATTTTTCATTTTTCTGTATAGCTTGTATGTCTTGGTTGTATTTATCAGCAAATTGTTGATCCAAGATTCCTAGTAAGCTGTTTGCTATATAGCCCACACCATCAATTAGTCCACGACTTTTGCGACCAGATAAATGTTTGTGTGGTTCTAATAGTATGTTATTATAATATTTCAATATTTCCATTTCGTGAACAAGTTGCAACGATGAACTTTCACAAAATCTCTTGTCTAGAGTTTGGCATAAAGTAGATACGTCTTTAAAATAGCTCTCAATTTCTTTGACTTGCTTGCCAGTATGTAGATAAGTTGTAATAGATAAGTAGAATCCATTCATCATGAATTAGCTGAATCTTACCAATCGTATCGTAGTAAATAGGCTGATCGTTTCCTAGGTTGGTAGTTTGAGCGCTTGACATTATATTGTCTTCAAAGACTGGAGCGCAGAATATTCCGGTCATCATATTAGAAGGTAGACAAGCAAGCCATGTAACTATTCTTACTTGTGCAGCGCTTCTTGGGAAACTCTTTCTGTTGTTGTTCAGTCTGGTTTTGGTTCCTTGAGTTTTCTGTTTTATCAAGAAAAATTCTGCTTTGTTCGTCATATGGCAATAGTTTGGACAGTTTCGTGATTGGCCTCTTCATCACACCGGCTTGAGTTTTAATAGTGGCAACCCTCACATGTCCGTCTTCACCAGGGTGTACACTGATCACCTTTCCTATGGCCCACTTGCCCGGTGGTAGGTTGTTTTTTTTCACTAAAACAATATCACCATTTTCTAAATTCTTTGTTGGTTTGTGCCATTTGCTTCTGACTTGGAGCTGAACTAAGTAATCGCTCGACCATGATTTCCAAAATTTCTTCAGCATATGTTCTGTTAGTTGCCATCTTTGGCGTAAGTTTATATTTCTTTCATCATCATAACTTGACAGTGGAAGCGTCATAATGGGAGTTGTTAGGAAGTGTCCTGGAGTTAAGTAGTTGTAGAAGTCTTCTGGGTCTTCTGTTAGCGGGCAAAACGGCCTCGAGTTCATGCATGCTTCTATTTTAGTAAGCAGCGTGGTGAACTCTTCATAGGTAAGTTTTTGGTCACCCAATATGCGACGCAGATGGTATTTCATGGACTTAACGGCCGCCTCCCAGAGACCGCCTGCAGATAGCCAGGCAGGAGCATTGAAATGCCATTCAACCTCCATTTTTCCAATCTCATTAAAGAAATCAGGTGAAAGTTCAGTTCTCCAAACTTCAAATTCGTTTTTCAGCATTTTTGATGCGCCGATAAAGTTTGCACCACAGTCCGAATATATGTGTTTCGGTGTGTCCCTCCTGGCACACTTTCTCTGAAATGCAGCGATGAACATCTCGGTGCTCAGATCAGATACAAGCTCAATATGCACTGACGTCGTAGACGTAGCGTCTTCAATAATGAGTTGAGTTCATTTTCCGTTCCGTGATAGGATTATAGAATTTTTCATGCCCAAGGGTAAGTTTGTCTTATTAAGCCGAACCCCAACACGCATGATTCCATCTTCAAGATAAGGATTTAATTTGTATATTGAGCTCTTTTTAGTTAGCGGCTGTTTTTTAGTCAGTAAATTATAATCTATTTCAAAGTCATTTCTTTGCATAATTTTTACAATCAATTCATTTGATGCAATTAATTCCTTCGTTGTCAAGTAGGTAGGCAACATAGTCTTGGAATGAACCTTCTCAGGTTTCGCCGCGCCGAGCGGTCGGCGAGCCTTTGTAATGAATCGCATAAGCCATGCAATGACACGCTTTGTACGTGTCAATGAGCTACATTTATTTATCAATGCATTAATGCAGTTTTGCTTAGTTTTTGTCTCACTTAGGGTTGTCGTTTTTTTTCAATATCAGTAGTATAATGACAGTTAATAATGCCCGTTTCTTGATTTCCTTTGAAGATTTGTAACATTTCAGGCCCATTCCACCACAGTTCAAACTCGGGTAGTTTTTTCGGGTTTACTCCTCTAGTTGCACAGTCAGCAGGGTTGTTTTTTGATTCTATATAATTCCCCTGTTTTGGTGGAATTATTTGGAGAATTTTCTTCACTCGTTTTTCCACATATTTTGCCTATTTAGTAGGTTCACCCTGTAGCCATGCTAGTACAACTTTAGAGTCGCTCCAGGCCCAAACAGTAATGTTGTGCTCGTTTAGTGAGATTGTCACCTTTTCCATCAGTTGAGATAGCAGTACCGCGCCGCAGAGCTCAAGTTGTGGTAAAGTTAGTTTTTTGTGCGATTGGGGCAAACCTAGTTTTTGCTGCGTGTAAATGTATTACAAGCTGCCCGTTCTCATCCTTAGCGGGTGAATATATGAGGTACGAGTAAGCCCTTTCGCTCGCATCACAAAATCCTAGTAACTCCAAGTCTTTCTCAGTGCTTCCGACCCATCTTTTAATTTTTATAGACTTCAAAAAAGGTATCTCTGCTTTGAGTTTCAGCCAATTGTCTTGAACTTCGACTGTTAATGGTTCGTCCCATTGGAGTTTAAGTGCCCATACACGTTGAAAGAGGAGTTTTGCTGACACCGTTACTGGAGATAGCTAGCCCATAGGATCGTAGAGTTGTGAAATCTCAGATAAAAGATTTCTTTTTGTATATGGTTTGTTAATTATTTCTTCTAGATCCCAGTTAAATATGAATGTGTCCAAATTTAGATTCCACGCTAGTTCTAAAGTTTTGGTATTTTCATCTTCGAAGTCAAAAAAGCGTTTCGTCGAAATTTGATCCTCGGTAAGCTCTTCGAGTAGTTCTGAGCAGTTTGATGACCATTTTCGTAGATTCATGCCTCCCTCTGTTAGTAAATCTATCAATGTACGTTGTAGTTCTTTAGCACTTTTCAGTGAGTTATGCCCACTGATCAAACCGTCGAAATAGAATTGAGTCTGTAGTATTTTAGCGGCAGCAGGGTACTTGTGCTGGTAATCCAATGCCAGCTGTTTAAGTGTTCGCATAGCCAGCCATGGTGCACATTTTGTACCGTATGTTAAAGTAAGTAAAGTGTATTCTTGTAGTGGCTCGTGTAGTGAACGTCGCCATATGATATTTTGCAGTGCTTGTTGTTGAACCGCTAGCCAAATACATCGATACATCTTTTCTACATCGGCAGTATAGGCATATTTATAAGTCTTCCACTTCAAAATGAGAGCTTGAATGTCCTTTTGTAGGATAGGCCCTTTTTCCATTAGAGAGTTTAAACTTTTGCCGCTAGATGTTTTGCTCGAGGCGTTGAAGACTACTCATAATTTTGTAGTAGTTGCATTTTCCCGTAAAACTCCATGATGAGGTAAGTAGTTACATTTTTGTTGCTGTTTGACTTCATTGGCCGATTTTATTTATGTACGAGTCATGTGGCCGTTTTCGAAATATTCGTTTATGAACTCCCTCGTTTATGAACTATACATTGTAAATAGTTTTTCGTTTTTAATTAGTCTCTTTTCCTGTTGTAAGAATTGGGAGATATCGATTGCGTTTGATTCGCCAAGTTCCAATTCAGTCTTTTTTTATTGGCATTTTGACGATATATTTTCCATCATTAGCGCTCGTAGTGGTTTCTTGATAGTAAATGTCGCACAGATCATCTTTGTTTATGTCCTCAGTTTGAGTTATGTCCTCACTCTCCCAATATTTTGATATATCTGAGAGGTCGATGATGGTGGCGTGGCAGTTGAAAGTTTTCAGTTTTCCACATAGAATCCACCCCAGTTGTGTTTGTTAGGCCACTGGCGAGTGTAGTTCTCCTCTCAGGATGCCGTCCATTATGATCGCGGCATAAACATCAGCTGAAAGAAGTAAGTCGATAGATCCGCTAACATTGTAATCTGGATCTGCTAGTTGTAATTTCGTAGATGTGGCCAGTCAGCCTTTTTGAACGTACAGTTCGGCAAGTCGTTTGTGAGCCTTTTCAATACCAGCGCTTGTATTTTAAAGGTATAATCACTATGTATAGATATACAGGTAAGTTGTACCTTTCCTTTGCAGTCACCTGATACGGATCCTACTCCAGCATTCAGTTTTTGTCTCGGCAGACATAAGGTCTGGGCAGCGTTTTCAGAAATCAGGTTCACCTGACTTCCCTGATGAAGGAGCCCTTTAAGTGTGATGTAAGTACCATCATTTGACTCGACTCTTATTTTAACGGTTGTCAACAGTACTGCCTGATTGTTACTTGCCGAGTGATAGAACGACTATTGCCCTGATGTGGAAGGTTTTTCAAGGCTATTATTCATTTCAGTTTTTGGTGGTTCATATGTCCTTTTTGTAAAATGTAGTAGTGTATGTTGTTTTAAATTGCATTCTTTACAAATTTTTGACAAACTACATTCCGAGTTTCCATGGCTGTACAAGCAATTTTTGCAAACTTTCAATTTTGCGACTGTAGTGTTGCGCAATGGAATATTCATTTCGATGAATTTTGCGCATTGCACTAAAACATGATTCTCATCATATAAGGGGCATTTTTCATAAGTAGTGTGGTAAGATCGCGTGTAGTCCTTATTGTCTTTAAATAAGGTTGTTTTCTTCATGTAATTAGGTTTTTCATTATAGTACGTTCTGTTGTTGTGTTTATTTGTCGGCTTATTACTGTAGTTCGTATTACCGGTTGTTTTCGGATAGTTATATGAATCCCTTTGTCAACTTTTTGTTGTTTCAAATGCCATGAATTGATTTTCTAGAAATGTAAGAAATTCAGTTATTTCTGGTAAGTCTCTAGTGTTTTGAATCTCTTTTGAATATTCATTGAATGTTCCAGCATCTAATTTCTGCGACATGTATTGTACAAGAATTGGACCCCAGCTCTTTATATCCACCCCTATGTTAGTAAGTCCATTCATGCATTCGATGATGGCGTCATGTAATTTCTTAATGTTATTTCCGTTTGGGGTTTATATAATAGGAAGCTGCTGCATCACATTTATGAATGAAGTAAACTGAAGTCGGCAATTTTCGTAGCGATGTGTCAATATCTCCCAACACGAGTCATAGTTTTCAGCACAGACTGCAAGATGTTATACCAAGCGTTCAGCTTCACCTTTTAATTTAGTTTTCAGGTGTTGCATTTTTTGTGATTTCTAAATAGAGGGATTTTTATGAATAGTCTCCAGAAAGAGCTCCTTGAATGAGATCCAACGAATGTAATCACCGTGAAAATCTTGTATTACAATTTTTGGAGCTGATTGTTCGTAATGTTTGTTGGACCACATTTTGTTGTTGAGTTGCCTCATGAGCTCATCATATTTTTGTCCAATATCTTCAAATTTTGCTGAGTAGGTTTTACTCATATCCGTACCTTGTAGGACACGCTCTAGTTGCCAGTGTTGCTTATCAATCGCTTCCCATTTCACTTTAAGAATTGATAGATGTTCTTCAAATTCCCATTTTTCATTAATAAATTCAAGGTCAATTTTCGACATGGCTCGTGTCATGGCCTTAAAGTTACATTCCTGCCGTTGTAGAACTCTTTTCCTAGTTTCCTCACCAGTCAACACTTCTTCCGTGATGTCGGATAAGTCAAATTCAACACTAGAATCATGTGTCTTATTTTTTTCTTGCTGTTTATGAGCTATGAGTAACGTCATCATATCGGTTTTGATATTTTCGTAAAGTTCCTTCGTTCTCCCGTAAACGTTGCCTGTGAAATAATTGTGTTGAGATTTGTCCTCAGTTTTTGTCACAATTATTTCATTTCGCTCATGATGATGATATCCAGAGCTCTTCCAGTCTCCGAAGTCGTATGTTTAGATATTCAATAGTTTTTCTAGAACTGCGATCCTTTTTATAATTTGAGCACAGGTTTTTAATATTGTTAAAACAACTTACTTGTTTTGCAAGTTCTTCCATTTTCAATTAAATAGTTAAAGTAGTGGTTGTAAGTGGTGTTTTTTCTAAGTCGTGGTTCTGGATGCGAAGACAGGGCAGTACCTTAGTAATCTTCTCCAAGTGTTGTCCGAGTATGCCCGTAGTTTACGATGAATGTCGTCAACCCTTGAATATCCTTAATATTCGGTGCATTAGTGACTCGTAATTAAGAAATTATGCGCTTTCTCAACAAGCCCGGTGAGACCCGCTTCTAGGAAGCCGAACTGCCGATTCGCTTTCGTAACTTAAAGCCACATTTCACCAAGAATGGCTCGAAGGACCAAAAAGGATGTATAACGAAGGACCAAAAAGGATGTATTCTAGTTGATCCCGTACAACACAACTACGGTGAGTTGAGCACAAAAACTACACAGCTTTAATTAAAGTTATATTTAAATTAAGTATAGTACAAGTATTACGCGATGTGTGTTGTGGTTGCCGTATAGCTCTGCACTGGTTCAGTTACGGCAATTACAAGTAAACTCCCTAGTAAGCAAAACATGTACGTCGAACCGTACAACGTTATTTGCTTCATCTTTAGTTGAAATGTTTTTGTGATAGAACTAATTTTTAATCAGTCAATACTAAACCAAAGTTTTGAGTTACAGCTTACAGAGTATTCCTCCTTTTCTTTTTTTTTTTCTATTCTTATTATTTTTATACTGCGAGGAACTTTACAAATGAAATTAATTGACATAAATTACATCCAGACTCAGAGCAATACTTTGTGAATCGCAGAAATTACTGTCTTGCGTGAGAATCGAACTAACGACATTGACACTGGTCTATGGCCTCTTAAACATTGTTATGGCGACACTGTTAATGGTATTTTTCTGAATATTTTAGTGGAAAACAAAAACATTTGTAAAGCACTTTTATATCATATTCACTATAGACACATACAAACAAGAGTTCCGTAACATCACGATGCGTTGGTAATCGGAATGCGACCTCACTAGACCAGGGTAGAAGCCTTAAAAAATGTTAAATAGTGGAAGAAAATTATAGTAGGATGAAACCGATTGGAAACGCAAAATAAAATGATAAAAATTAAAGGAAAAATAAATTACGGGCGATCTGAGTACGTGAGTGATTCGGGTGAAAAATTCAAATAACCAAGTTTTTGTTTTTTTATTTTTATCTTTTACATAAACATTCATTCATTTTTTTCATAAAATTTGGTGGAAACTTACCTTTTTATATTCCAAATATACGGTAATTTTTTTAAATTTATATATTTATTTTTTTCACCTAATTTTGACTAAATATCGAAAAGTCACCCTAATTTTCAATCGAAAAATCTCATGTCAAAATTTCGATTTTTTTTTTCAAAAAAGTTGGTGGACTTTTTTCGCTGAAATGTCCACTTTTGAATGGTGTAAAAAAATATACACTACCGTGGTAAATTTTCTTAGGAAATGCAAAAAAAAAACGAATAATTAACGAATAAACAATTTTGAGCTATTTATTAAATTGTATACTTTAATTACTTGAAAAATGTAGGATTCTTAAAATAATTTATATACTTGAGCGACCTATGGCAAATTAATATTAGTTGTAGTAATTTAATTTAGGCTCTAAAAATGGAAAGAATCTAATAGAATCAATAAGTTGTATAAGTTTAATGACGAATTATTGTCATTAAAGACGAAAATAATCTTCAAAACAAACATTAATGTTGTTGCATTACAAACATTAATATGCGATAATATAAACACAAACAATTTTTTGTGTGGTTATGGAATAAGAATACAATTCACCACTCCCTATCTTACCCGTGAGTTGTCGTAAGAAACGACTAAGAGATATAAAACGCATATAACATCTATGCAAGAGAAGGGAAATTCGAAACAAAACCATATACCAACACGTCTGACCAGCATGGTGTAGTAGGTCAATTTCCCTCCCATTATGGCTCCTCCATCCTCGAGCTCGAGCCCAACTGTGGGACATATATGGGCTGAGATGACGATGATGATGATAAATACAAGAAAAATCCTTATAGGTATAATATATAGAGATATCTCTATAATCTCTAAAGCATATGCTTTTCCGTCACGTTACTCAGGGTTAGATATCTCCTCAAATGTTAAAGTTAAAACAGTTTTAAAACTAAATCACTTGTGTCACCTTGAGTTGTATTTGAATGTAAAATTTGGAACCGCTTGCCATGAAATACCACTCTTCCAGTTTTCTTTAGATATTCTGTTTTGAAAATAGATTACTTCTCTAGAAAGAATTTCAATTCAAGCATCAATTGAATTACATACATATGAATATTTTTCGTAAACTAATAAAAATAAAAACTTATATATACATATTTAACATATTCTATTTACATATTAGATGTAATAATTTTACCGCAAATGAACGAAAAATGTCAAATTAACGAAACATCGCATGGTGACTGGTTAAAAATTCAATGTATCGCCAATCCATACTTCCCTATAGGAATGTACTTCCCAATAGGATACGTAAAACCTGCCGAAAATGGCGATTATGACATTATTGAGCGGTTCTATGTCTAACAGTGGATGACGATATATAACAATTGAATGGAATGAATAAACAAAACATATGTTAAACCTAGCAGAAGCGAGCTTTCGAGATAAAGCTATGAAACTATATACAAAGCATAGAAAAATGAATGATAAATTTATTAGAATGACTATGATAGATTTTCTCTTCATTAATCATAGTTATTCATAGCAGTAATAAATTTTCTACTAGTAGTAAACTAACGGAGAGTGGCGTAATCTACCAAAGTGATGGAAATAAAAAAGATAGACTCTGAAATAGTTTTTGATTTCGTAATAATTGAAAATGGCGTCTTTGTTCGATTACTAAGAGAAAATACTTCCATGTCATCTCATATACATCCTACTGATAAGCTCGAGTCTCCTTCATTACAGGGAAATTTACCCACTAAACCACGCTGGTCAGACGTGTTGGTATATGGTTTTATTTCGAGTTCTCCTTCTTTTGCATAGATGTTATATGATTGTTTTTCACTTACTCGTCTTTTACGATCACCCACGCGTAAAATAGGGCGTGGTAAATTTTATTCTCACAATATATATGTAAAAAAAAAACATAGAACAGCTTAATTAGTAAATTATAAATTACGGTATTCACTGTAATTTAATTTATTAATTGGTAACTTTTTTTTTTTTTTTTTTTTTGGGGGGGGGTGGGCTACGGTCGGCGCACTCCTCGCACCACTCCATCCGGGGTGACAGAGGGGCGTAAGCGCGCGCACCCGTAACCCACCCGTGACGTCGCCTTCGTCGTACCACCGGAGCAGAGTGACTTGACGTCAGTGGTCGGCCCGACGGAATACCCCTGAGGAGTACCCTCTCCTCGACCGACATCCCCCCCTCGGGTAGGATGTCGGTCTTTCCTCACGCGGTCGGCCTCTCGGCGGGTGACGGACTAATTCCCCGATTAATTGGTAACTGCATATAACTCAATTAGTCCAAATAACTAACAAAAATCCATAACGGGAGAGAAATTAACCTACTATACCGCGCTGGTCAAATAAAAACCTATACCAACGTATAGGTTTTTATTTCGAGTTTTTCTTGTCTTGCACAGATATCACATGGGTATTATATGTCTTAATCGTCTTTTACGATGCCCATGGGTAGGAGACCCCCTCTCCTGAATTGTATTCTTACTCCATCACCACACAGATGACGCATTATTATACGTTTGAAATTAATCTTTAATCGCGCTCCTATCTTACCGTCAGAGAAATAATGGGTGGTAACTTACAAATAGATAATAAACAGTGCGCTTTAAAGATTCCGAAGAAAAGTGAACATAACAATATTTTAATGTTTTATTACGTTATGTTTCTTTTTGTTAAGAATATTATGTAATCTAATACGTAATACGGTGAAAGTGTTGAAGTGAACATAAAATAGCAGTGCTTTAAGTGTATTTTCATGTTCTCTCATATCTTTAAAATATTTTAAAGCTTAGAACAAAATTAACTTGATATTAACTTATATAAAGATCATCTTTTATTTGAACATTTCCGACCACGGTCCGTTTTGTTTTATTAAGCAATGTTTTTGATATTTTATAGCATTTATATAAGAAAACATAAATTATTATCTGAAACGCAATCAGTCCATCGTATCAATACATTCACTGTTGGACGGATCGGTATAAGGTTTTATTTGGAATTTTCTTTCTGTTGCATAGATGTTATAAGAATATTATATTCCGTAATAGTCGTTTACAACACCCATGGGAAGGATTTCTCTTTGTTTCTTTTTCTTTTTTGCCGAGCTATGGTCTGCGCATACAACCCAAATCGCCCGGGACATTGGAAAGGACGGCGCGCAGCCCTTTCGTTTTATTCCCTTCCCATCACAATCGAACTGACCACTTATTTCAATTCCATAACATCATATTGTATATAGTTAATTTAAAATAATAAAATATTAGAAAATGACGGCATTATGTTAAAAAATTATTCTGAAGTGACTAAATAAGTATGTAGTACATAGTCATTTTTCAAATAGTTATACACCTATAAGCACGCTTACGTCATAAGTCGTATGCTAAAGTTCAACAAACTTTGATAATTACACGTAGAGTTTGCGTAACTAGAACAAAGCAATGGATTATGATTTGACTTAACTGAATCATTCTATTTAACTTTCATATGTTAGAATGAAATAATTCCTTAGATCTCCATATCAACATCAACCTGCACTTATCCCAATTCGGTACGATTCAATATGACTGACTGCACATATGACGTAGTGGTTAAGATACCGACCTCCAATGCCATGGGTTCGACTCCCACGCAGGACAATTCTTTGTATTAGCGGGGCATGACCGCACCGTAGCACGCCGCTAAAAACAAAAAAAAGACAATACTTTGTGCGATCCACAAAGTATTATTCTGAGTTTGGATGTAATTTATGCGATAATTGCATGTTTGTAAAGTCCCCCGCAATACAAGGATTATTTCCTGAGTAGTGGTGGTTTTTTTTTCTTTTTTAATATCTTCATGAGCTGTACGTATTACAAAAACGACAATTTTTGTTTAAATAATAAAGGGATTTTTTTTTTATGGTAATTCTATGGTATTTGATGATGGAGCTTCAAGGCAGTAGATGAAATCCTGGATGGCCTAAGTAGTAAACCTATCTAGTTTGGGCTCGTTGGAATCATCTGAACTGGTTATGTTCATTAAAGTATTTTCTTTTTATGTCGGGCGTTTAAATTTTTTGATTTAGTTTTCTATTTTTTTTTAATTTTACATTATCACTTACTTTTCTCAAAGGTTACCTATAAATAAAAGGTATAACCAACTTTGTAAATTCATATTAATTTATTATGTAGAGGGCTGCGAGGGCACTTACTTATTGTCAGTTTTAATATTTTAAAATAATCCAATAAACTACCACCGAATCGGATCGTAACCGCAACTGAGAAGATCCGGCAAGAAACTCGGCGGATTTTTGTATATTATTATTATTTATTTACTGTTTTTTTTTTAATAGTACAATATGTTTGTGTGATGCTCTTAAGTATGTTGACAATCTGCATATGAATACCACTCACCTTATATTTTGTTCATCACAAAATAAAGTACGTTTAAATGCCTTTAGACTGTAGAATTTTATTAAATCATAAACAGAAAAGCGCCAAGGCCTATTACTTTTTTAAATTCAAGGCTGTATCAGTATTTAATGGTGAAGAAAACCTGCTAAAGCGTGCCCCAATTTTGCTGTTTGTCATCGTGACTCAATTTTATTATTAAGACGTCCATTGCGTGTTATAAGCGTGAATACAGTCGTAGAAGACTTTATTCACTATGCCATTGAGGATTATATTGTCTCCGTGGACATATGGACGTTTGCCAATAACGCGTGACGTCATACTAAATTTCTATTTTATTTTTTTAAAAAGAACTCTCTGTACTAGGCTAAATAAGTAATGTTTGTATTGTGGGGAATTTTACAAATATTATTGACGGTCGTAAATTACATTCAGGCTCAGCACAATAGTTTTTGGATAGCAGAAAGTGTTATCTGTGTGGAAATTGAACCCATAATACGTGTACGGTAATTCATTATCTTAAACAAAACGTTTTCAGTCGTTTATTCAGCCGTAGCGCAAGCAAAAAGAAATTTATAAAAACTTATTATTCAAGCGGAAATTAATTGCTACACTTAGGACTTGAACCTACATCTACTAAATATCCGTTCCAACCGTTTTATGAAATTACAACATCATGGGCTTTACGTATGACAACCAAATTCTTATCCGCATCGTTGTCTTTACAGGAAACTTTTTTTTTTGTGTTTGTTTTTAGCTGTTAGCCGCAGATGGCTTTGACAGCTTTACGCGGACCATGGGTGAGCGCTGACGGCTCTCAACCCGATTGAGGTAAGCTAAGCGACATCGCCCAAGGGCTCCCCCTGTAGGGAACGGACCTCGCCTTGGGGCGTCGCTGGTGGCAAAGTGGGCGTGCCCACGTTTGGATTTATGATTTTTGCGCGTCGCGATTTCGCACCTCGACGGCGAGGACGAAACCGCGGATATTTATGAGTAATGGCCTCGCGGGCCGTGTAAGCTCTTAATTGAGCGAGTGTGATATCATCGTCGATGACGTGCCGCGGACGTCGGATTTTTGAATTACGAGAGGGCGTGTAGGAAGCCGCCCCAACCACTAGTGAGTTGAGGTGTGTCATGGCAGAGTTTTACAGGAAACGTTTCACACGATTTCTATTGGAAAAAGTTTGTACATTGTTCCGAGGTAATCTTTAATTTTTTAATTAGATTTATATTAAACAATGACACGAGCCAATTATCTAAATTACTGAGATTTAACATTTAATGTGTGATTTCTAAAAAAATTGTTTTGCGAGCAAATTCTGTAAATAGTAAATTCAATATTTATGAAATAAAAAGAAATATATTATTACACTACTTATAATTGAATAGAGCTGGTTCCAATCTATAAGCAATATAAAAAAAATATAAAAGTACTTGAATTTTATGTAACTTTTTAAAATTATTATGTTTGTGGTATTAGTCCTTTATATTGTACAGAATTATTCATATTTGTATTATTCAAAGTTATTCATAGTAACGTTAGATGTTTCTTTACAGTAAATTTATTCATCTGAAATATCGTAAATTTATTTACTTTATGCAATGCCCTTTGTTGACTTGTACGACAATCGCGGTAAATATAGAATTGCTAAATTTTATATTATTATAAACTGGTTATAAGAATTAATTCATATAAACAATTAGTAAGCAACATTTTGACAAGCTTTGAATTGTCACAGAACATGAAAGGATTATTCTATCCTTTGATGTTCTCTCAAAATTACAACTAAGCCTCTGCTTTTCATGCGTACGTCAATCTATCATCAAGCTTATTTCATGAACCGTGATAGGTAAACAGTTGAAATTTTCACAGAAAGCATATGAGAGTTAATAATAAAGTTAAGATTCATCCATCAATCATTCTAATAAAGTCCACTTTGAACAACAACCTCCCCAAAAGGAATATTAATAGAAGAAATAAAATTTAAAAAATAAAATTACATGTAATTGACGAACATGACGAATGAAATAAAACACTTTATGTAGCTATTTTTTTTATTAAAAGCACGGTATTGAAGCTTACGTATTTAATTAAATTCTCATGAAACGCTTCGTGAGTGAAGTACTACTTACACTTGACTGGTTTTTAATTTAAATATACAAAACAAAAAAAAATGTTTCCACAAATGTTCAAATGTCTCCGCTATAGATTTTTAAACCATCTATTAGATGTGCCCAAATCGGTTTTATTAGAAAGACAATTATACGAAAATAGTTTTAGACCATTGAAATAGTGCATTAAAAAACGGTGAATGGTGCTGCAATCGATTTCAAGTCATTTTAATTTCACTTTATATTTTTTTCCTTTCAACAGTACATTTTTTTTGGGTCTATCTGTTTCTATTAGTTGGTATTCTCTCAACAAATATCATTTAAACCTAATGAAGTTACGAAATAAATGAATACCTAACATTCATAATACTATTCCCTACAGGTTTTTTAATGAAGTAGGCATCTAATAAAGAAACATTTTTACGTACAAAATTGAGTAAACAACCTCATTGCGTATTCAGTAAAACACTGTTAGGTAATCTAATAACGCTGATATGAGCACTTGTTCATAAATTTATTACCTTAATACAGTTTATAAGCAATTTTTTGTTATAGAAGGTTCCAAAGTTGGTAAAAAAAGAAAAACAGAGTTTTGTTTTGCGTTGTGTACTGTACTTGAAAAGATATGTAACATCATACGAAGGATGGCGTTATTGGTTCGGTTTCGTGACAAAATTGATATATGAGTTAGATTAAAAGAAGAAGTTAGAAAAACTATTAATTTTTATTTTTGCGAAATACCACCCTGCACTAAGGAAATTATCTGTGTGGTGACGGAGTAAGAATACAATTCATCTCCCCCTATCTTACCCGTGGGTGATCGTAAAAGACGACTAAGGGATATATAACGCATATAACATATATGCAAGTGAAGGAAAACTCGAAACAAAACCCTATAGCAACACGTCTGACCAGCGCGGTATAGTAGGTTAATTTCCTTCCTATTATGGGGGAGGCTCGAGCCCAATAGTGGGACATATTTTTTTTTTTTTTTGGCGGCGGGCTACGGTACGTCAAACCCCGCTAATCCGTCCGGGGCGACAGATCCTTGCGACTGTGTACAGGTACTTACCGAAGCAACCGTGCCCCGTCAAGACCTGCACCGGCCGGAAAGAGGGGACACCGTGCCGCCTCTCCAGCCACTCCATCAGTACGGGCCGGACGGCCTCGATGACTCGTAATTCGTATCGAGGCCGCTCCAGCCGCGTTGCCCAACGGGAAAGAACCTCTCGGCGAGCGTCCTCACGCCAGGTGGCCAATTCGCTAGGCGAAACATCGCCACCTTCTTCGCGAGTTGAAGACACCCGCCGATATATTTCGGCGGGATAGTGGGACATAATAGTGGGACATATATGAGCTAAATTGATGAAATTACTAAGGAAATAATCATTGTATTAAGGGGGACTTTACAAAAATGCAATTAATGCAAACGAATTTCATCCGGACTCAAAACAATACTTTGTAAATCGCACAAAGTATTGTCCTGCGTTGGAATCGAACCCATGGAACTAGCACGGAAGGTCAGTATCTTAACCACTACGCCATCTGTGCAGTCGAAAATCAAATTATCGAGAAAGGTTTGGATGCTGAGTTGTCATCGTCCAATGAATATTTATTTATCAGTCACTGGGTAGTTCGCATTTAATTTTCTGAGCTCAAAGGAGTAAGTCTCATTGGAGTCAGTTGGAGTTCTCTCTGCAATGAATAGAAAATTAGTCTATATTGCTACGTGGACCGGTTGGATATAATTTTAAACCCAACAACCGGGCAGTATTTCACACCGATACATCTTCTTGTTCTGTATAAACCACAAATTCGTCTTCATGTGTCGTAACGCTTACATCTCTGAGCAGGTGTGATTAAATATTAACTAGAACCATTTGACTCCCTCCCTACAAAGGCGTGCTGTTCGCATAATCAATGATCCTAATCTCACAGATAGACTGCATTCACTAGAGCGGCGGATAGACCTTGGGTCACTCTATGTATTCTACTGGCTCTTTCACGAGGAGTGCTCTGAGGAAGTCATATTTATGTCACTGTACTACTCGACACCGTAACAGAGTTCATCAATTTCATCTGGCAATATTGTGATCTTCAAGTGTACGTTTTAAGCAATCATTGTGCTCATTTACGTGCAGATCGAGAGTGAACTACCCACTATTGTGTTGCCCGAGTACTATTACTATGCCATATTTTTGAACAAGGTTTAAGAAGGGCACTTTCTTTCCGGTCGGTAGTGGTTGCCGGCCTAGCTGTGCTCTTGGTATTGTAAAGATTCATGACCCGCAGTATCACTTACCATCAGTTCAGCTGGTTACTCATTTGCTACCATCAGTAATAAAAATAAAAAACATTTCTTTCTTTTTTTCTTTCTTTTTTTCTTTATTGCTTATGGTGGCAAACGAGCAGCACACCTGATGGTAAGTGTCACTGCCGCCCATAGATCTTTGCAATACCAAGGGTATAGCTAGCCAACCCAATTGTGCTTCCGGCTCTCTCGCTCACCGAACGAAGCGCAATAGCACTCTCGCTCACCGAACGAAGCGCAATAGCACTTTGCTATTACTCAGACGTCGATCTTCTGCGAGAGTATGGTACTACCTCAGATATATCGGCCCGCGGCTGTGGACACAACTGTCTACAGCATAGTCTTACCATTACCAAATGTATACTTTCTTTTGTATTTATGTGTTTTCTACTTATGCAATTTACACCATTATTTATTGTCTTTTAGGAAAGAAAGATATGGTGCGCTGTTGTCTTAATCCGTTACCAGAACGGCAATACATCTTCATTTAAGAAATAAAAAGGCAATAAAATACGATAATGCTGATACCTAATGGCGAACTTTTAAGAAGTTTCGACGAGAAAACTTCCCAAATTACGTAATATCATTCAAAATGGTTTGCAAGGAAATTCTAACGAGGGAATTGTAGCACAATCTCTAGTAGCGACTACGAATTCAACGAATGCTTCGTTCCGTAGGTATCTTAAAATTCGATAGAGATCTGGAACAATTTCACCTAGTAATGTACTAAAAACGATGCACACATTCATAGAGCACTCGAATCAAAGAGTATTGACATTATCCTCCCCTTCTTAACCAAAATTACATGGGACTGCTACATTATATCTTCCTTCTGTAACAAAACTAACAGAAAAGCAAAAAATATTACATTAACCTTTCAACCTATCACTATCGAGAAGATAATAATCATGTTACCAATTTCGTAGCATTATTCGTAGCAACGTAGCAGAATTAATTATTCTTACGTAGCTACGAGAAATTATCATGACTGGTTGAAATACATAGATTGACGTTATAACTAAAGAATTAGGTCGAAGTATACTAAATTTCACTTACTAAAGTTAAACGTATTGTGTTAGTTTTCTACCATTAACAAGCGTAGATAATTAGATTATGGTGGTCGTGCTCACTGAAAAGATCTCTGCTTGCGGTAGCTACGTGGAGCGGGTCTCTCCCTTCCCTCCAATATGGTTGAAGGGCGTGATGGCTGCTCTAATAGTTAACTCGTGATCGGGTGCCGCTTGTGGGATCTGGTCCAGCCATTTTTGTTTCTTTTCGTTTTATAAATATTCTTAGTATAATTTTGTATTATTATCAAAATTTAAAAAAAAATGAATCTCTACTTGAAGGGCCGGATATCTCATTGGAGCTAACATAAATTAAACATGTAACCAATCACTTTCGTAAAAATATATAATTTAAAAACAATAATAATTAATCACTGTATGGAAGCGAGAGTTGGGTATGCAGAAAAGAGTATGAAAGTAAAATTAATGCGGTCGAAATGCGATCTCTGCGGAAAATGTGTCCAGTAAGGATGACCGACCGCATTCGTAACGACGACATAAGAGAGCGAGTAGGTATGAAAGAGAGTATTGGTGTAAAGATGCGAAAGGGAATGCTCCGATGGTTTGGACATGTGGAAAGAATGCCAAACGAATGTCTAGTTAAGAAGATATACAATGCGAAAGTGGAAGGATGTAGGTACCGGAGAAATGAAGAATGAATGAAGAGAATTATGAATGTTGAGGAAGCGAATGAAGTATGCAAAGATAGAGGTCTCTGGCACTCTGTTCTCTCTGCCTACCCTGCAAGGGATATGGCGTGATGATATGTATGTATGTATGTAAAAAAAAATTACGAGCCCACTGAGTTTCCTGCCGAATCTTCTCAGTATATGGCTGCTTTCCGATCCGGTGGTAGATTAATTAAAATTAATTTAAAAAAAAAAATGTAAAATTGACAATATGTAAGTGCCCCTCTCCTTTAATTTAATGGTAGAGAACAACAAGCTACGGTTGCAATTGTTAGTTTAATGGATTGGGTTAGCTTGTTCTTGTAGGTACTTGTGTTACTGTCGGGTCAAGCCAATAGGCAAAATAACAGAGCTACCATCTCATGATATCAGAAATATTAGCATATTATTGTTTACCTAATCTTCTTATTAGTTAAAATTACAAGCGGGTGTCCGAACCGGGAATAATCAGCGACCCACATTGAGGCCCGTGGGCATATCTACCGGAAAGCTGGGCGTATCTACTATAGTATACTAAATTGTTTTTGCAGGCGTTCTTACAAGAGAAATATTAATTGGGTAACGATAAACTGATATATAACTTATAATATACTCACACTAGAATATTATAGCAATGAAAAAAGCTACAAGGTTACAATTAACAAAACTTTACAGACGTTAACCCTCACCTACGATAATAACGATATTTTAATATGCGAACATCAAGGAAATGAAATATAGATTATAAAAAGTATTCACAAACGTCCTTGCAAGAAAAATGTTAATTGAAAAACGCTAAGTTTATCGTTATAGTTAATCTAGTACATTTTAGCAATAAAACCGCTATAAGGCTACAATTTAACAAAACTTTGCATACGTTAACCCTCAACTACGATAAACACGACCTTGTTATATGAACATCAACAAAACAAATCGGATACTACTATATCTACATTATAACGTTCTATGGGTCACGGTTGGCACACAATACAATTAAGTTACCTTGACCAAAACGTGAATGCAGCACTGCAGTGATTCCGCCATTAATTTTACTTTTTGCTAATTAGTTTTACTATGGAATAAGGAATGGTAATGATGCGATATTACTTTTATTATATATAGCGTTATAGCAAAAAGTTATATAATAATATGTACTTTTAATTTATGAACGTCGACCGTTTATACATTTACAAGCCGAGCTGGCACACTTCGTACCGCCTAGCAGTCAATGAATGAGCATATTTCGATTAATTCAAATTTATTAAGTTATTTCTTTTTTATTATGATAAATAATATATAAATTTACAATTATACATTTACGACAAAGACAAAATCAAAAACATAAAAATCATAAAAATTGGCCCAGCTGTTCTTGGGTTGAAAAAAACCTGACGCTGCCGGCGGTCGTGAAAGCGATGGTCAACAGCGTCAGGAACTGGGACGCGGTCGCTGCCTTCTACGAGACAATCATCTCACAGAAGGAAGCGGCCCAGGCGCCAGTACCTCCGCCAGATGCCGCCCTAGCCGAGGCATCAGGTGACCGGACCGGGGATTAGTCTGGTCGCCACAAAGCGAGGCCACCACGTGAGGACGACGCCGGGTGGGCCACTGAAGACAAAGACCGGGTTCCGGTGACCCACTCACTTGGCGAAGAGAGGTATAAATAAGGCGGATCTATGGGGTCGTGCACTGCTTCTTCTGTCGCTCCGTACGGATTAGCGGGGCGTGACCACTCCATTAATACATATCATATTTAGAGTTTGTAGACATGTTTATCTTTAAAATCTGAATAATAAAATCACCTAAATAAGAGTTGCATTCGCTAAAGAAACATTCCTCACAATATTTAACACTATTTCACTTTTCAAACATTAAAAAGAAATGTTATATTTGTATTATTTACATGAATAGAAATACTGTCTGTGAAAATGTCAACCGTTTAACTGATACGGTTTATGAATTCATGAGATACAGTCCTCTAAAGAACATTATGTATGAATGAACGGGCACTAGAGACTTAGAAATTAATTCCGTTGTCATCCTTTAGGTACAGAACCTAAAAAAAAGTCTTATTTTTGTAATACAAAACACCAAGCCAGTGAAATATTTAATTTATTATACCTCCATAATTTAATCTAAATAATTAATTAATTACTTATTAACAGACTTTCTATATCCTTGATTGTACTAATTATTCTATCACAGATACGATATCACAGCCAAATGCAATCTACACGTTCACGTCTGCTATTTATACCTGTAGTTCGCCATGAAACCACTCAACCGTAACACTCAAGACCTACCAATTTTGCTAGAACACACTCTTGAAATTGCCACCTTTCGATGGGCGATAACATTTTTTTTTTACTTTTTTATAATTAATTCGTAAAAGGATTATGGTAAATATGTCACCTTAATAAAAAAAGGCCATGAAATGCCACCTTAAATTAATGCGGTCGAAATGCGATCTCTACGGAAAATCTGTGAAGTTAGGCTGATCGATCGCATTCGTAACGACGACGTAAGAGAACGAGTAGGTATGAAAGAGAGTATTGGTGTAAAGATGCGAAAGGGAATGCTCCGATGGTTCGGACATGTGGAAAGAATGCCGAACGAACGTCTGGTTAAGAAGATATACAATGCGAAAGTGAAAGCATGTAGGCACCGGGGTAGACCGAGACTAACCTACCTAGACCAGATCGGTCATGTACTGAAGGAAGGTGGAGTCAAGAGTCTCCGAAACCGGCGAGCGTGTATGAAGAGAATTATGAATGTTGAGGAAGCGAGTGAAGTATGCAAGGATAGAGTTCTCTGGTACTCTGTTCTCTCTGCCTACCCTGCAAGGGACATGGCGTAATGGTATGTATGTATGTCACCTTATATGAGTTTACAAGGCCGGCAACATATTATATCACCTACATTTTTACGTTACCAAACACTAACATGTGAGCAATTATCCAGTGAAGTCAATGATGAAACCACTAATTAAATTACTACAATTTAGTAATTGGTTTTAGTTTTACTTCAGACATAATTATTATAATTCGATTGGGGAGTTTCAATGTACACACAACCAAATTACGTAACACTGGAAATATTAATTTAATAGATGAATGCGCATGTTTTCTTGTATTAAATATTAATATATACATATTTTATAACCACATAGGTTCAAGCATTATATTGCTGTGTGGTAGCGGCTACGAATACTACCAACCCTTACTTTGCTCGTGGTTGTCGTAAAAGACGACTAAGAGCCTTATATCGACTTAGACCAATACCACCTGATGCCGTTTGGTCAACAATTATAACCCAAAGAGAGTTGACGTCAGGCCAGTTATAAAACTATTGTCATTAACTTTTGCAGTGTCTAGCCGGCCCGCTCGCACGGCGAAGAAGAGGTGCTTGCAGGGTGGGTCAATGGGGTTGCGCGCCGCCTCTTCCGTCACCCCGGACCGATTTGGCGGGGTGCGACGTCCATGGCCCACCGCAAAAAAAAAGAAAATAAGAAAAAAAAAAAAAAAAGGCCTCTCCAGCCGCGTAACCCAACGGGTGATGACGTCCCGGCGAGCGTTCTCACGCCAAGTGGCTATCTCGCTGAGCGATAGGGAACCACCCTCGTCGCGTAATATTGCGCCGACTCCAAGTAATTGGGATAAGGGCAGGAGAATGATGATGATAGGTTCAAGCATTTTAGTACTGTGTGTTAGCAGTTACGAATACTACCAACCCACACTTTGCTCGTGGATTTTGTAAAAGACGACTAAGAGTTTTTCATCGCCCTAGACCAAATCCACCTTATGGAATTAGGTTAACAATTGCATTCCCAACGAGGGTTAACAGGCGGCTGGTTATAAAACTATTGTTAATAACTTTTGCAAAATATACGAGTACATATTGTATAGAATAAAATTAGTTATGTATATAGGAGTTTATACCAAAATATTAAGTCTCCTCTCTCTCCTTCCATGTGGTGACGGAGTAAGAATACTATTCACCACCCCATAGGATATAAGACGCATATAACATCTATGCGAGAGAAGGAAAACTCGAATTAAAACCCTACACCAACACGTCTGACCAGTGCGGTATAGTAGGTTAATTTCCCTCCTATCACGGAGGAGGCCCGAGCCCGTTTATGGGCTGTGATGATGATGTTGATGATGATTAAGTCTCCTTATAAAAATAAATAAGAAATTTCTTATATATATATATATATATATATAGAGAACAACACGATTTCTCATTCTCTACTCCCATCATATTTTTTAAAGTACAGGCAGTCCTCGACTTACGTCGTTTCGATTTACGTCGATTCAACTTACGTCGAACAATGTTTTGACACTATTCCTCAAGCATACGTCACTTGTTTCGATTTCCGGCATAGGAGAATTCACTTGTCACGAGGTCTAAGTCCGTGGTGCTGACGGGGCGCGGTGTCGGCGTGCGGAGATTACCCCGCACATGCTGCTGATTTTATTTAGTTACTTTAGGGTCAACGGTCAATCAAGACGTAATAGATTAATTTTTTTTTGAGTTTTCCTGGAATATTAAAGGAAATTATCGAATGTGGATACTATTCGCTTAAACAAATTTTTAACGTGGACGAAACTATAGTATATATATATAATTATTTTAAAAACTTACTTTTCATAATAAAGTACATATGTACCTATATCATTTGTTATAAAGGCAGTTTTTCTTTTCAATTTTGAGTCCGTGTGGAATTTTACATGTAAACATATAAAAAAAATAAGTCTCAACTTACGTCGTTTCGATTTACGTCGCGTATTTCGAGAACGTAACATGCCGTAAGTACGAGGACTGCCTGTAGTTAGTTTAACCACTCATTCTCACAATTACAATGAACCCCATTTATAACTTGGGCAATCCCGGACAAAGCCTTTAATTGTCTTGATACTTGAAACAAATTAAATTTAAAATGTAAACAGAATAAAATATACGTAATAAAATCCAATTCCCTTCCATGGTACGCGGAAGACAGACGACACTAAATTGCCTATTCAGTTAATAGGGTTAAATAAAACGGTCTTATTTTCTTTTGTCACAGTAAAATTTATATTTTACACTTGAAACAAACCCGATTAAATGGAAAAGGGAGCATACTAAGACATTTATGAATCTGAAGTTTGATTTCAATAATATAACACAAAAGAAAATAAAAAATCAAAAACCCGACTGCGTAAAAAGTGAACCAAATTACGTACACAATAAAAAAAACTGAAAAGAAAAAAACAAGCACTTCGATGTCCGGTGGTCTATAATTCTATAATATATTATTGAATGAATACTATTGAAGAAAATAAAATTTATTCTAATAATGAAACATAACAACTGAACAGGCGGTATCCATTATTGAAAAATTAGATTTGCTGTTGAACTCGCCGGACTAAAAGGAATCGATTGATGTATGAACCATAAAAATCGGCCCAGGCGTTTGGTCTGTATAGTGCTTCAAAGGAACATACATATATACATAGACTGTTAAACACATTACCACTCCTTTGCGAAACGCAGTCGGGTAAAAAGAAATTTAATACAATTGCGATTTTTTTAAAATTCAGTAAGACAGCTACGATGAGCTCATCATTAAAAGATTCATTGGTAGGTACTACCAAGGGTGTGATAATACGTAATATAGTTTATTTATATAAGAAGGTATAACAGAAATGCTTGAATGCAAGACCATTTTCTTAATCATCTTATTGTGTTCAGACTTATCTCGTAAGTGATTGCATATTAGACATATTTTTGTTGGCAGTCTAGGACCTGAACTTAGCTCACCTAGATTTCCAGGGTGATTGATAATACAGTTTAGGTTTGAAATAAAACTACTTTTACGGATTCTATCACATTTGTATATGATTTCTAATTGCCCGACGTTTCGAACACTTTTCAATGATCATGGTCACGGGAGGACTGAGGTGTCTTACGTCCAAAAGTCATCGTTATTACAGAATTTTATATCTACCCGCTACAGTATCAGTTATTAAAAGTCTGACCCACATTTTAATGCAAATTTATTGCCAGTACAAAAAGAAAATGATTCTATATGTATATAAGTAATATTCTATATGTATAAGAAAATGAATGTATATGTTTTATTTCATATGTGTAATACTCGCGTAAATATTACAGTTTAGGGGTGCATAGCCCACTATACTTCCACTCATCGCCTTCCGAGTTTCTTTTCAATGCGTATAATATATAATTAATTGCATAGTTATGTTATGAGAAAGAAGAAATCCCGGACATCAATCTGTATAAAATCAAATATGACTTTGAAATAAATAAAGAAAAGGCACCGGAATATGACGGAATTACTATAAAACTCCTTAGGGCAGGCGTCAAGTCGGTTTTAAAGGTCCTTCAGAAGCTGTTTAATTCTGTCATTCTCAGGGAGACGTTCCAGAGTGATAGAGCAGGATTGTGATGGTGCTATTTTTCAAAAAGGTCGATAAAACTCCTCTAAGGAATTACAGATCCATCTCAGATCTGAGCCACGTGTACAAATTGTTTTCAAGAGTCACCATGACGTTTAAGCTTGACGACTTCCAGCCGCCTGAACTAGCAGATTCCAAAAAGGTTTTAGTACTACAAACCACATTCACACAATAACACAATGTCCTCTCTAAAATTACCTAACATTGAATAAAAAGGGAAAAGAAATATTCATTCCAATTGAAGCAGAAATCCTTTTAACGTAAAAACCGCCTACAAAAAACACTAAAGAACTAAAAAGCAAAGAGTAATACGATTTCCTACCCAAACCTATAAATCACATTTGTTATACACTTCCTTTATTATTTTTAATAACTTTTGAGCTCGATGCCTCCTAAGAACTATTACTTAACCTAAATGACTACCTACGGAAATATTAATTAAGCACTAATTTAACCAAAATACCAAACAATTACTACAATCTTATTATAGAAACTTCTGCCTAAGGCACCGTTTAATTATTGTATTAAATTTTATGAATACTGTATACTTCAAGAAAAGTGCTATGAAAGAAAAATTCCCTGTCGTTAATCTTACGTGCTAGAATTACGATTATGAATAATTAATAAATATTTTTATTGATTCAATAAATCAGCATCTTCATATTCATTGGCAAATGCGCAATTCGATGGCAAATTCGATAGTATACGATAGTTGTAGACTCGTCTATCATACTATGCAAATGCTAAACTCAGTACTCGTTTTGCATGAAAACAAAATGTTTATTCTCGTTCAGTGAGCCCGACACGACAATTAAATTCAGCTCAGTAAATTCTATGATCACGATACTAAATTTAAAAAAACAAACGGTTATAAGCTTTAGCTTTTTATTTTTATAAAAATATACTGAGTTGATTGAACCAAAAGTATTCAAACTGTTTTCTTTATTTTTTTTCACTTTTTTAAAAATGTACAGATTGCTTCATTCAAGTATAAACATGCAAGTAATATAAATCATAAGGTTTTCTTTATTATGAATGCCTGATACAATAAGGACGACGCAGTATAGGACGCCAACTAGGTGGACAGACGACCTGGTGAAGTTTGCTGGGTGTCGTTGGATGCAAGCGGCACAGGACAGCACCCTGTGACGTAACATGAGGGAGGTCTACGTCCAGCAGTGAACGTCGATAAGCTGAAATGATGATGATGATGATACATTAAGAAAAAAAATGTATTATTTTTAATTTCAATTCATATTAATGATTTATAATGATGTATTTACACTAGTTCAATAAAATCGAAACATTAACTTATTAAAGGTGCCAGAGCAAGACTGTCACGACTTTATTATCTATCTATAGGCGGCCACACTGCTACTTCGTTCTTTAAAACTGTCAATCAATTTTTCTATCTCTCGGGAGCAATACTTTTTCATGGATGAAAGGTATAAAGTCTTTTCTATATCCCTCATAACATGTATGCAAAAATTTTAACCAATTAATTGAATAGTTAGTAGTTACTGAAAGCCTAACAAATAAATAAACGTAACCTAAGAAATAAATAACTTCGCATTTATAATTAATATTAATTATAGTCTGTCTAATCCATGGAAGTAATAAGTACTCTGTACAAAAGGAATGAGCTCTATCTGTGCATCTTGCAGCAAAAATAAAGAAAATAAAACCTTATGCTAAGGTAGTAAGAGTCTTGTTGCGCGCAAAATAAAAATGAAGCCGAGTGAGAGGGCAACCAGTGTACCCTGTGTCCCGTTCTAACAGTGGACTTAGAATTGCCAGAGTTAAGTTTATTTCAATCCTTTCCTTGTTGGTAGAAAAATATGCGATTGATGGTAATGAAGTAAAAAAATTTACTTCTAAAATGTTTTTAAATATAAATAATAATTTATTACCGACATATTAAAGCAATATTATTTGTTGCTAAGTGTAAAACCTTATTAACGCAAACATTTTGCGATTGGGGTATAGGTTTTCTTTTATATGTTTGAAATACGGACACCTGACCTGACAACCCCACATGAAATCGTAAATAATAATAATAACATAATTTGTTAGTGAAGAATTGGTCACCGTACCATGCATGACTATTCAATCCTAGTTCAAGAACAAATAACTTAAATACCTATGTATTTTTTATTTTTTTATGAAAATAACTTTGTTTAGATTTCAAATTTCCTAAAGATCTTAATGTTCCTAACATTAAGTTCTTTAGAAAATTTAGGAACAAAAAGAAAGCTATTGTGGAAGAATGTAATAAAGATCAGTCGACATGATCGACATCAATAGATGATTTGTTAGATCTCGTAGATAACGCTTGTGTTTCAGATTTTAAACTGAACATTATTTTTTATATTGCTGGATATATCGTGAATGGGATGATTCACAAAATTTCATGTTCAAATTGTGTGGTGTTATTGGATCACAACACCATAGAACACTGTTTATTACATTATTAAATCAATCGTTAAAAAACGTAAACAAAAATAAAATTATCATGTAGGTATGTCGTCCGAGAATTTTATAGCAAACTACATACATCGTTAGAATCAGCACATCCTCCTCAATCTATATTTGAAGATCCACATGATATTCTATTGATGAAGGCGTTAGCGAATTCATATCTCAATTTATGTTTAACTCAATGCAAAATTAGAATCAATGAAACATATAAGGAATAAGCTGGGTTTGCGGCAGAAACTTCACAAGACTGTCTTATTTAGCAATATCTGATTTAGAATTAAACTTAAATGTAAACTTAACTGTTTTTCCTTAATTAAATATACCACACACCACCTTATCGTAATTTTATTTCAGTCCAGCTGCATGTCGTGTCCCACAAGGACTAGTAGATAAGTACCTACCTATATGACGCGAGTGTGAAAAGCAAGCAAAAACAGGAAATGTATAGTGCCACAAAGGGCAAGTTTATAATTAGCATCTTCGATTAAAATCCATCTGAAGCAATGATCTGCTGACGTCAGATCACAAATATTTTTTATAATTATTGTCCTTAAATCATATTTCAATATGGTCACCATCGCCAGAGAGGGATAAAAGGTACAGTTCTGAGCTCTCGCTCGGCTTCAATTTTGCGACAACAGCTCATTCCTGTTGTACAAAGTACTTATTACTTCCATGGTCTAATCTAAGAAGTGCACTTTGACAGCTGTCTGAGTAAGTTGTCTAGGTATGTGAACCAAATAATCGCTATCGAAAATATCCGATTTTACTGAGAAATCGATATTGATTCTTTATAATTAATAATCGCATTATTTTTTATTCTTCAAAAAGATCACCTTTTGAATAAATTAAGTGCTAAATTAGTACTAAACAAATTTAATTATTTCAGCATAGAATCTATTCATCATATTTAGTAGTATTAGGTTTCTTAAAAACAAAAACTGGATTTGAAAATAGCTATTTATTAAGAATTACTACTATTACTTGAATTATCAGCGTCGCGAACATTAATAATTATTGCCTCATCAATCAAAGTGTCAAAATGTACATCTCTGTCAAAATCTCTATTCGATTAATTGTATCATTCTAATATTTTTACCGATTATTTGGATATTCGTGAATTGGAAGTTGTCAAGCACTACTGTATAGAACGTGATGACGTGACATTGTTAGGTCGTCAATAAAAATTACTATTTACCATGTTATTTTAATTTTAAATTAGTTTTACGAGTTTCAACATTAGATTATTGTACAAGAAAGTCACCCGCAATGTTAATTATGTAAATAACTTAATAGTTGTTTAAAATTTCAGATTTAGTGTTTACAATCATGTGTATACGTTTGACCGAGGTTATTGTGTATTAAAAAATGCAAAACGTCAAAATGCACTTCTTAGATTAGATGAACTATAGGAGCATTTATATATAATAAAATTGTATTAAAAACAGTACATCTATCCACCCATCAGCTATTCACCCATTCCCAAGTTTCACAGGAGGAAACCTCTGCCAATTATTTTATTCATTATTCCTGAAACGGTTTTTCTATGATACTCATTTTAAGGAGTTGTAAAAATGCAATTATTATAAATAACACTTACATACTTAGTATTATATTTTAAACTATTTTG
This sequence comes from Lymantria monacha, assembly GCA_905163515.2. Taxonomy (NCBI): domain Eukaryota; kingdom Metazoa; phylum Arthropoda; class Insecta; order Lepidoptera; family Erebidae; genus Lymantria; species Lymantria monacha. The sequence goes on along the minus strand of LR991092.1, from coordinate 9,174,766 downwards.
AAATATTCGCTTTGTCGAAACACGCCTTCTATAATAAACAATCATAATATTTGAATAGGCATTGTAATCCTTAATGCTTTCACTGTACAAATATACATTTATTATTTGAACACATGTGTAAACAAACACTAGCGTTAACAGCGTGAAACAAACGATTTTTAAACTCATATGGAATTTGTTTTCATATGACTTTGGTTTCTAAGTATTAAGTTCCTCTTTTTGAAGTAATAACTGCTTATGGAATGGTAAACCGCTTCGTTACGTAACGCGTAACAGCGCTAGTCTGTCTGGCTTACCTTTGCTCTCATGCATAAGACAGGGTAAGCAGGCTCCTCCTCTCTCACTCTAAGCCACAGCGCTAACCGTATTGGGATGTGATGATGATATAAGATTTTATTAATAAATAACTTTTCCTTAGACTATCATATATTTATAAAATTTAAGTAATAACCTAAGCTTTTCTCAAATTAAACAATTTTAATATTAAATAGTTCAATTTAGATATGTTTAAGTTATCATTTCTGTCGGGCGTCCCGTGACGCATACTTTTTTTTTTGTTGTTACGGCACGACCAAGCAGTCCGAGGTAGCGGACGGAACGGCCATCCCACTAACCTGCCGTATTGTATCTCTCTATTACCATTTGGGCTAACCACCGGCACTGATCCTTGTCTTCTGTGATATTATATTTGGATGTGGGATCTCAGCAAAACGCAGATGATTATATTTGTTTCTTCGTACTATACCATTCTAATCAAACGTATTGGTATAAGGTTTTATTTCGTGTTTACCATCTCTTAAATAAATGTTATATCCATATCAAAACCCTCAGTCGTCTTTTATGACACCCATGGCCAGAGTATAGGATGGTAAAATGTATTCTTATTCCGTTACCACACTGAAAATCATATTATTCAGAAACATTAAATTTTATAGAATACGATATAAATAGACTAATAAGATTATTCGAAATCTACAAAATGTCTCGTAATAATACAATGGTTGGAACTTTTTACGCTTTTTTATTTTTTTATTACATCATCATCATCATCATCCTCCCAATTATTTGGGGTCGACGCAATATGTCATCTTCCTCCATACAGTCCTATCAGACGTCATCTCTGCAATCACTCCCTGTCTATCCATGTCATACCTCACGCAGTCCATCCATCTTTTCTTTGGTCTTCCTTTGCCTCTAAAGCCTGAAGGCTTTTCATTCATATTTAAAACTTTCCTCACAACATTACTTTCATCCCGTCTCATCACATGTCCATACCATGTTAACCTTTCACTCCTTAACATTTCCGTCACTGACGCTACTTTCAAACTTCCTCTTATATGCTCATTTATTATTACATATTTTTTTATTACATACATACATACATATCATCACGCCATATCCCTTGCAGGGTAGGCAGAGAGAACAGAGTGCCAGAGAACTCTATCTCTGCATACTTCACTCGCTTCCTCAACATTCATAATTCTCTTCATACACGCTCGCCGGTTTCGGAGACTCTTGACTCCACCTTCCTTCAGTACCTGACCGATCTGGTCTAGGTAGGTTAGTCTCGGTCTCCCTCGGTACCTACATCCTTCCACTTTCGCATTGTATATCTTCTTAACCAGACGTTCGTTCGGCATTCTTTCCACATGTCCGAACCATCGGAGCATTCCCTTTCGCATCTTTACACCAATACTCTCTTTCATACCTACTCGCTCTCTTACGTCGTCGTTACGAATGCGGTCGGTCAGCCTAACTCCACAGATTTTCCGAAGAGATCGCATTTCGACCGCATTAATTTTACTTTCATACTCTTTTCTGCATACCCAACTCTCGCTTCCATATAGTAATGTTGGGACAAGCACTGCGTTATGTATTGCTACACGTGCCTTCTGGCTGAGGTGGTGGCTGCCGAGAAGTTGCCCCAACGCTCCGTTCACTCTATTTCCCGCATTCACTCTTCGCTCTATATCAGTGGTGTACCGTCCATCGTCATCGTCATTTTTTTATTACATATATATTTTTATACATATATATTTTTATTACATATGATGGCTAACGAGCATGTAGCGCGCCTGATGGTAAATATTATTGCCACTTATGGACTTTTGCAATACTAGGGGCACAGCTACGCCGACGCTCCGACGGCGAAAGCTGCCGGGGCGTCGACTCGAGAGGAACCGAACTGGTCTGGACTGCTGTCTGTCTTGTTCACGTCGTGGTCCTACCATTACTGTGTGTGTTTTATGGTTATTTCTTTTTGTTACAGGTCGAAGACGCAATTCACAATCGAAAAGGTGGAGGAACATTTCTAGTACCTATGAACGGTGGTATTTGGACTATGTGTGTCGCTCTAGATGGTAAATTATTTTTACTTTAATCACTTTTATGAGAGACTTAGCTGTATCATCATTCATCATCAACCTCTTACCGTGCACTGCTGGTCGTAGTCCTCCCTCATACTTCCCCATTAATTGCGGTCCTGTACTACACACATTCAACGACTCCCGGCAACATTCACCAAGTCGTTGATTCACCTGGATTGCATCCAACAATGCGTCGCCCGAAACGTGGTCGCCACTCGAGAACTTTGCTTCCCCATCGTCAATAATTGTATTTCAATGGAGGCTTAACGTCAAGCAGGCGACCGGTCATAGAACTGTTGCCAATAATTTTTGCAATATGTATGACAGAAGAGGAGCATATTGTGTCAACTCCAAATAATTGAAATAAGTGCAGGCTGATGACGATTATCCTTACTAATATTATAAATGCGAAAGCAACTCTGTCTGTCTGTCGCTCTATCATGCCAAAACTACTGAAATAATCTAAATGAAATTTGGTACACAGATAGTCTAGAACCTGACAAAGGACATAGACTTTTCAATGCAAAAAAGGGTTGTAAAGGTGGAAGAAAAGTTGTAAGAAAGTATCGTCATTTTTAAAGCCAGAAGCTTGAAACTTATTTTTAGGCTGTCGATTAGATATAAATAAATATGACATTAACATGTTGTAAAAATTTACCTTTAGGAGTAAAATAAAAATAGAGAATGAAAAATTTTAGATTAAATAAAAAAATTTAAATTTAATAAAAAATTTTAAATTCTCTCTGCCTAACCTGCAAGGGATATGGCGTGATGATATGTATGTATGTATGTAAAAATTTTAGAAAAGTAACCTTTTACGCGGGCGAAGCCGCGGGCAGAAGCTAGTTATATTATCTGTAGAAATCAGGCATAAATTTTTAATCTATTTTTTTTTAATGTTCATAAACTGCTAAGCAAATAAACCTTGTATTGCAGTGGACTTTACAAACATATAATGAATCCAGACAAATTAAACCCAGACTCAGAACAAAACTTTGTGAATCGAACAAAGTATTGTCCTGCGTAGGACTCTAACCCACGGCATTGGCACGGAATCGGTAGTACAATATCTTAACCCCTAGATAGATAGATATAGATAGATGGCGCTATGCAGTCGAGTCTAATTATGACATCCAGAATTTTTACAAACAGACATAAATTCAACTGCACATACAGTTTTAGCATTAGGAAGTGACCTCATGTACCAAATGTCCTTGTTGGACAAATATTTGTGAGACGCAAATAATTCTTGATTGTAGATATTGTTTTAAAGTATTGCTTAAAACATTTATTTTCTAACGAACTCCTACGCGCGGTTTTATCCGCGTAAAAAGTAACTTGCCCAAAGTTATATTATCTCAAGGGTGAAATGTATCCTAACTTTCCGTGTGGTGACGGAGTAAGAATATATTTTACCATCCCCTATCTTACCTGTCCCCTATCGTGGGTGATCGTAAGAGACGACTGAGGGATATAAAACACATATACTATCTATGCAAAGAGAAGAGAAGCTCGAAACAAAACCCTATACCAACACGTCTGGCCAACGTGGTATAGTAGCTAAATTTCCCACCCATTATGGAGGAGGCTTGAGCCCAACAGTGGGACACATATGTATGAGTTGAGATGAAAAAATATCCTATGTATAAATCCAGGAAATGGTCTATTTATGTGACAATTTTCATCCAAATCTGTTCAAAGGTTAACGCGTGATTGAGTGACAAACACATATCTTCACAAGTTTCCACATTTATAATATTAATAGGTTAACAAAGTTATTATTCTAGCTTAATACAATATTAGTTAGTTTGGTGATGGATCACAATGAAATGAATATAGAAATTTCATCACTATTGTATGAACCTCTTTTAAAAATGACAATTTTTTTCAGAGGAAGAAGTATCGATACTATCTAGGATTGGTTACCCTTCGCAACCTATATGCACAAATTATTTAGCGAATAGTGACGAGGAAGAACCCAGAGCTGATTGGCAGCATCGTAAGTATTATTTTAAATATTATACATGATTGAAGCACAGGACCGGAGCTCAGTAATTTTGTATATACATATAAGCAACAAGGTGTTATTTACGCCTGGCTGCGGAGAGATTGCGATCAAGTGTGCTACGGCTACTGAAACTTTTCAAGTTCTGTTCTAGTTTTCTGCGGTAGTTTAAAATATATTTTAAAAACAAGATATGGATTATTTTACTCAAATATCAATTATTTTTATTGTAATTGAACAAACACTACAATAAATGAAGGAATACGGGATAGAATCAATGTGGAATAGGATGTTGGGAAACTTCTTATTTCTATGCAGCATTCAGAAATTCAACTTGTAATTTGCGCAGAACTTCGAATATTGATTCGACAAGTGTTTCGCATCGTCAGTACGCATTTGAAATCGAACTTTCCGTTACATATGAGTAAAAAAATTCCCTACTTCACCTTCTCGTATTCCTTCCTTAACGTGTGCTTATGAAAGATTTTCTTTTCTTAGCCCGTATTATTTCCTTGAGGTGTGTGGTATAATGATCATTTGTGGGAAAGTGGTAGGTCTACCTTCCTATGTTCCATTTCAAAATAACAATGAATTATCGCTATGTAAAATTTTCAACAATTTTAAAGAATGTTTAAATGTACCTATATGCATTTTCGTGTGGTGACGGAGTTCGGACATGTTTCTATCCGTGTGGTGACGGAGTAAGAATACTTTTCACCACCCCATATCTTACCCGTGGGTGATCGTACGAGACGACTAAGGGATATAAAACGCATATAACATCTATGCGAGAGAAGGAAAACTCGAAACAAAACCCTATACCAACACGTCTGACCAGCGCGGTATAGTAGGTTAATTTCCCTCCCATTACGGAGAAGGCCCGAGGCCAACATTGGGACATTTATGGGCTGTGATGATGATGATGATGATATGCATTTTATGTACACGCATACATGTCACTCAAAGATTTCATTCTTTTATTAACTCAAAATACATTCAACAACTCTATCATATAGTTATAATTACTCATTTTAAAAACAAGCACCGTTTATGTAGACTAGATGTTAAAATATACAAGAGTTATAAGTCAAGGCATGCATAAACAATGCCCTTTTCAACCCTCACTGGGTTAACCTTGGCAAGTCCCATTTCAACCATTTGCTTCCGCTCAATTCATTTTGTTTGGTGCTCACAGTGTTTTGGTGCTCGAAGAAAACAGATTATATTTGCCTTTTACATGTAATGCATATTCAAAACAATATAAAGAGATTTTATTATGTATTCCATATTATATTTTACCAAAGCTCAAGTTTCTAGGTTGCTTTAGGGCTTTAGGTAGGCAGTGACCTAGCCTATGCCCTGATATGACAAAGGTCTATGCGCGGCAGTAACACTTACCATCAGGTATCCTGCGTGCTCGTTTACCACCAAGAGCAATAAAAAGAATCTAAAAACGGTTTCCTTTTCAATTATACATTAATTTTTTTTTTAAATTTTCGTTCGTAACTTTTTTTTATGAACCAACTTAGATGGTTTAATTTTGTTGAAGAATTTAGCTCAAGGGTGTGATTAATGGACCACCCCTAAACGGCAGTAATTTGTTTTAGCTAATTGAAAGGGTATTTTAACATGGGTGTATATTATACTTTCACAAGGAAGCTATAGCATTTTTGAAATTAAAAAGATCCACGTCTTTTTAATTTGAAAAATGTTTAGTACTGTTAATATTCTTATTAAAATATAAATATTTCTCGTGATCGGACAATACTTGTGGATCTGGCCCAGCTATGATCATTTACGTTAGATTTGAATGTTATACACTACATATATTATATCGTGGTTCGAAGTGTAACTGGAGAACTAACACTGAAGTTAATTCTTACTAATCATCTTGTAGACAATCTTATATAAAAAAGTCAATAAAAAACAATAATAATATACAAATCCGCGACGGGTTGAGAGCCCTCAGCGCTCACCCACAGTCCGGGTAAAGTTGTCATAGCCATCTGAGTCTAACAACTAAATCACACAAAAAAAAAAAAAATAGAAGCCGCTGAGTTTCTCGCCGGATCTTTTCAGTAGCGGTCACGTTACGATCCGATGGTGGTGAATTGAATTAATTTAAAAAGTTAAAATTGACAATATATAAGTGCCCTCGCAGGGGATAATCCCTGCATAACAAATAAATTAAAAACTATCCGTGTGGTGACGGAGTAAGAATACAATTCATCACCCCCTATTTTACCCGTGGGTGATCGTACGAGACAACTAAAGGATTTAAAACGCATATAACATCTATGCGAGAGAAGGAAAACTCGAAACAAAACCCTATACCAACACGTCTTACCAGCGCGGTACAGTAGGTTAATTTCCCTCCCATTGCGGAGAAGCCCGAGCTCGAAGAGTACGACATATATAGGCTGTGACGATGATGATGATGATGAATAAATAAATTTGAATTTGAAATCATTCATCTGTCAATTGGCCACAATCGCAACTTTTACTATTATCATTCTCCTGCTCTAATCCAAATTACCTGAGGTCGACGCAATATAAACTTCTACTCATTTGTAATATACAAAAGTTATGGGCAATAGTTTTATGAACGGCCGCCTATCAGACGTCATCCCTCTTTGGGAATGTAATTCTTGACCAAACGGCATCAGGTAGATTTGGCCCAGATCGATATAAAGCTCTTAATTGTCTTTTATGAAATCCACAAGTAAAGTTAAGATTGGTAGTATTCGTATCCACTACTACGCAACACTCCACTTTTAGTATGCCAACTAAAATAAAACAAATCGATTTTTGCGGATTTTATCGCGTTTATTTTTGATATATAGTTTCACGCTTCGAACACTTTACAGTGTTTACGGTCACGATAAGACTTAAGTCTAACGTATAACAAGTCATCGTTACTACAGAGATTTCTATCCATCTGCTTGAGTATTTTTGATTAAATTTTGACCCACATTTTATACTTGTTGCCACTACAAAAAAAATAATGATTCTATATTTTTGTATATTAATTTTGGTCAATTGTTTTTAACATTATTATAGTAATTAATAATAATAATAACCTCCGGGCCAGTCGTTTCCTCACCATGAGGCTAACGCAAAACTCGGAGGAACATTATATGGCTCCTTAAGTTCTTTTGATATAAAAAAAAATGTATCACAAGATTTACAGGAAAGCCAATAAACCGCAGGGCAGCTTGTGGCGAGCTGAATGTGAGTGGCGACACTGCGGTCCTGAATACTCCAGAGAGTCGATCAGGGACTCGTCTCCAGCTAGCCTTCATTGGCTGCCTAGAGTGGAAACCGAAGAGTGCCCGAAGGACTCTCAGCTCTGGCTTGCCTTAAACAGCTGATCAGAGAGGGGTCGCCAGAGCTATATGCTCGGGGGTGGAAGTGTCATTTTCAAGGGCATAATTACGGGGAAACCATGAGTTTGTTTAGCGCAGACTCAATGGTGAAACCGGCGCCGCACCGCTCGACACCCCTAGCCACTTACATCAATGTTGCCCTCTGTTGCCCGTATGACTTGTGTGTCTGTGGCGACTATTTAGGGGGCCCATTCAGTGAGTTGGCGAGTCACCGTCTGCCACCGTTCAGCTCTTAACATGGGTTTGAAGGCAGACGACAGTTATAAATTCATAGATTTAAGATGAACCAGTCCACTAAACACCCACTCCCATATTTCATATATTAGTTACCATCATCATACAATAGTTTTACACTTACTGCTGGCATTCCACGTATGTTAAGTGCAGACGTGGAATGTCATCGGTAGGTGTCCCATCCCAATATTTAGATTAAATTTCTCCAAAGGCCTCTGCGTGTTGGATCCATATCCCCATGTAAGCCTCCCAAAGGACCGGGCATCTTCCCTATGGAAGATCCCGTGAATTAAAAGGAGATACATAATAATAATAATAAAACCGCAGGGCAGCTTGTGGCGAGCTGAATGTGAGTGGCGACACTGCGGTCCTGAATACTCCAGAGAGTCGATCAGGGACTCGTCTCCAGCTGGCCTTCATTGGCTGGCTAGAGTGGAAACCGAAGAGTGCCCGAAGGACTCTCAGCTCTGGCTTGCCTTAAACAGCTGATCAGAGAGGGGTCGCCAGAGCTATATGCTCGGGGGTGGAAGTGTCATTTTCAAGGGCATAATTACGGGGAAACCATGAGTTTGTTTATCGCAGACTCAATGGTGAAACCGGCGCCGCACCGCTCGACACCCCTAGCCACTTACATCAATGTTGCCCTCTGTTGCCCGTATGACTTGTTTGTCTGTGGCGACTATTTAGGGGGCCCATTCAGTGAGTTGGCGAGTCACCGTCTGCCACCGTTCAGCTCTTAACATGGGTTTGAAGGCAGACGACAGTTATAAATTCATAGATTTAAGATGAACCAGTCCACTAAACACCCACTCCCATATTTCATATATTAGTTACCATCATCATACAATAGTTTTACACTTACTGCTGGCATTCCACGTATGTTAAGTGCAGACGTGGAATGTCATCGGTAGGTGTCCCATCCCAATATTTAGATTAAATTTCTCCAAAGGCCTCTGCGTGTTGGATCCATATCCCCATGTAAGCCTCCCAAAGGACCGGGCATCTTCCCTATGGAAGATCCCGTGAATTAAAAGGAGATACAATAATAATAATAAAACATAAAATTTATAGTAATCTATATATATATATATATATATATATATATATATATATATATATATATATATATATATATATATATATATATATATAATATATATATATATATATAATATATATATAATATATATATATATATATATATAAAAGAAAGTTTTGTTAGTTACAACATTTATAACTCGAGAACGGCTGGACCAATTTTTATGTTTTTAATTTGTTGTCATCGGGCATAGGATATAGGATATTAAAATACGATATTAATTAACAAAAAAAATCATTAAAGAAAGCTCTAAACGTTCAATTGTTGATGAACGCAACTGACAGCTCACGTCATTACGTGGCCTAATGGTCTGTTAAATACCGCGAAAAGTTGAAATTAAATTTGACCGGTCAGAGTTCGTTTTGTGCGAGTATTACGAATTTTTACTAATATTGTTATAATAAATCATATTGTGTCTATATTGTCATCAATAATGCCGCAACTAATAAGATCAAAACCGTAACGTAATTAGAATTCGAAACATCACGAATGTAACCACGGTAGAAGAACAATTTATAGCACGGGAAGACCATATCTACTACGTCGTACACTCGTTTGCCACCATAATCAATAAAAAAGAAACAAAATAAGACCGCCTCGTTAATATGGCCCAACTCCGTTCTTCTTAATCACAACAGCAAAGCGAGGCAGCTCGTGTCGTTAACAATGCGAAACCGTTGAGCAAATCTCAGAGATCAACAATTAGATAATTTTCAACGCGCATGAAGAAAAAAATTGTATAACACAAGGTACTTCTTCGTCTTGCTGGCACGTTATTAAAATACTTGATTTTTTTTTTACTTTATATATTATTCTTATTTGTTATCATAATAAAAAAAAATAACTCAATAATTTTCAATTAATCGAACTCTCATTCATTAACTGTTAGGCGGAACGAAGTGTGCCGGGTCCGCTAGTAAATAATATAAATTATAACTATTTATTAATTTGAACTAAACAAAATTTAAGGCTACCATAGGATTGGAATATGGCCATACTGACTATTTGGATACTGTAAATGTTAAAGCTTACGATTTTAAATAAGTGAGTGTATACTTATATACTAGTCACAAAAATTAAAGGATATAAAAAAAAATCCAAATTTTTGGGTGATTTTCAACGAGCTGTAACTCCGAGGAAAATAGTTGTACAGAAAAAATAAAAAAAAGAAAATTATAGCTCTAAGTGTCTAGTTTTCAGATATGACTATAATTTTTTTTTTATCATGTCCAGGTCTGGAGAAATTCTAAGAAAACAACCAAAAAAAAATTTTTCAAATTTTTTTTTCGTCTAAAAAAAGGTCCACGGTCTTCAAAAAAATTCTTTTGAGTGTTTCGTTTAAAAGTTCTTTTAGAAAATTTAATACTCTTTAATTTGACGTATTCAAAAAGCCTGTACAATAATTTTCCGCGGAGTTATCGTCAATCAAAGCAAAAAAGATCTTTTTAACTTTGATAATCAATAACTCCGGAAATGATGATTGTATAGAAAATTGAAGGAAGGTTTTGAAAACTGCACAATATTCTCTATAAGAAAATGTAAACATCTATTAGAAAAAAAAAATTTTTGAATTGAAAACTCGGACTGAAAAAAAGACAAAAATTCGCATAATTAAGGATATTTGGATAACTTGGTATAACTTTGGATAAAATGGATGAACGAAAGATATCGTCGGTAATTTTTTAACCTCAAAGTGTCCCCTAAAATCCCTCAAAAATTCAAAGCGCTGCGATTTTTTTTTCATTGTGCCCCGAAGCTTCAAATTCTTTGTTTTTGCAAAAATCACCATTATGAGCAATTTTGTGATTTTTATTAATTTTTTCAATGGAAAAATTTTTTTCTCTCTAAAATCTTTATTTTTTTGATCAAAAAGATTAACTGTTTAAGAACTTTGAAAAAAAAATCAGTCATTATTTCAAGAGATATTGATTATCAAAGTTAAAAAGATCTTTTTTGCTTTGATTGACGATAACTCCGCGACAAATCGTTGTACAGGCTTTTTGAATACGTCAAATTAAAGAGTATTAAATTCTCTAAAAGAGTTTTTGAACGAAACAATCAAAAAAATTTTTTTGAAGCCCGTGGACTTTTTTTTAGACGAGAATAAATTTGAAAAATTTTTTTTTGTTAGTTTTCTTAGGATTTCTCCGGACCTGGACATGACAAAATTTTTTTATAGTCATATCTCAAAACTAAACACTTGGAGCTACAATATACTTTTTTTATTTTTTTTGTACGACCATTTTCCTCGGAGTTACAGCTCGTTGAAAATAACCCAAAAATTTGGATTTTTTTTTATATCCCTTAATTTTTGTGACTAGTGTATATCACGTAGAGATAATGTTGGGTCAATAATAACAATACAAGAGAAGGAAAACTCGAAATAAAATTTTAAACTCGAAACATTTGGTTATATTAAGTCAGAGCCAGAAAGTAGGTCAATAGGTGAGATATCGAATTTGCAGGCTCGAATAGCAATAACTGGCACCTTAGAAATGTGTTGATTATACTTCTGATGCAAATAACTGTTTGCATTGATGAGACTTTGGTAGACTTGGTCTTTGGTGAGACGTGGTCTCCACCTCTTATCGATCAAGTCCTCTACTTTACAAACACACAATTAAATGACACAACTTTCAGGCAGACTAAAAACAAAAAATGATGGATCGCATAAAGTAATGTCCTGGTGGGAACTTGGTAGATAGATCGTTATCTTAATTACATCGCCATTTTTGCAGTTCATTATAATTATATTTTTATCGCAACGCGAGCAAGATCATAATACATACATACATACATATCATCACACCATATCCCTTGCAGGGTAGGCAGAGAGAACACAGTGCCAAAGAACTCTATCCTTGCATACTTCACTCGCTTCCTCAACATTCATAATTCTCCTCATACACGCTCGCCGGTTTCGGAGACTCTTGACTCCACCTTCTCTCTCCTTCTCACGTGACCAATCTGGTCTAGATAGTTGAGTCTCGGTCTGCCCCGGTACCTACATCCTTCCACTTTCACATTGTATATCTTCTTATATAAGATAATAATAGTACAAATTATTTGAGTACTACAGCTTAAGAAATATGTACAACTTAAACTTAAGTTACTTTGTGTACCTAAGTAGCACGAAATACTCGGTTGTTATATTTTACGATAAGTAATTTCTTAAAAGGTTTTCATACAACTATGAAAAGTTTACTACGTCTGTTGAATACTTAACGAGTGTTTTCGAGGGGAAAATCTGGCATGAGAGATTACATACAATCGCAATCATGTAACAGAAAAGAATTATCATAAAAAAAACTATAGATTGCTAAAGGCAATGGGTTTTACGAATGTATTTATGAAATAAAAAAATATTATAACCGTTTTTGAAATAAAAAATATTATTACGGATTCTATTGCGTTTGTATTTCATTTTAATTTACCGACGTTTCGAATACCCACAGCGTTCAAGGTCACGGGAAGACAGTCCTCCCTTAAGCATGAACATTATAAAGTGTTCGACATGTCAGGCAATTAAAAATCAAATATAAACGCGATAGATTCTATAATAAATAATAGTTTAAAAACTAAAAAAAAACACGCTTTTACATATAAAACAAGCTAAAAAGTATAAAATAACTTTTTAATTACCTATTCAAGTTAAGGTAGAGTAATAAATAAAAGAAATTATTTTAATGTAAAAAAGCGTGGGGTGCCTGATGTTAACATTCCATTGATAGAGTCATGTGGGTAAGTGTGGCAATCCCATTCGCTTTGGACTGAAAAACATGGATTTACGTACACTTACCTATCATACCGCACACTTGCCTCACATGACTAGATACTAGGAGTAGCGACATTATCGCAATATTTTCACAAAGCACCCCACGCTTTTTTACATTAAAATAATTTCTTTTATTTATCACTCTACCTTAACTTGAATAATTATAAAAGTTATTTATACTTTTTTGTTAAGTTTATATGTAAAAGCGTGTTTTTTCAGTTTTTTAAACTGTTATTTATTTTAAATTTTTTAGTGCCGCTAAATACAGAAGCGCGATTTTAATTATTTTAATCTACTATGAATCCGTGACTACTATCGGTGACTGTAATTATTTGCCAATTCATTAAATATGTACAGCTGTATTAAACGTGAAACCTCGATTTTTAAAATTCATTCAAATATTTTTACATTGTGGTCTTGTTACTTGATAATCGAATCATTTCATCAAATGCTATGTAACAGAGAAGCTTTAGATGAAATGATTCGATTACGAAGACTATGACTAAGTGCTACATAAGTTTGTCCAGCAGCAAACAGTCGAGAGCCTAGATAAATGACTGTATGATCAACTGTACAGACATTAAATTATTTTTATCTGATTTTCACGTTCATGGCCACGGAAAGATTCTGTATCTCATATTGTAAAAATAATTTTATTAGAAAAATTAACGCAATAGATAAATAATTATCTAAATATCAAAAGTGTGGTGATGCGTCAAATATTCAATACATAATCGCACTTTATTTCCCGGGGAAATACTAAAAACCCGCTTAGCACCATGAGACTGTACTGTACTGTATGATCAGCCCATTCCTAGGAATGGGCTGATAAATGGGGAGTTACCTAGGTAACTCATAATATCAACTATTATCACCAATACGTCTTACCAAGCTTAGTTAGTTGCAGAGATGTGACTTATCTAAGATACAAGTATCTGAAATACAGATACAAGATACGTATTTCCATCTTGTATCTAAGATACTTTTTAAAAATTCAATTTATGTCTTATATTTAGATACCTTTTGTATGGTATCTTAGTATTTTATAAATACTTTTTCTGATTAAATACTTTTAGTACCTAATATGTTAGCAGACATTTATAAAATTATTATAGTCTGTCTAATCTAAGAAGTGCACTTTGACAGCTTCTTCTTCTTCTTATTTTTATGTATTGGCAATCAGCTACTTAAATGAGCCATTGTTGCCAGTGTCGAGTTATAATTGTCTTCAAGTTTTTAGTGTCTTGAGATTAGTCATGTCCGTCAGTAAGTCAAATTGTCGCCATCAACAGTGCTATGGCCACACTGTAAATGGTATCTTGTGAGAATTTTGATGAAAAACGAAAACGTTGTAAAGCACTTTATATGATATTCACTACATCTCAGCAGTTCCGTCATATCACATTACATAAAATGCCATCAAAGTTATCTAATATAACACGTTAAAACACTAAGATATCGAATATAATACAAGAGCACCACATAACGTATTAGATTCCCGCCAAAAACTCCACTTTGACAGCTGTCTGAGTAAGTTGTCTAAGTATGTGAACCAAATAATCGCTATCGAAAATATGCGATTTTACTGAGAAATCGATATTGATACTTTATAATTAATAATCGGTTTATTTTTTATTTTTCAAAAAGGTGATGAATAAATTAAGTGCTAAATTAGTACTAAACAAATTTAATTATTTCAGCATAGAATCTATTCATCATATTTAGTAGGATTAGGTTAATTAAAAACAAAAACTGGATTTGAAAATCGCTATTTATTAAGAATTACTACTATTACTTGAATTATCAGCGTCGCGAACATTAATAACACAGGTCAACACGATTTTTGAGTCTGAGTTCTGTACCTCTGATTTTGATTACTTATGCCAAACTAAAGAAAGAAAAAATATTTTTATCGAATAAAGTTTGCTTTTGTAGATACCAGAACGAAATTTCAACATTTATGGAAAAGGTCTATTTTTCAATGTTAATCATATTTAAAATTAAAACAAGTTATGAATTATATATTTTAATTAATTTTTATTATAAAATACAGCACAAATAAACATAAAAATACAAAAAAAAATGATACAAAAGAAGCTTTAAAAATGAATACTTTTAGTATTTCTAGTATAATCGTCAGAACTTTCTCGTATGAGCATCCAAATGTAGTCACCCATCATGTTCTCATTATATTGTCCTTGATATCTTTGTTCAAAGGTCATTATATCCTGGTGGAAGCGTTTCCCTTGCTCTTCTGAATATTCACCCAAGTTATCTTTGAATTTATCCAAGTGCGCATGTAGCATGTGCACTTTGAGTGACATTCTGCAACCCATGACTTTGAAGCTGTCAAGCATATTAGAAATAAGCTCTTCATAATTCTCGGCCTTCTTGTTACCAAGGAAGCCATGAATGACTGCTTTAAGGCTGAGCCACGCTTGTTTTTCATGAGTACTCAGGAGCTGAAGAAAATGTTCACTCGCCATTATTTTCTTTATTTGTGGACCGACGAAAATACCAGCTTTAATTTTAGCCTCTGACAGTTTTGGGAAAAATGTTTTTAAATATTGAAAGGCTTCGGAGTCTTGACGAAGAGCCTTTACGAATTGCTTCATGAGTCCTAATTTTATGTGCAGTGGAGGCATTAAAATACGATCAGGCTCTACAATTGGTGATGACGTGACATTGTTAGGTCGTTAATAACAATTACTATTTACCATGTTATTTCTATTTTAAATTAGTTTTACGAGTTTCAACATTAGATTATTGTATAAGAAAGTCACCCGCAATGTTAATTATGTAAATAACTTAATAGTTGTTTAAAATTTCAGATTTAGTGTTTACAATCATGTGTATACGTTTGACCGAGGTTATTTTGTATTAAAAAATGCAAAACGTCAAAATGCACTTCTTAGATTAGATGAACTATAGTACAACATCTCGTTGATGTCACATTTTTTAACAAACTGTGCTAGGTCTTTCATAATTTTTAATGCCTTTCTTTTAAAATCCACGAGCAACTCAAAACAAATAATATCTCCATATAGTTTTACAAGTCACGTGTTTCAAATGCAGTGCTGTTATTGGTCAATTTCTTTTTAGGGGACTTTGAAAATAATTATAGTTATTTTAGCGGCGTTTGCAACTAACATTATTTTGAAATTGAATTTATGGCAAATTTTAGTGAATTACATTAATAAGCATTGACTTATAGCAAATAAAATTTAAAAACTTTTCCTTTACATTTTTACATTTTTGTAAAATGTAAAAATGTTCCAAAAATCAATTTAGAGGGTTTTGAAACTATACTTTTGATTTCAGCGATTAACACGATTTATTCGTAAATAATATTAATATTAATGATTATAAATAAACTTAAATTCATTAAAATAAAGTCCTGTTTTCTTACAAAATTATTTTCATCTTAAGAAGTATTTAGAAGATACCTATTTTGTATCTAGTATTTCAGATACTATTTTCAAAAGTATTTTGTATATGGTATCTAAAATACTTAATTTAAAAGTATCTTGCATTTAGTATTCCAGATACTTTGTACAAGGTATTTTGTACATCTCTGGTTAGTCGGTAGCATACAATTCAGATTACCTCTGAGCCAACAAATAACAATAGAAAATCATGGTTCCATAAGCCGTGTTGTAATAACAAATACAAATAATGAGGGAACTCCCACATTAGTTTCAGTAACGCCCCAAGCCGAGGTTCGTGCCCCAGAGGAAGTGCCCTTGGCCTCGTTGCTTAAACGTTTCGGATTGAGAGCCCTCTGCGCTCTCTTTTATTTCGCCTAAGGCTATAACAGCCATCTGAAGCTAAATAAAGATGAGTGTATCAATTGTAGCTATTACATCAGCAGTATAAGTATAAACGAAATATATATACCTAATTCAAAAATAAATAATTTATTAATATTTTTTTCATTTCTTTCATTTACCAAGAAATGTTACAGAAATGCTACAAATTAAATTTATTTATAAGAATGATTTGGAACCTAAAGCTTTCGAATACAAATACTTCATCATCACAGCCCATAACGTCCCACTGTTTGGCTCGGGCCTCTTCCGTAATGGGAGAGAAATTAACCTACTATACCGCGCTGGTAAGACGTGTTGGTATAGGGTTTTGTTTCGAATTTTCCTTTTCTTGCATAGATGTTATATGCGTTTTATATCCCTTAGTCGTTTTGTACGATCACCCACAGGTAAGATATGGGGTGGTGAATAGTATTCTTGCTCCGTCACCACACGGAAAAAATACAAATACTTAAAAAATACTATTTTTTACGGTTTTTATTTAATTTTTTTAGCGTTCATAGTCATTGGAGGATCAGTCCTCACGTGTTGTTTTTGACAACCAAGTGTTCTATACGTCGGGAAATTAAAAATCAAATATAAACGCGATAAAATCTTTAAAAATAGTGGTAGAACCACAAAGTTTTCTGTTTGCAACCGCGTATCGGACGGTCTGGGGTAGTGTTACACTCTCGCAGGAAAACGGCTTCTGAGCAGTGGCAATATGATATTGCGCTTCGTTCGGTGAATGAAAGGTCAATCCAATTTTTGGGTGGGTTTGGGGTTTTCATAGTTAGACAGCAGCCTGGTATCCCTGGTATTGCAAAAGTTCATGGACGGCAGTAAAAGTAACTGTCAGGTGTGCTGCTCGCTCATTTGCAATAAAAATAATTAGTTTTATTTCAAATACGTGTCTTTATTTTTTTTTTTTTCGAGTTTATATAGGGTGTATTTCGAGATACCTATCTTATTAATATCAGGGTTATATGCATTATATTATCCTTTAGTCGACTTTTACGATATCCACAGGTGGAATAGGAAGCGGTATTTGTATTCTTAGTCCGTCACCACACGGAAAATTTTATATACTCTGTGACTATTATCACAACAGCAAAATGACTAAAACCTACAAAAAAAATATTCATAACCCTGTCTAGAATTGAATAATAGCATCTGATTACATTTCAGGTATGCAGAATCTATCCATATCGTGCGCCTTGGTTTGCCTGATCGTCCTTGGCAGTGCAGCTTTGGTGGGCGCATTTGGTATTTGCAAGCATCAGATAAGCGCTGTACTCATAACAGGCGTCATGTACCTATTAGCTGGTACGTAAATATAATAAAAAATATATTTCAAAAGACATAATGGCTTTTTGGTAGGCTATGGTCTAGCCAAATCCAGCCCAAACCTACCAAAGCAATTAGAAGAACGGTATAGTGCCCCGTATCTCTGCCTATTGAGGGACTATCGTCACCAATTTCTTGATTTCGGTGTCCTGACAAATATTCATATCTGTCTGATCTGATATGAATATCTAATGTATGAATATGATTTCATTTTAAATTTTAAACTTCCACTATTTTAGGTCGAGCATCTCCGTCACCAATTTTATAGAATCGGCTCATCTATCTATACATATAATAAAAATGTAACGGGTCGCTGTCTGTACATGGAAGATATATGAAAAAAAATATTACTGGGACCTTTATCAACACTAATAGAACACAAAACAATAATTTTTAAATTTTTTGTCTGTTTATCTGATTGTCTGTTTGTCTGTGTGTTTGTGCACGCTAATCTCAGAAACGGCTTATCCGATTTAGACGCAGTTTTCACTAATATATTGTGGTAAGCTTCACTTAACATTTAGGCTTTATTTTATGTCAATTGGTTTATTAAAAAAAAGTTATGTCAATTTACAAAATGTTCGGAGAAAAAAATCTTTATCGATTTTTTTTAAATTACGTACAAATTATCTTCAGTAAAAATAAATAAACACGTGTTTCAGCATTTGTTGATTTTCTCCCTCTGGGGGTGTAAATTAGGCCTGCAAAGCGGGTTGGACGACTCATTAAATCATTAGCGCCAAGCCGATATTATTGAAGCTGGCAACTTGAAATATTGACTGTGGTTTCTTTATATGACGTAGAGATTCACTAAGAAATGATTTTACGAAATTATACCCCTAAGGAGGTGGAGCAGAGTGGCAAAGTTTGTATGAAGAGAAAAAAATCTTTATTGATTCTTTTCAAATTACGAGTCGAATCAAATATTCTAGGTTAATATCCGGCATTTGTAAATTTTCACCCTCTGGTTGTGTAAATTAGGGCTGTGAAGCGGGTTGAACGACTCATGGTAATGAGTCGTTCAAACGTTTGGCGGTAGCCAAGCCGAAACTATTAAAGCTAGAAACATTAAATTTTGAAGAACGTTTTTATTTATGACATGAGATTCAATATGAAAGGATTGTATGAATTCCGCCCCTAAGAGGGTGTAACAAAGCGGCAAAGTGTGTATGGGGAGAAAATTTCATTATCAATTCTTTTCAAATTACGTACAAATATTCTTCGGTAAAAATAAATAAACACGTGTTTCTCTCTCCCTCTCCATCAACCCCGCACCAGTGCCGTTGTGGCGACCAGTTCCGGCGTGAGAGCTCACACGATACACATAGTAGACGACAATAGGTTGTTACCTAATAGTTTAAGATACAGGTTTAGTTTAGCTTCAAAAATGTTCACTAAAAAAATAAATAATAAATCATATCTAACGAGGTCGCAATTCTGCTGGTGAAACAAAACAGTCAAATAAAGGGTGGCGATAATTATATTTTTATCCCATGGTCATACCGTAAATAGTATATTAATGGCAATATAATTTGTAGAATGAATAGAACTTTGAACCACCTTTTTCTTTAGTGACCGGCTATGGTATATAGACACACGCGCGCCGTACACGTACATCTACGTTGTGCGGGCGGGCCACCGCAACCCGGTATCATCTCGAGTCAAAGCCCTCATGCAGTGAACCTAAATACAGGTACTCACGCTTGCGCCGCCCAAAGCACCGACGGTAGAGCGTGTCAACGTAGAGTATTTTCTCTCGGACCCACCCTATTGCCTAATTCCGTTAGACAACTAACTCGCAGAATCAACACCTCATCGCATCCCAGTTTCTGACGCTGTTGATTATTATCCTAGCGATAAACCTTCAACACCTTGCATTGCTTTTTCTATTTAACTCTGTCAGAGATGACTACTGCGTGAACGAAGTCGCGGGCAAAAGCTAGTATAGGACTATATATACCATAAGGATAGGGAAACGATAAAAGACTGCTCTGTGGCAATATTATAAGTTTTTTTTAATGAATTCCATTCACCAAACCTTAATTTATTTGGCATTAAAACATAAAGTCACTGTTAAATACACTACAATAGAATATATGTGTCACAGTTTTGATAATAAAAAAATAACTCAATACTTTTCTAAATTGGGTCTATTTCTTTGGCCTATAGGCCCATAAGGGCAAATAAATATACATACATATATATCATCACGCCATATCCCTTGCAGGGTAGGCAGAGAGAACAGAGTGCCAGAGAACTCTATCTCTGCATACTTCACTCGCTTCCTCAACATTCATAATTCTCTTCATACACGCTCGTCGGTTTCGGAGACTCTTGACTCCACCTTCCTTCAGTAGCTGACCGATCTGGTCTAGGTAGGTTAGTCTCGGTCTCTCTCGGTACCTAAATCCTTCCACTTTCGCATTGTATATCTTCTTAACCAGACGTTCGTTCGGCATTCTTTCCACATGTCCGAACCATCGGAGCATTCCCTTTCGCATCTTTACACCAATACTCTCTTTCATACCTACTCGCTCTCTTACGTCGTCGTTACGAATGCGGTCGGTCATCCTAACTCCACAGATTTTCCGAACCGAGATCGCATTTCGACCGCATTAATTTTACTTTCATACTCTTTTCTGCATACCCAACTCTCGCATCCATACAGTAATGTTGGGACAAGCACTGCGTTATGTATTGCTACACGTGCCTTCTGGCTGAGGTGGTGGCTGCCGAGAAGTTGCCCCAACGCTCCGTTCAAAATAAATATAAATTAATATTATCTACATTTTGGTCATAATAATGTGTATATTATGACCAAAATATAGATAATATTAATTTAACCCTAGAACTACAAAGATCTACTATCAAGTAAACTTGTATCAGAGTTTCTGTTATATACTGAAAAGTCTGATTACTGCTATCAGAACGATTTTTTTGGTTAAAAACCTCTTGGAATAAGCATGTATCCGACTTGGTAACTTGGGCATAAAAAGAAATGAGTTTGTAATTCTAGAGTTATATCAATAATTCAAATATTAATTCCTAATTAATTCAATCAATAATTTAAATATGTAAAATAACATTTTTAACTTTGAATATTTTTAACAGGCTTGTTTGCTATGTTTACTCTAATGATTATACATTTCAAACGTGTCCAACGGGTCTCCGCTCGAGGAAGCTCACATATAGACGGCACAGATGATGGGGTGATAGGTCCACGAGGAACAGCGATGCCGCTTCTCTCTGCCAGGGAATTCTCAACATCCTGGTCACTGGAGCTCGGATGGGGAGGCGTCGTTCTTGCAACAACGACATCATTCCTATGGATATTACTATCTAAAATAATGAGATACAATCCTATATCCGCTATGCTATTGTAAATATTTAATAAAAAATTAAATGAAATCTTTCCCAGTATTTATTACCTAACAAATTTCCAGTCAATTAACAATTTTAAGGATTTAACCTCTTCTTTTTTTATTAAGCCGTTTACTGGGGAAGAAATTATTTTAACGATGTTATATTATTATTATAAGAATTCAATTTGGATCGAATTATTTGCGATACAATTCACAGCTTCATAAGAAATAGCAAGCTATCTTTGTTTATACTTATATATTCTGAGAATATACTCTAAAAAATATTTTATTCTAATGATTGAATTTTATAAAGCTTTATACGATCGCCTGAGCTTGCTGCCGTCCATTGCTATTAATGTTATTGTTATAACTATGTCTTCTTCCTTCAATTATATCTTTCCGATTCACGATATCAATTTAACATTATAAGAACCTATTAAAATTATTACAATATAAATTAAACATGTATTTTAATAAATATGTTAAGTATTCGCAGTAGTTATTCTACAAAACTATGAGATACTTGCAGCTTTTTTGTAGTTAGTTAAAAAAAATAAACTATTCAAGATTCCCATCCTTGTATTCTTAATGTATGATGCTATTCCGTAGCTCACTATTGACAGTTTAATAATACAAATCTAAACAGCCAAATAAAGATGTTTCTCAACACAATGCTAGAGATTATAATTAACATAGATAAATATGTAGTCAGATTGTAGCAAAATGGTTCAAAATGTTTTAAACAAAAAAAATGTTCATAATTCTTAATCTTAAACTTACCAATATCTATACATTTGCTATTTGATTTTGAGGAGTTCATAATCTAATTCTAATCTAATTAAAATTAATAAACGAGTAAAAGTCCTTTATTTTTTATAAATCAATTACAAGTAATAAAATGAGTTTGGAATTTCGTAAATCTATTCTTAGAAGTACCTATTTACGATTCTGAATGTTTTTGTAATGAGAATTTGGTTATCCATCTTAAAAGATTTTAATTCACTTGACCGCCATAAATTAAGTATAGATATACATACCTACTCATATATCTATACCTATGTACGTATATGGAAAATATAAATTCACAATTGCTAACTAAAGATTATATTGGCGTGTATCATTTTTTTAGTATTATATAACTGACAAATCCTCTTATTTTCACTATGTTACCGCCAATTCTAGACACGCTTTTAACACGTAACCAGCTGAAAATGTCAAAATGTTATACTTTGAAAACATTTGCTTCTAGATCTTATAGCAAATACTGTCACATAATAAATTCATTCAAAATCTTAAAGTGTACGCTTTAAATATTTGTTTGGTTTTGGTAGTAATGAAAGAGCTTGGTCTACTATTCCAATAAACTAAACACAAGCATGGAGTCAATTACCATCAACCTAGACATAGACTTCCAAATTAAACACATCATAAAATAAAACGTCACAGACATCATTATCATCATCACTACATCACAGAGGACAGCAACATCTATAAGTAGAAGGGTTTCACCAACAACAAGACTACCAGCGCCAAGAAGAAACCCCAAAAGACATGTTGTCGCTCAACATCTATGACACATGAATTGCGCTCTTCAAGCTTTAACCAACTGTAAAAAAGCCACTTCAAGAACTTTAATTTTATAAACAAACCACCATAACAATTAAATCAAACATAAAAAGAACACGGACAAAAGTCTGTGGAATAACATACCTACTCATAATAATAAAAAAAAAAATATTTGTTTGGTATGAAAAATAGCAAATAAATGTTTGATATATTTACAAATTATGGACTCCTGTAATAATACTTATAAGTAGTAAAACATTGATTACTATTTAATAAGGAACTCCGCGTCACTTGTAGGAACTAAGCGCGTCTTATAAAACTTGGGCCACAAAATACTTCAAAGATGGTTACACATTTTCATAACTTTAAACAATAATCACCGAACTCTCAAGTTAAGTTTCAAAAGATTGTGTACTGCGTTGTGTCCTGGGAGTACTGAACTATAACGCTCACCTCGAAAGCACAAAATCCTTAATCTAATCGCTCAGAATATAATGTAAGCCCAAAAGTCATTTTACTGTAATTCCAATATGTACGATATGTAGTGTAA
The DNA here is from genome assembly GCA_905163515.2 of Lymantria monacha. Classification (NCBI taxonomy): domain Eukaryota; kingdom Metazoa; phylum Arthropoda; class Insecta; order Lepidoptera; family Erebidae; genus Lymantria; species Lymantria monacha. The sequence continues at coordinate 9,151,270 of LR991092.1, read as the reverse complement.
AATAAAACGTAATGTGGTAAATAATACATGTAGATCTAACCTAAAACTTGTTTCTTTAAAGCTTTTCTAAATCAAGATTAAGTATGTTTAGATAATAATATGTATCTAAGCTCGACTTGAGAATAAAATAATATTTAACTGATTTATCACTTTTACTATTGTTAAAATTACTTTAGGTTAATTTATAGTGTAAAAAAATTTATCATTGTCTTGAGAAAACTTAAAAAAAAAATTCCAAGTCAGCTAGAAGTAAGATTGACCAGCATTGGTTCACTATTTCTAATTTTTAAATTTACTTTTTTAAGAATATAAATCCTCTTGCATTTAGGATTGTAGATAACGCCATCAAACTGCTGTTTTAGATAAGAAAATAAACTATTATTAAAGAATATTGTTATTAAATCCTAATTCGGTGGTAAAAAATACGATTTATGTATATGGCAACACAGTTGCTTAATGTATTATATTTAATTAAATTTAAACTAAGCTTAAAAGCACGTTTTGTAAGGATGCATCGTTCCATTATGATGCTGTTCTTTTCAAATGAATGTTGTGAGTTTGGTATTTTTGTTAATTGTTCTTTTATACGTTTAATGCATAAAGCAATAAATTTATTTTATATAAACTTTTGCATTTTTATTTTGATCTCAATAATAAATTTACAAACCACCAGGTCATTAATTAAGAATTGTCCGGTCACCCGACGTGAGGCCACCGCGTGAGGACGACGCCTCGACGGCGAAAGCTGTCGGCGCGTCGACAGGAGAGGAGCCCGAGTGGGCATACCGCCGAGCGGGCCACCGAAGACAAAGATCGGGTACCGGTGGCCCGCTCGCACGGCGAAGAAGAGGTGCTTGCAGGGTGGGTCAATGGGGTTGCGCGCCGCCTCTTCCGTCACCCCGGACCGATTTGGCGGGGTGCGACGTCCATAGCCCACCGCAAAAAAAAAAAAAAAAAAAAAGGTCCATAATTAAAAAAATTCATGATCATCATCATCTCAGCTCGTCTCACGTTGGGCTCGAGCCTCCTCCGTAATGCGTAATGGGCGGGCAATATGATAGGGAGTAGTGAATTGTATTATTACTTCGTTACGACACGGACTACAAAAAAAAATATAGAAACTAAATATGAAACACAATTTTCATTGCGTTTAATTACTGATAGATACCTACTTGTCCGAAGGTTACATTTTGCTGATAAAAAAAATAAAAATATGTTCATTTTAAGACAGATAATTGCACTATTTTTTGCTAAGAGACCAACGGAGAATAATAACATTTGAATATGTATGCCGATACCGTAAACTCACAAATAGATGAGCATAGCAAGAAACAAGTACATAAAAAGAATAGGACAGAAACTACTACTTTAACAAGGTATATTACACAAAAACCACGAGTCGACTCTTGTAATCCTAGCACTTCTAGTGTATAGCAACAAGCTCCCCCTCTCAAACTCCCACCACGGCAGGTCACCGCGGGACACGTCGACCAAAACCCTCCAGTTTTACAGACATTGTATATATGTACTTACAACACGAGATCTTTACTATCGAAAGAAAAAATGATGGAGCTATATTACGCAATTTCAAAAATAAATTATGATATTATTGGTCTATCGGAGATACGAAGAGAAGGTTTTTACATAGAGGAAGATGAAAATCATATATTTTGTAATAGCGGAAAAGTACAAGGACATTTTGGAATTGGATTTTTAGTTAAAAAAATGTATAAAAATAATATAATAAGTTTCATTGGCTACTCAGAACGAGTGGCAGTTTTAAATATAAAATTTGAAAATTATTCATTCTCTTTAATTCAAGTTCACGCACCAACCAGTGCTGCTTCAGAAGAGGAAATTGAAACATTCTATAGTACTTTGGAACAAGCTCAAGATGCATCGGAGTATAACCAAATAATATTAGGGGACTATAACGCAATAATCGGTATTCCAAAAAAAGATGAATACTTGATAGCGGGAAAATATGGATCGGGAATTAGGAATAAAAGAGGTCATCGCCTAATACAATACGCTACAGAAAATAACCTCACAATAATAAATACATTATTTAAAAAAAATATGAGAAACAGGTGGACATGGATATCCCCGGACAAAAGTACTAAAAACGAAATAGATTTCATTTTATCAACGACTCCGAGGATATTTAGAAATTACGAAATTTTGAATGTGATGTTCCCATCCGATCATCGCCTTATACGTGGAACAATAGAGATATCCAAACAAAAGAAGAGTAGGAAAAACTTCTGCAAGCTACCATGTCAAACATTTGAAACAGACGAGATTAAAACTAGATATATAAGTAAATTACAAAAAAAATATTGAAACAGCGATGTACAACACACCTAAGATACCAGAAACAATTCAGACATATTACAACAGACTGAAAAAATGCATACAATCCAGTATATTGAACTGTAAAGAGGAAAGCAAAACAAAAAGGTCTATTATATCTCTTGAAACTTTAAGACTTATAAAACGCAGGCACTATTTACAAAACAAAAAACCGCTATCACAAATAGAAAATCAAGAGCTGAAAATGTTATACAAAACTGTAAACAAGAAAATAAAAGCAGACTACAAACAACATAGAATACGTACAATAGAAAAACATTTGTCATCCTCCGGCAGTACAAAGAGAGCATATAAAGAATTAGATTTGAAAAAAAAATGGATACCAAAATTAAAATCGGGTTCATCTTATAAAAACACCAGACAAGATATAATTGATTTAGCAACTACCTTTTATGAGGACCTCTACGATTCCAAGAAGAAACAATACAAGGAAATCATTTTTAAGACGGCTGTACAGAACGTTGACAAATTCGAAGAAGTGGAAATACACCAACAATTAAAAAAATTAAAAACGGGAAAAAGCCCTGGTGATGGTATCACGAATGAATATATAAAAAATTGCTCTAAAGTATTAATTACACCCTTAACTGTGCTATTTAACAAAATATTAAACGAGAAGATTGTACCCTTAGATTGGACAGAGTCAGAGATAATTATATTATATAAAAAGGGCGATCCCACGGAGATTTCGAACTACCGACCCATTAGTATAATGTCAACGATATATAAAATATTCTCGTCGGCAATTCAAAGAAGAATAACACCACAAATAGAGAATTTCATGAGCTCAGAGCAAGCAGGTTTCAGGAAAGCTTTTAGCACGATGGATCATGTTCACACCATAGAACAGTTAATCGAAAAATTTATGGAGTTCAGAAAACCTCTATACCTAGCATTTATAGACTTTCAAAAAGCTTTCGATTATATAGAGCACGAAGCTATTTAGAGAGCATTAATAGAAGCAAATATCCACCCTACATATATAGAAATAATTAAGAATATTTACAGCAACTGCAAAAGTAGGGTCAGACTGGAAAGCACAGGCAGGGATATAAAAATAAAAAGAGGCGCAAGACAGGGCGATCCTATTTCACCTACTTTATTCATCCTTGTCTTACAATATATTATAAATAAGTTAAACTGGCAGAATAAAGGTATAAAAATAGGCTCCAAAAACCTGACACATTTATGCTTTGCTGACGACGTAGTAATTGTAGCTCAAAACGCAAGTGACTTACAAATAATGCTAACAACACTGCATAGTTATAGTAAAATCGTTGGCCTTTATATCAACTTTAAGAAAACTAAGCTCATGACCAATCATATAGAAATTACGACCATCATTGAAAATGAAAAAATTGAATATGTACAAGAATTTATATATTTAGGCAAACAACTTTCATTTAGACCATCGAACAACACGGAAGAAATATTAAGAAGAACAAAGAAAACATGGAATAAGTTCTGGGCCATGAAAGAAATAATGAAAAGCACCTTACCATTATATCTAAAAAAGAAAGTCGTAGACACGTGCTTACTTCCAACTCTTACATACGGTAGCCAGACATGGAAATACACTAGCATTACAAGGAATAAAATAATAACATGTCAAAGAGCGATTGAAAGAAACATCTTAAAATTAAGATTAGTTCAAAAAATAAAACACACAGCAATAAGAGACAAAACTAAACTTATTGATGCTCTAGAATACGCCATGAAGTCAAAATGGAGATGGGCGGGACATGTGGTAAGGATGAAGGCGGATAGGTGGACCAAGGCTGTAACTCTCTGGCCAGGCCCACAAGGTAAAAGGAGACTGGGAAGGCCGAACGCGCGTTGGTCAGATGATATTAAGCGTTTACATAAAAATTGGACCGAAATAGCAGAAAATAGAGACGAATGGCTAGAACTGGAGGAGGCCTTTACCCGAGAGGGGTCCATACCAATTTAGACAAAGACATACTTAATAAATATAATATTGTAAAATAAAAAAAAATAAAAATAAAAAAAAATAAAAAAGATTATTATTAGGATAGTATTATGATAGATAGGATAGTATTAAGTTATTAGTATTTTTTTGATTAACTTACATTTATGTTTTTTTTTTTGGTTATGGAATAAATGGGCTTTTTATTTTATTTTATTTTATTTTTATTATTATTATTATGTATGTCGATATTACGGTACAAATTCCAAAACCTTAAATCAAAAAAGCGATTACTGGCTTTTTCTAGAAATTTCTTATAGGTTGTCTTACAGATATTTTAGGGTTTGTAAAAAATCGTTACCAAAAATTATTCTAGTATACTCTATACGTATCTATAAGTCTCTACAAACGCGGGCGTACTATTTCGAACATAACAGCGTGAGTATATAAAAAAAAAACACTGTCGAAGATTAAACTGTTCCAGAATTTAGTAGTAAGCGCAGTTTTTTTTTTAGTAAATATAATTTAACAAAATGTACGTAGCGTACCCTGCAGATATGTTGGTAATGACATTTATATGTTTTATACTACATTAGTGTCAATAGAATGGCCATAAAGAACCTAACTTATAGGTACTTACGCGTAAAACAAAAACACACCACTTCAATAACTAATAACTCTTGTATGATAATTACAGTATTTAGATTGACACCCAACAACTTGTATTTCATGTCTGACAATATAATGCTTTATTTCTTTTCGAGAATCGATTCACAAAATATATCATTAAAATATGTAATTACGTAAAAAATAATAGGCCTTTATTTTTGAGATGTAGGTCAACAATGGCGTGAAATGTTTTTAGAATTAAGTACCAATATTTTAGGTAATATGTATGTAGCTCAACATCGAAATAAAAAAAATATTGTTATATGGATATCATCATCTCAGCCCATACAAGTTTCACTTTTAGGCTCGGGCCTCCTCCACAATGGAAAAGAAATTGATCTACTATTCCACGCTAATCATATGTGATAATAATATTTTATATCCAGATTTCATTCTCCTGCATCGATGTTACATTGATAAAAAATTTAAGGGAGAAATAACTAAAAGAAGGAAATTAAACCCTATACCAACCTGTCTACCACCGAAGACAAAGATCGGGTACCGGTGGCCCGCTCGCACGGCGAAGAGAGGAGATTTGAATGGTGGGTCTATGGGGTCACGCACCGCCTCTTCCGTCACCCCGGACCGATTTGGCGGAGCGACACCACGTCCATAGTCCACCGCAAACAAAAAAAAAATACCAACCTGTCTGGATCAGTTTGGTACGTCAATTTCCCTCCTATTGTTTATATCCTATATATTGTATTGAAGAGCTTCTAGCCCAGCAGTATAACGTATATTAGACAAGATAATGATCTCTTAGTCGTCATTTACGACACCCACATGCAAAAGGGATGTGATTATTTGTATTCTTACTCCGTAACCACGTGGAAGGTATACCAGTGTAGGTACATCAAATAATATATAAATAAGTTCTTTTATTACTGTCGCTTGTAAGTAGGGGTTCAATCTATTAATTCATAAGCCTATTAAAATCCATTATTTAACATAAACCTTCTACGTCATAATCGCCACAATTGGCGAGCTGGTTAGCAATCGCAGTTAATGTAGTTTCCCAGGATAGTTCGGACATCCAGGCCCATATGAGGTACTTGGGTCTGGTGCTCGACGGGCGATGGTGGTTCCGGGAGCATTTTCGCCAAATTGCTCCCCGGCTGGTCGGCGCGGCGTCCGCCCTATCTCGGCTCATGCCGAATGTGGGCGGACCCAGTTTCGAGGGCCGACGGCTGTATGCGGGGGTGATCCGCTCAATGGCCATGTACGGCGCACCCGTGTGGGCGAGGGCTCTGAGCGCCCAGCTCAGGGCGGTGCTGTGGAGGCCACAGCGAGCCATGGCGGTCAGAGCCATTCGCGGGTACCGCACGGTGTCGACAGAGGCGGCGTGCCTATTGGCCGGGACACCCCCGTGGGACCTAGAGGCGGAGATGCTCTCCGACCTCTACCGGCGGATTGCCTCAATGCGCGAGGAGGGTGGCTCCCCATCGTTTAACGAGATAGCCACCTGGCGCGAGGACGCCCGCCGAGAAGTCATCGCCCGTTGGGCTACGCGGCTGGAGAGGCCTAGACACGGTGTCACTACCGTCGAGGCCCTCCGGCCCGTACTGATGGAATGGATGGAGCGGCGGCACGGGGTCCTCACCTTCCGACTGGTGCAGGTGTTAACGGGGCACGGGTGTTTCGGGAAATACCTGCACACGGTCGTGTACAGGGAATGGACTCCGGGCTGCCATCATTGCAGTAGTGACGAGGACACGGCGCAACATACGCTCGAGGAATGCTCGGGCTGGGACGGGCAGCGCCGCGACCTCGTCGCTATTATCGGTGCCGGCCTGACGCTGCCGGCTGTCGCGAGGGCGATGGTCGACAGCGTCAGGAATTGGGACGCGGTCGCCGCCTTCTGTGAGGCTGTCATCTCGCAGAAGGAGGCGGCGGAACGGGCCCGGGAGGATTCCCGTGACCCGGGCCGCCGCCCGCGGCCGGGGCGGCGCAGGCGCGAATACCTGCGCCTGATGCCGCCCTAACCGAGGCTTCGGGTGATCGGACCGGGGAATTGTCCGGTCACCCGACGCGAGGCCACCGCGTGAGGACGACGCCTCGACGGCGAAATCTGTCGGGGCGTCGACAGGAGAGGAGCCCGAGAGGGCATACCGCCGAGCGGGCCACCGAAGACAAAGATCGGGTACCGGTGGCCCGCTCGCACGGCGAAGAAGAGGTGCTTGCAGGGTGGGTCAATGGGGTTGCGCGCCGCCTCTTCCATCACCCCGGACCGATTTGGCGGGGTGCGACGTTCATGGCCCACCGCAATAAAAAAAAAAAAAAAAAAAAAAAAGGATAGTTCGGACATCGCAGTACTCTGCTGCCATTTTTTCGTAATCCCTCAGTCTGTCCTTAGTTTTTACGATTCCTACGGATAATCTTAACCACTAGAAAGGGGTTCAATGTAATATTTAAGTAAGTCATAGATTATTTAAGAAATTTGTTATATTTAAATAACAAGATCCATATGTATATACGTGAAGCAAAGAATGTAAGAAAGAGTATGATTGACTTTATAATAGTAGATGAAAGACTCAGAAGCAAAGTTCTAGACACTAGGGTGTATCGCGGTGTTGGTATCCATACAGACCACTTTCTAGTAATGACTAGAATAAGTGGTCTCGTAAAAATGTGGCGAAACCGGAAACATAACCCGTCAAGTGTACTAGAAAGAATAAAAGTAGAAAATTTGCAAGATGAGATTGTTAGAGAGAAGTACAAAAGTAAACTGACAGAAAAGTTGTATGATTCGGTTGATATTAGTAATATGGAAGAATTATGGAAGACTTTTAAAGAAAATGTGATAAAGACTGCTACAGAAATATGTGGCGTAACCAGAAGAAGGAAAGTAAATAAGATGAAGAATGTGTGGTGGGATAAAGATGTGCAGAGTGCAGTTTGCGAGAAGAAGAAAGCCTGGATAGATTGGCTTGCCATCAGAGCCAATGAGAGAATAGAAAAGGCAACGAATGATGATATAGATATAGCCAAAGAAGAGTACAAGAGAAGAAAAAGAGAAGTGAAAGAAATTGTCAGAAGAAAGAAAGAGGATCAAAAATACTAGTATGATAGAAGATTATCGCAGGATTATAAATCCAACTTAAAGATTTTCTGGAAGTCGATAAGATCAACTCGAGGTAAAGCTCAAAGTACAGAGCTTGCCTCGATCATGGATAAGTATGGAAGGATAATGAATAGAGAAGAATGTGTACTAAAGAGATGGAAGGAATACTTTGAAAGCTTATTTGAAAGAGAAGAGTCACAAAACCTGTCATCTGAGAGTGAAAGAGATCTTGAGGTTGGAGAATGTATAACTATGGTAGAAATTATGAACGCATTGAAAGGTATGAAAGCGGGTAAATCTGCAGGATACTATCGTATTTTTTTACATTTCAACTGTAATCCTATCGGATTACAGTTGAAATGCTGACCGCTGGACAAGATATCATAGCTAACATGCTATACCGACTCTTTAATCTCTGTTGAACTAATGGCCAAGTACCTGACGACTGGTGTAAGGCAGTAATTGTACCTCTGTACAAAGGGAAAGGTTCCCAGCAAGATTGTGCTAACTACAGGGCCATAAGCCTCCTTAGCATTGTCGGCAAACTGTATGCGAAAGTATTGATTGAAAGAGTAGTGAAAGTAACCGACAAGAAAATATGGGATGCGCAAGCGGGTTTTCGAAAAGGTATGGTTTGTACGGATCTTCTCATTAACATTCATGACGCAGAAATTTTTGGCTAAAGGCCAAAAAATCTTTTGCGCATTTATTGATTTGGAGAAGGCTTATGACAAAGTGAGGAGGAATGAACTGTGGTCGGTACTGTCTATGTATGGGGTGGACAGCCATCTTATTCACGCTCTGAAATCCATCTATAAGGATTCCAGGGCATGCGTAAGAATAAACGGATCCTACACGGAATGGTTTAATATCGATAAAGGTGTTAGACAGGGATGTGTAGCGTCACCGTGGCTGTTTAGCCTATTCATGGATAGTTGTCTGAAAGATTTGAAAAATAATGATTGTGGTTTAAGAATGAATGAGTTACTTATCAAGTGTCTTCTTTATGCCGATGATCAGGTATTACTTGCATCGTCGGCTGAGGATTTACAGGCGATGGTAACTACTATGCGTGAAGCATTTGAAAGAAAAGGCATGAAAGTAAATGTAAGTAAGACGAAAATAATGGTTTTTGAAAAGGATAAATGTATGACGGAATGTAAAATTAGTATAAATGGTGAGGAATTGGAACAGGTGAAAGAATTTTTGTATTTGGGTGTATTGTTTACTCGAGATGGTAAAAATGATAATGATGTTGAAAGGAGAGTAAATGCTGGTAATAGAGTGAATGGGGCACTGTACACCTTTATGAGAAGCAGAAATGTGTCCAAAAAGGCACGTCTAGCTGCGCATAAGGGAGTATTAGTGCCTACCCTCATGTATGGTAGTAAAAGTTGGATTTGGCAGAGAAGACATGAAAGTAGAATAAATGCTGTAGGGATGAGATCTCTTCGTAGTATGTGTGATGTGAGCCTGAAAGATAAAATTAGGAATAGTGTTATAAGAGAGCGCTGTGGTGTGAATGAAGTAGTGACAAAGATCAAAAAGGGTATGCTGAAGTGGTTTGGACACTTAGAAAGAATGAGTGAGGAGAGGTTGACAAAGAAAATATATAAAGCAAGCGTGAATGGGACGAATACAAGGGGAAGACCTCGTCATAATTTTTAGGATCAAATTGACGATGTATTGACGAGAGCTCATATTAAGAGTATGCGTAATCGTAGAGCATGCATGAAGACTATTATGAGTGTGAATGAAGCGATGGAAGTATGCAAGGATCGTGGTTTGTGACAATCCGTAGTCTCTGCCTACCCCTCTGGGAAACAGGCGTAAAGCTATGTATGTTAAATAATATTACTGCCGATTGCCAAAGTCACCATAGAATTAAGCATAATAAAGAGTATGCCGATTCGATAGATTGGCCCCCTACTTACAAACGAAAGAAATAAAAAAATCTCATGTCAATATCACTTGATATATACCAGTATACCTTCCACGTGGTTAAGGAGTAAGAATACAAATGCATCTGCATTAAACTCGAATAAACTCATCACAGTAATTACGTAGAATTTGACATCTATATATAGTCCGAGAGCCAGTAACAGATATATATGACCAAGTTCCTCTCAAGTGATAATTAGTAAAATGCATCAGAAAATCGAACCATAAAGTCTCGTGAACGTCAGCTGCGGCTCGGTGGGTGGGATGAGCAGTTGTAACCTCGCACGCTCGAAGAAAAAAAAATACATTCACTCATTTCACTCAAATGTAACGCCTTTTTGCGTTTTTTGCAAAAAAAAAACAAAATCTATTTCTAATTTAAAATCGTTCAGTGAAGAAAATCTCATTAAGTGCAGTGCTATATTGAGTGTAAGAAAAAATAATAAACTAAGTGGACACGAGGCTATACTTCCGACAGAAAAAAACAATTTTCAGCTGTACCGCAGTGAGTGTTATAGACGCTTTACGGCTTTGCCCCCAAAGTATCACAAAATAATACCAGAAGATGCATCTGCTGCGAGATTACAGTATGTATATAAATTATTATTTTTTTGGGTGGGTAGGAAATAATTATTGAGTCGCGTAATAGATGGCGCTTTCATTGACATTAGTGGCGACAAAAAAATCGAGAGTGGCCTCTCTATTTCCAATGTATTATATTACTCTATGATTAGTACCCTTCTTTTCTACTTCTAAAAATGTTTTCCAGTGACCTCAACAAAAGGGTACCCCGAGCATGCGTACAACTAACCCCCTCCAAGCGTTCCTTAATACTGTCTATGCTATGCTAGCGTGTATTGTTTGAATCTTTAAAAATAACAAGAATAATTAAAAAGACGTCATTTCCTCTCACATGAAAATTTGTGAGCTGATTTTAAATATATTTCTGTGATAAATAAAAAAAATCAGCTAGCAGTAAGTGGAGGGAAACTTAGTCAGCTGATGCATTTAAATAGTCAGTAAATGCTTCTGGCTAACTTCTACGTAACGACCTTCAAATTATCAGCTGACGATTTTTCCACCGAGATACAGCCAGCTGACGTATATATTTATCAATAGTTACATATAAGCTATCATCAGGTAAATTTTTATTTCAGAGGATATCACTGAAAGTGAAGTTTTTTTTCCCATGATCGAGACATCAGCTGACGTACAATACACTATGTTATAGCCAGCTGATTTTATTTTTTTGTTGAGATATTGGGTTAGCTATAATTTGATAAATTTTTAGCCGAGAGGAAATGAGTGAATGTATTTTTTTTTCTTCGAGCGTGGGACGTTACAACTGCTCATCCCCCCCACCGTGCCGCAGCTGACATGTCATAAGGCTTCATGATACTATTGTCTGATGCGTATCACCAATTATCTCTCGAGAAGAAATAATTAACCAAATTTTCACCTGGCTCTTGGACCAATAGGATCTTTTCTAGTTGATTTTTGTAATTACGTCCTAAAAGTAGCGAAGTATATATTCTATTGTAAAATTTACTAGATATTTTCATAGCTTATGTAGATATATTATTATAAAGTTGTCTGATAGCCACCTAGGATTGAAAAGAAAAAAAAGAAAATTGGCAAATTGCTGAAACGAAAAAGTGAGCCTGTAAAAAGACAAATGATCTCATAACTAAAGAAAATCTTAAGCAATTTTGATAAATAGTACGTCAACAGATTCATCTTGATTACGCAAGTGTCACTGGGTGGGTACTATAATTCTAATTGAAGAATTTTATGCTTGTCTATAAAAATGTTATCACGACCTCAGGGAAGGTATAAAAAAAATTCTTTCTGTTCTTTAGATGAGTAAATACTGTAAATAGTGAAAATGTATACAATCTATAGGGTTTTTACAATGCTCGCTGTGTGATGGTGGCTACGAATACTACCAACTCTTACTTTGCTCTTGGATGTCGTAAAAGACGACTAAGAGTTTCATATCGACCTGGGACGTCCTGGGCGGCCGGTCATAAAACTATAGCCAATAACTTTTGCAATATGTAGGAAAAGGAGTACATATTGCGTCGACCCCAAGTAATTAAAACAGGAAAATAATGATGGATTTTACATTGCTTTTTTTGCAGATTCATATAAATGTAATATATATATACAACTAATACTTCAAAAATACTTTATTTATATAACACCTTATATTATATTTACAAAGCAGTAACATTTTAAGTCTATAAAATAGAAAATTAGGTCTTTTCTTCTCCACTTCGGAGTGACAGTATTAAATTAAAAAATATCGAAACAATATTATCAACTATTTCGATCTATCGGTATCGACCACCCCTTTACGAATATCGTTATTGTAATGTGTTTTAATTATTAGTGCTATTTAGCTTTCTGTGTGGTGACGGAGTAAGAATACTATTCACCACCCCATACCTTACCCGTGGGTGATCGTACGAGATGACTAAGGGATATAAGACGCATATAACATCTATGCGAGAGAAAGAAAACTCGAAACAAAACCCTATACCAACACGTCTGACTAGCGCGGTATAGTAGGTTAATTTCCCTCCCATTACGGAGGAGGCCCGAGCCCAACAGTGGGACATTATGGGCTGTGATGATGATGATGATGATGATTAGCTTTAAAGACAACGTACTTATAAACATAAGCGTTCATGTATAAGCATATGGATATTTCATTTAAACGGGTGACCAATTCTATTCCACTGATGGCCTAATAGTTAATCTATCGAACTACTTTGCCAGTGTCACGGGTTCGATTCCCACCCACCCAGAACAATACATTAGGCGATCTACAAATTGATATTCTGAATCTGGGTGTAATTTGTGTCCAGGAGTCCAAGGATTATTTCCATAGTACTGAGTATTGTTTTATATAAAATATGTTAGCATATGGCTCTAACTAGCTGATTGATAACATGAAACCACAGTAGTCTAACCTTGTGTTAGCTGAACTACATTTGATTGAAAATAAACTACTATACTATAATTATATACATATATACTATAATTATATACATATAGATTAATTTTAAATATAACCCTTAACTACTATGCCATATGTGCACTCGTTTAAAATGAGTAAATAGCAGTTATCGTTTAAACGACTATAATATCAATATCCCTAAATCGTTATATAACTACGTTTAAAAAACCAAAAAAAAAAACAGTAACACACAGAGCTTAGAATTTTTTTGTGTTACATTTTAAAAGAGAGGTATGAAAGAGAGTATTGGTGTAAAGATGCGAAAGGGAATGCTCCGATGGTTCGGACATGTGGAAAGAATGCCGAACGAACGTCTGGTTAAGAAGATATACAATTCGAAAGTGGAAGGATGTAGGTACCGAGGGAGACCGAGACTAACCTACCTAGACCAGATCGGTCAGGTACTGAAGGAAGGTGGAGTCAAGAATCGCCGAAACCGGCGAGCGTGTATGAAGAGAATTATGAATGTTGAGGAAGCGAGTGTAGTATGCAGAGATAGAGTTCTCTGGCACTCTGTTCTCTCTGCCTACCCTGCAAGGGATATGGCGTGATGATATGTATGTATGTGTACATTTTAAAAAAGCACGCTTATTTATAAAAGTACGTTTTTAGCGTTCTTATGTTAAGGTATTGTTATATTTCTTTAGACAAATACGTTATCAAATTAATTTGATGACCCTCCCCAAACTAAATTTCATTAATTTATTATTTTTATTTAAATATACAGGGTGGAATTGGACCGCTCCCGAAAACAAAGACAGGTAACCCTACTAGTCCTAGGTACTTGTAATGATAGGCTAGGAAAAAATCGATTCGGATAAAAAAAAAAATTTTTTTTCACCACGCGAGGTCGTTGAACTCTTGAACATATGATTGTGAGTTTTGAATAGATTGCGTCTTTTCTCATCTGAGTAAAGTTACGTATTTTTTATGGAATTATCGTTACATGGCACTGTCCTAATACGATGGAATGTGAAAAAACTTAAAATTCGTTGTGAAAAAACAATTTATTTTCATCCGAATCGATTTTTTTTCTAGCCTATCATTACAAGTAGGACTAGTAGGATCACCTGTCTTTGTTTTCGGGAGTGGTTCACTTCCATATAGTACCTAATATAGTAACCTAATATAGTACCTAAATACAGGATTTAGGTACTATATATATATTCTTTGGGGTGACGGGGATAAAATGTCAATAGACGATCTCTCTGGCATCCCGCAAAAGCGCGGAAGGGACTGCTGTGGTTTTAGTGGATATTCTGGTCGAGTTAGCTGGCCGGCGAGTCCCACACTCCCCCAACCATAAAAAGGCATTATATTCTACTCGTATAGATGATTAAAAGATAAATATATTAACTTGATCATAATTTTATTTTCTAATATATTTATATATATACATTAATAGACGATAATCAGTATTTTGAACATAAACATCTAACTTCAAAAATAATTTTGATTCAGTCAGTCTAAAGATGGGTAATCATTGTATTTTTTTTTTATTAAATTGACGTTTCATGTCACAGTTTAATTTAATCAATAAATTCTACCGCATGTGAGCTTCACATACGTTTTTATAATATAAATCAAGGTCAAGGTCAATCAATTCCGAAATCGTCTAAAAATATATTCTTTTATGGTTTGAGAGAGAAGTATATATATAAATCTTTATTAATTATAAAATACTGATAATAACGGTTAAAGTATAATAAAGGTCAAGGTCAGTCACTACCGAAATCATCTAATAACATGTTCCTAAACTTTTACGATTTGATATAGTAGTACACAATATAATTCTTTATTAATTTAAAATACTTAGATATGATAATAACGGTGAAGGTATAATAAAGGTCAAGGTCAACCAATACCGAAATCGTCTAAAAAACTATTCCTTAACTTTCATACGTTTTTATTTCATATAGAATATGTTGTATTACAGTTTTTTTATTCATTATAGCCGTCAGACTAAAAATATGTAACCATATGGTAAAACATTACATGGTTTTCAAAATAATTGTCTCCACTTTCCATGTCAATCGCGATCAATTATCAAACCCAGTTAGAGGCTTATACTTTAGTTCAAATGCATTGACCATTAACTAAATTATAAGTGTGCCCCTAATCATTATCTTTCAACAATTCATCCTCTATATCAATGTCTTCAGCTTTTCGTTTCTTCGGTCTTGGTCTCTTGCCTTGTAACATCTCCAATTTAACCTTCTTTGACTGTTTCTTTTTCTCTTTCAACTGCAATTTTCTTTTCGCAGCCTTCTCTGGATTATTCACTTTTTCTTGTAATAATAACTGAAATAATAAATAAATAATTGTGCCATAAAATGGGTTAGGTGCCGAAAGCAAAGGTACTTTTATATCCAACATCACAAAATATGATAAAAAAAATATTTTATTTCTTATTGCGGGAAACGAGCAAGCACCTGATGGTAAATGTTGATATCGAGTTTTATTTCGAGTTTGCCTTCTCTTGTTGTTGTCTCCATATATCTATTAATCATCTTTTAAGGTTGAATTGTATTATTTACAGGGATTAAAAATATATACATACCTTCTTCCTTTCAGCCCTCTTGATATTCAACTTAGTTTGTGCCTCAGCGACCAGCTTACTATACTCAATATCACCTATTTTCCTTCGTAACTTTTTGCCGAGTCGTCCTGCGAGTTGCTTTGCAATACTCGCTGGTGTAGCCGCATCGCCCGTGGAAAGTTCTCGAACAATAGGTGGTAGTATTACATCGACTATTCTATTGACATCATCGCTTTCTAAAGAACTAATGAGATGAGTCCATGTTGTAAATATTGAAGTGCGCTGCAAAAAGCATGATTAAATGAAGATTCACTGTCGATTTAAAATTTAGTTAAATAAATAGTGTAAAATTTAATTAAATAAGTAGTGTATTTATTTTTTCATCAAACGCGCGATTTCTAAACCAAAAAGAGTCGTGTAATGTGCAGTGATATGTATAAAAAGACCTTTTTGCATAGTTTTAATATATAATGAGTTGTAGGCTAATTCTTTGTAGGTACTAAAAATTCACATAATGTTGGTGGGAGGAGGGGGGCATAGTCTTAAACCTCACCACGTATCACCAAGGCGGAGTGGGGTTTAAAAATGCTAAAAAAATGATCACGTGACTAATGGACGGCCCCTAAGGGTACGGGCCAGCTCCAATAGTATCTTAAGTATAACACCTAAGAATGTAGAATTTGTTATTGTAATGTTTCTGTATTTCTTTGTAAAAAACCAAACGTATGTCCCTGCGCTTTGTTGCCTGAAACATCGACGGGGTATCCGAAGGCGTAAACCACCGAGTGAATCATCAAGGTTAAGACATTGGTTTTAGGATAATACGACAGGTTATGGGGCTACACGTCACTTTGTTGTCGCACCAGACTATTTGAGCAGGGTGTCACCATAACTTGTCATAATATGCATTGTAAGTATAATTGAAAATAGTTCATATTTTAAATTTGCCCGAAGAGTGCTAGTGCGGGGTATCCGAAAGCGTAAACCACCGAGTGAATCATCAAGGTTAAGACATTGGTTTTAGGATAATACGACAGGTTATGGGGCTACACGTCACTTTGTTGCCCGAAGAGTGCTACTGCTCACTCTCTTAGAGCTGGCTAATATATTACTATTAATTTCAAGCTTCCTTTTATATTGATTTAGAGCGACTTTACTTCTTAATTCCTTTCAAAAGATATATTATGCAGCCATTTTATTGTCAGAGCCGAGGTGAGCTCATGGGCGGTACCAGAAGAGCTGACAGATAGTGGTGCTAAATGAGCCCTTGATCAATATTTGTGTATTTTTGAAAGTTTATCCGCGCTAATTTTATCACCTACACTTGAGGACCGAGCTCATTATTGGCTGTTAAAGAGGAGAATGACTAATGATATACTTACGATAATCATAGAACCAGGTGCTTTGGCTACTTCAACATTGATAGCCTTCCTCAGCTTGAATAATAGCCATCGAATGTTCATTTTACCACCGCCCTCTGTTTCTTCACTATCTGCTTGCAATGTCTTATTTAACTTGAACATTGATATTGAATGCACTATTTTCAGAATTTGGAATATAACTGCGGTCACCTATAAGAAAGGGTTGATTAGAACGCGTCAAACTTTATGCGGCTCCAATTGAATTTTCATAATTGGCTATTTCGTATTTTAATGGAGTACTATGGCTTTTGCTCTTACCGTAGGCAACTTATGACAGTTAAAATGACTAATAGTAGTAAATATTAAAAAATTAAAGAAATCACAAAATAAACTTCTATAGCCAACAATCTGACCAGCTTGGTTTAAGCATCATAGGCAATGAGGTAATAATTTCCTTTGATATTCGAAGATTTTTTTAAGAAGACTACAACAAGCTCAAATTTTAAAACTGTGCCCAGTTAATTGTATAGTGAGTCTATACACTGGGAAATCCAAATATTTTTTTTTCTAGCCTACATTACAAGTAGGACTAGTAGGGTCACCTGTCTTTGTTATGGGGAGCGATCCACTTCCATCCTGTATAAAAAAATATTTCTTACCTGATCAACTATTTCTTTAGACGCTCCAGTCGTATATTGAGCACATAAATCTAGAACTAAACTCCTCATAAAATTCTCTGTATCATCATATATAAAACCTCTTTCAGTCTCCAATTTACCCTTAACAATATTATCCAACTCTTGAACATCAACCACAGATAACAATTGTCCTAATATCTTTGCTGCTTTTAATCTAACCCAAGAATGCGGGTAAGCTAATAACACTTTACATTGCTGGCCTATTTCATCATAATCACTTACATATTTCTTATTAATTAAACTTGGCACGCAATGTAATGTTATATTCTCGACTAGATTAAGCACTTGAATTAAACTATGGTCCTTTTCTTTCTGTTTCTCTTCATCAGTCTTATCATTAGATTGTTCTAAGTTAATCTTCACAAAACGCCCTTCAGTAATATCATTACCAAGAAGTAGTATTTTACCGTTAACCAAAGGTAGAACGGTGTTGAGGCGATTTTTAAATTCTTCTCCTTCTACATTCACGAACCGTGTGCTCAACTGGGCAGCTAATTCGAAATGTACTGGCTATGAAAAAAAAAGACAATTGTGTTAAGTGAACATTAATTCTTCTACGTATTCAAAGATCACACAAAGAATTATCCAGCGCCAAGATCAAATCTATACTCGTCACGGAAAAACGGTATCTACACCACTACTGCATCTGTGCAGTAAATATTATTGAAATATCTTGTACATAGTGACAGGCTTACATTGAAGCCTATCTTTCTGAGGAGCAAGCGTGAATCTGTTACATATGCTATTGTAACATACCTGATTATCTTGGAAGAAGGTCATAACCAATTCGAAGAGTTTATTTCTCTCTTGAGCAGGAAACCGCTTCAGCATGGCTTCTATACAGCACGCAGCAGATGCACGGCATTCGGGCGCGCTGTCATTAAGCATACAAGTGCCCAGAGCCAGCATTAAATGAGCACCGTGTTTTATCAATTGTGCCTTTAAAAACAAATTTAAATTCAATCATTTTAACTCCTACATGTCCCCACTCCTCAAGCTTCACAGCACCTTAACCATGACTAAAACTTACCACCATAAACTTGTTAATGATCATCTCAATAAATTTCAATGAGGATTCCCGGCCATGTTGAAGTTCATAGTTGAGTTGAGACACGAAGAAGTTAATATATTTTTCCAAACGTTTGCCTGGTGAATAATGCGCCAAGTAATTCACGAATATCGCTCTCGCGTCATCCCTGTTATTAAATACCAAAATATATATATATTAAATTACTTAGATTTAGCATTTAACATGATAAAAGTGTCTACTCTACCACTACCCATCCTACAGCTACTATATTTTAAGACTAAAGTAATAATAACTTGTCAAAATTATGAAAATTTACAGCAAGACAAATGTATTTTACGGTAATATTCACGCGTTATATGCGATTATGTTACCAGGCTGGCCACAGATGTCAAGAATGCGGTACCAGTAGCCGGCCCAATGGCGATGGGAAGGAAATCCGGTGGGTTATGAGGTCACGCGCCACTCTGTCGTCGCCCGGACGGAGTGGACGGTGTGTGTCCAGAACATAGACTGCCCAAAAAAAAAGATCCGGTTATGTCGACCCGGGTTACGAGCATATCCAATGCTATGACTCCAATCTCAGCTCATATATGTCCTACTGTTGAGCTCGAGCCTCCTCCATAATAGGAGGGAAATTGACCTACTATATCACGCTGGTCAGACGTGTTGGTATAGGGTTTTGTTTCGAGTTTTCCTTCTCCTGCATAGATGTTATATGCGATTTTTAATCCCTTAGTCGTCTCTTACGATCACCCACGGGTAAGATAGGGGGTTGTGAATTGTATTCTTACTCGGTCACCACATGGATAATGAGGGCGAATAATGAGGGATAATGAGGGCGAATGCGCAGTTGCATCTGCGCGTCCCCGGAGGCGTAAAATACAATTCTCTAACATGTGTCAAACTCACGATCATTTCAACAATTGTTGTTACAATTCGAAAGTAAAATATTTACCTAGATCTAGCGGACTCGCTAAGTATACAAATCTTGGAAACTTTCTCCATAACCTCATGTAACTCAGTTGACACAAGTCGAGCTTCTAATATTGCCTTCAGCAATGTAAATGAGTTAGAATGTTTGTCATCATTTTGACAGTCCTCCTCAGCATATAACAGCAGAGTTTTAAGTTGATCTGCTTCTAGTTTATAGTACTTCACATTACGGATTAACACTGTTACAGCCTAGAAGAGAATATTAAAGACGGAATAAAAAACATAATATTTAAGAATTGGTAAAACAAAACGGTAATAACTTAAAATAAATACTAGTTTATTAAAGTAAGGAAGACGGCATGAAAACGCAATAGGCCATTCCGATTCATAATATGCATTCAAAGGAAACAAAGGCTGAACAGATATCTACTATATTTAAATTTTTATATCACACTACTTCTAAGAACTCCTAAAGAATACAAAAACACGTAATGTAATTCATTTAAACCTCTCTCCTGTTATTGTGGGTTTATTAAGGGTAGCTCGTGTCTGACATATAATAATTAAATATGTACATTTCAGGTTAATACTGATGTTAGGTCATTTTAGGTTAAAAAATAACCATCGAGCAAAATTTCAACTTTGACAAAAACCTCGCTTTATTTTAGCCGAAAGCGAAATTTTCTAGAAAACGTAAAAAGTGGCAATGGTCAGTGCTTATAGACTAGAGCCGCCAGTTTCCCTCAGCAATAGACAGTCTATTCAATGGATCAGAGACTATATAATCTCCACACATTATTTCTGAAAGGACTGTGTTAAGGAAATTTCGCCCATAATGCATTAACATATTTGATACTCCAATTTTAAAGATAACCAATACCCACTGATGACGAAATAATAATACATATATGATAAACGTTTTCATTAAAAAATAGACAATTCAAAACTACCATTTTAACACGCCATGGTGGTAATTCGAACAATTTAGTTAACATTTAAAGTTTACGTTAACGAGTTGTGTGTTTAATTGTGGTAGGACCACGCTGTGGACAGTTTTCTGTCTACAGCCGCGGGCCGGTCCGTCCGGGGTAGTACCACACTCTCGCAGAAGATCGACGTCTGAGTAATGGCAATGTGCTATTGCGCTTCGTTTGGTGAGCGAGAGAGCCGGCAGCCCAACTGGGGTGGGTTCGGGGTTTGTATTGGTTGGCAGCGGCCTAGCTATACCATTGGCAAAGGTCCATGGGCGGCAGTGACACTTACCGTCAGGTGTGCTGTCTGCTCGTTTGCCACCATAAGCAATAAAAAAAAAAAAAAAAAAAAAAAAGAGTTAACTATTGTCAATACAATAAAAATAAAATAATAAATCTCGCCATCTTTTGGCAAATCCTAATAAAAGTTATGTTTTTCACAAGAACAATTAAGTTCTTGTATTTGTAAACTGCTAAATCATCATTCTCCTACTCTTATCCCAATTGCTTGGGGTCGATACAATATGTACTCCTCTTTCATAGTACATATTGTAAAAGTTATTGGCAATAATTTTATAATCGGCCGCCTGCCAGACGTCAACTCTCCTTGGGAATGTAATTATTGACCAAACGGCATCAGACGGAGTTGGCCCAGGTCTTTATAAAGCTCTTAGTTGTCTTTTACGACATCCACGACCAAAGTAAGGGTTGGTAGTATTCGTAGCCGCTACCACACAGCTTATTTGTGAACTGCTAAATAACTACAAATAAAGAATAAATTTTCATATTACGCAGTAGTAGCAGTGGCAAGGGTCATTAAGTCTGTATGATTTTTTTATATAAAGTCAACATTGGGGATAGCCGATTAACCGCTTTCAGCTTCGACAACAAAAGGATCTTTAGTCGGGAACCGTTTTAAGCAGGTATTTTAAAAACGGTTATAACTGAATGAATTATATATTTATAGAGTTCGTAGCAATTTATTCCCTAGTAAGAAGGTGAAAAGGCTTACTTACTTACTTTGAAAGCATTTCTGACTAAATAATAATTATCATTCTGCTTACTGATTTCAAATGTTGCATATTTGTGTAAAATTAAGAAAATTGTCTTGACAATATCCTGTATCATTTCTTCTAAAGTAGGTGTACTAACTCTTATAGTCCACAATGTGGCTATACATTTCATCGCAACAGTCGTCACTTTAACATGGTCACTTTTTAGCGCATCAACCAGTAAAGGTACAAGAGGATCTACAAATGCTTTACAGTCCATTCTAGGCACTTTCTCTCTCTTAAGAATAACATACAGTATATTCAAACTAAATTCAACCAAGACATGAGCATTCGTTTTACCAGAAATCTTTACATGTTTAACTTGAGATTCCTTATTGCGTTTTGGTGTCTCCGGAATTAAGAAACAATCTGGCTTCGCCCTCAATATCTTCTCTCGTTGCGCTTCAGATAATTCTCTCTTTGGAGCACCTAGCACAAATTCCGGAATACTCTCTGAAGCCACGCCGTGTAAAAATATGAACAATGACTCTAAGTCAATAAATTTGTTTGTTACAAGCCCACTTGTTATATGCAATAATGCTTCTTGGACTTTAATTACAATTTTCTTCGAATGATGCTTCTGCAAAGTCTCTTTGAATGGTAGAACCAAGTTTATAAGGCATTGTTCTGTGATGTTCTGGGATACAATCATTAAAGTCACGTAACTTTTCTTACTGGGCTTAGCTTCCGGAGTTTTATAGTGCAATTTATCTACTTCCTTTTCTTCAGATAAGGCTCCAAATAGATCATTAATACATACTTCTAATATATAATGGAGATTCTCATCAAGTTCACCACGTTTAAAGTCTGTTTTCAAAGCATCTAAAACTGTATGTATAGTTGCCACTAGGACATGTACTTGGAATCCTCTTGTAAGTAATAACGTCAAATGTTCGAGTAGTACTCCAAGATATGACGTGCCAACAGTCAACATGATTTTTTTAACGATGTCACGAGCAGTTATTCGCACCTGTTTTAGAGGTGATTTGAGAAAAGAACAAAGCTTAATAATTATTCTGGAAAGAGAAAAATATAATATATTGATTTAGGCGATACGAATGACGGAAATCTATATTATATTATTATTATAAATATCCATTATTATGGAACACTTTCTCATGGCTAACCAATATACCACCCTCAAGAATAGAAGGAAGTCTTCTTACTCCTTTGTGATGAGCAGCCTGCAGAATTTAAACTTGAAATTTTGGGAAATTGGTGTGCAGTATGTTGATTAATTGTAAGAAATTGGTGAGCCTCCCTTCCTTTCCTTCATTTTCAAATAAGAAAGGATGTAACTAATACCAACAAAAAACATAGAGTTACACTTGGCAACATATAAAAAATTTTGATTAGTTAATTCTCATACAAAGCAAATAAGTACCAATTACAATTTGCAAAAATTATTCAAGTCATTTATTTGTGCTAATTTTATGCTTCAGGCACAGGAGTATATTGTATAAGTAATAAAATGTGCAGAAAATACTACTTACCCGGGTAACTGATGCTTCAGAAGATCGCCGGGTAGCTTTTGTAAAAGCTTAACAAGAGCTAATGCTATCGGTACACGTAACATATCCTCCTCTTGTCGGTCAAAACCAGTGCGACGACGATTTACTTTGTGGGATTCTTCATGCTCCGTAATTTTGCCGATAGTACTAAAAATCAAAGAAATTGTTGTCTATACTATTGTTGTCTATATTTTAAAAGTTAAGTTATAATTTTTGGCTAGTATCTGTCTTATAGATCAAATGGATACTACTTGTCGATACTATCGGTCTCGTCTAAGAAGACGAACTTGAAATCCAGAGCACACTGGAGAAATAGTGATGTAAGTCGGAGAAATAATGATGTAAGTCGGAGAATTTTGACCTGACATTAAGCAGACTAAAATTTGAACATATGTTGATGAGGTTCTGTGATTTCTACGACCTTGCCAATATTACAGTTTAATGGTTGTATTGCCCCGAAAAGGTTCTTTTCGTCCATCCCGACCGACCGTCTTCCGCCTTGGTATGTACAACTAATAAGACGGAATGAAAGTAACATATAATAATCGATTCTTTGGGAGTCCAGAAGCTCAAAGCGATAGAAATTTAAGCCAACATACCATTAAAAGACGATCTTCAACTTCGAACTAAGAATAACTAGCCAAATTCCAGTAAGGAGTTATTCAGATACTATACACTTATTCTATTTATAAATTTGTTTAAATAAATCATAAATACCCGATTATTAAATCATAAAGTCAACATTAATAGGAAACCATATACTTACCGATTTAATTGTGGTAGCAACCCCATTGTCAGTGACTTTACTATTCTCTTCGCTACCGAAGGTGATACATTAGTTATTCTTTCAAAGGCTGGAATATTGAATACTTCTTTACTAACTTCTTCATGTTCAATTTCATCATCTGCTAATTGTAATTCATTATATTCATCTATGTCTAAATTGTCTTCACTTTCATTATCTTTTTTAAGTTTTTCAGCGTTTGAAACATCTAGATTTTCTTTACTTTCGGCCTCAAAATTTATATTTTTAAATTTATGTATATTCACAGTCAAAGCTTTAGGTAAATCAATACTTTTTACTTTAGAAAAATCAAAATGGAAAGCATCCAAGATACCCACTAAGATACGAGTTAGTTGTTTCTGATGTTCTGATGAATGACGTATTTTATTCAAATAAAGTTTAAGAATAACTTCGTAATGGTACCAAGGCAGCAATCTACAACATGTAGACACAACTTCTATGCATGCATCTATTAACGTATTCTTGTCTGTATATTTATCGTCACAAATATACATAGACGCTAAAGGCAATATAAAGTTTGTCAAAGTTCTTGGTGTAGGGCATTTCGTCATCTTTTTACCTACTTTGCAAAACTTTAGCAAAGCTCTTACTCGTCTATGCATTTGTAGATGACACATGTTTTCAAAGAAATCCACTTCGGGGTCTTCTTTACTCGTCAATTGGGCTAAATCTGATAACACCACATCAGCGTCGGGGCATTCCCTTGCAAGCTCACCGAGCAATGCGATACATTCATTTCGTAAAACTTCATTCTTTACATCTCTTATGCCTGTAGATATTAAAGCTAGAACCGTATCTCTAACAAGAAACAAGCCTTCATTTGTAGACCTAAATTTCATAAGTAGTTTAGGAAGAATTTTCTTCAGGCACAATCCAGCACTATCTCTCAATCCAATATCTTTCTCAGTGCGAATAAAATAAAAACAATTATTAACAATAAGAATTGCAAGATCTACGTTGATTTGATCATTTTCTAAAAGCTGGTATATTTGCTTATAAGCATCTATTCTACGATCGAAATCTGGCTGTTCAATCCATCGTTTATTAAAGGCATTCATTTCTGCAATTATATTAGCCATTCTAGTAAGTACGTCATTATTATCGGGAGCACTTTCTGCTAAGGACGAGAGTAATTTAATTAGTAATTTTCTAACATCGACGAGCCCAACTTTATTAAAGAGAATAGCTATGCTCTTTATGTAGACTTGAGGATTCGAACTATGTCCAAGTAAATTTATTATAGTACTAACAGCATACTCCATATTTTCTTCTGCCATATTCATACAAATTTTCTTTACCAATATGGGTAAAAGTAAACTTAATAGTTCATCACATAGGTCTGGTGAAGCAACCAATTCTGTAACTCTGGAGAGTATCAATAAATCTCTTTTGTTCACAGTATTTGATTTTGCTGCATTTGCCATTCGCCGTTTCATTACTTCCAATATAATCGGTATATGTAGTATTAATATTTTGCTGCCGAAATTAGTATTTTGATCTAAATTTTCTATCGGTAATATATTAAATGATTCTATTGGCACAATTTCTTTATCCTCTTCGTCTTCAGTTAATGTCAATAACTTTTCAATCATATCTAAAATCATATTGACCACAACAGGGTTTGTTTTTGGAGCTATCAAAAGTTTAAAAATAGATGCAAGGGGGCTCGTTGAACCATTATCCGATGAAGTAATTAACAATATGTAGTATCTAGGATTGTGACACCACGCATTTAGGAGTCTTAAAAGTGCTGTAGGGCTATGGATACCTTCAATATGGAGCTTTCCAATCAAAGGCCATATAAGAGTCTCAAATATTACAAATAGCTCATCTTTGCACCAAGAGTACCTAATAAATTGTTCAAATAATTTTCTTAAAGCAGACAAAGAGAGTGATCTGAGATTCTTCATAACTTTTACATAACCTACGTGTACTTTATCACCTTGTGATAAAACTGCAAAAATTGTCGAACAAATCGTATAAAATATATTGAAAAGCTTGCTCAGTAATTCTTCTTTCATATATCCACCAAAATATTCTCGAATGACTTCGAAAAGATTCAACATACTATGTAACTTGCTGGGGCTGGTAATGGATTTCAAATCTATATTAAATACAACGCTTTCTAATATTTCTCTGGGTTTCATATCTAAGTACTGCTTATGATACGAAAAAGCCATTTCAATAAACATTTTAATTTCATTTTCGTTGCAACCAGCTAAATAGCGCATTATAAGTGATCTTCGTGTTTGACCTCCTCCCTTCTTCTCAGCAGCCAACTTTGTTGTCATTTTACCATAGAGTATTCTAAGTATGATTGGCATTACATGCTCTCTATCGTCAGCGTGAATATATTTTGCATCTTCAGTTATTTTGAATTGGGTTAATTCGTCTTTAAACTTTCTCTCATCTACTAAGTTACACAAATTGTTTTTATATGGAACTACACTTTTATTTTTGTAATTCAGTACACAATCTAACGCATATTTCTGTAACCCTGGATTTTTGTGCTTAAGAAACTCCATGTATAGATCCCAAAACACTGGTTCCTTATGTAATGCTCTTGGGTTTTTAAACTGCGCTAAGACCTGCATAATATTTATAAGCGTCTTGAATATAATTTTACCAGAAACTGATTCTTTCGCATCGTCAATAGCTTCTATAATTTCTTCAATATTCTCTTCCGCACTTTCTTCAACTTTATCGTTATCGATTTCCATTTTATTAACATGCGTTTCTACGTCAATTTTTAAAGCATTCATGTTATCATTTCTCCTATATTCATCTTCAATGAAATTTAAAAATAAGACCACTACATCGCGATTCCTTGCTTCACAGACTTGAATACAATTAGTCATAACTTTGAGTATCAAATTTCTATAATTATATAAATCAGGTCTTTCCAATATACTGTTATAATTTGAATATAAATCTTTCAGTATCTCAAAGTTGGTCTCAATTTCGCCATCAAATTGAAACTGTTTGAGATTCTTCTTAGCATTTAAAAATGCAGATTCGAGGGCACTATGAAATGTAGGCCAAAAATCATCAGCATTTAAAGCATTCCCATATCCTGCAATGAATTCAGTGACAGGCTCCCATAACAACTTAAAGTTAGCATATAATATTCCTAACATATAATTTAATGCATATAAATGGAAGTCTGTTCCTTTAGCTAAAGTATACTGTGTTGTATTAAATGCCATTTTTTGTAACATATTTACTTGAGCTCTATATTCTTGAATGGAAGGCGTGATAGATTCAACAGAATAGCACCTGCTGAATACAGAAAACCTCTCATTAGAGCCACCAATTTCTACAGTTTTATTCAGCTCTTCTACATTCTCGAATAGCTTGTAAATATGGGTAGTTAGCAGGCGAACCTAAAATATAATAAAATTAAATATTGAATAATAATTTCAATTTAGCTGTAATTCATATCCTACATTAGAACAAAAATACAGTCCATCCAATGCAATAACATTTGGTTATAAACTAGATCTCATTTCATATCGATCAGAAATTTAACTTAAAAAGACCTATTATTTTTCATAAAATGAAAATTTTAAGCTTTTACTTCAGATATAATATTGTCATAAACATAATCGCATTATGTGTTATTTACCGCCATCCCGCTTGTCAAGGGTAGCGATTACGCCATTACCGTGCCTTGAACAAGCTTATGTTCAACAGGATAATTTTATTTTTAATTGTGGACGCAGAAGTGCTAAAGGATAGCTGGATAAGAAGTCACATAAATCAGGTATGAAGCTACATGCAATTTTGTTTCATAGGACTTAAAAGGTTACATATCCATTCATTCATTAGGTATTGACGTCCACTGATGGATATACGCTTCCACAAAATAGAGGATAATGTCATAATCATTACGCATTACATTATTGGCAAGCGATGATATTTGGAGTTATTTAAGCTCCTCAAGAGTGCTGCTAGCCATTCTCGTGGTAATCCCTCAATCAGTTTTACTAGTTATTTATATTTTTAACCTATGCCATATATTAATTTATTTTGTGCAAAATTGATGGGAGGGCCTTGAAAAGCCAAAGTCATAAAGTACACTGAGATTCAATATTTATTATATAAAGTTTGTTTAAGTCCTCCCGTGACTGAAAGTGTTCGAAACGTCGGGAAATTATAAATCAAATACAAACACGATAGAATCCGTAAATGTAGTTTTATTTTAAAGTTTGTTTGTTCATTTAAATTATATTAGGACTGTATTTTCAAATTATAAAAAAATTCACAGGTGCCTATCCTCTGTTTACGCGTTAAGTCCCTACCCATAGCAAAAAAGCCGTAAACGTTAAAAAAAAATCGGTAAAACAAAAAAGATGCTAAGCCATAGGTACTTATTTATATCATCATCATAATCACAACCCATATATGTCCCACTGTTGGGCTCGGGCCTCTTCCGTAATGGAAAGGAAATTAACCTACTATACCGCGTTGGTCAGACGTGTTGGTATAGGGTTTTGTTTCGAGTTTGCCTTCTCTTGCATAGATGTCATATTCGTTTTATATCCATTAGTCGTCTCTTACGATCACCCACGGGTAAGATAGGTGGTGGTGAATTGTATTCTTACTCCGTCACCACATAGACTACTACATGGATATACTAGCATTATTTTATATTATATACTTATTATAGATGTGGAACAGAATAGCTTTGCAACATCATCATATAAGGGCTATATAAAAAAAGAAAAACTCACCACATGAAAAGGCGACGCTACATTACTCTTTAAATACGAATCTACTAGTGACAAATGTGGATAGTTCAATCCATGTTCATGTTCATATGCTGTCAAATACAAATCCAATATGTGCAAAGCACACAGGTAATTAGGATCAGCTGCACATGGTAATAGGACAGGCAGCAATACATCTATGTCACAAATCTCTCTAAGTCTCTTGCAACTAGATATATGAATAACACTTTCCATAGCAACTGCTAATATGAATAAAATCTTTCTTGCACATCTTGACAGAGCAGTTATATCACAATGAAATTTATTATCTTTAGGTTGATTCTCAAGATTGTAACTTATTAATATCCGTAGCAATTTTGATATTAATTCTCCCAGTGTCTTGATACAAACATCTACATCAATTCTTTCAACATGGGGCAAACAAAATAGAAGATTAGTCAATCTAAATGGATTTTCAACATGATTTTCAATATGATCAGAAATGACACTATTGAAATTCTCCATGAAATTTGGTAGATTTCGCCCAAAATCAATAGGATATTTCACCCACTCAAATAATTTTATTCCGTTAATTGATAAAGGTGATTTCTTTAGACATATTTTACTAAGAGTACTCATGGCTTCATAATCAAAATTGGACTGTACAATAAAATTTATAAATGGAGGCAATATGTGCATATCAAATTGGGAATACTCAATAACATTTTGTACAAACTTTATTAGTATATTTGGGAATGGAAGAGGTAGTAATACTTTAACTACGATTCCTGTATGTTCTTGGGATAATGATACATTAGGTGATAATAGCAACACTGCACCAATTTGTGAACAAACTTCCAAAACAGACTCTGAAGATTGCTCACAGATAACTTTGATCAATAACAGAACAAATTGAGGTGGATTAGTCAGATATTTCCCCTTTTCGTGTTCAATTACTTGACCAGCAAGTCTTAATATATATTCTAAGGCTTGGCTTTCCTCATCATCTTTCAAAATCTCTTCTGTAAATTTCATAAGAATTGTCCAACATACTCCATATTCTTTGTATGATATGCTATTCAAACTATCTTCTATAGTCTGAGTTAACATTTTAAATAGTATTTCTTGATGTTCTTTGTTATTTTTCAGATATTGGAGTAAAATTGGTAAGAATGTTTCTATGCAATTATGAAATTTATTACCAACTCCTCTCAGTATTTCAAATATAAGATGACCACATCCTATCACAGCCTGAAATTAAATATGTAATAAGTATATCTAATTACAAGATTAAATATAGTGAAATATTTGTTTACCTAGTCTATCCATCCATCAGCCCGTAAACGTCCACTGTTGGACATAGGCCTCCCCACAAGAATGCCATTCAACACGGTCCCGCGCCACCTGCATCCAGCGGTTGCCTGCGACCTTGATAATGTCGTCAGTCGACCTAGTGGGAGGGTCGTCCTGCAAGGCGCTGTCCGATTCGTGGTCTCCGCTCGAGAACCTTTCTTCCCCAACGGTTGTCGGATCGTCGAGCGATGTGGCCTGCCCATTGCCACTTCAACGTGCTAATTCTTCGGATATCAGTTACACCAGTTCTTCTACGGATTTCCGTATTCCGGATTCTGTCACGTAGAGAAATACCGAGCATAGCCCTTTCCATAGCACGCTGAGCAACTTTGAGTATTTTGATGAGGCCAACATTTAGAGACCACGTTTTAGTTTCATAAGTCATCGCTGGTAACACACACTGGTTTTAAACCTTTGATTTGAGACACTGCGGAATATTAGACGAGAAGATCCTCCTAAGTTTCCCGAACGCTGCCCAGCCGAGTTAGATTCGTCGACTGACCTCTTTCTCGCAATTGGATCTACCTAATTGGACTGTTTGTCCTAAGTAAACATAGTGATCGACAACTTCGAGAATCGCATTCCCAACCAGGACCGGTACAGAAATGACATGGGCATTAGACATGACTTTCGTCTTGTCCCTGTTCATTTGCAGCCCTACTAGTTGGGAGGCCTTGCTGAGGTCATTGAGCATGGTGCCAAGGTCCTCCAGGTATTCTGTCATGACAACGATATCATCTGCGAATCGAAGGTGAGTGATGTATTCGCCATTGATGTTGATGCCGAGTCCAGTCCAGTCTAAGAGCTTGAAGACATCTTCCAGCGCAGTGGTGAACAGTTTCGAAGAGATAACGTCTCCCTGTCTCACGCCTTTCTGCAGCTGGATCGATTTCGTACTCTTATCCTGGATGCGGACCGACATAGTAGCGTTTTTATACAAACACTTCAACACTTTGATATATCGATAGTCAATTTGGCACATCTAAAGGGGCTGCAGCACTGTCCACGTTTCGACAGAATCAAAGGCTTTCTCATAGTCCACCAAACGCTAGACACAGAGGCCGATTATACTCCTCGGTCTTCTGTATAAAGTGGCGTAGCATGTGGATGTGGTCTATGGTACTATA
The DNA here is from genome assembly GCA_905163515.2 of Lymantria monacha. Classification (NCBI taxonomy): domain Eukaryota; kingdom Metazoa; phylum Arthropoda; class Insecta; order Lepidoptera; family Erebidae; genus Lymantria; species Lymantria monacha. Next base: position 9,120,188 of record LR991092.1, on the reverse strand, counting down.
ACCTTTTCGGAAACCGGCTTGTTCGGGCGGCTGGAAGTCGTCTAACTTGCGCGCGAGTCGGTTCGTAATGACTCTTGTAAACAGTTTGTACACGTGGCTCAGGAGTGAAATGAGTCTGTAATTCTTTAAGAGCGTTTTATCGTCCTTCTTGAAAAACAGCACCACCACGCTCCTGGTCCACGACTCTGGAACGTCGCCCCCGAGAATGACAGAATTAAACTTCTGTAGGGCTTTTAATACCGTCTTGCCGCCTGCCCTCAGGAGCTCTGTGGTAATTCCGTCATCTCCCGGTGCCTTTCCGTTCTTTAACTGTTTCAGAGCCATTCTGATCTCGTACAAGCTAACGTCCGGTATTTCTGCAGTGTAGTGCCGAGTTAGCTTGGATGTGGGATCTTGGACCAAGCCGACAACAGGATTCAAGGATGATTTGTACAACTGCCCATAGAACCTTTCGACCTCTCCCAAGATCTCACTCTGGGATAAAATGACAGTACGGTTATCGGTTTTCAGCTTGGTCATTTGGCTCTGCCCGATAGACAAATCTCGCGCGAACACTTTGGAGCCTCGATTTCGCTCTATCGCCTCTTCAATACGCAGTGTATTGAATCGGCGAATGTCGCGTCGCATAGATTTGGAGATTTGTCTATTAAGCTGCCTAAGTTCGGACCAATCGGCTGGAGACTGTACCGTCATTTCCTTTCTCCTCTCCATGAGTTTGAGAGTCTGGTCAGAAAGCTCTTTTGTTCTAGTTGCGCGACGGGCCTTGAAGAATTGTGACCCAACCGTGTGGACAGTTTCCACGAACCTGTTGTTCATATCGTTCGCCGATTCGCACTCTTCCAGGCATTGGAAGCGATTATGTAATTCGAGTTGAAAGCTATCGGGGTTATGGTATTGGACAGGTGTAGGTCGGAGTATAGACTTTATCAAGCGAGACCGCTCAACTTTCGTACGAAGATTCAATGTGCCTCGTACCATCCGGTGATCACTCCCAGTTTTAACCCTGCTGATCACAGAGACATCATTGAATATTTGTCGTTTGTCCGTCAAGATAAAGTCTATCTCATTTTTAGTGGATCCATCGGAGCTAATCCAGGTCCACTTTCTTTGTGGCCGCTTCTTGAAGAAGGAATTCATTATAAAGACCTTCCTTCTCCAAAAAGTGGGCCAGTTTCTGGCCCCTTTGGTTTATCTGTCCAAATCCATATTTCACGACTCTCAACTCATCGTCTGTCCTTTTGCCTAGTTTTGCGTTGAAGTCTCCCATCACTACCGTGAAGTGGGTTTTGGAAGTGTGGATGGCTCTCGAGATATCCTCGTATAAGGCCTCCACTACATCGTCGGAATATGTCGAGGTCGGTGTGTAAACCTGTATGACCTTCAGCGAATACCGTTTGGTAATTCTGAGTATAAGGGTAGCATATACCCTTGTCGACACACTCTCGATCCTCTCCACGTTGTCTACGAGAGATTTACGAACGATAAACCCTACACCGCCTTGGGATGGGTAATCTCCCTCTCGGTAGAAGAGCAGGTTTCCAGACCGGAAGATTATCGTATCCTCCCTCTCTTCGCACTTCTGACAATCCTACAATGTCCCATCGGATTTTGTTCAATTCCTCTTCCAGCTCGATGACCCTCTCGTCGGTCCTAAGTGTCTGAATGTTGTATGTTACCAGGGCCAAGGGTCGATGTTTTTAGTAGCCAGATCGCGACCGGAGATTCTTCGCACCCCCTGTCCCGCCACAATCGAGCCCGCTACCAAGATGAGCCCGTGGCACAGCGGAACTGCCGTGACTGCAGGCAGTCACTTTTGGTGCATACATTTTTATTTTTAGGGGGGAGTAATGCCATAATCGCCACGCTTGGCAGGCGGATTGGTGATCGCGGTAGATGATTATATTGAGTTTCACGGGAGATAGCCGCTGCCCACTCTCCCGGTGTGACCCTTAGCCGATTTTTACGACTCCCACGGGCAAGCAAGGGGTGACGAAATCTGTATTCTCTTCCCGTCGCCACACGGGTAGTTTACCTAGTATAATTAATAATTTATAAAATCAACTATCTATAAAGAAAAGAATTTGAAAACTCTTCTAAATTAAATTTGTTTATATTTACAAAACTATTTTCAATTATCAGAACAACTTGTGTAATGCAAGTAAATCCCAAATCATAACAGTGCATCAACTTAATCTATCTCTATATCTTTTCTTTACATAGCTCAGTACTTTGTTTAATAAACTGTTTAAAATTCACACAACACTATTAACTACATAGATGGCAATGCAATCTAAGTAGGAATTTCATATTGCCAGAGTTGCATTCAATTTTTACAGAGAACAAGAATTTTATATAAATTTCTAGCCCAACTGGGTGGGTTTAGGGTTTACATTGGTAGGCAGTTGCCTAGCTATACCCTTGGTATTGCAAAGGTCCATGGGCGGCAGTAACACTTACCGGTGTACTGCTTGCTCATTTGCCAACATAAGCAATAAAACAATGCCACCATAAGCTATAAAAAAAAGAGGACAGTTATTTGTATGGTCCAAAATCGTTGTCCTGAGCTTGGATATAATTTATATCTGTTATATACATAACTGTTTGTAAAGTCCTTCAAGACTCCAACTACACAGTAAAATAATCATTTATATTAGTATGATATGTATTAAAGTTTTAATACTTACATCTTCATTTGTTTCCAAATAGTTCAGAATAAGTCCAACAAATTTTGTCTTATCTCTGATGTCTCTAGCTACAAAAGCAAAACTTTCAGCAGCAAAATTGTTTATGTACTGTGGCTGTGTTTCACTCAACAATGGTATAATTCTCTTAAGTACCACTGCTATATCTTTCTTCAAATATGGTTTTAGAACTTTAAATAAAAATGCTAAGCAAATCAGAGTCCATTCTAGTCGCTCTGCATCCTTTGTGTTCAGTAATTTTATGAGTATATCGAGAAACCTTGGGAAATGTGGATAGAAATCATCTCTTAGATCTTTTGCCACTGAAACTAGGATTCTGAAACAGAAGTAAAAAAATGCAAACCCTCGTCATTCTTCTATTCTTATCCCAATTACTTGGGGTCGATACAATATGTACTCTTATTTCATAGTACATATTGTAGAAGTTATTGGCAATAATTTAATTTTATGACCGGCCGTCTGCCAGACGTCAACCCTCCTTGGGAATGTAATTGTTGACCAAATGGCATCAGATGGAGTTGACCCAAGTTGTTATAAGGCTCTTAGTTGTCTTTTACGACATCCACAAGCAAAGTAAGGGTTGGTCATATTCGTAGCCACAGCAAAAAAATATTACAAACCATTAACATAAAATATAAATAATATAAGTTTAATAATATAAATTATAAAATATTTCAAACCAAGCTTATTTTCTGATGTTTTTAGTTTTTTTTATTTTAATTTATTAGGAACCATTAAATAATGTATAATTTTCTCATTTAGTAACAAATTTTCTTAATAGAGTAAAATAAATCAGCTGCATTAACTCAAATTGAGCTTAATTTGACGCTATAAAAATGAATAGCAATTTTTTTATTAAACTAATATTGTTCACTTACTCTAGCAATGGCTGTAGACATAATGGGTCATCTAGCAATAGATATTTCTCTAATACTGCTAACACCTCATCTTTCTTATGAATTAGTTGTGGCACTGTTATTATGCCAAAGACTTCTTTTCTAAACTTTTTAAAACTTTCCGTCAAGTTAAGCACATGCCATTTCTGTAGTGCCACATAAAAATGAGTCTCATTCTCTCCAGGCTGCTGTGCATAGGCATGTTCAATGTGATAAAGAGCTGCATGACGTATATTGATTCCATTGATCCTCTCAGCGAAAGGAATGAACTGTAAAAAAATAAATCCTCAAGTTAAATGAAACGGTAACTTTCAACATACCCTTAATATGCATTGGCTACAATTATTTGCTATTACACATTCAGCCCACTATTGGTCAAGAGCCTTAATTGGAAGTGAAACAGCTTTAGGCTAACCATACAGATTCAAGATGTTTACTTCACAATATGATGAAGGGTGATAAAGCTCAAAACTCTCTACAATCGCATTTGGTTAATCCTTACTAATATTATAAATGCGAAAGTAACTCTGTCTGTCTGTCGCTCTTTCACGCCAGAACTACTGAACCGATCTTAATGAAATTTGGTACACAGATAGTCTAGAGCCTGACAAAGGACATAGGTTACTTTTTAATGCAAAAAAAAGTTGTAAAGAGGGATGAAAAGTTTTAAGAAAGTATCGTCATTTTTAAAGCCAGAAACTTGAACCTTATTTTTAGGTTATTGATTAGATATAAATAAATATAAGATTAACATGTTGTTAAAATTTACCCTTAAGTGGTAAAATAAAAATAGGGGATGTAAAACTTGAGGAAAGTAACCCTTTATGCGGGCGAAATTGCGGGCAGAAGCTAGTATGGTATAATAGGTTAATTTCAATCCTATGGTCAAAAAGGTGTAGGCCTATCAGTAGTACATATATGATCTGATCATGATAATGATGATGACAATAGGAAAATTATATTAATAAGAATTATATCCTGGTTAAAGGGTACATTGGTACTAGTAGTGTGACTTTTTATTATCTAAATATTGTGATTGTATATAATAAGTGAAGAAAAAGTAATTTGAAAGAAGACAATCCTTTCAAATGTAATCCATTAAATTTTTTGATGATTCTTCTCAGTGGAGATCACATTAAAATCCGAAAGTAGACTGGTGCTGCCCCAGGCTGGATTAGTAAAGATATTTAATTAACAATGTGTATCTAAAGTATTAAAGTAAATATTAAATATATGTAAAAATAATATTATATTAGTGGCATCTACAAGGTCTATATGTAATAAGTCATTTTCAATTGATTTTAAGTTTGGTACATATAATTGCGCTTTGCCCTGCTTTTTGGAAAGGGCTTACACTCTATATTGATGTGTATATTGACTGAAAGCATGATGATCCTGATAGTATCCATTTTTTTATCTAATAGACAAATCCCACATATAAATATTGCCTCAAAGTCTTTTCATTTTTTTTCAGGGCAACTTTAGAGGGAATTATGTATTAAATGATTGCTAATTGCACAATCTGGTGGTAAACTTTTAAAAATAAAAGGACAGGTTTTGCAAGAACGACTTTTGTTTAGCAAGAACATCGTCTTACAAGAACGTCTAAGTTTGTAAAAATAGTGACAAATTGTCCACAGATCTTTTTCTTGAAATTAAATCTACATAACTGAACTACTTGTGATGGTGAAACATTTGACAAATTTGTGCATTACATTAGTAACAATGTTTATATTTTAACAATGGGTTTACAGCTTGAACTTTATACAATGCGCAAAATATTTATATAGGATAAGTAATTTTACCGAAATCGCACTTAACCTAAAAATAATGATAGGTTACTCTGTTACTTACCCGAAAAGTATTTGTGGTTTTATGTTTAATAGGTTTACTCTTCATCTTTGTTGTTGCTGCGAATTTATTATATCATTTAAAATAGTAAATCAAAAAATAAATATATCCACATGCTAATACACAAAACCGCACACGACCGTATTGACATTATTTGACACATAGTCGAACTGTCAATGTGTGACAGACACTGACACTTGACAGTTCGGCTGACTGACAACAATGATGACTATTTTCAGATTGCTATTATAAACAGAAAAGTTACTATTTTATGTATTAAAAGATATTTTACGTTACGGTCATTAATACATTTAGGTCAAGTGCTATTGTCATTATCAGATGAGTTAGTATAGTTTTATTTTAAGTTTTCCTTCTTTTGCATAGACGTTATCTGCGTATTATAACGCTTAATTGTTTTTTATGACGCTCGTGTGCAAGGTAGGAGTAGCGACTGGGACGGGCAGCGCCGTGACCTCGTCGCTGTCATCGGAGCCGACCTGACGCTGCCGGCTGTTGCGCGAGCGATGGTCGACAGCGTCAGGAATTGGGACGCGGTCGCCGCCTTCTGCGAGGCTGTCATCTCGCAGAAGGAGGCGGCGGAACGGGCCCGGGAGGATTCCCGTGACCCGGTGAAAAATGTAATGGAAATAGATTATTGAGGCTCAGTGTTACTCTTGGCCTAAATTCTGTGCAGTATTTTTGAAAATCCGGCCTGACATTACTGTAGGCGACGATTTGTTTTCATTGAGTCAATGATTTTAAATGAAATGATAATTTATATTCAAAGACTTGTAATAAAGGTCGTCAGTCATGAAAGGTTCTTATTATTGTTCTATGTAATATTATATTATTGTCTATATATTATTATTCTTTAGTCTTACTAGTTACAATGCCATAGTTTTTTTTAAATTATGGGCTTCGAGCTACGAGCTGTCACTGCTGTCAGTAGGCATGTAGGTACTGTGCGGTGTTCTTTAACTAAATTAGCGATGAGACGAATGGTATTTTTTTCAATTCGAATCAATCGAATTAAAATTATTATTGATTCGAATCACAATTCGAATTGATTCGAATCGTCACGTGGGAGTCGTCAAATCGCGCGATGAATTGGCGAAAGCATTACAGTCGAATTCGTACTCGTATGTCGAGTCATCCGCCTGTTAAGCCGAGTTGGCGAGTTTATAACTCGTTTACATTATTATTCATTTTAAATTATTTATACTGTTTGTTGTATTACCAATATTTATAACTACAGGAACATAGTTTACACGAAACTGTTTCCATCTTCATTTTTATTAAAAACTCCCAGTTCAAACTTTTATTTCCTCTAGACGACTCTTTGCAAATGTAATAGGTACGTTAAACGAATGGAATTGTATCCAACCAATTCGTGATTCTTAGAACATTTCATGTATTTTCGTATTTTCTCACTAGTAGAATTCATTCGTTAGATTATTCGACTCCGTATTAGAACGAGAGAGCGAATCAACGAATGTCCAATTAAGCCGAGTCGACTGATCGCTGCGCCGCAGCGGTCGCCCGCGCTGCGAGTAGGTACGACACGAGTTAATTCGGTTTCGGTCAAAGGCGATTCGAATGAACGAGTCAATAGTCTTATTCGAGTTATTCGAATTAAACGATTCGAATTACCCATCGTTAAACTAAATAATAATCTGTGTTCTTTAATTTGATTTTGAGGTGAGTGTCGTGAGTGATGGAAGTTAGACTTTATAGTATTTAAATTTATTTTCTCTTCGGTAATTCCGTTCCATCTAACAAAAGAAATAAAAATTTTAGTTTAAATATTTTTGTGTGATTTGAGTTTATTTAATTCACTAACCAATCCAATGTTTGCTAGGTTTGTGAATTATTTGCCAACCGGCTTATCGACACAAATTACAAGATTATACTTTCAAGGTATTTATCTATATTACATAAAATTACGTTCTTATAGTTATAAATGCTCGTGTAAACAAAGATGAAATGTTCTGTTAAAGTGCTCTTAATAGATTTGCAATAAGGGTTAAAGAATATCCATAATGATAGAATGTTCATACTCATTCGAGTGAGAGCCTCCTTTTCAATTCGTTCAAGGATTCTTGTGAAGTTGTGAATGGTAGCCAAACAGTTATATTAAAATTTTATTTCCCATCTTTCCATTAGCATCTTGTTTATATACTTACCTTATTGGTACATTTATTACATATCTGAGTGATTCACAAGTCTTCCTGAATTGTTATTATTAAATATTTACATTTGTATCGCTTCTATCATATAGTGCTTCTTCGTAATCAGCGGGAAACTCACTGTAAGCCAGACCATAAGCAGTATATGGCCATGGAAGTCAAAATAATACCAGCACTTCAAGACAACTACATGTACTTGATTGTGGATAAAGCAACAAAAGAAGCAGCTATTGTTGATCCAGTGGAACCTAAATCTGTTCTTGAGGAGGTGAAAAAGAGTGGTGTAAATCTAACTACAGTGTTGACTACACATCATCATTGGTGAATACAATATTTTATATAAAAGTAAATATAGTTCTGTGCGATGAATATATCTCACGAGCTCCCTTGCTCATGGATGCTGTAAAAGACCATGAAAGTACAAACATACAATGTAGGTAAATATATAAATAAAGGAGACTGAGATTAACATACCTAGACCAGATTGGTCAAGTACTGCAGGAAGGTGCGAGTCAAAGAGTCTCTGAAACCGGCGAGCATGTATAAAGAAAATTATGAATATTGAGGAAGCAAGTGAAGTATGCAAGGATAGAGTTCTTTGGCACTCTGTTCTCTCTGCCTACCCTGCAAGGGATATGGTGTGATGATATGTATGTATGTACCATGAAGGTATTATAATAATATGCAGATAACATTATGTAAGAAAGTAAAACTTAAAATAAACCCTATACCAAAACGTTTGATCAGTGTGGTATAGTAGTTCAAATTCCCTTCCTAGTTTGAAGGAGCCTCAAGCCTAGCAGTGAGTTGATATGATGATCATGATGAAATATATTCTTACATACATACATACATATCATCACGCCATATCCCTTGCAGGGTAGGCAGAGAGAACAGAGTGCCAGAGAACTCTATCTCTGCATACTTCACTCGCTTCCTCAACATTCATAATTCTCTTCATCTCTTCATACATGCTCGCCGGTTTCGGAGACTCTTGACTCCACCTTCATTTAGTACATGACCGATCTGGTCTAGGTAGGTTAGTCTCGGTCTCCCTCGGTACTTACAGTATTCTTCATTCTTAAATTAATATAATAGAAATACTGATGTCAATGTGTGATTACATATTCCTATATACATTTACTTTCCGTGTGTTAATGGATTAAGAATACAATTCACCACCTCCCTATCTTACCTGTGGGTGATCATAAAAGATGACTAAGGGATATACAACGCACATAACATATCTATGCAAGAGAAGGCAAACTCGAAACAAAACCTATAACATGTCTGATCAGCATTGTATAGTAGGTCAATTTTCTTCCCATTATGGAGGAGGCTTGAGTCCAACAGTGGGACATATATGAGCTAAGATGATGATATACATACATAGATGGGTATGGAAGTTGAGTAGGCTCTTACATTTAACAGAAAATAATATACAAATACCAAATATAGTTTAGAACCAGATTTTACCAGTCCATCAGTTTACCATATAAGTCTTGTGAAATTTTATAGTTTTCCTTTTTTTTAAACATCACCTATCAGTATCAGATATCACCACATGCATGTACTAGAAGTTACAAGTTGGCTAAGCGTTTACCAAGCTAATATGAATGTATGATAAATAACATCTCACTAGAAATATATTCTAAAGACATTAAAACTTGGAATAAAGATTGCTAGTATTAATCCTAAATTAACAATTAAAACTAAATAATACATCAAAATTTGCTATTAATTTGAGTGGATAGGGATGTTAGGGTTTTGTTAATATTAATAATGTGTAGGTTCATACAATAATTGTTTATTATAAAAATTATGTTAATTTTCAGGGACCATGCCGGTGGCAATGATGAACTTGTGAAATTACATCCTGGCTTAAAAGTGTATGGTGGTGACATTCGTATTGGTGCACTAACTGACAAAATAATGCACAACTCAAAGATAAATATTGGGCAATTAAAAGTTCAGTGCCTTTTCACACCATGTCACACTGCAGGCCATATTTGTTATTATGTATCAACTGATGATGAGATCAATGAAACTGCTGTATTTACAGGTAAGTGTGTAAGTTGTGTAAATAATATGTTACATAAGTGACATTCAGTTTTTTTTTAAATGTCATGACCCTACACTAAGGAAATAATCATATATTGCTGAGGACTTTACAAACATATAATCAAATTATACCAAGATTCAGTACATTTTATGGATTTCACATAGTATTGTCCTATGAGGACGTCTATTAATCACGTGATCTTTTTTTTTTTTTTTGCATTTTTAACCCCCCTCCCCCTTGGTGATACGCAGTGAGGTTTAAGACTATGCAGGTTTAGGACTTTGTGATTTTTGACAAAAAAAATTCAAATCTCACGTGATTAATGGACGGCCCCTACCCCTATGTAAGAATCAAACCCATAGTATTGGCATGGAAAGTCAGTATCTTAACCACTACACCATTTGTGTGCAAGTTAAAGCTAATGTGCTAAGAAGTAGTTAGCCACTATCAACAGACAGTTTGTGTTATTATTTGCTAACTTGTACTTGGATTGATATGTTTGTATTTAGAATCATAGTTTTGTATGTATTATGTTTAGGTGACACATTATTCCTTGGTGGTTGTGGAAGATTCTTTGAAGGTACTGCTGAACAAATGTACAAAGCCTTGATTGATATTTTAAGTAGTCTACCAGAAGACACTAAAGTGTTCTGTGGCCATGAATACACTCTGCAAAATCTTAAATTTGCTGCATATGTTGAGCCTGATAATGAGGAGATTATAAAGAAAATTAATTGGACAAAGGAAAGAAGAGAAAGTGGAGAACCTACGGTATGTAGTTACTTTATCATTTTTAACACATTTGAGTATTAAATTTATGTTATTTTAATACCTAGGTATAGGTTACCACTAATAGATTTCATTAATAACTGTCACTATTCAATTCTAGGAGGACTATCCTAGTCCTCTCAGGATTAGACACAATTTAAATATCAACACTGTGAGACATGTGGCAAGGTCGAAGATCTTTATCATGTGCTGGTGGAGTGTGTTCAGTATGAGTCGGATAGACAAAGGATTATTACATTATTGAGTTTAAATAGATACGATATTGGAATGTACCATGAAATCCTAACATCACCTTTGTCAAAAAAAGCGGAAATGTTTTATAAATATGTATATAAATGTATACTTCTAAGTACTAATTAGCTAGTAATTATTGTGAGAGATACGATGGGGCTGATATGTATATGTGTACAAATGTCCCTAAATAAAATTAAATAAAAAAAAAAATATATATAATAACACTCTTACAGTATGACTGAACATAGAAATTCTATTCCCACCTATGGAAATATCTGGAATAAGGTTTTACTAGTGTATTAGAAAGAATCATCTGACATTATTTCCGATACTATATGTTATTCAATATTTTACAATGGAGCTGTAGTACTGAAAATGAAATTAATAATTTGTCTAGGACATTTGACAGAACAGAAAAACACATGTAAATTTTTATTATATCGTACTCACTATACTTGAGCATTATCTGTTACTATATAAAATACCAGCAAAATTTGTCAATACAATACTAGAAAACACTAAGGGAATGGATATAATTCAAGAGTGCAACAACATTTTCAATATACCTACTAAAACTCCACAGTCAGATTTATATTGCTTTCTTTGAAGACTTATTCACACATTGACATTATAAATTATTATATTATAATATTTAACACTGATAATAATTTTTACTTCTATTTTGTTTATGACACACACTGTCTAGTTTTTTTTATTGATAGAATCAATAAAAAAGAGTTATATTTTCTAGGTGCCTTCAACAATTCGTGAAGAAAAGCTATATAATCCTTTCATGAGAGTGCATGAACCCACAATAATGAGCCGCGCTGGAACTGATTGTGCTATTACTACTATGAAATTTATCAGACTGGAGAAAGATAAATTCAAAGCTTAAAATTAAGAGGCTAATTATAAATTCACACAAAAGAAAGCATTTATTTTTGTTGGTTATTTTTATGGAAATAAATTTTTATAACGGTTATGTTTATTTATTATTTCTTCTTAAGTCATTAATTAGATAAGATTTCAGAATTTCTTACAGTATTGTTTTATAAGTTATGTAATAAACCCCAGGTCAGTCTTCACAGTAAAACACTTACCATACTTACGAAATATAATTTAATAATTAACCTAATGTTAAAGCTGTGGATCACGAGAGAATTAAGAGCTATTGCTGGTAGTAGGTGACTGTCATTGTTCTTTTTTAATATATGCTGACATTTGCTCTGCATACTTCTCTTTTGATCGTTCAAACATTGCCACATATATCTGAAAATAATAGAATCTTTTATATCTATGCACTTAAATGAATTCATACATTTCCCGCTGTTGGGCTTGAGTGTCCTCCATAATAAGAAGTTAATTGACCTACTATACCATGCTGGTCAGACTTGTTGATATAGGGTTTGTTTAGAGTTTTTCTTCTTTTGCCTATGCAAAAGAAGAAAAAAAACCGGAGGTGTCAAGGGACACCCGGATGGAACGAAGTTCTATTTTAATTATATAATTTTTTTCTGCCTTAAGCGATTTTTATCGTTATATTTTAGCCAATTTGCAAAATATCTTTATAAATTATAGCCTATGTGTTATTCTGATGTGCAAGCTATATTACTATAAATTTCATCAAAATCCATTCAGTAGTTTTTACGTGAAAGAGCAACAAACATGTTCACATCCATACATTATTACAAATTTTCACGTTTATAATATTAATAATAGGATATACAATTCCACTAGACTACCAAAACTTTTCGGCCCCGAGCTCGAACGCGAGTGGGCCACGCGGCCCGGTCACGGGCGAAAATAATTTCGTTGCGCATTATTTTGATTTTGCTATATCTCTTAAGGTATTGATTTAATTTGCATGGTCTGAAGGAAAAAAAATATCTTCATGAAATGCTCAAGCCAACTAATGTATTTAAAATGATAAGGATTAATACAGTATTTGTGTAAATAGCTTTTCAATTACCGTTTTATAATAGAACATTTTTTAAAGTATTAAAATGGATATAGTATGTTATCCTTAAGAGATAGATATATACCATCGCGGACTTTTTTGTAGGCCTTTTTAAGCTGTATAATACTGTAGTACTTTATTTTGATCTATTTCGTAGGGTTCAGCCAGCGTTTGCAATGTAAGCGCAAAATAATGTGTTTATTTACGACATCACATTAGAAACCTCTAAAATTATCAGTGTTTCTCTAGTACATTATGCATATATTATACATATAAACCTTCCTCTTGAATCACTCTATCTATAAAAAAAATCGTCGCGACACCACACTGTTCAATGTGAAATAGAAATGAAAATATCTGGCTTGCTTTCTATAAGAGAGCCGACGAGCGACGCCGCACAGCTTACAATAGCTTACTATAGCAAAAAGTGTCGTGACAACTTTTCGTAAGAATTTTTTCCGTCTAGCCCCCTTTCACAACGCGCGATAAGGAACTTCGTTCCAAAACTCGAAACAAACTATATCAACAATAATAGCTATAAATTATATGCATTTTATATCCCTCAGTTGTTTCTTATGATTACCCACAGAGAAGATAGGGGATGGTGAATTGTATTCTTACTCCGTCACCACACAGATATTTAGATTAATGATCAACATTAATTGTATGCTGGTTTTAGTGAGGCAAAATATAAAATTTTACTGTACGGTGTTCTGGGCCGCGACGACGTAGCAGGCCGGGCAGGTGGTCGGTGAGTCCCACATTTCCCCTCGTTTGTCACCGGCTGTAGATAACGCGTAAATCCACAGCGTGACAAAAAAGGGCTTACAGTGTTTTTGTAATTAAATAATATTCATATGAGTATTAAAAATATCAATGTTACTATTGCAAAAAACTATGATAAAGGACTCCCAAGTAATACTTTTAGAAGCAGTCTTCTCTAATTATTTATAATGCTTAACATGATGATTATTATTCTAATTATTATGAAGTAGAACTTATTGTTAGAGATCATAGTCCAAAATAATTTTAATGAATCTCAATGGATTTAGTTCTTACCCTTTTCTCATCATTATTAAGTGCTCTCCATCTAGATGCCAGTTGTCTAGTGACCTCTTGTTTTGATGGTTCTGAACCCATCTCAGAATTTGCTTCAGCTACAACTAATGGCCTTTGCTCTTGACAAAATTGGAAAAATGCATTGCAAGGCTTTTTTGGAGCATTAGGATCTCTTTCAGGCTAAAATTGGTAAATATACATTTTCAAAATGAGCACATTCTGGTTAAGATGGTAAATAGTGATAGTCTACTTAAATCATCACCATCATCATTCTTCTGCTCATGTCCCAATTACTTGGGGTTGAGGCAATATGTACGAGTACATATTTCAATATTCAAATTGGCAATAATTTTATGACCGGCCGCCTGCCAAATGCTAACCCTCCTTGGGAATGTAATTGTTGTCCAAACGACAGATACAGACAGATCAGGTGGAGTTGGCCCAGGTCTATAATAAGGTCTTAGTCATCTTTTACAACATCCACAAGTAAAGTAAAGGTTGGTAGTATTCATAGCTATGCATACACAGCAATGTCTACTTGATATAGCAATGCTAGTCTACTTAAATAAATCTATACTAATAGCATATACTTTGTAATCACTATAGATATAATAGGCCTAAAGATCTTTTCTAATATCCAGGAAGAACATTCAATAATGACACACTTGCAAAACTACAATTGCTATTTTTCTGGGTACATATAAAACTTAAAATTCCGCTTGGCAGGGCTTGTGTTCAGCCATATTGTATACTTAATAGTTGTCTACTTATTTCGATAATTGATTATTGAAGATATTTACCTTGTCTGCTTTAGTTTTTCTTTTAGCACCAGTTTTCTTAGCATTAGCAGCGCTAGGCTTTTCCAACTGCCTAGCTACAGCTGTTGTTTTCCCACCAGCGCGCGGCGGTCGAACTATTATCTCTGGTTTTGTATCCACTTCCAAACAAGCGGTTCTAAACTGGTCACCATGGCTATCCAACCTTTCAACTAACAGCTTAATATCTTTACGATAACGCTTGGTCACTTTTTTAGCTTCATGTATTCTGCAAAGGTAATAGGACAGAACTTTACTTCCGACGAACCTTTTTATCTTCAAAATAAAGCTATAAACACAAACCTATTTACTATTCTTTCGTTATCTTGTTGTAAGACTTCACATCTTTCCAACAACAACTGATATTTTCGTCTGTAAATTTCTTCTTCAGATGGTAAACTGACCATATCATCCGAGTCGTCAGAAATATTCGAGTTAATCTGTTGGACTGTCATTTTAATTTATTTCACGACTACAAAGTTCAAGCGATCAAATTTCTTTTTATTTAGATGTCTGCTGTCATCAGACAACAAGATTTTTGTTTTCATATTGGCACTCTTGGAGACCTAACTATAGGCATAGAGGACAGTAATTTTTAGATGAAATATTTAAGTTGATTATAAAATAGCTGAACTAGTTAAATCGAGGCACTATAAACATGGAAAATAATAAAGAACTAAATACTTATTCAAAGATGATCACTGCAACTCTATTAAGACAATTATTGAAAAATATTGTAATTATCCTTATTTATGAAGAACACCATAATATTAAAGTTATTAAATTTTCAAATACATATAAATTTTACAAATATTTGGTATTAAAGTATCTATATAAACGAACTGATCATTATATCTATAAAAATGGACTTATCCTCCGGCATAGAAAGAAGTTATTGTTTTTATAATTATATTACAAGCTAGTTTTACTTAATAAAAAAATAGATTGGTTGGAAAATTATCAAATCTTATAAAATCACTGTTTTTAGATTATTGCTTTTTATACACATAATTACCTAACCGGACTAAAGATTCTAGATCATCTTGAAGTGGGTTAGGTTTTTGATCTATATGTGAGTCAGTCAGTCATAAAAATCAAGATTTTGGACGCAACATGTGACGGTATCTAATTAACTGTTAATAAAATTTAGAATACTAGCTTATCTAGCGAGTCTCAATATATCTACCAAATTTAGTGAGTTTATATTGATAGTACAAAACTCTATAACTCTCTAACTTATATGATTAGTAGAAAACTCAGAGAGTATGAGGGAGTCGAAAGTGGCTCGAAATGGTTCGTGTAAAATATACACACAGTGTGACTCGCTAATTCCCTTTGCTTGAACTTAATTTGACATTGTGTAGATCGAAGACATGACCTATCGAAGGATGTAAATTGTAAGTTCATGAATTAGCCTTAATAGCTTAACATTGAATTCAAATTGCGTGGTTTCCCTTTGACCATGTAAAGTTGCAGTTTGATGTTCTTTTTTTTATTGTTTATGGTGGCAGGCGAGCAAGCAGCACACTTGATACTAAGCGTTACTGCCGCCCATGGACTTTGCAATACCAGGGATACATCTAGGCTGCTGCTTACCAATAAAACCCCTAAACCCATCCAGATATTTGGGTTTCTGGCTTTCTCGCTCACAGAACGAAGCGAAACAGTACATTGCAACTGCTCAGACGTCGATTTTCTTCAAGAATGTGGTACCACCCGGGATGGACTAACTCGCCGCTAGACAGAAAACTGTCAAGAGTGTTACCACTAATGTTCTTTCTATCGCTGAATATTTTGCATTGAATGATTTATAGGTAGGTTGGTACTACACAAAATTATGGTGGATTTGATCCTTCAATATAACTTTTATTAAAAAGATTTTGTTTTTATCCAATATATTGTATTTAGTTTAATTGATTTAAAATTGATTTAAAATGCGTAACATATAACTTTTCAAATATAAATGAATTCCACCAAGTTAATATAACTTGTATTTATATAACTTAAAATACGTAGTTTGATAGAAATCGCGATACATTTTAGCACTTGCTCAACATTACAATACACGAAATATCGATAAAATAATTTATTGTAAATATGATTTTAATGTAAATGGCAAATACTCAAACCGAGTGGTCCAAAATAGAAAGAAAAAAAAACCGGAGGTGTCAAGGGACACCCGGATGGAACGAAGTTCTATTTTAATTATATAATTTTTTTCTGCCTTAAGCGATTTTTATCGTTATATTTTAGCCAATTTGCAAAATATCTTTATAAATTATAGCCTATGTGTTATTCTGATGTGCAAGCTATATTACTATAAATTTCATCAAAATCCATTCAGTAGTTTTTACGTGAAAGAGCAACAAACATGTTCACATCCATACATTATTACAAACTTTCACGTTTATAATATTAATAATAGGATATACAATTCCACTAGACTACCATAACTTTTCGGCCCCGAGCTCGAACGCGAGCCGGCCACGCGGCCCGGTCACGGGCGAAAATAATTTCGTTGCGCATTATTTTGATTTTACTATATCTCTTAAGGTATTGATTTAATTTGCATGGTCTGAAGGAAAAAAAATATCTTCATGAAATGCTCAAGCCAACTAATGTATTTAAAATGATAAGGATTAATACAGTATTTGTGTAAATAGCTTTTCAATTACCGTTTTATAATAGAACATTTTTTAAAGTATTAAAATGGATATAGTATGTTATCCTTAAGAGATAGATATATACCATCGCGGACTTTTTTGTAGGCCTTTTTAAGCTGTATAATACTGTAGTACTTTGTTTTGATCTATTTCGTAGGGTTCAGCCAGCGTTTGCAATGTAAGCGCAAAATAATGTGTTTATTTACGACATCACATTAGAAACCTCTAAAATTATCAGTGTTTCTCTAGTACATTATGCATATATTATACATATAAACCTTCCTCTTGAATCACTCTATCTATAAAAAAAATCGTCGCGACACCACACTGTTCAATGTGAAATAGAAATGAAAATATCTGGCTTGCTTTCTATAAGAGAGCCGACGAGCGACGCCGCACAGCTTACAATAGCTTACTATAGCAAAAAGTGTCGTGACAACTTTTCGTAAGAATTTTTTCCGTCTAGCCCCCTTTCACAACGCGCGATAAGGAACTTCGTTCCAAAAAAATATGATTTGAGAATTATACATTGGTAACATTTTTTTAGATTGCCGCCAAAATGACCTAGGCAATAAAGATAACGGGACATGCGCGGGTCAAAATAAGATTTGACAGTTTATTTTCATCGCGCGAAATACGATTTCTCCGAAGATCCGCATCCAACAGCGATTGCGCGTACGGGATATTTGACCTGGGAAATGAAATCGATCGCCCGGCCGTAAACAGTGTTTTAAGGTGAACACTGCAACAATCCTATTAATAGTTGTTTTGTACTGCAATAATAAAGCATATCAACTTAAAAAAATATGAATAGTATGATTAGTGGTACGACATTAAACAATGTGTTTAAAAAATTCATTCTATTCATTAGAATTTAATAATTAAAGTTTGTTAAATTTTGTTAATTAAAGATAATAAAAATAAAACAATACAAATGAATTCGGAGAATAGCTATGAAATGGATACCGATACTATCGAAACGAACTATGTTAATGTATTTCATATTATTATGTCTATTATATTTATTTTATGCTTTGAATTCTTGTTTACATAACGAAAATAAGGTAAGGAACAAAACTTTTTATATATTATTATTTAAAACTAAGTATTCCGTTATTGTTTTAAGTAATTTTTAATATGATAAGTCAATATCATTTTCGAACTAATACAGCTTGCTGTGTGGTAGCGGCTAAGAATACTATTAACCCTTAATCTGCTCATGAATGTTGTAAAAGACGACTAAGAGCTTTATATTGACCTGGGCCGACTCCACCTGATGCCGTTTGGTCAACAATTATATTCCCAAGGAGGGTTGACGTCAGACAGGCGGCCGGTCATAAAACTATTTCCAATAACTTTTTGCAATTCGTAGGTACGATGGAAGCAGAGTACATATTGTGTCGACCCCAAGTAATTGGGATAAGAGCAGGAGAATGATTATTTTTGATCTAAAACAATGTTCATTACTATGCATAGAATTTTTTATTACATAGCTAATTAACCGAGAGAAAGACTATAAAAAAAATTAAAGTAATAAAATTAATAATTTCATCTATTGATTATATTATTTAACTATTAAATTTTGTAAAATAATAAAAGGAATATAATAAATAGTCAAAAGGCACACAAATGTTTTAATGCCACGTGCCAGAAGGCCGACATAATACCTACCTTTAAAAGCCTTAGAAATGAGTAGATGGTTTCCTTGAAATGATTTCTTGAATAATGAGACGTTATCGTTTCCTCCTTACCAGCCCATACGCCACGGTAGAATAAGGGACTTTTCCATAATGGATGGGAGGAATAAATTAATCTACTATGATCACTTTGTCGTCATTTACTAAACCTAAGGAAAAAAGCGTTGGTGAAAATTATAATTGTATAGTTAAACTGTAAGGTATAATTACATACATTAATTCAGCTATCAGCCTATCGATGTCCACCATTCGACATGGCACTCCCAAGGGAGACAGTACCATGATGGCTATGTTTAGCAGACAGGGTGGCAATCAGAGTTGTGTATGGTTATCTCAGGAGAGCGTAGTTGCACAAGGCCCTGCCAGGGCTGGATCAACCATATGTCTTTTAAGGCTTCAGCCTCGGGCCCCGTGGATTCACGGGGCCTCCAACTAAGTAATAGTCAAAAATAGACGATAATGATATTTAAAGAATTTGCCAAAGCAAAGTGCAGAAAGTTTGTTTTATAATTTTTCAATTTATTTACGGTTGTATTTAACAAACACTAAGGCATACTATATTATAATATAAATTAAATATTTGATTTTTTTTTCTTATACTTCGAGTAATTATGTGGGCCTCTAAGTAAGGCTAAGGCTAATACAGCCTAGGGCTCCCTAAATTCACAGTACGGCCCTATACCCTGGTGATCCCGCAATCGATTTTTACGACTCTCGTGGGAAAGTGTTGTGATTTCTTATCTCCTCAACCGGTCACCACACGTAGTCTAGTATAAATTATTCATTCTTCTCAACTCCTTCACGTCCCACTACTAGGCTTAAATCTCTTCCACTCTGGGAGGGAAATTGACCTACGTTTATTTACTTAATTTTTCCTTTTCTCGCTGTTATGTTCTCGGCGTCCCTTAGCCATCTTTTACAATCATACACGTGTATGATAGTGGTGATTAGTTTACTTCATTACCACACAGATTATTCAAATCTTCGTAAAATTGCTACCTAATTTTTTTTTTCAGTTTACTTTAAACTATATATTCTTGAAGCAACATATAACCAAATACAGCGCAGTGGGAACACATCTCGCCTCGTTTTTTAACTTTAATTCCGACAATGTCCATCAATATACAAGACTGAAGCAAATAAATCAGGTGCCATTAAAAAGATTGCCAGACGTGCTCATTATTGGCGTCAAGAAATGCGGAACTAGGGCATTGTTGGAGTTTTTACGGTATTTTTTTTTATTAATACAAGGCAATAGTTTATTCATGTTTAAGAACTTAGACGTACGGATTCCGTAATGTATTTAATATCTAACAGCTTTCCGTACAAGTGATATTTTCACCATTTTCACTCCAAATTTAATATCTTTTCAGATTACACCCAGATGTTAGAGCTGCGGGGTCAGAAGTCCATTTCTTTGATAAGTTTTATCACAAAGGCTTTGAATGGTACAGGTAAGTATAGTAAATAGTAGACTTAGGGAGTCCTATACTGCTGACGATATCGTCTCTGAGTCATATCCTACGTTGGCGGTTTTGGTATGTTTTAAACAGAGGTCGGGTGGTCCTACCCGAAATCAGTACGCCAGCCGTAGTAAGGTTGATCGGGTTCAGTTTAGATTCCGAAATATTATCGGGATGTCAAAGTCGATATCGGGTTATGTACCCGAAAGGGCAACCCGGTAGGCGGGAAAGTGATACCCATGGCCCGTCCGATAGACGGAGGGAGCAATCGAATGGCAATCCCATTATGAAATTTATTTTCAGAGAAGCTCAAGTTGAGATTTTCAACACTCCTGTACTAAGAAATAAATCTTTGTGTCACGGAGGTATTTGCAAACAATATTCGGATTCAGAACTTTCATTAATGGATATCACACTATCCTTTGGGGATCGTACCTACCCCAACCCTCGACACGGGAGATCGTTACTATGTGAACTACATTCGTGATTGGTATTGATTTTAGATAAACAAGAGAGGAAAAATTTGCAATTATATTACATAGACGCTTTATTTGAAATTGTCTACGTTATTGGGGTTTCAATTATGTAAGATAAGTATAAAGAAATATCTCATTTAAACTATGAATGAAAATCACATTTTAACTCTGATAAAACTCTATGGCAATCTGTCTAACTAACATGTATATATAGTAAGTCGATTTTCCTTCAAATGCGAAAACTGTCGATTTCGAGTTAAAAACTCACAAATATCCAATTACCGCATTTTACTATTTGATTTTGAGCAATTTCCAAATATGTTTTTAAAATCTAATATATAAGGCAATGAAATCAAAATGGAGCAACACCTCTTTCTAACAAAATAAAATCATCCATTTAATGAAATTTCTCCTTATTGGTTTTTTATTTAAATTTTTTTTTTATTGCTTATGGTGGCAAACGAGCAGATAGCACACCTGATGGTAAATGTCACTGCCGCCCATGGATCTTTGCACTACCAAGGGTACAACTAGGCCGCTGCCTACCAATACAAACTCCAACCCACCCCAGTTGGGCTTCTGTAATAATAAAACTCCTTACGAGCCTTCACATATCTCGACTTCTTGTTTACTAATAGGTACAGTTTAGTAAAACTAATACAGTAAAACGATAGCGAAACTATGATGCCGTTGTTTCGTTCCACATGGAGGTAGACGACATATGTATTCTTTAGCGGATGAAAGTCCCACAGTACAACACTCTCAATCATAACAAAAAACATGTTTTATGGTAAATGCCGTCACATGCATAGTGGACTCTGCATATTTTCTTTTACCTCTTTTTTAACTTATATATTTCCACTATTGGGTATAAGCAAAAATGGGTACCGTGTGGTGACGGAGTAAGAATACTATTCACCACCCCATATCTTACCCGTGGGTGATCTTACGAGACAATTAAGGGATATAAAACGCATATAACATCTATGCAAGAGAAGGAAAACTCGAAACAAAACTCTATACCAACGCGTCTGACCAGCGCGGTATAGTAGGTTAATTTTCCCTCCCAATACGGAGGAGGCCCGAGCGCAACAGTGGGACATTTACCTATGGGCTGTGATGATGATGATATGATAACACTGGCTAGACCAGTTTGTTTCGACTTTCCTTCTCTGACGTTAACTACTTCACTTAGTTACTTTCACAGTACCTGACAGAGGAAGTAGTAGTAGTAGAGGTTAGAAAGTATTGCATTCTCAATTTTGTAATTCCGTACGACTTTTACCATGATCGGGGATTTTATTTGATTATTTCTTAATGTTCAGAGACAAAATGCCACCCACGCTAGAAGGTCAGATCACTATGGAGAAGACCCCGTCGTACTGGGTAACTAGATCGGCTCCTAAACGGGTGTACGCCATGAACCCTAGCGTCAAGCTGTTAGCCGTGTTACGAGATCCTGTTACAAGAGCCATCAGCGATTATACACAGTCCGCAAGGTAATTTGAATTTATTTAACTAAATATTTTATCATCTCAGTTGATTCTCTTCCCACTAATAGGCTCGACGCTCCTTCGTAATAGGAGGAAAATTGACCTTTCAATACTACGCTGTTAAGACAGGTTACACGGTTCTATTCCAAATTTTTCTTCTTGTGCTTAAAGGTTGTATGTATATTTAATCCCTTAATCGTCTTTTACGTCACTCACTGCTGAATTGTATTCTCACTCAGGCACCACATGGAAAATTTTAGATTATTAAAAGTATACATAGCTATATGATTTTATTACCGTTTAATCAAGCAATAGCATTAATTAGGTCGACCCGGATTTCCAACATATCCGATTCCCATCATCAGGGCGAGTAGAGACAGATTAATAAGTATCTTTAATCCGCTCCTTGTGTACTTAGGCCAAAGCGAAGTCGTGCCTCAATTAAGACCAAAAATATATAGAAATAAACACCCCGAAAACGTATTTTGAAAAAAATAAAAGAAAGTTAGGTGATTTTTAGTGTTTGATGTTGTCTGTGCATTATTTTCATCATATAAAAAAATGAAGCAGTATTAATTTAAAAAAAAATGTATTTTTTGTAATAAAAATATTTTATGAGATGATTAAAAAATCAAGCCTAGATACATTTATTTTTATTGTTACAGTAAAAGACCGTCACTTCCACGTTTCGAAGACCTTGCATTAATTAATAATACTGTTGGTTGGGGAACATTGTCCGTGGTAGATGCATCCTGGCCGCCAGTAAGGCTCGGAATTTACGCTAGACCTATGAGAAGATGGCTAAGACGGTTCCCAAAGTCAAGTCTGTTGCTCATTAATGGTGAGAGGCTAGTTGTGGATCCTGCGGAAGAAATGTCGAGGGTACAGGTAAGAAACCTATATATTCTCAGGACCTATTTTTTCTAGGATTAGAGCTTCCTTACCATATAGCTTCGTCGTACTCCTTAGCAGCATCGTTCATCGATGGTTGGCAGCGTCAGGTCGGCACTGATGATTGCGATGAGTTCACGTCACTGCACTGCCCATACCACACAAACGTTGAGCGTGTGCTGCGCTATGTCCTCGTTGCAATCGCAAGGGTGGCACGATGGTATTCTCTCAATTCTCGCGATCATATGTAATTACATAATTACTTACGATAGCAACCATGTCCCATCAAGACCGTGTACCTCGTACCGCGGAAATGTGGGAGCTTCGTCCACCATGTGACTTATACTGGGGTGCCGGAAGCACCGGGAGACTTTTATCCGAATGTATTAATGTGATCAGATAAGATCTCCATTTCCTCCACCGGTGGTGCACCAGCTCCTCACATGTGCTGCAACATTAGGGCTAGCGAACGGCAAGTAAATCATCGACTCGTCCGCACCATCGACCATCGACTCATCCTGCTGCCACACACACGTATTCACTGAGCCAACGCTCAGCAAAGTGGCCCATTTACGTTACAATGGCCAGCGTTCAAGGTCACGGGAGGACTATCCTCGCGTGACCATGAACGCTGTAATGTATTCGAAACGTCAGAAAATTAAAAATCAAATACAAACGCGATAGAATCCGTAAAAATAGTTTTATTTTAAAATACACCAGTTCTACATTACGAATATTTTTTTACAGGAATTCCTAGGCCTCAAAAAGGTGATAACGGAAAAGCACTTCTATTTCAACTCCACCAAAGGTTTTCCTTGCTTGTTAAAATCGGAAAGCAGTTCCACGCCTCATTGTTTAGGCAAAACTAAAGGGCGCAGCCATCCATATATAAACTCTAGAACTATTGAAAGACTGAGAGATTTTTACAGACCATATAACGAAAGGTTTTACCAACTTACTGGTATCAACTTTGGATGGCCTTAGGATTTTGGTAAGGTATACGGTTAGTGATATTAAACGCATATACGACTGTTTTTATAAAAACAGGCTTTTGTCCCCGAAGGGGTAGATTTAAGATGTTATACATCCATATTTCGTCATTTATTACTAACAAGCAATAACAAGCAAGCCTATTCTAACATGCCCAATACATCGTCGCTATTATATAGCTTTGCCACACGAATAAACCGATTTACGTTTTGTTCAACTTGGAAATCGAAGACTTTTAGCCAGAAGTCACATCCTTTTAATATTAACATATACTTATCCAATTAATTTATAAAAAATAAGCGGTTAGTTGTTTCCTACATATCAAATGTGTTCCTTATTATTGTTACTGCTTCATAATTTATACGATTGTGGAGTCCTTTTAACTTAAACATCACTTGCAATTAGTTGTATACTGTGGTATAATTTAGAATATTTAACTATTCCCAGCAAACTATTCCATATCCCAATGTTAACGATGCAATATTAATTACTACAAATAGGTAATAATATAAGTTCCAATATACAAAATAAGGCTTGAGAGGTTTAGAGAATCCTTAAATTCTAAGAAATCGTAAAACATAATTGGGAAGATTTTGATAAAGTCTCTAACACATTAAATTATGAAGATATTTAACTAAATCGGGCGTGAATCGCTCCGTAGATCGCCACTATAAAGCAATTTGCTTGTGTATACGTTTAGTTTAGCTTCTCGTTTGCCGCTCTTCATTTGTGATATTAGAGAATATTAAAAGTTTTTCAATTATAAAAATCATTTATGCACTTAACTACATTGTGATGGGTCTACTTTATCAATATGTTTCTTTATTATCACAATTACTATTGTTGGATACAGACATTGTCCTAAATATTAAGACATTTGGCAGACAAATAACGTTCTGGCTGGACTGATAAATAGTTTTATTTCTAATCTATCCTCACTTCCACTTGTATTATCTGTATAACTATGTTGTAACTATATACAGAGAAGTAATTACTTCTCTCTCTTATTACAGCCATACAATTCATCATCCCTTTCCTACCCATGGGTGATCGTAAGAGACGAATGAGAGATAAAAAATGCATATAACATCTATGCGAGAGAAGAAAGACTCAAAACAAAACCCTATACCAACATGTCTGACCGGCGTGTTATAGTAGATCAATTTCTCTCACGTAACAGCTAGGATGCTGGAGCCTAACAGTAGGATATGTATGAGCTGAAATGATGATGATAATTTCCTATAATATATACTACCATATATAACTATCGACAATATTTGTTATAACTGAAATTGCATATTCAAAAGAAATCTATGAACATTTATACATATTACGATGGTTGTGCAAAAGTAACGAACTGCAACTTAGCGTGTAGATATCATGTGCCATAGATTTATAGATAGGCAATTTATATTTATCATATAGGTATATCAGTTTTATGAAATGAAACTAAGTTTATTATTTTGGATGACCTACACAAATCAATCAAATCAAATCACTTATTATGCATAAGTCCCTTAAGGGCTACATATGGTCAATTTTACACCTTTTTTAAATCAATTTTAATTAATCTACCACCGGATCGGAAAACGGACACAAACTGAAAAGATCCGGCAAGAAACTTTATTTTTAAATTACATCTTTTAATCATAATGACTGGATACATGCTTAGTTTACTACTACTGTAAGTATTAGCTCCAGTGAGGTTTTCGAGCAAGGATTCATTTTTAAGAGTGAAATAAACATCCGCATAGCATTGAAGAACTATGATGCTCTTAAAAACTAGTTTCATTTCATGCCTAATAATATTTCCGTAGTATTAGGAACTATTGACTATAGTTAAGACAATGTCTTAAATGTGCAATTTGGATTAAGTACTTATTTGAGCTGGGTATCTCCACAATTCGCCTATAAATGGCATACTTTACACTACTCTAGACGAGAAGACCCCCACTAGGTGGACTGACGACATCATCAAAGTTGCAGGAAACCGTTGGATGCAGGTGGCACAGGACTGTTTTAAATGGCATTCTCGTGTGGAGGTCTATATCCAACAGTGGACGTTTACGGGCTGATGAATGGATGGATGGACACTATTCTAGAGTATATAGACTGTAAATAGAATACTCTAAGATCACTGTGTGGTAGCGGCTATGAATATTATCAACTCCCTTGTGCTAATAATTCATTTAAAAAAAAAAATTTTTTAATTAACCATAAACTACACATACCTACTAACCTTTAGTATTTATTTCAAAGTGCATAGTTAAGAAATAACTGAGACAACATAGACGTACGCAATGTAGACTTAGAAAAAGTTAACTGTAGGAAAAATTGCACTGAGCCCTCCGTATATCTGCGCCGTGTAGCATTGTAGCTGCTTGTAGTTAGCTAGTATTATAAGGCTGTTATATTATAAGTGTTTAAATAAAAACACATTAATACACAAATGTCTTTATTTCTTCCAATATTGTTATGAAATTATACACCAACTTTGTACTAAAGTGAAGCGTTTTATTTGTTTTTCTCCGTGTATTTATTATCTGTGGCAATATTATATCTAGCGTACCCAACAGATTTTGCTTTATGGCAATACTGGAATTTTTATTTTTTGTAATTTTGAGTAAAATTCTTGTTTTATCATTTGAACGAATTCTTTATTGCCTTTGGTGGCAGGGGGCAAGCAGCCCACATGGTCGTAAGTGGTAATTGCCGTTTATGAACCTCTGCAATATCAAAGGAACAACGAGGTAGCCTACCACAAGGTAGGGTTTGGGTTTATTGCTTTCTCGCTTACCGAACGAAACGTAGTAGTATTACTGAGACATCAATTCACTGTGCGAGTGTGGTACTACTTCGAATGTGTTCGAATGAGACTCATTTATAGCTACAATCAGAAAACCATGAGCAGCGTAGTCCTACCATTAAGATACTATTAAATGAAATTTAAAAAGCAATAATCAATAAAAATAATCATACAATAAAAAAGCGTATTTGTTAAACCTTTTCTTTTTATTTATCTCAACATCTTATGATGTTACTGCCGCTTATGGACCTTTCTAATACCAGGAGCTAGGCCTCTACCTACCAACCAAAAGGTAGCCAGAAAGTGGGATTCTAGCTCTTTCGCTTATCGAACGAAGCGCAACAGCAAATTACCACTGCTGAGACGTCAACGTTACGTTTTCTGAGAGAGTGTGGTACTACATAGGACGGCCCAGCCTGCAGATGTAGACAGAAACCTCAACAGTGTGGGCCCTACCACTACTAAATCTATAATGTGGTGAGGACTAATTAAAAATCGTAATTTGATATCTCATATAGACTTTATTCATAGCTACCTTACTTATCCCATTCAAAATTATACAGCTTATTATTACATTTTATAAATAATATATAGGTTAATATAATAGCACATTGTTTATACTAAAATATTTATTGGCAAACTTATTGTGAATTAACATTATTAGAAACCACGTCAGATATTAATAATGAATTGTGTGCAGTTTTCCATAACATTATTAATGATTAATTCATCTTTGGCTAAACACAATTGCACAGATAAGAATTAACATCTGATCAATTTAAGATGAACAATACAAATGGGTTTTGAAAAACAAACAGTAGTAATTAAATTTGTATATTACAGGGATATTCTTCAATCACATTTGAATAACATAGATGTTTTTTTTTATCATTTGTTTACATATGATGTCACAGAAAATGGTTAACTGCTTACCATTTCAAAGTTCTACCTTAAAAAGTTCCAATTCAAAAATGGCTACAGCTTATATTGAATCTAATGGAAGAAAGTAATATTTGTTAAAATATAATCACAATGCTAGGGCCGCACCTGCGTGTATCGTCCCGAAGTAATGTGTGGCGAAGCTTCGTACGTTTTGTACACTAGAATGTTATCGCATTAATACTGTGGTCATATTAGCGAATCCGGTATTTTACATGAAGTATCGTGCAATAATTAAAGATGGCCGAAATAATTTTCATGCGTTTAACTATGGATGACGATTTGCTTTACTTTTACAGCTATATTATGCTAATAATTATATAATGATTTTTTTGGATCCCTTCATGGGTTCCGCTTCATGATGTAAAAATTCTAACACCATTTCATCGCTCCACTCAGGGCCGGCTTTACCTATAGTGCAGAGAGTGCGGTGCACCCGGGCGCCGGGTGTTAGTGGGCGCCGAGAGCCGCTTGTAACCATTAACCTATTCCATTTTGTTCACCCACTTTGGTACAAGAGGGCGCCGTTATTGATTGCACCCGGGCGCTACATGTGCTTGAGCCGCGCCTGGCTCCACTCCATATTTATTGATTAACTGGAGATCCTCGAACGCGTCTAAACACATCGAAAATTTCCGTCGAAATGAAAAACGCTAGTCTGACCACAGAGCGCGATATATTGGCGCGCTAAAACCCTTTGACTTATCGCCACCCAAGCGATAACGCACACGAAGCCCGAATGTTCGCGACGATAGCCAATAATGACCGGTCACATCTGCGTATATCGTCTAATTGCACGAAGCTTCGTGTCGATACGCGTAGGTGCGACCTTAGCATAACAAACATATATTTATGCAAAGATCAATGCGTGCCAACGCGACTACTATTAATGGGTTTAATTTGATTGCACCTATGGTGTCAGTATCATGGCTTCGATTCCCACACAGGACAATACTTTATATGATTCATAAATTATTCTTCTGATTGTGTCTGTTAAATCATATGTTAGCAAAGACCCCACAATACAAGGATCATTTCTTTAATGTCAGATGTTATTTTTAAAAAACAAAACTCATACAGGTAAAGTATTTAAAATAGATTTTTTTATATAAGGAATAGTTGTTTTGATTAGACATGTCTGGTATACATATTTATTCTCTAGTGGCAGAACTGAAAAATATCTAACCTAATTCGCTGTTAGCAATATACACAGGCAAGTCTATCGGATTGATCTGTAAGTATGAAATAGAACTAAGACCAACTACAGCAAACACAACTGGAACATTGTCTTCATAGTTTGAATTAAGAGCCATTACTTCAGCGGCCGATGGAAAGTTTGATGATTTACTGAAACAAAATAGATATTAAATTGGATTTGGTATTCTTTATCTCAGCTCACATACTTCCCACTGCTGGGCTCTAGCCCCCTCCACAGTAGGAAAGAAACTGACTTACTATATATCATTTAGATCCTTACAGGCAAAGTAAAATAAGCTGTCTCAAGATATCTATTAAACTATGCCTAGCTGATCAGATGGTTTGATATAGGGTTTTCCACCTCTTGCATAGATGTTATATTCATATTATGTCCTCTAATCGCCTTTTACGAAACCTATGGACAAGATGAAGTATATTCTTACTCACACATACGGTTTTATTTTTCAAATGAGGCCATAACCACCATGTTTGTGAGGCGGGTTGGTGAGTAAATTTCTTATTTAAGTTTGGTAGATGACTGCTGCTACTTATAGTGATGAGTGAAATAGATTTTACAACACCATTGGGAAAGTATGGGGTTGTGAACATTGCATTTTTAATTTGTCACAACATCATCATTCTCCTACTCCTATCCTAATTACTTGGGTCTATACAATATGTACTCTTCTTTCATAGTACATATTGTAAATGTTATTGGCAATAGTTTTATGACCGGCCGCCTGCAAACGTCAATCCTCCTTGAGAATGTAATTGTTGACCAAACGGCATCAGATGGAGTTGGCCGAGGTTGTTATAAGGCTCTTAGATTCTTTTACGACATCCACAAGCAAAGTAAGAGTTGGTAGTATTCGTAGCCGCTACCACATAGCTTGTCATAACATGAGAATACAATAAAAATTAAACTTACTCCATGCAAATAATTCTGAAGTGCGGCTTAGGTGGATTTGTTTTTTTAAAATTCGGCACATCTCTGTTGTAAACATCAAAATGTATGCTTAGACAAGTTTCACTATCAATCGTTTTATTATTTTTTATAATACTTAGCTTTTCCAAAATTGCTTCTGTATCTAAGCATTCTTCTGCATGTATTAAAGGCTGTAATCTTGTATGGTCTATTATTTGTTTAACATTATTCATTTCATTATCTTCGCTTTGAAATACAACATCTGATTCTACATGTTGCAAAAAAGCAATCTTTGCTTCTAACCAATTATTTAAATCATCAAAATTATTATTTATAAAACTATATAGATATTCGTTCTTAATAGCATCTATTTGAGTTTTCATGTTGTTTATCTTTGTCACTTCCGCTCTACCAAAGTCGTTTTCGTTTGGCAACCAGTTTTCAGTAAAAGTGTTTGTAATATTTTCATTATATGTATTATTAGAAATGCACTCAGTTTTGTGTTGTGTATTAAATTCATCAATTTTATTTTCTTTACTTGTACTAGGCGTAGCTTCTATTTGTTTTTCTGAATACTGTTTTAAAATGTAAAAAGGATTTTTTAATTTCTTACTTTTAGGGACTGGTTCCTGGTGTGTTTTCGGTTCATTTACTACACAATCTGTTTCCGAATCTGAATCAATAGTAATATATCTTTTATCTATTATTTCATAATTTTTATTCATGTATATGTCAGCATCGTAAGATTTATTAAACGTTTTAATTGCTTTTGATAACGCTCTTTTATGTTTCGATGTAGATTTATTGTTAGTTTCGAGATTCTTAAATTTTAATGCAAGTTGTCGTAATTTATTAAGATTTTCATCAAATTTATCACATTCGTCTTGACTTAGCCTTGGTCTCTTTGTTCTAGAATCTTCATCAGTATCTAATTCTATTGTTTCCACAATGTTCTCATCATTCACAACATCAAAACTTTTATTTAATCTTAATCTGGATTTATATCGATTGTTGAATGCAAATAAAAGTTTATGCAATGATTCAATGTTTTGTATATGAGTATTGCCAGACATTATAAGTTGTTTTAACCTAACTGCTAGATTTATAATTCTTTGTAAATGAGTAGCTTTGGCGCTTCTTAATCTTTTACGATTATTAATATTAGTATTGCAACGATTCATATTTGTATTAAAATTATTAGGATATGAAATGGGGCGTAATGAGGGCCTTGTCTGAGATTGGAAACGTGAAAAATACATATTGGGAAAACAGGGTCTTTGGAAAAACATATTGAATGAGACATAGTTTAAATTATTCTGGGGTCTCCAGAAATTAAAAGGTCTGAAAAAAAGCGTTTGCCTTGGTGGAAACCTTACGTTATTGACAAACTGTAAGTTTTGATTAAATTCATTTGTAGAATTACTATTTATTCTCCTTATATAATTCGAATTCTCTGTATGGCCATTATTATACATTGGCGATTCAACTGATGAAGGCCTCGTATTTTTTATTTGTTTGATGTTCAATACATAACTTGTATTATTTACAAATATATTTTTGGGTATGTGGTCTGGGTTTGGAGCATTGATTGTAACTACTTCTTTTTTGAACATGTCTGGAATATTCTCTAAATGTTTTGAAATAGTATCTGAATTACTTGGTTTAATTTGTTCTGTCAATTTCTTTAATAATGTAGCAACATAATTTAGAAAAGCGTGTTCCCTTCTAGCGACAAATACATCTGATGCATCAGAATTTGTTTTACTGTCGTTGTTAGTTTCCTGTACAGGATCAGCATTAGCACAGGGCAAATCTTGACTTTTTGGTGTATCTGCAAATAAAAAACGAGAAATTTATTATTTTAAATCAACAGGTTTTATTAGTTTCATCTATCCCATCACAACCAATTAAAACTATACACTACCACTGACAAGAAATAATGAGAATTTGCATATATAAATCTTTTAACAAAACTTCCTCAGTACCTCATTGGTTATATTATCATTATCATTTATATTATTATATTTCTGTTCTTCAGATTTCTGTGTGGGAGCAACTAAGAATACTATCAACCCTTACTTTGCTCGTGGACGCCGTAAAAGACGACTAAGAGCTTAATAACCTGGGCAACTCCATCTGATGCCATTTGGTCAGCAATTACATTCCCAAGGAAGGTTGACGTCAGGCAGGCGGCCGGTCATAAAAATATAGCCAATAACTTTTTTCAATATGTCCGATGGAAGCATAGTACATATTGTGTTGACCCCAAGTAATTGGGATAAGAGAATGATGATGTTTTCTATTCTTCAGACTCCATTAGGAAATGTTGCATATCTTCCACTTAGGGCCTTACTTACCTTGTGTAGGATCATTAAAATAAAAGGTAGGTAAGAAGACTCATTGATGTTGATAACTTAGTAAATATTAAATAGAGATCAAGGAGCAGACATGTCAAAATCATATTTTCTTCATTTTGTCAATTTAGTACTAGTTACGAGTTAGTTAGTTCGTATATAAGCATAACTCTTTTTACCGGGATCAAAAAGAGGAGTATCAGTCGAAATGTAAAGGTTTTGTTTTTAAAAATTCGGAGATTTAAGCTCTTTGGTTATAAATTAATTTAGAAGATTATTTTTAATGCCTTTTTTAAACAATATATATAAATCAAGGACTGTGTGGTAAGAGCTGTGTGGTAGCGGCTACGAATACTACCAACCCTTGCTTTGCTCGTGAATGTCGTAAAAGACGACTAAGAACCTTATAATGACCTGGGCCAACTCCATCTGTTGCCGTTTGGTCAGCAATTGCATTCCCAGGCAGGGTTGACGTCTGGCGGGCGGCCGCTCATAAAATTATTGCCAATAACTTTTACAATATGTACTATGAAGGAAGAGTACATACTGTATCGACCCCAAGTAATTGAGGATAAGAGTAGGAGAATGATGATAAATCAAGGACTCACCTAAATCCATTACTAGATCTGAATCAGCACTATCTACTTCAATTGCCAATATGCCTTGAATATTTGTGCTCTTGCCTTCAATAGACTTGCCTATAAAGAAATTATGAAGCATGACAACTTGTTTTGATATCAATATTCAACTAAAAAAATTAAAAAATCCAACTTACTATTATCAGGAGTTAGAAATTCCGCAACAAAATTTGTTTGCTCAGAATTTTCATGATTCAAAATTGTAATTTCTTTTTCTTGAATATTATCTGTTATTTTACTTAAATTTTCTGTATCAGTTACATTAGCTTCATTGCCAACAGATGAAATGTCAATAGCTGTTTTAGACTCACTTTCAGTTTTTATTTTACCTACATTTAGTATTTTAGTGCACTCGGTTTTAACATTTGGCACATCTACTTCCATATCAATGTTTGTCTCATTTTTATTCTCAGCAATATTTATATTACTACCAGTTTCGAAACTCTGCATTTTGTCGTCCTTAGTATCAATATTTTGTTGATTACTAGCTTCTGTACCTTCTTCAATGTTCATTTTAATTGTATCCACTTCTACATATTTTCTATCAATTGGTTTTAAGTTATGTATTTCAGTCTCAACATTAGCAGTGTCTGTAATTATATTTCCTTCAATGCTGTTATTATTGTCAGTGCATGGTATTGCATTTTCCTTAGTTGAAGTTGAACTAATTTCTTCATTTCTTTTATCTTCAATTGGTAATACTGAATCTGGTGTTGGATCTATAGTATCTTGTACATTTATTTTATCACTGACGAGTTGCTTATTAAATTTTTCAGAGCTTGTTGAATTTTGTTCTACAATAACTTCAGGACTTTTGTGTCTTAATATTTTATATCCTAATCTACTAAGGGATGCATACACTTTATATTGCGTAATTGTAATATCTTTAAGTAACAATGAGTATGCTTTTTGTAATGATACTATCATGTTGTTGTGTTTAAGTAGGAGACAGTTCTGAAAGCATATAATGAATTTAGTTAATAAAGTGGATTTGAATATTATTAGATTAATCATTATCTTCATTTTTCTAGATTATACTATTATCAATTATATGATGATCAACTTGGTAGTAGGTAATCACTAGATTAATTTTTTTTTTATCTGATTTTGAAACTGAGATTTATAATGATATTGTAATAGTTGTAGAATAATGACTTATCACTATTCTATGATTATGATCATTTCATTTATCAACTTACAGCGATTCAAATATTAGGCCAGCTACTTTATTACCTCTCCTTTAGTATAATTATTTGTAGTAAGTGTTTCATTATTAAGTTTATCGTTTTTACTTCTGTTATCTTAATTCTTGTAATGTTACTATGTATTCTTTCTAATTTTTCTTACCTTTGTTATTTTTACTCTCTTAGTACATACACCTATATGTATATTACTTTTTAATCACTCTTTACTAATTATCTTCACTAAAGTCTATTCACTATTGTTACATTATCTTTTTCTAAAACTATATGTATGTTGTTGTTACTGTTAATCATTTTTCTCAGTTAATTTAGGTCCCTGATTACTTAGCCAAAGTTAATAATGACTTAGAACAATAAAAGATATATATATTAGGCAAACATGAGATAAACATGATACTTCCCAAGTAGATCTGTTATCGTAGTTGTGTTATAATTTTCACAGAACATTGTCCATATTCTTGAAAATCCCTTAGCCCATTTTTACAATTCCCATAGTTAAGGATGGGCTGGTGACAAATTGTATTCTATTTTATAATCACAGGAAATTACTTACGACTTCAATTAGAAATAGTGTTTCTTCTGGCCTGAGGTACAAAGTCTTGCTAATATTGTGTCCAAGGTACTGCCAATGGCCACCTGTCTTATGTGTTACTTCTGCTAATTTCAAATCGTCTCTCCATATAGCATGACTTAGTGTACCACTGAAATAAGAATAATTGAGTATTAGTGTTATTTACAATACATAGTATAGTGTCAATAAAACATACATAACTATAATTATTTAAGTTGTGATGGAAGTAATACAATGTGTCATCACCCTTAAACTACAGGTTAATGAAAGAGCTTGGTTTATTATCCCAATAAACTGAAGCCAACACAAGTATGGAGTTAATCGCCACCAACCTAATAGACATTCAAATTAAACCCATCACAAAATATAACACCACAAACTCAGAGAAAGCAGCAGGAGATAACACAAGAAATAAATCACACCATTATCATCATAACACATCACAGAGGACAACATCTACTAGTAGAAGGGTTTCACTAATAACAAGACCACCAGCGCCAAGAAGAAACCCCAAAAACACATGTAGTCACTTAACATCTATGACACATGAATTGCGATCTTAAAGCTTTAACCAACTGTAACAAAGCCACTTCAAGAAAATTAATTTAGTAAACAAACCACCATAAAAATTTAATTAAACATAAAAAGAGCACGGACAAAAAGTCTGTGGAATAGCTTAAACCTTAAAGTAAATAAAAAAAAACTACAGGTAATTGTAAAAGATGACTAAGGGATGCAAACAGAAAACATCACTCTAAGAGAAGGAATACTCTAAAAATAAAACATTATACTAACAAGTCTGAGCAAACATTTCGTGGTCCTTGCAGCATGAGACCAAGTATGTAATATGTCTTTACAGAAAGCGTTTATATCAATCTGGGTCAATTCCATCTGATTTTGTCTATTCAGCTGTTATATAGGCGGCCAGTCATAAAAAGAGTGCCTATTTTTTTTTTCAATATGTGCGAGTATAAATTGCGTTGACCAAATGTGGTTAGGATAATGATGATTATATGCCAACCCCAGAGCTCCATTACCGAGAAAAGGAAATACTATAAAATGTGTTGATTATATACTAATTTAATTATTCTATCTACCATCAGATATCACTGAACATGATTCTAATTAAATGTCACATTTGTTGAGGATATCAGATTTGTTTACATATTATCTTAAATGTTGTGACACTTTTTAATAAAATCGGTATGTAACTTACAATTTTTCAATCCTTTCCACTTCAATTAAGTGTTTTCTTGATTCTAATGCTGACTGAATCTGTTTCTGTTCTAACCATGAACCATTTGGTATAATATCCTTCAATCCTATCTCAGGCAAAGAAGCATCAATTCTTGTTACACCTTTGGCTACAATAGCATGACCACTGAAAATAACAAATGTGTTTTTGATCAGTTCTTATGTGCTATTTTGTCTACAATGGAAGATAGCTTAGCTGACGTATTTCTGAAGACATATTACACATGTTATTGTCTGTAGAAATAATAACGCAGCTTTTATTATTTTAGCTTCCAAAGTCGGAATGATATTGTTAGAAGCAGACATCTCATATTAATGCTATTTTACCACTAGAAATACTTACAACAATATTCTTGGCTTTTCCATATCTAAAACATGTATATTAAGATTAATTTGCAAGCATCAAATTGGTATTTTATTTCTGTTAATTATTTTATGGGTAGCGACAAACACGTATAAAGTATAAACTCTGGGCTAGAGATGCCAAACTGAAATCGATTAATCAAAGAATCGATACAAAATAACTATTCATAAATTCAAAAATTGTATTGAATCGATATTTCATATTAGAAAGTCGCAATTGATTTTATCTATTTTGGTTTGAAACATATTTACAATAAGTTGAATGTGCATAGAGACTTAAATTCCTAAGACAACTTAGGCGCAACCATGTACATCTACGTCTCCTATAATTCCGTCTCATGCATATATTATTATGGTGGCACCACACTTCACTATGTGTTATTCGTTATGCGCGTTATTGGCCGCATGCGACGAAGTGTGGAGGTCTCATTCGTCTATATTTGCTTTACGCGCACACATAACGCATAAGCACGAATAGCAAATACGCGTATCCATCCACTTGTCGGTTTTTGCACACTTCAAAGGACACAAATAAGCCGAATATGTGTGTCGACTGCCCACACTTCGTTCATTCATTCGTTATGTTCATTCGCTACGGTGCGGTCATGTTTACACGGTCTTTTTGTAACTTGGTACTTATACAACAGGTATTGGTCAGATGCATTGAAGTAAAAATAAGCTGCCGCCACAGTCAACACGTCCATTTTCTATTTATGTGTCGGCGTGTCAAATATTTGGCATGATGGCACGAAGTGTGGAGTAGCATGTTCGTAATAAAGTGTTTGTCAAATATTTGGGCAAATAAATAGTAGCCGCATAACAAATAACGCATAACGAAGTGTGGTGCCACCATTAGCTATACCTACTCAAAAACTGATAGTATTTTTGCTTCTATGAATAAACTTGTGAGATGTAGTATGAAACACTACATTATTTAGTTTCTTTCGTCCATCTTTAATAGACAAAAATTAATACTTTTGTGACCCATAAGTAGATCTATTTATTGACACGATTAGTGGAAATAAACGCTAAAAAAGAAATAAAAATTTAAATAATAATACAAGCTAGAAAAAGAAAATTGATTTTTGAGAAATCTATCTAATAATTCTTAAAATATAGCTTGATCTCTGTGACAGATAGCCACGAACACGATGAAGTAATTTTGAGTACGCGTTATGTTTACAATTTTATTTTGTATGGCCTATATTTTCATTCTTTACGCGTCAGTTATATTTCAAATGAAGAGCAATACATTATGAATATAAAAATATGAATATTTACACCAAAACTTGTACCTCATATGTTCTAAAATATTTGTAATCAATTTATAAAATATGATGCTTACGCAAGTACAAGGTCATACTGGACTGAGAATAAGATAGAGATGGAACAATCGATAAACGTAAATCGATAACATCCTTATTAATTATTTATAAAACAAGTAAAGCCAATACATTACTTATATTAAACCACATAGTTACTCTATAAAATAAATAAGTTGTGTTAATTTAGTGTTCAGACATCAGTTATAATATTAATAAGATAATTTATTTTATATTAAAAAGACAATTTCTTTTATAAAATAATATGTTTATTCATGAAATATTCTGTGATCAAGAACTCTTTATCAACCTACAGGCTCATCATCATCGCTAGAGCATCTAGCGATGATAATAATAGTGACGATGAACTTGGGTAATTCTTTAGAATAATAAAAATAATTAATTAACAGCTTTAGTTTAAATTAAATAAAATCCATTGATTTAAATTCAATAAGATTTTTATAGATTGTTTTACAATTATAATCGATTCACCCATCCATTTGATTGAAATTTAATAAGATTTTCATACATTGTTTTTCAATTACAATAGTAAATAACTTTATAAAATAAGGATTTTATCGACAAAAATACAAACTACGTCGTAAGCGTGCAGCACTAGCAACAACTGTCACAGAGATCAACCTATATTTTAAGGACTATAGGTGCCTCTATTCTTTGTTTTTTTATTGGTGGTAAAAGAGTAAGTAGAACACTTGATGGTAAGTATTTCTGCCCTCGTGGACTTTTACAAAACAAGGGTTTATTTAGCCGCTGTCTACCAACTAAAACTCATTCGGCAAATTGGGTTTCTAGGTCTCTTGCTTACCGATTGAAACATAATAACACTTCACCACTGCTCAGATGTTAATTTTTTGCGAGAGTATAGTATTACCCCAGACGGAGCGACCTGCAGCTCTGAACAAAAAAATGTCAATAGTCCCTAACACTGATATTGTGTGAATCGATTCTTTCGATGACAACAAAACTTTTTTTTTCGGTAAGTATAGACATCCCTAGACAGTGGTTAAACCAGTGCTGCCATCTCTACCTGACATATTTTTGCATTATTCCTCGTATTTTAAATCTTTCCATACGAACTTTAATACTCGAATAAATATATTTATTAGCAAGTGGATGAATTTTTTATATCTTGGATGTGGATTTAGCGGAGATGGAAGGTACACCACTGATATAGAGCGAAGAGTGAATGCGAGAAATAGAGTGAACGGCGCGTTGGGGCAACTTCTCGGTAGCCACCACATCAGCCAGAAGGCACGTGTAGCAATACATAATGCAGTGCTTGTCCCAATATTACTGTATGGAAGCGAGAGTTGGGTATGCAGAAAAGAGTATAAAGAGAAAAGAATATAAAGTAGAAAGTAAAATTAATGCGGTCGAAATGCGATCTCTACGGAAAATCTGTGGAGTTAGGCTGATCGATCGCTGATTGATCAGGACCGAGACCGAGACTAAACTACCTAGACCAGATCGGTCATGTACTAAAGGAAGGTGGAGTCAAGCGTCTCCGAAACCGGCGAGCGTGTATGAAGAGAATTATGAATGTTGAGGAAGCGAGTGAAGTATGCAAGGATAGAGTTCTCTGGCAATCTGTTCTCTCTGCCTACCCTGCAAGGGACATGGCGTGATGGTATGTATGTAAGTACCTATGTATAAATATATTTTTCAAGAAATATTCAAATTACCCAGCTGGTTAAGCTGAACAGTAGCTTTTCCATTAAAAAAAAATATATATATATATCTATATTAATATCTCTCATGTTTTTTATCAATAACTTTCTGAAGTGAAACTTTGTACTTAATTACCTATGCTCCTCAACCTTTTTGTAGAGGGCAAAGTTCACGTGAAAAAGTACTTTAGTAACTGCTTCTTGCGCGTATTTATGCGTATTCAGCACACATTAACACTACATTTTTATTACTTATTTGATTTTTATAAACAAGATTGATTAACGATAACACATAGGCATTATAAATGATTATGTTATATTTAAGTGATTAAAAGTTGTTAAGTTTTCGAAACGTCGAGCAATTAAGGCTCGAATACGAGAGTGTAACAGTCGCGTAAACACAGACATCATTATATCTTCTACATATTTTTCAACTAAAAATTTTTTAAATCCTAGTTTAAATTAATCACTCTAGTTAATACATTTTCTCAGCATTATAAACCGGCTAAATTTGTTCTACCTTTACGCTTTGTTAACGGCACTGCCATAACAAATTGGAATTGCGCAAACTAGTCGCGTAGCGATTGCATAAAGTGAAGAAGAACATAAAAGTTCTTAACATTTTTCACTTCAAACACGTAATTCTACAAATTTTAGAATAATAACATAAATTATTATTCTAAGCATAAAACGTTACAATTTTGAAGTGATTTTTTTATGCAGGGCTTTGATATTCCCATCTACATACATACATATCATCACGCCATATCCCTTGCAGGGTAGGCAGAGAGAACAGAGTGCCAGAGAACTCTATCTTTGCATACTTCACTCGCTTCCTCAACATTCATAATTCTCTTCATACACGCTCGCCGGTTTCGGAGACTCTTGACTCCACCTTCCTTCAGTACATGACCGATCTGGTCTAGGTAGGTTAGTCTCGGTCTCCCCCGGTACCTACATCCTTCCACTTTCGCATTGTATATCTTCTTAACCAGACGTTCGTTCGGCATTCTTTCCACATGTCCGAACCATCGGAGCATTCCCTTTCGCATCTTTACACCAATACTCTCTTTCATACCTACTCGCTCTCTTACGTCGTCGTTACGAATGCGGTCGGTCAGCCTTACTCCACAGATTTTCCGCAGAGATCGCATTTCGACCGCATTAATTTTACTTTCATACTCTTTTCTGCATAACCAACTCTCGCTTCCATACAGTAATGTTGGGACAAGCACTGCGTTATGTATTGCTACACGTGCCTTCTGGCTGAGGTGGTGGCTACTGAGAAGTTGCCCCAACGCTCCATTCACTCTATTGCCCGCATTCACTCTTCGCTCTATATCAGTGGTGTACCTTCCATCTCGGCTAAATCCACATCCAAGATATACAAATTCATCCACTTGCTCTAGTTCATCATTACCTATTGTTACTCTTACATCTGTTATGGCTTCATCTCTTTAAATTATATCTTCCGATCTCAGTATATATATTACTTTATTTTATATTCTCATCCTATGCACAACGTTATGTTAATAAACACTGCGTCAGGTAGACTGAACTGGGAGTAATGTCTCACCTACTTTTGGCTATCGACAAATGTCAATAAAATGTCTACGCTTTCTCACGTTCATAATTTAATAATGATGAACACAATCTTCAAAAGTGATTAACGTAGAATAAAAATGTATCTCTGGAAATACAAAAGTATAATTTCTATCGAGTGTACAACACATCCAGTTCTGTTTTTACGTGTGTTTACTGATTAGCCTCAAATAATTTTTGTTCGTAACTTTACCCAGATTGGGTGAGCGCTAAGAGTTTTTATTACAGTGAGAGTTAGGTTAAATTAGGGTATGGCCCTCTGATAGGGATGTCGCTGGAAATTTGATTTTCAGGGTATTCCCACACTTTTGTCAATGGATCTAATACTTAAGCGAGCTCAATGCCACCATTATTCTTGATAAGTATATGTGAAAAAACCAGGTGGCCACGAAACATCAATAGCTATAGTTTATTGTTATAAATAATATAGAAAACTATTGCAATTAAATGATAGCTTCTTCCAGTTTTATATTTAATTATTTTATCTGTGCGATGTCAGTATATAAATCGTCATGTTGCACTGCTGGACTCGAGTTTGCTCCACAAGTTCACAATGACGGGAAAATTGACCTACTAGAATCGTATTGGTTCAGATTTTTTGATATAGGAATATATTTAGAATTTTATTTGCTTACCTATGCAAGTTATATGTTATCTGTATATTTTATCCCTAAGTTGTCTCTTACGACACCCACTGACAACAAAAGGGGTTGGTTAATTGTATACTTATTCCTTCACCCTCATATGAATTCACATTCAAAAAGCTTTTTTTTTCTGATTATTACTATGTTAGCGACGCTATATGTTTATAATACATTGAATCTTCATAAACCGATCGCATTGTATTTTATAACACAATGAATGATTATAAAGAGACGCATTGTGTGTATATGATCTGTTTATATATGTAAGTTGATATATTTTAAGTTAAGGTACTTCAAAGATTGTTAACTAGCAGTGCGCGGAGTGCAGCATGAGGCACGGGAGGATCCACCTACGACTCTGTCGTCGATACTCGATACGAACAGCTCCAAGTACGACGCACACTGCTATAAGTATAAAAAACGCTGTAACCGCCTACATACTCGTATATAGAATAAACGTCTTATAAAACCGCATTCGACCACTTGTTTACTGCTGGTGTCACCTACGTCCTGCAAGTCCTCTTTAACTATATAACACAATATAATTAAGTACATAGTTACATACATATCATCATCATCATCTAAGCTCATATATGTCCCACTGTTGGGCTCAAGCCTCCTCCATAATGGGAGGGACATTGACCTAATATATCACCGCTGGTCAGGCGTATTGATATAGGGGTTTGTTTCGAGATTTTCTTCTCTCCCTAACATCTATATGTTATTATACATTTTATATCCCTCAGTCTCTTACGATCTCTCTCGAATATGATAGGGAATGGTGGATTTTATTCTTATACTGACACCACACGGAAATTACATACATAATTAAATACATATTATATCATCGTCATTATCTCAGCCCACCTACGTCCCATTGTTGGGCTCGAGCCTCCTTCACCATGGGAGAGAAATTAACCTACTGTAGCACGCTAATCAGACGGATTGGTATAGGGTTACATTTCGCGTTTTTCTTCTCTTGAATAGATTTTAAATGCTTGTTGTATCCCTTAGTCGTCTTTTTCGATACCCACTTGCAAGAAACGTAATGCTGAATTGTATTCTTACTCCGTCGTCACACGGAAAATATATACCTAATACATTATCATCGCGCTCTTATCCCAAATACTTGAAGTCGACGCGATAAGTCGTCATGTATAAGTGTATCATGGTCTGATACACCTCCTTCAAGGATTCTACTAATTAAATCAGCAACCTGTATACACATTGTTTAGTGGTAGGACGACACTGTTGACAGTTTTCTGTCTACAGCCGCCGGCCGGTGCGTCCGAGGTAATACCACACTCTCGTAGAAAATTGAAGTCTGAGGAGTGGCAATGTGGTGTTGCGCTACGTTCGGTGAGCGAGAGAGCCGGTAGCCTAACTTTCTGGGTGAGTTACGAGTTTTCACTAATAGGCAGCGGCCTAACTGTACCTCTGGTATGGCAAACAAAGTCCATGGGCGGCAGTAATACTTACCATCAGGTGCGCTGCTTGCTTGGTCACCACTACAAACATACAAAAAAAAATATATAATATATTTTTTTTAAATGCACTAAAGAAATAAACCTTGTGTTCCGGGTGACTTTACAAACATAAACAATTTGTGGTTCGCACAAAGTATTGTCCTGCGTGGGAATCGAGCCCATGCCACT
Organism: Lymantria monacha; assembly: GCA_905163515.2. Classification (NCBI taxonomy): domain Eukaryota; kingdom Metazoa; phylum Arthropoda; class Insecta; order Lepidoptera; family Erebidae; genus Lymantria; species Lymantria monacha. The sequence goes on along the minus strand of LR991092.1, from coordinate 9,076,804 downwards.
GATATGGAAGGTCAGTATCTTAACCATTATGCCAACTGTGCAGTATTTTATAAATATGGCTCCCATTTAAGTCACCATAATATGATATATTATGACAGTAACGTTTGTATCAGATTGCTCTATTGTAAAGGCCTTTGGAAGATGTTTCTTAGCAAAAATAGTAACTCTTTAATATTGAAGCATGCGAGCATATTATGTGTTGTTAGCAAACTTGTCGTTAAAAATATGATGTCAAATATACCAAAAATAATGAGAAAAATAAATATTGCTATTGTTTACAAAAGCATTATATCAAAAATATTAATTAAGAAATAACTAAATTGTTTTAATCGAATAGAACTATTTATCCTGCTCGTAGAACATGATATAAATCACGCTTGCCCCTTAGATTGAAATTTTTAGCCTTAAGATTCTGCCTTAATCAACAATAGAACATGAAATTCGCTGCACTAGTTTATCACTTTCATAAAACAAATGCTATTTCCATTTTATTGCCCCATTGGATAGCAACAATTCGCGCGCAACATTTTCTGTTGTTATGCGACGTGTCAGTACCAATGGTAGAGTCAAGTTCGGCGGCTTTTCAATTTAGTTGGGTAACATAAATACAGCTGTAGCGTGAGATACGAAGTTGTAGACTCGTAGTGGCTACGTAGTACGTAGCAGTTCGCTAGCATGTCTAACGCGTATCGATTAGTCTCCCGGAATTACCCGACGACAGACGAGTGGAGCCGAACATAACCGACTTCGTCCGAGATCAACGTCCATATACAGCGGAAGTAATGAAATGTACAAAAGATATGAACCGGAAAAATTGTCGCTCTCTTTTTCTTCATGTCGCTTCTTATCCCTAAAAAGGCTTCCTTTGTCGGTTTTCCCTTTCAGCGCGTTTCGCCTTCAGGCCTTAACGAATGGTTGTTTATATGAAACATGACAGAAAAAGTGTCAAAATATTTTAAACTGTATATGAATAATTTATTTTATTATATAACATTAACTAACATTTTTTATGACATTGTTATGTATTTTCGTAGCAGTTTCTAACTCATACATTGCCAACTTATAATTTAAGTACTTAAGGTTACTTAAGCTTACTGTAACGGCTAACGTTCTGAAAAACAAAAAAAAATGTTTTGATTATACTTAATTCTGTGATCTGAAAACCTATATTAATTGCCTATAATCAACAAAATTTCGCTCAGATGTTCCCGATGCGTTATGGACATAGGTAATTTGAAGTTATAGGTACTAATATTTCTGTAATTTTTCACACGTCTTGTTGAAAATATTATAGCTGATTGTTAGGATTGAAGTTCATGTCCATTAATGCTAGCCATGAATTCAAAATTCCCAATTTTTTTAAAATTATGTTTGAATCGCAAGCTAACCTTCCGCTCACAGACTGGGCGGGGATGGGGTGGCGCACCCCCAAATACGTACCGCGTTATTTATGGTATATTTTGACGTGCTCGCTCGCAGCTAACTTCAAGTCGCAAAGGATAATGGGGTGATGGATAGTGTTATCGGTCGCTATTCATGGTGTAGCGCGTTTAACTCGTACATTTATTATAGAACGAGTTGTGGAAAACCCCATTGTGGACGAAGTATGTCCACCACAATGCCATTTCAGTGATTATTTAAGTTGCCAGGCTTACCAACCGGTATATCTTCCAATGCGGAATTTTGAACTGAATAGATTACAGATATTTGTATATTATTTAATTCAAGTACTTTGGTATTATTCAAGATAGCTAATTATATTCTTTCGCGAATAGTGAGGTGATTTAATTAAGTGCGTGCTTTTATACTTTCAAGCTGGATAGTAAAGAAGGTAAGTTTTAACCTCATCCATACAAAAACATCGAATATATTTTATTAAATATTTAATTTCAGGTTTTTAACTCTGATAATTATAGAATTGTAAATTTAATTCATTGTATGTATAAATTTCATTCATATTTTAAGTATTTACCGTTTGTTTACCATTTAGAATACCGCCGTAATTTTAATAATTTCGTAGTAGTTGTAGTGTAAACAGTACATTTTCTTAATATGTATTACAGAGCCATCTCTTAGTCAGCTTAACAATACACTGCTTAGTTCATATTCCTGCCAACGACGTCAGCGCCAAAGTGTCAACCGGCGACACGCCTGCAGTCACGCGGCGTTGTCGCGCGTCGCAGCATGTTTGCGTGGGTGTATTACGCGGCATGATAAACAATTTATGTTTTCTTTCTTATCGTTTAATGAAATAGTGCTAATAAGTTATCCACCATCTGCTATTGGAACGCAATTAAACTTATAAATGAGTGACTATATGAGAGTCTTATCCACAGTGTGTAGTGTAAAGTTTCTGTTAGTGTTTCGTATGTGTGTGTGTGTTTTGTTGTTGCCGACACCGAGGGCAGGATTTTGGCCGTATTGCAGAAAGGTCTAGGTTCGTCATGAGGAAAATAAACGGTAAGAACCCCCTAGAAGATCCTTAATATTTACTATACATAGTCAAATAAACAAAGATAACAAGCGTACAAGAATATGTCACCGTGTTGTGTCCAGCGATAACGATGAAATTACATTAAAGAACGTTTAACATATAGATATCGTAAAATATATAAAAATTTTAACATTGGAAAGGTCTTAATTTTAAACTTTTTCGCAGAGCGTTTTCGCTAGTAACAAGTAAACCGTCAAGAACGCGGGGTTGCTCATTATTTAATAGGGGAGCGGTGTGCTACCGTAATAATAGTTGCTATAGGGTTCGCAATTTTGTCCTTGAATTCATAATAAAATGTAATATAAAAGTAGGCATAGTGTTTGTGGAAGATTAAATGAGTATTTCATATATTTGAGGCAACTAGAACCAGAGCGGTCTAATTACATGAACCATGTTTTACAATATGGAGTGAATTAAAATTAATTTAAAATCGATTTGAACATAAGCCGAAAATGCACTTGTATTGCAATCTATTATTAAGAGCTTGTAAACAATTTTAGGCCGCGGTGGTTTTGCAGATTAATATTTTTAGATTACGAAATTGCAATTAGGTAAAAGGTTGCAAAAATGCAGTTAGGTCACTCTGGTTCTAGCAGCCTCATTTGTTAGAACTATTTTTAATAACAGCATTTAAGAAATTAGTTATCCTACCTATTAAATGAAAAGTTTCATTAATTTTTATGATTTTACTATCTCGAGAGGGAGGAAAACAAAATTTGTTTCATAGATATATTTAAATAGGTGTGGTAATGAATGGGCTAAAATACAATATATCTCACCATATTTTTCCGTAATAGTTACAAAAATGGGCTGAGGAATCATCACCAATCTACTGGAAAGATTTACGTAACACCAATTGCAATTATCATCTTATTAATCGTTACGATTACGACATTATTGCACTCTTGGGGCGGTCTATGTCCAACAGTGGACCTAGAATAGGCTGATCTGAGAGATGTATGATACCTAAACACTAATATTTAATCTTACCCTTTATTCTATTGCAATGAAACTTTGTGCAGCTAATAGTAGCTGCAACGACCGTGCATATTCCTACATACATAGGTATGTAGGAATATGTAAGAATATTTATGTGAAATGAACAAAGACTTTATATACAGAGAGAGTAATATATGATGAAAATCATTGTTTTTGTATATTCGAAGACAGGCCAGACTTCACACGTACAAATAGAATTAAAATAAATACCCACTAATTGTCGTTCCGGTATGGTTTTCAGTCCTAATTACTTATGTTTTACTTTTTGGCTTGAGACTTTTCTACAACACATACCTATCACAACACAACCGGTAGACCGGTTGGCATATGGCTTCATCTATTTTGCGATTTTCTTCTCTTGCAATCACAATGCATCCATTGCGTCTTTAAGTCATTTTTTACTATATTTACGATGAAAACAGAATTGGTGATACATTGTGTCTTTAGAGCGTCAACAGTAACAATATAAAAATCGAAACTCATTCAAAATTTTTTTTTTTAATTTTGAAAAGACAGAAATTAGGCAGGACGGAACACCCGGACTCAGAGCAATCATTCGTGGATTGCTCAAAGAACTTTCTTGCGTGGAGATCGATGCCGTTACAGTCGGTAAAGGAGATTGCTACTTATTCCACTGCGTCATCTGTACGTCTTTATCGAATATTGACGTGTATGAAACTTATCCAAAATTACATGAAACAATATAAAGAAGCATACTAAAAGGTTATTAAGTATCTGTCTCGAAATAGAATTGCGCAAGAGATGGAGGAACGACCGAAAATCATTAACCGTAGCAGATCTCGTACAAATGGTCCATAAGCGTAATCCGACAATGTTTGATGGGTTGCCGACCGCCCGGCCCCCCGACCATCATTTGATTGCGAAACTCTATCTATAAGAAAATGTTGTTATAAGAAAATGTTTGTGTGAAAAAAAAATCTATAGAATGAGATAAAAAGAACATTTCTTTTTAATAGTTCATCGCATATAATTTTGTAGTTATTTCATCATCATCATCACTAAGCTCAGCTAGAAAACGTGCTATGCTGGGCTCGAGCCTGCCCCACAATACGAGGGAAATTGACCCCCTAGGTCACGCTGGTCAGATGGCTTGGTATAAGATTTTATTTCGAGTTTTCTTTCTCCACTCACACTACATATACATTATATGAATATTATATCCTTTAATAGTCTTACGACACCCATAGGTAAGATAGGGGATGGTCATTTGTGTTCTTATTCCGTCACCACACGGAAAATATTGAAATGTGGATATTAAATTTGATACAATGCTGATAATACCATTGCTATTAGCGCCATGAAATATGTTTAAGTATTACCCTCATAGGCAGCGTAGGACGACCCCCCACTCGGTGGACTGATGACCTCATCAAGGTCGCAGGAAACCGTTGGATGCAGGTGGCACAGGACCGTTATAGATGGCATTCTCGTGGGGAGGCCTATGTCCAACAGTAGACGTTTACGGGCTGATGGATGGATGGATTACCCTCATTAAATTTTTCGTTGTCCAACATTGGCAGGAGACCTCACTGAAAAGTGTTGAAGTGTGTCCTCCAAAAGAGCGTTAATGTTCATTCTTTCGGTGATCCAACAACCAATTTTTACGAGTAAATTGGGAGTGGCGACAACTATATTTTTACCCCCTCTTATGACTATAGAAAAGTACCTTATTATCAGAATCTGGTCGTGATGCTACCTAAGAAAACCAATTAAACTATGTACATAGGGGATCACACAAACACATAAATTCCGTCAAAAATATAATTCAATCAAAATCTGTGCAGCCGTTTAGAGGGAGTTTATGTATATACATGTATCTATTTAAGTATAATTTCTATTATTATTTTTAAATGTTAAGTCAGTTTATTGACAGTGCTTATTATAAACGAAAACTTGCATTATTGATAAAAGTAAAAATAATAATAGCTGATCATTTCGATGGCTTAATTTTTAAAGATCTAATTCCATTAAAAAAAAATACATGTACAAAATTATGTCCAAAACGAATTTAAAGGCATCATATGAAATAAAACAACGTCCATGGATTCATCACGGTTTCAACATTTCTATTCACAATTCACTATAATAGAACCGCCCTTTTTTACAATGTACCTTTCAACCCCATGCGAGTGGGCCACCGTAATAGAACCACTACTGTGATGAATTGTAAATGGATTTTTCTTCTACCTATCAGTGAAATAAGTATCTATTGGAATGAAAATACGATGTCTGATAATGAACTAACCTATATATTGATTCATTACACTGAACGTATCAAACTTTACCTGTCAATAATTCGACTGAAGTTAATTACGTCTCGACCTTACACCTAACGTGTTGCGAACATCAAACTTGCGGCAGTTTTATGGCCTTTCGGAATGATGAAGTCCGAGGTCATCGGCCTGTGTTAAAGTTATTGTGCTTGCACATAGCGGCACGAAATCAAATAAACACTTGCTTTCATCTCCATTTTATCGGTGATGCACTTGGTAGCCTTACACTTGCCTGTGTGAACAGTATAAGTGTTCAGTAACTATCATTGCACAGATAATTGAAAATACTTAATACCAATCGTCATTGGTATATTTCACAGCTAAAACTTCAAGCAGATATTTTAATACGAATATGCGTATATTTATAATAAAAAGAAATTCTAATGCAAGTTATTAATTTTTTAATTTAATTAGACAAATCAAGGATAAGGTGACACCAATTAATAACTCAACGTTTCAGACATGATGGTGGAAAAACATAAAAAATATCTGAAACTTCTGACTGCACAGATGGCGTAGTGGTTAAGATACCGACCTTCCGTGCCAGTGCCGTGGGTTCGATTCCCACGCAGGACATTACTTTGTGTGATCCACAAAGTGTTGTTCTGAGTCTGGGTGTAATTTGTCTGCGTTAATTGCATGTTTGTAAAGTCCCCCGCAATACAAGGTTTATTGCCTTAGTGCAGGGTGGTGTGTAAAAAAAAATAAGAAATATAATAATCGAACTGTGAAAGGATTCTCAAAACGTTTAAAAAAGCGTCGCTTGAAACTTAATATTGACCATAAAGTTCAGTTTTTAATGAAAAATTTGGTTTATTTGTGCAAGTAACATCCACAAATTCTTTATTGGGGCTGAGATTCCAATCAGATGGCAATTTATTGATGAAATGGTCATTTCATGTGGTACATGACCACATGTTACAAAACATAGTGCACTAAATAAATGCTACAACGCGCAAATGAAGATGCTACCGATCAGATTTGTGGATAAATGGTTCTAAATAATTTAAGTTTACCTTATAATATCTTGATGTAAATATAAATAGTCGTGTTCACCCTTTTGGCTCCGATAGAATTTATAAGATTTTGCTAGTTTTCAAAATGGCTAACCATTTTGTAAACATTTTAAAGAATACGTGGGTATTCACTACGTGGCGATACATTGCAAGCAATTTTACACACTTCATTCAAGTTTATTATTTGTTATTCATTAGTTAGAAAAAGAATTTCTTGCAATCATACGTCTAATAACCGATAATAAGTCTATTGATTTTACCAGTGGTTCGGAACACTCCAATATTGACAATGAGCGGTAGTTTAGACGCTACTACGTGCTTTGAGAGTTGATAAGAATCCTACGTGACTCTCAGTTCATTGCTCCAGTTTTTTTTTTTGGCATTTGATCTTGTGAATGAGTTTGCAGACCTTGGGCTCGAAGACAAGGATCTTAGGCGGGATTTATAGCCGCAAAACGACTACTCAAAATACTTGTACGTATACTTATTAGCTACTTATTCCGAGAAAGAGATGCTTAAGGGCATTTCACTAGCGTCCCTATTTATTTACACATGTAAGTAGTTAGAGTACAAGCAAGTAGTTAGTACACTTGTAATACTTTTTTTTATTAACTTTTTTATGCTTTTCGTCCAGATACAGAGATACGTAAGTTTACCACATAATTTGACTTGTCATTTTAATCATATCTATTAATTAGCTGACACAAGCAAACTCTATTTTAAAAACTAGATCACCGTGCTATTTAGTTAGTAATCTAAATCATTCATTTAATCTGCTCAAACAAGTATAAAAATTTTCACCTAGATCTATGTAGCCTTTTAGAGGGAGTTCATTTGCAAATACACGTATAGAAGAATCATGAAGAAGATAAGTTCCTCAAGCTATTGGTCGTCTACCAGACATATTTCCAGACTTCGTTTATCGTGTATTGAATTTAGGATTACCTAAAAAAATCCTGCAGAAGTTTTAATGACATTTTTTGTTTGGTGTATTCACCGCACTTGTGGCCATGTATTGTGTCTCATATTGAAAATTTCTATAGAAAAAAAATGAAATTAGGATAGGCACTCTTGTGTCATGATGTATTATATCACTATATCAACGAGGCGGACATAATAGTTATTTCTTCTAATTCCAGATAGATATGTTGAAAAACATTAAAGGATTTGAAATATTTTTCTCTGTTTCATCATTCAGTCTTTCGCAATCCATTGCCGCATGTATCTCTCTCACAAATGAAGGGATAGTGCCGCAATCGTCATGCTTGACAAGTGAGTTAGTTGTGAAGGAACTGTTAGATTTTTTGTTGTCTAAGAGAGCTAATGCCGACTTTCTTTGTGAAAACCTTAGGCGGTTTTTACGACTACCACAAGACAATTAAATGGTGGCGACAAATGTATTTTTATCTCATCGCCGCACGGGGAATGTAATATCTATAAAAATTGCCTAGAGAATAAGTATATAGGGTATTTGATACTCTAGTATAAATACTTCTTTGTTCTTTTTCTTATTTAATAATAATAATAATAACTCTTTATTGTACACCATATTATATACAGGAATAAAATAATAAAAGACAAAAAAAAAATAAACTTTGGTACAATTAGGCGGTGTTATCGCATACTACAATTTCTTCCAGACAACCTTGGGATGGATTTTAATTTTAGTGAGCAAGGAACTTGAGGTGTACTAAACAATTAAAAGAGGAAAAGAAGAAAAGTAAAGGTATTTAATTTATGTTCAACGTGTAACAGATACGTTATTACTTTCATCACATAAAGTTCCACCTAACCACATGGTGGTGAGTTAGTGCTATGCAATTGCCATGAATGTTGATTTTCAATACTGTCACATTACGTGTAGTTGTGGTAGCGTCGCGCGTGTTTGTCATGCCGATTGAAATCACACGTATGCTACAAATTGTCGCTCCAATTCGCATGTGACTAGAATATACAAAACTAAATGCAATGAGGATATGACAATAAAAAAATATTTCACTAAATTGTGACGGATAAATGATTAGAAGACCTTACTTTGCTCGAGGATGTCGTATAAGACAACTAAGAGCCTTATGAGACCTGGGCCAACTCCATCTGATGCCGTTTTATCAACGATTGCATTCCCAAGAAAGTTTGACGTCTTGCAGGCGGCCGGTCATAAAACTATTGCCAATAACTTTTACAATATGTACTATGAAAGACGAGTACATATTGTATCGACCCCAAGTAATTGGGATAAGAGTAGGAGAATGATGATGATGAAAGGATTATTATCAAAAAATCTCCGTGTAACAGGTTAAAATTACAATTTGTCCCCAATCTCCTTATCCCGAAAGAGTTTTAAATACTAGCTCAACATCAATGGAGCAGCGCTATCTTACAAAACATAAAACATCAACTATAATCGACTATCTTCAAGCATAGGGATTTTTGTGGGCAATAACAGTTTCAATAGTTAACGTCGATGGGCTGATGTGTAGTTAAAGAAATCAAATAAGATTTTGTAATTATAATCTACTTGCCTTTATTTTAACCATATAACGACGGCTTAGTAAGTTTTCTTTTAACACAAGTAGCTACTAATTGCTAAAACTCAGTCATTGATCAGATAGCGTTAGATTGGCCTCATGTAAGGCTTTTGTTCGTCGTGAGTAATTTTAGGTGTCTTAATGTTCATGGCAAACGGGCAAAACTGATATCACAGATCTACCGAATATTTTGGAAAATATTTAAATCGAAAAAAAGAAACTTGCTCATGAGTAGTTTTTATTTTCTATAATCTATATATCTTTAACCATTTATTAACGAGAGGTCATATTAAGGGTACCTATGCGTAATCGTAGAGCATGTATGAAGACTATTGTGAGTGTGAATGAAGCGATGGAAGTATACCAGGTTTGTGGTTTGTGGCAAACCGTAGTCTCTGCCTACCCCTTTGGGCCACAGGCGTGAATGTATCTATAACCATATTAGACTTAACGGCCGATGTCTCTATATTACTCCAATTATTTAATATTAATTTTATAACTTCAATATTTTAGTTGTGTCATTCAGCATAGGAATAGTCTAACAAATGAAAGCGGTATATGAAAATATTTGAAATTTACCCGTTTATATTTCTGATATCGTATTTCGTTTTTAATTAAGAAACAGTCATTTAAATCTTCAATCTAGGGCGCAGGTAGGTAAACGAGTCTACTTGGAGGCTCGCTCGTTTACCGCGTAGGGTGGTGTGATATATTCAGGGCCCATTTAAATATTCCCAGGGGTGATAAGGGGAAGGGATGTGCGCCGGTTAATCAAGTAACGTGATCCATTTATCTGGAGTACTCTTGATGTGGCACCAGTGAATTTTGGAATATTGTAGCCTCATTTTAGTGTTTGGACTGAAAATGATAAAGTTGATAAGTGTTTCTATTATATCTTTTTCTTTTATCTTAACAAACTTCTCTCTAACGGAATACATATTTATTGTAGTACCTGCAAATAAATTTTGCAGAATTGAAAGTCTAAATATAAGTTGTTTTTAAAATCATAATTTATTTACATTACAAATTTTATTCAAAGTTATATGGCGAAAAAGTAACAAACATAGGCATGATTATAATGCTTATACAAAACTGTCTCCGTTCTATAATCGTAAAACGGTAATACGCTTTTTGTCCTTTATATGTATTTATTTCTAATAAATATAAAATATTATAATATGTAATATTATGCGATTTTTAATAGCTTAATTATTGTCTAGAATAAACATTCTTCTTCGTTCGTTTTCTGATGGAATTCTAGTCTTATTTGTCATATATTCATACAATTTTTTCTATATAAGTTCTTGATATTTTGGTGTAAACACTTTGATCCTCCATAGCTTATTTATGTCTCACTTTTGTGCATGTGTCTCTCTCATAATAGAAAGGTAGTTAGAATTTACAGTCGTCACAATGTTTTACGTTACTTAACTAACATAGAATACGCAATACTTTATTCTAAGTTTAATTATTATGATTATAGAATCAAGCGCCGGATATATCATTTCTAATACGTCGTTGTATATTGACATTGAATTTTAAAAAAGGTTATATTTTATTTCACAATCTAGCTACAAGTAATACCAGTATTTCTAGTATTTTTGCATATTATGAAACTTTATATTACAAAAGTCTGCATATGTGAAAATAATCATTCCTAAATGCTAATAGATAAATGCATATACAGCAAATTTTTAGAGTTATATTTGTTAATATTATGTTATTCAAAGTTTTTGATATTTATTTGATTATCTATTATCTTCTATTTTTGAAATAAATCTATTTTTAAGGATACGGTGCGTTTATGGTCATAGGAAGACTGTGGCCTAAGTTCTGCAATGGCGGTGGATACCTTTTTTATTATTCTACAGGCAGTAGACTTATGGACCCTAACGTGGTCAGCAACAGTAATTTCGAATGCTCCTGTTGCATAAAAACTTACAGTCAAAAGCACTTGTTCCAAAGCACTGATTGATTTATTCCTTAATGTAAAAGGTTTAATTTTCTGTGCAATCATGTCAACCAGCAACAATATCACAGCTTTCGTCATCCTGTATCGATTCCTAAACTCTTCTTCATTGTAGAACTCTATAGGATTCATTCGTGCCTTAAATACTCGCGGCCTTGCCTGACCTTCGTCATCACTACCAGAAGAGCTCATGCTGATAGTAAGATCCGACAGAGACATGGTGTTTTCTATAACAACAAAAACAAACTATTAATTTTTGATTTTTTTATCGTAAATGTATATAAATCATTCCGATTTCTGAATAATTATGTTATACATACCTTTGAAGTAAATATCTGAAGGAAAACTAGTAGTTTTACGTGAATAAACGATTTTGATTAATAGTTAATTCGTCCACAAGCACCGATTACTTGACAAATCTTTTGACATACGGTTAATCATAGATCATAGATCAAGGCGTAACAAGCGTTCCAGAAACTCAAAATGGCGGTTGACACACGATTCCCGAGCATGATTTGACCGTCCTGTTAACTGACATGACAATCAAATATAACCGCTGATTACGCTTTTAGAAACCCAAATATCACTTAACAAAGGATTTAACAGCTTGTTAAGTAATTAAACTGTTGATCAGAAACCAAAAACTTTCAGAAACCGGAGGTGAGACTCACTCGGTCCAGAAAGTACGTAAAAATAATTTTATTTCAAATATTAGGCGCGTAAACATCAGATTATCTTGTATCCTGTCTGATCTTAATATATGTTCCACAGTTAGTAATGGGTATATTACAGATGTGAGTAATTTGCTTACTACATTACTTTTTTTTATGATAACGGGCTATGGTCCAGTCATATCCAGCCCAAACCTGCCGCGGCGATAGACGAGATAGTGTGCAGTCTCATAACCTACAGTTCTGTAACTCCATCACCATTTAGGCGGAAAACAAGTTCCGAATCTACCACACCACGCTGATTAGTGCTTTATTCCGAGTTTATCTTTTTTGCAGTAATATTATGTTAAAACATCGTCGTTATTTTAGCTTAATTCGACCCACTGTTGGGCTCGAGCTTCCTCCATAATAGGAGGGAAATTGACCTAGTATATCACGCTGGTCAGATGGAATGGCATAGGGTTTTATTTAGAAATTCCCTCTCTTGTATAGGTTATTTGCATATTATATCCATTAGTTGTCCTTTACGTCTCCCATGGGTAAGATGTAGTGGTTGTATTCTTATTCCATCACCACACGGAAATGTTAATAAAATATTGATTTTCCTTAATCAATTCTATCAAAGTTCACCACTCCTTTTTCCCAGTGAATATAGCCACGAGCAAGGCAAAGTTGGTTTGCCTTTGCAATTTTCACGTTGAATATTTTATTAAGATGAAATTGAATAGATTTCAAATGTAATGAAATTGAAAACAGTCGGCAGTTGACGTGTTGTGCTTGTGTGTATGCAGTTGCCTACGTTTTATTGCATTCAATCTATTTACGGGTTTATGAACGTCGATAAACTCACGGTGTTGAACCATAACCGTCAGCCTGTAGAGATCCGTCCGCAACCAAATTGATTTATTTGAAATTATAGTTATCGTCGGCTTACTTATTATTGTTGAATAAAATCTTTTTTATTATACGTTAACGTCGTTATAGAATAATTGCCTTAATTTTGTAAAAGGCTACTGTCATGTTTCTATCTTTTTTATTTTTTTGGAGTTCACTCCTTAAGAATCGATTTTCATTTATGGCGCCCGGTATGAGAAAAATTTGAGGAGTAAAATCTAGTGATCGAATGACCTCGTTACGTTTTTGGTGCGCAACCTATTCTGTGCACCTTTCACTTTCTGACGTGAGATAATACTTCACTGAACAGTTTTAATAAATGTAAATAAAAATATAGATATTATTTTTAGTCATATGAGCTTTTTTTGCGCCTGTTTTGATAATCGTATTTAAGGAGTAACCTCCAGTCGTGCGTCGGAGCTAACACACGAACTTTTTTTTTTTATTGCTTATGATGGCAAACGAGCAAGCAGCACACCTGATGGTAAGTGTCACTGCTGCCCATGGACCTTTGATATACCAAAGGTATAGCTAGGCCAGGTAGGCAGTGCCTACCATTACAAACCTTGAACCCACCCAGTTGGGCTTCCGGCTCTCTCGCTCACTGTACCAATCGCAATAGCACTTTGCCATTACTCAGACGTCGATCTTCTGCGAGAGTGTGGTACTACCCCGGACGGACCGGCCCGCGGCTGAAGACAGAACTGTCAACAGCGTGGTCCTACCACTATTGAATATCTATCATCTATCAGGACTTCCATTTTGCATATATGTTACCCAACAGAGTCTATAATGCAATAATCGCCGCGCTTTGCATGCAGATTGGTGATTTTAGTTGATGTTATAAGTTTCCCAGGACTTTTCTGCTGCACAATTACCTGGAATAAAAGTAAGGCCTATTTCATTCTTAATCCGTCACCACATAGGTATGCTATGGGTAGTTTATGTTGGCAGTGTGGCCGCATTTCAATCCGATGGTAGCTTGTTAGATTTGTTAGTTTTTAAACTAATATATTGCTATAATATAATAATTAGCATAAATTAAATATTTAATAATAACCATATGATCATAAACAATATAAAATTTTATATCGTCATCATCACAGCCCATAATGTCACACTGTTGAGCTCGGGCCCCCTCCGTAATGGGAGGGAAATTAACCTACTATACCGCGCTGGTCAGACATGTTGGTATAGGGTTTTGTTTCGAGTTCTCCTACTCTCGCATAGATGTTATATGCGTTTTATATCCTCGTACGATCATCCAAGGGTAAGATATGGGGTGGTGAATAGTATTCTTACTCCGTCACCACACGGAATATTTTTTATAAATATTATATTCATATATGTCTTTGTCGTCTTTTACGATACCCACGGGCAAGACAAGAGGTGGTGAATTGTATTCTTAGTCCGTCACTATACGGAAAAAAGATACATTCATGAAAAAAAAAACTCTACAAATAATTTTGCTTTAGATTGAATAAGGCTTTATTTATCACATCAGACATTATGAATTGATTTTCAATGAATTGACACTCCCAAGAAGGGTTGACGTCCGGCAGGTGGCCGGTCATAAAACTATTGCCAATAACTTTACACAATATGTTCTATGAAAGAAGAGTACATATTATATCGACCTCAAGTAATTGGGATAAGAATAGGAAAATGATGATGAATTTTTTTTTTTTTTTAAAAGATACCTCCCTGCATTAAGGAAAATAATCCTTGTATCGCAGGGGACTTTACAAACATGCAATTAACGCAGACAAATTACACCCAGACTCAGAACAATACTTTGTGGATCGCACCAAGTATTGTCCTGCGTGGGAATCGAACCCACGACACTGGCACCGAAGGTCGGTATCTTAACCACTACGCCATCTGTGCAGTCTCATGAATTGACTTTAAAATAAATATCTACATATTGCGATTGATAAGTTTCTGTCTTACATTAAAAATCGTATATTTTTAATATCCTGCTTTGAATATAAAATAGCAAGAGAAACGGTATTTTTTTCGCAATGCAGCCTAAGTTATGGCAAACTTTATGCTATTCAATTTAAGTTAAAGGTGTAACTTGAATGTAAATTTAAGTAACAAATTCGATATGAAAATATTAATTAATCTACCAGTTTTTGATCTACGCTTATTATATTTTTAATAGTCAGAATTATCTATAGAATTGAGTTTCATTTGATATTCATGATTACGGCGTCTGATATTGTCTTTTATGTTTTTTTTTAAATTATATTATTGCTTATGGTGGCAAACAAGCGAGCAACACACCTGATGGTAAGTGTTACTGCCACCCATGCAATACCAAAATTATAGCTAGGCCGCTGCCTACCAATACAAACTCCAAACCAACCCAATTGGGGTGCCGGCTCTCTTTTTAGTTTTTTTCAACAAGAACCCAGGGCCGGCTTTACCTATAGTGCAGACGGTGCGGTGCACGCGGGCGCCGTGTGTTAGGGGGCGCCGAAAGCCGCTCGAGACACATAGAGCCTCCACTGTAACGCTCCACACGAAGCGGGCAAACCGTACGCAGCCAGTGCCTCACCATCTATAAACGTAGTGGGTGCGTTATTTGACAGGTTTGGTTGGTTGCTTTGTCGCCATGCTCACTGTAACTTCATAATCCGATCGCGTTTACCTGATTTTGTGTCAAAACAACGAGACTAAGCATGCGACAACGCATTCCAGCGAGGTTCGGAGTTTAGTCGAACGTGTTGTAATTATCAACTTATTCCATTTTGTTCCCCATTTTGATACAAGAGGGCGCCAGGTTATTGATTGCACCCGGGCGCTACATGTGCTAGAGCCACTTCTGCAAGAACCTAGTGATTCACTTAATTCATTTTAATTTTATCTATTATTTACACTTTTAATTTTGCTAAACAATTTTTTTTTTAAAGACAACATACTGTGCTTAGAAAATAAACCTTGCATTGCGGGTACTTTACAAACACACATTTCACGGACAAAACGACGCTCATATTTAGGGCAACAATTTGAGGGTCAAAGTATTGTCTTACGTGGGAATCAAACCCGCCACACTTGGCACTGTAGGCCGGTAACTTAATCACTATGCTATATATGCAGTCAATGTGTACGTTAAATATCAAGTCTGTATTGACTCTGTTATAAATACCACGTTAGTTCATATTATGCTTGATACGAAAAGGATGTAACTAAAAGAATTGAATTATTGTTGAAATATTAACCCTAATACCAGTTAACACATCGAGTTATCGTAAGTGTGTGCCACAGAATCGCTATAATGTAAGTCATTCATCACTGCAGGAAATGACGTCACTTTCGTGGCCTCACACACATTTCCTATCTGCCCGACCTTCACCTAAAAGCCTTAAACTTTTGTCTCTTTCTTACTAGAAAAATTTTTCATTTTAGACCACGTAATTCTAACTTTTAGTTTCTCTATGATAATATGAATGATAAGAGTATATTGTCACAGTGATAACATATATAATTCTTTGGTTTTTTGGGTTAAATAATGAATTATATACTTATCTGTGCTGTGTGGTA
The DNA here is from genome assembly GCA_905163515.2 of Lymantria monacha. Classification (NCBI taxonomy): domain Eukaryota; kingdom Metazoa; phylum Arthropoda; class Insecta; order Lepidoptera; family Erebidae; genus Lymantria; species Lymantria monacha. Next base: position 9,060,393 of record LR991092.1, on the reverse strand, counting down.
GCGGCTACGAAAACTACTAACTCTTATTTTGCTCGTGGATGTCGTAAAAGACGACTAAGGGCTTTAAAACGATATGGGCCAACTCCATCTGATGGCGTGTGGTCAATAATTACATTTCCAAGAAGTATTGACAGACAGCAATACATAAAACTATTTGCACATAACATTTGCAATAAGTATGTACGATGAATGAGTAGTGCATATTGCGTCGATCCAAAGTCATTACGACAAGATGGCTATATATGTATACTTATGTTTTTGAAAAGTTCTGTCTCTGTATTTCATATTTTTTTAAAGAATTTAAGGAATTAATTTTAAATTACGCAAAAGTAAAATACGGGTTAATGAATAGGCCATTTCCCACGAGAGACTGGCACTAAAACTTAATAGACTAGACATAACTAGAAAGTTTAAGTATTTATATATCCTTAAATGCAAAGTACATTCCATCCATCCATCAGCCCGTAAACGGCCACTGTTGGACATAGGACTCCCCTCGAGAATGCCATATGCAACGGTGCTACAAAGTACATTAGATAAGAGATAACAGAACCGCATCTGTCAGGGCAACTGGATTTTTTAATACATTACTTGTGGTATTTTTTTTTATTCTTTCAATAGAGGTCATCAGATATCAAATTTTAGTTTTCGCTTCCTTGACATCATTTTAGATACTATTACATATACAGCTATTATTTTTTACATTATGAATTAACTTTAAATGATCCAATGTCAGACTTTTCGTGTTCGATGCAAAGCTCTTCCTGAATGTTCAAATGTCTAACGTAAAATTTAAATTTATTCCATGTAAAAAAATCATTTATATAGTGAATTCCCATACCAGGAAGAAGAATGAGAGAGCAGTTGTCAATTTAGACTGTATTAATAAAAGAATGTGTCTGACTAAGAGAAATAATTGGGTAAAGAATTATTTGGTCTTATAATGGTAGGGCCACACTATTTTCTGTCTACAGTCACGGGCCCGTACGTTTGGGGTAGTACCACACTCTCGCAGAAAATCGACGTCTGAGTAGAGGAAATTTGCTTTTGAGCTTCGTTCGGTGAGCGAGAGTGCCGTCAGCCCAACTTTATAGGTGGGTTTTGGTTTTTTTTCAAAAAAGAAGCGATAGATACACATTTAATGCTATTTTAGCCAAATAGCATGAATGTAGTAACTTTTATAAATTTGTAGCAAGCGTATGCATATGTAGTAAAATTATGTGTATAGCTTAAGATGTGGTATTCCAGTGTGGATTCCTTAAAATATAGAATAAAAAGCATTTGCTAATAATAACATTTAGCGATCATTGATTTGTTCGCGTATACGCGTTGTATAAATTACATTGAATCGGAACTAAAGCTAAACATCTGAGCCCACCCTTAGTTATAGGTCGTGACTTGTAAGTCACGAGGTTGTCCATAGTCATCTCACTACCATTCACAATGAAATGTACGGCTTCTGGTTTAACATTGTGTGCGATTTTAACAAGAGCCTCTCTTCAATAGTGATGTCAATTTCGCAATATATTTCATTGCGAAACAATGTTGTTGCAGACATTTTCTCAGTGTTATCCGTCTTTGATAAATTTATGTTAGGTTCATTCTATTACTATTCACAAGCATATATAAAACGATCAGTTGTTAGTGGATAAACCCCAAATGTATGAGCTGTGTTGTAAAACTTATATTTTTGTTTATACTATCCATATTGGACAATTTGTTAGGACACGTCATTTATTTGTGCCTCAGCGATATTGCAGACAGATAAACAATTTCGCTTCAACAGGTTTAGTTTAAGCATTATAAAAACTTCTAAACAAGCTAAAGGTTTGTTCACAGAATATTCATATTGATTTATTTTTGAGAGTGCTTCGTAAATTTGATATTTTCTTCAGTTAATCTTATTTATAATAAATATATAAAATTGCATTTGCTTTTAATATAACTAGATTTTCAAATTATTCAGGCGAATTTATAACAAAATATTTTTTTGTATGTTGACGGAGTAGAAATACATTTTAGCAACATTTTTCTTGCCATTGGGTGTAGTAAAAGATGACTAAGTGATCTGACATGCTGATATCATCTATGTAAGAGACAACTCGAAAGAAACCCTATTCTAACACATCTGAACAGCGTAGTATAGTAGGTCAATTTTGCCACCATTGTGGAAGAGGCTCGGTCCCAGTGGAATGTAGGCTTTGAGATGACGATCTTCGTTTTTAAATTGATTGTTCTTCATTGTTTCGAACACTGAAATATTCACTTATTCACTTCATAAATATAAAAAGAAAGTGTTGTCATCACTGAATGCCATTTAATTCTTTCAAATACTTCAATTATATTAACCATTTCAACTTTTTCTTTTTTTCTTTCTTTTTTTCTTTCTTCTTTTTTTATTTTTTTTATAATGAAGAATCAGGATTTGTTTTGTTTCTTTCTTTTTTTATAGTTTGTTTCCGTAATTTGTTGCCATTTCTGTGCATGCTGTGATAGCTTAAGAATTGAGCATTTAGTTTAAATTTGTTATATTTATATTTTAATATCTATAATGTATCAATTACTAGCTGTCCTAAAATGAATAAATAAATAAAACAAATAAATAAATAAATAGGTTATTTTCGTTGAAAGTTTCATAGCACGATAATTGGGTAACGCTTTTGATCTGGAGGACATGGTTACTTTTTATTTGACACGAACTAAGTGAGTAGCGACACTGAAAAGTTTTTTAATATTTTAAAGTTATTCGAAGCTTATTAATTGTAATTTATCAAGTCATCATATTATTTCCAACATGACTTTTATATTTAAAAGTAAAAGATTCTATTTATGTCAATGATTTAAACAATTACTTTTTCATATTTTGAATTAATAAGGTTGTAAAGAAAATAATTGACGCTGAAGCAAATTTCCATCTGAAATATGGGCATTTTAAATCACCAGTTTGGTAGTTAATAGTGTTAGGTCCACGCTGTTGACAGTTTTCTGTCTACAGCCGCGGGCCGATCCGTTCGAGATATAGTACCACACTCTCGCAGTAGATGGACGTCTAAGTAATGGCAATGTGCTATTGCGCTTCATTCGGTGAGCGAGAGCGCCAGAAGCCCAACTGGGTGGGTTTGGGGATTTTATTGGTAGGCAGCGGCCTAAGCTATACCATTGGCATTGCAAAGGTCCATGGGCGACAGTGACACTTACCATCAGGTTGCTTGCTCGTTTGCCACCATAAGCAATAAAAATAAATGGCAAATTTTTGCTTGATTATACCGTCGCTATCTTGGGATAAATGTGAAATAAGCCTTTTTGGATTAAATAAATAATAAAACCAATTATAAAATTTCTAGTCTTTATCATCATTTCTCTCTGCCTACCCTGCAAGGGATATGGCGTGATGATATGTATGTATGTATCATCATTAACATCTCTGATTATATACAGCCCTATATTGAGCTCAAGTCTCCTCCGAATGAGGAGAGAAAATTGACCTAACATACTACACCATATTGGTCAGATGAGTTCTATAGTATTCTATTTCAAGATTCCCTTCTTTTCCAAGGTTGTTATATACATATTATACCTTAGTCATCTTTTACAACGGCCACCACAACCATTCTCACTCGGGTGGTAAAAATTCGGTCGGGTCGCAAAAAGGTTGTGGTGGATTGTATTTTTATTCCGTCACCACACGAAACTCTTTTATAAATAAAATAATCTTTTCATTTCTCTGAATTTCCAACTTGATGATCAGACAGTTATTCAAAAACAGAGAGCATGTATATTGAAACGCGACGGTTCGGCCGTCCGTGTAATTGGTCTCAGTCTGTCCCTGTCGAATTTCGTTCGTACCATTATTAACACATGCCACGGTATCCATAGTCCTAATGCGATGCAAAAGCATGTGATTGGTGCGTCATGTCGACTGCATTGCGTTGGACGTCGCTTGTTCAAGCTTAACAATTGTTATTGAAAACTCTGGTTTCCTTAGCATTTAGATATAATATGCTTATATTATTTTGTTGTTATTATATATATAATTTTGTTTTCATTTAAAAATATAGTAATCAGAATCAAAAAATGTGATACCTGTCTTCATACAAGATTTTTTTTTTACATTAACTAAACCTATTTCCGTGTGGTGACGGAGTAAGAATACAATTCACCATCCTCTATCTTACCCGTGGGTGATTGTAAGAGACGACTAAGGGATATAAAAAGCATATAACATCTATGCAAGAGAAGGAAAACTCGAAAATAAACCAACACGTCTGACCAGCGTGGTATAGTAGGTTAATTTCCCTCCCACTATGAAGGGGGCTCGAGCCCAACAGTGGGACATATATGACCTGAGATGATGAAACCTACAAATGCAATTTTGAGCTGTGAAATGAAATTTCAATTTTTTTTTTTAAATTTGCGCTCTATGGTTTTAAGTTTAATAATTATTAATTTCATTCATCCGTATGGTGTCGGAGTAAGATTATAATTCACTACAATATCTTGCCCGTGAGTGTCGTAGAAGACGAAGGACAATATCGCTTTACCATCTTTTCAAGAGAAGGGACCAATTTACAGTAATAAAAATGAGTGAGGAAATTTCTTTAGAAATGTGTTTTGCTTTGGATGAATCAATAATAGGTTAGCGGAGCTTGAAGTTAGTTTTATCTTATTGCGCCGAGCGAGCCGCAGAATCCAAGGTCCGGGGATGTTGGTAAAGAATTACGGGCCTCTACGATGCCGTTCAATCGCTTTGTCAGTATGAGCGTGTGCGCTTATACCCTATTGGCCAAAAAAGGACTAACTTTCAGTTATAAGATAACAATACCCAAAATATATTCTAAATTTGACAGAGAAACATTGTGATGGTCAATGATTCTGTGTTCATGCTCAAAGAAGAATGAATGCTGTAAAGTGTTTGAAACGTTGGGAAATTAAAAATCAAATAAAAACGCGATAGAGTCCGTAAAAATAGTTTTATTTCAAATGTATAATACTCGCGTAAACATCAAAAATAACGGGATAAGCACCAAACAACACACTTTTTTTTGGAAGTCTGGACACATCTCATCCGATCTGTCCGAGGCGACAAAAAGGCGGCATGTGGCCTCATAAATGACCGTATCACGTTCCCGTCGCTATTGGGTTAATCATCGGCATCAATTCCTTGATTGCTAATTATGATGCATAATAATTAAGGTATCGTTGTAATTTTAAATATGTTTTCCCTTATTATTTACCCTTTCTATTCCACTACGTTTATGGACGATTTCTTCCGCACTTGGTGCAGTGTTTTCAATGATAATGAGAGAGAGTTCGGATGTTATGTTTATTAGTGACATCCCACGTAGTCGTGCACGCCGACGTTCCAAAGTCTGTATCGAGATTCTGGGAATTGCAGTTCTAACTTAAGTTACATCCTAACTAATGTAATAAATGCGAATGTGAGATTGTTACACATTTACGCCTAAACCACTAAACCGATCTTTCATCAATGAAAAGCTATATTATTAGCGCGTAACATAGTCATATCCTTATTTGATCTCCGTATTTCTACAGGCACGGGAACAATGCGGGTGAAAGTGCGGCGATTTGCTAGTAATTCTATTAAAATTTGTTCACCTAAATGGGTGGTACTAAATGAATCATCCACTATAATGAATTTCTTATTTTTTTTAATAACTAGTATAATGTATTTTTATTGAAGTGTGTGTGTATATATTCGACTGTGTGGTGGCGCCTACGAATACTATCAACCCTTTCTTTCCTCGTGGGTGTCGTAAAAGCCTACTAAGAGCTCTATAACGACCTGGGCTAACTCCATCTGATGCCATTTGATCAACAATTACATTCCCAAGGAGGGTTGACGTCTGGCAGGCGGCCCGTCATAAAACTATTGCCAATAACTTTTACAATATGTTACTATGAAAGAAAAGTACTTATTGTATCGACCCCAACTAATTGGAATAAGAGTAGGAGAATGATGAATGTATTTTTTGAAGTAAGCATTTTTATTGGAGTTTACTCCTTAAGAATCGATTTTCATATAAGGCGCCCGGTATAAGAAAAAATTGAGGAGTAAAATCTAGTGATCGAATGACTTCGTTACATTTTTAGTGCGCAACCTATTCTGCGCACCTTTCACTTTCTGACGTGAGATAATACTTCACTGAACAGTTTTAATAAATGTAAATAAGAATATATATATTATTTTTAGTCAAATGAGCTTTTTTTTGATAATCGCCTGTTTTGATAATCGTACTTAAGGAGTAAACTCCAGTCGCGCGTCGGAGCTGACACACATACACACTTTTTTTTTAAATAATATTCGTATCCGTTACCACACAGCAAATATGTAGTACAGTATTATAATAAAACTAACAATAACGTCTTTCAAAGTAATATATGAAGATTTTTCATCTAAATCGTTGGTTGTGTTCTTATTAACCATAATACAGCTACTATTACGTGTGGTTTCAATAAAAATAGTTTAAACAGATTGAGTAAGTCAAAGTTAATCCAGGCATTACTTTCATAAATGATGCTGTTCTACATTGAAGCTATTTCTATAATGTTGTAAATAGCTTTAAGTGGTAATTTTTCATAAAATGATCAATTTAGTAAGACAACTTAATTCAATTTAATGATAAACTATGATCTGGCACTTTGTGATCAGAGCAGGTATAGAGCTGAGTAGATAGGGGATGGTGAATTGTATTCTTACTCCGTCACCACACGGAAAGCGGTGTGTATCTTACCCCTTTTTTTTTTTTTTTTTTTTTTATTGGTGGGCTATGGGTGCGTCTCGCCCCGCTGAATCGGTCCGGGGTGACGGAAAGGCGGCGCGTGACCCCATAGACCCACCGTAAAACCTTCTCTCTTCGCCGTGCGAGCGGACCACCGGTACTCGATTTTAACTTCGGTGGCCCGCCCGGCGGTTTACCCTCGCGGGTTCCTCTCGTCGACGCCCCGACAGATTTCGCCGTCGGGGCGTCGCCCTCACGCGGTGGCCTCACGTCGGGTGACCGGACAATTCCCCGGTCCGATCACCCGAGGCCTCGGTTAGGGCGGCATCAGGCGCAGGTATTCGCGCCTGCGCCGCCCCAGCCGCTCACGGCGGCCCGGGTCGCGGGATTCCTCCCGGACTCGTTCCGCCGCCTCCTTCTGCGAGATGACAGCCTCGCAGAAGGCGGCGACCGCGTCCCAGTTCCTGACGCTGTCGACCATCGCTCTCGCGACAGCCGGCAGCGTCAGGTCGGCACCGATAACAGCGACGAGGTCACGGCGCTGCCGGTCAAAGCCCGGACACGCCTCCAGCGTGTGTTGCGCCGTGTCCTCGTCACTGCTGCAATGGTGGCAGAACGAAGTCCACTCCCTACACGCGACCGTGTGCAGGTAAAAGCCGAAGCATCCGTGCCCCGACAACACCTGCACCAGTCGAAAGGAGAGGACTCCGTGCCGCCGCTCCATCCACTCCATCAATACGGGCCGGAGAGCCTCGACGGTGACGACACCGTGTCTAGGCCTCTCCAGCCGCGTAGCCCAACGGGCGATGACGTCTCGGCGGGCGTCCTCGCGCCAGGTGGCTATCTCGCTCAGCGATGGGGAGCCACCTTCGTCGCGCAGTGAGGTCACCCGCCGGTAGAGGTCGGAGAGCATCTCCGCCTCTAGGTCCCACGGGGGTGTCCCGGCCAGTAGGCATGCCGCCTCGGTCGATACCGTGCGGTACCCGCGAATGGCTCTGACCGCCATGACTCTCTGGGGTCTCCACAGAACAGCCCTGAGCTGGACGTTCAGAGCCCTCGCCCACACGGGTGCGCCGTACATGGCCATAGAACGGATCACCCGAGCAATTCGGCGAAAATGCTCCCGGAACCACCATCGCCCGTCGAGCACCAGACCCAAGTACTTCATATGGGCCTGGATGCTGATGTGGACGGAGTTGACGACTAGCGAGACGCCGATTGGCGGCCTTACGCGTGGCCCATGGAACAATAGGGCCTCCGTCTTATTGTGTGTATCTTACCCCTAGGTGATCGTAAGAGACGACTGAGGGGTATAAAACGCATATAACATCTATGCAAGAGAAGGAAAACTCGAAACAAAACCCTATACCAACACGTCTGACTAGTGTGGTATAGTAGGTCAATTTTCCTCTCATTATGGAGGAGGCTCGAGCCCAACAGTGGGACATCTATAAGCTGGATGATAGACATGGGGTGTGATGAAAATCACAGAGCACCCCTCTAGCTCTTCGAAATTAGAACATATTATTTGCCCTTCCTTTCTTTTGGGTACTATAAAAATCTATTAGGTGACGTAGCAGATAACATCATTGCTAGTAAGGAAAACTCGAAATGATAACAACTACCTAGTTGTAATTTCATTGCCTTTTTTTTGGCCGCGGGCTATTTAGTGGTCACACCCCGTTAAATCCGTCCGGGTCGACACAAGAAACGGCGCGCGATCCCATAGACCCGTCCTACATGTACCTATCTACGTGATGCAAGCTCGGCGGTTTAGCCTCGCGGGTATCCTCTATAGTCGACGCCACGAAAACTCGAGTCGAGTATTGATGTAACGGCGTCGTCCTCACGCGGTGGCCTCTCCGGGCGACCAGACTAGACATGCACGAAACAGTACTTCGCGAAGTGATGTGATATATACATTATATTTCGTGTCGAGTAATATTACATTTTGCCATCACTTTAAACATCATCGTCATGTGTGATGCGTAATGCGATAGCGCTCTATATATACGGCGGGCGGCTTCAAGAAATATAAGCCTTAACGTTCTGAAAATAAAGCTCAAAATAAATATTGAATTGCCAGACACCGAACATTGCAGAAATGCAGAACAGTACACGGGTGTTCGCGTCATGTTTAATGTGATGTGTGATGTTTATTGTGATGTGATGTTTAGTCGTGTAATGGGTCAGTACACGGTCGGGTAATATTACGTGTGATACATCACTCGCATTACTTAGACATGTCTAGACCAGACTAATACCCGGTCCGGTCACCCGCTGCCTCGGCTAGCGGTACTGGCAATGAATGCCTAAGTAATTATTATGTTAGCTAAAGTTTACAACGACTCTGGCATACGCATAATAAGCATTTTATTTTTAGGTTAATAAATTTCCTTCATTGCGCAATTAACACTGAAATATTATGCTTATCTATAAAATTGTTGTCTTTTTTGTCCAATTGGCATTTTATTATAATATGTGTTATTGTTTGTAGGTACTTCAGTTTCTATAGTGATTTTATTATAAAATATAGTATAGACTGATTACGTTTCCACTCATAAGACAATAAAATTCAATAAATACCATGGCCGTTGGTTCAAGATCATGATGGCACGCTATATTCGCGTGTTCATTCTCGATTGTCATTTATTCTGCTTAAAAGTATAGGATCACATTTTTTGAAAACCCCGTGTCCTCTTTGTCGTCTCAGCTGCTTATACATCCCACTGCTGGGCTCGAGTATCCTCCAAAATATACCAACGTGTTAAATTAGGTCAATTTCTCTCCTATTATGGAGGGGTCTCGTACCTAGTGGTGGGATTTATAGGAGCTAAAATAATGAAAATTATAAATGGCTGCTCAGATGATGTAGTAAGTAGTTGAGATACTGACTTTATACTAGCGCCGGGTTCGTTACTTACGCAGGAAAAAACTTTGTGGGCTCCACAAACTTTTGTTCCTAATCTGGGTGTAATTTGGCCGCGTTAATTCTACGTCTCGTTACCCCATACGTTAATTAAAATCCCCCGCAATGCAAGGATTGTTACCTTAGGTTTTTTCTTTTTAAAGAAAAAAAAAAACACAAATTCAGAAGAACTGGATGTTCCTGTCCGCCAAGGACGCAAGTTGGCAGGAGATGCTGGACGGTCTCGACCGTGACCCCTGGGGTCGCCGGTATCGCGCGTCACTGAATAAGCTTCGCGCGCAGCAACCGAGACCTTCCAGCCCGACCTCCTTCGTAGAGTGGTCGAGGAGCTGTTCCCGCGGCAGTCGGAGCACACGCCCCCGGTCATGGCTTCGCCAGATCACGACCGGGTGGCCGTCGAGAGTGTTCCGCTCGTGACGGAGTCGGAAGTGGGGGCAGCCGTGGCGAAGATTCGTTCCGCCACCACGGCCCCCGGCCCGGACGGAATCCCAGTCCGGGTGTTGACGTTGCTCCTCGAGCATCTCGAACCTCGCCTCAGGCGACTGTTCAACGCCTGTCTGACGTCTGGACAGTTCCCTGAGTGCTGGAAGGAAGGGAGGTTGGTTCTCCTGCTAAAGCCGGGATGGCCTCCGGATTCGCCGTCGGCCTACAGGCCCATTGTGCTTCTGGACGATGTGGGTAAACTGCTGGAGCGTGTCCTCGCTGCCCGCATCGTCCAGCACCTGGAGGAGGTGGGGCCCGATCTGTCGGACGCTCAATTTGGGTTTCGGAAGGGGCGTTCGACCATCGGGGCCCTGCTACGCCTGAGGCAGATGGCCGCGGAGGCTGTCGCTGGCAAAGGAGTGTTGTTGGCGGTGTCGTTGGACATCGCCAACGCCTTCAATAGTCTGCCATTCAGCTGCAACAGGGAGGCGCTCCGGTTCCATGGAGTGCCCCTGTACCTCAGGCGGCTGGTGGCAGACTATTTGGAGGGGCGCAGTGTCCTCTACGCGAGCCCCGCAGGGGACATTGTGCGGACGCCCATGTCGTGCGGTGTTCCGCAGGGGTCGGTTCTGGGGCCGACTCTGTGGGACATCGGGTACGACTGGGCGTTGAGAGGGAGTTTCCCCCTCGGGCTGAGCGTTATTTGCTATGCTGACGACACGCTCGTCACAGCCCGGGACAGGACATTCGAAGAGGCGGTGAGCCTGGCCACTCTCGGCACCGAGGAGATGGTCAGGCGAATCGAGGCGCTGGGGCTCAGGGTGGCCCTAAACAAGACGGAGGCCCTACTATTCCATGGGCCCCGTGTGAGGCTGCCCATCGGCGCCTCGTTAGTCGTCAACTCCATCCACATCAGTATCCAGGCCCATATGAGGTACTTGGGTCTGGTGCTCGATGGGCGATGGTGGTTCCGGGAGCATTTACGCCAAATTGCTCCCCGGCTGGTCGGCGCGGCGTCTGCCCTTTCTCGGCTCATGCTGAATGTGGGCGGACCCAGTTTCGAGGGCCGACGGCTGTATGCGGGGGTGATCCGCTCAATACCCCTGGCCAATAATGGCCTGGCTCAATAGCCACCTGGCGCGAGTACGCCCACCGAGAAGTCATCGCCCGTTGGGCTACGCGGCTGGAGAGGCTTAGACACGGTGTCACTACCGTCGAGGCCCTCCGGCCCGTACTGATGGAATGGATGGAGCGGCGGCACGGTGTCCTCACCTTCCGACTGGTGCAGGTGTTAACGGGGCACGGGTGTTTCGGGAAATACCTGCACACGGTCGTGTACAGGGAATGGACTCCGGGCTGCCATCATTGCAGTAGTGACGAGGACACGGCGCAACATACGCTCGAGGAATGCTCGGGCTGGGACGGGCAGCGCCGCGACCTCGTCGCTATTATCGGTGCCGACCTGACGCTGCCGGCTGTCGCGAGGGCGATGGTCGACAGCGTCAGGAATTGGGACGCGGTCGCCGCCTTCTGCGAGGCTGTCATCTCGCAGAAGGAGGCGGCGGAACGGGCCCGGGAGGATTTCCGTGACCCGGGCCGCCGCCCGCGGCTGGGGCGGCGCAGGCGCGAATACCTACGCCTGATGTCGCCCTAACCGAGGCTTCGGGTGATCGGACCGGGGAATTGTCCGGTCACCCGACGCGAGGCCACCGCGTGAGGACGACGCCTCGACGGCGAAATCTGTCGGGGCGTCGACAGGAGAGGAGCCCGAGAGGGCATACCGCCGAGCGGGCCACCGAAGACAAAGATCGGGTACTGGTGGCCCGCTCGCACGGCGAAGAAGAGGTGCTTGCAGGGTGGGTCAATGGGGTTGCGCGCCGCCTCTTCCGTCACCCCGGACCGATTTGGCGGGGTGCGACGTCCATGGCCCACCACAAAAAAAAAAAAAAAAAAGGGGATATTCTGTCGGACCGGTCAATGACGACAAGTTCACGCTGCGCCGGTGGCCGGTCCAACGACGAAGGCGAGGTTCACGGGTGGGTTACGGATGTGCGTGCTTACGCCCCTCTGTCACCCCGGACGGAGCGATGCGAGGAGCGCGACGACCGTAGCCCACCCACAAAAAAAAAGGATAGCAATATCTTCGATTTATTAAAAAAATTGCTATAGTTTTTCTATAGTTTATAATATTATCTTTGTATTCTCAGTAACAATGTCAAGAGTGACATTAAGTTTGTTATAGATTATTATACACAGGTTCTCTAGAGAAAGTACTATTGCGAACAAATTAGATTTTGAATTATAGGTGTGGTATCAGTAGAAAATTTAGCGTAGGACGTGTTAAATAATTTTATTAGCCTTATAAAGAGTTTCTCGATCAGTGTAAAATTAAAACGTTTTCCAATTAATTTAAACATTATTTCACAGCTCTCTTCTGGCGGCGAAAGTTGTAGTGATTTAAGTCAATAAGCTTTTGACTATATAGGTTTAAACCTTTTCAATTCCATCCATCCATCCATCAGCCCCTTAAACGTCCACTGTTGGACATAGGCCTCCCCACGAGAATGCCATCTATAACGGTCCTGTGCCACCTGCATCCAACGGTTTCCTGCGATCTTGATGAGGTCATCAGTCCACCGAGTGGGGGGTCGTCCTACGCTGCGTCGTCCGATTCGTGGTCGCCACTCGAGAACCTATTTTCCCCAACGGTTGTCGGTTCGTCGAGCGATGTGGCCTGCTCATTGCCACTTCAACGTGCTAATTCTTCGGGCTATGTCGGTTACACCCGTTCTTCTACGGATTTCCGTATTTCGAATTTTATCACGTAGAGAAATACCGAGCATAGCCCTCTCCATAGCACGCTGAGCGACTTTGAACCTTATTAATTTAAACATTATTTCACAGCTCTCTTAAAACCTATAGGGTTTTATTGCAGTTAGTTATAATTTCATCCAAGTTCTACCACCTGGATTGATTATGACGAATGCAGTCCTTCACCTTTGCAGATTTGTCAAACGCACTAATTAAACATCCATCTATCAGCCTATACATGTCTGCTGTTGGACATAAAGCCCTGACCACAATGTAGGATAATGCCATTATCGCCTCGTTTGGCAGGTGAGTTGGCCGTCGCGGATTATATTATCAAGCTTTCAAGAAGCTCCATTTTCCTACCATCCCGTCTTCTTAGACGGTTTTTATGACTTCCACGGGCTAGCATCACCACACATGAATAACTCCGATAAAAATCCCTAATTAATTTTTGTAGTTTCTTTTTTAATTTTTGTTTTTAAAAATGTAAGAAGAGTTGTCACGAAACCATATTTAACCATTATCATATTTAATCCTACTTGATGAGGGACGAGGTTAAAATGTTATATTCGTATCAGAAATTTCTTCATGAAATCCCACAAAAGAACTTAATAACACTTGCCAGACCCAAGATTCGAATGTGTAAACTCAAGATCGGCTATTCATGTAACTGGATTATTTGGCTAGTCTTTATAATGATTACTATTCTTGTAGAGCTAAATTGTACCTATGAGTAATTTCAAATTAAAAAAATAAAACAAGGGAAGCTATAGGTTTTTCTTTGCTGTTATTACCATTTCTATAATGTTATTCATATTAAATAAATGATTAAAATACCATTAATAACAATAGATTATCAATCTGAATCTGACGATGACTGTTGCGAGAAATTATGAAAGTTTGATTAAATCTAATTAAATTGAAATTTTCAATTGAATTCGAAACAAGAGTTTCGTTCTTGTGAACAGCGAAAAATTCTCAACATGGGAACGCACGTCATGCATTCTAAGATTTTGTACAACCGGATACAATTTGCACTTTTATCAGCGTCTGTACGTGTAAGTTGTCACTTTCGAGTCGTGACTCACGAAGACAACACAACGAGCTTTCGTTGCCTGCATCTAATGCTGAGGTCAGTCTGCTGTCATAAATTGCAAATCGTTAACATTTAATATTGTTGCACCCGTGTCTTAAAGGCACAATGCTACATCGGCTATTTAGCTTCTGACAAGGATCATCGAATCGATCAACCATTCAATTGTATTTATTATTAAAAAGATTACATTGTCAATTTAAGTTTATTAATTTGTATGGACTTTCATCTGGGTGTAGATAGGGACGACTAAGGGATGTAAACTGACTTTAGACAAGAAAATCTTGAAATTAAACCAATTCGTTTAGCCGATGTGGTAGGTAAATTTCACAGCAACTGAAATAAATAGATTTTAATGAAAAAGGAGAGATTAAATATATAACGGATAATTAACGAATTAATTAATGTTCTATTAACAATCAATTAATTCATTATAAAAAGTGCTTCACGACGGTAACAAGAAAAAACGACATTGTTTTTTCAATTTCTTCCGTTGACCTATCGGTCCACTGTTAAACCAGATCTGCCGCTGATCGCTTTTAATATTATAAGTGTCCCAAGGGAGTACTGCTAATACTCCTGATGATCTTTCAGCCGGTTTTAATGATTCCCACGAGACTGTAAAGCTAGTAACACATTATATAACAAAGCCGTCATTACTCGGCCAAGTTTTTTCCAACGAACTAAAAATTGGATGTTTAGATTTAATGTGAAGTTAGAAATTATGAAGTTACATTTATTGATTACATTAATTGTTATGCGAGTTCATTTAATCTACATAATTTGTTTATGTATGTAGTTTAAAATTAAAAAAAAAAATTGCTTTCGTTATATTTTTGCTAAAATTGACATGTTAATCAGTTTGTAATGTTTAGAAGTTTTTGTACTTGAATGATTTATTGCTTATCGTAATTGTGTTGACTGTATAAAGTAGTAAGAAACAATTTTGGTCACGTTTTTATAAAAACGATGTTTGTCCTTAAAAATGTCAAGTTATAAAACTTTCTTAATCAGTGTTTTCTTAGCGCTGAGTGCGAAATAAGAGTTTTCCGTAAATAATTTTCAAACCGAATTCTATCTTTGACTTCGTAATCATTTTGTCGCCATTAAAATCTGACACCAATACTGCGGAAATAAGGTTCGATATCCCGTTGTGGGTCAGTCAAAATCCTCAAAGTACTTAATGTTTTCAATTCCGTATAATCGGTTTAGAATTTCCAGAGTTCCGCGTCAGTAATTGGATTGGGCAAAGTTGGCCGCTTCTAGGGTGAATTTTTCAACGCTCTTAACCGCAAAGCTTACTTCGGAATCAATAGCGGACAGATTGTATCTAATCAGTATTTGTAGTTATACATTTATCAATCAATTTAACATATTAATTTTGAGATTAAATTAATATGGATGTGTGGTTCTGGTTTACAGAATATGTTTCTTACGATCGCATTGAAATCCTCGGTCAAGTATGAAAATAAGTTGGCATAAAGGTGGGGGGAGAGTTCATTTCGCAATCCGTAAAATAAGTCAAATATAACGTAAAAGCTATCGGCTAATGGGCTATCGATATAATTTTGAGTTTAAATATAAATTAAATATTCATAAGTGCCCAGCATTAGTTTTTTTAAAAGATTTAATACAAAAATAAGTATTGTCATTGTATCAATATTAGTCATCTTGATAGAAACTGCATTGAAGTTTATGCTATTGTATCTTTATCAATTTTTGGGACTTATGAAAATATTAAAAGAAATATGTATATATATATATACTGTTTGTAATTACCTCCACTGTCAAGGTAGCGTTGGGATTTCAAAGCCCGCTGACGAAAGATCTGGCAAAATGGCAGGCAAGAAATACGTCGGTCTTTCAAGGTCCTTCTTAGCTACTTAATGTCTGGGAATATGACAACAAAAGTGTTCCTTCTAGACAGAGTTAGAGTACCGTAAAGGAACCTGACTGCCAACCCTAGATACGATATAAAGCTGAACTTTCTACTGATAAAAAAAGAAAATTTGTAAAGGTGTTATAACTCAAACTTAAATTTCACAAGGTTTATTAGCAATTATATCCCATTATTTTAATATAATTATTTATTTTTTGCCTGAAATATCTATAATAAAAGTTATTAGAACTATAGTAATATTTTTCTTAAACAAAATGTTTGAAAAATGTTTGTTCTTCAAGAAATTTTGTTCCTCGAAATAGTTTCCTTATTAATATCGTAAATTCTTTAACAATGTCATTAATGTTTTACGACTAAGAGCTGTATCCGGAGTTATGACTGTATTATCATAATATACGGAAAATATAACATTCATTGAATACTGAGCACGTTGAAATGGGGCCTGGCTAAGATATTATATACCATATTATCATGATGAATGGTTTTATTATGAATTTAGACTTAACAGAATATACTCATAGCAACTTCTGCATATTGAGCCGTATAATACCTATTAGATAACTTTAGCACGGTTAGTTAAAAAGAGCGTGTGGCCTATCTCAGACAAGTCGGGTTGAGAGCCCTCAGTGCTCACACACAGTCCGGGCAAAGTTGTCTTAGCCATCTGAGGCTCGCCGGGCGGGCCGCCGAAGACAAAGACCGGGTTCCGGTGGACCGCTCGCACGGCGTGGAGAGGTACTTGTAGGGCGGCTCTATGAGGTCGTCCGCCGCATCTTCTGTCGCCCCGGACGGATTTAGCGGCGAGGCGTAACCACACCATAGCCCGCCGCCAAAAAAAGAAGCCATCTCAGGCTAACAATTAAGTCACACAAAAAAAAACAAAAATCTCAGACAAGGATACCTGTTTAAAAGTTAAGCAAATAAGGTTTATATAAAAATTCAACTTGTATGAACTGCAGTAGACTGAGAAGTATGGCTCTTTAATTAGTCAATTCTTACATTCGTCCTTCCTTTATTTTTAAACTGTTGCAATGTCTTGACATTAACAAAGAAGGCTAGGCTCTTGAGCCTAGCCTTCTTTGTTGTCCTCACAGATCTCTACCTGTTATTCCTATTTTTGTATTATTTTGCAATTTTTCAAAAGCAAAAAGAAATGCTGCGTTTTAGGTGTAAAACGCTTTTCGTTATAGAAAGCGTTTGCATGGTAAATATTGATTGATAAAATTTGTAAGATGCTATGAATGAATCCTTCGTCTATCTTGCGTTTAGCCATTTTTTTAGCTTTGCTTTTATGCATTCCCACTGGTATTATACTACACGACTGTGACTGCAGTAGCGGAGGTGGGACATAACAGACTATATATCAGATAGCCTGATAATAAATAAAATCTCCAGCGATACGTTTCTTTTAGCATTGATACTAGGAATCACAGAAACATCTTGCGAAATTTACCTAATAGATTCTCAACCCTAAACTTTCATGTCACCTGCGATCATCATTGTAGTCTCTATTGTTTATTTCAATTTTGTTGCTTCAATTGGCCAGATCTTGAATATTACAATAATGTGTCAAGAAATACATGTATATGAACGCCATATTGTATAACGCATGCTCAGTATAAAGCAAACACAGCTTACGTAGTATGAATATATATGTATTCACAGTTCCGTCCTCGGTATGATAAACGTTGGCAAAGCCACAATGTCAGCAACAACCCAGAGACTCGTAACCCACAGAGGGTGCCCTTAGGTTAGGTTAGTTAATTACTTTGGGTTGGGGACCCTTTACGCTTACCGTTTGTCCGTGTAAAGTTGTAAGTAATAAATAGCTATATGAGGTTGGTAATTATATGTATACATATAAAATGTATGTAATATATCACACCATAATAAATCTACATAATATAATAGCGAATAAGTATGACACGCCTTTAATACGCATATAATACCTTCTATGGATCTACATCGGCATATTTTTCACACCGTCTGCGTTTTTTCATAAAGTCGCGCCCATTTTGCACAATTTTTAATATTGTACAGGGGAGCAGATGCTGAAAACCTTTTACCTATTCGGGTTCGCTCACACATCACAAGGGTAGGCCTAATGTGCGTCGCGTCGTACGACAAAATGTCGAGAGTACTTCAGCTAAACGTTTACGAGGACCGTTTTTCGTGATCTCGTGTCACCAACGTTTAATCTGACATATGGTCCTATTCTAAATTTAATTTGATTATGCTAAATTTTTTTTTTAACCAGTATTTGTATGTTTATTTTTTATTGTGTTAATAAAAATAAATTAAAAATTTTGGCATATTTTTTACTTGAATTTTAAACGAGTAACTTTTGTATATTTTGATAAAAAAAAAACGATAGTTATATTTTTTATATTCGTAAAGCTATCCGAAATTTCTTAAGTGCGGTAACTCAGGCACTTTATAATTTGAAATAAAGCTCAAAACTGAGACAGTTAATGTGGGAACGTGTTTCTGAAATTAAATCCCAACTGTCTCTGATTTCATTTTTATTGAATCGCCATCTTAGATTATATGGCCACTTAACGTCAAATTGTGTATTATACACACCATTCCAAACGCTTGCTTAAATAAGGTATGTAAAAAACTGTCCAAGTTCGAGGGGAACTTTTCACCTAACCGTCATACAAGATTTCAGGATATATTTTTAAATTAGAATAGTTTCGTAAATAAAAGGAGATCACCAAAAATAAGTTTTCTTAATCCTTTAATTTTAACTGTATTTTTATATTGATTTCATTCTTAACCTTTTCATTGTTTGAGTTTGGAATACAATGTCACACCATCCCTTACCTTGCTTTTTAAGTAGATAACAAGAACAGAAGAGAAGGGGCAAAGAAAATAAAACAATTTATTAATCTATAGGATCAGCGTCCGTACAATAGATCAATTTCTCTCTTCCATTGTAGAAGAGGCCTGTGTTCAATAGTGAAAGGTCTTCTTCTCAGTTTTTATACGTCTTACTGTTTCGCTCGTGCCTCATCTTTAATGAGAAGTAAAATGACCTATTGTATCGCGCTGATCAGAAGAGTATCTTTCTCTTGCGTCTATATTATTTGCATATCAAGCAAATGACATTGACGCAAAAAGCGATAACTTATAATTTTTTACGATATCCACGAAAGAGAGTGAATGGTGGATTATATTCTCACCCTCTTACCACGGGATTGGTAACGAGGTAAAATTAAAATAGGCAGATGGAAATTATCCAGCTATTATAATATTTACTTGTGAGGTAATAGGCTAGATTCGCCACCCATTCACGGAGTCATAAAACATCCGTACTGCGCAGAAGCGCTCTCGTGGGAAACCGATTACGATCGCCAACTCTTTTTTTTTCTGCCAAGCGTGGTGATTCTCTCCTACTATGCCTATGCCCAACTGAAAATAATAATTAATGTAAAATTATGAGAAATACAATGATACATCTCAATGTATTGGTATCCATTTGAAATTATGGTTGAACTTAAAATGAAGGTCGGTAGTCAATACCAGCGGTAATATTATTGGCTCTTAACGTTGACAATGATCTATAGAACAGAACTTCAACCGGTACTATGAACCGAACTAGTGTGTTTTATTTATGTTTACTAATATTATACATCTGGTATAACGGTTTCGTCAAATATAAATTTTAAAGTCGGATACTGCGGTATTGTTTTCAGCGTAACGAATTACAAAACACAGTTGTGTCGTTGTTTGTGCTAGATTTTTGTATGTTTTAAATATATCACCGTATAGCATTTCTTGGAATTTTTATTGTATTTAAATATTTTATAATTTAAAATGTGTATCAAATGTTCAGTTATAGATGACGGTTTATGATGCTTTTGTTTCTTTAATTGAATATTTATAATAGTAGGGATTGTTATAAATAGTTATGAAACCGTAAGATAGTTGGTTTTATTCAAAGACTAAATTGTTATTCTTATTATATTATTGCACATATAACAAAAGTTCTTTGATTTTTGATTAGAAGTTATGTTATTCTGTTAGTGGATTGAAATAAACTACAGCAAATATGGTGTATGGCTTAAGTAGCGACCTCTGCCATCGAAGACAAGGATCGGATGCTGGTGGACCACTCGCACGGCTTAGATAGGTACTTGTAGGCCGGATTTATGGAGTCGTGCGCCATTTTTTCAGTCGTCCTGGACGGAAAAAAAGTAGCGGCCTCTCGTATTGCGTCGTGCTAATAATTTTGTTTAAAAATCTATTTGTAAGTTTTATCTGTTAACTATATTTTAAAAGCTCTCCCCATGTATAGACTTATTCCTTTGTTCATAAGTATTATAGTTTTAAAATCACTAAGAGTGTTAAATTGTGCTAACGTTAAGCCATAGTACTGAATTTAAGTTAGTGATGTTAGTCAAACTTCCATAATCTTGTGACAAAAGAATGAGTAGCAATATTTGTATTTAAAAAAAAATATCCGTATCTGTGACAGAACGAACAACACTTGCAAGCTATTGTTATCGATTAGTTGCAAGAAGCGTAAACGTTACGAGAAATGTACTGAGAGCTATTTCAGATCGTTCACCTCACTACACTCGCTTTTCGTTTCCTGGTACGTTGTTGCAGGATGTGTTGTGTAGCCTCGGAGTAACCTTCCATACGGAGAGAGAGCGTAATAATTTTTCTTTGTTATTTAGTGGTATTTATTCATTTAGGTAGGTAACAATCAAACCTAACATTACTGTATAGAAGCGAGAGTTGAGTATGCAGAAAAGAGTATGAAAGTAAAATTAATGCGGTCGAAATGCGATCTCTGCGGAAAATCTGTGGAGTTAGGCTGACCGACCGCATTCGTAACGATGACGTAAGAGAGCGAGTAGGTATGAAACAGAGTATTGGTGTAAAGATGCGAAAGGGAATGCTCCGATGGTTCGGACATGTGGAAAGAATGCCGAACGAACGTCTGGTTAAGAATATATACAATGCGAAAGTGGAAGGATGTAGGTACCGAGGGAGACCGAGACTAACCTACCTAGACCAGATCGGTCATGTACTGAAAGAAGGTGGAGTCAAGAGTCTCCGAAACCGGCGAGCGTGTATGAAGAGAATTATGAATGTTGAGGAAGCGAGTGAAGTATGCAGAGATAGAGTTCTCTGGCACTCTGTTCTCTCTGCCTGCCCCGCAAGGGATATGGCGTGATGATATGTATGTTAAATTGAATTTATTTTGTTTATGTTTGTTTACATTCAAATGACTGTGATGATGACCGTGATGTTTTCTATCGTCTGCATTCCAAAAAATCCTTTTCGTATAAAAATTCGCTAAACAGAGAAACAAATTTTCTCGTTCCTGTAGTAATATTTTATTAATAAAATGTCTGTTTATATGGTTATTGACTAAGAATTACTCATCACTTTCCTTACTTTCTTATGGGTATAAGGCGCATAAGGTGCATAAGGCGACTAATAAACGTAAGCAGATGAAACCCTTACAAGAGAAAACTCCGTACCAAAGTCTGCCTCGTGTAGTATTTTTTTCCAATGAGCAAAAAGTTTTTGCCCAATAGTAGAACTTACTCTCTTATAAACTATGAACAATAAATAAGACTTTTTTTAGGAAAACGTTACCCTTTTAAAACGCATAAAAGTTGAGTTTGACTCAGTTCACTTCTTTTACTATTATAAATTTATACGTACATCATCTGCAGAATGAAGATAATATCGCGTACTGTAAGTCTGAAAACTTTGACGAGATAATTACACGACCCTTTGAGACGGATTTGTAAGTGCTTCAAGTACTTTGTTACCTTACTATTCAGGCAATCCATTCATAATTCACCAAGTCTTTCACGTCTTTTGAAATATTACTATGCAATTGTAGTTGTCGATAATCAAGTTCAAAGGGGCGGCTCTAGTACGGGTCCCAGCACGTGTGAAATATTCAAAAGTATCCGAACTTAATTACGCCGGGCACTTTTGTTAGAGGAAAATTTATAACAAGAGGGGACTTGGTAAGTCATGGCCGATAAAACCCTGCCAACGCGGGTGAGAGGTGTAATGTATGTAAGGACTGAGCAATAAGCGACCGCCCTTCTTGACCGGATTGAATTACTGGCGCCATACAGTCTAGTGTTGACCGTACCGGCCGTATCGATTTTAGGAAAGCCTTTGATTGTGTATATGTGTAATTAGAATCGAATATACAAGTAAACATTCAAATTCGTGCGACTAAAATTTAATTAGCATAAACAAGCACAGCTGTATTAGTGTTACGTTAATTGTTTCAGTTTTAAAGCTTGACACAGTTTCTATAATTGTGCCACGCATTATTGCTTTCGTTGCGGTTATATGTTTCGTCATGCTAGTATATTATTAGGCTTTTCTATTTTGTAGTTTCGATTAAGTAATCCTCTATACTTCTATGACTGGCGCAAGGAAGTGCTGCATTGCGGAATGCTATAGGTGCCTCAAGGCGTCGAGACGCACCAGCCTAATCTCCGCTAGATCCCATTGACCAACTGGAAAGCCCGACTTGTGCGACCAAGCTTAGAGCTTACTGCAATAGTGGTGGTAAGTCCCGTTACTGATGAGTAGCTGATGAGTAGCTTGGCGTCCTCACCTATCGGCTGGCGCAAGTACGTTTGGGGCACGATTGCTTCGGGCATTACCTGACTTATAGCCGGGTAGATGCGGTCTGGTGCCATCACTGCAAAGATTGCCTTGAGAACGCGACGCTGTCCTTGCTGGTGGAATATCCAGCATGGACAGCAGAATAGCGACGTTGACTCATAGCGGCAACTGGAGTAGATTACCTCTCGTTGCCGAATATCATACAAGCCATTCTCCGAAGTGAGAGCAGATTCCCATCTGCTCTCACTTCGGACGCTATCATCTCATTCTGTGAGAAGGTCGCAGGTACAAGGTACAGAAAGGAGGCGGCAGAATAAAGACTGAAGAGAGCCACTAATCCGCTGTCCCGCAAACGACGTAACGGGTGTTGAAAGGTGCTGAATGATCTCAGGCCTACTTGTACTGACCTGATGGCGGCGGACCTAGGGCTGTGTGCCGCCCTTGTAGAACTATGCCCGAGACGGTGGCGTACACCTGTTCCGCTAGCGCCTAGCCTGAGTGAAGACAAGGTCCCCAAGACCTAACGAGACTGCCAGAAATGGCGGCCCAAACCTGTCAGGGGTAAAGGAATGAATGCGATGAACGTATACCCTCCGTGGTAATTGGTGGATAGAAGGAACGATGGAGTTTTAGTAGGTACACGGAGGTATACATTGTGAGTGCGGCATTACCTCTTACCTAGCCCGACGGAGAAAAGTACCCATAAAAGTTTTCTCGCTTAGGGCAAATAGATGTACTAACCCTTGAGATACCTATGATATTATTATATATATTTACTTAACAACTTTTATTCGTGTTTTACCCATAGTATTTTTAAACGTTTAAGTATTTTTTTACCTTAATAAAAAAAAAAGCATCGACAATGTTAACTTCCCAACACTATCAGCACAGAATATCCTCTGGGCTGTATTATATGAACTTGAGTGACGGTCGCTTGTCGTAGACGTTTCCCCTTTGATCCACTCCACGATTGTGAATTCTATTGCTTTTATGGAACATCTTCTTCCTTTTTTTTTTCAAATATTTTAGATTTTACCAGACTTTATAGCTGTTTGTTATAGAGATTTGGATTATTGGAAAATTAAGGCATAATATTTTTCAAGTTATTTCTTGATAGCAAATTTTTGGCTAATTTTTATATAATAATTTCTGATATTTACGCGAATATTATACATTTCAAATAAAACTATTTTTACGCGCGCGTAAAATGCTATGAAATTTTCGAAATTTCGGGCAATTAATAATCAAATAGTTTTAATTCAATAAAATCAGTTTAATTAGGTTTAAATGCCTATGTTTGGTGGAAGATGAGCAAACAGGCCACCTGCTGGTAACTGGTAGCTGCCGCTCTTGGATCTCTTTAATACCAGAGGCACATCTGGGTTCCTGCTTACCGTAAATACCCTCCGGTTCTCTCTCGCTGTACAAAGTGAAGTAGGAAATTGATACTGTTCCAGACGTTTATTTTCTGCGAGAGTGTTGTAATACCCCAGACGGCTCATTTATGACTGCAGACAAAAACTGTTATCAGGGCAGCAGCAACCTATCACTAGTAAAAAGGTTATTTTAGTTTTATAGTTATTGCGAAAATAAATTAACAATCTCGAAAGTAAAAATTTATATTTAAGGGTTCACTTATCGCACATTTGGCCTTTGTAATAACTTGACGGAAACAACAAAATTCGAATTTCTAATCCAAAAATATTCATTATTTTCACATTTTGGCAATTTTGATTATTTCCTGAATAACCTGATGGATTCTAGTTTAGCGGTCTAAACTTTGGTCTTGTATCAACAGATTAATAATTAATAATTAAAAGCCGTTATTTAAATCTAAAAACATGACACTTTATCAATTTAAAATATAATAAAAGGTAGATGATAAAAATTTTAAACATAAAGAAATTCCCTAATGATTTATTTTTAGGAAAGCAGAAAATTGTGTCAAAAATTATTTAGAGGGCTGTTCTAATGTTGACAGAGTTGTCCGTGAACCGTAAAGGCAGGTGTTTTCTCATTGAGAGTTATGGCGACCCTAACAAAAGCCGAGTTTTTTACTATCTGAATTATTTATCAAGGGCTTAGAAGGCCGTGATCTCTAGAGGGATTATAGAGCGGATCATTGTAGGGGGAAACATAATTGAAGTTATGTTTCTCAGTATTTTATGGATGAACTTATTAATCAGTAGAAAATGAGTTAAGTACTCAAATACAAATTATTGTCTTCGTCATGAACCATAAACAAAAACTTAAAGAATAGCAGCTTATACATCATCATCATCATCATTTCAACTCATATATGTCCTACTGCTGGGTTCGAGCCTCCTCTACACTAGGAGAGAAAATGACCTATTACACCACACTGGTCAAATGTGTTGGTTTAGGGTTGTATTTCGAGGTTTCCTTCTCTTGCATAGGTGTTATATGCATATTTTATCCCTTAGTCGTCTTTTACGTCCACCCACGGCTAAGATAGGGGGTGGTGAATTGTATTCTTACTCCGTCACCACACGGAAAATACATATTATACATACATATTTACATTTCAATATACATACATATATAAATACATGTTATACATATTTCAAGTCTATATACAAACGGGATATTTATATAAAAGTATATTTATGTCAGCTAACCAACGGAATATACTTAAAAACATCTAAAATAAAAGTCTTAATTAACATTGTCACAATTACTTGCTTGTTAAGAAGGCTTTTAAACATTTAAATTTAAATCAAATGGCACGGCCTCATTTCAGTAGGACACTGTATAACAATGAGAATTCTACTTACAATGAGATTTTTTTTACTTAATTCCTTAGTTTTGAGAACAAACAACCAACATATTTTGCACAATACTATTACAACTAAATTATAGACTATAAAAATGAAAGTAATATCATTATGATTATAAGCATTTAAAAGAACTTTGATCAACACAGATAAATCTCAAACTATAGCAACTAAGTCAAAAATAAACACAATTTTTTAGCGCAACGTAAAAATAAAATGTAGACAACAATCGAATTTGTTTTAAATGCCTGGGAACGCTTTTGTGTATGAAAAAGGTTGTTTGTTAAAGTAAAACGAGAAAAAAAAAATCGGCACGCGTTCACTTTCAAACAATGGACGGGCAATATTTGCTGTAGGATTAGTTTGTTTGTGTTTCTCATACGGTCCAGCCGGTCACCAATTCTGTCTAAGGAGCTTATAGCACTAAGACTAACTTCACAACACTTTATAAAAATATGAGTACATATATAGCCTATCAGAGATCGTGGACAATATATGGCACTTTTAAGACCTCTATAAGACACCTGTCACTAAGAGCATTACGAGGCATCTATTTCTTTTTATATCTACTAGCCGTGTCACCTGTTTCGTTTAGATGGTTTACATATCTATGTAATTCTTTTATTTCGTTTGAACACTAATATTACGAATATTAGTAAAAATATCAATAACATTCACAACGCATCAATTATAATTTTATTATCTCACCAGTTGTCATAATAACGGTAACTGCGTAAGCTTGACGAGCATTATTACAAAATTTTGACTGATTTTCAAGATTTATTTCTGTATTATCATCATTCAGTTGTGTTGTCCACTGCTGAATGTAGTCCTCCTTTACCTTTGTATATTAAAATCCAGTAATCGTCTTTCAACGTAGTCTGGAAGAAATTGAGATATGCGATAAGACCGCCTAATCGCACCAATGTTAAATTATTGCATTTTATTTTATTCCTGTACCTAAAAATGGTGTGAAATAAAGAGTTTATTGTATTGTCTATTGGTGACGGCGTAAGAATACAATTCACATTCCCTTATCTTGCTTTAGGGGTCATAATAACCCTATCCAATCCGTCTAATGAACGTGATAGATAAGGAGTCTCAAGCCTAGCATTGGAATCTATATGAGCTGAAATGATAGTACATACATATCATCACGCCATATCCCTTGCAGGGTAGGCAGAGAGAACAGAGTGCCAGAGAACTCTATCTTTGCATACTTCACTCGCTTCCTCAATATTCATAATTCTCTTCATACACGCTCGCCGGTTTCGGAGACTCTTGACTCCACCTTCCTTCAGTACCTGACCAATCTGGTCTAGGTAGGTTAGTCTCGGTCTCCCTCGGTACCTACATCCTTCCACTTTCGCATTGTATATCTTCTTAACCAGACGTTCGTTCGGCATTCTTTCCACATGTCCGAACCATCGGAGCATTCCCTTTCGCATCTTTACACCAATACTCTCTTTCATACCTACTCGCTCTCTTACGTCGTCGTTACGAATAGTGAAGATGAAAAAACCAAATAAGAGCAGAATTCGGCATAAATCCGTAACAGGCTTGCATTATATCCCAAAGTTTACTCTGTCTTCACTTGCACAGATTGTACCAGATCGTATCTCCATTTAGTGCGTGCCCTCCTATTGTGGAGGTGACTCGAGCCCAACAGTGGGATGTATATAAAACGAGATAATAATAATTGCAGTTAAAATAGTAAAAATGGGTTTCAATATTGTATACTGTTATAGGATATGATTCTACTATAATAACCGAGACTCACCAAACGTTTCTTGCACATAAAAATATGAAATTAACGTTGGTATTTTTATTCAAGATACTCTCAAGTTTTTATTACAACTGAACAGAATCGATTAGTTTTGGAATCGTCTCTGCTGAAGTGTTTTTATTCGATATTACTTGAATAACGAAAAAAAAAACTCGATTGATATTAAAAATGGATTGGAACCGTTTTAAATGAAAATCGCCCATCGTTTTATTATTACCTAGACTTACATTATTTTGTACTTTATACTGTTCAATGAAATAACATAGTGCAATTATTTGAGCAGTGCTTAATGTTAATATTAGCAATACGAATTAAAATATTTGTGCACATGTAAGAAACTTGTAATAAATAGTGTTAGGACTAACACACTGATTTTTTCATAAAATAAACGAATTTCCAACTGCACCTTTAACTTTTTCTAATTAAATTTGTTTTGGGTTATAAGACAATTAAAATTCTATCTCGGAGCTGCTTGAGGGTCAAAGCTCGTCTATAGATACTTTTATGGATTCTGGCTTATAGAAGTTACAATGATGAGAGTATCTGGTGGGATTAAACCCAATAAATTAATAAAAAGAAAAGCAAGAGCAGAATTTGTCATATGTCCCCGTAACAAATTTGCATAATATCCAAAAGTTCATCTTCAACTGCACAGATTGTATCGGAACGCATCCCCATTTAGTGCGTGCGCATACCTTTCCACACGCGACGTCTTATTAATGGGTGACAACATTATCGTGGACATCTTGCGTGTCCCACCGGTACATGTCCGACACGATCGGTATCTGCGTTGACACTTGCATCTAGCCGGTTAGCGGCTGGCTTATTCGTATGTGTCATGTCAAAGGAATTACCGTTGAACAACTAATTATCTGTTGACTCTTCTACACAGTGTTAACTTATAAACTATATAATTTATTACCAAAGGTTAGGTTGGCACTCTGTTCTCTCTGCCTACCCTGCGAAGGATATGGCGTGATGATATGTATGTATGTATGTTACAAGTTTCCGATAGAGTTTTGATGAGTTTATTATTTTTAATTTCGTTATGTCACCATATATGTCCCACTGTTGGGCTCGGGCCTCCTCCGTAATGGGAGGGAAATTAACCTACTATACCGCGCTGGTCAGACGGGTTGGTATAGGGTTTTGTTTCGAAATTTCCTTCTCTTGCATAGATGTTATATGCGTTTTATATCCTTTAGTCGTCTCGTACGATCACTCATGGGTAAGGTATGGGGTGGTTAATTGTATTCTTACTCCCTCATCACACGGATAATTTAATTTTATTATGAACTAGCTTTTGCCCGCGACTTCGTCCACGCAGAAGTCATCTCTGACAGAGATAAATAGAAAGAGCAATGCAAGGTGTTGAAGGTTTGTCGCTAGGACGATAATCAACAGCGTCAGAAACTGGGATGCGGTCGCCGCCTTCTACGAGTTAGTTGTCTAACGGAATTAGGCAATAGAATGAGGGTGGGTTTGAGAGAAAATACTCTAGGTTGACACGCTCTATCGTCGGTGCTTTGGGCGGCGCAAGCGTAAATATCTGTATTGAGGTTCACTGCATGAGGGCTTCGGCTCGAGATGATACCCGGTTGCGGTGGCCCGCCTGCACAACGTAGATGTACGTGTACGGCGCGCATGTGTCTATATACCATAGCCGGTCACTACAGAAAAAGGTGGTTCAAAAATCTATTCATTCTACAAATTATATTGCCATTAATATACTATTTACGGTATGACCATGGGATAAAAATATAATTATCGCCACCATTTATTTGACTGTTTTGTTTCACCAGCAGAGTTGCGACCTCGTTAGATATGATTTATTATTTGAGTTATAGAGTGAACATTTTTGAAGCTAAACTTAACCTGTATCTTAAACCATTAGGCAAGAACCTATTGCCGCCTACTATGTGTATCGTGTGAGCTCTCACGTCGGCACTGGTCGCCACAAAGGCACTGGTGCGGGGTTGATGGAGAGGGAAGAGAAACACGTGTTTATTTATTTTTACCGAAGAATATTTGTACGTAATTTGAAAAGAATCTATAAGGAAATTTTCTCCCCATACACACCCTACTGCTTTGTTAGACCCCTTAGGGGCGGAATTAATAAAATCCTTTCATATTGAATCTCTATGTCATAAATAAAAACGTGCTTCAAAATTTAATATTTCTAGCTTTAATAGTTTCGGCTTGGCGGTAATGAGTCGATCAACCCGTTTCACAGGCCTAATTTACACAACCAGAGGGTGAAAATTGACAAATGCCGGATATTACCATAGAATATTTGATTTGACTCATAATTTGAAAAGAATCACTAAAGACTTTTTCCCCCCATACAAACTTTGCCACTCTGCTCAACCCCTTTGGGGGTATAATTTCGTAAAATCCTTTCTTAGTAAATCTCTACGTCATATAAAGAAACCACTGTCAACATTTCAAGTTGCCAGCTTCAATAATATCGGCTTGGCGCTAATGATTTAATGAGTCGTCCAACCCGCTTTGCAGGCCTAATTTACACCCCCAGAGGGTGAAAATCAACAAATGCTGAAACACGTGTTTATTTATTTTTACTGGAGAATACTTGTACGTAATTTGAAAAGAATCGATAAAGATTTTTTTCTCCGAGCATTTTTTAAATTGACATAACTTTTTTATTTATAAACCAATTGACATAAAATAAAGCCTAAATGTTAAGTGAAGCTTACCACAATATATTAGTGAAAACCGCGTCTAAATCGGATAAGCCGTTTCTGAGATTAGCGTGCACAAACACACAGACAAACAGATAAACAGACAAACAGATAAACAGACAAAAATTTTAAAAATCATTGTTTTGGGTTCTATTAGTGTTGATAAAGTTCCCAGTAATATTTTTTCTCATATATCTTCTATGTACAGACAGCGATCCGTTACATTTTTATCATATGTATAGATATAGATAGATTAATTTCGTTATCGCTATTATTTTTTTATGTACCATATGTTGAAATAGAATAAGTATACAATTAGTTAATTCATTTTATTTTGATAATATGGTATCGGCTACGAATACTATTATCCCTTACATTGCTCGTGGGTGTCATCGTAACATACGAATAAGAACTTTACATCGACCTGAGTCAATTCCGACTGATGCCGTGTAGTCAATAATTACAATCCTAAGGAAAGTTGAGGTCAGGCAAGCGGGCAGTCATAAAATTATTACCAATTTTTTTGCAATATATACTATGGAAGAAGATTACATATTGCGTCCACACCAAGTAATTGGGATAAGAGCTGGATAATGATGATCATTGAGAAATTTTATTTTATATTTTTAGTGCGTTATTTTTCAGTTTTCTTTTTACGTAGTTTAACTACGTATTTTATTTTATCATCTATTTATTTGTCACTATTTCGCACGTTTCTACTGCACGCTGGGTGGTAAACTCCTACTTTATTAACATTTTATTTCGAGTTTACTTTCTTTTAAAGGGATGCTATCTTCTTTTCGTCCTTTACGACACTCGTGAGAAAGGAAGGGTTGATAAATTTTGTTGTTACTCCGTCGCCATATTAAAAATTATCGTCTCTTACTCTTTGATATCGGATAAGCAAAAGTTATTATGTAATTCTTTGTTATTCACCACATGGATTGTCAATTACTGTGAATAAATAAGCGTGTTTCGTGTTGAATAATCTTATTAATTATGCAGGCAATAGCTCTGGGAACTTATTTTCCGCCTTCTAGACTTTATTCGCTTCAAGATATTTTAGTAGGACGTCGAACAAAGCCGGGACTACTAATACGTGTATTATGTAGATGACTCACTGCCGTCATTTGAACACTTCCTGTGATATTCTGGTTCCACTGAATATTGCCCTTTTGTATATTTCACTGTGTATATTTTAATTATAAAACTTGTTTTGAAATCACGTTTTAAGATATTCAAGGATGTAAATTATAATGATTCCTATAATAAGTCTTATGAAAATATTCCCAGTTTTTTGAAAGTTAGTGGACGAACGAAGGACGAATTTAAGTGTCAGACCAGTCAGTTAAGGTTCACACCTTAGAAACTTCTTGACTTTCTTTTAGCCGCGTTAAATTACAATTTTTTTTTTTATTATTCTTGTATATTCAGTTTGAATAAGATGAATGCGCGTTTAGGTAAATATTCAAACTTTTGAAACAGCTTTTTGCCTTTTATTTAAACCATCCTTAGTTTAAATTTTTAATTTTTGTTATGTATTCATTTAAAATTGTTAAGACGAATCAAATGAGCGTATGAGCATATAGACCTTTGTCGTATTATTTTTGCCGTTATATGTAGATTAATCCTATTGACTGAGAAGAAAATAGCATAATATGCACACACTGACCTAATAAGTTGACATAACTATTTTATAGTTTAGTAAGTACAGTATAAAATAGGGGGAATTTTTATTTAACAATACAAAGACAATCAATTAATTGTTGTTTTTTTTTTGTGTTGAATGGTGACAACGTATTGTTGATGGCCCCCCACTAGGTGGATCGACGACTTGATGAAAGTTGCAGGGAGTCGTTGGATGCGGGCGGTATATCATCGCTTTTTGTGACGTTATATGGAAATCCAGGGCCAACAGCGGATGGCGAAAGGCTGAATAATGATAATAATGTTTTTATGAGTAACTTTTATGTTGCAATGATTGCAAATTAAGATTGCATTTAAAAAAAAAAGATTGCAAATTAAGATTAGTATAAAATACTCAAATATTTAAAGAGTGCCGGACATGTTCCACTTAGAAGGTTTCGACATCTTATGGGAAAAAGTGTTAATCCCAATTGTTCAGAGTACGACACCCTTGAGGATGTCTGTCACCTGTTGGTGGAATGTGTTTTCACATACTTTTAAGAGAAATGTTAGTCAATGATTTTAAGATATTTTTATAAGTATTCTGTCAAGACCTCTCCCCGAGATGGATGTTTTCGTTTATAAGCTAGAAAATAGGGTTAGTTTTTTTTTTAGTTAGTTTGCTGGGCTATGGTCCGGACACACGCTGCCCGTTCCGTACGGGGCGACGGAAGGGCAGCGCGTGGCCCCATAACCCACCGTATTCCCTCCCCATCGCCATTGGGCCGGCCACTGGTACCGCTTCCTTGCATCCGTGGCCAGCCCGGCAAATTGAGTTAGTCTAAAAAAAAGTGCCCTTGATATTACTATAAGGGCATTATTTGATCTAGACTTGATGGTAATAAGACCACCTGAGATATAGTATAATCGGTCTAATTTTCTAAATCAGTCCACTTGTCTTCAAGTAATCCAGTAACATAAAAAAAATATCATTCATCATCATCATTCTCCTACTCTTATCCCAATTGCTTGGGGTCGATACAATATGTACTCTTTTTTCATTGTACATAATGTAAAAGTTAGTGGCATAATAGTTTTATGACCGGCCGCCTGCCAGACGCCAACCCTACTTGGGAACGTAATAGTTGACCAAACGGCATCAGATGTAGTTGGCCCAGGTCGTTATAAGGCTCTTAATCGTCTTTTACGACATCCACGAGCAAAGTAAGGTTTGGTAGTATTCGTAGCCGCTACCACACAGCTAAAAAAATATATTGTGATGAATTAAAAACTTCCACCTTTTTGGAAATCTATTAAAAAATATTAAAACAGTTCATTTTCCTCTTATCCGTGGGTGATCGTAAAAGACGATTAAGGGATAAAACATGCATATAACCTCTATGCAAGAGAAACTTGAAATAAAGCCATATACCAACACGTCACGCCCAACAGTGGGACATATATGAGCTGAGATGATGATGGAAACAGTTCAAAATAAATTGTTATTTATTAAAAACTTACAAAGGTGTATAAATTCATTACTTCCGTTCATGTGTTTGACTTCAAATTGTATGTCAAAGTCATACTAATTGATATAAAGTAAAGCTTTTAAAATATTATCATTACGTATGGAGAGTGTGTGAATACGTTGGAGAGAGCTTGTCAAAGGCTACTAAATGCATATATAATAGCGCTAATACAGAGGCACATGCACGTATTACTATGACCTACTGAATAGCTGAAAACCGGGGGAAATATATAAAAAAAAATATACAAGCTATCACCCATATTATAACGATTTTGATGTATACAAAACAGATATTTCAAATCGTGCGTGCTTTGTATATACAAAAATTAGGGTTGGCAAAATGTATATGCTAATTTTTGATCCAGCTTCTTTCATTTATTTTTATCAGATTAGGCAATTCGAAAGTAATAATTAATTTTGACTGCAGTAATGATCAAAATATTTATTGGGAATATTGTATGTGTAAACAGGGTAAACATAACTTGTGCGAGAAATTCACAATCAAGCTAAACTGTCAAATGGTATATTGGTTAAGATTCGCGACACTAACCTACCGTGCCAAGTTCGTTTGGTGAGCGAGAAAGCCTGAAGCCCAACTTCTGAGTGAGTTTGAGTTAGTAGACAACAACCTAGCCGTACCTTTGGTATTGCAAAGGTTCATGAGCGGTAGTAAAACTTATCATAAGGTGTGCCAGCTCGTTTGCCACCGTAAACAATTAAAAAAAAATCTTGTTAAAATTATTATTCCGTTCAACCCTATCAAAAACTCACGTCTTGTTTGTAGGGCCATCACGCCATTTCATGTCGCGCATCCCCCCGAATAATAGGCCGACGTGTTATCATGTCGTGTTACCATCCTTCACGCTCTCACGTCATCACCGTGGCGTGTACCCGTTCATATAAAAATTTACGAGTGTATCTCATATGCTAAATATGTTTATACACTGTCCCAAATGAAGGTGATCAAGGCAAACAAAATAGGAGTTTAAAATATACAAACATTTACTTAAATTCACCTGTACTTAATGTAAATATTTATTATTAATATATAGTACTATACTTTTATTCAGATTTTATATTGAAGAATTATCATTATTATCATCATGTTACTTTTATCCCAATTACTTGGGGTCGACGCAATACGTATTCTTTTTCCATTGTACATATTCCAATAGTTTTATGACCGCTTGCCTGATGCGAACCTTCATTGAAAATGTAATTGTTGACGGCATCAGATCGCTGAGATCGATATAACACTCTTAGTTGTCGTGTACGAGACCAATAGGCGATGTAAGGATTGGAAGTATTCGTAGCAGCCACCATTAGAGGATTGAAGGTGAAGGAATTAATTGTGGTAGGACCACGCTGTTGACAGTTTTCTGTCTACAGCCGCGGGCCGATCCGTCCGGGGTAGTACCACACTCTCGTAGAAGATCGACTTCTGAGTAGTGGCAATGTGCTATTGCGCTTCGTTCGGTGAGCGAAAGAGCCGGAAGCTCAACTGGGTGGGTTTGGGTATTTTATTGGTAGGCAGCGGCTTAAGCTGTACCCTTGGTATTGAAAAGGTCCATGGGGGCAGTGACACTTACCATCAGGTGTGCTGCTTGCTCGTTTGCCACCATAAGCAATAAAAAAAAAGAATAATACAGATAAAATGTATGAGGAAATGTTTTTTTATTAACTGTTCACTTTCATATGGAATACTCCAATAATGGCGTTCTCTTGTATGACATGGATGGTTTACAAAAACCCGTTCGAGATAATGTTCGTGTACTGATTTTGGTTACAGTTGGCTGGGAAAATTTGTTGGCATGAAAATAAGGTTTGATTGTAAGAAATTCTCTGTCTTTGCTGACTGATATATTTTTGAGCCAAGTTGTAGAATTTGTAGATAGTATAAAATTTATGGCTCTGATAGAGTCAGGGAATCTATTGTTAACTGTAGGAAACTGGCATATTATATATTTTTATAAACAATTGTTTTAACATTGACTCGCTTTGTGTATTGAGGTTTGGAATAGTCATTCAGCTTTTCGCTTTTCACTATTGGATATAGGTCTCTACAATTGACGGGTGGTCATAATAAAACGATTGCAGTGAATGTTATACGTTTCCCAGGAGAGAACTGACCCGTTCTCTTTTGCGACCCCTACGGCAAGTAAAGATGGTGACAATCGTATTCTTATCTCGTCGCTACATAGGAATTTGGAATATAGTTTGAAATATATTTTATTCTTATATAATTTTTTAACAAAAAAATTAAACCGCCGAAAAAACTGAAAAGCAAAAATAATAAACTGTTTTTATTGACCTTAATAACTAAGCTCTTAAACTAATTTAAGTAGGTACACCTAAGTAATTTAGAGGTAATTTAGTGATCATTGTTGATTGATTATTTGTTAGCACTACTAAAATGCGTGTCGTAATGAAGATATGAAAGATTGTCATGGTCTACTATTGACACTTTTAATTATTTATGAATCCATTTACTTGCCGAATGTCAATCACTTTTAAAGTATCATTCTCAATCGACACTGTCATGGTCTTTCGTCACAAACCGTGCAGCGCTATTGAAATGTGGAGTAAGCGTGAATAAACATATTGATAATGGATGTATTGATATGACTATTCTAATGGAATCCCCGAATAGATAGAGGTGTATAATACCTACATTTAATATGTAGCTTTTTAGTTTCAAGGAATTAGAAGGGAGCTAAAGGTATAGTTGAAGGCATCGTTTTAGAATTGGGATGGTGCCTAATTTTTTATGGTATATGTAATATATAAAATAGAAAAACTATAGCCATTTGTGAAAACAACAAAACATTAATTTTCAATTAATTTCAATCATCTCAAGATTTTTAAATAGAGAACGCGATACAAACAAAATGACGACAACTTCGCGTTCTCCATACTAATCCGCACACACGTAAACAAACACTATTTTGCGTGAAAGGGATAAAGTATGCCCTCTCCAAAAACTTTAAAAGCTTGTAGCTACTAAATTATGTATATTTTTTTAAATTATTTTTGCACATTTATCTTAAATATACATACATTATAAAAGTATTAAATAATAATTTACTATTTTAATATCGTGAATTGTTTTTACTATATTTTTGACCCAACGCCGAATTTAAAGGATATTTCTTCATTCCTCTAAAATTGGTATAGCATTGTTAATGTGATATTGCTTTAAAGATTTAGGACACGTTTTACATAAATCTGTATGACGTAATACAAGGTAAGGAAGGTGTGTACTTAACAAGAACGATATGAAAAAACTGAAACACTCTTCTGAATAGAGCACTGCTTTCAATTGCTTCAAATTGTTATACTTGGTATAATAAATTAGCTGTGTGGTAGCGGCTACGAATAAAACCAACCCTTACTTTGCTCGCGAATGTAGTAAAAGACGACTAAGAGCATTATAACGACCTGGGCCAACTCCATCTGGTGCCATTTGATCAACAATTACATTCCCAACGAGGGTTGACGTCTGGCAGGCGACCGATCATAAAACTATTGCCAATAACTATTAGATTATGTACTATGAAAGAAGAGTACATATTGTATCGATCCCAAGTAATTGCGATAAGAGTAGGAGAATGATGACTTGATACAATAAATATTTTATTCAAAACATATGTCTTTAAAGACGTCGATGTTTATAGTCCAATTTCTTGCTATATATTTATGAAGTTTGGACAACAGCCAAAGTAACAGTATTGATTCTTATTTTGCAAATGCCTTATCCATACATACAAGTTAAATAAAAAGAGTCATATAAAATACTCTGCGTAATTGTTAGACCAACGTTTTAGTTTTGTTACATTGAATATAAAAGTTTACTATATTTTCTAGGCAAATTTATGACAAAATTTGCAATTTTCTATAAATAATTGAAAAAATACGCTGTTTTTTTTTTCATTTATCAAGTAAGTCACAGGATTTCAATTCTAGTCACGTATGTCATCAGCTATAACAGTATTTTAATACAAGTTTCTAACATAAATAACGCTTTTACGGGCACAGTCTAAGCGTACGCGCGCTTCCGCCACTTTGGTTTATCGAGAGAACTTAAACCAAAACGGTGTTAGCATTCTACTGCGGTCTTTTTAAAGGTACACATATAATGTGTTATGAATTAAACATATTCCCTGTACTGTGAGAATTGAAGGCGATTGCGCCGTGATTGTCGTTTATTTAAAATCATCATGAGACTGTTTTATATATAGTGTAAATTGATTGTTGTTTGGACGATATATTGAAATAAATTGGTGATGTTTGATTGGATGAATGATACTTAATATCAGGTCTGGCTGGTTGATGTATGATGGTTGCTCATTTTTATCAATTGAATTTTTCAATGTACTAGTTAGGTCTTTACGTCAGTCTCACAATTAAATCTTACGTACATCTATGCCATGTATTTTTTTTTGTTGGAATACCTTAAGTGGAAATCGTTATACATTCATATTAAGATTATAAAGGACTAAGTCAAAAAAGAAAGCAAAAAAAGAAAGTAACTTTATTACTACTAAAATAGTTTCACATCGTCATCAAATTTTTTCTGCGCTTATCCCCATTTACTTGATCGACACTCCTTTTCCATGGTAAGTATTGTATGAGTGGGCGGTTTCACTGGGCCTCTGTGTTCTTAAGAGGGGCTCAGTGAACACGTGTGTGCGGCAGCGGCGCGGGTCGATAGTGAACTTGTCGTTCGCTAGCCCCGCTCTCGCACCACGAGTGAGGAACAGGCGTGTCCTGGAAGAGGTGGAGACCCTGTCAGACCACCGGTACATCCGGATGGAGGTCTACCCCCAGAACCCCAGTAGGGGTCACGGGGTGGACGGAGCTCCCGCGTTTCCGCGGTGGGCTCTGGGGCGTCTTGACAGGGACCTACTGGCGGAGGCGGCCATCGTTCACACGTGGCTGCCCTCACCACCAGGAGTGGACGCTGAGGCTGCCCGCATCCGCAGCCATGCCCAGGGTATGGCGTCTACCTCCGAGGCAGGGGATCTACTGGTGGTCCCCAAGACTGGCGGACCTTCGTGCGGGGTGCATTAGTGCCCGAAGGTCCTACACCAGCAGCCGGCGCAGCGGCGTCACCGCGACGCTGAGTGGGAGGGCCAGCTCTATGAGGCGTACCGTAGTGCGCGGACTGCCTTTCGGCTGGCCATCCGATCCGCCAAGGATTCGAGTTTGCAGGAGATGCTGGACGGTCTCGACAGTGACCCCTGGGGTCGCCCGTATCGCACGTCGCTGAATAAGCTTCGCGTGTGCCGCGTGAAATAAAACCCTATACCCACACGTCTGATCAGCGTGGTATAGTAGGTCAATTTTCCTCCCATTACGGAGGAGGGTTGAGCCCAACAGTGGACATATGAGTTGAGATGAATGATAGATGTATTCTTAATATGATGAGAGTTGCAAAAACCAACGATGGTCTTACTAAAGCTTCAAGCGTGGTGATTTTAATATTATCACCATATGAGGAGGCCTATGTGCAACCGTGGACATTGTTAGGCGATGTATGAATGGTTGCGTCATTGGCTTTGTTAACTAGAGTCTTAATGTCTACAAGAAATACTTATATTCTCACACAAGTCGAGGTCGACCTCTAACGTAAACTAGAATATTGTTTGCAACCGGACGAAGAGCTAGTTCACGCCTCTTGGCCTTGGAATTAGTGCATCGATTAGAGACTGCATAATAATACTAAAGTAAAAGCCTTTAAGTGTATGTTTGTGCCCGTTAAATTTTAACGCTTTTGTAATTATTAAATTTACGCGTTGATTAGTAACTAATTTTGCTCCATAGTGGGACTAAAATTACATCAAGAGTTAGATCAGATTTGGAGAACAGTTATCGATTCCTCTGCCCACGCTGAAGTATCAGTAGCGTAAACGTGTTTATCAGGCTGTGATGACATGTATTCTTCAACGAATTTCCACGTTTTATATCGCAGAGATGGTATTCCGTGTATGGCCTGCTTTATCTCTAGAATAGAGATTATCTATAAAATGACAGATACTATAAAAAGTTTTTGTTTAAAATTTCTAATATTATTTTATCCCAGTTTAAATAGTACATTACTGCAGCGGCCAGCAAAAGAGGCATTGATAGACGAACGTGTAAATGTGGGCCGAGGCGTAGCTGAGGCACACATACGTAAGGCCATCAATGTCTAGTTGTGGCCAAGGCTTGTATAGTGCTTTTCTCAAATAATGCGCGGAAATTAAAACTAAGTAGTATTAATTAGAACTGTATACATGGCGAACAACGAACAACATTTTTCACGTGCTAAAGGGTTCATTTGTTTTTTTTTCATTATTAAACAGGTTTCTTTTTCAATTCAGTTTGAAATTTAAATAAAACTCTAATAAGTTGCCTTTGTGGTTACTATGATTTGAAGCAACAAATCGTTCCATTTTTAAAATACACGATGGATATGAATAATTTACATATATATTTATTTGGCCGCTAAAACACGACAGATGTGGATTTTCATACATTTTTTGCCGGCCGCTGCTCGCAAGTATTTGGTCAGTACAGTAATTTCGATTTATCTCGAAGAAGGTTGTCAAAATAATGCTCAAATTTCCAAGCATGTTTGAGAAAACATAATTTTCTTCACCAATTTGTCCAATCTGAATTGGAGTTTCCGTGCCACAGTAACAAATGAGTGTATATATTTAACTAGTTAAATTTTATATATAAAGTACCTTCATTAAAATAAATATATATCTGTGTGGTGGCGGAATAAGAATACAATTCACCACCTCCTATCTTAGTCGTGGGTGATCGTAAGAGGCGGCGCAGGGATATAAAACGCATATAACATCTATGCAAGAGAAGGAAAACTCGAAACAAAAACCCTATACCTATACCAACAGGTCTGACCAGTATGGTATAGCAGGTTAATTACGCTCCCATTGTAGAGGAGGCCCTAGCCCAACAGTGGGTCATATATGAGCTGAAATGATGAGATGATGATGACCTTCAAAATATCAACAAATGTTAGTTTAATGTTGAAGTTTCGTTATTGCTCTGTATCGTAGTAAAATGTATATTGTGTGACACATTTCCAAAGCCCGCATTCATCAATTGACTTTCAATAAAATAGTCGTGTATCCAACAACGAATAACTAGAATGTTACTCAAACTTTTTTTCTATGCTACTTAAACTATAGTTTAGTAATTAAAAGCTTTTAATACTCATCATTCTTCTGCTCTTATCTCAATTACTTGAGGTCGACGCAGTATGTAAATATTATAAAAAATATTGACAATAGTAGTTTTTTGACCGGCAGCCTTCTTTTTTTTTTTTTTTTTGCGGTTTACTATGGACGTGGTCGCGCCCCGCCAAATCGGTCCGGGGCGACGGATGAGGCGGCGCGCAACCCCATAGGCCCACCCTGCAAACACCTCTCTTCGCCGTGCGAGCGGGCCACCGGTACCCGATCTTTGTCATCGGTGGCCCGCCCGGCGGTTTACCCTCGCGGGTTCCTCTCATTTCGACGACCCGACATTTTCATTCGGGGCGTCGTCCTCACGCGGTGGCCTCACGTAGGGTGACCGGACTATTCCCCGGTCCGATCACCCGATGCCTGACGTCAATTCTCTTTAGGAATGTAATTGTTGACGAGACGGCATTATGTGAAATTGACCCAGGTCGATATAAAGTTCTTAGTCGTCTTTACGACATCCACGAGTAAAATAAGGTTTGGTAGTATCGTAGCCGCTTACTATATAGCAGCAACACTACATTAGTAAAATATCATATGATATTGTAATGGTCATTAATTCCCATTTTGAACACCTTAAGTAAGGGTTGCCTTTCATATTTTACGTCAAGCGAGTTAAGTAATAAGACCTTGAACTCTTACACTGAGTATCAGGTGAGGGGCATCGGCCACACGTCGGTTATTTCCCACCTGTTAAAGTTTTACTGCGAAGTGATGCAAATTGTACGTCTGAAAATAAAAGTCTTTTGTAGATTTTATCAGTGTGATAACGTGCCAAGAATACAACGTGTATCGCCTTTCTCTTTCTTTCTCGCCCTTCTCTTCCGAAGGCCTTATAAGAGACGACAGATTCGCTGTCACCTGTGTGTGACCTTCGAAGTGGAGTGAAGGTAAACGGGAAGTAAAAGCGTATATATGTATATATATGTGTGTGTGAATTTAAATAAAATTAACGAGTACAAAAGCAAAATGAAAATCTTTTTAATCCATGCCACATGCTGCACATGCCAATGCGTGAGAAAACAGTCAAATGACCAACTGAAGCCATGCATATTGTAAAATAAATTAGAAATCCTATTAGGGAGTAGTGCAGCCGTCGTAAATATAAAATGGTTAAGATATATTTCTATCGGTTGTTAATCTAAAACTATTTATTATTACGTTGACCATCAAACACGACCTAGATTAATTTAATTCCGTGTTTCTGTTACTTCATCTTGTGTTAATTTGTTTCTTAGAATACACTCGATTAAAATAAACTACTATAGTGAACTATTTAATAGACTTAGCATATAAAATAACTAATTGAGCTTAAATAAACTAGTATATGAACAATTGATTAGAACAAAATTAATATGAAAATCATTCAGGCTCTGGCGTTTACTATTGGACGTAGGCCTCTTGCCACAAATTAAGGAATAGTGCTGTAATTACGCACGCACGGGATAGTGCCGTAATTATCAGGCAGCAGGTTTGGCGATCGCAGTGACGTTACGTGTTTTAGCCCACAATTGTGACGAGAAATTTACGCGCTTTATACAAGCCCCCCGGACAAGTAAGAAGTGACGACGATTGTATTTTCATCCCTTCTGATCACATTTCGTTCGACTATTCTTGGCCACAGAAAGACATCCTAACTAATCTAGCACTGAGTATTCGACTTAAGTGACCTGTCCAATCATTTAGGCTGTCGAAATGTTCAATGCTTGCACTTTTATTGTTTGCCGAATCCAGTATTTGGATCTGCATAAACCTAAAATATCAGTTTTCATGGATATGTGTATAATTTGTATGAATAGGGATTTCAATCCTCTATAATATTATTAAGGATCATACTGATCGTGTTTATGAGGTGGTATTTTAGGCATCTAAACAATTCGCGTAATCAAATACAATTTTATATTGAGTCACTCAACATCTTTGCAGATTGAAAGTTTGTTATTGTAGACTCACAATATCCTACCACTAACTGTTTGCCAGCGCCGCATCACTAATTAATAAAGATCTCCAC
Source organism: Lymantria monacha (assembly GCA_905163515.2). Taxonomy (NCBI): domain Eukaryota; kingdom Metazoa; phylum Arthropoda; class Insecta; order Lepidoptera; family Erebidae; genus Lymantria; species Lymantria monacha. The sequence continues at coordinate 9,018,184 of LR991092.1, read as the reverse complement.
GTTTTATATGCTTCATACAATTGAAGAATCGAACTAAATCTCTGGATTCGTTTATAACATTTCCAAATAAAACATATATAATATTTAAGTTCATCATTCTGATCGTTATCCCGCCTGCCGAATGTAGCGATTATGGCATTATTGGCGATGAAGGTTGATGAAGCAATGAAATATCTAGTCAAGTATAAATTGTCATGAAAAGTAGCTTGTATCATTTCACTACGGTGGTCCGCACAATTGGCGATCGATGGGGAACTAATACGGCAGGTTATTGGGCCGCGTGTCGCCTTTTTGTAGCTGCGGTCGATTCCGGCGGGTTATGTGACCCGACGATAGCTTGTTAAAAAATAATGTATCTCACTACAGATAAACAGAAAATCTATTTTAATATAGATATATTCTTCACGGATGTTCAATTTAAAGTATCCGTTACAATTTATAGACAGTTTTACGAGTAGCACTTCCACTGTAGTGCAGCTTGAGCACCGCTGTCGTTATCGAGCAATCGATCGGAATGATTGATCAAGTCGCGAGCAACCATCGGTGTGGTCTGACATTATGCAATAACATAACGTCGAATACTTCGAATCATTCGTTATGATTCAAATTATTTATTTGCGTATATTTTAGCAATCATTATATATAAATATTTGACTTTTTTTAAGGAATTTAATGGCATCAATGGGTTACTAAGACATTTATGTCAAGTTTTTATTGGAGTTTACTCCTTAAGCATCGATTTTCATTTAAGGCGCCCTATATGAGAAAAAATTGAGGAGTAAAATCTAGTGATCGAATGACCTCGATACGTTTTTGGTGTGCAACCTATTCTGCGCACCTTTCACTTTCTGACGTGAGATAATACTTCACTGAACAGTTTTAATAAATGTAAATAAAAATATATATATATATATATATTATTTTTAGTCAAATGAGCTTTTTTTGCGCCTGTTTTGATAATCGTACTTAAGGAGTAAACTCCAGTCGTGCGTCGGAGCTGACACACACACTTTTTTTTATAAATTATCAATAACTTGAAAGTCATTGTCCATCAGTAAGACTTCAACAGTGGAATCTTCTGGAAATTTTAATGGAAAACAAGAACATTTGTAAAGCACTGGTATATCATATCAACTACCCCCAGCACTTTCATCGCATCACGTTATATAAAATGCTATTTAAATACTAAATAAAATATTGAATATAATACAAGACCACTACATGATGCTATCGTACTACCCGCAAACCTCCATAAATTACTGATTGGAAGTTTTAGAGAAAAGTCAATTTTGCAAAAATGAGCTTAATTACGGTAAGCCAAAAAAGCTTCTTTGGCTTACTTATTAGCTAATAAGTAAGCACTTAAAAGATAAGTAAGTAAGATATAAGCTATATCCATTCCATTAAAAGTGGCTTGACGACATCATGAAAGTAGGTAGGAATCATTCATCATCATCTCGGCTTATATATGTCTCACTGCCGGGCTCGAGTCTCCTCTAAAATAGTAAGAAAATTGACCTTTTAGCTTATGCTGGTCCTACACGTTGGTGTAAGTATTTATTCCAGTTTTGCATAGATGTTAACTACATATTATATCACTTAATCGTCTTTTATGACATCCACGGGCAAAAAATGTGGTGATATTGTATTCTTACTCTATCACCACGCGGAAAAGACAGATCAACATCATCATCATTATCGTCTCTACTCATATATTGTACACTGTTGGGCTCGAGCCTCCTCAGTAATGGGAGGGAAATTGTCCTACTATACCACGCTGGTCAGACGTGTTAGTATAGGGTTTTGTTTCGAGTTTTCATTCTCTTGCCTCTTACGATCACCTACGGGTAAGATAGGGAATGGTGAATTGTATTCTTACTCCGTCACCACACGGATAAAATACAGATCAGAGAGCGAATAATGTGCTAAAAAATAATATTTAACCTTCCTCTTTCCTTTCAATGACTGCTGAATGAAAAAAAATATTGTGGTAACAATAAATTAATAATACGATGACTTGAAGTGTAGCTTGTTGCGCATTTATGTGAACAAAATGTGCTTCGTACACCCAAATATGTACATATTTTTCGAAAATTGCTTATTTAAATGTGAACACGGGACTAAAGACTCCGAAGTTAACCTAAAGTTAAGTGCGACCCGACCATTTAGTCCCAAAATATTAGTTATTCGGGTCCCGCAAACCACAACTGTTATTAGCTTCATAAGTTGAAAGCTTATTGGATATCGTCGTTTTTGCTTACATACATACATATCATCACGCCATATCCCTTGCAGGGTAGGCAGAGAGATCAGACTGCCAGAGAACTCTATCCTTGCATACTTCACTCGCTTCCTCAACATTCATAATTCTCTTCATACACGCTCGCCGGTTTCGGAGACTCTTGACTCCACCTTCCTTCAGTACTTGACCAATCTGGTCTAGGTAAGTTAGTCTCGGTCTCCTCCGGTACCTACATCCTTCCACTTTCGCATTGTATACCTTCTTAACCAGACGTTCGTTCGGCATTCTTTTCACATGTCCGAACCATCGGAGCATTCCTTTTCGCATCTTTACACCAATACTCTCTTTCATACCCACTCGCTCTCTTACGTCGTCGTTACGAATGCGATCGGTCAGCCTAACTCCACAGATTATTTATTTAGCTTAATATGAGAATTTTCAAGAAAATTCGTTGTCAATATGCTGTCCAAACAATTGTCAACCAGCGGGCAGATTAAAAAACTATTAAATAGGTATCTTAAATTCGTACCCCCTTTAAGTTGTGGAAGTAGCAAGTTATATCATTGGAGTTACGTGTTTTATTATATATAGATACATATATCATTTCATAGAAAATTTGTAAGCAAACCATATATTTAACGTGATAGACTATAAATCAGAATTCCATAACGAGCGATCATTTCTGTCCAGCACAGAACAGTCACGCTGTTCTATGTCTCAATAAAAAAGGAAGAAAAAGGTGTCTTAATATAGTTCGACTGCACACATGGCGTAGTTACTAAGATCCCGACCTTCTGTGCCAGTGCCGTGGGTTCGATTCCCACGCAGGACAATATTTTGTGCGATCCACAAAGTGTTGTTCTGAGTCTGTCTCTGTTCTGTGTCTGAGGGTGTAATTTGTCTGCGAAAAGTCCCTCGCAATACAAGGATTACTAGGAGTAATTTACTCCATATAGTCTATAAAATATAACTTGATCTTTGTGACAGTTCTCACTAGTGCCGGACGCTTACGATGTAGTCCGTATTCTAGTCGATATAATTCCTTATTTTTTTAAAGTTCTTTGCTACTGCAATTGAAAAAAAAAATTAATGAAAATCTTATTGAATTTCAATCAAATGGATTTTATTTAATTTAAACTAAAGCTGTTAATTAACTATTTTTATTATTCGAAAGGAGTACATACAAGTTCATCGTCACTATTATCGTCATCGCTGGAGCATTCCTGTAGTTGATGATGAGTTCTTGGTCACTGATTATTTCATGAATAATCATGTTTATCTTATAAATGAATTTATATTTTTAATATAAAAGAAATGGTCTTATTAATATTATAACTGATGTCTGAATACTAAATTAACACAATTTTCTTATCTTATAGAGTAACCAAGTGATTTATATAGGTAATGTATTGGTTTTACTTATTTTATAAATAATTAATAAGAATGTTATCGATTTACGTTTATCGATTGTCCCATCTCTATCTTATTCTCAGTCCAGTATGACCTTGTATTTGCGTAAGCATCATATATTTATAAAATGGTTACTAAGTAGGTATTTTAAAACATACGAGGTACAAGTATTGGTGTATATGTTCATATTTTTATATTCATAATTCAGTTGAGATATAACTGGCACGTAAAGAATGAAAATATAGGTGATCATAGTGGTAGGACCACGCTGTTGACAGTTTTTTGTCTACAGCCGCGGGCCGATCCGTCCGGGGTAGTACCACACTTTCGCAGAAGATCGACATCTGAGTAATGGCAATGTGCTATTGCGCTTCGTTCGGTGAGCGAGAGAGCGGGAAGCCCAACTGGGTGGGTTTGGGGATTTTATTGGTAGGCAGCGGCCTAAGCTATACCCTTATTGCAAAGGTCCGTGGGCGGCAGTGACATTTACCATCAGGTGTGCTGCTTGCTCGTTTACCACCATAAGCAATAAAAAAAAATACATAATGCAATTGTAAACGTTTAAATTTTGAATACTCGTCGTATTCAAAATTACTTCATCGGTTTTGTAGCTATCTGTCACAGAGATCAAGCTATATTTTAAGGACTATAGTGCAGGGTGGTGTTTTAAAAAGAAAATAATTAGATAGGTTAATATAGATTGCTGCAAAGACGGCGCAGTGGTGTAATTACTGATAATTCGTGGTGAGTAGGATTCCTAAAAAAATTCTATGTGCAACCCACAAGCGATTGTTGTAAGTCTGAGTTTAATTAGGTCTGTTAATTGTATGTTTGTGAAGTCCTCTATGAAACGCTTTTATTCCTCAGTGCACCCCAAACCAAAAAGAGAAATAAAAAAGTTCGAAAAAAAGGTCAATTTTGAAGAGTACATAATTACATAGTATATCTTTAACCACATTATACAACCAAAACATTAAATAATGTAATGACCAACCTGTTTAAAATCACGAGTCGTGTGAAAATAAAAAAGAAAATAAAAACTTTGTCACCATGGTTTTATTTCGTGCAAAAAAAAATGAGACGGTGTTTCGTTAACTCTAAACTCAACATATAACAGGAGTCACGTATGTGTTTTGATACTGACGACTGGTAAAAAAAGGTCAGTTACTACTTCAATTACGACTGGATTGTGTCGCTAGATTTATTAGCCGGTAGAAATGTTTGTGTTGTTCTAGTACAATTGAAATTGTGTGATCTTGTCTAAAAAATCTTTTTAAATGTAGAAATGAATGATTTTAGAAATAATTACTGTTTTATTTATGTTATTAGGTATATTAATTTTTTTTTTTTTGCTGTGTGGTAGCGCCTACGAATACTACCGACCCTTACATTGCACGTGATTGTCTTAAAGGACGGCTAAGAGCTTTACATCGTGTTAGGTTAACTCCATCTGATGCCGTCTGGTCACCAAATGAATTCCCAAGGTAGGTTGACGAAACTATTGCGAATAACTTTGGCAATATTTACTATGAAAGAATGTTATGATGAATTTCTTTACCATTATGGAGGAGGATCGAGCCCAATAGTGGCACTTATGTGGCCTGAGATGTTGATGATATAGAAATCGCCATAATCACATATTGGATGTCAAGTATCTGGGTCCTTTCGTGTTGGATAGTGAAAAGTAATAGCAGCGTTGCGTCCGACGGTAAAAAAACTGCAATAGAATCATTCAAAATCAAATTACATTATTATTCAATATCATAACACAACGTTTCAAGAAAAGGAATAGATTAATTACATTTAAATCATTTTTTAATTAACAATCTTTTGTTCTAATTGACCTATCTTGATCCAGTAGCAAAAGTAATCGTATCCAAAATCAGGCAAAAAAATTTGTTGCTTCGTCGATCAAGAAATTCTCAAAAGCTAACACGAAGAACACCTTCGGACACCTGGGAAAGTAAACAATGTGATGAAATCTAAAAAACCTAATCCTAATCGGATTATTGTTAAGTAGGTACTTACTAGAATAAAAATGGGCACCTTTATCGTGGATTCGAATTTGTTATTTTATCATACCTAGTCTCCGTCTAGACTATATTATACCTACGCACATATTATCGCGGACAAAGCCGTCTATTCACTCCCTGGCAACTAATAAAAAACTAGCAGACTATAGTGACCTACAGACATAAGGTCTACGTGTGTGGGTTTATGCCTTTAAGGCCTTTCTTAATGCTTTGTGTGTTTTAGTAAGTATTTGACGAGTTTTTTCAACTGAATTACTAACAAATAAACCTATACATTGAAGTTTTTACTTTCAGATTCGTTATTTATATTAAAGTACCTACCTATTACTAAAATCATTCAGTAATATTAATGTGTAATCCTGATGAAGTTATAATACAATATGTTGATATAACAACAACAACATCAAACGTCAATATCCCTTCCTTTCTTAGGGATGATTGTAAAAAAACAATTAAACGACGCAAGCAGATAACATTATTAACAGAGAAGGAGATTCACAATAGAACCATAGGTGGGTTGGTATAATCCAGCGATCTCTCCAGCACGGTATAAGTAGGTCGATTTCTGGAAAAGGAAAAGTCTCGAGCCCAGCAGTGTTGATCTCTGTTGATGTGTTAAATGTATATTGGGTTCAATCAAATACCTAATTATAGCGTCTCACAGATCTGTAAATGTGTAATTTAGGTTTAACTCATATTTGTTTGATATTAAATGCCTTTAAAGGAAGGAAGGAAGAAAGAGGCTGACCGACCGCATTCGTAACGACGACGTAAGAGAGCGAGTAGGTATGAAAGAGAGTATTGGTGTAAAGATGCGAAAGGGAATGCTCCGATGGTTCGGACATGTGGAAAGAATGCCGAACGAACGTCTGGTTAAGAAGATATATAATGCGAAAGTGGAAGGATGTAGGTACCGAGGGAGACCGAGACTTACCTACCTAGACCACATCGGTCATGTACTGAAGGAAGGTGGAGTCAAGAGTCTCCGAAACCGGCGAGCGTGTATGAAGAGAATTATGAATGTTGAGGAAGCGAGTGAAGTATGCAAAGATAGAGTTCTCTGGCACTCTGTTCTCTCTGCCTACCCTGCAAGGGATATGGCGTGATGATATGTATGTATGTAAGAAAGAAAGAAAGGATACATGATTTATTGGCACATTAGATTAAAAAAAAATTAAATATAAAAAACATTAATAATGATAAAAAGAAGACGAGAAAGCGATGATAGAGTAATAGTAAAATATACAATATTATAATGATATTTGATGTTTACGCGAGTATTGCACAATACACATTTGAAATAAAACTATTTTTACGGATTCTATCGCGTATTTCATTTTTAATTGCCCGACATCTCGAACACTTTACAGCGTTTAACAGTCCTCCCGACCATGAACGCTGTAAAGCGTTTGAAACTTCAGGAAATTAAAAATCAAATACAAACGCGATAGAATTCGTAAAACAAGTTTTATTTCAAATATACAATAATAGGTGATAAAATAATAATAGTAAATAGAAAGGAAACAAGCATATTGACGAGATAACATATATTGTATATCAATGTCAACCCAAAAATATATTTGTACATTCCAGAAGATGTGCCCAAAAGGCAACAGTTCAACATATGCTACATAGAGATGCAACGCTGATTTTGAACTGCAGCCTTAGGTGTTTAAGCGAAATTCGAGTATAGAATAGTATACAATATTTTCTTTATCTATTTTCTATCAAGGTAGTATAGGTGCACAAATTATTCGAGATAGTAAATCTTGTGGTGCTGTATACTTTTTTATCTATCTATGTATATCTATAAAAGAAGATGTTTGTATATATATGACATCACTAAACTTAGAAACTAATTGACAGATAATTATGAAAATTGGTATGTATAATTGTATATGTATATTTTCACGGAGATGATTTATACGCTAACCCCATTGATGTAACTCGCTACCATTCGGCGTTGCTATATATCGATATCTACAAAGAAACAAACGGCCTGGCTTTGCTAGTTGGATATAACATACATACATACATACATATCATCACGCCATATCCCTTGCAGGGTAGGCAGAGAGAACAGAGTGCCAGAGAACTCTATCTCTGCATACTTCACTCGCTGCCTCAACATTCATAATTCTCTTCATACACGCTCGCCGGTTTCGGAGACTCTTGACTCCACCTTCCTTCAGTACATGACCGATCTGGTCTAGGTAGGTTAGTCTCGGTCTCCCTCGGTACCTACATCCTTCCACTTTCGCATTGTATATCTTCTTAACCAGGCGTTCGTTCGGCATTCTTTCCACATGTCCGAACCATCGGAGCATTCCCTTTCGCATCTTTACACCAATACTCTCTTTCATACCTACTCGCTCTCTTACGTCGTCGTTACGAATGCGGTCGGTCAGCCTAACTCCACAGATTTTCCGCAGAGATCGCATTTCGACCGCATTAATTTTACTATCATACTCTTTTCTGCATACCCAACTCTCGCTTCCATACAGTAATGTTGGGACAAGCACTGCGTTATGTATTGCTACACGTGCCTTCTGGCTGAGGTGGTGGCTGCCGAAAAGTTGCCCCAACGCTCCGTTCACTCTATTTCCCGCATTCACTCTTCGCTCTATATCAGTGGTGTACCTTCCATCTCGGCTAAATCCACATCCAAGATATACAAATTCATCCACTTGCTCTAGTACATCATTACCTATTGTTACTCTTACATCTGTTCTGGTTATATCTCTTTCAAAGACCATTATTTTGGTTTTGCTCACATTCACGCGTAGACCCCTTTTCTTACAATCTTCTGTCATTGTGTCGACTAGGGTCTGCAGGTCAGTCGCTGACTGTGCCAGCAGGACTGCATCATCTGCATAAAGCAGAGCAGTGACCACTGAGTCGCCCATCTGGACTCCCACATTCATATCGTTCAACCTTTGGAGACATTTATCCAGATATATGATAAACAGCCTGGCTGACAGAACGCACCCCTGCTTAACGCCGATATTGACGTCAAACCAAGGCGATATTCCATCATCCAGCCGCACACAGGCTCTACAGCCCATGTAACTGGACTGCACAGCCTGTAGCAGTTTACCGTTAATACCATACTCCGGTAAAATGTCCCAAAGTTCCTTTCGTACAACCGTGTCAAATGCTCTCTCCAGATCCACAAAACTGCAGAAAACCCTCTGACCTAGAGCCAGATGCTTCTCCACAATGTTGCGCAGAGAGAACACTTGATCCATGCATCCCCTTCCACTCCTGAAACCTCCTTGTGTCTCACACAGTAAACCATCGGACACCATCCTCATTCTCCTTTCAATAACTTTTCCATACACTTTTGCTGCCAAACTGGTCAAGCTTATGGCTCTGTAATTTGCGCAGTCATAACGTGAACCCTTGTTTTTAAACAAAGGCACGATGACTGCGCTATTCCAGTCCCTGGGAACCATTCCCGAGCTCCAACATAAATTGAGGAGCAACAGGAACGCCTCCCAGACACAAGAGCCACCGAGCTTGATCATCTCGGCAGACACCATATCAATGCCCGCTGCCTTACCATTTTTCAAACTTCTTATCGCCCATTCAACTTCATCCATACTGATGCCATCGGAGGACGCCGTTGTCGAATGTTGATCTACTAAACCACATCCAACACCGGCGCCAACCGTAGCATCCGCATACATATCGCCAAAATATTCACTCCATCGGCTTAACACGTCTTGTGTTTGTGTAAGAATGTCTCCACCTTTAGACCTTATTTTATTCATTCTGAAGGCTGACCAACCACCCCGAGACTTCTTCACCTCCCTCCAAAAGAGTTTGGTGTTACCCTCGAAGTTTTTAGTCAGCCTATCTTCTGCACTCATACTTGCTCTATCACGTTTCTCTTTCACTAAGGCCTTGGTGTCATTCTTACATTGCCGATATATTTCTTTCTTCTGTTCAGTCATACTGTCATTCAGATTCAAAGAAGAGACATAGTCCAGCCACGATTTCTTCTTTTGCTCTACGGAAGCTGCCACTTCCACATCCCACCATGCATCACCATTTATTTTTCTATGCTTCTTTGAACTTCCACATACTTCTTTCGCTGTATCTACCATACTCTCTTTCAATACTCTCCAGCATTCTTCAATATCCGATTGCGGCTGGCTTGCCATCGTCAGCCGTTCTCGGACACCCTCTGCATACTTTTCTCTTACACACTCTTCTTGCAACCTTTCAACCTTTATTCTTTCAAGCCCTCCGAAGTGGACACGCTCTCGCCAGTGCCTCCACTTTCTGAACAGACCACTAAATCTCGCAATAACGAGATAGTGGTCCGTGTCGACTGTGGGGCCCCTGTAGGCTCTTGCGTCCAATATTTTGCTTCGGAGGCGACTGTCTACCGAAATTAAATCTATTATGCTTTTCTGTTCATTCCTTCTCCATGTATACATATGGATGTCCTTATGTTGGAAAAATGTGTTTGACACAATAAGGTTTCTCTCCATGCATACATCCGCTATGAGCCTACCTGCGTCGTTCACTCTCTTATCACCAAATGGACCAAGTACGTCCTCATAGTCGGGACGCTTGGTCCCCACCCATCCGTTCAAATCTCCGCATACAATCACGCGTTCACTGGTTTCTGCCATATCCAGAACTTCCCTAACATTATCCCAAAACTTCTCTAGGTCTGATGCCACCGAGGATCCTACGGGAGCATATTCTACAACCATGAATACCTTGGTGACACCTAGTTTTATACGGACCCAGAGAAGTCTGGGATCATACATTCCGTAATCCTTCACACCTGAGGCCAAGCGAGAGGACAACAGCACTCCTACCCCCATGCTGGCTCGATCGCTCTGTGGTACACCAGACCACAGAGCCATCCCGCCACCAGGAAGATCGCAGGCGTCGCTGCCCCTTCGCTTGGTCTCTGTTACACAGAGCACTTCTAGCTGTTTGTCCGCCATGACGGATATCAGCTCGTGCAACTTACCTTCCACACAACCTCTTACATTCCACGTGCCCACCCGGCACTCCGTTCTCCTCGACTCGCCTAACTGGGCAAGGCGTGATGGGTGGCGGCCCCCATCGCCGCAACTGCCGATGTTCGTACCGACGGGGGCGGGTCGGTACGCGTCGCCTCCGGGGGACGCCCTAACCCGCATTGCGGTACGCATTTCGAGCCGGATTAGCAGTCTAATTAGACTGGCAGGGGACGCGAACGAGCACGCTCCGGACTATGCCCCCCTAGCCTAGTTGGATATAAGCTTTCTAATAAGAAGTATAATACCGCTTGGCTAACACACTAACACAGTTGGCATTCTGTTTCCCAGGGGAGCGTTGCTACTTACTCCCCAGTTATTATTTTAGCCGGTCGTTATGACAGCCACGGGAAAGTAATAGGTGTTGACACATAGTATACTTAATCCATTTATCATCATTTCGAAACCATCCGAAATGACAGCAAGACGGTGTACTTTTAATTTCTGTCTCCAATAGTCTTATAACGTTTGCGTGGTATTAAGGAAGATTCCAGATTTTCTTCATGTTTTAAAGTAATAGTTATACAATAATTTATTATCCACATATCTTCGAACAAATGCGTTCATCCATCCATTGGTCCATAATTATCATTGCTTATCTAATCTAATCTTTAAACGAGTAGGTATTTCTTGTACATTTCTATGTTATCAGAATCTCAGCGATTATTATTTTTTCCAAGCGATTTTCATGAAATTTAATATGCAGCAGGTTACAATATAATTGGGGTCTATAAAAAATATAGTTTTCAATATTTTCAGCCATTGAAAAATTATAGAATATGAAGGTATATTTGGGCGCTGTCAAGAAGAATAAAAATAGATAGTTTAGTTGGGTATTCGTTCAGCCTAATGCAGACAGACTTAGTTCGTTAGTTATTTATCTTTTTTTATTATTTTTCCTTTTTCATATATTTTTTTTAATATCCAATTGTATTTTCCAAATAAAAAAAACGAGCTAAGCTCGGCCGTCAAAAAATATTAACAAGTTGACACTTCTTATTTTTGACAATACTCTGCTCTGAAAAATACTTGTTACTTGAAATACTTGTTTCGCGGGTTCTTAACAAACCTAGAATCAACGAACACAAATAACATTTAGTGACAGAATTATTTGTAGATCAGAAAAGGTAAGTTTTAAGTGGTAGGACCACGCTGTTGACAGTTCTCTGTATACAGTCGCGGACCGGTCCGTCTGGGGTAGTACCACACTCTCGCAGAAGATCGACGTCTGAGTAATGGCAATGTGCTATTGCGCTTCGTTCGGTGAGCGAGAGAGCCGGCAGCCCAACTGGGTGGGCTTAGGGTTTGTATTGGTAGGAAGCGGCTTAGCTATACTCTTGGTATTGCGAAGGTCCATGGGCGGCAGTAACACTTACCATCAGGTGTGCTGCATGCTCGTTTGCCACCATAAGCAATAAAAAAAATGAAATATACTGCTTTAAAATCGAACCCATGACATACGGCGGTCGAGAAAAACACCATTTGTGCTGTCGACGCTGTAATGTATATTTACCATATCGAATTCCTTATACAAGTGCATTATCAGTTTATTTCTATCAATTTTATAGTACTGTTAATATAATTTTATAACCGTAAAATGGGTCCCAATATTTATTTTAATATGAAATAGCTGTTACGTACTAGGTATAGCTTTAAAGTGGTTACGTGCCTATTGCATTTGGAAGGCAGTTTGCATATGAATACGTTCACAGGCTTTCATCTGTAATCGTTTATTATTATTTATGGATTACTAGCTTCTGCCAGCGGCTTCGCCCGCGTAAAAGGTTACTTTCCTAAAGATTTTCATCCCCTATTTTTATTTTAACTCTTAAGGGTAAATTTTTACAATATGTTAATGTCATATTTATATTTTTTTATATCTTATCAATAGCCTAAAAATAAGTTTCAAGCTTCTGGCTTTCAAAATGACGATACTCCCTTACAACTTTTCATCCCCCTTTACAACCCCTTTTTGCATTAAAAAGTATTGTGTAAAAAGTGTCCTTTATCGGGCCAATCCTTTATCATACCAAATTTCATTTAGATCGGTTCAATAGTTTTAGCGTGAAAGAGCGACAGAGTTACTTTCGCATTTATAATATTAGTAAGGATTGTTACATACTATCCGTTTATCGAGTGTTCATAGCTTTGAGATCCGATGGGTTCGATACCTCGTCTGGGATTTATTGATTTTTATTAAAAAAAAATTACAAGAAACTTTTTATCTAAAAAAATGCCAATAGGTTTGCCAAATTAAATGAGATTTAATATTTCTTTTCCTTCACTGATTAAACGTAAATATTGTTGGCACGATCTTCATCAACCTGACTTTAAAGTTATATAGTCAAGTAAGAGAAATGTGGAAATTTCAATATCCTATCCTTTCTGAAATAAAGATATTACAGAGCAATATGATTCTAAGCAGTACATTATGTCAGCACTAACTCGTATCATTTAAAGGTGGTAGGGCCCACACTGTTGACAGTTTTCTGTCTACAGTCGCGGGCCGGTCCATTCAGTGTAGTACCACACTGCAGAAATTCGAGGTGCTGGTGAGCAAGACGGCCGGCAGCCCCACTTTCTGGGTGAGTTCGGGGATTTTTATTATTAACAGTGGCCTAGCTGTACTTCCGGTATTGCAAAGGTCCGTGAGCGGCAGTAACACTTACTATCAGGTGTGCTGCTTGCTCGTTTGCCAACATTGTTTATGAAAAAATTAAAAAATGAAATACATCACCATCACCCCGGACCGATTTGGCGGGGTGCGATGTCCATAGCCCAAAGCAAAAAAAAAAGACTGAAATGTGTAACCAATACGTCAGATGATTGTATATAGAAGTACAAGCATATATTCCAAACGCATTAGACGACGTGAAAACAAGTTTGTCAGTGAGCGGTTTACATAATCCGCCAAGATATTGGCAAAATGCGCCAAAATAAGCTTCTCTTCAATTAGGTTATTGAGATACGACATTGTATTACAGTTATACAGTATATCGATATGGTCCCCGCACTCGAGTTACTCCGAGTGTGGTCTGAGGTTAACACCGATATTTATTTTTGATTGCATATGTAATATTGAAAGTGATACTTTTGTGTGTTTAGCTCTTTAATGCGATGATAAATATTATGTCGGATATAAATTTTAATTTTCAGTAAAATACTTTTTGTTATTGCTTATGTTGGCAGACGAGCAAGCGGCACACCGGATGGTAAGTGCTACGCCCATGAACTATACATACGCGAAACAGCACGTCGCGAAGTGATGTGATATGGCATTACATTTCGTGCCGAGTAATATTACATTTTACCATCACTTCAAACATCACACATGACATTTCATTCAATAAAAGTCTTAATTATCTGAAAATAAAGCTCAAAATAAATATTTATCGACCGCAGGCGCAGCGCGTTCTATCCCTCTCACTCTCCCGAAAGGACACACGGCGCGTTTGAGAGATCACCAAATTACCGAACATTGCAGAAATGCAGAACAGTACACGGGTGTTCGCGTCATGTTTAATGTGATTTGTGATGTTTAATGTGATGTGATGTTTAGTCGCGTAATGTGTAATATGACAGTACGCGGTCGGGTAATATTACGTGTGATACATCACTCGCATTACTTACACATGTCTACCATGAACCTTTGCTATACTAAGGGTACAGTTAGGCGACTGCCTCCCATTGTAACTCCAAACCCATCCAGAAAATTGGGCTGACTACTCTCTCGCTCCTCGAACGATACGTAACAGCATATTGCCACTGCTCAGACGTCGATTTTCTATGCAAGTGTGCTACTATCCCGGACGGATAGGTACGCGGCTGAAGACAGGAAACTCAACAGTGTTATCCTACCGCTAAAGTCTGTTGAGATTGTGTAAAAAATCTTCTATTTATTGAAGTCAATAGATTAGTTAATTTAAAGGTCTCGCTACACAAGTTACGCAACTATAGGTAAATTAGTGCAGGCACAATGGTGTATCCTACTAAATAGTAGGGGAAAGGACCCGATTATCGGATACTTTTTATGTAAATCGACACTATAGCCAGATAAAAAATTGTGTATGTAAGCGTAGTGTTATGTGCTATATGAATCTCAAACGGGTTTAAAAAATACAAGGTTAGAATAAACACAGAATTATATATTTCAATTAAATATGAAGAACAGGTATTGCCCAAGTGGGTGCCCAATTTCGGATATCTGATAATATCTCATTATCGGATATCCGATATTAGGCATCATACTTTACATGACCAGTTATTAAAAAAAAACTAACAAAATTATTCTTAGACATCTCAAAAGTAATCTAGATACACTTTTTTATCAGTAAGATTTATAAATATAGCTCGAAACAATAATAATCAACACAGCCATTTAATATGTTATATACCTAGTCCTCTTACGTACTTTTTGGGACACCATATGATTTGGAGGCCTTTAGGTATCCCATTTCCTTATTTTTGACTGCTAAATATGCCTTTTTCACAGCATCCGGACACCAAGATTTTCTTTGTTTGTTAGAAGCCATTTTCTTAAAACTAAAATAGAAAACAAATTACTTAACACATTTTGACCCCTAATATCAGATATCCGATATTGAGAAACTCTATGTATCCGATATTGGGAATTATTAGGTATCAATAACCAACTGCCGTTTCTAAAAGCAATTTGTTAGTTTATCAACAAAATTTGTTTTTTTTAAGTAAGAACTTTAGCTATTAATAAAGTACGATATAAATATCATATCATAAAACACTTATCTTTTCAAAATGTTTCCTAAGGCAGCCACAATAAAAGTTTTTGGCAATACAAAAATTAAAAACGCCACTGTTTCGTCGTCATCTTGACAGGAATGTCTATGAACGCGCTGTAGTGTTTTCATCTGGTGGCGTTTAAGTAGTAACCGATTGGCTAGCTAATTAACATTGCCGTATTCATGAAATATTGATATGTCCGGAATTGGGCAACTATCCGATAATCGGGTCCCTTCCCCTACAGTATCTGTATCCTACAAACTCATTATGTATCCTACTAATAGTATAAATGCAAAAGTTTGTAAGAATGAATGAACGGATGTTTGTTATTCTTTCCCACAAAGAGTACGGAAAGGATTTTGATGAGTTATATGAAGATTATGTATCATGACATTGTTTTACTTAGGGAGTTCTGAATAAAACTCAGTTTATTTATTCTGTGAATGTATATATTTCACGGCTTATCTGTTGAGACATTTGTGATGGAATTGCTATGGATAATCTGATGCCTGGGGCATTCCTCATGCATCAGAAGCTAACAAAGAAAGGTAGCTTATATATATACCCTTGTGTAACCTAACTTTTATCAAAAATCTACGCGGGCGAAGCAGCAGTAAGAAGCTCCTAAAGGCATTCACAAAAACATACGAACGAATAACTAGCAAAGATCTTCCACCTTTTGCTAAGATAATCTTTAAATGTGTTCCTTTTAAAATGGTAATTAAAAAATATATATTATAAATAAACTTCAACCTGAAATCGAAAAAAATACTTTTAAAATTCCTAAATGCAACATCGTCGTGTAGTTAGCTTCAATTTTTAGAACAGGTTTACACCACGCAACTTAAATTACAAGGCACATATCGACGCTCAATTACCACCACGAATTCTATATTAAAAGTATATTACCATAATATTAAATCGTTTTCAAATTAGTACCTCATAAAAATACATTCCAAATAAAATACGCAGTGTTTTAAAGCCGTTGCATTGGATAAGAAAGAGAAGAACTACTATAAGTCAGAAAATCAAATATAAAAGTATATATTGTGGTGGCAGGACCACGCTGTTGACTGTTTACTGTCTACAGCCGAGGGCCAATCCGTCCGGGGTAGAACCAAACTTTCGTAGAAAATCGATGTCTGAAAAGTGGCATTTTACTGTGCTTCGTTCGGTGAGCGAGAGAGCCGGAAGCCCAACTTTCCGGGTGGGTTTGGGATTTTTATTGGTAGGCAGCTAGGCAGCGGCCTAGCTGTACTATTGTTATTCCAAAGGCCTTTTTTTTTTTTTTTTTTTTTTTTTTCGCAAGGTGGGACCATGGATGTGGTCGCGCCCTGGCAAATCGGCCCGAGGCGACGGAAGAGGCGGCGCGCAACCCCATGGACCCACCCTGCAAACACCTCTCTTCGCCGTGCGAGCGGACCACCGGTACCCGATCTTTGTTTTCGGTGGCCCGCCCGGCGATATACCCTCTTGGGTTCCTCGCTCGTCGACGCCCCGACAGCTTTCGCCGTCGAGGCGTCGCCCTCACGCGGTGGCCTCACGTTGGGTGACCGGACAATTCCCCGGTCCGATCACCCGAAGCCTCGGTTAGGGCGGCATCAGACGCAGATACTCGCGCATGCGCCGCCCCGGCCGCGGGCGGCGGCCCGGGTCACAGGAATCCTCCCGGACTCGTTCCGCCGCCTCCTTCTGCGAGATGACAGCCTCGCAGAAGGGGGCGACCGCGTCCCAATTCCTGACGCTGTCTACCATCGCTCGCGCAACAGCCGGCAGCGTCAGGTCGGCACCGATGACAGCGACGAGGTCACGGCGCTGCCCGTCCCAGCCCGAACATACCTCGAGCGTATGTTATTATGGTATAATATGGTATTGCAAAGGTCTATGGGCGGCAGTAACACTTACCATCAGGTGTGCTGCTTGCTTGTTTGCCACCAACAACAATAAAACTTTTTTTATTTTGTTTTTAAAACTAGCTGTTATAACGTCTTTATTAAAGCCATTCACTGCATTGTCTTAACACCTAATCTCATATTCAATGACAATTAACCTGTTAATCTTAGAAACTCACTGTTGAATGCCACAAATATTTACTATATTAGAAATCCTGTTTATCGCTTGAATACTCTTACTACGATAGAGAGCAATGAGCTTAGGGGCCGTTCATAAATTACGTAAGAGATTTTGAAGAATGATTTCACCCTTTCTCCCCTACCGTAAAACATCATAAGATTGCAACTACTGCCCCGTATCTCTTAATAAGATTTCTTGTAAGAAAAGGCCCTATTGGTCAAATATAACTTCGTTTATACTGAAAATATATTTTATTACAATCTTTTTACTACAGGTAGGTATCATTAACTCACTGCAATAACATTAATCTTATTAATAATCTATCACAGTTTTGATCAAAATTAGTAATTTGCAATTTAATAACTTACGTAATGTCAGGTTCACTACCCCTCCCCCTCCCTGCCTATAGTAAGAAGTTATATGTTATGAATGGCCCCCTTAGCAAATCAAATAAAATATAGTATCAATAGTCATACAATCTGAGGAGTCACTATGGTCAAGACAAATACTGAGATAATGAAAAATGTGTGGATGACTGAGCTCAGCTTGGTGCGTTTTAGTAAATTGTTTAATTTTTTTGGCAAATGTATTTAGATACAATAGGTGATACCTATGAAATAATAAAATAAAAATTAAAAAGAAAATAAAAAAAAATATAAAAAAACAAAAACCGACTTCAAAACTATACCTACGATAAACGATATACAATAAACTTACACTAAAAAGTAGAAAATAATTATTTTAATTACTTTAATCTCAAAAGAATAACAGAACAATTTACGAAATTATAGTATACCTACCTGTAGGTAAGTATGTAAAAACTTATACTATGTCAAGAAAAATGGATAATAATATTATATTTTGTATTTCAAAGCAAGGAGCATTGAAATACAATAAACGAAATTATTAATATTTATTTACAAGTACTATTTTTTTGGAGTCGGTGCCAGCTAAATCAAAATTAAATTCCCTTGCATAAATCTTTTAAGCGCATTAAATCATCAACGAAATCTGCCCGTGTTCGGGTAGTTCACTCAGTGACGTCGCCCCTCTTTTCTCGCACCTGCCTCGCTCCGGCTGTCACCCTATTCGCAGTGATCGTCCATCTTTGCGTAGGTCAGGTAGGTACTGCGTGAGCTGCGTGATGTTCGCAAAGTAGAAAAACTTTCCTTGGCTGGCACCGACTCCAAAAAAATAGTACTTGTAAATAAATATTAATAATTTCGTTTATTGTATTTCAATGCTCCTTGCTTTGAAATACAAAATATAATATTATTATCCATTTTTCTTGACATAGTATAAGTTTTTACATACCTACCTGTAAATAGGTAGGTATACTATAATTTCGTAAATTGTTCTGTTATTCTTTTGAGATTAAACTAATTAAAAGAATTATTTTCTACTTTTTAGTGTAAGTTTATTGTATATCGTTTATCGTAGGTATAGTTTTGAAGTCGGTTTTTGTTTTTTTTAAATATTTTTTTATTTGCCGGTTTTTAGTGGAAAATAAGTGAATTCAGAATTTTTTTTAATAGGTAGACCTAGTAAACGGGCTGCTCAAATGAGACAGCACCGTTTGGAAGATACGAGTGACGAGAGAGACACTCGTTTAAAGAAAAATGGGGTTAGGAAATGGGATAAATATTACAAATGAGAGTGACGAGCAGCGAGTCAATAGGCTTTCTCAGATGAGGGCATACACAAACTTATCTAGGCGTAATGAAACTACAGAAAGTCATTCTCAGCGACTCAGTTTGATTCGCGAACGTTATCAAACCAAATCGAGGAGCAACGATCTCAACGTATTAGCTTAATACACGAAAGTTTAACAAAATTGAAAAAAAAAATATGATATTTAAAAAAAATAATTAATATTAATTAAAAAAATATTTTTTTTTTTTTTTCACTTGTTTTTACCTATTTTATACTACTTATACTACCCCTTAGTAGTGAAATTTTGAAAAAACGCTAACACACATATTATTTTATTTCTAAAAAGATGTAGATGTGCGAAATTTCGTACTTAACTACTTTGAAAATGATAAACTTCCATATAAATGTTCATCCCGTGACGCTTATTTTACCCCTTAGTAACATTGTTGTTTTACCAGCTAAAGCTCATAAAGACAATCTCCATACACAAATAATCAAACTATAGTCTGTCTAATCTAAGAAGTGCACTTTGACAGCTGTCGGAGTAAGTTTTCTAGGTATGTGAACCAAATAATCGCTATCGAAAATATCCGATTTTACTGCGAAATCGATATTGATGCTTTATAATTAATAATCGGTTTATTTTTTATTTTTCAAAAAGGTGAATAAATTAAGTGCTAAATTAGTACTAAACAAATTTAATTATTTCGGCATAGAATCTATTCATCATATTTAGTAGGATTAGGTTAATTAAAAACAAAAACTGGATTTAAAAATGGCTATTTATTAAGAATTACTACTATTACTTGAATTATCAGTCTATTTATCGTCGCGAACATTAATAATTATTTCCTCATCAATCAAAGTGTCGAAATGTACATATCTGTCAAAATCTCTATTCGATTAATTGTATTATTCTAATATTTTTACCGATTATTTGGATATTCGTGAATTGGAAGTTATCAAGCACTACTGTATAGAACGTGATGAAGTGACATTGTTAGGTCGTGAATAACAATTACTATTTATCATGTTATTTTTATTTTAAATTATTTTTACGAGTTTCAACATTAGATTAATGGTCTTTGAAAGAGATGAAGCCAGAACAGATGTAAGAGTAACAATAGGTAATGATGTACTGGAGCAAGTGGATGAATTTGTATATCTTGGATGTGGATTTAGCCGAAATGGAAGGTAGCAGTGAAGTGGTGACTGATATAGAGCGAAGTGTGAATGCGGGAAATAGAGTGAACAAAGCGCTGGGGCAACTTCGCGGTAGCCACTACCTCAGCCAGAAGGCACGTGTAGCAATACATAACGCAGTGCTTGTCCCAACATTACTGTATGGAAGCGAGAGTTGTGTATGCAGAAAAGAATATGAAAGTAAAATTAATGCGGTCGAAATGCGATCTCTACGGAAAATCTGTGGAGTTAGGCTGACCGATCGCATTCGGAGCGACGACGTAAGAGAGCGAGTAGGTATAAAAGAGAGTATTGGTGTAAAGATGCGAAAGGGAATGCTCCGATGGTTCGGACATGTGGAAAGAATGCCGAACGAACGTCTGATTAAGAAGATATACAATGCGAAAGTGAAAGGATGTAGGTACCGGGGGAGACCGAGACTAACCTACCTAGACCAGATCGGTCATGTACTGAAGGAAGGTGAAGTCAAGAGTCTCCAAAACCGGCGAGCGTGTATGAAGAGAATTATGAATGTTGAGGAAGCGAGTGAAGTATGCAAGGATAGAGTTCTCTGGCACTCTGTTCTCTCTGCCTACCCTGCAAGGGATATGGCGTGATGGTATGTATGTATGTATTATTGTACAAGAAAGTCACCCGCAATGTTAATTATGTAAATAACTTAATAGTTGTTTAAAATTTCAGATTTCGGGTTTACGATCATGTGTCATCAACGTTTTACCGAGGTTATTGTGTATTAATAAAAAATGCAAAACGTCAAAATGCACTTCTTACATTAGATGAACTATAAATTATGTACAGAGGCGTCAGAAACAGCATTTTTGCCCTACATTTTAAGGAATTACTCTCGATTTTCCCAGGATCCCAGCATCAGATCCTGATACCCTGCATATGGGACCACCCTTAGAGTATCCTCTTTCTAACAAAGAAAGAATTATAAAAATCCATCCATAATTGGCGTTGCTATGGCGTAACACACATACAAAAAAAAAGAAAAAAAAATAGCGTTCGAATTGAGAACCTCCTCCTTTTTGGAAGTCGGTTAAAAAGACAGAACTAAGAATGGAACTGGAGCCATTTGGATTAGAATTATTGGTTTTCCAACAAAGCTATCTAATCTTGATAATAATGACCTTTATCTTCATATTCTAATTATACTGTTTTGATTAGCTGAAAACATTGAGTAAAAGATATTTTCTACGAATACTATAATCCTTAAAATATAGCTTGATCTCTGTGACAGATAACGACAAAACCTATGAAGTAATTTTGAATACGCGTCATTATTACAATTTTAATTTGTATTTTTTTTTATTGTTTATGGTGGCAAACGAGCAAGCAGCACACCTGATGGTAAGTGTCACTGCCGCCCATGAACCTTTGCAATACCAAGGGTATAGCTTGGGACGCTGCCTACCAATAAAATCCCCAAGCCCATCCAGTTGGGCTTCTGGCTCTCTCGCTCACCGAACGACGCGTAATAGCACATTGCCACTACTCAGACGTCGATCTTCTGCGTGAGTGTGGTACTACCCCGGACGGACCGGCTCGAGGCTGTAGACAGAAAACTGTCAACAACGTGGTCCCACCATAATTGATTATATCGCCTATATTTTCATTCTTTAGGTGCCAGTTATATCTCAACTGAATTATGAATATAAAAATATGAATATTTACACCAAAATGAGTACCTCATATGTTTTAATATACTTAGTAACCATTTGATAAAAGTATGGTGCTTACGCAAGTACAAGATCATACTGAACTGAGAATAAGATAGAGATGGGACAATCGATAAACATGAATCGATAACATTCTTATTAATTATTTATAAAACAAGTAAAACCAATACATTACCTATATAAACCACATGGTTACTCGATAAAATAAGTAAATTGTGTTAATTTAGTATTTAGACATCAGTTATAATATTAATAAGACCATTTCGATTATATTAAAAAGATAATTTATTTTATAAAATAAACATGATTATTCATGAAATAATCTGTGACCAAGAACTCATCATCAACCTATAGGAATGCTCCAGCGATGATGATAATAGTGATGATGAACTTGGATATATTCCTTTCGAATAATAAAAAGAATTAATTAACAGCTTTAGTTTAAATTAAATAAAATCCATTAATTTAAATTCAATAAGATTTTCATAAATTGTTTTAAATTTAAAATCGATTCATCCATCCATTTGATTGAAGTTCAATAAGATTTTCATGCATTGTTTTTCAATTGCAGCAGCAAATAACTTTAAAAAATAAGGAATTATATCGACAAAAATATGGACTGCATCGTAAGCGTGCGGGACTAGTGAGAAATGTCACTGAGATCATGCTATATTTTATTGACTATAGTTAGATCACTTTAGCGCCTCCGAAACCTCCTGCATACTAAACTTCATAGAAATCGGCGGTGCTGTTGCCGAGACTCTATAAATATATCATTATCTCTATCTTGTAATTTCGATAATATATATCGCAAATATCCATAATGTTGTGAATGATTATCGCTTAAGAAATCCAATATTTATACTGCTCTACTTAAGAGTAGAATTGAATATTTTTCGACCACGTGGCCCGATCGCCTAGTTCAGTTAATAGTATGATAAATATTTCCAAATCCAGATCTAGGTGAATAATATCGAATGTTATATGTGGGAGTACTTTATGACCGTTGATACTACGCTTGTAAAGTGTCCGTCGTTATAGACTTTGAATACCTAGTCCTAGAAAGTACAGTTATTTCCTTTTTCCTTTATTTGAACAGCCGAACAATACACAAGGACTCTGATAAGTTAATCCCATGTCAATAATGTAAGACACTCAAACGCTTTTACATCGCAACAGTGCGTTCGTAGCTCTTCCCAAATAGATGCTAAATTAACCTATTATCACACTGGTCAGATGAGTTGGCGGAGGCGAGAATACCTCCGCCGCATGCCGCCCTAGCCGAGGCAGCGGGTGGCCGGACCGGGGATTAGTCTGGTCGCCCTGGGAGCGAGGCCACCGCGTGAGGACGACGCCCCGACGGTGCAAACTGTCCGGGCGTCGACATTATACAGCGAGGATACCCGTGAGGGTAAACCGCCGGGTGGGCCACTGAAGAAAAAGACCGCGTACCAGTGACCCACCCGCACGGCGTCGAGAGGTATATTGTAGGGCGGGTCTACGGGGTCTTGCGCCGCTTTTCCTGTCGCCCCGGACGGATTAGCGGGGTTTCAAGTACCGTAGCCCGCCGCCAAAAAAAAAAAAAAAAGGAGTTCATTTAAAGATTTTCTTCTCCCAAATAGATGTTAATGTGATATTTCAAAGGAAGGATAATTGCGGATGCGCATTATACGCGCTAAAATAATGCGATTAACGCGATATAAGACAAGTATGCCGTAATTAGGAAGGCGGTAACACCCAAAAATGTTTTTTTTTTTAATCTTATTCTTGGAGACCGAGACTAACCTACCTAGACCAGATCGGTCATGTACTGAAGGAAGGTGGAGTCAAGAGTCGCCGAAACCGGCGAGCGTGTATGAAGAGAATTATGAATGTTGAGGAAGCGAGTGAAGTATGCAAAGATAGAGTTCTCTAGCACTCTGTTCTCTCTGCCTACCCTGCAAGGGATATGGCGTGATGATATGTATGTATGTCTTATTCATCCCGTATTCTGTACTACATATGTACAGAATCATCATTCTCCTTCTATTATCCGAATTACTTGGGATCGACGCAATATGTATATCCATCTTACATATTGCAAAACTTATTGGCAGCAGTTTTATCAATCTTATTATATATTTATTTCACGTACCTCGAAAATTACTCCCATGATTTGGATCAAATTTTGTTTTTAGGTAGGCTTAGGTTATCAGTTAACCGATCGGTAAACTTTATTGTATGTTTTTCTTATTATTATTCATGAAAAACACTATTTTATACAAATACAATTCTATTATCTAGTGACTATTTTAGATACTTAAATGTACTTTGTTGTTATATCATACTAGCATAAATATTACACATTTAATATTTCAAGTATGTATATTTATAAAATTTCTTTTCCGAAAAAGAAACTTTCATAAACTGCTGATTCAAGTTTGCTCGACCAGGCACTAAAATATTATTATTATATTATAAATATCCAATTTCAAGATTTCCAACAATATAGAACGCGCATAGTAATAAATCTTCACAGTCTGTTTTCCTTTCCTACATTAAAATGTTATTTACAACAGTAGCTGAGGGAAAACAGTGAATAATTTTCTAATCTGTGTAAATTCAATGGCTAACTGGTTAACCTACTCGGAGTTGTTGCTATGGCAATACGTTAAGGCTTAGGTAATTGCGCATTTACTTCACTCTAGAATACATCTTTGTATTTATTTATCGAGGAAATCAGTTAAAGGCTGGTTTATATTTGCATTTGTTAGCTATTTAAGTCCTTACAATCGTTTGTTAAGAAGATTGATGGCTGCTCTAATAGTTATATTGTTATCTTAAAATGTAGGAAAGGAAGGAAGACCCACCATTTTCACACGGTTAATCAATATACCGTACACCTCAAGACAGGAAGGAATACGGGATGGGATCAAGGTGGAATAGGATAAAAGGAAATCTTACTCCTGTGATGAACACCCTCCGGAACTTCAACTTGCAATTTGCCGCAGAACTACTAGTTCGGTTGTACAGTATATTGATTAACCGTGGGAAAGTGGTGGGTCTACCTTCCTTTCCTAAATTTTAAGATAATAATGGATTTCCGCCATGTATCGCCTAATTCAATCAGTTATATTGTTATCAAATGCCGCTACCGCGTCTGTTCTGGGCTTGATGTGAATTATATTTTACTTTCAATCGTAGATATTGTATATTTTGGTGAAATTGATGTATTGCAGTTATTACCAACATTACAGCTTTACTAGAACTTCTCGGCAGCCACCACCTCAGCCAGAAGGCACGTGTAGCAATACATAACGCAGTGCTTGTCCCAACATTACTGTATGGAAGCGAGAGTTGGGTATGCAGAAAAGAGTATGATAGTAAAATTAATGCGGTTGAAATGCGATCTCTGCGGAAAATCTGTGGAGTTAGGCTGACCGACCGTATTCGTAACGACGACGTAAGAGAGCGAGTAGGTATGAAAGAGAGTATTGGTGTTAAGATGCGAAAGGGAATGCTCCGATGGTTCGGACATGTGGAAAGAATGCCGAACGAACGCCTGGTTAAGAAGATATACAATGCGAAAGTGGAAGGATGTAGGTACCGAGGGAGACCGAGACTAACCTACCTAGACCAGATCGGTCATGTACTGAAGGAAGGTGGAGTCAAGAGTCTCCGAAATCGGCGAGCGTGTATGAAGAAAATTATGAATGTTGAGGAAGCGAGTGAAGTATGCAGAGATAGAGTTCTCTGGCACTCTGTTCTCTCTGCCTACCCTGCAAGGGATATGGCGTGATGATATGTATATGTATGTGTGTGTACCAACATTACATACCTCGTAAGAGGGATATTTTCTTCAAAAATATTAAGCGTTGCTTTTATATATTTATTACTCGGTCACTGTATAACATACTCTATGTTTTTGTACTCCGCTTAAACTAGCATTTGCTTGCAACCTTCATTTAGCCACGCTTGATGCAGAGTGGCCGTTTTGAATAATTTCCTGCGGAGTGCTGTAATACTGTGACCAGTACAGTCAACGTTGTCTACCGAGACTACCGACTAATTTAAAACCCCCTCACTCTCAACAATATAATTATTTTAATACACTATGTTTTTGTGTAACATAGTGAAACCTTACATTCACGCAATAAGCACAAGCTCCTAATTCGTAATCTATATAAATAAACCTTTACTGGTAACGAGTTTAAATTTAAATTAATACACAATTCAAAGGATGTTTTTGGGAATATATAATAAACGCCAATAGAAGAAAAGAAACACATTACCCATGTAGGTTAAGAATGTAATGTGGTTTTAGCGCTCACTTTGGGAGTGGGCAACAGCGCTCCTCTTAAAAATGCTTTATTCCGGTTAAATAACTCAAGGCAGCAGAAGCGACGAATTGCAAGCCCTTAACCAATCGTGCACAATTTCTATCGCAATATGGGCGTGCCATCGCTACCGAGACTTTGTCTTCAGAGGATTGTCAACCATCCGTCCGTTTTTTTTGTGTGACTAAGTTGTTAGCCTCAGACGGATATGACAACTTTACCCGGACTGTGGGTGAGCGCTGAGGGCTCTCAACCTGAAGATCCGACCGTTATACTATTACCGATTCTAGTCTGGTGGCTTATGTTCAACAGTCATACCTCGATACTTAATGCATGTATATCAATAATAATAATATGATTAATCATGAAAAATTACGTTTAGAGAATCGTGTATCCATTGACAAAGCAAATAAATTTTATCCAAATCATTATTTTTAAACTAGGTTAAGCAAATAATGCAATTTATTTTACAGTAAATACAATTTGAATTGTTTGCATAAACCTGTCAATATGCGGTAACATTTTGCAGTATCATTCGTTTGGAATGTCGGTGATCTAAGTTGGCGGGAAAAGAAACTTGTTCTTTGACGACGGATATTGTGTGTCATTTGAAATCTTTTTGTCGCATTGATGCCATTTATAAAGGTTTGTTTTTTTTTAATAATGATATTTGAATTTTTTTTTTCTGTGTAACTTGTATCTATACTTATCTCATTTCTGTGATCATTCAGCTTAATTACGAAGCTTATATTATGTAGTTTTGATACATAATTTACATACACATACATACACACATATCATCACGCCATATCCCTTGCAGGGTAGGCAGAGAGAACAGAGTGCCAGAGAACTCTATCTCTGCATACTTCACTCGTTTCCTCAACATTCATAATTCTCTTCATACACGCTCGCCGGTTTCGGAGACTCTTGACTCCACCTTCCTTCAGTACATGACCGATCTGGTCTAGGTAGGTTAGTCTCGGTCTCCCTCGGTACCTACATCCTTCCACTTTCGTATTGTATATCTTCTTAACCAGACGTTCGTTCGGCATTCTTTCCACATGTCCGAACCATCGGAGCATTCCTTTCGCATCTTTACACCAATACTCTCTTTCATACCTACTCGCTCTCTTACGTCGTCGTTACGAATGCGGTCGGTCAGCCTAACTCCACGGATTTTCCGCAGAGATCGCATTTCGACCGCATTAATTTTACTTGCATACTCTTTTCTGCATACCCAATTCTCGCTTCCGTACAGTAATGTTGGGACAAGCACTGCGTTATGTATTGCTACACGTGCCTTCTGGCTGAGGTGGTGGTTGCCGAGAAGTTGCCCCAACGCTCCGTTCACTCTATTTCCCGCATTCACTCTTCGCTCTATATCAGTGGTGTACCTTCCATCTCGGCTAAATCCACATCCAAGATATACAAATTCATCCATTTGCTCTAGTACATCATTACCTATTGTTACTCTTACATCTGTTCTGGTTTCATCTCTTTCAAAGACCATTATTTTGGTTTTGTTCACATTCACGCGTAGACTCCTTTTCTTACAATCTTCTGTCATTATGTCGACTAGGGTCTGCAAGTCAGTCGCTGACTGTGCCAGCAGGACTGCATCATCTGCATAAAGCAGAGCAGTGACCACTGAGTCGCCCATCTGGACTCCCACATTCATATCGTTCAACCTTTGGAGACATTTATCCAGATATATGATAAACAGCCTGGCTGACAGAACGCACCCCTGCTTAACGCCGATATTGACGTCAAACCAAGGCGACATTCCATCATCCAGCCGCACGCAGGCTCTACAGCCCATGTAACTGGACTGCACAGCCTGTAGCAGTTTACCGTTAATACCATACTCCGGTAAAATGTCCCAAAGTTCCTTTCGTACAACCGTGTCAAATGCTCTCTCCAGATCCACAAAACTGCAGAAAACCCTCTGACCTAGAGCCAGATGCTTCTCCACAATGTTGCACAGAGAGAACACTTGATCCATGCATCCCCTTCCACTCCTGAAACCTCTTTGTGTCTCAGTAAACGACACCATCCTCATTCTCCTTTCAATAATTTTACCATACACTTTTGCTGCCAAACTGGTCAAGCTTATGGCTCTGTAATTTGCGCAGTCATAACGTGAACCCTTGTTTTTAAGCAAAGGCACGATGACTGCGCTATTCCAGTCCCCGGGAACCATTCCCGAGCTCCAACATAAATTGAGGAGCAACAGGAACGCCTCCCAGGCACAGCAGCCACCAAGCTTGATCATCTCGGCAGACACCATATCAATGCCCGCTGCCTTACCATTTTCCAAACTTCTTATCGCCCAATCAACTTCATCCATACTGATGCCATCGGAGGACGCCGTTGTCGAATGTTGATGTACTAAACCACATGCGACACCGGCGCCAACCGTAGCATCCGCATACATATCGCCAAAATATTCACTCCATCGGCTTAACACGCCTTGTGTTTGTGTAAGAATGTCTCCACCTTTAGACCTTATTTTATTCATTCTGAAGGCTGACCAACCACCCCGAGACTTCTTCACCTCCCTCCAAAAGAGTTTGGTGTTACCCTCAAAGTTTTTAGTCAGCCTATCTTCTGCACTCATACTTGCTCTATCACGTTTCTCTTTCACTAAGGCCTTGGTGTCATTCTTACATTGCCGATATATTTCTTTCTTCTGTTCAGTCATACTGTCATTCAGATTCAAAGAAGAGACATAGTCCAGCCACGCTTTCTTCTTTTGCTCTACGGAACCTGCCACTTCCGCATCCCACCATGCATCACCATTTGTTTTTCTATGCTTCTTTGAATGTCCGATTGCGGCTGGCTTGCCATCGTCAGCCGTTCTCGGACACCCCCTGCATACTTTTCTCTTACACACTCTTCTTGCAACCTTTCAACCTTTATTCTTTTAAGCCCTCCGAAGCGGACATAACTTAATTAATACATACAGTACATAATTTAATTAATATCTATAAAAGAGGATTCCTATATCTATAAAAGATGTCGGTATATATGACATACCTAGCTAAACTTAGAATCTAATTGACTGACCATTATGAAAATTGGTATGTATATGTATTTTTTCACGAAGAAGGTTTATGTGCTCCTATTCTCATTGATGGAACTCACCACCAAGTGGCTCTGCGATATATTGATTTCTATAAACAAACCTACGGGCTGCGTCTACAAGTTGAATATAAATTAAGAAAAGATTGATTAAGATAAAATAGGTATATCATTTCATTTTTAATTTAAATTATTGCAACTTATTTTCTACTGTTTAGTTTGATTATCTAGAAAAGCTTATTGCACGCCACATAAGAGAAGCGTTGAGGTTTTGCTCTACTCTTGATATATGAAAATCAAGCAGTTTTCAAACCTAAAAATGATTGTATTTTTCTCACATTGCACTTCATCATCATTTGCCTGCCCTCTTCCCACGCTAAGTGGGGTCGGCACAACATGTTCTAGCCTTCCATACACTTCTATCAGCCGTCATATCTGCACTTACATCTTTCATACACATATCCTCTTTCACACAATCCATCCATCTCTTTTTGGGTCTGCCACGATGCTTCCGTCCATCTACAAACATATTGATAACCCTTCTTGTCACAAACCTTTCATACCTTCTCATTACATGTATACATACCAAGACAATCTCGCGCTCCTAATCTTCTCTATCACTGGTGCCACTTTCAGACTTCCTCTGATATACTCATTTCGTATCTTATCCAATTTTGTCAATCCACACATCCATCTTAACATACGCATCTCAGTAGCATGCAATCTTCTTTCATCCGTCTTTTTCAATGCCCAACATTCAGATCCATACATAGCGACAGGTCTAATGACACTTTTGTAGATTTTTCCCTTAAGTTTAAGGGGCATCCGCGTGTCACATATTGTTCCCAAGACCTGTCGCCATTTCATCCAGCCTGCATTCATTCTATTACTAACCTCCCGGTCAATATTGCCGTCGTTTTGGAGAAGGGAGCCTAAGTACTTAAAATCGGAGCAGACCGGTTGGCATATTCCGCCCAACGCAATATGAGGGAATTGGGAAGAGCCACCGAAGTCACAGAACAAATGTTCAGTTTTGGTGCGGCTGATCCTAAGGCCAACTCTTTCCAACCTCTCCTGCCTTTTTTCCAGTCTGCTCTGTACCTCAGCTGTCTCCTCTCCGATGAGGACAATGTCATCTGCAAACAGCATATACCAAGGTGCTTCCCCCTGTATGTCCGATGTCAGAGCATCGATCACCAGGAGAAATAGATAAGGACTTATAGCCGAACCCTGGTGCAAGCCTACTGCCACATTGAACTCGTCAGTAACTCCGGCTTCGGACCGGACATGCGTGCGTGCTCCTGCATACATAACTTTCACTAACCTTATATACTTCCCAGGCATTCTGCGTTCTTTTAAAGCCCACCACAGAACTTTCCGCGGAACTCGGTCGTACGCCTTCTCTAGGTCTATAAATACCATGTGCAGGTTTTTATGTGCGCATTGGTATTTTTCCATGAGTTGGCGCAAATCAAAAATTGCGTCCGTGGTGCCCAATCCTGGCATAAAACTAAATTGGTTCTGGGTTATCTTACATTCCTCTCTCTTTCTTTTCTCTATTACTTTCTCCCAAATCTTCATGCTATGTGACGTAAGCTTAATCCCTCGGTATTTGCTACATTCTTGTACATCACCCTTATTTTTAAAGATGGGGACCAGTGAACTGGTACACCATTCATTCGGGATTGGCTCTTCATGCAACAACTTGACGAAGAATAAAGTCAGCCAGTTCCATCCATCGTCTTTCAGAATTTTCCATACCTCTACTGGTATACTGTCTGGGCCTACTGCTTTACCATTTTTCATACTCTGGACAGCCTTTTTTACCTCATATACTTACTTACTTCCTCTACCAAACCTAAATTGGTCGGTAGATCCTTTAATTTATCACTCCAAACGTTCTCCTCATTCATTATTTTTTCTAAGTAACTCTTCCACCGCTCTTTTATTTCTTCATCATTCGTTAATACTCTTCCATTGCCATCTTTTATACATTTAACATGCATAATATCTCTAGCTTTCCTTTCTCTTGCTTTCGGTAGACGGTATAATTCCTTCTGTCCATTGGGACTATCGAGACTATTATATAGTCTGTCTTGGATCTTACCTCTAGCGATCGCTACACCTTTCTTACCTTTTTTTTACATTCCACATACGCTATTTTTTTCTGCTCTTTCAATAACGGGTTATCGTCATTCTTCTTTTCTTTCAAAATTTTTTAAACACTGTCATTCCACCACCATGTATCCCTATAAATCAATCCTTTACCTTTTGTCTCACCCAAGACATCCTTCACTACTTCCCTTACATACGAAGCCATCTCGTTCCAACATTAATTTACTGTCATTTCTGTCATTCTATTCTCCATCTCTATCATTTTATCAACCACTCTCTTCCGAAATTCTTTAGCACTTATAGGATATTGCACTTATAGAATAATATTATCATACACATGTCAAGAAAAAAACATTCGTTTAAACGTATTTGATATTTTTAAAAAGCAATTATTTTGTTTAAAGTAAGAAAATAGTTTAGTTTTAGTAGTTTTACCCGTGGGTGATCGTACGAGACGACTAAGGGATATAAAACGCATATAACATCTATGCGAGAGAAGGAAAACTCGAAACAAACCCCTATACCAACACGTCTGACCAGCGCGGTATAGTAAGTTAATTACCCTCACATTACGGAGGAGGCCCAAGCCCAACAGTGGGACATTTATGGACTGTAATGATGAAGAAAATCGTTGGTTA
This sequence comes from Lymantria monacha, assembly GCA_905163515.2. Classification (NCBI taxonomy): domain Eukaryota; kingdom Metazoa; phylum Arthropoda; class Insecta; order Lepidoptera; family Erebidae; genus Lymantria; species Lymantria monacha. Next base: position 8,985,941 of record LR991092.1, on the reverse strand, counting down.
AAAAAATATTCAAGGACGTCGGACAAAATATTCTGGATTAGGCAGAATCACGACCGTAAAAATTAATATGTCGAAGTTTTTCTTTTATTAAAAGCTACATAATCGCAACGCGCTGATTCCTTTCGAAAATGGCTTGGTAATTCTTTGTTGTTTAATCGCAATTAATAAAAAACTAAACTGCTTAGTCTTTAGTGTATGTATACCTTATGAAAATTGGATTCGTTTACTTTTTTGTTCGTCCATTCGGACAGGCAAAGGAAAGAAATCTCATACAGTCTATACACTACGTCGAGAATGGCACGAAATTTCAAAAGTATTTTTTTTCATTCATTCTCATTTATGGCATTGACTAATAGTAAATGATAAATAATATAAAAATTATGAGGCGTGGGCTTTTGGATTTTCCAAATTATTTTAAACTATTTTTTTTTTTTAAAGTCAATATAGATAATAACAACCTATCTATGTAATCACGCCATAATCACAGTTACGGCTATAATTAAAAAAACTAAAAAACACGCTTTTATATATAAATCAAACTAAAAAGTATAAAATAACTTTTTTAATTATTTAAGTTAAGGTAGAGCGATAAATAAAAGAAATTATTTTAATGTAAAAAAGCGTGGGGTGCCTGATGTTAACATTCCATTTGGACTGAAATACATGGATTTGCGTACACTTATACCGCACACTTGCCTCTCATGACTAGACACTAGGAGTAGCGACATTATCGCAATATTTTCAGAAAGCACCCCACGCTTTATTACATTAAAATAATTTCTTTTATTTATCATTCTACCTTAACTTGAATAATTAAAAAAGTTATTTTATACTTTTTAGTTTGGTTTATATATAAAAGCGTGTTTTTTTAGTTTTTTAAACTATTATTTATTTTCTATTTTTTAGTTTCGCTAAATACAGAAGCGCGATTTTAATTAAACTCATTTGCAAAAAAAACGGGCGGTTTTGATTTTCATTCATATTTAAAAAGATACAATACCAAAAAGGTTTCAATCGTTTGTACACGTTACTGGCCGGTTTTAAAAATGCTGTAGTATTTAAAAAAGTACGTTCTAAATTCAATTTTTCATTTGATGTTCATTTTTACAGAAAACCCCTTTTTATTCTACATTTTTGGCGCGAAGTACCAGAAGTTAACATCGACTTTCATAACTTTTATTCAATTTTTATCGATTAATTTCATATCCTTGACTGTCAAAGCTTTATTTAATGCTGTTTGGCTGTATCAAAAATGGTAGATAAAGTGGTAAAAGCTACCAAAATTATCGCGCTGCTTGAAGAGGGTTGCAGCCAATGTTTCGTGGCTAGGAGGCTAAATGTTAGTCGCTCGACAGTCCAAAGGACCTGGCAGCGATATCAGGAGACTGGTTCCGTCGAGAGAAGGCCTGGTTCTGGAAGAAAACCATGTACCCAACCACGGAATGATCGTTTTCTTGTGAGTCGCGCATTGAGAAATCGCAAATCTTCGTATGTGGATCTTAAGAACAACCTCCAAGAAGTAAGAAATGTGCATATTAGTCTATGGACGGTCAGGAGGAGGCTTCTCGCTGCCAATATACGCAGTCACCGCCCGGCCCGCGGCCCCAAATTACTCCGTGAGCACAGAGTTCACAGGCTTAGGTTCGCTAGAAATTGTGAATCATGGACTCAAGACGATTGGAATAGGGTTTTGTTCTCTGATGAAGCCAGGATATCTCTGTTCGGTGAAGATCGACGTCGGCGAGTGCTAAGAAGACAAGGAGAACGCTTTGCAGAGGCATGTTTCGAAGAAATCACACCTTATGGTGGGGGCTCTGTTATGTTTTGGGCAGGAATAAATTCAATGGATCGTACAGAGTTAGTCTTCATTGAAAACGGCTCACTGACTGGGCATCGATACATAACGGAAGTTCTAATTTCTCATGCACAACCCGCATTGGCCGCTCTAGGTGAAGACTCGATTTTTATGGACGACAATGCTCGCGCCCACCGATCCCGCGATGTTAATGCGTATGTGCAAGAGGTCGGCATTCGTCGTTTGGATTGGCCAGCTCGAAGTCCCGACCTCAATCCCATAGAGCATGTCTGGGACGTTCTGAAACGGCGTGTGAGATCAGTACACCCGGCTCCGCAGACCATCAGAGAGCTGAAGAATGTGATTACTGCGGAGTGGGAACGTATTCCGCAAGCAAGTATCCGGGATATACTCGCTAGCATGCCCAGACGAATTCAAGCTGTGATTTTAGCTAGAGGGGGTCACACTCGATACTAAACATTTATCTGCTTTTACTTTATTAAAGAAAAACAAACAAAAAAACTTTTTTATTTTTACTTCATGAGCATATGCACTACTAGCGAATATACACTACTAGCGAGGTTTAGCATTATTTCCCATAAATTGTATCTAAATTTTATGAAATACTGATGAAAACGATTATTTTCTTATTAATTTACCAAATTGTGTGGATAAAACTACCTATAATTATCAAACAAAGAAATATTAACATTTGAAATGGTTCATTGCTTAGGTGCCCGTTTTTTTTGCAAATGAGTGTATTTTAATCTACTATGATTCCGTGACTACTATCGCTAACTGTAATTATTTTCCAAATTATTAAATATGTACAGCTGTATTAATCGTGAAACCTCGATTTTTAAAATTAATTCAAATATTTTTACATTGTCGTCTTGTTACTTGATAATCGAAGAATTTCATCAAATGCTATGTAACAGAGACACTTTAGATTAAATGATTCGATTACGAAGACTATGACTAAGTGCTACATAAGCTTGTTCAGCAGCAAACAGTCGAGAGCCTAGATAAATGACTGCATGATCAACCGTACAGACTTGAATCTTGTGGACGCTCGATTCCCAACTCAGAATGTCAATGGCAACATTCGTCGCTCAGCAGTTCCATATTTGGCAATTTTCTATTAACTTACCTACTGCATGAAAATGTAATAAGTGCAAATATTTATAAATTTGAATTCATATAAATGTTAATGTTTTGAAATTATATGAAAATATAATTTTAATTGCATTTAACAATCGATTAAAATTTGAAGTATTCACAAACGGTACTAAGATGGCCGAAACCAGTACTTCTTTTAAATTAGACAATAACTCGCAAATGAACAATTAAAAACTGAGTTTTATATTATTCTTGCATTAGTAACTACATATGTTTTATAATAACATTCCAAGCTTAGATCTTAAATATTATAATAATACAAAAGTAAGTAATATAATACCATTTTAATTTTTAACTTTACACATAAGTACTGAATCAGTTGAAAACTATGTTATATGATAACATTCTAAGCTTTGACCTTAAATATTGAAATTTATCTTTAAACAATGCTCATGTAAGTATATCTGCAAATTGTCAATCACTACCAACAAACTGTAATACAATTATCTTTTTATAATACTTTTCTTTAATAAAGTTATATTTAATTTCAATATGTTTACACTTCTTATGGAAATTAATATTTTTAATGACACTGATATCAGTTTGGTTATCTAAATTAAGACAGAGTCCTCTTTACTTAAAAAACTGTTTGATCCACATGGCCTCTTTTTAACAGCACAAGCTGCCATAAATTCAGCCTCTGTAGTAGATAGTGCCGCAGTTTGTTGTCTTTGGCAGTACCAAGCCACAGCCGCCCCGTTCTTGATGAAAACATAGCCAGTAAGTGAATGACTTGTATCCATGTTCAGCCGGTACATGTTATTGATTATAAATTAGCTGTTGTTATCTGATTTTTACTGTTTATAATAACAGTCAGTTTTGTCAAATCTTACTTTGTCACCACTTTGAATAACCTGATTCACAGATATCAGATTGCTAGATTGCTAGTTTGAGAACATGTAAAACATGATTAAACAGGCCCTTCTTGTCATGACCTATATAATATATAAGTGTCTAAAGCTTACTTGTCCTGAGGACTGCACAGATAATTTCTGTCAATTTCTCCTATATTTCTTTGGCAATATACGAGATTTGAATGTGCACATTATTTGTTGGATTGACTGAGAGTATTATCTTCGTCTTAGCTTTAGCGTCTCGTTTCTTATCTACACTTTCTGAGAAGTCTTCTATGCAATCCTAGAGTTCCTCATGTTGTAAGTATGCATTGCAAAACGCCAGTTTGCATAATTTGTATGGCCAGACTAGTTTTCAATAAACGCGAGAGTATTATTTAATGCCATTTTCAAATAGATATCTCAATTCAAATACTTAAATACTTCGCAAAGACCTAACAAGAAAACTTTTACACGAACTACTTTTCGTTTTTAATGTACACTTCAATGTCTTTGATCACTGATTTTACCTTTAGATAGATATTACACTGTCTTTATTTCTGAGCTTTTCTGGGCCCTTAACCTGATGAATTGAACGACGTAGCTCGAGTTTTAGTAACTATTTAATATGAAACTAACAAGAAAAACACACAGTGGCCTAATGTCACAAAATAGAGAGACATTGTTATTGGTTAAAGGGCGCTGTTTTACGGTAGCGCCCCCTAGGCGCGTAATTCGAAATTGGAAACTTAAATTCTACAATTTAATCCTGACTATCCCAATAACTGATTGGGATAATGGTGTAATCTTATTAAATTATTGCATTGTCATCGGTCCTCGATAAGTCTACTAAATTTAAATGAAATTTGACCGTTCGAAGTGGTTCAAAATCAAGCCCAAAGGAGTCGGTTACAAACATACAAGTCAAGCTAATAAAAAGCGTGTAAAAAAACGCTAATTTTGTAAGGATAATCGGACTATTTAAATTATTGCGTTGTCATTGGTCCTTGATAAATATGTAAAGTTTCATATTAATTCGATGTTTAAAATGGGATTAAAATCACATTCAAAGATTCCGTAACGTACAAACCACCGAGAGGCCGACCGCGTGAGGAAAGACCGACATCCTACCCGAGGGGGGATGTCGGTCGAGGAGAGGGTACTCCTCAGGGGTATTCCGTCGGGCCGACCACTGACGTCAAGTCACTCTGCTCCGGTGGTTGGCCCAACGACGAAGGCGATGTCACGGGTGGGTTACGCTTGTGCGTGCTTACGCCCCTCTGTCACCCCGGATGGAGTGGTGCGAGGAGTGCGCCGACCGTAGCCCACCCCCCCCAAAAAAAAAAAAAAAAAAAAACGTACAAACCAAGTTAATATAAGCGTGTTAATAAGTTTTACTCTCTCTGATCTTCTGTTAAATTTAATACGTTTTAATTTTGGTAATACATTTTTTTAAAACTTTTAGTTGTTTTATTTAACTGAATAAAAGCCTGTTATTTTTTTTTATTGATATGTATTTTATTAACTTAACTTTTTCGTATTACGAGTAAGATGATGACTGATAGTAAAATAATTACATATATTATTTTCCATATTTTAGTTTTGTGGTAGCGGCTACGAATACTACCAACCCTTACTTTGCTCGTGAATGAATTCCTAAGAATGACGTTAAACGTCAGGCTATTGCCAATAATTTTTGCAATATGTACGATGGAAGAGGAGTACATACGACCTCAAGTAATTGAGATAAGAGCAGTAGAATGATGATGATGATTATTTTTTATATTATAATTACATATACATTCCGTGTAGTGACGGAGATAGAATACAATTCACCACCCCTATCTTACTCGTGGGTGAACGTAAGAGACGACTATGGGATATAATACGCATATAACATCTATGCAAGAGAAGGAAAATTCAAAACAAAATCCTATACCAACAGGTCTGACCAGCGTGGTATATGTAATAAAACAATTTCTCTCCCATTATGGAGGAGGCTCGAGGCCAACAGCGGGACATATATGAGCTGAGATGATGATGAAGATGATGTAAATATATTATGTTCTAAAATCCAAGCTGATAAATTTAAATGAACAAAATGTTTCATGATGTTAATTTATTTAAACGCATTTATTTAAGCATTTTTATTTTTTACTTTTAACCTCGCTAAATTATTTCAACATTTTGTTTCAGGTCAGTAAATAGCTTCAGACGGATAAAAATGTAAAAAAAATACCGAAAATGTTTTGCTTCTTTTGTAAGTACTCGTCTGTTTTTTTTTCTTATATATATATAATTGGCATAATATTTAGTGAAGCGTGTCGCTGGCTGGTCCAATTCAACACTTTTTGTGTGTTCTCGATACCAATTGAAATTCGCCGAAGCGATCGGGCCACTAGATAGATTAACAAAAACATATCTCATTGTGCTATTTAGTGTTGCCAATAGTTTTTATATCTACTTATATCCGGTATTCTTTGTAGGCTGGTATGTATTTGATTTAAGTGTAAAATGTTATTATTAAAATCATTTCAGTTTTTAATGTTGCTGTTATTCTTGATCATGGCATTCTTATGTTTGTTTATTATTCTAAACACTGTACAAATAGCGTAATGGTTAAATTATCGACCTACTGCGCCAGTGTCATGGCTTCGATTCTCATGCAGGAAAATACTTTGTGCGATTCACAAATTTTTGTTCTGAGTCTGGGTATGAGTATGTCCGTAAAATTATATGTTTCTAAAGTCCCTCGCAATACAAGGATTCCTTAAAGCAGGGTGTGTTTTTTTTAAGGTTTCGTGATCTCTCGCGTTCATATGTATCGTTGTAGATACAAAGTTTTAGCAATTTTAACTAATTTACGATTCAGTAAATTATACCGCCAACGACTGCTTGTCGTCGTGACTTCGCGGGGTATAACACTACCATTTACTATAATGAAATATTGTCAAGCACTTGCTTTTTAGACAAGGCAACATATACGCTTAAAACTTCCCATTGGATATTCCGTCGGTGTATTCCGTTAGTAGTTTGCAATAATTGTTTAATGGCGTAATTTTTTTTCTAGCGTAATTGATTATACTAATTCCTGAGATTAGCGCTTTCAAACAAACTACAGCTTTATCATTGTGATATGGATTTAACAGAATGCCGCTGTTCACTAGACATAACGAGCGTGGCTTTGACTAATGTGTCAATTGCCAGCGCTGGATGACAGAGGGTCACGCGTTGTTGAACAAATCGCGTGTGTCAACCCTGACGGACGCTCGTTTGTTGACCCTACAGGGATGCCTGCTATTTCAACCAATGTTGAAACTGTAGATTTAAAATTATGAAAGGAAATATTTCCCTTCGGATTATATCGCTTTCTTACCGTTTTTTGATGTTTTGAATACTTGATAGGATTCGAAATGTTGTTAAATCAAAAACGAAACCCGTGAAAAATATTTTATTACGATTGTATAACACTTGCAAAATTATTAGTTTTAGAGTTAGTTTTATGCGTCGGTACAGTTCGATCGATATAACATATAATAGTTTCGTGGTATTGTAATACATACATACATATCATCACACCATATCCCTTGCAGGGTAGGCAGAGAGATCAGAGTGCCTGAGAACTCTATCTCTGCATACTTCACTCGCTTCCTCAACATTCATAATTCTCTTCATACACGCTCGCCGGTTTCGGAGACTCTTGACTCCACCTTCCTTCAGTACATGACCGATCTGGTCTAGGTAGGTTAGTCTCGGTCTCCCTCGGTACCTACATCCTTCCACTTTCGCATTGTATATCTTCTTAATATATTGTATTGTAATAATTTACAAAACTATGAAGCGTGTTATAACTATAGTCCATGATGATTGTTCGATCGTTCTATGCTATTAAAGGAAAATATGATGGTTTTATTCTAATACCGTAAATGAATATTATATTTCTATGTAGTGTAAGAGTAAGAATACAATTCACCAACACTGATCTTCAGATCAAGGTCAGAAAAAGATTAAAGATGTAAGCGAATAAGAGAAGGAAAAATCTTAGTACATCTCTATGCCCATCCGTTTAACAATCGTAGTGCAAACGTTTTTCAGTTTCGGGCCAGCCAAAGATGTCAAGGTATCGGTTCCAGTGGTCGGCCTACTGGTAATGGAGAGGATACACGGTGAGTTATGAGGCCGCACACCGCACCGTCCGTCCTTCCCAGGGGAACAGGGGGTGGTGTTCCTACAATAGCCTGTCAAAAAAAAGCTTTTTTAGTTTTCTCCTATTTTGAATCAAATTTGGACCCTACACTGAGACGTTAATGGGCTGAGAAGAAAATAAGGATTTGTTTATTATTATATAATTGCATGTTTATTTTTAGGCAACCCTATTTAGACTACATCATTAGGGTCGTCATGTCATACTTATTATGTAGTCGGTTTATTGCAAGACGGATATGTCAAATGAAGGGAGAATACTGCTCACACGATTATGATCGCCACAAAAGCATATGATTGCCAGATTTTTTTTTTAATATTATTATCTAATATTGCGTCTTTTGATACCAGTCCCACAGAATATGTACTCGTACATTTGTACCATTTACTATAATTGGTTTGTTTAAGTTCACTGTGTAAGTGTTAATAAATTATCAGATGATCAGCTCAGAGTTTAGATTCGTTGTCTATTGGGGATTGATAGCATTTATAAATATCATTAGTGTATTTGGGTTATTGAATTAAATTGATGATTTTTCATTAACTTGGTAGCGAATAGCCTCTTTTGTCTCGTATTAAAAGGCCAATTGTGTTAAATAAGGATTTATTGTTAATAAAAACTGTATTATATGCTATATTATATCAGTTCTTTTTCTATTTATCAATTTAAGCCAAAAGTTTATTTAAAAAAGTGCTTAAATAATTACTATTCCAAAATAATCAAGGTAATCATCATCATCTCAGCTCACATATGTCCCACTGCTGCTCTCGAGCTTCCATAATGGGAGGGAAAATGACCTACTATACCACGCTGGTCAGGCGCGTTGATATAGGGTTTTGGTTTCGAGTTTTCCTTCTCTTGCTTTGAAGTTATATGCGTTTTATATCCCTTAGTCATGTCTTAAAATCACCCACGGTTAAGATAGGAGGTGGTGAATTGTATTCTTAATCCGTTACCACACAGAAAAGGATCAAAGTAATATTTGGGGGAAATGTTTTCATGATATCACGAACATGGTTTCTATGGTAATTTTTAAGAGTATCTCAAATGATTATTGATTGTTGTTCAAAGTATGTAATTAAAATTAAACCCCTACAAGCACGGTCATTGACTATTCTACAGCAACACTTACTATCCGGTTAGCGTTAATAAACCCATATCACTCAGAAATCACGTGCGTAATTGATCCCTTTATAAACTAATATACCGCTTCTGAAATAACTTTTTCTTGTACTATACAAATTTCAACTTTATATTGAGTATTTAAGAGTTTCAATTCAATTGACTTGGTAGATATTTTAAGAGTTGCTATCGAATTTCTATTACATTGCTTCGTACCCCTATAGATTTGTAAAGAGCGCTGATATGAAATACGATTTAAATAATGTATATGGCGGTTTTAAGTTTTTCAATAAGTGGAGCTAAGTGGCTGCCAATGTTTCGTCGTAATATATTTCTAATAATAATTGGCAAAAGAAATATTGTTTCTATAGGGATGTTCCGTGTGGTGACGGAGTAAGAATACAATTTACCACTCCCTATCTTACCCGTGGGTGATCGTACGAGACGACTAAGGGATATAAAACGCAAATAACATCTACATATGCGAGAGAAGGAAAACTCGGAACAAAACCCTATACCAACAAGTCTGACCAGCGCGGTATAGTAGGTCAATTTCCTTTCCACTATGGAGGAGATCGGGTCCAACAGTGGGACATGTGTGAGCTGAAATGAGGTGGCGATAAGTTCATATAATTTTTTTACCGATTAATCATCCGAAGTGAGAAGTTGTGCTGATCTGACTATTTCTCGACATATCTTAATGTTAGTCGTTGTAATTATTAGCTATGTGGTAGCTAGCGGCTATGAATACTACCAACCCTTACTTTGCTGGTGGATGTCGTAAAAGACGACTAAGAGGCTTATAATGACCTAGGCTAACTCCATCTGATGCCGTTTGGTCAACAATTACATTCCCGAAGAGGGTTGACGTCTGGCAGGCGGCCGGTCATAAAACGATTGCCAATAACATTTACAATATGTACTATGAAAGAAGAGTACCTACATATTGTATCGACCCCCAAGTAATTGGGATAAGAGTAAGAGAATGATGATGAGTCGTTGTAATTATTCGAATCTTATCCTAAATAAAGTCACAACAGATTGTACAAATAGTTATATATTATCATTGGATATGACATAAAATTGTTATTATTCGAGATATGGTCGGCGCCGTCATGTCGTGGTTTGTAACAGACAAAACGTCTCTCTGATTCAATAATAAAGGCATAACTGAGAAACACGCTCCTTATACTGCGATTCTATTTATAACTTTTCGTTCTATATATGTTTTTTTGCATAATATTTTTGATTAATTATGGCTTTGCCACACCCCGTCTACATATCTCCATGTAGGCTCAATAACTGCCAACAAACTGTAATACAGTTTGACAGAAGTAACTAATTGTAAGAGTGTGCAATTTTTCCTTGAATAAATTTATTTCTATTTTATTTTCTATATCTATTCTACTTGTCGTAGTATCCCTCCTATTGAATGATCTACCGGAACTTATTCTTTAACTTCAGTGTGCCCAGCGGGTTATATTTTCTGGAACCTTCCCCGTATTATAAAACATCCTATCGTTTCGAATGTTTTATTTATAAATATTAGAAGATAGTAAAACTACTTTTACGGATTCTATCGCGTTTGTATTTGATTTATAATTTCCCGACGTTTCGAACACTTTACAGTGATCATGGTCACGGGACTATAGGGTAGATATAAATAAATTTCTGTAATAACAATGACATATTGGACGTAAGACACCTCAGTCCTCCCGTGACCATGATCACTGTAAAGTGTTCGAAACGTCGGGAAATTATAAATCAAATACAAACGCGATAGAATCCGTAAAAGTAGTTTTATTTCAAATGTGTAATACTCGCGTAAACATTAGAAGTCATTATATTAGAAGATAGTTTTTTTTTTATTTATAGTCATTTCCTAAGGGGTTAACAGAGACGTAATATTCATACTGCGTCATGCAATTTAGTTTAATTTAATAGAAGATAAGCCTTTTTATTGCCGGTAACAGGGCATCCTTTCAAACATCTCTTGTTCCTTATTGAATTTCTTCAAAAAAGCTATTTTTGATGGGCAGGATTCGGATTCAAGATTATACATTGAAAGATTCGGCATTCGCCTATTTTTACCATTAGATCAACTGAGTAGTATAACTAATATTTAAATGATATGTATGCTAACAAGTATGGGGTCCGAATGTCACTTTTCTCCTTACTTGTTAGAGCAGTTTTCTATAGACAATGCCCTAGCCTAGATGGCAGGGTAAGAATAGAAATTATGTAGAGTAGTGCTTAGACTAAAGATATTTGCATCCTCAAATGATAAGGAGTTCTTGTGGTGATGGCGTAAGGATACAATTTATTACCCCATACAGCACAGATATTATGAAGACGCATGAGAAGGAATGCTCGAAATAAAATCATGTACTGTGGAATTTGCAAAAATCGCTTAAGGGGAAATGGGCGGTCACCTAAAACAAAGATCGGGTTCCGGTGGCACGCTCGCACGGTGATGAGAGGCGCATTGCAGGGTGGATCTACGAGTTCGTGCGCCGTCTCTTTCGTCGCCCCGGACCGATTTGACGGCGCGTGACCACACCATTACGCACCGCAAAAAAAAAAATAAAGGGGAATGGGCGGCAGTTCTTGTCTTGGAGCTTTAATAATATAAATGCAGTCGCCATCCTGCCTCTCAAATGTGGCGATTATGACTTGATAAGTTTGGGCGGCTTATGTGTAAAAGTGAATGTTTATAGTAACGATAGATAATGATAACGACTTGCCTTTGTAATTATACATGTCTTGATGACATATGAGCACAGCTCGCTATTTTCCTTTTAATGATTTTTAAAAGATATATTTAGATCATCATTCTCCTACTCTTATCCCAATTATTTGGGGTCGACGCACTATCTCTCCTCCTCTTCCTACATATTGCAAAAGTTATTGGCAATAGTTTTATGGCCGACCTGATGTCAACCCTCCTTGGGAATGTAATTGTTGACCAAACGGTCAGATGGTATCAGCCCAGGTCGATATGGAGCTCTTAATCATCTTTTACGATACCCACAAGCAGAGTAAGGGTTGGTAGTATGCGTAGCCGCTACTACACCGCGAGAAAGGTATATTAAATACTAAAAAACAATTGATGAAATAATGAAACAAAAATATAAAAATAAAAAGGAAAGTAATAAAAAAGGGATACCCAAAACTCGAACCGAAGCTATCTGAATGAGACTACCCAACTGAGCTATTTGTATTCTTGGTGACAGAGGCCAAGTTTACCTTAATTTCTTTATTATATTATATTCATTTTATGATATTTTCTATAGATCACCTTAGATCGATTTATCACTTCCGAAACCTCCTGCATACTAAATTTCATAGAAATGGCTTTTACTATTACCGAGATTTTGCAAATATAGCAATATTTAAATTACTGAAATTTAGCATTTAATATGCTTAATTATTTATAAAATCCGATTACGAAATGAAAAATGATGTCACAAGCGGGATTCGAACCCGCGCCTATTGGGATTCCGGCCCAATCGTGCTGCCACTACACCACCGCAACTAATTGTAGGACATGCAAATTTCACTTCGTATTTATATTTACGTCTTAAGGTGACGGTATGCTATCTACCCGACAATGTTTACACATTGTTATAGGCTTAATACTTCAAACTTTACAGTTAGAATTGTATTAAACGATGACACAACCTTTGTTATTTAAATTACTGAAATTTAGCATTTAATATGCTTAATTATTTATAAAATCCGATTACGAAATGAAAAATGATGTCGCAAGCGGGATTCGAACCCGCGCCTATTGGGATTCCGGCCCAATCGTGCTGCCACTACACCACCGCGACTAATTGTAGGACATGCAAATTTCACTTCGTATTTATATTTACGTCTTAAGGTGACGGTATGCTATCTACCCGACAATGTTTACACATTGTTATAGGCTTAATACTTCAAACTTTACAGTTAGAATTGTATTAAACGATGACACAACCTTTGTTATTTAAATTACTGAAATTTAGCATTTAATATGCTTAATTATTTATAAAATCCGATTACGAAATGAAAAATGTAGTAGTAGGTGTAGTGGCAGCACGATTGGGCCGGAATCCCAATAGGCGCGGGTTCGAATCCCGCTTGCGACATCATTTTTCATTTCGTAATCGGATTTTATAAATATAGCAATATATAAAAAATCCTCGTTTAAAACTGTTAGATAGATAAATTCAACTCATTAACTATACATGTTCTTTCATATTTCAGAAGACTCAGTAATGTTGCAATTAACTTGACTCTTTAGATTCTCAAGTCCTCTCGTGCAATGTATTGTTTAATTCCCAAATGGTAAGACAATTATTTCGAGTTTAAATGTATTTGTATCCATTAATTTTATGGCCATAAAGTCCCTCGCGATCCAAGGACCAATCTAGTGTGGAATGTTGTCTTCTTTTAAAAATGTAGATTAATAATTTTGTTATGACAGAATAAAAATATAGAAGTGAAAGACTTTTGAAGAAAAAGAACAGAAATAATTAGTGCTTATAATATATTAATGTTTTTACTGATCATAGAAACATTGAGTTCGCATTCTTGCAGTAATTAAAGGCAGATAAATATCTAAGGTGATATATATTTTAAGTAAACCTGCGTACCCTGAGAATGACAATTTACATTATTTATTAAGTAGTTACGTAGTTATTTGTTAATTTATGAAAATGGAAGCCTCAAGTTTCTAAATTAAGCCATTGCACACCTGACACCATAGAAAGCCCGCAATGTTCATGGTTTATGCAATTGGATGGGTTATTATAGTAACTACCATAATTAGTTTCAACTTTGTTTCAAATTCATTTAATTTTAACAAAATATTTCTTTTTAGAAATTAAATTGGTCTTTGGTTGCAATAGTTCAAAAAACCTACTGAATTATTTCTCTATAGTTCAATCTGATATATACTGTATAGTTGATATTAAGATTTAATTTTTTGACGAGCCCGCTAAGTTTCTTGTCGGATCTTCTCAGTTTGTGGCCGCTTTCCGATCCGGTGGTCGATTAATTTAAAAAAAATATGTAAAATTGACAATATGTAAGTGCCCCTATGGGTTATGCATAATAAATGATTTGATTTGAATATATTTTTGATACATATTATTATGCAGAAGGACAAGTTGGATCATTTTCGAATCATCGTCATTATCTCAGCTGAAATATACGTATTTCTCCTCTCCTGGGCTCCGAGTCTCCACAACGAGGAAAAATGATCTAATATATCATGCTGGTCAGATGGGTTGGTCTGGCGCTTTATTTCGATTTTTCCTTCTCCTGCACAAAAGTTATAAGGCACATTCCTCAGTCGTTCTTTACGATTCTTACAAGCAAAATAGAGATTGGTGAATTCTACCGTCTTCTCACAACACGGCAAATGAATAATTTTGCGTTAAAAAGTTTGATTGTATTATTAAAAATGCTATAGTTAAAATAAAATATATAAAAATAAATTCCAAAAAGCAAAGCAGTGACAAATGTCAGTGAATCTAAAGAATACATAAGAGATATAGTGGAGAGCCTACGTTGATTGCATCCAACAATAGGAAGTTTTAACACTTGCGGCATCACGGACACAATTAATGGTAATTAGTTTTAATGAAAATATTATTATTCATGACTTGTAAAATTAAATGTATGAACATTACAAACAGAGCTCATATGCGTTAATATCATTTGAACCCCGATATATTAATATATATTCGCTTCATCCCCTTTAAATGAAGTAACCAAAGTTTCTTTAATTAATATGAACAATTAATCACATAAGGGCGTCTCCTGTACCTTCATTATTCTTGCATTACGCATATCATAGTGAATGCGAACTCGTTATCATACATTGTTTATTATCATTTATATTAAACAATGTATGTTGTTTATACCACAGATAATACAATATTTGCATATAACATTAAAACCTTAACCAGATTTCGCAGTGAATGCCGAGATGGTGCGGTAATGTTTTACATTTAACTAAGTATATTATTTTCTGCTTGTGCTTTTGTATATTTGATTTTGGAGTGTGTTTCGTTATCCTATATTCTACTAATATTACAAATGTGCAAGTTTGTGAAGATGTTTGGAATGTTTGTTACTCAATCACACGTAAACCGTTGTACAAATTTTAATTAAAATTAACATAGAGATTAACACATAGTTTACTTTTTATCCCGGTAGTGTGTACTCTTGTAATAATAGTTTAAATTTGAGAAAGCTCCTATTTAATATTCATATAAACATTTCAAATTGATTTTGCAAAGTAATTTTCATTATTGTAACTTTTCATAAATGTATATTCTAGAGACAATTATACTTAATAAATAATAGATATTAAAATAAACGAGACATAGTATACACAAACTACTTATTATAACTCGTACTGCTACAATCGCAATGGCTTTTTATCAATATTTATCCTATAAATATTACAAAATGTTTGGATGCTTGGATGTTTGTTACTTAATCACACCTAAACTGTTGAACAGATTTCGATGATATTTGGCACATAGATAGACCAGTTCCTGGATTTACACGCAGAATACACTTATTATCCAGGTAACATTTTTCTTTGGGATAATATAGTGATAAAATTTCATACTGTAAAAGTCACTTTTTGCGCTGGTGAAGCCGCAGTTAGACCTTGTTTTATACATTTTTTTTTAATTCATGCTCTATGATCCGCTAACAGTAAGGCAACGTGGGGCCCATAACTTAGATGTAATATGTGTAATGAAATGAAAATTTTAACGTAAGAATCCTAAGTTTTTGTTTGATGATGAAGATTTATGAAAATAATTATTTCATTAATTTATCACTCATCATCATCTACCTGCTCTTATCCCAATTTATTTGGGGTCGACGCAATATGTCTTCTCCTTCCAGCAACTCTATCAGACGTCATCTCTGTGGTCACTTCTTGTCTATCCATGTCATGTTTCACGCAGTTCATCCATCTTTTCTTCGGTCTTCCCTTACCCCTTAAGCCTTCAACATTCATACTTAAAGCTTTCCTCACATTATCACTATTACTTCTATTTAGTTACCATCTAACAGTTACCTTACAAATATATTGCCATATAAATAAATGGTAATAACCATAAAGTATTATGAAGACGTGCATACAATGGTTTTGTCTCATATAATACCCGCTATGTGATTACGCCATGTTGTAAAATGTAATAGCCATTGTGATAGTATAATTGCGAGGTTCATGGTGCAAATAATTATCATGTTAAACTTAATTACACTTAGAAATCAAAGTTGAAGTCATAACAGTAATCATCGCGGGATGTCGTTGTTACCACTTTACGTTTGTGTCTATATAATTAAGATTCAAATCAAATCAAATCATTTATTATGCATAAGCCCTAAAAAGGCACTTACATATTGTCAATATTACATATTTTTAAAATTATTCTACCACCGGATCGGAAAGTCGCCACAAACTGAGAAGGTCAGGCAAGAAACTCAGCGGGCTCGTCATTTTTTTTTTTAAATTACATGTTTGTCCCTATTAGCTTCAGTGAGATGCCCTTCGAGTAAAGATTTATTTTTTAAAAGTTAAATACAAAATTAACAAAATTAAAAACAAAAAAGAACAGAAATGGTTGGACCAGATTCCACACAATTAATAATGATGATGATTAATAATGATATTTAAAATTGGTAACTTCGAAGTTTCGTATTTTGCATCTCATCTTCAGAGAAGGAAAACTTGAAACAAACGTTATAATAATACGTCTGATCAGCGTGGTGTGTCAAGTTCCCTCCCATTATGGAGATAACTCGAGCCCAACGGTGGGACATATATGAGCTGAGATGAATATAATATTCTTTTTTTATTGCTTATGGCAATTGAGCAAGCAACACGCCTGATGGTAAGTATCACTGCCGCCCATGGACCTTTGCGATACCAAGGGTATAACTAGGCCGCTGCCTACCAATACAAATCCTAAATCTAACCAGTTGGGCTTCCGGCTCTCTCGCTCACCGAACGAAGCGCAATAGCACATTGCCATTACTCAGACGTCGATCTTCTGCGAGAGTGTAGTACTACCTCGAACGGACCGGCCCGCGGTGTAGACAGAAAACTA
Organism: Lymantria monacha; assembly: GCA_905163515.2. NCBI lineage: Eukaryota > Metazoa > Arthropoda > Insecta > Lepidoptera > Erebidae > Lymantria > Lymantria monacha. Next base: position 8,968,685 of record LR991092.1, on the reverse strand, counting down.
TCAACAGCGTGGTTCTACCACTACCTAAACTCGTGGCAACATCCGTGAACGTTAATTCTATAAAAGTAATCATTGTAAATCATCTCAGCCCATATATGTTCGACTGTTAGGCTCGGGCCTCCTCCATAATGGAAGGATAATTGACCTACTATACCACGCTGGTCAGACGCGTTGGTATAGGGTTTTGTTTCGAGTTTTCCTTCTCTCGCATAGATGTTATATTCGTTTTATATAAAATAGGGGGTGGTGAATTGTATTCTCACACAGAAAATTGATTAGAAATTAATATTATTGAGAACTATTTACACATATTTTTATTCTATTGCGGATATAAACTTATACAAATGCCACAGTTCAGCTGCAACTACCAGATCTCCGCAAATGGAAGTTGACAGACTTCCTCGTTCACATTCTTATAAACTATACTTTTCTTTCATTATTGTATATGTACTAGATAGTGCGAGAGTGATGCCATCAATATACTCAGCTACTTACTACTTTCAATGCTAGTAGCGTTTTATTTCTTCGTTGGAAACAATGTTACAAAGTTTTATTAACTTCATGTCATAAACGTTAAGTTTATTTAATTAATTTTTTATTTATTCAATTAGTATTAAAGTTAAATTTGATTTATAGTCTGTTAAATAACATTATTTTTTATGTATTTGTATATTTATTTATGTATTTAGCTATCTAACGTGGCGTACATTACGCTACGTGTAAACATATCATATGTTTCACCACAAAATGATTGCGAATGATTTTTTTATTTGTGAAAATGATATACATTCTCATTAGGAATGAAGATAAGTTTTGTTGTAGTTAATTCCTTTGGCCTTGTGATATCTTTTACAATTTGCTACTGTATTTCTAGTATCAGACCTAAAGCTGCTTTCAAAATATATTATTGCATATATTTCCATCCTTTTATCCATCTAATACTCTTTCAACGTCTACTGTAGCGTAAAAGATTCCCCAAGAACAGTGCAATAATCGCTAGGCTTGACAAGCGAATTGGGTATCGCAGATGTTAAATCTTTTCTTATGTTTACGCAAGTATCACTTCTGAAATAAAACTATATATTTCATTATATATTTGATTTTTAGTTTCTCAGCATTTCAAACGCGTGACCATGAACTCTATAGTGTTTGAAAATTTAGAAAATGAAAAGTCAAAATATTAACACGACATACTCCTTAAAATAGTTATATTTCAAATAATTTTTCTAATTGAATGCTGCTTCACTTGGTGATCTTTCACCAGGTTTTTACAACTCCCACGTCAAAGTAAGGGGTGGTGACACATTGTATTCTTAACTCACCACACGGGAAGCTTTTATATTTATATACCATTATTATATAATTTATATAATGTATTTATTGAACTTACCTGAATTAAACGTTTAGGCGTATAAATGCCACGGTTAACTAGTTGTCATAACTTCGAAGTTATAACGTTATTGTCGTGCCGCAGTAATCAATTACGATATTACCTTATACGGACTCAATTATTTTACGATAGATTGTATGGGTACACAACATTTTACTGGTTCCGATCTTTGCAAAATTAAATTTCCCAATATCTGTATTATTCCATCATATTGAGTCATTTATGAATGTAAATTTTAAATCATAGAAATTATCTGGAGTGCCAACAATCTCTAGATGGTCTATAACTATTAAAAACAACAAAAATGTAATTAAAATAACAGGTAATTAACTCATATTTAAGAAGTGTGACGGTGTAGGAATACAATTCAGCGTCACCTTACCCGTGGCTGATCGTAATAGACGACTAAGAGATAAAAACGCATATAACATCTATGCAACAGAAGAAAAACACGAAACAAAACCCTACCACCTACACGTCTGACCAGTGTGGTATAGTAGACCAAATTCACTCCCCTTGTAAAGGAGGCTCGAGCCCAGCAGTGGGACATATATAAGCTGAGATGATAAGGTACATAAAAAGAAACGTGTGCGTCTCGAGACACCCCACGGGTTGAGAGCCCTCAGCGATCACCCACAGTCCGGGTAAAGTTGTCATAGCCATCTGAGGCTAACAACTAAGACACAGAAAAAAAAAACTCGGGACACCCGACAGAAGTGATAAATTAAAATAATTTAAGTTGGAACTACTTATTTAATATTGAAATTGTTTAACTTGAGAAAAGCTTAGGTTATTACTTAAATTTTATGTATATTAATATGGTAATGTAAGGACAGGTTATTTATTAATAAAATCTTATAACATCACATCTTAATACGGCTAGTGTTGTAAAGTGGTAGAGTGAGAGCTCCTCTCTACCGCTGCCCTTATGCGTGAGAAAAAGAGAGAGCCAAACAGATTAATGCCGTTACGCGCTACGTAACGAAGCGATCTACCCCTCTTATAAGAAGTTATCACTTCAAAAATACATACATTTTGAGAGTTTTTTTAAAATTCTTAAATAGGCCATTTGGATACTACCTACCCAAATCTTTTTGTTTGTTTCACACTACTCTCATTTTCCAAATATAATGAGAAAAGTTTGTATTAAGATTACAGTTGTAAAGTCTATTTGTATCAATGTAATATAAACTTCGTTAATAGAAAGACTTATCTTTTATGGATTTGGAGTTGTTATACTGTTAGGTTTAAAGCGTTAATGTGTACCAGCATTCATGGTTTACTAGTTTTCAGCAGTACCGTTCTTCTCTAGATTTTAATCTATTATCGTCTCATATTAGTCCTATAAATATAGACATGAATTGGTTATTTATTTTAGACGGTATATGTAACATTATGGACCCGAACTCTTCTCACAATGGCAGTTACATTAGCTTATCATTTTGCACCCTATTTATCAAGCTAGTAGGTAGAAAGGCGAAAAAAGTGTGTTTTTTATGCAAAGGATATATAAAAGAAGCGACTTAATTTAATGTAGAAACTATAACTTAAATAACATACATATAAAGAAAGCGTGCGATATAAACGGGTGTCATAGAAAACGCTTGTCGTGACTTCATGAGTCGTCATCCACACTCTGTTGAAGCAATATTATAACGATATGTTTCACTACAACCTATATTTTATTTTAAATCACAAGCGCGAGCGATTCGGAGAAGTCTCTATTTTATTGATATATTAATATTGGTTCTATTTAAATATTATTTTTATTAGAGGATATCTAAAATTATGCTTATTTAGCATGTAAGTTATATTTCTTTTTTACAATTCAGTTATTACTACGCAGAACTCGGGTCTCTATAATTAGAGGAACGAATTGACAAATCATCATCATCATCAACCTGCTCTTATCCCAATTTATTTGGGGTCGACGCAATATGTCTTCTCCTTCCATACAACTCTATCAGACGTCATCTCTGTGGTCACTCCTTGTCTATCCATGTCATGTTTCACGCAGTTCATCCATCTTTTCTTCGGTCTTCCCTTACCCCTTAAGCCTTCAACATTCATGCTTAAAGCTTTCCTCACAACATTACTTTCATCCCTTCTCATCACATGTCCATACCACGTCAATCTTTCACTCCTTAATTTTTCCGTCACTGGCGCAACTTTCAAACTTCCTCTTATATGTTCATTCCTTATTTTATCCATTCTTGTCACACCACACATCCATCTCAACATTCGCATCTCCGCTACATGCAGTCGTCTCTCATCCGTCGCTTTTATCGCCCAACATGCTGATCCATACAGTACAGCAGGTCTTATTAGGCTTTTATATATTTGGCCCTTTAATTTAAGGGGTACTTTGGGGTCGCATGTTGTACCCGTGACCTGCCGCCACTTCATCCATCCCACATCAATTCTGTGCTTCACCGCACGATCCAGGTCGCCATCGCTTTGGATAAGAGAACCGAGGTATCGAAAGTTCGAGCATACTGGGATAGGTACTCCATCTAAAGTTATGGGTGTAAAATTGGAGAGACCGCCGAAATCGCAGAACATGTATTCTGTTTTTGGTCTGCTGATTTTCAAGCCTACATTCTCCAACTTACAGCGCCACTTTTCCAGCATGCTCTGTACCTCAAGGCCCTCTTTCCCGACGAGAACAATGTCATCAGCGAATAGCATGCACCAGGGTGCCTCTTCCTGTATCTCCGATGTTAATGCATCCATTATCAACAGGAAGAGGTAAGGACTTAACGCCGACCCTTGGTGCAGACCTACTTCGACACTGAACTCGTCGGAGTCTCCAGCCGCTGATTTCACGTACGACCTAGATTGTCGGTACATGGCACAGATTAACCTAACATACTTCACAGGCACACCTTTCTCTTTCAGTACCCACCACAAAACTGTTCTCGGTATTCTGTCATAGGCCTTCTCGAGGTCAACGAATACCATGTGCAAGTTTTTATGTGCACCACGATATTTTTCGCACAGTTGGCGCAGTGCAAACATGGCATCCGTTGCCCCGCGGCCCGACATAAATCCGAACTGGTTTTGGGTGATCTCACTTTCTTCTCGCAATCGTTTCTCAATCACTTTTTCCCACAATTTCATACTGTGTGACATAAGCTTTATTCCTCGATAACTACCGCAGTCCTGAACATCCCCTTTATTTTTAAAAATGGGCACTAGCGTACTATTGCACCATTCATTGGGGATTACTTCGTCGCGCAGCAGCTTATCGAAGAATAAAGTTAACCACATATACCCATCCTCTTCCAAAATCTTCCATACTTCAACTGGTATACCATCGGGCCCTACAGCCTTTCCATTTTTCATACTTCTCACTGCTTCTCTTACCTCATCTATTGTAATTTCCCTTACTAGGCCGACGTTCTCTGATACATCTTTTAACACTCCACTCCATGAATTCTCTTCGTTCATTAACCTTTCAAAGTACTGCTTCCAACGCTCTTTTATTTCCTCTTCTTTTATCAACACTTTACCTGCTTCATCTTTTATACACCTGACATGCCTAATATCTTTTGCTCTTTCTTCTCGGGTTTTAGTTATGCGGTATAGCATCTTTTGACCTCGAGGCCCATCTATCGATTTAAAAATCATGTCTTCGGCCTGTGCTCTCGCAATAGCTATTACCCGTCTAGCTTTTTTCTTGCATTCCTTGTATTCAAGCTTTTTTGCTTCCTTCAATCTTTCATTATGTTCATTCTGCCGAATTGACAAATATCACGCTAAATAAAAACACAAAATAAAACGCCATACTCACCGGCGGCGTTTTATTTAGTGTTTTCCTTTTATTGCTTTCTTGGTATGTGCTTGCGGGACGCAAGTAATTTCTTAAAACACTCGGAAAGAACAAGGCATTGTGATACAATGAATTTTAGTCCGTTAGAGTAGGAATATATCATTTGGAAAATAATAACTTAAGTAACCAGGAATCATGAAGAATTAACTATTCGTCGTACTCACTTTCTTCCCCATGGATTTTGTATAAATTGATAATGTAAATTAACCTTAAGCTCTTGATATATCAATTAAGCATTGTTGGAGGTGATAGCCTCCTGATTTGTTATCACTTGTTGAGGCTATGCGGACAATGGTTGTTATAATACATAAAGTGAATATCTGAAATTGATTTTAAATTTCATAATTGATAGAATAAAAGAAATCCGCTTTAACTTTCAAATTGCACCAAATGTACGGTAGACGGGAGAAGCAAGTATAATTTGCGATTTGCGTTGCACACCGCGTTGCCTGCCGTCGCTTTCATGAGACAGTGTGGAACTTTGAGCAGATACAATTTCTCGCTTGGTGTCCTGGCCTCTGGAAAACACCTCAAGAATCAAACATATTATTTTTGTTTTAATAGGTATAGAAAGTTTATTAAGTAACTTCTATTGTATTATACTATCCACTAACCATGGAACATCATGTCAGTGAAGATGGTCATTATGCCTCGAGAGGTAGCGAAAGGATATTGTTATCTATTCAGCGTGACTATGTTTTGACCTTTCGTGATATGTCTTAACAAGTTATCATCATCATCATCATTCTCCTGCTCGTATTCCAATTAAGTGGAGTTGGTGCAATATGTACTCGTACATATTGCAAAAGTTTTATAACCAGCCGCCTGCGTGACGTCGACACTATTTGGGAATGTAATTGTTAACCAAACGGCATCAGGTGGAGTTGGTCCATGTCGCTATAAATGTCTTAGTTGTCTTTTACGATATTCACAAGAAAAGTAAAGTTTGGTAGTATTCCTAGCCGTTATCACATAGCAAATTTTTTACCTTTATTTAATATGAATCTAAATAAATATGAATTTAGCTGATAGTGTGTTAGTTTATTCATACAAAATTATAATATACGCAAAACAAAATAATTCTGCCTATTTGCTGACTGATACATTCAAAATATCTCTTATCCATATACGTATAAAGCCGATAAAGGTGGGTGATGTTCATCATATTCGAATCTACATTATTCATAGACAAAAAAGGACACAACCTGTTGAGTATCCTGTCGGCTTCTAGCCTCAATGAAAGTGAAACACATATATGCGAGACCACCAAGTAGATTCAACTATTTTCAATGCTAAATATAAACTAATAATTATACAATTTCATATTCTTATCGAAAGGTTCGTTTTATTTATTTGGTTTTATTATTTTAAAAAAATATATTTTTTTGCACTCAATTTAATTAGAACGGATATTATTTAGCTTGCCATCAGTTATATTTGATAATTTTTTATATTGTATTTCTTGTATTCTTTCTAGTATAGCAGATACACTATTGTAATAAAAAACTACCAGGAAAATTTAAGAAAATAAATATACTGGATGTCTTGTGTATTTTTTTTTTACATCATGTGCTTGTATATTAGTAAAAAATCTTGCACATATAAATAGACACCTATTTGCATCTATTACGAACTAGAGGGCTGTCCTCCCGTGACGGTGAACTCTGAAAAGTGTTCGAAACGTTGGAAAATTAAAAATCAAATCCGTAAAAATAGTTTTATTTCAATAGCGTAATACTCGCATAAACATCAGAAGTATTTGATTACTTTAAAAAAGTAGTACATATATTGCACGTTTTTGCTTTAAAGCTAGTTTGAAGTAACTGTGGATTAATACACACAGCATCGTTTTGGATGTTTTAAATAACTTTGCTTGTAATTTGATTCCTAGTTTTATAAAAACAAATAACAAACATTTTATTGGTATCGTTTTGATCTTTTACCCATTTAACTAATAAATACTATATTTCCACGAATTAAAGCTATATCAAAACTCAAATTTCACCAATTTTCATATAACGACCACATTATATTTTATGGTTTACCTTTTGGAACCAATGAGAATTCATTGCATATTACCTTTATAGGTAAATGTGAAGTTGTAATTTAATAACTCTAAATATAGTTATGATGATTAGTTGTTTAATTTATAATATTTCTTTTTATATTTTTATTCATTCGACGGTGAAAGAAATCGGCAAGAAACTAGTGTTCCGGGCCGTTTATAAAATGTGTTCGAAGATATGCCAAAATCGAACTTCAAATGTCCTCTGTTTAATCTTAGAATTAAGTATCTATACGCTTAGGTTTTACAAGGACAAAACTTAAGTGGGTTAAGTTGAATCCGTTGTCATCGAGTTAACCACTAACAATTGCCCATAAGTGTTCTCAAGTTACCTCTCCTTATATATAAATACGAGAACATAAAATACCACGTCGAAAGGCAATATAACGGTAAGAATTTTATCACTTCTATATAATCAATATAGTTGACTCAAGTTATGGTTAATTATATGTAGAAATACGAGGTAGCCCTCCTGATAATTTAGTAGTATTATTAGTATCAGTTACAATTTATGTTAGCCTTGATCGTGAGCTTATAAAAGCTATGCTGTTATAGAAGGTATTAGGAGGTATTAATTATTATTATTAGGAGGTATTAGGAGGGTATTAATGTGAGGTTTTAACACTTTAGTTGAATATTAAACCACATTGATAGGATATCATTATTCATCATATTGTGATTCTTTGTTAATAATATAACTTGTTGCTTAATATAACTAAATTTTTCCAAAGAAACTTCTTTACGCCAATTTTTTTTATTTATATAAAACTAGCAACTAGACCAGATTGGTCACGTACTGATGGAATGTGGAGTCAAGAGTCTCCGAAACCGGCGAGCGTGTATGAAGAGAATTATGAATGTTGAAGCGAGTGAAGTATGCAAGGATAGAGTTCTCTGGCACTCTGTTCTCTCTGCCTACCCTGCAAGGGATATGGCGTGATGATATGTATGTATGTATGTAAAACTAGCAAACCTTAGTTGGTTTGTTTGCAGAAGTTGATATATCGCAGCGCTTGCCTGGTGGTGAATTACATCAAAGGGGACAGCATATAAACCTTCTCCGTGTAGAAAAATATATACCTACCAATTTTCATAATCGGTCAATTAGTTTCTGATTTCAGCGATGTCATATATACTAACATCCTTTTTTTATAGATTAAGATGAATTTTATTGTGAAAGCGTCATTAATATCCTTATTTTATAACCATTTTTTTTATTCAAATTACTGAAATTTTTTAGCATTTAATATGCTTAATTATTTATAAATACCCGATACGAAACGAAAATATATGTCACAAGCGGGGTTCGAACCCGCACCTATTGGGAATCCGGCCCAACCGTGCTGCCACTTACACCATCGTGAACTATTTTAGGACATGCAAATTTCGAATCATATTATATCTTACGTCTTCAAGGTGACGTATGCCATCTATCGGACAATGTTTACATTTTTTTTATTGCATGTGTTTGGAATCAGATTAGCACGTTTTATGCCCATAGCTACAGGTGTAAAAGTGCAGAATACAAATAGATTACATTGGTCACACCGGAATACATAGGGACGTAGTTAAGTAGTGATATGGCATATAACTATGTTTTTGAAACTGCCTAAATATAAATGCATAATAGTTTTTTTCATCATTATCTTAGCTCACGTATGTGCCCACTATTGGGTTTTAGCTTCCTCCATAATAGAAGGGAAATTGACCTAGTATACCATGCTGGTCAGACGTGATGCTGGGTTTTGTTTTGAATTTTCCTTTCTTTTGAATAGATGTTATACATCTCTTATGAGACCCACTATGTACCCGTGAGTAGTCCTAAGACACGATGTCTTAGGACCACTCACGGGTACAGAGTGGGTTGTCAATTGTATTCTTACTCCGTTACCACACGAACCAAATGTGTTTTTCTTAATATAGTGCTATTTTTTATCAAAATAAGACTATAAAGGTCTGCCTTCACTGTGTACCTAGAAGTTTTGTTAATACATTTGTCCAATAGTTAATTAAGAGGTGCTCGATTAGCCATTTTAAAATCCAGGATACTGACCGAGATTGAGTTTAGAATCAATGCATAAAAGACAGTCGTTCAATAGTTAGGTTAATGGAGATTGCATGCAAATAGTAATAAAATGTATTAATATTCTAAGCAAAATCCATATTTATCGCGACATGAAACTAGGCGGTATGGTAACTTTCGCGTTATGTACCGTGTCCACACAATCAGTCTCGTTCCTTTGCCAACCAGCTTTCCTATTTCGAAGTAAACTAAAGCATCTGTATACTAGCTTTCTTTTTAGAAAATATAGAATTCTTTGGTATTACCAATTATTACAATGTACAATATTGTAAATCTTTTATAGGCCAGAGTTTTATACCTATAAGAAAAATTATAGTACATATATTGATTTTTATATTTATAAATATCAATTAGAACGTATTTATCAAAATAGACGTAATTTAGTGTTTTAAAAATTCACCGAAGTGTGATAATGCGAAAGTGGAAAGATGTAGGTACCGGGGCTGACCGAGACTAACCTACCTAGACCAGATTGGTCACTTACTGAAGGAAGGTGGAGTCAAGAGTCTCTGAAACCGGCGAGCCTGTATGAAGAGAATTATGAATATTGAGGAAGCGAGTGAAGTATGCAAGGATAAAGTTCTCTGGCACTCTATTCTCTCTGCCTACCCTGCAAGGGATATGGCGTGATGATATGTATGTATGGTATGTACCGAAGCAGTAATATTGTAGTGTTTTTAATATAACTATTTTTACCGATTATATTGCGCTTACAGCGTTCATGGTCAGGGAAGGACTGTCGTTCCCTGACCATGGACGCTGTAAAGTGTTCGAAACAGTTTTATTTCAAATGTGTAATACTCGCGTAAACATCAGTCACACAATCATTATGATATCTTAGTCATGAGATTTTAACTACTAAGATTTGAACTTCTAATATAAGGTATTGAGTTTAATTCTAAGGTATTGAGTTTAATGGGCCGAAGACAAAGATCGGGTACCGGTGGCCCGCTCGCACGGCGAAGAGAGGTGTTTGCAATATGGATCTATGGGGTCACGCACCGCCTACTCTGTCACCCCAGACCGATTTGGCGGGGCGAGACGCATCCATAGTTCACCACATAAAAAAAAATAGTTTTGAGTTTAATTACAAGTCTGAGAATAATAAATAGTTACTCAAGGTACGTTAAACTTTTCAAAATTATGAACATATATTTAACAAAAAAATATCACTTGTTTTCAGTGCATAACAAAACTAAAGTACAGAAGCTATTCCTAAGAGATCCTAAGTTGAATTTGCTCTGCAACATTAAGCTTCTAAATAAATAACTTAACAGCCTTGTCTTATTTACTCAATAAGCTGTAAAGTATCGAACTTAAGTGTAGTTACGGTCTTAAGTTTTCAGTGAGTAATCTTGTATAGTGTAGAATATATGCCGTTTGGAGACTAGGAAACCTTACACTGCCTAAGCTTTATAATTTACGTATTTAATGGACTTATATTACTTTTTTGGAGTTTACTCCTTAAGAATCGATTTTCATATACGCTCGAGGTTTGTGCCGCTTGGGCAGAGCAGCGTCGTGAACTCGTCGCAATCATTGGTGCTGACCTGACGATGCCGACCATCGCCAGAGGAACTGGGACGCTGTCGCAACCTTCTGCGAGGCAGTAGTCTCGCGGAAGGAGGCGGCGGAGCGCGTGCGCGAGGAGCGTCTCCTCGACGACGCGAGCCGCCGCCGGCGACTGGGGCGGCGCAGGCGCGATTACCTGCGCCTGATGACGCCCTAGCCGAGGCCGCGGGTGACTGGAACGGGGAATTAGTCCGTCACCTGCCGAGAGGCCGACCGCGTGAGGAAATACCGACATCCTACCCGAGGGGGGGACGTCGGTCGAGGAGAGGGTACTCCTCGGGGGTATTCCGTCGGGCTGGCCACTGACGTCAAGTCACTCTGCTCCGGTGGTCGGCCCAACGATGAAGGCGACGTCACGGGTGGGTTACGGGTGTGCGTGCTTACGCCCCTCTGTCGCCCAGAACGGAGTGATGCGAGGAGTGCGCCGACCGTAACCCACCCCCAAAAAAAAAAAAAGAATCGATTTTCATATAAGGCGCCCGGTATGAGAAAAATTTGAGGAGTAAAATCTAGTGATCGAATGACCTCGTTACGTTTTTGGTGCGCAACCTATTCTGCGCACCTTTCATTTTCTGACGTGAGATAATACTTCACTGAACAGTTTTAATAAATGTAAATAAAAATATATATATTATTTTTAGTCAAATGAGCTTTTTTTGCGCGTGTTTTGATAATCGTACTTAAGGAGTAAACTCCAGTCGTGCGTCGGAGCTGACACACACACTTTTTTTTTCAATCCGTGTGGTGACAAAGTAAGAATATAGTTCACCAATCCCTATCTTACCCGTGGGTGATCGTAAGAGACGACTAAGGGATATCTAACGCATATAACATCTATGCAAGAGAAGGAAAACTCGAAACAAAATCCTATACCAACACATCTGGCCAGCGCGGTATATTAATTTCCCTTCCATTACGGAGGAGGCCCGAGCCGACAGACACATATATGGGCTGTGATGATGATGTTACTTTTAATGTAGGGGTACCTTTAATAGAACAATTAGAGTGAGTTATTTGTATCCGCCATAGGTATTTGGCGACCACGAATCTGACGACGCAGCGTAGGACGACCCCCACTCGGTGGACTGATAACATTATCAAGGTCGCTGGAAACTGTTGGATGCAGGTGGCACATGACCTTTGCAAGTGGCATTCTCGTGAGGAGGCCTATGTCCAACAGAGTACGTTTACGGGCTGATGAATGGATGGATAGATGACAGGTATTTAATTGGGGTATATTTGTGTCTGTGTATAAAAGTTGTATTGTGTATGTTAAATCTTAAGTTTCTTTTTCTTACAGAGTTTTAATTCTTATTATGGGCAAAATAATCATATATTTATTTATCAACCTGCTTTCGTCCACTGATCGTCATAAGTCTCTCTGGAAAATATTGTAATTTTTTTTTTTTTAAAGGACCACCCTGCACTAAGGAAAATAATCCTTGTATCGCGGGGGACTTTACAAACATGCAATTAACGCAGACAAATTACACCCAGACTCAGAACAATACTTTTTGGATCGCACAAAGTATTGTCCTGCGTGGGAATCGAACCCACGGCACTGGCACGGAAGGTCGGTATCTTAACCACTACGCCATCTGTGCAGTCAAATAAATAGTTATTACAATGTGTATGATTGTTATTACAATGGGTGTGATTAATTGCTTGGAATAGGGCATATGCCTATTCCCTTGGGTGATCTGTAAACCGGTTTTTTAATCCCTTACAGGAAAACAAAGTCACGTTGCATTCTATATACCTCAAACAGGGTGATAAATAAATTAATGGAAGTGGCCCTCTCGCGACTTCACGGGAAAAGGAAAGCGCCTGGCCCGGATGGCGTCCCTGGGCTTGTGCTCGGTATCGCCGCAGAATACCTCAAGGGTGAACTCCGGGAACTGCTCAACATGTGTTTGAGGTCCGGGCAGTTCCCGAAGCAATGGAAGGTTGGCAGATTGTGCCTGCTGCGGAAGGAGGGTCGCCCAGTTGACTCCCCTTCTGCGTACAGACCACTGGTGCTGCTGGACGAGACGGCCAAATTGTTCGAGAAGGTGCTTGTGGACCGTCTCGTACAGCACCTCGAGGAAGTCGGGCCGGGACTGTCAAGATGTCAATACGGGTTCAGGAGCGGTCGGTCAATAATCGGTGCATTGGCCGCCCTGAAGTCTCTAGCCACCGAAGCGGTGGCCCAAAAGGAGGTTCATCTGGCAGTCTCGCTCGACATCAAGAACGCATTCAACGGTATTCCTCACGAAACGTTGAAGGAGGCCCTTCGGTACCATGGAGTGCCTCCATATCTCCGAAGGCTGTTGGAGGCGTACCTCGAGGAAAGGCACGTGCTCTGGGAGGGGGGTGACGGGCGCATACATCGCCATCGGGTGGAGTGCGGCGTTCCACAGGGCTCGGTCCTCGGTCCGGCTCTATGGAACGTCGGATTCGACTGGCTCCTACGAGGTCGGCTTCTCCCCGGGATGGGGGTCATCTGCTATGCGGATGATACCCTCGTCACGGCGAGGAGGCCCGACTTCCGGGGGGCTGCCCGATTGGCCGAGGAGGGAGTTGCGCTCGTCGTGGGCCGGATCGGCATGCTGGGCCTGAGGGTCTCGGCGGAGAAAACCGAGGCCCTCCTATTTCATGGCCCGGTTCGAGGCCCCCCTCGAGGAGCACACATCGGTGTGTCTGGGGTTGCCGTGCCGGCTCGGCGTGCGGGCTCAGATGAGATATCTGGGCCTGCACCTTGACTCTAGATGGAATTTCGGGCCACATTTTGCCCAGCTCGTCCCAAGGCTCGTCAAGACGGCCGCGGCGTTGGGTAGGCTTCTGCCAAACACTGGCGGTCCCGGGTCGTCCTGCCGGCGTTTATACGCCGGAGTCGTGCGCTCCATGGCGCTGTACGGAGCCTCTATTTGGGCGGAGTCCCTCACCGCCCGCAACAAAGCCCTTTTGCGAAGACCGCAGAGGGTCATGGCGGTGAGGGCTATTAGGGGCTACCGTACGGTTTCATCGACCGCGGCGACGTTGTTAGCGGGCGACCCACCTTGGTCGTTAGTGGCTGAGGCTCTGGCGGAGGCTTACCGAATCCGCGTTGCGGCGCGGGCCGACGGCGAGCGAGTCTCCATAAGGGGACCGGGCAGAGCATTAGCAGTGGCCCGAAGGGGAGTCATCCAGCGGTGGAGAGAAGAACTGGAGTCCCCCGTAGCAGGGCGGGGGACTGTAGAGGCGGTTGCGCCGCATTTCCATCGCTGGATCAACAGAAGGCACGGCAGCCTAAGTTTCAGGGTGGTGCAGGTGCTTACCGGACACGGGGTCTTCGGTAAGTACCTGCACAGAATTGGGAGAGAAGAGGCCCCAGGGTGCCATGAGTGTGGCGCGCCAGTGGACGATGCGCGCCACACACTGGAGGTATGCCCCGCCTGGGGGCCTTAACGCCACGTCCTGTCGGCGGTCATTGGAGGGGACCTGTTGCTGTCGACCGTCATCTCGAAGATGCTCGATAACGACGGGTGCTGGTCGTCGATGGCCTCCTTTTGCGAGGAGGTCATCTCTACAAAAGAGGCGGCGGAGCGGGGACGCGAGGCAATTGCGTCTGCAAATTCGCTCCGCCGCCGGCGGCCAGGGCGGAGGAGGCGTCGATAGGTGCACCTCCTCCCACCGCCTTGAATGACGACAGGGCGTGGGCCAATGTTCAAGCGTTGGGGTGCCGGGGATCGAATGTCAGTAGACGATCTCTCTGGCACCCCGTAAAAGCGCGGAAGGGGCCGCTGTGGTTTTAGTGGGTATTCCGGTCAGGCAGCTGGCCGGCGAGTCCCACACTCCCCCTCGTCTGTCACCGGCGGGGGATAGCGCGGAAATGCGTTTCCACAGTATGAAAAAAAAAAAAAAAAAAGGGGTGATAAATAAATTCGTATTTTTTAATAACTATCGATTAAATTTTTGGGAGGAGGTGATTACCTTGCCATATATATCATAAAATAATACTACCTTAGACAAATAGGTGAAAATAAAATGATGCTACGTACCAATAACCTTTAACCGTGGCCTTAGATAACAAATTATTAAAAAAAGAATCAGAGGGGAATAATATATTAAAATGTCTATTACCTATATACAAGGAAATAATTTCCTGTAGTGTAATTTAACAAGATTAGAAATTGCCTATGAATGCTGTACACGCGAGAAAATAGCCAATGAATATTTACAATAATTGTGCCCGTTATTATAGATTTAATTATTTTACTTTATGTATACCTACTCAATATTTAGGTCTTAGTAATGTTGTAAAGTATTATAGTAATAATAATAACGTTGACGGAGTAAGAATGATATACAACAGTCTTTATCTTGTGCCTAGGTATCCTAAAAGACGTTTAAGAGATCAAATATGCAGATCCAGAGGCAAGAAAAGTAAAACTAAAAATAAAACCCTACTTGTCCAACTTGATCGAGTAAGTTAATTTCCTCCCTATAGTGGAGGAGGCTCTAGTTTAGTAGTAGTAGGTGTGAGCTAGGATGATGAAACAAATTGAAATCATAAAATGTAACTGGTTTTACTTATTAAAAGCTTTAATTCGGTCTTTATAATACCGTCTTTGTGTGCGCTTAATCGTCACAACGGTCAAGGGACAGTTGAAAAGTTTTCGGAATATAGAAATAGTAATCTAGAGATAGAATTATAAAGAAATAATTTATTTCACATATCCATTTTTTTTTTATAGAGTACCTCATCCTGCTCTAAGGAAATAATCCTTGTATTGCGGGGGACATTACAAACATGTGATTCACGCAAACAAATTACATCCAGACGCTTCTGCGTCTAACGTACGTTCTGCGTAAAACTTTGTGGATTGCACAAAGTATTGCCCTTCGTGGGAATTGAATCTATAGCACTGGCACGGAAAGTTAATGTCCGAAGCACTATGCCATCTGTGCAGTCGCTGGCTGAGTTTCTATTGTCACATTCGGTATAGCTATTGATGCCAATCAGTATGAAATATCAATTTATTTGAGTATGTGCTTAATATATATTAAATAATTAAGAACCTTTCCGTGTGGTTATGGAGTAAGAATACTATTTACCACCCCATATCTTACCCGTGGGTGATCGTACGAGACGACTAGGTAGAAAACGCATATAACATCTATGCGAGAGAAGGAAAACTCGAAACAAAACCCTATACCAACACGTCTGACCAGCGCGGTATAGTAGGTTAATTGCCCTCCCACTGTGGTGGAGGCCCGAGCCCAACTGTGGGACATTAATGGACTGTGATGATGATGATGAAGTACTTTATTTAATTACAATTAGGTGATAATCGCCTTGACAAATAAATTTCTCTCGAATGACCTATCGTGATATATTATTGTTCCTGCTTGTACACAATGCTATTAATATTGTTTGTGTAGAGTTGCAGGTCAGTGACTGACCTTAACCTTTTGATAATTTATGGAAATAGAAAATCGTAGAGATCTAGCGTTTTCTTTTATTGTTTACTATACAACAATAAATTTGGGTTCTACCAATTCACGTAAGTATATAGGTATATAGGTTAGGCTTCAACGTTAGCGTCTCATTTTATAATAATTTGACTAGTGCCTTCTATTGTAATTTTCTTGAGAAATATTTTTGACTTAGTACTACTACTACTAGCTATATTACCTAGTAATATATAAATATTTAAAATGTGCTAATAAAGCCCTTTCATTTGATATTTAATAAGCCACTGTCGAGATTTATGCGTTCTAAATGGCGGCATATTGATTTTAGTTTAGCCTAGTAACCAACGGACGATCAAGAAAGACCTTTCTAACGATTCCTCATTTGTCACGTAATGATAAGTAACTAGTCTGAAAAAGATAAGCATATACTATATACATAGTATTCTCTGTAGCTTAAAATCATAATACGTCATTGAGCTTCGCTGTTAACATGTTAAAATAACTAAACATTGATATGCATTAATTTATTAATTTTTAAAATACTTTAATAAAATATGCATCCAATTTTTTAGAGTTTACTCTTTAAGAATCGATTTTCATATAAGGCGCACAATATGAGAAAAATTTGAGGAGTAAAATCTAGTGATCGAATGACCTCGTTACGTTTTTGGTGCGCAACCCATTCTGCGCACCTTTCACTTTCTGACATGAGATAATACTTCACTGAACAGTTTCTATAAATGTAAATAAAAATATATATATTATTTTTAGTCAAATGAGCTTTTTTTGCGCCTGTTTTGATAATCGTACTTAAGGAGTAAACTCCAGTCGTGCGAAGGAGCTGACACACACACTTTTTTTTTTAGTCTTTTTAGGTCAGCAGTTGTTATGCCAACGGCGATGGTGTGGGTGCTTGGTGCACGATGTTCCTCTGTTACATTTATTTCCCAACTAGATAAAGCTTATAATTACTATGCTACTCTTATTGGTCGTGTAATTAATTATTATAACCTTTATCGATAAGTAGGCTATCATAGTAAAGTTTTTAGGGTTCCGTACTTCAAAAGGACAACACGGAACCCTTATAAAGATCAATTTGTTGTCCGTCCGAATGTCTGTCTGTCAAGACTCTTTTTCTCAGGAACGCGTAGAGGTATCAAGCTGAAATATATATCAAATACTCAAGTCTACTGTCCCTTAAAGCTGTGAAAAAAATAAAATTCAATTGTTAGTCCCTGGGATACCACATTTAAATCATCATCATCCCAACTCATATACGTCCCACTGTTGGGCTTGAGCTTCCTCCATAATGGAAGGGAAATAGACCTACTATACCATCACGCTAGTTGGACGTGTTGGTATAGTTTTGTTTCGAGTTTTCCTTCTCTTACATAGTTATTATTTTTTTTTTATTGCCGTTGGTGGCAAAAGAGCAAGCAGCACACCTGATGGTAAGTGATACTGCGGCACATGGACCTTAGCAACACCAGGGGCACAGCTAGGCCGTTGCCTACCGTGAAGACAATACTCTCCTTAAACCTCGTTTGTAGAAGGACATGTCATAGCGCTTGGGAAACAGCAGTTGGTAGTTCATTCCAGAACATGCACGTACGTGGGAGAAATGTGCGCTGAAAACGTACAGTCGAGGACCGTATCGTTTCCAGGTAAAATGGATGAACCCTGCTGCGGTATCGAGTGGTACGATGGTAAAACGGTGACGGTGGTACCAAGTCAAACAGTTCCTCAGAGCACTCCCCGTGAAAGAGCAGTACACAGAGTGACCCAAAGTCTCTCCGCTGCTCCAGCGACTCCAATCTGTCCGTGAGATTGGAATCGTCAATGATTTAAACAGCACGCCTTTGCAGGGAGTAAAATGGGTCTAGCTGATACTTAGGCGTGCCTGCCCAGAGATGAGAGCAGTACTCCACGTGAGGACGAACTTGTGCCTTGAATAGCACAAGACGCTGTCTCGGCGTGAAGTACCGCCTAGCTCTACTCAGCACGCCTAACCTTTTGCTTGCCAATTTGGCTTTGTACTCCAAATGACTCCCAAACTGGACTTTGCTCGACAGTTCGATGTCGAGGATCCTTCCAGGAGATTATATTTCTTAGTTGTCTCTTACGATGACCCGCGAGTAAGGGAGAGGGTGGGAATTGTATTCTTACTCCATCACCACACTTTCCAAATAAGTAAAAATACAAACAAACAAATTCTTCATCTTAGTAATAATAATATTGATTAATAGGATATTAATAGACTATCTATCATTTTATCTATATATGGATATAAATATGCCTGATAAAAGGTACGTCGATACTGAAAGGGTGCGGTAAACATCCTATATTTTATAATAATGATTTGTTCACAAAAGACAACTCGTGTTAGTTCTCACGTACGCAGACATGCCAAAACGCTTACGTCACAATGTTGAAAATGACGTCATAGAATGTTTTGCCGATTTTAATCTAGATAAAATGAACGTCTCGACCTTGGAGCTCTGAAGAAAGTACCCAGTTATTTCGCTCTATAAGAATAAGCGACTGAAATATAGAGGTCGTGTTTAAGACTAAATGAGTATATGATATTCTGTGTTGCAAATGAGGTATAAGGTAAGGTAAGGGTATACGGGCTGAAGAAGAAAACTGGTATATAGTTTTCTTCTTCAGCCCGTATACGTCCTTATATTGGATAGATAAATTCAAGGATTCTTTATCGTGGATGTTGTAAAATATGACTAAGAGACTTAAGCAGATAGTGTCATTCTAAAAAAAGGAAAACTTAAAATTAAATCCTAAATTAACTTGCTTGACTAACATAATATATTACGCCAATTTTCATGTGTCCTCTAATGTAGAAGACATTCGTGCCCAAAAGACTACATGAAACTGAGAAAAAGTTAGAATTACCCCCAGCGTCCATATCCTAGCTGCTGCGTTGTACAGAAAATTAGCAAGTCAACGCAAGCACACGGCTCTAAAATTAAATCTTTAAACAAATACCTATTTTAAGGACCCTTTTATAGCATTAAGGACTCTTTCATAATTGATTAGCCTAAAATCTCTCATTGTAGTGGCAACTCGTATCTCGCAGTGGGTGGTGATGGACTGATAAGAAAAAGACGCTAAATCTCCTATTCTTCCAGTTTTTGATTAGCTTTAGAATTTAAGATTAGCAGGGCGAGAGAAACGAGTTATAATATTATCACACAACCTGAGCATTTTTGTGGTACGCTTTACTGAAAAATTATTACGCCTATATATTTGTGCTTTAACATAGTAATATAACTTCATATGTAGATGTGTTATCGGTCAAATAAAGTTATAACTATTAAAAACATTAGACAGAATGTTATTGTACTACTAACGCCATCTGTTAGAAAGCCAGGGTTAGCATCGCTGCACCAGAACTAAACTCAAACAAATACATCATGTCACAGAATTAATATAAGTACCTATTAAACCAATGTTTAATAAATAAAAAAATATCTAAAAATGATTGGTCGTATGAATTATTTCCAGAAGCCCATATCAATAATCCTACTATCCTTACTTACTTACTAATATTATAAATGCGAAAGTAACTCTGTCTGTCGCTCTTTCACGCCAAAACTACTGAACCGATCTAAATGAAATTTGGTACACAGATAGTCTAGAACCTAACAAAGGACATAGGCTACTTTTTAATGCAAAAAGGGTTGTAAAGGGGGATGAAAAATTTGTAAGAAAGTATCATAATTTTTAAAGCCAGAAGCTTAAAACTTATTTTTAGGCTATTGATTAGATATAAATTAATAAGACATTAACATGTAAAAAATTACCCTTAAAGGGTAAAATAAAAATAGGGGATGAAAAACTTTAGGAAAGTAACTTTTTACGGGGGCGAAGCCGCGGGCAGAAGCTAGTCCTATATAAAAATATTAATTTAAAAAAGTCTTATAAATTATTATCCGTTAAAAAAACTACGCGAGCCCTAACAAAGCTTAGTTTTTTGCTAGTATTATATATATATTCCATCGTCAAAAATCTAGATATATCCCAGTAAATACTTAAGTTGAATTATCAATGCACATAGCTGACAGGAGTTAGTTAGAAACACCGGTGTCATATTCGTGGAATGTCCCCAACGGCCTGACATAAATGAACAAAGGATAATGATTCACCTGTTGTTCACAATCAACGGTTACTATGCGATTGTAAACAGATATAAGGCTGCAGTTCGCTTGACTTTTCAACACGGGTTGAGAGCCCTCAGCGCTCACCCACAGTCCGCGTAAAGTTGTCATAGCCATCTGAGGCTAACAACTAAGACACACAAAAAAAAAAAAAAAAAAAAAAAAAAAAAATTGACTTTTCAACATCATTCTTAATTTATGTACACAATGTAAGCGTTCATTTGTATATATTTTTATGTCGACTATTAAATATTATTAACTAGATGTGATTTCAAATTGCCGAGTGGTGATGGGATAACTATACAATTTATTAAACCCCTTTCTGATCCTCTGGGTGTTGTAAAAGAGAGAAAAACATAAAAATTCGTTAGATCAGCGTGTTTTTTTTTTAAATTTCTTTAATAATTATACTCAACTAGCAAACTGAACTTGTTGGTTTGTTTGTAGAAGTATATATGTATCGCAGCGCCACCTTTTGGCATAACTGGCAAATCTATTAGGATCCTTACTAATATTATAAATGCGAAAGTAACTCTGTCTGTCTGTCGCTCTTTCACGTCAAAACTACTGAACCGATGTAAATGAAATTTGGTACACAGATAGTCTAGAACCTGATAAAGGACCTATGCTACTTATTTATGCAAAAAAGGGTTGTAAAGGGGGATGAAAAGTTGTAAGGAAGTATCGTCATTTTTAAAGCCAGAAGCTTAAAACTTATTTTCAGGCTATCGATTAGATATAAATAAATATGACATTAACATGTTGTAAAAAAATTACCCTTAAGGGGTAAAATAAAAATAGGGTATGAAAAACTTTAGGAAAGTAATCTTTTACGCGGGCGAAGCCGCGGGCAGAAGCTAGTATTATATAAATGTTCTCTACGAAAAAATGCATATATACATACATATATATACATATCAATTTTTACAATGATCGGTCAAATAATTTTGAATTAACGATGTCATATATCCAAACATCCTCTTTTTTAGTTACAGAAGATAAAAAGTGCTAGCCAATTAATCGCAAACAAAGTGCAATGCCATTTTGTTGAGTTGCAGTCCAATTAAAGTACCAACATTATCGTAATCGACGTAAGTTCTACACTAATTAATTGGAATTAGGTCATATTATTTGCTTCAGTTGATAAGTAATCTTGTGTGTTAATGCGCTGAATGTCATCTAGATTATAATATATTGTATTCTATCGTTATCTAAGAGATAATAATATATATTTTATTAATAAACGTAGTAGACACATAGTAAATATTTCATATATAGAGATAAAGTATAACAAGTATTTGGAGTTACTATTAATTTGAGGGTAGAGTGGAAACGCCACCACTCACCCCATTAATATTGCAAACTATAAAAATGGAAGAAAGCAATAAAGGCAGATGATTAAATAAAAGTAAAATGAATGCGGACGAAATGCGATCTCTACGGAAAATCTGTGGAGTTAAGCTGACCGATCGCATTCGTAACGACGACGTAAGAGAGCGAGTAGGTATGAAAGAGAGTACGTACATACATATCATCACGCCATATCCCTTGCAGGGTAGGCAGAGAGAACAGAGTGCCAGAGAACTCTATCCTTGCATACTTCACTCGCTTCCTCAACATTTATAATTCTCTTCATACACGCTCGCTGGTTTCGGAGACTCTTGACTCCACCTTCCTTCAGTACATGACCGATCTGGGCTAGGTAGGTGAGTGTCGGTCTCTCCCGGTACCTACATCCATGATAGAGAATATTGGTGTAAAGATGCGAAAGGGAATGCTCCAATGGTTCGGACATGTAGCAAGAAT
Organism: Lymantria monacha; assembly: GCA_905163515.2. NCBI lineage: Eukaryota > Metazoa > Arthropoda > Insecta > Lepidoptera > Erebidae > Lymantria > Lymantria monacha. The sequence goes on along the minus strand of LR991092.1, from coordinate 8,946,329 downwards.
GCCGAATGAACGTCTGGTTAAGAAGATATACATTGCGAAAGTGGAAGGATGTAGGTACCGGGGGAGACCGAGACTATCCTACCTAGACCAGATTGGTCACGTACTGAAGGAAGGTGGAGTCAAGAGTCTCTGAAACCGGCGAGTGTGTATGAAGAGAATTATGAATGTTGAGGAAGCGAGTGAAGTATGCAAGGATAGAGTTCTCTGGCACTCTGTTCTCTCTGCCTACCCTGTAAAAGATATGGAGTGATGATATGTATGTATGTGTATTAAATGAGATAGTGAATAATGATATTATTTGTTCGCGCAGAAAAAGTATGTACTCATAAATACCCGAATACGAAACGAAAAATTATGTCACAAGCGGGGTTCGAACCCGCACCTATTGGGAATCCGGCCCAACCGTGCTGCCACTTACACCATAGTGAACTATTTTAGGACATGCAGATTTCGCTTCATATTATATCTTACGTCTTCCCAATAGGTGCGGGTTCGAACCCCGCTTGTGACATAATTTTTCGTTTCGTATTCGGGTATTTATAAATAATTAAGCATATTAAATGCTAAAAATTTCAGTAATTTGAAGTATGTACTCTATAAAAAAATTCATGAATAGAAATATATAAAGATAAATTTAAGTGTATTTGTAATAATGCAAAATTTTTATTTAAAAATGATTTCTTAAATTTCTCTCTGTATCTTACTGTGCCTGAGAGTATGTACAATCGCAGAAACGAGTGGAACGATTTTAAAAAGTCTCACTGTTTGATTGCTGTTATAAGGTGTAACTTAACACTATTTATATTTATAACGAGTTCCGTGGAAAAATACGTTAACATTTTCTCCAAATTGTGAACATTTTCTATACAAATCACTATCTACTTTATCACGTATCTAACCTTTGGACCAGTAATCTTTAAAAATTGTCATAAATACCTGCATGACATTACAATGTTATACATAATAGATCGAACCTGAACTATTTATGCGAGGCACGGGCAAATAACAACTAAAATAATAACAATAAAAGTTTGATGGCAAATTATATGACTACAAGATCTTGTGTTATAAAAGAAAATGTAACACAATGTTAGCAAGTAACTTTACAAATAGCGGGCCAGCTTGTGGCGAGATGAATGTGATTGACGACTGCGGTTCTGAACGCTTTGCCTTAGTCCATCTATTACTTTACTCGTCAAGTTCTTGTTGCGCAATGAAATCTTCAATCTCTGTAGACTATTTAAACTTTTAGTGTCATAAAAACTGATTTTATCGCATTTGTATTTAAATTTTAATTTCATGATCTTTTGAACACTATACCCTATCGTCACAGGTTAACCATATCGAGTGACCAGTCCAGCTCATAGTTTTATTTCAAATGTATAATATTCATTTGTTTGGGTCTGTTGAAATACGAGTATCAACGAGGTTCATCGTCTCTGAAGTATTATGAACCATTCTCGAGTTATTTAATATCGGCTAATATTTGTTTCTTTCACTATTTACTGAGTTTATTTGCGAGATTTACATAATAACACATTTTTCTTTATTCATTCTTTAGATTGTTTCAGAATGAAGAATACATTGTGTTAAAAGCTCATGTTTTCTAAAAGGATCTTATTGCATCTCATCAGCGTGGTAGTGACCTAAAATTTCTCTCATCTGGAAACGATTCGTACTCAATAGAGGGTTGTATCTGGGCTGAGAAGAAATTTGGAATGTCATATTGTTATTGTTTTTTTATAATAACATCCCAAATTAAAGAATAAATCCTTGTGTTCTTGGAGACTTCATATACGTATAATTAACGGACACATAACAGCCAGAGTGGGAACAATAATTTGTAAATTGTACTGAGAATCGTCTTACTTGAGTATCGAATCTATAACATTCGACGGTGGTAGTCGCTACCTTAATCTCTACATTACTACAAGTCTAGGAATAGATAGTAATCTATCTTCTCGCGGAGATATCTGCAATTATTAATGGAATCTAGGTTTTAATTTTTCAAGTCGTACACATCGCCTTTTCTGCCACTCGAAATAATTTTTTACACTAAAAATAAGCAGCTACGAGTTTTCACTCGCAATTAATTTGTGACATTTGTCTGTTGTAAAAGTATCTCTGGCGATTAAAAAGGGCGCTCATTATACAATTTATAAGTCTCATGCTCGGTTCGTGGTCACGTTTCGTTATGAAAACTGTCGTGATGATCAAAGTGTAGTGGCTGAATGTGAAATGGGTTGGATAAATAGTGGTATTTAAGTTGACTATTACAATATTGCGGCACGATGTCCCCCGGAGCGAGGCAATTTGCTCAAAAAGCAAAGTTCTGCGCTATTGACCAACTGTGAGAGACGGATATTTCTGATGTAGGTACTTTTACAATATCATGTTTCTCCAGTAATGTTAGTATTTAATAGTATTCGCTGATCCAATAGATTTTTTTTTTGCTTATGGTGGCAAACGAGCAATCAGCACACCTGATGGTAAGTGTTACTGCCGCCCATTGATCTTTGCAGTACAAAGAGTATAGCTCGGCCGCTGCCTACCAATACAAACCCCAAACCCATATAGTTAGGCTTCCGGCTCTCTCGCTCACCGAACGAAGCGTAATAGCACATTGACATTACTCAGACGTCGATCTTCTGCGAGAGTGTGGTACTACCCCGGACCGCGGCTGTAGACAGAGAACTATCAACAGCGTGATCCTGCCACTATTACTTGTTAAGGTAGACGGATCGCCTACATCCAATGGCTTCCTTCCCTCCAATAACAATGTCCGACCAGTCCATCCCATGGACTAAACAGGTCAAATATCTCGGCGTCACCCTTGACAATCGTCTGTCCTTCGGTCCTCACATAAAGCGAGTCCGCGCGCGCGCAGCTTTAGTGTTAGGACGCCTTCACAGCTTGCTGCATGTCAAAGCCAAGCTATCACTTAGTAGTAAAGTTAGATTATACACCGCTTGCGTACGTCCCATCATGACGTACGCTAGTGTTGTGTTTACACAAGCGAAACCCTTCCGGTTACACCGTTTGCAAACATTACAGAATACGTTCATGCGCCGTGCGACGGGAGCACCGTAGTATATGCGCAATGTGGATCTTCACATAGATCTCGGCCTGCTGACCATCTGGCAGTACATGAAGCAGTGCTCTCGCCGCTACTTCGACTCTGCCGCCACTCACCCTAATCCCATAGTGGTTAGGGCGTCTAGTTATACCCCATCCAAAATATCCGCGATCCGCCAACCGCGATTAATACTCGACGAACCCGACGACCTTATCACGCTCGCCCAAACGGAGGCATACACAGCCCGCGCGGCCCTGACAAAGAATTATCCACGATTCCGCCCTCGCCGTCGAGGTCGGAATACGTGTCGCGTTCAAATCATAAACGTGGGAGAACCCACTTTGCCAGCGACCCCCCGAGCCGAGGTCCGTACCCCACAGGGGTGCCCTCGGGAACGGTCGCTTAACTTTTACGGGTTGAGAGCCCTCAGCGCTCACCCACAGTCCGGGTAAAGTTGTCATAGCCATCTGAGGCTAACAACTAAGACACACAAAAAAAAAAAAAAAAAAATCCATCTGATGCCGTTTGGTCAACAATTACATTCCCAAGGAGGGTTGACGTCTGGCAGGCGGCCGGTCATAAAACTATTGCCATTAACTTTTACAATATGTACTATGTAAGAAGAGTATATATTGTATCGACCCCAAGCAATTGGGATAAGAGTAGGAGAATGATGATGACTTTATTAATTTTTGCATTTGTCTTATGATAAAATAAATAACTAATGATTTCTAGCGCACTAACGCTCGTGTTTTCGATAGCGTTAGTGTAGATTTTTTAATCAAATCTTCTATCCCTCGAAAATAGTGCTTTTTCGTGGATGAATACAGCCTTATATCCTTTTCTGTATCCCTGATAATGTGTACATATGAAATCTATAAGACGGTTTAATAGTGTTGAAAAGAGTAATGAACTATTTTTTACTGAGATTTATAATATTAACTAGCTATGGTTTCGCTCGTGTTACTTTAGATTTTGTGAATTGAATTCTTGCCATGCTAACCCTACATTTTGCCAAGACTAAAAGTAGCTGTTAATCACATTTTTGTTATCTGACTAGTTATCATGATAATGGCGACGAAGCAGAAGGCTTGACTGCCATTATTACTATATTTCTAACGATATATTAACAATTATCGACACTCCTCAGCTTATAATTCTTACTTTCCCGGTTGTCACCTTCTAACAAGATTTTTTGTCATCCAACTGATAATGCTAGGATTAGCGCATTCAAACAAACAAACAAAGAAATTCTAATATTATAATAGTAAGGAGTGTCATCATTTTCCTACTCTTAGTCCAATTACTTAGGGTCGATACAATATGTGCTCTTCTTTCATAGTACATATTGTAAAAGTTATTGGAAATAGTTTTGTGACCGGCCGCCTGCCAGACGTCAACCCTCCTTGGGAATAGTTAGTTAGTTATAAAAATAGTTGACCAAACGGCATCAGATGGAGTTGGTCCAGGTCGTTATAAGGCTCTTAGTCGCCGTAAAGTAAAGGTTGGTAGTATTCTTAGCCGCTACCACACAGCTATATATAATAGTAAGGAGTGTAGATACTATAAATTACAATAGTAATAAAGATTGTAGGTACCACTTAAATAACATTGGTAACCTTAACGTAATCTTTCGCTACAAAGTAATTTGCTCGCGTATTTGACCCGATCTATTGCCTGTGGAGTCAATTTGTAGATGTCGCTTTTTAAATGTTTGTGTATAACGGTTTTAGAGAAAACTTATTACCACTTTACAAAGTTGTATATGCGTTTAATCGATTTTATTTAAACTTTCATGATAGCTGTATGGTATCACCTATTCCATATCATCATTCTCCTGTTCATTTTCCGTGTGGTGATGGAGTAAGAATACAATTCATCACCCTCTTTCTTACCAGTGGGTGATCTTATGAGACGTCTAAGGGATATAAACCGCATATAACATCTATGCGAGAGATGGAAAACTCGAAACAAAACCCTATTATGGAGGAGGCTCGAGCCCAACAGTGGGACATATATGCGCTGAGATGATGATGATGATTCCCCTGGTCTTATCCCATTTACTTGAGGTCGATGCAAAATATATTCCTCTTCCATCGTACATATTATTAACAATAGTTTTATGACCGGCCGCCTGCCTGACGTCTTTCCTCCTTAGGAATGTAATTTATAAGGATGACACTAAAAGGATAATAATGTAGTATAAAGCTTAACGTTTAGCGTATTTAGCAATTCCGACCAGAATCGGATCTCGCCTGCTGTTTTCAACTTTGATTGAATCAAAATGACATTCAATCAAAGTTGAATATAAAGAATTTATGTGCTATAAAGTTTCAGGTTTGTTTGTTTGAATTCGCCAATCTTAGGTAATACAACTTGGATTCTAAAAACCTTGTTGTGCAATAGTTTATTTATTGAGTAAAGGTTTAGTCTATATAACGCTGACAAATAGCGGCGAAGCAATGTCTATACGCAAATTACGCAAAATTTAGTAACAATGCACGCATAAAGTATTTTGCGCATTCGCCGTTGTATGACAACTGCTGAGAATACAAAAATGTTGGTTGATGTGTTGTGACTTATGGATATTATTAATGTTAATATTATGATGTAATGTTATATGGGCTATATTTCGCTGAATAAATGTAAACGACGTCTGTAATGCTGATATAGGTGGTTTATTGCGATTTTAAAGATAATATTTGTATTTTACAAGAGCTAAACTGAAGCGTGCCGTTCGCTGGGGCGGTTACTGGACTACTACTTATTATAAGTACCTTACAAATAGTTATTAATACTATAATAAAATTACAATTATGTATACATTATTGGATGTTTTGTTTACTAGAGATGGTAAAAATGATGATAATGTTGAAAGAAGAGTAAATGCTGGTAATAGAGTGAATGGGGCTACTACTACACTATACACCTTTATGAAAAGCAGAAACGTGTCTAAAAGGCACGTTTAGCTGTACATAAGGGAGTATTAGTACCTACTCTCATGTATGGTAGTGAAAGTTGGATTTGGCAGGGAAGACATGAAAGTAGAATAAATGCTGTAGAGATGAGAGCTCTTCGTAGTATGTGTGATGTAAGCATGAAAGATAAAATTAGGAATAGTGTTATAAGAGATCGCTGTGGTGTGAATGAAGAAGTAGTGACAAAGATCAAAAAGAGTATGTTGAGGTACATACATACATACATACATATCATCACGCCATATCCCTTGCAGGGTAGGCAGAGAGAACAGAGTGCCAGAGAACTCTATCTCTGCATACTTCACTCGCTTCCTCAACATTCATAATTCTCTTCATACACGCTCGCCGGTTTCGGAGACTCTTGACTCCACCTTCCTTCAGTACATGACCGATCTGGTCTAGGTAGGTTAGTCTCGGTCTCCCTCGGTACCTACATCCTTCCACTTTCGCATTGTATATCTTCTTAACCAGGCGTTCGTTCGGCATTCTTTCCACATGTCCGAACCATCGGAGCATTCCCTTTCGCATCTTTACACCAATACTCTCTTTCATACCTACTCGCTCTCTTACGTCGTCGTTACGAATGCGGTCGGTCAGCCTAACTCCACAGATTTTCCGCAGAGATCGCATTTCGACCGCATTAATTTTACTATCATACTCTTTTCTACATACCCAACTCTCGCTTCCATACAGTAATGTTGGGACAAGCACTGCGTTATGTATTGCTACACGTGCCTTCTGGCTGAGGTGGTGGCTGCCGAAAAGTTGCCCCAACGCTCCGTTCACTCTATTTCCCGCATTCACTCTTCGCTCTATATCAGTGGTGTACCTTCCATCTCGGCTAAATCCACATCCAAGATATACAAATTCATCCACTTGCTCTAGTACATCATTACCTATTGTTACTCTTACATCTGTTCTGGTTTTATCTCTTTCAAAGACCATTATTTTGGTTTTGCTCACATTCACGCGTAGACCCCTTTTCTTACAATCTTCTGTCATTGTGTCGACTAGGGTTTGCAGGTCAGTCGCTGACTGTGCCAGCAGGACTGCATCATCTGCATAAAGCAGAGCAGTGACCACTGAGTCGCCCATCTGGACTCCCACATTCATATCGTTCAACCTTTGGAGACATTTATCCAGATATATGATAAACAGCCTGGCTGACAGAACGCACCCCTGCTTAACGCCGATATTGACGTCAAACCAAGGCGACATTCCATCATCCAGCCGCACACAGGCTCTACAGCCCATGTAACTGGACTGCACAGCCTGTAGCAGTTTACCGTTAATACCATACTCCGGTAAAATGTCCCAAAGTTCCTTTCGTACAACCGTGTCAAATGCTCTCTCCAGATCCACAAAACTGCAGAAAACCCTCTGACCTAGAGCCAGATGCTTCTCCACAATATTGCGCAGAGAGAACACTTGATCCATGCATCCCCTTCCACTCCTGAAACCTCCTTGTGTCTCACACAGTAAACCATCGGACACCATCCTCATTCTCCTTTCAATAACTTTTCCATACACTTTTGCTGCCAAACTGGTCAAGCTTATGGCTCTGTAATTTGCGCAGTCATAACGTGAACCCTTGTTTTTAAACAAAGGCACGATGACTGCGCTATTCCAGTCCCTGGGAACCATTCCCGAGCTCCAACATAAATTGAGGAGCAACAGGAACGCCTCCCAGACACAAGAGCCACCGAGCTTGATCATCTCGGCAGACACCATATCAATGCCCGCTGCCTTACCATTTTTCAAACTTCTTATCGCCCATTCAACTTCATCCATACTGATGCCATCGGAGGACGCCGTTGTCGAATGTTGATCTACTAAACCACATCCAACACCGGCGCCAACCGTAGCATCCGCATACATATCGCCAAAATATTCACTCCATCGGCTTAACACGTCTTGTGTTTGTGTAAGAATGTCTCCACCTTTAGACCTTATTTTATTCATTCTGAAGGCTGACCAACCACCCCGAGACTTCTTCACCTCCCTCCAAAAGAGTTTGGTGTTACCCTCGAAGTTTTTAGTCAGCCTATCTTCTGCACTCATACTTGCTCTATCACGTTTCTCTTTCACTAAGGCCTTGGTGTCATTCTTACATTGCCGATATATTTCTTTCTTCTGTTCAGTCATACTGTCATTCAGATTCAAAGAAGAGACATAGTCCAGCCACGCTTTCTTCTTTTGCTCTACGGAAGCTGCCACTTCCGCATCCCACCATGCATCACCATTTGTTTTTCTATGCTTCTTTGAACTTCCACATACTTCTTTCGCTGTATCTACCATACTCTCTTTCAATACTCTCCAGCATTCTTCAATGTCCGATTGCGGCTGGCTTGCCATCGTCAGCCGTTCTCGGACACCCTCTGCATACTTTTCTCTTACACACTCTTCTTGCAACCTTTCAACCTTTATTCTTTCAAGCCCTCCGAAGTGGACACGCTCTCGCCAGTGCCTCCACTTTCTGAACAGACCACTAAATCTCGCAATAACGAGATAGTGGTCCGTGTCGACTGTGGGGCCCCTGTAGGCTCTTGCGTCCAATATTTTGCTTCGGAGGCGACTGTCTACCAAAATTAAATCTATTATGCTTTTCTGTTCATTCCTTCTCCATGTATACATATGGATGTCCTTATGTTGGAAAAATGTGTTTGACACAATAAGGTTTCTCTCCATGCATACATCCGCTATGAGCCTACCTGCGTCGTTCACTCTCTTATCACCAAATGGACCAAGTACGTCCTCATAGTCGGGACGCTTGGTCCCCACCCATCCGTTCAAATCTCCGCATACAATCACGCGTTCACTGGTTTCTGCCATATCCAGAACTTCCCTAACATTATCCCAAAACTTCTCTAGGTCTGATGCCACCGAGGATCCTACGGGAGCATATGCTACAACCATGAATACCTTGGTGACACCTAGTTTTATACGGACCCAGAGAAGTCTGGGATCATACATTCCGTAATCCTTCACACCTGAGGCCAAGCGAGAGGACAACAGCACTCCTACCCCCATGCTGGCTCGATCGCTCTGTGGTACACCAGACACAGTGATTTTACTACACTATGTTGAGGTGGTTTGGACATTTAGAAAGAATGAGTGACGAGAGGTTGACGAAGCAAATATATAAGGCAAGCGTGAATGGGACGAATACAAGGGGAAGACCACGTCATACTTTTCTGCACCAAGTTGGAGATGTGTTGACGAGAGGTCTTATTAAGAGTATGCGTAATCTTACGAGCATGCATGAAGACTATTATGAGTGTGAATGAAGCGATGGAAGTATGCCAGGATCGTGGTTTGTGGCAATCCGTAGTCTCTGCCTACCCCTCTGGGAAACAGGCGTGAGGCTATGTATGTATGTATGTATACATTATTATGTTATATCCATCTATGCATTGCGTACAAATGTTATGATACGACGTGGGTGATCTAAAAAATGACAATATTAAATACTAGGTATTTAATATTATGATTTTGTTTGGATTTAATCCACTCTAGCGAAGCTGTTGGTACACTTACTGTATTCGTAATCATACCCGTTCTGTATAAAATAAAAAAAGTCTTGAAATCGACCACAACAGCATCTACTAAATCCTAATGCATTGTTTTAATAGTCTAAAACCATATAAACCATATTTAATTCTGATATTTACGCGAGTATTACACTTTTGATATAAAAATATTTTTATGAATTTTATCGCGTTTATATTTCATATTCAATTGCCCGATCTTTCGAAAACTACAGCGTTCATGGTCATGGGAAGTCCTCGCGTAAAAATAATTTTATTTCAAATAGACTAAAATCATGTTCGTTGCTTTTATAACAAACCGGTTTCACCATTATCATCATTACAGCCCATAAATGTCCCACTGCTGGGCTCGGGCCTCCTCCGTAATGGGAGGGAAATTAACCTACTATACCGCGCTGATCGGACGTGTTGGTATAGGGTTTTGTTTCGTGTTTTCCTTCTCTCGCATAGATGTTATATGTGTTTTATATCCCTTAGTCGTCTCGTACGATCACCCACGGGTAAGATATGGGGTAGTGAATAGTAATTCTTACTCCGTCACTACATGGAAAGCCGGTTTAGGGACATCTGTTGCATGGCTTCAAACTATATTTTTTATATTTTATATATAAATTCTGTTACCATGTAATTAAAATAGATATAGGTAATAGATGACGCACCTATATGATTATTTTACTCATTGCAACCAGATCGCCGCATTGCATCGTGATAGTTCAGTTTACGTCACGCAATCAACTGATAATGCCGACAATTTATCGATTCATTTGCAACATAATCTCACTCCATAAATGGTCCGAACAATCTGTCAATAAAGTTAATCCTAATATTAATGGTCGTGAATTTATGTGAATTAATATATTTTACAACTCTGAAATAGACCTAACTGTAATAAACATACAGGAATATTAATTTATTTTGGCATTTGAATGGTTCTAAGGTAATAGAGTGCAAATAGCGTCTGTCAATATCTCATTTACTCCCGCTGGTGTCGGATAAGACGACGAGGGTTAAAAAAAAAAAAAAATGCCACCGATGACAAAGATCGGGTACTGGTGGCCCGCTCGCACGGCGAAGAGAGGTGCTTGCAGGGTAGGTCTATAGGGATACGCGCCGCCTCTTCCGTCGCCCTGGGCCGATTTGGCGGGACACGACCGCTTCCATAGCACACCGCAAAAAAAAGGCTTCACCAGCAAATGCCACATCAAGAGGACAACGCGGAACAAAATTCTATGATAGTCTGATTGATATAGGGTTTTGTTGTTAGCCTATTAAAGTTAGTAAAATAAATACTGTGTATTTATTATTCCCTTCTCGTAAGAAAATAAATATAAAATAAAGAGGACCGTTTTAATGTTTTCTGATATTTGTTAAGTGCCCTGAAAATTTATGTACATTTCGTGTAATTCAAATTTTCGCGTAAAAGGATCTCTTTATGCAATTTTCTATCCTTGTGATTTTATTATACTATAAGCACATATATCATTTCAAAATAATGTTCTACCTGAATAAATGCTGTGCAAATATTATTAGAAAAGAATCTCAAACACACTCTATAGTTAAAATTAATAATATAAAATTTGGGCTTTAAAAACATTAACAAGCAAGTTTAAAGTTTAATCTATGAGAAAATTCTAAACCCAAAAATATTTAAAACATTAAAAAATACGTTTATCAAATAAAAACGATTTAATCAAATAATAACAAAATGGTTTCGGATGTTTACGCGAGTATTACACATTTGAAATAAACCTAGTTTTACGGATTCTATCGCATTTGTATTTGATTATTAATTGCCCGACGTTTCTAACATTTACAGTGATCAGTCCTCGCGTGACCATGATCAAAAGTAAAATGTTCGAAACGTCAGGAATTCAAAATCAAATACAAATGCGATAGAATCCGTAAAAGTAGTTTTATTTTAAATAATAACAACATTAAAAATTATAATAGCATCATCAACCCATTGTTATTGCCTTAATTTTTATAACAGAAAGAAGACGTTTATGCTCAGTCTACTACGCTGCCCTAATGTTGATGGATTTCATATTTTATCGAGTATATCCGTCAATAAATGGGCTAGATTTTCTCGCAACTTATTTACCTACGTATGTACGTTGTTTCACTTAAGATAATTAATAAAACAACTCGTACGTAATGCCGTAAATTAATTTTCACATAAGAAATGCATATATAACAATTAAGCGTCTTATGAAATAAATCACTGCTTAGTCTTAATCAATTATGGACAAAACTTAAATCGCACCTGAACCCGAGATTAAATCGCATTGTACATTGAAGAAAGTTATTCGTCTGGGCCCCCCTTGTCCCAGGAGCCCGAGGGCATGTCCGTATTTAGTAACATGTTAGTGACTACTTTAACTGATACAAGAAAATCTTTCCGTTTAGCTCTAGAGCTAACTGCAATGTTTATTTACTGCGACAACATTGTTCGTTCAAAGCTCATAGAGACTATGTAAGAATTATGTACCGGTCAGCCATTTGAACAATAGTTAGTGTGAATTAATACGGTTTCTGTATTGTAAATTCAGCTCGAATGTAGAGATGGCATAGTGGTTAAGATACCGACCTTCCATGCCAGTGCCGTGGGTTTGATTTCTATGCAGGACGATACTTTGTGCGATCCACAAACTGTTGTTATGATATGACACTGGGTTTAATTTGCGTTAATTATATGTTTGTAAAGTCCTCTGTAAAACAAAAACTTACCTGTGTTATTAGAGCAGGGAACAATACAAGGATTACCTCATGTTAAATTATGATAATCGCAAGCAAATTGGCCGTCGCTTATTACTGCTGGCTATTCACCTGGTGAACTCTAAACCCTTGTTTATGACAACATCTTCTCAAACATATACGTCCCATTGCTGGCCTCGAGGCTCCTTCACCTTATATCGACGGTAGTCAGACGGACTGCCATAGACTTCCATTTCCAGTTTTCCTTTTCCTGAACGAGATATTCCAGGCATATCATATCGTTTAGTCGTCTTTTACGACACCCACGAACAAGAAAGAGTGTGATCACTTATATATTTGCTCCGTCACCACATATTTACAACTCCCATTGGAAAGTAATTGATGAGATTGTTATGCCATCACTATCCGGGCGAAATAGGCTTCCTTGATTAAAAAATATACGAATATTCAATCTATTTCCATCAACATTTAAATGTCACTCTACTAATTGACAACTTAATAGTCTCGCCAAAATCTGTCATAGGAGCATAGTTTCGTAGTTAACCCGAAAATGTTCGCCTAATTCAACTATGTTCCCATAGGACGAAGGTAACGGGATCAAAGCTTGAAAGATTTATAGCGTACACGCTATATAAACCAAATGTGTGGCCGATTTGACTCGTCTCCGCTGATGAAAACCGTAAAATACCAACCAAAATTAGGATTCAAATGAATGCTTTGAAATTTGTTTTGGATGTCGACGTGAAGGTAAAGATATTTATTATTTTGTTAGCTTTGAGGTGAAATTAAATATCTTGTTGTATACAATTTGGGAATTTTATTACTTTGATTTGTATTATAACATTAATAGACCGGTAGCTGTTGATGTAGTTTTATAATTTGTTTCACTAAAGCTGACATTTTTCGATTACTGATAAAGGTAGAAAAAGTGTAAAGGAAGAAAGACAAAAAATGTTGAATGGATTACGTGAAGCATGATATGGATAAACAGGGAGTGACCGCAAGGATAACGTCTGATAGGACTGTATGGAAGAAGAGGACATTGCATCGATCTTAAGTAATTGGGATAAGAGCAACATGATGATTAATGAGTAAAATATCTAAGTTATTTGGAAATTTACGCGGAAACAATACTAAGGAGAAAGGTTAATCCTACGTGAAGTGCTTTCTATTTTGTCAGTAAGGAAGAACAGGTATGGTAGATTAGATGATATTCGAGTATGAAACTTATATTATTAGGTCAAACCCGGATATAAAATTAGTTGCCCACTTCACAAAAATACAATAAATAAATTGGTATAAATTTAAAATGACGATGAAGGATGAAAATTTATAGTGGTTTGCAACAAATACTTATTATTACTCACCAGTAGATAAATATGATTGCTTAAGAATTTCTCGTTATTATTATTTGCAAACCAGCCAGGTTGCATCTTTGTAGATATTTGATACAAAACGGCCGATTCATACAGTCGATTCCGAAGTACTCAAAAGTTAGTATGTATTTTTATGACTAACAACAATGTTGGTGGTATATGCATCAATGTGGAGAATTATTTACCACCCAGGTTGTACGGGCGTTGACAAAAGTGATTCAAGATTTATTGTCGATAGTTAAGCTTCCAAGTCTTAGGCAATGTTAGTTATATAATGTTCTTATTCTTCGTCTGTATATATATCCCAATCCTCTTCTCCTTGTGGTGACGGAGTAGAATACTATTCACCACCCCATATCTTAACCGTGGGTGATCGTACGAGACGACTAAGGGATATAAAACGCATATAACATCTATGCGAGAGAAGGAAAACTCGAAACAAAACCCTATACCAACACGTCTGACCAGCGCGGTATAGTAGGATAACTTCCCTCCCACTGCGGAGGAGGCCCAAGCCCAACAGTGGGATATTTATGGGCTGTGATGATGATGATGATGATATATCCTAATGTTGGACACAGGTTTCACTATATTAGCTGAGCAATTAACCTACAATGTCACACAAGCCAAATGGGTTAGTTAGATGATATTGATTTCTATTGTTTTAATGTTGTCTGCTTATTAATAATCTCTTAGAATATCTAAAATACATTGTATTCTTCTTCTCTCACCGCATAACAATTCTTATATTGTCAGAGAATTACCAAGCAGTTCATGCGAATTTTTGCGTACTTTGCATAGATTTAATACACTCTCTAAATCTCTCGGAAACATTTACCCAATATTATTTAGGCATATTGTTAATTTTATTTGAATAGGTATTGATATATCTTCGGCTCTGTGACGTGTTAAGAATACAATACTTTTCTTACTTTCCTCGGGATTAATAAAAACTCAACGACTGGCAGTATCATTCCCTGGAGGCAGTTATAACACTAATAGAAAATGACCATATGTCTGTTGAGCGTGGCGATTAAGGTTATTAGGCTTATGTTCAATAGTTGACGTCGACTATTGGATGGATGAATACCTGGATAAAATTTATATTATAGTTGAATTAATCTGTACCTAATGCTGAAAAATAAACTTTTTATAGAGGCTTCATGGGCTCGATTCCCGCTCAGAATATTTATTAGTGCGGATTGCAAATGATTATTCCGAATCTCGGTGTAATTCCTTTCCGTTGTGTGTTTACAAAGGCCCCATATAAGTATTTGAATGCTTATCGCAGGAAATAAAAAATAACCTGTCGACATTATTACATCCTGTTTGTTATTTGCATTATAAATGTACAGATATGATTTCCATAATAAATTTGATTTATTCTATACGGTTATATTTTATTTAAATTTTAAAAACATTTCTTAAAATGCAAAGGATGCCGTGGCAAATTATTATATAATGAACAAATATTATATTATAACGATATGTTATGGTTACGTGAGTACTTTATATTTGCCTAGCGACTCGACCTCGCTTCGCTTCGGTTACGTCCGTTCAGTTGTGTAGTTTACTTTCGCGACATAGAATTCCTTTCTGAGAAGGAATTTCTTAAAATCCTACTTCATCTGACCTTTATAGGACAGAAAGAAATTCCACACCAAATTCCAAGTCTGTAGGTGCAGTATTGGAAAATGTATATTGGAACGAAGTTCCTTATCGCGCGTTGTGAAAGGGGGCTAGACGGAAAAAATTCTTACGAAAAGTTGTCACGACACTTTTTGCTATAGTAAGCTATTGTAAGCTGTGCGGCGTCGCTCGTCGGTTCTCTTATAGAAAGCAAGCCAGATATTTTAATTTCTATTTCGCATTGAACAGTGTGGTGTCGCGATGATTTTTTTTATAGATAGAGTGATTCAGACTTAGGAAGGTTTATATGTATAATATATGCATAATGTACTAGAGAAACACTGATAATTTTAGAGGTTTCTAATGTGATGTCGTAAATAAACACATTATTTTGCGCTTACATTGCAAACGCTGGCTGAACCCTACGAAATAGATCAAAATAAAGTACTACAGTATTATACAGCTTAAAAAGGCCTACAAAAAAGTCCGCGATGGTATATATCTATCTCTTAAGGATAACATACTATATCCATTTTAATACTTTAAAAAATGTTCTATTATAAAACGATAATTGAAAAGCTATTTACACAAATACTGTATTAATCCTTATCATTTTAAATACATTAGTTGGCTTGAGCATTTCATGAAGATATTTTTTTTCCTTCAGACCATGCAAATTAAATCAATACCTTAAGAGATATAGCAAAATCAAAATAATGCGCAACGAAATTATTTTCGCCCGTGACCGGGCCGCGTGGCCGGCTCGCGTTCGAGATCGGGGCCGAAAAGTTTTGGTAGTCTAGTGGAATTGTATATCCTATTATTAAATTTATTAATATTATAAACGTGAAAGTTTGTAATAATGTATGGATGTGAACATGTTTGTTGCTCTTTCACGTAAAAACTACTGAATGGATTTTGATGAAATTTATAGTAATATAGCTTGCACATCAGAATAACACATAGGCTATAATTTATAAAGATATTTTGCAAATTGGCTAAAATATAACGATAAAAATCGCTTAAGGCAGAAAAAAATTATATAATTAAAATAGAACTTCGTTCCATCCGGGTGTCCCTTGACACCTCCGGTTTTTTTTTTGGGTTAACACCTACGCAATTCACTTTAGGGGTGTAATTTTTAAGAAGCCGTTTTTAGTTTATCACTGCATCGTAACACAAATATGCCCACTGAAATTCAAGTCTGTAGGAGCTGTATTTAAAAAATGTGATTTTTACACCCCAACAACCTCCCTTGTAGTTGGAAAATCGTAAAATCTGTTCTTAGCTGACCTTTACTCGGCGAAAGGAATATTCTTACCAAATTTAAAGTCTGTAGGCCTTATGATTCCAGAGATATCGGGATGAGTCAATACATAGGTGGAAATCTCTTATCTTAATATATATAAATTACGTGTCACGTTGTTTGTCCGCGATGGACTCCTAAAGTACGTAACTGATTCTAATTAAATTTGCACAGCATGTGTACTTTGATCTAACTTAAAAGATAGGATAGCTTTCATCTCAATTTATAGTAATATTATTTTTATGAAAATTATTTGTTTATTATTTGACAGTTACAATTATCTGTTATCTCCAAACGATTCTAACAGATGTATCTGTTAACTGGATTGAGTAAGTATTTAATAGATGGTGCTATATTAAACGTACAAACGTTTCATATAAGTTACAATTTATTAGCATAACCACCACGTGTTACTGAGGCTACTTTAGCCACAGCGACGCGTGGCCAGGTCTGCTAGTATAGATATAGATTTTAAACAATTTTTATAGATTTTATCGCGTTCATATTAGATATTAAATTTTCCCAACTTTGAAAATTATTAAATATATCTTTATTTAAATTTTAAATGACTGCAGGTGACGAAGTGTTTATGATTTCGTCCAACCTTCCGGGTCAGTGCCGTAAGTTTAATTTCTACGCGATACAATACTTTGTGCTCTGCACAAACTGTTGTTATGTATCTGGGTGTAATTTGTCAGCGGTAATTATATGTTTGTAAAGTCCCCCGCAATACAATGATTATTTCCTTAGTGCAGGGTGGTCAGAGCCATTCGCGGGTACCGCACGGTGTCGACAGAGGCGGCGTGCCTATTGGCCGGGACACCCCCGTGGGACCTAGAGGCGGAGATGCTCTCCGACCTCTACCGGCGGGTTACCTCAATGCGCGAAGAGGGTGGCTCCCCATCGTGCAACGAGATAGCCACCTGGCGCGAGGACGCCCGCCGAGAAGTCATCGCCCGTTGGGCTACGCGGCTGGAGAGGCCTAGATACGGTGTTATTACCGTTGAGGCCCTCCGGCCCGTACTGATGGAGTGGATGGAGCGGCGGCACGGAGTCCTCTCTTTCCGGTTGGTGCAGGTCTTGTCGGGGCATGGTTGCTTCGGCAAGTACCTGCACACGGTCGTGCGGAGGGAGTGGACTCCTTCCTGCCACTTGCAGTAGCGACGAGGACACGGCGCAACATACGCTCGAGGTATGTTCGGGCTGGGACGGGCAGCGCCGTAACCTCGTCGCTGTCATCGGTGCCGACCTGACGCTGCCGGCTGTTGCGCGAGCGATGGTCGACAGCGTCAGGAATTGGGACGCGGTCGCCGCCTTCTGCGAGGCTGTCATCTCGCAGAAGGAGGCGGCGGAACGGGCCCGGGAGGATTCCCGTGACCCGGGCCGCTGCCCGCGGCCGGGGCGGCGCAGGCGCGAGTACCTGCGCCTGATGCCGTCCTAACCGAGGCTTCGGGTGATCGGACCGGGGAATTGTCCGGTTACCCGACGTGAGGCCACCGCGTGAGGACGACGCCTCGACGGCGAAAGCTGTCAGGGCGTCGACAGGAGAGGAGCAAAGCCCAAGAGGGCATACCGCCGAGCGGGCCACCGAAGACAAAGATCGGGTACCGGTGGCCCGCTCGTACGGCGAAGAAGAGGTGCTTGCAGGGTGGGTCAATGGGGTTGCGCGCCGCCTCTTCCGTCACCCCGGACCGATTTGGCGGGGTGCGACGCCCATAGCCCACCGCAAAAAAAAAAAAAAAAAAAGGGTGGTGTTTTTAAAAAAAGATACTGTTCATAGTCACGTAAGGACTAATTTGTCTCATGTAGATCACTTGTTTGTAAGCATCGTTGACATGTCTAAAGTAACAAGCGTGATGTAATCTGTGGAAAAAAAAGGTTTATTTAAAAAAAATATCAATTAATAAGTTATAAGAAATCATGAATCTTTTATATGTAAAGTTTATTAAATAAAATACTTATATTTCATCGAAGTTATGCCATTACAAGCACAAGTTGAAAAAAAGGTCTACACGAAAAAGCAATAAATATAAAAGAGGCGACACGGCTAACATATACATATTAGTTATTTATTAAGGTCTTGAACTAGATCAAGTAGAAAAATTATTTATAAAACCACAGAATAATAATTTTACTGTAATGCTTTGATTAAAATTGTGTGCTAGTGGCTACAAATACTACCAACCCTTACTTTGGTCGTGGATGTCGTAAAAGACAACTAAGAGCCTTATAACGACCTGGGCCAACTTCATCTGATGCCGTTTGGTCAACAATTACATTCCCAAGGAGGGTTGACGTCTGGCAGGCGGCCGGTCATAAAACTATTGCCAATAACTTTTACAATATGTACTCTAAAAAAAGAGTACTTATTGTATCGACCCCAAGTAATTGGGATAAGAGTAGGAGAATAATGATGATGAGGTTTTGATTAAAACTTTAAAATTTAGGATAGGTTCTGAGCGAAACTGAAGGAATATGACTGCTTAGATGGCGTAGTGGTTAAGATACCACCCACTGTGCCAAGTATCATGGGTACGATCCCAAATATTTAGTAAAACATGTTATTATCCCTATATACAAAGCATTTGCAAAAATTTTGTATAAATAATCGTTTGCAGTTGTGTATTTCAACATAACTGCAAATGCGTCTTTATACAAGATTTTTCAGTGACTGGCTTTACATCGGTGATTAGGGTTTCAAAGTAAGGAATTTCCTTACAGTGTGCGCCAGAAGCACCGCCTAAACAATTATTATTTTTACGAATTTGGTGACTTGTTAAAGGTGTTTTCAAGTTATATATATTTTATATATAGAAGACAAAATGTTTAGACTCAATCAATACGTGGCACATGTAACGTAAAACTAACTTTTTAAAAATTATGCTAATCCGACTTCAAAGCAGTAGATAAAAACTGTTGACAGAACTTCGAAGTTATGACAAATAATTCATAAAAAGGCGATAAAAACGAAACGTTCAAACAAGGTGTTAACGATTATAAATTCAAAAATAGTTTGAATTTTTCTATACATTCGTGTAGACTACCTCGTTGGTTGACGGAAATGATTTTACAACTACGCTACTGGCAAGAGCTTTGAGCCTTGAGGACAAGGCTCGATTTTTGGTTCGGATGAATATTTTTTGCCAGAATTTCTGTAAATTTATTTACTCATCTTTCGAGTATTCTATCATGTAATTATAAATAGCGATCAAACTGTGTCTAATGACCGTAAATTAACACGGTCCCTATTACATATAATAAAATTAGAAAGAAAGAAATATTTAACTCTAACGAGAAAATTAGCATGAAATTTAGTATACATAAAACTATATAATTAATAATTAAAAAATATGTGTTGAAAAGTGAGGGGCTTATATCTCTGCTTATCCTTTCAAGGATAAGGGAATATATACAAAGAAAAGCAGACTATTTAATAAAAAAATATCTACATTTACAATAGTATAATTAACAAAATATTGCAATATAAAGCAATGCAAATTTTTGATAATACCACGTTATTTAAAATGTATGATGTTTTTCCTAAACCTTTGTTAAGACTTGCCTTTATTACGGATAACTTGGAAGAGTCAATGAAAGAAGCTTTAAAACAAAACCCTTCTTGAATGAAAACTTATGCCGTGATCTCAATATACCCTTCCCGAGTACCTATTATATTTCCAAGAGAGATTTTTCAACGCTTTTGTTAAAAGGTTTCTTGGTTCTGATTTTTTGCGTCAGAGAATTTTTATTTTGCCTCTTCAACCATGTTATTTACTTCCATGAGTATTACATTTTGTCATATCGTTGCTCTAGTGTCCCATATGTCCTCGGGACGGTTAGTAAATTATAAATTGTTAAAATTAAATATAAAATATAACTATTATTATTATTGCTGTAATTTGACCGTTAATTGTAGGTTTTTTTTTTGTTTTTTTTTTTTATTATTTTGTTCTCGCAGTGGCAAAATGCTGTTTACGCACTAACCCCCGACCGTTACAGACGGGGAGTGTGGGACTAGTGCGAAGTGCTGTAATTAAATAAAATAAAAATTATATATAAAATAGTATATTAAAAAGTATTTCGTTAATGTTACTATATTTTAATACTTTTATAATACATTTTATACTAGAAATGGTTATTGTCTGATGACTATGGCATAAAGAAAAAAAACTCGTGATCGGGTGCCGCTTGTCAGTTCTGGTCCAGTCATAATCTTTTGCCTTATATTTGAGAATTTTACTATATCGTAGTTGACGAATCAGGATAATCAATATAGGACATCACACTGGAGCTAATTCTAACTAAACATTGATGCATACATTTTAATGTAAATGAGAATGATAAAAAAAAATATAAAACCATTAGAGAAATCCGCCAAGTTTCTTGTCTTCCCTGTGGCGGTCGCGCTTCAATCCGATAGGAGTTTATTGGATTCATTTAAGGTAAATTTTTTAATTCATATACTTCTTTCACAGAAGTTATACATAACATAATAAACGATTTTAAATTATAATTTGAATGAGAAGCAATAAATAAGCACTTAATCATACGGTTCAAACTGCTTTAATTTTGGTTTAACTTCTCTGACTTTAATGTTAAGTATTGAAGACCCATTCTTTTGTGTCTTTCGACAGTTGTGTGAAAGTGGTGACATATTCCATACCCACCACGGTCAGTAACAATATCAAATGAAGCGTTAATTTCTAGAATCATGTAACGCACTGATGGTTAGCAATTATAATTGAATATACAGTAACATGATTGATTCATGTTGCCAGATGTTACATGATTTCCCATTCCCTCAGCCATAACTGTTCACTGCGAACCTATTGTTATGTGTAGCTTACTCAACAATGCATTACCAATTACTAGTTATGGCGATACCCTCACGTGTTATGCGAATATGGTGATTTGTATGTCTCTTGCCGGACTGGGAATTTAGTATATCACTCTCTTATATACTACGAGTGTTGTTGAATATAACGGAATATGTCCTTTAGGATAGCTAATATAGTCAGTCGCGAGTCTACCTAATATAATTTTTTTTTTAGTAGGCTATGGGGCTATGGTCCGGACAGACGCCGCCTGTTCCGTCCGGGGCGACGGAAGAGCAGCGCGTGGCCCCATAACCCACAGTATTTCTTCCCCATCGCCATTGGGCCAGCCACTGGTACCGCTTCCTTGCCATCCGTGGCCAGCCCGGCGGGTTACCCTTTCGGCTACCAATTTTCTGATGCATGAAAAATTATTTTATACTCCATTATAAAAACATGCTACATTAAATTTTTCTTTTATTTTATAAGTATTTTTTGGTGGGTTAGGTCTGACGACACCCCTTTTTTTTTTTTTTTTTTTTTTTTTTTTTTGCGGTGGGCTATGGACGTCGCACCCCGCCAAATCGGTCCGGGGTGACGGAAGAGGCGGCGCGCAACCCCATTGACCCACCCTGCAAGCACCTCTTCTTCGCCGTACGAGCGGGCCACCGGTACTCGATCTTTGTCTTCGGTGGCCCGCCCGGCGGTATGCCCTCTTGGGCTCCTCTCCTGTCGACGCCCCGACAGCTTTCGCCGTCGAGGCGTCGTCCTCACGCGGTGGCCTCACGTCAGGTAACCGGACAATTCCCCGGTCCGATCACCCGAAGCCTCGGTTAGGGCGGCATCAGGCGCAGGTACTCGCGCCTGCGCCGCCCCGGCCGCGGGCGGCGGCCCGGGTCACGGGAATCCTCCCGGGCCCGTTCCGCCGCCTCCTTCTGCGAGATGACAGCCTCGCAGAAGGCGGCGACCGCGTCCCAATTCCTGACGCTGTCGACCATCGCTCGCGCAACAGCCGGCAGCGTCAGGTCGGCACCGATGACAGCGACGAGGTCACGGCGCTGCCCGTCCCAGCCCGAACATACCTCGAGCGTATGTTGCGCCGTGTCCTCGTCGCTACTGCAATGGTGGCAGGACGGAGTCCACTCCCTCCGCACGACCGTGTGCAGGTACTTGCCGAAGCAACCATGCCCCGACAAGACCTGCACCAACCGGAAAGAGAGGACTCCGTGCTGCCGCTCCATCCACTCCATCAGTACGGGCCGGAGGGCCTCAACGGTAATAACACCGTATCTAGGCCTCTCCAGCCGCGTAGCCCAACGGGCGATGACTTCTCGGCGGGCGTCCTCGCGCCAGGTGGCTATCTCGTTGAACGATGGGGAGCCACCCTCTTCGCGCATTGAGGTAACCCGCCGGTAGAGGTCGGAGAGCATCTCCGCCTCTAGGTCCCACGGGGGTGTCCCGGCCAATAGGCACGCCGCCTCTGTCGACACCGTGCGGTACCCGCGAATGGCTCTGACCGCCATGACTCTCTGTGGCCTCCACAGAACCGCCCTGAGTTGGGCGTTCAGAGCCCTCGCCCACACGGGTGCGCCGTACATGGCCATTGAGCGGATCACCCCCGCATACAGCCGTCGGCCCTGAAAACTGGGTCCGCCCACGTTCGGCATGAGCCGAGAAAGGGCGGACGCCGCGCCGACCAGCCGGGGAGCAATTTGACGAAAATGCTCCCGGAACCACCATCGCCCGTCGAGCACCAGACCCAAGTACCTCATATGGGCCTGGATACTGATGTGGATGGAGTTGACGACTAACGAGGCGAGGTCTGACGACACCCCTAACATTATTCGAATTCATAGCAAGGCGACATGGACCCTCGCAACACACCGAGGCACCCTTCAGTGGTAGTGAACTTTAATTGTGAACACTGACCTTTAATTGCCCACTTAGCGACGTATATAGAGATACACTATCAATCAAATATATTCTAGAGTTCTATCGAAGGCAATCGTCCTACTTTCTTGTAACAAACGGGAGGAAACAGAAACAAGTTGCAGAAATTGCCTCAGAACAGATATTTTACATGGCTTGCATATAATAACTTATAAAAGTTTCTTTACTGTAATAGCTCTGAGGCTTAGGAGCTCAGAGGACAAAGAAAGTTTTATTATTTTTATACTAAAGATACTTAGCTAAGCTGAGGAATACGTATAAAAAAACTAAACGCAATATCTACAACTATTTATTTATATTCTGTAGTATAATCACAACATTTAAAACCTGACTGAGGAACTTTACAATCATACTTACCACATAAGGGAACGTTGATATACTAGGTGACCCATTTTCTCTTCAAGCGTGATAGTTTGGATGCTCATGAACACATCAGGTAGTATGGGTATGGCCCTAATATATAACTTTTGTGAAAAGATAGAATAAATCACACCGTTAAGTATATGAACGTTTGGCGTATAATATGCAGAGCAATATGAGCACCCCTAGAAGGGACCTTATCGCTGACACATTGAAAAAGTATCGGCAGAATAATCAATAACAACGCCAGTTCTATAGACCCCTATTTGAAACTTATTATTAATAATAAATTCGCTAGTTGCAAATGTTATAGGGAGTGTCGGGGGTCTTCATCTTCTGGTGCGTAGATTGTTTTAACACGTCAGTCAGTATAATTCGGTCAATAACATAAATTTGGAGGCACACTTCTTTATGGAGTTTGTCGTTAGCGTCGAGCCGTTGAACCCGCTCATAAACTATGCGTGCAAAACTATCGGAAATAAAATAGTAGGTCGACGAAATGCGTAAAGAGATGTGAGGAAAAATAAGCATTGTTATTGAAAGTGATTTCGCTTTTATAGTAAATTTGAATATTTTATATAGCTGATTAATTTTTGTATCGAAAATGCTGCACAATGATCAAAGTAATGACGTTGATCGGTTGGATTCAATTATTAATGCTTTATCCGGTCCGGTGCGGTCCACTCGTGGTCTTTTAAATTGTATTGAACTGTTGAGTTCGAAGGACATTCATCATCACAACCCATAAATATCCCACTGTTGGGCTCGGGCCTCCTCCGTAATGGGAGGGAAATTAACCTACTATACCGCGCTAGTCAGACGTGTTGGTATAGGGTTTTGTTTCGAGTTTTCCTTCTCTCACATGGAAGTTATATGCGTTTTATATCCCTAAGTCGTCTCGTACGATCACCCACGGGTAAGATAGGGGGTGGGGAATTGTATTCTTACTCCGTCACCACACGGATAAGGGCATCACACTGGAGCTAATTAAATAATAAGCATGTTGTACTATTTTTATATAAAAAATCAGAAAAGAAATGACATAGATATAACATAATAGACAAACCGGTTGAGTTTCTTACCGGATCTTCTAAGTAGCGGTCTCGTTCTGATGCGTTGGTTGTTTATTAGATTAAACTAAAATGCAAAAAATGACAATATGTAAGTGCCCTCGCAGGGTTTATGCATAATAAATGAATTTGAATTTATGCAAACGATTGCGTTGAGGCTGGCTACGATTGTGTCCTTTAAATGTTTTTAATGTGCCACTGGACGCAAGGATTTATTATTTTAGTGCGAAATATTAAAAAAAACTATAAAAAAAAAAAACTTCAAGCATTCTTCCTATGGCAATGGTGAGAAAACACTGTGGGTTATGGGGCCGCACGCCGCCCTTCCGTCACCCCAGACGGAATGGTCAGGGTGTGTACAGATCATAGTCTGCACAAAAAAGGCATTTCTTCCTTCTTTAAATAGTAAGTATGCAGATATAAGAATACAATTCACCACCCTCTACCTTACCCGTGGGTGATCGTAAGAGACGACTAAGGGATATAAAACGCATATAACATCTATGCAAGAGAAGGAAGACTCGAAACTAAACCCTATACCAACATATCTGACCAGCGCGGTATAGTAGGTTAACTTTCTGCCCATTACGGAGGAGGTCCGAGACCAACAATGGAACATATATGGGCTGTGATGATGATGATGAATATCCGTATTAAATATTTGGGCGTTTTACTTTTTGCGTGGGAATTTTATTATTTAAATTTACCTTCCGGAGACTTAAGTCTTAACAATTCCTTCTTGAGACTTAATTCTCCGGAAGGTCGTATTATTATTTTTGGGTCAGTAACGCGACAGTGTACATAGTGGTAACATTAATTGCCTTTTATACAGTTTGTCCTAAAAATCACGAACAATCCGGAAACGCCTGACAAGGCAAACGGTGACAGTTCTCTTTAAAAATATAAATTAAATTACGCATATGTCATATATTTTTTTAAATACAAGGCTTCCATTAAAATAGAGAATTCCTCAGACTAAGATTTTCTTTTAGGATTTATTAATGACGGTATTTTATAACTTATCCGGCGTGCAAATTACTGAAATTTTTAGCATTTAATATGCTTAATTATTTATAAATACCCGATACGAAACGAAAAATGATGTCACAAGCGGGGTTCGAACCCGCACCTATTGGGAATCCGGCCCAACCGTGCTGCCACTTACACCATCGTGAACTATTTTAGGACATGCAAATTTCGAATCATATTATATCTTACGTCTTCAAGGTGACGTATGCCATCTATCGGACAATGTTTACACATTGTATAGACTTAATACTTCAAACTTTACAGTTAGAATTGTATTAAACGATGACACAACCTTGTTATTCAAATTACTGAAATTTAAAGAAAAGAAAAGAAATTTTAAGTTCCAAATACTAGAGGTACAGCTAAGCCGCTGCCTACGAACCAAAATCCACCTAGAACCCAGAAAGTTGGGCTTCCGGATCTGTCGCTCACTGAACGAAGCGCAACAGCACTTAACTACAGTGCAGACGTCAATTTTCTGCGAGAGCGTGATGCACTCTGGACGGACCGGCGCGGCTGTAAACATAAAAATGTCCACAGTGTAGTCTTGCAACTTTTAAACCGTCGGATAATCCGAAATCATTTCGTATCTGAAACCGGTATAGTGTTATTTAAATTCCGTATGCGAAATATCCTTAAAAATAATCACGAAGTTTATAACATTGTGTGGCTACCTAGACAGAGCAAAGCAATCGCATGTCATCTTTTAATAGTTACAGCATGTCGATGATGAGTCAAGCCTGATGGAAATCTTCCATCAATGTATCTATAAAATTTATGTAATGGTAATTAAGTATACAATGGCAATGTTATGTGTAAATAGAGATATTGTATTTGCAAATTGCTTTTTTTTTAATTTGCCACGAAGTTTGTTCATCATGACTGCACATATGGTGTAGTGGTTAAGCTACCTATCTACAGTGACTGTGCCGTGGGTTCGATACCCACGCAGGAAAATACTTTGTGTCACAAATTGTTGTCCTGAGCCTAAGTGTAAATTTGTATTCGTTTAGTTATATGTTTGTAAAGTGGGGGGACGGGCCTAAAGTGGGGGCAATACAAGGATTATTTTGTTAGTGCAGTTTGTTGTTAAAAAAAAATATAAGAAAAAGGAATATTTCTTTTCAAATTACTGAAATTTTTAGCATTTAATATGCTTAATTATTTATAAATACCCGATACGAAACGAAAAATGATGTCACAAGCGGGGTTCGAACCCGCACCTATTGGGAATCCGGCCCAACCGTGCTACCACTTACACCATAGTGAACTATTTTAGGACATGCAAATTTCGAATCATATTATATCTTACGTCTTCAAGGTGACGTATGCCATCTATCGGACAATGTTTACACATTGTATAGACTTAATACTTCAAACTTTACAGTTAGAATTGTATTAAACGATGACACAACCTTGTTATTCAAATTACTGAAATTTTTAGCATTTAATATGCTTAATTATTTATAAATACCCGATACGAAACGAAAAATGTTGTCACAAGCGGGGTTCGAACCCGCACCTATTGGGAATCCGGCCCAACCGTGCTACCACTTACACCATAGTGAACTATTTTAGGACATGCAAATTTCGAATCATATTATATCTTACGTCTTCAAGGTGACGTATGCCATCTATCGGACAATGTTTACACATTGTATAGACTTAATACTTCAAACTTTACAGTTAGAATTGTATTAAACGATGACACAACCTTGTTATTCAAATTACTGAAATTTTTAGCATTTAATATGCTTAATTATTTATAAATACCCGATACGAAACGAAAAATGATGTCACAAGCGGGGTTCGAACCCGCACCTATTGGGAATCCGGCCCAACCGTGCTACCACTTACACCATCTAACAAGCTAACAAGGTTGTGTAACAAGGTTGTGTCATCGTTTAATACAATTCTAACTGTAAAGTTTGAAGTATTAAGTCTATACAATGTATAAACATTGTCCGATAGATGGCATACGTCACCTTGAAGACGTAAGATATAATATGATTCGAAATTTGCATGTCCTAAAATAGTTCACTATGGTGTAAGTGGTAGCACGGTTGGGCCGGATTCCCAATAGGTGCGGGTTCGAACCCCGCTTGTGACATCATTTTTCGTTTCGTATCGGGTATTTATAAATATTTCTTTTATCATATTCTCAGCTCTTGTATATCTTACAGTCTCCTAGTCTTGAAAATAACAAAAAAATAAAACATTTATATTATTATATATATAGATTTGTAACAAAGAGCTTAATAGGTTATAATTCAACTTAATTTCTGTATGAATAAGGAAGTGCGCCCTTTGTCCTCTACCTTATATACTTACTCAATCTTTGTGTACATAGAAAGTTATATATTTTTTAATATACATATATAGTTTACCTTCTATAAATAATAAGCAAAAATATGTATTTACACCATTAAAGGTGCAAACCTATCAGAGTCACTGAGAATTTCTTCAGAAAGCCCTCAAGAAAACCTAAAAAAAGTTTAGCCTATCTTGGATTTGAATATGTGAAGTGGTAGTCGCATAATTACGTTACCCACAAATTTTAAATTCCTCCACGAATGGTTAATAATATTCTTAAATGAACATAAAGCTGGGTCATGACATCATCCGTGTGACGATGTAAAAATACAATTCACCACCCCCTTTCTTGATTGTGGGTATCGTACAAGACGATTAATGGATATAACATGCAGACGGTATCTATCTGTGGAAGAGAAGGAATATTTGAAATAAAACCCTATACCCACATGTATGAGCAGCGTGGTATAGTAGGGCCCTCTCGTTAGGGTGGAGGCCCGAGCCCAACAGTGGGACATATATGGGCTGAGAAGAAGGAAGGCACATACAGCTGAAAAGGCATTACAAAAAATCAGATGATCATAACTTGAAATAAAGTCGTAATTTGTTATTTTTGTCTAGCTGGCAATATTATTATTGAATATTTAGAAAGAATAATCAAGGTATCATATACATATATATTAGCAATTCATATCAATATACCTGGAGGTACCTAAAGGTTGCCTGGAAGAGATCGCAGTTAGCGATAAGGCCGCCCATTGTACCTACTGTAGTTATTTCTAGTTTCTTCTTTTTATGTAATATGGTGTACAATAAAGTGTATAAATAAATATACAAATATTAGCGGCCCGCCCTAGCTTCGCTTCGGTTACGTCAGTTCAGTTATGTAGTTTACTTTCGTAACATAGAATCCCTTTCGGTAAGGGAATTTCTTAAAAATCCTACTTCATCTGACCTTTACAGGGCAGAAAAAATGTTCATACCAAATTTCAAGCCTGTGGTAGCTATATTTGAAAAAAAAAATGTGATTTTTTCTTTTTTTTACACCCGAGCAACTCCCCTTGCGGCTGGAATTTCGTAAAATCCGTTCTTAGCTGACCTTTACTCAGCGAAAGTAATATTCCTACCAAATTTAAAGTCTGTAGACCTTATGGTTCTAGAGATATCGTGATGAGTCAATACATAGGTGGAAATCTCTTATATATATATATATACTAGCGATCCGCCCTCGCTTCGCTTCGGTTACGTTTACTTTCGCTACATAGAATTCCTCTCGGAGAAGGACTTTCTTAAAATCCTATTTTATCTGACTTTTACAGGGCAGAAAGAAAGTCCACACTAAATTCGAAGTCTGTAGGGGCAGTATTGGAAAATGTAGTTTTTTTGGGTTAACACCTACGTAATCCGCTTTATGTGTGGAATTTTTAAAAAGCCGTTCTTAGTTAACCTGTGTATTTGTAATAAAAATATGCCTACCGAAATTGAAGTCTGTAGGAAATATATTTAAAAAATGTGATTTTTTAATGCAAGGGATATGGCGTGATGATATGTATGTATGTATGTGATTTTTACAACCCAGCAACCCCCATTGCGGGTGAAATTTCGTCCTTACTCAGAGAAAGGAGTATTTCTACTAAATTTAAAGTCTGTAGGCCTTATGGTTCCAGAGATATCGTGATGAGATTCCATAAAATATTTGTAATTCAAAATCCACTTACGATACAAATTGTATGATTTATAAAACTATAATAAACATTTGAACAAACGTTTGTAAAGCGATGCAACACCCTCTCACTTGCTCTGAGCGTTTTGTCTAGACGAATGTTCAAAGTAAACGTTATATTATATTACTCCGTCTACAGCTCCGATATCCAGCGGTAGTTGTACATTCGCCTATGTCGAGACCTTTTAGTAAAGTTTCCAGACCAGTTTGACATATTTAATATTCAATATTCCTTACTTGTATAAAGCACGCCTAAGGAGGAATATATTGATAAGAATTTTATATGTTGTCTTATTGCTTAGCGAAGAATAAATATTGAAAAGAACTTTGAGATAACTCAAAATATCCATAACAGTAATAATAATTCAGTTGCAGGCTCGCGTAAAACAACCATATTTTCCTCTTTATAACTTACCTAAATTTAATATAATAAATAGTGAATCTAATGTCGTTTAGCGGCAACAGTTTCCGACTGCTACAAATACTAATAATTTCTGAACGAAAACCAACATATTACTCAGCAATCTAACGCATTTATTTGTATCTCTTAACGAAGCAGTTGTGAGTAGAAAGATTACAAGGGACCGAACACGTCATACGCTTCTGAACCAAATTGGAAATGTTTTGGCGAAAGGATATATTAAGAATACGCATAACCATAGGTAGAGCATGTATAAGGAATTTGTTTTAGGTAATCTGTAGTCTCTGTCTACCCCTCTGGAAGACAGGTTTGAAGCTACGTATGTTTATGATGGCTGACGAGCAAATACAAACCTGATAGTGAGTAATGCTGGCAACTCATGGACAGATGGCCATTGCAGAGGCAATACCAGTGGCATAGCCAAAACTGCGGCTACAGTTCGCTTCAATTATTTTATGACTAGAAATTGAACGAAACACTTGAAACCTTAAAGATTTTTCGTAAATATAATCTTTGCCAAGCTAGAACTTTTAACGTGAGAGCTGAGCTAATCTCAACGACCAACATCATTCTAACAGTCCTTTTATTCTAAGCGAAAAGTGTTGTTGACAATACTTTGGTAATGTCGCTAAAATTTCTGAAGGTGAACATTAATTGTTGTCTAAATTAACAGGGCTTAAGTTACAAAGTAATATCAGGCCCTTTGTCATATAAATGTGAATTGTTATAACTAACTTAACATTAGCAATTAAACGCTTATGTGGCTTAATTGCATTCATATATCTATATACATGTTTATTGAAACTGTATATGAGACTACAAGAGGACAGGTTGCCTTAAAAGGGTAGTCGACATTTTTCTTCGCGGTGAAAGTTTTTATGCCACGTCGCGTCGATCATCACTGATTTTTTAAAATATTTGCATTTCTTTTGCAAATACCGTTAAGGTCATTATTTTTATTTCTTTGCGTAGGTTATATGTAAAGACTTTTTTTTATTCTAGAATACAAATATACTGAAGTGCTATTGCAACATTAATTCCATATCCTGATCTTAATCCTACGCAATATAATCTTTAACTATTCCAAATAAAGAGCATAAAATTTAATTAATTTCTTTTTTTTCCAATAATATATTAAACTTGTGGCAATATATCCCACCATTATTAGTAGGGGATTCATTACATATATAAATAACCTAGTAACGCAATGTGACTCTAGATATATACGCGAATTGCTGGTTTGAAGATATTAATATATGTTGCTATTTGATTTAATTTAATTTAATACAAATATTATAAATGTGAAAGTTTGTGAAGATGTTTGGATGTTTGTTACTCAACGCTTAAACCATTAAACAGATTTGGATGCAAATTGATAAATAGATAGACCATTTCTTGGATTAACACATAGGATACTCTTTATCTCGTTAATGTCCCTTGGGTTGTTGTCTATTTAAACCTTGGAAAAGTTTACGTAAGCGAAGCTGTGGGCGAAAGTTAGTATTTAATAAATATATATGTATGTATTATGAATGTATGATAAAATATGGCGATCGGTTTTAGGATTTCCAATAAGATATGTTTACTTCTAAATTTTGCTGGAAATTTTGTCTGTATTGTTGCAATGTTGTATACTTGACCATGTATATACTAAAATATTTTAATCGATAATACTGCTAAGTTCGCAATGGATTTTCCAACGAAAAAAAGAACTGTTTGGAAAACTTGGACTTTTGCCAAAGATCATAGCCGGATTAATGGACGAGAAAGACGTAGGCCAAGTTGTTTTTATAAGAGATCCATTCGAATGATGTTTTCTAGTTCTTATAACTACTTTTGTTTGAGAAACCAAATAATGTTCGTTAGTTATATGTTACGTAACTGTCACAATGGTTGAAGCGAGGTTCAGATGGGATATGTTATAAGAAATATATTTGAAATGTTTTGACATTATTAAAAGGGACGAATTGGTGGACTAACGGTATATTTTTTACGTAGAATATTTTGAAGATCACTTTGAATTAGTGCAAAGGTTTTTTGTCAAGTAATCATTATTGTACTTTCTAGTTGACATATAAAAGAAAATTGTTTGTACATTTTACCACATATCA
The DNA here is from genome assembly GCA_905163515.2 of Lymantria monacha. Taxonomy (NCBI): domain Eukaryota; kingdom Metazoa; phylum Arthropoda; class Insecta; order Lepidoptera; family Erebidae; genus Lymantria; species Lymantria monacha. The sequence continues at coordinate 8,913,910 of LR991092.1, read as the reverse complement.
ATTTTGTCATTATTAGTGTCGCTTCGAATACTTTAACAACATCCATGTTCACAGAGGGTCCAATATAGTATTATTTAGTGTGTAAAAATAAGATAATTCATCAACATACAAGCCTATATAAATCTCATTGCTAGGCTCTAGCTTCCTCTACCATAGGAACAAAATTGACCCACTATACTTTGGGTTGGTATAGTTTTTAATTTCGTGATTTCTTTTTCTTGTATTATTATGTACCTTTAGTTGTCTGTTACTATATGTGTAGTCATAGTCAAGGGTAAGGAGCAGGGTGATTTGTATTCCTACTTCGTTAACACATGGAAAAGCTTATCATCATCATTCTCCTTCTCTTGTCACAATTACTTGAGATTGATGTAATATGTACTCCTCTTACATCGTACATATTACAAAAGTTATTAGCAATAATTTTATGACCGACCGCCTACCTGACGTCAACCCTCCTTGGGAATGTAATTGTTGACCAAATAGCTTCAGGTGGTGCTAGCCTTGTCTCGATAATAAGTTCTTACTCGTCTTTTACGACATTCACAAGCAAAGCAAAGGATTGGTAATAATCGGAGCCGCCACCACATAGCAATTAGTAACATAACACCACAAATATAAAAGTGTGTGTGTGTCAGCTCCGACGCACGACTGGAGTTTACTCCTTAAGTACGATTATCAAAACAGGCGCAAAAACAGCCCAATTGGACTAAAAATAATGTATATATATATTTTTATTTACATTTACTAAAACTGTTCAGTGAAGTATTATCTAACGTCAGAAAGTGAAAGGTGCGCAGAATAGGTTGCGCACCAAAGGGCGCCTTATATGAAAATCGATTCTTAAGGTGTAAACTCCAATAATTATATTAAAATAATATATTATTATTAATAAAATAAAAATGACAAGAGTGCATAACATATAACCGATGCCTTTTGTTCGTAATAATGAACCTTCGTCACAACCGACTTTTATCCCTCTACAGCTTTACGGACAGCGATGAAGATGTTTCAGCTACGTGTTCACTGTACATGACACGGCTATTATAATATTACCTTCAAAGATATAACCACCCGTGTCACATCATTTAGCTGTAGGGTTGCCATTCTTTAATTTCATATATAAACTTTTTGGAGTTTACTCCTTAAGAATCGATTTTCATATAAGGCGTCCGGTATGAGAAAAAATTGAGGAGTAAAATCTAGTGATCGAATGACCTCGTTACGTTTTTGGTGCACGACCTATTCTGCGCACCTTTCACTTTCTGACGTGACATAATACTTCACTGAACAGTTTTAATAAATGTAAATAAATATATATACCTATATTACTTTTAGTCAAATGAGCTTTTTTGCGCCTGTTTTGATAATCGTACTTAAGGAGTAAATTCCAGTCGTGCGCCGGAGCTGACACACACACTTTTTTTTTCACTACGATTACATAAATGTAACGCAGTCACGTTACGATATGGCCGTGACATCGGTGTGGAATGATTGGTATTCGATATGATAACATTTTGATGAATTTCCCTTCGCATTTAAGCTGAGAGTGTGATACGGGAATTGAATTACGGAAACAGGGACCAAACCGGGGGTGTAAACTAATTCATTTCGTAATGAACTATCAAATCACATACGAAATTGTTTTAATCTATCAAAAGGGACTATTATTGAGACAATGCATAATCCTCTACTAGGTAGACTGATATTTTAAAAGTTGCAGGGTGCTTTAAGTTGCGAGTGACACAGGATCGTTCTGGCATTCTCGTGGGGAGCCCTATCTCCATCAGTCAACGCTAAGACGCCTTTGGGCTGTGAATGGATGTGTTCATAGTGTCATCTTATTGTATACTGTACGATATCGTTGATTAAAGTAAATTACACAATATTTATAAAACCCGAATACGAAGCGAAAAATGATGTCACAAGAGGGATGCGAACCCGCGCCTATTGGGATTCCGGCCCAAAATTGTAGGACATGCAAATTTCGCTTCGTATCATATTTAAATATTGGACTTGTGACACTCGTGTTTCATTCCACCATCACTTTCTACAGTCCCTAAACATAATATTATTGAAAATGAATCACAAAAATGTTTACTCACCTGATTGGTATACGGTTTTATTTCGAAGTTTTACTAGTTATAAAAACGTTATCATCATCATCATCACAGCCCATAAATGTCCCACTGTTGGGCTCGGGCCTCCTCCGTAATGGGAGGGAAATTAACCTACTATACCACGCTGGTCAGACGTGTTGGTATAGGATTTTGTTTCGAGTTTTCCTTCTCTCGCATAGATGTTAAATGCGTTTTACATCCCTTAGTCGTTTCGTACGATCACCCACGGGTAAGATATGGGGTGGTGAATAGTATTCTTACTCCGTCATAAAGAACTAGTTTCTATTCTTAGTACGCCACCACACAAATGAACGAATGAACTTCATAAAACAATTTTTTTTTGTAAATTTAATATGTTATGTCAACCCTACCCACCTGTGAGCCTTTACGAACAATTAAAATTCGCTACCATTGTGGTCCAACACGTATTGTCTGCCTCCCTTTATTGTGACGTCACAACCCTGCATCCACTATAGTATGTTCTAATTAAACCCCCTTTAATACAACAGGAGGTAAGGTTCCCTTTGATTGGATTTTAGGTGCTGGAGTCTCTTAAAACAAGGCGATTGAAATTGAATGGATCTAGAACGCATCCTTGAAAAGATGAGAATTTTCTGGATAATTAATTTGGGTAATACAGAATCCGATTAATGTTTAAAAGGATTAAAATTCTTTTGTCCGTAACATTTTAATCCCGTTCTATAGGCATGTTTTCATTAACAAATTGTAAAAGAGGGATATAGTAAACTCCTCAAGCTTTTTATAATATTTTCTTTGTATTGAAATAAAGTTTGGTTAATTGAAAACAGAAAAGATATCCAATTTCGATGCAGTGATTACGTCCTTTTGAATTTTTTTTTTTTACGGCGGGCTATGGTATGGTTACATCCCCTTCAATCTTTCCAAGTCGACAGTAGGAACGCCCTATAATGTACCTCTCAACGACGTGGGAGCGGGCTACCGGTACCGGATCCTTGTCTGCAGCGGGTATCGCCTCCAGTCGACGACCCAGCAGGCAGTGATTTGGTCTAATAATAATTCGCAATAAGACAAATGAATAATTTCACTATAGCGGTTTTTTGAAATCATAGTGAACAATAATAATATCCATAATACATAAATCACTAATCTTGTTACTTAAACAGTTGCTATGCAAATAGCGTGGAATTAAAAATCACCTCGAGTTCTTATGTAACTTTTTTTTTTCAAACTTACGCTTTTATTCTGATAAGGTAAAGCAAAGACCATACTGCCAATACATTATCATTTTAACTTAATAGGGCTAAAATACTGTCATCAACGGGTCAGAGTTACAAACTTGCTATTGAGAATTATCAGAATTTATCTGTACATCGAAGAAATCCGCATTACTATTTCTATCAGGAATCTTATCCATGACCAAGCGATGAGCAGTTACAAGTTTATACCAATGAACCAAGAAGATATTTCATAATTATGTTTCACATAAACAATTTTATGAGTACAAGATTCAATCTCCTACAATTCGATATGACTTTTATATGGCTTTTCAGCTAAAGAAGTAATTTAGACATAATTACTACTCGTTGCCTCGTTGGTTACGAGGAATGAGTACTAGAAGTACTACTGTAATTCATTATCAGTCATGAAATGCCAAGCTCAAATCTTGATTGAAAAATATACAGGGTGGAAGGGGACCGCTCCGGAATACAAAGACAGGTGACCCTACTAGTCCTACTTGTGATGATAGGCTAGAAAAAAAATCGATTCGAAAAAAAACTTTTTCTCTACGCGAGGTCATTCAACTCTGGAACATATCATCGTAAGTTTTGAATAGATTGCCTCTTTTCTCGTCTTGGTAAAGTTACGTATTTTTTATGGAATTATCGTTACATGGAACTGTTCTAATACGATGGAGTGGGGAAAAACTTCAATTCGTTGTGAAAAATAGAATTTTATATACATAGATAGGACTAGTAGGGTCACCTGTCTATGTTTTTGGGAGCGGTCCACTTCCACCCTGTAATATTGTATAGGTATGTCGTAAAGAATTTCTAATTAGCAAATGTAAAGTTTCAGTAGAGGACAAAAGGATAGAAAACCGATTAATTATATTAGTCTTTTCATCTCAAATGAAATGCAGGCCCGTATCAAATATTCCTAAATATCATATTTTAGTAACAGCTTCGTTGCTCTCATATTGTGTGGTTCATGATGCAAGTCCTGGGTCAGTCAAAAATAAATAGGCTTGCCTCCTTAATTGGAAAAACTAATGGTGAAATGTTACATGACAAATTGGTTTACCATTGCTTACTCTTTTTTTCAAAAGGTCTAACCTATAAAAGATGTAAAAAATGTTAGTCAATGAAGTATTATTTGCCAAGCGTATCTTAAGCTCGGCTTATAATTGGTCTTTAGTAGTATATGGGTCGATTGTAGACTATTAGTTTATTGCCTCAACAAGCTAATTGCATCGTCTGAGTTAGTTTGTACTTAGTACATCAAGATGTTATTGCCTAACAAGAAGTTAGATAGATATAATAATTTTGATGACAGTTTTTGCTTGAAGCGAATATATTAAGTAACAATCAAACATTTTAGTGATGATACTTGTATTTATATATCTATATATTCTGTATTCGTTTCTAAACTATTTATACCAACTATGACAAAACTTGGTACCGTTTTTTTTAAACTATCCATCCATCAGCCCCTACACGTCCACTATGAAACGACTTAGGCCACCCCACTAGTATTTCCCACAGAATTCCTGGCTCACCTGCATCAGCCTGAGATTTCATCAGTCCACCTTAGTTGGGGATTCCTTTTAAGATTTAATATTTATAGAATGTTTTTGATGACAGGTTTGGCTTGGTGGGTAACAGTCCAGCTGTGCCCTTTGTATTGTAAAGGTCCATGAGCGACATTAACACTTCACCTTCAGGTGTGCTGCTTGCTCATTTACTATCAAGCAATAAAAAAAAAACAATAGGCAGTCATGGGGACTGCCGATAGAAGTGAAAACTATTAAATTAAGACTAATTGAAATAATAATAATTTTCTAATTTTTATATAAAAATAAAAAATATTATCGAACATCTAGGAATCGGTTTTACCACGCTAGTAAGATAATCTTTAAACCACAATGATACTATAGATATACTATTAGCATGTCGGTGACGCGAACCTATAAGTTTTTCCCCTCCAAAAACGCTCAACGCGCCTAAAGAAGTTTTCACATAGCTATAGATATACTATTAGCATTAGCATGTCGATGACGCGAACCTATAAGTTTTTCCCCTCCAAAAACGCTCAACGCGCCTAAAGAAGTTTTCACTTCAAAAAGAATGAATTGGGATAATAGAGCACATCTATTTATCCAAACACATTATATCATCATTTGACATATTCGTTTCTACGCGCACTCATGTACACATCTCTAGTCAAATGAGAGCGACATCAAACTGGTATCTGGTCCAATGGCCTTTGAAAGCTGTTTATATTCGCTATTATTAATGTAAGAAAACTTTGCGTATAAGTACAGCTTGTGAATGCCCATAGTATTTGGATTGTGACATATAAACTAAGTATTTTATATAGGAAGTACTACAATAATTTGTGGATCGCATAAAGTATTGTTCTGCTCGGGCATCGAACCTGCTATATCTGGTACGGTAGGAAAGTCATCATCATTCTCTTACTCTTATCCTAATTACTTGGGGTCGATACAATATGTAATCTTCTTTCATAGTACATATTGTGAAAGTTATTGGCAATAGTTTTATGACCGGCCGCCTACCAGACGTCAACCCTCCTTGGGAATGTAATTGTTGACCAAACGGCACTAGATGGTGTTGGTCCAGGTCTTTATAAGGCTCTTAGTCGTCTTCTACGAACAAAGTAAGGTTTAGTAGTATTCGTAGCCGCTACCACACAGCTAGGTAGGAAGGTATCATAATAATAACAGAGAGGTACGTGTAAGGCAGATTGTGAGGGGCCAAACCGTCCTTTCGTTCTTCTCTTCATTTTTTGTATTGGGAATCAACTATTTATACAAGGTGTTGTTGTCAGTGTAGACATATAATTTTCTTTACCTCTTTAGTTTCTTCATATTAGTCATTGTCTGTCAGTAAGTCAAATCGTTAGCCTTCAACAGTGCTATGGCTACACTGTTATTGATACCTTCTTGGAATTTTAATGGCAAACGAAATTATTATCACTTCCTTTCCTCCCCAGCTGTTCCTTCGCATCACTTTACATAAAATGCCATCCAAAGTATTTAATATAACACTTTAAAACACTAAAATATTACAAGACCATGACATGACACTTTCATATTCTCGTCAAAAATCCCGCCGTTCCTCTCGCCCCATGCAGAACAGGCGTGGGGTGACTATAGCATAGCCAAAAAAGAAAAAAATCATAAACATTATGTCGTCCGTGGAACAAAATTACTGACCTCGTAATAAATTGCATAAATGATTTATTAATAGTTGCCTAGCAATATCATCTCTAGAAATAAATAAAATTAAAGGGTCTGTGTATAATGTAAACCTGTATGTAAAACATAGAACCTCCTCCTTTTTGAAGTCGGTTAAAAAGCAGTTTAACTTCTCAAAAATATGTTATTTTTCTTTCTGTTTATTTAATGTTTCTCTGTTTGTTGCAGGTAAACTTTGAAAAGACTGGATGGATTTTGACGGTATTTTCATGTGCAGATAGCTGATGGCTTAAGGAATAACTTAAACTACTTTTATTAACCGACTTCCAAAAAGGAGGAGGTTCTCAATTCGAACGCTATTTTTTTTTGTATGTGTGTTACGCGATAGCAACGTCAATTAAGGATGGATTTTTATAATTCTTTCTTTGTTAGAAAGAGGATAGGTACTCTAAGGGTGGTCCCATATGCAGGGCATCAGGATCTGATGCTGGGATCCTGGGAAAATCGAGAGTAATTTCTTAAAATGTAGGGCAAAAATGCTGTTTCTGACGCCTCTATACAGTTTGATTATTTGTGTATGGAGATTATCTTTATGAGCTTTAGCTGATGGTAAAACAACAATGTTACTAAGGGGTAAAATAAGGGTCACGGGATGAACATTTTTATGGAAGTTTATCATTTTCAAAGTTAGAAGTAAGAAATTTCGCACACCTACATCTTTTTAGAAATAAAAGTTAGCGTTTTTTCATAATTTCACTACTAAGGGGTTAGTATAAGTAGTATAAAATAGATAAAAACAAGTGAAAAAAAAAATATTTTATTAATGAATATTTTTTTTTTGTTTTAAATATTGTATATTTTTTTTAAATTTTGTTAAACTTTCGTGTATTAAGCTAATACGTTGAGATCGTTGCTCCTCGATTTGGTTTGATAACGTTCGCGAATCAAACTGAGTCGCTGAGAATGACTTTCTGCAGTTTCATTACACCTAGATAAGTTTGTGTATGCCCTTATCTGAGAAAGCCTATTGACCCGCTGCTCGTCAAAACTATACCTACGATAAACGATATACAATAAACTCGCACACAATAATTCTTTTAACTAGTTTAATCTCAAAAGAATAACAGAACAATTTACGAAATTATAGTATACCTACCTATTTACAGGTAGGTATGTAAAAACTTATACTATGTCAAGAAAAATGGATGATAATATTATATTTTGTATTTCAAAACAAGGGGCATTGAAATATAATAAACGAAATTATTAATATTTATTTACAAGTACTATTTTTTTTGAGTCGGTGCCAGCCAAGGACACTTTTTCTACTTTGCGAACATCACGCGGCTCATGCAGTACCTACCTGACCTACGCAAAGATGGACGATCACTGCGAATAGGGCGATAGCCGGAGCGAGGCAGGTGCGAGAAAGGAGGGGAACTGAGTGAACTACCCGAACGCGGGCAGATTTCGTTGATGATTTAATGCACTTAAAAGATTTATGCAAGGGAATTTAATTTTGATTTAGCTGGCACCGACTCCAAAAAAATAGTACTTGTAAATAAATATTAATAATTTCGTTTATTATTATATTTCAATGCTCCTTGCTTTGAAATACAAAATATAATATTATTATCCATTTTTCTTGACATAGTTTTTACATAACTACCTGTAAATAGGTAGTATACTATAATTTCGTAAATTGTTCTGTTATTCTTTTGAGATTAAACTAATTAAAAGAATTATTTTCTACTTTTTAGTGTAAGTTTATTGTATATCGTTTATCGTAGGTATAGCTTTGAAATCGGTTTTTGTTATTTTTTTTTAATATTTTTTTATTTCACAGAAATACTAAGGGATTCCGAGCGAAAAATAATGAAAATATTGTAAACAATTTCTATACCTATTGTGTTTCGGACGACAATCGACATCAAAAAGTACTTTGAGTTTTCTAAATCAAAATAATCGAGTATAAAAACTGTACCATAATATAATTATATTATATACATTGCTTCAAATTATAAATATTGCGTTCATCAAACATTCGCTTTGTTCTGATGATTTCGTGTCATTAACAGACATCTGACTTACATCATGTCGAGCCATAGGTACCTCTCACTGCCGAGTTCAAGTCTCTCCGTAATAGTAGGAAAATTGACCTATTATCGACTATTATTGACCACCCATACCATCCAAGAGGTTGGTATGGGGTTTTATTTCAAGTTACCCATTTCTTTTAATAAATATACAAATATTTGTGTAATATTTTTGTTATTAAACTTAGTTAAATTTCTTTGCTATTTTAAAGTGGAGGAAGGGAAAGAAGACCTACCCCTTTCCTACGGCTATACCGGACAGTTCAAGAAAGGAAGGAATACGGGATAGGATCAAGGTGGAATAGGGTATTAGGAAATCTTACTCCTGTGATGCGCAGCCTCCAGAACTTCAACTTGCAAATTTTTGCCAAAACCTCCAATAATTATTCGACACGTATTTCGCTTCTAAACGAAGCATCCACAGTACTGAGAATGGCCACACAACATTTTGATTATATCCCGTTTTCCTCATTTTCTCGAAGTGTGAAGTATATAGATTAACCGTGGAAAGTCCTCCCGTGACCATGATCACTGTAAAGTGTTCGAAACGTCGGGCAATTATAAATCAAATACAAACGCGATAGAATCCGTAAAATTAGTTTTATTTCAAACGTAGAAAAGTATTGGGTCTTCCTTCTTTTCCTCCATATTAAAAATAACATTGGATTTCCGCTATGTCATCATCATTCATTCTCCTACTCTTATCCCAACCATTTGGGGTCGATACAATATGTACTCTTCTTTCATAGTACATATTGTAAAAGTTATTGGCAATAGTTTTATGACCGGCCGCCTGCCAGACGTCAACCCTCCTTGGGAATGTAATTGTTGACCAAATGGCATCAGATGGAGTTGGCCCAGGTCGTTATAAGGCTCTTAGTCGTCTTTTACGACATCCACGAGCAAAGTAAGGGTTGGTAGTATTCGTAGCCGCTACCACACAGCTTACACAGGATTTCCGCTATGTATCGTCTAATTATATACTTTGCGATGAATTTGTATGAAAATTTGGGTCAAACTTTTAATAACTACTACTGTAGCGGATTTTGGTTTTAAGATTACAAATCTTTGTAATAACGATGACTTTTGGATGTTAGTTACTTTTGGTGACCATGAGTACTGTAAACTGCTGGAAATGGAAAATTAAAAAACAAATTCAATCGCGATAAAAATCGTAATGGTTTTATTTCAGATGTGTTATACTCGCGTGAATATTATCATCATCATTATACAGCTCTTATCACAATTAATTGGGGTCGACGCAATATGTACTACTCTTCCATCTAACATATTGAGAAAGTGATTGGCAATAAATAGTTATATGACCAGCCGACGTCAACCCTCTTTGGGAATGTAATTGTTGACCAGACGACATCAGGTGGCATTGGCCAAGGTCGATATAAAACTCTTAGTCGTCTTTACGACATCCAGAGCAAAGTAGTAAACGGTGGAAATTTTATATTTAAAAACATATTTACAGTTTATAGCTCACGTGATTATTTTTATATTGTGTAGGAATTGAACCGATAAAACTCGCCATGGGTGGTCGGGTCGACACTTAGTCCACTTCGCCATTTATATATTGTTAGCTAACTTCACAATTTGTCGGGGTTGTGTGGGACCGAAAACCGCAAGTCTCGATACGGAAGCGCGGCTAAATGATTGAAGCGTCTCGGCGGGGTCGTCGATCTCATAATAATATGTCATGGCTAAGGCAGCCTACACACTAGGCGGTCGATAACCGTTTTTGGGTGATATAATTTGTATACGAGATAAAAATAATCTTAAATAAAGCACAGTAGTAATTTTTAATAGCTTGTTATCTTAATTTAACAAGGATGATATGTAAAAAAATTAAAAGTTGATGATTTCTAATGTTTACGCGATTATTACACATTTGAAATAAAACTATTTTTACTGATTTGTCAATGAAGGATGGTCTCGAGAGAACTTCTCATGACCATGAAGGCTGTAAAATGTTCGAAACTTCGTGAAATTAAAAATCAAATACAATGGTTTTGTTTTAAATAATAAATTTTGTGTTTGTTGATCAATCATGCAAAAACGAGTATATGGATTTGATATTTTTGAGCTCAGCTCATATATGTCTCATTTCTAGATACGAGCCTACTCCATAATAAGAGGGAGATTGATCTACTATAGGTTATACAATTAATATCATAAATTGCCCTTCTGAAAGGAAGGAGAACGAGTAGGAAATCCTGAAAACAAACCCTGTGGATGACGTTCAGATGTACGTGTAAGGCAGTTTATGGGGTCGGGCGCAGTTCTATCCATCGTCCCTTGTAGATCGGGCTTGGTGGAACTATACAATAGCCTCCTAAAAAAAAGGCTAACTTTCATCTATTTAAAATAGGTCATTTCCTCAGAAAAATAGACACGTGTGGAACTTTAGCCAAATGCTAATATACGCGACGAATTCCCTTACACATAGGTATATATATATATATTTCTTTTTTAAAAAGACACCACCCTTTTTTTTTTTGCGGTGAACTATGGACGTGGTCGCGTCCCGCCAAATCGGTCCGGGGCGACGGGTTCAAAAAAAAAAAAGGCACCACCCTGCACTAAGGAAATAAACCATATATTATATATACTTCTGTATATCTACTATGAAGTTAAGAATAACAATATGTTATTTTTTTTTATTTGTATGTGTGACAGTTTTTTGTCAACAGCCGCGGGAAGGTCCGTACGGGATAGTACCACACTCTCGCAGCAGATCCACGTCTGAGTAATGGCATTGTGCTATTGCGCTTCGTTCGGTGAGCGAGGGAAGCCCCACTGGGTGGATTCGAGGTTTGTACTGGTAGGCAGCGGCCTAGCTGTACCCTTGGTATTGCAAAGGTCCATGAGTGGCAGTAACACTTGCCATCAGGTGTGCTGCTTGCTCGTTTGCCACCAACCACTTAAAAAAATAAAAAAAAAATAGATGGGCGGAAGTCTATTGTCAATGTTATACAATGACTTAACAAGACCCTGTTATTACTGAGTATAGATTGGCTGCAGTCCAAAGCTAAGAATGTAATGGGATATTTTATTGTGCTTGACTTTTTGCGTGAAGATTGACTGCCTTGCAAATCTACTAACCGCAATATACATATTTATAGAGACTTTTTTATGTGGTTGATGTTATACTGGGAATGAATCTGTGGGGTCATGATTTCTAATGGTTCAGTGAATAAAAGGCTTTTTAACTATAACATATTTTTCATAGATTTCATGATATAAAATTCGAAACCGTTTATTACCTAACATTAATAAAAGACCTCTCCTCAGATAAGGGCATACACAAACCTCCTTTTACATTAATAAAAGACAAAATATAGCTTGCTGTTTCGATCTTTCGCATTATCTTTAGTTTAATATATGATTGATTTTTTTATCCGTGTAGTGACGGAGTAAGAATACAGTTCACCACCCCCTATCTTATCCGTGGGTGATCGTAAGAGACGACTAAGGGATAAAAAGCGCATATAACATCAATGTAAGAGAAGGAAAACTCAAAATAAAACCCTATACCAACACGTCTGACCAGCGTGGTAGTTGTAGGTTAATTTCCCTCCCATTACAGTGGAGGCCCGAGCCCAACAGTTGTACATATATGGGCTGTGATGATGATGAATATATGATTCAAATTACTGAGATTTAGGATTTAACATGCTAGGTTATTTAAACCTAGATTAGGAATGAGAAATGAATGTCAGACGTGGTACTCGAATCCACACCTATTGGAAATCCGTTATATAATATAATTACTAATTACACATTGTACCGATTTTAATACTCTAACTTTGTAATTAGAAATGTATTAAACAATGACACGACCCTGTCATCCAAATTAAGATGGCACATGTTTTCCATAAAGACAAAAAATAAAATTTAACCGTCAAATTAATTACCATACTACAACTCATACTCGTCTAATAAGTGTAGGATGATCGGAACGGATTCCCAATAGCGTGGGTTCGTGTTCTGCGTGTGACAATCATTTTTCACTAGTAATCAAGTTTTAATATATGATTCCCATTCTGCTTCTTGTGTATCGCTTACCACTAAGAAATTAAATTATAATACTATCTAACGCCACGTACGTACGTCAACGTAATCTATTGTGTTAATTAATAGAACAATATAATTCATTTATGGCAACCCTGCGAATTTAAAATAAATTGTGGCTTCGGATCGTACAATGTGTGCGAGGCCTAATCAACAAATATGGGTTGATAAATAGACCCTTGGTGATTACTATGTATTGATTGCTTTATTACAGGCGAATAGAACGACTAATTAACCTGAACAAGTAATGCTTCTATTATACTTTACGTAATATTTAACTTTTTTAGGATGATTATTTTAATTTTTTTCTTGCTTATTGTTGCAAACGAGCAAGCAATACACCTGATGGTAAGTTTTACTACCGCCCAATGTTGCACTATCTTGCTCACTGAACGAAGCGGAACAGGGGAGTTTTTGGCGGGAATCTAAAACGTCATGTGGTGCTCTTGTATTATATTCGATATCTTAGTGTTTTAACGTGTTATATTACATAATTTTGATAGCATTTTATGTAATGTGATGTGACGGAACTGCTGAGATGTAGTGAATATCATATAAAAGTGCTTTACAACGTTTTCGTTTTTCATCAAAATTCTCACAAGATACCATTAACAGTGTGGCCATAGCACTGTTGATGGCGACAATTTGACTTACTGACAGACATGACTAATCTGAAGACACTAAAAACTTGAAGATAATTATAACTCGACACTGGCAACAATAGCTCATTTAAGTAGCTGATTGCCAATACATAAAAATAAGAAGAAGAAGAAGAAGAAGCGGAACAGCACAATGCTACTGCTCACACGTTGGTTTTCTGCAAGAGTGATACTACCCTCGAGGGACCCCGGCTATAGAAAGACAGACAGCTGTTAACAGTGTGGTCCCTACCACTGCAGTCTATACCTACCTTCAATTATACCTTTAATATTGTTATTCATCATCATCTTATACATATCTCACTCCTGGACTCGAGCCTCCTTCAGAATAGAAGGGAAATTGATCAACAATACCACGCTAGTCAAATTAGGTTGATATAGAATTTTATTTCAAGTTTTCCTTCTCTTGCGTAAATGTTATATGCATATTATATCTCTTAGTCGTCTCTTACGTCACTCACGGATGAATATTGTATTGTAAAAAGTATATAATTTAGTTACAACTTATAAATTTGCATTATTGGATAAGAAACTTCCTTATAATAAAAGCGTAATGAGCCTCTTATACTTACCATAGTGACCAGATGAGTGAACATAAGGTTTTTCGTGATCTTTTCTTTAGTAGTCTCACAAGGCAACCGTGAGAAATGTATTCTTATCACTAAAATGAATTGATGAACAAAAGTTAGTTTAAATTAAATAAATGATTGTCACAATAATTTTTAGTCTCCAGAACTTAAAATCAGAGAATTTTATTTGTTATAATCCTTACTAATATTATAAATGCGAAAGTAACTCTGTCTGTCTGTCGCTCTTTCGCGCCAAAACTACTGAACCGATCTAAATGAAATTTAGTACACAGACAGTCTAGAGCCTAATAAAGGACATAGGCTACTTTTTAATTTGAAAAAGGGTTGTAAAAGGGGATGAAATTTGTAAGGACGATACTTCGTCATTTAAAAAAAAAAAAAAAAAACCAGCTTGTAACTTAATTTTAGGTTATTGATTAGATGTAAATATGACATTAAAATTTTGTAAAAAATTTACCCTTAAGGGGTAAAATAAAAATAGGGGAAGAAAAGCTTTAGGAAAATAACCTTTTATGCGGGCGAAGTCGCGGGCAAAAGCTAGTTTAATATATTTTAATATCTTAAGCAGGTAACACTGAATGTGTTTTTCGTGTATTCAACATATTAGGTATATGTGTGCTTTACTCGTTACTTCTGATAATAATTGAATGTGTAAGAACCTAAGTAATGAATTTTAACTCGGGACTGACATTTGAAACCTTGCAGTCAGCAATGAAAAGAGATATCGAGAGAGCTGGCAGCCCAACTTTCTGGGTGGGTTTGGGGTTTTCATTGCTAGGCAGCGGTCTAGCTGTACCCTTGGTATTGCAAAGGTTCATGGGCGGCAGTAACACTTATCATCAGGTGTGCTGCTTGCTCGTTTGCCTCCATCAGCAATAAAATAAAAAAAATATTTTAATTTTTTTTTAATGAATTATTTGTTTTTATGGATAACGAGTTGGTTTCTTCTTCTTCTTCTTAAATTAGTTATTAGTAATAATTTATTTATAGTTCCCCCCTTTCATCCACAACAGGATCATCACCAAAAATGTTAACTCAACTAAAATTCGCCACACAATCTCGAAACCAACGTAAGAGGTAGCGAATTTATTAGCGTAAACACACAAAACTAACGTATTCACATATATCGCTCGACAAGTGAGACGTTGCCTAATATTTTTTACTAGTAATATTAAAACTGACTATGACCTTTATCATATAATACCTGACTTCTGAACACTTACTGCAACCTGAACTGGCTGCTATCTTCCCGACTAGAAATTTTTTCGTCTTCCTTAGCAGGACCGGAGCGGGCATGCCCGATCTGGACCAGAGATATATCTGGACCCGATCAGGAAAAACTTATCGGGTCCAGATCAGGCATTCCTGATCGGGTCCAGATGAGGCATTCCTGATCGGGTCCAGATTAGGCATTCCTGATCGGGTCCGGATGAAATATTACTGATCGGATCCAATCCATTATCTGTGTTATATATCTTGCCTAAACCAAAACGAGTATGCCCGGTCCGGTCATTTTAAAAAACATGAATATCTTAAAAAACATGTTTAATAAATAAAAATATAAATTAATATATGACGAATGCGAATATAAAGCGAATGCAGTGCTATATTCTTATCATAGAGAATAGAGAGTCCCAGTGAGCTGTTCCAATTAGAGCGCAACCACCAGATGCTAACGACTTCTACTGTCGCCTGAATTTCTCATTCATGACCTGATCGATCTGTTTTGATCTGATTCGATAACAATTACTTTAATATTAGGCGATTTCATTACGCTTCGGAGAATCTTAACACCACGATTCAGATAATGACGTCATTTTACTAACGCCATCAACAATTTATTATGACCCAAAACGTTAAATGTTAGAATAGTTGTTACAATATTGTTATATTTATTTCTATCTATGTTTTCAAATGTACCTATTATTTATTTTTGTTTTTACTTTAAATATAAATTATTTTTATATTATTAATTAAACATTATTATTATTAAATAAATATGATTAATTAAAAATTTCAGATTAATCTCCTGATGCAAATACAATTTACACCGTGACATAAATATGACAATCATTATATCATGATATGATTTTTAATTTTGATTGATATTTTTTTTGTGTTACGAAAACTGTTCTGGTCCTGATATACTACATGCCTTACCATATACTTGATTATATTTTACATCAGGCTATCCTTATTTGGTCCTGACCTGGTCCTGATCCGGTATGCCTTACCATACTTGATGATATTTCACATCAGGCTATCCTTATTTGGTCCTGATCTGGTTCTGATCTGGTATGCCTTACCATACTTGATGATATTTCACATCAGGCTATCCTTATTTGGTCCTGATCTGGTCCTGATCCGGTATGCCTTACTATACTTGATGATATTTCACATCAGGCTATCCTTATTTAGTCCTGGTCTGGTCCTGATCCGGTATGCCTTACCATACTTGATGATATTTCACATCAGGCTATCCTTATTTGGTCCTGACCTGGTCCTGATCCGGTATGCCTTACCATACTTGATGTTATTTTACATCAGGCTATCCTGATCAGGACCAGACCTGGTCCTGATAGGGTTTGCCGGATCTGGCATGCCTCATTCTGTCCTGATCCGGTCCAGATACATGAGCTGGTTGAACCATACTTTTTTTTTAGTCAGGTTGGCGGTGTCTTTTAAACTTACGTGGAGCATCTTGCGATCGTAGAAATTACGATAGTCTGATTAAAAGTCAGGTTGCGTTAATTACAGAGGCTATCTTTATCTTTGCTTCTATTTTCATCGAGATTAAAACTAGTTTCTTTTTTAATTTATTGATCAATACATTTTAAATGATAAATATAAAATGACTTGTGGCAAAAGTTATCAAAGATTATATTAATATTATCCAAAACACACAGAGATTATTCAAAAGAGTCTATTGAACCTCCAGAGCCCTCAATAAATCATATCCTGGTTGGTAGGCTTTTTTTTCCATCAGCTGATTTGTATTTGTAAGTACAATTTGTCCGGGTTTTGCGTCAAAGTGTCATCGATTTTCCTCCTTCTGGCTTCATTCCAAACTCTTTCCTTTGCCTAATATATTTGCGAATAAACCTCTGCGGGATTGTTGCGTAAGTGTAGTGTAAGTAACTATTGAATAAAATTATTAGATGTAATATTAAGAAGTCCTCGTTATATGTTACTCATATAAAATCCAGATTAAATAACATAAAATTGAGGAAAGGCTATATTTGAATCCTATTGATGACTTTGTCATTATTAGTAATAAAAAATCAATGATCCACTTTTTCAAAATATAATATATAATATTTCGAAAACGTGGATTATTGATTATGATTTAATATTGATTTTGATTATTATTCATTGATCATTTATTTACAAGTTTATATTTTATTTTTGGCGGCGGGCTGTGGACTGGTCACACCCCGCTCAATCCATCCGGGGCGACAGAAGAAGTGGTGTGCGCCCTATAGACCCGCCCTACATGTACCTCTCTACGCCGAGCGAGCGCGCCACCGGAATACAAGTTTACATGAAATATGATGATGGATGGATGGATGGATAGGATAATAAATAATAAAGGATTTCCAAATATTTGAATAAAAATAATAATAATGTCCATGAAAAGATACATATGAAGTATTTGGGTCTGGTGCTCGACGGGTGCTGGTGGTTCCGGGAGCATTTCCGCAGGATTGCTGTCCGGCTAGTTGGCGCGGCGTCCACCCTATCACGGCTCATGCCGAACGTGAGTGGACCCAGTTTCGAGGGCCGACGGCTGTATGCGGGGGTGTTCCGCTCAATGGTCATGTACGGCGCACCCGTGTGGGCGAGGGCTCTGAACGCCCAGGTCAGGGCTGTTCTGTGGAGGCCACAGATGGTCATGGCGGTCAGAGCCATTCGCGGGTACCGCACGGTGTCGACACAGGTGGCATGCCTATTGGCCGGGACACCCCCCTGGGACCTAGAGGCGGAGATGCTCTCCGACCTCTACCGGCGGGTAATCTCAGTGCGCGACGAGGGTGGCACCCCATCGTCAAACGAAATAGCCACCTGGCGCGAGGGCGCCCAGACGTCATCGCCCGTTGGGTTACGCGGCTGGAGGGGCCTAGACACGGTGTTGTTACCGTTAAGGCCCTCCGGCCCGTACTGATGGAGTGGATGGAGCGGCGGCACGGAGTCCTCTCCTTTCGGCTGGTGCAGGTATTGTCGGGGCACGGTTGCTTCGGCTTGTACCGGCACAAGGTCGCGTATAGGGAGTGGACTCCGTCCTGCCACCATTGCAGTAGTGACGAGGACACGGCGCAACATACGCTCGAGGTATGTGCGAGCTGGGACGGGCAGCGCCGTGACCTCGTCGCTGTTATCGGTGCCGACCTGACGCTGCCGGCTGTCGCGAAAGCGATGGTTGACAGCGTCAGGAACTGGGACGCGGTCGCCGCCTTCTACGAGGCTGTCATCTCGCAGAAGGAGGCGGTGGAACGAGTCCGGGAAAATTTCCGTGACCCGGGCCGCCGTCAGCGGTCGGGGCGGCGCAGGCGCGAATATCTGCGCCTGATGCCGCCCTAACCGAGGCTTCGGGTTATCGGACCGGGGAATTGTCCGGTCACCCGACATGAGGCCACCGCGTGGGGGGGACACCCCGACGGCGAAAGCTGTCGGGGCGTCGACAAAAGATCGGGTACCGGTGGCCTGCTCGCACGGCGAAGAGAGGTGTTTGCAGGGTGGGTGCATGGGGTTGCGCGCCGCCTCTTTTGTCGCCCCGGATCGATTTGTCGGGGCGTGACCACATCCATGGTCCACCCGGCGGAAAAAATAAAAATAAATGGAGAGATACATAGTTCTGTTCTCTCTTTATCAAATAATAAAACAAATTATTTTAAGGAATTGAAGATCATTATACATGTCAGAAGTTGTGATCTAAGCAGCTATAGGTGATTTTTCTACCCATTATAGAGGCAGCTATTGATCAATGTTGTGACGTATATGGATTAGAAAGAAGAAGAATAGAGTTCATGTTTGGTGCACGACATTACATATTCCAAGAAAATATATCATTATTGAACTGTCTAAATTTTACACCCAATAGGAAAGTGCAAATGAAAAGGTACGATTTATTGCACACAAGCTTGAGGGGTGAAGAAACAAAGCGCAAAGTTTGGAGCGGAACGGTCAAATCATAGCCCTCTTGGGACAATAGTTTCCAGAACTTTCCTATAGCATCGAACTTACCTTTTTCTGAAGGCTGACTGGTAGCGGCTAGAGAGAAAAACCGTCAAGACATTATTTTGCATATAGGATGAAAGAAAGTATTTCCTTGTAATCTGCTTATCATTTCACATGTCCACCGTAGTTAGGTAAACTCTAGTATCTATACAATATTTCTTTTTTTTTCAAAGATTAATTAAATTTAAATGTAAACTATGAAATTCATCTTTATTTTGCGATGGAATTTAAACATAATATTTGGACAAAGTAAAAAAAACATTTCTAAACAACAAGAATTTTCATCTTGGCAATCGAATGCACGGCACTCGATGCAGACGATCACACTTTAAACAATACATCGGCGTTCACTCTTTACGTTGAAGATTACGGTGAATAATTAGAATTAAAAAAATGATAATAATACTCTTGTAGCTATTATTGTAGTCTATTATTTTTATAAAAACAATATTGTGATTGCACAGATGGCGTAGTGGTTAGATACTGACCTTCCATGCCGTGGGTTAGATTCCTACGCAGGACAATACTTTGTGCGATACACTAGCTGTGTTTTTCTGAGTCGGTGTGCAATTTGTCTGCGTTAATTGCATGTTTCAAAAGTCCTCCACAATACCTTAGCGCAGGCTTTGAAAAAATAAATAAAAAGAAGGCCAGGGTATTGTTACGTTAGGTATCACTAAGGATTCTATTATTGCAGGGCATTTCACAAACATAATTAATGGACACAAATTATACCAAAACTCCGAACAAAAAGATATGAATCTGAATTGAAACTACGACAACTGGCACGGTAGGTCGGTATTTGATCTGCATTACGACATCTATGCAGTCAAGTTCATTTTCTGTCTTTCCAGTAGTTAGTAATCGCCGCAAAAATAATACTAATTGCAATAAAAAATGTCACTAACCTCGCGCTTCAGAAGCAAATGTTCTGCTTCCCGACTGTCATAGATTTTTATTAACCTAATAACTTTCGCTCTTCGTCTGACCCCGGCTCTACTCAGACCATTCGATACGTTCCTGATGTACAGTAGCAATAAAGGTCTGGAATAAGTTGGAGTAGCTTGTCGATCCGGGCCTTCCTTCGAATTTATTTTGTTTTAATGTTTCACAGAGCCATGTTTAAATGTATTAAGTCCGAAACTTTTAAGCCGATAAAAATTTTGCAGTTAACCATTTTGACCATGCTATGTGAATATTGTGTACCTACCCCAAAATAGCTGGGCATTCTGGAATGATCAAAGTGGGATGGGCTTTTGTACCTGAAATTATGTCCATTAATAATATATACATACATATCATCACGCCATATCCCTTGCAGGGTAGGCAGAAAGAACAGAGTGCTAAAGACCTCTATCCTTGCATACTTCACTCGCTTCCTCAACATTCACAATTCTCTTCATACACGCTCGCCGGTTTCGGAGACTCTTGACTCCACCTTCCTTCAGTACGTCCAACCAATCTGGTCAAGGTAGGTTAGTCACGGTCTCCCCCGGTACCTACATCCTTCCACTTTCGCATTGTATATCTTCTTAACCAGACATTTTTACGGTATTGTTTCCACATGTCCGAACCATCGGACCATTCCCTTTCGCATCTTTACACCAATACTCTCTTTCATACCTACTCGCTCTCTTACGTCGTCGTTACGAATACGATCGGTCAGCCTACCAGCCCAGCCATTAATAATGTCTTCTACAATACTAGTATTTGTTGCTCAGTGTCGTGAGTTGTCTTTTTATATATAAAAAATATTGGAGTCCTTAAAGTAGATACTGATTTAAATACTAGTTACCTACAAAAGAACCAGAGAATGCAGGTCATAAAGAAGTGGGAAAAATTCCACTTTTAAATAATCTTAATAGCCCTTAAAATACCTCGACAATATTAGCGCAGTACTCTTCAAGTGCCGAGGGATTCAAGAGGCCAAGGGGCCGGTTTTTAATTTTCAAGTTTCTCATCTTGAAGATGAGGGAAGAAGTGCCTCGGGAATAAACTCACCAGCTGTATACGTGGGAGTTACTTCAAAGATATTTAACAGTATAATAAAATATAATCCATATATTATAAGTACATTTACGTTACGTTTATTTTATATTTTAAAACTTTATGTATTTTAAACAATAAACGCAGTAGTTTTAATTCTGTAATTATAAGAGTTTGCTCGATTTAAACTCATTCTTGGCTCTGTCGACATAATAAGGACATGAACTGTTTATTTAAACAAATAAAAAAATAAAATGGCACTCGGGGACTGCCGCGGTAAAGCTATTGCATAGCATTTTTTATCAACTTATGCAATTATAATTATTTATTTACGAGTACAGATATTCACTGTTGTACATAGATGATAAATACCTATACACCAATATACTTTCTCACAAACAGCTGATTACGTATTCGTCCGATTTCGGAGCAGCTCGTTGAGCGAGCTTGGTAGAGTCGTACCATGAAGTAAATACAAAGAGGAGGTGCCCTAACGCCGAAACTCTAAGCAGGCATGAGTCACCAGATTGCAGGGCTAAGAGGGGGATTACGCATGCGCAGTAACGCCGATACAACCAATGCCACCTAGCGGCGAGTTGCTGAACTAAAGAGACAAGCGTGATATTTCAAAAAAGTCATTAAAAGTTCTGCTATTCATCGATAGATGGCAAAACTAAAAAGTATCACCGCTGTGCCGGTCGGAGTGGGGGGTGTTAGGTTATTTTCGTTACGGAATTTCTGGATTCGGTCTCTACGCTCAAGGCCCGCGATAGAAGCTATGCAATAGCTTAACAACAATTGATGAAGTAATAAAAAATTTAAATAATGAAAATATTAAAAAAGGTATAACCAAGAATCTAACGGGTCGATTTTTGAACTAAGATATATATATTTTTGATAACAGTTGAATTACATGGAAATCGTTAGAGCCGTTCCTGAGATTCTGAATATGTATATAGAAATATACTAAGAATTGTTCGCTTTAAAGTATATTAGATTAGGTGATAGTTTAATCGATATATTATTTTACATAAGATATTTTTGTTACATTATTAATATTTTATTTTCTTTACAGGTAAATGTGACACGTGATATAAATAATCTGCAAACTATCGGTAAGACTTGTAATTTAATCCATCAAGACATATGGAAATATGTTAACAATTTAATTTCAAATTGCTCATTGTCTGTCAATAATTCAAATTGTCGTCTTCACCTGGGTCACAATGTTAATAGTATCTATGTTTTGGGAACTTTATTGAAAAATTAAAACATTTGTATATATAACACATTGAAACATAAACAAGACCACGACATGAGGACTCTTTCACGATCAAAATGCCAAAATTCTGGGTCTCACATCAAGTTGTAGGTTCACAGAAATACTATAGTCAGCTAAATATATATATATATACTAGCAGGCTTGGCCACGCGTTACTGTGGCTAAGGTAACCTCAGTAACACGTGGTGGTTATGTTAATAAATTGTAGCTTATATGAAACGTTAGTACGTTTAACATAGCGCTATCTATTAAATACTTACTCAATCCAGTCAACAGATACCGCCATCTGTTAGAGTCGTTTGGAGATAACAGATAATTGTGACTGTCAAATAATAAACAAATAATTTACATTAAAATAATATTACTATAAATTGAGATGAAAGCTATCCTATCTTTTAAGTTGGATCAAAGTACACATACTGTACAAATTTCATTAAAATCAGTTAAGTACTTTAGGAATCCATCGCGGACAAACAACGTGACACGTAATTTATATATATATTTAAGATATATCTAGATCTATAAGTATTATATATATTGTATATATAATACTTATAGATCTATTTGTTCATCTTTGTTCGTGTCGTGTTTTCATTTCATCTAGTTCCAAATCAAAACAATGCTCTTAAGAAGTTTTCACATCGAAGATAGATAGATTTTGATGCTTTTGGTGATAATATTGTTTGTGCATTGTGTCCTTTAAAATTTCTTTACTATCATTGAAAATTTCATATTTAATTCGTATACTGATAAAGTATTTAACTAAAACTATAGTCTCTCCCCTTTGACCCTTTAACAAAGTTAAGCTTTATTAACAGTTGCATACTCGTTTCTCAAGTTTTGTTTTTTATTGGTTTATCTCAAACTGCCGTCTCCTTTTATCGACAGTAGTTTATATTTCAGTTCGTTGAACGATTCAACAATAAACTGATCAAAATCAATTGTGTGAGATTATCTAAGGAATAGGTTTTCTTATTTGTCGCTTCATATATAGTTTATAACTTACTAGCCCAAGTATATATTACATAACTAAATATGGAAGATGTGACATAGCATTTTGATGACCATTTTTTTTCAAAAACTTTGTTATATTTTTTATCTCTTCGTTAACACAAAGCATACGAAGTATCTTTTCATTATTTCTATTTTTATTTATATTCTGAATGTACTAAATTAATGCCAAATATTTTACTAAATATGTTCAAAACTATATTCGTACACCTTGCTACCGTGATGACCTACTCTGCGTCATTATGACATATTGCCATAGGAAATTCACCGTTTTTTTTAAACATCCTTATTGTATCTCCATCAATATCTTAGTATATCTTGATCTGCTAGTTCTTATTACTATAAGTTCGTTTTCGTTGATTTATTGTTCAGAGAGCGCATTTTACGCTCACATAATGATGAAATCATCTTTTATTTGATATATGCAATTGCTTTTAAATTTTATTTCCTTAAATATTTATAGCGAATATAGAGAAATTTAAATAGTACCTACATTGTTATAGTCCAAGTGATTTTAATAATAGCAACATTGTTACAATTTCGAATAATATAGTTTTGGCGCAATTTTTAAATTAAGAATTGCAATAAGGTAGGTATTTAAAAAATTTAAACAACATTATACGTTAATGTATTAACATCATTTGCAGTTTCAAAATTACCGTTGAACGTGTAATTTTAATTACTTTTTTATCGTTTATAATGAGTTTAATTAATGTTTTTTTTAAGAATTCTATAAAAATTAAGTAGTTATTAAAGGTATATGAACGTTCCATATTCAATGTTACTGCGTAATGTTTATATGTTGCGTAGGTGACTTTCGAAATATATTGTAATAATTTAAATTAACATCACCGGGCACTAAGGAAATAATCCTTGTGTTGCGGTGTACTTTCAAACGGACAGGAATCACACCCAAACTCAGAACAATAATTTCAACAATGTAGTTGGGTATCGAACACGTTCCTGTTCGACACGTTACGTCAATGTTTTGACCAATACGCTATGTAGGCATTTTACTGTAACACATTTGACTTCTTTTTTGTTTAAAAGTCAATAGTTAACGTTTCATCTTTTAGCCATTAGCCGTACACTGGCGTTCGTATGTCTACTTTATAGAATACCATACGGCATATGATTCATGGCAGAGGTTGTTGCCATGATCGCTATAGGTACTCTATAAGTGTATGGTTGGCGATGGCAATGGTTGGCGATTATAATAATGTACCTACGTACCACCACGTCAACCATTTTTTAAAATATTTACCCCTTCTGGCGTACGTGACGACTAGTGGTGTACACAAAAGTTCTAAAGTGCAAGTGTGGTACTTTTGAAGAACGCTGTCCCTTGAACAGATCACGTAGTATGGGTACTTTCTCTGAGGTGTTATACGTCTCCCGGTACCTTATTTGAAATTTACGAGTACCACAGACTAGTAAAGGGTGGCGACTCCTGTATTATTATACCGTCGTCACGCGGGAATAACGGGGTTTATAAAATCAATAACCGAAGATGGGTTATGTTGGCTTATGGTATGGCTTGTGCCCAATTGTAGGAGAACTATTGGCTGAGAACAAATTACATAATAATAAAAACTTATTTTCGTGAAAAATACAAAATGTCGGTATTTCGGTAATTTAAATAAATGGTTTGTCTAATGAAATTTTAATTGAAAAAGAGTGTTAATTCGGTACAATGTGTAGATATTGTCCGATGAATGACACGCGTCTCCCATAAAGACAACAGAATAATACGAGCCACAAATTGATTGTCATACGATACTCTCACCCTAGTGTAAGTGGCAGGACGATTGAAATGGATTTTCGATAGGTCTGGGTTCGAGTATCAAGTGTGAAATTATTTTTTGGCTCATAAATAAGTTTTTTATAAATAACCTAGCACGTTACATCTCAGTAATTTACATAATAATCTTACTTCTTACTAATATTATAAATGTGAAAATTTGTGAAGATGTTTAAATGTTTGCATGTTTAATACTCATTCCTGTGTAAAACACTGATTTCAATAAAATCTGGTACACAGAATAGACCATTTTTTGGATTAACACATAAGATACTTTTTATCCCGGTAACACGCTCCCTTGGGACAATTTAGTGAAAAAAGACTGTCACTTTTTACACAAGCGAAACCGCAGGCTGTATTTAATAATTTTAAACCTGTAAATATTATGTATGTAAATATATATTTTGAATTTTATATATCTTTGAGGTACTAATAGTAAATAAGTTGTTAAAAAAACAACTACTTGATCCAACAAAACAACTCTTAAATTGACATATTAAATAAAAATGTGTATGTAAAATTCGTCTCCATTTTATCTCTTATCTCGTTCCTGGAACATACTACTCATAAATCTGAAGGAGCCCTTACACATAAGTAGTTCATTTTATACGGGCCAGCACCGATTCTGGCCCGGATTTCTTTATTATAATACACTCGTACTATTATAGAATACTTTACCTGTCTATTGCTTGTTTTGTTTTATTGTGAATGCTTTTGTTTTATTTATGTATATCGGCTTGAATACAATGTTTTATGGAATTTGAGCGTATCTAAATAATGTAATAGCAATTTATTGGCATTGCCTACATAATAATGCAATACTGGTATAATATTGATTGTGCAAATAAAATTTAGTGTTCTGAGAAGAAAACTCGTGCCTATTGTCATTGGGTTCAGCTAACATAAAAGATTCAATGTGATCTATAAATAATGTTTTGAGTCTGATCGTTAATATCTATTATTTTACGAAGGGGTAGGCAGAAGTGTAGCATCACATCTGGTCGGCAATCATATTTTGCGAGGTACATTCAGATTAATTTAATTCAAGCCCTATTTCTGATAATCGTATACAATTAGTGGTTTTAAGCTAGTTATTAATTACCGCCTGGGAGCATTCCTAAAAGCTGTATAAATTTACAGAAATGCCATTATTAATTTTATACTTGCCTATAAGTATAACCAATTAATAAAAAATATTAAATGTTAAGATTATCATCGTCATTATCTTAGACCACTTTTGTACCATTCTTAAGTTTGAACCTCATCCAAAATGGCATAGCAATTGACCTACAAAGAAACGCTGGTCATACGGGTTGATGTATGGGTTTTATTAGAATATTCCTTCTATAGTTCTCATTTGTTTGCGTTACATAGTCATCTATTTCGATAACCCGGGTAAGAACTTTCTTACCAGGTACCAATGTGAAATATTATATATTTTTTATTTTTTTTTATTTATTATACTTCATGCATACAAATACAATGGCGGACTTAATGCCAAAGGCATTCTCTACCAGTCAACCACAGGTGACGCAGAGATGGTAGAAGGTAGGAGTACGTGCTGAGAAAATTATTTGAATAATAAAAAATAGATTTTGAACTTAAATGATACATAATGCAAACATAGATAGATACATACAAGAATACATAACACATAATAAAAATACATATATACTCACATATATAATAATATAATACATACTAAAAATACATATATACTCACATATATATTCAATAATTTACAATACACAATAATATACATGCAATAATAAACATATAAATAATATATATATACTACGTATACATAACTATAAGAACGATAAATTATATAAATCATGATGAATCTGTTAATTCATTCAAGAGATGTAAACGTATATTTTCTCCTTCACCACATAGAAAATTGTGTTTCATATTAATTTCGGGGATTAATAAATAAATATTAAAGATCTATTCGCAAGAATAATGTAAATAATTAATTGAATTGTACCTTTAAAGTTTGAAATTGAAACAATTTCAAACTGTAATATAATTTTAAAAAGTCCCCATTTTCGAACATGACCTTTTTAGATTCTTTTATAATTTAATTTCTGGCACATTTACGACTGGTTTTTACGCTCTAGTCTTCATTTATCTCCCGTGGTACTTAATTTCATTTTGAGCTAATTCAGCATCGTAAAGTGTATTGGTGGTTGTAAACCTTGAACTTTTACGGCAGCACCAACGAAGGCGGCAATGTATACGTATCATCGTAAAAAAGTTATTTAATGGTTTCAGACACAGCAAAGTTCGCGGCTTATTATAACTAAATGTTGTTAGCTACCACAGGAGCTGTAAATTGAGACGTGATATTACATTTTTTAATAGAATGTTGGAATAGTCATTAATGTTTCTACAATTGTACATTTTACTAGACAATGCTTATTGTTTTATTATACGGAGCAGCTCATCATCATCATTCTGCTCTTATCCCAATTTATTTGGAGTCGACGCAATAAGTCCTCTCCTTCCATGGAACCCTATCAGATCACTATCATTTTATTATACGCAACTACTCGTATTTGTTGAATTATTTCTGAGAATGTGGTACAGGCGAAAGATATAGAGAAAAGCGGCAAATAAGAGTTTAAAAACACGATATTTCAATCGATTTCTCCGACTGTCTAATATAATTTTCCTGTAAACATTTGTTCAGTATTTTTCCTGTGTTAGAGGATAAAGATATATAATGCTTTAGATAATGACTTCTAATGTTTACGCGAATATAATACATTTGAAATAAAACTACTTTTACGGATTCTATAACTGTAAAGTGTTCGAAACGTCGGGAAATTAAAAATCAAATACAAACGTGATAGAATCCGTAAAAGTAGTTTTATTTCAAAAATGCTTTAGATGTTTTAGGATAGCAAGCGGTTGATGATATTGGTTAATAGATTCAAACCACAGCATACAACTCGACATTTTATTTCTATGACTATTTAGATTAGAAGCATTTTAATTCTTAAATAATGAGTAATATCCATATTTACAGCAAAAGACATATCGCGAGAAAAGAACCTACGAATTGTTAAATTATTTGAAGTTACGCAACGAATTTGTTTGTTATCTAATAATATAGAACAATTGTGTTTGTTCCCTAAAACACACCCAGGCATTGACAATATAAATTACAACTCAAACTGTCAACAGTTTATTGCCCTACCTGATAGGACTTGGTCACAATAAGTCAATATGATCAATAAATATCAACCTTCTATACCAAGCAGGTTTTACTTGGTTATACGTATATAATTAATTGAATTAGGTGACACATAACGGTAGTCCATTGTTATTTTGAAACGAAGGATAGGCAGGGAAACCCGCCATTTTATCGCGGTTAATCAATACACTTAAAGAATATTCAATATACGTATACTTAAAGAAACAAAGAAAGAAATACGGGATAGGATCAGGGTAGGCTTTTTTTTTTTTTTGGTGGATTATGGATTAGTCTCGCCCCGCCAAATCGGTCCGGGGTGACGGAGAAGGCGGCGCGTGACCCCATAAACCCACCGTAAAACTCCTCTCTCTTCGCCGTGCGAGCGGGTCACCGGGACCCGATTTTTAACTTCGGTGGCCCGCCCGGCGGTTCACCCTCGCGGGTTCCTCTCGTCGACGCCCCGACAGATTTCGCCGTCGGGCGTCGCCCTCACGCGGTGGCCTCACGTCGGGTGACCGGACAATTCCCCGGTCCGATCACCCGAAGCCTCGGTTAGGGCGGCATCAGGCGCAGGTATTCGCGCCTGCGCCGCCCCGGCCGCTGGCGGCGGCCCGGGGCGCGGGAATCCTCCCTGGCCCGTTCCGCCGCTTCCTTCTGCGAGATGACAGCCTCGCAGAAGGCGGCAACCGCGTCCCAGTTCCTGATGCTGTCGACCATCGCCCTCGCGACGGCCGGCAGCGTCAGTTCGGCACCGATGACAGCGACGAGGTCACGGCGCTGCCGCTCCCATCCCGGACACACCTCCAGCGTGTGTTGCGCCGTGTCCTCGTCACTCCTGCAGTGGTGGCAGGCCGGAGTCCACTCCCTATACACGACCCTGTGCAGGTACAACCCGAAACACCCGTGCCCCGTCAATACCTGCAGAGGACTCCGTGCCGCCGCTCCATCCACTCTATCAATACGGTCCGGAGGGCCTCAACGGTCTCCACACCGTGCCTAGGCCTCTCCAGCCGCGTAGCCCAACGGGCGATGACGTCTCGGCGGGCATCCACGCGCCAGGTGGCTATCTCGCTCAGCGATGGGGAGCCACCGTCCTCGCGCGCTGTGATAACCCGCCGGTAGAGGTCGGAGAGCATCGCCGCCTCTAGGTCCCACGGGGGTGTCCCGGCCAACAGGCACGCCGCCTCTGTCGACACCGTGCGGTACCCGCGAATGGCTCTGACCGCCATGGCTCTCTGTGGCCTCCACAGAACCGCCCTGAGCTGGGCGTTCAGAGCCCTCGCCCACACGGGTGCGCCGTACATGGCCATCGAGCGGATGACCCCCGCATACAGCCGTCGGCCCTCGAAACTGGGTCCGCCCATGTTCGGCATGAGTCGAGAAAGGGCGGACGCCGCGCCTACAAGCCGGGGAGCAATCTGTCGGAAATGCTCCCGGAACCACCATCGCCCGTCGAGCACCAAACCCAAGTACCTCATATGGGCCTGGATGCTGATGTGGATGGAGTTTACCACTATTGAGGCGCCGATGGGTAGCCTCACACGGGGCCCATGGAAAAGTAGTGCCTCCATCTTGTTTAGGGCCACCCTGAGCCCCAGCGCCTCGATCCGCCTGACCATCTCCTCGGTGCCGAGAGTGGCCAGACTCGCCGCCTCTTCGAGTGTCCTGCCCCGGGCTGTGACGAGCGTGTCGTCAGCGTAGCACACCAAGCTCAGCCCGGGGGGGAGACGCGCGCGCGAAGCTTGTTCAGCGCCGCGCGATACGGGCGACCCTAGGGGTCACGGTCGAGACCGTCCAGCATCTCCTGCCAACTCGCACCCTTGGCGGCTCGGAGGGCCAGCCGAAAGGCAGTCCGCACACTGCGGTACACCTCGTGCAGCTGGCCCTCCCGCTCGGCGTCGCGGTGACGCCGCCGGCTGCGGGTGTAGGACCTTCGGGCACTGATACACGCCGCACGAAGGTCCGCCAGTCTTGGGGACCACCAGCAGACCCCCTGCCTCGGAGGTGGACGCCGCCGCACTCTGGACATGGCCGCATCGCAGATCTGCGTTAACGCACTGCGAATGCGGACAGCCTCAGCGTCCACTCCGTCCGCTGGGGGTGGTGAAGACAGCCACGTGCTGACAATGGCCGCCTCCGCCAGTAGATCCCTGTCAACATGACCCACAGCCCACCGCGGAAACGCGGGAGCTCTGCCCGCCCTGTGACCCCTACCGAGTTCCCGGGGCGAGACCTCCATCCGGATGTACCGGTGGTCCGACAGGGTCTCCGCCTCCTCCAGGACACTCCAGTTGCTCACCCGTGGCGCGACAGCGGGGCTAGCGAACGACAAGTCCACTATCGACCCGCCCTGCCGCCGCACACACGTGTTCACCGAGCCCCTGTTCAGAACACAGAGGCCCAGTGAAGCCGCCAGGATCAGGGTAGGCTAGGATGTAAGTAAATTTCTTACTCATGTAAAGAACTGCTTCCAGAATATTAGTTTGCTGCAGAATTGTGGCAACTTGGAAATATATAAGATGAGTTATGTTGATGTGTATGGGAGTGCTATTTCTGGTGATCTTTCATTCAATTTTTACAACTTCTATGAGCTAGTAAGGGATGATAATAAAAAATATATGTATCATGACATTGACACATATGGTGACGGTATAAGAATACAATGGTTGACACTTCATAATCGCTCGTAGAAGTTGTAGAAATCAGCTAAGGTTCTCAATAGGAGGTTAGGCAGCAGCTCTTTTCCTCACTGATCGTTAACCCGCCTGTTAAGCGCCGCAATTACGACACTATCTCCTTGAGAGTATAGAGTTATATTCAGAAATGGACGACGAAGGACGGTGATGAACTAGACATTTCCTCTGTGTAAATCTTCAGAACAGGATTCAATATTGGTACATAAGTACAGCAGTTTGTGCTATTTATTTTATGTAGTATCTGGATGACCGAGGTTAGCTCAGCATTTTTCTTTTAATATTTTTGGCAAATATATTTAAACAAAAATAAATTGATAAAACAATGAAAAGAAAATATAAAATTAAAAATAGTAAATATAATAAAAAAGAAAAAGCAAGGATCGAACTGGAGCTGTCTGGATTATACCGGTGTTTCCCCGACTGATCCATTCCTATTCTCAAAGACAGCGTCCAAATTCGCTTCCAGATTCCAATAGTTTTCAACACTGATAAAATATTATTTTCTATTAATGAAAGCTAACTAGATCGATTTATCACCCCGGAAACTGCCTGCATATTACACATACATACATATCATCACGCCATATCCCTTGCAGGGTAGGCAGAGAGAACAGAGTGCCAGAGAACTCTATCTCTGCATACTTCACTCGCTTCCTCAACATTCATAATTCTCTTCATACACGCTCGCCGGTTTCGGAGACTCTTGACTCCACCTTCCTTCAGTACATGACCGATCTGGTCTAGGTAGGTTAGTCTCGGTCTCCCTCGGTACCTACATCCTTCCACTTTCGCATTGTATATCTTCTTAACCAGGCGTTCGTTCGGCATTCTTTCCACATGTCCGAACCATCGGAGCATTCCCTTTCGCATCTTTACACCAATACTCTTTTTCATACCTACTCGCTCTCTCACGTCGTCGTTACGAATGCGGTCGGTCAGCCTAACTCCACAGATTTTCCGCAGAGATCGCATTTCGACCGCATTAATTTTACTATCATACTCTTTTCTGCATACCCAACTCTCGCTTCCATACAGTAATGTCGGGACAAGCACTGCGTTATGTATTGCTACACGTGCCTTCTGGCTGAGGTGGTGGCTGCCGAGAAGTTGCCCCAACGCTCCGTTCAGCCTGCATATTAAATTGCATGGAAATCGTTGGTGCCTCTGCTGAGATTCTGAAAATATTTTAATCTATACGTATAGAAATAAAAAGAATTAATCGTTTAAAATATATTACATACTACATCAAAAAAATAGATATATTACAAATATTTATTTTATAAGATTTTTATCTTTTAGAGGGACAGTGAGGAATTTATTATAAATCAACTCCAATACAGAGTCTGATACGGTACCTTTTTAAACAATTTATACGTTGCTTCAATCGTAACTATAAAACAGCCGTTAACAATCGAGAGTTGAATGTCACAGATTGATATCGTCAAATGCATGGGTGAATCACATTATACAACAGTAACTGCAACGAGTGTGACTTTATGTTAGACCATTTGCAAGTCACGTCTAGATTAGTAGGTTATACTACATGGATTTGTAGCAATACAAAAAATAGACATGCTTTCAGGCTTTTCTGCCAAATCTTACATTATAATCAAACTTAAGGCCTCGTTAAATTCTCCCGTCTCCGAGATTACTGTATTGATGCGCTTATTGTAGCTGTACATACCATTTTTTTATTCGTTGAACAAATCCAATTTGCTTCATGTCTCCACATTGCATAAGAAGAAAGTGGAATCCCTCCTGTTGAACTTATCTAATTAACTTTGTTACGGATCTTAAGACAATTAAAATAATATTTTCCAGGACTGTTTGAGGGTCAAACCTCTGCGTCATTTATGGTGATTACAAGAGTTAAAATCGCGAGAATGTGTGGTGGAATTAATTTCAATTATTACACCAAGCTTCGCTTTCGTGAATATCTAATATTATTATTTAAAAACTTCGATTAATAATACCAATATTAACAATAACCATAATACATCAATCACAATTTTTGTTATCTCAACGGTTGTCAAGACAACAGCGACTGCGCAGAATATTTGACGTTCATTGATATTTATTCTTTGCTCAATTAGCCGACATTTAAAGACACTGCTCTGCTTCTACATATCGCAATATCATTTATATCTATAAACCTTTCTCCATAAACAGGTTATCTAAAACGAAAATATTTAGTGGTAGATAAAGTAGTTTCTGAGATTAGCGCGCTCAAACAAATAGACTGAATGAATAAACATATTCATACTTGTTGTATGGTGATAGAGAAAGAATATAACCTACCACCCCGTCCCACGTGTTGGTGTCGTAAGAGGTGACTAAGGGATATACTATGCAGATAATATCGAAGCAAGATAAGGTAAACTCGACATAGAGCATGAAACTTTCATTTCATTAGGGTTGTATGTTTGTCAATATCCCCTTCCTTTTGTGGAAGAGACCTAAGCCCAACAATAAGACGTATTTGGCCTAAGAAATAATTACATCCGCTTCGAAGTATGTATTTCATGACAACCCTAAATGTGTTTTTTTTTTCTAAATAAAGAATGAAATAATATTACTCATTTATGCCGCGTGATATCGGACAACGGTCCATATGTATTTTTAAAACCGAAAAAGGTCTCTACTTTGAACTATGCCAATTCCATTACTTGTTGATTAAACATTACTTTCTCAAGGCTAACATAAGACAGAGGTTTGTATAACTTATTCAGCATATTTTAAACTCCTCTCGCTTGTTTTACAGAAAAAAAACACAATGTGCTGATCCTATATAAATTGGAATAATGGCAGGCAGAATGATAATGTCAATGCTGTTAAATTTCCCATTTGCCATTTCATGTTTAATGCCCTCCATTGCCATTCCTGGTTTAACGTCGATCATTTTAAATTTATATAGATATATTATAGTCACAGTGTTGTTTAGCATATACCTGTTATTACTTTCCCAATCAAGTGATTCGCAGCAAAAAGATTAATATAAACGAGATTTTATCAAAGACCAAAGCCGAAAACTGGAAGATTTTCTAAAAATAAAATTCCTTGTAGATTATCTTGCAGAATCAGCTGTCTAAAATAAGGATGGATTGGTCTAACACCTATATCCTATGTGACAAGTTAAGAATACCATATGCCAACCGGTAAAATTATTACTAGGTAGGTATTTAAATGGGTAGCAGCGTTCTTCTGGGAAAATAACACCAACTGTAATTGCCAACCCTCCGGTCATATGTAGCGATTGTGTCGTTATCCCCTATAGACTTTGATGCACTGATAGAATTGGATTCACTACCCAATAAGTTAGTAATAAGAAAAATCTGATATGAACTAGAAGCCTAAGGACAATATTAGCTGGAGCAGAAAACTTCTTGAAAGGACATCGCGAATTCGTATATATGATTGTACGATCCCACTTAAGCTATGCTAAGACTGTGTTAAGACTGATGATCACTTTAATTGCTTGACTAGAATAGTCTACATGCGGAAGGCGAGGGCCGGATATTGTTGCGTAAATTAGGAGAGCCGTATTTGCCGCAGTACTTAAATTGATTAATAAAGTGTTGAGTAAAGCATCCCATATGAGTCAAAAGTATTTAAATAACGTGGTGGATTGTTCCATCACCTGTGAAAGGATATTGTAGCCTAAGAAACGGTGAAGAATATACTGCAATTATATAGTTTTTACAACAAAATACAAAATTATATATTTCATCAACTGTGGACTCTCTAATTGTGTGTTTACCTGGATTGTGTTAATTTGCAATTTAATCCGGTAGGCGGCGCTGTTATTAAGTGCTAGGTTATTATAATTGTATTATTATAGATTTGAACAAGATTTTTTTGACTAACTAGTACCTACCTTATAAAATTACTAAATTCAACCTCATGCCTGGAGATTCGTATCTTTCGGTCGCACTTATATGAGTTGAGAACAATAACAAAATCGAGAGTAAATCGTTCATTTAGATAAATTTTATTGAAAATGCTCATATAGTGTGTTGCAGTATATATCATATGCCCTCCCCATTAAGGAGACTGTGACCCACAGTGAGATGTATATAAATTGAAGAAGATGAGAAAAACAAGTACAATTCGCTGTCAATATATCAAATGGAAATAAATTAAACTTTAATAAAATTATCCGGTCGAGGGACCCATTTCAGTAATAAAGGTTTTACGATATTTTTTCACCTTGAAACGTGATTTAAAACTGTAGATTTTTATTGATTTTTTGATGTGATAAAGTCACATAAAAAATTGCAGTCCTTTATTTTAGTCTCTGTCTAATTTGTATATTTTTCACAACTTTGTCAAACATGTTAAATAAGGATTTAAATTAATGATTTTCATTGAATATTTTAAAAAAATATAATTTATTCCAAATTAAATATAAATTTGCGAATTATAACTTATAAAATAGAAAAAACCAGTAAGAAAGAGAAAGGAAGGAATTGTTGCTTGCTTAACTTAACTCTTATTCGTTACGATTACATGGCGACAGGCGATTTCTGCCAGTTCACTCTTTAAACCGCGTAAAAGAACTTTATTCTCATAAATTTTAATCAAGTAATATGTATGATTTTGTTTTCCGATTAGAATCAAGGAGTAAATCTTAAAGTATACAAATGTCTTTAATAGTTATTTTTTGGTTATGTGCGCACTACATGAAGCTCTAACATTTATTTAAATAGGTTATAATATATTTATTATCCTTTGGTGAAGATGTTTCTAGAAATCTTAGTTCTATATTTGATCTGTTTCAGATCGCTGTAGATTTTAGAGTATGTCTGTTAAATTTTGTGAAATATATATATTCAGAAGTGGGATTTACTTCATCTGCTTCTATTGGATATGAATTTCACATTAAAAAAAAAATGGGATGTTATGTGTTCCGAAGAAAACAGGGTTTTCTTCGGATTTTCCTTCTATTGATACTGTCTGCTTAGTCGTCATCTACGACACCTGTTTAATAAAATGGATAATGACACATTGTATAAGATACATATAGAATTCTGAAACATACATAAATGTATTGGCTCTTATAAAACATCTGCCTTGTGAATGTTTTATTGCTTGACTTAAAATGTAATCTTTTGTTAGACGCAGTTACATTTGATCTGTGACAGTTTATTGGGTCCTCAGGTTTTATGGCACAAACCGAACGGATACTTTATAGAAAACATAGTCGAACGTTCAACTGTTCGTCCAAATACATAGCTTTTTGGTGTTTAATGGTGATGTAGGCGTGATTTTATTGTACACTTATGATTACACAGTATTCACAATTGTGAACGCTTTATTGCTATTATATCTGAAGTATTCGATCAATCGATATCTGAATACGATTAGTCGATTCATTTTATTGATAAATAAAATCGAGTGATATCGTATAAAGTTTTAAAAATTCTCGAATTCGTAAATGGTTTTCGAATGCAGTAAATAAAATCCGTTAAAATAGTTTTATTTCAAATGTGACTTACTTTCAGATTAAATTTGTTAAACAGTTTTGATAATGTACTTGAAACTATCAACTTGAAGTTACATAGCGAGAAAAAGACAAACTTATAGTGATATGAAATAAGATTTATCTCTTTCTCACATATAGCAGAAATAAAATATTGTTTATTCTGACTGGAAGTTTGTAAGTGGTAGGAACACATTGTAGACAGTTTCTGTCTACAGCCCCGGACCAGTCCGTTCGGGGTAGAGCCATACTCTCGCAGAAAATCGACGTCTAAGTGATGGCAATTTGTTATTGCGCTTCGTTCGGTGACAGCAGCCCAACTGGGTGGGATTGGGGTTTGTATTAATAGACAGCAGCCTCGCTATATGCTCTTAGTATTGCAAAAGTCCATGGGCGGCAGTAACTGTTACCATCAGGTGTGCCGCTTGCTTGTCTGCCACTATAATCAATAAAATATAACTATAACAGTAAAACAATATTAATTGTAGAGATCATAGCAAGAAACTTAAAACAAAATATTCTTATATTCTTTTGTAAAAGTCGATAGCAGTTCAGTTCAAATCTTTAAAGAGACAAAACTACAGATACAATTACAGTCAACGTAATTTGTATTATCACAATTATTTACTTCTCTATAAAGATATTATCAATGTAGTGCACCTAACTAATTTATAAGGTTACGTTTAGCGCACTGGATACACGAACTAGGCCCAGTTTGTTCCAGTTATCGGTTAAACAAGATCGGTATTGTGGTCCCCTTATCGATCGACTGTCAAATACAGTTTGATAAAGGTTTTACTTTGAGACGTTTTATCATGTTTGTTGTTTGTATAGTAAATATGTTATATGGAGCATATGATTATATATTTATATGTACACACATGTACTATCGTGAGCGTCTTTCTGTTGATTTTTCTTTCTATTGATAATGTTTTTCACTTTTTAAATTTATACTTCTTTTGGCGAGTAAGAGAAAAATTATGAGAGTAATTTTTTACGATGTGCGCGCACACTGTCACGAAAAACCGACACCCTGAAGTTAGCTATAGTCAACATTTTAGTATTTTGTGATATTTAAATAAAATTTATTTAACTAGATAATGCGTTATAATAAAATTTTCAATGTATTAAATACCTTTTTTCTATTGTTAGTGTCGTATTTTCTACAAACGTAGAATATGGGGAAAGATAAAATTTTTGAAAATATTTTTATCTTAACGTAACCAAAGAAGTATGACTTCTAACGCGTGTGCATAAGTACACACACACACACTTTTTTTATATAACGATAGCTTAGTTATAAGGGTAGATATAAATTTCTGTAATAACAATGACATATTGGACTTAAGACACCTTAGTCTTCCGTGAACATGATAACTGTAAGTGGTCGACACGTCAGGAAATAAAAAATGAAATACAAACGCGATAGAATCCGTAATATTAGTTCTATTTCAAATATGTACCTAATACTCGTGCAAAGATCAAACATCATTATTTATGAATGACAGTACAAAATTAAACAATTATATACATCCACGTTTCGCGATGTCAATTGATTCACACTATATTATCTCTTTAATTTGTTCATATCAATAATGCATTGTATGTTATTGCCAAGGGCGTGCCCAGGGATTTATATGCAAAATGACTTTTACTCTAATTAATCTAGGGGTGTTGCCGCACTCCGCTGGATTAATTACCCTACGTGCATTTCTAGTAGCTCTTAACGCAGGGATTTACGAAACAAGGGGAAACCGATGGTAAAAACACGGCAATATTCAACGGCTGTGAAGGGTGTTAAATATGCGATCGTTGCGTTCTGTATTTTTTTTTTATACTTTGTAATAGAGCTAGTTTTTTTTAAAGAATACACTCTGCACTAAGAAAAATAAACCTTGTATTGCGGTAGCCCTTAGAAACATAAAATTAACGCAGACAAATAATACCCAGATTCAGAACAACAGTTTGTGGATCGCACAAAGTATTGTTGCGTGGGAATCAAACCTATGGCACTGGCACGGAATGTCGGTATCTTAACCACTACGCCATCTGTGTAGTCAAATCTTATAAACAGTTTTTATATCTGCGGCTATGAAGGGTGGACTCTTTCGGAGTAGAACCACATTCACGTAGAAAATCGATGTTTGAGTTATCGGCATCTAGCTATCCCTGCGATGTTGGATTTCATCTCAGCTCACATATGTCCCACTGTTGGGCTCGAGTCTCTTCCATAATAGAAGAGAATTTAACTTACTATACCACACTAGTTAGACGTGTTCCTATAGGATTTTGTTTCGAGTTTTCCTTCTTTTGCATAGATTTTATATGCGTTTCATATCCCTTAGTCTCTTACGATCACCCACGGGCCAGATAGGGGCGGTGAATGGTATTCTTATTCCGTCACCACACGGATAACGGATATATATCATTAAATAATACTTAATAATATCGAGAACCGGAACAATTATGTTTTATTTATAGTTTACAATCTTTTTTTTTTTTGGGTATGCCATGGTCCGGACGCACGCCGCCCGTTCCGTCTGGGGCGACGGAAGGACAGCACGTGGCCCCATAACCCACTGTATTCATTCCCCATCGCCATTGAGCCATCTACTGGTACCGCTTCCTTGTCATCCGTGGCCAGCCCGGCGGGTTACCCTTTCGGCCACCATCCCGGCTAACTGCCGGGACGTCGCCCTCACGCGCTCAGCCTCTTTTCGGTTGACGGACTATTCCTCGGTC
Source organism: Lymantria monacha (assembly GCA_905163515.2). Taxonomy (NCBI): domain Eukaryota; kingdom Metazoa; phylum Arthropoda; class Insecta; order Lepidoptera; family Erebidae; genus Lymantria; species Lymantria monacha. The sequence continues at coordinate 8,874,514 of LR991092.1, read as the reverse complement.
CAGTAACCGGATAGTTTACAATCTTCCTGTGTTAATTTTATATATTTAGTTGCAAAAGTTTTTCGTTATTGTAGCCATTTATTCTATAATGTATGATTTATATTTTTTAATAAACACACATCGCGTAATAGGCTTAACCGTACATAGTAATGCATGTTTTAAGTTTCTAATATACATTTTAATGGGAGTGAAGGTGATAAAAATAGCGAAGTTAATAAGAAAGACCGCAGGGAACATTAACTGAAAGACTCCATGTGCTGGGCGGTTACATAAAACTGTTTGTTTTAATGGCAACAATTTTGTAGATGTCTTAGTTAGATTAGAAATGCGAAACTTATCCGAGTTTATTGCTCTTTTTATTTTTAGTATACATATATTTGGTGGTAGCTAAGAATACTACCAACTGCTCGTGGGTGTCGTAAAAGACTACTAAGAGCTTTATATTGGCTTAGGCCAGGAATCGGCAACCTTTTGAGTCGGAATTTTTGGAGTTTACTCCTTAAAAATCGATTTTCATATAAGGCGCCCGGTATGAGAAAAAAATGAGGAGTAAAATATAGTGATCGAATGACCTCGTTACGTTTTTGGTGCGCAACCTATTCTGCGCACCTTTCACTTTCCGACGTGAGATAATACTGCACTGAACAGTTTTAATAAATGTAAATAAATATATATATATATATATATATTATTTTAGTCAAATGAGCTTTTTTTGCGCCTGTTTTGATAATCGTACTTAAGGAGTAAACTCCAGTCGTGCGTCGGAGCTGACACACACACTGTTTTTTAGAGAGGCACAATTTTTTTTTGCCGACAATAATTTGTGCCTAATCCTCGTTGATCAATTCAAAAGCATTTTTAAATGTTTTCTTTATAAAATATTTTTTTTTTCGTATAGAACTAAGAGCCGCAATTTCACATCCAAAAAGCCGCAGGTTGCCGACTTAGAGCCTAGGCCAATCCACGTGATGCCGTATGATCAATAATTAAAACCTATTATTCTTATAGCACGCGTTTGCATGTTGGTATAGGGTTTTTTTTTCGAGTTTTCCTTCTTTTGCATACATGTTATAATGCTTTATATCCCATAGACGTCTTTTACGATCCCCCACGGTTACGGTGGTGAACTATATTCTTACTCCGTCATCACACGGACAGTATTTTTGCAATATGTACAATGAAAGTACATATTGCGCAGACCACAAATAATTGGGATAAGATCAGGATGACGATGATCTATATATAGTAATAATTATATAGTAGTAATATACATATAGTATATAAATATATAGTAGTAATATACATATAGTGATAATTTTAATGCATAAAACCTTTAAAAGAAATTAATTACAATCAATACTGAACAGAAGGTTTTGTCGTTTTTATATATAAAATCGCTCATGCCAAAAAGATAAAAACGCCCAATACATGATTCCGCATCTGGGCATATCTATAATTGGACTGTCACTGGCGGTCCCATAGATACCAGTCGTTTAGAGCACTTGACTATCCTGGTAAACGTAATAGCCAAAAGTTTATATGATTATTATAAAATTAATAATTTTAAATAACCCCTGATGTACAAACATCCTCTAATGAACATTAACTACTAACTAGTGAAGACGAATCCAAAAAGCCCAAACTTAATGGCTTTACTAATAAGCAATCCACGATTTTATCTACCTTCGCGCTACATCATAAGGGTAGGTCAGTAGTACCATTATACATAGGTGTTCCAAATGTTAACACACATATAGGTATGTTTAAAAGTAAAGGTAATATCCATGAGGTGTCTTAGATCTCTGGCAGCTAACACAAAGAGCTGACGATCTTGAAACGCCTTAACTGATATTCATAAATTGTAGCTATATAAGAATCATTTCGATCACGTCAGCTTTATAAAAAAAATCGTATCATAATCGATTCTTTCGTTTAGGAACTGCGATGCCACAGTCAGACACACAGACATGTCAATCTCATAATAAACCTCTTTTGCATCAGCGGTAAAGGACAATCAAAATTTGCGCAGATAGCGCAGTGGTCTAAATATTTTTCGAACAATTCTTTGTAGAAGTTACAAGTGACGCGGAGTTCGAATTTAAATTGTTTGCGCTAAATTTATTCTTTTAAAAGGACCACGAATATTTATTCCTTGCTGTATCGTCTTATCTATAAAAATATTTTACTTTTACAGAAATATGTGCATGTTTACAGAGTAAAATATATGTTAAGATATATTAAATTATATAAAGGAATTTCAAGAAATATTTATGAAAATTAAACCTGCTTCGGTGTGGTAACGAAATAAAAATAAAATTCACTATTCCTTCCGTAGGTATCGTAACAGACCAAAAGAGACTTATGCAGTGTGTGCTTAAAGTGTCACATACAAAACCGAGAGGTTTAAGTAACACTAAGTATATTCAAACTGTTTTACGTGTTTTGTTTGGTAATTAAATAAATAAAAATAAAAGATAACACCACTATTAAGGCAAGAAAACTACAAAAACTTCCGTAGGTAACTTAAAATACTTTATGCAATTCCACTATTAAGTCAAGTTATACTCAAAATGCAATCCGATAATCCTTATGATATGTTGGTATATTAGGTCAATTTCTCTTCGATTGTTTAAGAGGCCCAGGCTTAATAATGGTACATATATGGGCACAAGACTCATAATCTGTTGATTTATTTATCAACCGTATAAATGTACTGTACCCGATATTAATCGTTTTAACACAAAGTATTAAATCATTCGTTACGGATCGTACAATGTCGCGCTGTAAGTACATCAGGAGACAGCTTTATAGAAAGTTGCTAGTTGTATGGTCTTGCAGGCGATAAAAAGGGCTGTCACAGATAAGCTATAACATTCTGATCTAAAACTGACAACGTTTCCTAATTATTACTATGCATGGCTATCTTTGCCCGTTTCGTTTGGTATATTATGTTGTTCGTATGTACAAATATGCAATTAAGAATTAAAAAAACAATAGTTAAGATAAGATAATAAAGCTTCTATTAGTCTGATCGCTATCAAACTGACATTACTCTCTGGGCTAATTTGAAAATTTCATCAAAGTCAGTCCAGCCGTTTTGAAGTACATAGGGAATATATGTGTCTTCCCTTTTGTACTACACATTTGAAATTAATATTTTGTATAGTTTTTAGTTTGACGCAGAGATAAATTGAAGGATAGAAAAGGCTATTAGATACATAAATATAATAACACAGAGATTAGAAACTACTTTTCAAGCCTCTTATTATTTTTAACCGACTTCCAAAAAGGAGGAGGTTCTCAATTCAATCGCTATTTTTTTTTTTTTTTTTTTTGTATGTTTGTTACGCGATAGCAACGTCAATTATGGATGGATTTTTATAATTCTTTCTTTGTTAGAAAGAGGATACTTTAAGTGTGGTCCCATATGCAGGGTATCAGGATCTGATGCTGGGATCCTGGAAAAATCGAGAGTAATTCCTTAAAATGTAGGGCAAAAATGCTGTTTCTGACGCCTCTGTACATAATTTATAGTTCATACAATCTAAGAAGTGCATTTTGACGTTTTGCATTTTTTAATACACAATAACCTCGGTCAAACGTTGATGACACATGATTGTAAACACGAAATCTGAAATTTTAAACAACTATTAAGTTATTTACATAATTAACATTGCGGGTGACTTTCTTGTACAATAATACTTACATACATACCATCACGCCATGTCCCTTGCAGGGTAGGCAGAGAGAACAGAGTGCCAGAGAACTCTATCTTTGCATACTTCACTCGCTTCCTCAACAATCATAATTCTCTTCATACACGCTCGCCGGTTTCGGAGACTCTAGACTCCACTTTCCTTCAGTACATGACCGATCTGGTCTAGGTAGGTTAGTCTCGGTCTCCCCCGGTACCTACATCCTTTCACTTTCCCTTTGTATATCTTCTTAACTAGACGTTCGTCATTCTTTCCACATGTCCGAACCATCGGAGCATTCCCTTTCGCATCTTTACACCAATACTCTCTTTCTTATTTACTCGCTCTCTTACGTCGTCGTTACGAATGCGATCGGTCAGCCTAACTCCATAGATTTTCCGTAGAAATCGCATTTCGACCGCATTAATTTTACTTTCATATTCTTTTCTGCATACACAACTCTCGCTTCCATACAGTAATGTTGGGACAAGCACTGCGTTATGTATTGCTACACGTGCCTTCTGGCTGAGGTAGTGGCTACCGAGAAGTTGCCCCAACGCTTTGTTCACTCTATTTCCCGCATTCACTCTTCGCTTTATATCAGTGGTGTACCTTCCATCTCGGCTAAATCCACATCCAAGATATACAAATTCTTCCACTTGCTCCAGTACATCATTACCTATTATTACTCTTACATCTGTTCTGGCTTCATCTCTTTCAAAGACCATTAATCTAATGTTGAAACTCGTAAAAATAATTTAAAATAAAAATAACATGATATAATTGTTATTCACGACCTAACAATGTCACTTCATCACGTTCTATACAGTAGTGCTTGACAACTTCCAATTCACGAATATCCAAATAATCGGTAAAAATATTAGAATAATACGATTAATCGAATAGAGATTTAGACAGAGATGTACATTTCGACACTTTGATTGATGAGGAAATAATTATTAATGTTCGCGACGCTGATAATTCAAGTAATAGTAGTAATTCTTAATAAATAGCCATTTTCAAATCCAGTTTTTGTTTTTAATTAACCTAATCCTACTAAATATGATGAATAGATTCTATGCTGAAATAATTAAATTTGTTTAGTACTAATTTAGCACTTAATTTATTCATCACCTTTTTGAAAAATAAAAAATAAACCGATTATTAATTATAAAGAATCAATATTGATTTCGCAGTAAAATCGGATATTTTCGATAGCGATTATTTGGTTCACCTACCTAGACAACTTACTCAGACAGCTGTCAAAGTGCAGTTCTTAGATTAGACAGACTATAGTTTGATTATTTGTGTATGGAGATTATCTTTATGAGCTTTAGCTGGTAAAACAACAATGTTACTAAGGAGTAAAATAAGAGTCACGGGATGAACATTTATATGGAAGTTTATCATTTTCAAAGTAGTTAAGTACGAAATTTCGCACACCTACATCTTTTTAGAAATAAAAGAATGTGTTAGCGTTTTTTCAAAATTTCACTACTAAGGGGTAGTATAAGTAGTATAAAATAGTTAAAAACAAGTGTAAAAAAATAAAATATATTTTTTTAATTAATATTAATTATTTTTTTAAATATTATATTTTTTTTTTCAATTTTGTTAAACTTTCGTGTGTTAAGCTAATACGTTGAGATCGTTGCCCCTCGATTTGGTTTGATAACGTTCGCGAATCAAACTGAGTCACTGAGAATTACTTTCTGTAGTTTCATTACGCCTAGATAAGTTTGTGTATGCCCTCATCTGAGAAAGCCTATTGACCCGCTGCTCGTCACTCTCATTTGTAATATTTATCCCATTTCCTAACCCCATTTTTCTTTAAACGAGTGTCTCTCTCGTCACTCGTATCTTCCAAACGGTGCTGTCTCATTTGAGCAGCCCGTTTACTAGGTCTACCTATTAAAAAAAATCTGAATTCACTTATTTTCCACTAAAAACCGGCAAATAAAAAAATATTTTATAAAAAAAATAAAAACCGACTTCAAAACTATGCCTACGATAAACGACATACAATAAACTTACACTAAAAAGTAGAAAATAATTTATTTTAATTAGTTTAATCTCAAAAGAATAACAGAACAATTTACGAAATTATAGTATACCTACCTATTTACAGGTAGGTATGTAAAAACTTATACTATGTCAAGAAAAATGGATAATAATATTATATTTTGTATTTCAAAGTAAGGAGCTTTGAAATATAATAAACGAAATTATTAATATTTATTTACAAGTACTATTTTTTTTGGAGTCGGTGCCAGCTAAATCAAAATTAAATTCCCTTGCATAAATCTTTTAAGTGCATTAAATCATCAACGAAATCTGCCCGCGTTCGGGTAGTTCACTCAGTGACATCGCTCCTCTTTTCTCGCACCTGCCTCGCTCCGGCTATCGCCCTATTCGCAGTGATCGTCCATCTTTGCGTAGGTCAGGTAGGTACTGCGTGAGCCGCGTGATTTTCGCAAAGTAGAAAAACTGTCCTTGGCTGGCACCGACTCCAAAAAAATAGTACTTGTAAATAAATATTAATAATTTCGTTTATTATATTTCAAAGCTCCTTACTTTGAAATACAAAATATAATATTATTATCCATTTTTCTTGACATAGTATAAGTTTTTACATACCTACCTGTAAATAGGTAGGTATACTATAATTTCGTAAATTGTTCTGTTATTCTTTTGAGATTAAACTAATTAAAATAAATTATTTTCTACTTTTTAGTGTAAGTTTATTGTATGTCGTTTATCGTAGGCATAGTTTTGAAGTCGGTTTTTATTTTTTTTATAAAATATTTTTTATACATAATGATCATAATCACACGTAAATGAAATGGAGTTAAGTAAGCGTACATCAAATATTATGCTAATGTAATAACATAATATGTGCTCATACAATATGTAATACATGCAAACTAAAACTCCTAGTGTAGTAATGGAATAAGAATACATTACTCAGCACTCTTTACTTTCCCGTGGGTGATCGCAAAAGCGACTAGATGCAAGGAAACAATATCACTGCAAGATAAAAAAATTGGGTATGCAGAAAAGAGTATGAAAGTAAAATTAATGCGGTCGAAATGCGATCTCTTCGGAAAATCTATGGAGTAAGGCTGACCGACCGCATTCGTAACGACGACGTAAGAGAGCGAGTAGGTATGAAAGAGAGTATTGGTGTAAAGATGCGAAAGGGAATGCTCCGATGGTTCGGACATGTGGAAAGAATGCCGAACGAACGTCTGGTTAAGAAGATATACAATGCGAAAGTGGAAGGATGTAGGTACCGAGGGAGACCGAGACTAACCTACCTAGACCAGATCGGTCATGTACTGAAGGAAGGTGGAGTCAAGAGTCTCCGAAACCGGCGAGCGTGTATGAAGAGAATTATGAATGTTGAGGAAGCGAGTGAAGTATGCAGAGATAGAGTTCTCTGGCACTCTGTTCTCTCTGCCTACCCTGCAAGGGATATGGCGTGATGATATGTATGTATGTATGTATAAAAAAATCCTATCCTATATCAATTCGTATGAGTAATAGGTCTGAGAGAGGCTAGGTCCATTCTCCACTGATTGTAGAAGAGTTCCAAGCGCAGCAGTGGGACGTATTTAAGTTGAAATGAGAATGATTATTGTTATTTTTTGTAAACCTTCAATATTAGCCGCGACTCCACAATGTAACTGAATAGTAATTTAATTTCCACATTGTCCAGACGAGTACTGGTTCGAGATTTTCTTCTGTAGCTGTTATATTACACATTCAGAAAAGGTCGTATTGATAAATTGTATTATTATCAGACACGACTGAAAAAATGTGGGTCAATTGTGTCTAGTGATTACATAGATAGCGAAGCATCAAGCAGCTCTTATCGTCGTATCCTCACCTATTTTGGTCACGAATGCCGCTGAGGTGGCTATTGAGCAAGTTGTGATCCAGAGAAAGGTTTAGGGTAACTGGCCATGAAGAAGATCGCCTATGAGATGGACTGACCAGAGTAAAGCGTCAGTACATGATTCATCTTCGCTACGTAAATACAAAAGGAAGGCGGCCATCAGAGAAGAGTGGCGGCGTGTTGTAAAGCTTGGCACCAACCCTGAAATGATAACCACGACCACTCTGTCAAGAGTGATACCGACAAAGAAGAAAAGATCGCGAAGTCTTCTATGTACTGTTCTCCCGTATACAGAATCTTGGGTTCGATCCCACATAGGACAATCTCTCTGAGACTTAGTGTATTTTTCTCTGTTATTTTTACGTTTGTAAAGTCCCACGATAAATAATGATTTATTCTTTAATATTGGATGTTGCTTTTAAATTTTTCTTAAAAAATATTGTTTAAAATTTTATCAAAAAAGTCATTATCCATTAATGACGTGAACATATGTCGTCGTGCAACATATTTAGCTTTAAATTATTTTACCAACGGTGGCCCTTATACGCTACGAGAACAAGAATCCAGTCCATCACGTATCGCGCATCCGTTCACAAATCAGTCGACGCTTAATTGAACACCAACCTGTTTGTGGAGCACGCGGGTCCACTATTGTCACTTACTACGATCATGAGAACTTTGAAGACTCTATTAGATGCTAATACATTTGTCGGATGAGAAAAGTAGAATTTAATGTAAGTAGTAGTCAGAAATGTGACTTATCTAAGATACAAGTATCTGAAATACAGATACAAGATACAAAATACGTATTTCCATCTTGTATCTAAGATACTTTTTAAAAATTCATTTTGTATTTAGATACTTTTTGTTTGTTATCTTAGTATTTTATAAATATTTTTCTGACAAAATACTTTTAGTAATTTGTTATGTTATTTATAAAATTATTAGTCCAACATCTCATTGATGTCTCATTTTTTACTAAACTGTGCTAGGTCTTTCATATTTTTTTATGTTATTCTTTTAAAATCCGCGAGCAACTCTAAATAAATAATATCGCCATACAGTTTTACGAGTCACGTGTTTCAAATGCAGTGTTGTTATTGGTTAATATAATTTTAGGGGACTTTGAAAATTATTATAGTTATTTTAGCGTTACTTAACTAACATTATTTTTTAGATTGGATTTATAGACATATTAATAAGCATTGACGTATAGCAAATAAAATTTAAAATCTTTCTTTTGGTACAAAATGTAAAAATGTATCAGAAATCACTTTAGAGGGTTTTGAAACTATATCTTTCATTTCAGTGATTAACACAGTTTATTCGTAAATAATATATAATAATGTCAATTATCAAAAATGAACTTGAGTTCATTAGAATAAAATCTTGTTTTCTTACAAAAGTATTTTCATCTTAAGAAGTATTTAGAAGATACCTATCTTGTATCTAGTATTTCAGATACTATTTTCAAAAGTATTTTGTATCTGATATCTTAAATACTTAATTTAAAAGTATCTTGCATTTTGTATTTCAGATACTTTGTACAGGGTATTTTGTACATCTCTGGTAGTAGTATCAATTGAGGTATTCCGATTTAAAAATTTCCTTAAGATAATTAATAGGAAGGCTAACATCTTTTAGCAGTTTTTAATTTAATCTCGTTATTAATTATTAACAGTTGACCGTTTTCCAAAACTTTAATTAAACTAGGACTAGAACTAAGTTTTACTAGAACTAAGTTCCATACCATGAGGTATTTATATTACTTTCCTATAGTGGACGATGTTTATACTATCTTAACACTGAAAGGAATATGTGCTGAGGAGAAAAAATAACCGATTTGAGTAAAAATGTTAGCAAAATTCAATGCAAAACTTAAGTGGTACAGTTACAATCGTTTTACATACATCACTCCTACATGAAATGTTATTGTTTCAACTACTTATGGGCTCCGTCGCCCGTTGCACTCTACCGGACAAATTTATTGACAATACCAAATATAATTTTGGTTATGTATATAAATAAACATCTATCTAGTTTAGAGTCCGAGATATTTTTGAATAATTTTTAGCTAAAAAAGTCTTTGATTACGTTGTCGAATCCTGATGTTTACGCGAGTATTACACATTTGAAAATAAAACTTTTTTTTTTTACGGATTCTCTCTTTTGTATTAGTTTTTTTTTTTTAAATTCCCGATGTTTCGAATACCTCACAGCGTTCATGGTCACGGTAGAACTGTCCTTCTGTAAAGTGTTCGAAACATCGGACAATTAAAAGTCAAATTCAAACGCGACAAAATCCGTAAAAATACATATTTCAAATACGTTGTCAAATTTACATATAAATATAGTAATAATTTATGTTTATCATTCTCTCAATAGTAGCTGGCACTCGATTCGCATAATTAATTGGTATGATATATTTGTGATGATATATACGAGTATGTTTGTATGGCAATTAAGCTACGGCCTAAATTTTACAGAGCAGATGAACGGGTTCGCATTTAAGGATCGTTTCCTTACATCCCCTTGTACAACTACACACGTGTGAGAAAATGAAATGGTAACTTATTCTATTCCTTACGGTTGTCTGGGAATAGGATTATTCTAATCATACCGTGGTGGCTCTAAGATCTGGTAAGACGATAATGCTGTGGTTCACTAGATTATCTTTTAGAGATCATCATTTTGTACCTAAAAGCTTCACAACTATTCAATTCAACTTTTTTAGTGGTAGGACCACGCTGTTGACAGTTCTCTGTCTACAGCTACGGACGGCTCCGTCCGGGATAGTATCACGCTCTCGCAGACGATCGACTGAGTAATAGCCATGTGCTATGCCGCTTCGTAAGGTGGGTTTGGGGTTTGTATTGGTAGGCAGCTGCCTAGCTATAGCTTGGTATTGCAAGGGTCCATGGGCGGCAGAAACACTTACCATCAGGAGTGCTGCAGAGAGCATTTGCCACTATAAGCAATATAAAAAAAAATTCAATATACGTAAAACACTAAGATTTCTTAGGATATTATTATTATTACAATTTTTATTTTTTTATTTTTTTTTCCTCAATATTGTTCTTGTTAGTGTTTTTGTAATTGTTAATAGCTATGCTGTAGAATCTAAATAAATCATTTTCTTTCTTTCTATATTTCTACATAGCTATAACCACCAATATCACTGTCATAACTTTTGTTTTTAAACAAGACCCCTTAAATAAAGCTTACACGTAGTGGCCACGATTCAATGCTTTCAACTGATACAAGGCAGTTTCTCTGTGTAGGAGGTATTTTACGATCCAGGCGCCGATGTAGTAACCATTTCTGACATTAGTGAGTGAAAGATGTCAGTATTTTAAATACGCCACGTATTTTCAATTCTGTATAACATAAACATAGTTCAGAAACAGATCAACGTGTTGTACTTCTAAGGATAAGAAGAAAGAGGAATCATTTGTTTAATACTAATAATTCTACGGACCTTTCGCCCGAATATGGCAGTTCTGCGTTTTGAGTTTAGATAAATAATATAATACCAAATTAAGAGTAAAGAAAAATATAGACTTCATCATCATCATCATCTCAGCTCATAGGTCCCACTCCCCAACAGTTATCCTCTATAACTGGAGGGAAATTGATCTACCCATGCTAGTCAGACAAGTTGGTATATTTCGAGATCTTCTTTTCTTGTATAGATGTTATATACAAAAGGGATATTCTGTGGAGACCACAGAGAGCCATGGCGGTCAGAGCCATTCGCGGATACCGCACGGTATCGACCGAGGCGGCATGCCTACTGGCCGGGACACCCCCGTGGGACCTAGAGGCGGAGATGCTCTCCGACCTCTACCGGCGGGTTACCTCAGTGCGCGACGAAGGTGGCTCCCCATCGTTGAGCGAGATAGCCACCTGGTGGGAGGGCGCCCGCTGAGACGTCATCGCCCGTTGGGTTACGCGGCTGGAGAGGCCTAGACACGGTGTTGTTACCGTTGAGGCCCTCCGGCCCGTACTGATGTAGTGGATGGAGCGGCGGCATGGAGTCCTTTCCTTTCGACTGGTGCAGGTGTTGTCAGGGCACGGATGTTCGGCTTGTACCTGCACACGGTCACGTATAGGGAGTGGACTCCGGCCTGCCACCATTGACGGGGACACGGCGCAACATACGCTCGAGGTATGTCCGAGCTAGGACGGGCAGCGCCGTGACCTCGTCGCTGTTATCGGTGCCGACCTGACGCTGCCGGCTGTCGCGAGGGCGATGGTCGACAGCGTCAGAAACTGGGACGTGCTCGCCGCCTTCTGAGAGGCTGTCATCTCGCGGAAGGAGGCGGTGGAATGAGTCCGGGAGGATTCCCGTGACCCGGGCCGCCGTCAGCGGCCGGGGCGACGCAGGCGCGAATATCTGCGCCTGCTGCCGTCCTAACCGAGGCTTCGGGTGATCGGACCGGGGAATTGTCCGCTCACCCGACGTGAGGCCACCGCGTGAAGGCGACGCCCCGACGGCGAGGCTGTCGGGGCGTCGACACGAGAGGAACCCGAAGTCAAAAATCGGGTACCGGTGGCCCGCCACGGCGAAGAGAGTTGTTTGCAGGGTGGGTCCATGGAGTAGCGTGCCGCCTCTTCCGTCACCCTGGGTCGATTTGCCGGGGCGCGACCACATCCATGGTCCCTCCTTGCAAAAAAAAAGGGGCAAGGAAGGCGGTGGTAAAATGTATTCTTACTACTTCACCATAGGGAAATATATAAATTTGAAAAATATTGTCATTGAATGGCAGAGTTATTTAAATGGAAGGAACTATGTGTTTGGTGTTCTGGCTAGTTAGTAAATTGCTTTATACGAGTAAATACATATATTTTAATTTACCTGCACTGTCTACTGCGAATAAATAATTGCAAATTTTTGTTACTATAAGTACACGTTTTATTCAATTTTAATAACATATGTATATTATGTAAATCAAAACATAAGTAATGTTTATCGTCAGATATGGCATGATTTTTAATCTATGACCCCATATATCTTTTTTCTTTTAATGATTTACGTCAAATATTACGTTAATTGATGTTTGTTTAATTTATATAGCCATTTTTGTTTTACCCAGTCATAATTTTGTGATAAAACCCAACACAAAAGTAATCTGGAAATCACGTGCAACATGAATATTTCCTGCCTGCTGCTAGTGACGAATTGAGAATACTATGTATCGCCATCTTTTGCTTATCCATGGAAGTCTTAAAATCCGCTAAGAGCGCATTAGGAACTTAAAAAAACATTTAAACATTGATGCAATTAGGCAGCTTTATCGTGTACTATTTACATATCTCGAGTTTTTAATTTATTGATGGCAGACAAAATGCATTTCTAATTTATTGTTAGCAGAGTTGTACCAAACAAATCATTTGTGAGGCATAATCTATACATATAATAATTAATTAATATAATTATTAACTAATATAATTTAGTAAAATAAAAACTACGTTTAAAAAACCTGACTTCAAAAACGGAAAAGTACAAAATAACTTAAAATACTATCATTTGTATGTGCTATCTACTGACAGGTTTGAAATCAGTGCCAAGCCCTAAACAAAATTATAAACTGCTTAGGTACTTACTTTAATGAAATTCCTACACGAAAGATACCGATACCGGCACCGACTTGAAACCTATCAATAGATAGCACATACAAATGATAGTATTTTAAGTTATTTTGTACTTTTCCGTTTTTGTAGTCGGGATTTTTAAACGTAGTTTTTATTTTTATTTTTTACTTTTTATTGTTACAGACACACATAGGGTGTACTATTAGTAGCGGGGCTTGAGCTCCTCGTTCATTTGTCGCACTCATACTCAATGCTAATTTTAGACTTATATGGTATTCTCATGGATGCCATTGTCAGAACTGGACCAAATTAAAGTGGGACCATTCGGGAAGCACCAGCTTTCAAATAAAAAAGAATCATTGGAATCGCTTTGCCCAGTCGAAAGATATGAGGTAACAAATATAAAAAAAAAATACAGACGAATTGAGAAAGAGAGAAAAAAAGGAGGAGCTTTTTGAAGTCGGTTAAAAATAGCTCTTTTCTTCAACCTAAAATTTCGCAAAATTATTAATTTTCTATATGGTATGTATTTATAATGAGTGTTAAGAACAGTGATAAGGGATATTAAGTCGCACGGCTGTCACTCAACCGATAAATAACTCCCGTGATGTGTTCTGTACCTGAACCCGATAACCGAACATTGAACCTGTGCGATAAGTTACCAGTTCACGTTGACAGACATTCATGGCTATTGTGAAACTAATGAGGACACGCCATATTCAAAATTCAAGTGGAAGTTGGTACATCCTTTTTGATATGTTATCGTGGTTGAAATAGTTTTATTGTATAAGGAAGTTGTTAGAAAAGACAGTTAAAAATATACTATAAAAATAACACTTCAGTGACAGAGAGGATCAAGCGTAAGGAACAGCCCTTCCGTGGCCGTGTCTAATACTCGTGTAAACATCAGAAATAATTAATTTATGGATCGTATTCATAACACCTGGAACCGCCCTTTATTGAGCAATAAGGAGGTCTTCCCTGCCCTGCCACAAAAGCAGGCCGCCGTCTCCCTCATTACAACATCCAATCAGGTGAAATCAGCGACCGCGCCAATCGTTGGGCATAATAAGCCTAACGGAGGCCAATCTAAGCTCGTTATGGCCATAAAAATCACTAAATATACGCCGGCACCAGTAAAGGTAGCGAGCGCGCTCCTCAAAACCCCACAGGGACTAGACAGCCTTACAGTTAAGCAGGTACCTTAACCATTACAGCATTTGTGCAGTCTATATAAATTATTGTTAAAGTAAATATAAAAAAAACAACAGGCAGTCATGGGGACTGCCGATAGAAGTGAAAACTATTAACTTAAGACTAAGTGAAATAATAATAATTTTCTAATTTTTATACAAAAATAAAAAATATTATTTATTTTTTATATAAAAATAAAAAATATTATTAGCTAATGCTAATAATATTTTACATGCTAATGCATGTCGGTGACGCGAACCTATAAGTTTTCCCCTCCTAAAACGCTCAACGCGCCTAAAGAAGTTTTCACTTCAAAAATATGCTTTAAACAACAGATAAACCCGCTTCTAATTGCACTAAATTATAATCTGTGATTGATGTTGATATTATAATGACTGACCGACATAAACGTACTCGTAATTCATTCAAATATATCTCAATAAACGTTGCAGAAGAAAATAAACTAACGTTAATAGTTTTTTATTAATGTTTCTACTGTGTGTTTATTTAAGTGGTCAGTACTTAATATAGTTTTAATAAGGCCACCTTGGAAAGCGATAAATAATTTCTGTGTAAAAAGTACGTAAACAAATTATGAATGGTCTATCTACACTATTGTGAATGTGGAATAAACTGAACATAAATAATTATAAGCTGGAAAAAAAGCAATTTAATAATGGATTTAAAGGCGAATGCCTTTCTTCGAAGCATGAAATTTCGGCTTTACTTTTTTGGAAGATTTAAGAATGCAATATGTAATCACTCCTCACTATGATGGTATCGTCTTTTTCTGAAAGAAATCTATATCTATAATGTAATCTTTGTTGAAATAAAAAGTGTGTGTGTGTGTGTCAGCTCCGACGCACGACTGGAGTTTACTCCTTAAGTACGATTATCAAAACAGGCGCAAAAAAGCTCATTTGACTAATAATAATATATATATATATATATATAGTGAAGTATTATCTCACGTCAGAAAGTGAAAGGTGCGCAGAATAGGTTGCGCACCAAAAACGTAACGAGGTCATTCGATCACTAGATTTTACTCCTCAAATTTTTCTCATATCGGGCGCCTTATGTGAAAATCGATTCTTAAGGAGTACACTCCAAAAAAAAGTATTATAAAATAACCTTAATCTAGTAAAACAGGTAATATAGGTTAAAAATAATCCAAGATAAGCTCTAACGTTTAAACTAGACCGAACGTATCCAAGACGTTAGTGTTTCGCTCGCCCGCCAGTCAACAATTTAAATAAATACCTATGTACATTTAAAACTAGTAAAATTTTGCAATCAATAAACAATAACTTAGTATAGCTTAATCCGGGTAGTGATATATAGATGATAAAAGTGGAATCATTCTTTCCAACTTCTCCTCTTTAACCTTTACTAATTATATTTGTTGTGGGTTTTAATTAAATTCATGTCCCGAGACTGCCTGAGGGTCAAACCTCGGTGTCATTTATGGAGACCATTGTGAATCATGGCTTACAGGAGTTACAGTGATGGGAATATGCGGTGGAATTAGTTCCAAAGAAAAAGATGGTAAACGAATATTCAATTCGTAATTTAACACCAGAGTGTATCTCCATATTTAATTGCATTTAGCTTTCGATTGCGTTATGTTCGATAACCCGAACTAAATTGTTATTTGAACAGTTTTGTTCATTGCGTTCGTACTATTTAGTTCGATAATTTTAACTGCTACTCGTACGTCTTAACGCAAAAAGATTACCGCAGATAGTAGCTTAACAATTGCTTGTCGTGGAATAATTGTCAGATTATTTTGTTATGTATTAATATACTTACCTGCTTTATGGTCAACGCGGTGAGAATACAATAGCCGCTTACTTTTTTATGGCGGTAGTAAAAGTCGGCTTAAAGATCACTAGGAGAGTAAGTAGCCATTAGCGCTCTGCTGGGAAGTTTGTGACACCTAGTTGGTGTTACAAGATTGCCAACCAGCCGGTCAAGCAAGGCGATTATGGTTCCTTACTGGACGTCGATAAGCTCACGGATGGTGATTGATGAATGATGTTTAAAGTCTTGATTACAATTTATTACAACTATTTTTTACTTAATGAACTTATGAAGTGCATTTGTCAGTCAAATGTACGTTACAAAAATATAGGTTATAGGCTCTCATATTAATTAAACTCTTGTATTCAGTATGTTGTAATTGATGAGCCGGAGTGGAACCATAGAAGTTCCACGACACTCTGCTCTGTCTTAACTTGTACTGTACAGCCAAAGTGAGGTTGCTATGTCTGTGCTCGGATGGCAATATCTTTTTCAAGGCTGAGAAAACCCTTATTCAGTTCTTACCAGGCAGGCATATACGATTGCCGTGATAGTGAAACATGTACTACACTGTTCGAAAAATAAATTGTAACTGCCATATGATCTTTTTCTAGCTATCTTTCATGTAATCAACATTCATCATTGTAGACCTTCTCAGGAGAATGCCGCGTCGAACGGCGTTACATTACCTACATACAAAAGTTTCCTGCGAAGCGTTTCAACTTAGCATATCGTAGCAAAAACATTTTAAGCCTCCACTGTTTTCATTCGAATATTTTTCTGAACTAATCAAGTATATTAGTTAGACAGTAGACTACCTTGAAAATTAAATATTTAAAATATTAATCAAGAAATCTAACGAGATACAATTACAATGCAAATGTACTCGTATTTTAATCAATCAAATGGGAGCACAACCACAAGCCCTTCGGCAATCTAACCTCTGATTATAATTACTTTACTTATTTTATACAACAATTACGCAATCTAATTTTCATCTACGCATAGCAATGTTTAATAGGAAATTAATTTGTTTCTTATCAATTTCAAGCGAATTTGTTAAGAAAAAGAAGTCTTTGATTTTGCTCAATGTGTATGCAGGTTGCACACACATGTGTGTGTATGTGTAGTATAAAATTTGTTGTGCTGACTAGTCTGTGCCTAAAAAGAAATTGGTGATATTTAGTTCTCCTAAACGGCTTGACCGTACTTTACTTTTAAAGTACAATCACTTAGACGATACTTATATTAGAGCTAGTTACGTTATATCGAAATCTTTTTTTTAAATTTATTATATACATATCATCACGCCGTACAGAGTGCCAGAGAACTTTATCCTTGCATACTTCACTCGCTTCCTCAACATTCATAATTCTCTTCGTACACGCTCGCCGGTTTCGGAGACTCTTGACTCCACCTTCCTTCAGTACGTGACCAATCTGGTCTAGGTAGGTGAGTCTCGGTCTCCCCCGGTACCTGCATCCTTCCACTTTCGCATTGTATATCTTCTTAATCAGACGTTCGTTGTTTAATTTATTGATAAATTATCTTATACTTTTCAAATTTTTAATATCAAACATACTTTACTTTGGTGTTGTTTAAATTTTTTGTTATTATATTGATATTGTGAATTATGGGTTTTTAGGCATGATTTTTATCTGGTTGGTAGCAAGCGGCCTAGCTGTGCCCCTGGTATTGCAAAAGTCTATGAGCAACAGTAACACTTACCATCCAGTATTTTTCATCATAAGCAAAAAAACAATATTTACAAGCCCTATGATCACAGAATAATGGAACTTAAAACGTAAAACCGTAAGAGCTATTAAAAGCTTAATGTAATCACACGACTGTACAAATTGTGTAGTAGTTAAGATGTCGACTTATCTGCCAGTGTCGTAGGTTCGATTCCTTCACGACATAATAGTTTATACGATCCACCACTGGTTGTCGTCGTAACGACGACGTAAGAGAGCGAGTAGGTATGAAAGAGAGTATTGGTGTAAAGATGCGAAAGGGAATGCTCCGATGGTTCGGACATGTGGAAAGAATGCCGAACGAACGTCTGGTTAAGAAGATATACAATGCGAAAGTGGAAGGATGTAGGTACCGAGGGAGACCGAGACTAACCTACCTAGACCAGATCGGTCATGTACTGAAGGAAGGTGGAGTCAAGAGTCTCCGAAACCGGCGAGCGTGTATGAAGAGAATTATGAATGTTGAGGAAGCGAGTGAAGTATGCAGAGATAGAGTTCTCTGGCACTCTGTTCTCTCTGCCTACCCTGCAAGGGATATGGCGTGATGATATGTATGTATGTATGTACCACTGGTTGTTTTGTGTCCGGGTGTAATTTACCATTATATCACGTTGCAACAATTATTTCCTTATTTATGCATACATACATAGATACATACCTTTAATAAAAAAAAAGTGTATTCAGCTGTGAATAACCATTATTGACAATTAATTTCACTTTAGTATTAAAAATTAGTTCTATATTTTTTATTAATCACAAAGACTCAAATGCCAAATCCATATATAGAATTAATAGATGTAGATAAAGTACAGACACCATAAATCACGTACAGACGGTCGCCTCGCGAAGAATAATTCACAGTCACAGATTAATAATCTATATCAAAAAAAGTTTGCTAACTCCCCTAACAGTAAAACGCAGACGGGTCGTATCTACCCGCAGCACGTGACAATAAATCAGAATTTAATAACGCGTTACACTGCACTTATACGCAATGCAACCGTATTTCGAGCAAGTTATTTTTATTTCCATCAAGATTCAACGCAGTAATCGCGGACTTATGATCGAAATTCATGTAGGAAATATTAAGAAAATATTAAGTTACGTTTCCGTGTGGTGACGGATTAAGAATACTATTCACCACCCCCTATCTTAGTCGTGGGTGATCGTACCAGACGATTAAGGGATATAAAACGCATATAACATCTATGCAAGAGAAGGGAAACTCGAAACAAAACCCTATACCAACACGTCTGACCAGCACGGTATAGTAGGTTGATTTCCCTTCCATTACGGAGGAGGCCCGAGCCCAACAGTGGGACATTTATGGCCTGTGATGATGAGGATGATATTACGTAAGGTCAGGTTCACTACCCCTCCCTGCCTATAGTAAGAAGTTGTAATATTCAGTCAACACCCCCCTCCTCCCTAAACGCCTTACATAATTTATGAATGGCCTTAACGTCATTTATAGTTTTTTTATTGAAGTGCAATATATCTTTGAATCGTGTAGTCACACTAGTAACTAATGCTTTAATATATGCGTAAGTTAAATTCCTTTCAAGAAATAATACAGTTACAGCGGTTATCTGATTTATGGCATCTTATGCATATTATTATAAAATATGGCACCTTGACTGATTTATTACCGATACGGCAAAACCGCATACGTAAATACGTGAAAATTTGCTACTTACTTTAACTTTTAGATACGTATAGGAGAGATTTTCAGTATAATTCCTAAGGGCAAATAAGACCATAGCCCGCCATAAAATAAGGCAAATAATATCAGTGTGGTTCTTAGATCTTAAAACTACATTCATTCACAGTCTGGTAATTTATTTATTCGTAAATATGTCTTGACTTACAAATTGTAAATTATAAGAGGGAATTTATTTCATAATAATCTATGGATAGATGGCTCCAGACATACGGCAATTTGTAAAATGAAAATTAGCATGAACAAGACTGCGGAGGTGCTTGAGACAAATAGTTGTTCTCGAGATGATGGTCCAAATGCACCGTTGGGTACGTATTTATTATGCTAATGAACGTCTGACTCTAGTGCTTTGGTCGGATTCCTTGAATTGTTACCTAGTACTTTTTTATGTAACATTGACTTCGTTTTTAATATAAGATAATTTATATTGTAATGAATGAAATTAGTTTCGCTCCTAGCGTTCATTATTTTCAATTGTTTATTTAAGTGGATTGATGTTGCCATTTAAATAGATTGGTCTAAACATATTTATTTCACGGAATTATCATAACCCATAAATGGGTAAGAAATATCCTTAGAATTTTATTAGCTGTTAAGACAACTTATAGATCTTTAAAATTCTCATAGATTTAATAATCTCGTGTAGTGTGTAAGAATACAAGCTGAACATAAGCTGTGTGATAGCGGCTACGAATACTACCAACCCTAACTTTACTCGTGGATGTCGTAAAAGACGACTAAAAGCTTTATAACGACCTAGGCCAACTCCATCTGATGCCGTTTGGTCAACAATTACATTCCCAAGGTGGGTTGACGTCTGGCAGGCGGCCGATCATAAAACTATTGTCAATAACTCCTACAATATGTACTATGAAAGAAAACTACATATTGTATCGACCCCAAGTAATTGAGATAAGAGTAAGAGAATGATGAGTGTGTAAGAATACAGTTCACCATCGCCTCTCTTGCCAGTGGATGTTGTATAATACATAAACAGATAACTTCTATGCAAGAAGGAAAACTCGAATTAAAATCCTAAACCAACCGGTTCGACTGGTGAGGTATAGTCGATATCCTTCCTATTGTGGAGGAGGCCTAAACCCTGCAGTGTGACGTTTTGGAGCTGAGATGATGAAGACATATAGAATTCCATCTAACAAAGTCCACTGTTGGACTTAGATCTCTCGTAGTTGATTCAGGATCGTTTGACACATGAACAAATCAGAGCTGTTTTTATAAGTTGGGAATGCTGCTGTCTATTTTTTGTTGACATTTAAGCCAATTATTATGACTTCCGGGGTAAAGATATAGACACATTATGATGTTAACGTACATATATTATGAATGTATATCCCCTTGTTAATACATAAATACGTACAAACGCAACAGTCATATATTCTGGTTATTAATTCTATACTCTGTGTATGTCTCTGTGATGTATTAATTGAAATCGCAGATATCACATGGCGAAATAATATATAATTATTCTAATGAATTCCGGTTGCATTTACCAATTTAGCAGTACCGCTTCTAAAAACTTTGCATCGAAGTTTTCACCTATTAAAACTTCCAAATTTTTCTCTTATTGTATCATCATCATTTGTCTTGAAACTATATTTAAATTAGAATTTTATACAAAATAACTGCTAAAATTTTCATGAAAATATATTTTTCTTCGGCGGTGTAAAAGTGCGTTACCGTTCTATCTTAAAAGACCGTGTTCAAATAAAAAAGAAGCCATTAAAAATACATCATTATTCTTCAAAAGAAATAACCCCTGAAGCGTTCACACATGAAAAGGAAAATACTAAAATCTGCACTTCTAAGACGGTACAACTTCATTTTGTATTTGTCTGAGAAGAAAAATTGTAAGCACCTGCAACTAAATGCATTGGAGGGGTGTCGGCGAGGTCCCGTTTGAAGTGCGCTCATTTCACACGCGTCTGGGGGAGTTGACATGTCGTATCGTTACATACATGTGTTCGGGGTGGCATGTTTGTATAGCAAATTTGGATGTTTTTAGTGCCTTGCGGAACTATGTACCCCGCTATCAGCATCAGGGGGTTGTTACACTACAGCCGAGTGAAAAGCTTTGTTAATATTTTATGAGCGCCTTAATGACAGCCTCAAATGAATATTTACATTTATAAATACAAGTATAATATTCCTGAAAGCATTTTACACTTACTTATAATTCTAAAGCTCATTCAAAATTCTATATTTATGTTTCAATATAACTTTAGTATACTAATTTGTTTAATTAATAGCATATATTGTTGCACGCCTCATAAGTGAAGCGTTGAGGTCTTGCTCTACTCACGATATATAAAAAATCAAGCAGTTTTCAAACCTTTAGATTTGAAAAGTGCTTGATTGCTTGTTGATTGTATTTTTCTCACATTGCACTTTAGGATGATATTATCATACATATGTCAAGAAAAATATTCGTTTAAACGTATTTAAATTTTTTACAAAGAAATTATTTTGTTTAAAGTAAAAAAATTGTGTGTAAAAAAATATTCGGTAATAAAAATATTCGGTAATAAAAATATTCGGATTATTAATAGGATAAAATATTTTCGATCTGGCAGGATCACCACCGTAAAAATTATTGTATCGAAGTTTTTCTTTTATTAAAAGTTACACAAACGCAACGCGCTGTTTCCTTTCGAAAATGGCTTGGTAATTATTTGTCGTTTAATTGCAATTAATAAAAAACTAAACTGCTTAGTCTTTACTGTACGTATACCTTATGAAAATTGGGTTCATTTACATTTTTTTGTTCGTCCATTCGGACAGGCTAAGGAAGAAAATCCCATACAACCTATATCTTTAGCACTACGTCGAGAATGGCACGAAATTTCAAAAGGTTTTTTTTTTCTTTCATTTTCAATTATGACATTGACTAATAGTAAATGATAAATAATATAAAAATTATGAGGCGTGCACTTTTGGATTTTCCAAATTATATATTTGAAATGTATTCAAAATTTATGACAGATGTTATGTACAATATAATTTGTGTAATCCACTTCAGCCTCTCTTGCCCTCTTCACTTTTTGCAGTAGGCCTCTCACGAAATAAGTCAATAGTACCGTAATTGCTGCGTTTGCAGCAAAGTTGGTAATCACTCATTCAGCTGGTGAAACCCTTAGCCAATATTTACAGCTCCTACGCGTAAGTAAAGGTCTATGCCTTATTGATAATTGTGTTCTTATTCGGTCGCCACACGGGGAGGTTACCTATTAATTTAGTTTTATTTAATTCCTTTGGTTTGTTGACTATTTTCCAAGTCGATAGATTATGCTATTGTACATACATACATACATATCATCACGCCATATCCCTTGCAGGGTAGGCATAGAAAACAAAGTGCCAGAGAACTCTATCCTTGTATACTTCTCCCGCTTCTTCAACATTCATAATTCTCTTCATACACGCTCGCCGGTTTCGGAGACTATTGACTCCACCTTCTTTCAGTACGTGACCAATATAATATATGCTATTGTATAAATTAATTAATAAAAATTACATCAGATTCATAGCAACTATTTATGTAGTAAATAATGAAAGGCAATCGACATGAAAGGTATTATTACTATGTAGTACATATTACGTAATTCGTCCATTTGAAAGGTTGTTATGAAAATAAATAACAACAATTTATTTCTATATTTCCATAGATAATAATTTATTTTTTTAATTGTTTACCCATCGTACAACTGCTTGAAAAGAGGTTCCTTTTTATTGGAAAAAACATTCGGTCTACCACGCTGATCAGACGGATGAGTATTGGGTTCTATTTAGTTTTCTACCTCAAGCCGTCACGTTGTTTGCATACGCGATTTAATTGTATTTTATTTACGATATCCGCGAGCGAAGCAAGACTGACATACTGAGTTTTAAATCCAGTCATCACACAGTTGGCGTAGTGGTTAAGATACCGACGTTCCGTGCCAGTGCCGTGGGTTCGATTCCCACGCAGGACAATACTTTGTGCGATCCACAAAATGTTGTTCTGAGTCTGGGTGTAATTTGTTTGCGTTAATTGCATGTTTGTAAAGTCCCCCGCAATACAAGGATTATTTCCTTTGTGCAAGGTGGTGTCTAAAATAATAATAAAAAAAAAATATTGCCAACGTTATTAAACTTTAATTAGTTATATGTAATATACAGAGAAAAGCAAGAGTGACATACTGCGTTTTATATCCAGTCATCACTGGGGAGAGAAAAGCAAGAGAGACATACTGATTTTTAAATCCAGTCATCACATATTATCATACACCTGTACCCTAATACGTGACGAACTTCAAGTTAACCTTAATTTAGTACGGAAAGAACAAAAAAATATTAAAAATCATCGTTTCAAATGGATTTCTCTTCAATTATTTGTTTAATAAAAGATTATAACCGAATTAACATGGCATAAAGCTGAGAGTTGATATCATCTTAATAGTAATGACGATGCGATTTAGCAGCAAAACGTTTAGTGGATTTCTCCCCAGCGCTTTGTCAATGTGGCTAGATGGACGTTGCGGAGCGAGAATTAAATTATTTGCCAGCAATAAGTGATCAAGTAAAGAAATAATTTTTCGCTTGAAACTTGGAAGCTTAATACAATATGATGATATTTGTAGGATTTATAATGATGGAGTTTGTCCAGTGACTGCAAACGCCATAACCCTCTCATAAACTATTTCTTTTATTATTATATCTACTTAAGGGGTTAGAGGTAGTCAGAGACACGAAAAAATGAGAATTTTCAGTAATTTTTTTTTTGCTATTATATCACGTTATTTTACAAAAGTAATAATATGGCATTATTATACAATGTTAAATTGATTTTTTGAAAATCCTGACTACCCCTAACCCCTTAAAGCGTGCCTTTGTGGAGAGTCACAAAGTTCACAAATAATATAATAGTAATAGAATAATCTGCTTTATTTTATTAATTATCATTATTCATTGATTAATTATATATGTACAGTACAGAGTCCGACGAACAAATATTGCACGATATTTGGAAAGACACAATCGGCTAATTTCGTTTTCGTAGGGCAAACCGCCAACAATTAGAAAAATAGTTTATTAAATAGATGTAATTTATTTAATAACGATATAAATGATTAGCCACATTAAAAATAAGAAACCTAATATAGCCCTCATAACTGTTGAAGTTCTTAAAGCGGTAATGTTGTTATATTTGCGTGGTATCGGTGTAGAATTGTTTTTAATGTCATACATTCATCGCTCCTCTGTTCTTATCTTAATTCGACGTCGACGCAATATGTACTCCTCTTCCATCTTATATATTGCAAAAGTTATTGGCCTAAAGTAATTGGTTTGTGACCAGTCGATTGCCTGACGTCAACCTTACTTAGGTATGTGATTGTTGACCAGACGGCATCAGGTGGAGTCGGCCTAGGTCGATATAAAGCTCTTAGTTGTCTTTTATGACATCTACAAGCAAAATAAGGGTTAGTAGTATTTGTAGCCGCTATCACACAGTACTTTTATCATACATTTTTAACATGAAAATTGTCATGGCATAGTGAAATCATGGCTCAGATGCTTTTTTTAATATCCTACGGTTTACAATTTCAAACAAAAACAATTGTACTCTATACGTATCTACAGGGGTAGAATACATACAGGGGTATGTATTCACATTTTAAATTCTTTCATCCACCCTCTATATTACTCAGTGATAATACGGACAATGGACAAAGCTGAAGCAGTATAGGAGTGTTCATTCCTGCCGTTGCACGCGTGATGCGTACGATGTATTTGTTGGGGTGCATGATAACTCGCTGGAGAGAACTCACCCTATAAGTAGGCGCTTCTTATTGTTATTTACTGTTTCCTATTTCAGATTGTGCTAGGACAGCTGTATTTTTTTTTGTTTAGACTCTATTTTGCATTTATAAACTTGTCAATTAAGTTGCCACTTTTTTCTTTAAAAAATCTTTATAAGCCCATATCACTATTGGGCTCGAATTTCATCGTCAATAGCATGAAAATTGATCTATTATATCCGTTACCGTTAAAAAAAGAATAATATAAGGTTTGATTTTGTATTTTTTTTCTCTGGCAGTGATGTTATCTGTTTACAACACTTTGTCGTTTTGTAACACTTTCGGGCAAGGAAGGTATGGTGAATTTTGTTTTTACTCTGTCACACTACAGTAAGCCAAATCGCTTTCCATCGTGTAATACGGCTGTAATAGTGGGATATGTGCGGGTTGAGGAAAAAGAAGAAGTATACCCGACTAGAAATTTTTTCGTCTTCCTTAGCAGGACCGGACCGGGCATGCCCGATCTGGACCAGATAAGGTATGTAACGCAGAAGATATATCTGGACCCGATCAGGAAAACCTTATCGGGTCCAGATCAGGCATTCCTGATCGGGTCCAGATCAGGCGTTCCTGATCGGGTCCGGATGAAATTTTACTGATCGGAACCAAATCAATTATCTGCGTTATATATCTTGCCTGATCCAAAACGAGTATGCCCAGTCCGGTCCTTTTAAAAAACATGAATATCTTAAAGAACATGTTTAATAGGTAAAAAATTTTTACTAAAAATATAAATTAATATATGACGTAGGCACCGAATGCAGTGCTATATTCTTATAGAGAGTCCCAGTGAGCCGTTCCGATTATGGCGCAACCACCAGATGCTAACGACGTAACGACTGCAACAGTCGCCTGAATTTTTCATTCATGACCTGATCGATCTGTTTTAATCTGATTCGATAACAACTAATTTAATATTAGGCCATGTCATTACGCTTCGGAGAATCTTAATACCGCGATTCAAATAATGACGTCATTTTACTAACGCCATCTATTTATTATGACCCAAAACATTAAATGTTAGAATGGTTGTTACAATATAATATTTCTATCTATCTATGTTTTCAAATGTTAGGTACATTTATATATATATATTATTTATTTTTGTTTTTTACTTTAAATATAAATTATTTTTATATTATTAATTAAACATTATTATTATTATTATTAAATAAATATGATTAATTAAAGATTTCAGATTAATCTCATCTGATGCAAATACAATTTCGCCGTGCCATAAATATGTCAATTATGTCACTTTTTTGAATTTTGATTGATATTTTTTTTGTGTTACGAAAACTGTTTCTGTTTCTGATATACTACCAGCCTTACTATATACTTGATGATATTTCACATCAGGCTATCCTTATTTGGTCCTGATCTGGTCCTGATCCGGTATGCCTTACCATACTTGATGTTATTTCACATCAGGCTATCCTGATCAGGACCAGACCTGGTCCTGATAGGGTTTGCCGGATCCGGCATGCCTCATTCTGGCCTGATCGGGTCCTGATCCGGTATGCCTTACCATACTTGATGATATTACACATCAGGCTATCCTTATTTGGTCCTGACCTGGTCCTGATCCGGTATGCCTTATCATACTTAATGATATTTCACATCAGGCTATCCTTATTTGGTCCTGATCTGGTCCTGATCCGGTATGCCTTACCATACTTGATGATATTACACATCAGGCTATCCTTATTTGGTCCTGACCTGGTCCTGATCCGGTATGCCTTACCATACTTGATGATATTTCACATCAGGCTATCCTTATTTGGTCCTGACCTGGTCCTGATCCGGTATGCCTTACCATACTTAATGATATTTCACATCAGGCTATCCTTATTTGGTCCTGATCTGGTCCTGATCCGGTATGCCTTACCATACTTTATGATATTTCACATCAGGCTATCCTTATTTGGTCCTGATCTGGTCCTGATCCGGTATGCCTTACCATACTTGATGTTATTTCGCATCAGGCTATCCTGATCAGGACCAGACCTGGTCCTGATCGGGTTTGCCGGATCCGGCATGCCTCATTCTATCCTGATCGGGTCCAGATATATGATCTGGTTGAACCATACTTTTTTTCTAGTCGGGTAGCAGTGTGTCTGAGATTCTGCCATGTAATACATGAATCTGTCACTGGCAACTCCGCCAATCAAGAAGCGAAAAACGAATGCATAGTGAGCTGTTCATTCTTATATACTACTTTGTTATCTTCTTGGACATCGGAGCAAAATAAAGTCAGACTATTGCCTACCAAAAAGAAATACTAGGACAGAAAAGACCTCGACCCTCTATGGAAGGCTTAAAAATTAACAAAATCAGAAAAGAGTTTTCTCATTACATGGCTATCTAGAGAATATGACTATACAGTATATTAAACTTGCTCTTTAAAATAATACATCTATCTAGACTTACATAATCTCAATTTATAAGCAGAAAGCAATTATAATTATTTCGACATTAGCCATGACCTTTAATATTTCCATCCTCGTTGTTCGCAATAATCTTATCTTACAAGAATAATTTTGATCATTTCATTTCAGTTATTTGATTTTCCAGTGGAATGAGCGAATTTTCTGATTTGAACATTTGTTATAAATATTGGCTCTTTACATTGCCTCCTTAACACCGAGTTCACTTTTTACTGTTACTATAATTTGTATTTCTTAGTACTTGAGCGAACGAACCTGCGCAGTTTTTTTTGTAAAATATTATATTTTTCGAAGAAATTACTTTAAAAAAAAAATAAGAAGTACCAACAATACTATACTTGTGTTTTCATAGATTTACAGGAATCACGGTTAAATGTTATATTTTATGTAATATCACGTTTTTGTTAGGGAAGTCATTTTAGTTATAGATTATCATAAAAATCGTTACGGTTAGACTCGTAAAATTTCAAAAAATGTTATCTTGTGCACTATGAACTAACTATATAAAGTTATAAGAGAAGGAAAACTCGTAGCAAAACCTTATACCAACACGTCTGACCAGTGTATACCACGCCGCAGTAGGGCTATTGCCCTCTCAGTATGGAGGAGTCTCGAGCCCAACAGTGGGGCCAATATATATGAGCCCAATATATATGAGATATGATGAGAGGATGCTATAAAATTAATAATTACAAATAATCTGAACACTGAAAATTTTAACGATGTGAAATTTAAATTACTGAAATTTTTAGCATTTAATATGCTTAATTATTTATAAATACCCGATTACGAAACGATGTGAAATTTACGAAAAGGGTAATTTTATTTTGACTTAAGGAGAAATCTTGTAATTTTTTCGCACGCAAATTATTTGAAAATGTAAAAAAGAATGCAATCTACTGTTTGTTTTCATGTTAGTTTATAAAGTTCTTCAGCGATTTCATTTGAAATAAAAGAGTTTAGAATAATTGAGCGTTATTTCTTTAACAATAAATAATATTAAAATAAAATTGAAAATTTTAGAATAGTAGTAACTATGTGCTTCATACATTATCCATTTTTCGTTTTGTGTACCTTTTTCTTTGTTTTGTTTAGATATTATTAAGCTAGCTAGTAAGTCCGGTCGATGGCCCTGTACGCCGCACCAGTGTGGGCGGGGATCCTGACCGTCCGACTCAGGGCTCTTCTGTGGCGACCACAGAAGGCCATGGCGGTCAGGACTATACGCGGGTACCGCACGGTGGCGACGGAGGCGGCGTGTCTGTTGGCCGGGACTCCCCTTTGGGACCTGGAGGCGCTCGCCGACCTGTATCGGCGGGTGTCGGGGGTACGAGCGGAGGGCGGTGCGGTATCGCTGAGGGAGCTCACCGCCTGGCGCGTTGACGCCCGCTGAGACGTTATTGCCTGTTGAGCAGTCCGGCTGGAGAGGCCTCGGTTCGGTGTGCGGACCGTGGAAACCTTCCGGCCGGTGCGGATGCAGTGGTTGAGAACGGCGACACGGGGTGCTCTCCTTTCCACTGGTGCTGGTTTTGACGGGGCATGCGTGCTTCGCCAAATACCTGCACACGGTCGTCCGGAGGGAGAGTACACCGTCCTGCCACCACTGCGATTGTGGCGAGGAAACGGCGCAGCATACGCTCGAGGTTTGTGCCGCTTGGGCAGAGCAGCACCGTGAACTCGTCGCAGTCATCGGTGCCGATCTGACGCTGCCGGCCATTGCCAGGGCGATGCTCGACAGCGTCAGGAACTGGGACGTGGTCGCAAACTTCTGCGAGGCAGTAGTCTCGCGGTAGGAGGCGGCGGAGCGCGAGGCATGTCTCCTCGTAGACGCGAGCCGCCGCCGGCGACTGGGGCGGCACAGGTGCGATTACCTGCGCCTGATGCCGCCCTAGCCGAGGCCGCAGGTGACTGGACCGGGGAATCAGTCCGTCACCCGCCGAGAGGCTGACCGCGTGAGGAAAGACCGACGTCCTCCCCGATTACGTCGGTTAAAGAGAGGGTACCCCTCAGGCAGTAGTAGTACCATCGGGCCGGCCACTGACGTTAAGTTCACGCTGCTCCGGTGGTCGGTCCAACGACGAAGGCGAGGTGTCACGGGTGGGTTACGGGTGTGCTTACGCCCCTCTGTCGCCCCGGATGGAGTGGTGTGAGATGTGCGCCGACCGTAGCCCACGCCAAAAAAAAAAGTTAGCTAGTAAAACTATTTTACTATTACCTATTACGAATTTATTACTGTTTATTGTTCAGCAAGCACGGCAATCAATCTGTACTTATTCATGTATCGTATTAGCTAAGTAGGAGCGCTATTGTACTGTATAACAAAACTATACCAATTCTTTCTATAATTCGCTCTATTATAGAATTGTCAAGGTTTGAATTCAAGCTTATAGTCAGCTAACTAGCATGTTATGTTCTTCTTCCACCTGTATCTATTATAGGCAGAAGACATGCTGCGCTGACTTTATATATGTAAATTGGGATAAAAGTAATGCGTATAAAAATACAAGTGAATAATTAAATTATACAAAATATTCAATTTAAATGTTCAATAAAGTAAACATCTTAACATTCCCTCGCTAATCTCAACTAATAATATTCTAATCATTAAGTTGTTTCAATTCACTTCCTCAATAAAACGACTCGTTACCGTCGCTAGCTAGGTTTCGACGCGCAGCTTTCCCTGTTGATTTAATATCAATTAATTCAGCCTTAATTTAAGTTTATCGTACAAGTAATTGAACCAAAGGACTGTCGAACAGCCGTATTACGCGCCACGCCCGTAATACCACGAGGCTTTATAAATTAATTAGCTTATAGATTAATTGAATATACTAATATCTGTTTTAGGTTAATTTTGTTTTAAATTAATACTAGTATAGACAATATAAAGTAAAAATAAATGTTATATTTTAATAAAACGTAACTTATACTCTTGTTGACTTAGTATAAAAAAAAAGAAAATGGTTGCCTGTAAAGTCGGTATACGGGCGAAAGTTTTACGTGACAACGACTTTGAGTGGTAAAATAATTTTAATGTGAATATTCATTCGTATAGTAGGAAGAAGGATGAAATAATAGTAACAATTTAAAACATTTATTTATACAAAGAATTATATTTAAAACATTAATTTATACAAAGAATCTCGCACTGAATTTCATATTAACAAAATTTTATTTTTACCTTTACACATACATACGTATTTATATACAAATATACATACAATAACTTGCAATACATTAACAACATAACTTTTTATGTCTGTCTCTCTCGCTCTTAGGCGGGCTAACCATGCCCGAGTGGAAGGGACGCGTGCCTCTCACTCGCTCTCATTGTGAGCGCATAACGTGAGCGGAGCGTAACGCAGTTTCTTGAAGTGTCACCCGGCAAACCAATTTATAAGACGTTGTCACGTCAAAACGTGGTAGTTTAAGAATATAATGACTTACCAATCTATCAGTGTCTTATGAGACAATTAAGGGACGTCGGCAGATATTATTAGAAAAGAAGGATAACAAACCTTATGCGAACCCATCTTTGCAGTAGAGATGAACGCTTTGCATTCTACTGTAGAGGAGGCATTGCAGTAAAGCTTAAAGAAAGATTTACGATTTCATAAATACGAAAAAAAGTTTTAAAGAAAATTTATATTTTTTTGTTAGCTGAAAACACTGATAAAACGATATTTTCTATTACTGAAATCTAGCTAAATCGATTTATTTATCCTGAAATGAGCTTAGTGCCTATTGCTAAGACTTGGCTTGACTTTGAAGATATTAGATTCTCTATTCCATAAGCCACATAACATTACACATATTACAAAAGTCACATTTCATATAAAGATGCATATCACAAATCTGTAATGTAAGATAAGATTAGATTATATCTCTCTATAATAGATATCATTATAATATTGTATAGCTTTATTTAAGTGTTATACGTTTTCATTCATTATTCCAACTATCAGTTTTATATCAATAACACTGATCGTAGGGCGATAGCAGCCGATAATAAAAGTCCATCTAATACCCATAAAAAACTTCTAATGATGTGTGCATAATTATTAAAAACGTTTGAAATAAAAGAATTTGAGTAACATGAGATTGACTACTACAAAAAAAAAAACATTTTTATTGAACTATTCGCCAACCGGCTATCAATAAAAATGGTGAATGCATTTAATGAAATGTTAGATACGTTTATATAATTTACGACTCGACGCTCAATATCAAAGTTTTGTAAATCATTTTAATGTTAAGATTTATGAAAATTAACGTAATTTTTTTATACATCATTATATTCTTTAATTATGCATTTTTTTTTAATTATGCATTTTTTATAGTGCCGCCTTTTGATATATAAAGTTACAATGACAATGAATGATTGATTTATTAAACATTAGATTTAAAATTTTAAACTTATTGGTACGGACGGTTTGTCTATTGTTTGGGGTGTGATATGTTTTCTTGGGATTAAACGTTGCCCATAAGTCGTTTTCAATGTGGTGACATAGTAAGAATACCCCTTTTTCACCGGGTGACGTAATTGATCACTTTAAAGGGTAATTATCGATACCCTTCTATTTATATGTCAAAAAATATCGTCTTAACGACTTTAATAACAACAAAAAATAAACGAATTCGAATATATTGTGCTCATCTCACACACACATTTTTTTTTTTTGGGTAGGCTGTGGTCCGGACACACGCTACCCGTTCCGTCCGGGGCGACGGATGGGCAGCGCGTGGCCCCATAACCCACCGTATGCCCTCCCCATCGCCATTGGGCAGGCCACTGGTACCGCTTCCTTGCCATCCGTGGCTTTTCTATCTTACACCCACATAATATGAATAGTACTAGTAGGTAAACACAAGGGTTAATCCTTACTAATATTATAAATGCGAAAGTAACTCTGTCTGTCTGTCGATCTTTCACGCTTAAACTACTGAACAGATCTAAATGAAATTTGGTACACAGATAATCTAGAGCCTGATAAAGGACATAGGCTACTTTTTAATGCAGAAAAGGATTGTAAAGGGGGATGAAAAGTTGTAAGGAAGTATCGTCATTTTTAAAACCAGAAGCTTGAAACTTATTTTTAGGCTATTGATTAGATATAAATATATATGACATTAAAAAAAAATTACCCTTAAGGGGTAAAATAAAAATAGGGGATGGAAAACTTTAGGAAAGTAACCTTTTACGCGGGCGAAACCTCTGGCAGAAGCTAGTTATTTATAATCTATCGCTTTAGAAGTAAAGGAAATGCTCAGTATATTTACGTAGCAAGAAGTCATTTGTATAAAGATAACCTCCGCACTAAGGATATAGTAAAGAAAAATTACTAAAGATAAAGTTTATCTTTGTCACCGACGACTTCACAAACATACAAATAATGTACACAAGTTACACCCAGACTTGAACCATCATTTGTGGAACCCACATAGAATTGTGCTGCGTCAGGATCGATACTAAGACTGTGGCAGAAATGGTTTTAGACCACACCGGTATTTGTACAGTCAATTTACTACTCCTTTGTTCCGGCTTATAAGCACCTAACATTATTGCACGAGAATGAACTCTCAAAATAAAAACCCATGCTAATCCGTCTGAACCTTGTTGTGGCAGTAGGTCAATAAAATTCCGGACATCTTTCACTATACTTAAATATACGAGCTTCACCTGTTTTGTTAGTACTAGATGCTCGGGTTAGTTATGCTCAGTCGCTATTAAAACAAATTACTTTTGAAACTTTCTCCTTTGAAAAGTCATTTAAATAAAACCTCCACGTTTTTTTTAGTAACTAGCTTGTGACTGTGGCAGATAAAATATTATCAATAAATTATCACAAGGGTATACATTCACGCGATAGAAAGTACCTTATTTGTGTATCCAGGCAATGGTCTATCTGTATACCAATTTTCATTCAAAACTGTTCAGCGATTTACGCGTGATTGAGTTACAAATATCCAAACGTTAAAACATTCAAACATCTTTACAAATTTTCACATATAATATTAGTAGGAAATAGGATAGAATAGAAAATTAACAAAAGTGGATTATCCACACCTATTGTCGATAAATAGATGAAGCCAAGTAAATGTATATTTGAAGTAACTTTATAATCTGAAGCCAAAGAGGGTTTTATTTTAGTATACATGACTGCACACATAACAGAGTAGTCATAATAGCGACCTCTCTTGCTGATTTTTATGGGACCAAACCCACGCAGAACAATTATTTGTACACAATATTGTTTCGAGTCTAGAAGTTATTTGTATCTGTCAATTATATGTTTGTAAAGTTACCCGTGACATAAAATATGTGAATTTTAATGAAAAAAAATGAGTATTTTTAAAGATTTTACATTAAGTATATATATGATTGATTTTTAACAAATTTGCACAGCATGTGTACTTTGATCCAACTTAAAAGATAGGATAGCTTTCATCTCAATTTATAGTATCTAATATTATTTTTATGCAAATTATTTGTTTATTATTCGACAGTTGCAATTATCTGTTATCTCTAAACGATTCTAACAGATGGCGGTATCTGTTAACTGGATTGAGTAAGTTTTTAATAGATGGTGCTATGTTAAACGTACAAACGTTTCATATAAGTTACAATTTATTAGCATAACCACCACGTGTTATTGAGGCTACTTTAGCCACAGCAACGCCTGGCCAGGTCTGCTAGTATATATATGTATATATTTCGAATGATACATAAATCTAAAAAACTGAATGACTGTAAAATACTATAGACTCTTACTCTCTCTACTCTACTCTTTATAATAATGGGATGTTGAAGTTAAAATACCTTAGTCCGCCCGTGATCATAACGCTTTTTTTTTACGGTGGGCTATGGAGGTGGTCACTCCCCGCCAAATCGGTCCGGGGCGACGGAAGAGGCGGCGCGCGACCCCATAAATCCACCCTGCAAAGCGCCTCTCTTCTACGTACGAGCGGGCTACCGGTACCCGATCTTTGGCTTCGGTGGCCCGCCCGGCAGTTGATATGGCAGTGATCATTAACCCTGA
This sequence comes from Lymantria monacha, assembly GCA_905163515.2. NCBI lineage: Eukaryota > Metazoa > Arthropoda > Insecta > Lepidoptera > Erebidae > Lymantria > Lymantria monacha. The sequence continues at coordinate 8,839,516 of LR991092.1, read as the reverse complement.
AAATTATTCGTAATTTCGGCCAAGTACCAATCAAATACAAGCGCGATAAAATCCTTAAAAATATTCTTATATCATATGCGTAATACTTGCTTAAACATCAGAAGTCATTATGATGAATATATTTTTTATGATAATATAGGCAGCGTATTTCTCTTGACTATTTCCGCGATGGAAATTCAATACATTAGGTTTAGAACGATTTACGCTTCAATGCTTCTGTTGTATCCGCAAGCTTACTTAAGAAAATGGAGTGCATTTTCTGGCGCTTTAAGTATTTTATTCTGAAAATGCTATATTATGACAATTATATTTATTTTTTATTTTTTTTTATTTTCCAAACTCTAACTGTTTGGGCATACGGTTCCCCTGACATTATCAGGGACCTTAAATTAGCAGTGCTAAATAAAATTATTATTATGTACAAACTTAAAATTAGATAAAAATAATAAATAATAATACTAACTTAATGTTACTACAAGAAGCAAAAATTTAGGTGAAGACAAGTTATACAAATTATACTACAAGAGAGTAAATAACAATAGAGATAACAAGTTAAGAAGAGAAAAGTAACAGATTAAGGAATAGTAATTAGAAAATAGAATTGAGGAAAGCTAAAATTAAGGAAAAATAAAGAGTTGAGTTGAAAGTGACATAAAAGGTAATACTAACTTAATATAGGCAACATATATTTTGCTCAATTTAAAATAATATAATAAACTATAGTCCCAAAAATATACATAGCTTACATTTTTTTTTCTTCTTTCTTACAATTATTATTGCATTAGCCTAATGATATGTGTCTATTCTATCCATCTGCATATCGATATCCACTATTGGACTTTGGCTTCCCAATTTGGGATAAAATACAATTTTATGCTTACATTGATCAGAAAACTGCTATAGCCCATTTTGTCGGTGTTCCTTTAAGCGGCTTTTACTACTCCTGTAGAAGAGTAAGCAGTAATGACAAATTAAAATCTTAACCGTCGCTAAACTGAATAACAATATGTAAAGATAGAAAGTGAAATAATCGTGATAATATGAAAAGTTTTTATGATATATGACCGTATGTCATTTCCGTGTGGGGACGGAGTAAGAATACAATTCGCGACTTCCTATCTCAACTGTAGATATCGTAAAAAACTTCTAAGGAATATTATATACCTTTACACATATAACATTTATTAATGAAGGCAAATTTGAAATAAAACTATACCAACCCCTCTGACCAGCTGTGTAGTAACGGCTTCGAATACTGCAAACCCTTGCTTTGTTCGTGGGTGTCGTAAAAGACGACTAAGAGCCGGATAACGACCTGGGCTAACTCCATCTGATGTCGTTTGATCAGCAATTACATTCCCAAGAAGGTTTGACGTCAGACACGCGGCCAGTCATAAAACTATTGCCATTAACTTCTACAATATGTACTATGAAAGAAGAGAATATATTGTATCGACCCCAAGTAATTAGGATAAGAGTAGGAAAGTGATGAATGATAACCAACCCGTCTGACCAGCATGGAACATTAAGTTAATTTTCTTCATGGAGAAGGTTCGATCTCAGCTGTGGGACGTATATGAACCGAGATGAATAACTACATATATGTGTGATTTTCCTTTTAGTATCACAACTGGCTATACTATTTTTTCTTCTCCCCTTCTCTTAACTCATAAATGTTACGCTGTTGCTCATAAGCTTCATCAACGTGCAAATTGGTCTACTATAGCATTTTTATTTTAAAGTTTTCCTTCCCGTACAATTATTTCATTACGCTAACTTATGACTCCAGCAGGTAATGAACAAAGATATTTTGCTTAATAACACGAAAGAGAATAAAAATTACTCAGTATTTATATAAAGTTTTACAACGAAATGGAAAAATACGGTTCCTTTAGTTTGGGTCGTTGGATTTATGTGAAGGAAATCGCCCGGTTTTCATTCTTGAACTACGTAAATCATGTTCACATGGCGGCTGTTGGGTGCGGTGCTGTTCGTTGCACATATTTCGTACACTTTCTTGCCACTAGAAAGTGTACAGTACCGAACGGATAAAGGCGAGAGTTTAAATTAATACCGGTTTAGGTTCGTTATCAAGGTAAGTCATTAATATCGACTAGTTACTGATATAAGGAAATAGTTTAAATAATTATTGATGTTGATATAATTAAATTTATTTACATATAATGATTATTAAAATAAATTGTTGGTTACGATATTTAAACGATGTTATATGCTGCACAAATGGTGTAGTGGTTAGAATACCTTCCATGCCAACAGCGTGAGTTCGATTCCCATGGAGTACCTATATTTCGTCGACTTCAAGTAATTGGTATAAAAGCAAGATGATGGTGATGATGATGATGATAGGATATTGACAGCAAAAAAAAATCCTGCGGATTTGTTAAACTTCGATTAAGAAATGTAAGCAGAGACAAAACTTACGATGACCCTAATCGTACAAGCATAATGTATTAGTTCTTTCTTCATCGTTCTCCTACTCTTATCCTAATTACTTGGGGTTGATACAATACTCTTTTTTATAGTACATATTGTAAAAGTTATTGGCAATAGTTTTATGACCGGCCGCCTGCCAGACGTCAACCCTGCTTGGGAATGTTATTGTTGATCAAACGACTTCAGTTGGTGTTGGCCCAGGTCGTTATAATGGTCTTAGTCGTCTTTTACGACATCCATGAGCAAAGTAAGGGTTGTTAGTATTCCTAGTCACTACCACACAGCTACTAGTTCTTTGTTGTTGTATAAAAATCCAGAAGTAGCGCATGTTCGCCTTAATAAAATAGTATTTATATAAACAATGTAAAAATTTAAGAGATATTTTTAGCAGATGGTTAAACATTAATTTATACAACACCCTAGAAAGTAAATTTTATCTCTCTATTAATTTTAAGTCTAGTAATATTGTACTAAGCCTAGTCAAATTACTGTCTGAAATAAAACACACGTGTAATACTCGCCTAAACATTAGAAGTCATTAAATTACTGTCTGTTAATTCTAAGTCTATTAACGCATAAATTTAGGCTACTGTGAGCCCAAATTAAGGTCTTAAATTGACTAGATACTGTGTTAATTATGAGAAATTGTATTTTATGCATAAGCATGTATTAAATTTGGATTATTTAATCTACCTTATAAAACTCTTTGATATAATATGCTTAGTTTTTCGATATCTTTATTGTAAAAGAATTACCTACTATATTATTCACGTACATGTAAATATTACATATTTAGAGAAAATGTTTCGAATATTTGACAATCTGAGAAACGGAAATAAAATTTATTTAAATTAAAAAATGCATTATAAATGTATAATTTTAATGCAAAAATGTGAACGACTGCATAAATGGCGTAATGGTTAAGATACTAACCTGCCGTGTTAGTGCTGTGGATTCGATTCCTATGTAGAACAATGCTTTGTGCGATCCACAAATTGATGTTCTTTCTGGGTGTAATCTTTGTCCCTTAAATTGAATATTTGTAAAGTCCCCCGGAATACAAGGATTATTAATGCATGGCAGGTATAATATTTTAAAACAAAATGAAAGATAAAAATACTGATATTGTAAGTTAATTTCAAACTTTAATTCGTCTCCAAACTAAAAATAACTTTGGTGAAACGATTTGGGATTTTATACTAATTGATCCTCTTTGAGAAAAGGATCTTACAAAGTGTTTGGAGAGATATTAATTAAGATAAAACTTATAAAATCGTTAAAGATTATCATTTTAATGTAGATTGTGATAACCAATGTTCGTTTTGAACTTGGTATTATTATTATACTAATTAATATCTAACTATTATGATAATTTTCCGTGTGGTGACGGAGTAAGATCGTAAAAGATGACTAATGAATAAAATATACATATAAAATCTATGCAAGAGAAGTAAACCTCGAAACAAGACCCAATCTTCCAACAACAACCCAATCGAAACAAAACTTTCTCTGCTCTTCTTGAGAAAAGCTTCTACTCTATAGCGATGCCACTATTTGGTCTAACAAAATGAAAAAGTAACTAATCAATGTAAATGATTCGTATGAAATTTGAAATTCGTGCCACCGGATTGGTTTCACTTATAAAATTATGACTTAATAATTTTTGAAGGATAATATTAATAAATCGACGCGCTGGCAGGATAATGTGTGGTCTTTAATTTATTTGACGTTATATTCTTTTTTTTTATGAATACGTGCGGTCGCAGTTATTTTCAGATGCTGTATGTGTGACTTTGTAATAATATCGTTATTATATGTGCCTTCTTTAATTTCAGATAATATAATGTTATTTTCTTCCTTCCACTCGTCATATTTGTTTTGTTTTTAGGAGGCAAATGAAAGTATACTTAGTTAGATTGACTTTTTAGCCCTTTTTTTGACGGCGGGCTATGGAGTGGTTATACCTCACTAAATCCGTCCGGGGCGACAGAAAAAGTGGCGCGCTACCCCATAGATCCGCCCTACATGTACCTCTCTACGCGCAGCGAGCGGGCCACCGGCACCCGGTCTTTGTCTTCGGTGGCCCGCCCGGCTCCCCTGACGTTAAAAAAGGGGCATTATAAGTTTAACGTATGTCTCTGTGCCTATCTGTAGCATCGTAGCTCCTAAATGAATATACTGATTACGATGCGGTTTTTTTTTGTTTGAACGATAACATGATCGAGATGCTTCTCAGCTACAATTCATAGATATAATATGAGTAAAATTTTGTTGTACATTTGTTAAATTCGTACATTAGAGTGCAACGTCAAGCTGTCACCAGCTGTCATGAGCATATGTGGCAGTCATTATGGGGATTCAGTAGCTTCATAAAACCTTCAAACATCCGGTCTAATGCTAGAAAGTCGATATCTCTTTGGATTCTGAAGCTCTCGTGGCAATCAAAAATAATTTTCTTCTGAAACGGATTAAGCTAAATATATACTCTAATATGATTGCAAATATAAAGGTTTTTGGAATTGTTTAGATCATATTGTACGGTGAATTGAATCAAATATGCAACAATGTATGATCGCGTGTTTAGTGACGGTTTGCGCATTTAGAGCTGGTTACAGGTTCGATCCGATATGACTAATTACGTGCTTTTACACGGCACCTGTCATTGATAGTCGCAATATAACTATTGATGTTATAACGCAAGCGACGATTAACAAAACTTACGTTAGATTATGTCATAAATGTTTTATTTTTGAAGAATAATACTACGCATTAACCAATACTACATATATACCTTTCCGTGTGGTGATGAAGTAAGAATACAATTCAGCACCCACCATCTTACCCGTGGGTGATCGTACGAGACGACTAAGGAATATAAAACGCATATAACATCTATGCAAGAGAAGGAAAACTCGAAACAAAACCCTTTACCAACACTTCAGACCAGCGTGGTATAGTAGTTCAATTACCCTCCCATTATGGACGAGGCTCGAGCCCAACAGTGGGACATATATGAGCTGAGATGATGATCAACCAATAATTCCTTTTTCTACTGCTGGATACAGACTTCTGTACAAATGAGAGAATTTGACTTACAATAAAACATTAGTACAAGATCACATTCTCCTTTGAATTATTATGTGACTAGAACGTATTTTTACATTTTTCTCTATTTTTATGTAATATCGAAGAGCTTACTTTCCTTTGAGCAGTTCCATGTCCAGCTTCATCCATCACGGAGCGTAAGGTACGAGGTAATAGTGTGTTCTTACAGTCACCGTAGTAGGATTATTGGCCTAATATAACAAGCAGGCCAAAGGGTTTAGAATACGCTTTTATTTAGAGAATTCTCCAAGGCTTGTCTTGTAAATTTCTTCCCGACCTAATAATTCTTATTTTACTGTGGAAAGTGCTATTTAAAAATGAACGTGGTTTTTATTTTTTATATTTATTAAATGATATATTTACAATTTTTATTATATTTGTTACAGGTAAACCATTGCAACGTTTCCAAGCGTCGCTACTGTAAGATGTTTGTTACTTATCATCATCATCTCAGCTCATATATGTCCCACTGTTGAGCTCGAGTCTCCTCCTCCTCCCGTCAAGGAGGGAAATTGACCTACTACACCCCGCTGATCAGACGTGTTGGTATAGGGTTTGGTTACGAGTTTTCCTTCTCGCATAGATGTTATATGCGTTTTATATCCCTTGGTCGTCTCGTACGATCACCCACGGGTAAGATAGAAGTGGTGAATTGTATTCTTACTCTGTCACCATACGGACAACAACGCTTATTACTCAATTGTGCCTAATGTCCTAGACACTATATTTTATTTTTAATTTAATAGATTCACTGTATCTTCAATAACATCAATTCTCAGTGGACATATTAAAACGGAACAGCATACTAAGTTAATATAATCATTATTTTCTCCTCAAAACGTGCACTATTAATATACGTCGATAATACCCAATTACAAAAAGTAAAACAATGTTTCTTTTCGATGATAGATTTAAAATGCATTAGCAAACCTTCCTTTCTCGTAGGATACTACTAAGACATCGGGTACCGGTGGTCCGCTCGCACGGCGAAGAGAGAGGATTTTACGGTGGGTCTATGGGGTCACGCGCCGCCTTCTCCGTCACCCCGGACCGATTCGGCGGGGCGAGACGCACCCATAGCCTACCAATAAAAAAAAAAAAAAAAAAAAAAAGGATACTACTAAGACACGTTAGCGGATAATTCTCTGTCAAAGTAAGAAAAACTTGACAAAAAATACTATGCTATCACGAGCGGGCTGTATTAAGGTTCTATAGTGATAGCAGCGGGCCGGTCCGTCCGGGGTAGTACCACACTCTCGCAGAAGATCGACGTCTGAGTAGGTAATGGCAATATACTATTGCGCTTCGTTCGGTGAGCGAGAGAGCCCGCAGCCCAACTGGGATGGGTTAGGCAGTGGCCTAGCAAAACCTTTGGCAAAGGTCCATGGGCGGCAGCGACACTTACCATCAGGTGTGCAGTCTGCTCGTTTGCCACCATAAGCAATAAAAAAAGGTCAGTTTGCTTCCTCAGTTGAAAAGAACCTCATTTAATATATATATACGATCCAATAAAAGTGAAACGACCTTACTAAATTAAGGAAAAAATTGAGCTATAATTAAATAAACAAAATAAAATTAAACACTTCTAAACACTACAAAAAAAAAATGACAATTCAGTAAAATTCGTGTTATTCATGGACAAATTTAATTAATAAGAGTAACATCAAAATAAATTAAAGTATATACGAGTACATTGAACAATATGTTATGGTTAGCTATTTCTGTGTACAAATAATCTATAAATATAATAATTGTAGGATCCATTCCGCGGTAATTTCTCATGCACGCAAACTGGACCGCGTTAACATTTAAACTGGCTTGTTTTATGTACGCACGCAACAAAATAAATATAGATGGGAGTATGCATTTGTAAATCAATTACTTGCTCTGTTAATATTTTATCTGCCTACTTTTATAATTAGTCTGTTAGTATACAGAAACTTAGTGAAGCAATAAAATAGTACCCGGTCACCACGTGGGAATCGTATTTCGACATTATGGAAATGCTTGGTCTACTTTGATATATAGGATCACGGGTCTGCTACAGATGCAGGCAATTAGCCTATGATACTACGCTGGCCAGACATGTACCTATCGACGCCGTGCGAACAAGCCACCGGAACCCTGTCTATATCGGTGCAAGGTGGTCTACCCTCACGGATATCCTTTAGACAGATTGACACAGGGTTTTGTTTCGAGTTTTCTTTTTCTTATACTGTTGATGACATCAGTGCTTCTTCTTATCTTAAGCATCTTATCTTATCTTAAGGAGATATTTTACCTTTAAAATCATAAAAATAAATATATAAAATATATATGTAGTTAGACACGTAACTAAAATAGTTAACAATTGGTGGTAAACGAACATATGGCGGCCCTCGATATTTTCGAAATGAAACCCGACACGACCATATTCGTTAGCGAAAGTTGAGCTCCACCGGGCGATGCAAAATTTCGCTTTATTTGTATTAAGGCGTCTATTACACCGAAACTTGTATTGCTTCATGAGAGACATGCTTTTAATAATTATAAAGCATTTTAATCTGATGTACAGAAATCTGTCCTAACAATAGTTTAGTTATTCCTATCCTTACTAATATTATAAATGTTAATGTAAATTTGTTTGTTTTCATACGCTTTCATGCCAAAGCTACTTAACCGGTAATCATGAAACTTTGTACACATGGAAGTATTAGAAAAGACGTAGGACACTTATATTAAAAAAAAAATTTGGCAGCCATGACAGCTGAAGCTTAAGATATTAAAATGTGCTTTATCTAATATTCTATCGACTTATTTTTAAATTAATTTAAATTTCAAATTATATAAAACAGATAAGTTGTTCCCCGTCCTCTTTCCTCCTTTCTCTCCTTCCTTATGGTATAAGTATTATGCCGATCGGTTCAATAGTTTTCGCAGTATAACTGAACAAAAACCCGCCTCTCCATTTATTAGTATAGAAAATGTCTATAGACTATCTACATCTGTATAGGTCATTGAAATAGTATTTGTCCAAAAGATTTATGTCTAATCTAATATGCAATACATACATTATTTGCGCAAACAATTACTATAATACTATTTTTTAAATTATTTTTAAAACTTTTTTACATTTCAAATTAATTTTCTAAAGTAATGAATAGATAGGATTCATAAATACATTATTATCTAGATCAAATACATTTATTTATTTATATTTATCTATATCCTCGTCACCAAAATAACGCTGTGTGTGAGCACTTTATAAATATTTGTAACCCAAAAATTCGCCTGATTTTCGATTACAATCTGCCAAGACCTCTATATAATATAGACATTATTATGCATCTATCACTCTTTATGACATGATTGTTTATAATATATAAAAATACTGCTAATATTAATTTTTACATCCTCATAAAGTTAGCAGATATTATATTTAAAATTTTTATTTTCCAAATTTGGTTCGTGTCGGTGTTAAAACCGTCTTAAGACTTTGCGTATCATAAACTTCATATCGACACAAAGTACTCATAAAATATATGCTGTTGATAAAATTCTCGTTGTTGTAAAATGCACCGTCTTTTACGTTGAGTGTATTGTTACATATTTTAGTTTTTTCTGCTTAAAATTACGCTACCTCTTTTCTGTTTGGTAGTCAAATAGAAACTAGATTGTTGTATAAGTGCGTATCCCTGCTTACTCCTTTTTCGTTTTAGTATGTAACTATAGTGTAATATAGTACTACTGCAGGCGATTTTTCTACACCCAACTCATATTTCAAATTGAAAACTATCTCACAACTCAAACAAAAGCTTCAAGTGCCATAATGTACCAAATTCTTTCTCGTTATAAAGAAAGCATCTATTTGCAAAGCAATTGTCTACTATGCCAGACATGATCACGATGTGATGAAAAAATATAAAAATTAAGTGAGAGCCAGTCCACACGGCGCGTTGCGTCCACGCAACGCAAACATTTTGACGCATAGCCGGCCACACAGGCGTAGCGTTACTACGACGCAGTAATAACGTTCCGACGTTGCAGCGGCAACGCACAGTTGCGCCAAGCATTTTATAAAAACATCGCATTAGTCTATAGAAAGCATGGATCGGCAAAGACGTCTGGCATTGCTCCTATTACTACGTCACCGCTGAAATTAACGCAAAATCACAAGACGGTATTGAATCTGTCCCTTAATTTCGTTGCTCATTCTTGCGTGTATCCTACCTCAATCAACCTCCATCAACGCACAAGCAACTGAGCGCTGCCGTTCCGTCGTCACAATGTGTACACTCCCGTTCGCTTCGTCTCGGAGGCTGCTGTTCCGTCGTGTGTGCTTTGCGTCGACGCAGCGCACCGTGTGTACACTATGATTATTAGTATGTAAAACGACGTAATGGCAGCGCTGCGTCAACGCAACGGAGATGCAACGCGCCGTGTGGACTGGCTCTGACTTATGTGAATATATTATTACATTTATTACCGAATCGTTAAACTATTTGTTGATAATGAGATGGTTATAAATTATTTATATCTTTTTTTGTGTTTGATTTAAACAAAAACTCGTAATTTTGCACTTCATTTGCTCATTAGATTATGTTTTTTCTTTCTCAAGATTTTCTTATTTAAATCTTAAGGAATTCTGTGTTCATTTATTATAATTGAACGTAGTTAAGTAGAAAGGATTCATCCCACACAGAGTTAGTTTTGAGATATTCAAATTTTAAGTTCAGATCGTGATTCGTCTTTAATTTTCCACCTCAACTTTCTGGGGTTCATTTTCACTAAAATAATCTTATAATTTATCTTTAGAATAATAATAATCCAAACAGTTTAGATCGTTTCAGTGATATATGATTTGGAATATTTTGGTACACCTTATTGTCTCAATAATAACCTAAGCGGCTTGGTGCGATGTTCAACGAGTGTTTTGATATACATAACTCATCTTTGCACATAGTGTGGGTTGGATACTTTCCGATTAACTACATCCAATTGTTTCTCGGATCAGATCAATTAGATTCAAATCATTATTGTTATAGCGGCTGTACACACTCGACAAGAGCCTCTCGACGAGAGCCTCTCGCCGAGAGTTTCGTCCAAAAGGTTCTAGGCGAGAGCACACCCTGTATACACTCATTATGCCAGTTGTACTGTACATACCCGAGACCATGGACGTAGAAACTGCTGCGGTTATTTGTCTTTGTTTCGTGAGCTATTATAATTATTTAAACATTTACTATAAAAAGAAAATTTGTAAGCCATGGAGAAAAGAAGATGATGGATGATTGCTATGCATCGCAATAGAAACAGGTAAAACACTGTTAGCGGACAACTAAACGATCAAGTGTGTACATGCTCAGTCTCGTTTTCCTAGCGAGACTTAACGAAACCCCTTGACTCGGGCGCAAAAACCTACAGGTGACCGAGACTGACCGAGGCGAGAACGAGAGCGCGAGACGAGACTAGAGTACCAAGTGCATACGCGCTCTCGGCCGGTCTCGGGGTCTCGTCGAGCGTGTACAGCCGCTATTAGAACAAATGCTACTTTACAAGTAGTTGAAATATATTCATTACAACATTGATTAGTGTCAGTATATTTGAAACCAATTTGGTAATGACTCGATATAAAAACAAGTATTAAAAAATGGTTTTAATATGACCTACGCGCCATTTCTGAGGTTGTTTATTGCGATACTTTTGCTTTACATTTCTCAATTGATGTGGCTTTGTATAGTTGAATTTTGTTTGCTTAAAAGTTCTGTGTGTTGTTTCGTTATTTTTTTACGGTGCGAGTTGGCCCGCAGAGAAGAATAATGATTTTGTCGCTGCCATATTGGACCCAGGTGTGAGCTGCACATGTGTAATTTGTAGGTTTACCAACTTTTGACACAATACAGGACAAAAATATTCACGGCACCCGTTGAACTTATATTTAATTATGGCAATTTATAAAAAAAAATATTCTAAACAATATATATATTTTAAAACCTTACTGCAATACGCTAATACAAATCTAAAAAAAAAAGTATTCAACGAGTTTCTCAATACAGTTTTTTAATTAAACTTTGTTCCTTTTTGTACTTACGTCATCCTTTTTAATTGAGTTAGAATATTTCGTGTTAATATATAAGTGCCAGGCGTTATATAAATTTTCTTTAAATCCCTCAATAAGTGATAAGGGTTCTTAAATTCAAGGCCTTACTTTATTTTTTATCTTTAATTTAACATACAGCTGCATACCTCTCTCCCAGAGGTGTAGACAGGTAAAATACGGATTACCACAAACCACGGTGCTGACATACCTTCTCATCAACGTATCTTAAATATGGTCCAGAAAAGTAATACATGACTTTCCCTTTCATTCGTCTCATTGACGCTTGCTTTACATATTTTCTTCGTCAACCTCTCCTCATTCATTCTTTTTACGTGTCGAAACCATCTCAGCATATCCTTTTTATCTTTGTTACTACTTCTTCATTCATACAACCACACTCTGTTATTCATTCTTATATATTCTTCTTTTATTTGATTATAAAGATATATTTGGTAACCATATCATTAAAACTATGCGGACATAATGCGTTTAGTTTTTGTAGAGCTTAAATAAATAGTCTCCGTAACAGGCAGGAGTCGATGAGAGCGCTTTTTGATTTATTTATACGTTTGCTTGAAGGGGGAACGATTTCCTGATTCAATTATTATAATTGTGTCGGGTCGGTGGCTGGTAGATGTCGATGATTGATCGGAACTCGGGAGTTTTACGATTATTATCAAATATTCTTGTTTTCTTCCGCTTGTTGGTGTACTGACGACTGAGGCACTTCGATTACGTCATCAGTACTGAAACTTATTATTTATTTAACCTTTCGTCGACATTGCAAAATCATCTTTAAATATCAATGCACTTGCAAACTGTAATTCTTTCTTATGGCTTTAATATGATAATATGTTTACTGTCTTTTTGGTCAAAGTGATATGGCCAAAAGTGGTTGTGTTGCACCTTTACTTACCCTTTAAAGTCTAACAGCATTTTTAATATACAGATATATATGTACCTATATAATTTTAAATATTCTCCGTGTTTTGATGAAGTATAATCTGTGTTATTTATCGGCGAATTATGTAGTACATACGATTTGCTGCTAAAGACCCCAAAAGTTTTCATGTGGTGGTGGGTCTCCAGTAAAAGTCTCCGTTAAGCCTCTAACAAAAATAAAACAATCTAGGCTTGAGATCAACCAAATGCGCTTGATGAGGGTAGTTCAAAAACATCTTGTTTACATCTTGATCAATCAATTTAAATAGAGCCAGATGGAAAACCATCTTTTAAATAAAATAATCATCTAAATCGATTCACTTATATTTAAAAAATAAAAACAAATACACTCTAATTGAAAAGCTGCTCCTTTTTTTTTAAGTCAATTAAAAAAACTGGAACACATTTATGTTTGAGGACAATTTAAAAAAGTTACTCTATAGTCCTGAACATGGTTCAATAGCAATCAGTTAGCACAATAAGCGTCTAATTCAAGTACTTTGTGTCCAAAGTGCTCGGTCGGCTGACAGCTGAATGGCCGCCAATGAATATAACCAACTGTTTATGTGTCGACACTGAAAACGGGAAATGAGTATTGCAAATGAGTTTTGGAATTGGATTGTGTCAATCTTTATGTAATTATGACATACTGGTAATCGAATTGAGGGTACTGATATTGTTGAAAGTTAAATGGACGAAACTTAGCGTAAAGTGACTAGGCTTATATTTTTTTTCTGAACAATATCGTCACAAATTGCATCTGGCGGGTGAGAAGTACGGATGCGGACGGAGCCAGGCCGGATGCAACGGCGCCGGTGCGTTCTGACCGCGTTGTATGCACACGCCATATTCCAGAGCCATTGTCTAGTTCTGTCATAGAAATTATGCATTAATACCAATGCATTTTAGAAATGAACTTGCTAAAAAAATTGCACCTATATGGCACTGTAGTTAGTGGAGTACGAGTGTTTAACATACCAGAATTACGCATTAAATTGTATAATTTAGAAACATATCAGCTTCTACCACCTGGACTGATGACGTTGACAAATTCACAAGGAACTGGTTTATGTAGGTGGTACAAGATCGTTCAACGTTAGAATCTTAATACATACTTAGCTTAAATAACTTGATGACATTCACGATATTGCCACCACTATCGTATATCGCCACTAGATTTCTTATCGTGGAGAATACCCGAACATCGATGTTGTCCGTACCCCAAGAAGTGTATTTTTTATAACATTTCTTTATTATTCAACATTTTAAAAATTTGGAAAATGAAAGGCTAGACCATGAGCTCTGTAAAGTGCTCAAAAAGTCGCAAAATTAAAAATCAAATACAAACACGATAGAAACCGTAAAAACAGTTTTATTTCAAATGTGAGGTTAGTTCTTCGAACTTAGAATAGGATCTCGTAAATTTGTAATTCAAACTGAAGAAAATAGTTCTTTTAACAATCTAGAATATTAATCTATCTGTACTCTAAGATATGTCGCTTTCAGTAAAGAAAAAAGTCATGGATAGTAACATCCTCCCTTGCATAACATATGGCTCACAAGCCTGGACATTCACCAGACAGGTGAAAGAAAAAATAAGAAAATGTCAGGCAGCCATGGAAAGATCTATCCTAGGAATTCGAAAAATAAATAAAATCCGTCATACTAAAATAAGAGAACGAACAAAACATATAGACTTCTTACTCCACTCTATGAAACTGAAGTGGAAATGGGCGGAACATCTAGCGAGAATAGAAGATACTAGGTGGACGAGACATGTCATAGAATGGAAAGGACCCGAGGGAAAAAGACAACGGAGAAGACCAATAAGAAGATGGTTTGATGCCATCAAAGATATAACGGGCGATAAATGGCAGACAAAGGCGAGTAACAGAGATCTTTGGAATGATACGGAGTAGGCCTTTACCCTACAGAGGGGTTCTCATTAAAAGTGACATAATATATTATATCTAAAATTTAATTCGATTCAAATTAATTTTATATTTTTAAATGTATAATTTGTAAACCAAAATAGAATATAAAAATTGTATAAATACTTTATAATATAATTTATCACACTGTAATATTTGCATGTTATAAATGAGAAATAATAAAAGGCTTATTTATTTATTATTATTTATTTACTCTAAGTTAAAATAATAAATATCTCATTAAAGAGTTTTTGTATATAGAAAATCGAAGTCAGCAAATTATAGCTTTTGATAGCGTTCAATCAGATCACAAATAGTAACCACACCTCACGGATTCAACAATACAATTTCCTTAACAACATCGAGTATAATGAAAACAGAAAACCAGGACTATGTTAAATTGAATAATAAAACCTTTGTGGAGTGGCTTCGTGACCAACGCTAATATCCCTTGTCCTAAAGGCTGTATGCTTTATCCTTAATTGGACGCCGTTGTCCGTTTTAAAAGGAAAAAATGACGTACTGGCCACTAATTAAATAAAGAGCATTTTGAAATATTCGTTTTTTAAACGCCAGGATACCTTATTGGTTATAATAAAAGATGCCTAGTCCCACATGAATTGTATTAATATAAATTTTGCAGCATATTTATTAACGCATATTTTTATTAAATATGGTTATTGTAAGTTGTGATGTACAAATTACTGAAATTTTAGCATTTAATATGCTTAATTATTTATAAAACCCGATTACGAAGCGAAAAGAAAAATTGTGATGTACTTAGTGGTTACTATTATAAACAAGAAATAAAAATATTCCTACGGATTTATTATATTTTAAAATTATTTTGTGATTGTTTCGGACATATTATATAAGCGTTATTAAAGGATGCTACGGTTGGCGCCGGTGTCGCATGTGGTCTAGTAGATCAACATTCGGCGACGGCGTGCTCCGATGGCATCAGTATGGATGAAGTTGAATGGGCGATAAGAAGTTTGAGAAATGGTAAGGCAGCGGGCATTGATATGGTGTCTGCCGAGATGATCAAGCTTGGTGGCTCCTGTGTCCGGGAGGCGTTCCTGTTGCTCCTCAATTTATGTTGGAGCTCGGGAATGGTTCCCGGGGACTGGAATAGCGCAGTCATCGTGCCTTTGTTTAAAAACAAGGGTTCACGTTATGACTGCGCAAATTACAGAGCCATAAGCTTGACCAGTTTGGCAGCAAAAGTGTATGGTAAAATTATTGAAAGGAGAATGAGGATGGTGTCCGATGGTTTACTGTGTGAGACACAAGGAGGTTTCAGGAGTGGAAGGGGATGCATGGATCAAGTGTTCTCTCTGCGCAACATTGTGGAGAAGAGTCTGGCCCTAGGTCAGAGGGTTTTCTGCAGTTTTGTGGATCTGGAGAGAGCATTTGACACGGTTGTACGAAAGGAACTTTGGGACATTTTACCGGAGTATGGTATTAACGGTAAACTGCTGCAGGCTGTGCAATCCAGTTACATGGGCTGTAAAGCCTGTGTGCGGCTGGATGATGGAATGTCGCCTTGGTTTGACGTCAATATCGGCGTTAAGCAGGGCTGCGTTCTATCAGCCAGGCTGTTTATCATATATCTGGATAAATGTCTCCAAAGGTTGAACGATATGAATGTGGGAGTCCAGATGGGTGACTCAGTGGTCTCTGCTCTGCTTTATGCAGATGATGCAGTCCTGCTGGCACAGTCAGCGACTGACCTGCAGACCCTAGTCGACACAATGACAGAAGATTGTAAGAAAAGGGGTCTACGCGTGAATGTGAGCAAAACCAAAATAATGGTCTTTGAAAGAGATGAAGCCAGAACAGATGTAAGAGTAACAATAGGTAATGATGTACTAGAGCAAGTGGATGAATTTGTATATCTTAGATGTGGATTTAGCCGAGATGGACGGTACACCACTGATATAGCGCGAAGAGTGAATGCGGGAAATAGAGTGAACGGAGCGTTGGGGCAACTTCTCGGCAGCCACCACCTCAGCCAGAAGGCACGTGTAGCAATACATAACGCAGTGCTTGTCCCAACATTACTGTATGGAAGCGAGAGTTGGGTATGCAGAAAAGAGTATGAAAGTAAAATTAATGATGATGATGCATGAATGCAGATGATGCAGTCCTGCTGGCACAGTCAGCGACTGACCTGCAGACCCTAGTCGACACAATGACAGAAGATTGTAAGAAAAGGGGTCTACGCGTGAATGTGAGCAAAACCAAAATAATGGTCTTTGAAAGAGATGAAGCCAGAACAGATGTAAGAGTAACAATAGGTAATGATGTACTAGAGCAAGTGGATGAATTTGTATATCTTAGATGTGGATTTAGCCGAGATGGACGGTACACCACTGATATAGCGCGAAGAGTGAATGCGGGAAATAGAGTGAACGGAGCGTTGGGGCAACTTCTCGGCAGCCACCACCTCAGCCAGAAGGCACGTGTAGCAATACATAACGCAGTGCTTGTCCCAACATTACTGTATGGAAGCGAGAGTTGGGTATGCAGAAAAGAGTATGAAAGTAAAATTAATGCGGTCGAAATGCGATCTCTTCGGAAAATCTGTGGAGTTAGGCTGACCGACCGCATTCCTAACGACGACGTAAGAGAGCGAGTAGGTATGAAAGAGAATATTGGTGTAAAGATGCGAAAGGGAATGCTCCGATGGTTCGGACATGTGGAAAGAATGCCGAACGAACGTCTGGTTAAGAAGATATACAATGCGAAGGTGGAAGGATGTAGGTACCGAGGGAGACCGAGACTAACCTACCTAGACCAGATCGGTCAGGTACTGAAGGAAGGTGGAGTCAAGAGTCTCCGAAACCGGCGAGCGTGTATGAAGAGAATTATGAATGTTGAGGAAGCGAGTGAAGTATGCAGAGATAGAGTTCTCTGGCACTCTGTTCTCTCTGCCTACCCTGCAAGGGATATGGCGTGATGATATGTATGTATGTATGTATGTTATTAAAGGTTTCACTCACTACGATTTTTTTTTATCAGATGTTTCTCAGAGGGACCGCGTTTCCATTCCGTATTATATATTAGGTTTCCTGTTTGTAAATTAACAAATTGTGTTGTTTTAATAATCAATAAATATTAATTTCTAATAATAATCCTTACTAATATTATAAATGCGAAAGTAACTCTGTCTGTCTGTCGCCCTTTCTCGCCAAAACTACTGAACCGATCTAATTGAAATTTGGTACGCAGATAGGACATAGGCTACTTTTTAATGCAAAAAAGGGTTGTAAAGGGGGATGAAAAGTTGTAAGGTAGGTAGTATCGTCATTTTTAAAGCCAGAAGCTTGAAACTTATTTTTAGGTTATTGATTAGATGTAAATAAATATGACATTAAAATTTTGTAAAAAAATTACCCTTAAGGGGTAAAATAAAAATAGGGGATGAAAAACTTTAGGAAAGTAACCTTTTATGCTGGCGAAGCCGCGGGCAGAAGCTATTAAATAATAAATCATCGAGTAAGTACAACATATTTCGTCTGTGGAAGTTTTCTTTTTCCTTTAATGATAGACGAGCAACTAACCAATCTGTTGCTAAATGGTAACTGCCTAGCCTATGTAAAGATTATAAAAATAATTATGGTTTTATATTCCCGCTCTTTTCTCTCTTCTTCAATTAGAAATGTCTTCTAATTGACCACCAATACACACTCTTTGAGAACCTATAATTCATTAATTAGTAACTTCTGCACACGCAAAAATTAACTCCTGAAGTTGAGCTATTATCCCAAGGTAATACATTACCTGGATAATAATTATCCTGTCTCAATTCAGGAAATGATCTATTTATGTGTGAGTTTTTATCCAAATTTGTTCTATATATATTGAGTAACAAACATTCAAACTTCTTCATAAACGTTTACATTTATAATATCTGTAGAATTACTTAACGAAACCATAAAAATATTAGGCTCATTTCTTTGTAATAAAACTGCCTTATCGCTTTCCATGTCTTCATTCTCTCAGTTGTCTTGTAATCAAAACGAAGGCTTTATCACAAGTGCTATTTGCCTCTATCCCTTTGTTCTAGTACCTCGGTCCTAATTTGTTTGACGTTAAGAATCCAATATAGCCGTGTGCGAAGGTGGGGCCCTATTTTGCATGACAAAGATGTCGCTAGAAAATTAACTACACACATTCAGCGTCGAGTAGACGCATATAGTCGAGGAAAAAAATGTAAAACAGGCTTATGGTAGGTAGGTAAGAATAAATTAATGGGATCCTTTGACGTGACCTGTTTGTGTAGCAATCTTTTAGATATTACGATAAATATTCATGGCCATGAAAAAAATATTAGAAATTTTCAGTGATAGAATTTAGCAGTAATATTTTTTTTTTGATTATCAAGCAGCATACCTTATGGTAAGTGTTACTGCCACCCATAGACCTTTGTAATATCAGGGGTATATCTAGGCCGTTGGCTACCAATACAAACCTCAAACCCACCCAATTGGGCTGCCAGCTCTTTCGCTCATCGAACGAAGGGCAACAGCACACTGCCATTGCTCATTTTTAATGTTTTAATCTAATTAATTTCGTCTTTAGATAAGATTATGAGGTTTAAAACGAATTTTTACCTTACAATAGGTGTCGAATTAGCTATTCCCCTGGTACTGCTGAAGTCTATGACCAGCCTTTACCAGATCATGCAAACTGCTTGCTCGTCTCCCACCAAAACGTAATAAAAACAAAAGCTTCGCTTGTGTGGACTTGCAAAAACGTTCAATGCCACTCTAATCGCCAATTAATAAAGACCTTTAGTTTTTACTGACTTGCAACAATAGAGGCCTCAGGCTTGAGTCTTAGCAGTAGCTTAAACGTGTCTAATAAAACAAGAAACACGCCAATTTTTAATACACAATGACATTTAATGTACTTTTTTATCTCGTTAAGTTCATTAAGAGACACAGGTCCTCCAACCGAATGAAGTCACATATAAAGTAAAGGTTAATCGGATTTGTGGTTGATTGCGAGTCCAGTGAAGAGAAAGTTGTAAAGACTAGGCAATGAGAAACTTTTAAACTGTAACCCAGCTTGAAAAACTTTTGAGTAAGTACTTATAGTGAAAACTTCCAAAAATATTTTATAAATAAAGTCAGTATTTATTAATTGTTTTAAAAATAAAATTATATATCTGCGCCTCTATATGTTTCATATTGTACTAAATAATGCATTTTATGTTCTTTTATTTGATATTCGATACTATAAGCAAAAGGTTTTTAGTTTAATTTGTCAGCCTCCTACACTATAATCTCTAGGTATGCGTCCGATATATCAAAACGAATCTGAAATCGGATTTCAGTCAGAAATCGTATCGTATCGATATTCAACACTATACAAACTGATTTTAGAAAACGTATTTCGGCAGAAACTAAATCAACACATATCAAAACAAAACGACGAAAACGCAAACTAATAATAAAGTATGCGCTACACGGTTTCAAACAGTGGTTTGAAGCAGAAAAAGCAGAAATACGCTTTGCTGGCTACATGGTTCAAAGCTAGTTTGAAACCAACAGTTTTCAGAGAACGTGGCGCGGATAGGACGTCTTTACGCTCGCGTACCGTATATTTACTACAATGATGTCATGGTGCCTTACCTATCAAAAGAACAAAAAAATGGTTACTCAAAATTTTTGTTCAAAGGCTCAAATGGGAGCCAGTCTGATGGTACGACGTTCACGGAGACGTCATTTTATAAAATATTTATAAATATTATTTATAAATTATTTTTATTATTTTATTTTTTTCATTTTTATTTATTATTTATAAATAAAATATAGATGCTATAGTTGTATTGGAAAGTTGGGTTTTACACAATTTATTGAAGAAAAAGGCTTGACAATTTTTACTAAGGAAAAATTTTTTTGCTAAAACATCCCACGCATTTCTTTTTTGTGTAATAGTTTTATAAGCTTTACAATTTAACTCCCAAAGGCAGGGCAAGTCTTTGTATAACTTGAGAAGTTGAGTAATAACATCGCGATTGCATTCTGTCTGTTCACGCGCAGAACGTCGTCACGTGCGTCTACGCTCACCGCTACAGCGTGACTGTCGTACATTTGGTTTGAAGCAAGCGGCTAGATGGTTTCAAACAAGATTTAGACGAACGTTTGGCCCGTGGTTTGTAGCGCAAGCCTCGCTACCAAGGGCGTTTAGAGGTCATGCGAAATTTGGCATCAAACATCTGTCTACACTGTTTGAAGCCGTTGCTTCAAACCACTGTTTGAAACCGTGTAGCGCGTGTTTAAATCTAAAACACGCGCTACACGGTTTCAAACAGTGGTTTGAAGCAGAAAAAGCAGAAATACGCTTTGCTGGCTACATGGTTCAAAGCTAGTTTGAAACCAACAGTTTTCAGAGAACGTGGCGCGGATAGGACGTCTTTACGCTCGCGTACCGTATATTTACTACAATGATGTCATGGTGCCTTACCTATCAAAAGAACAAAGAAATGGTTACTCAAAATTTTTGTTCAAAGGCTCAAATGGGAGCCAGTCTGATGGTACGACATTCACGGAGACGTCATTTTATAAAATATTTATAAATATTATTTATAAATTATTTTTATTATTTTATTTTTTTCATTTTTATTTATTATTTATAAATAAAATATAGATGCTATAGTTGTATTGGAAAGTTGGGTTTTACACAATTTATTGAAGAAAAAGGCTTGACAATTTTTACTAAGTAAACATTTTTTTGCTAAAACATCCCACGCATTTCTTTTTTGTGTAATAGTTTTATAAGCTTTACAATTTAACTCCCAAAGGCAGGGCAAGTCTTTGTATAACTTGAGAAGTTGAGTAATAACATCGCGATTGCATTCTGTCTGTTCACGCGCAGAACGTCGTCACGTGCGTCTACGCTCACCGCTACAGCGTGACTGTCGTACATTTGGTTTGAAGCAAGCGGCTAGATGGTTTCAAACAAGATTTAGACGAACGTTTGGCCAGTGGTTTGTAGCGCAAGCCTCGCTACCAAGGGCGTTTAGAGGTCATGCGAAATTTGGCATCAAACATCTGTCTACACTGTTTGAAGCCGTTGCTTCAAACCACTGTTTGAAACCGTGTAGCGCGTGTTTAATCATCGCGCAATCGTTTTCTATTGCTAGTTTTGCAAACCAAACCAATATTTGAAAACTTACTAACTATCTCTTTCACTCCGCTAAGCGATCGCTTAGTCAGAATGAGAAAAAGCTAATTTCATTAAAATTCGCCTCCTTTCATTCTAACTAAGCGATCGTTTAGTGCATTGAAAGAGATCAAGCGAATTGTCATCTGTTTTGGAATTTGGCGGTTTCTAAGAAACTCAGAATGGCAGATGGAAACGAAACAGAATTACAAGAGTCAGGGAATAAGATCTATATTAGAATGCAACTACTTCCATGATAATATTACACAATACTTAATGATAGTAGTTTAAGTTTTGTGTTTGTTAAATAGATTTTTGAATTATGGGAGAGTTTTTGCACACTTGACCTTGGTGACACGTGCGGTGTGCGCGTAATGTTATTTTTGTGATCTCGTGAACTATATAATTAGATAGGTATTTTACGATTCAATACTATACTAACGTATGTTAGTATCATACATACGATTTGATGATAAATAAGAAATAACTATTTAATGTAAAAAGGTAAGATTTTCGCTTCGTAATCGGGATTAATAAAAAAAAACCATACAAAAAAAATGTACATTATATAATCTAATCATGAAATCATTGTAAATATGACGATTTTTAAATACGCAAGAAAGTTTTGTATCATATCCAAAACAAAACATTTTTGCTAGTCTAGTACTCTAGTTAAGCCTAGATAAAGCATGAAGGAAAATCGTACACCTAAATCCAATCAACAAAGAAATTATAGAAAAATTATTTGAATGCGTTCGTTCGATTGCGTTTTTCGTTTGCTACGCTAAAATAACTAAAAACATCGAATATCGATCGAAACTAAAGTAAACCCCCTCCGTCAACCGCTCTGGAAATCGATTTCTGAAATCGGTTTTTAAAATCGATTTAAATATCAGAAATCGAATTTGTATCGGTTTGCGTAAAAATCTGAAAACGCCCATCTCTAATAATCTCCTATTGCCTCGCAAAGGTCTGTCAGTTCCTTTATTAGCAGTATGAAAACTACCTATGGTAAAAAAATTATAAGTGTATACTTACAGCAAAAACAATTTGAAATTAAACTACCTTTAAGGATATTATCTGCGTTTGTATTTGATTTTTAATTTCCCGACGTCTCGAACACTTTACAGTGATCATGGTCTCGGGAGGACCATGACCATGATCACTGTGAAGTGTTCGAAACATCGGCGTCGGGAAATTAAAAATCAAATACAAACGCGATAGAATCCGTAATGTTAGTTTTATTTCAAATGTGTAATACACGCGTAAACATTAGACAGCAAAAACAACATAAATATGAAGAAAACATAAATAAATGTTGTGAACATAATTAGTAAAGCAGTATTGTTTATGGCTCTTATATACTTTTAATTGTATAAGATAATTGACTACGTCGTAAAATAATTACATAGGGTCATTGCTCCATCTAGAGGTCTACGTCTTATTGGTTTCAGTCCAGACTATCATCTATTTATCAACCCATAAAGGCTTATTTTGCATCGAAGAATTAGTTAGAAGAGCCCATTATTTTGCTTGAGTTGATTACTTAAATATTTATTATTCCAAGATCTATTGCTATTTTTGATCCTACATGATAACATGTTTTAAGGTCGACCTCTTGTTATGTATAGGTGAAAACTCCGTCCGATTCCATACAGTAGTTTTTGCGTAATGCTTATATAAACAGACAGACAATTTCTTTTTCTCATTCTCTCGATAATTTAGGTTATTTCGAATGAAAAATATAGCTCGTTGGGCACCGGATTGCAATTGATATTGCTTTTAAGGTTGCTTTAAATCATCTATCGCGGGAAGAGTATACCTGAAATTGGTAAGAAACTCACATGGCAATGGTTCTTGCTTTTTTTTTGTAAAAGTAAGCATACGGCAATAAACTTCATAACTGTACCAAATTACTAGACACACACATCACATTACATCTAATACTTGGATTTATACTTAATTTGTGTTTTTTTTTTATATATTTTTATCTGGCGAAATATTAAAAAGTTTAGGTAGGTGACAGTGATTATCCATGGTCTTACTTCTACTAGGATTACCTACTATTTGGAGTGTTCGAACGCTTTATATAACTTTATATATAAAAAAAAATATATTTCAATAAAAAAAAGGATTTCGCTTACTTCTGTCATATTACCATCATCATCATCATCATTTCAGCCTATCGCCGTCCACTGCTGATCGTAGGCCTCCCTCATGGTACGCCACAAAGTGCGGTCCTGTGCCGCCTGCATCCATCGACGCCCAGCAACTTTCACCAGTTCGTCTGTCCACCTAGTGGGGGAACGTCCTACACTGCGTCGTCCGGTACATGGTCGGCACTCTAGAACCTTTTATTCCCAACGGTTTTCGGTTTTTCGAGCGATGTGGCCTACCCGTTGCCACTTCATACCATTACAATTATAATTATAATTATTAAATAATATATATTAAGTAGGATCAATAAGCAACCAAACTTACCAGGATCATACTGGTAGCACCTAATTCGTTTGTTTCCAAATCTGGCTTAAAGCCAAGGTCAATAAACCCTTTTGTTTATCTGCGCAAACCTTAAACTTAAACAGCCTGTCTACAGAATCATATGAAATTGAACATCAATCCAACGTACTCCATATCGTCTGGTAATACGGTTGATTTTAGCTTATTTGTATTTATATGTAAATAAAGAGGGATGTATCCTAAACAAATATACAGGGTGACGCGAGGTAGCTATCTGCGACTGCGATTGAAAAGTAACCAATATAAATTGGCCTTTGTAACCTTATTTTGATTGTGAGTTGTAAAGCGAATGGTATGCGAACACGGCTCTATTTAAATTGGAAACAAACAAAGGTTATGATTTTTTAAACAGTGCTTTTATATTAAACGAAGCTGCACCTGTATATCTATTTGTAGCTTGTTATATGATAATAACTGCTGTTACTATCATTAACATTCATATTTACTAGTGTTGCCCCAATGCAAGACCAAAACTTACTGCAAGAGTCTCGCAGTGCTCCCTTAGACAGCATTTTACGATTCCTTTGGCAAAGAAAGAATTGTCAATATTTTGTATTATACTAGTACACGGGGAAATAATTTGATGTTATTTTAAACAGTCTTATGATAGATAGGTATGATTATAGCCCCACTCCCGTTAAGTGGCATGTACCTAATTATTGATAGTTTTGCACTTAGAGCCACTAGATGAATGAAATTTAATTAATTTAGTTGGCTTTTTCATTTCTATTAAAACAAGTAACTCTGTGTTATTCTAACAGCAAGACACACCTCACTGCGATCGCCTACCCGCCTGTAAAGGGTGACAATTATATCCCACTATCCCTTCATTTAAGTGGGAGGCCTACGCTCAGCCATGGATGATGAAAGGCTGATTGATGATGATGATGATAATTATTAAATGGACTGTATTTTAACGCCTAACCGTTGACATGCTG
The DNA here is from genome assembly GCA_905163515.2 of Lymantria monacha. Classification (NCBI taxonomy): domain Eukaryota; kingdom Metazoa; phylum Arthropoda; class Insecta; order Lepidoptera; family Erebidae; genus Lymantria; species Lymantria monacha. Next base: position 8,814,371 of record LR991092.1, on the reverse strand, counting down.
GAACAGAAGTTTTATGTTGGACACAGGATTCAATCCTGAAGCCTTAAGTATATTTTGTAAAACCTTTCCAATGTTATAAAATGTTGCTATCACACCTTTCTTAGTAGAAATTATTTCCTTATTCATTTAACAGAAAGATAAAATATTTCAATAAGAATTTAGTACGAATTTGTTATTGCCACAGTTGTTATGCCAACTGTGGCTGCTAATAATGCATTAACACCGCTTCGTTGTCACTATTTGTTTGCATTTTTGCTAAAACTTATAGTCACAATAGTTCAGTTCAAATTTGTAGTATATCCCTTATGCCTATAAAGTTTTTGATGACCAGACTATTTGATACAGAAGATTTCTAATGTTTACGCAAGTGTTACACGTATAAATAACACTACACACTACTTTTACGGAAATAAAACTACTTTTACGGATTCTATCGCGTTTGTAATTGATTTTTAATTTCCCGACGTTTCAAACACTTTACCGTGACCATGATCACTGTAAAGTGTTCTATTATTTCAAATAATACAGAAAGGTTTTTCGTAGCCGAATTCATTGCAGAGATTTGTATGTTCATACAAGCAAAATCTTCGTTATTGAATTTAACCTTCACAGTCTGTTCTTGCATACATTCGCTTTATTGTCATACCCTCATTATGAATTCTCCTATAGCACATATGTATATTTGAACGCACATATAACACGAATTCGATATTTATAGGCCATGTTTAGGCATTTCGGGGTGAACGTTCAGGCGATTTAAATATCAAAACAGAACAATCAAAATACACCCTTCGGTCTAAACTCTAAAGATTTACTTTACATAGCACTGTGGATCTTAGTTGTATAGGCAGTGGAGCATAAAGCGGGCCATTCACGTGTCGTGAAAGCCTGTCGCATAGACAAGGGAGTCGGAGACGCCGTAAAAATGATTTATGCCAGTATATAAGGCTTATCTAGTGTTGTCGATGTTTTAAAAATTGTTTGATCGGTTCCGTTGATAAAAGGTGTTAAGTATGATTTGTATATGTTGTTCTATGGTTAGACTAATAGGCATAGAAAGGAATGGACGTTAGTAAGATTATCCATCTTTTATACTTGTAATTTTTTTTTTAAGTTTAACCACGATATCAAAAGCGGTCACTAAGACTTTATGAGGTTCAAATCTCGATCTCATCTATGGAGAATTCAGTTTATTCTGGGTACAAGGAGTTATAATAAATATCGATTATGCTCGAATTTCCGTTGAAAGTTTTCAATATTAAATAAACACTCATTCAATGATTGGTTAGTCTAATGGCATAAGCATTCGTCTATCGATTGCAAAGAATCTTATGCAACCATGATAAATTTTACTGTACGGAAATTCTCAGTAGCGACGAAGATGTCTGCAATTGTGCCTGGTAGACAGCAATAAGCTGATCCTCCATTACATGGAGCGGATGTATGACCGAGTGTAGAATATTTAGAGAGTAGAGAGCCTTTCACCTCGCCCTAATTAACTAGGAATCATATGTTTTACGGCTTGATATTAAGTTTTCTGGGTACCAAAATTGTTGATCATTATTCAGCTTTAACGACACCCCTTTTCCGTGTAGTAAAGGAGTAAGAATATAATACCCCGCCCTCTGTCTTACATGTGGGTGATCGTAAGAAACGAATAAATAATATAAAACGCACATAACAGCTATGTAAAAGAAGGAAAACTCGAAACACAAGTATACGTTTGACCAGCGCGGTATAGTAAGTCAATTTTCCCTACTATTATGGAGGAGGTTGGAGCTCTATAGTGGGACGTATATAAGCTGAGATGATGAATGATATCCATGAGCAATGTTAGGTGTGGTAGTAGAAGTAGCTGCTATTACATAGCATTACTACAGGGGAAAACTATAACAAAAAGGCTGGATGTATCTCAAAATCATGACAATTATAATATTCAAATTACTGAAATTCAACATTTAATATGCTTGATTATTTATAAAAATCCTAATTACGAGCGAAAAATGATAGATGATTCCAATAGGTATGGGTTCGAATCCCACTTGTGACAATTATAATATTTTTGTACAAAAGTCTTATAAAACTTATTAGGTTATCACAAACAAAAGATTATTCTCAATCATACATGTATTCTTTATCAAACTGATACACGTAGATATCGTTCTTAAATTATTTATTAAACATAAAAAGGGTATAAGAATTCAAAAAGGTATTTGTATAAATCAACTATGGCGTTATTAATAGCTATGTTTTTAATTTACGTATACAATGCTATGTATCATTTCTTTATATCTGATATCTAACCATGTAACGACCTTTCAAAGAACTTGTATTCACGTGTTTGAAGTACAATAAAGAATGCGTGACTAATAAGTATATTAATAACAAATTTTTAATTTAATCTTTGCTATATGTTTGCTTCTTTATGATATTCTGTTCAGCATTTTTATACACTATATTTTTTTTTTTCTAACGTATGTATTTTAAGGCTTGTAGTAAGCAACGGACTTTTCACAATGGCAATTATTTAGCCTACTATACCATATTGGCGAGATGACTTACGCCAAGTCAAACCAAGTTTATAAAGTTTGTCGTCTCTTGCTTAGATGTAATCTGCCTTGTCTTTTGGTTTTTTTCTCATAACTCTTACGGGAAAGGTACCCTTTTTTTTTTTTTTTTTTTTTTTTTTTTTTTTTGCTGTGGGTTATGGACGTCGCACACCGCCAAATCGGTCCGGGGTGACGGAAGAGGCGGCGCACAACCCCATTGACCCATCCTGCAAGCACCTCTTCTTCGCCGTGCGAGCGGGCCACCGGTACCCGATCTTTGTCTTCGGTGGACGGGAAAGGTACCCTACCTTTCCCGTAAGAGTTAAGTAGTAACAGTGTTTACTCCGTCACCATAGGCGTTTACCAATTATTTGGAATTGTCCGGTTACATTCTGCTGTCATTCGAGGCGAGATCGAGATATATAAAAGCGGCATTATATCTCTAACATGCCGTATTAACACTTACGATATCGATAACTTGATTTCAGTTGTCGGTTCAGTATTTTTGAGATGCCAACTCTTACCAACACCCTGACAAGAAAGAATCTGAGCGTAGCCCTTACGCGGTTGACCTCTATGCGGGCGGCGAACTAATTTCCGAAACTGACCGTCAGCAGCCTTGACTAGGGTGGATCAAGATCAGATGCAGATATTCGTGCCTGATCCACACACTGGCGGCAGAGCATGTCATCGTGGAGGTTCTCCTCTCTGACCTATTTCGCCGTACCATTTCGCAAGATAACTGATTCGCAAAAGTTCTTTGCGTCCCATCTTTTGACGCCGTAAAGTCAAGTCGGCACTGATGATTGTGAGGAAGCAACGAATCCATAGCAATGTTCTGTCCAAGCCATGCAGATATTAAGAATAAAGGCACAAAATATATTTGATAAATTATGATAAATTTAGATTGGATTAACTAGCATTACATACAATACGCCATATAAAAACAACAATTTAAAAATAATATAAAACCATCGGCTTAGATGACATAACCATTTAGGTAGGCTATATTCCCATACATTCAAAACAATCCATTGTGCAATCCACTAGTATTATATTATTGATGCTGCATATTCCCTAAATAAATATGTTCCAATCCATATGTATAAGACTAACTATTAGATCGCTAAACTACAAGCTATATATATCGATAGATTTGTTAAAGTAATCACACACAAATGTCGATCACAGATACGCGTGGCATATGGCTGACACACAGACGAATAACATAGTCGATTTGTTAAGCCAGTAAAGGCATCTGCCTTTACTGCCTTTGACTTTCTATCTAGAAACGAAAATAAAGAGACATTTGATTACTATGAGAGAAATATTGAAAGAATATTTGAAATGTCTTATATATGAAAATAATCTAAATTAATATTTATCATAAATTATGTTATTCTTATTGTATTTATTACAAGTCAAAAAAGGTATTTCTTTTAAAAAGTTGATAACAACTATAAATAAAAATAATTTGATAACTATTGTTATGCAAAACGTTTACCGTGTTGTAATGGAGTAAGAATTCACCACCCTGATTCTTTAAAGGTTGTCTTAAAAATACATACATATCATCACGCCATATCCCTTGCAGGGTAGGCAGAGATAACAGAGTGCCAGAGGACTCTATCCTTGCATACTTCACTCGTTTCCTCAACATTCATAATTCTCTTCATACACGCTCGTCGGTTTCGGAGACTCTTGACTCCACTTTCCTTCAGTACGTGACCAATCTGGTCTAGGTAAGTTAGTCTCGGTCTCCCCCGGTACCTACATTCTTCCACTTTCGCGTTGTATATCTTCTTAACCAGACGTTCGTTCGGCATTCTTTCCACATGTCCGAACCATCGGAGCATTCCCTTTTAAAAGTAGTGTTTTTTCATTCGTCTTAAAAGTAGGTAGGTATATGTTGGGCATATGATGTGCAGATAACATCTATAGAATAAAAGAAAACGTGTTATAACGATTGTGGTATAGCAGGTCAATTTCCCAGGTTTTAGCTCATCAGGGAAACGAGTTAAGAATACGATGCGTCAACGCTACTCTCCAATTAGAATGAAAAGATAGGCTAAGAAACCACTAAGAAAACGGGTGGCAGCACTATTCTAGAAAGCTAACACCAACTGCATTGAACTAAACTTTTGCCAAATATTGCGATTATAGGATAATCTCCCTTGAGAATCCCTTTCCAATTTATAATATCGAAAATTAGATGCTGATAAGCTATAGATACATAGAAACCTAACAGTAATAAATAAATTATTTGTTGACTTATATGTTAGCCTGTATGTCCAATTAAAGATGGCGATGTATGCGTATAGATGTGATTAATGACTTAGACCCACACGCCTCTAGTTATCAGCTATCGCAGTGCGGGGACTGCTACGATCATCCTTGATTTCCCGCTATTGTTTTTGCCGCTATGCCATATATGTACATTTAATTATATAATCATACATAAGACTATGGTTCGGTATATGTGCTGTGTGATAACGGCTACGAATTTTGTTTTTTTTATTCACGCTGTGGAAATGCATTTACGCACTAGCCCTCGCTGGTGACTGACAAGGGGGTGTGTGGGACTCGCCGGCCAGCTGATTCGGCCGAAATACCCACTAAAACCACAGAAGGGACCGCCCTTCCGTGCTTTTACAGGGTGCCGGAGAGATCGTCTATTGACATACTATCCCCGACACCCCATGCGGCTACGAATTCTACCAACCCTTACTTTGCTCGTGGATGTCGTAAAAGACAACTAAGAGCCTTATAACGACCTGGGCCAACTCTATCTCATGCCGTTTGGTCAACAATTACATTCCCAAGGAGGGTTGACGTCTGGTAGGCGGCCGGTCATAAAACTATTGCCAATAACTTTTACAATATGTACTATGAAAGAAGAGTACATATTGTATCGACCCCAAGCAATTGGGATAAGAGTAGGAGAATGATGAAATAAGACTATGGTTCCATTCTTTAACATATATTATACGTTTATCTAATAGGCACGGCCTCCTTCATATCAGTATGAAATGGATATATTATTCAAGAAATATTTCAGAACTCTGCAACCGTAACCGATATTAGTGTTTCGAATAATTTAGTTTACGTTTAGTGTCTACGAGACACGTGAGAACAGGTTATCTTTCAATCAGCCGAACTGACACCCTAAATTTAAGGCTCTCCAAAGTGAAATAATACGATAATCACTATAATTAAAATTTCCCTTTTACGATTTACTAAAAATCGAATATATAACTTCTCGTTCTCGAACGTCCGATTAAGAAGATATACAATGCGAAAGTGGAAGGATGGTACCGGGGTCGACCGAGACTAACCTACCTAGACCAGATTGGTCACGTACGGAAGGAAGGTGGAGTCAAGAGTCTCCGAAACCGGCGAGCGTGTATGAAGAGAATTATGAATGTTGAGGAAACGAGTGAAGCATGCAAGGATAGAGTTCTCTGGCACTCTGTGCTCTCTGCCTACTCTGCAAGGGATATGGCGTGATGTATGTATGTATGGATGGTGATATCCATATTCAGTCCTTCGTATTTTTAGCATCCCTATATTATACCACGCTAGTTAAACGGGTTAGTATAGGGTTCTGTTTATCGAGAATGTTTTATTTCATAACTATGGTGTAATAATTGCGTAAACGTTAGAAACTATTAGATATATATTCTCGTAATGACTTAGACAAATTAAATTCGTTCTTTATTATAGTTGTAATATCGATAGATGCCTACGTGCTCCTGTTATAATATTACAAGCCATTTACACGCTATTTACGACACAAACAATTAACAGAATAATTAATATTATCCACACTGTTCAACGTTCTAAATACATAAATTATATTATTTTATTTATCTTTAGAGTTTCAACTACGGGGTTAATTAATTCATGTAATATTATCAAAATATAGCCTATAGCAAGTTCGTATTTTCTTAAATATCGTCTCGTCTCAGCTATTTACGTTCCACTATTTCGCTCGAGTCTCCTCCATGGAAGTTCACTTTTTTTTTGACAGGCTTAAGGTCTGGACACATGCCGTCCATTCCATCCGGGGCGACAGAAGAGCAGCACGTGGCCCCATAACGCACCATACTCTCATCCAATCGACATTGGGCCGGCCATTGGTACCGCTTCCTTGACATACGCGGCCAGAAGGAAAATGACCTGCTGTTGTTAGCGAGACGGATTGATATAGGGTTTTATTAGTAGTTTTTCTTCTCTTGCAGATAACGTATTTGCATATTTTATACCGTGTTTTTCTACACCCACGGGCAAGAAAGAGCGGAGTAAAGAGTATTCTTCATCATCTCAGCTGATATATGATCCCACTCTTGATCTCGAGCCTTTGCCGTAAGAGGAGGGCAATGGACTATATTATGCTGGTCAGTCGTGTTAGTATAGGGTTTTGTATGAAGTTTTCCGTCTCTTGCCTAAGCTATGACTAAATCACAGGTAAGACAGACATACCTGTCTTACCCGTGGGTTCTTACTTCGTCACTACATGGATAGAAAAGAACTTACTCCCATCAAAATTATATTATTATAAAAAGATGTAAAAAAAAATGTATTTAAATTTGCAATTATTGTAAAGTATACACGTGTGTTTTACTTCTAAATAAACAACATAGACATAATGGAGTTTACCAGTGCTTGGTGGGGTGTGCTAATGATTTTTTAACGTCATGAAAATGGCGTCTCGTTTGTTAGTATTGTGAATACGAGCATAACACTAAGCGTTATGTATAAAAATGCGCTGTAAAAACTTGGCCAACATTTACAGGCACGATTGTATTGTTTCGAAAACTAGACTACACTTTTTTTTTCTTTCTAAAGTGGTGTAGTAATTACGGCCGCATGAAAACAAACAGATATTTTTTGTTAGTCTAACTACTGTGAAACTTTTATAGTATTTATTAAATCGCTCTATTAATGCACGCAAGTGTATGTTAAGTTGTATTTTTATTTATTTATTTTTTATTTACCCGTATATTGACGGAGTAAGAATACAATTTGACCACCCAGTGTCTTACTCATGGGTGAACATAAGAGACAATTAAAAGGTATAAAACGCATATGCGAGATACGTATGTGCAAGAGAAGGAAAATTCAAATTAAAACCCTATACCAACACGTCTGAACAGCGTGGTATAATAGTAGGTGAATTTTCCTCTTGTTACGGAGGGGTCCCCCTCCTCTACAGTGAAACATGTATGAGCTGAGATGATAATTTTTATTTTTATTAAGTTCGAATTGGAAGGTGTTTTAATAAAATTAATCTGTCAACACTTTTTTTAATATAGTCTAGTAACTCATATTATTATTTTATATTCTATTTAGGTATTCTATTACTTATCATGGTGTTATAAATTCGGCCACTGAAGATAAAGATCGGGTACCGGTGGCCCGCTGGCACGGCGAAGAGAGGTGTTTGCAGGGTGGGTCCACGGGGTTGCGCGCCGCCTCTTCTATCACCCCGGACCGATTTGTCGGGGCGCGACCACATCCATGGTCCACCATGCAAAAAAATCAAAATGGTGTTATAAATTCAAACTGAAACATCGGACGCAACGGATTTTTTCGTAAACTAAAAAATAACTTTAAAAATATTTTTATAGTTCTTAAGCTATTTTCACGTATTAATTATTAAAAATAATAAAAGATAAGCTTCTCTTGTTATTGAGTCAGTTACTATCATTTAGTTAGATGCTAAGGTTAAAAAATTAAATATCACAAAATTTGGCCTACAAATCTATTTTTTAAGTGAAGAATTCGATGGTCACTTCCTTAATATTCTTGCCGCAGAACATTAGAGTGAAGTTCGTTAGGTCAACGAGGGCGTGGTACCCTCCCATTAGGACAGCCGCACCTAAATCCGTACTTATTTTAATCACTTGTGCCCCGCTGGCTTCTATCATGCGTGTGTTTGATGGCCCATTTCACGGTCAAACAACACACAACTCTATTTCAAACAAGGGTGGAATTATTTTCATTTGTAAACTTGTCACCCTAGCAGCAGTCGAAAGAGGAAAATAAGGATATAATTTGGATAGCAAGTAAGTCTGCATCATGGGGAAGATTGTTCTTGTGGATTTCGCAAAGAAATTGGCCACCACTTTTCCGCGTTCCACTTCGGTACATTTTTATGAAAAAAATTAAATGCGAATACCTTCTTGTTATCTTATTAAACTTTGTTTATAAATTCGTAATACTTGTATTAAAGTAATATCGTTTGAATAAAAAAGCTAAACATTTTAAGGAAGCGGTCTAAAAGAGTCTTAAACTTGTATATTAATTATTTAAATCTTTATTTATTGAGTGGCAACTCTACTTTAATAATAAAGTTCTAATTAGTGTTGATAATATAATTATTCTTGATAAAAATACAGTAATAACAACTCCAAGTTTATAGTGTCTTAATCTTAATAAAATTATGTTTAACTTAGATTTCTGTTTTTTTTTTAATTTATTTTAATCGTTTAGCCTACCCTCTCAATCTTAGCAAGACTGAAAAAATACATTAACCAACATTAGTTATTGGGCATTATCTTTGTGTTTTGCTATAAAATACTCGAAATTTTCTTTGTAGTAAAAACAACATGGCAACATGGCCTTTTCTTTAACACGTTATACCCTAAATTGGACAGTAAAAAAATAAAATTTCTCAATCAATCGCATATTTGCATATATCATACACTTTTAATTATCATTAAACAAATGGACGGGACATCAGAATAGAAAGGTAGGTAAACCTGAGTGCTATAGACTACTTTATATTTAAAAAATATATATAAATTCAATAATAATTCTTATTGTTACTAATATTACAAATACGAAAATAAGTTTGCTTGTTTGCTACGTTCTCACGCTAAAACCAAAACGACATTGATAAATTTTGCTAAAACGATAGATGGGATCGTGGCGACGGATATAGGCAAATATAGTAAATAAAATTATTATTTATATGCTATATTATGCAAGCGAAGCCGCGGGCAAAATTTAATAGCTCAATATAATATTTCTTAAAGCATTAAACATCGTAAATGCTCTAATACAAGTTTTTTAATTTATCACTCCGTTGAAAATTACTTGTTCTAGATATCATATTATTTATGTGAATTATGTGACTTAAAACTCATTCAGACAATTCTATATTCACTTTACGGCACCATTCACAAACGAACCAAAGAACCAAGTGGCACTGAACCTCCTATAATGTTTTGCAAATGAATTATTGCAAAAGTTCGGATGCGATATGAGTCAGAACTGTGAACGTCAGTAGCCGGGTTAATGGGATGAATTGCGTAAGGCGTGGTGTACGTTTAGCGTGTTCGTAATGATATCACAAACGATAAACTGGAATATCATTATAACGCGTTGGCTTTAATATCTATTAATCATAACTAGTATATTATTATAAGGTCCCAGCTGTCTATAATCAAATCTTACACGATAATTTTGGTCTATTTCCCGATTAAGCAGAATTTTTATGTACACTTTCAATTCTGTTAACAATACAATTCGCAATACTTAATTTTTGAATAGTTCTAATATAGTCGGTCGACACTTCAAGATGGCGAGTTACATATTTTTTACAAACCCTTTAACGTGGATATGAAATGTAATGCCTTAAAAAAATAGAAAACGTTGCAATTAGTGACATCGCACTAAGTTTAATATGACCGTTCTAAGATAAATAATTTTGTTCGTGTGGTGACGGAGTAAGAATACAATTCACCACTCCCTATCTTACCCGTGAGTGATTGTAAGAGACGACTAAGGGATAGAAAACGCATATAACATCTATACAAGGGATGAAAAACTCGAAACAAAACCCTATATGAACACGTCTGACCAGCGTGGTATAGTAAGTAATTTCCCTTCCATTGCGGAGGAGGCTGTAGGCCCAATAGTGGCACATGAGCTGAGATGAGATAAGATAGTAATATATAAGGTTTCTGTTTTTCTGTCTGGCTGTGAATAATCAAATATAACACGCTAAATTTTACCTATTTCCCGATTAATCAAAATTTTTATGTAGGTACTACTTACACTTTCAATTCTGATAACAATACAATTCGCAATACTTAATTTTTTAATAGTTCTAATATGGTTGACATTTCAAGATGGCGACTGACTTATTTTTTTCAAACCCTTTAACGCCGATATGAAATGTAACTGCTTAAAAAATAGAAAACTATGCGATTTGTGACATTGCACAAAATTTAATATGGCCGCTCTAAGATAAAGATTTTTTCCATGTGGTGACGAAGTAAGAATACAATTCACCACTCCCTATTTTACCCGTGGGTCATATGTATGAGCTGGGATGAGATGAAATAGTAATTAATATGTAAGGTTTCTGATTTTCTGTCTAGCTGTGAATAATCAAGTCTCACACGCTAAATTTTACCTACTTCCCGATTAATCAATTTTTTTATGTACACCTTCAATTCTGATAACAATACAATTCGCAATAGGTTTTTAATTTTTTTAGTAGTTCTAATATGGACGACATTTCAAGATGGCGTATGACTTATTTGTTTAAATCCTTTAACTGGGATATGAAATATAACGGCTTAAAAAATAGAAAACGATCCAATGTTATGTCACTAACATAGCACTAAATTTAATATGGCCGCTCTAAGAATTACATTTTCTTTTCAGCCCTCTCAATATAACTATATTTGAAGGTTTGAATATATGATATCAATAGGAAAAGAGAAATTGTGCTTTTACACTTTTTTATTTTCGTATTAGTTTATTTTAAAAATTTATTTCTATTTTAATAAAATATAAACTTCTTTAAATAATACAATTTATACTTTTATCATCATCATCATCTCAGCTCCTATATGTTCCACTATTGGGCTCGAGCCTCCTCCGTAATGGGAGGGAAGTTGACTGTAGTAGGTCAGACGGGTCGGTATAGGGTTTTGTTTCGAGTTTTCCTTCTCTTGCATAGATGTTAATTTTGTATTTTATGTCCCTTATTCGTCTCTTACGACATGACACGATCAACCACGGGTAAGATATTGGTTGGATTGGTGGTGAATTGTATTCTTACTCCGTCACCACACAGATATTTTATCAACCTAATTTCGTCCACTGCTGGACATAATACATGTTGTTACAAATTTCTCTAGAGAATCTTGCGCATATTCACGAAGTAATTTCTCAGCCGGATGTTACGGTGTGCTCAGAAGTAGTGGTGATATAGTGTAGTTTTTTTAGAGACAACACCTTGCACTAAGGAAATAAAATAAACCTTGTATTGCATAGGACTTTACAAACATATAATTATCTAACATATGGACTTAGACTCAGAACAACAATATATGGATCACACAAAATATTTTCCTGCGTAGGAATCGAATCCACGATACATCGGCTTAGATTGGTCTACTACTACTATGGCATATGCACAATCTTGATAGGATCGTATGATAGCATATTACCCTATGATGAAGTTAAAGATGGAAGAATAAAGACCTATATTTCTATTATCAAGATGAAAACTTTGTTTTATTACACGAATTAGAAAATTATGAAAGCACCAGCTTAAAGGTGTTCTGTATAACTTAGTAGTTGCATAATACAAAAGTTTAACTTATTATGTAAGTTAGGATATAAAGCCTGGGCAGTATTTTTTTGTATTACCAAACTCCCTGTTTTTTTTCCTTTTACATAGTGTTTAAAGACGCAAATAACATTTACAAAATTACTCTAGTGCTTAAACTTTTAACTTGACTTTACTGCTTAATTTCAGAGTTGAAATTATTTAGTTATTGCTGTTCAAGTGCTATTTTGAGGGTCATTTAATAATTCTATCTCATAGTGCTAGTTACAAGCAGCTTTAAAACATATCCTTTCTTTATTATGACAGAGGTTTTTATCAAAACATTATTGTCAGTATTACATACAATAGAAAATAATGTTTAGATTCATTTGTAAGATAGAAATAAACCGTACGTAACAAAAGTATTTCTAGCATTCTTAGAATTCCAGCAAATTAAAATAATAATATATTTTATAAAGTGTTAATTTCTCTGCAGTAGTTTCTTTCGCCGTAAACATAGCCTCTATAAAACATATTTTGCACCTTTTTAAAAAATAACATCTTTTCACCCTAAAAGTTTATGCAAAATACTATAAGATTATTTTTTTAGAAGAAGAGGCCAATAAAGCTGACCTTCTCTGTGGTAATACCCCAAATTTCGCATTGCAGATTTTAGTCCTGCGTAGTAGAAAAAATAATATTATCTATTTATTGTCAATCAGACGCAAGACTTGGGTTTCATACAGGACGTATAGCTTAATATATCCTAATAAACACTTTTTATCTATATTATTTTTGGTGGCAGCTACGAATACTACCAAGCCTTAGCTTTTGGGTATCGTTAACGATCATTAAGTACTTTATATAGACCTAGACCAATTCTACCTGATGTCATCTGATCAACAATTACACTCCCCAGAACGATTAACGTCAGACAGGCGACTGGTCATAAAACTATTGCCAAAAAATTTGCAATATGTGCCATGTGAGAAGAGTATCGTAGTAGATATTGCGCCGATCTCAAGTAATTAGAATAAGAGCAAGATAATGATGATGACTTTTATATAACCTAAACGGTTACTTTTACGAACCCGGGTTTAACTGGACACTTCAAGTCCAAAAGTCACATACTCAATGGATAAATGAGCTAGGCTGTTTGAGTATTAACGTTAATATTCTAAATTTTTAGAATGCCAATAAGTAACTCCAAATCACCCACAGACATCGCAAACAGTCTCACTAATCTCAAGAGCCTAGTTTATAATTCCGTGGTTAGGTGGGATTATCACGCGTTTCCAAATCGCACCCTTTCGTCTCGGTCGTCGACCCTCGTTACGTTGGAACCGCCTACCTCCGTACAGTTAGACATGTGATGAATCTTGCCGTCATTACGAAGATAAAGAAAGACACGGGTTTGGGTTCCCTTTAACAAGTTCGTTTTTTTTTTTTGGAAGTAGCTACAGGAAATTTAATGAATATGATCATATGAAAAATGAGTTAAAATATCCTTCATCTATTTATGTAAAGTACAGTGAAATAGCCTCCTTTAATTTAAGAATGGGTGGCTGTTTTTGAGAGCATGTAAAATGTTAAAGCAAGTCAAAAGACGACCGGATTTAAAAACTGAAAAATCCATAAAACCAGGCAGTACCTCTATTAAATTTATATTATTTTTTTCCTAGGATTTTATATCTTTGGTTCTTCTTTTGTGAAATGATGGCATAGATACATAATTTGCCAACAATCCTTACTTGTCTGTGGTAATCGTAAAAGCGAGTTTTCACTGTGAGTATAATAGCACTTTCCGGGGAAACTTATAACATCAATTGTCATCACCAACCTGTCCGCCAAGTGTTGCGTTTCCATATCCTCCATCACTCTCGCTTTATCCTCCCTTGTTGCCGCTAATATCCAACAGTACTCATCTATAATATTTTGAAAATCTAGCAACTTCAACGCCAGGAAAGTGCAAACCCTAGGTGCTGTATTACAGACGGTTAAACTAATATCTTATTGACTATAGCTTCACCTATCATGCCTTTTTATTTTTGCGGTGGGCTATGGTGTGGTCACGCCCCGCCAAATCGGTCCGGGGCGACGGAAGAGACGGCGTGCGACCCCATAGACCCACCCTGCAATGCACCTCTCTTCGCCGTGCGAGCGGGCCACCGACACCCGATCTTTGTCTTCGGTGGCTCGCCCGGCAGTTTACCCTCACGTGTCACCTATCATGGCTGCCAAAATATGTTTTTAGACTCCGTAAAAAAAAAATATAATAAGTATCCTAATAAGTATTTTCTTTCTTTCTAATACCTCGAAGACTATGTGTACAAAGTTTCATGATAATCAGTTAAGCAGTTGTGGCGTAAAAGCGTAACAAACAAATTTACATTCAAAGTTTATATTATAAACTTTGAATGTAAATTAGTAGGGATTTAAAAAATTGTGAATAATGCTCGATTTGAAATACTGTCCCTGTACTGTCACTTTAACAACTTTTTACTTATGTATTAGTAAAAAGTTTGTAAAGTAATATTTTAATAGAAACCTTCATGATCAACAAAACCAGGAATAGATTTCAATCTTTTTCGCGAATTTAATCGCTTTTTCTGAACATTCAATAGTTAAATTCATTACACGGTCGTTCTTTTCATTATCAAACATAGTGAAATACGTTGAATGTCATACAATTTTTTTATTATAGTTAGTTACACTATTTGTAATTTTCAATTACATTAAAATCTATCGTTAAGAAATCTGTTATTTGATCTTGTTTACTGCGCTTTGGAATAACAAGGTTTTGGTTGGAGAGACATAATTTGTGAATTTATAAGTGTATTTTTTCGAGGCTATGTTTTGACTATAGTTAAAGTCTCATGTCTTGTTTCTCAAAACAGAACAGTTCTAGCAAAACAGTATTGTGACTATTTTGTAAACAATTTAAATGCTACACATGGGCTTATCATATATATTTTTCTTTTGCGTATGGTGGCAAACCAGCATACAGCACACCTGATGGAAAGTGTCACTGCCACTGATGGACCTTTGCAATACCAAAGGTATAGCTAGACCGTTGCCTACTATTACAAACCCTAAACCCACCCAGTTGGGCTGCCGGCTCTCTCTCCTTCTTATAACGGTAAATGCCATAATCGCCACGCCTGGCAGACGGTATAGCTATAACAATTAGTTTTATAAATTGATCAACACAGTGTTGCTGCATATTCTCCTAGTGACCTATGGACGGATGGGTATATGGTTTTATTTTGATTTTTCAATTCCTTCCTTTTATCTGCGTTATTGGCATATGAATTCCCTTCATCAGCTTTTACGATACTTACAGCCACGAATTGTAAAGAATTTTAAAGTAAAATTATTAAATTGTATACTTATACCGCCACCACACAGAAAAATCGTTTTATATCACTGTAAAAAAAAATTAAAACTCAGGCAGGTTGGCGATCACAGTTGGTGTATAAGCTTCTTGATTCCCTGATGATCGCTCAGCCGGTTTTTACGACGGAAAATAAAAAGTGTTGACGTAATAACCTCTCACCATAAAGATCTGATATTTATGCGAGTATAATACATTTGAATTATAATTATTTACGGGAGGACAGTCCTACCGTGATCATGAACATTGCAAAGTGTTCGAAACGTCGAGAAATTAAAAATCAAATACAAACGCTATAGAATCCGTAAAAATAGTTTTATTTCAAACCTCTCACCACACAGGGATAAGAAAAATAATTTTATACATACATACATACATATCATCACGCCATATCCCTTGCAGGGTAAGCAGAGAGAACAGAGTGCCAGAGAACTCTATCCTTGCATACTTCACTTGCTTCTTCAACATTCATAATTCTCTCGATACACGCTCGCCGATTTCGGAGACTCTTGATTCCACCTGCTTTGAGTACGTGACCAATCTGGTCTAGGTAGGTGAGTCTCGGTCTTCCCCGGTACCTACTTCCTTCCACTTTTGCATTATATATCTTATTAACCAGATGTTCGTTCGGCATTCTTTCCACATGTCCGAACCATCGGAGCATTCCCTTTCGCTTCTTTACACCAATACTCTTTTTCATACCTACTCGCTCTCTTACGTCGTCGTTGCGAATGCGGTCGGTCAGCCTAACTCCACAGATTTTCTGTAGAGATCGCATTTCGATCGCATTAATTTTGCTTTCATGCTCTTTTCTGCATAACCAACTCTCGCATCCATATAGTAATATTGGGACCAGCATTGCGTTATGAATTGCTACACGTGCCTTCTGGCTGAGGTGGTGGCTACCAAGAAGTTTTCCTAACGCTCTGTTCACTCTATTGCCCGCATTCACTCTTCGCTCTATATCAGTGGTGTACCTTCCATCTCGGCTAAAACCATATCCAATATATGTATACAAATTCATCCACTTGCTCTAGTACATCATTACCTATTTTTACCCTTACATCTGTTCTGGCTTCATCTCTTTCAAAGACCATTATTTTGGTTTTGCTAACATTCACGCGTAGACCCCTTTTCTTACAATCTTCTGTCATTGTGTCGACTAGGGTCTGCAGGTCGGTTGCTGACTGTGCTAGCAGGACTGCATCATCTGCAGAGCAGACCAGTGACCACTGAGTCGCCCATCTGGACTCCCACATTCATGTCGTTCAACCTTTGGAGACATTTATCCAGATATATGATAAACAGTCTGGCTGACGGAACGCACCCCTGCTTAACGCCCATATTGACGTCAAACCAAGGCGACATTCCATCATCCAGCCACACAAGCTCTACAGCCCATGTAACTGGACTGCACAACCTGTAGCAGTTTACCGTTAATACCATACTCCGGTAAAATGTCCCAAAGTTCCTTTCGTAGGTACAACCTTGTCAAATGCTCTCTCCAGATTCACAAAACTGCAGAAATTTTATATTACACTTAAATACGTTTTTATTTATTTTATGCTCATCATTCTCCTACTCTTATCCTAATTACTTGGGGTGGATACAATATGTGCTCTTCTTTCACAATACATATTGTAAAAGTTTATTGGAAATAGTTTTATGACCGACCGCCTGCTAGACGTCAACCCTCCTTAGGAATGTAATTGTTGACCAAACGGCATCAGATGGAGTTGGTCCAGGTTGTTATTAGGCTCTTAGTCGTCTTTTACGACATCCACGAGAAAAGTAAGGGTTCGTAGTATTCGTAGCCGCTACCACACAGCAAGTTTTTATTAGTTTTATACTACTCGTACGCATTTTATATTAAAATCGATTATAAATCGTGTTTATTGTTTTTATTGATTCCATATGGATGACCATTGCTTAATATAATTTAGACCGATGTCATTAAATATATCCCAAATCGTATTATCCCATACGTACTTAAATAAGTTTCATGATATTGCATGTTTACAGTGTCGTAAATCTGCTGACATTTGAGATTTATTGTTATAGGACGCTGGGACCACAAATTATGTTCGACACAATTCGCCCTTTGTCTGACAGAATTATTTTTTTGATTGGTTTTGCCAGTACTGACGTTATAACTAGTATGATATATCTGTGCTTGTATGTAGAGCTTCAAGGTCTTGACGGATCAAACTCATAAATATAGTTTTGTGTTGCAAGTTTTATGTAGATATAATTGTACGTGGCGTTGTGTTTATACACCTATATTTTCTTGTTATAAAGAGTATTTTGATATTCTTCATCATCATTCTCCTACTCTTATCCCAATTACTTGGGGTCAATACAATATGTACTCTTCTTTCATAGTACATATTGTAGAAGTTATTGGCAATAGTTTTATGACTGGCCGCCTGCCAGACGTCAACCCTCCTTGGGAATGTAATTGTTGACCAAACGGCATCAGATGGAGTTGGCCCAGGTCATTATAAGGCTCTTAGTAGTCTTTTACAACACCCACTAGCAAAGCAAGCGTTGGTAGTATTCGAAGCCGCTACCACACAGCTAATTTGATATTATTATGAATTGATATTTAGACAATTAGGAATTTCCCCTTTTTATTCGTAGGTGATCGTAAGAGAAGACTAAGGAATATAAAATGCCTAAAACATCTATGTAAGAAAAGGAAAACATTAGCGGCATTCACGTTTCGAATTTGATTATATTTCATTCAAGTTGCATCAGTCTTATACAGCCAATACGAATGCTGGAATGCATCTCAACTGAAAGTCATCAATCAGCTATCCAAGAATGCGGAATGCAAAATACATTCGATTTTCATTACGATTGTTCATCTCTAAAGCTGAATTCGTATCTAAATACATAGTATTCCAAATGTATAACTTTTTTCATTCAAAATGTATTTAGATCTCTTCGTTAATCAATGGCGAGTATTTATTTGGTTTCCTCTATCGAAGCAACGATTTATATTTTTAAGGACTTTATAAGTGTAAGGCTGAATATAAGTAACTTAATCTATACAATTAAAATATGAGAATCGATTAAAATTCATAAAAGTTAGTAAAAATATATGGTTGCACGAATTAAAGGTATTGACTAAGTGTTTTTGTTTTTATATTTACGCTAAAACTATTATTTTTCCTCTTTCAAAAAACCTCAAGCGTGTAGACATCTTAAAAAGAGGAGAAAAACTAGAGCTAAAATTAATAAAGCCTAAGAATGAGGTTTTATAAAGTTTTGATTTAAATAGGCGTGAACGGACTTGTAAAAAAATAAATTTGGTTAAATTAAACCAAAAGAATAACTTTGGACCTTCAAGAAAAGGCTCTGAAATGTACAGCTAAACCGCACTGACGGCAACGATGCTTTTTTTTTAATTTTCAGGCGCTATTTTTTTTTATTTCTAGGCGATATATATTTATTTATATATTCCATATGAGATAATAAAAAGGCTGTGTGGTAGCGGCTTCGAATACTACCAACCCTTGCATTGCTCGTGGATGTTTTAATAGACGACTAAGAGCCTTAAACGACCTGGGTCAACTCCATCTGATGACGCTTGGTCAACAATTACATGCCCAAGGAGGGTTGACGTTTGGCAGACGGCCGGTCATAAAATTATTGCCAATATTTTTTCACTATGTACTATGAAAGTAGAGTACATATTGTATCGACCCTAAGTAATTGGCATAAGAGTAGGAGAATGATGATGAGATAATAAAAAGAAAAATGTCAAAAAGCTTTAATCAATTCTTAAAATGTAGGTGTACATGTACTTTTCCAAATGCAGTAAAGTAGACATTTTAACTATTGCTACGTCAAGGGGACGTGGCAGTAAAGTTCACCTGCTCATATAATGTATATTATCCACGTTAAATCCTTAATAATATACACAAAGTATCCTTAAACGTTCTCAAAGTATCGCACATATCTATCATATGGCCTCAGATCGAGTTATTATACCGCATAAATCCATAACTATTGGTCTGCTCGTATAGATGACTTGCCTATTACAAGCTATCGGTGTAAACGAGGCCCGTCGCACACATACTTGCATGCATACTTAGCGTGATAGTGTAATACGTCGGCTATAGGGTTGGCAATATATTACTTTATTATTTTTTTAAGTTTTCCATTGGTGACTGAGTAAGAATAGACTTCAGAACCCTTTCTGTTGGCCATGGGCGTCGTAACAGACAACTAAAGGATTAAAATGTGCATAATATGACCTCTGATCAGCGTGGTACAGTATGTAAATTACGCTCCGATTGTGGAGACTCGAGCCCAGTAGTGATGAGTAGTGGGATATATATAAGCTGAGATTATGATGGTTTTTAAGCAATGATCTCCACTCTCTAAATTTTTTTTTATCGCAGATGGTATGTGGGTCTAATACCTGACCGCCTCGTGATACGATCCAATTCTTTGTGAGATCTACATATGATTATTCCGAGTGTGGGTGTATTTTTGTCCGTTAATTGTTTAAAGTTCCCATGATACAAGGTATTATTCTTCAATATCATCTCCTATACATTCCCAATGTAGAGGTGTTGTATTTTTTATTAAAGAAGAAAAATTTTATTATACTCTTGACAAACATTTTATTAATGGCTTTTTGGAACGAAGTTCCTTATCGCGCGTTGTGAAAGGGGGCTAGACGGAAAAAATTCTTACGAAAAGTTGTCACGACACTTTTTGCTATAGTAAGCTATTGTAAGCTGTGCGGCGTCGCTCGTCGGCCCTCTTATAGAAAGCAAGCCAGATATTTTCATTTCTGTTTCGCATTGAACAGTGTGGTGTCGCGACGATTTTTTTTATAGATAGAGTGATTCAAGAGGAAGGTTTATATGTATAATATATGCATAATGTACTAGAGAAACACTGATAATTTTAGAGGTTTCTAATGTGATGTCGTAAATAAACACATTATTTTGCGCTTACATTGCAAACGCTGGCTGAACCCTACGAAATAGATCAAAATAAAGTACTACAGTATTATACAGCTTAAAAAGGCCTACAAAAAAGTCCGCGATGGTATATATCTATCTCTTAAGGATAATATACTATATCCATTTTAATACTTTAAAAAATGTTCTATTATAAAACGGTAATTGAAAAGCTATTTACACAAATACTGTATTAATCCTTATCATTTTAAATACATTAGTTGGCTTGAGCATTTCATGAAGATATTTTTTTTCCTTCAGACCATGCAAATTAAATCAATACCTTAAGAGATATAGCAAAATCAAAATAATGCGCAACGAAATTATTTTCGCCCGTGACCGGGCCGCGTGGCCGGCTCGCGTTCGAGCTCGGGGCCGAAAAGTTTTGGTAGTCTAGTGGAATTGTATATCCTATTATTAATATTATAAACGTGAAAGTTTGTAATAATGTATGGATGTGAACATGTTTGTTGCTCTTTCACGTAAAAACTACTGAACTGAATGGATTTTGATGAAATTTATAGTAATATAGCTTGCACATCAGAATAACACATAGGCTATAATTTATAAAGATATTTTGCAAATTGGCTAAAATATAACGATAAAAATCGCTTAAGGCAGAAAAAAATTATATAATTAAAATAGAACTTCGTTCCATCCGGGTGTCCCTTGACACCTCCGGTTTTTTTTTTATTCGACCTGTATATATATATATATATATATATATATTGATTAGAATTGAATTTGACAACCCTAGTTTTCTAGTGATGAGAATAATCAATTGTTTATTTTTTTTATAACTACAGCTTTATATGAAAATGTTGTTACTGAACGACCATTTAGTGAAGAAATTGGAAGATAAAGGAACAACGGTCACAACGCTTTGCTTTCTAAGTAGTATCTTAAGAATACCATATTATGCCTAGCATAGTAGACTATTTGCCGTCCTTTAGACGAAATCTAATAAGGGTACCCATACAGAGTGATCTCTTTAGGATGTAAGCACGGAAGCGGGATTTAAGAGGGATCTTCATAATATCACGTTGAAACATAATTAGGTCTGAGCCGTATACATTTGTGGGCACCATTCAAAGATGTTGTGCAAGTTGTTTAAAGGAATATTGATGTAATTCTACAACTAATGCATATTCATATGTGAGTGATTAGTAAAAGTTTTACGAAGTAGAGCGATTAGTAGAAGGCAAACTTTGACTAGGTGAAGATAAAAATACGGTATAATATCATCCCCTTATTTTCCTTGGGAGTAGTAATATCCGTTCAAGGAATCAGCAAGATTATGGGCAAAGGCATTTTCCTGTGCTTCTAACATCAACTCGCCTGCCAAGCAAATGTTTATAGCATTATGATGCGTTAGTGGGACAGCGCTTGTCTAAAAGTGGCAGCCAATATGTAGAGGAATGCAAATACATGATATAAATTCTCTACCTAAGCGATTTTCATTTCAAATAAATAGGAACTAGATTCAAGACTTTTTGTTTACGTACATACGTACTATTACGAGAAAAGATATTGTTTTTTAACGTATTTAGTCGTTCATGGCTAAGATAGAAAACGAATCTGTATAGTAGACAGGTACATTAATTTGTACTTAGAGTCGAAATTTAGTGAATGTACTACGAACACAAACACTTCTAAATTTCAAATACAAAATATTTAGAAAATATTAAATATTGTGTTTGATATATTTTATGGTTGAGAAGCAACAATTAATTTTACACTTGCTTCTCGTAGGCAGCGTGGCCGAGTGGTCTAAGGCGCTGGTTTTAGGCACCAGTCCGAAAGGGCGTGGGTTCGAATCCCACCGCTGTCAAACTCTTTTTGCAATTTATTTTTACGAAATTTATATCTTTTATAGCATTAATTTGTAATAATTTAATATTATAAATAAAACAGTTAAAAACATGTACTTTCAATATTTTAATAAGTAAATTTTTGCTTTTGTTCCAGGTATGCTGGAATTTCAAAATAAAGTTGGATCATGACTAAATCCGACCGGTAAATAAATTAGCATAATGTTTTATCTACCGACAACCCGAACCATTAAAAGAACAAGAAAAAATGTGCGGTCACCAAAGGGAATTTCCCAAATTCCATAGATAAGTTTTACCATTGTTTACTATCGTATTGTTGGAAGCAAAATGCTTCTTATTTTTATTATAATAACGGTTATGGTGAATGTATAGTTAATATTGTAGGGACAGAAAAAGGCGGGCAGAAATCTGTCATTGCATTTGTCAGTGGCATGCGATGGACAGGGTGGATTGAAGGGGATTGTAGTAATGGATTATTTTTGTCTTGTTTCAATATTTATTTCGTATTTCAGTAGCTATGTCATTAATTATGTTTTTTGTTGTTCCATAGTTAAATTTGACATCGTTAATTTATCAGTCAGATTGCCTTGACTTCATATAATTTTGACTTAGGGTTATCACTATCACATATTTTGATAGTTTTATCATTAAAATTATGTTTACCAAAAATTTTAGCGTTGCTTGTTATTCGCATGCGTTTGAAATACCTACAGCCAATACATATTTACTGCATTTTTTTCCTTTAAAGAAATTTAATATGCTATCGTTGATTTTTATAGCCCAGTCTTATACACATTATTGTATGCCAATTATTTCTGTTCAGTGTGGTATTCATTTCAGCTCATATATGTATATCCCACTGTTGAGCTTGAGCCTCCTCCATGATGGGAGGCAAATTAACCTACTATACCACGCTGGTCAAGCGTGTTGGTATAGGGTTTTGTTTCGAGTTTAACTTCTCTTGCATAGATGTTGTATGCATTTTATATCCCTTAGTTGTCTCTTACGATCACCCACGGGTAAGGTATGGGGTGGTGAATTGTATTCTTACTCGGTCACCACACGGATCCATCAGTGTGGTATTAGTACAATTAAATTTGATAACGGACCAGTCTTATATTAATCACTGAGTCGGATCTGATATGAGAATATATTAGTACATAAATTTTACCCGTGATCCTAAGTACTCCTCTATCAAATATTAACAACTCAAGTAGCCTGGCGTCACTCATAATAAACAATTTATAAGTGGGTATCATTATGCGTGCTTTGCGGTTCTCAAGGGCGTGAATCACAAGTCTAAGGGCCGTTGTTTCACGGCCCCTTGGCCACACGAGTGTTGGTTTTGAACCCTTGCGACTCGGTTCATATGAAATTCAAATTTCTTGATCAATGATAGGGTGGTTAACTGTGAATGAATTGAATAACCACTTGATTTAATTAAAATTCTGATAGTTGGGAACTATACAAGTGCTATGGCAGCTGTGCAGAATTAAAGTCAACAATAGCTAAACTACAAATATGGTTATTTCAACGTTTTTTTTTTTTTTTGGTAGGCTATGGCCTGGTCACCCGTCGCCCGCACCGTCCGGGGCGACGGTAGGGGAGCGCGTGGCCGTTATGGCGCGTTATTTCAACGCTGAAGTAATTTTTTTATTGTCCATGGTGGTACACGCACACCTTTTTTATTGCTCTTGGTGGCAGACGAGTACGCAGCACACTTGATGGTAATTGTTACTGCCGCCCATGGACCTTTGCAATACCAGAGGTATAGCCAGGCCGCTGCCTACCAGTAATCCCAAACCAACCCAGAAACTTGAGCTTTCGGCTCTCTTGCTCACCAAACGAAGCACAGCAGCATACTGCCACTGCTTAGGCGTCGATTTTCTACGAGAGTGTGGTACTACCCCGGAAGGACCGGCTGTAGACAGAACTGTCAACAGTGTGGTCCTCCCACTTTTGATGGTAGCTCCTACTTGTTGGTTAGCGATAACTACTGCTCACAGACCGCAGTTATATCGGGAGCACAGCCAGGCTACCGTATATTAAAAGTTTATATAATAAAAATGCTCTTCTTAAGTTCTTAAGGCTCGTTTAAATAAGGGCGGATCCTCAGTGTCGCGGCAAATCCTCGGTCGGTTTTTAAGTAGCGCTAACGTACGTCTCAGTGTTAGATCTGGGCCTCTTCCACAGTGGGAGGGAAATTCAGCCGTAGTAGCTGGTTAGACAGGTTGACATGGCCTAATATAAATAATAATATAATATTGGCATTATTGGT
Organism: Lymantria monacha; assembly: GCA_905163515.2. Taxonomy (NCBI): domain Eukaryota; kingdom Metazoa; phylum Arthropoda; class Insecta; order Lepidoptera; family Erebidae; genus Lymantria; species Lymantria monacha. The sequence continues at coordinate 8,789,768 of LR991092.1, read as the reverse complement.
TTTGGGATAATCGTTAGCCTCCTTGTACAAAGATTTTATTTAGTTTCACATGCCCCGTTGTCTTTCTGTCTCCCTGTAACACAACCCCCCCCCCCCCCTTTCACCTTAAATTGGATCCACTTCCTAATGTGCGATTGAGCTCTAATAATGGTTTCTAACCCTTATCTGCGTTTATCAAATGAAAGGACTTGAAGAGCGGAATAAGTTATTTTAATATGCGGGAAAATTTTTTCGGGACACGTGCGTACTGCATCGTGTAGCTTTATCCTTTATCAACCTTGTATCCTATAGTACTTTGCATCCTTATCTATACCCCTGACAACGTTTCTGCAAAACTTCATGATGATCGCTTAAGTTGTTAAGGTGAAAGTGTCAATAAACATACATATAAACAAGCTGACATTAGCGTTTATAAATATTAGTAAAAGTAACATTCGATTTACAATTCTAAAGTTCACCAAGGCATAAATATATATTATTTTCTTCTTATAAACACAGTTTTTGACATTCACAGACTCCATGATTGCCATAGAATTTCACAAGAAGTATACACAATAGAAGCAAACATTATCAATGTGGAGTCCTTGTGTCTCACGAAGAAACGTCAACGGTTGATTTGTTCAGTTAGTTGGTATGCGGAGGGCACTACGCAGCTATCGCTCAGATGCAGCCGAACACAAGGATTCTTAGTGCGTACTGACTTAAGCTGAGGCAATACTACTCATTATGCAGGGACTCACGAACAAAAAGAATGTTGAGCTGAAAATATAAGAATTAATTTTCTGATTACATAATTGTGGAAGTCTGTATCTACTTTATTGATTATAGTGTTCTTGATCGTATATATGAGGAGGAATTGTGCCTAACCATCAGACACGTCACTATAGTGACTTGAGTTGGTTAGAATACAATACGTCATCACCTCTTACCTTCCCATCGGAGTTGTTAAGATCTACAAGAGAAAGGGCAGCAGCACTATCCTGGGCAACTTACAACACCAATTGCGGCATCGACAACCCACCTACCAAGCCTGGCCATTATCGCATGATTTATCTCCCTGTAATTTAAGTCTAACAGTGAACGGTGATAGGCTGATGATGATGATTGTTATTATTAGTATATTATAAAAAAATCAATCATTCCTTTTTCCGAGTGATGACGGGGTATGAATACAATATCCCTTATCTTTCCTGTGGGTATCGTCAAAGACGACTAAAGGATTATGATATGCTTATAACACCTATGCAAGAAAGGGCACCTCGAAATGGAACCCTATACCAACCCGTTTGATTAACGTGGTATAGTTGGACAATTCTCCTCCTATGGCTCAAGCCCATCAATGGGACGTATGAGGATGATGGTGATGATGATGAATCTAACTTATTTCTTACCCATGTGGTGAAGAACTAAGAATACAATGTATAACCGTTCTTTAATTTCTTGTAGCATTTCTAGAAACCGCCTAAGGGGATACTGAGTAGAAGGCAGCAGCTCGAATCCATAAAACCATCTGCAATCGCTTGGCAATTGTGATATTATCAAACATGAGCAGACATCCAACTGCATGCTGATAGGCTGATGTTAAGATGGATTGACACGGCAAAAAATAGTCTGATGAAATTATATAAATAATACTATGGTATAATCAACGTAGTCTTTAACGCAGTGGCGTTACATACTGAATGCTGTATTAATTGAATTATATATCATATGTATATATATATATATATATATATATATATATATATATATATATACACACATATATATATATATATGACCCAACATGTTCGCTGTTCACTTCTGCAGTGTGTATAAACCGTTAACCTAAGGAAATACAAGCCATTACGAGGACTCTATATATAGCGGCGTCGTTCGTCCGTCGGTCACGTTCCTAGCCCATTAATATAAGTAACTAAGAACAAAACATACTGAACTTGAATATTTGGACGCATTCAATTAGTACCATCATATATAACTAATGTGTGTATAGTCGTTTAGTACTAAATATAATATGTTTTTGTTGACAATAACGCATGCAATGCTCATTGTACTTCAAACGTACATGTGGAAAGGCCGGCATAATTATCGTGGCTCACTATCAACTGACATTTGTTTAAAAAAAAACACTGTGCTACTCAACTATTAAAATATTTTAATTCCAAGTAATTGGGGATAAGAGCAGGATGCTCTTATCTCAATTACTTGGGATTGATACAATATGTAGATTACATTTTGTAAATTTTTGCCAATAGTTTTACGACGCGCCTGCTGTCAACTGTCAGCCCTCCTTGTATATGTAATCTTTTACCAAACGGCGTCAGATCGCATTTACCCAAGTCCATGCGCAGCTTAGTCTTTGACGACGTCTATGAGCAATGTATGAGTTGCTTGGTATTCGCAGCCGCCACTAGAGAGCAATAAAAATACACTAATATTTAAAATTAGGGTCTCTCGTGTGATGATGGTTTGGGAATGTAATGTTTCCTATACTACCTACTCTTTACCTCTCTCTGGGAATCGTAAAAAGTGAGCGATCACTTTTTTTTTATTTTTGGTAACGCAGTAGCTAAAAATGCAATTTTCGCATACCCGCCCGTACGGGGTATGTGGGACTCGCAGGCCCTGAAGGGGACACTGAATACCCATTAAAAAGACCAACTGCGATAGCTGTTAGCCGCAGATGGCTTTTACAGCTTTACGCGGACAATGGGTGAGCCCGAGGGCTCTCAATCCTAAAGAGCGATCACTAGGAGGAAGCAGAGAATTTATAGTATTGACTGCGATCTGACTATCTGTCTCTTAGACAGCAAGATAACAATTTCCATTAAGTAAATTATCCTTGTAGGGGACTTTCCAAATATGTTTTTAATGAACACAAATAAAACTCAGACTCGAACAATATTTTTTGTAAAATATATAACTAATTGTTGCTAAAAAATCGTAACAATATTTTTTGTAAAATATTTTTGTTTCTGTAAAAAAATTATAAAATACATAAACAATACAAGACACGGTAGAGTGTCTGCTGTCCGTGTGGTGACGGAGTAAGAATACAATTCACCACCCCATATCCTACCCGTGGGTGATCGTACGAGACGACTAAGGGATATAAAACGCATATATCATCTATGCGAGAGAAGGAAAACTCGAAACAAAATCCTATACCTACACGTCTGACCAGCGCGGTATAGTAGGTTAATTTCCCTCCCATTACGGAGGAGGCCCAAGCCCAGCAGTGGGACATTTATATGCTGTGATGATGATGATGATGATGATGATGACAAGACACGGTAGAGGGCGTTACGATCGATTTCAACGAATTCCATTTTTATTTTAGTTTAATTTGTAAACAAAAGTGTTTTATGTATCAGCTAATTTATTTATATTTATGTAACAATTTTGTTTATTGTATTGCTGTGTATTCATAATACGTGGAAACTTCTTTTGAATTATTTATTATTAAAGTCATGTTTTCATTTTCATACTATATCTGTTTGCTTTCCAAATACTTAAAAATGTATATGAATACAACAGTGCAAAGCTTTGTGGATTTCTCTCGGCCTTATTCTTGAAATATAAACAATTATTATTAGCCAAAGTCATGGCAAATTTGTTAAATGTGTTAAAACGTCTAATGTTATTTTATTAAACAACTGTGATAGATATAGCGCAGTTATGGGATTTTTCTTCAGCTCAAATACGTCTTATGAGGCACGAACTACATGGACAATCAAAAGCAAATTGGTCTCAGTCAGCATAAGTCATATCTATTAATAGGTCACACTGATTAATATTAGATTTCATTTTGAGTTCCTTTTCATGCAGTAATGTTTGCAACCTCTTTATCGTCTTTTACTACACCCACGGGGAAAGATGGATGACAAACTGTGTTCTTACTCTACTACAAAGCAACAAAATCTTTATTTATAAATAAATGCTTAAGATTTTTTTAAAAACAATATTAAAAAAATAATCCTTAAATTGCCTGGGCTAAGAGCCCATCATCTCAGTTCATATGCGTCCGGCTCGAGCTTCCTTCACAATATACGGTTAAATTTTCAAGGTTATAAGACGCTGTTGAAACGGGTTGGTATATATACTTCTGAGCGACTTTACAAAATACACCCAGACTCAGGACAACCAATTAATTTTCTGCGTGGGAATCGATCGATGTAATCAGTATTTTAACCATAACACCATCTGTACAATAAAAAAAAATAATAAATAAATAATCATTAGATCTAAAAAAGCTGCCGGTATCTCTATCTTTTATAAGTACAACAATTTCAAGTCGAATCGACGACACATGTTAGTCCTGACATACGAAGACTCCACATGTTTACATAGTGCAGTGATTGCTGTTCACACGACTTAGTTTTACAACTCACATCACTTAGTTTATTATTATTAATGAGCTCATAGGCTTGAGTGACGAGATAACAATATGAGCTAAGTTGTTTGACGCTTTTACGATGACTTCTTATCGTTTAATGGGAACTTAATAAATAGCTTAGGGAATTTTCACACCTATACTTTCCGGTGTTGAAATGTATATTCATCATCATCGTCATCATCTCAGCTCATATATCTCCCACTGTTGGGCTCGAGCGTCCTCCATAATGGGAGGGTAATTTACCTACTATACCACGCTGGTCAGACATGTTGGTACAAGGTTTTGTTTCGAGTTATCCCTCTCTTACATAGATATTAATGCGTTTTATATCCCTTAGACGTCTCGTACGATCACCCACGGGTTCGATCGGGGGTGGTGAAATGTATTCTTACTCCGTCACCACACGGAAAAATGTATATTGCTTTTATATAACTGTGGTATTTCCTTTTTTATTTGAACATGCAATAACTGACTCAGCCAGTTGTATTAAAAAAAAAATCTTATTGTATACATTGTTATTATATAGGACCACGCTGTTGACAGTTCTCTGTTTACAACCGCGGGCCGGTCCGTCCGGGGTAGTACCACACTCGCAGAAGATCGTCATCTGAGTAATGGCAATGTGCTATTGCGCTTCGTTCGGTGAGCGAGAGAGCCGGAAGCCCAACTGGGTGGGTTTGGGGATTGCCAAGGTAGGCAGTGGTCTAGTTATATTCTTTGTATTGAAAAGGTCCATGGGCGGCATGGTAACACTTATCATCAAGTGTGCTACTTACTCGTTTGCCACCATAAGCAATAATTAAAAAAAATATAGATAGCTCTTTTATCAAGGGAGAGCGAGCCTTTTTAACTGCATATATAGCGTAATGGATAAGTACCAATCTACCGTGACAGTATTATCAATTAATTTCCTACATCATCACCGTCATCATCGTCTCAGATCATATATTCCCATCATTGTGCTCGAGTCTTCTCCATAATGGCAGGGAAATTGACCTACTATACCACGCTGGTCAGATCTGTTGGGTTTTGTTTCGGGTTTTCCTTCTCTTGCATAGATATTATAATATATGCATTTTATATCCCTTGGTCGTCTCCTACGATAACCAACGGGTAAGATAGGGGGAGGTGGATTGTATTCCTACTCCGTGACCACACGGAAATTAATTCTTACGCAGGACAGTAATTTGTGCAATCCACGTATTGTTCCGAGACTGGGTTTAATTTGAGTCCGTTAATTATGTTTGTTTACAAACATGTAGGGGGACTTTGGTCACCTGTAAAGATTATTGCCCTAATGTTGTTGTCTTTTTAAAAAAAGTTGGACTATATATTAGGCTGCGACAAATAGGAAAGAAACAGTGTTTTAAATATTAAAAAACGGGCAAAATAGAGTAACAGACGTGGGACGTATAAGAAGAAGGAGAACTAAGAAGAACCAAGAGTCAAGTCAGAAACTATAAGTGCTTGCTTGCCTTGAGTTATAAACTCAAAATTTTAAATACAACAAGTTGTCTGGATATCATATACCTACTCATCTTTTTCTTTAAAACAAATCTATCCATAATTACAATAAAAACATAATCAATCAAATTTATTGCTAATTTAAAAACAATTTAAAACATTTTTTTAAATATTTATGAATAGGAATGCGAAAAATAAATTAAACCAGTATTGTAAAGAATATTTGTTCGAAATTCTCTATAAAGAAAACAACTGTTCAAACTTAGTTGTCTATGCTAAGTGTATATTCTTAGTAACACAATGTAAGGTATACGATACTTGTTATTAAGACAATAGACTCGAAAGAGGAGGACGTTATGTCAAAACTGTAGATATATGACGAACTGACACGAGAATATACCTAGACATTTTAATTGCATACATATCATATAATTGTGTACCATAGGATGATAGGACCTACCTGTAGCAGCCTATTATTTAAATGAAAGAAGTGTTTCTATTGATTTAATGGAGCTAAATTGTTTAAATGACTTTCTTTCAGTAAATTCAATGTATAAATAATTAAATGGAACAATAACTTCAATTCTTTATCAAGATTTTATATATTCAAAAACTGCAGCAATCTTCGTAAAAATTAAACGACATTGAATGTTTTTAAATCATGTTGCGTTCCAATTATGAAAGTTTTCTTCCTGGTTTGAGTAAATATGCGCGCCAAAACCGTTTGCTTATTTATACAGCTGCTTCTTTTGTCTATACTCTCTGCTTATTGTTTTAAAACAATATGCCGATATTTTTAAGAATTTCACGTATTAATCAATTTTAATTGTATAGATAGCAAGAAAATGTGACGCATATATCATAAAAGTAATTTTAGCTGTTATATTGTTATATCTTTGGACTACGGTGGTCACAATGTACCCACATTGTGGAGAAATGGACATTTTTTGTTTTTTTTTTTCATATCAATGATGGATCAAATGAAAAGCTAAAACGATGGTGAAGATATTGTATATACTTTATACTATAGAAATTATTCACATATATTTACAGGTAGAGTTGTATTATTGGTAGTGTATTGTGTGATATTTTAACATTGTTGTAGTATTCGTTTTTACATTGAATGTTTTATCAATTAATAGACGCAGTATACAGTATCAGTATACGCAATAGGGTATACTGAAATACGCATTGCTGTCTAGATTATGAAAAAAAAAAGTGTGTGTGTCAGCTCCGACGCATTGACTAGAGTTTACTCCTTAAGTACGATTATCAAAAAAGGCGCAAAAAAAGCTCATTTGATTAAATATTAAAACAGTTCAGTGAAGTATCTCACGTCAGAAAGTGAAAGGTGCGCAGAATGGGTAGCGCACCAAAAAAGGAACGAGGTCATTCGATCACTAGATTTTACTCCTCAAATTTTTCTCATACCGGGCGGGCGCCTTATATGAAAATCGATTCTTAAGGAGTAAACTCCAAAAAAGAATTAAATTGAATACCAAATACCTTAAAATGTTTCTTTTAGATAATATTTAAATTGGTCTTAATAAACATTTAGTAATTTTCGTTATTATATTAAACAGTATAAATCGCATAGTTGCAGAATTCTAAATGACGATAGGACGAATATGAGGAATTGTTTCAAATCATTATATTTGTAGTATACTATAAAATTATTGTTAAATGTTGGCGTTTTTAACCACAATCATATAAGCTAACTATAATATTGCTGAGTCTATTAGCAGCGATTACCATTTACCATAAAGTCAGCTGCCAGTTCATCTACACCAAAGCTATGAAAATGTTAATAACTGTGAAACACGCAAGGCCGACAGACATTTGTTCCAAAGTATGCGATACCGGTATTTATTTTCTTACAGTTTTATTAAAAAAAAAAAACAATATATTGCTGTATTAATTTTTTTTCTATTCTAAAGCTATAGATTTTGAAGGACACATTTCGCCTTGCAATTATTGTCCCACGTAATTTTATTTGCTCACACCGTCTGGGCATGGCTTGGTTTTCGACTTGCTATAAAGAACTTTTTGGTTATAACCAAAACCCAATTTATTATATATTTTTATATTAGATATTTTTGGTTATTGTGATGATAAGATAGTATATTAATAACGCAATGAAATAATGTTAACCATATTGCAAAGTCTCCATGTGGATTACCATACCAACCCTCACGCGCCAGACTTAGCAGTGCTCTCGAGTGCCCCGCGCTTTGTTTTATTGAAAAAGTTCAGTAAATTTTATGGTTTTACGTAAACTGTTATTGTTGCTATATTACAAGAAAATGTGAAATACAGTGCTAAAAACAATTGCTAATTGTAGAACATTTAATTGGGCCAAACCTGTCCTAAAAGTGCGTTGAGCAAATTTTTTTTGGGTCAAACGGGTGTCCATAAAGCGCGTGAGGGGTTAAGGTTCAGAATATAATGCGTCTCCACCTCTTGACTTTCTATTGAGTCGTAAAACCGTAAAATCGTAAAATCAATTTTGGTTGTTTCTCAATCGTTGACATATGGCGTTATGTTTCCTTGGTGAGGCCTATGTACAAAAGTGTATGGATAGCAAAACGACGCAATGGCGAATGGCTGATGAACCCCGTGTGCGCACATTTCACAGAAGAGGAGGCTTCTGCTTCCGTTCTTTCTCTGTATTTACCAGCCACTTACTAGCAATGTTAATAATGCGTGTGATGTTCATATCATTATCATCATATCTCGTATGGATCAGAGTGCTAGGTTCCAGACTTCGCCACAAGTGGGTTTAATTTCAAGATTGCCTTCTTTTGCAATGATGTTATCTGCTTGTGTTCTTAAGTCGTCTTTTACGATCACAGTAGATGATGGTTTGGTGATACTCCATCGCCCCACGGGAATATGTACAATTTTTCTGCACCATTCTTAAATACAATTCAAAATTAAAAGCAAACATATTTTAACATCTTTAATTGGTTGGCCACGTACCATCAAGTGGAATTTTATCAAGTAGGTATACTTCCTTCAAATAAAATAAAAATCGCGTTTGCGTATATAATTGCGATATTTTGCAAACAACGGTTTTTCAAAGTCCTTGAGTTGAACAAAAACAAGTTTCTGCGAAGTTAATTCTTTGGCCAATTAAAATTTTAACTCGACTGACCTTCAGGTGACTGCAAAAGGCAAAAAAGTGGCAATTATTGAAGGCCGCGCGTTCGTTCGTCTCTGGACTCTTGAATATATAAAATTTTGTTTATTTCATATTTATATTGCCTCTTTAGAGACAACTCACGACCAATACTTTGCAGTGGCTTAAATGCATAGCAGAGTGGGTGAAATCGATATAACCAGAAGAGTCGGCAAGGTAAGTTAGTAATGGGTGTGACATTATTCGACGAAATGGCAATTATAATATTGACTGATTCTCTGGTACGCGGCTTCATTCTGTAATGCAGAATTTTGATAAATTAACACAAACAATATATATGATGTTTTTCTATGAATAGTGCTCACTGCTGGGCTAGAGTCTCAACAGCATGAGAGACTATGCTACGCTGGTCAGACGTTTTGATTTATCACTAAGGTATGCAGGCAGAATTGAAGTAGATCTCTCAAGGTTATTGGGATCCCAAAAGCATTAAATGCCGTCTTTAGTCATTTAATTTCTTTATAATCGTTAATCTCACCTTTTAAGCAGTCGAACATTGGTATTTTGTCGCGTTATCAACTTATCGAATCGCATTTGCCACGCACGGTAATTTACGTAAAATACGATGCTTTTTATAAAGAATTACCATCATCTTAAAGTGATGTAACTAAATAGATTTTTGTATACTGTTTCAAATTAAAGTTATGTAACAACAAAAAAATAGTAATTGCAATACAGCAAAATGTTTATTCAAAGATTGTCTTAGCTTTTAACATTTGTGAAACAACAAAAAAAATATAAGGGAGACCTACGCCCCGCAATGGATGACAAAAGGCTGAAAAGTGATGATGATGAACGACAAACCTGATAGCATGGTCGACTGAGAGGTGATCGGCACGCTTTGCGAGACAGTCGTCTTCCGGAAGGAGGCGGTGGAGTGGGCCATGGAGCAGCCGCTCCACTTAGAAACACTCCACTGTCCGTGTCTCGGGCGGCGCAGGCAGGAGTACCCCCGTCTGTGCTACTCTAACCGAGACCGTTGGTGATCGGACCAGAGACCAATCTGTCACCTGCAGAGAGACCGACTGCGTGATGCGACTGCGGTGATGAGTGCGCACGTCGCCCTTCCGTCACCCCGGATGAAATGGGCGGACCAGCGGCCAGCCAAAGAAGTAAAATGTAAGGTATAACCTAATTTAGAGGGGACTAATTTTCAACAATAGATCAGAAAGAAATGTGGGTCCGGCCAACTGCAATCTCACGTATAGCGACTACAGGCTTTGCGTCTGAGCATAGATACCTAAGAATTCTATCAAAATGTACTCATAGATGAACGAAAATCGCTTCTCGCTCGATTTAATATTATACGTTGAATCATAGGTCTCACTATTAAATGACTGTCGATATAGAAAATCAAATGCACAAATATGCCGTCATTTGGTCCAAATTTAGAATGCTTATCCATTCAAATTATGAAGTTCAGATGACGATTACTTCGTAAAAACTATATCACACCTAATTCTATTAAATTAGAAAGTAGGCTCCAATGAATTTGGAAATAATGAAGGCTAAGAGGATGATATAATTTTATAATGAGTTCCTTCAACTAAACTAAATGTACAAAGCGTAGGTGTTCCTGAGTAGTGAGTGGGTGAAGATTGAACCCGTAGTTTCTCCATCTATTGAGTTTTGAATTAACAGATTTTAATCAGTTTCTTTATTTGTTTGTGTTTAATAAACCCCGCTTCGTTGGCAAAGTGGCAAAATAATAAGTATTAAACTCAGATTGCTTCGGTTCCGCGTATGTATATAAGGTATTGATTATTTACATACATACATATCACGCCCTATCCCTTGCAGGTTAGGCAGAGAGAACAGAGTGCCAGAGAACTCTATCCTTGCATACTTCACTCGCTTCCTCAACAGTAATAATTCTCTTCATACACGCTCGCCGGTTTCAGAGACTCTTGACTCCACCTTTCTTCAGTACTTGACCAATCTGGTCTAGCTAGGTTAGTCTCGGTCTCCCTCAGTACCTACATCCTTCCACTTTCGCATTGTATATCTTAACCAGACGTTCGTTCATTATTTCGTAACTGGACAAATACTTTTATCGTAATGGAGAATTGAATTGTTGTTTTCTGTAACGCTATGTATGGACATAGTTCTGCACACCTGACAATATTATCATCATGATTATTACAGCTTACATTCGTGCGGTTACTACCATTAAATTAAAGAGTCTTTAAACACCTTTTGTTTTTGCATTGTGACTTATAGTGCTTAAAATATAGCTTGATCTCTGTGACAGTTAGCTACAAAACGGATGAAGTAATTTTGGATACGCGTCATGTTTACAATTTTATTTTGTATCGGCTATATTTTCATTTTTTACATGGCACTTATATCTCAACTGAATTATGAATATAAAAATATAAATATTTATACCAAAATTTGTACCTCATATGTTTTAAAATACTTAGTAACCATTTTATAAAAATATGATGCTTACGCAAGTACAAAGTCATACTGGACTGAGAATAAGATAGAGATGGGGCAATCGATAAACGTAAATCGATAACATTCTTATTAATTATTTATAAAACAAGTAAAACCAATACATTACCTATATAAACCACATGGTTACTCTGTAAACTAAGTAAATTGCGTTAATTTAATATTCAGACATTAGTTATAACATTAATAAGACCATTTCTTTTATATTAAAAACATAATTTCTTTTATAAAATATACATGATTATTCATGAAATAATTTGTGACCAAGAACTCATCACCAACCTACAGGAATGCTCCAGCGATGATGATAATAGTGATGATGAACTCCTATGTATTTCTTTCGAATAATAAAAATAATTAATTAACAGCTTTAGTTTAAATTAAATAGAAATTCATTTAAATTCAATAAGATTTTCATAGATTATTTTAAATTTATAATCAATTCACCCATCCATTTGATTGAAATTCAATAAGATTTTCATACATTGTTTTTCAATTGCAGTAGCAAATAACTTTAAAAAATAAAGAATTATATCGACAAAAATACGGACTGCATCGTAAGCGTGTGGCACTAGTGAGAACTGTCACAGAGATCAAGCTATATTTTATAGACTATAGTTGTTAGCCACAGATAGCTATAATAAATTTACCCGGACTGTGAGTGAGCGCTGAGAGCTCTCAACCCGATCCAATATTTTCATTACGTCTGCCATTTATACAGGGTGTCCCAAAATTCAACGATAAGCCGGCACCAGCAGGTGGACCTACATATGACTACTCGAGAACAAAAAAGAAAAAAATTCTACCTTGATTTTTTTTTTCATTACGACAAAAAAACCGATTTCTTTAAAAATCGACATCTTTTATTTTATTATTAAGTGCCATTGCTACAATTTTACAAGTAATTCTGTGTTTTTTTTTGTATTGGTAAGGTAAGTAGCACTACTATCGATCACAACCATTAAAAATTCCAGAATATCTATAGTTTTTACACAAAAATCAACCAAAACTATGTTTTTTTCATAAATTATGTAAGATTTTGACTTTCAGCTCACTTTCACTCATCACAGTGAAAAAAAAAAGTATGGACACTACTGTGGCAAATAGTATTAAAAATTGGCGCAACTAACTACAATTCTAAAATGGTATAACATTCTAGGCAAACTAGCCACAAAAATATACTTAGGTGTACTATTTCAAAATAACAACCATACTTCGAAAATTGTTAGTGTTGATAGTAATCACTTTTACTATGTAGCCCAAATGTTTTTGTTGCAAGTTCTCAGAATTTGAATGAGACATGTGCTTAGTCCATAAGATAACATAAGTTAGACAGAGATAGAGAGATTATACGTTAGAGGGAGATAGATAGATGCTAATTGTTTAGTAACATTAATGCAGGTAGAGAAGTAATTAATGTCCTCAGCAGCACAGCAAGTCAGTACGCTCTACTTCTTTGTTTACTGCACACCGTTCTGTTTTAATTAAAGTGGCTCTGATACTAACGACTTTGGATTGAATTAAGTGACCTGGAAATTGACCTGACTTGGCATTATTTTAGACTGTGATTTTGTGTTTTTTTAAAGAAGTTTTGCCTTATTTTCAAGTGTTTAGCATTCATTATGCCGCTACCATATACAGCGTTAGAATACGCTAATATGCACCTAATTTATGGAGAATGCCGATGCAATGCCAACGCTGCTAGCAGATTATATCGAGCAAGGTACCCTACTCTTCAAAGGTATCCGGATTATCGCGTATTTATTAACGTGCATCAAGCATTTTCGGAGGGTCGTATACCATCTGACAGGAGAAACGCTGGAAGACCTAGATCGGAACACGATGAAGAAGTTCTCAAAGAAATAGAAAGCGATACAACTATCTCTGTACGTGGCATACAAGTAGCAACGGGAATTCCAAAAAGTACTGCACATAGAATTTTAAAACGTCACCAGTTTCATCCATATCATTACAGGCGCGTGCAGGCGTTATTACCGCGGGACTATCCACTGCGGGTCGCATTTTGCCGTGTAATGCTGCAAAAACACAGGGAAGATCCCCAATTCTTAGACAAAGTTTTATGGTCGGATGAAACAACCTGCAAGAAAGATGGCTATTTAAATCTTCACAATCTTCATAGCTGGAACAATGAAAATCCGCACCTGGTGAGAGAAGACAAATCCCAATATCAATTTAAGGTTAACCTATGGACGGGCATAATAAATGGAAAAGTGATAGGGCCCTTTGAGTTACAAGGAAACATAGATGGCAATAGCTATTTGAACTTCTTACAAAATGAGTTACCAGGATTATTAGAAGACGTGCCCTTAAGTGATTTGCAAAACATGTGGTTTCAAAACGATGGTTGCCCAGCTCACTATGCCCGCCCTGTGCGAGAGTACTTAGACCAAGAGTACCCAGGGCGTTGGATCGGGCGACTTGGTCCTATCTTATGGCCACCCCGTTCACCCGATCTAAATCCCCTGGATTTTTTCTATTGGGGTTGTCTAAAGGACAGAGTCTACTCAAAACCCATTGCAACCTTGGACGAGCTTCGCCAAAAAATAATTCAGGCTGTGGATCACATGAACAGAATCAGATATGCAAGAAAAATAAAACGTTCATTTTTAAGGCGATGTCGTGCCTGCATTACTGCCAATGGCAAACAATTCGAACATTTATTGTAATTTTAATAATATAGTAAATTCTAATCTCTCTATATCTATCTCTTTCTAACTTATGTTATCTTATGGACTACGCACATGTCTCATTCAAATTCTGAGAACTTGCAACAAAAACATTTTGGCTACATAGTAGAAGTGATTACTATCAACACTAACAATTTTCGAAGTATGGTTGTTATTTTGAAATAGTACACCTAAGTATATTTTTGTGGCTAGTTTGCCTAGAATGTTATACCATTTTAGAATTGTAGTTAGTTGCGCCAATTTTTAATACTATTTGCCACAGTAGTGTCCATACTTTTTTTTTTCACTGTGATGAGTGAAAGTGAGCTGAAAGTCAAAATCTTACATAATTTATGAAAAAAACATAGTTTTGGTTGATTTTTGTGTAAAAACTATAGATATTCTGGAATTTTTAATGGTTGTGATCGATAGTAGTACTACTTACCTTGCCAATACAAAAAAAATCACAGAATTACTTGTAAAATTGTAGCAATGGCACTTAATAATATAATAAAAGATGACGATTTTTAAAGAAATCGGTTTTTTTGTCGTAATGAAAAAAAAAATCAAGGTAGAATTTTTTTCTTTTTTGTTCTCGAGTAGTCATATGTAGGTCCATCTGCTGGTGCCGGCTTATCGTTGAATTTTGGGACACCCTGTATATTAGCTAATAATAATAAGATTTTCAACTTAAAATAATAATTTGAATGTGGATTCGTTTCCTATCCTTGGTTTGGCATAGGGTTTTATTCCGAGTACTGTTTTTGTCGGATTCAGATTACATGAATTATAATCTGCTTATTTAAATCCCCTAGTCATGTTTTATGTTATTCAAAGGAAAGGATGTATGCTGTTACCACATCTAAAACGTAACGTTAATACAACGTAATTTTAAACGTAAACTTTATTACAGTGTTGCAGATTATTAATATGATTGCTATACTAAGAAAATTATAAACAGACCGATATATAGATATATTACAAGGTGTATGTTTTGCCAAAAAAAGATTTAGACGAGTTTAAAATCTTTAATTTTCAAATTACTGAAATTTTTAGCATTTAATATGCATAATTATTTATAAATACCCGATACGAAACGAAAAATGATGTCACAAACGGGGTTCGAACCCGCAGCACGGTTGGGTCGGATTCCCAATAGGTGCGGGTTCGAACCCCGTTTGTGACATCATTTTTCGTTTCGTATCGGGTATTTATAAATCTTTAATTTTGCTGTCCATACATTCGTCGGCATCTTTTCAACTTTTTACTTGTAACAATTTTATAATTTGCTACTAAGTATATACTAAAATGCGATACGACAATTAGACGAGAAATGCGCTTAATTGCATTTATCCAAATTTTTTGATACAGATTTGGTTAAGAATAATCTTTAGAGGAGTTTTAAAGGACTCTGTAAAGCGTTACATTCTTTTAGGTTACACTGTTGACAGCTTTCTGTCCACAGTCACGGACCAGTCTGTCCGGGGTAGTACCACTCTCTTTTAGATAATCGACATCTGCAGGGGCAAAATACTGTTGCGATTCATTTGGTAAGCCAGAGGGCTGGAACCCCAATTTTCTGGGCGGGTTACGGTTGGTAGGTAGCGAACTAGCTGTATCCCTGCTACTGCAAAGTTCCATGAGCAATATACTTACCATCAGATATACTGCTATGCTTATTAATTTGCCACTACAAGCAATAAAACACCAGCACAAAGAATTTTAGGTGAACCCTTTTAGGGTTAACCTAAAATTATTTCTATATCTGTAACCCTTACATGTTAATGCACTTCCGCTTTGTGTTCAGTTAAACACCCACTTCTATAAGATACATCGCATAATTGCTGTTATTTTTATCTCAAAAACATTCATAAATAATTCATTCAACACATGCCATATGCCACGAAAACATTAATTATAAATTTAGATTAGAATTACACGCTTTAGATGTACGTTACAGCGAACTTCAAACCATACGTTAAATTATGGGTTGTTGGAACGCACGCGACTTGGATGTTTTTTTGTCTCTATCATTTGTCATAGTGTTAGAAAAAGACATATACACATTCACAGTCAACTGGGTTTTGTATTACAATTTATATAGTTGTTAGTTTTGTGTTTGTTCTGTGTTTTGTATGCAAATTGGTAGGTGTGTTATCTATAACCTCTTAAATTACTGAAGAAACAAACAATAGTAATTTATCTTGTTTAAAATTATTTCTTTTAATTCTGTTGAAGTTTGATAGTTAAGAAAACTGATATGAACCTATTAAATTAGTTGGTTATTTATTGAACAATAAAAACCAAACCTGAACTTTATTGAACGTTAAAAACCAAGCCAAATACATACCAATGTCTGAATTTGGAATGATGTGATTAAAGGGAAGCCAGGAAAACGAAGAAGATGCATGGCGGTTTATTGGGTTTATTATATTTCAAATTCAATAATAGACCGTTAGGTGGATTACAGAAGAACCAGAGCTGATTCAGATAAGATAAATCAGTCCCTGATATTGGCAAGTTTATAAATTACAATTAGTTTTTCAAATTGCCCAGCAGTGCCAATCGGCGCTGTTGTTCTGTTGATTCCATAGCCGGTTTTAACAAATATGTACTACACGATGGTAGTAGTAGGTATATCGTAATAACTCTTGCATTACATAAAATTTCCAGAAATTAATAGTGGCCTATTTTCGTTTGTAATAACATGTTTTAGTCAAAAGGGAAAATAAACATATTTTAGTTGAACAAAAAAAAAACATTTTGTTCTTAAATTTTCTGCATAATATACTCTATTGAACCAAATTTTTACATCGGACTGATGTAATTATCGAAGATGATATTATACATATATATATATCCTTAAATAAGTTATGATGAACCAGACCAAAGCCGAAATTGATCAGCCCCTATCAATTGAGCGTTAAAATATGTAAATAAAATTGTCTAAAATAGTCCAGCGCCCTCAATATGACGCCCACTAGGAATAATATGATTTATTTTATAATGGGATTTTCTTTCTTTAATTTCTGTTAGTATTTTATCTGGGAAGTTGTTGATGTCAATTTATTTTTATTATTATCGTGTTAAAATCTATTGCTCTTTTCGTTTACATATATATATATATATATATATATATATATATATATATATATATATATATAGTTTCTCATGAAGCTTTATAAAGATTATCATATGTCAATAAAGGTGCTATGAGTGAAATTAACTGCTGTATTTAGAAAAGTCATGAAAATTATTTCAAGTTAAGTACTGTATAATTGTGTAGATTTTGATAGAAATAAGTGCTTTTTACCTTAGATTCCGTTGGTTACACCAAGGGAATCTAAGGTTTAGAATATGTTTAAGTTTGAAATACGTAGACTATATTAAAAAAAACTTTGCTGTGCAGGAATACCAGTTATTAACCTCATTACAGTTATTATACACTCATATAAACAAAGTTATTAAATGGTTTCTGATGTTTACGCGAATACTTAAAATAAAACTACTTTTACGGATTCTATCGCTTTTTATGATTATCTATTTGATTCCCAACGTTTCGAACACTTTACAGGGATTGCAGTCATGGGAGGACCACGGGAATCCTCCTTCGAAACGTCGAGACATTAAAAATCAAATACAGACACGATAGAATCCGTAAAAGTAGTTTTATTTCAAAAATTATTAAAATTTCTCAAAACTAGATTAATCAAACATAATATTATCCAAACCAAAACAGGAGAGTCACAATTCGCAATAAATCTGAGAGATCTTTATAATTTGATATAAGTAATACGTTTAGTGATATACGAATATAATTGTCACCCTACTTCAGTAATCCAACACTGAAACGTTCTAGCAATTAGCAAGCGAGGGAAACTTTGTATCGAATTACACGAGTTTTTGTATCAAATGAGACGGAGCGTAACATTGTTACTGTATACGATAACATCGGGGCAATTTACATTAAAATACATTGTTCACCGGACGTTTGGTCGCCCGACTTCCCGATTATCCCTCGAATTGTAGTTTTGCAACATAAACGGAACGGATTTCCTTAGAATTTTATTTATTTAGAATCGTTACATGAGAAAATTGTCCAAAAGTTATATAGTCTAAGAATAAATTATATGACTATAGATATTTATTATATGAATTTAACTGTCTCATCATCATCCGTGGGTGATCGTACGAGACGACTAAGGGATATAAAACGCATGTAACATCTATGCGAGAAAAGGAAAACCCGAAACAAAACCCTATACCAACACGTCTGACCAGCGCGGTATAGTAAGTTAATTTCCCTCACATTACGGAGGAGGCCCGAGCCCAACAGTTGGGACATGTATGGGCTGTGATGATGATGATGAACTGTCTCATTGGGAAAGCTGCTTGGTCATACTTCTAGTGTCTACCGCTAAAAGTTCATGAGCGGCAGTCACTGCTTACACATTAAAGAATCTAAGAAATTGTGTGCTGAATGACGTGACGTTATAGGAAATTCTTAACAGCCAATCTGAGTCACTATCCGATAGAAATCACAATCATTATTGTATGGCAATAGAAAATTATGCGTCTAAATGTAGATATGTTATATTTATCTAAATTTAACTGTTCAGAGCTTGTACCTTTTAGGTATGGCGGCACGTCTGCATTCTCAACGACGGCGATATGAACCAATAGATCTGTGTTTTCAAATAAAGCAATTACAAATAAATCAATATTCAGTTCTTCATCATTATCAGCTCAGCTTATATATGTCCCACTGTTGGGTTCGAGCCTCCTTCATAATTGGAGGGAAATTGACCTACCTACTATACCACACTGGCCAGACGTGTTGGTTACGGTTATATTATATTTTGGTTTGTATATGGTCAGGATTTTGCTTCAAGTTTTACTTCTCTTGCATAGATGTTATATGCATCTTAAATCTGTTAGTCGTCTTTTACGATCACCCACGAGCAACATGAGGGTGGTGAATTGTGTTCTTACTTCGTCACCACACAGCATATTATTCTGTTATTATTTATCTTAAACATTCATATTATAATAAACATTACTTATAATAATGATATTGACATTAATTTATAGATGTAAGTACAAGCTACATTATGAGAACAATAAATTCTGCTATCTCGACACTCTTGCACAATTGCAATGTTTAAAAAATTACCTAAGAAATACCGCAGAGTAAATAACAGGACGAATTAAAATGTAAATAATGACAATAAATGCTATTGTACGTTATCAAGGCAATGATAAGTAGTATCAAAGAGTGCTTATATGTACTGTTCTAAATGAAAGTGTTCAATTCCATAGATCTATATGGCTTTAAACGTTCATTGTTGGACATAGGTCACCCCAAGGAGTAATAATGTCATAATTGTTACATTTAACAAGCGATTTATCGATCACAATTGATCTTATGAATTTTTGATGGCTGCACTAGTAGTTAACATGTGAACGGATGCTACTAAATAATAACAATAATTTAAAAAAGCCTCTGTAATAATTATGGTATGTTGAACATCAAATATGTGACCATAGATTTGACATTTAAAAAAGCCCTTAAAATACAACAAAATAATTGTAATAAATATATATGTATTACAATAGTTCTCTTGTAAAACTTCGTTTAGAGATGGTTATATTGTTTCAAATGAAAAAAAATTTTACGAATTATTTAATTACTCGACGTTTCGCACACTTGACAACGTTCATAGTCACGGAAGGAATGAGGTGTCTCACGTCTAACAAGTCATCGTTATTACTAAGATTTATATTTATTATTATTAAATTTAGATCAACATTTTTTTATAAAAATTCATTGCTACCACAAAAATAAAATATTATCTATATATAAAAAAAAATGTATATGGTCAGTTATTATTAAACATTAAATTTATGGTAATTGATATATTACGACAATTTATTTAGTTTAAAACCTAGTAAATGTATTAAGCTACCGTCCGATCGAAAAGTGACCACACTGCGAAAGTTTCGTCAAGATTTTTTTTTGAAGTGAAAACTTCTTTAGGCGCATTGAGCGTTTTTGGAGGGGAAAAACTTATAGGTTCGCGTCACCGACATGCTAAAGCTAATAGTATATCTATAGCTATGTGAAAACTTCTTTAGGCGCGTTGAGCGTTTTTGGAGGGGAAAAACTTATAGGTTCGCGTCACCGACATGCTAATGCTAATAGTATATCTATAGCTATGTGAAAACTTCTTTAGGCGCGTTGAGCGTTTTTGGAGGGGAAAAACTTATAGGTTCGCGTCACCGACATGCTAATGCTAATAGTATATCTATAGCTATGTGAAAACTTCTTTAGGCGCGTTGAGCGTTTTTGGAGGGAAAAAACTTATAGGTTCGCGTCACCGACATGCTAATGCTAATAGTATATCTATAGTTATGTGAAAACTTCTTTAGGCGCGTTGAGCGTTTTTGGAGGGGAAAAACTTATAGGTTCGCGTCACCGACATGCTAATGCTAATAGTATATCTATAGCTATGTGAAAACTTCTTTAGGCGCGTTGAGCGTTTTTGGAGGGGAAAAACTTATAGGTTCGCGTCACCGACATGCTAATGCTAATAGTATATCTATAGCTATGTGAAAACTTCTTTAGGCGCGTTGAGCGTTTTTGGAGGGGAAAAACTTATAGGTTCGCGTCACCGACATGCTAATGCTAATAGTATATCTATAGCTATATGAAAACATTGTAATCGTTTAATTAAAGGATTACTGTTTAATATAAAAGTGAGTATTGAACATTTTAATGTTTTATATAGATAAATGAATAATGAAAATAAAGAATTTATTTTCAAATATTTTCAATATTCATATCAATATTTGCATTTAAAAGTATGGAATTATTTATTTTTAATTGTATTTTTAATATTTAACCTTTATGTCATGAAATGAGTATCATTGTGGTTTAAAGGTTATCTTACTAGCGTGGTAAAACCGATTCCTAGATGTTCGATAATATTTTTTATTTTTATATAAAAATTAGAAAATTATTATTATTTCAATTAGTTTTAAGTTAATAGTTTTCACTTCTATCGGCAGTCCCCATGACTACCTGTTTTTTTTTTATGTCAAATGTTTTATACTCGCGGTAAACATCAGAGGTCATTACGGTTATATTATATTTTGGTTACTTTCATTTGGATCAAAATATAGTACGAAATATTGCGATCAATCATGTAGTAGTGATATGCAGACGTTGCTCAATACACGATGAAGTATGGCTTGTTTGCAGACGATACGGCACCGACTTATCGCTTACTGTTTTGAAATGTTTATACTTATAATAAAACTCAAGTCATATCATATCCCTTTCTTAGTTAATGTGTAATCAATGATCGCGCAAAAAAATATTGAAAATATTTCAATAAAAATTTTGTGCCAAACTTAAACCTTTCCCTTATTTAGGATCATATTTTATCTTGATAGATTAAAGGAAAGTAAAGCTGGAAACCTCTTCCTTGTCATGAATGTCGTAAAAATTAAGGTCTTTGTTAACGGGATTTTGCAATGGATACTAATTATCCTCACGTGGTGGTGGGACAAGAATACAATTGTCGTCAACGTCTTATTTGCCCTTGGTAGACGAAAATAACGGCTGAGGTTTCACTAGAACGGGTAGCGGCGTACTCCTCCAACCCGCTTGCTAAGCGTGGCGATTATAGTAATAAACTTACTAAAGAATAACCTCGTTTTTTGGTATTCCATAGGAAAAGCTTTCGCCTGTGGACAGCGAAAGGCTGAATGGTGAACGATGAATACTAAATATGTACTCTTAAACAAACCAAGAATATAATAATACACATTATATTGTTAGTACTATGTGTCGGTGTAATTTCTGTGGGTTAAATTTAATGGCGAGTGTTGTCTTTTACCTGACGATGAGGGAGTGGTAATGTGTTTAGCAGTTGGAAGTTTAACAGGTGAGATAAATTGAAAATTTAGATTTGTTGTCAAATAATGGATCCCGACTGTTCAGCTGTTATGTTCCATTATCTATACATATAATAAAAATGTAACGGGTCGCTGTCTGTACATGGAAGATATATGAAAAAAAATATTACTGGGACCTTTATCAACACTAATAGAACCCAAAACAATAATTTTTAAAATTTTTGTCTGTTTATCTGTTTGTCTGTGTGTTTGTGCACGCTAATCTCAGAAACGGCTTATCCGATTTAGACGCGGTTTTCACTAGTATATTGTGGTAAGCTTCACTTAACATTTAGGCTTTATTTTATGTCAATTGGTTTATAAAAAAAAAGTTATGTCAATTTAAAAAATGTTCGGAGAAAAATCTTTATCGATTTTTTTCAAATTACGTACAAATATTCTTCAGTAAAAATAAATAAACACGTGTTTCAGCATTTGTTGATTCTCACCCTCTGGGGGTGTAAATTAGGCCTGCAAAGCGGGTTGGACGACTCATTAAAAGCGCCAAGCCGATATTATTGAAGCTGACAACTTGAAATGTTGACAGTGGTTTCCTTATATGACGTAGAGATTTACTAAGAAAGGATTTTACGAAATTATACCCCTAAGGGGGTGGAGCAGAGTGGCAAAGTTTGTGTGAAGAGAAAAAATCTTTATTGATTCTTTTCAAATTACGAGTCGAATCAAATATTCTAGGGTAATATCCGGTATATATCAATTTTCACCCTCTGGTTGTGTAAATTAGGCCTGTGAAGCGGGTTGAACGACTCATTACCGCCAAGCCGAAAAAAGCTAGAAACATTAAATTTTGAAGCACGTTTTTATTTATGACATAGAGATTCAATATGAAAGGATTTTATGAATTCCGCCCCTAAAGGGGAGTAACAAAGCGGCAAAGTGTGTATGGGGAGAAAATTTCTTTATCGATTCTTTTCAAATTACGTACAAATATTCTTCGGTAAAAATAAATAAACACGTGTTTCTCTCTCCGTCTCCATCAACCCCGCACCAGTGCCGTTGTGGCGACCAGTTCCGGCGTGAAAGCTCACACGATACACATAGTAGACGACAATAGGTTCTTGCCTAATAGTTTAAGATACAGGTTAAGTTTAGCTTCAAAAATGTTATTTTCATTTTTTGAATTTTTGAATTTTTTTTTCTTGTTAAAAAAAAGAAAATTATTTAATAATATACTATGTTCTCAAGTAAATAACAACAGCTCTGAAGCTCCGTTAAGGATCTATCCCTAGGTCTCAATGTAAATAAAACTAGTTCCGCATTGGCATTGCTGTCAGAACCTGGAAGGATCGTTAATACTTATAAGGTATTAGTCCATCTAAGTAGCTCAGAAATGAGCGTCCAATCGAGAGGTTTTAAGTCATTTTACTGACAGACGTAAAAGTTGACACAAAAAAGGAAACTGTAGATTGTATAGAAAAAACTTATGGATAATGGTTTGTGGGCTTGGTCATAAATCTTAACTATCTATATATATAAAAATGAAACCCGTTTACCGTTGTCACGACATAACATGAAAACGGCTTGACCGATTTGGCTGATTTTTTTTTTGTAGTTTTCTAATACTCTGTACAAGGTTCTTACGGAAAAAAAATTAAGAAAATCTCTCAGAAAGATTGAAAAATATACATTTAATTTTGCGTATTTTAAAAAAAGCGCGTTACGAATGTCAACGTCATTCAATTTAAAACAAAAAACTCTGTGGTGATCTATGACACCACAGACACCTTGGTTCTGCTTCTGTTCGTCCATTCGGACAGGCAAAGGCATCAAAGCCCATACAGCCAAGTCTTATTTAATTATTTTTCATACATTTTTCATCATTTCTTCATATTATGTAGCCTTAATAGTCATTGTCTGTCAGTAAGTCAAGTTGTTACCATTAATCGGGTGCTGATAACCTAATCAATGATTTTCTTTGGAAATTTTGGACAAATATGAAAATACACGTAATCCACTATTATACCATATTCACTACACTTCAGCACTTTAACTGTACCATATTGCATAAAATACCAGCAAAATTATTTAATATAACACCACAAAACACTAAAGAAATGAATATAATACAAGAGCGTGACATGACATTTCCACATTCGCGCCAAAACTCCCAATCACAGACATAACCGCGCTAACAAATGTCAACGTCATTCAATTTAAAACAGGTTTTTTGTTGGTTGGTACAGTTAAAATTCTGAAGTGTAGTGAATATGGTATAATAGTGGTTTACGTGTATTTTCATATTTGGAACTATCAACTTCAGCGTGTGTCTGAAACACATCGATCAAATGCTGATGGAAATGCACAGAATGTTGGCAGAACAACTATACTCCCAGCAACATACGTCGGAAGTCCGCGACATATGCATGAATATGCTCAAGATGCTATGTCCTATGTACGACATTATGGCACACCAGATTTGTTTATCACGTTCACATGCAATCCAAAGTGAACGGAAATTCAACTATTTACTAGCCAATCACCTATTGATCGCCACGATGTCACTGCAAGGGTGTTCAAAATGAAATTAAAATCACTCATGGATTTTATTGTTAAGCATCGCGTGTTTGGCGAGACGCGCTGTTGGATGTACTCAGTTGAGTGGCAAAAACGCGGATTGCCACATGCACATATCCTCATTTGGTTGGTTCAGAGGATAAGACCAAATGAAATTGATAATGTGATATCAGCAGAAATTCCCGATAATAGTGAAGACCCAATATTACATGAGGTTATTACAAAAAATATGATACATGGGCCATGTGGAATATTAAATCCCATTTCTCCGTGTATGGTTGAAGGAAAATGTTCAAAACGCTACCCAAGACAATTAGTAGCAGAAACGATTACTGGAAATGATGGATATCCAATTTATCGCCGCCGATCCATTGATGACAATGGAAAGTCAACAATAGTCAAAGTAAATCGACAGGACATTGAATTTGATAATCGTTGGGTTGTTCCGTTTTCGCCATTACTCTGTAAGTCGAATTTTGCCATTCCGTGAAATCTATTAAATACATTTGCAAGTATGTGAACAAAGGTAGTGACATGGCTGTCTTTGGAGTTGCTGCTGAAAATTCAAATGATGAAGTCACTCAATATCAAATGGGCCGCTATGTTAGTAGTAACGAAGGCATGTGGCGTATATTTTCGTTTCCTATACATGAACGACACCCTACTGTTGTTCACTTGGCCGTACATTTGGAAAATGGTCAACGGGTGTATTTTACAGATGCAAATGTATTACAACGAGTTGACAGGCCACCATCGACAACATTAACCAGCTTCTTTGAAATGTGCCAGAATGATGATTTTGCCAGAACGCTACTTTACTCCGAAATGCCAAGATATTATACCTGGAATCAATCATCAAAAAAATTTCAACGACGAAAACGAGGCCAGCCAGTTCCAGGTTACCCACGAGTATTTTCCACCGATGCACTAGGCCGTATTTATGCAGTCCATCCCAGTCAAGACGAGTGTTTTTATTTGCGTTTACTATTAGCCAATGTTCGTGGTCCAACATCATTCCAACATCTGCGAACTGTTAATGGTGTATTGTGTGGCACATACAGAGAAGCCTGTCAACATTTGGGATTGTTAGAGAATGACACTCATTGGGACCACACTCTCGAAGATGCTGTGATTTCGTCAAATGCTAAACAAATACGAACATTATTTTCTATAATTTTGTCTACATGCTTCCCATCAACACCGACTGATTTATGGCATAAATACAAAGATTATATGGTGGAAGATATATTGCATCAGATGCGTCTTAGAACATCGAATGCAGATTTGCAAATGAACGAAGAAATTCACCATGAAGCATTAATTTTAATTGAGGACATGTGCTTGATGCTTACCAACAAAGTATTAACACAAATAGGAATGATAGCACCCAATCGCCCAATGCACGACTCATTTGATCAAGAATTGAGACGAGAAGCCCAATACGATTCCGAAAAATTGCGAGAAATGGTTGATAGAACAGTTCCCCTTTTAAATCAACAGCAAAAATATGCCTACGATACGCTCATGAAAGTAGTGAACGATGGAACTGGCGGAATTTATTTTTTAGATGCTCCCGGTGGAACTGGGAAAACTTTTTTGTTATCATTGATTTTGGCAACGATTCGATCGCAAAATGGAATTGCACTAGCCCTAGCTTCATCAGGTATTGCAGCTACGTTGTTGGAAGGCGGTCGAACAGCTCATTCAGCTCTCAAGCTGCCGTTGAACCTTCAAATTAATGAAACTCCAACTTGCAACCTTTCGAGGAATTCTGCGATGGCCAAAGTGCTGCAGCAAACCAGATTGATCATTTGGGATGAATGTACGATGGCACACAAAAAATCTTTGGAGGCATTAGATCGCTCGATGCAAGATTTACGAAATAACAAAAACCGGTTTGGTGGTGCAATGATACTATTGGCAGGTGATTTTCGACAAATATTGCCAGTTGTTCCACGCTCAACGCCAGCTGATGACCTGAATGCATGTTTGAAGTCGTCCATTTTATGGAAATACATTAAAACACTTAAATTGAGTATAAACATGAGAGTCGAATTGCAGGAAGACCAGTCTGGAGAAGTGTTTTCCAAACAACTGCTCGATATTGGTAATGGTATTATTGCTGTTAATACATCATCTGGATACATTACATTCCCTACCAATTTTTGTAAATTTTGTGAATCAAAGACCGAACTCATGGAGATGGTTTTCCCAAACATTGCTCAAAATTACGTAAATCACGTTTGGTTAAGCGAACGTGTTATATTGGCCGCAAAAAATGTTGATGTGAATGAAATGAATTTTCAGATTCAAGAGAAAATAGCTGGCGAATTGAAGAATTACATATCAGTTGATTCCATTACTAATGAAGTTGAAGTTGTCAATTATCCAACAGAATTTTTAAATTCGCTGGAATTGCCCGGCTTACCACCTCATAATCTACAATTAAAAATCGGATCAGTAATTATTATGTTACGGAACATAAACCAGCCACGTCTGTGTAATGGCACCCGGCTTGCGGTGAAGAAATTATTGAACAACGTCATCGAAGCCACAATTTTGAAAGGGAAGTACGAAGGCGAAGATGTTTTAATCCCACGCATCCCTATGATACCGAACGATATGCCATTCAGTTTTAAACGTTTACAGTTTCCAGTGCGGCTTGCATTTGCAATATCAATAAATAAATCGCAAGGGCAGTCGCTAAGTGTATGTGGCATCAACCTAGAAAATCCATGTTTTTCACATGGCCAATTATATGTCGCCTGTTCCCGTGTCGGAAAACCATCAACATTATTTATTTACGCGCCAGAACATAAAACTAAAAATATAGTTTATCAAAAAGCATTAGAATAGAGAGAAGCAGTGAAGGGTATAGAGGAAATTAGTTGCTTTCTAGAGCGCGCGTGATATTGAGCTCAGTGTTTACTTCAAAATGCCCAGTTGTTCAATAGCGATTTGTAAAAATATAAGTGAAATTATTGAACCCTACGGAATGAACACTATTATGAAAATATATACTTTGTTTTTTATTTAATAAAATTAGTAAAGTCCTTCTCAGGTATGACGAGACCAGGGAAATAGGTATTCATTTTTATATGGAGGATATTATAGATTCCAGTTCAAATTGAATAGGTACGCATACATAAGATAGGTCAGCTATACAAAATAAAGTAGTGCATCAAATTTACGCTAAGGCGGTACGAAGTTCGCCGGGTCAGCTAGTTTTATATAAAAACTGAGTATCTACTATAAACATCGAACAAGTATAGGCCTTATCCCACTTCACTAACGCGGATTGCTATAACTTCGATAGACTTTTTTCTCATCTAAGGGACGTCCATTAATCACGTGAACTTTTTTTTAGCATTTTTAACCCCCCTCCCCCTTGGTGATACGTGGTGAGGTTTAAGACTATGAAGGTTTAGGACTTCGTGATTTTCCCTTTCAAACATCACGTGATTAATGGACGGCCCCTAAGGAATAAATATTAACGTAAAGTAATAAGGTTTATTTTCATTTTTTTTATTGCTTATGGTGGCAAACGAGCAATCAGCACGCCTGATGGTAAGTGTCACTGCTGCCCATGAACCTTTGCTATACCAAGGGTATAGCTTCGCCGCTGCCTACCATTACATTCCCCAAACCCACCCAGTTGGGCTACCTACCTACTAGGTAAAAGCTCCTTTATTATTTTGGCGTAAACATTAAAATAAGGCCAATTTTTTGCACGCTTGCTTCATTATTTTCATGAACTAGATAACTGTTTACTTACCGTTTTAAGAGACCGTATAAGAATGAGTTAAAAATACACATTGCTTTAATTAGTGTGGTTTTATTATAACTAATAAAGAATTAGTTTAATTTATAATTGCCAGTGTTATATTAATTATTGCAAAATCATCTCTGCTAACTGTTTTTTTTTTTTACTATGAACGTTGTAAAAGTGTTTGAAACTTCGGCAAATTAAAAATTAAATACAAACCCGATAAAATCTATAATAATAGATTTATTACAAATTGTTATACATAAAACTATATTATTAATTGCTTATCACAAAACGACACCAACTCTGTATTGATCATCATCTTATCAACTCAGTTCATATGTGTCCCATTGCTGGGTTCGCGTCTCTTTCGTATGGGGAGTGAAATTGATTTACTAAACTACGCTGTAATTGATTGAATTAGGCAATATATGGCGGAAATCCATTATTATTATAAAATGGACAAGAGGAAGGAAGACCCACCACTTTCCAAAGGTTCATCAATATACCGTACACCTCAAGAAAGGAAGGAATACGGGATGGGATCATGGTGGAATAGGATAGTAGAAGTTCTGGAGGCGGTCCTCATCACAGGAGTAAGATTTCCTTA
This sequence comes from Lymantria monacha, assembly GCA_905163515.2. NCBI lineage: Eukaryota > Metazoa > Arthropoda > Insecta > Lepidoptera > Erebidae > Lymantria > Lymantria monacha. Next base: position 8,760,695 of record LR991092.1, on the reverse strand, counting down.
TATTTCCAGTGGTGGGTCTTCCTTCCTCTCTTCCATTTTATAATAGACTACGCTGGTCAGACGTGTTGATATAGGGTTTTGTGTCGAGGTTTACTTCTCTTCCATAGATGTTTTATGCGTGAATTGTATTCTTACTCCGTCACCACACGAAAACTCTGTGTATTTCAGATGAATTCAAAATTCAACGCTTTAGTATAATGTGGTATAGTTTTGCACATTTCATATAAGAGTAATAAACATTTATGTCTTAATATTTATATTTTGGTGGGGGTTTATAAATAATATTCTCACTAATTTATGTGGAGCTGGATAATAAGGATGTTGATATCCGTAATCAAGTTTTTATTTACATTTCAATCTTGTTCGAATCAAATTAATCAAACGACAAGTTTCGACATTCAGATGATAAAAAAAAAATATTGTTGTCGATTATAAATCGATATCGAATCATTAACTTCCTGAGTGAGATGTGGCAAATAAACAAATATGGTCAAACTGGATACTTATTGCTTGTATGAAATATAAGGAGTATAAAAGTTGCGTATGTGGAGACTTTCAAAATGAAACGTGTTTCTTTCATAACGTTTTTTTTAATTATTTTATAGATTCTTTGCCTTTATCTCGTGGCGAGTGGGCAGGCGTATTTAGGCACGTACGTAGTTTTTTGGCCACACGTGTCTATTAGGGAACGAGGCTTGCGACCAAAGAAAACGATTAAAGTGTTAATGAAAGTTTTAGATTGATTTATTTAAATACAGTAGGTACTTGTTGGAATCCAGTATCGCCCAGTTAGCAGTGACAAGCTTACGCTCAAAATGATTTACGAAGCATTAACTAGTCATATAAAAAGGATCTAATGTTTATAAAATCAAGGCGAAAGAAATTCTGTAAATGGCTTTTGAAATGAAACTATTCTTACAGATTTTATCGCGTTTGATTTTAAATTTTCTCAAGTTTCGAACACGTTCATGGTCATCGCTGGACCATGGATGTTGTATAGCTGTTGTGCATATATCTAATATTTTGTAGTAGTTTGTAGTTATTTGATTGGATGGTTATTAAACAGTTTGACGACCATTTTTACAAATTGTACCAATACTCCGTGACTGCCGTGTCAACTAATAACTAATTATGATATTTTGTTGCTCATGTTTGGGGTTAAATAAATATCGTCACGCTTGACAGGCGGGTTGACTATCGTAATGGTGTATTATACGTTTTCCAGAAGAGAGCTGCTGGCCACTCTTCTGGTGGACTCGTAGCCGATTTTTACGAAGCCCACAAGTAAGAGGTGACGACAATTGTATTCTTCTCCCGTCGTCACGCAGGGTACAATTATGATTACAATTACAAATTAATAATACAACGTATAAGGACACCTTTTAAAGTGAAACTTTTCCATCGCTTCACAATTTTTTTTTTTGTACATCTATCGCATGTCGCATTACAGGCCGGCTGTAATTTACAGCTCGCCACAGAGTAGGGAGGAACGCGCACGGTAGAGCAATTTACCAATGCCGGTCCGTACCAGTGGCTCACATCAGCTGACCGTGTAGCATTTATATTCTCACTCAGTCGTGTAAGTGTTTCGCGCTATTTGTGTTTTGATCAGTGTATTCTTCATCATCATCACAGCCCATAAATGTCCCACTGTTGGGCTTGGGCCTCCTCCGTAATGGAAGGGAAATTAACCTACTATACCGCGCTGGTCAGACGTGTTGGTATAAGATTTTACTTCTCTCGCATAGATGCTATATGCGATTTATATCCCTTAGTCGTCTCGTACGATCACCCACGGGTAAGATATGGAGTGGTGAATAGTATTCTTACTCCGTCACCACACGGAAGATCAGTGTATTGATGGATAGTTGTTAATAGAATAAATAACGTTCAAAATGATTCAATGATTTAAATAAATATTGTGCTCAGTTTTTAACATGCTTATATCATCTGAATGATTGTATTTATTATGTATTCCGTACACCAATACGCAGATTGAAATTAAAATTTATAGCTGGGTATCTTTCTATTAATTTCCCATAATTATTTCCATTTTCCAATTATTAAGATTTGAAACGTGATTTTAATAACCTAAATCGCACAATTTGCCGAAAAGTTTCAGTTAAATGCTTTATTTAAAAAAGTTTCTCCTAGTGGCTTCATATAACTATACCACACTATGACGTACAAGACGTTAAACCACGTTATCAGATAGTAACACTGCGGGAAGAAAACTGGAAATAATTTCTAGTTACCGTGGCTAAGTAGCTGAATCTTCCTCCCATTGAAGATAAAAGACGCTCCCAATAGTATAACATATATTATGGACTAAAGAAGAATTATAATAAAAGTTATCTCTATAGGATCTTTCACAACATCTTTATTTCCACACGCGATAGTCCTTTTGGCATCGACAAAACATGTTTTCATCAGGTAATCCTTGATAACGGTATACCAAAAGTGAATTCATTCTACAAAACACCTATTTACGTTACAAAAGTACCCGCAATTAAATAAATAAGGTTGTAAGTAAAAGCCATTAAGGACAATCAGATGAATGAGAGATCAATTAAAAAAAGCCGAATAAAAAGAAAATATTTAAAAATGCTTGTTTAATGAATGCGCGGCGTCTTTCCCTTGCAGGCGCGCTGACATTTTAATTATTATTTAATTCATCCTAGCGATACTGTGAGATATTTTATCGCCATATTGTTTTAAGCTTGTACTTTTGATGTTAATTGTTGTTAATTTAATGTATGCATCGGTTTTGGATGTATTGACCCGGTTTACGTGCTTAATTGCTCTTGATTGAGTTATTTTTATTGAACACAATGATGTAAACTGAATTTAAATCTCGTCTTATAAATCGCGAAAGAAAACTTATAAATTCTTGTTGATCTTAAAAAAAACTTACAATCCCTGTCGAAATTTCTACAGTTATGAGAGTGGACGCAATTATCAATAACATATAACTAATTATTAATGTAATAAATTAATCTGATTGTATTACTGTGTGGTAGCGTCTACGAATACTGCCATCCCTCACTTTGCTCATGGATGTCGTATGTTATGGACCAACTCTACCTCAAGACGTCTGATCAACAATTAAGATGGGTTAATATAAGAGTGTTGATTGAAAGAGTAGTGAAAGTGACCGAAAAGAAAATATGGGATGCACAAGCGGGTTTTCGAAAGAGTATGGGTTGCACGGATCAAGTTTTCTCTTTACGATGCCTGGCGCAAAAATTTTTGGCTAAAGGTCAGAAAGTTTTTTGCGCTTTCATTGATTTAGAGAAGGCTTATGACAAAGTGAGGAGGAATGAACTGTGGTCGGTACTATCTATGTATGGGGTAAATGGCCATCTTATTCAGGCGCTGAAATCCATTTATAAGGATTCCAGAGCCTGCGTAAGGATAAACGGGTCCTACACTGAATGGTTTAACATTGATAAAGGTGTCAGACAGGGATGTATAGCGTCACCGTGGCTGTTTAACCTATTTATGGATAGCTGTTTGCAAGATTTGAAAAATAATGAATGTGGTTTAAGAATGAATGAGTTACTCGTCAAATGTCTTCTTTATGCCGATGATCAGGTTTTACTTGCATCGTCGGCTGAAGACTTACAGGCGATGGTAACTACTATGCATGATGCTTTTGAAAGAAAAGGTATGAAAGTAAATGTAAGTAAGACGAAAGTAATGGTCTTTGAAAAGGATAAATGTATGACGGAATGTAATATTTTTATAAATGGTGAGGGATTGGAACAGGTGAAAGAATTTGTATACTTGGGTGTACTGTTTACTAGTGATGGTAAAAATGATGAAGATGTTGAAAGACGAGTAAATGCTGGTAATAAAGTGAATGGGGCATTGTACACTTTTATGAAAAGTAGGAATGTATCTAACAAGGCACGCCTAGCTGTACATAAGGGAGTATTAGTTCCCACTCTCATGTATGGCAGTGAAAGTTGGATTTGGCAGGGAAGACATGAAAGTAGCATAAATGCTGTAGAGATGAGAGCTCTTCGTAGTATGTGTGGTGTAAGTCTGAAAGATAAAATTAGAAATAGTGTTATAAGAGAGCGCTGTGGTATGAATGAAGAAGTAGTGACAAAGATAAAAAAGGGTATGCTGAGGTGGTTTGGACACGTGGAAAGAATGAGTGAAGAAAGGTTGACTAAACAAGTATACAAAGCGAGTGTGAGTGGGACGATTACAAGGGGAAGACCACGTCGTACTTTCCTGGATCAAATTGAAGATGTGTTAGTGAAAGGTCAGATTAAGAGTACGCGTAATCGTAGAGCATGCATGAAGACTGTGATGAGTGTGAATGAAGCGATGGAGGTATGTCAGGATCGTGGTTTGTGGCAATCCGTAGTCTCTGCCTACCCCTCTGGGAAACAGGCGTGAGGCTATGTATGTATGTATGTAATATAAGACAGACAACCGTTCATAAAACAACTGCCAATAATTTTTGCAATATATACGATGGAAGAAGAATACCTATAGCGTCGAACCCAAATAATTGGGATAAGAGTAGGATAATTAATTGCTCACTTAAATTTTCGGCAATTCGTCAAGCTACTGTTAATTTTTGATTTGATCGACGTATAGATCAAAAAATTCTAACACAAATGCTACTTATTTATATTGTCTATACATTCAAAAAGCATTAAAATCAAATTGAAAAAACCGACAAAATGTCAGGAACGAACAAATATTCGTTTGCGTAATCGTCATCACGACATGTACCAAGCTTTTTTTTTTTTTTTTTTTTTATTTTTTTATTGGTGGGCTATGGGTGCGTCTCGCCCCGCCGAATCGGTCCGGGGTGACGGAAAGGCGGCGCGTGACCCCATAGACCCACCGTAAAACCTTCTCTCTTCGCCGTGCGAGCGGACCACCGGTACTCGATTTTAACTTCGGTGGACATGTACCAAGCTTCCAAGTATTCGGATTTATTTAGATGTATGTAAGATATTATATTAATAACACGTTTTTGTTCATTCAGTATTAAGAGCATTGCAAAATTATGCATAATTTTTGTTTGCGTAATACTTATTTGATATTATAAGGTCAATTTTTATAATTATTATAAACATTTAGTTTGAAAGTAGCCCTGAGTTGCAAAAATATTTTTCATTCTTATGTCATCTAAATGCTAGCTTATTGTCGATTATCCAAAATATTGTCCAACAATACAAAACGTAAAGTTTCATTTGCCATTTTCAACTGAAATATCTCTGGTGCACTTTAATTCTGATTACAAAACTTAATTTGAAATAAAACTAATTACTAATAGCCTACCTATTAGTATGATAAAACTAATTAGTTATAGATACCTTCTTTTCTGTTAAACTAGATAAATGTAGTTTTAGTTTCCTATAAATTGTTATTATTATAACGGGTAAAGCAAAATCCTGACCCGACAGACGTCCTTGAAAGCCGACCTTCTCCGAACTTATTCAGAAAATAAAACGAAAAGTAGCGCCTCAAGCTGATAGACGGGCCCGGCCGAGCCTAAACTAGTTTAACGATTTATCGCCTCTGTACGATCTGTTCCACTACAGCGGATTATAAATCTAATTACGTAGAAGATAGATTTCATTTCACTGTGGACATTTGAGTAGTAGATTCAGTTTGATTTACGTGAAATTTAATTAAATTTTAGATCTGGAACATAAGGATATAGCTTCATACGGTTTGAAAAGAAAGCTATTGAAAGAGTAGCTTAAAGATCGCAATAATAGACTTTGCAAAAATGTATTGTTTAAAATAATAGAATAAATTGAAATCTTAGCCTTAAGTATTTATCACCAGAGATGGCCACGGACGTCAAGGATTGACCCAACGGCGGTGGGGAGGGAATACGGTGGGTCCACGCACCACCCTTCCGTCGCCCCGGATGGAACGGAAAGCGTGTATTCAGACCATAGCCTGCTAAAAAATCCGCACAAGCAATTTTTAAATAGTAAAAAAATAGCTTGTTGATTTGAAAATTAAAAAGCATTAAGCGAAAAACGCTAAATTTCATAACGAAAACACTATAATGAAAGAATGAAACACTATAATAATTATAACTATTACCGCATTCTTTACATCGAGTTATTTACGATTGATGGTTGTTCATAATCCATAAGCAATGATTAATTGGTTGCACCTTACAATTTTTAATGCGATCAGTGTTTATATTTAGTAAATAGATACATTCAGCTTAGGAACTGTGTATGAGATTATATCAAACCACATTGATATTTCTGATATCTGTAAACATTAGGAAAACTAATAGTATTCTAGTGTTACGAGTAAGTACCTAGGTACTACATCTAGATGTATTGGTGTATGAGATCATTTATATTATGTTGAAATACCTACTAACTACTACGAGTATTTTGAGTACGATAAATCAGATAGCGTGTTAGATAAGTTAATTTGATATTCGGATTATTTATTAAACAATCACAACAAGGAGACCTGTTGTTTCAACAAAAAACATTAGTACGCCTGATCGCAATGTTTAATTGAAGATCTCTTATATATTGAATAAGAAATTGCATATTAATGTAGCCCGTATGCATAGTGACATCGTTGTCGCATTTGTTGGATGCAGTGAAAAGGCGGGAAGGGGGAGCTACTGCGCGTCACAGTAACACCGGCGGTTGCCCGGCCGCACTGCTTCAACGTTCGACGCGCGACGCTCGGCCGGTGGCGCGGGCGGTCAGTCTACCGCTTGTTCGACGTAAGGACGGGCGTGTATCGCGGTGTTACAGCGCCTAGACGAGGAGTTTAAACTTGTTATAAAACTTGGTGCACTTCATTCACAAGTGGATTGGATTATATGCAGTGTTTGTGACGTTCATCTACAATGAATGTGTGTTTTTAGTGTTTGAACTATTTCATAGCAAAGTTGTGTTAACTCGAGCAGATGGTCCTCTTGAATAATAACATGAAAATTAATGGTAAATAAACAATTCAAATAAGTTTTTGCATGAGTTCTCATGGATATGTTCAATGTCACTGTTGGTATGCTGTTACTTGGATGATCTGATGATCTTGGCTTGCACGACGCACGAACCATTCGCACAGATATATGTATATGGTGGCGGCGTAAGGTAGAGCCGGCACGGGATAAAAGATTCAGTGAGAAACCGGGGCTTATTTATTAAAATATTCAAATGAACACAGCGATATTCCATCCGGACCACCAAAACAGCCAAAACAATAGCGGACCTTGTGTCTGTCAGATGACATTGACTCTCCTAATGTAAATTTGACTAAGCGCGAACAATCGAACATAGTGAGCTTAGAAGTCGATATATGAATAGAGGCTAGTGTGTGTGACCCTGGTGCGCCTACGGGACTAGCGACTGTGGGAGGACGGCATATTTACGAACCGCCTAGAACGACAGTGGGTGTTTGAATGGAGCCAGTTAATAATAATGGTGAGATATAATCACCGCTATAGAAATTACGCAACAAAGCTATAAGCATGCCCATGGCTCGATATGTAGAAGAGAAATCCTTTATAACAATATTCTAAATAGTCACTAACAGAGCTTTTCAAAGAGTAGCGTACCTATTTAGCTTGTAGTTAAAGATCTACTAATAATCATTAATCCATACAATATCTAGGTTTATTTAAATTCCACAGACAATATGTCTATGAATCTTATTTTGATTGACATACGACAATAATACTCATTGTAATAACTATGTAACTTAAATAGAGATATGTGAATGCCATTAATTAGACATTTTGGCATATTAAACTAACAAAAACACTATAAAAACTTCACATGTTGAACAGTCTGAGAATCTCTAAAATGTTTAACATTCTATTGGAAGCAACTAGGTAGGTACGTAAATTTTGCACATGTGGTAATAGACCTCAGATGTTGTCTGACAAAAAACAGAACTCGTACCGCACATATGTTATGCCGAAATTCAGGCCATGTGAGCCCACATGATGACCGAATATACCTTAATGGAAGGGAGCTTTTGCTTTTAAATAAAGAGTTGTAATGGTAAACAAAATGAATTGACACCTACACAGCGAGCGGTATATAAAAACAAAGGGGAACAAAATTTAATTAAAGAATGAATAACATGGTTAATGTTATTACGGTACGCATCTGCCGTAAATGATGAATGCGTTCGTCGAGGAAATAAAAAAAATACACGAAGAGAAACCTTGCGCGAGGGCGGCACGTGGGTAGGCAGATGCGCATGCGCATCCTGAGGCCAATCTGTGATAAATACGACTCGTAATCTGACAATCTTGCTAAGCTTAGTTGCATCTGAGTTTAGAGAATCATTATGTTGCAGTTTAATTCTGAGGTTTTGATTTTATCTACCAAAATAACATGATTCCTATATTTAACTAAAAAGAAATCGGTGCAGAGAAAATGTTGGTGCAATTTATTAAATGTTATATGGGTGAATATACGGTATTTGATTTTTTTGTGTCCCTGAAAGAAATGTAATCTGTTCCATTCAATATTGATAATTTCTCTATTTGACACAATTTTTAAATTTGTAATGATGAGGGCCAGAAGATTTTACATTATTTTTTAATTTTATAAGCACCAGAGGAAAATGTGTTACCAGGGTAGTGACACTATTGGCGGAATAGTGACAAATTAAAGTAGAGAAGTGACAGGCTAATGATTATTAGCTAAGAAAGGGGACTAATATTAAATAAAACATATATAAATTATAGTATTTGGATATTTTTAATATAAAAAATAAATTCAGTCTTTACAGTTTTGGTGTGTAGATTTTTCATGGTGTCCTGTAACAATCTCTTCTGTTTTTTATTTTATTTTTTGTAATGCTATCTTTTATACCTGGGCATAATTTACTATTGCAATCTTCTTCAAAAAACTCTGCGACTACTTTCTCTAACTTCGGATTCGTTTTATCGTTTCTTGTCTTCCGTGTCATATCTAACAAACTTTTATTCGCAGTATATGACTGTCTTATAGGGTTCATATTAATTTGGTTCAACACTTTATACTTTTTGACTATTTTACCACTTATTACTTTTTCAATTCAGCATTTTTAACAGGATCGTTATGAATTCGTTGGTAGCGTAATTTTTCAGCTTGACGTTTTTTTTCTAACCTCTCTTCCCTTGTTTGTTTCTTTTTAACATTCACCATGATGTCTGATGATACTCGAGTATCTAAAACAAATGAAATGAAGCCTTAAAACATTATATATCAACAAAAAAAATATTGTCACTCCCCTGGCGCTCATGTATTTCTTCTAGTATGAAATATGCCAGAGAAGTGACGCCAGAGAAGTGACAAAATCGCACATAACCTACTAAAACAATATCACTCGCTTTTCTGACCACAGTTTAAAGTAATACATGACATCTATACAAAATAAACATGGCATTGTGCAAATATACAATTTCGTAACGATAATATACAAAAACATATACTTACCAAAGGAAATACTTCAACGACTGGCACAAACACGCTTTCCTACAGTTAATCGCAAACTGACGCAATATTAATGGAGTTTTGCTCAACGTCGTTAGCTTGCTTCTGACTTCACACTGTTGTACGCGCGTTGTTCAAGTACAAAAACATACCTTTGCGGTTTTAAGTCAAATTTTATTTCTTTGAGTTTCGCCAGATGAAGTGACATTATTATAACATGACATGAGAATAAGTTATTATTTTTTATATTAATAAATATTTTTATAGTGTTTCTTGATAAAATATGTTTCGATGTTTATAACAGCATATGATCATGTGTAAAAAAAACACAATGGAATACATATTTAAAGTATCTGGTCATAAAACCATTATAATTTAGTAATGGGGAGGCCAGAGGAGAATACATTTATAACTATTTTAAACTATTAATGCCTTAAATTAAACAATTATCGTGAATAGATTATGTGGGCCAAATAATATACTATATTCTTTATTTTTTAAGCATATAGAAATAATAATATATTGAGTTTAACATAAAATTTGCCTATGGACCACTGGAATTCAAATAGCGTATATTCACCCATATACATATAAACGGCACAGAAACGCTTAATATGGTAGTAATAGGAATTTAACTTCTATAGAGGTCAAGTCCGGATGGAGGGCGGTCCCTCGCGATTTTTCCTTAGACTATGATCGTCTGTATCTCGTAGTTGGTCGATGCCTTATAGGGCAACTTGAACTCGCGCTGGCTGCGCTGACAACTGTGGGATAGTCGACATCAATATTCCAGATAAGCATCGACTCTAGGTGTTTTCATAATTTCTCTAGCCTTATTCACAACTTGACTATTGATAATGCCGATGAGATCGCTGACTCTTCGTATTATAATCCAAGAGTGGAAAGTTCATAACTTTATAGTCACACTTGTTTGTACATTTCTGTATGTACTATACAGATATTATCTATTATTAGATAACATACAGACATATCATCACGCAATATCCCTTGCAGGGTAGGCAGAGAGAACAGAGTGCCAGAGAACTCTATCCTTGCATACTTCACTCGCTTCCTCAACATTCATAATTCTCTTCATACACGCTCACCGGTTTCAGTACGTGACCAATCTGGTCTAGATAGGTTAGTCTCGGTCTCCCCCGGTACCTACATCCTTCCACTTTCGCATATATATCTTCTTAACCAGACGTTCTTTCGGTATTCTTTCCACATGTCCGAACCATCGGAGCATTCCCTTTTGATTATTAGATAACCTGTTAATATAAAGATTGGAATTTAAAATAATATCTTAATACATATAATTGCCTATGAAAAATGACTTAATAAATGCCAAAAGGAATTCAAACATGATTTACTGTACAAAGTTTTTGTTGCACTTAATAAATACAATAACACGTTTCTTTAAAATGAACGCAACCAAAGTAATAAAATTTAACAATTTTACGCATCAATGGAATATATTAACGAGCTCTAAGAATGTTTGTGAGCGGTAAAATATAATACAACAAGTTCATTTGTTACTGTATTGGCTGTAACTTGGCACCGAAAACACATTGTTACAGCTTAAACACTTCTTAAGTAAAACGTATCGGGTAAAAGCTACTCAGAATAATCGTAGCCAACGCTATATGAATATTAATAAAGGGTGTATGTGTAACATACGAAATATTGCAGATGTCTTCGGTCTTAAAACGTACGTGTACTTAAGTTGATGGAGTGCGTTGCTCTAAACAGGATGCGATGTTGGTATGAAGATATGATCTAGTTTAAAATATATTAACATGGCAAAAATCTACCGAGCATTTTCGGTATATCGCTTCTAATTATAATTAACTATTTAAATAAATAGCTATAGTTTGATGCTCTTTTAATTAAATATTCAGCTGGCGATGGGTAGAATAGATAAACTGCCACGAAAAAGTATATACAACGCTATCCAGGCGAATGAGAATAAGTTTCATTTCGATTTTTTTCTCTTGCAGTGTTGTAAGCTTACGGTCTCTGGTCGACTCTTTCAACATCCATGAGAAAAAAAGGGTAAAATGTAATACATTGTATTCTTATTATACAGGTCTACACGTTCATTTAAAGTTAAATCGTTAATTATCGCTTGCTTTAAAGGCGACGGAAAACATCACGAGCAAACCTGATATCATATGTTTCTTCGACACTAGACTCTGTACTGATTAGGTATTTCATTGGTTATGACCTAAAACTCCATGTTTAGAGACTGTATCCATCAGCAGATAAATTATCAAGTTTTAATACTAATTAAGCCCTACATAATGATGTCGATTTTTAAATCTATTTCTTAATGTAACTAAGCCAAAGAGCGGTCACTACTAATAAAATTCATATACATTAAAATTCTAGATATGAAACTATGTAATGTCCTATCCAGGTCAAGATCGACAAATATCTCAGAAATACAGTTACCGATGTATGTATTTGTTAATCAAAGCAACAAAAGAATATGATACCCTGCAATAGCAAAGACGTATCACACCACCTGCACGATAGCTAGTATGAATATACTTTAAGGATTAATATCAACTCATAAAAAACATCGTTTTAAAAAGATTCTTACGGAATCCAGATAAACGATTTGGAAATTTCACTAGAATTATATGCCCAAATGAAATGTAGTCCGAGGGAGAACACGTTTTAGTAATTGCAATAAACGAAGCAGTTAGAGAATTGATCGCACTATCAGTAATTGAGATGGTTTAGAAAGTGCAGAATTTGATACAAATTGGTGAAATTGATTTTAATATTCACCCTTTAATTTTTAAAAATATGTTTGCATACATTAAAATACTTGAGAAATACTATAGAATGTTGTGAAAGTTTTATCTTATGGTAACCTAAAAATGGGTTTTACCGAAAAGGCAAAACTTCCATTAAGTATCCCGTAGTTGGCGACAAGAAAAAAGTATCGTAAAAGCTCGACAAGAAAAATTAATTAATTTTGTGAAGAGGCATCTGACGGCATGAGTGTCTTCATTACAGTATCTAACAAAATTTTCATTCTAACTTAATTTTGTTGAAGAATCTTGATGAATTCATTTACAACATTAATTTCTTGTAAAGTATCCAAATAGGGACCCTCTTAGCAAAAGCGACAAGAGAAGTCAAGACTAATATTATTAATCTTGCTCCCGTTTTATTCTCATTTTGAAGTCATCTTATTTTCGACGTACCTTCATATTATTTCGTCAAATACAAACTCATATGATTCAATCTATAATATATAGAGTTGATCTACATTCATCATCATCATCATCATAGGCCATTATGTCCCATTGTTGGGCTCGGGCTTCCTCCGTAATGGGAGGGAATTTAACCTACTATACCGCGCTGGTCAGACGTATTGGTATAGGGTTTTGTTTCGAGTTTTTCTTCTCTTGCATAGCTGTTATATGCGTTTTCGTATCCCTTAGTCGTCTCTTACGATCACCCACGGGTAAGATAGGGAGTGCTAAATTGTATTCTTATTCAGTCACCACACGGATTATCTACATTATTATTTGTTTTTATGTGTCGATTTTTCTTGTTCATGCACTGCCAAATTTAAATATTTGCAATGCCTATTGTAACTTGTACACATATATATACGCATACATTGAGCTCTCATCTTTGTATACATTAGTAAAAGTGGCATCTACTTCGCCGTGCCGTCTGGAGAGGAAATTGAGCTCAAAATAAATCGCCCTTACAACGAACTTATACTAAAATAGTCGAACATTCGACGACTTCCATTTCTCTGCCACCATTACTATATCCTGTTCAGCGATGTGTTTTGCCGAGAGTCTGCGCCTATATAAACACAGTTGTATTTGCTATATATTTTTCAATTCTGTAAATATTAAATAGATTTTACATTGCGTAACACCAAGAGAATTCAACGTCAAACTAGACAAAATCATATACATATATATATATATATATATATATATATATATATATATATATATATATATATATATATATATATACACTACCGTCCAAAAGTTTGGAAGCAGCAAGGTAAAATCGAATAAAACCAAACTAAGTCATTTAAATTTAAATGTATTGATAAAAAAATAAAGAACAAACAGAAACTAACTTAAACAAAATAAAAAAATAATATACAATGGTAAATTAGATTAAATTTTAGCTTCATCAAAGTGTCCACCTTTCTCCTTTATAATCTTCTCACATATTCTGGGCATTCTATTAATCAATTTTTTAAAATAATCTTTATCTAATTTGTTCCATTCGTTCTCTAATAGCTGCCACAAATGTTCTGAGCTCGTAGGACAACGACTTTTCACCCTCCTGTCAAGTTCATCCCAAACAAGTTCAATGGGAGAAAGATCAGGGGATTGAGATGGCCATTGCATGATGTTTAAAATGTTTTCAGCTTTTTTCTTGTTTAAAAAGTTCTGGCACAATTTAGACGAATGCTTAGGATCATTATCCTGTTGAAAAATGAATCCAGAACCAATGAGACTTAGTCCACTGGGTATGGCAGAATCTTGGAGAATTTTTAAATAGCCTTCCTTGTTTAATTTTCCGGTTATCCTCACAAGATTGCCGGGTTTACTGTTGCCAAAACACCCCCAAACCATGACATTACCACCACCATGTTTGATGGTAGGCACTGTACATGCCTCTGAAGCCCTCTCTTCTTTTGACCGGCGTACAAAGACACGTCTATTGGATCCGAAAATCTGAAATTTTGATTCGTCACTCCAAAGGACATTTTCCCATTGTTCTATAGTCCAGTTTTTATGCGCTTTTGCCCATTCTAGTCTATTTTTCTTATGTCGATTTGTTAGTTTGGGTTTTTTAGCAGCAACACATCCTCTTAATCCCGCAGACAGTAAGCGTCTTTTAACAGTAGTTGTTGAAATGGGTGTTTCTCGCGTATCATTCAGAGCTGCAGTGATCTGTGGTGCAGTTAAGCGTCGATTCCGTTTAGAAAGAACTCTAATGAAGTTGTCCTCTTGATTTGTTGTGGATTTGGGCCTACCAGATCTCTTTCTATCTTCATTTTTCCCCGTTTCTTGTTTTCTAGCAAGGGTATAGTGGACACCTTTACAAGAAATTCCGAGCCTTTCTGCGATTTGACGTTCACTGTATCCTTCCTCGCGTAGAGTGCAAATAGCGCTTCGCTGTTCAAGCGTGATTTGCTTGCGTTTTGCCATTTTCAGAAGAAAAAATACGGTCAAAGTAGTAGCCGATATCTTTCGAATACAGACAATGTTAATATCACAACTTTCACGTGCCAATGCTCAAGTGCGACTGAATAAGGTCTAAAAAAGTTAAAACCAGCAAACATTATCAATAAAACTACACCATTGCATAGGATAAAGTAGCCGACGGATTAAGTCATAAAACACGTGTTTCGTCAATATTAAGGAATTCCATAAAACTTGATGAATGTAGGATAATAATCCTTTTGTGTTTGTGTAGACAGTCGTAAAAGGTTGTAAAACTTAAGATTATTGCTAATTTTTACCGCTATTAGTCGGCATTTATTTGTTTTGTTTGAAAACAGGTGTGCTTCCAAACTTTTGGACGGTAGTGTATATATATATATATATATATATATATATATATATATATATATATGTGTTTAAAACAGAAGTTTACTAACGTCTATTGCATTTATTGGACTGTAAACATATTTTCATGATGTTATAATTGCATCAACTTATTTAATCAACGCTGTCAAAGTTGAAACAAAATTGAGCAATCGGTGGAAACTGAGAGCACTTTAATGAAGTTTCGAAGTTGCGATTACGTCGTTTACTTAAAGCATTATATAATAACGGTTAATTATAGTACGGAAGGTAATTTATTTGACGCCATAACATTACAATATTGCTATTATGCACAGTGACTTGAACATTGTGGTCTGACGAGGGGCGGTCTCGGTGACATTACATCGTTAATCACTCATTCTTCGTAAAGAAAATTTTGATTTTCAATTTGAATGGCCCACCAGTGATTACTAAATCCAATACGTGTGATAAATGATATCAGTTAATTAAAAATTCTGACACTTTCATGTCATGTTTTAAAACTGATGCACACTTGACAATCATTAATACCACAGACTATCGTCATTCAGCTGATTCCTTTTCAGCACGTATGTTTCTAACATTGATGTTGCTATAAGATTTTTTTATATCACATTTTATTTTCATACATTTATTTTCAACTGCGTGAGTTGTGTGGTAGCGACTACGAATACTACCAACCCTTACTTTGCTCGTGGATGTAGTAAAAGACGACTAAGAGCCTTATAACGACCTGGGCCGCCTCTATCTGATGCCGTTTGGTCAACAATTACATTCGGAGAATTAATGACCTACCACGTTACGCTGTTGAATCGAAAAAAACTCCAGGACCTGGTTGTTTTTCTTCTGTTACAATTATGTTCTCTGCTTATATTTTTTAGTCGTTATTTATTTTTTTACTTTCCACACTTCTATATGCCTCCAATCAGTCTGATTAAAAAAGGTAAAAGGTCCGGATATGAGTATTTTTACTCGTCACTTTCCCATAAGGTTTGTGCTTTTTATCATCCTGTTTGTATAGAATTAGTTTTGATTGGGAACGCGTCACAGATGGTGCTTTTTTATTTCCTCTATTAGTGTTGTCTGCTTGTGTATTTCTTTTTTTTTCATTTCCTTGTCATTCTCGTATTTTTGTTACACCGTTTTAAATGTAAACAAATTTGTGTCAAAATATTTGACTTTAAATTTTTATTGACTCAACCTTTTTTATAGATGACTAAATTTATCGTTGT
This sequence comes from Lymantria monacha, assembly GCA_905163515.2. Lineage (NCBI taxonomy): Eukaryota > Metazoa > Arthropoda > Insecta > Lepidoptera > Erebidae > Lymantria > Lymantria monacha. The sequence continues at coordinate 8,744,429 of LR991092.1, read as the reverse complement.
TTGACTCATCATCGTTATCTTGTTCTTATCCCAATTACTTGGGGTCAATGCAATATGTCATCTTCTTCCATACAGTCCTATCAGACGTCATCTCTGCAGTTACTCCCTGTCTATCCAGGTCATACCTCACGCAGTCCATTCATCTTTTCTTTGGTCTCCCTTTACTCCTAATGCCTTGCCTTCAGTACTTTCATTCAGTCTCATCACATGTGCAGACTATGTCAATCGATCACGTTTTAACTTTTTCGTCACTGGCGCAATTTTCAAACATCCTCTGAATGTATCGTTAACTTTTCATCATAAACTCAATTATTAGATGAGATACTGAACAACTGCAATACGTGTATTGTAGGTCACAGGTTTATTATTACAATCAACTCATGCTTTTAACGTATCCATTTAAACAAAACATAACGTCATACTCATTATGATTTCTTTTTCATCTTTTAATACGAACGTCTGTGTGAGCAACGTTAAACTGTTTCTTTTTTTGTGATACACCGTTACATGTGCGTACTGTTTTTTCTTTTGTTTTACATTACCTGCCATTGCTGTTTTATCTTTTGAAATAAAATGAATTCATTACGATTCCTGGTATGGTATTATTTCATCATCACAATTTGTTAATGTTGTTGTTTTATCATTTATTTTGATAAGATATTCTATGTTATAAACTATTTCCTGTTGATAATTGAGACTTAGGTACTTAATCCAAATTTATATGTCTTCCCTAACATCATGATGGGATGTAGATGTATTTTATAGCCATAGCATCATTTGATCAAATATAATATTGATATTACATTCGTTTTTTCTAATATCTTTGTTCCGATACAAATTGTATTGCCTTAGAATTCTTGCACCAAAACGATATTATTTTACTTGATATAAAAAATCAGAATAATCCTTGTATTATCGCATTTTAGATAAATATTCCGAGTAGCTCTCACTTACTAATCACAGTGTCATGTCACAACTCCAACACTAGGTGGCATGAGTGCAAATTGCAGGTGGCTCACTCTGATTAATGTACTGGCATCGTGCCAGGTGAAGATTGCAACAAGTCTGTCTCATCTGCAGTTTTTTTTTACTCAGAAACGATCGTACTTTTGTAAACAACTACATCGGATTATATTTGTTATACGCTCGAGATATTTTTGACTTATAAATTGAGAAATCTCATTGACTGGTTCCGAGAATAAATTCATTTGTCATTGTTGCTTTTGTGTGTAGTGTTCAAATGTGGACTCCATAATCTATAACTGATATGAAACGGTATTCATTTTACATACATACATACATATCATAACGCCATATCCCTTGCAGGGTAGGCAGAGAGAACAGAGTGCCAGAGAACTCTATCTTTGCATACTTCACTCGCTTCCTCAACATTCATAATTCTCTTCATACACGCTCGCCGGTTTCGGAGACTCTTGACTCCACCTTCCTTCAGTACATGATCGATCTGGTCTAGGTAGGTTAGTCTTGGTCTCCATTTTAATATAAATAATTCTGCAGGTAAATTGTATCAAATAGTGCTTAATGATAATAATAATAAATAAGAAATTTAACTACTTTTGAGTATTTTATTGCGTTTGTTTTGTGTATTATATTATTACAGTGAACATTTTTTAGCGTTCATGGTCATAGTAGGACTTACATATAGTTTTAAACTAAATAGTCCTCCCTTAAACAGTGAGTTTACTGGTGTAGCCTTATGGTACCTACAGACAATACTTGGTAATTTCAAATAAAAAGCAATGGGTATACTAATTTTAACCAAACTAATGGTTTTATATGACATTAACCACGCCATATGGGCCAGCATTCTTGCCATTGTATTCAAAATAAATATCACGATATAGCATTCTTTCTAAACAACAGACGCTAATAACAGTGGATACACTTGTACCATTATTCAGACATTTTATCTCTATGCCAAATCCGAAGACATTTCTTGTGATTGAGTTTAAGATAAAAGTCTTGTCCATTTGCATAGCATCTAAATTACAATGAAAGATGAGGTGTTTGATGGCTGGATCGTTATCTATGCTATGGTTTTTTATTTTCGTTTGTATAGTATTTTCACTTTATTTTCACTTGACCTTTTACTATACTGTCTTATTGTATTTAATTTTTAATATTTTATTAAATGTCATTTAAACGTTTAATTTTGAACAAGTCTGATTTATTAATCCGAAAAATATGTTTTAGAAGTTAGAATTAAGCTTTTGCAGTTTGCCTTTGTTTGACCTTGTATTCGTAGAAAAAGAGAGAGTGAAGTAACAGCTTTTAATTTAATTTATTTACAAGCAAATATCAATCTTAGATAATAAAAAAATAAATATAATAATATAAAAACAACGAAAAAATAATATTTTGTGTTGGATTCAGGTTATTTCGTAAAGTATTTTCTTGATGAAGGCATCCTATTTAGTTTTCTTTCTTTTTTCGTTAAAAATTACGATAATACGTAATAATAAAGCTACCTTCTGTACTTCTGCTTATAATGGAATAGTTTTCTTCGATTAAAATGCAGTGAATAAAAATATAAAGTAATTATAATCTGATATATCTTCTTATCCTGTTATTTTCGTTCAACATGACATGTTCTTGAGTTCATTTGCATGTTTTTTTAAAATACATATATTCTTAGAGGTTGTTTAAGTCTTGTAAAGGTGTGTTTGACCGTGTAAATTCCCAACGATCGCTCACGCTGCCTAACAAAAGTGCATCTGTCACGTCGAGGGAACTTCGACCCGTTTTGTTCGTGTCTCGATTAGTCAAGGTGTCCATTCCTGGCGTGGTGATACCACAGACACTTGGTGTAATCTCTATACCATATTGGGCACTACAATTAGCTGTCATTTTGTTCTCTTTTGTGCACGTTTCAACTGTTATACTTTGGTTTAATTATATACAAAGGTAAAGTTATTCACACAGTTTTAGTTTTAAATTTTTTTATTATTACTTCTCATATTCTACTGTGTATTGTAATCGAACCATTATTCGCCATATATACCGTTAGCCTCACGTAATAGGAAATGACTATATTGTCATTTAAAAATAATAATAATCTTAGGATTCTTGATTGCCATTGGGAATTTCGTGACAGCATTTCAATCTGCTCCATTTTAAAATTTGAACGTTGAACTTAAGAATTTGCCTGGAATGCCTGCTTACGTAACTAGACTTATTTTTTTTTAAAGACAAACTAAACACGCTAAGGAATTAATTTCGATATTGCGAACCCTTTTATAATAATAAAATTATTCGATACAAATTACAACAAGACTCAGAATAATAATTTGTTGATCGCACAAAGTATTGTGTAAGAAGCCAAACCGACACAAGGCTTGGTAGGTCAGTATCCTAACTTCCTAACCACTGCGCTATCTATGCAGTGATATCATCAGCATACATCTAAATAAATTTTTACATTCTCTAATAAAACATAAAAAGCTAATAGTGTAATATTATATATGCATGCCAATATGGAATATAGGCCGGTTGCCCAGACGTTAAGGGGAGAACACGTATACCACGATCGTAATATTCCTGTCTCGCCTCATTCAATCTCCAGGTTAATTGTCCTTTTTTACATTTTGGCCTTTCGCCAACATGTCACCAATTTAAACCGAAAACGTCTGACTTCATCTTACATATGTTTATATCCATTCACACTTGCTTGAAATAATTTGTTTGGCCAAACTTTATCTATCAATTAATTTTATTTCTACCGTCAAATTATACCGACAGCACACACAGTCATAAATCCCTATTGTCACTTAATTCTTTGGATCTTAAATAATAAGAATAATAAATAATAGATTAATGTATAACACGATTTTTTTTATTCGAATCCATTCGAAAGCTGTCACACGATCTCCAATCGATTTGTCTATAACGAAATAATGAATCAAGTGCACTTGTCGAATTGAAACGAGCGTTAATTAAACCGCTTTATTCGGCTGTATATTATTCTCGTAGCTTTTATTATTTGGCAATTGAATTAGGGTTGTCTTTCTCGTGTAATCAGTTTTTACGGTTTATAATTTTATATGGAGCGACGACTTTTGATCTTTACAGACTAAATGGATAATGATTCTCTTGAATTAGAATAGATATTAAGACTTTCGGAAGGTACTCACTTCTTATATCGTCTGTCATAGTTGTCATCATGATAATTGAGACTGAAGGTTTAACGTGGCATGGACATATCTTCGAGTATATTTTTTGTAGAATTTTTAGATAAGGTTGTATTTCCATTGTGGAAGAAAATTTTTTTGAACAAATTTCACTAAATCTTTGAATGTTTGGATTTGATGATTTTTATTTAATCCTAGCTGTATATCTGTGATTTCTCTCGTGTTGACGTATATATTATGAAGCAAGTTTTTAAACAAACTGTATGCGAAACTATTGATTGAAAGAGTAGTGAAAGTAACTGACAAGAAAATATGGGATGCACAAGCGGGTTTTCGAAAAGGTATGGGTTGTACGGATCAAGTCTTCTCCTTAACATGCATGACGCAGAAATTTTTGGCTAAAGGTCAGAAAATCTTTTGCGCATTTATTGATTTGGAGAAGGCTTACGACAAAGTGAGGAGGAATGAAATGTGGTCGGTACTGTCTATGTATGGGGTGGACAGCCATCTTATTCACGCTCTGAAATCCATTTATAAGGACTCCAGGGCGTGCGTAAGAATAAACGGATCCTACACGGAATGGTTTAATATTGATAAAGGTGTTAGACAGGGATGTGTAGCATCACCTATTCATGGATAGTTGTCTGAAAGATCTGAAAGATAATGATTGTGGTTTAAGAATGAATGAGTTACTTATCAAATGTCTTCTTTATGCCGATGATCAGGTATTACTTGCATCGTCTGCTGAGGATTTACAGGCGATGGTAACTACTATGCATGAAGCTTTTGAAAGAAAAGCCATGAAAGTAAATGTACGTAAGACGAAAATAATGGTTTTTGAAGAGGATAAATGTATGACGGAATGTAAAATTAGTATAAATGGTGAGGAATTGGAACAGGTGAAAGAATTTTTGTATTTGGGTGTATTATTTACTCGAGATGGTAAAAATGATAATGATGTTGAAAGAAGAGTAAATGCTGGTAATAGGGTGAATGGGGCACTGTACACCTTTATGAGAAGCAGAAATGTGTCCAAAAAGGCACGTCTAGCTGTGCATAAGGGAGTATTAGTACCTACCCTCATGTATGGTAGTGAAAGTTGGATTTGGCAGAGAAGACATGAAAGTAGAATAAATGCTGTAGAGATGAGAGCTCTTCGTAGTATGTGTGATGTGAGCCTGAAAGATAAAATTAGGAATAGTGTTATAAGAGAGCGCTGTGATGTGAATGAAGAAGTAGTGATAAAGATCAAAAAGAGTATGCTGAGGTGGTTTGGACACTTAGAAAGAATGAGTGAAGAGAGGTTGACGAAGAAAATATATAAAGCAAGCGTGAGTGGGACGAATACAAGGGGAAGACCGCGTCATAATTTTCTGGATCAAATTAGCGATGTATTGACGAGAGTTCATATTAAGAGTATGCGTAATCGTAGAGTATGCATGAATACTGTTATGAGTGTGAATGAAGCGATGGAAGTATGCCAGGATCGTGGTTTGTGGCAATCCGTAGTCTCTGCCCACCCCTCTGGGAAACAGGCGTGAAGCTATGTATGCATGTATGTAAGTTTTTAAAATTTTTTTACTTGGATCAAGGGGACCCATAGTCTTTTCTATATACCTATCATCGTGTTTTCGAAACGTAACGATTGGTTGAGTAATAAGGATTTTTTATGAGATCACAACTGCCACAGGTTATGTTATATTCAAGGTTTAAATAAAGTATAATGGATAAAATTATGTTCTGCCATGAACTACCCTCGCTTAACAAAACAAATACGTGAGTAATAGGATGATGCTGTTCAGTACAGCTGAATCACAAAATAACTTATATTAACCATAGGCACTATGTGATAGGCAATAAGACCATTACTTAAATCGTAGATTCAAAACTATGACAATCAAAAAAATGTAAAAATATGTTATTAGCATTAGGTTTATAATATTTTTTTATTTATAATTAGTATTTTATATTAGGCAGGTAAAATCTATCCGCCGGGCGGGCCACCGAAGTTAAAATCGAGTACCGGTGGTCCGCTCGCACGGCGAAGAGAGAAGGTTTTACGGTGGGTCTATGGGGTCACGCGCCGCCTTTCCGTCACCCCGGACCGATTCAGCGGGGCGAGACGCACCCATAGCCCACCAATAAAAAAAAAAAAAAAAAAAGGCAGGTAAAATCTATAGTATTATTAAAAATACATCGAAGATGAAAGCACTGACGTCTTTTGTTCGATCCTTGACCCTATCGACGATTATTCAAGACCGTCATAAAAACTAATTAAACCGTTAGAAACAAAGGATACGACGCAAGAACACGTAATAGAGTTATCTGGTGAACAAAGGGCCCATGTGTCTCAGCAAACCGTTTTAATGACTCCATAAGCCTTACGAAGCGTAAACAATGACAACGTAAAGGTAGAAACATATTTAGATTACGTTACACCATTCAAACGTGTATAGATAAATCAACACATAGTAATTATACAATACCTACTCGAGATAAAAAAAAACTTCTAAAATATTTAATTGAACAAGTGAAATTTTAATCAATTATTCTCTTAAATTAATTGTCTGAAAATAGCAGCATTTAATTGCTTTCAAACTCTAGTATAAAGTAACTTTAATGCCACTCCGTAATTTATTTAAGTCAAGATGTTAATTTTAGAATCTTTTCGAGCCATCAAATCAAATTTCATTTTAGGAAATTCATCGCAATTCTACTACCTACACATATATGGCTTAATAGAATTAATTGGAATACGACAATTATACTATTACAATTCCATTAAGTAGGTATATTGTTTTGATACACTCCCATTATTTAATCCATGTGTCGCAGTCGACTTTATAAATATACTAGTAACGGACACAATTAACATCCAGACTCAGGAACTTCGATCTCCATCGAAACTAAAACACTATGGCAAAAAATGATTTATATTTTTTTTTTATATAATAAAGTTTTGGTCCACAGTCTTTTGTCCGTGCCTTTTTTATGTTTTGTATTTTAATTATTATATTGATGTCATATAATTCAAATTATTTATAATTTAAAAATTACCATAGTTCTTGGTCATGAATAAAAGATAGTTTTTTAATAGATCGTTGTGCTTAGATATGAACGTAAGCTAAAAATGTCACAACAGTGTGTGGTGCCAACGATTTATATTCCCACTACGCTGTCTTGAATACTCAATTTATTTCCAATGATAATGTCACCTAAGCAATGATTATCATCGCGTTTCCTATCACGGGCCCGCGGTAACCGATACCTCTATATATCATTCAAGTCAACCGCATATTTGTCATGTCGTCGAATTCCATTCAAATATATATGTTCACAAGAAGATTCAATTAAATTTATCTAATGATATAAAAACAAGAGATTTTCTACCCACTTATCTTTTTATTTTGCTATGACGTAATTTATTAAAGGATTTATAAGTACCGAGGGAGACCGAGACTAACCTACCTAGACCAGATCGGTCAGGTACTGAAGGAAGGTGGAGTCAAGAGTCTCCGAAACCGGCGAGCGTGTATGAAGAGAATTATGAATGTTGAGGAAGCGAGTGAAGTATGCAGAGATAGAGTTCTCTGGCACTCTGTTCTCTCTGCCTACCCTGCAAGGGATATGGCGTGATGATATGTATGTGTATGTATGTATGTATTTATAAGTAAAATAAAGTACTATAATACATATTGTATTATACATATATACATGTGTGATGGCGGCTACGAATATTACCAACACTTGTACTGGTTTCGTAAAAGACGATTAAGAGATTTATATCATACTAGCTTCTGCCCGCGGCTTCGCCTGCGTAAAAGGTTTAAAAAAAAAAGAGGTAACAAAAAGAAGGAAGAGGTTAAAGGTTTAAATTACTGAAATTTAGCATTTAATATGCTTAATCATTTATAAAACCCGATTACGAAGCGAAGAATGATGTCACAAGCGGGATTCGAACCCGCGTCTCCTTTGAAACCCCTCCTCCCAATAGGCGCGGGTTCGAATCCCGCTTGTCACATCATTTTTCGCTTCCTAATCGGGTTTTATAAAGGTAAGGTTTTCAACAAAAACCCATTTTTTTTGGATTAAAAGTAGCCTATGTCCTTTATCAAGCTCTATACTATCCGTGTATCAAATTTCATTTAGATCGGTTCAGTAGTTTTGGTGTGAAAGAGCGACAGACAGACAGAGTTACTTTCGAATTTGTAATAGGTATAATAGGATTAGTAAGGATTATAGGGTTAACATCAGGCATGCGGCCGGTCATTAAACTATTGCCAATAACTTTAACAATATGTACGATGAAAGAAGAGTTTCGTTGATAGAAGTAAATTGGTATAAGAGCAGGATGATGATGATGCTATATTAATGATAACTAAGTATCAGAAATGAAATCTGTAATCTAGAAAGAAATATTAATGAATTAAAAAGCATTCTTATCTTTTAAATATGAACAAATTATATCAATCGATATTAATAATGCTTATAATGTTTATAATATACTGCAGTTGTACATAGATATTAGTTAAAATTATGTAGCTTATTAAATAATTGAAATATCTGATATAATTTGTATAATGAATGAGTACCCAAGATATAATAATGAGTTTCTGATCGTCAATATATCCAAACATACGATTATCAATTTTAAATACATATGTAATAAATATTAACTTATAAAAATTGGATGACTTTATTATACGTATTGACTTTAATTGTTTCAATAGATTAATCAATAATACTATGTTTTACTATGAATACAGTTAAGCTACCAATACACAAATCAGGGGTTTTTTTATTACGTGTCAACGACCTCTCAATAACTAGACAGATCATGTTGCAGACATACAATCAAAGCAAATAAAAATTATATTAATCACCATCTTGTACAATAGAACTTGTGAAGGTTAGAATTTTTTTGTTCGCAATCTAGACTCGCTCGTTTTGTTGTTTTTTTGATGATATGCAATTACAACTAACGATTCTAATATGAGTTCAATACATTTTCGCCATGTCTCTATTCAGATCAAATGAAATAATTTTAACGGTATAAGTATTCAACTTTCTAATGCAAGAGGTTGTCGTGAGGTTTTGCATTTGAATCTCAATCCAATGTGTTTATCTGATTCATCTGTACAATAATTATCATGAGCATGTCGGTTAAAGTATTTTTAAAAGTGCATATTCATCCCATTGTTGTGTTCTTGGTAATAAATATCGATAATGTGTCGAACGTTTCTGGTAGTTCCGTTATATGTGATCGGTGGACGTCACCGTGCTAACGATTGTTAACGAGCAGCTTGTGTGTACACATTACGGCAATTCGCACTGCTATGTTATTACAAGTTACTACGTGAAATTCCGCGTAAGATACTAAAAATACAACCTCCAAAGTAAATACATCTTATATTCTCTAAGAGGCTCTTCCTTGATGTCACGTATAGTCCTTTGCCAAAACACAATACGTTTGCAAATAATAAGATAATGTTTAAATAACTATCAGACGTATCGTATATTTGTAAAGGAAGTCTCGTTAAAAATTGAGAGGGATTCACAAAAACTGGCCTTCATTTAAACAGTTAAAAAGGATAAAATAACCGCTCTCACGTATTCCGCATTGGAAATGCAAACGAGACAAGGATTTGCAAAAAAATTACTACGGTGTGTGTGGCCATTGGAGTTTAGTTTCCTTATTCCACCAATTTGCTTTTAGTAACGGATTTGAGCACTTTCAGCAAAGCAATATCCTTTTCTATTTAGTTGCCTATTATGTCATGGCACAATGAATTAATCTCCTTACCTTAGCAACCTGTATCTATATCAATGTCAACGGCTCGACAAGGTGAGGTCGTTTACTATCGTATTGAAGGATGATACGCAATTTCGTCGACAGTTCCTACATTTTGCCGAGTCTTTATAGCGGGAGTAACGATGGCCTTACCGGCCTGGGGTAATTTAGGTCTATCAGTTAGCCCCGCTTTCACTGCTGATGAATGACCCGGGTCTCGCGTCCCTTCACACTTTATGATGTGCTATTGAGCGGCACAAATCGTTTCCTTTTCAACGCTTTCGGTATCTCGTTTACAAGAAATTTCATTTTACAATCCTCTCTTTAGTGTTTATGGCTGTGTAAACTCGTTCCTTGATATCTGTGAACAGAATTTTTATTACTCTGTAATCATTTCGCAATCAGAAATTGGTCTGTCAGACCCGAATTATGAATACAACAATTATACTTTCGCTGTTGATCTGTTATTACTATACGTCGGGTATCTAGTGCCCTCGGGACAAGGCTGATTAATTGATTGGATAGCCACTTTCTCTCGTGCGGGGTCAGGTATTGTTGCTAATGCGGTTGGCGCTCAATGGTCAACCTGCGAAAGTGGTTGTTATTTAGTGATATCAGTTCGTGAATTTCTCTGCGATAACTGATCAGGAACTATAGTAATCCGTATTAGGTACCTAATTACAGTTAATATTGCCAATTGCATGCCATTGATATAATCTTATAATTTTATGTTTTCCTGTTAGCATTATGATATTAAGATTAATAATTTTTAGCAATCTAATTCTAGCATATCGGTTTTAACGTTTGTTGTATTTACCGAGTTGGTGACCGAGATCAAAGAATTAGTAACATTGGTCAGTCTAAAGACCATGGAGAGAACATACAGTACGTTATGGAGCCTTTTTGTCATCCCAGACGGATTGGCCGACGTGTGTCCAAACCCATAGTCCGCAAAAGAATAATAATTTCGTGTATTTTTTTAAAGATCTGCACTAACAATATAATACTTGGAATACGGGAAACTTTACAAACATGTAGTATGACTACACGTGAACATTTTTAATGTCCTCGCAAAAAGAAAGCATATTGTATGTTGTTTATTTTAGCTAGTTATTTTTTATATAAATTTTCTCTTAGCACATAATTGCGTTAAACTATAAAATGTATTTAGAGTTTAGAATGCGCGATACTCTTGATATTTTAGCAAGCCATCACTAATTCTTTGCTAAACACCAATCGATTTGTTTAATCAATTACTATGGAGTTTGTTTTGTCGGCTTGCGTTCACCGCACTGCGTTCAGTGTTTATGCAAACCGTACTTGATTTTAAAATAAGAGTAGGTGTTTTGTATTATCAACCTTTTCATTTGTGAAAACTGCTTTCGAAATAAAAGATGTTAGTGAATAATTATAATATCATCATCATTCTCCTACTCTTATCCCAATTACTTTGGGTCGATACTATATGTATTCTTCTTTCATATATATTGTAAAAGTTATTGGCAATCGTTTAGTGACCGGCCGCCTGCCAGACGACCCCTTCTTGGGAATATAATTGTTGACTAAACGGTAATTATAATACCAACACATACACAAATTTTATATGCTCAAGTTTTTTGCATGTGGTGATGGAGCAAGAATTAAATTCACCACTCCTTTACTTAACCCACGGGTGGCATAAATGGCGATTAAAAAACATAACATGTATATAAAATCTATGCAAGAATAACTCGAAATAAAACTTTATACCGACACGTTTAACGAGCTTGGTATAATAGATTTATTTGCTTCCTATTGCGGAGTTGACTCTAGTCCAGCAGTGGGACGTATATCAGCCACAATACAGATGGATAGAAAAGTAATTTTTGTTCATACTTAGACAAAATGTTACCACGAATAGTAATCTTTATGTACACCCTTCAATTCATAAACCAATGAGCCATCTGTGATATCAATCAAAATTAACTTAAGTAACGAGCTGTAGTAAATAACAATCGTATATTTAGAAAGAATACAAAGGACGAAAGGAAATCTCTTACATCAGTCGTGTGCTGTTTTGTGGTTAATTACAGCTAATTTCCTTTAATTAGTGATTGCAATTAGAAGGAAAAAATGTGGGGCTGGCTGTCTCACAATGTTCAAATTAATTAGTAGGATCAATGCGATCCGTAAAGAATACAGTCGTATTTTTAACCGACTTCAAAAAGGAGGCGGTTCTATGTTTCATTGTATGTATTTTTTACTGTTAGTGTCTTAGAATACGTTTAATAAATATGTAATTTAGATGATTATAAGGGATATTATAGTTTTTCGTATGGTGATGGAGTAAAAATACAATTCAACCGCCCTAATCCTGCTCGTGGGTGTCATAAAAGACGACTAAGGAATTATATGACGAGAAGGAAAAATCGTAAAAAAACCTTATACCAACCCGATCAAATTGCTCTCATATTGCGTAAAGGCTCAAGTCCTGTAGTAAGATTTATATGAATGAAGGGATAGTGATAAGAGAATGAACGTATATATGTGTCATAATTCATACTTTTTACTTTAGTGTGACCGTGAGATCAATAGCGCATAACATGACATGTGTAACTAGAAATTAAACAATATCAATCTGTTAGGTCAGCGAGCGAGGGCATCGACAAGAGAGGAGCCCGAGAGGGCATACCGCCGAGCGGGCCACCGAAGACAAAGATCGGGTACCGGTGGCCCGCTCGCACGGCGAAGAAGAGGTGCTTGCAGGGTGGGTCAATAGGGTTGCGCGTCGCCGCCTCTTCCGTCGCCCCGGACCGATTTGGCGGGATGCGACGTCCAAAGCCCAAAAAAAAAAAAAAAAAAAAAAGGCGAGCGATAGCAGATATTCTTGTGATGATACTAATAACCAATAAATGTAAGCAGATGGAATTAGTCAACAACATAGGCAACAAGAAATAAAACAACGCCATTTCGTCAGAACACTAAAATATACCTTCTTTAATTGCCATTATTTTCATTGCTTTTAATGATTGAAAATAAAACTTTAAAGATATCTTTTAAGAATTTTCTAATCAAGTGAGATGTAGTGGCGCGTTTTTGTGATAAAAATAGTAATTACTAACGTATCTCTATTAGGAGGTATAAGACTTTTATGGTAAAGGCTAACTACCCAGGACGGCGTGCTACTGCATAAACTGCGGTACACAATTTCCCTATAGTCATTCGATCGGACCACCGGTACCAAGTCCTTGTATTCGGTGGCTCTTCTGACGGGTTAGCCTGTCGGGTACCATCTGTGAATGCCAGGAGGTGTATAAGCTTACGCGCAAAAGAACGAGTAACAATGTGTAATCTTTAGTAGTTCATAAATTATTATTGAAAAAAAAAAAATAATTTATATAGAAAATATTTACTTTTGCCGGTTTTTCCTTTATAACGATGTATACAGTGGGTATGTAGCCTCGCTAAATGGTTAAAGGGTACGTGAGGTCATTGACCAATCATAATTGAATGGTGGTAACTGTTTGATGTCAAACAAAGGGTAGTGAAAATGTTTTTCCTCGTTTTTACTACGTGCGGGAAAAATGTCTTTCTGATGGTTTTCTGACAAATTGTAATTTTCTATTTATATTATGATACTTTTAATGTATCTGTTTATTAATTGATTTAATAATAGATACAATTTTTAAAATTGCTTTAAAAGTCTGTTACATAAGTACACGACTATTGATTCCGACACCCTAAGTTCGATTCTTGGTCTGGTCACACATTCTTATTGTATAATCTGCCGAATGTATCTTAAAAGCAAAGCGGAAAATTTTAAACTGAGCCCGGCAGAGAGTCACCCTTTATTACATACGTGTGGTCTTCAAAAAAGTCATAGCAAAATATTTTTTTTATCCGTATCAAAAATATTTTATCCTCTATTTTTTATAAATAAGTTTTATTAAACTCTCCCAAACAAATTAAATGCAAAGCTATAAATGTATATATTAAATTTATGGCCCAACTTACATAAAAAAAATCATCCGAATTGAGAACTTCTTTTTTTGAAGTCGGCATGATATTGAAGTTTAGTATGCTATCTAACGTATCAATGTAATAATTAAAATAATCTATATACATACAAACATATCTGTGTTTAAGTATATACATCGTAACTGCATGTAATAAACTAACAGCTTTATTGCAAGATCGTTAAGTGTAAATTAAATTGTCTTGGGTATATCATTATAATAGGACTATCATGGCACAGCCCCTATTACCATCATTTGTGGTCAACTTAATGATGCCTCTTTCGATACTTCCTTATTATACACAATTTCAACGAATACACTATTCTTTTTCATATCGGCTCATATATGTTCTATATTTTATATACTATTAGGCTCAAAACTTCTCCGTAATGGGAGGGAAATTGATCTACTATACCATCCTGGTCAGACGTGTTGGTATAGGGTTTTGCTTCGAGTTTTCCTTTTGTCTTTCATAGATCGTTTTATCTAGAAATATTTTTACTTTCATATTTAGTCTGTATTTCTATTTCACTCGGTTAAAAACTAACTTTCACATTTGGAGCAAATTCAACAACCATATACCATAGTTTTTCCATATGGTGACGGAGTAAAATACAATTCTTCACCTCTACTATTGTTCATAAGTGTGCAAAAAGACGACCGAAGGTTTTATATACAGATAGCAACGACTCAATAAAAGAATAAACGATGTAAAATCTTATGCTAAAAAATCTAGCGTGGTATAGTAGGTCAATTTCACTCCCATTCAATTTCACTCACATTTAGGACACTAAAATGTACTAGAGTACGACTTAAATGAACTGAAGCGATGATATCATTGCGACAAAACGAGCCGACTTTTTTTTCTTGTAGTTTACCTTTTTCTAAAAGTGAGGTTATTTACTTAAATCACTAAAGTGTCGCTTATGACATTCACCGGGATGTTGGTATTGACCAATAACCCTCTCATTTTGGAGGAAGGTTTGGGGGAAGGTTCGTGCCGAATAGTGGGTACGTCCCAATATATCAGCTCTGAAGGAAGTATGCTTAAAATGTACAATACAATATTTTTATCTCCTTATCTAAATCCAATAAAATGGGAATATACACATCAGTCCTTCCGTCGAGCCCGACGACATTATTACGCTCGCCCAAACGAAGGCATACACAGCCCGCGCGGCCATGACAATTAAGTATCCACGATTCCGTCCTCGCCGGCGAGGTCGGAAGTCGTTTCGCGTTCAAATCCTAAACGTGGGAGAACCCACTTTGCCAGCGACCCCCCGAGCCGAGGTCCGTACCCCACAGGGGGTGCCCTCGAGAACGGTCGCTTAACTTTTACGGGTTGAGAGCCCTCAGCTCTCACCCACAGTCCGGGTAAAGTTGTCATAGCCACCTGAGGCTAACAACTAAGACACACAAAAAAAAAATCCTTCCGTGATCATGAATTTGCTGAATGATATTTACACGAGCATTACACATTTGAAATAAAACGATTTTTTCGGATTCTATCGCGTTTGTATTTGATTTATAATTTGCTGACGTTTCGAACACTTTACTCTCTCTCTCCATCTTATCTGAGAGGCGATAAAATACAATTAACAAAAAAAATTTACACTTACAATTTTAACAATCATTTATAGGTTGAATAAAAAGTTGTATGAGAGTCAATCCGCCACACTTGGCACAAAAAAGCCATATTTAGAGCACTTTTTTACAGTTAATGTATATGGAAAGAGACGGTGACTTTATATTGTTAATCCCCCAACACGGATATAGTAATATGCATAATCTGACGCACGAATATATGTATTCTTATTGTATGTTAAACAATTCGTATTTCAGATTGAAAATCTTTAATATTTGGCATTTATTATTGTCTACCGCTAAGGTCAAAATAACCTTTATTTGGAATCAACGTATCTCATTAATATAAAAATAAATTGCCTTGTTTAATACTAAAATTTTGATATTATTTTATTATTTAGTCATAAAGTGCTTGTTTCAATTTATTCTCAGCTTGTTTGTGGCTTAAATGGAGGACTGCGAATAGTAAGGTTCTCAATATGAGTCCTAAACAAGACCATATATTTTTAATAACAACAAGACGTAGCCACTATTACTAGGATATGTCATGAGCTAGATTGTGTTTCTGCCTATGACTTCATGTATGTAATAAAACTGTATCATTATAAAATGTAGTACGTTTGACGTTCTACTCGATAATGATCTCCAAAATCCTTGAAATACCGAGAAGGGAACACTTTCAAGTTTTACTATTTCGTTATCATAGTAACGTATCTTATACATTTTGGAAATAACATTCTGGATGGAATATTTGACCATAAAATGTGTACTTGGAATTAAACAACGGACAAAAATACTAAAGAGCCGGATTTTAAAGTATTCTTAATTTACTTTTTTTCATCATCACCATCACCATCTTAACTGATAGATGTCCCACTGTTTGGCTCGAGCCTCCTCCGTAATGGGAGGGAAATAGACCTAATATAAGGTTCTGCTCAAACGTGTTGGTATATAGTATTTTGTTTCGAGTTTGCCTTCTCTTGGACAAATATGCATTTTATATCCCTTAGTCATCTCTTATGATCACCCATCGGTAAGATGTTCTTCATGATGAGTGGTGGTGAATTGTATTCTTACTCCGTCACCACACGAATATTAATATTTGTATTAGTACTTCTTTTTGCTCAAACTATATTCGTCCTTTTTGCTCAGACTATATTCGTCCCACTATTGTGTATGAAACCTATAAACCATACAATTTCCCTTCCACTATTATGTTTTACTGATTAGTCGAATTAATATGTGAATAAGTAGGTACGTCCTTGAAGTTTATTCTCTACAACACTCGTTTAATCAAACGTGTAGGCGCTTCGTTGAAACTATACGGCTAGTGATAGCTAATGGAAATCTGAATTGTTACTTAATAATTTATACAACCACATACAAACTCGAAGTAGAATATTGAATTTGACTGCATAGATTGCGGAATGCTCTAAGTATCGTCGTGAATTTGTTCCTTATGTAAGCATAAAGACTATAATGCTATAATTAGAGACTATAATTTAAGACTATATTTACTATATTTTAAGACTATAATTCTTTGTCCTATCCAGAAATGATTGTGGTGAGTCCGGGTAATTTATTTTCGTTATTTGTATGTCTTTAAAGTCACTTATGAAACAAGAATTTATTATTTAGTCTTATTTATTATAGAATTTATTCTTGTCTTAGAAAAAAAAACCCTTGATCCTTGTTTGTGGTCTTTTGCTTCAAATTATAAGAGCATTCGGAAAAAAATACTTGAAGATGTCACTCTTCAATTTCATATAATAATACATACATACATATCATCACGCCATATCCCTTGCAGGGTAGGTAGAGAGAACAGAGTGCTAGAGAACTATATCTCTGCATACTTCACTCGCTTCCTCAACATTCATAATTCTCTTCATACACGCTCGCCGGTTTCGGAGACTCTTGACACCACCTTCCTTCAGAACATGACCGATCTGGTCTAGGTAGGTTAGTCTCGGTCTGCCTCGGTACCTACATCCTTCCACTTTCGCATTGTATATCTTCTTAACCAGACGTTCGTTCGGCATTCTTTCCACATGTCCGAACCATCGGAGCATTCCCTTTCGCATCTTTACACCAATACTCTCTTTCATACCTACTCGCTCTCTTACGTCGTCGTTACGAATGCGGTCGGTCAGCCTAACACCACAGATTTCGCATTTTCGCAGAGATCGCATTTCGACCGCATTAATTTTACTTTCATACTCTTTTCTGCATAACCAACTATCGCTTCCATACAGTAATGTTGGGACAAGCACTGCGTTATGTATTGCTACACGTGCCTTCTGGCTGAGGTGGTGGCTGCCGAGAAGTTGCCCCAACGCTCCGTTCACTCTATTTCCCATATAATAATACATATCAAATAGTTATTTTGGGGTCATAATCACAAAAAAAAAAAATTAAAAGCAAACCTACGAATTCTCTTGTTTACCGTAGGGAGATTCATTATAAGTTACAACGTAAACACAATAAAAAATTACAAAAGAGATTTCGTAAGTTCAGAACCAATAAATTCTGTAATCGACGGTTTCCGGCCAAACTCTTTATTTTAAACCTCCTTGAGATAAGTGCGTTTAAGTGCTAAGTACTTATATGAACTATTTTTAAAGCATCTGTCTCGAGTACTGCTTAGTCGCTTACAAGGTTGTAGTTCAAATACTCATTAAAATATTGCTTCATATGTTTCAATGAGGCAACTTCGAGTAGATATTTGTATTTGGCGTGTTTTTCGAATTATATTTTGAATATTAAGACTACTGTATATAATGTAAGCATATGTTTTAGTGAATATATATTACAATTAATAATTATCAAACTGCAAGGTTAAATTATTTTATTACTGAAAAAGAATCGTTGTAGAGACGGCACCCTGGTATCCCTGGTATTGGAAAGATTGGTAAGTGGCAGTAACACTTTCCATCAAGTGTTTTTCTGGCTCGTTTGCCAGTATAAACAAAAAAATCTATTAAAGTAAATTAAATACTAAACATCAAAAGAAAACCGAAATAATTTTATGCTACTTGCATAGATCTATTCATAAATTAGTTTAGCTATTTATTCGCTAGCTTATTTGATAGAATGCAAAGTTTTTGCTTATATCAATCTATCAATTGATTTTTAATAGGAAATATTAACAAAAGATCGTTCGTATTAGATAAATGCATTGTATTACAAAACATAAAAAGAGAGTATAAATACTAGTTATAATACAGTTGAAGCATGATGAATTGTACCAGAAATGGTTGGTTGCGCGTGGGTGTATGATGCAATCTTTTAATTTTTATCTGTTCCGCACTTTAATAATGATAAATGTTTATCGTGTGATGATACCATTGATGTACTGTCATCGCTAATGATTGTAAAGTACCTATCTAGTTTGAAGCTATATCTATTTAAATAGCTTCGACTATCACCAACTATGCCGCATGGTTGACGATCCGTCCGGATCTTACCAACTTTTTAAGTCGAGGACTTATAACTTCGAGGTTTAATCGTTGCCGTTTTTGAGGTATTTCATTAAAATTTTCTTGCTATGCTTCTAGCTATGTTTTTATTTTAAGTAAATATTAAACTTTGAAATTAACACTGATGATACTTTAATTTTCGCAACGACTTTATGTTAATTTTGTTATTTTGGTATGTGTCGTTATATTTGCAAATTATGTATTTTATTTTTTTTACTACAAATAACTATGCCACGTTATTTTTTTTTTGTTCTAGATAATGCTGTAAATATTTGAAAATTAGATTAGGAATTATCTCAATTTATTAAAGTTTAATATAAATAAACAAGGGTCATTAAATATATCATCATCACCATCTTATCATATATGTCCCACTGTTGGACTCGAGCCTCCTCGATAATGGAAGGGAAATTCATATACATGACCACGCTGGTCGGACGTGTAGTTATAGGGTTTTGTGTTGAGTTTCCTTTTCTTGTATAGATGTTATATGCGTCATATATCCCTTAGTCGTCTCTTACGATCACCCACGGGCAAGATGGGGGTGATGAATTGCATTCTTACTCCGTCACCACACGGAAATTAAATATATGACTATCTTTAATCAACAATAAGGAAAATGAGATATTAATAATTTACATTTTTAAACACAATCACTGATGACTGCCATATTTATTCAACTATTTAACCAGATTGCAAATAAAACAGGGCTATAAATTGTAGAAACGAAGTTAGAGACAAAAAATATTTTTTCTACATTTGGAATCACAGATTAAGCACGGAGCACAAATATTAATCCTTTATTTTTCAATATTTTTATTTACGTTGTTCTTACGAATATCCATTCATCCATCTATCAGTCGATCAACGTCCGCTATTGGCCAAAGACCTTGGCAATAGTGAAATAACACCATAATGACAACGCTAGGTATAAAGTTAAGCGATCATTGTTAATCTTATAATTTACCCAGAAGAATGCTTCCTGCCTATTCACCTGATGATTTTACGGTTGGTTTTTACGACTTCCCCGGGAATGTTATAAGTTCTGACATATTGTATCCTTAACTCGTTACCATACGGGTATACAATAACTTAGTAGACTTAATATTTTTTTCAAATTGAAATGAGACAACGTTCTTGTTAGGAATTAATTAATGAGTCTAATTGACATCGTTCAGCGTCTTTCTTCATTGACTCGTTGCGACGGGTAATTGGTAGCAAGGCTACTATTTATAACTTACTTAATGTATACGACAACATTTAATATATTAATCAACGTTTAGTTTATTATTTATTTAGTAATTTGAAGAAATTAATTATCGAAAAGCATAATAAGAATTATTTGAATATAATCTTGTAAATATATTTGTTGATATAATTTTCTTCTATGGCAATATACTACGTTATCTGTGTGGTGACGGAGTAAGAATACAATACACCACTCCCTATCTTACCCGTGGGTAATCGTACGAGACGACTAAGGGATATATAACGCATTAATATCTATGTGAGAGAAGGAATACTCGAAACAAAACCCTATACCAACACGTCTGACCAGCGTGGTGTAGTAGGTCAATTACCCTTCCATTATGGAGGAGGCTCGAGCCCAACAGTGGGACACATATGAGCTGAAATAATGATGATGAATATACTACGTGGGCTATGAAATTTATAACATGTTTTAAAATATTATTCTGAACAAAGATGTTTTTTTAAAATTGTACTATTTAATTAACTTCTACGAATATTACCAACCCTTAAAATAACTAAGAACTTTATGTTGACCTGGACCAACTCCATCAGATCCTGTGTGGTCAACAATTACATTCCTAAGGAGGGCTGACGTCAGGCAAGCGGCCGGTCATAAAACTATTGCCAAAACATTAACAATATTTACGATGGTAGAAGAGCACATATTGAGTCGATCCCAAATAATTGGGATAAGGACAAGATTACGATGATATCTCGACTGTCTTTCTTATTATTCTACTATTTAAAAAAATAAATATGGGTGAGGGATTCAACCCTCATGTTTTTATGTAAGTTAATTGTAACGAGTATTAAAACTATTCGCTTAAATGGTTAACCAAATTTAATATAACATGTTTACACATTGTTGGTATCCCCAAAACAGCAGGAAACGTCTCCTAATTCGATAATTGTTCGAATATCGTCTCACTAATCAGATAGTTTCCGAGGACGGGTCAGTTGGCAGGGGAATGGTTAAATGCAATTGTACGTAATTATGTGGCGGGTATTAGCTTGAATTAGCGGTCGAGCACTACTTGCCTCTGTATATATCACTTGAAAACTACACTATGTTGCCATATGTTATACGAGACTAAACATTTTAGAATGTTTGTTTAGGGTGAGTGAAGAAAGAGCAAGCTATTTTTATAGTGCTTTTATTTTCTAAACAAGTTCGTAATGTTAATGTAGAAATAACATAAACTATTATTAGAAAACTATACGTTCTGTTGTTACAATTGATTGTTATGGAATAAGTCAATTTTACGTCTGATTTTATATTAATGTTTTTAATTTTTTATTTATTAATGACAATGATAACAAAGTTCTTCAGTCTTCACTTTTATAATTAAACAAATTTCATTTTCCAATTTAGTGTATAACTTATACAATAATATCCCACTTCGTAGACTCTGACCATAAAATTAACAATATCTGGTAATTAAATATATGAAAATACGCGTAAGCCATGCGTATATCATATTCATTAACTTTAGCATTATTTCTGTATCACATTACATAAAATACTATCAAATTATTCAAAATCTAAAACACCAAACTATTGAATATAATTTAAAAATGCTACCTGATAATTTTACTTTTACGACAAGATTTCTCATTATAATAGAAATAATCTGTGTTGCCAGTTACAAAAATTACAGGTTATAAAAAGTTCTTTATTTTAAATGATCGTCTGTCTGGAAATTGTGTAGTAACAATTTTCGTGATAACATTGATACCATTGATTCATGTTATACGCAGCTATATTTTATGTAAACAAATATTAGTTGAAGGTTCGCAAGTCGAAATTTCACGGTATTTTATACTATTACCGACTTACACGCGTACTTACTTGATTCTTTATCACCGTTAACAACATTATGTAACAGTTAAAATATCTTTAGCTGACAGAAATTTAGTGTCTGTATTCGCAAAGTAGGCTGAATAAACGATAAAAATGACTAAAAGCCATGCTACGTTATGTTATTGCTGTAAATATCAAACAATGAGATGTACACTTATTGTTAACAGGTAATCCATAATAAGCTATGCTCATCTCTCTGATATATTTATATGTGATCATTATCATATACGTGACGATTCACTTACACGATGCCTGATTGTGTTGCTGGTACCTCACTAGCTGTTGCCGTGTTGCTTGATCTGTATGCTGTATCTAATTTCTGTATACAAAAAAAGAAAGAAAATAAAAACCGTCGTGCAAGCCAGGATTTGGACTTAAATTAAAATTTCAAATTGTCAATTTCTTCGTCAGGTTACTAATTGGACCTCGGATTATAATGACGATTGATAAAGCCGGACGACCTCCTGCTCCTAGGCGAGCCTCTTCCACTTATCGCAGTTATGATGAGCTTGGGATCATAGATAGAAACAAGCCGTTGAAGTATAGGCATGGAGGAATTGAGGATCTGACTGGAATAGAACATATTAGAACTTATAGAACTTACGAACAACAAAACATGGACGATATCACGGTTATTAGTTCTGAAGAAGTACTCAAACCCAAACGGAAGACCATGGAAGGTTTGGCGAATGGATTTAGAAGAACTTTTTCAGTAAGGAGCCGAAGAGAAGAATCAGAAGGGATTCCTTTAGACACTTTTAATGTGACTTGTGGCGAAAACTTCGCAACTGTGCGTGGAGCGCCTTTTGGTAGGCGTCGGTCTTTGTCGAGAGATAGGGGATCTTCACTATTAGCGAGGAGCTCATCTGAAGGTGATGTGAGGATGGTACCTCCACGAGCACCGCCGACCAACCCCGCGCCTCGTTTACACCGCTGTCTCCGTGCCCTGGGCGGTAGCTGGAAGAATCTATTACTATGTGAGTCGAGATATGTGGTTTAACTGCTTATTCCACTAATTTTAATAGGTGCCGATTTAATTTATTTAATGAATAGTTTAATGCTACATCCAATAAGTATATAGGCAAGTTGTGATTGAATTTCAACAATAAACTTGAAAACACAGCTTGAAAAGTTTGAACTTAAATTTTAATAAATATCGATTATTTTATACTTTTTTATAACTTGCTTTGGAAGGTTTTCCGATATAAACAACGTCTTACTCTGATGTTAGACCAACGTAGCTGTCAGATTAGCCTTGTAAGGATTGTATTGCTCTTTATAATAAATAACTAATAAAATTATCATCGTTGCCGGATGTTTTGCATATCGGTTGGTGAATTTATCTAGATATCTTTGCCGATTTTTGGCTCTATCTGAGAATAATAATATGTTATTATTTTTAAACTGTCGATTTAGAATCATGAATTAATTACCTACACAAATAAAGTAAAAAATATTATATCGGCATCTTATAACATTTATTTATAAACAAGAAAAAACTATTGTAACCATTGAAAAGCACCGTAATAATCTCATTTATTAACCATGTTTAGAAATGTAAACATAACTCTTAACCCTTTTAACAACGGGCCTTCATTAAGACTGGAAATGATAATAGATTTTATTTACCATTTTAATTTTTCTGTTATTTGTAACGCTAACGAATATAAACAGTTTTGTTTTGAAAATATCTACATATCTTTATGTAAATGATTGAATTAAACTCCAAACGATATTATTAGTTAGTTTAATGAAAGAATTTTTTAAGTCTTGAGTCAGATCGACGGTCGCTTTTAATACAAAGAATTAACAAGTAACATTTAAGTGTTATATTATTGTCAGCTATAAGATGGCGTTCTGTATAAATATAAAAAAATGTTTTTTTTTGCAATAGATCGCAGCTCCACCTCGGTTGGATCTGGTAGTTCTGATACTTTGTTTTAGTCGACTATAACCTGCTATATGCAGGTTATAGTCCACTATTACCTTTCTATTAAAATCGATTTGAGACGCACGTGTTGGATGATTTCAAAGTCAATAACGGATATTGATTTTTTTTTGTATTTTATATCATTTCATCATTATCTCAGCTCAGATAAGTCCTATTTTTGGGTACGAGCCTAATCCAAAATAGGAGGGCAATTGACTTATTAAACCTCGCTGAACAGACGGGTTGGTGCAGGTTTTTATTTCGTGTTTTTCTTCCATTACAGAGATTTTATATTCATGTAGTCCTTAATCATCATTTACAAAACCCACGGGCAAGGTAGGCTGGATTGTATTCTTGCCCCATCACCACACGGAAAATATACATATATAGATTTCACATTTTTTTGGAGAAAGAAGACATTGATTTTATTCCTTATACAGATGTAATAGAGAATGGCACAGCTGGTCAGATGGGTAGTAGCCTGGTAGTTAATCATGGTAGGAACCCATAACAAAAGGGAAAATATCAAGGGTCATTGACCCATCTGCTGTCTGTAAAGGCGACGCTTGTCAAACAGCAAACGTAATCCTTAATTTATTTAGGTTTTAATGAATATTTAAGAAAGTAAGAGTATGTAGCAGATTATTTATTATTTACTTGGCACATTTCGTTCAGTTTCAAAGAAAAAGCGACTACAAAATTTAAAATTTTAAATGCTTCTAATTCATTAACGAATCGACATTTTCCCTTAAATTTTTTTTTTGGACTCCTACCATCAATACCTACCACCCTTCTGACCAGTTGTTTCATTCTCTGTTACACTCGGTATAAGGTGAATATTTTAGTATTAAAATTATCGTGAGCAGTGCGCGTCGGGGGCTCGCAGACGCAGCTGCGCACTTGCCCTGATGATGAGCATCGGACATGCTCGAAACCCGGGTCGACATAATCGACTCTAACGCGTGAGTATTGCCGGAAATACAACTGTTTAAAGGAGAATATTAATAGGGGAGGATTTAAATCACTCCACGTTATTCTGTTACTTTATAGTAGTTAGTCGTTTACTGGTCTCCCGTCCAAGTTAATTATTGGTGCGACAGGTACAAATGACCAGTAAGCTTAGTTACCCGATCCGTGCCTGTGATTAACCGCAGGGCTGCACCGAATTAAAAGCTTTCTTTTATGCAAATGAACTCATTGTTTATGCTACTAAAGATAGCAATTAATCTGAGTTTAAGTGTAGTTATAAATTGTGTCGGTAAATAGTATTTAATTAAATTTAATCATGATAGTTATTTCAAAATATTTGGGTGACCAAGATTTGCTTTCTTTTTAGTGTTTTGGAATATATATTAAAATATAATAAAAATAATTAGTAAAATAATAAAAAAGTCCAAAATAATAAATAAGGGAAACTAAGGATCCGAATCGGAGCTTTCTGGATTAGACTGTTCGATATGCCAATTGAGCTATTTCTATTTTTAATGACAGCGTCAAATTTTGCCTTTATATTTTAATAGCTTTCAGCTGAAAATATTGACAAAACATTATTTTCTATTTAAGAAACCTAAATAGTGATCAGTAGAAAACATGAAAGTCTTTGTCCGCTAAGAAGTCCCAATTTTGATGTCAATTTTCATTATCAAAAACAGTTAAAAAAACATAATAATTAATAGATTTCCTGTTTTATTTCATTTGCTAAATTATATCTTAATCATGCTTTGACATTGAGCGAAACCAGCCTGATGGGATGCAGCTTAAAAATATCTCGTTCAGAGAAAAACTCAAATCCAGTTAAGTGAATTAAGAATAATAATTCTATATTATACTGTATGTATAAGGTAGGCTACTAAAGTTAAAATACACTTGGTTCTATGCCCGCAGGACTGTGTCAGAGCCCTTTTTTTAAATATAGCTTAATAGCGCTAATTTGATTGCACAAATGACGTACTGGTTCAGATACTGATATACTGCGTCGTACTGTCTAAGTGTCGTGGGTTTGATGATCACATAGGATAATATTTTGTGCGATCCATAAATCATTGTTTTTGAGTGTAATTTGCGTCCGTGAATTATATGTTTGTGAAGTCACCCGCAATACATGATTTGTTTCCTTAGTGCTGGGTTGTTGCCTTGAAAAAATAACAAAAAGAGGTCACGAAAGGAAGACTAAGAGTAAAACCGAAATAAATTAAAATTAATATGATCTTCATATTACCATTGTTGGGTTTTATTAATCACGAAATAAGTAAATACCTTGTAATGTGCTTCTCAAGCCAAAATGTCTGTATTTTTTTTAAATAGGTCACCTTTTTTTTTGCGTGCGTTTTGATGCGTTTCGCCCCGCCAAATCGGTCCGGGGTGACGGAGGAGGCGGCGCGTGACCCCATACATCCACCATGCAAACTCCTCTCTTCGCCGTGCGAGCGGGCCACCGGTACCCGATCTTTGTCTTCGGTGGCCCGCCCGCCGAAATAGGTCGCCCTGCACTAAGTTCTGTTATGGGAGACTTCACAAATATGCTATTAACGAACACTAATTTACAGCCAGAGACGGGACAAGCATACATATTGCACAAAGAATTGTCTTGTATAGATATCGAACTCGGCATGAGTGGTTAGTACTTAGATTATTAGGCAGTTTATAATAATTAAGATTCATTCAAAAATTTGAGTAATGATTTGGTCAATTTCGTTTAAAAATTTGTATAGTGATTTCATGAATTACATTCAGTAATTTGGATAATAATTTGGTGAGTTTCATTCAATAATTTAATTAACGATTGTACAAGTTTAGTTCAGTAATTTGAAGATTCAAGCGATAGTAATAGTAAAGTTTTTTATTTAATCTTATAAATTTCATTGACACAAAGACAAATTTATCATCTCTTTCAGTGGTTTTAGAAGCTGTTTTAATATATTAGAATTCTTGACTAAACTTAACAATTTTGACACTGTGTTGATAACTGATCATTTGATAAAGAAACTTAAATTAGATATTTGGAAGATATTTTAAAGGGAAATTATACAGCTTAATTAATCTTGACATAATAGCTGTATAATATTGATGGTTAATTAAAGCCCATAGTGATTTATTGCCTTCATTACTCGGTGGCGTTTCGTGACTAATTGATGATAATTTATTCAATATTCAAAAGAACAAATTACTTTATTAATCTTTCTCATCTCTAAACATATCGATAAATTGAATTGTCGCTTATTAACATAATTTCTCTTATACCTTCTACTCTAACAGAATCGATTGAAAAATTACGAAAACTTTACAAGATTTTATTTTTATTTTTTTATTAAAAGGCAATAAATACCTTGCAATAAGGTCTAGTCCTAGTATTGCGAGGGATTTTACAAACATACAATTAACGGACATAAAATAAACTCAGAACAACACTTTGTGGTTCGCACAATGTATTGTCCTGTGCGGGCATAGAACCCATTTCACTGACCTGAGAGGTTGGTACCTTCATCAATACGCCATCTGTGCCAGTCGAATCTTATTTTAATAACTAAAACACGGTTATGAAACAATTGCACTACCTATATGATGAAGGAGAAGTACATATTGCGTCGACCCCAAGTAATTGGGATAAAAGCAGGAGAATGATGATGATGGATCTCCACGGGTTGAGAGCCGTCAGCGCTCACCCACAGTCCGGGTAAAGTTGTCATAGCCATCTGAGGCTAACAACTAAGACACACAAAAAAAAAAAAAAAAAAAAAAAAGATGATGGATCTAAATAGATCAAATGTGTGTAAAAGTTTTTCTAGACATTCACGTTGCTAGATAGAGCTCCGAAATTTAACAGAACGCATCTAAAGAATGGCGAGCCTATTTATAAGGAGACTTCGAATATTATATTAATTATAAATTAAGTATTTTATTTTACTTATGCTTTACGACTATTCAATATTTTTCTCGGTTGTTTTACTAAATCGAGTGTCATGGTCGCATTATATATGAGAAACATGACTGATTAACTTTAGAAAGATGCAATATTAACTTTAAAAGGATATTTGTGTCAAATATTAAATTGATTAATAGATTCTATTCAACTTGCGAAATTTAAGTGATGAGTTAGATTAGGCGTAAAATCCAAAACTTTTAACGGTAGTCACGAGACCCGGTATGTTGTTTTATTTAAATATTTTGAAGGTATCTCGTTACTTTTTGTGGACAATTTGAACAATTTTATTGTTTTACTTTCAAAACACACATAACAATCATACGGCATAACAGAATTTCACGTTGGTTCAAATGGATCTTTTAAAATTTATTTTGGATATTTAACTAAACACCCAAATCTTTGTTGCCCCCAAAATTAAACTTCTTAATTTTATAGGAATACATACTTGTAAAAATACACAAAGTTTCGTCAATAAGTTTTCAAGGAAAACTGATCGAATGCACAGGGAACAGATATATTGCCTAAATCATTAATTCTGTTTTGGCAAACTTATTATGAAAACTATTTTAACTATGCCTGAGATGATAAAAGCTCGCCTGAAAAGACAATTGTTCTAGAAAAAAAAAAACATTGTCAGCTATATAACTATTGCTTGATTTGATAGATACTTATTCGACTTAATATAACGAGCCCACATAATAGCTTTTCGATTGTCCAAGTCTTGTTAGGCATGTGATTACTGATTGCGACTAGGTCAAGCAAAAAATGTTCAAGCGTCAATAGTATGACCCAAATCAATAGTCTTGCCCTTAATTACGTGAGAAGTTACATAACAAAATGTAGGTCTTATCCTTACTGATTATAAGGACTACAAATGAAAAAAAAAAAAAACATTAATGATAGTAGCATTTTTTAGCACCCGATCTAATTTTTCGCATGAGTAATAAAAACTATTAATATAGTGTTTCGACAATACATTTATCATTTTTTTGGACTAACCTCACCATACATTCCCACCACTGTAATTCCTATAAGATAAAATCCACAGATATATTTTCCAATAGTTAGTCGCGATATGGGAAGAGTTCTTTCTCCCATGTTCAAGCCCTCTCGCGTCCGAGTAATACATTGACCAAAATTAATAAGAAGTTCTTAAAACTTTAGGACAGTAATAATCAAATATAAACGTGACATAATCTGTAAAAATAGTACATACATACATATCATCACGTCATATCCCTTGCAGGGTAGCAGAGAACAGAGTGCCAGAGAACTCTATCCTTGCATACTTCACTCGCTTCCTCAACATTCATAATTCTCTTCATACACGCTCATCGGTTTCGAAGACTCTTGATTCCACCTTCCTTCAGTACGTGACCAATCTGGTAATCTAGGTATGTTAGTCTCGGTCTCCCCCAGTACCTACATCCTACATAATATCCTCATCCTTGTAAAAATATTTATGTTTCATATGTGTAAAACTCGCATAAACTTCAGAAGCCATCCTTTAGTCATTCACAATACCAGGACAAGTAATCATACACGTGTTTAAAAGGCACATACATGGTTTAGTATCGTTAATTTTTGCATACACGTCAATGTTTACTTAATTTTGTCGTGTAAGATTTGAATTACAATGTATTTCTTGTTTGCTTCGCTTCGTAGGTGGTAAAATCTCGGAATGTATTTTGAACCTAATTATAAATACGAGAGAACCTTGACTTTATTTATACAAACATTTATAGATATATTATAACATAAATGCACCAATATCCTGACCATATTTTGTATTAGCATTGATTATACGCCTTCTTATTTCGCCTACGTGAAATGTAGGCAGCGTATGTGATTCTAAATGGATATAATAACGACTTTATATGGCGAATTATGAAAATCTTACCCAGTATAGCCGTTTAAGCAGACATTTTATTACTGTTTCGACTTTTAGTGTATGTTGTGAGTTGTTTTTTTGTTTATATGCATGTTTCGGACGATATCTTTTGGAATTATAAATTTAAGAGACTCTTGTCAACAGTTATAATTAATAAAAATATTTATAAAGAGAATTAGCGTCAGAAAAATAACCAGGACTAGCTTAATCATTTCTCAATATTTATTTTTCTTTTGGAGTAGACAAATTATCAGCTGATTTAATGGAAACAATAGACAAGCGGCATGATATGATGAATTCGTTACACAATTATTGCTTTCACTACTTGTGTTAAATGAAAACTGTGCATTAACTGGTATGTGTCATTTATTATTGGATTGGTTTCACAGTTCAGTCGACGTTCAGTATGATCATATTTCAAAAGACTGCCTTTTAAATATTATTCATTGTCAAGCAGCCTGTCTTGTTACCATTTGCAAGAGGTGCAATTTGGCACTGTTGAGGTGCCGACCTCTGGTATCGACTTTTAAGTTTTTAATTCCCACGTACATTAAAATCTTTCTTCATCCATCTTTCTATCGACCAAACGTCTAATGCTAGACTTTTTTTTTGCGGTGGACTATGGACGTGGTCGCACTCCACCAAATCGGTCCGGGGCGACGGAAGAGGCGGCGCGCAACCCCATAGACCCACCCCGCAAACACGTCTCTTCGCCGTGCGAGCGGGCCACCGGTACCCGATCTTTGTCTTCGGTGGCCGTCTAATGCTAGACTAGACATAGGCCCTCAGGTCGGTTTTGTGCCACTTGCATCTAGCGGTTCCCAACGACTTTAAATATGTCGTCAATCCATCTAGTGAGGGTGCAAATCTTTGTGCAATCCACAATATTGGTCCGATTATGGTCTTTTAAAAAATATAATCTATAGAGTTTATCATTTAAATGTTCGCTTACACAAGTTGTATGGACTTTGTTGCCTATTTTAAAGACATACACCCATATCTTTCGAGGTAGGTACATAGGTTTGGCAGCGTTAAAGCTATCAGTATGTCAAACACATAAGTATAAAAAAAAATATGGCGTCTGCATATTTTGGCAGTGTTACAAATGTGGGTAATGTGATATTTATTTCACAAAATGTGTTTAAATAGGTTATATTTTTGTTATATTGTAGAGAATAAAAATATATAGATGCATTAGTTGTAACACCATCAGCTCGGCTCATATACGTACCAGTGCTGGCCTCGAGGCTCCTGCACCACGAAAGGGAAATTGATCTACTGTACCACGCTGGTCAGACGTGTTAGTATAAATTTAATTCGAAATTCCGTTATCTTTCATCAATGACAACTGCATATTACATTAGTTTACAATTTCTACGTGCAGGCAAGGGTGTGGTAATTAGATTAGTCTATCACTACGCGGCAAACTTTAACATGACAGAACACGAACTTTGCAAAAGTATGTATTGTATAACTCATGATCATGATCGTCTCGCTCTTATTCCAATTATTTGGGGTCTCTCCTTCCATACAACCCTATCAGATATCATCACTCCTTGTCTATCCATTTCATGAATAGTATAACTAAATACATTATTTATTGTTGCCAATTTATGTTAAATATATCAGAATATATATATAGGATAAGTATACAACTATGTCGTCACCCTTTGCTTTTGCACGCAGGTGTCTTAGGAATCAACTGTATTCGCGAGAGTGTGGGCAGTGCCTCTCTTCTGGGAAACGAATAACATTCACCTACCAAGTTTGCTGATTATCGCACTATCTCCTCATTTAAGGGGTAACCCTACGTCTAGCAGTGGATGGCGATAGTCTGAACGAGATCAGTATAGGCAACTGTGAATAATTTCTTTTATGTTTAACTATTTCGCCATAGTTAGAAAAAAACATATAAATGATGTAAACGGGACCTTGGGTAGAAAGAACAAACTGAGAAATGAAATCTTGAGAGATATTCTATTTTATAATATGTATGTACAAATATATTATTTCAAAAGAGAAACTATATTTTTAATGATTTTACCACGTTAAGTTTGTGTTTACTATTCTGATATTTCGATTACTTTTTAGCATTCACACGAAGTTCTCCCGAAACTATATCCGTAAAAATAGCTTTATTCATCACTGGTCGTGGATGCTAATTTGTAGAGGTTGATTGATATTTTTTTTTTATACACCACCCCGCACTAAGGAAATAATCCTTGTATTGCGGGGGACCCTACAAACATGCAATTAACGCAGACAAATTACACCCAGGCTCAGAACAACACTTTGTAGATCGCACAAAGTGTTGTCCTGCGCAGGAATCGAACCCAAGGCACTGGCACGGAAGGTTGGTATCTTAACCACTACGCCATCTGTGCAGTCCAGTTTGTTATTTATGATGTTGTTATTTACCTGATAATAGTGGTAGGACCACGCTGTTTACAGTTCTCTGTCTACAGCCGCGGGCCGGTCCGTCCGGGGTAGTACCACACTCTTGCAGAAGATCGACGTTTGAGTAATGGCTGTGTGCTATTGCGCTTCGTTCGATGAGCGAGAGAGCCGGAAGCCCAACTGTGGTGGGTTTGGGGTTAGTACTGGTAGGCAGCGGCCTAGCTATACCCTTGGTAATGTAAAGGTCCATGGGCGGCAGTGACACTTATAATTAGGTGTGCTGTCTGCTCGTTTGCCACCATAAGCGATAAAAAATAAATATATCCTAGATCCTATGAGTTAAGTTAGAGCCCTCTCGGTGATCAGACAATAATACAGTCGACGATCAATTTATTTCTGGTTAGTATCAGCATAATCTGGTTAACAGCTAAATTACTCATCACTGTACTAAATGACTAAATTAGTTTGAACGTGATTTAATGCGAGAAAGTTAACCCTAAGTCCAGTACTACGTCTCATTTCTAAATATCCCTGACAATAATATCCCACGCAGGGTTGTCAGATCTGTCCGCGACCGTTTCACCGCCAGTACGAAAATCCGAAAGCTGTTTGTGGGCGTTTTAGCGAAATTGCTTTTGTTTGTACATCTGCTGTCGGTCATGTTGGCTCATAAATTAATTATTTGATACTCGTTGCATTAAGGGATTGTGTTAGTAACATTAATATTATTTATATGGAAAGAATTATTGGCATTTATAATTTTGATAATATGCAAGTACGATTCACCACCCCTTTCTTTCCTATGGGTAGCGTAAAAGATGATTAAGGGAAGTAAGCAGATAACAGCATTATAAATCTCTGAATTGCCTAACATTAGCGTTATTCGTACCATACAAAATAGGTTTAAAATACAGGTCTTTCTAGCCATCCTTATTCTTGGAGATCTGTCAGTTGGCTTTTAAAACTTCATTTAGTTTTTTTAGCCTAAAAGGGGTTTAAATTATGAAATCTAATTTTGTAACTCATAATCGTGTCAGTTCACGCATGTCTACTGCTAGGTTCCAGCCTCGTCTATGAGGAAAGGAATGAACTTGACTTGCTATGCTACGCTGGTCAGAATTCGGTATAAGTTTCTTTCTCTTTTATGTTAAATACATTCTTTAAAAATGTTACAAGGAAAATATAAAACTCTTAAAAAGTAATGTCATGTAATGAGCGCATTTTTTGTTTTAACTGTAAGTTAATCTATTGTTATCTGTGGTCATTCGAGCCACCTCACGTAGCCCGAAGGTTATCTGTATTCGCTCACGATAAATGTGTTGTTAGACTTATCATTCCTCGCATACGACTGGCGATTAAAAAAAAAACATATTATTTCTAGAATAATTTACTTTCAAATTTAAAATATTTCCAATGTTTTTAGCTTATAGTGATTATGTCATAGATAATTGTATTTATTATTTAAAATAGTATTTAATTATATTAACTGGTTAGTGTTTAAGTTTATTTGCTAAACCTTGGCGGGAATTGAGGAGTACTAACTTTGAATAGCATGAGAGTAGTATTAAGTTTAAGTTTCATACAGTAATGGCTGCATAACGATAAGAATGTTATTCTACTTCATTTTGGCGTAAATCGTCTTTTATATCATTGTGTTTAGTAATATCTTTCCTATAGTGAATTCTTTCTTTCTTTTCTAAAGTCAAATTCAATCAATTATACTTTAAAACTATAAATCCGGAGATTATTTATGATTCGCACATGAACTAATTAATGTCTAAAGAATAATAATCAAAGATAGAAATTATTAAAAGCAACGTGATTTAAAACAGTTGAATGTAAACTTATACATATAACAAGTAAATTATATATCTAACTATAAATTATTCGTAAAGTAAGGTAAAAGTTTCATCTCGTTGAACCCTTTGTAATTTACTTTTCTCATCTAAATCTGAACTGCGCATGAAGTTGGTGAATTTGAAGCCTCAATTCGTCACAATATTGTTGGATTGCAACATTCAACCCAACTGTTACCAGTAATAACGATGATCGAGGTTCAGACCTGCCTTTCCTGCCTTATGAATTATACGGATCCATACTTCACCCTTCTTGCAATCCATCAATTTTATACAAACGGTTGTCCGTTCTACACAATTTGTTGGGGTTGGTGATATGAATTGATTAATTGTTTCTGTCTATGATTTAATTATATTTCCATGTAGTCATTCATTTCCAGTTGCTTTGTTCGTTCCTAGATAGATATTCCAATTTTTTAAATTATATTTTTAAACTAATTCACTGATTTTGATCTAGAACAGCATAGATAAGCGTTTAGCCAGAACTTCTTTCCTAATTTAAATTTCTCTATAATGTTTGACCAGAGGGTATATTGGGTCATTTTGGTTCCTATAATGGGAACGCCTTATGTTCAGCTAGGATGTTAATGAGCTCAATCTAAATTTATTTAGTTTATTGTTGCTGATTATTTTTGCTGAACTTATGGTCATGAAAAGTATGTTAGCTGAATATATCCTATTTTAGCAACTTATACCTTGAGTTATTAGGATAATTGGGAGAAATCTTACCTTCATTATACTGTGTTGGTGATACAAAAAGGTAATGATATAGGATTGGTATTATTTAAATGTGTATGTGTTATATAGTTTATTTTATCTCGTCAATAATGAAAACCGGCGAGCGTGTATGAAGAGGTTTATGAATGTTGAGGAAGCGAGTGAAGTATGCAAAGATAGAGTTCTCTGGCACTCTGTTCTCTCTGCCTAGCCTGCAAGGGATATGGCGTGATGATGTGTATGTATGTATGTAATAATGAAAATGATAACGACTATAATATAAAATAAAATACAGTCATTATAAGTAATATTTAAAATAAAAAGCGTAAAGAATTCTGATATTTACGCGAATATTACACATTTGAAATAAAACTATCTTTACGGATTTCATCGCGGTTGTATTTTATTTTTTATTATCCGAAGTTTCGAATACTTTACAGCGTTGATGGCCATGGAATTTTCCAAGCGTTTGTCACGGTAGACTTCTAAAGATATCATGCACTAAAAAAATAGTACTTGTATTGCGGGAAACCATATAAACATCTACATGTTAACTACTTATGGGATAGAAATTACATCCAGACTCAGAACAAAAATTTGTGGAATGTACAATGTATTGTTTTGCGTGGGAATCGAACCCATCACATTTGACCTGGCAGATCGGTATTTTAACTACTACATGGCGTAGTAATCAGCTTTTACCAGTATGTAATGAAAGGACACACATAATACCCAGATTCAGCAGCAATTTTCATGTGGAATGAAAAATTGTACTTTGATTTGAAAACAAACTTTACACGTAAGATCTCAACCGAAACCACTACGTGAGAGATCATGTAGTGGTTACAGTTTTTTTTTTCTACGGGGTCTTGCGCCGCTTTTCCTGTCGCCCCGGACGGAATAGCGGGGTTTGACGAACCGTAGCCCGCCGCCAAAAAAAAAAAAAAAGTGGTTACAGTTTAGTTAGAATGTTAGATTAAAATTAATCATTAAAGTAGTATGTTACTGTACATAAACAAAAAAAATACTGATAAAAAACATAGTAACTTGATAGGCGTTAATTAGAACTTGTCCAATCACAAACATTGATTATCCTATCAAACTTAAAGCAACGGACCAAGTCTGGTTGCTACGTCGTTTTAAATAGTTCTGTTATAATTACATATAATACTTTACATTTATTAAAAAAAAACTAAGCGACTAACACACCAAAAAATAATATTATTAAAAGATATAATATATGATAGTTACCTAGCAATGGCGTCATTAGAGGCGAAATAGTTTGTAAAATGGTGTATCATTTTACACTAAATTAATGCAGAATTATGCCAGACATTGCGTAATAATAAAAAAATATACTTGATATATAATTTATTATAAAAACATATGAAATTTAATTCTAATTATTTGATCACTTTAACAATTTACGTAATTATTTTAAGACTAATTTTCTGAACGGTGAAATGATTAAAACCGTATACAAATTACCATGCAGATGGCAATGAATAATTTGAGTGTATAAAAATTGTGCTATGCGGGAATTACATTCACAACTTCAAAACGAAAGTTCATTAAGTAAACTATTAAACTATCTGTATAATGAATTATCGTAAACAAGCTGCAGTAGATCTTGCAATTGTCAATGCTTCAAATTGTTATTATACATGTTTGTCATATTTGACAATATGGCGTGATTACAGCCGTCTACAAGAAACCAATTAACTTTTTATTAGATGCCTCGGCCCAGACACAGTCTGGTAAGAAATCTCATCCCTTGGTAATTGTCAAATAAAGTCGCCAACGCAGCGCTTAATACTAGCGTTCTTTGTTGTGTAAATTATATAGATACTGTGAATACAGTGATATTAGAACACAAAGTAACTAATTTGATAGCTTTATCTTATTTTTTTTTTATAACAGAATTATATAACAATAATTTAGTATTATTAGTTTTTGTTTTCATGTGGTGACGGAGTAAGAATACAATTCACCACCCATCTATCTTACTCGTAGGTGATCGTACGATACGACTAAGTTATATAAAACGCATATAACATCTATGCAAGAGAAGGAAAACTCGAAACAAAACCCTATATCAACACGCCTGACCAGCGTGGTATAGTAGGTCAATTACTATTATGGAGGCGGCTCGAGCTCAACAGTAGGACATATATGGGCTGAGATGATGATTAGTTTTTGGGTGATATGTATAAACATGCAGACTGATAGAAAAAATTAAAATTATTGCTTTGGTTTTGTTGACTCCTTCCGCGAGACAACTACCTCGCGAAAGGCGACGACTGCGTTCGAATTCCTGATACTATCAACCATCTAACTAGCGAAGGCTGGCATGACCAGGTTTGCACCTACGGTTGCTATCCAGACCACGTAAACCTCCAGCGTGTGCTGGACCGTATCCTCTCTCGACTGGCAAAATGACTTTTTTACTGAATAACAAAATCTATAAAAATAAATCCTATATCAAGATTGTAGTAAATATATAAGAATAAAAATCTTACGTAACTTTTGTCTATCAATAAACCGCATATAACATGACTAATTGGGCATCGAAGCACATAAAACTGTATTGAGTAACAGCGAACCAGTTCTCATTACGAGAATAAACGGTTAAACGTAAAAATCGTAACGAGGATCTGATGTAACATGGCGTTTTCAAATTGTGCGCGGCCCATATATTGTTTTTACGAAAGGGTTACCAGATAATTATGGGTTATCGTCTAATTCGGCAGAAAAAGAGTTGCTTGAAGTTACTAAAATGCGGGACTAAAAATGTGGAAAAATAAAGTACTAATGCACGGGACGGTAAGGGAGTGTCGCCATAATGTATCCTGTACCGTTCCTTCACCAGTCTTTCTTTTAGTC
Source organism: Lymantria monacha (assembly GCA_905163515.2). Classification (NCBI taxonomy): domain Eukaryota; kingdom Metazoa; phylum Arthropoda; class Insecta; order Lepidoptera; family Erebidae; genus Lymantria; species Lymantria monacha. The sequence goes on along the minus strand of LR991092.1, from coordinate 8,706,721 downwards.
GTCTATAACTAAATGTATAGAATAAGAAACAGTGGTTGAAATACTCTTACTCCGTCCACGCAGTTTATACCGTAATATGCGCACAGCAAATGAAACTTAATAAGTAAAACATCAATAAAACTTAGTAAATGTCAAAACGAATTTGCTGTATAAATGTATTTTTACCACAAAAAAAAATAATTTTTAAGTATCTGCTTTCTTGCTCTGGTAACCCTAGATGTATATCAACCTGACCCAAATTTAATTTGGTATTATTTTGGACCCGCTGTCGAGCCTATTGTCCGTACTCGCGTATAAACATGGTTTAATTGACACATGTATACGAAGTAACGGCTCTGCACGGGATGATTTACCATCGTCGATATATTTTGGAAAGTTTCTCGTGCGTTATCAGGAGAATAACGGGCAATGCAATATTTTTTATCGAACTTTTATTTTATTCATTTCTTTAGGTCAATTAAAGTTATTTTAAGTTTTAAGTAAGAAATACTATCTTTTAATTGTTGTTCATCAGCATCATTTCACCTCATATACATATGATCCACTGTTGGGCTCGAGCCTTCGCCGTAATGGGAGGGAAATTGACCTACTATACCACGCTGGTCAGACGTGTTGGTATAGGGATGGTAGATGTTATATGTATGCGTTTTATATCCGTTATTCGTCTTTTACACCCACGAGCAAGATTGGGGGTGACAGAGGTGGAACTAGGAACCGGAGGGAGATAGCGCGGAAATGCTTTTCCACTGCGTAACAAAAAAAGAAAAAAAAAATAAGTAAAGAGGTGGAACTAGGAATACAATTTATCCACTACTTATATTCCTGCGGGAGTTGCATGAGATGAGCAACGATGGAAGCTGATATCAATGTTCCAAGAAAATAATATAATTAGACAGTTTCACCGTGAATAGCTGAGTTATGATGACGAATATTTTTAAATTATGTTTTTGCTTCGTCTATTTTGTGATCATTATTTTATTATAATTGTACATTTATATAATCATTGTCAGTTTAATTATTTCAAATAAGATATAATTGTACCAGTACTCTAATATATAATTATACTATTCACTATATAAACCCGCCGGTAATTGGTGCAAAAACTTAACAATACAGTTTTTATTTCCTACATTTAAGCATTTTTCGTTGATTTTAATGTAAATCATATTTAGGCATTTTAGTTATCTTGATTTATTTTTTTTATTAATTAGAAATAGAATAAACGTGTTCGCACTTAATTATTCTTGAAATAAATCTATCATTGACACAATATCCTTAACATTCTTATCGCCATGAAACATTAGATGTCTACAATTTTTGAGCGGCAAGAAGTTGACAACATTTTTAATAAATGGTAGGACTTGAGACGAACAAAAATTCTCTCCGCTATCCAGACATTGGACAAAGTATTCGTGCAAACGTTTATAAAAAGTTTAGCATTTCTTTTTTCTCGGCACGAATGTCCTTCCCTTATACGGAGTATCAAGAGATATTTGCATTTAATGGATAGCCTGCGTGAATATCATTCCTGCGCTATAATAAACGCTAATAAGTGACTATAAGTGTGTTGATGACTTGTCCTTGATGTTGTGCCAGTCAGATAAATAAAAAGCGTATTATTTTTTTAATTGGTAGCGTTTCAAATGATTTAATTCACTAACGTTTTTAGTAAGAGTTGTTTCTTACAAAATTTTTGAAAGTTTTACGTTTCACTTTCTTTTCTTTCTTACGTAATTTGTTATTTTTTTTTTTAAATTATTTTTTATTAATATTGCTGTAGTTAGTTTCTAGAATCTTTATTGGCATCAACGCTAACTAGATGATTTGTTACGTCTACTATAGCTTGCAATATTACTCTCAAGTATCATCAATCAATCAATTATCTTATCTTATCTTAATTCTTATCTTATAATTATCTTATCTTAATTCTTCATATTAATTTTCCTGCTGTGTGGTAGCGGCTACGAATACTACCAACCCTTACTTTGCTCGTGGATGTCGTAAAAGAAGACTAAAAGCCTTATAACGACCTTTTTTTTTTTGTGGTGGGCTATGGACGTCGCACCTCGCCAAATCTGCAAGCACCTCTTCTTCGCCGTGTGAGCGGGCCACCGGTACCCGATCTTTGTCTTCGGTGGCCCGCTCGGCGGTATGCCCTCTCGGGTTCCTTTCTCGTCGACGCCCCGACAGCTTTCGCCGTCGAGGCGTCGCCCTTACGCGGTGGCCTCACGTCGGATGACCTGACAATTAGCCTTATAACGACCTGGGCTAACGCCATCTGATGCCGTTTGGTCAACAATTACATTACCAAGGAGGGTGTACGTTTGACAGGCGGCCGGTTATAAAACTATTGCCAATAACTTTTACAATATGTACTATGAAAGAGGAGTACATATTGTATCGACCCCAAGTAATTGACATAACGAGTAGGTGAATAATGATTAATTTGCTTGCATATAAATTGCTTTCATATTAATTTAAAATACAGCATTGCTGTAAATATAAAATTAGGTTACAAACAAGATTCTAATAACGTCTATTGAATACGGATAAAAGGATTTCAAAGTAAAAATCAAATAATTTGTTTCGCCAGACGGCAAATCGTACAAAAGTCCACCCTCGTATAAATTCTTAAGGTACGTCGTCTTGGATTCCCTACGCTATTATTTGAAAGCATGTGCCCTTTCGAAACTGCTTTCAATGCTACTTATTGTTCGGCCCCAGACCCTGTACATTCTGACCCTTTGTGTACCGCTCTATATCTGCAAGTTTTTGCGGTATCAAGGCCACGGATAAAGAGTTTTGTATTTGCTAGTACTATAATTCATCAATCATATATTCTACACTTTAGAATGCTATCAGTGTTTGACGTTGTCATTATAAAGGTATTTTGTTTGTGATTATTTTATTATACGCTAATAATCATGTGATTATCGATTATAGCAGGTTTGAATCCTAAGTGGAACAACAAAAAGTGTTGTTATAGTTTTATTGTTATATCCTAGATTACACTATTAATTTAGAAAAAAAGCGAGTGGTTATAACTAGTCTCCTAGTACATAAAATTATCATCATCATTCTCCTACTCTTATCCTAATTACTTGGGGTCGATACAATATGTACTCTTCTTTCATAGTAGGTACGTACATATTGTAAAAGGCAATAGTTTTATGACCGGCCGCCTGCCAGACGTCTACCCACCTTTTTTTTTTTCTTTTTTTTTTTTTTATTGGTGGGCTATGGGTGCGTCTCGCCCCGCTGAATCGGTCCGGGGTGACGGAAAGGCGGCGCGTGACCCCATAGACCCACCGTAAAACCTTCTCTCTTCGCCGTGCGAGCGGACCACCGGTACTCGATTTTAACTTCGGTGGCCCGACGTCTACCCACCTTGACAATGTAATTCTTGACCAAACGGCATCAGTTGGCCCAGGTCATTATAAGGCTCTTAGACTTCTTTTACGACATCCACGAGCAAAGTAAGGGTTTGTAGTATTCGTAGCTAAAACTTACGTCGGCTAGTACGTTAAATATAACGTAGTAAAATAGGAACGTATTATTTTGCCATTTATGCTTTAAAATAAATACTTGAAGCTATAAATAAATAAAAAAAAAAAAAAAAAAAAAATATGTTGCAGAATTATTGAATTCAAATACGTAATTAATCAGGTATTTAACTAATATTTTTAGAGTGATAGGTGTGGTAATGTAATTATAAAAACAATGAAACAAAAATGTTATCCAAGTAAATTATAATAAATAAATACATTTAATCTTATAACATCACAAATAAATTTGTTTCCGATTATAAAATTTTAACGAATACGCCTATTAAGCAAATCTATTAGAAGTTTCGCTACACACGTGCCAGCGAGTACAATAGATAAAGGCTTCTCCATCCCTTTATTATAAAATTTAAGAATGGGATAACAACGAATCTATTGAAATGATAAGTTTGACAAACGAAACTAGTAATATTACTTCTTTTTATAAAATATTTATTTAATTTCTTTTTGTTTCAGGTAAGTACTTCTATTTTTAAGAAGCGCAATTAAGATTTGAAACAGAGGTTGGTGGATGCTAATAATTATTTTTTTAATAAATATTTGTATTGATAGAAATGAATTCTACTTTCTTCCTTTCCTTACAGTCCATATACGTTCTATTATTAGCTACGGACTTACTCAATGAATAAGGAAAATGAAGCTGTATACTCAGCCTTCTAATTAGATTGTTAATAGCTACATCAACATATCTTCCTGAAGTTGTAATAGGAGAACAAATATATATTCCAGAATAAAATGTAATTTAATTCGGCATAATTCAATTCAAATCAGATATGTCCTGCTTGATGATATAAGCTCCCTCTATAATATAATAGAAATTAGCCAAATATAAGAGAATGGCCAGACCTATATATCTACAATTTGAATTTTGTTTCTTTTCGGCTGTAATGCCGTGTAAGTGACCTGAATTTTGATATTTATTCAAGTAAGTCGTCATCATCATTATTTCAGCTCATATATGTCCTACTGTTGGCCTCTAGCCTCCATAATGGGAGGGAAATTTACCTACTATACGCTAGTCAGGCGTGTTGATATAGAGTTTTGTTTCGAGTTGCCCTTCTTTGGCATAGATGTTATATTCTTTTTATATCCTTTAATCGTGTCTTACGATCAACCACGGGTAAGATAGGGGTGGTGAATTATTTTCTTACTCCGTCACCATACGGAGACAAATAAGTAATTCCAGTAAGTAAGCATCTCATTTAGAATCTAGTATATTGGGCTGGGAGGTCGTAAGAAAGTAACAAAGTACTAAAAAAAACCGTTGTGTTCTGAACCGTTACGAGTTGTAATAAATACGGTAAAGGATATAATTATTATAATATATCACTAAGATTTAATCTAGATTAAAAAATATTGACCGGAAACAGTTGAGCTCCTTTAAAAAACAAACACGGTAAATATATAATCTAACAAAATTAATTATAGTTATTTTAACAAGATCCGGTCCAACATCCGTTAAGAAAATCGCTGAGTAATTGAAAGTAAATCAGAAAACAATTACTGTATGATGTCGATCATGAATGTCAGCGAATCGCGTACACTGGCACCTGACCCTATGTGGACACTTAGGGTTGTCAACTATATACACCATAGTCGCATAAAAGGCTTACGAAATATCTATACTTAGATAATTATAAAAAGATATTTTTTTATTCGTAAGTTAAAATATTTTAGAAATAGAAATCACAATTTTTTAAAAATTTCGTCAGTAATTGCAAGCTATTTCATCTCTGAAACCTGTACCTTATCTTATAACGTTCAGCTTCCTGTTATGTTGAAAAACTAAACTATTCGTGCGGTCCAAAATTTGGTGTAAAATAGATTTGAAACTGCAACTGCATTTGCACAGTCATTAAAGTTTAAATACTGAAACCTCCAATGGCACGTGTAACATATTAGATTGACGTAAAGGAATTGTTTATATTTTTGCTAACGCGAGTAATTGTTTAGTATGTGAATTTAAAGGAATTATTCGCCATTGCATTAGTTTTGAGAGGATAATATTTTTTTTTTTTGCATTATTTATTATTTATTAAAGAAATTATTTTTGTTCCTTTAGCATATTTTATATTTACTTGTTTAATATTTTAACGGTACTAAGTTTGAATATGTAAAATAACGGACGAAAGGCCCTAAGTTGCTTGCCCACATCAATTAGCTGCGGAAAATGCACAGGCTTCTGAAATAATAATAGCGGGCTATGTGTCGCTATTTACAGCTAACGTACGGTTTTTTTGTACAAAACACAGTTGACAGCCCTGTGGGCACTGTAATTATTGAAAATATACATAATAATATATGAGATATCGGCTGCATCTAGTGTTTATTGTAGATGGAGGCGCCAGATAACACTTTGTTTCTTGTTAAAAGTTATAAGCGGTAGCGGTGAAACTAGCGTCCTGATGGTTACTTTAATTTAGGACAGTTATAGCAGTGGTCTAAGTAGTGACATTTCGTCACGATTATTATGTATTTGATAACCATAACGGACAGTCTTTTAATTTATGTACAATCCACAAGTGATTATTCAGAGCGTGGCCTGTGTAATATGTTTACTCTTCGTTGAGAGCGTGGTCCTACTACGCTGCTGACAGTTTTCTGCCTGTAACCATAAATGGGCTGGTTCGTATGGGTTCGTACCACACTCTACTAGTACTACCGCAGGCAGTCGACGTTTGAGTGGTAGCAATTTAGCTCTTCTGTGTTTTGCCTTTTTTCATTTCATTCCTCGAATTCTGCACCTATGGCAAGTAGTGACTTAGTAGTACGACAGTATTGTTAAAATCTATCAGTGACGACAACTACCACCTAGCATAAAGTGTGATATTTGCTCATCTGCCACCAATGACCAAAGATAAAATTAATATATTTTTTTCCTAATATGTGTAAATTCCCTCACGATATAAAAATATATTTATTGGTATGTGTGATTCTCTTTTTATGAAAAAAAAAAAAGATAGTCACAATAATTTTATTATAAATATAAATTATTTAATAATAACAAAAATCATTAAGTAATAGTAATAATAACCATTAAGTGTTTACTAGATTTACAATAATTTTTAATTTACTAATAATGAAGTTAATAAAATTTTATAATATTAATAAATTACTAAGATAATCCATACTATAAAGTAGATAATTAAATATTAAGAGAATGCTAATACTACGGCTTAGTCTGCATGTTACGATTATTATAAAAAACAAAATAGACTATAGTATCTTCTATCCAACTAGAGGAAAAACTTTTAGTGTAATTTTTAATGTAGTAATGTTACAATTACTAAATTTACGATCGCTGCCGTTTATAAATTGGTCTACGCCTGCGGTCATGCAAAGCGAGAGTTACCCGCTCCGCCCATGACGACCCGCCATACATTCCACAAGATAAACATGTCTGTGCTAGCCTCTCAACTGTTTACTTTGACGCGTTCAGTAATCAACAACAACAGTTGATCAATCAAACGGGAATTTCGATACTTTCATATAATCTATATATTATTATGGCCGATTAACCTTAAAATCTTTTTAAACTAGTTTTTATTTGTTTTGATTTGAATTAAACCGGAGAACATCACTCGTCGCTGTATTACTAAAACAATTATCTCTCTATAATTGTTAATAACATTTCACTCTATGGAAATTCATGTCCTAAGATCGTAGGATCGTCACCGGCTTCACTATTTTCGTGAGCCTTATATCAGTATAGCCAATATTAAATGTTAAAGGATTGACGGGCTTAAAATACATTTTTTTTTTTTTTTTTTTTTTTGGTGGACTATGGATTAGCCTCGCCCCGCCAAATCGGCCCGGGGTGACGGAGAAGGCGGCGCGTGACCCCATAGACCCACCGTAAAACTCCTTTCTCTTCGCCGTGCGAGCGGGTCACCGGGACCCGATTTTTAACTTCGGTGGCAACGGGGGCTTAAAATACATAAATTATTTGAAATAAAACTACATTTACGGATTCTATCGCGTTTGTATTTGATTTATAATTTCCCGACGTTTCGAACACTTTACAGGGATCATGGTCACGGGAGGACTGAGGTCCTCCCGTGACCGTAAATGTAGTTTTATTTCAAATGTGTAATACTCGCGTAAACATTAGAAGTCATCCCTACTAATATATAAATGTGAATGTAAGTTTGTTTGTTACGCTTTCACGCTAAAACTACTCAACTGATCATTATGAAACATTGTACACATATTCTTGGAGGTATTAAAAGTAACATAGGATACTTTTTATTAAAAAAAAAAACAATTTTTTTATATGAAAAATAAAAAAATTGTTTGTCAAAAAATCTCAAAATCTAGCTTCTTCAACGTCATCTAGCAGTCCAGTAATGAAGTTCCAACCCTAAGTATTGTAATACCGTTGCACTGTATTACCGACGGTCAAAAATAAAAATAGGGGATCAAAAACTTTAGGAAAGTAACCTTTAACGCGGGCGAAGCCGCGGGCAAAAGCTAGTATACATAAATTATTGTATATAAATAAGTATTTTCCTATCTTATATACGCAAGGCTTCAAGTGGGTTTATCTTTACTCTACAAAAAAGTGTTGAACATACTACAATCCATTTATTAACGTGCATCTACATCTCTCTGCGAAGTTAGGTAACAGCATAATCGACACGATTTACCTTCGATGTTATAGGTTTACAAAGAGACCGGGAATGGGCGGCAGCATTCCTCTGGTGATGATTTTTAACCGATTTTTACTACTCGCACTGGATAAAAGGGTTGGTGGCACATTGTACTCTTAATCAGCTGAAATGTTAAAAATAAGATAGACATTTGAATAAAGAAACTATTATTACAGATTTTATCGTTCTTGTATTTGATTTTTAATTTCCCGATGTTGCAAACACTTTTCGATGTTCTGCCGACACTATGGACGCTGATAAGTTTTTGAAACGTCGGCAAATTAAAAAACCAAATTAGAATACGATGAAATACGTTAAAACAATTTTCTTTCAAATGTGTAATAATGGCTTAGACATCAGTAATTAATACGATACTGTTTGTAATCCTTCGGTAACAGATAAATATTCAGTTTCTCTTTCTAAAAGTAACAATATTAACTCCATCCAAAATTCGTAAATCCAAAGATGGACACTCCCACTTTGTCACTAGCGACGCTCCAAGCAGAGGTCCGTTCCCCACAGGGAGAGCCCTTTGGCGATGTCGTTTAGCTAACTTTTATCGGGTTGAGAGCCCTCAGCACTCACCCATAGTCCACGTAAAGCTGTCAAAGCCATCTGCGGCTAACAGGTCAAACACACAAAATAAAAAATATTAACATCGTAAGAGTTACTTGTCTTCTTAAGAATTACTTGTAGATTAAACTATCGATAACTCGTTTCAAGTACTTCTAAGACCCAATGTAACAACTTTAATATACTTTACAACTAAACTAAGAACCTCGAAACAAAACATAAAACGAATAAGTCCGCCTATTACTTCGCCCTAACAACGCATCACAACACAAAACATACTAGGTACCAACGTCTCCCTTTGTTCCCGACCGTGCTTAATGACGAGTAATCCTAGCCAATCTCTTACAAAAAGAAAACGTACCCCTAATTCTCCAACATACGTAATCCACGAACAGTGAAGTAATGAATGACGAGATGGAGGTATATTTTTTTGTGTCTTACATGCGGGCAAAGCTTTTTATTACTGTCTGTTCAAGGCGGCGGTCATGTTTATGCCGATATAATGATTTAGATTTGAACTGGAGAATAGCTAAAGATTACAGTACAGTTATCAAACTTTCTCTTCTTGGTTGTAATCAATCAATATTAGTAGTCCTAGTCAACCCGTATGAGTACTGCTACGGGATATAGGACTCTTTCACAATCCACAGGAAAGGAAGGGGTGATCGCATTCTTATTCCGTCAGTATCTACCTACACTTAAACTAATTGTTCTAAATAAAACATGCAAGTCAATAATATAATTAAAAGACTAATCACGAGTAGTAGTGTGGAAACAGAAGTAGATGTTTCTCTGTGTGGCGATGAGATGGTCGCCGCTTCTTGCTGTTCTCACTCAGAATAGGCAGCAGTTCTCCTGGAAAACGTATAATTAAATCGCGGTCCCTAACCCATATACTAAGCGTAGCTATTATGATACCTTCCGCTCATTTATGGGGTAAGTATCTATGTCAAATTAAAAATGTTATTTCATAATATGTGGCAGAACTGTCACTATTCTAAGATTATGACGATATATCAAGAAATATCGTTACAATTGAATAGAAAATTCATTTGAAACATAAAAAATTTTTATTAAGAAACATATATACATATCTAGCCAGTCCAGGAAGAAAATACTAATTTGGATCGGAATCTACAAATAAAATTGCGGTTAAGAATAGGGCTGACCGATTGAAATATTTGAGTAATCTGTTCTTATTCGTTTTGAGATTTGCTTCTTCTGAGTGAATATGTTAAATATTGTCAACCCCTCAGCTTGTCAGCCATAATTATTATGTAGTTCTAAATTAATTATTTTAACATCTTACAATATGTCTTCTTTCACGACACCCATTAATCAACAATTTTGTTTGAAGGTCTCTCATCTTTTAATAAAATATATGGATATATACAATTATGAATTATAGAAATTAATAATTTTTGTCAACCCTGGTTATAAATGATAGAGATTGAATGGGCTTATGAGCAATTAGTGTACAGAGTTGCCACGTAAGATAATGTGCCAATTCTAAGTGGTAAAGTGAACTAGTTTTTAATCTTAGACTACCGAGTCGTATTTTATTGCTAGTAATTCTATATATTCCACTTTGTAAATGTCAACTTTATGGTATTAATAGACAGCTAGAGATAGATTTGTATCTCGTACTACAATAATAGTAAAATTATCGTGATAAATTTTTATAATACCGTTGTTTTTGTTTATTATTTTAGAACCAGCGTTATAGCTCCTGTGACGTCATAAACTAATTAAAAGTTTAATTAATTTTGTATAGTACTTCTGTCGTCTGAAAGAATATTATTTGAGCTTCTGTAGTATGATTGTTTGTCCAAATCAAAAGCTAAGCGATTGTTTAGATGCATGTATGTCAGTGGTTTATTACAGGACGAATGATGCCCAACTGTCAGCCTACGGGGATCTGTGATGCCCAGCTGTCAGCCCAGAACGTAGGCAGTAGACACGATTTGATCATAGCCTGTAAAAATAGGATTATACATCACGTAAAAATGAGCCTATACATTACACATACATACATACATATCATCACGCCATATCCCTTGCAGGGTAGGCAGAGGGCCAGAGAAGTCTATCCTTGCATACTTCACTCGCTTCTTCAACATTCATAATTCTCTTCATACGCGCTCGCCGGTTTCGGAGACTCTTGACTCCACCTTCTTTCAGTACGTGAACAATCTGGTCTAGGTAGGTGAGTCTCGGTCTCCCCCGGTACCTACATCCTTCCACTATAGCCTATAACATTAGATATTAAAATAACTTATTGTTCGAGTCAAATGTGTAAACATAGTGATATTATTTCTGTTTTACACTTAAGTTTTATGTACCAGTCTCGTCGGCCTTTTAAAGCAGATAGTTATTATCCTTGCAGTGCACTAACAATACAATACCGTCACCAACTAATTCTATCTTTATAAAATAATCTTTCTTAGAATTTAGATCTATAGAGCGGCAATCTTGTTTAGGATATCAAATTATTTCTATCGATTGCTTCTCCCATATGCTTACGTAATTGTATATTTTGCTAACATTTTTGCATGAACGCTAGCGAATCTCTTTTTGGCACACAACTAAATATTTGCTCTACCAAATCTGTATTTTTATCTTTGTGTTTGCCATTTCTAGAAAAAAAGTACCGGTAGATCGTGTGAACGGCCTTTTTATGTTCAAAAATTACTAATAAAACTGGCCAAAATAACATCCATACATTACCGTTTATAATCGTAAAGTAACGCTTTTAGCCTTTATACGGTTTTATATTCTTAATTTTCAAATATGGAAGTGTTAACAGACTTACCGCCAAAATGCCGCCATTACTTTAGCATTCTGTGACATCTATTAGTGTATGAATATGGCGACAAAATTAATTATCACATTTGCTTTTAGAGACGGTATTTGAAATATCTTTGAGTGCTCTGTATTAAGCAGTAAAATGTATAGTCCATCTCATTCTTGAGGAAAGTATTCCACCGCAATTAATTTTCTCCTTAGCCAAGTCTAGAGGCATTTTTCAATTCAATTTAGTTAAATAATAACATTTTTTAAGAAATATTTATGGCATGGTTACAAAATTTTTTTAAGTAATTTATTTATAAATTATTATTTTTTTTAGAGTAACTGGCCATCAGTAAGCTAAATTGTCCCTTTCGATACTGCAATGGCAAACGATTAATAGTGTTTTCTGAGAATTTTGATGGAAAACAAAAGCATATGTAAAGCACTGTTATATTGAATTCACTATATCTTAAACCTACATAGGCAATACAGAAATTTCTGTATATAGCAATTGCTATCAAAATTATTTAATATAGCGGCCCGTCCCGGCTTCGCATGGGTGGACATTTATTTTTTAAACATTTTGGCATAAACGTACAGTAAATGCAGGACATACCTAAATAATAAGGTATTTAGCAATAGCGTATCGTAGGCTCCTTTTGCGTACGTGACTCGATGATTGAAAACTATTTATATATTGAAGTATTTATAGTGACATAACTACAATTTTTTAGACACATGCTATTGCATCATTTTTTGTAGATATTGATATGTCCTTTAACATTGTGGAACATTTTTTTGTTCTACCATCAATAGTTTTCGCAGCACATGCGATGAAAGATATTTTATAGGCAATTTTTGCACCTTGGGTAACATTATTGTAGTTTTAGTAGGGATCCTTATTTTTTTATTGCAATAAAAATAGCCTATATTAATCAGTGATAATGTTGCATTCAAACGGTAAAAGAATTTTTAAAATCGGTCCAGTACTTTTTGAGCCAATTCGTTACAAACATACTGACATATAAACCTTTCCTCTTTATAATATTAGTATAGATAACAAAATATGAAATATAATATGAGACCGCCGACACTCACGTTCCCGCCAAAACGTTCCTTATGCTATTACATTTTACGGGATTATACTGAGTAGTACATACATACATACATATCATCACGCCATATCCCTGAGTAGTGACAATGTATATTACTACTTTTAATTGTAGTTGTTTTTAGTAACTGATTTCTCATATGAGACAAAACTATTTTTACGGATTCTATCGTGTTTTTATTTATTTTTAATTTCCCGACGTTTCGATCACTTTACAGGATGGACTCCTCCCGTGACCATGAACACTGTTTTAATATATATATTATCCTATTCCCGACGTAGACAAATCCAAAAACAGAAAATTCATAAAAATTGGTATAGCCGTTCTTGAGTTATAAATGGTGTAACTAACACGATTTTAAATTACTGAAATTTAGCGTTTAATATGCTTAATTATTTATAAAACCCGATTACGAAGTGAAAAATGATGTCACAAGCGGGATTCGAATCCGCGCCTATTGGGACTCCGGCCCAATCGTGCTGCCACCACATCACCGTGACTTATTGTAGGACATGCAAATTTCACTTCGTATCATATTTACAATAGGCTTAATACTTCAAACTTTACAGTTAGAATTGTATTAAACGATGACACAACGTGTATGGTGGCAGCACGATTGGGCCGGAGTCCCAATAGGCGCGGATTCGAATCCCCTTGTGACGTCATTTTTCACTTCGTAATCGGGTTTTATAAATAATTAAGCATATTAAATGCTAAATTTCAGTAATTTAAAATAACAAGGTTGTATCATCATTTAATACAATTCTAACTGTAAAGTTTGAAGTATTAAGCCTATAACAATGTGTAAACATTGTCGGGTAGATAGCATACCGTCACCTTAAGACGTAAATATGATACGAAGTGAAATTTGCATGTCCTACAATAAGTCACGGTGGTGTAGTGGCAGCACGATCGGGCCGGAGTCCCAATAGGCGCGGGTTCGAATCCCGCTTGTGACATCATTTTTCACTTCGTAATCGGGTTTTGTAAATAACACAATTTTTTTTTAAATATACATCTAGTCTAATACTCGCGTAAACATCAGAAATTATTAAATAGATTTCTCGGTATTAGAATGTTTGTAGATTTTTTATTTATTGTTATAATAAATTTACTATAATCTTAATAATTAATTTCTCCTCTTTTCTTTAAATTAAAGAACGCAAATGAAGATTTACCGGAATTAGCTACGCGATGTAACATATCGAACAATATAATAACTATCGCCTCTAAATTACAAAATTATGATAATTATAACTTGACCTACAATAATCTAAGTATTTACGGCAGATTGCAAATTAATTATAAAGCTAAAATTAGCATTAATACTAATAAAAGAAATGATAATATCAAAAACTTAATAATGTTAAATGATTTTAATGTGGCTTAATTAGTGACCGTATTATTGTGTGATCGTATTATTACGATGTGCGAATTAATGAAAAATGTTCTGAGTCTGGATGTTATTTGTGTCAGTAAATTGTATATATCGCAGGTTAAATTTTATTATTTAATGAGATTTCTTAATTAATTGTATTTAAAAAAATATTTATAATGATTTCTAATGTTTACGTGAGTGTTACACATTTGAAATAAAACTACTTTTACGGATTCTATCGCGTTTGTATTTGATTTTTAATTTCCCGACGTTTCGAACACTGTACAATTATTATGGTCACGGAAGGACTAAGGTGTCTTATGGACAAAAGTCATCGTTTTTACAAAAAGAATATATCTACCTGCTACAGTATCAAATATTAAAATTTTATTAAATCAAATACAAACGCGATAGAATCCGTAAAAGTAGTTTTATTTCAAATATTTATAATTTCAAACCTAGCAATTAGATTTTTTATCGTGGTAGAAGAAATGCTTAAAATTTGCTTTAAAATGGTCTCTTTATAATCATTTTTACGATGATACTAAATATGTTATCTAGTTTTTTTTTAAGTACAATACGACACAATAGACGCTGGTATGTACTAATTAAAAAAAAACAACGATAAAATAGAATGCTTTGAAATCCCGTTTGGTAGGTGGCGCTTCGATCGATTTTAACGAATTCTATTCTATTTTTTAGGATTCCCTAATGCATTGTTTTAGTGGCCTCTTCGCATTATTGTTCTTCTAATGAAACCAGTTGGGGGCACATCGATTAAATGCTTTCAAGTCTATAACGGACGTAGAAACATTTCTTTTTGGTATTTATATATGCATATAGATATTTTAGATGGTATTATATATGGTATTTATATATGCATATAGATATTTTTTATGGTATTTATATATGCATATAGAGATTTAGATTAGATTTAGATAGGGGGGCATAGTCCGGAGCGTGCTCGTTCGCGTCCCCTGCCAGTCTAATTAGACTGCTAATCCGGCTCGACATGCGTACCGCAATGCGGGTTAGGGCGTCCCCCGGAGGCGACGCGTACCGACCCGCCCCCGTCGGTACGAACATCGGCAGTTGCGGCGATGGGGGCCGCCACCCATCACGCCTTGCCCAGTTAGGCGAGTCGAGGAGAACGGAGTGCCGGGTGGGCACGTGGAATGTAAGAGGTTGTGTGGAAGGTAAGTTGCACGAGCTGATATCCGTCATGGCGGACAAACAGCTAGACGTGCTCTGTGTAACAGAGACCAAGCGAAGGGGCAGCGACGCCTGCGATCTTCCTGGTGGCGGGATGGCTCTGTGGTCTGGTGTACCACAGAGCGATCGAGCCAGCATGGGGGTAGGAGTGCTGTTGTCCTCTCGCTTGGCCTCAGGTGTGAAGGATTACGGAATGTATGATCCCAGACTTCTCTGGGTCCGTATAAAACTAGGTGTCACCAAGGTATTCATGGTTGTAGCATATGCTCCCGTAGGATCCTCGGTGGCATCAGACCTAGAGAAGTTTTGGGATAATGTTAGGGAAGTTCTGGATATGGCAGAAACCAGTGAACGCGTGATTGTATGCGGAGATTTGAACGGATGGGTGGGGACCAAGCGTCCCGACTATGAGGACGTACTTGGTCCATTTGGTGATAAGAGAGTGAACGACGCAGGTAGGCTCATAGCGGATGTATGCATGGAGAGAAACCTTATTGTGTCAAACACATTTTTCCAACATAAGGACATCCATATGTATACATGGAGAAGGAATGAACAGAAAAGCATAATAGATTTAATTTTGGTAGACAGTCGCCTCCGAAGCAAAATATTGGACGCAAGAGCCTACAGGGGCCCCACAGTCGACACGGACCACTATCTCGTTATTGCGAGATTTAGTGGTCTGTTCAGAAAGTGGAGGCACTGGCGAGAGCGTGTCCACTTCGGAGGGCTTGAAAGAATAAAGGTTGAAAGGTTGCAAGAAGAGTGTGTAAGAGAAAAGTATGCAGAGGGTGTCCGAGAACGGCTGACGATGGCAAGCCAGCCGCAATCGGACATTGAAGAATGCTGGAGAGTATTGAAAGAGAGTATGGTAGATACAGCGAAAGAAGTATGTGGAAGTTCAAGGAAGCATAGAAAAACAAATGGTGATGCATGGTGGGATGCGGAAGTGGCAGCTTCCGTAGAGCAAAAGAAGAAAGCGTGGCTGGACTATGTCTCTTCTTTGAATCTGAATGACAGTATGACTGAACAGAAGAAAGAAATATATCGGCAATGTAAGAATGACACCAAGGCCTTAGTGAAAGAGAAACGTGATAGAGCAAGTATGAGTGCAGAAGATAGGCTGACTAAAAACTTCGAGGGTAACACCAAACTCTTTTGGAGGGAGGTGAAGAAGTCTCGGGGTGGTTGGTCAGCCTTCAGAATGAATAAAATAAGGTCTAAAGGTGGAGACATTCTTACACAAACACAAGACGTGTTAAGCCGATGGAGTGAATATTTTGGCGATATGTATGCGGATGCTACGGTTGGCGCCGGTGTTGGATGTGGTTTAGTAGATCAACATTCGACAACGGCGTCCTCCGATGGCATCAGTATGGATGAAGTTGAATGGGCGATAAGAAGTTTGAAAAATGGTAAGGCAGCGGGCATTGATATGGTGTCTGCCGAGATGATCAAGCTCGGTGGCTCTTGTGTCTGGGAGGCGTTCCTGTTGCTCCTCAATTTATGTTGGAGCTCGGGAATGGTTCCCAGGGACTGGAATAGCGCAGTCATCGTGCCTTTGTTTAAAAACAAGGGTTCACGTTATGACTGCGCAAATTACAGAGCCATAAGCTTGACCAGTTTGGCAGCAAAAGTGTATGGAAAAATTATTGAAAGGAGAATGAGGATGGTGTCCGATGGTTTACTGTGTGAGACACAAGGAGGTTTCAGGAGTGGAAGGGGATGCATGGATCAAGTGTTCTCTCTGCGCAACATTGTGGAGAAGCATCTGGCTCTAGGTCAGAGGGTTTTCTGCAGTTTTGTGGATCTGGAGAGAGCATTTGACACGGTTGTACGAAAGGAACTTTGGGACATTTTACCGGAGTATGGTATTAACGGTAAACTGCTACAGGCTGTGCAGTCCAGTTACATGGGCTGTAGAGCCTGTGTGCGGCTGGATGATGGAATGTCGCCTTGGTTTGACGTCAATATCGGCGTTAAGCAGGGGTGCGTTCTGTCAGCCAGGCTGTTTATCATATATCTGGATAAATGTCTCCAAAGGTTGAACGATATGAATGTGGGAGTCCAGATGGGCGACTCAGTGGTCACTGCTCTGCTTTATGCAGATGATGCAGTCCTGCTGGCACAGTCAGCGACTGACCTGCAGACCCTAGTCGACACAATGACAGAAGATTGTAAGAAAAGGGGTCTACGCGTGAATGTGAGCAAAACCAAAATAATGGTCTTTGAAAGAGATAAAACCAGAACAGATGTAAGAGTAACAATAGGTAATGATATACTAGAGCAAGTGGATGAATTTGTATATCTTGGATGTGGATTTAGCCGAGATGGAAGGTACACCACTGATATAGAGCGAAGAGTGAATGCGGGAAATAGAGTGAACGGAGCGTTGGGGCAACTTTTCGGCAGCCACCACCTCAGCCAGAAGGCACGTGTAGCAATACATAACGCAGTGCTTGTCCCAACATTACTGTATGGAAGCGAGAGTTGGGTATGCAGAAAAGAGTATGATAGTAAAATTAATGCGGTTGAAATGCGATCTCTGCGGAAAATCTGTGGAGTTAGGCTGACCGACCGCATTCGTAACGACGACGTAAGAGAGCGAGTAGGTATGAAAGAGAGTATTGGTGTAAAGATGCGAAAGGGAATGCTCCGATGGTTCGGACATGTGGAAAGAATGCCGAACGAACGCCTGGTTAAGAAGATATACAATGCGAAAGTGGAAGGATGTAGGTACCGAGGGAGACCGAGACTAACCTACCTAGACCAGATCGGTCATGTACTGAAGGAAGGTGGAGTCAAGAGTCTCCGAAACCGGCGAGCATGTATGAAGAGAATTATGAATGTTGAGGAAGCGAGTGAAGTATGCAGAGATAGAGTTCTCTGGCACTCTGTTCTCTCTGCCTACCCTGCAAGGGATATGGCGTGATGATATGTATGTATGTATGTATGTGTATATAGATATTTTATGCGGTTTTTCTAAATTTCGCAAACAGACCAAATATGGACGTGTCGCCTTCCATTTCAACAATCGTATAAAATGTATATTACTGACAGTTACTGTCTACTTAATTGTGAGAATCGAAAAGATTGCCATATATAGTAAATCTGTCGATACAAGTAATACATTGCAACATATATGTAAATTGTTACTTGATGGATTGCCCTACATTTAGGTTTTGGCATGTTAACAACTTAATTTAACATGGTTTATGTATATAATAAAACTAACTTTAAATGTACATATTTTTTCTTATGGTAATGGAGTAAAAATACAATTCAATATCAGCCATCATACACGCGGACATCTTAAAAAACGACTAATAACATCTATTGCAAGAGAAAATCTCTAAATAAAACCCTACTCAATCAATCAATTTTTCTCCTATTGTAGAGGAGGATCTAGTCCAGCCAGTGCTGTGGTTCTTAACCGGACCACTGGTGGTCCCTGAGAGCATCCGAAGTGGTCCGCGGGGCCATCCTTAAAAATAACAACTATATAATATGTAGTGAAGGCCATGCAATCACAAAAATCCCATTAAATTTTATCTTTGATTCGTAATAAATATAATTTAATACGTATTTTTTTATTGGTTTTCATTCCTTTATTTCCTTCTAACTATATCTATATTATCTCCAAAACAATAAATCAGATAGGTGGTCCGCGGCTAATCAAAATTTTTTTCTAGTGGTCCCTCATGACAAAAAGGTTAAGAACCACTGAGCCAGTGGGACATAATTATATAAGCTGAGATGACAATGATTATGATAATAAAATAAATATTTTTTAAAGTCTCATTTCCTTTTTTTAATTTGTTTTTTGATCAACCTGAAGGTGTTAGCAGAGATTAAAAATACATTTCACCATGTAATTCAATTAACAGGTACGTAACAAGCGAGCTCTACTTCCGATTGAATGTTTACATTCATTCAGCGACCTATCGAAGTCCAAGGTCAGATATAGGTTTTAATATCACTAGCCCGTTGCCTTCTGGGAATATTGTTAGCTTTAAGAGATTTAAGCAGGTAAAATCACTCTAAGAATAAACTCGAAATTATATTCCATAATGAGCCAATTTCATTTACAGTATCTATTTAAGAGGTTATATATAACGAATAGGTCCAGTAGTGAAACTTATATAACCCGTTAAGAAAAATAAAGAATTATCAAGATTCTCCATACTCGTCTTTCTCTAAGGCTCCCCGCGCACTAGGCAGCCTGGCTGTGCAGCCAGGCTGCGGCGCGGGCGGCCGGAATTATTACTATTTGAGCAGCCAGTTCTAGCAGCCAATCGAATTATTTATTATATTCAAATTGTATTTCCCGAATGAATTTTTCTCTTACGAAAGTCATTTTGTGAAAAAAATTTCGGAACAAAAAACGTCTCGCTGCTACAACAAGTGCGCGGAGACTGACGGCAGCCACATACATTCACCAACACTCGCTCTGGCTGCGTGCAGCCAATGGGCTGCCGTGCATCAGGCGTGTTTGTATGGTTACCGCAGCCAGGAGTTCGGGGCTGTTATGTGCGCGGGCTCCCATAGAACGACATATGTTTGTTTGGCCGCCGCAGCCTGGCTGCGCAGCCAGACTGCCTAGTGCGTGGGAGCCTAAGAATTTTTATATAGCAAACTCTTATAGGATCCAAGTCAAATACCAAACTTTTAATAAACTATCGCATCGAACTCTGTATAGTTATGAAAGATTTTATTTTTATAAAGTAATATAAAATCGGATAAAAATTCAACTATTTATATTACCAAGTATTTTTAACTATAGGTTTAAGCCCTATTTACTTTTATGACCCCCCATTATGACCCCATTTGGTCAAGGAGATATACAATTTTTTTAACCACTAATTATATATATACACGAATTTATTGAATTATGACTCTTTAATTGCAGTTTTATCGATACTGTACCGAATTTAACTTCGTAATTATACCCATCGCAGTCATGTCTTCTTTGTTTTACCGAAGGGTCTTAATTAAATTTAATTCATGGGTCATAAATAACAAGGTAGTTGATATTTCTGCTGACGGGCTCAGTTACATCTGTTGAAATGACTACGTAAGTGATTGTCAGATAATAACCCTAATGGGGAATGAAAGATTTTTTTAAATTTACGCTATATTTCTTTACGCTTTTCGTTGACCATAATCTTTACGACATTCTGGGTCTATGGGGTCACGCGCCGCCTTTCCGTCACCCCGGACCGATTCAGCGGGGCGAGACGCACCCATAGCCCACCAATAAAAAAAAAAAAAAAAAAAGGCTTTAATTATTGATCCGGGATGGGAGCGGCAGCGCCGTGACCTCGTCGCTGTCATCGGTGCCGACCTGACGCTGCCGGCCGTCGCGAGGGCGATGGTCGACAGCATCAGGAACTGGGACGCGGTCGCCGCCTTCTGAGAGGCTGTCATCTCGCAGAAGGAAGCGGCGGAACGGGCAAGGGAGGACTCCCGCGCCCCGGGCCGCCGCCAGCGGCTGGGGCGGCGCAGGCGCGAATACCTGCGCCTGATGCCGCCCTAACCGAGGCTTCGGGTGATCGGACCGGGCAATTGTCCGGTCACCCGACGTGAGGCCACCGCGTGAGGGCGACGCCCCGACGGCGAAATCTGTCGGGGCGTCGACGAGAGGAACCCGCGAGGGTGAACCGCCGGGCGGGCCACCGAAGGACCCGCTCGCACGGCGAAGAGAGAGGAGTTTTTACGGTGGGTCTATGGGGTCACGCGCCGCCTTCTCCGTCACCCCGGACCGATTTGGCGGGGCGAGACTAATCCATAGTCCACCAAAAAAAAAAAAAAAAAAGGCTTTAATTATTGAGATAGCTTATTATCTCCTACCAAATGAACACACAAATGTTAAGTAGTTATTTATAAATTGCGAAAAAAAATTGGCTATTAATTTGGCTATTAACTAATCACATTACTTAATTTAGACTAATAGCAAAAAGTCCACATTACGACTTTCTCTAGTCTTCACTTTGCATATACTAGTAGCACATTTGTTTCTTCAGTACTACCGTGACTATAAATACTTAAAAGTGCAAAAAAAATAAAATTTCCTTTCTTGTGTGTTACAAGTAGCGTAATGGTTTCGAAGGGCACCCCCAATTCATATTGTTTTGGTTCTCATTCAAAACAACTCTATGCGATTTGCAAATGGATGTTCTGAGTCTAGTTGTATTTTTCTTTATTTTTTGAAGTATTTGGAAATATTCCCGGATACACAAGCAGTTATTACTTAGTACAGGATTATTGTCTTAAGAAAAAGTTAATAATTGTATGATCGCAAAAAATATATATATTTAAATTTCTATTAATAACAAACATCTAAACTTACCTATATTTTATTTTAAATTGGTAAATATTTCTCTGTGATGACGGAGTAAGAATATAATTCACTACCCTTTTGCCTTTAAATGTTGTAAATGGCGATCGGGATATAATATGCAGAAAATATTTACGTAACAGAAGAATAACTCAAAATAAAACTCTATATAAACACGACCAGTATGGAATAATAGCTCAATTTAACTTTTATTCGGTAAGCAGCTCATGCCCAGCTATGGAACGTATAAATGATTAATTAATCAGGCATTTTTAATAAATTATACCATTAAAGGTAATTATTAAGATTAAATATCAAAGATCAACTTCTTCATTAACTTAAAGAAATTCCATTAAACAAAATTAAAATATGTATAACAACAGAACAACATCTTGTTGTTGTTTTCCGGTAACCATCAACATCAATCAAATAACGAAGTGTTTGCCAAACACCATAGCAACACCCACTCCAAAATAAAATAGGCAAATATTGATAAAATGCAAAGCCGATAAATTCGCCAGATGTCTCTCAGTTCAAAAACCACCCTTCCATATAATTTAATGTCGTAGGGGGAATCACAATGGATATTGATTCCTTTGTGCCTGAGGGAAATCGGTTCTTCAATGGCGTTTTTACAATGTCACCGCAAAACAAGCTGGTATTGTTCAAACCTCAGGTTAAATGTACAGTCGACAGCGTGTGTGCGTGTAAAAAAGATTAAAAGTTCTATTGATATAATTACTTTAAATGAACCATACGCAATGTCTTCGTACGGTAGGGGGTTAGAAGAAATACACGTGTATTACCACTCCTTACTTTCCAGTAATCGCCGTAAAAATTGGGATTACCACGAATATGGATGGTAGCACTTTTTGACAGCAAATTTACACCAATACGCCAGCCACACGAAGTGATTAATTAATTGTATCCTATGGAGGTAGGGTTGCCATCTCTAAAATTTGGCAACCAGAACAAGACGCGTGAGAACTCCCGGATTTTATAGCCAGAACCCGGACATTTCAACAGGTTTCTTTTTCGGTTTGATCGTGGCGTGGGGACAGCGCGTGTGTCGCGGGCGAGCCAAGACTTTAAACTTTTAAACTCGTACTGCAAATGAAACCCCGACCGGACGATCCCCGGATGCCCTCCAAACTAGGACAAATTCGGCGAAACCTAAAAGGATGGCAAACCTATATTTAGGAAGTCCAGTTAGATTCCCAAGAAACTGCCGCTGCCAATTCTCTTAGATATACCTTAACCGGTTTTTTTGAGTCCCACAAGGAAGATAAGTCACATCGTAATCACGCATAGAGAGATCCTTTCACCCTTTAAGAATCATAACTTAAATACTTTTAGGCGTACTCGAAGTATATTCATCGCTGACTGTACATTATTATGCATTAAGAAGTCTACCAAGGAGATAAACAAGCGGAATATTTACTTAAGCGTTTACATATTTATAGAGGATTCGATATCGAAGTTTTTGTTTTATTCAACACGGATTTTCTATTTCATTTTGGTTATTTAAGCCAAAAGGTTTTAATGTCATTCATGTCTTGTAATTAAATTGTTTTATTTTTTATGTAACTGGACGTGAATTGCAGAATTTTAACACTTACCAGTTATCAGCTCTGTTAGGCGTCACACTGCTGGGACCGAACTTCCTCTCAATAAAGTGAAATTGACCTAACCACCACGCTGGTGAGATGAGACGTTTTGAGTACCTACTCGCTTTTTACGATATCCACAAGAAGACGGGTTAACATGTATTCTTATTCCGCCACTACACGGATTTTTTTCTTGTGGCAAGTTATAACATACCCTTTTTTTTTTTTTTCGCAAGGTGGGACCATAGATGTGGTCGCGCCCCGGCAAATCGGCCCGGGGCGACGGAAGAGGCGGCGCGCAACCCCATGGACCCACCCTGCAAACACCTCTCTTCACCATGCGAGCGGACCACCGGTACCCGATCTTTGTCTTCGGTGGCCCGCCCGGCGATATACCCTCTCGGGTTCCTCTCTCGTCGACGCCCCGACAGCTTTCGCCGTCGAGGCGTCGCCCTCACGCGGTGGCCTCACGTCGGATGACCGGACAATTCCTCGGTCCGATCACCCGAAGCCTCGGTTAGGGCGGCATCAGGCGCAGATACTCGCGCATGCGCCGCCCCGGCCGCGGGCGGCGGCCCGGGTCACGGGAATCCTCCCGGACTCGTTCCGCCGCCTCCTTCTGCGAGATGACAGCCTCGCAGAAGGCGGCAACCGCGTCCCAATTCCTGACGCTGTCGACCATCGCTTTCACGACAGCCGGCAGCATCAGGTCGGCACCGATGACAGCGACGAGGTCACGGCGCTGCCCGTCCCAGCCCGAACATACCTCAAGCGTATGTTGCGCCGTGTCCTCGTCGCTACTGCAATGGTGGCAGGACGGAGTCCACTCCCTCCGCACGACCGTGTGCAGGTACTTGCCGAAGCAACCGTGCCCCGACAAGACCTGCACCAACCGGAAGGAGAGGAAGTTATAACATACCCTAACTAAACGGAATCGATAGAAGATCAACTCACGGCCCCATAACCTATTACATTAACTCTTACTATCAAATAAACGGGCCACCAGTCTTGATGACGTAACTTGAGCGAACCGCGAGTTGGATGGTTACCCTAAATTTTCTTTGTGAAAGAAAAAAATAAAAAGCTGTTAGCAACCTAGTTTTAATAACTATCTACAGAAAGTCTTTTTGTATGTAATTCCATCAAATAAACTCAGCATTATTACTACTTTAATCCACCATTATCCACAATGATTTCCATAGAGGACACAAAAAAAACTTATTCAAATAATCCACTGCCAGTGGGCAAACTATCATAAAAAGCTCAGCAGCCGTTGATAAAAGGTAATAAAATATATAAATATTGTAAGCAAAAGCAATTTCGTAAATGATTATTCATTCGCTCCCCGCGATCGGAACATTAATCTTATAGAGAAACTGGTTTAGACAAATGTAATAAATTAATGTTGGCAACATCGAATCATCACCTGTAGACCGCATTGTTTCTACCACTCATAATTCTAATTTAGGAAACACTCAACATTGCTTCACAGGAATCGGTGCTGAATATTTAATAGGGTTTTTGGTGAAAAGATATATAATGTAAGTAATGAAGTTGAAAGCAACTTTGGTAACTTACCAAAATGTAAATGCAATTAATATTTATTGTACGACGCAAAAATATTAATAATATTAACAATTTTATATCTTTTACGCTGTAAGGCAAGAAACTCGTACAAAATCAATCTTTATAGGACTTTAAATAGCTTTAAAGCATTTACTTTTTAATTCAAAATTGATGGAAATACATTTTACACTTGATTTTTTTTCTACTAAGTCCATAAACTTTCTTCTGCTGGGAAAGAGCTTCTATGGAATATAAAATTGGCTTACTATGGACCTACTCCAGTCTTTAGCAGGATTTTATTTAAGATTTTCCTCTTTTGGCAGTCATATTATCTGTCTCCTAGTTTATTTTTACGATAATCGGGAATGAGGATATAGTCTAAGGAGTTATACAATTGAGACGATCCTAGTAAAATAGAAGGTTATTTTACAGTAACTAACAAAATAATAAATTTATGTTAAATGAAAAATAGAGTTAATGTATCGCGTTATATTTTGAAGAAACAGTTGTATCACATTGACGATAATTTTTGCAATATTTTTATAACTCTCACTCGTACTTAATGTGTATGTTAATATGAAGCCACACGCAATTGTGAACTTTTAATGTGACCTAAGGCAATGTTATTCGACATAATTGCCGGTGAAAATTATATACATATATACTTATTATTATTGTACATAATTTTGTTTAAAATTAAGTTATTGTATTAAATTGTGGTTTGTTGTCGATAATTTTCTACAAAGCGCTTGAAGCGGTATTTAAGTTTGCTTAATACTTACTACAGCTTATGGTATATGGAATCTCTAACAAAAACTATTTTAATAACTCTATCAACTATTGCAATTATGGTTTTACCGAACAGAAACGAAAATAAAAACGTACATATATACGAGTATGTACTTATGAGGCGATAATCACGTTTAAACAGCGTTAAAATTAAACTTGTTAGTGTAACATCAAATGCAATGAAACGTTTTGGCAGATGTTTTAAACGATATGTAAATTTTAAAGCTTAATCGTTTATGATGTTTAGGAGAGTATTAAAAATAAAATAAAATAGTATTATCGGTTTCTGCAACCTCGATATCGCTACATATGCTTATCAGCATTCATAGACGACAGGATATTTGACGCAGTTTTTTTTTCCTTTTTTATTGGTGGCAAACGAGCAATCAACACACCTGATTGTAGATTTTACTGCCGCTGATGGATCTTTGCAATGCCAGGCGTACAGTTAGGCTCAGTTAGGTTCAACCAAAACTCACTCGGAATCAATGATCAATGAAACAGTAATATCGATAATATTACTGTTTCATTGATTATTTTATTATCAACCTTTTAAATACTTATAGTATTTAAAAAAATACCATAACACATGGATGGGAGCGTACTCTGTGACAGTTAGACATATGGTGATCGCCTTTCCAGCGTTTAGTACCTATCAAAAAACTATCAAGGTTTATTCGTACAAAAATCCTTGAACTATGTGAGTTCGCAGTAAATTATATTAATGAATTGTAGTCGTATTGCATTGTGCTGAAGTATAGAAATAGTAAAAGAAACCTATATCATAGTATCCCGCATGAAATTGTGATATCCTGAAAAAAAAAGTTCTAATCGAAGTCTCGGAAAAAAAATATAGCACAAGCATTGTTTTTATTATTTAGTTAACCGTATAAATAGCAAAAATTTTTTTTTCTAAGAAAAATATGTTACCGTGTTACGCAAATGTGGGGTAAATCTATCAGAATAATTTTGTTAGACTCCAAAATAAATGGTATCATCACAGATTCTGTCTGTACAAAGGAGTTAAATTAGTATTTCTCCAACCTTTGTCGCGTGCGACGCAAGCTGAATATGAAAGTTTGCCAGATTTTATAGACTCGCTACGAGAATATAGGGTTGTACTGAACTGAACTTTTCATAAAAACTTTAATTTTGATTTCATCAGTTCAGATTATTAACACATAAATAGTGTTTTAATTATTAAAGTGTTTAAAACTATTAAGTACTAGCTTCTACCTGCGTAAAAAGTAACTTTCCGTTGAACTATTATCCCAAGGGAACATATTGCCTGATTTAAAAGTATCTTATGTGTTAATTCAGAATTGGTCTATCTACGTACCAATTTAAGTAGAAATCTATTCAAATGGTTCTCGCATAATTTAGTAACAAGCATCGGGAACATCTTCACACTATATCCTCCGAACCTTTATAAACTCTCATTCATAATAAGTTCAGTTTTTTAGCACAACCAGTTCCTACACAGACGTCAATTTGGTAGTTCCGAATGAGTCGGCCTATTTCTAGCTACAGGTAGAAATCAGTCGGCAACATGGCTCTACCATCCTAGCTGAAGCTGCGAGTGATATGACCGAGGATTATTCAGTCGCAGACGTCAAGGCGACGCCCCGGCGACATTTTCAAACGTTGCCGAGCTGTTGACTAGAGATGGTTAACGGAAAGGATAAACTGCTGAACTGGTCTCCTCACATGGTCATAGAGAGATAGTGTACGGCAGGTTATACGGTTGCATGCCGTTCCTTGCGTTCGACGCTATAGGCCGAGTGTAACCAGAACAAAAACAATACAAAAAAAAAAAAAAACATGGATCTACCACCATATTCGTCTATTAGACTTTAGGCTATCGCTTTTTTAATAATTATGACAATACATAACATTTAGTGACGATAGCGTATCGTGGAGACTAATACACGTACAGTTATTAGTATTTTTTTATTGCTCTTGGTGGCAAACAAGGATGGTACACCTGATGGTAAGTGTCACTGCTGGCTATGGAACTCTGCGATACCAAAGGTACAGCTAGGCCGCTGCCTACTATTGCAAATCCCAAACTGACACAGAAAGTTAGGCATCCGACTCTCTTACTCATCGAACGAAGTACAAACATTTAGTACCCGTACTACCGCGGACGGATCGGCTCGTAGCTGTATATAGGTCAACATTTTGGTCCTACCACATTTTAAATCTGATTCATTCATAAAAACCAATTACGAAGTGAAAAATGATGTCACAAGCGGGATTCGAACCCGCGCCTATTGGGATTCCGGCCCAATCGTGCTGCCACTACACTACCGTGACTAATTGTAGGACATGCAAATTTCACTTTGTATCATATTTACGTCTTAAGGTGACGGTATGCTATCTACCCGACAATGTTTACACATTGTTATAGGCTTAATACTTCAAACTTTACAGTTAGAATTGTATTAAACGATGACACAACCTTGTTATTTAAATTACTGAAATTTAGCATTTAATATGCTTAATTATTTATAAAAACCGATTACGAAGTGAAAAATTCTGATTCATTCATTTCTAATCTTTTCAAGCCCGGTTGATGGACAAGTGGTCTCTGTAAATGTGGTAGGGGTTTATTTCGCAAGTATTGTTTACTATATTATATATTATACATTATGTATTGCCTTAAAACCGGTTTTAAAAAGTAAACTTCAGTAGCCCTAGTTGTAAAATCGTGAAGATCTCCACTATAAATGTTCTCTTGGTAGACTTCCTTACAGCATTATTTGTCGCTCGACTCGCAAATCTCTGCATAATACAAATTGCAAAATCGCCTGAATTCTCGTTCTGAACGTGAGAATTGGTACAAAGTGATTTTTTTTTTTATTTCTACAACTTTCGACTTTGTAGTTGTGTCTTGAATATATAAATATTTAGTAAAATATTTCATTACATTCTTTTCATTTCTTTTTCGCAATTAAATTTAAATGTACGACCTGTTATTCTAGTAAATAAATAACTTATATGAAATATGTATATCTACGAGATTTATTTCTTAAGACACCTTCCAGTGCTAAGGAAATAATCCTTGTATTGCGAGGGACTTTCCAAACATGCAATTAACTCAGACAAATTACATCTAGATTCAGAATAACACTTTGTAGATCACACAAACTATTGTCCTGTTTAGGAATCGAACCCAAGGCACTTGCACGGAAGGTATCTGCACCGCTACGCCATCTGCGCAGTCAATTTGCCTTTACAACAATTTATAAAAGAAATCAAACGAAATAATCTACGCTCTTTCAATTGAATTTAAGAATAATTTTTGACGGCGTTCTCCCCACATACTTCGGATACCGTTGTAAACGAGAGTAATCAGAATATTTGCCTTAATTTTTCATTCAACTCGGTGGGGTTCCTATCCCCTGGGTTTACTTTTACTTAACAAAAACCTTATTTAAAATAAACAAGGTGGTGTAAACGGTCTACGTGGACAGAATTCAGAACGCATCGATAGCGCAATTTTATTTCCATTGAAATTAAAATGAACCTGGCTAAACTTGATTTTTTAGTGGTATAGTTTGTGTTTAGTAGACACTAATATCTCAACAAATATTTATTTTATTGGTGGGGTTTTTGATGTATGTTATAAAAGTCACTGGGTCAAATCTGACATTGGTGAATTAAAAATTAATTTTAACTGTCTTCGTGTAATCAATATGTTAGAGTTTTTGCGGATATTTGAAGATGTTATGTGTCATTCTTTTAATATAATCAACATTTTAGTCTATATAAAAGTGTCAAGGTTATTGACTCTTTTGAACATGATTTTAAATTTCATTCTCACTATTAGCAAAACGTATTGGAAATCTCATAAAAACTTATTGCCAAATTCTGTATTAACTTGTAAAAATGGTAACTTCAATACCAAGATAACGGTTTAATAATATTAATAATATCTCTATGTATAACTCTACTTATGACCCAGACAAGCTGGTATTTATATCTGGAACAGTACTTATCTAATGACTTAATGAAGTTGTCTTTTTTCTTAAGTTTTCTTCGTCTTCCTATTAAGAATAATTTTTGCAGTTAGATTGTCGATAGCAGTAAACGTAAAAAATACTTCTACCTAATCTTTTAGTGATCCTTCAGCCGATATTTTAATGGTATTTAGCCTTGAAAGTGCATGCATAGGTAAACAAAAAAAAAAACAGCCATATTTCATATTTATATCAGCATATGCGGTTATATCTGAGCCAATGAACTATTTATAAACTTTAAGTACTTAGAAGGGGCATTTATGTAACTAAACCTCAACTTTAACGACGGCTAAATCCATTTTCATTTATATTCAATCATTAATAATACAGATTTATCAATATCGACCATCAGCGAAGTGATTGCAGGTGCTTTAGCGGCTTAATATAGTTTGTTTATATCTAGCTTCGAGCATAATAACTAAGGTCGGTTGATATTTGAATTGTCAAGATCGAAGCTTCTAGAATTTAATCCAGAAAATCACGATAGTAGCTGATTTATGCGTTGGCGATAAGATGAAGCTTATCTTATTCGCTGATTAGTAGAAAGTCTGTGCTGTTCATATCACCTCTCTCGGTCAATCACTGTTATCATAGAATTAGAATAATTGAGTAGCTATAATAATATTTAATTATTACTAACAAATTTTTTTCATCTCATCATCATCATCACAGCCATATATGTCCCACTGTTGGGTCACACACTGGTTGGTTCTGTTGAAGATTTAAATTTCAATATATCATAACTGTTTTAAGTTCCTCATCGCGTCGTGATGATAGGATACGAATACCATGTATCATCACTAAGGGAACGTCAGATGTAACTAGAGTTTCTTGGGAAATTTATAACATCAACTGTGATTATCAACCCGCCTGCTAAACATGGTGATTATGGCATTATTTCTTTCCTCGAGCCTACTGTCCAATAGCGGACTTCGGTAGATTGATATGTGGAATGGATAAGTTATTTAACAACTCTTAATAATTTATTATGTCTGACTTCACCTATAGCTTCCCCGTTCACACTTGATATTACAAATAATAAAGGCATTTATCGCGAGTGGACAGAGCGAACCAAAGCTCGCCATAGCTCTCGGCAATATCGCATTATATGCTAAGTTATTCGATTCAGGCACAGGTAGTTCATCCCACACTAGCGTCTCTGTGGCGCCGGCGCACCCGTCAACTCAAACGCATACATTTTCATCTGAAGCTAATCCAAATATTCATTTAAATGGTTCGATTCCTACAACTATTCGCGTTCGTTATAATAAATTTACATAGATTCGTTTGTTATAGTTTGTATGATATGTTTATGTTGTAATAAATTTGTGATTTATGATTGCGTCTGGGATATTTACAAATGATTTAGGATTTCATAGCTGTCATTTCAGTAATTAAAGTTTGTGATATTTATATTCGTCGAGCAAGGACATGTAAAACAATATTCTTTATGCCTATCTTGAGCTACTGTAGACAAAGACCGGGTTCCGGTGGTCCCCTCGCACGGCGTGGAGAGGTACTTGTAGGGCGGGTCTATGGGGTCATGCGCCGGTTCTTCTGTCGCCCCGGACGTATTAGCGGTGCGTGACCACTCTATAGCCCACCGCCAAAAAAAAAATGCCTATCTATACATCTTCACTAAAGAAACATTTTAGGCGTACCTAAGACAAAATGATATTTGACGTTGACGTTAATAAATTTATTTTATGCTTATTTATGATATAATATTAAAATTTATATATCGCATGGGGCGTTATAAATTACGTAATAATATGCATGATTTATATGCCTTAGGTGTTACCTAAAACTTAGAGGTCGCTAATGAAAAGGGAAGATTGCTTATTTATTTTGATAGCTTCTACAAAAAATTGTGGGATATTAAACCTATGATATTATTTTATTAAACTTAATATTACATACATACATACATACATATCGTCACGCCATATCCCTTGCAGGGTAGGCAGAGAGAACAGAGTGCCAGAGAACTCTATCTCTGCATACTTCACTCGCTTCCTCAACTCAAATTCATAATTCTCTTCATACACGCTCGCTGGTTTCGGAGACTCTTGACTCCACCTTCCTTCAGTACATGACCGATCTGGTCTAGGTAGGTTAGTCTCGGTCTCCCTTAATATTACTTAAACTTAATATTACAGTCTCTGTAATTATTACTAGGAGTTAGCTTCGGGTTGAGTCCATCGCTTACTTTTCTCCATATCCTTAGTTCATGTGTGGGGTAACAGAAGGTGTACCATTAACTCTTCTGCTACCGTCTGCAATAAAAATAATCGAATCAGTTCAAACAGCTTTAAAAACTTTTTAGTATTCTGGTAGAATGATAATAAAATTCCATCTTTTTAGTATTCAAGACACATCTAGGCATTTTAATTCTTAGTTGCGAACAGATTGCTATCTTTATATCCTTAAGAAAAAATATCTTACAATTCCTAAGGTGGTTGCAGACACGGTGCGTTCCAGTACGCCAATGGCGCCATCGATAAACAAGGAACTGATCAATTATGGTGGTATCGACGACAAAAATGCATAAAGTTGTATCGTTGTACCTACCTTGTTAACATAACTTGATAGACGATGCTATTAAATATTACGATTCTTTTGCTGATATAGGTCTTTTGTTTCGTTCTGTATTTGCAATTTATTTACGCTTAGATAAATAAATTACTAATACAGGATTAAAAATAAAGCACAAACGACAAACGACTTTTCTCGACAGCTGCAGTAAATATATACACGGCATTTCTGAACTAATAGTTATTAATTATCATTACTTTTTGTTCCAAGGCACTAGGAATAAGATAAGCTCTTTTCTTAGGAACATATTAAAGAAATTCTCTCATACAATAGTATGTATGTACTTAAATTATATGGCACCATATAAATGTTTTAAATTATTCTGTTGTGATAGATACATACATACATAGCCTTACGCCTGTTTCCCAGAGATGTAGGCAGAGACCACAGATTGCCACAAACCACGATCCTGGCATACTTCCATCGCTTCATTCATACTCATAATAGTTTTTATGCATGCTCTACGATTACGCATACTCTTAATAAGACCTCTCGTCAACACATCGCCAATTTGGTGCATAAAAGTATGACGTGGTTTTTCCCTTGTATTTTTATATTATATATTTGCTTCGTCAACCTCTCGTCACTCATTATTTCTAAATGTCCAAACCTCAGCATACCCTTTTTGATCTTTGTCACTACTTCTTCTGTAGTAATGTATATGTTATTGTCAATAGTATTACAAATAGTTATTGACAATAGTTTTATGACCGCCCGCTTGCCTGTCATCAACCTTCCTTGAGAACGTAATCATTGACTAAAGTTGACTAAACGGTATCAGGTGAAATTGGCCCAGATCGATATAAAGTAGGTACTTAGTCATCTTTTACGACATCCACGAACAAATTAAGAGTTGGTAGTCATCATCATCATCATCACAGCCCATAAATGTCCCACTGTTGGGCTCAGGCATCTTCCGTAATGGGAGGGAAATTAACCTACTATACCGCGCTGGTCAGACGTGTTGGTATAGACTTTTGTTTCGAGTTTTCCCTCTCTCGCATAGATGTTATATGCGTTTTATATCCCTTAGTCGTCTCGTACGATCATCCACGCGCAAGATATGGGGTGGTGAATAGTATTCTTACTCCGTCACCACACGGACAGAGTTGGTAGTATTCGTAGGTAATTTCATTTTGAATTTATGTATTAGAGATAAATCAATATTATATTGGCTGTTATGATATCTAACGGTAGAGGAAGTTATGAAGGATTGAATTATTGTATAGTGATGTGTACAATTAATTTCATTTTGTATTAGAGATAAGTCAATATTATTATTTATGGCTGTTATAATACCTACAGGCAGAAGAAATTATGAAGGATTGACGTCTAACAGACGGCTAATCATTCTAATTTAAAACATTTATAATATGTTCTATTCACCTTTCACCCGTGGCTAGGAAAATAAGAAATCCTGCATCTATATCATATGCAGATGGATGGCAAATAAATAATTGACATCACAACATCTATTCTTTCGACGAAATGTTTTAAATATTAATATTAGACAAAATATTATTCATCATCATCATCATTTCAGCCCATCGCCGTCCACTGCTGGACATAGGCC
Organism: Lymantria monacha; assembly: GCA_905163515.2. Taxonomy (NCBI): domain Eukaryota; kingdom Metazoa; phylum Arthropoda; class Insecta; order Lepidoptera; family Erebidae; genus Lymantria; species Lymantria monacha. The sequence continues at coordinate 8,672,955 of LR991092.1, read as the reverse complement.
TCCCTCATGGTATGCCACAGAATGCGGTTCTGTGCCGTCTGCATCCATCGACGCCCAGCAATTTTAACTAGATCGTCTGTCCACCTAGTGGGGGGGCGTCCTACACTGCGTCGTCCAGTACGTGGTCGCCACTCTAGAACCTTTTTTCCCCAGCGGTTGTCGGTTCTTCGAGCGATGTGGCCAGCCCATTGCCACTTCAGCGTGCTAATTCTTCGTGCTATGTCGGTTACACCCGTTCTTCTGCGGATTTCCGTATTACGGATTCTATCACGCAGAGAAATCCCGAGCATAGCTCGCTCCATAGCACGCTGAGCGACTTTGAGCTTGGTTATGAGGCCTACATTTAGGGACCACGTTTCCGTGCCGTAAGTCATCACTGGTAACACACACTGGTTGTAGACCTGTGTTTTCAGACACTGAGGTATGTTGGACGAGAAGATCCTCTTAAGTTTCCCGAACGCTGCCCAACCGAGTTGGATTCGTCGGCTGACCTCTTTCTCGAAATTGGATCTACCTACCTGGACTGTTTGTCCAAGGTAAACATAATGATCGACAATTTCGAGAATCGCATTGCCAACTAGGACCGGTACAGGAATGACATGGGCATTTGACATGACTTTCGTCTTGTCCATGTTCATTCGTAACCCCACCAGTTGGGATACCCTGCTGAGATCGTTGAGCATGGTGCCAAGGTCCTCCATGGATTCTGCCAAAACGACGATATCGTCTGCAAATCGAAGGTGAGTGATGTATTCGCCGTTAATGTTAATACCTAGTCCGGTCCAGTTTAAGAGCTTGAAGACATCTTCCAGTGCAGTGGTGAACAGTTTCGGAGAGATGACATCTCCCTGTCTCACGCCTTTCTGCAACTGGATCGGTTTCGTACTCTTATCCCGGATACGGACTGACATTGTGGCGTTCCTATACAAACACTTCAGCACTTCTATATAACGATGGTCGATTTGGCACCGCTGAAGGGACTGCAGCACCGCCCAAGTTTCGACTGAATCAAAGGCTTTCTCATAGTCCACAAACGCTATACACAGAGGCCGATTGTACTCCTCGGTCTTCTGGATAATCTGCCGAAGCGTGAGAATATGGTCTATGGTGCTATAGCCTTTTCGGAAGCCAGCTTGTTCGGGCGGCTGGAAGTCATCAAGCTTGCACGTGAGTCGATTGGTAATGACCCTCGAAAACAACTTGTAGACGTGGCTCAAGAGTGAGATGGGTCTGTAGTTCTTTAGAAGAGCTTTGTCGCCCTTCTTGAAGAACAGCACCACCACACTCCCGGTCCACGACTCTGGAACGTCGCCCCCGAGGATAACGGAATTAAATAGCTTTTGAAGGGCTTTTAAGACCGGCTTACCGCCTGCCTTCAGTAGCTCTGCCGTAATTCCGTCATCTCCCGGTGCCTTACCGTTTCGTAGTTGTTCGAGAGCCATTCTGATCTCGCACAAGCTAATGTCCGGGATTTCTTCGGTATAGTGCCGAGTTAGCTTGGATCTGGGATCTTGGACCAAGCCGACAACAGGACTTCGGGATGATTTATATAACTGTCCATAGAACCTTTCGACCTCTCCCAAGATCTCACCCTGGGATGAAATGACAGTGCCGTCATCGGTCTTCAGCTTAGTCAATTGGCTTTGCCCAATAGACAGATCTTGTGCGAACACTTTTGAGCCACGATTCCGCTCTATCGCTTCTTTAACACGGAGCGTATTAAATTGGCGAATATCGCGACGCACAGACCTGGAGATCTGCCTATTAAGCTGCCTGTGTTCGGACCAATCGGCTGAAGACTGTACTGTCATTTCTTTTCTCCGCTCCATGAGCCTGAGAGTCTGGTCAGAAAGTTTTTTAGGTCTATTGGCGCGGTGAGCCTTGAAAAACTTCGACCCAACCGCGTGGACAGTTTCCACGAACCTGTTGTTCATATCGTTCGGAGATTCGCACTCGTCTAGACATTGGAAGCGATTGTGTAGTTCGAGTTGAAAGCTTTCGAGGTTCTGGTATTGGACAGGTGTAGGTCGGAGGGTAGACTTCATCAAGCGTGACCGTTCGACTTTCGTATGGATATTTAATGAGCCTCGTACTATTCGGTGATCGCTCCCAGTTTTAATCCTGCTGATCACTGAGACATCATTAAATATATGTCGTTTGTCCGACAAGATGAAGTCTATCTCGTTTTTTGTTGAACCATCGGGGCTAATCCAGGTCCATTTCCTTTGTGGCTGCTTTCTGAAGAAGGAATTCATCATAAAGAGGCTTTCCTTCTCCAGAAATTCAGCCAGTTTCTGGCCCCTCTGGTTTCTCTGTCCATATCCATGTTTCCCCACTCTCAACTCATCATCACTCCTTTTGCCTAGTTTCGCGTTAAAGTCTCCCATAACCACCGTGAAGTGGGTTTTGGATGCGTGTATGGCTTTCGAGATATCCTCGTAAAAGGCCTCCACCTCATCGTCGGAGTATGCCGAGGTCGGTGCGTATACCTGTATGACCTTCAACGAATACCGTTTGGTAATTCTGAGTATAAGGTACGCTACCCTTGTCGACACACTCTCGATCCTCTCCACGTTGCCTACAAGAGACTTGCGAACGATAAACCCTATACCGCCTTGGGACGGGTGATCTCCCTCCCGGTAGAAGAGCAAGTTTCCAGACCGGAGGATTATCGTGCCCTCGCCCTCTCTTCGCACTTCTGATAATCCTACAATGTCCCAGCGGATTTTGCTCAATTCCTCTTCCAGCTCGATGACCCTTTCGTCGGTCCTGAGTGTCCGAATGTTGTGTGTTACCAGGGCCAAGGGTCGTTTTGATTGGTAGCCGGATCGCTGCCGGGGATTCTTAGCACCCCCTACTCCATCGCTACCAGGCCCGCTACCACAATGAGCCCGTAGGATAGTGGAGCTGCCGTGACTGGGGGCCGTTTTTTTATTTGTGCTTATCATTAGGGGTTTTGAGCCATAATCGCCACGCTTGGCAGGCGGGTTGGCGATCGCAGTGTGGTGTTATACGTATCCCAGGAGAGAGCTGCTGCCCTCTCTCCTGGTGGACCCTTACCCGATTTTTACGACTCCCACGGGCAAGCAAGGGGTGGCGACACTTGTATTCTATCCCGTCGCCACACGGGAGGAAAATATTATTAGTATGATACAATGATTATTCAGCTGTGTGGTAGCGACTACGAATACTATAAACCTTTACTTTGCTCGTGGATGTTGTAAAAGACGACTAAGAGCTTTATACCGACCTGGGCCAACACCATCTCATGCCGTTTGGCCAACAATTACATTCCTAAGGAGGGTTGACATTAAAACAGGTGAGTGGTCCTAAAACTATTGCCAATAACTTTTGCAATCAGAAGAGGAGTACCATATTACGTCGATCCCAAGTAATTGGGATAAGAGCAGGAGAATAATGATGAATGATTATTCATAAATACGACAGACGCCGTCTATATAAGTACGTGTATTGTATCAATCACTTTAGCTGTCGTGTAGATATTTATATGCATTTTAAGTTAATATACGACTGTTACAAGTAGTTACGTGATTTTTTTTAAATCTATATAATTTATGATCATTGTGATCGCTTAGTTAGTGAATAAATAATCACATAGAATGACTGGCTTGTTAACTAGCGTGTTCATGTTGTTTGTTTTTTGTGATTATTATCCGGTATTAGTGTAAATTAAATATATTCTCTGTTTTTTTAACATGTATAGTAATAATAAAAATGCACATTATATAAATATTTTTTTATTTACTGAATTTTATACTAAATATTGAATAATGGCGCGGAAGCAATTTTTGTATTCATTTATTCATGTAAATAAAAATATTAGGTTGGCTTTATTGTATAGCTTTTTGTATAATTAACTTGTAATTATGTGATAATCATGGGCGGAATTTCAACTTGCATTGAAATCTTTTAGGAAGAAAAACATATATCCAGTAATTATTTATCGCCATTCGAAACCCAGTACGTCTTTTGGGATCAGTAGTTTTTACCCAATCACGCTCTATTGCCCCTTCTAAAAGAGCATTTTAATGTTCACCGAAAAAAGTAGCAGATTTTCTCCTAAATAAATTCTACTAGCAAGCGCTAAGTCAATTCCTGTACCCGAAAGTAGAGAGTAAAAGGTCTTTGACCTCTATTACATACAGAAAATTTCAGTCAAATTTTGTGATTTATACTTCTGCCTATTCTTTCTACAATAAAAGTGAGAGACTATAATATTGTTATTTGCTTTATAATATATTTTATGAAAGGCGCCACAGCCCCACAAGTCGCCAATACCATAATTGCTGGCTGGAGCCTGATAATTGGTACCTTTTTATTTAATAACAACCTTTATAATTGTTGTCACAAGACCATAACATGACTAGCTAATGAATTGTGGACCAATAATGCGCCTTGTCATGAATATCATTATATCACAGAATAATTATAAGTTATTATTATTACGTTATCAAGCTTAAAGCTATTATTAATTTATATGTAAACTTATGCTCATAAAATTTGTTATCATATGTACAATTTCTCTGTGATACTCATTCTGGATTCAGAGCATTAAAAAAAGCTTATTGCATATAGATTTGAAATAAATGTCATAAAACATCCTCTTCGCTGTGATCAGATCATTGTAATGGACAGAGATACTATGCCACAGTAAATAGCAACGTGGATGTGCTAATATATCAGAAGATTATGAACTGTACTTGCGACTGACTATCATCATTCTCCTGCTCATATCCCAATTATTTGGGGTTGACGCATCATGTACTCCTCTGCCTATATATTTCAAAAGTTATTAGCAATAGTTTTATGACTGGCCGCCTGCAGACCTCAAACCTCTTTGGGAATTTAATTGTTGACCAAACAGTATCAGTTGGTTTTAGCTCAGGCCGATATAAGACTCTTAGTCGTCTTTTACGACATCCACGAGCAAAGCAAGGATTGGTAGTATTCGTAGCCGCTACCACACAGCGATATTGCCTTTATTTTTATAAGTTTTAAACACTTCTATGCTTGACCATTAGATAAAATGCTTGTTCTAGCACTAAAAGTAAATAGAAATATTTAGTACCAGCAATCTTAAATTGCTCGCCTGGCTAATATTGATGGTAGCCAATGTAGTCAGAACTAGACTAAAGCGCAAAACCATATAACTTCTTTTAGTTGTTTTTCAATCAACTTTACTAATGAATCTCTCTACTCTACTCTTTTTAGTTGCAAAGTGACACATTGTAATTGTCTTAATAAATTAATATATTTTGAAGATTTTTAAACGTTTTAATGCTGCCGAAAACATTAAGTGCGTTTAAAGCCCATATCTAAAACAGCGTTTTTTATCAGATGGAATTCCATGTCATAAATTACTATTTATAGATGGTTTCAACATATATGTGGACATGCTCACACTACCACACAAATTTATTAGGTGGATATATCATACTACTGTTATAAATACGAAAGTTTGGATGGATGGCTGCTTCCTTACACAATCATGGACGAACGCATTTGTTTAAAATTAGCTACAGAGATAGATTATTTTCTGGAATAGCACAGAGGCTACTTTATCTCCGTGAAAATCCGTTTTCGTGGATTGTTTAAAGAATAGACTGGCTGAAAATTGAAATATAGATTGACTCAAGCGAAATCGCGAGTACAGTAACTTCGAAAAACATGTAAAGCCTTCGGCCTTCTGCTCATTTCTCTTAAAATATACACATCTATGTGGCGTTAAGTTCGCTTTACTATGTACCAAATAAAAAAAAATATCGTTGAGTTTGTATATTAGGTTATAAATGATACTATATCGTTCTATAGTGGCAGCTACCAATACTATCAATCCTTACATTGCTCTTGGATGTCGTAAAAGAAGACTAAGAGCTTTATATCCTCCTGAGCCAACTCTAACTGATACCATCTGGTCAACAATTACGTTCTCAAGAAAGTTGGCATCAGCTATGTAGCTAGTCGTAAAACTATTGCCAAAACTTTTGCAATAATATTAGGTCTCAACCCCGAGTGATTAGCAGCAGAGCAGGATGATGATAATGAAATACTAATATACAAATACAATAAAAATATCCGCTATAATACTTACGCATTATAGTGCCTAAAATATATCTAGTACATTGAAATGAGCTAATTGATCTAAATTACTTAATTTTTTTCTCCGTGTGGTGACGGAGTAAGAATACACCACCGCGTATCTTACCCGTGGGTGAACCTACGAGACGACTAAGGGATATAAAACGCATAGGTATAACATCTATGCGAGAGAAGGAAAACTCGAAACAAAACCCTATACCAACATGTCTGACCAACGCGGTATAGTAGGTTAATTTCACTCCCATTACGGAGGAGACCCGAGACCAACATTGGGACATTTATGGGCTGTGATGATGATGATGACTTAAATTTAACATTTGATACGTTATTTATAAATACTTATTTGTGAGCGTAAAAATGATTACAACACGTGGGATTTGAAAAAATCTTTATCAATTAGGGCAGTCTAGAAAATTGATAACCCACGAAAAAAAAGTTGGTTGTGTGATGAATCAGACTATACTTTTCCGACGTAGTTTCAGCTGCTGAATCGATATTCGAAGTCAAAATTAAGATCTTGTCTACTATTTATTAGATATAACAAATGAAAAAAAAAGATAAAAAGTTGTGTGAAACACGCTATTATTCTCGATTAGCGTGAACTACATTTTGGGTTTGAGTCTACTTGTTTTATTATACTTAAATATTCGCATATTGTCACAAGGTTAGAAGTATTAACACTCTTCATTATCCTACTCTTATCCCAATTAATTGGGAACGATGCAATATGTACTCCTTATTACTTCCTATTACCTGTAAGGGTAAATATTATATCGAACCTTGGGGTCGATATAATATTTACCCTTCTTTCATAGTACATATTGTAAAAGTTATTGGCAATAGTTTTATGAACGGCCGCCTGCCTGATGCCAACCCTCTTTGGGAATATAATTGTTGACCTAACAGCATCAGGTGGAGTTGGCCCAGGTCGATAAAGCTCTTAGTCGTCTTTTACGACATCCACGAGCAAAATAAGAGTTAGTAGTTTTCATAGCCGCTACCACTCAGCATTTAATATTATACACATATACGTATATATATATATGTATATATATATATATATATATATATATATATATATATATATATATATATATATATCGGCAAAGATAATTTTAGGGATAGTATGTGCGGACCTCGTAAATATAATATGGCCGGAGTACAATGCGAGAATTTTACAACATTTTTATTTTACGATTCACACTAAAACATTTCGGTCCCTACAATAAAATAGTCTCGTTTTTTTACGACACCTGAACGTAAATGGACGTTTTCAAAGTGATTTTGTAGGTAGTTGTTAGTTCTCAACGTTAACATTACCAGTGTTAAAGTCTTGGCCCGTCATTTCTGTTTACTGCTATTAAAATTAGACTCCTTTGAAGAAGGTCACAGTTCTATTCTTATTGTTTCGTAACTTTAGTATTTGTTTAGTTCAATGATCTACTTCCCAACCTTAGGCATCTAGATTAGAGACATAATTTTATATTGCTTTTAAGATCAAAATATATGTCATATGGAAACTATTTCTTAAATTAGGCTAGCTGTTATAATAACTCACATTAGGAAGCTAATGTTTTTTTTTTTTTAGATTAATACACCAACCTGCAAGGCTAAGGCTTTACAAACATATAATTAAACCGACACAAATAACATCCAGACTCAAGACAATAATTTATGGACCGCACAAATTACTGTCCCGTGTGGTAATCGAACCCAAGGCACTGCCATTGTAGGTCGGTACCTGAACCACTATGCTATCTATGCAACCATATTATAGATTATATCTATATTGCTAAAGTCTAGGTACCGGGGGAGACCGAGACTAACTTACCTAGACCAGATTGGTCACGTACTGGAGGAAGGAAGAGAATTATGAATGTTGAGGAAGCGAGTGAAGTATGCAAGGATAGAGTTCTCTGGCACTCTGTTCTCTCTGCCTACCCTGCAAGGGATATGGCGTGACGGTATGTATGTATGCATGCTAAAGTCTATGAACGATAGTTATATCTTGCTATCAAGCAAGTTCCTTTGTGTGTAGGTTATTAAATTTAAGTCAATTCATGTCATTAAGAGCATTTCAACAATTTTTTTAGGTGTCAAACTTACATAACAATAACAATTAAACCCTAGAATCATTCAATTTGACTGCACAAATAACGTAGTGTATAAAATATCGACCTATTCTGTCAAATGTCATGGGTATGGTTACCACACAGGATAGTACTATAGTACTTACGTACGATATACAAATTGTTTTTCTAGGTCTGGATGTAACTTGTGTTCTTTAGTCCGTCTTTGAAAACTGCTGCAATAAAATGATTATTTTATTATTTAATCAGTGGTCTTAGATTGATCTAATATAGATTACTAACAGCATCTATCTTTGAATATTTAGATGGAGGCTGTTTTTATTTTACACCGAAGACAAAAATCGGGTATAGGTGGTCCGCTCGCACGGCGAAGAGAGAGGAGTTTTACGGTGGTTTATGGGGTCACGCGCCGCCTTTGCGTCACCCCGGACCGATTTGACGAGGCGAGACGCATCCATAGTCCACCAAAAAAAAAGGCTGTTTTTATTTTCAAGCATCTGTTAGACAGGATGCTATTCTTATTAGATCATAATAGAATTTCTTTTATATTCCTGCTATGCGTCATGTATTACCAATAAATAAACTAGACTATAATGTTATCATTATTTCATATAAACCTTGCATTCACATCCTGTGTGCATCAAGCTATGGTCATGGCCGATAATACGTTCTTCCTGTTTAGAAACAATTGTGCAGTGTTGTGAGCTCTCGAACTACTAACTTGTTTAAAGTAAGTTTTCATTATCAAAACCCAATGGAGACACAATAGTTTGAAAACTTTACCTAAATAGATTTTAACACTTCAGGGATTTGCAATTCGTCACTAAAATAGAACTGTGAAATATTCATATCAAATGAATTCTGATGTTTAAACTAGTATTACACATTTAAAATAAAATTATTTTTACGGATTCTATCGCGTTTGTATTTGATTTTTAATTTCATGACGTTTCGAACAGTTTACAGTGTTCAGCAGTCCTCCCGCGACCATGAACACTAAAGTGCTCGAAACGTCAGGCAATTAAAAATCAAATACAAATGCTATAGAATCCGTAAAATTAGTTTAATTTTTATATCAAAGATAGTCAGTGCAATTAATTCAATTTTTTTTTTGTAGTAAAACAGACCTATCCAAGAAAAAGAACTAGAGATATACGAGAAATATATTTGGTTTGTAATAATGCAATTTATACTGTAAAGCGATAGAATTTTCATGTAAAGCTGTTTTTCAACTTGGAGCAAATGGTAGAATATGCAAAACTTGATATGATTCTTTCGAAAATTTATTCATGAGCTATTTAAGCCAACATATCGAGCGAATGGCAACCCTATGTAATATTTGGCGAGCTTGGGTAGCTAGCAAAATATGGTATATTTTTTTTAATCCATCGTTATCGCTATCCATTGAACCTAAACCTAAGTTTTTTCCCAACGTGTTAGATTTTTATGTGAAAGAAAATGTATGTAGGCTCTAAGCTATGAGGAGAAAATGCTTAGACTATTGATAGGTCTTCTGTCAATAATCTTAGAGAAAAAGCATGATTAAAGTTGAAGCGATTTTTTTTTTATTGCTTGCTGTGGCAAACGATCGAGTTACGAGCGAATTAATTGTTTATCGATTATTTAGTGTTTTTTTATTTATAGCCCATACACAATTTACTTTAGCACGAATATCCTTAATTATGGAAAAGAACTATATTTAGTATCCCAAGTATTAAGTTGGCATACTTTAAAGTATTTTACGTCCCATAATATTTCGTTTATAAGATGCGCGAGAAAACTAGGGATAATCAAACATTACATTTTTAATCTGGCATTAGGGATTAAATATAATGCATTATTTGGAAACTAGTAATTTGACTTTCAAAATGTTTGTCTCTAGAAATTAAGATAGATCACAGATGTCAAGAGAACGGCGTAGGTAGCGAATTCCTTTTGGTGTGGGCCCAAATGACTCCTATTATATTGTCTTCACATTCCTTACTGAACCAACTCGAAAGATATTTATTGCCAAATACCTGTAATATATCGCATAATCTTGCAATTTAAATTTGCTGACAGGCTATTGTTGTTATTGTACATTAAGAATTAAATGCACATAAATCCTTACTAATATAATATTATAAATGCGAAAGTAACTCTGTCTGTCTGTCTGTTTGTCACTCTTTCACGCCAAAAGTACTGAACCGATCTAAATGAAATTTGGTATACGGATTGTCTAGAGCCTGAGAAAGGACATAGGCTACTTTTTAATGCAAAAAAGGGTTGTAAAGGGGGATGAAAAGTTGTAAGGAAGTATCGTCATTTTTAAAGCCAAAGCTTGAAACTTATTTTTAGGCTATTGATTAGATATAAATAAATATGACATTAACATGTTGTAAAAAAATACCCTTAAATGGTAAAATAAAAATAGGGGTTGAAAAACTTTAGGAAAGTAACCTTTTACGCGGGTGAAGCTGCGGGCAGAAGCTAGTTATTCTATAAAATGATTAACAAATTGGTTGAAAGCAAAACTTAGTAATTTGAGCATTGCATTTTCATCCAAATACTATTTACTAGTTCCTCGTGTGGTAACGTCTTAGGAATAAAGTTTATTTTCTTTTCTTTTTTTAAATAATGGCAGTCCACAGACATTTGCCCGTGCCTTTATTATGTTTATTTTTTTAATTTATATAGTATTGTCCTGCGTGAGAATCGAACGCACAATACTAACACGAAAGATGTTAACCACTAAGCTATCTGTACAAAATCCTAATGGTTTATCTCCTAATATGCGTACAGCTTTTATGAATTCTTAAATAATAGCAAATTGTAAAATATCAATTTAAAAGTGACTACTTTCTTACGTATCTATGAAGGTTCCGTTGAGTCATATAGTCGTTTACTCCATTTGTTACGCGTCTTTATTATTAGGATTGTTTAAGTGGATTTCGTACTTAGGTCTTATCTCTTACGTAAAAACAGTGTATGCAGTCATTAGAAAAATACGCTGCAATTTTGTGACGCATGTTATAACCTTTTAAATGTTACTAAACTTTTCAAATATGTTGTGAAATAAGGATATTTTCATACGCAAACTTCTAATAGAAAAAATATGCTGGCAAGTTATGCGTGTTATGAAATGACGACAAAAAAAAGAAATGCAGTCTAAAAGTCTAGATTGGATGTTCCTTACATAGCAATCAAAATCAATCATTAGTTTAATCACTGCAGCTGATACAGTATGAAAGAAATGTATACCAAAATTTATTCCGTGTTTGTTATAAGGTATTGACATTGCCTTTGGTCAGGTATCATATAATTCTTTTTAAAATATAATGTACAAGATTTTGTAGCGGCTACGAATACTTCCAACTCTTACTTTACTCGTGGATGTCGTAAAAAACGATTAAGAGCTTTATATGGGTCTGCCAATGGCACATAATGCCGTTTGGTCAACAATGATATTCTCAAAAAGGGCTTTGACATTATATTTTTTTTTATAACTAATAGTGGCAAACGAGCAAGCAGCACACCTGATGGTAAGCGTTACTGCCGCCCATGGACCTTTGCAATACCAAAAGTATAGCTAGGCCGCTGCCTTCCAATACAAACTCCGAACCCACCCGGTTGAGATTCCGGCTCTTTCGCTCAACGACGATAGCAAATCACTATTACTCAGACGTCGATCTTCTGCGAGAGTGTGGTACTAACCCGGACGGGCCAGCCGGCGCCCATAGACAGAAAATTATCAACAGCGTGGTCCTACCAATAAGCGGCACTGATTAGGCAGGTGGCCGGTATTAAAACTATTGCCAATCACTTTTGCAATATATAACAAACACATATTGCATAGATCCCAAGTAATTGAATAATAAAATGATGAATGTAAAAGTAAAGTATCCGTGTGGTGACGGAGTAAGAATACAATTCACCACGCCCTATCTTACCCGTGGGTGATCGTAAGAGACGTCTAATGGATATAAAACGCATATAACAGCTATGCAAGAGAAGAAAAACTCGAAACAAATCCCTATAACAACACGTCTGACCAGTGCGGTATAGTAGGTTAATTTCCCTCCCATTACGGAGGAGGCCCGAGCCCAGCGGTGGGACAAGTGTGGGCTGTGATGATGTTGATGAATGTAAAAGATTCTGGCTAGATTTGACCCCACAAGCGTTACAACTTTACAAATTTATTAAAGGAGTCAGAGCTCACTATTTACTTTATGCTCGAGGTTCTCAAGATTGGTTTCACCAAATCGGGATCACCAATTAACCTTTTAGCTCGCCTCTTAATCGATCTGTGATATTTAAACAAATTGTTAACTGCGATTTTATTTGCCATTAATTGCAGACATCTGCAGTGAAAGGCGTTTCACAGTCAGTTGTGGCTGTTACTAGATATTTGAGAAGCCGTATTGTTAATCTATGTGAATCTCTCTCTTACGTCTTAGCCCATATATGTCTGTTGGGCATAAATCTCATCTATAAATAGCAGGCATATTGACTCGTATATTATATTAGTCGAATTGACATAAGTAAACTCATAAAAAAACTCGTTTTAATAGTGGTAGGACCACGCTGTTGAGAGTTTTCTGTCTACAGCCACGGGCCGTTGCGTCCGGGGTAGTACCACACTCTCGCAGAAGATCGACGTCTGAGTAATGGCAATGTGCTATTGCGCTTCGTTCGGTGAGCGAGAGAGCCGGAAGCCCAACTGGGTGGGTTTGGGGATTGTAATGATAGGCAGCGGCCTAAGCTATACCATGGGTATTGCAAAGGTCCATGGGCGGCAGTGACACTTACCATCAGGTGTGCTGCTTGCTCGTTTACCACCATAAGCAATAAAAAAAGCATATTTTAAGTATCACTTAAGAATTTTAATTAGATCAAAGGTTTCATTTGCTACTATTTTAGTAGAATTTAAAACTGAAACTCCTGAGGAGCTGGCAAGGAGTCGTTCTGTACGACACTCCCGTAAATAAGAATTAAGAATATACTCCATGGGTCCATTTCAACTTAACCAACATCACTGTTTAATATGAGCATCCCCAAGGAGGATTATACTATAATCGCCATGTATCGCATTTGGTGTTATAAAAATATTAAATATGTAATTTAAACTTTCAATAAATCTCACAAATTACTAATAACTAAACCTGAAAAAAAAACTATTTCCATAATATGGCATTAATTCTCAATACCAAGCGATCGAAGCTATGTCCTTCAACACCAAAAAAAAAAAATTAAAACTATATAAACAAAAAATTATAAAACAAAAAATCTATTCACGATAACCTTGCCATACAACTTTTTTTAATCGGTCGCCTAAACTTGCTGCGACCACATTTTGTACCTTTTGTAGGATTAAAAAAAAAATCTTCAGCCCTTTGTTAAGTACAATGTCGGTCGTCGCCGAGATGCCGGCAGATAGTCGATTCGAGTCCCGGTTGCGAATATTTTCTTCTAATTACGCTTTGCCTTACTAAAAGGTTTTAGCTAAGTATGGAACGGAGATAACGCGAAGTTCGCGATTTTAGTTCTACTGTTTTGTTTGCTTATTTGGTATTTAGTACTAATTGCCTTTGAATACAAGCTCCTACGCTCGACTTTTGATAAGTAGGATTTGTTGAAAGTAATACAAATTAAAAAATAAGATGAAATAAGAAAAAACAACTCAACATTGCGTAAAAATGCGATTCGACTATACGGGGGAAATAGAGATCCCTGTAGTCGAATCTTAGTAAGATAAAAATTTATAAATACCCGATTACGAAACGAAAAATGATGTCGCAAGCGGGGTTCGAACCCGCACCTATTGGGCATCCGGCCCAATCGTGCTGCTACTTACACCATCGTGAACTATTTTAGGATATGCAAATTTCGCTTCATATTATCTCACGTCTTCAAGGTGACGTATGACCAATAGGTGCGGGTTCGAACCCCGCTTGCGACATCATTTTTCGTTTCGTAATCGGGTATTTATAAATAATTAAGCTTATTAAATGCTAAAAATTTTAGTAATTTGAAGATAAAAATTGTTTGTAAATTATTATGAGGAAACTGTCTAAAACGACCACACAGTCTAGATTTAAAGCCTGGGTAGTCAACCTTCTAGCCTTGGTCGGGTTGCTATAAAAATAATATATATAATAACCGCCAATACAATATACGTGATATCCAACAGTCCATCGACGTTTATTCCTCAACATAGGTCTGCCCAAAGATGTACATATAACGCCATAATCGCCACGCTTGGCAGACTGATTGGTGTTCGCAGTTGGTACCTATTATAATTTTTCCAGGAGTGTGCTTCTCCTCATTCTTTCGATTCTCCCTTGACCGGTTTTTATTACTCCTGGCCATGACAGCAAAGGATGGTTTTACATTGATTTCTTAACCCATTGTCACACATTAAACCCTTCAAATGACTTGAGAAAAAAAATCTATATAGAGAATATTGAAAAAAAAAAAATTTCATTGCTCTGTAATTTGTAAGTATATTTCTATAAGCATATACATATATCTTTAATATACATATAACAATTGTTGTGATCTTGAATTATTTTATTACTGAATGTATTCTGACAGTTTTATACAATTTTAAACTTGTATTATGATATATTGTTGTTGCCGATACAAATTATTAATAACTACGTAACTTGTTCATGGTATATTATTGACGCACGAATTATTATTTTAAATGACGTAATTTAAAAGTTTTTTTTATTATATTTAATACCTACATGCAACACACATACACACATAGGTAGAGTTTAGTTTCCACTTAATCCAGACTCTTCTCATTTTTGACACTCTTCGATGAACAATGATTTTTTGTCTACAGAATTATATGAAACCATATTTATGAATTTTATTACGTTTTACTTTATTTTTGTTATAACTTCATTAGATATTTAGCTTACTTTTAGCATCTAATACGTCGTATGATAATGATATTGATAAAGAAAACGTATGCCGTCATGATATATCTATACTAATAATTGGAAATATAATATTTTGTTCAGTTATACATATAGCGATGACTACTGAAACGATCGAAAAAATACTTAGACCATAAGATGCAGGGTGTTTCGGAGAAGGTTTAAGTATAGGATATGTTGGTGATTGTTTATCCGGGAAGAAGAGAAGCGGGAGGGGGACAGCTAGTCCTTACTAATATTATAAGTGCGAAAGTAACTCTGTCTGTCTGTCGACTCCAAAACTACTGAATTTCACGGCAAAACTACTGATCCGATCTAAATGAAATTTGGGACACAGGTAGTCTAGACCCTGACAAAGGACATAGGCTACTTTTAATGCAAATAAAAATGTGGAAAAGGGGGATGTAAAGTTGTAAGGAAGTATCGTCATTTTTAAAGCCAGAAGCTTAATTTTTTGGCTATTAATTAGATATAAATAAATTAGATATAAATAACATTTTGTAAAAAAATTATCCTTAAGGGGTAAAATAACACGCTCGAGGTCTGTGTGGCCTGGGCAGAGCAGCGCCGTGAACTCGTCGCGATCATCGGTGCCGACCTGGCGCTGCCGACCATCGCTAAGGCGATGCTCGACAGCGTCAGGAACTGGGACGCGGTCGCCGCCTTCTGCGAGACAGTTGTCTCGCGGAAGGAGGCGGCGGGGCGACTCCGAGAGGAAATCCTCTTCGGTGAGACGCTCCACCGCCGGCGCCTGGGGCGGCGTAGGCGCGAGTATCTGCGCCTAATGCCGCCCTAGCCGAGGCCGCGGGTGACTGGACCGGGGAATAGTCCTTCACCCGCAGAGAGGCCGACCGCGTGAGGGCGACGCTCCGGCAGTTAGCTGGGGCGTCGACGGGGGATGGTACCCGAAAGGGTAACCCGCCGGGCTGACCACGGAAGGCAAGGAAGCGGTACCAGTGGCCGGCCCAATGGCGATGGGAGGGAATAAGGTGGGTTATGGGGCCACGCGCTCCCCTTCCGTTGCCCCGGACGGTACGGGCGACGTGTGACCAGGCCATAGCCTACCAAAAAAAAAAAAAAAAAAAAAAAAAAAAAAAAAAAAAAAAAAAAAGGGGTAAAATAAAAATAGAGGATGAAAAACTTTAGGAAAGTAACCTTTTACGCGGGCGAAGCCGCGGGCAGAAGCTAGTATTGAATAAAGCATATCAAATACCAGTTAACGAATATATTAAAAATATGTTGACTTATAAGATTTGTATGAAAATATTTTTAGTCTAATGATAATTCAAATATGCCTAACAACATTAGTCTTTATCATCAACATAGAAATTTGTATTTACTGACGAAACACAATAAAAGCTGGAAGGTCCGCGCGCTACGACAATAATGTCGTTTATGATTTGCGACAATCCGACAGGGGAATGTCGTGTTGTTACAACGTTAACCAATTTATTATTCAATTGCTTTATTTATGATGTTGCGTCCACGGTTTAGGCAAATTGGTACCGTTAACCCTAGCTCGGTTATATTTTATTTCGTTTAATGCCGAAAAAAAATATAAATATTGTTCGGAGTTTTCGTAATATTACAGAACGCTTTTTTTTTTTAGTAACACGCCAACCTGGCAGCTTTACAGATTTTTTTTTATGATTCTCGCGGCTACCGTCGTGAATTATAAATGTAAAATGAACGGATGTGAATAACATTTTAGGTCAGAGTAAAGTAAATATTGTAGATAAGACGTCGAGATAACAAACGTAACATCGAGACGTATGCGCACTGCTCAAATTGTGTTATTATGTCACAAGTTATATGGATGGACTGATTCCATATATTCTATTAAAGTAGTAACTTCTTTAAACATTCGAGCTGCAAGTTAGCTTTAAGAATGACTAAAGTTTGGGTATATTAAGACTGATATGTCGGCTGCACAGATGGCGCATATCAATACTCATAAAATAATAACACTTACAAAAAATAGCTATTATGTGTTTCTTAAAATTTTATTCCTCGTACTTTTTTCCGTGTGGTGGCGGAGTAAGAATAGAATTCACCACCCCCTCATTTTACCCGTGGGTGATCGTACGAGACGACTAAGGGATATAAAACAATTATGCGAGAGAAGGAAAACTCGAAACAAAACCCTATACCACGTCTGACCAGCGTGGTATAGTCGGTCAATTACCCTTCGATTATGGAGGAGGCCCGAGAAGTCTCGTGGAAGTTATTAGAATCGGCTGAGGGATCACTAAGAGAATAGGAATATATTTTAATGAAATCGCTAACTCGCTAAATTCAACACAATAATTCAATCTAAATAATATTAATGCCGAACGAACGTCTGGTTAAGAAGATATACAATGCGAAAGTGGGAGGATGTACCGGGGGAAACCGAGACTAACCTAACCTAGACCAGATCGGTCAGGTACTGAAGGAAGGTGAAGTCAAGAGTCTCCGAAACCGGCGAGCGTGTATGAAGAGAATTATGAATGTTGAGGAAGCGAGTGAAGTATGCAAAGATAGAGTTCTCTGGCACTCTGTTCTCTCTGCCTACCCTGCAAGGGATACGGCGTGATGATATGTATGTATGTAATAATATTAATTATAAATTTGTGTCCGTTAATTCTATGTTTGTAAAGTGCCCCGTCTTAGATGAAGTATGTCCTTAGTGCATATATTGGTTATGAAAAAGTTAAGACAATCTTCAGGTCGATGTGTTGATATTTCTGGGATCTTCATTTGTTACAATCACTGGACTGCGCGGTTTAATGCGTTAATGGAATTTTTAAAATGTTTTTATTGATTTAGGTGTGAAAGCGTAACAAATAAAGAAAACATTACATAATGATTTCTAATGTTTACGCTAGTATTAAACATTTGGTATAAAACTATTTTTACGGATTCTATCGCGTTGGTATATGATTTTTAATTGCCGAACAATTTACAGTGATCGTGGTCACGGGAGGACTAAGGAGTCTTATGTCCAAAAAGTCATCGTTATTACATAAATTTACATAAAACGCGTAAAAGAAATTTAATTTAAAAAAAAAAACATTACATTCGCATTTATAATATTAGTTAGAATTATAATTTAATTTATATATTTTTTTTCAGGTAAGTACCAAGTTGATCACAGCAATTTTACGTCTCTCGTAAGTATACGAACTATTCTAACCAAATTCTTCAACATGTCATAGCGACTTCGCCACGCTCTCCGGTATTTTTAGTGAATTAACATTCACCTTACAATGAATTATCGGGATGATATTTCACAAATGGAAATAGTTCATTCTAACAATATAAATAATATATGTACATCAAATGATTTACTTCATAAATGATAAAGGAGAAAATAATTTAGATGTTGACAACGGTTGGTCAAGAACAACAAAGCCAAACTTCATGTATATAACTTAAAAAGTCATATAATTTCCTTGATATTGTTCGCAGCGCCACCTACAGGGCTTTTATTAATCTGAACCGTGTTAACCTAACGTCTAACCTTGTTAATCTAAAGTATTTTTGAACCTATCTGAATACGCACAAAAAAATTCATCATAATCGGTTGAGCCGTTTAGGAATGCAATCACATACTAAAGTTAAAAAAAATATACATGTAAATATACTTATATTATGACCATGCGTCAATAAATAACATCTTATTCTTTAGCCCTTAATATAATTACATTGATAGACCAGACTAAACTTCTTTTGTAATTTTTTTTTAAAGCTGGCGTCTAACACACAATCACACAACTACTACTTTCACTCAAACTTGGTGCCTTTCAATCAGCAATCACACATTTATACTAATAAAATATTCTATTATTTTTCTTAAAAATATAACACAAACAATATTATTAAAGACTCTTAATTCATTTACGACCATCTTCAAATCAACCAACGCGCTCACGTCATCTTTAATTGCGGCAGATCGTTCCGACACATTATTAAGTTTGACCGGACTGGCCCGTGACGGCATCCGCACCAACTACCAGATTATCTTGGGCCTTCCTTTTCATCTTCATGCCAAATAATTTTGAAGTTATCGTAGATCTTAGTGAAATGGATGGTTTAGAATGCAAAATCTCAAGGTCAGTACATTTGGCTAATGCAAACGTGACTTAGATAAAGTTTGTTGCCAAACTGTTATAACGAGCATATGATGTTAACGGTGACAGATATGTGGTGACAGATTAAACTGGTACAGTTAATAATGAAATAAATTGGACAGGTCTTAAGGTCATACATGTACACGAGCATAATTGCGTATAATTACAAAATTTGCAAAGATTCAATCTCAATAGCAATTTATAATAGTATATATTATATATATCTCTATATCTGGTATCATCTCTCTCTCTCTCTCTCTCTCTCTATATATATATATATATATATATATATATGAGATATATATAATATCTCTATATTGTCATTTTCTCAGCTCACGTTCCACTATTGGGCTCGAGCCTCCTCCGTAATGGGAGGGAAACTGACCTACTATACCACGTTGGTCAGGCGTGTATAGGGCAGTGTTTTCCAAACATTGTTCTGCTATGGGCCGGTAATTTTTACACTGCCCCTTCTGCGCTCCACTTAATACTCTTAAACCCAATCTGGTTTCATTAGGTAAAATAACACACCTTTATTAATAGTAAAAAGGTTTTGTTAATAATACATATTTTTAAAACAAGGCGGGAATATTGCGTCCCGGTATTTTATTTTAATGGCCCGGTACCGAGTCGCGACCCAGCTAATGTGAAACGCTGGCATAGGGTATTGTTTCGAGTTTTCTGTCTCTTGCATAGAGTTTATATGCGTTTTGATATCCTTTAGTCGTTTTTGCGGTCACTCACGGGCGAGAAAAGCGGTTGGTGAATTGTATTCCTACTCCCTCACCATACGGATAAAGTTGTGAATCGTTGTATGATATTTTCGAGATATTTGATGATTTTTTTTTTACCTACATACATACATATCATCACGCCATATCCCTTGCAGGGTAGGCAGAGACAACAGAGTGCAAGACCGGCACCTGCATCCTCCCACTTTAGCATTGTATATCTTAATCAGACGTTCGTTCGGCCTTCTTTCCCCATGTCCGAACCATCAGATTTTTTCATCATCATTTTTATTTTACCTTTATTTATATGTATTATATTCGTAGCTCCTCACTACATTACAAAGTATTTTTACATATTACAATTAATATATAAAAATACTTTAGTGAGGTTGAAATATCGCCATTATCCGGTTCTTCAGCCATCGCGTACTCAATTTGTCTCCGTTCGCATTTCACCACGGCGTCAACTCACAGTGAATTACGTTTTCAATCTTATTATAAAGGTATAAAACTCAATTGCATTTAACAGATTGTATGGAATTGCAAAGTTCTGTTTGCGAGTGCATAACGGTGTACCCTCCATGGAGGGAAGCACCGAATATGGTGTGTTCCTGACATTCGATTTGTTGCAGTTTTATCTCTCCCTAACTTCTTACAAGTAATGTTCTGATGCCCATTACAGTATCATTGTATAAAAGATATCTTATTATAATGAGTTTGGAATCAAACTTAAATATCTTTTGTAAATACAAGCAATAAACGAGAAATATCATCATCATCATCACAGTCCATAAATGTCCCACTGTTGGGCTCGGGCCTTCTCCGTAATGGGAGGGAAATTAACCTACTATACCACGCTGGTCAGACGTGTTGATATAGGGTTTTGTTCCGAGTTTTCCTTCTCTCGCATAGATGTTATATGCGTTTTATATCCCTTAGTCGTCTCGCACGATCACTCACAGGTAAGATTATGGGGTGGTGAATATTATTCTTACTCCGTCACCACACGGATAAACGAGAAATATAAGATGGTATAATTGAAAAAGTATTTGGAATGAATTTGAAATCACATCACACATCTAACATTACACAATTTTTAAGGTTTTTAACTTATTTTACATTTCTTTTTTCCTATCCCTACCAAACGGGTACTTAGCAGCATGAATGCTGTGAAGTGGATAAATAAAAAAGTAAAGCCTTTATTTGTAATAAAACAAATTCTAAGCGATTCATCGCATTTGAATGTTGTTTTAGCTGTTCTCACGTTTGGAATACTTTTTGGCGTTTCGAATACATTTCGGTGGAAGGATTAAGGTATTTGAAGTCCAACATGCTATTTTTATTACACAGGTTTTTAAATACCTACTGCGCTTTTAGTTATTAATTTCGTTTTTTTTTATAAAATTAATTATTGACATTACCAAAAAAATATAATATAATAATATTTTTTAGACACTTATTATATTTAACATTAAATTATGGTAAAGAAGGTGTGATTCCTTAAGCACAATACATTATTTGAATAACATATTATTGGACTAATTGTTAATTAATTTTTGAAATTATTTAGCGTCATGGCTACATCAACACCATTAGCCTATCGACGTCCACTGTTGGACATAGTTCACCCAACAGGGGACGATAAAACCATAGTCGACTTGCGTGTTAGGCAAGTTGGCACTCGTAGTTGATGTTATAAATTTTAAAAAATGCTGCTGCTCCTTTCTATAATGATCCCTTAATCTCTCAATTTTTATAAAGTACAAAAAAATATAAATTTAATTTATTCCTTATTGCGATTTGTTCAATTTATATTGAAATATTTCAAAACAATCTAATAAGTAACAAAATCCGTGAATATTAATAAAAGAAAAACCTAGTTATCTTAAAACATAAAAAAATACATAATAAATGTACACATATGTGCCAATGTCCCTGAAGGGGTAATCAATTTTTAATATTTTCTCTTGATGATAGAAGTCCCATACGGGGATATCAACGCATAGCTGCGTAAATTTCGTCTTATTCAAAAATATATTTCAGACTATAGATATAATTAAAAAAGAATTATCTTTTAACAACATTCATTATATTGAAAAGCATTTAATATAATCCCATTGTCAGACTAAATTATAACTCCGGTTTTAATCAGCAAACAGTCGACATGAATCCGTTTATCATAGGTTTAATCCCGTACAAGTACAGATATCAAAGAGTCTTTGAGTTCATAATTATTATACCGTACAATTTAATAGACCCGGTTTATGTATTATTATGACTATCTTACTTAATAATTGAGCTTTGAAAATTAATATGACATCTTGGTTATACCGAATTGTATAATCCGATTAATATGTACTATCTTCATTGTATTCTTAGAGGATTTAATTAATATCTGGTTGGAAGTGGATTTAGAATGTTTTATTCTTTTAACGCCTGTGTTGTTCAATTTGACTTGAGTTAATGACCTCGCGTAAAATATTTTTTGATTACGATGTAATATTCTAACAGAGTAATGTTAGTGGCTACGAATACTACCAACCCTTAAACTGGTCTTACTGGTTAACTGATCTTTCACTTGGTCAACTCTATCTGATGCTGTTTGATTAAAAATTACATTCCCAAGAAGTGTTGACGTCTGGCAGGCGGCCGGTCAAACTAATGCCAATAACTTTTACAATATGTACTATGAAAGAAGAGTACACATATTGTATCGACCCCAAGTAATTGGGATAAGAGTAGGAGAATGAAGATGATGATGTAATGTTCTAACAAGCAAAGACAAAATAAACCAAATAAAGATCTCTGTCTTCTAATGACGTTTTGATCAAATTGTATCTTTGAACCTACTTAACCTATCTAGATAAACGTATATGCTTTTTTCTTTTTTCTACGAATATAATACTAGACATGTTATAAAGCTCTGTAACCGTAACCGTAAAGTATCGGATATCCGAAGTAATAATATATCCGAAGCCGATATAAAAGTTTCGAATAATTTAAGATATAGTAATAGAGCATGAGATGCTTTGCGACAAGTTTTCCTTTAACCAGCCAAGCTGACAGCTTAAAATAGATGGAACTCCAAAGAGAAATAATACGAAAAGCATCATCGGCACATGAGTAAATAAACGTACAGAGACCAAGCTTCTAAGGAGCGAGCAAAATTGTTACCTATTCTGATAGGGTTGGCACATGAGGATGCAAATAAATACCCAAAACGTTTGTCAGCTTTTTTATGTATGGATATTTTTTACAAATTGCTTACTCTAAATAGTTCTTTTTTGTAATTTTTTATTTTTAATCGAATGATAAATTCTAAATCTAATATAAAGTTTTTTTTTAAATAATCAATGGGAAAGCACTTGTATGGCATATCAAATTTACAATCTTCTATACGTTTTAGTATATCAGTACCAAAATTAACAATATTTATTTCTAGATTGAAATATTCTCGAAATTTCTTCTCAAGCAATTAAATAAATGCGGTGAAGTTGTCAGGAGGTATTATTAAAAAACCCAATTGTATACTGCTTTCGTTAAAGTCTTTGTAATGGCTGAAAAAAGAGTCTTTCCCATATTTATAGGTTGTTCAGGTCTATTAACATACAATGTCATTTTCTCACATTTGTGTTGTTCGAGGTATTTTCTGTACAAATAGCCCGATACATAGACTAAACCATTTTTTTCCGGTAAATCAAATCGATAATCAATTGTTCCTACTGTTAATTCAGGGGCGGGGACATCATCAGTGTGTCATCATTATCACAAAGTACAATAAACCATATTTACACTCTTTCTAATTAATTCAAATTTCAAATTTAAACAAACACGCCCGACGCGATGCACAGCGAGCGGTGAGTGAGCCCTTTGTTTGAGCACTGGCCGAACCAGCCTAAACAGGTTTCGTTCCGTACGTGACGAGCCGCCAGTGCTCACGCCCACACACGCATCATACTTGTAGTGATGTACCTACCGTAGCGTTGTTGTTTGAAGGTTTGTCTCTGTACGTTTATTTACTCATGTGCTATCGGTTTATCCGAAATAATTTCATATCTGTAACCGAATCCGAAATCCATATCCAAATCCGTAATTTCCTATTCACGATATCCCTATATTAGACTATCTCGGACGAGTTAGACCGTCTATCACTGCAGACAGAAAATTATCAATAGTTCTAACACGTTTTAGCGCGATGATGTGAGAAATTAACAAATAGTCATGACTTGTTCAAGTTTATTATACGGCGTAGGTATATATTATACAATCTTTACATTCACAAGGATCGCTATGATTTTGCAATGAGAATTGCCATCTCAAGGCTATTCGAACATATTATCATGGCCATATATAAAAAAACAGATTTGTTAGTTTATGAATGAACGCTAACCGATTGGCGCGAAATAGGCAACTATGACGTAATTCGTTCGCTTCACCAATTGTTAGATTTTGTTTGACAAGACAAAGCTGATGCCAATTATGATAGTGGTTATTAATAAAATGTAAATATTTACATATTTCTTATTATGACTAATGAATTTCTTGATTAGAAGTATGATTGCTATCTATTTTTAACTCCAAACGCAGAAAGAGAGGTGTCATAAATGTCTGTGTTTCTGTGGCATCGTAGCTCCAAACCGAATGGACCGATAATGATGCGGTTGTTTGTTTGAAAGTGGACGTGATCGAGATATCTGTTCAAGCATTTCAAGGTTATCAGCTCTTTGTTAACTGCCGTAGGGATTTTAGACGTATTATGAGTAATTTACTTTACTTTATAACATTTCTGTGACCAAATATTGAAAGACCCATGTATGGTGGTACTAATGAGCTACTCTGATGATGAAATTCGAAAGTAGGATACGAAATCCTGGATTGTTTCTTAGTAAACCCATCAAGTTTGGACTGATTGAATTCGTCTTAACTAGTTCTATTAATTAGATTTTTTCACTCGTGTCGAGAATTATAGTAGCCCCCTCCCTCTTTTAAGCGGCAAATTCGCACTGTAGATATTTTGCTTCAGAGGCCCCACCTGACAGAATACACCTTCGGTTATATCTTCTGAGTGTAAATCTATGTAATCTAATGCCTCATATCTTCCTATAATTAAAACTTTAATAGACTAAATTATGGCCTATTACTGGTATACTTACTAGTGTAAGTTGGGCAATGCCAGTAGTAATATTATGAAGTTAGAAAGTCTGAGCAAATTAAATCAAATTGTTTCATCAAATTCTGAAATTACTGCGGTCAACAACATGTCATTTCGTTCCGTACTATAATGGAGTAGCTTGCTGTAAGACGTAAGTAGATAGACAGGTACGCTTACTTGCTTCGTAGTAGATCTTTGATAAACGTCGACGGAGAGGTAAAAAAAGAAAGAAAGAAAAACACGTTCAATGCTAATAAAAAATAAACATAACTAAATAAAACTTAACTTCTGATATAAAATAATATTAACGAGAAAAAGGCTCAGGTTGTGCTATTTTTTTCTTATAAAATATCACTGATATTCTGCCAACACCTGGTACATTTTTACAAAATTATTATTAATAAACTACACTATACACTGGTACCTTGACCTCAGTGGTCGCTTCTGCGGGACTGACCACTGGATGAATCTCCGGGCGATGGGAAGAGAATAGGTAGGTTAAGGGGCCACAAGACTTTCCATCGTCTAAGATTATTTAAATCTTCTAGCAGACTCGGCCACGCATTGCTGTGGCTAAGGTAGCCTCAATAACACGTGGGGGCTATGCTAATAAATTGTACCTTACTCGTATATGAAACGTTTGTACGTTTAACATGGCGCCATCTATTAACTTACTCAACCCAGTCAACAGATACCACCATCTGTTAGAATCGTTTGAAGATAACAGATACAGACTGTCAAATAATAGACAAATAATTTGCAATAAAATAATATTGCGACTATAAATTGAGATTAAAGCTATCCTATCTTTTAATTTGAATTAAACTACACATGCTGTGAAAATTTGATTAAAATCGGTTAACTACCTTAGGAGTCCATCGCGGACAAACAACGTGACACATAATTTATATATATTACTAGCAGACCTGGCCACGCGTTGCTGTGGTTAAGGTAGCCTCAGTAACACGTGGTAATTATGCTAATAAATTGCAGCTCATATGAAACGTTTGTACGTTTAACATAGCACCATCTATTAAATACTTACCCAATCCAGTTAACAGATACCGCCATCTGTTAGAATCGTTTGGAGATAACAGATAGTTGTGACTGTCAAATAAATTGCAATAAAATAATATTGCGACAATAAATTAAGATAGAAGCTATCCTATCTTTTAAGTTGGATCAAACTGCACATACTGTGCAAATTTGATTAAAATCGGTTAAGTACTTTAGGAGTCCATCGCGGACAAACAACGTGACACGTAATTTATATATATTAAGAAGATTAAGATTAACAAGTATTTATACAAGTGGTTATGTGGTAAGCTATAGTTTATAAGTTATCAGTTATCACCCTGTTAAGTAACTCATTTGCAACTCTCTGTATGTCAGAAAAAGCAATGAATAATTACGATAAAAGGGTAGTCCATTTCCAATACTGAAGAGCAATAACTTATTCAGATGGAATACTACGGAATTTCAATGCCAACGTCTGAATGAAGGTGTCTTGAATCGACGAAGATTTATATTTATACGTACATGAGTAATTGCAGCGTGAAAGCTGTTCATCGATGTGGAGTTAATATGTTTGCCAGATATGGGATAGGTTAGTTAGCTTTCATTGTTTATAACTGGGTTAAAGGATAAACGCGATGCAAAGTGACTTTCTCGTCTTGCGAAATTTGTACTCTGAAAACTTGCTGTCATAATATCCGTAGAATTTATTTTTAGAAGTCTAGATATATTTCTGAACTTTGTAATAACAGTTTTTAGCTCTTCTACAACTAAGAAGCAGTTTTTAATTTATTACTAAATATGTTTAGTTCTTACCCACTATAACTGTAGATGGGATTGTTATAAAAACTAATTGAAGTTAATTTTATATGCCTAAAAGGAGTTTAATATGTTTCATAATAAAATCGGGTGATTCAATCTGGGGGAAGAAAGAAATTCTATTTCAGAAACTTCTTATAGTTCTCATTGATTTTTACTTATCATTATTTTATAGTGTTGCCCAAATGCAAGACACTTGCGAGTCTCACAAGTCTTGCAACTCTCGCTGTTAGAATAACACAGACTCACTTGTTTTGATAGAAATGAAAAATTCACATATAAATGAAAAATCCAACTAGAATAAATTCCATTTATCTAGTGGCACTAACTGTACAACTATCAATAATCAGGTACATATCACTTAACGGGAGTGGGTCTATAATCACACCTATCTGTCATGAGACTGTTTAAAATAACATCAAATTATTTCCACGTGTACTGGTATTAAGAATACAAAATGTTGATAATCCTTTGCCTAAGGAATCGTAAAATGCTGTCTTCGGGAGCACTGCGAGACTATTGCAGCGAGTCTTTGGTCTTGCATTTGGGCAACACTAATTATTTTAATTAATTTTATATTCAGGACTTCTAGTATAACTGAGAAGTTGATGATTTGTATAAAACTTTTTATAAGTTTCACTTAGGTTCATCTATTTAGTTCAGTATATCTTTTCAAATATCTATCTATTCCTACACTGTACTAATTACATGTACTTGTATATATCTACTAGTGTATTATCTATTCATCTCATCTCATCTCAGCCCATATATGTCTTACTGTTGGGCTGGGGCCTCCTCCATAATGGGAGGGTAATCGACCTACTATACCACGCTGGACAGACGAGTTGGTATAGGGTTTTGTTTTGAGCTTTCCTTCTCTCGCTCATAGATGTTGTATGCGTTTTATATCCCATAGTCGTCTCGTACTGTCACCCACGGGTAAAATAGGGGTGGTGAATTGTATTCTTACTCCGTCACCACACGGAAAATATATATATTATCTATTACTTATATTAAATAAATATGCAGATGATGCAGTCCTGCTGGCGCAGTCAGCGACTGCCCTGCAGACCCTAGTCGACACAATGACAGAAGATTGTAAGAAAAGGGGTCTACGCATGAATGTGAGCAAAACAAAATAATGGCTTTTGAAAGAGATGAAGCCAGAACAGATGTAAGAGTAACAATAGGTAATGATATACTAGAACGAGTGGATGAATTTGAATATCTTGGATGTGGATTTAGCCGAGATGGAAGGTACACCACTGATATAGAGCGAAGAGTAAATGCGGGAAATAGAGTGAACGGAGCGTTGGGGCAACTTCTCGGTAGCCACCACCTCAGCCAGAAGGCACGTGTAGCAATACATAACGCAGTGCTTGTCCCAACATTACTATATGGAAGCGAGATTTGGGTATGCAGAAAAGAGCATGAAAGTAAAATTAATGTGGTCAAATGCGATCCCTACGGAAAATCTGTGTAGTTAGACTGACCGACCGCATTCGTAACGACGACGTAAGAGAACGAGTAGGTATGAAAGAGAGTATTGGTGTAAAGATGCGAAAGGGAATGCTCCGATGGTTCGGACACGTGGAAAGAATGTCGAACGAACGTCTGGTTAAGAAGATATACAATGCGAAAGTGGATGGATGTAGGTACCGGGGGACACCGAGACTCACCTACCTAGACCAGATTGGTCACGTACTGAAGGAAGGTGGAGTCAAGAGTCTCCGAAACCGGCGGGCGTGTATAAAGAGAATTATGAATGTTGAGGAATCGAGTGAAGTATGCAAGGATAGAGTTCTCTGGCACTCTGTTCTCTCTGCCTACACTGCAAGGGATATGGCGTGATGATATGTATGTATGTATTTATATTAGAAAATTATTTACATGCTGTAAATTTCAATCAACATATTAACACTACAATATCTTTAAGCACAGATGAATAAAGTAACGCATACAATTAAGTAGTTTACGATCAAAACACGGAAGCGACAACCATTGTTCGTTGTATTGACAGGCGATTGTGATCATTTCAAAGGTTGACTGACTGTGTAAACGATTTACCATTAACTGCGAATTGAATAGACAATATAACTATGTATGTACACTTGTTAGATGTGGTTTGATGGTAAATTCCTCACTTTCATCATATATGCTTGTTTGGTTTGAATTTCGATGTTGCTTTTCCTTTGATGTCTAATTGTGTAAAAGTTAATATTTAATATTAAACTGAGTATGAGGTTCTTTGATTAAGTGAAGTGAAGATAAACAGTTAGTGAAGTTTTGGTTCCAAATTATTAATATTTATCAGTATAAATAGGTACTAATAATTTAATGAGATTTAGTTATATATTTTAATAGTTGACTATTTATTTGCTGTGTGTTCGCTACGAATATTAACAATTACATTGCTCGTAAGTATCTCAAAAAAATCGGCCAAGTGCGAGTTGTACTCGAGCTCAAAGTGTTTCGTACCTAAAAAAAATTGTGATGTAACTAAAAAAATTTTAATAACTTTTCGCAATTTTATCATTATCTATGCATAATTTCAAGATTCACGAGAATAATACCCTGTTGGTTTTAATTTTCGTGCGAGTGTCGAAAATTTGCATCAAACGGCTGTATATCTATTGGACAATAGACCTGAGTATTTAATATAAATTTCAGCTTGATACCTCCACGCGTGAGGAAAAGGGTCTTCATAGATAGACATACCGACAACAAAGTGATCCTATAGGGTTTTCCTTTTGAGGTACCGAACCCTAAAAACGACTATGAGCTTTACATCGACCTGAACCAACTCCGTCTGATGATGTGATATGTAATATCATCATCATCATCACAGCCCATATATGTCCCACTGTGAGGCTCGGGCCTCCTCCGTAATAGGAGGAAAATTAACCTACTATACCGCGCTGGTCAGGCGTGTTGGTATAGGGTTTTGTTTTGAGTTTTCCTTCTCTCGCATAGATGTTATATGCGTTTTATATCCCTTAGTCGTCTCGTACGATTACCCACGGGTAAGATATGGGGTGGTGAATAGAATTCTTACTGCGTCACCACACGGAAAATAGAAGAAGACTATATATTATATGTAATATAGAAGAAGAGTATATATTGCGGCTACTCTAAGTAATTAGGATAAAAGGAGGATCATGATATCGACGATAGTAATTGTTTATATATACTTTTTTGTTTTAAACGCGTTCTTATTCACTTGCATAGATGTTATAAAGAATATAGAGTAGTATCCCTTAATCGTCTTTAATACCATTGAGGGTGATGAATACTTACTTCATCATCATTCGAAAAACTACAGTATCCCTTATATTCATCTAAATCGTATATTTCTCAAGCGTATTCTAAGACACTAACAGAATAAATTCACTTTGCTGTATTTTTCACGTATCGAATCACGACTTAAAAGTTGCCAAAGACAAATATAAAACGATCTAGTCTTTGATGATAAAAAGCATAATACTGTAAAATAAATTATTATTATGTTAACTGTAATTTAAAATACTGTTGTACAAGCAAACGACCAAGCAATTCATAGCACGCTGCGTCCCAAACATCATCTACGTTCATTCCAAATACATTTAGACTCGAGCACAGCATAATAAAGTTCACGAAAGACGTACGTACAATTGTCACATCTCTCACGACATTACAAATGATCATATTTTGTAACGAGTTTAATAGACATTAAAGAATCATAAACACACGGAGTTGCGTTCAACACTCCTGCGGTCAACGGTCACCTCCCGCCGTTTGACATAACACTCTACATACAGTAAGTACCTGTTTATGTTTTTACACTTTCTATTCTAAATTATAGTTGTAAAACGAGCGGGTAGGTTAAATCTTCTATTACGACATCACCTAAATGGATTCGCAGTAAACCATCACCCTACTTGGACATGAGTTTAGAATGGTTTTAGAATGTGTACATTTTCTCCGAATTTTTTATTATGATGTCTCACGCCAAGCTATACAAATACTGAGAAGGAAACTTTATGGCAATATTATTTAGCTTATTGTGTGGATTATATTTTAGTGTATCCTTAAAGAACTTTTTATAAATTATACGCCATCTTAAGTTTGAGTAATCGGCTGAAATATACACATAAAGTTATGTAGATACATAAGTAGATTCAGTTTTGAATCGAAAAACACTTATTAGATAAATATATAAATCGATACATCTGATCCTTAACCTATCTCAATATTAAATACATATTTTTATTAGAAATTCCAGCTACTTTTATCAAAGATAAAGGGTCCGTTCTTCGGGGTCATTTCTTCCCGTCGATTCAGACGATTCGGGTGCTGTATGGCCAGATCATAACCGGTCCAAAAAAAAAAGGTTCGAGCTACTTAATCAAGTATAACAGGATTCACCACACCATGATTTCTTTATCCATCAAGTATAAAAAAAAAATGAAGTGCAATCGAGCAGTTTTTGGTTAAAATTTAAAATTAGCCGCCTATGAGAATTGAAATCGGGTACTTCAGTTCTCATTAGTTTTATGGTATAGGTAAGTAGTCGTGGAGAAAGCCATCATGCAATATTTTGTTTACAGCTTTTTTCGATCCATGTACTATACAACCATTGCCAATGTTCCTTCGCTTCACGGAAAGTTAGGTTTTCCTTCATTATTGCAAAGGTTATTTTATACAAAAAAAAATAAAAATGTTGCAAATCCAGTTTCTGATCGCTATCAATCCTTCAAAGATTAAAAAACAAAACTTTTGCGTTATTTAAATCACAGTTCACACTGCGTCTGCTTAAAAAATCATATGGCTATCGTTCCATCGTATTCTACCTCTGTGACTCGAGATTAATTTGGGACACAGTAATTCCACTTTCCTCAACGTCTCAATATGGACAGCAAAAATTTAAGATTACAAAGATTAAACCGGTAATCATTACATATGATTCTGCATTATTATTATTATAATGTGCGAAGAAAAATATTACACACCGTAAATTGTCATTTAATGCTGCGAAATATGCTTGTTATTTAGGATTAAAGTTAAAACTAGTACGTTTTTACTTGCAAATATCATTATGAAATGAAAGTTGTTGGCTCTGAATTCGTTTTCGTTTTACTAGTACATGGTTATATGAAGACAAGTTTTATGAAGAAACTAGTTGTGTTTGTGATTCTATACACTTTAATTTTCCATTGGCCATGCAGTAGGTACTCCCATCACGTAATTATTCAACATTTTTTTATATTTTTTGACTGTTCATACTCTACTCCTGCATAATATAACGTTAATTTAATTTTGTTGTTTAAAGCATTCAATCTTCGTTTGCTTAAAGCATAAACGGCAAAGAAAAATATTGAATGGGCGAATACCCGGACACGCTCCTCCCTTCCGTTTGGGGTGACGGAAGGGCAGCGCGTGACCCCATAACCCACCGTATTCCCTCCTCATCGCCATTGGGCCGGCCATTGGTACCGCTTCCTTGCCACCCGTGGCCAGCCCGACGGGTTTCCCTTTCGGGTACCATCCCCCTTCGACGCCCCAGCTAACTGCCGGCGCGTCGCCCTCATGCGATCAGCCTCTCTGCGGATGACGGTCTATTCCCCGGTCCAGTCACAGTGAGACGTATATATGTTCTGAGAAGAAGAATGACAAATAACTGTCACATTGCATTTGTTTTATAAATATATGATTATCAATTGTGAGGGGTCAGTCGTCTTAATTGCTGTTAGTATGGTGCGATGTCTTCACCAAACAGTTAGCTCAGGTGATTGTGAATATTGGCAGTCATACACCTCTCTCTCTCTCTCACCACGAGCAACAAAGTCCCAACCTGATCACCCACCTAGCCGAGGCCGCGGGTGACTGAACCGGGGAATAGTCCATCACCCGCAAAGAGGCTGACCGCGTGAGGGCAACGCCCCGCTTAGCTGGCCATGGATGGCAAGGACGTGGTACCAATACAGGCCGGCCCAATGGCGATGGGGAGGGAATACGGTGGGTTATGGGGCACGCGCTGCCCTTCCGTCGCCCCGAACGGAACGGGCGGCGGGTGTGCGGACCATACCTGCCTACCCAAAAAAAACCTGATCACCTAATTCTTGGCGAATCGATAGCGCAGCCAAGGGTTCACGGCCCGATTGTGTTTCTACGCCCTCTGGAAAGAGACGTATTGAAGATTT
Organism: Lymantria monacha; assembly: GCA_905163515.2. Lineage (NCBI taxonomy): Eukaryota > Metazoa > Arthropoda > Insecta > Lepidoptera > Erebidae > Lymantria > Lymantria monacha. The sequence continues at coordinate 8,639,812 of LR991092.1, read as the reverse complement.
CGAGCGAGTTAAAATTTTCCCATAAAATTGTAAACTGCGATCTTCAATCCTTCTTCCTCTTTGATATAAAAAGTTGGAGTTATGTTTAGTCATCACCATCTCAGTTCATATATCACTCATAGTATGTATACAGTGCTGGGATTAAACCATTTTTTATAGTTTTCCTTCTTTTGCATCGATGTTATCTTCATATCATATCCATTAGTCATCTTTTATGACATCCACGGTTAAGAAAGAAGTAGGTGAATTTCAAATTACTAAAATTTAGCATTCAATATGCTTAATTATTTATAAAAACCTGATTACGAAGCGAAAAATGATGCAACAAGCGGGATTCGAACCCGTACCTTTTGGGAGTCCGGCCCAATCGTGCTGTCACTTTCACCTTAAAGACGTAAATATGATACGAAGCGAGATTTGAATGTCCTACAATAGTTCACGGTGATGTAAGTGGCCGCGGGTTCGAATCCCGCTTGTGGCATCATTTTTCGCTTCGTAATCGGGTTTTTATAAAGTAGGTGAATTGTCTTACTCTGTCATTAAATGGCAATTTAGTTAAGTATCTCTACATAACTGTATTATATTTTATACTAATTAACGAAAATACAGCTCGACGTAGCGTGCGTCTGACACATAAAAGCCAGTTGTTATCAGTAGCAAACGGGTCATAGGTATAATGATATCAGTTATCACTTATCAACTACGTTTCTATCTACACACCGTTATTGACTCTCGGCTTTATCTGTTATTGCTCTCAAATAAATTAGGTTTCCTCTTAACGTGGCCCGTGTCTGTATTTTTTATATATTGATAATTATTTTTAACTATACCCATGGTTTCGCTCGCATTTTACACATGTATATAAATAAGTGTCTCGTCAATAATTAAAATTCAAAATTGTTTATTAATATAAAAACCCTATTGCATTCAAATTACTGAAATATGGATCTGTACGTACACGACCGTCAATGAGAAAATCCGCCATGAAAGTCAATGGGTTTGTCTATTAATTTAATAATTTTTTACCTACTTTTATATAAAAAGCAAGATGTTTAGTAAGCATTAACACCAGCGTGATGCCCTTCGAATCACAAGATTTCTTTAATATCTATACAAATCATCATCATCACAGTCCATAAATGTCCCAATGTTGGGCTCTGGCCTCCTCCGTAATGGGAGGGAAATTAACCTACTATACCGCGCTGGTCAGACGTGTTGATATAGGGTTTTGTTTCGAGTTTTCCTTCTCTCGCATAGAGATGTTATATGCGTTTTATATCTCTTAGTCGTCTCTTACGATCACCCACGGGTAAGATATGGGGTGGTGAATAGTATTCTTATTCCGTCACCACACGGAAATCTATAGAAATCTTTACAAATATAGATTTCTATACAAATACATACACTACCGTCCAAAAGTTTGGAAGCAGCAAGGTAAAATCGAATAAAACCAAACTAAGTCATTTAAATTTAAATGTATTGATAAAAAAATAAAGAACAAACAGAAACTAACTTAAACAAAATAAAAAAATAATATACAATGGTAAATTAGATTAAATTTTAGCTTCATCAAAGTGTCCACCTTTCTCCTTTATAATCTTCTCACATATTCTGGGCATTCTATTAATCAATTTTTTAAAATAATCTTTATCTAATTTGTTCCATTCGTTCTCTAATAGCTGCCACAAATGTTCTGAGCTCGTAGGACAACGACTTTTCACCCTCCTGTCAAGTTCATCCCAAACAAGTTCAATGGGAGAAAGATCAGGGGATTGAGATGGCCATTGCATGATGTTTAAAATGTTTTCAGCTTTTTTCTTGTTTAAAAAGTTCTGGCACAATTTAGACGAATGCTTAGGATCATTATCCTGTTGAAAAATGAATCCAGAACCAATGAGACTTAGTCCACTGGGTATGGCAGAATCTTGGAGAATTTTTAAATAGCCTTCCTTGTTTAATTTTCCGGTTATCCTCACAAGATTGCCGGGTTTACTGTTGCCAAAACACCCCCAAACCATGACATTACCACCACCATGTTTGATGGTAGGCACTGTACATGCCTCTGAAGCCCTCTCTTCTTTTGACCGGCGTACAAAGACACGTCTATTGGATCCGAAAATCTGAAATTTTGATTCGTCACTCCAAAGGACATTTTCCCATTGTTCTATAGTCCAGTTTTTATGCGCTTTTGCCCATTCTAGTCTATTTTTCTTATGTCGATTTGTTAGTTTGGGTTTTTTAGCAGCAACACATCCTCTTAATCCCGCAGACAGTAAGCGTCTTTTAACAGTAGTTGTTGAAATGGGTGTTTCTCGCGTATCATTCAGAGCTGCAGTGATCTGTGGTGCAGTTAAGCGTCGATTCCGTTTAGAAAGAACTCTAATGAAGTTGTCCTCTTGATTTGTTGTGGATTTGGGCCTACCAGATCTCTTTCTATCTTCATTTTTCCCCGTTTCTTGTTTTCTAGCAAGGGTATAGTGGACACCTTTACAAGAAATTCCGAGCCTTTCTGCGATTTGACGTTCACTGTATCCTTCCTCGCGTAGAGTGCAAATAGCGCTTCGCTGTTCAAGCGTGATTTGCTTGCGTTTTGCCATTTTCAGAAGAAAAAATACGGTCAAAGTAGTAGCCGATATCTTTCGAATACAGACAATGTTAATATCACAACTTTCACGTGCCAATGCTCAAGTGCGACTGAATAAGGTCTAAAAAAGTTAAAACCAGCAAACATTATCAATAAAACTACACCATTGCATAGGATAAAGTAGCCGACGGATTAAGTCATAAAACACGTGTTTCGTCAATATTAAGGAATTCCATAAAACTTGATGAATGTAGGATAATAATCCTTTTGTGTTTGTGTAGACAGTCGTAAAAGGTTGTAAAACTTAAGATTATTGCTAATTTTTACCGCTATTAGTCGGCATTTATTTGTTTTGTTTGAAAACAGGTGTGCTTCCAAACTTTTGGACGGTAGTGTATATCTAATTGTACAGAACTTGATCGATCGCTTTGTAATAACTCATTTAATAAGCTATGCTATGGTCCATGTAATATTATAATACTATTGTTGCCTTATACTCTAACTCACCAATCTGTTTGATAGGATCGACACGTTTACGATAATGTCTCTATCATTTCATCTTTGTATCTATAGGTTTTCTTTTTTTCAATGTTAAAGGACCGTAAAGTTCCCATCGCCGTATAAACAATTAAAGTGTGCCTATCATCCTCGGCTTTTAAAAAAAGAAAAAGTGTAAACATCTCGTTTCCTCGAAGATAAAACTCATAAACGCTATCATTAAGATAAGCAGTGTTAATTTCCTCAGAAACTATTATGGCGGCACGTCTGATATCAAGACCTGACCTTTATAGCCAGATTGTTAGCGGAACATCTCTTTTATTTAATGGCTTGAAGTGTCAAGTGTCAAAGTAACCATAAACCGATAGGTTAAACTTTTTAATCTGACTGTACCTTAGAACTACAGAGTAAGTAAACACTACATAGGAAATGAGATCAAGAAACTGGAAAGTATATCTTCCTTCAATTTTAATATCAAATGGACCAACTTTGCTGTCATTTATAAAAAACTACGATAAAATATAAAAATGATAATAGGTGTGTGAAAAAATAGTCGATTTAGATATTAATAATTTTTTGTTGATTCAAAAGCTAATTTTGATATACTATTTTTTAACTAGTTTTATTCTTCAAGTACTGAAATTTAGCATTTAACATGCTTGATTATTTATAAAACTTTAATTACGTGCGAAAAATTATTGTCTCATATGGGATTCGAACCCACACCTATTGGAAATCCGTTCCAACCGTGCTACCACTTACACCAGCGTGAGCTGTCGTATGATATTTCATTTTCGGCTCGTTTTATATTTTCATCTTTATGGAAGACGTGTGCCATCTATCCGACAATGTTTACATATTATACAGAGTTATATTTTTTTATTGCTTTTGGTGGCAAACGAGCAAGCATCAAACCTGATGGTAAGTGTCACTGCTGCCCATGGACCTTTGCAGTACCAAGGATATAGTTATTCCGCTGCCTACCAATATAAACCCCAAACCCACCCAGTTGAGCTGCCGACTCTCGCTCACCAACGAAGCACAACAGCAAATTGCCATTGCTCAGACGTGCATCTTCTGCGAGAGTGTGGTACTACCCCGGACGGCCCGCGCCTGTAGACAGAAAACTGTCAACAGCGTTTTTTTTTTTTGGTAACGCAGTGGTTATAAATGCATTTGTCGCATACCCGCGCGGGGTATCTGGGACTCACAGGCCCTGAGGCCCTGAAGGGGACACTGAATACCCACTAAAACATACCAACTGCGAGCTGTTAGCTGAAGGGGCTTTTACAGCAGAACCAGACTGCAGTCAACAGCGTGGTCCTACCACTATATATATATATATATATATATATATATATATATATGTAAACTCACGGCTTATGCCAAATTTCAATTGTGATTTAATTAAGACTGCTAGTCAAGTCAGTCGCGACTTCTCATGCTGAATTAAAAATTATTAAATGAAGAACATGAACATTGCAGCAGTTATAGAATTAAATCGATAATAAAACTTAAAGTTGACTTTCTACAAGATTACGAATGTATTTGTTGTACTCCTAGACATGAAGATATCGTATAAAAAATCTAATCATAATTAAAAATTCTTCCGTCAAGTCAAGCGATTATTATCCTGTCACGTTACATAACTATGACCATGTAAGATGTAAATTATATAGATCCACATCCGCAAATGGTAGCGGTGACGGTGGCTCACATGACATCCTGGTTCATAATAGAATTGCATCAAATAAAATTTTAATGCAAAATTGCTGTTTGAAACCGGGCACTTTCGGTAGAGATCAATTTTTTTTTTAATTTACTGTAAACTTGTGGCTTAAGGAAAATCTTTATAAGTATTGTAATATATTTTTTTGTCCTCCGGATATGATAATCCGGTATTTATAAGTACAGCAGATTAGAATAGAATGTCCTAGTCACATTTCGATCCGTAGAGAAATAAAAAGTCAAATATATACGCGATATGATATGTAAAAATAGTTTTATTTGAAACTAGCTTCTGCCCGCCGCTTCGCCCGCGTAAAATGTTACTTTCCTAAAGTTTTTCATCCCCTATTTTTATTTCACCCCTTAAGGGTAATAATTTTTTTACAAAATTTTAATGTATATTTATTTATATCTATTCAATAGCCTAAAAATAAGTTTCAAGCTTCTGGCTTTAAAAATAACAATACTTCCTTACAACTTGTAGGACTTGAAGGATTATAAAGGGGGATACCCTTTACAATCTTTTTTTTTCATTAAAAAGTAGTCTATGGTCCTTTATCAGGCTCTAGACTATCTGTGTACCAAATTTAATTTAGATCAATTCAGTAGTTTTGGCGTGAAAGAGCGACAGACAGTTACTTTCGCATTTATAATATTAGTACGGATTTAATAATCATCAAAATATGGGATGAGAAGAAGAATTTACTTCTCCTACCTCTTTAGAGAAGAATGCCTAATAGATTATGAATAAAACAATAATAAAAAAAAAAGACAATTTTGAAAGTTAAACCTGTAAATTTAAGTATTGGAAATCTGACTTATGTTTGTACCGTTACAACTCTCAGCGATCACTTTACAATCACCTCTTTATTAGTTAAGAACATCGTTAAGCGTTGCGAGGAGCAATATAAACTAATCAACCTCGTTAAATTAATTGTGCTAGAAAGTTTTATTAACAAATTAATATTAGATACCGATTCAATTAGCGCCTGCGTAAAATAATTATAGTAACATACTGAATACAAATTTTAATATGTGTATACATAATCGAGTTGAACGTCAGGTGTGGTATTCATTTGGTGGGGCGGTTCAGGCACCAATAACTGCAGCCGCTGGCATTCTAGTGGAGACTGTAGGTGGACGTAAGCCTAAACTGTAAAAGTTGCTCAGTGGTCCGCTCGAAAGACACAGAAAGCTTTTACGACGAGGTTTTTCATGTATTCAGATCATGGTACATTTAAATTACTGAAATTTAGGATTTAATATGCTTAATTATTTATAAAACCCGATTATGAAGCGAATGGTACATTTTCGAGTAAATTTAAGATTTTTCGCACTAATAGGTACTATGTTAAACTTCGACACTGCAGCTCATTATCTGTGATATAGGTACGTATATAGGTCTTCTCTGAATCTGTATACGATTTCTCAAATAGTTTTTTATCCAAATACAATATGTTTCATGACACTGTATTTAATATTAAGCAATTTGATACGCAGTTCTGAAGGTGCTGTGTGGTAGCGGCTTCGAATACTACCAACCCTTATTTTGCTCGTGGGTGTCGTAAAAGACGACTAAGAGTCTTATAATGACCTAAGTCAACTCCATCTGATGTCAACAATTGCACTCCGAAGGAGGGTTGACGTCTGGCAAGCGGCCGATCGTAAAACTATGGCCAATTACTTCCACAATACGTACTATGAAAGAAGAGTACATATTGTATCGACCCCAAGTAATTGGGATAAGAGTAGGAGAATGATGATGATGATACGCAGTTTTGAAGATTACTTGACTCTTTAATAGGGAAAGTTTTATAGTTAATGTTTTTCTGAAAAATTCGTTGACTCGCATGAACCAATCTTTAATAACAATGTTTATCAAAGTACCTAAATATACAATTACATAATAAATAAAAACTAACCTAATAATTGTAAGACGAGCTACAATAAAAAAAATACATCACAAAGTATTTAGACGGATCTTCTAGTCTACATATCTAAATAAAACATACACACTGATATTCCGGTAGCCATCATTGCCAATTAGTTAATGCACAATACTTGTACAATCTCAATATACTGCACTTATTTAATATCAGAATGCACTTGGGTGTATAATGTTTACATAATAATCCAAGGGTTTGTTTACTGTACAATATAATACCAGGTGCGTATAGTTATTGCTCTGCATTAACGTCGAGCAACTAAGTACGTTTTATTACTTTGGTCCTTAACATTGTTAAATTTTACATTATTTATATAGAAGTTCCAATGTTGCAATTTAAAATACTACATTTTTAAATTGTAACAGTAAAACTCTTTAGCTTTTGTTGGAGTTTACTCCTTAAGAATCGATTTTCATATACCTAAGACGCCCGGTATGAGAAAATTTACATACATACATACACATACATATCATAACGCCATATCCCTTGCAGGGTAGGCAGAGAGAACAGAGTGCCAGAGAACTCTATCCCTGCATACTTCACTCGCTTCCTCAACATTCATAATTCTCTTCATACACGCTCGCCGGTTTCGGAGACTCTTGACTTCACCTTCCTTCAGTACATGACCGATCTGGTCTAGGTAGGTTAGTCTCGGTCTCCCTCGATACCTACACCCTTTCCTTCCTCCTTCCACTTTCGCATTGTATATCTTCTTAACCAGGCGTTCGTTCGGCATTCTTTCCACATGTCCGAACCATCGGAGCATTCCCTTTCGCATCTTTACACCAATACTCTCTTTCATACCTACTCGCTCTCTTACGTCGTCGTTACGAATGCGGTCGGTCAGCCTAACTCCACAGATTTTCCGCAGAGATCGCATTTCGACCGCATTAATTTTACTACCATACTCTTTTCTGCATACCCAACTCTCGCTTCCATACAGTAATGTTGGGACAAGCACTGCGTTATGTATTGCTACACGTGCCTTCTGGCTGAGGTGGTGGCTGCCGAAAAGTTGCCCCAACGCTCCGTTCACTCTATTTCCCGCATTCACTCTTCGCTCTATATCAGTGGTGTACCTTCCATCTCGGCTAAATCCACATCCAAGATATACAAATTCATCCACTTGCTCTAGTACATCATTACCTATTGTTACTCTTACATCTGTTCTGGTTTTATCTCTTTCAAAGACCATTATTTTGGTTCTGCTCACATTCACGCGTAGACCCCTTTTCTTACAATCTTCTGTCATTGTGTCGACTAGGGTCTGCAGGTCAGTCGCTGACTGTGCCAGCAGGACTGCATCATCTGCATAAAGCAGAGCAGTGACCACTGAGTCGCCCATCTGGACTCCCACATTCATATCGTTCAACCTTTGAAGACATTTATCCAGATATATGATAAACAGCCTGGCTGACAGAACGCACCCCTGCTTAACGCCGATATTGACGTCAAACCAAGGCGACATTCCATCATCCAGCCGCACACAGGCTCTACAGCCCATGTAACTGGACTGCACAGCCTGTAGCAGTTTACCGTTAATACCATACTCCGGTAAAATGTCCCAAAGTTCCTTTCGTACAACCGTGTCAAATGCTCTCTCCAGATCCACAAAACTGCAGAAAACCCTCTGACCTAGAGCCAGATGCTTCTCCACAATGTTGCGCAGAGAGAACACTTGATCCATGCATCCCCTTCCACTCCTGAAACCTCCTTGTGTCTCACACAGTAAACCATCGGACACCATCCTCATTCTCCTTTCAATAACTTTTCCATACACTTTTGCTGCCAAACTGGTCAAGCTTATGGCTCTGTAATTTGCGCAGTCATAACGTGAACCCTTGTTTTTAAACAAAGGCACGATGACTGCGCTATTCCAGTCCCTGGGAACCATTCCCGAGCTCCAACATAAATTGAGGAGCAACAGGAACGCCTCCCAGACACAAGAGCCACCGAGCTTGATCATCTCGGCAGACACCATATCAATGCCCGCTGCCTTACCATTTTTCAAACTTCTTATCGCCCATTCAACTTCATCCATACTGATGCCATCGGAGGACGCCGTTGTCGAATGTTGATCTACTAAACCACATCCAACACCGGCGCCAACCGTAGCATCCGCATACATATCGCCAAAATATTCACTCCATCGGCTTAACACGTCCTGTGTTTGTGTAAGAATGTCTCCACCTTTAGACCTTATTTTATTCATTCTGAAGGCTGACCAACCACCCCGAGACTTCTTCACCTCCCTCCAAAAGAGTTTGGTGTTACCCTCGAAGTTTTTAGTCAGCCTATCTTCTGCACTCATACTTGCTCTATCACGTTTCTCTTTCACTAAGGCCTTGGTGTCATTCTTACATTTCCGATATATTTCTTTCTTCTGTTCAGTCATACTGTCATTCAGATTCAAAGAAGAGACATAGTCCAGCCACGCTTTCTTCTTTTGCTCTACGGAAGTTGCCACTTCTGCATCCCACCATGCATCACCATTTGTTTTTCTATGCTTCTTTGAACTTCCACATACTTCTTTCGCTGTATCTACCATACTCTCTTTCAATACTCTCCAGCATTCTTCAATGTCCGATTGCGGCTGGCTTGCCATCGTCAGCCGTTCTCGGACACCCTCTGCATACTTTTCTCTTACACACTCTTCTTGCAACCTTTCAACCTTTATTCTTTCAAGCCCTCCGAAGTGGACACGCTCTCGCCAGTGCCTCCACTTTCTGAACAGACCACTAAATCTCGCAATAACGAGATAGTGGTCCGTGTCGACTGTGGGGCCCCTGTAGGCTCTTGCGTCCAATATTTTGCTTCGGAGGCGACTGTCTACCAAAATTAAATCTATTATGCTTTTCTGTTCATTCCTTCTCCATGTATACATATGGATGTCCTTATGTTGGAAAAATGTGTTTGACACAATAAGGTTTCTCTCCATGCATACATCCGCTATGAGCCTACCTGCGTCGTTCACTCTCTTATCACCAAATGGACCAAGTACGTCCTCATAGTCGGGACGCTTGGTCCCCACCCATCCGTTCAAATCTCCGCATACAATCACGCGTTCACTGGTTTCTGCCATATCCAGAACTTCCCTAACATTATCCCAAAACTTCTCTAGGTCTGATGCCACCGAGGATCATACGGGAGCATATGCTACAACCATGAATACCTTGGTGACACCTAGTTTTATACGGACCCAGAGAAGTCTGGGATCATACATTCCGTAATCCTTCACACCTGAGGCCAAGCGAGAGGACAACAGCACTCCTACCCCCATGCTGGCTCGATCGCTCTGTGGTACACCAGACCACAGAGCCATCCCGCCACCAGGAAGATCGCAGGCGTCGCTGCCCCTTCGCTTGGTCTCTGTTACACAGAGCACGTCTAGCTGTTTGTCCGCCATGACGGATATTAGCTCGTGCAACTTACCTTCCACACAACCTCTTACATTCCACGTGCCCACCCGGCACTCCGTTCTCCTCGACTCGCCTAACTGGGCAAGGCGTGATGGGTGGCGGCCCCCATCGCCGCAACTGCCGATGTTCGTACCGACGGGGGCGGGTCGGTACGCGTCGCCTCCGGGGGACGCCCTAACCCGCGTTGCGGTACGCATTTCGAGCCGGATTAGCAGTCTAATTAGACTGGCAGGGGACGCGAACGAGCACGCTCCGGACTATGCCCCCCTATGAGAAAATTTGCGGAGTAAAATCTAGTGATCGAATGACCTCGTTACGTTTTTGGTGCGCAACCTATTCTGCGCACCTTTCACTTTCTGACGTGAATACTTCACTGAACAGTTTTAGTAAATGTAAATAAAAATATATATGTATATTATTTTTAGTCAAATGAGCTTTTTTTGCGCCTGTTTTGATAATCGTACTTAAGGAGTAAATTCCAGTCGTGCATCGGAGCTGACACACACACTTTTTTTGTGTATTTTTTTTTGGCGGCGGGGCTATGCTGTGGTCTTACTCCGCTTGATTCGTCCGGGGCGACAGAAGGAACGGTGCGCGATCCCATAACCCGCTCATCCACTCAACGCCGTGCGAATAGGCTACCGGTACCCGGTCATTGTCGATAGTGGCAACTTTGACTAAACTTTTTTTTGGTAGGATATGGTCCGACACAGGCAGCCTGTTCCGTCTGAGGCGACGGAAGGGCAGCCCGTGAACCCATAATCCACCGTATAGAATATACCATCGCTATTGGGCCAGTCACTGACATAGCTTTAACTAGCCTAAGATAAACGTTAATAAAGAAAAATGAATAGTTAAAGCGTCTACCTGTCACCGTTATTGGTATCGAGCAAGAAACGGTAAAAAAATCAAGTTTGTTGTATGGGAGCCCTCCTTAAATATTTATTTTATTTTATTATTAGTATTTGTTGTTATAGCAGCAATAGAAATACATCATCTGTGAAAATTTCAACTGTCTAGCTATCACCGTTCTTGAGATACAGCCTGGTGACAGACGGACGGACGGACAGCGAAGTCTCAGTAATAGGGTTCCATTTTTAACCTTTGGCTACGGAACCCTAAAAGAGATGAAATATTTATAATACTTGTCAATTATTTTCTCTGATTGTATGATTTATTGTTAGTGTTAATTGTGATTCCGAATGGTGACTCAGTGAGAATTGTATTCAACAATCATCAAACATCACTAAAACAATAAAAGGGAAACTCAAATTTAAACTATGCCAACTTGTCCAAGCACTGTGATATATTATATTAGGTTAATTTTTATTCTAGTCTGAAAAAGGTCCATTCCTAAAATTGATACGTATTTAGATTGAAAGATAGAAGCGCAGTATTAATTCATAAATAATTCACCTATTTCAAATTACTACCTTGTAACATATAACCAATGAATTTCAGAGTGTATCTATCAAACTATTTAATGATTTTTGATGATGTGATTTTGATGATGACCCGTGGGTGATCGTACGAGACGACTAAGGGATATAAAACGCATGTAACATCTATACAAGAGATAGAAAACTCGAAACAAAACCCTATACCAACACGTCTGACCAGCGTGATATAATAGGTCAATTGCCCTTCCACTATGGAGGAGGCTCGAGCCCAACAGTGGGACATATATGAGCTGAAATGATGATGAATGTTGACGATGTTTACGCGGATGTTGCACATTTGAAATAAAAGAATTTATACAAATTCTATCGCGTTTGTATTTGATTTTTAATATCCCGACGTTTCGAACACTACACTGTAAAGTGAACTATCAATATATCATGAACGATCCGTGATCATTAGTTTGTTTATTTATTTCAAATATCAAACTATATACAAATTTTGAGATTCTTGTTTGTTGTTTTTTTTAAGGACAACCCCAGTGTAGTACTGGGGTTGTGGGTGTAAACTAATAATACTTGTATTGTTGGATGAACGATCCTGTTCCCCTACATGTAATAATTTCAGTATATAGTTTTATTTAAATTGCTATTAGAAGAGTCTTAGGATATAAAAGGCTGCGCTTCCATTCCGTTGTGCCGTGTATTGTCCGCTTGTTGTTTTAAACAATAGAAGTAAATTTGCAATGAAAACTAGCTCAAAGCGTTTTAGAAAATTCAAAACATTCCTACAGACGACGTAATAAAAACGAATGAAACCTGTATGAGTTATACGCTTATAGTACATCAGTATATTGAACTCGAGATGCGCTCGTGCATTGCGTTATTAGCGAAACGTGAATTAAAAATAAAAGAAGTCAAAACCAAACCAGTCCACACGCCCACACAAGCAAGTTTGGTCAGACCTCTATATCTAGAATTGCTTATTTATGACTGGCTTACCTGTATCCAACGTATCGAATATTTTTTATACGAAGTATCTATGGTAATACCGTTATTTTTTAAGAATTATGTTGAGACATAACACCTTGTTCATGAATGTATGACAATTCCAAAGAAAGAATTTTTAAAAATTTCTTTTGTCATTGACATATATTTAGAATCTGTGGTCATCAATTTTATTGATTTGAACATCGAATTCAATTTGATGCAGTATCGATAAATTGTGATTGCACGTTTCCAATCAAAATTGAATAAAAGTTTTGTTCCATTACATTATTTTTAAATCTTCTCTATAGGTTTTTAATAAAAGTCTTATGACACTTAATTTTTAGTACATCGATTAAATGGAAATTGTTAGTTGTGATCATGTTATATTCATAGGCATCTTTCGTATAATACTGTAATATTTCACTTAATAACGTCCTCGGTTTCACATCCTATCATTAAATCATCATCATTAACCAGTACTTCATTTATCTAATGTTGCTTATCAAATGGAACTTAGTTTGAATGCAAATTATTTAATTCACAAACTGACCGCTAGTTTTCTTTAGTACCACATATTATCTAATTTCCTGTCGTTAAAAATTTATAAACCTCGATTTTTAACTTACCGCATTTGAATGTGCCGCGAAATTAAACTGTGTTGCTTTGATAAAAAAGATGTTGACATTTTACAAGATGTAATGCAAGGAAAGTACTAAACTGTAATAAATATGACGTAATAGTACTTTATGTATAAATTCACGTTCTCATAAAATTCTCATTGAAAGTTTTTAAATAGAGAACCATCATTATATTAAGGGTGATTTCTTGATTAAGACTATTTATTGTTAATTTTTAACTTTAAGATAAAATTATTAACTCTAGTAATAGTATAGGAACAGCCATTACTAGTGATGAGTAAATTTATCTTATAAGTTTCTTTTTGGTGATATAGTAAAAAACATATTAACCCCTGTCCCTTATCATATTTGTGGGTGTCAAAAGACGACTAAATAATCTAATATTTATATAACATCTATGCAAGAGAAAGAAAACTCAAAAACTTATACCAACCCGTTTGACTAGCGCATAGTGTGGTATAGTAGATCAGTTTTCCTAAGGCAATAATAAAATACGTTTATTATTGTAAAAGGTAAATTGTAATAATTTATTATTGTAAATTGTCTAAAGTAAACAAATCTAGCTTGAGAAAAAAAATTTAAATAATAAAAAGAAAGAACGCTAGTTTGCTAGTTTCGTTGTATTAGAGTTTCGAAACATTGGTTCGGGCACTTTAGAATTTAGATAAAGTGTTAGACACTTTATCACACTATATCTTACGTATATTAACAAATTTACGAGTTTTTTTTTTTTTTTTTTTTATAGGATTCACACTAACTAGACTTTAATTATTATGCGTACTTTGGATACCTTTGTGTAGCTGTTAACTTGTCTTACAAAACGCTTATTACATTTCGTTTTAATTAAAAGGGAAAAAATAAAGATCTATTAGCCAAAATAAACTTAAACTAGTTATATTATGCTATATAACCTCATAACACACAGTATAAATTATGTTGTGCCTCTAACAGTCCCGGCGAGGGGTCGCCGTTATGGGATATAACCTGCTGGGCTACATGCTTCAATATTAACCAAATCAGGTGAAGAATGAACTTATAAAATATTGCAAAAGAAATATTGTCTAAGTTAATTACGTTTAATTTATTTAATAGATAAATTAATTAAATGAAACGACATTATTTAAACGAATACAATATTAGTTTTTTTTTTCTATTGCTTATGGTGGCAAACGGGCAAGCAGCGCACCTGATGGTAAGTGTTACGGCCACCCATGGACCTTTTGTCTTATGGACTTTAATTTATGTTATAATCAAATTTAAGTGTAGCTTTATATTTTATACTTATTTGCTGTGTGGTTAGCTGCTACGAATACTACCATCTCTAAACACGACTAAGAGTTTTATATCGTAGTCTAGTCGTAGGAGGGCTGGCGTCAGGCAGCCGGTCAAAAATCTATTGCCAGTAACTTTTGTAATATGTACGAGTACAATATTGCATCGCCACAGGAGAATGAATGACTTATGAATATATAGTTCATATGAATATATGGTTCATATGAATATATGGTATATATGGTCCACGTTTTCATAGATAGATGATTTTATTATTTTTAGACTTCAAAAACGGAGGAGGTCCCCAATTCGACTGTTCTTTTTTTATGTTTGTTACCTCAGAACTTTCGACTAGATGAACAGATTCTAACGATTCTTTTTATTTGAAAGCTGGTGTTACCCGTGTGATCCCATTTTAATTTAGTCCACTAGCCCATTTGATTATGTTATTTATAAATACGGCATTGATTTTTATGCTGAACCTTACAATAATTTCCAAGCTTCTACATCAGATTACAAAACAAAATTATAATAATTAAATGGTTGATCGAATAGATTCAGACTGACAACGACAAAGATTACCTAGCTTCTTGATCGCTTCGAGCAATGTAGACCTCAAATAAGACGAAACAATTATATAAATAAACATAATTATGTACTGTAGACTGAAGGTTTGAACAAATAAATAATTGTGCACACTGGACGTTAGCACTGTATAAAACGAACGAGAAATGCGAACAGGACTTGTTGCAATATCTATTAACAATAATTTGCATGCATGCCCGTCAACAAGCTTGAAACCTAATCGCAATGACTTTTAAGATTTTCGTAATTCGGATTTGCATTTGAGAATGTTTAGTTTGAAGTTTAGAGTCAGTTAAAACTCTGGGGGGTCTACTTTTATTCACAATGTTCATGTACCAACTATCATAAAAATATTTGCATTTATATATATGACTTGCTGATTCATCAAATGTTTTCCTGTTCGGATTTCAACAAATTTCTTTATTTGAAATAAAACTATTTTTACGGATTCTATCGCGTTTGTATTTGATTTTTAATTGCCCGTCCTTTCGAACACTTTACAGTGATTATGGTCACGGGAGGACTAAGGTGTCTTACGTCCAATATGTCATTGACATTACAGAATTTTATATCTACCCCATAAAATATTAAATTTTGACCCACATTTTATTATTTTTTATTTTGTATTAAAAATGTGGGTCAAAATTAAAAAGAAAATAATAATGCAATTTATACAAATTTCTCAATTTTAATATTATAACAATTTATTTTAAATTTTGTTCGATGTGTGGTAGCGGCTATAAATACTACCAACCACTTAGTTTCCTTGTGGATGTCGTAAAAGACGACTAAGAGATCGACCTAGGCCTTCGGGTTGAGAGCCCTCAGCGCTCACCCACAGCCCGGTTACGCTGTAACAGCCCCTAGGCTAACAGCAATCGCAGTGGATGCGTTTTAGTGGGTAACCTAGCCCTAGGCTAGGAGTCCCACACTTCCCATCCCAGGGGGTTAAGTGCGTCGCCCCGACGGCGAAATCTGTCGGGGCGTCGACGAGAGGAACCCGCGAGGGTAAACCGCCGGGCGGGCCACCGAAGTTAAAATCGAGTACCGGTGGTCCGCTCGCACGGCGAAGAGAGAAGGTTTTACGGTGGGTCTATGGGGTCACGCGCCGCCTTTCCGTCACCCCGGACCGATTCAGCGGGGCGAGACGCACCCATAGCCCACCAATAAAAAAAAAAAAAAAAAAAAAAAAAAAAAAAAAAAAGGGGGTTAAGTGCGTAATGCATTTCGGACCACTGCGTTATCAAAAAAAAAAAACCGACCTAGGCCAAAAATTGCGTTAAGCAGTTTTTGCATATTGCTAGAACATAGAGACAAACACAGAATAACAAGAATCAGACATTTTTTTTAATTTTGTGGTATGACATTTTAAGCCATCACTGTCTAGGCAAATTATATTGGACTCGTCCCAACGAATCATGTCCAGTAAGAATTTTATTATTGTGAAATGCCATTTATTCACCTAGGTACTGGTTCCATAAACAGATCAGTTAATTAATGTATTGTTAGACATTATGTACCATATACTTGCAGATTTTCATATCGATACTTACAAGATTTTGTTACATTTTTAATGATATTGATTGAATGACTACACAGATGGGGTAATAGTTAAAACACTGACCACGCAAAGACGCAAAACAATACTTTGTGCGATTCACTAATTGTTGTTTCGAGTTTGGATGTAATTTGTTTTTTTCGTTAATTACATGTTTGTAAAGTCCCCCTATTGATTAAAAAAAGTTGATAACTTTGTGTACTGTTATTTTTTGATAGTTTATTAAATCCTTACTAATATTATAAATGTGAAAGTAACTCTGTCTGTCTGTCGCTCTTTCACGCCAAAACTACTGAACCGATCTAAATGAAATTTGGTACACATATGGTCTAGAGCCTGATAAAGGACATAGGCTTCTTTTTAATGCAAAAAAGGGTTGTAAAGGGCAATGAAAATTTGTAAGGAATTATCACCATTTTTAAAGCTAGAAGCTTGAAACTTATTTTTAGGCTATTGATTATTGGCTATTAATATAAATAAATATGACATTAAAATTTCGTAAAAAAATTACCCTTAAGGGGTAAAATAAAAATAGGGGATGAATAACTTTAGGATAGTAACCTTTTACGCTGGCGAAGCCGCGAGCAGGAGCTAGTAAGTAGGATATAAATGTTATTTTAAAATTGATACAGATCATCATATTAAGAATTGATCTATAACAAAATTGGCCTGCATTAGTTTTCTAATATTCTAGGAAATATATCGAGCGCCAGGCAAGTAACCTTATTAAGTCGTAATGCGTGAGGTACATGGCAAGTAGCCGATACTGGTCATTGTGACCAGATGGGCGTAGAAACTCGTTGTAACCCGAGCTCATTCTTATTATGGAACCAGTCGCATTCAATAGAATTATGGATGGGTTGACCTATAGATTGTGTATCGCGCGGTTTGTTTTGTAAGGCGAAACTTTGTAATGTACTACATATTGTTCATGAAGTTATGGTGAAAATTTAACTTGCTGATATATTCATATCGTACATTGATCGTCATCATCCCAATTTATACGCGGCCGAATATTTGAAGCCAAAGACTCAAACGAGTCTATGGATTAAGAACTTTAGCACTCACTCAGCAGTCCGGACAAGGTTGTCACAGCCATCTGCGGCTAACAACTAAATTTGACAAAAAAAGATGGCTTAACTCTCTTACGTACTGGAAGGGAAATTGTTCTAAAATGTTTTTTTTTTAAACATCGAGAAATTAAAAATCAAATACAAACGCGATAGATTCCCTAAGAATAGTTTTATTTTAAATGTGTAATACTCGCGTAAAATCAGAAATCATTGTTCTAAAATGATTTATGCAATCACTTTGCCAACATATAGAACACATAAAGCACTGTTATTTGATATAATTTATAGTTTAACAATTTCTCTGTATTAAATTACATAAATATCAACAATTTTTGAAGTGAAAACTTCTTTAGGCGCGTTGAGCGTTTTTGGAAGGGAAAAACTTATAGGTTCGCGTCACCGACATGCTAATGCTAATAGTATATCTATAGCTATGTGAAAACTTCTTTAGGCGCGTTGAGCGTTTTTGGAGGGGAAAAACTTATAGTTTCGCGTCACCGACATGCTAATGCTAATAGTATATCTATAGCTATATGAAAACTTCTTTAGGCGCGTTGAGCGTTTTTGGAGGGGAAAAACTTATAGGTTTTTATTTTTATATAAAAATTAGAAAATTATTATTATTTCAATTAGTCTTAAGTTAATAGTTTTCACTTCTATAGGCAGTCCCCATGACTGCCTGTTGTTGATTTTTTTTTAATATAACATGCTAAAACACAAAAAAATTACTTCAATAAATAGAGTTATTCGATTAGTTTTTTTTTATAATTCAGATGACATATTATGTAGATAAAATCAATACTATGGAGATTACAGTAATAAATTGACCGCATGAAATCTGTAAAGAAATAGGAAGTGTAATATCAGAGTTTATGAATACATTTTAATAGATACCTAAATACACAAATATAATCTATAATTCTATACAAATATTGGAAAGCTGTAGAGCTTATTTGGTTGTACGCAGTAATCTCATTTCTATTCAGTTCATTTCTTATATTTCTATTCAGTTGCTTAAGGTTTCTTACCCTTTCTATGTAATTTATTACATAGAATATCAACATAACATCTTAATAATCAGATGTTTGCAACCATTGATCTTATGCTCAATTTCCGTTCTCACTCATTTATTTAATCAATATGCAAGAATATTTTTAAAGAACAAAGTTACCTTTGTAAGCTTAAACTGAAGATTACAGAATTGAAGTTTAAATTATAGAAGCATAACCATCAACAAAAGCCAATGAAAGCCCCCATGTGACACGCACGCGATATCGTTTCATGCCCACCCGATTATGCAAATGGTGGCGATATCTGCTTGCTAACTGGATATGCCTAGGTATTACTAAACTTAAATATAGAAAGTTACTATTGTGGTACAGCTGAACAGTATAATCTCCACAATGATATTTTAGTTACGATTAAATGAATTTTAAAAATATGCAAATTATGTTTCTATAAGAAATAGTGTTAGAATATTGAAGACTACATATTATGTAAGAAAAAGATACATGAGTTCTTTTTTAGATTAATTATCAGCTCGTTATACTAGCGGTGTGAGAAACGTGTTCATGTGATGTGGAATTATTTAATTACAGGAACATTTTAATAGGGTAACCATTGCATTATTAAAGCAAAATGTCTTAACTTACTGAGGAATAGTGACTTTGTGCAACATGCGATAGCACCTTACTGAAAAATTTTAGATGGAATCGCTCTGCCAACATATAGAGCACATAAAGCACTGTTATTTAATATAATTTATACTTTAACAATTTCTCAGCATTAAATAACATAAATGACAACTATCTTTTTTTTAAGTGAAAACTTCTTTAGGCGCGTTGAGCGTTTTTGGAGGGGAAAAACTTATAGGTTCGCGTCACCGACATGCTAATGCTAACAGTATATCTATAGCTATATGAAAACTTCTTTAGGCGCGTTGAGCGTTTTTGGAGGGGAAAAACTTATAGGTTCGCGTCACCGACATGCTAATGCTAATAGTATATCTATAGCTATGTGAAAACTTCTTTAGGCGCGTTGAGCGTCTTTGGAGGGGAAAAACTTATAGGTTCGCGTCACCGACATGCTAATGCTAATAGTATATCTATAGCTATATGAAAACTTCTTTAGGAGCGTTGAGCGTTTTTGGAGGGGAAAACTTATAGTTTTTTATTTTTATATAAAAATTAGAAAATTATTATTATTTCAATTAGTCTTAAGTTAATAGTTTTCACTTCTATAGGCAGTCCCCATGACTGCCTGTTGTTTTTTTTAATATAACATTCTAAAACACAAAAATGTCAACAACCGCACATAGAATTTTCACTTGCCGGAAACTGATGAAACATTTACATAGAAAATAATAAAAGAGACAGCCATATGAATACTGTTGTTAGGCGCCTGTTTAGTTGCCATAGTTTAGTTTCATGTATTTGGCACACATTTAAGAGGTATTTACTTATTTTATTACGTAATATTATTATCATTACCTACATGTGACTATATAAAATTACTTGCCTTTATTTACTTTTAATTACTCAGCCTTGCGAAGCTTTTTGTTTAATGAACCATTTGTTGAAATAATGTACTATATCTGTATATTATGTTGATATGTTTTCTCTTAATATTGAAACGACCTTCTTGCTGTGTGGCAGCAGATACGAATACTACCAACCCTTTCTTTGCTCGTGAGTGTAGTAAAAGACAACTAAGAGCTTTATATGGACCGTAGCCAACTCCACCTGATGCCGTCTGGTCAACAATTATATTGCCAAGGAGGATGGACATCAGATAGGCGGCCGGTCATGAAATTACCCAATAATTTCTGCAATATGTACGATGGAAAAGGAGTACATATGCGGCAATCCTGAATAATTGGGATAAGAGCAGGATGATAATGATGATTGAAACGACGATCTAATGACAGCATCATTGTCTCGACGTTATTCATTCGTCGCTTTATTATATGTAGTTTTGATTTCGTGTTTGTTTTATTTCAGTGTTTCGAAAATTAAATTCTAACTTACACTTTGAATATTAATAAAAAGCCAAATATTTAACGAAATGCAACATTTACGCTACTTCCAGTACAGTATATATATAATAATACGTTATAATGACGTCAACACAGAAAAAGCATCTGCGCTTTTATGAATATGACTACAAAACAGCTTTAATCAAACAAATTTTAGTAGATACTCTATTAAATTCTGATTGTAAATATTTTGACTTTTTCATTGTTTATGGTGGCAAACGAGCAAGCAGCTCTGTCGATGGTACGTGTTACTGAAGCCTACTACCTAATAATATAAGCCCCAAACCCACCCAGAAAGTTGGGCTGCCGGCTCTCTTGCTCAACGAACAAAGCGCATATTGCCACTGATCAGTCGTCGATCTTCTGCGAGAATGTGGTACTACCCCGGACGGACCGACCCGTGGCTGTAGACAGAAAACTGCCAAGAATGTGGCCTTACTACTATTGCACTTTAAAATAAAATGAAATTTAAGATTTAAATGCTCCCTCATCTATTTTTAAAATTGCATAAGAATATACACTTACGTTGGCACAATTTTCTATAATATACTATCTAGAAAACGTGTTACGTGCTTACGGTACAACTCGTAACAGTTGCTAGTAATTTGCGGATAACACCAGTCTCTGCCGTATTCCTACACGCACCACTGACATGCTTATATTCGTTATTAAAATTAATAGCATTAAAAATAACAGTTATTTAAATTTAACAGTAAAGTCGTTTAATAACGCGCACCACTAATTAGATAACATGTAATAACGTGACACGTCACAAAAAAATCTATAAAACATGCTTTACTAGCTTTATTAATAGCTAAATTTGTATTAAATTGCTATTTTTTACAGCTTATAATATTTTCCTTGGCATGACATGTTTTATGCTAGTGTGCTTTTATTTTTAAACGTTTCTTTTATGGCTGTATTAAAAATATAAAGATGATACTCAGGCACCTTTTTTACCGACACCTACATTTTGAGTAACACCTATAGGAAATTAAATATCACTGTTACACGTAAAAGATACATAAAATGAATCTATCATTTATTTTGTGTGCCATATAGATAGATCGCTTCTCCAATAATAGAAGAGTAATTAGCTTATTAAACCACGCTAGCATTAACATAAGGTTTCATCTTGATTTTTCGTTCATAACAATGCTGCTATTAGTTTAGGACCTTAAGAGACAACTGGCCCTTCTCACATCTTCGGGTAAGGAAAAATGGTGGCGCCTTACATATTTATTCTCTTATCACACCGAAATGTAAGATTAATTTATAATATTATTAATTAATCTAGTCTAGATACTACGAGAAATACTACGAGTATTTGTCTGGTACTTAAACTGAACAGCGATTCATACAACAAGAGAAAACGTTGTTATTATGTTATAAATTCTTTTCTACGACGTTCATTCTTCTCTGCCCATAAATATTCCACTGTTGGGCCCTAGCCTCTTGTCCTAAGTCAAATGACCCACGATACTTATTTATTACGAGTTTTTCTTCTCTTTTATTTATATTTTCTGCTTGTATCTAATTAGACTTTCACTACCACCGCCGGAGAGGAATAGTGAGTACATTTCTGTTCAGTTGTGTTTCTATATCTCTTACTACACGTCTCCTAGTATTTGATTAGAGTAACTATTTTACATGAAAATAAAAATTATTCATGATCTAGGCTAATATACGTCCCAATGCTAGACTTGCCTCCTCCGCAATAGGAGGAAAAATTTACGTACTATGACACGCTGGTTAGACGGGTTGTTAGTAGTTTAATTTCGAGTTGTCCTTCTTTTGCACAGAAATTATACGCATATTATAATCCCTTAGTCGTCTTTTATGACACCCACAGGCAAAATGGTGACGATATTTGATTGCACAGATGGCGTAGTGGTTACGATACCGACCTTCCGTGCCAGTGATTCGTTCGGTTCCCACGCAGGACAATACTTTGTGCGATCCACAAAGTGATGTTCTGAATCTCGGTGTAATTTGATTTAATTGTATGTTTGTAAAGTCTCTCCGCAATACAAAGATTATTTCCTTAGAGCCGGGTGGCGTCTTTTTTTTTTAGCCACCGAAGACAAAGATCGGGTTCTAGTGGCCCGCTCGCACGGCGAAGAGAAGCACATTGCAGGGTGGGTCTATGGGATCGCGCGCCGCCTTTTCGGTCGCCCCGGATCGATTTGACGGTGCGTGACCACAACATAACCCACCGCATCAAGTAAAAGAAAAGGGTTACGTTTCTTTTTTTAAAACAATCATGCCTACTCAGTCATCACATGGCAAATATTCAAAATTCTTCAATATGTTATAATTTTATACTAAATCCTTTTCCATATCCGTTGATATTAGCCATCTAGTAACGTAGAGGCGACAACTGATTGGATAACCTGATCGTGACGGTGTAACGCGTACCTAAACTGCATACACACCGACTTATTATGTAAATGTGGATCTACCGAGCTCCCGGTAATAAGACTATAGGTATATAAATGAGATAATGATCATAGGTGTGGACAATTTATACTTTCATAGGCATTACCTGTAAGCCGATGAAAACATCGCTTTGGTGACTATATTTAGCCTGTATTATTAACGTTACAATTGGTATAAATTTATCAATATTTTTTTTTATTGCTTATGGCGGCAAACGGGCAAGCAGCACACCTGATGGTAAGTGTCACTGCCACCCATGGACCTTTGCTATACCGAGGGTATAAACTACCAAGGGTATGCCTACCATTACAATCCCCAAACCCACCCAGTTGGGCAATATTTAATTAAAACCTTAAAGATTGGCTAATAATATTTTTAATAGTGTGTTATTGAGGGTAAAAAATAGTATTAGGTTTGACGGCTAAGTGGAGCGTGTTTATAAAATGGCTACGCTAATAGAAGTTAAGTTTTTACAAATATAAAATTTATAGTAGTTATAGATTTTTTAGAAACTACAAGACGTTATTTATTATATGTACTTATATGATTGTGGTTGAGTGGAGATATGTGATAAAGCGGGTTATTAATATGTATAAATGGATGCCGAAAAGTATCTTGAAAGACCCAAAAATAATTCTGTGCCGTTTGCATCTAATCTATATATAGATATAGGTATATATATATAAGAGATTTCCACCTATGTATTGACTCATCACGATATCTCTGGAACCATAAGGTCTACAGACTTTAAATTTGGTAGGAATATTCCTTTCGCCGAGTAGAGGTCAGCTAAGAACGGATTTTACGAAATTCCACCCGCAAGGGGGATGGCTGGACTGTAAAAATCACATTTTTTAAATATAGCGCCTACAGACTTAGAATTTGGTGTGGACTTCCTTTCTGCCCTATAAAAGTCAGATGAAGTAGAATTTTAAATAATTCCTTCTGCGAAAGGAATTCTATGTAGCTAGTAGTAAACTACACAACTGAACTGACTTAACCGGAGAGAAGCGAGGGCGAGTCGCTAGTATAATATAAAATTAACACATTAAATGATACATACACTAATATGTAGTACCTTCATATATAAATTAACATTATAGAGTAATAAAACTAAAAATCGATGGCGTATTATGGTAATGACCGCCATTGAGAACCAAATAAGTAAAGTAATTATGCGTTCGTCTTGATGGTAAACAATTTCCAGACTGACAGCCTTTATACATGTGATGGTGAAGAGCTGGTGCAATTGGCAACCGAGAGCGGCTTTGGTGGTAGTAATAAGTTGACCTTATACAGCACTGGAAAAATCCGAGAAACTTTCTTTTTTATTATTACACCTCGCCCTAACAAATAAAAGGCGAGGTTCTCGGATTGCACAAAGTATTTGCCCTGCATAGGAATTGAACTCTATATCATCATCATCATCACAGCCCATATATGTCCCACTGTTGGGCTCGGGCCTCTTCTATAATGGGAGGGAAGTTAACCTACTATACCGCGCTGGTCAGACTTGTTGGTATAGAGTTTTGTTTCGAGTTTTCCTTCTCTTGCATAGATGTTATATGCGTTATATATCCCTTAGTCGTCTCTTACTATCACCCACGGGTAAGATAGGGAGTGGTAAATTGTATTCTTACTCCGTCACCACACGGAGAACTCAATATATTTTATTTGCAATAAAACTATTTTTAAGCATTCTATCGCGTTTGCGTTTAATTTTTAATTTCCGGATGTTTCGAAAACTACAGCGTTTATGGTCACGAGAGTCCTCCTATGAACGCTGTGAAATGTACGAAGCGTTGGGAAATTAAAAAAAAATACAAACGTGAAAGAAACTATAAAACAAAATTATTTATTTCAAATGTGTAATACTCGCGTAAATATTAGAAATCATTCAGCATATTTTTAATTTTTGTTTCCTTGAGTAGCAAACTCCAACGTTTATAAACAGAATTAGCAAATTATTTTTTTATTTGAAAGTGTATACTTCCATATTGGATTCATATTTATTTACTGTAAGGTTTGCGACCTTCCGTTTCATTCATTCGAAAACACCATCACAATTTGCTAAGTACACTCTTGTAGGATAAAGCATCAATTGTTTTAGCCTTACATACAGAATGCGCACGCAATAAATATCACACATGAACCTCTTCCTTACAAATCGGGTTGAGAGCCCTCAGCGCTCACCCACAGTCCGGGTAAAGTTATCATAGCCATCTGAGGCTAACAACTAAGTCACAATTGAAAAAAAAACTTCCTTACTGGAAGGTAGACAAATATTAATAAAGCCTATTTACTCACACTCAGAAAAGCTCTTTCTTCGCGGTAGGCAACGGCCTGGCTGTACCCTTGGTGTTGCTAAGTTCCATGTGCGCTTATCATCGGCTGTGCTGCTTGCTCGTTTGCCATCATCGATAATAAATAAAACTCGCCAGAAATTTTAAGAATTTGTCTCGAGGTTTGATGATTTTATTTGCTTCTATTCTTTAATAATCTATTACGATACATATCTATACATACATACATATCATCACGCCATATCTCTTGCAGGGTAGGCAGAGAGAACAGAGTGCCAGAGAACTCTATCCTTGCATACTTCACTCGCTTCCTCAACATTCATAATTCTCTTCATATACGCTCGCGGGTTCGGAGGCTCTTGACGCCACCTTCCTTCAGTACATGACCGATCTAGTCTAGGTAGGTTAGTCTCGGTCTCCTCCGGTACCTACATCCTTCCAGTTTCGCATTGTATATCTTTTTAACCAGACATTCGTTCGACATTCTTTCCACATGTCCGAGCATTCCCTTTCGCATCTTTACACCAATACTCTCTTTCACACCTACTCGCTCTCTTACGTCGTCGTTACGAATGCGGTCGGTCAGCCTAACTCCACAGATTTTCCGTAGAGATCGCATTTCGACCGCATTAATTTTACTTTCATACTCTTTTCTGCATACCCAACTCTCGCTTCCATACAGTAATGTTGGGACAAGCACTGCGTTATGTATTGCTACACGTGCCTTCTGGCTAAGGTGGTGGCTACCGAGAAGTTGTCCCAACGCTCCGTTCACTCTATTGCCCGCATTCACTCTTCGCTCTATATCAGTGATGTACCTTCCATCTCGACTAAATCCACATCCAAGATATACAAATTCATCCACTTGCTCTAGTACATCATTACCTATTGTTACTCTTACATCTATTCTGGCTTCATCTCTTTCACCTATCTATACCTATCTATATTTTATGTTAATTTCCGCTTTAAGTATTTTAATCTCTAACATCGCCATCGAATCTAAACTTACACCATGTAGGAAGAATGTAAGTAAGATTCCAGAGAGGACGAGCGGTGAACATCGAACGATGCGCCACATGTCAATCTCGGTAAACAAAATAAACATTAAATTGTAATTCTAAACATATTCTTTGGTTTATCTCACAAATGGAATACAATCCGATCCATGTTTTTCAATCCAGCTACTTTACATATCACAATATAGCTTCCATTTACTTATCAAATATTTGGTTACTAAATAAATACTTGAAACGCAGTTGTAATCAAATATTGGTTATACGACTTTTAAGTGATAATTACTAGGAAGATTATACAAGTTCTTGAGCTTAAAAAGCTCAAGCATTTGATTGGTAATGCGATGAATACGGTATTTTTTTAATTTATGATGATTCAAATTAAGTTAAATTTCTCCTCTTCTATTTGGAGAAGTCAACATTTTATTACTTTTTTTGTTTTAACTAGGAAATTGTACAAAAAAGTATTTCTTGAATATCTATTTCCATATCCATTGTTTATTTAGATTAACCGAATGTGTCCATTTTTCCATCGATTTCACGCCCACTATTGGACTTTAGCCTCGCCAAGAGGTGATAATCTCATAATCACCACGTTAAATCGAAGAATTGGCATCGCTGTTAGTGTTATAATTTTCCTAGAAGAGCATTGTTGGCATTTCTCTTGGAAATTCACTAACTAGTTTTTACAACGTCCATGGGAGATAAGGCAAAATATTTTATCAAGTCCGTGAACAAACGAGAGGAAAAAAGTACAAAAAATAAAGGAAGATATAAAAAAAATCATGTACGTAGCAAGAGTTATGACGTATAGATATACATAAAATAATTAGAAATAGGAGTAGAGAATCGTAATCTCTATTTAACATCTCTGGTAAATGGTTGTGTATAATATATGTATATAAATTTATGTATTAATACGCAAGGAAATGCTCCGATGGTTCGGACATGTGGAAAGAATGCCATACGAACGTCTGGTTAAGAAGATATACAATGCGAAAGTGGAAGGATGTAGGTACCGGGGGAGATCGAGTCTAACCTACCTAGACCAGATTGGTCACGTACTGAAGGAAGGTGGAGTTAAGAGTCTCCGAAACCGGCGAGTGTGTATGAAGAGAATTATGAATGTTGAGGAAACGAGTGAAGTATGCAAGGATAGAGTTCTCTGGCACTCTGTTCTCTCTGCCTACCCTGCAAGTGATATGGCGTGATGATATGTATGTATGTATTTATGTACTACTTTTACTCTACTTGCAAAGTCATATTTACTGATAAGACGATCAGTATTTCTATATATGAACAATTTATAACAGGAAACTGTACAAAAAATCCTAAAATGACAAATTCACATTTCTTCGAAAGCTGATGTCATAATAGTTTGCAGACAAAGCAAGCACACTTTCATCCCACACAAGATATGTCTTACGCATATAAATCTAACATGACTTTCATACAACACTGCTCTTAATAACTGTAAATGTTATCACAAAGGCGATACAATATATCAAGAGACGTTCCCACAAAGCCATGCTAGGGCCAGGAAGTTCAAACTTTTAAGAGTACTTAGTTCTAAGCGGGAGCGATTTTTATTTCACTGAGAAAAACCTGAAACATAAACACTTCATCATCTCAGCTCATATATGTCCCACTGCCGGGTTCGAGCCTCCTCCGTAATGGGAGGGAAAATGACCTACTACACAACGCTGGTCAGACGTGTTGGTATAGGGTTTTATTTCGAGTTTTCCTTCTCTTGCATAGGTAATATGTGCATTTTATATCCCTTAGTCGTCTCTTACGATCACCCACGGGTAAGATAGGGGGCGGTGAATTTATCAACTTAATAATGATTAAATTAAATAAATGTTAAAAATTCAAAGGTTTATTTATACACATAAATCAGTATTTTAAATCTAGCTATAGATATGTTTCGCTAGAAACGATTTGAACATCCTAAATCTCTTCATTAATACCACTGGGCAATCACTTTTTATTACTACTTATGACATCTTGCACAATAATACGGGATTTCCTGCTTCTTTCCCCTCTCAAATTAGTTCGTCACCTCAAACAGGATGTTTCTGATTAAAGGTCTGAGGAAGGGTCAATCATTAATCTTACGTCCTTAAACATTGTTTTTTAGAAATTAAGAAAATACTCTATTAAAGACTAAATTAATAGTTACACATTGCAAAATAATATAGACTGCTTTCTTGATCACCTAATTTGATTCCAATTTGAGCAGAAAATCATAAAAAGATATATATATATATATATATATATATATATATATATATATATATATCTATTTATTATATCATCCTCTCAAATATAACTATATTCAAGAATTTTAAAACTAGATCTTCACAAAAAAAATATTCATAAGAACGGAGGAGGCAGAATCAGACAGAAGTAGAGCATACAGGCACACCCTAATTTTATAAAATATGTGTTATGTTTTATAGCTTATTCGTTTGCCAACGAAAAAGCAACACAGCTGATGGTAAGTGCTACTGCCGCTTATGGACATTTGCAATACCAGGGCAGCTACAGCGAGACCGCTTTAACCGAAACTCATCAAGAAAAGTTGGGCTTCCTGCTCTCTCGCTGACCGAATTAAACACACAGTCCCTGCTCA
Source organism: Lymantria monacha (assembly GCA_905163515.2). Taxonomy (NCBI): domain Eukaryota; kingdom Metazoa; phylum Arthropoda; class Insecta; order Lepidoptera; family Erebidae; genus Lymantria; species Lymantria monacha. The sequence continues at coordinate 8,610,700 of LR991092.1, read as the reverse complement.
GATGTCGATTTTCTTCAAGAGTATGGTACAACTCTTGCCGCAAGCAGAGAACTGTCAACAGTGTGGCTCTGTCTCTACTAAATTGCGTTGCGTTGCGTTTATATTGTAGTTATGATGCTCTATAGAAACCAAAACAATTTTCAACGATATCGCTGATTTTGAGGCCCATCCATGATGGGTTTCATCTTGTTAATCCATTTAATACAACACTAATCTCTTTAACAGATTTGTAGTAACAATATACGTCAAATATTAACCTTAATTCAGCTTCCGTAGTTTTTGAAGTCTTAGCTAGATGATCTAAAGCTATGACTTTTGAGTCTTGTTATAAATTAAGGGTGTTTAGAAAAGTGTAGGTGGTATTATTAACATAGAATTAAAATATTTAATTGATTGTAGATTAATGATAATATTGCAATAATATAAAACTGGTTATAATTTGAATAGACTTGATTGAATGTTTTAATTTAAATAATTTTTCATTAATTTAAAATGGATACACGTTTTGTATTGGAAGTTGGAACAAACTAAGAATATCATCATAGTCATAGTATTAACGGATCTTTCATTTTATACTATTCAGCGAATGGGACGATATATGCTAGTAACTAGGATTTAGGTTTATAACTACCTAGTAATATATGCTCCTAGTGACAGCAGCTTCGACTTCTGAGCTTTTAAGTAAAAACTACAAGCAAGGATGATAGATATGCAGTTGAATCTTCTAAAAATTATTTTCTTTGAAACATCTTTATAATACTGAAGAAGAAAGTAGGAATGTAATACGCCCATTATCATTCATCATTCTCCTGCTCTTATCCTAATTACTTGGGGTCGACACATATATATATATTGCAAGACTTAATGGCAATTATAGATATTATGACCGGCCCCCTGCCTGACGTCAACCCTCCTTGGGAATGTAATTGTTGACTAAACGGTCATCAAGTGAATAACTCCACCTGATATCGTTTGGTCAACAATTATATTCCCAAGGAGGTTTGACGTCTAGCAGGCGGCCGGTCAGAATACTATTGCCAATAACTTAAAATATGTACTATGAAAGAAGAGTACATATTGTATCGACCACAAGTAATTGGGATCAGAGTAGGAGAACGATGACATAGTAGAAGTACACAACTACTAAAATACTCTTGAACCAACATGGTATTCCATCGGGTTGAGAGCCCTCAGCGATTACTAAAGTTGTCATAGCCATCTGAGGCTAACAACTAAGTCACACACAAAAAAAACATGGTATTCCATATCTCATAAGCAGTTAGGCTCATTATAATCATGAAACTAATTGCTTCCTTGAGATATTCAATGAAATTAATTTGTGTGTTTTAATTATTAATGACCTCCTTTGATAGCCGCTCATCACAAATATTTGTCTTCAAAAGGAAATGACAAAAAAAGGAAATGACTAATAGTAATAAATATTACAAATGATCATATTAATTGGCAACAAAAAAAAATAACAAATTATTTCATCAATGTGACTTAAATAAAAATTTGTAGGCCTATAATTATATCCTCTACATTAAAAGCTTTTATAAACACATCTGATTAAATCTATAACAAATGTAAAAGCTTTATAATCTAATCAATTACTTTACAAATTGACTTACTTTACAAATTGAATGTAAAAAGTTATATGTTTTAATATGTAAACAAATGAATAATGATTTCTGATGAATACAATTCACCACCCCATATCTTACCCGTGGGTGATCGTACGAGACGACTAAGTGATATAAAACGCATATAACATCTATGCGAGAGAAGGAAGACTCGAAACAAAACCTTATACCAACACGTCTGACCAGCGTGGTATAGTAGATCAATTTCCCTTCATTTATGGAGGAGGCTCGAGCCCAACAGTGGGACACATGAGCTGAGATGATGATGATGATGATAAATGTATGCTTATCATAAGCAAATGTACACAAGTGATCATTCATCTTAAAAATGCTTAAGTGTAGACGATTTAGCCGTGACCATAAATGCTGTAAAGTGTTCGAAACGTCGGGAAATTAAAAATCAAATGCAGACGCGATGCAAAGCCGTAAAAATAGTTTTATTTTGGAACAGCTATTGTCCAGTTTCTTGGTGGATATCCATAGCCGATTTTTACTACCACAGCCAAGCGAGGAGAGACGACAATTATATCTTTATCCCGTTGCCATATGCCTAGCTCGCTATTATAGACTTTCAATTACTGTAATTGGTTCATATATTAGAAAATAAATATTCATAAAACGTTAAGTTGTAGACGATATTGCACACTTGTATTAGGAAATAATTAATCTAATTCGAATCGAATGAATGAGACTGATAAGTCGACGCTGTGTGGGCGTGAAAGAGACATAATAATATATCGATCGGTAATAAAAATGGTTAATAACGGTTTACAGTATTTAAATATGCATTAAATACTTATAAATTTTTAATTTTTGATTAATTGTTCTTATAAAAAAAATAGTCGTGCCTATAGTTTGAAATGTATAAAATTTAATATTGGCTATTTCGTATTTATCCGTGTGGTGACGGACTAAGAATACAATTTACACTCTCTATCTTACCCGTGGGTGACCGCAAGAGACGACTAAGGGATATAAAACGCATATAACATCTATGCAAGAGAAGATAAAACTCGAAACAAAACCCTATTCTATACATTGGTATAGTACGACGTATTGACGTCTGACCAGCGCGGTATAGTCGGTTAATTTCCCTCCCATTACGGAGGAGGCCCGAGCCCAACAGTGGGACATTTATGGGCTGTGATGATGATGACACATATTCTATAGAATACTACAAATAAGTGTTTACACAAGATTCTCGTGGTTATTCTACATTATACTAGATTTAGGACCACCCACTTTGTTTCTTTGGTTCTCAACGTTATTTATAACTATGAACTGGTATCATTAACCTTTCTATATAAATAAACTATGTTAACTAAAAAGATTTTTTTAAATCAATACAGTTCCTGATATTGATGGGTTCAAACTAGTTTTTCAACTTTGTAATATTGAATATACGTGTATTATGTTGATTATATTTCTATATGAATAACCACTATATGTAGCATGAAGGACTGTTGAATTTGAGGTTTTCGAATTCGAATTCGGGGCCAACTTAAAGTTATTTTTATATTTAAGTTTTTAGTGGTAGGACCAAGCTGTTGACAGTTTTATATCTACAACCGCGGGCCGGTCCGTCCGGGGTACCGAAGAGAGCCGGAAGCCCAACTTTCTGAGTGGGTTTAAAGTTTTCATCGATAGGCAGCGGCCTGGTTATACTCTGACAAATTACGGGAGGACTGACAGAGGACTTCAGCGAATTGAAAAAAGAAATATAAGCAATTCTTGCATTTTAAAAATTTGACGTGAACTGTTTTGTCTGTTTATAAAGTGAAAAGTTAATACGGTTTCCATTTTTCATGTCTGCCCAATTCATGTATCCCTTTTTTCTATAAAATTTCTTATGACATTATCACGTACGACTTTATAGACAACCATCTGTTTTTTTTTATTTAAGTATTCATATAAAATTTTTGTTAGTAATAATAAATTATTAAGATAATATATATTAAATCTATTGAGAAATATAGTTATTTAATACCTGCTTATACATTTTAGTCTAACACGGAGTCAGTTCGATTGCGTTAAATAAGTACTGGCCCTAACGTGTGGGCGAAATAGCCGTGAGAGCGTACCCCTCGTCCTCCTAACATTTATCACAACACATTTTACACCTTATAACAACTTAAACACCCACGTAATACAGTCTACAATCCGTTATCTAAAACTAAAATTTAATTTTGTAATATATTAGGTAAATAACTACACTCATTTATCCATTTCATATCTGTATGTTTATCTGACCATTTTATGTTTATTAGATGTTACATCCTTACCCGTTGTAACCATTACATCTTGACACCTATATTGGTATTGTATACAAATAAAGTAGCATTAAGCTATTAAAATAAGAGGTCTAAATAAAATCGTCGGTATGGTGGTCTTTTTCATAAATATTTTGATGTTTTATTGATATCTGTGGTTTATTTACTTGAACGTAATAAAGCCATGTGTCGTTTTTAATTTATTGGTGGGTCGTATGGCCTATAACAATGTAAACGTTGCGTGTTTTTGGGTTATATCGTATGAGTAATGTATGTTTCATAAACGTTGGGTTACATATGGAGCATAAACAATGGGTATCTCTGTAATGTCCTAATCCACCGTGACGAAAAATAATGCATTTTCATTATATGGTCTCTTTTGATTCAAAATAGAATCTTACAAGTCATAATATTATTTATTTATTATTATTATATTTATGCTTATTAAAATTTTATTTACAAAATTATGACAATAAAGGACGTGTTTTTTTTTTGCAATAGTTTCTCGATTTTGCCAATCAAATGAGCTTAACGATGTTTTAGTGTATTGGTATAGTCAGTATTTTCACCGATGATCAAACTTTGATGACCATATAGGTTAACTAAAAATTATATTAATCAATTGCGAGCACAATATGATGAGCGACTTTGTGTTTCGTAGATAAGTAGTTGTTATCAATACTGTCTCGATCTTTATAACTACCTTCACGTTACCATATTTATATTACATTATCAAAAAAAAATACTTTAAAAATTAATATAATTAAATGGGGGAAATGTTTGATTTGAATGTGGTTCAGATAAACACACGCAAAAAAGTAAGCTAGTTATAAAACTTGTAAAATAGAAGCTCTACATTTAATATGAATTATTCGTTTTTTAAACAATATTCAACAATTGAATTTAAAATGGAATTATAGTTTCAAAATTATATAGTACTATCAATTATTGATCTTTTTTATGATTGCATGAATTTATAAATCTTGACAAGAATATAATTACTACGCTTGAGGCCCAACATAATAAGTAATTTAACAGCAATATTACATTGCACACAATATAAGTTTGCCATAGGCAACGCTATTATAATATCAAAATTTATTTAAGAATTATTAGGTACCTGATTATGTCCAAGTTTAATTTTAATAATCTCACCACATTCCAAATTCAAAACAGTTTTTGGTTTGAATTTGGAATGCGATTAAATCAAACAGTCGAATTACGTAATCTGTTGGCAAAATAAACAGGTGAACACAGGTTTTTCTATAAATACCACCAATTCCTTTCACTGTCGCCCACGTTGCCTAGCCGGCGCCTAGCGTCGTGGGTGCGACAGACTCGGACGATATGCAACGAACGTCGAATCCTAGATAAAGCCTAGTCGTAATTAAGGTGGACAACGATTGTGATTTATAGTTAGGCGCGCTAAGCTAATATATATTGGGAATATAAATAGATGAATCGTGCCCAACCGTGCTGCCACTTACACCATCGTGAACTATTTTAGGACATGCAAATTTCGAATCATATTATATCTTACGTCTTCAAGGTGATGTATGCCATCTATCGGACAATGTTTACACATTGTATAGACTTAATACTTCAAACTTTACAGTTAGAATTGTATTAAACGATTACACAACCTTGTTATTCAAATTACTGAAATTTTTAGCATTTAATATGCTTAATTATTTATAAATACCCGATACGAAACGATCATTTTTCGTTTCGTAATCGGGTATTTATAAATAATTAAGCATATTAAATGCTAAAAATTTCAGTAATTAGATGAATCGTGTTAGGTGCGTCTGCATACCCTAATAAATAAGTATCCATTATATTTGCATTTGCCAGTATACCCATATAAAAAGAAATGTTAAAACCAGATATTATAAGGAAACAGGTTTACTCATATAATCTACTTAAATGTTAGAGAAAATAAATATTTTTTAAAACATTAATCTCATGAGCTAACAGTAACTATTAATTTAGTTTTTTTTTTTGTATTAGGTAGTTTCTATCTATATTGAAAATGTATAGCATAATCCTCTTCGATTTCCAGATCTAATATTTTTAAACAAGCAATTCTTGTATATCTCTAATATCTATATTTTTTAAATCTTAACAACAGCACCATTGATTTCTATGAAATTTAGTTTGTTTTGAGGGGCGATAAATCGATCTAACTAGCTCGATCTCTAGGTTTAATTAATAGAAAATATCTTTTTTTTAGTATTTTCAGCTAAAGTAAAAATATTTTTTTTTCTTATCTAAAAGCCACAATTTATGCTAAATTTTAAAAACGAATATAATTACATGTCGAAAATGTTTGGAAGTGATTCAACTATTAGAATATGAAGACAAATTTGGCTGCTGTCGAGAGTAAACATAACTCTGTTGGGAAATCGAGCAGCCTGATCCAAACCAACCGGAATACCCATTGAAACCATAGTGTGTCCTTTGCGTGTTTATAGGGCCCCTGAGAGATTGACGCCTCAGAAATCTAAACCACTTAGGATAGATTTATTTAATAGAATTTACTAGAATTTTAATCAATATCTGTCCAACGTGTAGAAGTGTTCAGTTACATATATACGAAAACGAGTTATATACTTCAAAATAAAATTATAATTTTGCATGTCACTAGTGTGTGGGTCACGGCTATCGCCTACACAGACACGCCTTCGTAAAATATTGTTTCATTTGCATAATCAAATAATATTGGCCATGAGGACAATATTTATGTTTAGTTACGTCAAATATCTAATTTTAAATATTTTTTATTCATACATACATACCATCACGCCATGTCCTGTGCAGGGTAGTCAGAGAGAACAGAGTGCCAGAGAACTCTATCCTTTCATACTTCACTCGCTTCCTCAACATTCATAATTCTCTTCATACACGCTCGCCGGTTTCGGAGACTCTTGACTCCACCTTCCTTCAGTACATGACCGATCTGGTCTAGGTAGGTTATTCTCGGTCTACCCCGGTACCTACAACCTTCCACTTTCGCATTGTATATCATCTTAACCAGACGTTCGTTCGGCATTCTTTTCACATGTCCGAACCATCGGAGCATTCCCTTTCGCATCTTTACAACAATACTCTCTTTCATACCTACTCGCTCTATTACGTCGTCGTTACGAATAAATATTCAAATAGAACAATTTCCAATGTAGCCACTGTAATACATAAATACTGCTTTTATCATGCTTGTGATCGTCAGAAATATGTACTTTTTTCTATTGGACATGTTGCAAATGTTTAGCAATCGTTTTGCTACCGACCGCCTGCCTGATCTCAATCCTTCTTGAAAATGTAATTGTTGACCAGCAGCAAATAGAGCCCTTTTCTTTTTTTTTTTTTTTCTTGGAAATGTAATTGTTGACCAGCAGCAAATAGAGCCCTTTTTTTTTTTTTTTTTTTTGTTGGAAATGTAATTGTTGACCAGCAGCAAATAGAGGCCTAGGTTGATGTAAAGCTCTTAGTCGTCTTTTACGACACCTACAAGCAATGTAAGCGTCGGTAGTATTCATACCCACCATTACAACAATAATAACAATTTATAAAATTGATTTGTGAATATTAAAATTTATTTTTATATTAATAGTGGTAGGACCACGCTGTTGACAGTTTTCTAACTACAGTCGCGGACCGGTCCGTCCGGGATAGTACCACACTCCCGCAGAAGATTGACATCTGAGTAATGGCAATATGCGATTGCGCTTCGTTTGATGAACGAGAGAGCCGGCAGCCCAAATGGGTAGGTTTGGGGATTGTGTTGGTAGGCAGAGGCCTATTATACCCTTGGTATTGCAAATGTCCATGGGCGGCAGTAACACTTACCATCAGGTGTGCTGCTTGCTCGTTTAGCATCATAAGCAATAAAAAAAATAGTCTAATGCTTGAGAGGTAAGCGCAGGTGTATAATACCACCTCTAGAAATTTTATTAGGCTTTTCATTTTTACTTAAAAAATAAAAGAACATATTAAACTTACTTGCAGTGTCACTCTTCTAAGATAATCGTAGCAACAACTCGGATTACCAACTTAATAACCTTAATATAATAGCTTTATATAATAACCTTAATAGCCTGCTAAGCGTGGCTATTAGCCACCTATTCTCTATTTGGAGCCGCCTGTGTCTGACGCTGAACATCTATAGCCTGATTTATGATGATAATTTAATTTTATTCTAATCTCATATTAAAATGTTTAACCACTAAAACTGTTTATGTCAATTTTAAACAAAAATATAAATTGTAGTTTGCACGGAAAGTAAATACTATAAAATATTTCTAAGTATTTCAAATACACCTTTAGTGGTAGGACCACGCTGTTGACAATTTTTTGTCTACAGCCGCGGGCCGGTCCGTCCGGGGTAGTACCACACTCCCGCAGAAGATCGACGTCTGAGTAATGGCAATGTGCTATTGCGCTTCGCACGGTGAGCCAGAGAGCCGGAAGCCCAACTGGGTGGGTTTGGGGTTTCTATTGGTAGGCAGCGGCCTAGCTATACCCTTGGTATTGCGAAGGTGCATTTGCCGCCATAAGTAATAAGAAAAAAAATACAAAAGAAAAAAACATTTCCGGTATAAAAAGTCGACATATTGTCTAAAAATATCAAAGATGGCTGCCAGTTTTTTACGAGCAATTAACTTTATTTCATTGCAGCCAGTGCAGAACTGTCGTTATGGAGCCTATTAGTCCGCTTTTGCTAGACGCCTATTTCAAATGCAATCCAATTGGCTCACTTTATATGGTATTCGTATTATGAACAATTGTAATATGAAATCGTGAGTTACGGGATCTAAATATGGAGTTAACTATGGGAAAATATAAAGCAACGGCTTTATATCTCAATTTTACTCCTTATGAACTGGCGTCATGAATCAGATATAATTTGAAAATTTAATAAAATATATTTTCTTGAATAATTATTACATCTTAAGCTTCGTGAGAATAAGAATTTCTCTTTATAATCGGTCATACACGTTTTACAGCTGGGATCGAGCCTCCTCTACAGTTTCTATAGTTGAAGGGAAATTTGACTTACCACGATCAGACATATTGGTCATTGTTTTTATAGAGATATCTTTTCGAGTTTTCCTTTTAGTGCATAGATGTTATGATATCGTTAAGTCGTCTTATATGATACCCACGGTCAAGAGGGGGTGCTGATTTGTATTCTCACTCCGTCATCATACGGATGAATAAAAAATTGATTTCTTTATTATCCTTCAATATTTCCGTGTGGTGACGGAGTAAGAATACAATTCACTACTCCCTGTCTTACCCGTGGGTGATCGTAAAAGACGTCTGAGGGATAAAATATGTATATAACATCTATGCAAGATAAGGAAAACTCGAAACAAAACCATATACCAATACGTTTGATCAGCGTGGTATAGTAGGTCAATTTCCTTCCTAGTATGTAGGAGACTCGATCCCAGCAGTGGGACATATATGAGCTGAGATGATGATCCTTCAATATGTTTAGCAATAATTTTACTTGTCGATCAAAAAATGATGGCGACAAGAAGTTTTTAAACTATATAGAAAACTTACCATATAAAAAAAATTGTACATAATTATCTTTTTGCATTCCATAATCCCTAGATGATACGAGAGCCTTAAGAACGCGATTTAACTAAGGTTAACACCTTAATCAAACAGCTTATTGCCTACCTAATTTTGCTAGTTACAAAGTTAGTTGGTTGTTGAAGTTCAGTAATCATCGTATCGGCTTTTATTAAACGTGAATTTATAGCATGCCTAGCGAGGTACTGAAGAACCTATTAAATGCAGTGCTAAATAGACAGACATTAGACGATTTATAGACTAGATAATTGTTTAAGAACTGCTTAAAGAGGCATAGAGTATTTATTGCCTAATTAGATACATTTGATGTGTATTTTTAATTTTCTGTTTCATTAAGATATTGTTTTTTTAAGCGTAAAACTTATTAGTTTAACTTTGTAATGGTATTTTGCTTTAGATTTTGCAGGGTGGTGTTTAAAAAAAATCCCCTTCTAAATCGAAATATCTTTTCATTTAATATATCTTTTATATTACAGAACTTAAATACTTATACTTAAATAATAAACTCTTAAACATTTTTGTTAAAATAATATTGTAAATTATTTCATCGTATTTCATTACTGTTTCTATTAAATTTCAATCTATTGTTAATATTAAATCATATATTATTACTAAAATGTTTGTTAGCTGTAATTTCTACTAAAGGTTTTAGTAATATAATATAATTATTTAACGTCGCTCCAAATTAAGTTCTAGACAGCAATGCCTATAGCCCGCCACCAAAAAAAAAGACAGCAATGTCTATTGATATTATTTTTAATAATTATTCTTCGAGACTTAGGAATTTACTTTTAAGGTAATGAGAAGTACTTTTTGTAATTTCACTTTACTTATTTTTTGTTTTGTATAACAAGCCTTGGGAAATAATTATTAATACTTAAAGAATACGAAAAGAGTTTTGGCGGATACATAAAAATGTCATATCGCAATCTTATAATAAATCCATTATTGTGGTTTGTTATATATATTATTTAATCTATACATATAATAAAAATGTAACGGATCGCTGTCTGTACATGGAAGATATATGAGAAAAAATCTTACTGGGACCTTTATCAACACTAATAGCACCCAAAACAATGATTTTTAAAATGTTTGTCTGTTTATCTGTTTGTCTGTTTATCTGTTTGTCTGTGTGTTTGTGCACGCTAATCTCAGAAACGGCTTATCCTATTTAGACGCGGTTTTCGCTAGTATATTGTGGTAAGCTTCACTTAACATTTAGGCATTATTTCATGTCAATTAGTTTATAAATAAAAAAGTTATGGCAATTTAAAAAATGTTCGGAGATAAAAATTTTTATCGATTCTTTTCAAATTACGTACAAATTATCTTTAGTAAAAATAAATAAACACGTGTTTCAGCATTTGTTAATTTTCACCCTCTGGGGGTGTAAATTAGGCTTGCGAAGTGGGTTAGACGACTCAATAAGTCATTAGCGCCAAGCCGATATTATTGAAGCTGGCAACTTGAAATTTTGACAGTGGTTTCTTTCTATGACGTAGAGATTTACTAAGAAAGGATATTACGAAATTACACCCCTAAGAGGGTGGAACAGAGTGGCAAAGTTTGTATGGGGAGAAAAAATCTTTATTGATTCTTTTTAAATTACGAGTCGAATCAAATATTCTATGGTAATATCCAGCATTTGTCAATTTTCACCCTGTGGTTGTGTAAATTAGGCCTGTGAAGCGGGTTGAACGACTCATTACCACCATATCGAAACTATTAAAGCTAGAAACATTAAATTTTGACGCACGTTTCTTTTTATGACATAGAGATTCTATATGATAGGATTTTATGAATTCCATCCCTAAGGGGGTATAATAAAGTGGCAAAGTGTGTATGGGGCGAAAAATTTTTTATCGTTTCTTTTCAAATTACGTACAAATATTCTTCGGTAAAAATAAATAAACACGTGTTTCTCTCTCCCTCTCCATCAACCCTGCACCAGTGCCGTCGTGGCGACCAGTGCCGGCGAGAGAGCTCACACGATATACATAGTAGACGGCAATAGATTCTTGCCTAATGGTTTAAGATGCAGGTTAAGTATAACTTCAAAAATGTTCACTCTATAACTCAAATAATATAAAGGGTGGCGATAATTATATTTTTATCCCATGGTCATACCTTAAATAGTATATTAATGCCAATATAATTTGAAGAATGAATAGAACTTTGAATCACCTTTTTCTTTAGTGACCGGCTATGGTATATAGACATACGCGCGCCGTTCACGTACATCTACGTTGTGCGGGCGGGCCACCGCAACCGGGTATCGTCTTGAGTCGAAGCCCTCATGCAGTGAACCTCAATACAGGTACTTGCGCTTGCGCCGCCCAAAGCATCGACGGTAGAGTGTGTCAACCTAGAATATTTGCTCTCGGACCCTATTGCCTAATTCCGTTAGGCAACTAACTCGCAGAAGGCGGCGACCGCATCCCAGTTTCTGACGCTGTTGATTATCGTCCTAGCGACAAACCTTCAACACCTTGCATTGCTTTTTCTATTTAACTCTGTCAGAGATGACTTCTGCGTGGACGAAGTCGCGGGCAAAAGCTAGTATATATTATATTAAATAATTTTGATGGCACTTTATATATAATAATATTATAATATAAAGAATCGTGAATATTATGTAAAATTTAGGTTTGTGTTAATAAGCTTTTCACGTAGTTTTCCCAGAAGATACTTATTTATCCAAAATTAAAAAAACAAAAAGTGCCAAATTTCATAGTTTATATTTTTCTATTTTTATCATAATTTTATACAGATGTATTATATCTAGTGTAACTTGTATTAATTTTTTGTATGAAATACAAATAAAGTGAAATGGTTAAAGTTTTGTAAAAAACATCTTGTGGAATTCCAAGTACGTTAACATTCAATAGGAACAGTTCAGTTCACGATCAGGCGTTATTTTTTTCTGAAACTGAGGCAAACCGTCTGGTCTAGATATAATAAACTAATTCTATCATGTCTTCCTAGAAACTGTATATCCTCTATTGAAAAAGATTTAATTGATAAAGAGAGTATTGGTGTAAAGATGCGAAAGGGAATGCTCCGATGGTTCGAACATGTGGAAAGAATGCCGAACGAATGTCTGGTTAAGAAGATATTCAATGCGAAAGTGAAAGGATGCAGGTACCGGGGGAGACCGAGACTCACCTACCTAGACGAGATTAGTCACGTACTGAAGGAAGGTGGAGTCAAGAGTCTCCGAAACCGGCGAGCGTGTATGAAGAGAATTATGAATGTTGAGGACGCGAGTGAAGTATGCAAGGATAGAGTTCTCTGGCACTCTGTTCTCTCTGCCTACCCTGCAAGGGATATGGCGTGATGATATGTATGTATATGTCTGTATATGTATCTTGTGGAATTTCAAATACGTTAAACATTCAATACATTCTGCGCCAACTGTGCGAAAAATATCGTGGTGCACATAAAAACTTGCACATGGTATTCGTTGACCTCGAGAAGGCCTATGACAGAATACCGAGAACAGTTTTGTGGTGGGTACTGAAAGAGAAAGGTGTGCCTGTGAAGTATGTTAGGTTAATCTGTGCCATGTACCGACAATCTAGGTCGTACGTGAAATCAGCGGCTGGAGACTCCGACGAGTTCAGTGTCGAAGTAGGTCTGCACCAAGGGTCGGCGTTAAGTCCTTACCTCTTCCTGTTGATAATGGATGCATTAACATCGGAGATACAGGAAGAGGCACCCTGGTGCATGCTATTCGCTGATGACATTGTTCTCGTCGGGAAAGAGGGCCTTGAGGTACAGAGCATGCTGGAAAAGTGGCGCTGTAAGTTGGAGAATGTAGGCTTGAAAATCAGCAGACCAAAAACAGAATACATGTTCTGCGATTTCGGCGGTCTCTCCAATTTTACACCCATAACTTTGGATGGAGTACCAATCCCAGTATGCTCGAACTTTCGATACCTCGGTTCTCTTATCCAAAGCGATGGCGACCTGGATCGTGCGGTGAAGCACAGAATTGATGTGGGATGGATGAAGTGGCGGCAGGTCACGGGTACAACATGCGACCCCAAAGTACCCCTAAAATTAAAGGGCCAAATATATAAAAGCCTAATAAGACCTGCTGTACTGTATGGATCAGCATGTTGGGCGATAAAAGCGACGGATGAGAGACGACTGCATGTAGCGGAGATGCGAATGTTGAGATGGATGTGTGGTGTGACAAGAATGGATAAAATAAGGAATGAACATATAAGAGGAAGTTTGAAAGTTGCGCCAGTGACGGAAAAATTAAGGAGTGAAAGATTGACATGGTATGGACATGTGATGAGAAGGGATGAAAGTAATGTTGTGAGGAAAGCTTTAAGCATGAATGTTGAAGGCTTAAGGGGTAAGGGAAGACCGAAGAAAAGATGGATGAACTGCGTGAAACATGACATGGATAGACAAGGAGTGACCACAGAGATGACGTCTGATAGAGTTGTATGGAAGGAGAAGACATATTGCGTCGACCCCAAATAAATTGGGATAAGAGCAGGTTGATGATGATGATGATGATGATGTTAAACATTCAATAGGAACAGTTTGGTTCACGATAAGGTGCTATTTTTTTCTGAAACTAAGGCAAACCGTTTGGTCTTGATATAATAAACTAATTCTATCATGTCTTCCTAGAAACTGTATATCCCTCCATTTAAAAAAGATTCAAGAAATGCTCAAATATATGTAAAAAATTCAAATATAACGACGACAAACTTTAATTATAATGACATGGATAACCTAACTAGCTTGACCATCGTATCAGGCGGACGTAGATGTATATGGCTATGATAACCGTGTTACATTTTAGTGCAATCATTTGTTTAATTACTACACACTGCACTAAATACCAAAATGTCAACTGATTACGCAAATGGTTAATTGCATTTATCGGGAAACGGGGTAAATTTGATACCGTGTGACGTCAATACTAAAACTTATCAGTTCAGAATAGTTTTTCACTTACCTTTCAATCACCGTAATTGCCTTATTGGTCTGGTAATTGTTTTTTATCATTGCATAGAAAATTAAAATGCGTAAGCGTAATTCTAATAATTTAGGCAACTTTCAACAAGTGGCAACTTTTTGTAGATACGAACCTTGTTTTGAGTTTTTTTTTTGTTTATGACTTAATTGTTAGCCAAAGATACCTATGACAACTTTACCCGTACTGTGGGTGGGCGCTGAAGGCTCTCAATCCAATTTATTCAGGTGTTGTACATCGAGTAGACTCTCGTACAATACAAAAATCAGTTGATATTTTTCATAATGTTGCATATATGTTTAACAATATCTAAATATCAATTACTGATATATATTACTGTCAGTCATTATCCTAACATGCAGAATATGTAGAGGTAAAACAAAGCCTAGACAGGATTTAAGCTTAGTTTTAAGAACAAAAGCCTGCCTAATTTCAATCATCTCTAAACTTTAGTTTCATTTTTAGTTTACTTTTTGGTGTATTTGTTACTGTATTTATTAAGAGCTCCTTTTTGGATTTACAACATCGTCTCATCTAAGCTCATATATGTCCCACTGTTGGGCGAGAGCCTTCTCCATAATAGCAGGAAAATTCACTTACTGTACCACGCTGGTCAGACATGTTGGTATAAGGTTTTATTTCGAGTTTTCTTTCTCTTGCATAGATGTTATATGCATTTTATATCCCTTAGTCGTCTCTTACGACCACAGGCTTACACCGCTTACTTAATAGGGGGTAGTTAATTGTATTCTTACTCCGTCACGTATATGGCGTAATTGTTTAGATATTGTAATTATTAAGCATCTTTCAGGACGACCACATTATTGTGCTTCTGCAAATTCTTGATGCATCTTTGCAATCTAATCTTTGATCGAGTAAGTAGCTGCGTACGGCGTTGCGCAAACGCGTCTCTGTGGCGCCGGGCGGCGTGATCTATTGGCGCCGACAAACTGCCCGACTCATTATTGCTCTTATCGCTTCAATGCAAATCCAACAGCATTTAATCTTAGAAAAGTCCATTTTCGTGTAAATACTCCGCTTATTTTAAAGACACGGGACGCTGCGTAGGCCGAGCAAGGATTGTGAAACTGTACGCTTTTTCCTTTGCGCGTGGGCTGCTAATTATACGTCTGAATATAAATTTATGTTGGATAATATCGTCGAAATTAACGGTGCAACGGTCTGTGAAGCCAACATTTTGATAAGAAAATAAAATACGTGTCTGAACAATAATGTTAGACCAGAACAACCAAGTCTCTCTCAACATACTCTTTTCTGTATTTAAGATCTTATCATTTGTTTACTAAACTTTAATGTCTTTATTTTCAGGTAAGTACTAAATACAAAGTACGAAGCTGTTGACAGAACCACGGACAACAAAATTTAAGTAAGCGTTACAATAATTCTACTCACCTAACTGGTTTTACTACGCTGTGTTGTTGATGGCATTTAATTCTAACGGATAGCCTGATCGAATTTAGGAGAATGCCTTTGCCGTCATATTGCAGCCTATCTGACCTTTGCAAAGACTTGATTTGACTGCGCAATTAGCGTAGTGGTCTCATAGTAACCTGACATACTGAGTACCGTGGACTCGTGACAAATAAAAATAGATCAGTGTCTATAAACGTATAACGTAAACGTTAGCAAACTAGACAAAATATTGTAACTATGAGTATCAAGGGTTCTGTGCACTCGCCTTATTCATTGCAACTGCTGAGATAACGAAAATGGTGTTTGATGTTTTATGAATATTATTATTGTTAATATTATGATGTATAACATTAGTATAAATTAATATTATATTAAAATAGTTCATTTTGGCTTATTTTAATTTTAAATTATGCAAGTTTTGACAATGCATACATATAATAATGATAATTTTAATGTAATTTGACAAAGTCTTATACATATAAAATGCATAAATTAATTCATAAATATATTGATTATGTGAAACATGACGATGCAGAAATTTCACAGTTAGACATTGAATATGAGTCTAATGAGAGAAATATTTCATTTTAACTTTGTAACACTCAATTCGGTAAATAAATAATGTGTGTGTTCAAATAAAAGAATAGCATTATATAATTATAAAATATAAATAATCTATCATCAAAATAATAACATCAATATTCACTACCCCGTCCTATATTATTTTATATAAATAAATAATATCATAATGAAATCATACACCGGATGAAAGCACTACACGATCTTGTACAATATCAGATTTAATAATTCAGATATAGGCTGGGGGTAGTTCTACGAAAACATAAAAGCAATCCTAAAAACTCGCTGTTGACTCGTAAAATCGAAACGGAACGAGGAAAAACGTTTACATGCCATTCCGGACATTGTACACACGATACAAAAAGGTTAAATTAAGGAGAACGCACAATTTGTGAATGTTGTTAAAAAGCAAAATTGAGATGCTTCGAAAATTATAGAGGACGAAGAGGCGACGAGTGAAAATAACATATGGTTGAATTGATTGCATAACTACATGGCTTGAACAGAAGTCTTAGTGGTGGTTTAAGTAGCGACGTCAAGGTTTGAATCCCATGCAGGATGATTATTCTGAGTTTACATGTTATTCGTATCTGCTCGCGAAACTAGGATTTATTTCTTAGAGCGCGGTTCTTGTCTTTAAAAATAAATGGCTAAGGTCAAGGAAATAAATATTAAAGCCTTTTTTTACGTAGGTATGAAGGGATATTTACGGAGATGCGACTACTAAATGATTTTCAGGGGAAACTCTGTAACGAATATCTGTTTTTTTTTTTTTTTTTTTTGTGTCTTAGTTGTTAGCCTCAGATGGCTATGACAACTTTACCCGGACTGTGGTGAGCGCGTGGGTGAGCGCTGAGGGCTCTCAACCCGTAAAAGTTAGGCGACCGTTCCCGAGGGCACCCCCTGTGGGGTACGGACCTCGGCTCGGGGGGTCTCTGGCAAAGTGGGTTCTCCCACGTTTATGATTTGAACGCGACACGACTGCCGACCTCGACGGCGAGGGCGGAATCGTGGATAATTCTTTGTCAGGGCCGCGCGGGCTGTGTATGCCTCCGTTTGGGCGAGCGTAATAGTGTCGTCGGGTTCGTCGAGTATTAATCGCGGTTGACGGATCGCGGATATTTTAGATGGGGTATAACTAGACGCCCTAACCACTATGGGATTAGGGTGAGTGACGGCAGAGTCGAAGTAGCGGCGAGAGCACTGCTTCATGTACTGCCGGATGGTCGGCAGACCGAGATCTATGTGAAGATCCACATTGCGCATATACCACGGTGCTCCCGTCGCACGGCGCATGAACCTATTCTGTAATGTTTGCAAACGGTGTAACCGGAAGGGTTTCGCTTGTGTAAACACAACACTAGCGTACGTCATGATGGGACGTACGCAAGCGGTGTATAATCTAACTTTACTACTAAGTGATAGCTTGGCTTTGGCATGCAGCAAGCTGTGAAGGCGTCCTAACACTAAAGCTGCGCGCGCGCGGACTCGCTTTATGTGAGGACCGAGGGACAGACGATTGTCAAGGGTGACGCCGACATATTTAACCTGTTTAGTCCATGGGATGGACTGGTCGGACATTGTTATTGGTGGGAAGGAAGCCATTGGATGTAGGCGATCCGTCCACCGGTGGACACCACCGTGAATTATTGTAGGACATTCAAATGTCGCTTCGTATCATATTTACGTCTTTAAGGAGACGTGTGCCATCTACCCGCCAATGTTTACACATTGTATAGGCTTAGTACTTCCAACTTAGAGTTGTACTAAAAGCGATACGAAGCGAGATTTGAGTGTCCTACAATAGGTCACGGTGGTGTAAGTGGCAGCACGATTGGGCCGGACTCCCAATAGGTGTGGGTTCAACCCCACTTGTGACATCATTTTTCGCTTCTTAATCGGGTTTTTATAAATAATTAAGCATATTAAATGCTAAATTTCAGTAATTTGAAAGTAAGGGTTGATAGTATTCGTAGCCGCTACCACACAGCATCTTACGATGCTAAATGAAATATGCTATTATGCCTAATGAAATATGCCGCGTTGTTATAAATGTGCAATTGACTTGACTTTTTTCTTTTTCTTTTTTTCTGTTTTAATGGCTATAGTAGCTTAGGACATAAATGATTCTGCCAATGTCCGTTTGGTAAGAATACGCTCGGTAATTATAAGTTTATTTTATAAGTTACTCTATTGCCAAAAGTGTCACTAGTTGTTGTTTTATTTTGTTTTGAGTTTAATTATAATTATTTATAGTTTTGTCCTTTTGATTCTGTAAATTTGTGTAATTTCGCCTGTTTTTCGTGACGTCATCACTACGACTCCACGGAAGATCAGTGCAAGATCTTCTGGCTGCAATATACTGAGCTGGAGTCGTTTTGTGACGAGCATTTATTTATTCATAATTGTTACTGATACCTACCTTTGTTAAATAGCTCGTTACAATAAATCTTTTCTTTCTTTCTTTATTACAATGCAAATATTTGCTGGAGTGCAAAAATAAGAGCGGGTTTTATTACTTAACTCATCTTAATTATGTTATGAATTTGTTAAACTAGTCTAAGTATGGCATTTTCAACTTTGTGCGATCCACATATATTGTCGTTCTGCGTCTGAGTATAATTTGTGTCTTTTCAATTATATGTTTGTAAAGTCGCCTGCAATAAAAGGATTATTTACTTAGTGCAGGGAATATTTAAAACCTTAACATACTCGTATATGTTCTAACATCTTTCATCATCACAGCCCATATAAGTCCCACTGTTGGATTCGGGCCTCCTCCATAATCTAAGGCAAATTAAACTACTATACCGCGCTGGTCAGCCGTGTTGGTATAGGGTTTTGTTTCGAGTTTTCATTCTCTTGCATATATGTTATATGCGTTTTATATCCCTTAGTCGTCTCCTACGATCACCCGTAAGATAGGGGGTGGTGAATTGTATTCTTACTCTGTCACCACACGGATAAGTACATAACTAACATCTTTACATCAACATCTTTACATATATATATGTTTAAGTAGAGGGTTTGCATCCATACAACAGATATGTTAATATTTAAGAAACAGTTTATTTACCTATTATTACTTTTTTCTTAAACACTATGTAATACCAAGATATGTAGTAGTATTTAATACTTTCTAAAAGTATCCTAATCCGCTATATATACCTAGTACCTACAGTGTTATTTAAATATTCAAAAATTTCTCGTCCATCTAATCGCGCATTCATTTCGCCGAAATTTCAAATCCTTTTCAATCTAGCCATCGATACACAACAAATATCTTACGTCCTGCTCTATGCGAGTAAGATAGCGTAGGACGCGTATATTCTAGAAGCCCCGTTTGGAGAAATCCCCGTGGCAAATACACAAGAGAACGCGAATAGGGGTGAGGACTATTCTTTTTCACGATATAAATTATTCAGGATCCCCGACCGCTTGTTTGGATGGCGATTTCATCAGCTGACTTCCTCGCTTTGTATTTTGTGTGTATATATAAACGTTTTTTGGAATATTACACTCATTTTGCATGATATTTTTTCCGTTTTTAAATGAAAAATTAAGACTTGGCTTTTGGGTTGCAATTTTTTGCTCGCAAAAAGTTTGCTTTGAGAATTTGTGATCAGGCATCAGTGTTTATGTTACTTCTGTGAAATATTATCAGTTATTTTGTAGGTTTTGCTTTATCAGTGCAATATTTAAAAAAAAAAGATCATATCCGATACTTTAAACGTAAAATGTATAAGTATATAATATAAAGAATATTTAGCATCATGTTTTGTTGTTTTGCGTCCAGCGTTTCCCGCCAAATGAAAAATTCGTTGAGCCATAGAGATAAATGTTCGCCTCTTATCGGTATTCTCACGTTATTAAGTGTACTCAAATAGGTACACTTAGTAACCGTTTTTGTGTGATTGATATAAATATTTTTATGTATATGATTGATATAAGTATGGTTATCAAAAGGTCTTTTGCAAATAAATATCTTATTTGCTTTCTCAATTTATGCTTACCTTGTAAATAACAAGGTAAGCAAAAGTTGGTGTTATTTGAAGATCTTTTTTTATTTAAAAATTTAAATGTATAATGTACCAGTATAAGCTATAGCAAGGTTCATTTTGCACATATCCAACTGAAGTTAATTCTAACAGCCTCTTGTGATCATAAACAAGAAAGTGCCTACATGTGCAATCAAGAATATTGCGATTATGTATCGACTAGCAGACCGATAACTTTCTCATAGGCAAAATTTAATATTTTATTGTTTAAATAAAAAAACCAAATGTTTTCGGGCAAATAACATGAATTATTCTGAATCTCGACAACTCGCAACAAAAACTAAGAACCCTACAGGTGGATCTTATATACGAGTACCAATAAGAATTACACGCTTTTTAACAAAACTATTGCTTTTCTGTTAAGCATCATAAATCAATACCAAATCCTTCTATTGTAAGACTTATAGCATTTGAGATATGTCCAGAAAGAGCAGTATAAACAGTTAAATAATAACTTAATGAACCACTAGCTTATGCTTGTGGCTTCGCCTGTGTAAAAAGTAACTTACTCAAACTTGAACTAACATCCCAAGGGAATACATTACTGGAATAAAATATTCTATGTGTTAATCCAGGAAATGGCCTATCATTATGCCAATTTTCATCCAAATCTGTTACACGGCTTAGACATGATTCAGTAACAAACACCCAAATGTCTATATATCTTTATGCACTTTCAAATTCATTAATGTTAATAGGATAACTTAAGATAACGCCATAACGGTATACCTAAAACAGCGTGAGTGAAGTTTAAAAACTGCCACCTTGCTGTAGAACAGGCTGATTGACTAAGTCGTAATAGGTATCGTATGAAATCATCGAAGGTATGTTTTTTTTTTTTTTTTTTATTATGAGTATGTTATTCCACAGACTTTTTGTCCGTGCTCTTTTTATATTTAATTTAATTGTTATGGTGGTTTGTTTATAAAATTAATGTTCTTGAAGTGGCTTTATTACAATTGCATAAAGCTTGAAGAGCGCAATTAATGTGTCATAGATATTGAGCGACAACATGTCTTTTAGGGTTTCTTCTTGCCGCTGGTGGTCTTGTTGTTGGTGAAACCCTTCTATTTGTAGATTTTTCTGTCCTCTGTGATGTTGTGATGATGATAATAATGTCTGTGACGTTTTATTTAATGATTTGTTTAATTTGGAAGTCTATGTCTAGGTTGATGCTAATTGACTCCACGCTTGTGTTGACTTTAGTTCTAAGGTATGTTTAAGAAGTAGCGTCTATACTATACATTAAAACAGTAAAAATTTCACGATAAAGTGATATTTCATCTCAAGTAAATTATTATTATTCAAACGTGAACGTAACTTAATTAAAATAAACATGTAAGCATAAATCCTCTTGATGCCAATATGACAGAGTTCATTTAGACAGAATTTCACATTTAAAATCTTATTACCAAGTTCGCGAGAGGCATCTATACACCGTCTCATTACTCGACTCGGCAATGTCGCTCAAATTACACAAGGGGGAGGTAGGAATGCTTTGTGAATTATCCTCTCAGCGAATGAATTATTTAGTAAAATAAATTGGTATCTCTAATAACGCTCAACATCTATTATGTTTTATGAAGTGTGAATCGTGAAGATAGGAAGCGAACGTCATTCCTCCGGTACGATTCTTTTCAATTTAATTTTATCTGTAACAGATCAAATCGAATATCAGAATTTGCAATTTCTTTTGTAATTGACTCACAAATTTTGCGTACTTAAATGTTAATGGTATATATTCGGGTCGTAATTATGCCTTTTATATATATTTTTACCACTTAAAGGTAATTGGGTGATAATTATTAAATTGGCGTGATAATTATTATCAAATATGCTCGCGGACCATACAATTCTTGGCAAAAAACAGCGTAGAATCAACCAAGTAGACTAAATTAGCTGTATAAAAGTTGTAAGGTACTCGTGGATGCAGGCAGTTGGAGACCATTTGACGAAAAGTTTTCGTGGACTACTTATATCTAGCAGTTGTTGTGCGGATGTATGATGGATTAGTCTCTGTGTCCTGCGACTGAAAAAAAAACAGGAATTTCAATTGTGGATGAAATCTATTAGGTTTTCTGCCAAATTTACTGGATAAATTCTATCAACACAAAGTCTGAAACTGTGTCTTGCGTCTGCATTGCCGTCTGGCAATATTACTAGATTTAAAAAACCTTGTTAAAATTTAGATATAATTATCTTCTTCTTCCCCTTTTTGGGTTGGAAGCACATAGGAAATTAATTCATATAAATGACGATTAAAAAAAACAACAGAAAGAAATTAATAAAAAATTCCCTTTTGTTTTACATACATTCTTAGAAAGCACCTATTTTGTACAAACAATGAAGAATTAGGTTGCTGTCTGCGACTTGCAATCCTCTAAAACATTTTGTATAAGAATCTAGACGCCGACTTTGTGTACCAGTTCTTTAGCAAAAGTAAAAGTACAGAGCATCCGAAAAGTTAATTTTCTCAAAATGAAAGTCGTCCGTAGCAAGACCGGCGCGTGTAATTTTTCTTTCATTACATGTCAAAACGCAAGCTCGCTGACGAAGTAATATTTCACCCAAGTACTCTCCCTTTCTGACGCTTTTATGCTTTTTACAACAGTCACTATAAATAAGGTCTAATTTAAAGACAACTTTTTGTTTTAATTTAAAAGAAAGGCGGTTGTTCTTGTCTTTATAATATGAGCCGAGATCTTTTTTATAATACTTTTATTTATTATACAACAGTAGATATTACAGTGGCTTTATCAATGACTGGAATCTGGCCGCGGCTTCGCCCGCCTAAGAGGTTACTTTTCTAAAGTTTTTCATCCCCTATTTTTATTATACCCCTTAAGGGTAAATTTCTTTACGAAATTTTAATGTCATATTTACAGTAATTATATATATATATATATATATATATATATATATATAATTTAGATATAATCTAATCAATAGCCTAAAAATTAGTTTCAAGCTTCTGGCTCGAAAAATGACGATAATTCCTTACAACTTTTCATCCACCTGTACAATCCTTTTTCTGCATTAAAAAGTAGCCTATGTCCTTTATCAGGCTCTAACCTATCTGTGTAACAAATTTCATTTAGATCGGTTTAGTAGTTTTGGCATGAAAGAGCGACAGACAGACGTACTAGAGTAGAGTTACTTTCGCATTTATAATATTAGTAAGGAAGTATGGATAAAGTATTTTTGTGAGTGGCAACCAAAGAGTAAAGTTATTAAACTGAAAAAGAGTGGCAACTCCATGATAAAATATGCATGTATGGAAGGTGCTGCTACCCAGAGTTTACGCGGTGAACTAAAGTTGAAGTGATATATATACATATCTACATGTGTATGTGTAATTATATAGAATTTTCTTTTACTATGAAAGCTACCCTGAAATATAAAAAAACCATATCAGCTGATAACGAAGCAATAATAATATCAGCTTAACAATGAAAATTGAGATAATTTTCAGAAAGTACATCAATAACCGTAAATAGATTGATGACAATAAGTACCTACGCTAGGAACAAAAAATAATAATTCTCAGTTGTCAAACGTTTGACATACAGGACAAAATGGCAGCCGTTAAGTTTGTACAAACAATCTGTAGGCGGCGCGACGGTCAGTAAAAATAAGTAATGTTTTAAGTGTGCCCCGCCAGGTGGCAACTAAATAATTCAGATTTATATATTGATGTCTCAGTACTACTGTTCAAGAAACGATATGAATTACTTGGATTTTTGAATAGTTGTTACTGTATTTTATGTCCGTAAGCAAAACAAGAATTTTATAATAACCAAACTTAAATTCTACGGGAACACTTTTTACACATTTTCGCCAATATCTTATAATATAATATTATGTAAGTAATCTAACTCTGGATCGTAATACGGATATTCGTGTTAATATGTAATACCCACTTATTAAATACATTTAAAATAAACTATTGTAACGGATTTTAGCGGAGGATCGTCCTCCGGTGACATGAATGCTGAGAATGTTCAAAACATCGGGAAATCAAATACTAACACGATTAATTCCGTAATATTTTATTCTTCTTATTATTTATTAGTATTCTCTCTTTATTATCGCGAGCATATATAAAGATAATTCATCTCATCATCATCTCAGCCCATATATGTCCCACATTTGGGCTGGGGCCTCCTTCATAATGGGCGGGTAATTGAGGTCAATTTCCCTCCTATTGTGGAGGAGGCTCGAGCACAGCATTTGTACGAGTACGTATATGAGCTGAGATTAGAGATGAATTATAATAAGTAATGAAGTACCTCTGCCTATTATAATAATTTCTGATAATAATTTCATTTTAATCGGGCGCTAAAGTGAAAAATATTTATTTTTCATTAATTTATTTACATTTTTATATATGCAGGGCTAATAAATAGGACGTATGGTATGGGTAATTAATGCCTCTGACGTTGAAGCAATATATTAAAAATTTTATTTGCTGCTGATTGGCCTTGATCGTCTTTAAAATAATAATTATTATGAGTACACGTGTTTATGGACATGACCCAAATACATTCAAGTATTAAGCACATGAATATAAAATAAATTAGGTTAAATAATTTTGACGTAACCGCAACTAGATCGCGGCTAATTTTTTTTTATTTTTCGTTATTCTGGTGATTCATTAACCGGTTTTTTCGACTCCCACGGGATAGTAATGTGTATGTGTATCATATTATATTCTTAATCTTTTAATATAAAGCGATTTTTTCTATTAAAGACATACTAAATATCAATTACAATATAAGATTTCTATTATAATTTATGATATACATATAAGTAAGCGGCGACGAATACCACCAGTTCTATCCGAGCACCGGCTCGTCGGTATCATATAACGACGACTTAGATTTTACCATTGACTACTCCATCCGATGCTGTATGCTTAAGAAGCACATTCCCAAAAAAGTTTGACGTCGGGCAGACGCCTGATCATAAAAGTATGTACTCGTATTTTAAAAACTTTTACAATATGATCAAATGACATCAGACAGGCAACTGGTTATAACTATAAAATTACATATTGCGTCGACCCCAAATAATTGAAATAACAGCAGGATAATTATGGTGATATTTATAAGTCATTAAATGAATTAATAATTTTTTTTAATAGACACAACACCCTGCACGAAGGGAATAGTTCTTGTATTGCGGAGTATTTTACAAACATATAATTTACGGACACAAATTACACCCAGACTCAGAACTATATTCATTTGTGGATCGCACAAAGTAATAACGTGGGAATCGAACCCATAATACTGGCACGGCAGGCCGGTATCTTAACCACTACGCCAGTTGTGCAGTCTACTGTGTAGTCCAGTACTGAATTATACTATAGGTATTCTAATTAATACGTATAGTTTATCATTATGTACTAACTTCACCTCTGCTGACCAGAATAAACGCCTCTGCTTGTTTGGAAACTGATTAAATGTTATACGCGGGCGTATAGCGTTTAGAAATATCACGCTAAATAAAGATCAGTTATATTATTAATTGTATAGGAGAATCTATAATCAACAATTACGTTAATTTATAATATCAAAATGTCTTTACACAGTCACCCATGCTGCATTACTACTAGCTGGATCGGTCTCACTTCTATGATAGAAGTGAGACCGCATAGAAGTTCTATGCTATCATCATCATCATCACAGCCCATAAATGTCCCACTGTTGAGCTCAGGCCGCTTCCGTAATGGGTGGGAAATTAACCTACTATACCGCGCTGGTCAGACATGTTGGTATAGGGTTTTGTTTCGATTTTTCCTTCTCTCGCATAGATGTGATATGCGTTTTATATCCTTTAGTCGTCTCGTACGATCACCCACGGGTAAAATATGGAGTGGTGAATAGTATTCTTACTCCGTCACCACACGGAATATGGTTTTTACATCTAGGGAAAGCCAACTGCACTAAGAAAGTGGTCCTCGTATTGCGGGTGATTTACAAACATTAAAAAAAAAAAAAAAAAATTTCACCCAGACTCAGAGCAACAATTTGTGGATCCCACCAAATATTGTACCGCGTGGGAATCAAACCCACAGCACTGGCACTGAAGGTATCTTCAGCACTACGCCATCTGTGCAGTCATTCTTTAAATGTAACACGTGAATAGTACTAAATATAAAACCTTAAGATATGTACGAAGATTTCTTATCTATGTAAATTTTAAAAGTGCTGTGTGAAAGCGGTTACGAATATTACCAAGTCTTACTTTTTTCGTGTATGTCGTACAAGACGACCAAGTTATATTCTCAAGGAAGATTGACATCGGGCAGGCGGCCGATTATAAAATAAATTGTAGAAACTACTGCAATATGTACAAGTATTGATGCTGAACTAAGTATATTTTAAAATTATGTGAATTGTGTAACATTAAGTAGATTAAATTGTCCAAAGATCTTCAAAACAATGCGAGTAAAACTTCGTGTATTAAATAGATAATATAATAGCTATCATTATTCTCCTACTCTTATCCCAATTACTTGGGGTCGACACAATATGTACTCTACTTTCATAGTATATATTGTAATCGTCGCGATCATCGGTGCCGACCTGGCGCTGCCGACCATCGCTAAGGCGATGCTCGACAGCGTCAGGAACTGGGACGCGGTCGCCGCCTTCTGCGAGACAGTTGTCTCGCGGAAGGAGGCGGCGGGGCGACTCCGAGAGGAAATCCTCTTCGGTGAGACGCTCCGTCGCCGGCGCCTGGGGCGACGGAGGCGCGAGTATCTGCGCCTAATGCCGCCCTAGCCGAGGCCGCGGGTGACTGGACCGGGGAATAGTCCTTCACCCGCAGAGAGGCCGACCGCGTGAGGGCGACGCTCCGGCAGTTAGCTGGGGCGTCGACGGGGGATGGTACCCGAAAGGGTAACCCGCCGGGCTGACCACGGAAGGCAAGGAAGCGGTACCAGTGGCCGGCCCAATGGCGATGGGGAGGGAATAAGGTGCGTTATGGGGCCACGCGCTCCCCTTACGTTGCCCCGGACGGTACGGGCGACGTGTGACCAGGCCACACCCTACCAAAAAAAAAAAAAAAAAAAAGTATATATTGTAAAAGTTATTGGCAATACTTTTATGACCGGCCGCCTGCCAGCCATCAAAACTGCTTGGGAATGTAATTGTTGACCAAACGGCATCAGATGGAGTTGGCCCAAGTCGTTATAAGGCTCTTAGTCGTCTTTTACGACATCCACGAGCAAAGTAAGGGTTGATAATTTTCGTAGCCGCTACCACACAACTAGAAAATATAATAGCTATGTAAACTTATAATAAAAATAATAAATATTTTTTGTTAAAGATTTTCACTATTTTGTGAGTTATCTTTGCATAAAGTAATAAAAATATCGTTAAATATCAATTTAGCTCTTCCTGTCCGTTATTTGAAATACAACTATTAATAAATCAACATAATAAACACTTTAGTTTACACCATTTCACAATTTAAATTGTCGTAATAAAATGGCCGCATTAGCGTAAAATTTCAAAAATGTCGTTTATTCTATAAAATGTCATCGTTATAAAGAAATAAATCTTTTTAATGTCGAATATCTATAAATATATATAATTTCTTTTCGTTAACATGCGTTACTAAGAAATAGGTTTACTGCTCACTTCTGACCTACATAACACAGTTTCACGAACATAAAATCCGTTTGCAACAAAAGATATAAAAACGAATACTTCTCAGCAACTGTGTGGGTTAGTAATAACTCCTTATCTTGTATAAGAAATATCTTATACATAATTTATATAGATAATGATGGAAAATAATAACAGTGATATTTTTTATTGATATATCAGTATGGATTAATAAGAATTCTGTAACTCCTACGCCAGGGATCTTTTACAGAGATAGTATCATCTCATTATAAAATGGTCAATATCTGTATATTCAGACTGCACAAGTGGCGTAGTCATTAAGATACCTTACCATTCGTGCCAGTACCGTGGGTGGGATTCCTACGCAAGACAATATGTTGTGCGATCCACAAAGTGTCGTTCTGAGTCTGGGTGTAATTTGTCTGCTTTAATTATATGCTTGTAAAGTCCCCCGCAAAACAAGAATTATTTTCTTGGTGCAGGGTGGCACCTATTTTAAGAGAAAAAAAAATATGCCTAACCTAACCTACTTAATATATTTACTTATAAAAATCCATATAATAAAGTTTTAGATAAGGACAAGAAACTTTAAACCAAATAAATCCATGGTATTTAAGAGGAAAAATACTCTATAGGAATGAATTGAATTAAAAAAATCATCATATTATCCTGCTCGTATCCCATTTACTCGGGGTTCACGCAATCGTACACCTTTTCCATTGTACATACATATTGCAAAAGTTACTGTCATTAGTTTTATATACAGTAGTTTTATAGAATACTAGCTTCTGCCCGCGGCTTCGCCCGCGTAAAAGGTTACTTGCCTAAAGTTTTTCATCCCCTATTTTTATTTTACCCCTTAAGGGTAATTTTTTTACAAAATTTTATTGTCATATTTATTTATATCTAATCAATGGCCTAAAAATAAGTTTCAAGCTTCTGGTTTTAAAAATGACAATACTTCCTTACAACTTTTCATCGCCCTTTACAAACCTTTTTTTTCTTTGTCAGGCTCTAAATTTCATTTAGATCGGTTCAGTAGTTTTGGCGTGAAAGAGCGACAGACAGACAGAGTTACTTTCGCATTTATAATATTAGTAAGGATGGTTGAAGTTAAGGTTACGCTGGCTATATATAATACACTTATTCCAATTAAGAAATTCATCATAGCTACCTTAGTCCTTGCCCCAATCGGTATACAAATACACAGTTTATACTGCAATTAAGAAAGTAGAACTAATAAATGTCACTTTTGATATACTCCTATAGACTTTATGGAATGTAAGACGATTACTACGACCACTTAACCTGCTACCAAATGAAAAGAAAAATAAACTACCGAACCGACATGAAGTGATATTTCTTTTGAGCAATAAAAATCACAAAAGGAGAAAGAACTGAATAAATCAAACGGTCGACGAATTCATACATTTTTATGACTTTATCAATCCATACGAGGAAATAACGCGCCATTTAAATGTGAATATATATTTTTTTTTGTAAAAAGCGACACATATTAGCTATTAATATTAATTTAGTTCAAGATATAACCTAAAAATATGTTAAATATTCATGAACTAATAAAAACTGCTGTGTGGTAGTGGCTACTAATACTACCAAACTTTACGTTGCTCGTGGATGTCGTAAAAAAAACTAAGAGCTTTTTATTGACTTAGGTCAACATTTCCTGAGGGCGTTTGATCAACAATTACATTTCTAAAGAGGTTTACCGTTAGGCAGGCGGCCGGACGTAAAAATACTGCCAATAACTTTTGCAATATGTACGATGGAAGAAAAGTACATCGCTTCATCCCCAAGTAATTGGGATAAGAGCAGGATAATGATGAACTGTCAACTTAAAACTCAAGTATTTATTTATAAAAGAATATGATCTGAAAAGGAGACATTTCTTGTTTTGAATGTTCAGAAGATAACTCTTTTACACGTAAAAAATAATAGATATTTTTTTTTTGGGGGCGGGTTACGGTCAGCACACTCCTCGCACCACTCCGTCCGGGGTGACAGAGAGGCGTAAGCACGTACACCCGTAACCCACCCGTGACGTCGCCTTCGTCGTTGGGCCAACCACCGGAGCAGAGTGACTTGACATCAGTGGTAAAATAATAGATATGAAAAATTGTGATGTCATGTGGCGACATGATAAAGAATAAAATGTGTCGTCATCCCTTATATTCCGTGGCAGTCGTAAAATTAAATTGAAGGCATACCAAAATAATTGTCTGTAACGCTCTCTTGGTAAACGTAAAATATTAACTATTTTCGCTTACCTACCTTCCATTCGTGATGATTATGCAGTTAGCCATCGAGGGAATCTTGTATGTTGAACTCTGGACCTCGATAGGCTGACGCATATTCAAATAACATACCACGATGACTCGTATAAAGGACAATTTTATGCTATTTTATATTATTACAACAGTTGTGATAACAGCAGATTTTTTTACATTCCTAGAAAACGCATTAATAATGACCCATCGTTTTATTTTTTTTCTGGTTTTCCAATATTTACAATCACTGCTTTATTACTATTTGTTATGGCGATAAGTTAATGGACTTGCCCGATGAAAGTATATAAATACAATAAGAGTTTTTTCAAATGTTAATAATTCTCGGGATCTTAGACTTATAAGTTATTTGTTTCGAGTGTTACTGTCAAGTAAGTAACTTATAATACTGAACTTATAAGTAATCTACATTTATGTAACATAACTTAGCGACTAAAACAAAGAACAAATAACAGTAGGTACATTATTTGTTTGTGTAAATAACATGTTTACCGTCACAGAATAAAAGTGACAAAGTTTAGGAAAACAATATAACGATTATATTTATAACATTCATTTAGTTTCACTTCTAAAAGTTTTGAAAAATCTATATAAAAGTAAATGTTTGTATATATGATATCGCTAATCTCAAAAAGTATTTGACGGATCATTATGAAAATTGGTATGTAGGTATATTTATTTTTTCACGGAGAAGGTTTATATGCTACGCCACCAGGCGGCGCTACAATATATCAACGAATAAACCAACAGGCTTGGTTTGCTTGCTACTATAATATAGTTATTTTTTAATTGAACATTATATTACTCAAGATATATCTATAGATTTTCTAGTTTTAATAAAGCTACAATTTGAAATAAAGTGTCATTGTGATCATCACGTGAGGACTCACGTGACCATGATCACTGCAAAGTGTTCAAAACGTCGGGAAATTAAAAATCATATACAAACGCGATATAATCCGTAAAAGTAGTTTTATTTCAAATGTGTAACACTCGCGTAAACATCACCAATCATTAAAGCTAACATTTATCTTTCTTACCTGGTCGCAGTAAAAATGCAATGGGCGCCACTCCTTCAGTAGGTGATCGTAAAAGACTACTAAACAACGTAAGCAGATAACATCACTGCAAGTAGGTCAGTTTCTCCCTCAACGTGGGCGAGGCTCGAACCCAGGATGGTAATAGATCTGAACTGGTATGACGATGAAGATGAATAAATATAGTCATTTTGGCCATTATTATTTACAGATCGTATCTATTAATAAAACATAATGTTTAGTTTTTTATTGGTCATTGTGGAGATTTAGGCAGCTGTCGATATTGCAGTAACTGGCGATGATGGACGTAGCAATTAGTAACAGGGTCACAGCGATATCGGTGTACCTGAACTTTGAACTAAAATATTACCTCAGAAGAAAAGTACGCAGGGCTGTCAATCTCAATTCTACTAATTAATTAAAAGTATCCAAAATATTAATTTTTCATTCTTCTACCGAGACGACAGCTCTAACATCAGGCTGGCTACTGAATACAAGATCTTGGTACTGCTGATCAGCTTAAATGGCAACATAGAAGTACAGCACGTTATGGGACTGTACGCAGTCTCTAAAGGAAGGAAGGCCTACCGCTTTCCCACGGTTAATTGATATACTCCATACCTCTAGAATGAAAGAAATATGAGATTAGATCAATTTGAAATAGGATATAAGGAAATTTTCTTACTTCTGTGTATTGAGC
Organism: Lymantria monacha; assembly: GCA_905163515.2. Taxonomy (NCBI): domain Eukaryota; kingdom Metazoa; phylum Arthropoda; class Insecta; order Lepidoptera; family Erebidae; genus Lymantria; species Lymantria monacha. The sequence goes on along the minus strand of LR991092.1, from coordinate 8,578,430 downwards.
AGCCTTTAACTTTCAATTTGCCACAAAAGTTCGAAGACATGTTTTGCCTCTAAATCTCTTATCTCAAAACTATTAAATATTTTCTGTGGAACCCTCATAAAAAGTGTCAACCCTCATAAAATCAGCTCAATATTTCTGTACACATTATTAGTTTTAATAATCCGTGTGTTTTAACATGTTACTCGCATAAAATCTTATGGTTCGTTGCGACCTCTGGTGGTGTGAAATGCACGAGTTTAATGATGGCGTACCTACTCTGTGGTAATTTATATACCATTGTGTGGCGATATGTGACATGGGGACGTGATATGAACGCGTAAACGACGCGGTTCCAACGCATTTTGTTATGGTAAATAACTATTTGACAAAGTTAACTTTTACTATAACTCCCACTAACTGGCATTAGTATTTAAGTACTGTAAATTAAAATAAGTCAAGCTTGCTTTTAGTAAAACTGTCGAGGGATAATATTTGTATTTGTACGGAGTAGAGCATAATTCGCAACCCCCTTTTCTTCCCGTCAAACGGATTGGCATAGTTTTCGATTTTTCCTTTCTCTTGCGGTGCGGTTTTTTTGCTTGCGTGCCTTAGATCTCTTTTACGATAGTGACAACAAGGGGTGATACATTGTATTTTTACTCCATCACCATAGGGATCAAAGTTTCATCATCATCTCCGCTCATATATGTCCCACTGTTGGGCTCGAGCATCCTCTACACTGGAAGAGAAATTGACCTACTATATCACGCTGGTCAGACGTATTGGTATAGGGTTTAGTTTCGAGTTTACCTTCTCTTGCATAGATGTTATATACGTTTTATATCCCTTAGTCATTTCTTACGATCACTCATAGCTAAGATGGGGGTACCGAAGTTAAAATCGAGTACCGGTGGTCCGCTCGCACGGCGAAGAGAGAAGGTTTTACGGTGGGTCTATGGGGTCACGCGCCGCCTTTCCGTCACCCCGGACCGATTCGGCGGGGCGAGACGCACCCATAGCCCACCAATAAAAAAAAAAAAAAAATAGGTAAGATGGGGGTGGTAAATTGTAATTGTACTCTTACTTCGTGAAATGGATCGAAGTGTACAAGTGCCGTAATATTAATTACTACATGAAAATGCGCGTGTAACGATGCTTTGTAGTACACCTATATATATATATATATATATATATATTATTAGTATTTTAATAAAGGATATTGAATCTCTAGTCGTGTATCACATGCCCTATGATTATTGTAAGTATTGCATCCATGATTTGTGTGATTACAGACTTCACAATCATATGCATGCACTCTATGTAGTTATTGTTGACCTTTAAAATGATCAAAGACATCACGAGAACTGATCTTTGCATTGTGATAAATAAAGTTTTATATTAATTTATTTATTGCATGTATGTATGTATATTAATTAATGATTTTTATATTCTCACGGCTTTACCTCTAAAGGGGTAAGCAGACGAATTAGATATCCTGATTTGCCATATGTTGATATTTAAGTCATATATAAAGTTAATATAATGAGGAACCTACTACGGAGCATAGTCCCAAAATAGTGTTAAATTGAATCTCACAGGCTCGAATGGTTATCCACGATTTAAAATATTCAAGCCTTACTTATCTAATTATTGAACCGAGGAGCCAGTAAAATTGAAAAATCAGAGTGATTTTATCGAACAATACTGCTGCATCTTAAGGCACCAATGGCCCTGTTAAATCACCGCGTTTATAAAACTAATGAAATTTTTGTATATTGCATTAAACAATTTTGAAGTGACTTCATATTTTGTCTAGAAATGTCCATCCATAATCAAACAACGTTTTTTTTCAATGTTTCCCTTGAAAATATGCAGCAGGTTTTCTTTAAATTAAAAAGATTTATCTCGTTGAATACGTGGCATAATCATGCATCTATTGTTCCGAATTCGATTTCCAAATAAAATTAAATATATTATCCCGTCAGATACCGCTTGGAGGATTACGTCAACCAACCACAAACAGCGTTTATCTAAGAAGAAACTTATTGCTATTTCGCCTTTAAAATAATAAATTAAACCAATAAATAACTTCTAGTTTAATAAAGGAAATCATAAAAACATAATGGCGACATTCATGTCGTCTCATAACTCTTAGTTATTTTTTATTTTAAATAAGCAAGTGTTTTAATTTTGTGGTTGTCAATATATTTTACGGACATGGTAGCAACAAAAAAAAAGGAAACGACTTGTTTTTTTTTGTTGTGATTCATGACATCAATCCTTTATATACTAGGTACTTCAAGTCATTGGTGTCTTGAGAATTCCTTGTTTGTAGATTGATTACAATTCTTCTAAAATTTGACAAGCGTCTCATTCCGCAATACACAATCACTTAAGGCCAAGCTGTGGTCAATAAGGCATCGCTGCAGGACGTCGCATGCTCAAAAAGTATACTTCAAGTGTTCCAAAAACGGCAGGATGCCAAAGTTTTCAGTCTTCTCTCGCTCAATAGTAGTGGAGTAGGATTTAGGATCTATATTGGCGCGTCAAATGTATGGTCGATTCCTGTAGTTTTTGACTACAATAATACTGCTTTAATAATTTCAATTATTTAAAGCACTAATTAGCATTTTGCATCGGGTAACACTGCTGTATAGTAGCGGTTACGAATACTACCAACCCGTATTTTGCTCGAGGATGTCGTAAAAGACGACTAAGAGCTTTATATCGACCTAGCTAACACCACTTGATGCTGTTTGGTCAACATTTACATTCCCACGAAGGGTTAATGTCAGGCAGGCGGCCGGTCATAAAACTATTGCCAATATCTTTTGCAATATGTAGAAAGAGGAGTTCATACTGCGTCGACCCCAAATAATTGAGATAGAGAGCAGGAGAATGATGATGATCGGTAACACATGAGTAAAATTTTATTTAAGTACCCACAATGCCACTGACCTAGTACTAGGTTTTTTAAAAAAGTCCAAAGATAAAATAATAATAGTCGAATCTACTGAGTTCCTTGTCGGATCTTCTCAATGGCAGATACGTTGCGATCCGGCATTTATTCAATTAATTGAAAATGTTAAAACTGACTATATTTAAGTGCCCTCGCAGGGTTTATACATAATGAATTTAGAGAAACACGGAGCCTATAATATCATGAAAGATAGTATTACAATTTTTCTTAAAAAACATAAATAAATAATTTTATATAATAAAATTATAAGTGCTATAACTATTTTTAAATTTAGCTGTTTAATAATTAGCTGTTATAGTGTTAACTAGTGTTATGCTATTAACACTGCTAATATAATAGTCTTAACACTTTTAACAGTTAAAGGAAGTTGTTTTAACACGCATGACAAGAATTTTTTTTATGTGGCTGTTCATTTAAGAACTTTCCTTTGCCCGTTTGTTGTTTTTTTTTCTTTATTACGATAATATCTTGTGTGTTTATGTGCTGACATACTTATCAATAATACGTAAATTTGCTAGAAATATTCTTTGAAGTTCAAAAGTAAAGTGGAATAAAGCTATTGGGATTAGGAAGATTTGTGTTATCGTTTGAAATTATTATAAAAGTGAGATATGATTAATATTTACAGTACAAAGCCAACTTTAAACGATTTCAAATACTACTAGATTATAGTAAATAAATACTAGATTATTATGGTCATGTACTGAAAGAAGGTGGAGTCAAGAGTCTCCGAAACCGGCGAGCGTGTATGAAGAGAATTATGAATGTTGAGGAAGCGAGTGAAGTATGCAAGGATAGAGTTCTCTGGCACTCTGTTCTCTCTGCCTACCCTGCAAAGGACATGGCGTGCTGATATGTATGTATGTACTAGATAATATTTTATACTAATCTATCTACACATATTTTTATTTTATTATTACCAACATTATGGACACAATAAACAAATTAACAAAATTAAGCTAAACTTATTGTTAGTATGTGTTTGTTAGAATACCAATCATATTCTATTAAAGACTTCCTATTAAACAACAGGCATATAGAATCAATGGGTTCACGTGTTCATTAAAGCAAATTACTAATAATTTTGAATTCAATTTTTCAATCGGTTTTCATGGAATTTAGTTAGCGGCTATTTACTTTTTGGCAACTTATAAAATATCAAAAATTGTGTTTGAAATAATTAAAAAAATAAACATATTTCAGCCATTTCGAGAATCGTGAGTTCATATCTCACAGAGCAGTCAGTAGTAATATACGGTTAATCAACATTATGATATTTTATTCAGTTTTTAAAACTAATTTTAACTAATTTTTACAAGAAAATTTCCTTTTATAACAGCTATCAAATTTTACTGCTAGTTAATAACATTGTTTTATTTTTATAATAATTTATATAACGAAATTAACATATTATTAGATAACGTTTTAAAAAATAACGTTAATGTTATTATCATTATTATTACATCCCTATAATAACACGTTAGTTCGACACCATCCAACTGTCAAATTCAAACAACCCGACTTCCATTTCCGTATCTTTCGACACATGCATAGCATATCATATTGGATGTTGATGCCTAAACATGGGTGTCATGTCACACGAAAAAGGAAATACTCGTCACGATGTTGCTCCTTTATGGTTTTTATGTATATTCATAAGATTCTTTGACACGCCTGCGGTAGGTAAACCTTTTAATTGAGTTGAGATTGGATGGCTGTTTCCTTTGCGGGGTGAGAAGAAATCTGCCTTTGATGTATTTAAAAAAATGAAACTTATTAACTTGATATGTAACATTGACCTTTAATTTTTATTTCTACAGACTTTATGATTTAAGTTACCGCATCGTATCTTCGTCATCGTAATTTTGTGGTGACGGATAAGAATACTATTTACCACCCCATATCTTATCCATGGGCGATCGTACGAGACGACTAAGGGTTATAAAACGCATATAACATCTGTGCGAGAGAAGGAAAACTCGAAACAAAACCCTATACCAACACGTCTAACCATCGTGGTATAGTAGGTTAATTTTCCTCTCATTACGGAGGAGGCCCAAGCCCAACAGTGGGACATGTATGGGCTGTGATGATAATGATGATGATGGTGATACCGCATCGTATTAGTGGTTACTTCTGTCTACAAAGAAGGTTCACTACCGAAAGATAAATTATCTCTTAAATTATTCTCTAATAACCACAGTCTTTAATAGCAAACATAAAAACAACTGCCTCGTCAAAACTCTGCATTAAAATCATTATCATTATCCTGCTTTTATCCCAATTACATGGGGTCGACGCAAAATATATAACTTCGAACATAAAGCCATGTGAGTAAAAGCAGCAGGTTATATGTGCCCCTCAACTCGGCTCGAGCTTCCTCCCCATTAAGTAGACAATTGACCTAATATGTTCGCATGGACTGTTATACGAGTTTTAGTTCGAGTATTCCTTCTCTTACACTGACATTATATGCATCTTATATCCCTTCGTCGTCTTTTACGACACCCACGGGCAAGTTGTGTGGCGGTAGGTAATAAATATGATAAATATTATATTGCAGTATTTCGCAATTTTTGCCTTTTTGGTTTTTTTTTTGCAAAAGCGACGGATGAGAGACGACTGCATGTAGCGGAGATGCGAATGTTGAGATGGATGTGTGGTGTGACAAGAATGTATAAAATAAGGAATGAACATATAAGAGGAAGTTTGAAAGTAGCGCCAGTGACGGAAAAATTAAGGAGTGAAAGATTGACATGGTATGGACATGTGATGAGAAGGGATGAAAGTAATGTTGTGAGGAAAGCTTTAAGCATGAATGTTGAAGGCTTAAGGGGTAAGGGAAGACCGAAGAAAAGATGGATGAACTGCGTGAAACATGACATGGATAGACAAGGAGTGACCATAGAGATGACGTCTGATAGAGTTGTATGGAAGGAGAAGACATATTGCGTCGACCCCAAATAAATTGGGATAAGAGCAGGTTGATGATGATGATGGTTTTTTTTTGCAATTTACTCAAGATTTTGAGGGTGTCAGGCTCGAATTGACTTCAAATTCGGATTCTGCGGGTTGAAATACATGTCCGTGGCCCACCCATGTCTGGTCAAATGTACATCCAACTTATTTTTTTTTGTGTGCCGCTGTAATCTACTCCGGCACCACACAAACTCGCATAACTCGAATATGGAATTTAATCATTTATTAAAAATCATTACAGCAAATAAAATAAATTAAAAGTATAACGGCGCCAAAAGTTAATACGATTACAGTTTAAATAATTTATTTCATTCATAATATGTCGTAATGAAACTCAAAGAGAATATTGTAAGAGGCAGTAATGTCTCTAAATATGTACTTCCTTATTGCCTCATCAAATATTATTATTTCTTACATAATAAAAAGTTTCGGATCATGTCTATTTATAACTTAAAAGCCATTTAAAATCACAACGCATCGCGCCAAGGCATCATCGTAAAATTCATCGCGAGTATTCTATAAAAATATAATGAGAATTATTTTATGGATTAAGTATATTATTGATCTATGCCATTCTTCTGATTTATTTTAAAAAAAATATATAAACTTTTTTTGTAGTATGTTTTTAGTATATTATCTGTGCCATAATATGTTTATTGTTTAAGTCCCATTTTTCTTTCAAAAGATTCCTTGGCGAAGTTTAAAAACGTATTTGCGATTTTATGCTTTCAGAAATTTGGATCATGTTGTAAAACACCACTTTTTTATGATGTATTTGAACTTTGTAAATGTTAAAATGCTAATTAATAATATAATCAATGATGAGTTTTCAATTCATGATGTTTTAATAACAATTCAATGGCGCTTTTTAAGTCAAAAAACGGCACATATATATCGCTTTCCTTTTTTTTACCATCTTTTGTATGCTCGCGTCCCTTTGTTGTTTTGCGTCGCTCATCTATTACGACATTTGCGAAAAGGGAACGGATAGTGACATATTATATATATTTTATATAGGATTTCCATCTATTCATTCCTTCAATTGCGTGTGGAAAACCAATGTTGGACCAAAACTTCTAGGGGAGATGTTACCGTCACGTCTTCACAGACGGGCAAAATCGATTTTGGTATTGTTTTCCAAAAGAGTGCATTCTTATATCATGATCCTTCAACCGATTTTTACATTCCTTCGTCAATGTAAAGGCTGACGGCACATTGTATTTATTTTTAACCCGTCCCCATAGGGTAAAGTGGGAAGTATGATTTAATCACGTTAAAATATTTGAGAACTGTCTAACTATAAATTGCCTTGTTTTTAGTACAAAAATGTTCAAACATATTTCAATATGTTTTATACTGCAAATGTCCATAGAAACGTTATTTAAGAAGAAAAAAACAAGCTCTTTATTTTATATTTATAGGAAAATCATGTTTTCAATTTATTTTTATTGGTCTGTGAATTCTCACAATGACATTATTATGGTTATTAATATTCCTTGTATTCAGTTCGGGCATCATCGTTATCGTGAACGCACTCCGATATAAATATCACGAACGGATCATGATGGCTGCCACGCCTTTTGTATGATAATGTTAACGACCTTTTATATTTTGAATTTGGAACTTTTTTATAAAAATTTAATGTTAGTCTTGCTTTAAACTGAAACTTATCTGTTGAATAGCAGGTAGCAATAGCAATTTATTATTTATATATTATTTTTTATGACAACACTTTTTTGTTTCATCAAATTATATAAATTTCTTTATTATTTTCTTATTGACCCGCTATACTATACTGGGTAGATGGGTTCGTAAAGGGTTCTGTTTAGAGTTTTCAATTTTGATGCAACCCTTTTTTTTTTATTGGTGGGCTGTGGATGCGTCTCGCCCCGCCCAATCGGTCCGGGGTGACGGAAAAGGCGGCGCGTGACCCCACAGACCCACCGTAAAACCTTCTCTCTTCGCCGTGCGAGCGGGCCACCGGTACCCGATTTTTGACTTCGGTGGCCCAGTTTTTTTTTTTTTGATGCAACCCTGCAACCTACTTACCTGCCTTAGTCATAGTTTATTAAATTATGAATTAAGTACTTGAGTATTTTTAAAATATTAAATTGTTTATATTTTTTTATATTTTATAATGCATCTACATTTAAGAAAAATGGAAAAATAATTTAAGATACAAAGTTTTAAAGTCACATATTCTATGCTTTTCTCACATATATAATAATAATGTTTTTAGGCAGGCGCAAATTAGTATGAACATTGCGATAGTGACGTCACAATGTTTGTATTGTTATCTCTGTCTAATTAATAAAATCGAATATTATATTAGGAACAAGCGCAATATGAAAATAAATAGTGTTGTTTTCACATATCGATTAAATTTTTCGACTATTTTATATGCCTACACAAAAAAAAGTATACAATACCATAAAAAAGTAGTGAATATCTCACATGTAACTTGTTAAAGACAATAATTATATTCTTCTACGATCACCATGCGGTAATAAAGGTTTGTTTTAAAATTTTTCATCTAGTCCGGTTTGCGTTATTTTCTGAGAGAATAAAATTATATTCTCTGTCCTAATGCCTTCTAACAGCTATATACGTTTTATTACCTCATTTCATGTCCATGCCCTCTTAACGATAATAGTTTCACCCCCTATTATGTGGAACTAAAATTACAGTTTAAATATTATTCTTATCCTCCGTCGGATTAAAGACTTGACTATAAATTAAAAAAAAGTGTGTGTGTCAGCTCCGACGCACGACTGGCGTTTATTCCTTAAGTACGATTATCAAAACAGGCGCAAAAAAAGCTCATTTGACTAAATATAATATACATATACACTACCGTCCAAAAGTTTGGAAGCACACCTGTTTTCAAACAAAACAAATAAATGCCGACTAATAGCGGTAAAAATTAGCAATAATCTTAAGTTTTACAACCTTTTACGACTGTCTACACAAACACAAAAGGATTATTATCCTACATTCATCAAGTTTTATGGAATTCCTTAATATTGACGAAACACGTGTTTTATGACTTAATCCGTCGGCTACTTTATCCTATGCAATGGTGTAGTTTTATTGATAATGTTTGCTGGTTTTAACTTTTTTAGACCTTATTCAGTCGCACTTGAGCATTGGCACGTGAAAGTTGTGATATTAACATTGTCTGTATTCGAAAGATATCGGCTACTACTTTGACCGTATTTTTTCTTCTGAAAATGGCAAAACGCAAGCAAATCACGCTTGAACAGCGAAGCGCTATTTGCACTCTACGCGAGGAAGGATACAGTGAACGTCAAATCGCAGAAAGGCTCGGAATTTCTTGTAAAGGTGTCCACTATACCCTTGCTAGAAAACAAGAAACGGGGAAAAATGAAGATAGAAAGAGATCTGGTAGGCCCAAATCCACAACAAATCAAGAGGACAACTTCATTAGAGTTCTTTCTAAACGGAATCGACGCTTAACTGCACCACAGATCACTGCAGCTCTGAATGATACGCGAGAAACACCCATTTCAACAACTACTGTTAAAAGACGCTTACTGTCTGCGGGATTAAGAGGATGTGTTGCTGCTAAAAAACCCAAACTAACAAATCGACATAAGAAAAATAGACTAGAATGGGCAAAAGCGCATAAAAACTGGACTATAGAACAATGGGAAAATGTCCTTTGGAGTGACGAATCAAAATTTCAGATTTTCGGATCCAATAGACGTGTCTTTGTACGCCGGTCAAAAGAAGAGAGGGCTTCAGAGGCATGTACAGTGCCTACCATCAAACATGGTGGTGGTAATGTCATGGTTTGGGGGTGTTTTGGCAACAGTAAACCCGGCAATCTTGTGAGGATAACCGGAAAATTAAACAAGGAAGGCTATTTAAAAATTCTCCAAGATTCTGCCATACCCAGTGGACTAAGTCTCATTGGTTCTGGATTCATTTTTCAACAGGATAATGATCCTAAGCATTCGTCTAAATTGTGCCAGAACTTTTTAAACAAGAAAAAAGCTGAAAACATTTTAAACATCATGCAATGGCCATCTCAATCCCCTGATCTTTCTCCCATTGAACTTGTTTGGGATGAACTTGACAGGAGGGTGAAAAGTCGTTGTCCTACGAGCTCAGAACATTTGTGGCAGCTATTAGAGAACGAATGGAACAAATTAGATAAAGATTATTTTAAAAAATTGATTAATAGAATGCCCAGAATATGTGAGAAGATTATAAAGGAGAAAGGTGGACACTTTGATGAAGCTAAAATTTAATCTAATTTACCATTGTATATTATTTTTTTATTTTGTTTAAGTTAGTTTCTGTTTGTTCTTTATTTTTTTATCAATACATTTAAATTTAAATGACTTAGTTTGGTTTTATTCGATTTTACCTTGCTGCTTCCAAACTTTTGGACGGTAGTGTATATACATTTATTAAAACTGTTCAGTGAAGTATTATCTCACGTCAGAAAATGAAAGGTGCGCAGAATAGGTTGCGCACCAAAAACGTAACGAGGTCATTCGAACACTAGATTTTACTCCTCAAATTTTTCTCATACCGGGCGCCTTATATGAAAATCGATTCTTAAGGAGTAAACTCCAAAAAATATATTATTAAAAAAGTTATAAGCGCTTCATACTTATAGTAAAATGCATTTCCATAAGCTAAAAGTTTATGAAATTATATTATGCTGTTGAATATTATGGCACATATTGTGCAGTACGGAGACATGTCTAAATTTTGGCGCGACGCATAAATTTGAGACGAGACGCCCACAACGCATCACGATTTATCAGGGTTGCCAATTTTTATTAATATTTTTATGTTTTATTTTTCCTTATTTTTTTAGACTGTTCATAGCACGTTGTTTATAGCTTCGATCGTCAAAGTTATTTTCCAAATTCTAGCGACACAAATTTATTTGCTTGTTTTTTTTTGATCTTATATCCTCTATATTATGCATTATTTCTTCAAGAGCCCATCTGGTTGCTTTCGTTAGTCATCGTCGTCTTGCTCTTATCCCAGTTACTTAGTTGCTCTTATCCCAGTTAATATGTGTTCTTCTATCATATACATTGCAAAAGTTACTGTCAATAGTTTTGTAACCGGCCGCCTGTCTGATGCCAATTCTCCTTGGGAATATAATTATTGACCAGACAGCCTCAGATGAAGCTGATCCAGGTCGATGTAAAGCTCTCTCTTAGTCGTTTATATTACTTATTAACAATGTAAAGGTTGATAGTATTTGTAACCGCTACCACAAAGCACCTTTGTTCGTTAGTAACGATTTTTTTCAATTTCCTATCGATAGATGGCAGCTATTTCTCATCATACTACGCACCCCATAAGTATAATTTTGTTATTTATAACATCTTTAATATATTTCTTTTTCCGTAACTATATCTATGATTTATTTCTTATTTACATAAAAATATTAATATCTTTCTACTCCATGCTATTAATTATGGACAGTCATTTTATCTGCAACCTCAAATGAGTTAGTGAAAACGCTTATGTCTATACTCGAAAAGAAAAACATGACAGTTTTATTAAACAGGTATAACCATAGAGATACAAGAAACCCGTTTGTATGTTCCAAGAAAAGGGGCACGCGAATTAAACGCAATACGACACGTTGACATCCCTACTCACCGCGTAGGGTTGACACAACTCGTTTATTTGCGACAAGAGCGATTACAAATTGCACGTGTGGGTAGACGTGCACAGCATCCCTGTTGCACAATGATGCATAAAAGAATACGTGACGCTTTTGAGATGAGCCAATTTGCCGCTGCTTGTAGATAACTGTTGAGATGAGCTCTTGAGTTAATATAACTAGTGACCCGACAGTACTTTATGTTGTGTGTATTGAATAAGTCTAAAAGTAGTCACGCTCGACTAGGTAACGCTCATTCAAATGAAGTCGGCTGATGTCGACTAAAAAAAGCATTTTTTTTTAAGTACGATGCCACCGAAGACAAAGGTCGGGTTTTGGTGGCTCGCTCGCTCGGCGTGGAGAGGTACATGTAGGGTGGGTCTATGGGGTCGTGCGCCACTTCTTCTGTTGCCCCGGACGGATTAGCGGGGCGTGACCAATCCATAGCCCGCCGCCAAAAAAAAAAAGTACGATACAAATAATGATAAGTTAGAGAAAAAATTACCAGCGTAATTTATACACAATTATATATCAATGTTAGTTTATTTTAATATATTCAACCATTTAAACGTGAACATCATATAATTTGGGAAGTTTATAGTTCAGCAAATACACGTTACATTTGTAATTATTTTCATTACCCAACAAAATAATTACTCAACTCCGAGCTCTGAAATCTAATACTATTGTAATTGAGAACTACGAAAAGTCTCAAGTTTTCTTTTTCAAATAATTTTAAATAACAGCGTCCCGCATATTGCAACAAGCTTACCTTTAAAATTATAATAAACGAAAAATATTTTATTAACCTTTATGTTTTATAACTATTACTAAAAAAATACCATTCACTACAATTTTCCTTGAATGATCTCACTGTATTCAACCGCTCAAATTCCTACCAAATTACAGACAATCAACATATCCCTTTCGGCAAAAAAAAAACGTAATATGAAAAGTTCCAACAAGTTCGGCGAACAGCCCACCGCTTCACTTTTCCACGGATGACAGTATAATATACACCGCTATGTGATTTGTTACACTTTGTTACGTGTTGTTACACGTTATGCCTTGATTTGTTGTTCTTGTTACATTTTTATAACCTTTTAACGAGTCTGCGATATGAGATATTGCATAATACCGCAGTTCGAAAGACGTTCTTGAGCAATAATCTTTTATTGATGTTATAGCAGACAATATATTACTTATTAAAACTTGCTTTTGAGTGTTATAACGATAACATTGTTGTTGTATTGGGACAAACTAGTAAGCTTATTTAATCCTTACTAATATTATAAATGCGAAAGTAACTGTCTGTCTGTCGCTCTTTCACGCCAAAACTACTAAACCGATCTAAATGAAATTTGGTACGCAGATAGTCTAGAGCCTGATAAAGGACATAGGCTACTTTTTAATGCAAAAAAGGGTTGTAAAGGGGGTAATAATAATAAATAAATAAATATGACATTAACATCCGATTACGAAATGAAAAATTGATGTCGCAAGCGGGATTCGAACCCGCGCCTATTGGGATTCCGGCCCAATCGTGCTGCCACTACACTACCGCGACCAATTGTAGGACATGCAAATTTTCATCTCGTATTGTATTTACGTCTTAAGGTGACGGTGTGCTATCTACCCGACAATGTTTACACAATGTTATAGGCTTAATACTTCAAACTTTACAGTTAGAATTGTATTAAACGATGACACAACCTTGTTATTTAAATTTACTGAAATTTTAGCATTTAATATGCTTAATTTATAAAATCCGATTACGAAATGAAAAATTGATGTCGCAAGCGGGATTCGAACCCGCGCCTATTGGGATTCCGGCCCAATCGTGCTGCCACTACACTACCGCGACCAATTGTAGGACATGCAAATTTTCATCTCGTATTGTATTTACGTCTTAAGGTGACGGTGTGCTATCTACCCGACAATGTTTACACAATGTTATAGGCTTAATACTTCAAACTTTACAGTTAGAATTGTATTAAACGATGACACAACCTTGTTATTTAAATTTACTGAAATTTTAGCATTTAATATGCTTAATTTATAAAATCCGATTACGAAATGAAAAATTGATGTCGCAAGCGGGATTCGAACCCGCGCCTATTGGGATTCCGGCCCAATCGTGCTGCCACTACACTACCGCGACCAATTGTAGGACATGCAAATTTTCATCTCGTATTGTATTTACGTCTTAAGGTGACGGTGTGCTATCTACCCGACAATGTTTACACAATGTTATAGGCTTAATACTTCAAACTTTACAGTTAGAATTGTATTAAACGATGACACAACCTTGTTATTTAAATTTACTGAAATTTTAGCATTTAATATGCTTAATTTATAAAATCCGATTACGAAATGAAAAATTGATGTCGCAAGCGGGATTCGAACCCGCGCCTATTGGGATTCCGGCCCAATCGTGCTGCCACTACACTACCGCGACCAATTGTAGGACATGCAAATTTTCATCTCGTATTGTATTTACGTCTTAAGGTGACGGTGTGCTATCTACCCGACAATGTTTACACAATGTTATAGGCTTAATACTTCAAACTTTACAGTTAGAATTGTATTAAACGATGACACAACCTTGTTATTTAAATTTACTGAAATTTTAGCATTTAATATGCTTAATTTATAAAATCCGATTACGAAATGAAAAATTGATGTCGCAAGCGGGATTCGAACCCGCGCCTATTGGGATTCCGGCCCAATCGTGCTGCCACTACACTACCGCGACCAATTGTAGGACATGCAAATTTTCATCTCGTATTGTATTTACGTCTTAAGGTGACGTACACGTACACGTTAAGCACACCGTCACCTTAAGACGTAAATACAATACGAGATGAAAATTTGCATGTCCTACAATTGGTCGCGGTAGTGTAGTGGCAGCACGATTGGGCCGGAATCCCAATAGGCGCGGGTTCGAATCCCGCTTGCGACATCAATTTTTCATTTCGTAATCGGATTTTATAAATTAAGCATATTAAATGCTAAAATTTCAGTAAATTTAAATGACATTAACATGTTGTAAAAACTTACCCTTAAGGGGTAAAAAAATATGGGACGAAAAACTTTAGGAAAGTAACCTTTTACGCGGGCGAAGCCGCGGGCAGAAGCTAGTTTGAAAAGTAGCAGCTAGTAGAAAAAGTAGTTTTAACTTTTATGGACTCTATCGCGTATTAGATTTTTTATTTGCCGACGTTTCGAACACTTTGCAGTGATCATGGTCACGGGAAGACTAATAATCGCTCGCGTAGACAACAGAAATCAAGCTTATTTAATGTTAAGGAGTAAACGAATATAGTCATAGGTTTACTAAATAGTTGTCGCAGATTTATATAAATTAATTTCTTTCTTCAATTATCCGATGAACAGAAGAAACCTAGTCTATTATAGTATTTTCGATGATAGTCATAATATACCAACATCGGTACCTTAAGTTTACGTACCTCACCTTAAGCTTTTCTGCTTAAAGCCGCATCGTTTTTAAGTAGAAGTAAGATTTGTATCAAGTCCCACGCTTTAACTTCAAAGATTATTTCGCCTCTTTATCGGGTAGATAATAGTGACTTGTTTATGCTATATGAAAAATACTATTAGGAAACTCAAAAAATTCAAAGGAGACGAAAGATAAAGTATTTTAACTATTAATAAAATAAATGTCAATTTTTTTTTGTTTTCCTGTTTCATTTTTCTCTTTGTTGCTTCATATTTTATATCATTTATAGGTAATATGTAGAATAATCATAGTATTTATTATACAAGGTGGTGATGACAATATGACAATAAATGAAAACACCGGCAATACTAGTGACATCCCCCCCTCGGGTAGGATGTCGGTCTTTACCGACATCCTACCCGAGGGGGGAATGTCGGTCGAGGAGAGGGTACTCCTCAGGGGTATTCCGTCGGGCCGACCACTGACGTCAAGTCACTCTGCTCCGGTGGTCGGCCCAACGACGAAGGCGACGTCACGGGTGGGTTACGGGTGTGCGCGCTTACGCCCCTCTGTCACCCCGGATGGAGTGGTGCGAGGAGTGCGCCGACCGTAGCCCACCCCCAAAAAAAAAAAAAAGATACTAGTGTATATGAGTATTTTGAAACTATCTAAATAGCATGCAGCATGCAAATTTAAAAATAAATATTTTCAAACAAACTTTTTATCATAAATATTGAAACAAAATAGAACACCGTTTGTAAATATTAGTTCTCTAACCTGTAATCCGAACGTACCCTTTCATGATGCCGCATGCATTAGGTATTTTTAATTGTCTTATCTAAGTCTGATAACACAGTTTATATGGATCTTATGGGTCAGGAATAAGGTATAATATGCATTAATTTGTATTGCGTTTGCGAGGACTTGAAGTGGTAAACTGGAGATATGTAGGTACCTTCATATTAGTTTATACTTATGCGGCGCGGTCTTTGATCTCTCAGTGATAGCCTAATAATTTTAATTTTTAATACAGAGTGTGTAAAATGTTAATAATACAAAATAATGTGCTGTGGCTAAACTATACGACATATTATATTCAAAGTTTGTATACAGGCTGGGCAAGTCATCACATAAACTACCTTAAAACTATTGTCTATACTAAATTAAAATTATTGTCGTATGGTCGTCTCCACCCTGTATATACCTATATCAGACAAAACCTAGGCACTCAATACATATTAGGCAATCATGGTATTTGTAACGCGATTCAGTAATAAGAGTCATTATACTAATAAATACATGTAGCATATTTAACATATTCATCAAAAAATCAATAATATTTTTTGATAATCATCATTCTCCTACTCTTATCCCAATTACTTGGGGTTGATACACTATGTGTGTACTCTTCTTAAGTACATGTTGTAGAAGTTATTGGCAACAGTTTTATGGCCGGCCGCCTGCCAGACATCAACCCTCCTTGGGAATGTAATTTTTGACCAAACGGCATCAAGTGGATTTGGCCTAGGTCATAAGAAGGCTCTTAGTCGTCTTTTGCGACATCCACGAGCAAAGTGAGGGTTGGTAGTATTCGAAGCCGCTACCACACAGCTCATTTTATAAATTAATATTTTTTGATAATACTGAATAAAAAACATTTCTCATAAGATTAAACCGAAGAAGTTTTGAATGTCCCATTAATGCATGCTAAACAAGTCTTTAAAATACTTTCAACAACATACTTTAATTGATGTTCGGTATGTAATATATACATTGGCATAAAGTATCTTTATGTCGAGTGATATTGACAAGCATGTCGAAAACTTGGCACACTGAACATGAAAGCCATTTGTAATTTTGGTAAAATTAATCGGAAACTGCTTTAATTAAACATGTCAAAAACTTTATCGGCCGTGTGATATTCGACGCAAAGGAAATTAAATCTCGGGATTCGTTATCATTATGAAGATCAAAGGTGTTTTTCTCTCTCGTCTGATAAATTAACATAGATAATACATTAATACTAGATATACTGTTATTTAAATATATGTAATAATAATACTATTATGTGTGTAGTGTGAGTGGGAAGATTACAAGGGGAAGACCAGTCGTACTTTCCTGGATCAAATTGAAGATGTGAGCAAAAGGTCAGATTAAGAGTACGCGTAATCGTAGAGCATGCATGAAGACTTTGATGAGTGTCAATGAAGCGATGCGATGGTGGTATGTCAGGATCGTGGTGTGTGGCAATCCATAGTCTCTGCCTACCCCTCTGGGAAACAAGCGTGAGGCTATGTATGTATGTATGTAATACTATTATTATAATTAAATATAAATATTAATAATAAAAGACACCATCCTGCACTAAGGAAATAATCCTTGTATTGCGGGGGACTTTACAAACATGCAATTAACGCAGACAAATTACACCCAGACTCAGAACACTTTGTGGATCGCATAAAGTATTGTTCTGCGTGGGAACCCACTGCACTGGCAGGGAAGTTAGGTATCTTAACCACTACACCATCTGTGTAGTCATCAACATTATAATTGTAAATTTTAATAATATTTTTTGCTTTCAGGTAAGTCCACAAGATAATTGAATTTTCAAATAAAAAGATAGACGTGCAGGAATAAACGAATGTCGAAAGTGCAGCTAAGTAAATGTTCAGATTTTTCTATGTGATGACTCGTTAAGAATGCATTGTGTTCCCACAACTTACTTTCCCGAGGGAATTGTAAAAACCGTGGAAGGGATCATAACAAAGATAGCCAGCATTCTCCCGAGAAACTTGTAACACCAACTGGCTCTTAGCAATAGCAATAATGCATTATCCCTCTTCTTGCGGAAGCTTAAGTCTCATTATCATCATCATCTCAGCCCATATATGTGCCACTGGTGAGCCCGAGCCTCCTCAAACAAAAGAGGGAAATTAACCTACTGTAACACTGGTCAGAGGGCTTGGTATAGGGTTTAATTTCGAGTTTTCCTTCTCTTACATAGGTGTTTTTACATATTATATACCTCGATCATGTTTTCCTACACCCACAAGCGAAACAGGGGTGGTAAATTGTATTCTTACTCCGTCACCACACAAAAATTGTTCGTCAGCCCGTATATATTCCACTTTTAAATGCGGGCCTCATCCACATTTGAGAGAAGCTACTAAGCTCTGCTGACTAGAACAGTTGACATGATCTTTTTTATTTCGAGTTTTCATTCGCTAGCAGAGATATTATCTGCTTGCGTAAATTAATAATATAATTGTATATTCCTAACAGACGTGAGAAATATATATGGGTAGTTCTACAAACTAAAGAAGAAAATGAGTATGATTTCGGCGCGACATTTATTTTATATTCTGTTTGGGAAATTAATTCTATTATCAAGTGTACAATGACCTTTAGCTTATTCTAAACGGAACAGACAAAATATTTATTAGTTTTTGGTTTACAGCCATTTAAAGAAAAACTGAGGGTGTAATCAGCAAAACTGAGGAAAATAACTAAAATCAATTAAGATCAAAGTTTGTGTATCATTTATTTCACAAATTTTTAAATGTGCTTTTTAACAATGAGTTCTAATAATCTAAGAATTTTTTTTAATAACGAAAATCAACGTAATGCAAGTATTAGAGTAGCAAGTAGAGAATTTGTGCCCAACCCAACACAAATTCTCTACTTAAAACAGTCTTGAATAAGAACATTAATTATCAAATGATCATTGAACATTACTATTATTATTACAATCACATTTTGTTAAAATCTCTTTTAAAGATAAGGTAACAACATAATAAACGACATTTCAATCTAGTATTATACTTAAAGCTAATAATAGAAAATAATAACTTTGCCAGTCTGGTTGCAATCTTGTTAAGCTATTTTTTCTTATCGCAGCTAGGGCATGTAAATAATGTATGATTGATTGATTGAATGTATGATGAATTAATGATTTTGTAGGGTATTCTAAAAGACCCATCCAGTGATGTTAACGCATTTTACCTTCATCACAAAAACAGCTGAGTAATTTCATCTGTAGCTTTTGTGGCATGAAGGTACTGCCTTGATGGACTTTCAGTGTCCCACTAAAAGCAATTAAATTCTGTTGATCGCTCGAAATCAATCTTTACATGTCCTCAATTTCACTTTTAGCTTAGAATCCTGGATGATTCTCAGTATCCTAGGTCTTAATTGGACAGGATGCTGAGACCAGGTTCCTGAGAAATTATATCTAATAATAAAAAACCAAATCAATTTATAACATTTAACAAAAATTAAGCTAAGCAAAGCCTTTATGCTAACAACTTACATATCAAAACGCTAAAATTACTTATATTTTGGTAATGTTATTGAAGGAATAACTTACCAGGATCCTGTGAACTGCACTGATTTCGGCACCACTTTCAATGTTTACCGCACTGAATTGACTAAACGACGAGCTAGGAAACCATTGACGCTATGACATTTGTTGTTTTTTTCGTAGTATAATCGACTCAGCTGAACGGCAACGTCACACGGCAAGCAATGTTGTAAATATTTGCTTGTTTTATATTGAACAGGATCCTGATACTAAATCGTGGGGCAAAATGTTAACGTGACTTACGGAATGTATTTTTGAAAAAACAAGATAACTATTATCCTGTCTAGAAAGAAAAAATAGCAAACTTATTAATTTGTGCTTCATTAATTGACATTGATGTAGAAGTAAATAAACACGACACATGTTGAACTAAAATTGATTCGAGGGACATTGCAGGATCCTGAGAATTAGGGACTTTAAACAGTAATTTCGTTTTGAAAATAATTGTGTACCTTAATTATTTTCAGTGACCAACTAGAAACAGTTGAAAATAACAATATGCTGTAGAATGTAAAAATGTTAGAACATTTTTTAAATTATATTTTGGTTGAGCCGCCGATAATTCTTTAGTTTGTAGAACTACCCATATATGGTGAACATAAACTAATAAAATTTTAAAGCATCAAGATGTAGACTTACTAGAATACCTATAAGTACTTTATGAAGGAACATTTCTTTAAAGTAATTATTATATTACTTGAACATCGGCGAAATTGCTCCTGTGGAATTACAACAGAAGCCAAAACACAAGACATTGTGATATATGTACCTACTCTATTATTACACTGTCAGCATTAGGAAATTGTTCAATTTAACATCTCATAATTACTAACAAAAAAAAAACGTTTGATCAATGCGTAACAAACGAATTACTTTCACATAACAAATCGATTTTATAACATGTAGCGAAAGCAAGAAAGTGTTCTGTTGACATTTTACTTTTAACATCGACATCAATAGGAATATTAGCTCATATAAAGTTACGGTACGTGTTTTTTTTTTGAGTTTTTTTATCTATTATCCGCAGATGGCTTTGACAGCTTTACGCGGACTATGGGTGAGCGCTGAGGGCTCTGAACCCGAATAAAGTAAGCTAAGCGACTTCGCCTAATGGCTCTCCTTATTGGGAACGGACCTCGGCTTGGGGTGTCGCTGGTAACAAAGTGGGCGTGCCCAGGTTTGGATTAATGACTTTTGCGCGTCGCGACTTCGCACCTCGGCGGCGAGGATGAAACCGCAAGCATTTATTGGTTATGGCCTCGCGGGTCGTGTAAGCTCTTAGTTGAGCGAGTGTGATGGCGTCGTCGTCTTCGTCTATCAAGTACCGCAAACTTCGGATTTTACGGTTTGTGTACTTTCTTATGCATTTAACATGAAAAAACGCAATAAAAAGCTAGAAATAAAAGCCTTGTTTAACCGTTCGAGCCCTGGCCGACCACGGATGTCAAGTAAGCAGTACCACTGATGGTTTAATGGCGAGGAGAAGGCAACACGGTACGTTATAGGGTCACACGCTGCTCTTTAGTCGCCCTGAATGATATACCATAATATAAAAGGTCAATCTTTCTAGTTAACAAAAAAACTTATATCTTTCCAATGACCAAATTTTCACACAACTAAGCCCATATTCAAATAATACAACATTTTAAAGTCATGGACACGAGTACCCATCTAACCGAACAAGGGTTAGCAGAATATGGTTTCCTCCTCTAATCATATGAGCAAAATAAGCTACATAATAAAATATGCTGCATGGTCGACATCAAATCTTTTTGAGGATACTATCGTAGATTACGTAGCACTTTACTAAATTGACACAGTTCCGTGTAGTGTTCTTAGGCAGCTTTTACGACTTGCACGAGTAAGCTTAGGGAACGTACATAGTAAATAACTCGTTATTTTACCATTTTTAACCTTATATCCTCTCTGTATTATACGACCAAGACGCATGATGGCAAGTATTACTACCGCCGATGGACCATTGCAATACCAAAGGCTAGCTAGGCCGCTGGCTACCAATACAAACCCCAAATCCTTAGTATATTTGAAGACCCAGACAGGTCAAATAGTATGGATATGTGACCTTAATAGTATTTGTAGCTATATACTGAAAACTGAACTTACATAAAGCTAATATTTTGCTACAAATAAATTCACTTCATTTACAAGATAAATATACAGATTTCCAACATAAATATACAGAGCACTGACCTAGCCGAAAATCAATGGCGTGTAATGGGTACAGTCCAATCAATTAAGACACGCGGCTCGGTGTCGAGACAACGCCACCCGCACTCATGTAATCTCGGCTTTACGCCTCAATTACTCTTTAGGTTTGGCGATTGTGCACCGGCCTTTACGTCATAAATTCGCTGGCCAGTCCTGCAATTTTTTTTATTACTTTAAATATCAGGGATAAGTCATAAAATCGCGTTTTGAACGCGAATTCTTTAATAGCAATATTGTACTTGATTATATGTTTAAAAATATTGAGTGGTATAAAAGGTTTTATGCGAGACGATAAGGTTCAGATACAACGGGGCACCAAGAGTTGGCAGTAAAGATTTTCTTCTTCTTTCTAATAACATTGTTATCGTCGGTTATATCGCTAAGTGAGGTCTGAAGCATGGTCAAAAATTAACGATGGAAATTGCAGAACGTTATCTTGAAAATTAGTAAACTAAATGGAGAATCTAGAGAGTCCACTCTTCAATTTTACAACCGCATTTCTAGATGATATACAAACGGTCAAGAGACCATGTAGTTTCTTATTAGTGAAGAAATATGATTTGATATCAGCACTTCTAGATATGTCTCTACATCCTTAATCCATCCAGCAGCTTTTCGATTTCTATTGTTAACCTAGGCTTTTGACAGCACAGATATCGTAGTAATTAAGATACCGACCTCCCGTGTGCCAGTGCCGTGGGTTCAATTCCTACGCAGGACAATGCTTTGTGCGATGCACAAAGTGATATTCTGAGTCTTGTTCCCCGCAATACAAGAATTATTTCCTTAGTGCAGGGTGGCTTATAAAAAAAGGCGAGGGTATGTCACGATCGCCGCCACTTAATGTTACAAGTTTGCCAGGACAATGCCACTGCCTGTTCTCAGCTGGCATTTGAAGCTCCCACAGGCAAGTAAGGAATGGTAATCTTAAACCTCTACAGAAAATTCATACAGAACCTTTTATAATATTCATATATTTCAAACTAAGTATGCCAGTAGTCAAGCCAGTATTCAATTTTATTATATTACTGGAGCAATCAAGTCGTCCCGTGACATTAATAATATCCACATTAATAATATCTATCATAATTTTTGTTATCCCATCAGTTGTCATGATAACGGTGACTACGCAGAATGACGCAGTGACAATAATTGTTACTAAATTTATTCAATTTTGCTTACCTTTAACTGTAAGCAGAAAGCAATTATTATAAAAGCGATCATACTAAATCGTCATCGATATGAATCGATTGAAAATATCCCAGACGACTGTAATTGAGTAGTTGGATTTTACAATGAGAATAAATACTGTTTTGTAATAACGTTAAACAGTCATTACTAGTGTAATAATATTTAATTGCATTTCGTACTTCGTGTTTTCAACTCGTATTAATTGAGTTAACGCCTTAGGATATATATTCCCAGTTTATTTAATTAGAACCACTTTAAATTTAAGATTTTCTTTTGTTAAGAGTAATTTAGTAGCTGCGATTCATTTTCAAAATTCTAAGGGATCGTCTGAGATATGACCAACAGCGTTCAATCTTCGTAGAGATATTCAATTACTTTTTTTTAATGACAACTACTAGAACCAACGAAATAATCTTTGTATTACTTTGGACTTTACAAATAAAAAAACATAAATAATTATACCCAGACTAAGAACAACAATCTTTGAGAACAAATGAATACCATGGCACCTGGCAGGGTAAGTCGGTATCTTGGCCACCGAAGACAAAGATCGGATACCGGTGGCCCGCTCGCACGGCGAAGAGAGGTGTTTGCAGGATGGGTCTATAGGGATGCGCGCCGCCTCTTCCGTCGCCCCGGACCGATTTGGCGGGGCGCGACCACGTCCATAGTCCACCGCAAAAAAAAAAGGATAATTCGGTATCTTAATGTTGTTATTGGATCGATATTAATCGCAAAAAAGACTTAAAATGGCTTTAGATTCAAAATCCATCTACGGCCTTTATAACCAAGGTTTAACTTCTATAAGAGCGGCATGCTAAATCAATTAATATTAGCCTGCTTATTAGTACACCTATGTAAAGACATTAACTATATTCAAAGGCTCAATAATTAATTCATTTGCATCTACTATCAGTTATGTTTTTGTAAATACCCATATAAATACTAAACTTGTGGCTTTCTAGTACATATTTAAACCAGTATGGTATAATTGCAATCCAGTCGACATGCGTATCGCCTATACGGATACAAGATAATTAAGGCTAGCCTATCGTTAAGAAAATGATCTAGTTTCTTAAAGTTTTTTTTTATTGAAATTTACGTTAATCTTTGGTTAAAAGTCACATAGCGTAGTCCAATGATGGCAAGTATAGATGGCATGCGATATTATTCGGGCACGGCCTTAATTAAGAAATTTGCATTAGAATGTATGTATTTTAAGTACATACATACATACATATCAACACTACATATCCCTTGCAGGGAGGCAGAGAGACCAGAGTGCCAGAGAACTCTATCCTTGCATACTTCACTCGCTTCCTCAACATTCATAATTCTCTTCATACATGCTCGCCGGTTTCGGAGACTCTTGACTCCACCTTCCTTCAGTACGTGACCAATCTGGTCTAGGTAGGTGAGTCTCGGTCTCCCCCGGTACCTACATTCATTTATTATTTATACATGTATTTTAAGTAATGCCATAAATTTTATTTAGACGTTACGGTCTGTCACAACCTTACATACAATTCTATTTTACGATAGCACAGATGGCGCTGGGGTTAAGATACTGACCTACCGTGCAAAGTGTTGTGGATTCGATTCAGATGCAGGACAGTATTTTTTGTGATTGGCATATTGTTGTTCTAAGCTTGGCTGTAATTTTGACCATTAATTACATGTTTTAAGGCAATACAAGAATTATTTTCTCAGTGCAGGATGTGGTCTTTTTAAAAAAAATACGTGTCGAATTGAGAACCTCCGTTTTTTTCTTCGGTTAAAGATGAAAATTTTACAAGACTCGGTTATATTTAGATTGTTAAGCTAACAATGTATTGGACTGAAGGGCTTTGTATCCCATGGTTATTAATAATATTGTAAAAAAAATTATATTCTCTGTCATTATGGTGGATACCTCTACGTTACATAGAATATTTGTAATTTCTGCTAGCTATACAGATGGGACACATTAGCTGGCCACCGTAGACAAAGATCGGGTACCCGTGGCCCGCTCGCACGGCGGAGAGAGTTACCTGCAGTGTGGGTCCATGGGGTTGCCGGACCGAATTGGCGGGGCACGGCCACATCCATAGTCCACCGCAAGAAAAAAAAGATAAAAAAAATGGGACGCATTAGCTTTAGTTAATCGTTTGATCCGCAATGGATACTAATATTTGATTCCGGAACAGGCTCCTTCATCATATATTATTAATATTAAGGCCGTGTGAATAATTTCGTTTCATATTTTGTATTTGTTTATACATAATATTAAATATTATCGTTTCCGCTGTCATATAACGACAAGATCATATCGGGGCTCGGTAGACATTTATAAATTAATAAAATCTTAATAATATTTTATATCACAGATCAAGTAGGTTATATTAATTTAATGTAGCCTTATATGTATTAATATAACGTATAAGCGGATTTTTCATTATCAACATATAAAAAGAAAGAAGGAAAGGAAACTATTTTATTAAAGTTAAAAATTTAAATAGGTATAATATTATAGTAAGCCGAATTAAATTTGACTGCACAGATGACGTAATGGTTATTATACTGTACCGTACAGTGTCATAGATTCGATTCCTACATAGGACAACACTCCGTGTGATCCACAAATTTGTTATTTAGTTAAATTAAGTGTTTGTAAAGTCACCCGCAATACAAGGATGATTGCTTTAGTGCCGAATGTTGTATTTAAAAAAAATATATTAAAAAGTACGTTCTTTAAAAAAAATATATCTAAACTTAACTGTAAATACAACACAAAAAAGAAGTAAAACAAAATATAATAAGTGTCAATAATGTTTCCATAATCAGCAATAATATGTGCATTGTGCAATATATGCTACTGTGCAACGTTGATTTTCAATGGGTAGGTACTGTATATATTTTGTAATAATTAAAAAAATCAAAAACCCGACAAAGCGTAAAAAGTAACCTAAACTACGTACATAATAAAAAAACGAAAGGAAAAAAACAAGCACTTAAGATGTCCGGTGGTCTAGAATTTTATAATATATTATTGAATAAATACTATTGCAGAAAATAAAATATATTTTAATAACAGAACATGACAACTGAACAGTCGGGATCCACTGAAAAATTAGATTTGCTGTCGAATAATGGACTAAAAATTAAATTTGCTGTCGAATATTGGATACCGACTGTTCAGTTGTCATGTTCTATTATTAAAATATATTTTATTTTCTGCAATAGTATTTATTCAATAATATATTGTAGAATTCTAAACCACCGGACATCTAAGTGCTTGTTTTTTTTTTCTTTTCAGTTTTTTTATTATGTACGTAGTTTGGGTTACTTTTTACGCAGTCGAGTTTTTTGATTTTTTAAATTACTTTTTTTTATTTTATACTTTTTAGCTATGGATACCTAGGTAGCTATAGTTATCTTATTTATTAATAAGTAGGTAAGTACCTAACTATATATAGTTTTTCAACTGAAGTTGAGTACTAAATCGTTAGTAATTGGAGATGGGCGACCGCGTAAGACATTAGATACCTACTTTAGGTAGGAATACCTATGGTATATTGGACAATATACCTACTAGATACTTCAGTATATGTCCATCCACATTCAGTTATATGAATTTTTCGTCTTTTCATCGTAAATTTCTACTGTCTAAAAAACCTATATGTGAGAAAGGTTGTTACGAAACTTTAAATCGATATAGATCCTAAACGGCCAGTCAAATCGAAAAATGTTGAAAGAAAGCTTATAATGATTTTTAAATACTTATTCAACGATACCCCACTCGACATAGTTTGTTGACTTTATTTTTTTTAATTTTCACAATATGGCGTCCAGTAGTCGCCATATTGAATTTTCATTAACGTCATATGTTTAGTGACTCTCGCCGGATTAAGAGGAATCGATTGACGTGCGAATCATAAAAATCGGCCCAGGCGTTTGGTCTATATAGTGCTTCAAAGGAACGTACAAACATACATACATACATAGAGTGTTAAACACAATACCACTCCTTTGCGGCGCGCAGTCGGGTAAAAATTACTTTGTTTCCTTGTTAAAGATCGAGCAAAGGTTGAAAAGAAGATCGGTCATTTCCGGAACATGTGGATATTGACTCATATACTCGTAGTATCCAATATCCCCAAAAGTCTAGATTTGACGTCATCGTAAAGAATAAATCAATAGACAAATTTATCAATCAAAACAAATACTTATTAAAATAAAACTGAAATGTTATAGCTCTCTCTATTCACGTGAATAAACAAACCATATATCATTGTAAGTAAACGGCATTACAATGAAAGATGCTGGCTTAAGATTGAACTGCAAGGCGGAACTTAGATGGCAAGAACTGTTTTATCGGAAGAGATACGACACCCACACAAAACTCTATAATACTAACTGTAAATCAATGATGCGCATGACTTTATAATACTTACATTTTATAATAAGAAAGTTGCCCTGTTTATGTTTTTTTTTTAATTATTAAATTACGAAACACTAAGGACACATTTAAAATTTTGTCTTTGGTGTGACAAATACTCGAAAACTATGCTTCAATCAAAAAGAGGTAAATTAAAACGGAGGATAAATCCTTGTATCGTAGAAGACTATAGATTTTAGAAAAGTATTTGTGGATTGTACAAAGAATTGTTGGTCGTGAGATTCTCATTCGCGTCATAGAGTGGATCACTTTTTAGTTTCAATTTTTTTGTTACAGATTCTGTGTTAGTTGAAATATATCACTTCTAATAGTCTTAACACAATATATACTCTATTTCCAACTTGGCATGGATGGCACAGACTACTACGCCATACGTAAATTTATAAAAGAACCCATAGGGATCAGTAAACACCGCCTAATATATGCAATTTTTCTAACCAGAAGGAAAGCGCCCTCAGACATTATTGTGGATTAATATAGCCATTTTTTATTGGACACATAATTAATCGAGATCCCGTGCCAAGAAAAATGAGTTTGATTTCCACGTAAAGCATTCATGCAGTTAATCACATATTGTAAAGTCCATTGCCAATAATGTATGTATGCTCTTTAGTGTATGATGTGGCTATTATAGAAAGCTGAGTATCTCTAATTTTTAACAGTTCCTTCAAACTACAATGTTATTTCAAAATTTCTTTTACAAATTGTTATTCATTTTCACACTGTCAGGTAATCCTGTTTAATAGAAATATATTGAAATATTAATTTACTTTAAATGTGTTTGTATATTTATATTCAATTAAAAGATATTTGATTTATAAATAAATGTTGCGAGTTACTGCTCATAAAATAATTCAAACAGTTTATTAGCAAAGCTGGAGAGCATATAATTTATTTTGTTATAAAGCATTCAATTAAAACCGTGATCATGATCCAACTGTAAAAGTAATAAAACAGAAAGGTGTTTTAATAAATCGAACATTGGGTTTATCGAATTTGTTGGCGCCTTAGCGCTTGGCGCCAAATAGGTAACATATGCTGCCATTTTGTTGAAAAATGCGCGCGCTTTTCGTCGTCGCTAACAAGGTGCAGGCGGGCACAGGTACTTCTCCGAACAGGCTCTCTGAAATATAACGCCTATGCGACAATTTATCAAAATTATTACGGTTCCCGCCATATGTTTACTTTGGTGACATAGTTATTTCCTGAATATATTTCAAACCTGCTGTTTGCAAGGCTTGTTCGATAAATAAGACCTATAACTAAATTAACACCCGAGGTGCGAGTAAATATTAATTTTGTAATGCACTTGACAGTAATGACTCGTAAAGACCACTATGGTAACAATTTCTTGGGAACAATTTCTATCCTACTTTTATTATATTCAATGTTTTAGTCATGGGGCATTTTATCTAATATAATGCAAAAATGTAATTTGCTGTTCTTTTTTTGTGTTTTCATTACATCATAACTCCCAGATGAAAGCTTAATAGCGAATCTATCGCTCTTCGAAATCATAAACGACTTGTTGACATCCAAACTTTAATATAGTTCTAGAATATTTAAATTGGGAACTATCCAGTGATATATGACTTTGAATGCAAGAAAACAGCACAAGAAGTCCGATTTAAAACCTTAGAGAAAGCTTTAGGTATAACTTTAACGACGTAACATAATAAAGTGAATTGACAAATTATATCTGTGGTAAATACTGTTCCATCCAATAGACATAGTCATTTTTTTTTTTTGGTTCTGTTCGTCCATTCGGACAGGCAAAGGGATCAAAGCCCATACAGCCAAGTCTTATTTAATTATTTTTCATATGTTGTTCATCATTTCTTCATATTATGTAGCATTGTTCATCATTTCTTCATATTATGTAGCATTGTTCATCATTTCTTCATATTATGTAGCCCTTCACATGTTTATTGAAGAGCTTCAGTCATAAATAGCAGAATTTTGTGTTTGGTGTTCTTCACGTCGTAAATAAAATTTTCTTCGTGAAAGAGTAGTAGGCCGAAGCCAAGTCTTTTATTGTCAACATCATTATCATCCCGATCCATTTTAAATTTAGCCCGGTATTAAATATCTACTAGATCTACTATACCATATACTTATGTACTTATCTTTATATTATAATATAAATTCATAAATTTAAAGTAACAATATAAAAAAGAACCTGTGTTAACGACACAGTTTTGTATATATATCTATATAATATACATATATACACATGCACATATATGCATACACATATATATACATAAGGTAACGTTAATTATAATATTTACATTTGTACATTATAAACCTATTATTATATTTTATTTATAATTCAAATTCGTGAACGAATGTTTCTAAGTCTGTGTAAGAAAATGTGTCAAGAGCTGTGTTTTCAACATGGAGAATAGTTTTCAAATTTCGCCTACCGTTGAAACGATGAATTCATAAAGCGGCATGTGGCAGTCATGTGTTTTCAATAATTGCTGAAGTGAGCGCGGGATATCTTCAGCATTTTTATAGATATCCAAGAGGCGGTCTGTCAAAGATAATCTTTGCAGATTATATTGTGGACAATCAAAGAAAATATGATCAAGAGTTTCGATAGATACAGTACAAAAGTTACAAGTGGGAGAGTCTAAGAGACCAATCCTGTACAAATGAGCACCACAACGGGAATGCCCCAGACGTAGCCGACAAATTGTGGTATAAAATTTTCTGTTCAAGTAATTATGATTTCTAAGAAACCAGGGAGGAGAGATTTGGTTTTTTATATTAGCCAACCATTTGCCTTTTGTTTGGACAACTTGCTGCCAATAATCCTGAAATTCTTGCAACAATGTGGCTTTAATATGAGACTGTGCGTCTGTGTGTGGTATAGGAATGTTCAAGTTGGTATGTATCTGATTACTATTAACAATAGATTTAGCGAGATAATCAACCTGTTCATTTCCTTCCACACCTATGTGGGAGGGAGTCCAGAATAAAATTATATCTTTTATATGTGATAAGCAATGATATTTATCTCTAATTTTGTATATTATAAAATTAGTTTTAACATCACATTTAGGATACTGTAAAGCTTTTAGAATGCTCATACTGTCTGTAATAACTATCCATTTATTGTAAGAATGTTCTCCAATATACTCTAGCGCAGCATATAATGCAGCACATTCTGCTGTGTATATACTAGCCAAGGTATTTAATCTATGACCAAACCCACTTCGTAGTTTTTTGTCATAGACTGCTATAGATACAGCAGTTTTATTCTTGGAACCATCTGTATAAAGATGATTATAATTTTGCCACTCTCCCAACATACTATATACATCCTCCTTATGCTTTAATGATTCATTAATTACTATTTTAATAGGGTTATACTTTGAATAGACATAGTCAATATCAATAAAAATAGGTAAAAAAACTTTTTAAGTTAAACGGTTTTATGTTAAACATACATTGCAATGTTTAAGATAAATGTACTAAAAACCAAAAAATAATAAAATAGATACAGTCGTGGGAATTATAAACATATGCATAGACTAGACTAAAATAAAACCGTGGGGCACGTCAATTGTCTACAATCGTTGATTAAAATGTTTGTTTTGTAATGTTACACTATAATTAGGCAGTTGTTCAACCGACAACGATGGACGTGTGATAAGTAGGGCTAGAATGTGGAAACAAGCTAGCAAGCTCGATTATAAGCGAGTTTTAGGGTTTCATAGTGGTGAGCGAGTAGTACTTTTATCATATGTTTTGTCGATTAAAGACAAACTACGAGCAGTGAAACGATTCCTCGCCAGCCAGCAGTGTGAATGTCCAACGATAAACTAGTTGAAACATCTCTTTTATTTACATGGAGTGTATAACTATTGGAATTTCCATGAGCAAGAAAATAGTAAGTAATTTCCTCACCGTCTGCGGACCATGCAACTGCCTAACGACGAATTAAACGATTCTTCTATCGCACATTAAGTCGATAATTTGTAGACAATTGACGTGCCCCACGGTTTTATTTTAGTCTAGTCTATGCATATGTTTATAATTCCCACGACTGTATCTATTTTATTATTTTTTGGTTTTTAGTACATTTATCTTAAACATTGCAATGTATGTTTAACATAAAACCGTTTAACTTAAAAAGTTTTTTTACCTATTTTTATTTTCTAGTTTTTAGTTTTTATTTCGCATTCTGTTTAATTCATTTAGTGCTTTACTATTGCAAGGTTTCTTGCCCGTTAGTTTATTGCAGTCCAACTTCTGTATACGTAGTCCCTGCAAAGATCTTACTCTACTAAGAGCCACGTAGGCTTGACCTTCTTCAAACAGTTTCGCACCTAAGTATACGGCTGCGTGATCCACAGTGCTGCCCTGCATTTTATGTATTGTAGAAGCCCATGATAGTATTAAAGGCAACATTCTTCTTTCAGCCGTCCCGTAATTGTACTTAGCTGGAAACTGTATGGCTTTCGGGTGTATAAGATGTACTCCGTCTCTTGCGAAATCAATTCGGACGGAAGGTACATCTGTTGCATACATCTGAGTTCGACGAAATTGAGGCCAAACGATTTCGTTGATGTAGGCTGGATTAATCAGATACCTAAATTACAGATTCAATTTCTAAATTTAAATCTTATTATTATACGCCATTTAGTGGCTGCGCCCATCTTAAATATTGAGGTTGTATAGTGCACTGTATTCTTCTTGTCAAGCCCTTTTATTTGATACCCATATTGGTGGGATTGATAAAAAATTGTTATCAGCCATTTGGTAGCGGCGGCCATCTTAGATTTCAATTTTGCATAGTAAATTGTATTCTACTTGTTGAGACCTTTCATTTGATACCCATGTTGATGGGATTGATAAAACCTAAGTTATCCGCCATTTTGTAGAGGCCGCCATCTTGGATTTCAATTTTTTATAGTATATTGTATTCTGCTTGTTGAGCCCTTTTATTTGATACCCATATTGATGGGATTGATAAAACCTACGTTATCCGCCATTTTGTAGCGGCTGCCATCTTGGATTTCAATTTTTTATAGTATATTGTATTCTACTTGTTGAGCCCTTTCATTTGATACCCATATTGATGGGATTAATAAAACATAAATTATCCGCCATTTTGTAGCGGCGGCCATCTTGAATTTATAAAGATAATGAATAAACATAATTGTATTGTCACCAAAATCCAAAGTGTATACAAAATTTCAGATTAATCGGTTGACAGGAAGAGGGTGAAATTTGAATTACTAAATTTGACCCAAGAATAAATAATAAATATAACAAACGGGGTGAGCTAAATAAAACCGTTTAAAAATAAGCTAGTACTTACGAATACTTATGCAAAACTAGATATAACATAAAGACAAGGAACATAATTTTGATAAGCATGTATACAAATTTTACTAAACATTTCAACACTCAATACATTGCCCATAGCCGTAACACTAGTCGTCCACGTTCGTCCCACGTTCGTAAGAACCTGTCCCTCTTTCAAGTCTTTCATACCGGATTGTTGTGTGATAAAATTTCACCGTAAACACCCTCAGATAGGGAGAGGAATGCCGATAGCAATCACGTGACACGTTTTATGGACGGACCACATAAACGGACTATAGCATTCAATCTAAGCCTCGGGCCTCGGAGGGAAGGTGAAATCATCTTTTTTTGCAAAAGATTTTTTTGCGACGGTATATTGAAAACTTGATATTTAATTAAATAAATACCTGTATACTTTCCTCTTTATACTTTTTGGACTAATATACTAACTATGCATTTTTTTTGTGGTGAATTATGGAGGTGGTCGCGGCCGGCCAAATCGGTCCGGGGCGACGGAAGAGCCGGTGCGCAACTCCATAGAGTATAGACCCACCCTGCAAACTCCTCTCTTCGCCGTGCGAGCGGGCTATCAGTACCCGATCTTTGTCTTCGGTGGCCATACTAATTATTATGCCTGCGGCTTCGGACGCGTTAATGGTTTCGGTTACGTTAATGTAGAGTTCATCATTAGTTTTTCTATCCCTCAAGACTTCTTTTGCCCGGATGAAAGATTCTTTATAATCTTTTCTATATCCTCAAGTAAAGCAACATTGCAAGTCAATCGGTTGCGTGGTTAAAGTGTGAAAGCGTAACAAACTTACAAATATTCTCATTTATAATATTAGTTGGGCTCATCCCACTTTACATGCCGATAACTTTTTCTTTCTATTACTAATGCCAGCTATTGTCCGCCGAATGTCTATATGTCTTTCAAATAATATCGTTAAATCAAAGTTGTGAGACCTGCTTTGTTGTAAATCCAAACGGGCCTTCTTGTGTAAAAAGTCACATCTCAATAATCACTTGTTCTTTTACAACTATTACACGTAATTACATACATAATGAATACACACAGGCGGATTGCTCTAAGTGTCTGCGTCTACTGCGAAGTGTTTTGGATTTCAAAAGCAAATAAAAGGTCCAAGTCTCTGTATAATTTGCTCCCGTTGATTGAATATTTGTTAAGTCTCGAGTGACACAAAAATTTATTCCTATATGTCGCTTCAAAAAAATCTCAAATTGAATTTAGTTCACTTGCTTTTCTCGAGAATACTGAAGAATACACTATCAGCTAAAAACTCTACTGCTTAAGAGGGTTTTATTAGTTATCTGATAACGTATTTATCGAACGTAATTCTTTGCCTTTTACTCACAGTAATTGCCCTTTCCAAGCGTGGCTAATAATGTTTATATAGTCATTTTTGATGTTTACGCGAATTACATATTAAAGATCTCACAAAACAACAGTTTGTGGATCGTAAAAAGTATTGTCCTGCGTGGAAATTGAACCCATGGCACTGGCACGGAAGGTCGGTATGTTAAACACTACGCCATCAGTGCAGTAATTTTTCTGTATTATGTGTCTTTATGCTTACCAATATTATAAATGCGAAAGTAATTCTGTCTGTCTGTCGCTCTTTCACGCCAAAACTACTGAACCGATCTAAATGAAATTTGGTACACAGATAGTCTAGACCCTGATAAAGGACATGGCTTACTTTTTAATGCAGACAAGGATCGTAAAGGGGGATGAAAAGTTGTAAGAAAGTATCGTCATTTTTAAAGCCAGAAGCTTGAAACTTATTTTTAGGCTATTGATTAGATATAACTAAATACGACATTAACATGTAAAAATTTACCCTTAAGGAGTAAAATAAAAATAAGGGATGAAAACTTTAGGAAACTAACCTTTTACGCGGGCAAAGCCGCGGGCAGAAGCTAGTATTTTATATTTCTGTATTATGTGGTTCTCTCTTTCATTCATAGATATATTATATAAGTAGGTATATGTTTATTTAATTACGGACCACCCAAACGTCCTATACAATCAACTAATAACAATAAAGTAACTCATGTATTGAATATTTACTAGATATTACTGTTGTTGATATCAGTATGCATTAATATCGGCCATGTCAACATGCCGGGCCAATCGATAACATTTGTTAACATCGACCAATACTGTTGAACAATACGGTTTACATTCGCAAGCGGGGAACATTAAAATGTATTTTATATTCTCGAAAAGGTATTCTGTTATTAAAATAATAGTTTTATCCATTTATCTAATATCTTTAAACGAGCAATTCTTGTATATATATATATATATATATATATATATATATATATATATATATATATATATATATTTTGAGTTGTTATCTGCAATCAGTCTTTTACTATAAGCGGATATGGTGTAGGAGTTATATTTTAGTCAAAGGTGCTCCCCAGCGGTATCAACCTTTCTCAGTATCTATAGTCTAAATGCTGGATATCATGCCGCTTCAGACGTTCGCGGTAAGTAACATTGACCAGGTCAGATGCCAGGTCAATAGGGTGGTTCTTTAGTCGGGTTTTGTATTTTAGGGCAAATTGTCTTATTTCTTCCGTGACCGTGTTGATCTGCAGGGCTGCATGTATTTCAGCATTTGTAACAAACCATGGCGAGCCGACAATGTTTCTGAGAATACCATTCTGCAGTCTTTGTATAATGGTTATGTTGGAATTGCACGCGCTACACCAAATTTGAAGTCCATAGGTCCATATTGGCTTAAGTATGGTTTTGTAGATGAGAAGCTTGTTGTCTATGGACAATACTGAGTTACGTACCATTATCCAGTACATGCTCTTGTGCCGCAGATTGAGGTCATCTCTTTTTGTTTTAATATGTCTCTTCCATGTAAGTCTGCGATCGAGGTGCATACCAAGGTATCTGACGCTATCGTTTTGTGGAAGGTAGTTGTTTCCCAATTTGACAGGTGGGCAATTACCCTTTCTTAGAGCGAATGTGATGTGTGCAGAGTTACTAGAACTAGCCCGTACTCTCCATTTTTGTAGCCAGTCATTTATATGATCAAGACTATTCTGTAACATGGAAGAGGCTTGATCGGGGTCCCTATTGCTTGCCAATATCGCAGTGTCATCAGCAAACGTAGCTGCGATAGTGTTGCAAGCTTCAGGGAGGTCTGAAGTATATACTGTATACAATATTGGGCCTAACACAGATCCCTGGGGCACGCCCGCTTCTATGTTACAGAACTACGACGATTCACCATTCACTATAACCTGAAACATGCGATCCGAGAGATATGATCCCATTAGCATGTGATAACTATGTGGGAGAGCTCTTTTTAATTTACAAAGTAGGCCCTTATGCCAAACTTTGTCAAATACCTGCTGGATGTCCAGAAAAATTGCTGAGCAATACTCTTTATTCTCTAGAGAGTTTTGTATAGTCTCACAAACACGATGGACCTGTTCTATGGTAGAATGATACTGTCTGAAGCCAAACTGGTGTCTCGGAATAGTCTTGTTTTCAGTAAGTATTGGTGTTATCCTGACTAGGAGAATTTTTTCGAATAGCTTAGAGATAGTAGGCAAAAGACTGATTGGTCTATATGAACATGCATCGTAGGGTGGTTTTCCTGCTTTGTGGATCATCATTATTATTGATACTTTCCATTGTTGGGGAAAGTACTGGACTCTCAATATTCTATTTATATACATATATATTTTCTAAATCTCAGAAACGGCACCAAACAATTTTCTTGAAATGCCGGGAAAAATTGGATTCCGGGTACGACTAATCGATCTGGCTAAGTTTCAATTGTAGAAAATATTGTTTTGTCAATATTTTCAGGCAATGGAAAAATATAATTTTGCGTTGGCTGACAATTATTAAAATATGAAGGTAAATTTTGACGCTGTCATTAAGACACCTCAATTGGATAATCGAGCAGTCTAATCGAGGCCGATTGGGATACTCTGTCTGTCTTTTTTATTACTTTAACTTTTTTTTTTTATTATTATTTAATTAATTATTTTTATTATATTTAAATATATCTTCAAAACACACTAAAAAGAAAATACCGAGCGAAAGCTCGGTCATCTAGATATTTAAACATAATTAGAGAAACCCGAGTTTTTATCTTACAGCAGGCACGTCTAAAACATGTATATACTTAGTCCGCTTACGGCAATAAGTGTGATTGCTTTATTTCTTCCTAACCAATTTACGTCTCTCTATAAGGCGATTGACCTACTATAACATATTAATATCGTCTGTGGTAAACATTCATAGGTTTTAATTTCGAGTTGTCATTTCTCTTACATCGTTGTTGCCTGAAAAATGTTTATATGTATTTTTTTTTATTTTACTTCAATACACTAATCTTGCATATACATAAATTTTAACTATTTTATTTAAAAAAAAAAAATTTCTCTAGAGGTAACATAAATTATAATGAGATTTTAAGTTTCGTGTAATAGAAGACGTATTAATGTCTTTTTATGAGGTCCACAAATGTAAAAAATGGATCATCTTAGGTTCTTATTATACACATGTACCACTAAAAAAAAGCATCGATATTTTAAAACTATTTATTGAATTAGAAAATATGTCTTCACAGTACTTTCTTCATTGACTGAAACTTCCCTTCTAAAGTAACGCTCAGTAGATATGAGTGGACGATGTGAAGACGTTCTGCAGCTTTCAAATGGCATTACATATTACTTTGAGATTAAATTTAAACAGTCTACCAGCAATATTCTTCAACCTCCAAGTACTCTAAATCAGTAAACCCAATAATGCCAAGAGATGCAGTGAAGTAAAGACATAAGTCTATGGTCTGGTCTGGTCACAGCTCTCTTTTTTTTGTCTTAGTTGTTAGCCTCAGATGGCTATGACAAATTAACCCGGACTATGGGTGAGCGCTGAGGGTTCTCAACCCGAAATCACAGCGCTCGCGAACCATCCGATATTCAAGCGAGCTATCGCTACCGATTCCTTAAAATCAGTGAACACGGGGAAGTGAATTAACGAATTTTGTCGCTTGTTTGTATTTAAAAAAAAGTTCGTTCGTTGTAAATGAATGACGTTTAACTACGTTGATATCACACTGCACTTTGATTTGAGTGTATAAAATATTAGAATAATATTATAAATCTACAGATAAACAATATTAAACAATTGTTAGTATAGCTTTAGTCGAGTAACTCGATGAGTGCGCGTAAATTGTTGCAAAAATAGTCAACTGTAATTGAGAACATGTACTTAAAGACACTGGTATCGCGATTCAAATCGAAACACACTTCTGGGAATAAAATTTTAATGGAACAATCTTGTTCGTGTTACGTTTTAGGGCCCAAAAGGCTACGGTACTAGGAGCATAGTGCTTTCGTAATTCAAAACTGCATCTCCGGTCATGTTTTGTTAGGATACAACAGACGATCCGGTTTTACGATTGTCAGATAGCTTTTTGACCTCCCGCTGTGTGCCATCTAGCGAAGAAAACACTAATCCATATACATACATTGAACATATACTATTCGCAAGTCTGTTTGACTTTCTTTTTAAACAATATCTGCACTAAGGAATAAATATATCATCATCATCATCATATTAACAATAATTTATTTCACAATGAATTATCATAGTTGTTATTCGAACACGGAACACCGGATTGATTAGTATTTAAACCAACTGAGCCATTTGGATATTTATTTACGTTTGTATTTCGTATCTTTTATAGTAATTAATTAAAATTGTTATCGTTTAAATTTAATTATTACTGAAGATTGCAATTGAATAATATGAAACTCGGTAAGATTTTATTCTAGTTTATTATTTTTTACGGCATATTTACCTACGTATGCATCTCGTATGCTCTATTCGGTAAAATATATTAATTAGGAAATTAACCCAATGCTGTCCAACAAACTAATAACGCAGAATCTCGTCAAAAATACATATAAACCATCATAAATGTATAATATCAAAGCCACTTCAAGAAAAATTGAATTATATAACTTCAACTACAACATAACGACTAAAATATACAACATAAAAAAGGCACGGACAAAAGTCTGTGGACCAACAACAATTTATCTAATAAGAAAATTAAAAAAACAATGCTGTCCAGAATAGTTGATATGGAGGTAAAAGTATTTCATGACAATTTCATAATATTTCATTACACAGATTGTCCGTGTGGTGCAGGAGTAAAAGTACAATGATCACCATCCCTTTTTCCTCCGAATAATCGTAAAAGACTACTAAAGAAGGCAAACGGATTACTTAACTCCAACACAAGGTATACTCGAAAGAAATCTAGCAACTCGTCTGGCATGCGTAATATAGTAGATTTATTTCGTTCCCACATAGGAAGGGTCCAGCATTGGAACCTATATGAGTGGCGATGATTATGATATTTGCGACTATTGGCTGTTAAATTTTATAGCTTTTTCTTGACGTGTTCAATTTACTATTAGCTTGTCATTTCTCGTAATAGCATCTAAACGGGCTATAATTATTATAAAACTAATTTCAATCCACATAAATATCCGTTAACATAATCGAAGAATCGATAAAACTAGTGATTTCTCTCTATCGTTACTATATCTAGTTGAAAACATAAAGTGTTTAATAATCACAAATAAATTATTATTAATATTCGTTATAAATCAATATGACTAGTTCCCATCTGATTGATTAAGGGACATAATGAAATCAATGTAGTAATAAACAGATTATTGGATACACGCTTAATAGCCATAATCAAACATTAATAACTATTAGCCGTAATAAATATAAAATTTCTATAGTACACGATAATAAGCTTAGTCCAAGTTAGTAATAAATTTTACAAATTTCGAAAATATATAACTATGTTAGAATTTCGTAAATCATAAATCTATCTTTTTTAATATTTTTTTTTTTTTGTTTTGATTTTGTATTTAACCTTGCGCGAAGGGAATCTCATTGAAGTTAATACTTAGTAAAACTAGACATATAATTTTTATTAAAATATGTACGTTTAAAAATGATGAGCCCGCTGAGTTTCTTGCCGGATCTTCTTAGCTTGTGGCTGCTTCCCAATCCGGTGGTAGATTAATTTGGAATGGAGACTGAAAATTGTTCGAAACGTCATGAATTTCAATACATATGCTTTTAAATACTTAAATCTATCAATCCATCCATCCATCAGCCCGTCCACAGAGACGTCCACTGTTGGACAGATGTCTCCTCACAAGAATGCCACTCAGAAGAGTCCTGTGCCACATGCACCCAACAGCTTTCTTCTTCTATCCTTAAAAATAGTTTTATTTCATATTCACCAATTTTATTAATTGTTAATTAATTTTACTCGATAATAATTAATAATTTTCGTTTAAAATCATCCAATATCGTCGTATCCTATCACACAATATCGTCAAATACAAATGCGATAAAATCCGTAAAAATTGTTTTATTTCAAAAATTATATTACTCATTCTCGCGTAAAAATCAGAAAAAAAAAAGTGTAATATTCGCGTAAACATCAGAAATTATTAGTTATAAACAATTCCATTAAAGAACCTAATACCATATGTAAGTTACCTACACAAACAGATTGCCACAATTTGCCACAGCAATTGTCACTATTTAACCACACTAGTACGAATGGCATACAAAATGATACATGCTTATCAGATTGTAATCTGCCACGGACAAATGGTCATGTTAGACGCATTTGCATTTTGATGTAACTTCAATTTATTTAGGGTGGAACGACCTGCTAATGTTCATATGATGCTTAACTTAAATGGTTGTTCATCACACTTGATTTATAAGCTGCGATATTTAATTTAAAAGCCAGATCACAAGTTTTAAAATAATTCTGGTTGACTTTTTGATAATCACGTAAATAACTATGTAATTAATTTTCCATTGAATAAACTATGTTCATCATCTTCATCTCAGCCCATATATGTCGCACTGTTGGGTTTGGGCCTCCTCCACAATGGTAGGGTAATTGACCTACTATACCACGCTGATCAGACATGTTGATATAGGGTTTTGTTTCGAGTTTTCCTTCTCTCGCATAGATGTTATATGCGTTTTAATTCCCTTAGTCGTCTCGTACGATCACCCACGGATAAGATAGGGGGTGGTGAATTGTATTTTTACTCCGTCACCTCACGGATATAATATATTATATGTTCATCATTGCAAAATGTTGAAGCAATTTTAAACGG
This sequence comes from Lymantria monacha, assembly GCA_905163515.2. Classification (NCBI taxonomy): domain Eukaryota; kingdom Metazoa; phylum Arthropoda; class Insecta; order Lepidoptera; family Erebidae; genus Lymantria; species Lymantria monacha. The sequence goes on along the minus strand of LR991092.1, from coordinate 8,537,601 downwards.
CTTTTTAATCTCTGATGCAAAAAGAGGGGTGTTACAATTTTGACGTGTCTGTGTATCTATGTCACTGAATCTGTCTGTGGCACCGTAGCCCCTAAACGAATGGACCGATTGTGATGCGGTTTTTTATATTTGAAAGCTGACATGATCGAGATGCCTTAGCTACAAATTGTGAATATGTACCTGTTTTAAGGTCATCAGCTCTTTGTTAGCTGTCGTAGAGATCTTACACCCGTAATTGGTATTTTCTTGGAAACATATATGTGAGTTAACATTTAAAACACCCATGTATAATGATACTGAACTGAGCTATGATGAAGCTCGAAGGTTGGAGGCAAAATCTTGGTTTTATTACTTTCATTATAGAAAATCAAGTCAGCAATATGTTCATTACAGTTTTTTTTATGTCGAAGATTACTTATTTTTTTAAACTTGGTTATTTAATATATCGACACTTACAAATCTCCTGATATAGATATACTATATAATTTTGATAAATTTAATTAGCACATTATTATCAAAGGCTGTATAGTATGTGTGGTCCACTCAATCTAGGCGTAACGAGGACGCAAGGCGCAGCTAATTCTTTATTTTTAAATACATGTTTCCAATTTTGTCAGTAGGTACTGTGTAGCCTACGTACATGCCAACATAACTTATACAAAAAAAGGTGTTAATGGCATTTATAATTGGACACCATACCCTATCTATATTTGTATACAACTTTAAAGTTATCGTCGTAAAGTGACAATCCATGCAATATATCATGGGTAAATGAACTTAGCCGCAAATAGAACTCGAAAGCACACCCGAATACATATTAAAAATACAACCAAACTAATGATGTTTTAATTAGGATTTATGAACGTTTACAACTCATGAGTATTTAATACATAGAACCGGCTTTTACCGTGAGTACTTCCGGCAAACGGTATTTAGAAGTTTAATGTAAGCAATATGACAAATAATTCATCAAGAAAGTTACTGTGTAACTAATTAGATTAATTTAAATATATACAACGATTTGCAGAACTAATGGTCATACAGTAAAGATGTCAATGTCAAAAACATTATTTTTTTTTTTTAATTCTACTCATCTCGAGCAATGACACGGATCCATAATGCCTCTGGGTCGAGACAAGGCGCTCTCTCTTTATGCTCGTTTATAAATTTGGCGCCATAGTTCTCATTCATTTCTGACATATTGAGTCGCCTGTTTATTAATATTATTTGTGTAATTTTAAATAACACTATTAAACTACATTACACTACTAAATTATCTTTAATACATCTTTACTAATATTATAAATGCGAAAGTAACTCCGTCTGTCTGTCGCTCTTTCACGTCAAAACTACTGAACCGATCAAATGAAATTTGGTACACAGATAATTTAGAGCCTAATAAAGTACATAGGCTACTTTTTACTGCAAAAAAGGGTTGTAAAGGGGGATGAAAATTTGTAAGGAAGTAAAGTCATTTTTAAAGCCAGAAGCTTGAAACTTATCTATTAATTAGATATAAATAAATTTGACATTAAAATAATGTGAAAATTTACTCTTCAGAGGTAAAATAAAAATAGGCGATGAAAAACTTTAGTAGTATATATATATTTATAAACAAGATTTTTTTTTTGGAACCAACTCTAAGGAAATAATTCTTGTATGAAAACAATTTGTTAATCGCACAAAGTCCTGCATGGGCAATCGAACTTACGACATATACACGGTAGGTACATCTTAACCACTAACTATGACATCTGTGCAGTCAATTTTTTTGAGCGTTAAGACATTTTCAAACTAGCTAGCTATGTATCTAGATCAGATAGCATTAAACAGCTCATTGGTCTTCAAAATACTGTCAATATAGTAATAATAGTTCTCAACGTAGAGACTAGACGACTTCCTTACTCCGAGCTCCTTGAGACCAATTCAGCGAGTTAAAATGTGTATCGACGTTTTGCTTGTAACGGTGATAAAACACGTCCAATCCTATCGATGAATAAATCGTAATGACGAACAAAGCATGGTATAAACCTTCCTGTTCTTCTCTTGAGGTGCCATAAGGAAGCATGCCTTTTTTTAAAATTTAATTGCTGATGGTGACAAACGAGCAAGCAGCACACCTGCTGGTAAGTGTTACTGCCGCCCATGGACCTTTGCAATACCAAGGGTACAGCTAGACCGCTGCCTACCAATAAAAATCCCAAACCTACCCAATTGGACTTCTGGCTCTCTCGCTCACCGAACGAAGTGCAATAGCACATTGCCATTACTCAGACGTCGATCTTCTCCAAGAGTGCGGTACTACCCCGGATGGACTGGCCCGCGGCTGTAGACAGAAAACTGTCAACAGCGTGGTCCTACCAGTAATTAGTTTAAAGAACTTGTGCGAACAATGCGAAAGTGGAAGAATGTAGGTACCGAGGGAGACCGAGACTAACCTACCTAGACCAGATCGGTCATGTACTGAAGGAAGGTGGAGTCAAGAGTCTCCGAAACCGGCGAGCGTGTATGAAGAGAATTATGAATGTTGAGGAAGCGAGTGAAGTATGCAAGGATAGAGTTCTCTGGCACTCTGTTCTCTCTGCCTACCCTGCAAGGGATATGGCGTGATGATATGTATGTAACTTTAATGTAATAATAGAAAGATTATATTTTGTGAGTTAACATAATGAATCGAATGTTTACGCGAGTATTACAGATTTGAAATAAAACTATTTTTGCGGATTATATATATCGCGTTTGTATTTGATTTTTAATTTCCCGTGTTTTAGTCTTCCTATGACCGTGAACGCTATAAAATGTTCGAAACGTCGATGAATTAAAAATCAAATACAAACTCGATGGAATCCGTAAAAAATGTTTTCTTTTAAATGTTTTGAGTTTGTTATTTTACCGATTATATTGTCACGAAATATAACCATAGATGTATTAATCAATTCACACTATTACTGATTAGATTTGTTGATAATTTCTTTTTATTTTAGCATATTCGAAATAAATTTCTTTACTGAGAGGTAGGTGCTACGAATACTGCCAACCCTTACTTTGCTCGTGGATGTTTGTAAAAGAGGACTAAGAGCTTAATATCGTCTTGGGCCCACTTAACCTGAAGCTGTTTGGTGAACACTTACATTCCCAAAGAGGGTTAACGTCAAGCAGCCGTTCATAAAACTAACTCGTTTTTTGCGACACCCACGGACAAGATAGGGGTGATGAATTGTATTTCTGCTCTGTCACCACATGGAAGGCAAATGTATCCCTGACGAGAAAACCGTCGGGAGCGTGACCCTTATATTGAAGATTAAATATGTTTATTTTATATATTTATTATTAAATCGAAACTTTTATTTTAAAGACCCATACTCAGATTCAACAATTTGTGGATCGTACCAAGTATTGTGCTGTTTGGGATCGAACCCACGGCACTAGTATTGAAGGTGTACATGTCAGGGATGTAACGGAGGTAATTTTATCGGAACCGAAGGCGGAGTCAGAGTTTTTAAATTTGATTTATCGGAGTCGGAACCGGAGTCGGAACCGGTGGCGGAGGCAGGGTCAGAAGTTGTGGCAGGAGAGAAATTTTTTATTTAAGGACAAATAACACATTATTCAGTCATTTTTTTTCATTTTAATTTTTTGATTATAAAATAAAACACAAATAATGAAAAAAAATTGGCATGTTTCCAAATAAACAAGAAATTAAAATAAATGAATTGAATCCCAAAGTAGCATATTATATTATATTATATTATATTAAATGAACAAAAGCTTTGAAACATATTAAATCAAATGAATTCAAAAGATTGATACTCCAATAGTAGTAGTATAATACTTCATGAACAAAAGCTTTGACGCTTTGTCTCCGTTCAATCTATTTCTTAACGAGTCGTAGATTAGGCCAGCGCCACTAAAAAGTTGTTCGCTAACTACCAAGCCGTGGACACGACAAATATTGGCAGGCAATTGAGTGAAGGGGCTGGAATTTTGTATTTCCATTTACTTTCCGCCACAGTTAGGGATCATCACTAATACTTATACGTCCCCGCGCGACATGTATGAACCTGTTCATAACAGTCGAGTCGCAGGCCGCCGCCGCTATGTTATGCTTCGACCTCCGAATAAAACCTCCGATTTAAAAGTGTGGGAGCCGAAGTCGGAACCGAAGGTGTAATAATAATCGGAAGTGCCGACTTAACGGAGTCGGAGTCGAAGCTCCATAACATCCCTGGTACATATCTTAACTACTAAGCCATCTGTGCAGTCAAGAAGCGTTGTTTCGACGGCGAGACTATCATAAGAACAATAATATTATGTTTAAATAAACGATGTACGAACAAAATAATTCCCTATACGAAAGTGGATTGAAGCCCATTAAAGGCGCCAGTAGTGTTCATCACAGACCCCTTGACATATTTGTTATGTTATTCCTCGAATGCTTGTGAATACGTGCTCACCAAACAGTAAACCATTACCATTTAATAGATCGACTTGACCCACTGGTTGGTCACGATTTACGTCTGAACCAACCGTCACGTATACAAGAAACAAAGCAATTGTATTTTACGTTTTTATAAGATTCATTATTATTGTTATGTGTGGATTACTGTGATCATAATGATTTATTATTATTATTATATAATGACGTCATATATGTACGTAATACTAGAAGAAAGAAAATTAGAAAATCTTTGGATAATACTACATATACGTTTGAAAATCTGACGTGGTTTGGATACATGATGAGGCGGGATGATCGTAATTTTGTGAGGAAAGTTTTAATTATAAATGTTGAAGGCTTTAGGGATAAAGGTAGACCGAAGAAAAGATCAATGTTTGCGTGACATATGAATAGAAAGGGAGTGAACACCGACTTATCATCTGATAGGATTGTGTTGAAGAGTAGAACATTTTGCGTCGACCCAGGGCCGGCTTTACCTATAGTGCAGAGGGTGCGGTGCACCCGGGCGCCGGGTGTTAGGGGGCGCCGAGAGCCGCTTGTAACCATCAACCTATTCCATTTTGTTCACCCACTTTGGTACAAGAGGGCGCCAGGTTATTGATTGCACCCGGGCGCTACATGTGCTTGAGCCGCGCCTGCGTCGACCTCAAGTAATTAGGATAAAAGTAGAGTAATGATTATGATGGTGATGGTGAGTGTAACATAATTGAAGCAAATAGACGATGCATGGCGATAATCGATTATTGATTTAAAATGGATGAAAAAAAGGAAGAATGACCATTTTCCCACTGTTAATCTACTACTGCGTACTTTTGCGGTGGACTATGGATGCATCTCGCCACGCCAAATCGGTCCGGGGTGACGGAGGGAGCGGCGCGTGACCCCATAGACCCACCATGCAAACTCCGCTCTTCGCCGTGCGAGCGGGCCACCGGTACCCATTCTTTGTCTACGGTGGCCCGCCCGGCTACTACTGCGTACCTCAAGAAAGTAAGGGATTCGAGGTGAGATTAAGGTGATATAGGATATAAGGCAGTCTTATTACTCATATAATAAGTCTCAAAATTGTAATTTTCCTCAAAACTTAGCACATCCATACGACACATGTTTCGTCTATAAACGGGGATCCCTCAATTCTAAAATATCAATGAATATTTAATCAATTTCTCTCCCATAGTGGTTTATGCCCAAGAGTAGCGCATTGCAAACTGAATTAAATGAGGTAGGAGGGATGTAGATGCTTTTTATTGTTAGTTTAGTTAGCAACCCAAACACATCGCATACGATCATTGTCACTCATAAACATAGCAAAAAAAAAGGAAATCCATTACCTTACTATTATAAAAGCGAAAAAAAAAAATAACAAAATGCGCGTCTACAATTCAAGATCCGTTATACTAAACTTTTAGGCTTTCTTTTATTAACTGATACTATTATTTCATATGTTATATGTGTACATTAGAAATTTCTTTGTATTACATTAGATAAATGCCGAACGAACGTCTGGTTAAGAAGATATACAATGCGAAAGTGGAAGGATGTAGGTACCGGGGGAGACCGAGACTAACCTACCTAGACCAGATCGGTCATGTACTGAAGGAAGGTGGAGTCAAGAGTCTCCGAAACCGGTGAGCGTGTATGAAGAGAATTATGAATGTTGAGAAAGCGAGTGAAGTATGCAAAGATAGAGTTCTCTGGCACTCTGTTCTCTCTGCCTACCCTGCAAGGGATATGGCGTGATGATATGTATGTATGTGTACATTAGATAAAATGCTGACGAAGTTGTCATTGCGAACGCTAGTTGAGACTACCACTTGCGAAGACAGGTTGGAATGCCTCATGCTATTTTCGTGTGCCACCTAAAACTCTTTTTTTACCTAGTATGTAGGAATTTTTTAACATTAATCTGACTATCATTAATTGCTTTCTTTTTAATTTTCAGGTACGTTCCAATATGTGAAGTGCCCCAGTACAGCTAAGTTTTATATTATTCTTATTTCTTAGTGATTATATATAAGTATCTAACTGAGTCTATGTTTATCTATAGTTTATTATTAATCCTACATTTGAAATTTTCATTATTTAGCTTCTTAATGAATCTGTCTTTACATATAAAGGTTGTCTTCATAAACACTAAATTATAGCGAACTGGAAATCCCGATTTCATGTGGATTTAGTGAGTGTTGTGATTTAGTGAGTCATGTGGATTTAGTGTGTGTGCCCTTTGATTCAAGATGGAAACGGTAGATGAGTTACATACATCAAAACTTTAAACCTTGACCAAAGTCTAATTATACAAATTAAGATAGTAAATAATCGTCTTATACATTTACTGAGCAAAGGAAACCATAAAACTAATGAAAACGATTTGAAGACATAAATTCAACAATTTTGAAGTGACTTTGTACAAATTAATTAATAAGTAAACGAACTCGCAAAATATTACAATCAGTTTACCAGCAAAATGATTTCATCGATATGAATAGGCGGGAATTATTTAATCATTGTTTATGGCTGTTTATGATTCACTAGTTCGCCGCAATGTTGCCAATATAACGATAAATTACAGTTTCGTGTTAATTAATTGCAATACAAGCATAGATAGTTTCAAGTTATATAATTTGTGACGTCAACAATCACAAATTTTATCATTCCTAATTCGATTCTCTTGTTGTTATGTTACCTACTCTCTTAACATTGTATCCACTACTAGAAACTGGTCCTTATACATAATTATTTTGTGTTATAATATACATATCATCACGCCATATCTCTTGCAGGGTAGGCAGAGAGAACAGAGTGCCAGAGAACTCTATCTCTGCATACTTCACTCGCTTCCTCAACATTCATAATTCTCTTCATACACGCTCGCCGGTTTCGCAGACTCTTGACTCCACCTTCCTTCAGTACATGACCGATCTGGTCTAGGTAGGTTAGTCTCGGTCTCCCTCGGTACCTACATCCTTCCACTTTCGCATTGTATATCTTCTTAACCAGGCGTTCGTTCGGCATTCTTTCCACATGTCCGAACCATCGGAGCATTCCCTTTCGCATCTTTACACCAATACTCTCTTTCATACCTACTCGCTCTCTTACGTCGTCGTTACGAATGCGGTCGGTCAGCCTAACTCCACAGATTTTCCGCAGAGATCGCATTTCGACCGCATTAATTTTACTATCATACTCTTTTCTGCATACCCAACTCTCGCTTCCATACAGTAATGTTGGGACAAGCACTGCGTTATGTATTGCTACACGTGCCTTCTGGCTGAGGTGGTGGCTGCCGAGAAGTTGCCCCAACGCTCCGTTCACTCTATTTCCCGCATTCACTCTTCGCTCTATATCAGTGGTGTACCTTCCATCTCGGCTAAATCCACATCCAAGATATACAAATTCATCCACTTGCTCTAGTACATCATTACCTATTGTTACTCTTACATCTGTTCTGGTTTTATCTCTTTCAAAGACCATTATTTTGGTTTTGCTCACATTCACGCGTAGACCCCTTTTCTTACAATCTTCTGTCATTGTGTCGACTAGGGTCTGCAGGTCAATCGCTGACTGTGCCAGCAGGACTGCATCATCTGCATAAAGCAGAGCAGTGACCACTGAGTCGCCCATCTGGACTCCCACATTCATATCGTTCAACCTTTGGAGACATTTATCCAGATATATGATAAACAGCCTGGCTGACAGAATGCACCCCTGCTTAACGCCGATATTGACGTCAAACCAAGGCGACATTCCATCATCCAGCCGCACACAGGCTCTACAGCCCATGTAACTGGACTGCACAGCCTGTAGCAGTTTACCGTTAATACCATACTCCGGTAAAATGTCCCAAAGTTCCTTTCGTACAACCGTGTCAAATGCTCTCTCCAGATCCACAAAACTGCAGAAAACCCTCTGACCTAGAGCCAGATGCTTCTCCACAATGTTGCGCAGAGAGAACACTTGATCCATGCATCCCCTTCCACTCCTGAAACCTCCTTGTGTCTCACACAGTAAACCATCGGACACCATCCTCATTCTCCTTTCAATAATTTTTCCATACACTTTTGCTGCCAAACTGGTCAAGCCTATGGCTCTGTAATTTGCGCAGTCATAACGTGAACCCTTGTTTTTAAACAAAGGCACGACGACTGCGCTATTCCAGTCCCTGGGAACCATTCCCGAGCTCCAACATAAATTGAGGAGCAACAGGAACGCCTCCCAGACACAAGAGCCACCAAGCTTGATCATCTCGGCAGAGGCAGGCAGGCATGTGTTATAATAGGTAATATGTATTTATGGCAATTCAAATTATAAAAACTTTCAATGAACCATTCTATTGATATTTTAGATTATTAATGGTATTATAGACTCAATAATCAGTATAATCACATATGAAATCATACATCATTTTTAAATTTTATTATTGTATAAATTGTAATTTTATATTCTTGCAACTTTATCGCACAAAAAATAGTCCGAGGTGTAATGTAAACTTACCCACGCACTCCTTAAAGAACAAATAATAGCTATTGTATCAAATTAATTTACATACATACATATCATCACGCCATGTCCCTTGCAGGGTAGGCAGAGATAACCTTGCATACTTCACTCGCTTCCTCAACATTCATAATTCTCTTCATACACGCTCGCCGGTTTCGGAGACTCACTCCACCTTCCTTCAGTACGTGACCAATCTGGTCTAGGTAGGTGAGTCTCGGTCTCCCCGGTACCTACATCCTTCCCCTTTCGAATTGTATATCTTCTTTAATTATTAATGATATAATGAAATAATAAATAAATAAAATAACGGCTACTTTTCAATACTTACTCGTTTATTGAACGAAATGTGAAAAAAAATTCTTAGGTTACCATATTTTATTATGATAAAAGTTAAATAAAATGGTTAACAATGAATATAACGTTGTAATACCATTTTTTTACAAGCAAGCTAATATACCCTCCATAAAATAATGAATAAGACCATTTACAAAATTGCTAATTACCTGACCGCTTAATGAGGTCGGCCCACCCTACAAACAACCGGCAATTTTAATTACATTTTTAATTTTGTCGTATATTGTTACAAGAATTTATTTACAGCCAGAAGTTATGCGATGCGTAATTTGAGAGAGAAGCGTGAGAGTTTAAATTAAAATTAAAAAAATAAAATATTGATATTCTTTTTTTTAATTATAGTTGTAATAAGATCGTTTAAGCATATTTCGGCGCGATCGTGTGGGTAACATATATGATAATTTATGAACGCGTTCTCAATTAAAAAAATATTAAAAGTTTCACGTTCTGAAACAGTAATGTTGTTATATGTATTTTTTTTGTTTGTATCATAATAATACTATGTATCGTCATCATCATCTCCGGTCATGTATGTCCCACTGTTGAGCTCGAGCCTCCTCCATAATAGAAGGGCAATTGACCTACTAAACTACACTGGTCAGAAGTGTTGCTATAGGATTTTGTTTCGAGTTCTCCTCTAGTATAGATATTATATGCTTTTTATATCCCTTAGTCGTCTTACGATCACCCACGGGTAAGATAGGGGGCGGTGAACTGTATTCTTGCTCCGTCACCACACGGATACTATGTATGCGTTTATTCATTTCTTGAAAAATCAGGACAGAAGTAATTTTCGTAAATGCACATACTATTTTCACAACAGTTTGGCGTGCTCTATTTATTGCTATGTACAATTGTCGGTTTATTAAATTGAAAATTTACACGTGTGTTGTCGCCATAATATGACAGGGGTTTTTTTTTTCGGGTGTGTTACGGTCGGACAGAGGGGCGTAAGCACGCACACCCGAAACCCACCCGTGACGTCGCCTTCGTCGTTGGGCCGACCACCGGAGCAGAGTGACTTGACGTCAGTGGTCGGCCCGACGGAATACCCCTGAGGAGTACCCTCTCCTCGACCGACGTTCCCCACTTGGATAGGATGCCGGTCTTTCCTCACGCGGTCGACCTCTCGGCGGGTGACGGACTAATTCCCCGATCCAGTCACCCGCGGCCTCGGCTAGGGCGGCATCAGGCTCAGGTAATCGCGCCTGCGCCGCCCCAGTCGCCGGCGGCGGCTCGCGTCGTCGAGAAGACGCTCCTCGCGCACGCGCTCCGCCGCCTCCTTCCGCGAGACTACTGCCTCGCAGAAGGTTGCGACCGCGTCCCAGTTCCTGACGCTGTCGAGCATCGCCCTGGCGATGGTTGGCAGCGTCAGGTCAGCACCGATGATTGTGACGAGTTCACGACGCTGCTCTGCCCAAGCGGCACAAACCTTGAGCGTATGCTGCGCCGTGTCCTCGTCGTAATCGCAGTGGTGGCAAGGCGCTGTACTCTCCCTCCTGACGACCGTGTGCGGGTATTTGGCGAAGCATCCATGCCCCGTCAAAACCTGCACCAGTTGGAAGGAGAGCACCCCGTGCCGCCGTTTTAGCCACTGCATCAGCACCGGCCGGAAGGCCTCCACGGTCCGCACACCGAACCGAGGCCTCTGCAGCCCAACAGGCAATGACGTCTCGGCGGGCGTCGACGCGCCAAGCGGTGTGCTCCCTCAACGAGACCACACCGCCCTCCGCTCGCACCCCCAAATATGACAGGGGTAAAGATTAATTAGCAGTTACCGATTGGCAAAAAGTCAAGAGTCAAGAGTCTCCCAAAACCGGCGAGCGTGTATGAAGAGAATTATGAATGTTGAGGAAGCGAGTGAAATATGCAAGGATAGTTCTCTGGCACTCTGTTCTCTCTGCCTACCCTGCAAGGGATATGGCGTGATGATATGTATGTATGTGTATGTATGTACCGATTGGCGAGTACAATAGACGGCAATTCATAGGTTTCGTGCTTGAATCTATGGCCAATAGCCTTGCTTATCGAATACGTAGGCATGGACGTGCAATAATAACGAGCAAGGACAATTTGACAATCAAAATAATACAAAAATACTAAAAGTCAGTAAACAATTAAATTCTTTAATTTATCAACATATACTTATTTCCAGCTGTGCCATCAGTTTGCTTGCTGAGATAAGTACTAGGGGGACGTCAATTAATCACGTGATCTTTTCTTTAGCATTTTTAACCCCTCCTCCCCTTTGGTGATACATGGTGAGGTTTAAGACTAGAACCCCCCTTTCCCCACCAGCATCACGTGAATTTTTAGTACTCACAAAGAAGTAGCCCACAGCTCATTATATTCTCAGTTTTTTTGCTTTTTTATACTTCGCAAAAAGATCTTTATACAGATCACCTACTCTAAACTTCGTTCGTTGCCTGGCAACGGCAAGTCAGTCACACTACACGCCGTTTTTCAGTTTAGAAATTGCAGCTTTTGACCAAAAAATAAATACACGTGATATCTTACTACACCTCTCCTCCCCCTTGTGATATTTCGTGATTTTTGTCAAACCCCTCTCCCCCTTTCAAACCTCACGTGATTAATGGACGGCCTTACTAATATTATAAATGCTAAAGTAACTCTGTCTATCTGTAGTTCTTTCACACCAAAACTACTGAACCGATCTAAACGATATTTGGTACACAGATAGCCTAGAGCCTGGTAAAGGACATAGGCTACTTTTTAATGCAAAAAAGGGTTGTATAGGGGGATAAAACGTTGTGAGGAATTATCGTCATTTTTAAAGCCAGAAGCTTGAAACTTATTTTTAGGCTATTGATTAGATATAAATAAATATGACATTAAAATTTCGTAAAAATATTACCCTTAAGGTGTAAAATAAAAATAGTGGATGAAAACCTTTAGGAAAGTATTTTTTTACACGGGCGAAGCCGCGGGCAGAAGTTAGTATAATATATATGTAAGTATTTAAAGTTATTATTATGGTTAAACCCATGGAACTAATACATTTATAACCCTTTTTGTTATATCAGCAGTTGTTATGCAACGGCGATCGCACAGAACGTTGGATACGCTGTGTATAAAAAAAATCAAAAAGAAAGATCACGTGATTAATGGACAGCCCTTTTATATCCCTTAGTTGTCTCTTACGATCGCCCACGGGTAAGATAGGGGGTGTTGAATTGTATTTGTACTGCGTAACCACACGCCAAACACAACCTCAAAACAAGTTCAAATTAATATTTCGCAATATGTAGACAATTTTTTTTCCCTTTTTTTACACCACCCCGCACTAAGGAAATAATGCTTGTATTGCGGGGCACTTTACAAACATGCACTTAATGCAGAGAAACTACACCCAGATTCAGAACAACAGTTTGTGGATCGTACAAAATATTGTCCTGTGTGGGAATCGAATCCACGGCACTGGATCGAAAAGACAGTATCTTCAACATCACATCATACAGTCACACCATCTATACAGTCAAAACACCACTTTATTAATATAAAATGGCAAGTTAAAGTTGCGCTTATAAATGAAACCGATATAGTTCAAAAGATTACACCACAACACTAGACCGCAAAGTTTAATTTAATTTCACACGAAATTAATTTAGTAAATGTACCATAACTATATTAAAATAATAGTAAAACGTTTCGTGAGCAATAATCCATAAAATTACATGTGGCGGGGGTTTTGTTCACAACTTATACTTACACGTGTTCGTGGCCGCAAAATGTATTTTAATATTAAAAGTTCAAAGATATTGATAAAATAATACTATCTGTCTATCTGTGATATTTTAATCTATTTTTTTTTAATTTATTGAACATAAAACGTTCATTGTTCATGAGATAATCGTCCAAGTGGAGTTTAAAAGAGTTTTTACCCATTCATTTTTAGTAGCTATAAAAAAAATCAAATCCTTGACGAATAATTTCGTTCAATTAAGAATTTTATTTTGTTAAGAATATATTCTTAATTTTAATTGAAAGTTGTAATATAGGAAGAGTTCTTCTTTTTATGTATTGGCAATCAGCTTCTTCAGGTCAGTCATTGTCCGTCAGTAAGTCAAATCGTCGCCGTCAACAGTGCTATGGCCACACTGTTAATGGTATCTTGTGAGAATTTTGATGAAAAACGAAAACGTTGTAAAGCTACTTTTATATGATATTTACTACATACCAGCAGTTCTGTCGCATCACAATACATAAAATGCCATTAAAATTATCTAATATAACATGTTAAAACACTAAGTTATCGAATAAAATACAAGAGCACCACATGACATTTTCAGATTCCATAGGAACAGTTGTCTAAATATATCATATATAGTAGTGGTAAGGCTACAGTATTGGCAGTTATCTGTCTGCAGCTGCGGGCCGGTCCGTCCAGGTTAGTACCACACTCTCGCAGAAGATTGACGTCTGCGTAGTGTCAATGTGCTATTGAGCTTTGTTTAGTGAGTGAGAGAGCCGGAAGCCCAACTTTCTGGGTTGGTTTTGGTTGGTAGGCAGTAAGTAGTTGGTACGTTATCCCCTAGTAGGCAAAGGTTCTCGAGCTGCAGTGACACAATCAGGTGTGCAATTAAATATATAATATTGAACGTAAACAAATTCCAAATAAATACTATTAAAAAACCTATTTAATGCGATCAATAAGTATTATTAAAAGGAAGTGATGACAGAGTTGTAACTAGTTATGAAATTATGATATTTTCAATGCGCCATCTTTGCTCTAGGGATTGAGGGAAACGTTTACGGTAAACAAAACCGTAACTTTGTTAATTTTACGTTTGTTGTTCTGCGTCATCGTGCCATATTTAACATATATTGCTTGTGGAATACTAATTATCAAACAGTATGTACCTACATACCTAATGTGTATTTTGTATTAGGGGCGTCCATAAATTACGTGAGGTATTCAGGGGGAGAAGGGAGTCGAGCCGAATCTTACTAAATTTTACTTGGGGGTCTTGGCAAATATCACATAATTTTTTTTTATCAGAAAATAGTATAAATCTTCTTGAAAGTTAAAGTTAAATGAAAGAACAAGCTTTATACCCAAGTAAAAGTTTTGAACAATCTCACGTGAGATTGGGGAAGGAAGGGCGGTGATCAAGAAAAATATTACGACATCTCACCAAGGGGCGAGGGAGGGTCAAAAAATCCTCAAAAATGCCTCACGTAATTAATGGACGCCCACTTAAGGAACAGTCTACTAACGTTAAAAAATATCTGTACGAAGCTATTTTCACGCTTTGATTATCTTTTTTAAATGAGTAGTAGATGTATTCTATTACTACAGTCTTACACAAAGAATATATCTAGATTTTTCAGTGTTGTATTTACAATAATTTAATAAATAACCTCTTTATCCAATTAGGTATTCCGTCTGATGATAGAATAAGAATATAATTCACTTGCCTGTGAGTGTAGTTTTGAATATTAGAACAGTAACTAGTGGAAGACGAACGACAGCTTACTTGGCACTTACGTAGTGCGCCTTGACAAAAAATAACGTCTTATGATTTTAATATTTAATCCAAAACAAGAAGCTAATGTGATTGCCTTTTTAAATAAAAAGATAACTTATTCGTATAAAATATAATACCTTTAATACAGGCAACAATGACTTTAATTTAAAAAAAGGCCTTATATTTTATTTTATATTTATAAATATAATGGGAATATAACTAGGAGCTATTGTATGTATCCCAGAAACGCCGCTACCCTGCGACGGTATCGTTTTTATTTAAAAAATAATTTGTATCTGCTATTTCTTCCAACTGTCTTTAACTACCTATCATAAACAACATGCGTAACTGACCTTTAAATTAATAAAAAAAAACTATAACAAATAATGTTGCCATTTATTTCCCAAGAGCGTGTAGTTACCCAGTAAAGTGTATACAATCTCCACTACAAATAAAACAACGCTATATTTCAATTATATTCAATATAACACAGTCGAACATAAAAACGTCGTGGCCAGATCGATACAAGGATCCACAAATTTAATAACATCAACTCCCCAGAAGCAATTAGAGATGAAACGAAGGGCTTCAATGGTCGTTTCTTCGAAATAATCCCGTTACTGAAGGCGACTGGTGAATTTATTTTTGCCACAATTCATTCAATTTCCTACCTTACTCGCTCTCAATAAAAGCTTCTTAGAACTTATAAGATGAATTTACCTATGTTTTTGACGTATAAGATTTATTATATTTGAAAGGCTCTTTATATATTTTAGATACAAAGAAAGTGGTGATGTCAAGCGAAAATATCTAGTCGCAAGCAATTATCGTGAGCTGTATCTTTTGCAATTTTGGTATAGTTA
Organism: Lymantria monacha; assembly: GCA_905163515.2. NCBI lineage: Eukaryota > Metazoa > Arthropoda > Insecta > Lepidoptera > Erebidae > Lymantria > Lymantria monacha. The sequence continues at coordinate 8,521,939 of LR991092.1, read as the reverse complement.
CAGAAATCGTAACGAGATAATAATTAATTGATAGGAATCAATTTACCTTTTTTTTTTATTGCGTATGGTGGTGGCATACGAGCAGCAGCACATCTGATGGTAAATGTCACTGCCAACCATGGACCTTTGCAATACCAAGGGTTATTTCAAGGCCGTTGCTTACCAATACAAACCCGAAACCCACTCCAGTTGGGCTTCCGGCTCTCTCGCTCAACGAATGAAGCGCAATAACACATTGCCATAACTGAGACGTCGATCTTCTGCGAGAGTGTGGTACTACCCCGGACGGGCCGGCCCGCGGCTGTTGACAGAGAACTGTCATCAGCGTGGTCCTACCATTAATAAAACTTAACATAATTACTTATATCTTTTTTCGAACGATGACGGGGTAAGAATATAATTGATCACCAGTTTATCTTCACCAGCGTGGGTATATAAGGTTAGTCTACCTTCTATTCTGGAGAAAATTCGAGCTCAGAGCAATAAGTCGTATATTAGCTGATATAAAGTATCTATAATTGAACTGCCGATTTTCTGCTTTGCCCTTTCAATTATTACATATGCCTTTAGAAGCATTAATAAAATTTGCAGTGCTGTGTATTGTATACTGTAAAGTATCCATCCATCGCCTAATCTGCTACTGGCTACTGCTGACTACGAAGACGTCTAGATATAAACGATAGTCTAGTATTGGACGTGATTTCAGAATATTTCAGATGACAGGCTTTTCATATAACTATTGTTATTGATGTTCAAGACTTATTATTAAAGAAAATATTATAAAAAAATCTAACCTTCTGTTACAATGATTTTCGCCTATATACTTTTATGCAATTATATCCGTAATTCATCATCATCATTAGGGTGGGTCAAAAAAAACGATTATTTTTTTTTTACAAGTGACACGGAAATATGGGTTGCTAGACACCTTAAAAAAATCTCACCCAGCATGAGCTCTTAATTTTAATAGGAAGATCCTCCGCATCGCAGTTTTGTATTTTTTTCACAGTCCAATAGAAAAAAATTCATACCTCATCATTTATCGATTGAACAGAAAAATGTTCCGAGAGAATTTTTTAGGAAATTTAATGCTCTACAAAAAAGGTATCTTATATTTTTTCCGTAAACCTCACCATTTGAAAGATATTAAGGATTTAATTTTGATTATTTTAAGACAAATTTCATTTTTGTTTATGAATTTTATAACTCGACAATAAATGACTTTTACAAAATGCGCAATGCAAATTTTTGTTGGCAATTAACTGCTCTATAAAAATGGTTTCTTATGTTTTGGCGATGAAATTAACCGTTCAAAAGATATTCATCATCAAACTTTCATGTGTACGGATTTTAAAAGTTTTTGATGAGATATTCGAAAAATTTCAATTTAATTTATAAATTTCATATGAATTTCATTTCTTGTCATTAATATAAGTATTATTTGAGTTTTATTTTCAAAATTATCAAATTTTTCCTTCAATTATTCTAAACATTTTATTTTTAATCATTAGAAATCACGATCCTAGGTAAAATTTCTCCTCTAGAGAATTTTTGTTTTGTATTTTATTTCATCTGTTTGAATTGTGAACTAGCGCCACCTCCTTTTTCCTTTATCGTTATGTTGTCATTGGTTTGTATACATTTATTTCTACAGCATTTTTAGTGTTTCCAAATTTTATGATTTCGTATATGTGATCGAACGATTAATTATTTACAAATATTGCGGTTACTACGTGAATTAACTTGATATTTATCCAAATCCATAAACTCTTATGCAATTATGAAGACCAGTTTGTTGAATTTATACAAACTATTTTTTACTGCTACATAAATAAATATTATATTATATTTTTTTATTATTAATGATACCAAAAACAGGTGAGTAAATTTCGCTTTTTAAAATTTATAATGGAGTTTCGTGCGTTTTGATTGGTACTCTTATCAAATCGTATTAATTCTCATACAGGTCCTATCTGATTCAACTCACTCTGTCTTCAATCTGTCGGATAGTGGTTGTAATTAGGAGATCCAAAATCATTTTAATTCGATCCGACCAATATTAAGGTGCCTTCCGCAAGTTCTTTCTCGTATTAATAAATCGCTATAATAAGCGCTTTATTGTAAAAAAATCACCATTCTCTTACTCTTATCCCAATTACTTAGGGTCGATACAATATGTAATCTTCTTTCATAATACATATTGTAAAAGTTATTGGCAATAGTTTTATGACCGGCCGCCTGCCAGACGTCAATCCTCCTTAGGAATGTAATTGTTGACCAAATGGCATCAGATGAAGTTGGCCCAGGTCGTTATAAGGTTCTCAGTGTCTTTTACGACATCAACGAGCAAAAGTAGTAAAGTAGGTTGGTAGTATTCGTAGCCGCTACCATACAGCTATTTTATTTTATTGTAAAAAATATTCAAGATAAACTGTAATTCTATACTAATAAAACCTGTAAAGCAAATAAATATATGACTAGAGTTTTAATAATTTTGATTACAGTAATTCATAGTTATAAAATCAAGTCTCGACAATTATTATCCTTACTATCCTTAATAATATTATAAATGCGAAAGTAACTCTGTCTGTATGTCGCTCTTTCACGTCAAAACTACTGAACCGATCTAAATGAAATTTGGTACACAGATAGTTTAGAACCTGACAAAGGACATAGGCTACTTATTAGTGCAAAAAATAGTTGTAAAGGGGAATGAAACGTTGTAAGAAATTATCGTCATTTTTAAAGCCAGAAGCTTGAAACTTATTTTTAGCTATTGATTACATATAAATAAATATGACATTAAAATTTTGTAAAAATATTACCCTTAAGGGGTAAAATAAAAATAGGGGATGAAAAACTTTAGGATAGTATTCTTTTACGCGGGTGAAGCCGCGGGCAGAAGCTAGTTAATTATAAAATAACTCTATAGGACATTAACATTTCAGTTATAAATTATTTATCTACGTAATTATAAGATGGCTATCATTTATCTTTCTTTTATTTCTTTTGACATGTTTAAAGTGACATAGAGCACATAAAATACAGAATAACTTATAATTCGATGTTTTATGTGGTCTCGTTGGTTACAAAACAGATGCATGTAACAGCTAATCATGTGACACTAGGAGATGTTGAATTCGATCCGTGACGACCCAAATGTGCTCCCGAGGGGCATAACTGGTGACGACTCCTATGTTTAATGTAATGGTGACGAATCGTGGGTTTAATGTTGGGAAGGCCCATGAAAGACGACGCTACGCCACGAGTGAGGAGATAAAGACGGCATCAACAGAGGAGCTGAACAAGATCACAATTTTTTTTTTTAAATGCTTGGAGGATTGAAAAAAAACGTTAGCACAGGTGTATTATATCCGAGAGAGATTACTTTGAAGGGGCAAAATAGATATTCATGAATAAATAAATGCTTTTTGAAAAAATACATTATGTGCGATACTTTTTGAACAGACTACGTATGTATGGCTAGATTATATCTTTCAAGCGGCACCCGATCACGTGTTAACAGAGCAGCCATCACTCCGTAGAAAAGGAAATCTCAAATACAAACCCTCTATTAACCCGTCTGACCAGCCTGGTGCAGTAGGTTAATTTCACTGCTATTATAGAGGACCCAAAAGTTCAATAGAGAAACGTATTAGAGCTGGAATTCATGAACGAATGACACCGGATCTAGTGGACTTTATTTATATTGTTACATAATTTCACAATTTACGAATGATTAAAAATATTTTTACAAATTTGTCCGTCTCAATTATGTTCTTGTTAAATTGACATCTACAGACCGAGATAAAAGATTATATCGTGGATGTAAGATGGGCTGTTATGCGCTCAGACACTGTAGCAGCATCCGATTGAACACTCGGAACTCTGCCTGTCTTACGTGGGAATGTACGAAGAATTTATATGATGACAGATTATTATAAGATCATATTTTATAATAATATATGCTAGAATTTAAAAAATAATAATTTAGAAATACGTTTAAGTTTCGGTACGTCACGCTACTGATTATTTTCTGCGTGCCACCATAAGCTGTTTGCCAGGGTAATATGATACTCGGAGAATATCGATATCTGAGTAGTAGTACTTTTTTACTGGGCCTCACCAGGGAAGCGGGAGGCCCATAGTCGTTTTTTTACGGTCAGAAAATTGTGATAACCATGGTATTCATTACTTCGTTACAACACGGTTAAAGAAGTATATTTCCATAACTTTATTATTGTTACAATTTGAGAGCTATTAATATATCTACACGGTTTTTTTTTATGTAAAAGGGACAATAATTCTACCTAAGAAAGAGGAAATAATAACCTGAATGAAAGCTAACAATTTTATCATTTGCGAAAAAGATTATGTAGCACGCAGCGACAAGATAAACCACTACTGTCTAATTTTTATTTCCCGTCATATAGTTGTAATTATAATTATAAATATATAATTAACATTAAAATAATAATTACTATTAATTTAAAAGGAATTTCTCGTGAAAAATGTCTATAAATGTACTTGTTTTCAACAAATTAAAGTCAACTAAATTAGCAATTTCCATTTATTATTTATCATAACTCCAAGTTCTAAAGACAGGGAAAGTGGATGCCATGCCTCATGACCGACGGACATGACATCCGGTGGTATAATTGGATTTTACCTATTTCACTTCCTTTGCGATCTATTACGATAATCGATAAAACATATGTTATTTAAAAGACATATTCCGATAGTCGGAGTATTGGAAAAATTATAAAAGAAGTTGTAGCTAATTTTAAAAATTGTATTATTTTGTAAATTATGATTTTGTTAGTGAATGTCATCGTAGTGTTGCAAGTTAGCAATAGATGGCGTTGTTATTAAAACAGCAGTAAGAGAACTAAATTTAGAGTTACGTTTCAATAAGCTTGGTGGCGTAAACGCAAGTATAGGAGATTGGCACGCGTGAGTAGCGAGTTCTATCCCGAGTATTTATTCCCATTATTATTGTGGTGTTGTAAATGTGATTTTACAATGTCTTTCGTAATGGGATAGACTAATGGGTGAAGAGCAACAAGCAGGCATTGTCCAACGAGGCGCCGGCTTCTGTTGCAGCCCGCACATTTTATTACGTCATATTGTAATAATACATTTAATATTTTTTTCTACAATAACATTATATAATAACTACAATTTTTAAATGGTATTTAATCTAAATTTTATTATATTTCAAGTAATTTTTTAGGTTATTTGCAAAATAGTTAAATAATTATAACTTTAAAAGAATATTTTGTATGTAAGCCTATATAAACATGGTAAGTTGTATCTATCGTGTTGTAGAATGTTAATGAGCATTAAGAATTTAGACATTAAAGTATAAGAAACTTTCCCGCCATAATTTACAAAGCAGCCATTAAATCGTAAAAATAAATGCGGCGGTTTATTTAAAACTGGTATCTCTTTGATATTGGAATTATGACAAACTGTATTAAACAACGTGATAAATCGTTTTAAAAATGGAACAGTAATGGAGCGTGTACTAATCGCCCATTAAAAATATTTTGCATATTAATATAGGCATGCCCAATATAAAATCAATTTCTTATTTTGACAGAACATCGTATTGAAAAATGATGTAATGTTTATATAGAGCGTATTATTTTAAATAAAGTAACGGTTGAATGTATGTCATGTAATAAAAAACATCGTTTCTAAATTAATCATTCATTCGTTCATCTTTTACATTGTATACCTAGATCGTCTCAAGTATATTTTTGAAATATGTACATTGTTACTTGATTACAAATTGATTTTTTTAATACAAAAATCTCTTAGTAAATTTAAATAAAACTTAAGCATTACCTCAACGGCTGGACTGTAGACTATTACTGTAATAAACTATACTTCCTCTCAGTCCATTTACTTCGCATTGTTCGGTGCGAGCCGCCCTTTTAATGGGAGGGAACTTAGCCTACTTTGCCACGCTAGCAATACGGGTTGTCATAGGTTTTTATTTCGACTTGATCTTTTCTTGCAACGATCTTATCTTCATCAACAACACCGAATATAAGAAAGTGGGAATACAATGTTCTTTTTTTAATCACAGATAATATAATAATATCAATGGTAAAGCGGTTTAAAAGGAATTAAAAACTTTAAATAAACTGCTACTTTTAGCAACTGTGAACTGTTAATTTCTTTGTGAAATTAATTAACGCATTTTAACATAGCACTTGGTGTGTGTTGAGCAAGTGAAATGAATTGGAGTCGTTTAAGCTATTACCGAGCAATGCCCTCGCCCTAATTGTTGCTCTAATGAGCGATAATAGCGCCCTTTGTTTTCACTTAACAGATACAGGAACGTGCTTTTAGAATGCAATTTACTATCGTGTTTTAGCGTAAGTGTAGTTGCTTGATAACTGCTATTTTGGTTCACTGTTTGCTTAATTAATTATTTTTGTTTCCGGACAAAGCCTTTTACACTTAGAGAAGAACTGTTAAACTTTGTATCTATAGTGATATTACTCGCCAAAAATGTGAAAGAAGTCAAAGCGGAAGACGTTGACCGTACCATCGTTTATGATCAGAAATTCTTAGTACATTGTGTCTTCCTTTGACTAAAATAAAGTAAAACAATTAGAAAACGCGTTTTAAAACAAACCGAATTAAAAAAAAATAAGATTACTATAAAACTCTGTCGCTTCTGTATTTCTATCATTATCAAGTGTGAAAATTTTCAAACATAGGTATCTTGAAGAACATCTTAAATGAAACTGATAGATTTTGATTTTTGCAATTAGTCCTTTTTTTGGCGGTGGGCTACAGTGCGGCTAACAATTAAAGTCCTGGCTGAAGGATAATAGATCTACGTTATAAGCACATCTCCGTGTGGTGACGGAGTAAGAATACAATTCACCACCTCCTATCTTACCCGTGGGTGATCGCAAAACCCTATACCAACACGTTTGATCAGCGTGGTATAAGGTCAACTTCCCTCCTATTATGGAGGAGGCTCGAGCCCAACAATGGAACATTTATAAGCTGAGATGATGATGATGATAAGCACATCATATTTGCAGATACGTTTATATTTAAATATCGTTGGTATAACTATTTAAATGTAGTTTTCTAAGTTTGTTTCTTATGTCGTCATCATTATCTGGCTCTTGTTCCAATTATTTATAGTTAACGCAATATGTAATCTTCTTTCATCGTACATATTGTAAAAGGTTGGCAATAAATTTATGACCAGCCATCTGTCTGACAATAACTTTGGAATTTAATTATTGACTATACGGCATCAGACGGAGTTGGCCAAGGTATATGTAAAACTCTTGGCCGTCTTTTACGAAACCCATTAGCAGTGTAAGATTTGATGATATATTCGTAGCCGCCATTACACAGCATTACTATTCTAAAAACTCTTCCGCATATGAATATTTTATATTTTTTATCTTATTCAAATATCAAAAACATTTAAATTTAAATAAATATAGATTTCTTAAATCTAAGGCCAATTTTCATTTTATTTGTTTTGCTTCGAACGATATTTTAAATGTCTGCCAGGGCTCTTCATTACATTTTCTCATTCGTTCTCAGGTGACGTGCGGAGATAACGTTTCTTAGAGAAAAAAAAACTTCAGTCAATCAATCAATCATTCAATTGTAGTGATTGATCGGTTGACAAAACTATCTAGATAGTGAAACACTTTCATAATCCGTCGTGTGTATGTAATTATATGTGTCCAATACGTTATTATAAGCGATTACTTTTATTTGATTGATCATAGTAATTGTAAATTGAGATAGTTTGAAAACGTTTTATGTAATACCATATTAACAGGTGAAAGTAAGTAGTCCCTAACTTTTTAAAAACCAATCCCTTGTTTGCTTTAGTTACACCGCTAACTAGTTAGGAATATTCTATCCTAAATAGATAAATTTAAGTATTAAAGATTCCCTGGCTTACCTACCTGCCGCTTTCTCACTCATAGAAATCGAGAAAAATTGAATTTTCACATCATCATTTCAATTCATCATTTCAGCTCACATTTGTCTCACTGTTGGGCTCGAGCCTCCTCCATAGCGGGAGGGAAATTGACCTATATACCACGCTGGTCAGACGTGTTGGTATATTGTATTATTATAGTATATTATTGTTTGTATAGTGTTTCGAGATTTCCTTCTCTCGCATAGATGTTATATGCATTTTATATCCCTTAGTCGTCTTGAACGATCACCCACGGCTACTCCTTACTCCGTCACCACACGAGAAAAAAATCACAATTCTAATTCTAAGAAACGTTATTTTCGCTCTCATCATAGTAATTTCTAATTAGAATTTCGTTCCGAACTTATATTTGTATTTATAAATTGTATGATAAAATAAAATACTAAAATGAACATCAAAAAGCGTAAAATAAGACGTGGCGGTTTTCGAGTTAACGGACATTAGGCCACTGTTAATATACGTTAACTCGGACATGGAATGGACAACTTGCAATTCTAATTAGAGTAAACTCTATTAAATCCCGATGAAAATGAGAATTGGGCTCCTTTCGTTTCCATCGCTTGCATAGATGTTATATATGTTTTATATCCCTTAGTCGTCTCTTATGATCACCTACGACGAGTAAGAGGGGGTGGTGAATTGTATTCTTACTCCATCACCACACGAAAAAGCGAAATATGTATCTTGAAATAATTATTTCGCTTCATTCACATTCATCATTATCTCTATGCATACTACTCTATTACATATAGTATTGAATGAAAACTGGCAATCTGTCTAAGTCAAAAATGAGATTTTAATTCATCATCATCTCAGCTCATATATGTCCCACTGTTGGGCTCGAGCCTCCTCCATAGTGGGAGGGAAATTGACCTACTATACCATGCTGGTCAGACGTGTTGCTATAGGTTTTCGTTTCGAGTTTTCCTTCTCTTGCATAGATGTTATATGCGTGTTTATATCCCTTAGTCCTCTCTTACGATCACCCACGGGTAAGATAGGGGGTGATGAATTGTATTCTTATTTCGTCACCACCCGGACAGATTTTAATTAGGGTCACTTAATTAATTTAAAATAACTGTACTTGCAGTTCCTCTTTTGTGTTAAAAATCTATATTATGTTGTTAAGAATTCAGTTAAAAAAGCTGTTCAGTATCATATCTCGGCAATCATTTGTTATGTGTAAATTTATTTAATTGCCAAAATTAATTCAAAGTTCAGCTTTCCGGTTTTAATTTTAAACGACTCATATATCCTAATCTGGCCATTCGCCAACACGTTACGGATTTGATCCTAGAATGTACGACGTGGTCCTTCCTCTTCTTGTAGATAATCTATGTGCCTACTCTTAGGCGTGTCTATTCGAACACGTCGCTAAAAGCATGCAGCAATTAATCCGCTTTATTGTCAGTATTTATCTTCCTTTCAACATCACCAGCCTGTTCTTCTCAATCCCAATCGACTCGACTGCACAGATGGCGTAGCGGTTAAGATACCGACACTCCATGCCAGTCCTACGCAGGGCATTACTTTGTGCGATCCATAAATTGTTGTTCTGAGTCTGAATGTAATATGTCTTCGTTAATTATATGTTTGTAAAGTCCCCCGCAATACAAGGTTAATTTCCTTAGTGCATAGTAGTAGTGTTTATTAAAAAAAAAAGAAAATACTAGGCTTGACGCTATATGTACTTTTTGCATTGTACATAATGCGAAACTTTTGGCAACAGTTTTATGACGGACCGTCTATCTGACGTCAACCCTCCTTGGGAATGTAATTGTTGACTAAACGGCATTGGAGTTCTCCCAAGTTGATGTTAACCGCTTTAAAAAATATCTTACAATCTTTCCTTACTGCCAATATTCATAAAATTGTTAAGTTTCATGTCACACGTTCATCTTTATGATGATAGAGATACCCAGCACATTTCGTTCCGCCTAACAGTTAATGAATGAGCAGATTTCGATTAATTCAAAATTATTAAGTTATTTTTTTATTGTGATAATAAATATGAATAATATGTAAATTAAAAAAATCAAGTAAACCCTTTCACCGCCTGAGTCGGATTTATCCGACACAAAACCCTGTGTATTATATATTCAATTTCTAAACGTATTATGATGTTTTAGCCTAAAATACATTTTTTTTTTCGAAAGTTTATCTATTCAATCATTTATTTAGTGTTATAATTCAGATTTACTATATCAAGAAACAAAATAAAATACTATTTCAATTAAGGTAAATTTATTAATATTATCCCGGAGAATGTGTATGGACTTCCAACGCCTATGTCGTATTTATCCGACAGTAGTGATGAGACATAATGTTAGAATTTATAAGATATGGAATATTCATAAACAAAAATATTACATTAAATACCAAGTTATTAAATAAAAAAAAAGTACATTAAGTAATTGTTATTTAATAACGTGTTGTTTTTGCTCTGTGTAAATCTATATTTTTGTAAGAAATTAGCGATTTAGTTATTTTTGTACGGACAACTATAAATGCAAATTCCCATCCCTAGACTGTGTCCTTTTCGCCGTATAGCCAGCGCCTGCGTCGGATAAATACGTCCGTTCATGACGTCACAACCGAGCTGAGCCGTATGGAATTTTCTATTAGTGTTGCGGGTGTTTTTGTGTTATAAGGTAGTAAGTTAAAAATTGATATTTACCATGACGACTGCTGAAGAATTAATACGAATTCTAGAAGGTGATGACGATGACCAATTTGTGTCAGACGAAGAATACTAATAGAAAATTAAGAAGATATACAATGCGAAAGTGGAAGCATGTAGGTACCGAGGGAGACCGAGACTAACCTACCTAGACCAGATCGGTCATGTACTGAAGGAAGGTGGAGTCAAGAGTCTCCGAAACCGGCGAGCGTGTATGAAGAGAATTATGAATGTTGAGGAAGTGAATGAAGTATGCAGAGATAGAGTTCTCTGGCACTCTGTTCTCTCTGCCTACCCTGCAAGGGATATGGCGTGATGATATGTATGTATGTATGTAAGAAAACTACTACTGAGAAATGAAAAGGCGAGCTTCATTCAGTATAGTTATAGTTTATTATAAAAATAATTAAAACCTACTAATAAATCGATCAATGTTTTATTTGCTTACAAAAAAATTCGGATATTTTCATAGAGTATATGTATAGTAGTAGGTAAGTATATACGTAGTTGTTAGTTAACCAAACTCGTAAATACATATATCATTATTATAGTGAAATATCGACATCGAAAAATTTACCTACAACAACCATATTTGTTGTAGGTATTTATTGTTCGATTCAATGTGCCGGGCGGGGGGGGCACATCAAGTGATAAAAAGTCGGGCGGTTAAAAGGTTAATAAAGTGCCAGCAAGACGAAGAAGTACCTTGTGTTATACGACATTTTTCTTCATGCGCATTGAAAATTATCTAATCGTTGATCTCTGAGATTTGCTCGACGATTTCGTATTGTTAACCGAGCTGTTTCACGGGCTGTCTCGCTTTGCTCTTGTGATTGAGAAGCACAAAGTCGGGCCATAATAACGCGGCGGTCTTCCCGTGCAATATCTTGTTCTTCTGCCGTGGATTCGTGATGTTTCGAATTCAAATTGCGTTACGGGTTCGTCGGGAAAGATTTGATCTTATTGGTCGAGGCATTATTGATTTCAATATAGACGCAATATGATTTATTATAACAATATTCGTAAAAAATCGTAACACGCATAAAACGAACACTGACCGGTCAAATTTAATTTCAGCTATTCGCGGTATTTTCCAAGCAAACCATTACGTGAGCTATCAGTTACGTTTTGTTACATCATCAAAAAATGAACGTTTAGAACTGAGGCTTTTTAATTATTTTTTTTGTTTATTATTTTCATATTTGAATATCTTAATCCCGACGACAACAAACTTAAAAACATAAAAATCATAAAAATTGGTCTGGACCAATTTTGGCGTTCTCGAGTTATAAGTGTTGTAACTAACACAACTGTCTTTTATATATACAGGGTGTCCCAAAATTCAACGATAAGCTGGCACCAGCAGGTGGACCTACATATGACTACTCGAGAACAGAAAAGAAAAAAATTCTACCTTGATTTTTTTTTTCATTACGACAAAAAAACCAAAATCTTTAAAAATGGACATCCTTTATTATATTATTAAGTGCTATTGCTACAGTTTTACAAGTAATTCTGTGATTTTTTTTGTATTGGCAAGGTAAGTAGCACTACTATCGATCACAACCATTAAAAATTCCAGAATATCTATAGTTTTTACACAAAAATCAATCAAAACTATGTTTTTTTCATAAATTATGTAAGATTTTGACTTTCAGCTCACTTTCACTCATCATAGTGGAAAAAAAAAGTATGGACACTACTGTGGCAAATAGTATTAAAAATTGGCGCAACTAACTACAATTCTAAAATGGTATAACATTCAAGGCAAACTAGCCACAAAAATATAGTTAGGTGTACTATTTCAAAATAACAACCATATTTCGAAAATTGTTAGTGTTGATAGTAATCACTTTTACTAAGTAGCCAAAATGTTTTTGTAGCAAGTTCCCAGAATTTGAATGAGACATGTGCGTAGTCCGTAGATCCACAGTCTGAATTATTTTATGGCGAAGCTCGTCCAAGGTTGCAATCGGTTTTGTGCAGACTCTGTCCTTTAGACAACCCCAATAGAAAAAGTCCAGGGGATTTAGATCGGGTGAACGGGGTGGCCACAAGATAGGACCAAGTCGCCCGATCCAACGCCCTGGGTACTCTTGGTCTAAGTACTCTCGCACAGGACGGGCATAGTGAGCTGGGCAACCATCGTTTTGAAACCACATGGTTTGCAAATCACTTAAGGGCACATCTTCTAATAATCCTGGCAACTCATTTTGTAAGAAGTTTAAATAACTATTGCCATCTATGTTTCCTTGTAACTCAAAGGGCCCTATCACTTTGCCATTTATTATGCCAGTCCATAGGTTAATCTTAAATTGGTATTGGAATTGTCTTCTCTCACCAGGTGCAGATTTTCATTGTTCCAGCTATGAAGATTGTGAAGATTTAAATATCCATCTTTCTTGCAGGTTGTTTCATCACGACGACGTGACGTTTTAAAATTCTATGTGCAGTACTTTTTGGGATTCCCGTTGCTGCTTGTACAGCACGTACAGAGGTAGTTGAATCGTTTTCTATTTCATTGAGAACTTCTTCATCGTGTTCCGATCTAGGTTTTCCAGCGTTTCGCCTGTCAGATGGTATACGACCCTCCGAAAAAGCTTGATACACGTTAATAAATACGCGATAATCCGGATACCTTTGAAGATTAGGGTACCTTGCTCGATATAATCTGCTAGCAGCGTTGGCATTGCATCGGCATTCTCCATAAATTAGGTGCATATTAGCGTATTCTAACGCTGTGTATGGTAGCGGCATGATGAATGCTAAACACTTGAAAATAAGGCAAAACTTCTTTAAAAAAAACACAAAATCACAGTCTAAAATAATGCCAAGTCAGGTCAATTTCCAGGTCACTTAATTCAATCCAAAAGTCGTCAGTACCAGAGCCACTTTAATTAAAACAGAACGGTGTGCAGTAAACAAAGAAGTAGAGCATACTGACTTGCTGTGCTGCTGAGGACATTAATTACTTCTCCACCTGCATTAATGTTACTAAACAATTAGCATCTATCTATCTCCCTCTAACGTATAATCTCTCTATCTCTGTCTAACTTATTTTATGGACTTATGGACTACGCACATGTCTCATTAAAATTCTGAGAACTTGCTACAAAAACATTTTGGCTACATAGTAAAAGTGATTACTATCAACACTAACAATTTTCGAAATATGGTTGTTATTTTGAAATAGTACACCTAAGTATATTTTTGTGGCTAGTTTGTCTAGAATGTTATACCATTTTAGAATTGTAGTTAGATGCGCCAATTTTTAATACTATTTGCCACAGTAGCGTCCATACTTTTTTTTTTCACTATGATGAGTGAAAGTGAGCTGAAAGTCAAAATCTTACATAATTTATGAAAAAAACATAGTTTTGATTGATTTTTGTGTAAAAACTATAGATATTCTGGAATTTTTAATGGTTGTGATCGATAGTAGTGCTACTTACCTTGCCAATACAAAAAAAATCACAGAATTACTTGTAAAACTGTAGCAATAGCACTTAATAATATAATAAAGGATGTCCATTTTTAAAGATTTTGGTTTTTTTGTCGTAATGAAAAAAAAAATCAAGGTAGAATTTTTTTCTTTTCTGTTCTCGAGTAGTCATATGTAGGTCCACCTGCTGGTGCCAGCTTATCGTTGAATTTTGGGACACCCTGTATAGTCTTATTATTTTTATAACAATTTTAAATTAATTTAATTGAAATGGAATATTTCATTCATGAGACCTTTTACCTTATATACATATTTACTTAATATTTAATCCTGTCATGATACCATAAATATTACGCACCGGTATTATTCAAAGCAGGCTTTGATATTCAATCCTTTTAAACAGTCGGTGCAAATCAATATCGGTTCTGTCCGCGCTTAGCTTTATTGTTTCGCGTACAACATTAAGATAACACTAAAATAGTTATTGCAATGGTCCAATTTCATAAAACTAGCGATAAATACAATTATTCCTGCAGTTAGCCTGTTGGTTTGTGGAAATTAAGTAATTTAGTATAACCAATATAGATGGCGTTGACATTAGTGATCTTACGCAGTAGTTTATGATACTGCCTGTCAATAGATTAAATATCTAAGTAATTAATGTTATTAATTTATTTGAACACCCATGTTGTTTTGTATTAGTATCAATATTAATAATAGCCACAATACATCTTTGTCATTTTTGTTATCTCAGTGGTTGCTATGCCACGGCGACTGCTCGGAAAGCTTAATGCACCATGTTCCAAATTGTTTGTTAGAGATAGAATGTCAATAGATGATCTCTCCGGCATCCTGTATAAGCGCGTAAGGGACCGCTGTGGTTTTGGTGGGTATTCTAGTCAAGCTGGCCGGCGAGTGTCACGACTCACGTACCGCCCGTCTGTCACCGGCGGGAAATAGTGCGTAAATGCCTTTCCATAGTGTAAACAAAAAAAAGGCTTCAATTGCAGAAATTATGGAATTTGGATGTATTGACACAGGGGTGGGGTGGGGTATAAATTAACACAGTTACAGTACAGAAAAGAGTACTATAATCGAAGTATAAAAATATAACTCTTTATATAAGTTAACCTATTTTTTTCCACAGTTTACGTCTTTATCTCTATAATGATAAGGGAACATATGTAATAAAACCATATTTTCTATTAAATTGCCCAATCTAAAAAAAGTCATAAGCAAGTCTATTTTAGAGACTGTCATTTATAATTATGATAATATTAATTTGACCAATACATTTAAATCAATAATTCACGAACATAATTGAACTGTTATTGTTGGAACGCAGACCAATCAATACTTTAAGCCTATAACTTATACCCTAGTTCTGTGACAGAACTTTAAATCAAACTTTATATCTCTGGCATAGGATTACTATTTACGACACCGTTCAAATAGTTAATCTAATGTCCTTTCTAATCGTGAATCGTAAATTTGAACAACTGTAAGTATATCGAAATGTATAAGAAGTTCTCGTCTAGAATGGGCTGATTAGGTAGTTTTTGCTTCAGGAGTAATATGAAAATGGTAGGTTTCGCTAGCGGCGATGTTAGCGCAAATTTATTCGTAAATTAATTTTCAATAAATAGTTATTTAGTAGATTTATGCACCCTATAATATCGGTTACTAATGCCACTAATTTAACAATTTGTAGATAACGTAAAAGTAATGACTAAAACGAAAACTGTAGAGTGGAGATCTCTATATTACAGTTACTACGATTCCTCTACATTTCTAATGAAAGTCGGTCTTTATGGTTTGCTAAACTCCCCTGTGTTACAAGGATTCATTCTTTATACAAGGAGTTAGCATTAAAAAATACCATAGAGACCATTTTTGTCTCAAAATAGTTACTACGGCGGCAAGCAGCTTACTTTAATATCTTTACTTGGAGTTTGTTCACTATTCAATTAGTCAAACGGTAGATAAGCTGCGCGCAGGCTGTACGCGTAAATTCCTTTGACACAATCAAGGGAGATTTTACGAGGCTTTTTGTTGGCGGGAATGTAAAAATGGCTCGTGGTGTTCTTGCATCTTTCAAGATTATTAACTTTTAAATAGGTTGGACCTACCTTACATATATACATAAAGAATTTTTATTTAATTAAACCATGCAAAGTTTAATATAACTCTGGATTAAGTTTCATCGATCTTCGAAGCTATTTTTTGAAATATTATTTGAAATGCCTAAATAACAAGCTTAAAATTTGGAATGTGCCGTATTAAAAGCTTGTCTCCTATTATGGAGGCCAAAAGCTACGTACGTAGAGTAGAAGATAAGAGAAAGAAAAATAAATGTTTATTGCAAGAAAAACGTACAAAATCAAGACTATGACTAAATCGTCAGTGATTTGACGACAATGTATGTAGATATCACGCGTTAAGGGCTTATTGGCTCATAGTTATAGCAAATACGGACCTCGCAAATGATTGAAACTCTGGAAAACATGCGATAGATCAAAACAACAACATCGGATTAGAGACTAGGTAGCAAAAGGTAAAGGGTCGTAATAATTTATTAGAAATATATTTTCTAACAAAATGTTGTGTGGTAGCGACTACGAATACTAGCAATCCTTAATTTGCTCATGGATATCGTAAAAGATGCCGTTTGGCCAACAATTATATTTCCTAGGAGGGATGACGTCAGGTAGGCGGCCAGTCATAACATTATTGCTAATAACTTTTGCAGTATGTACGAGACCCCAGGTAATTGAGATAAGAGCAGGAGAATGATGTTTTTCTAATAATAATGTTATCAAACTACGCTATTTTTTTAAGAGACATCCGCGGAAATAGATTTGGTCATAATCTTAGCGCATCAATGTTCACAAATTCCTATAGTCGTATTATTATTTAAATTTTACTGAACTATTTTGGTACAAACTGTTACGTTATTATGTCAACCGCAAATGTTTAACTTAAACAATTAATCTTCCAAATATAATTCAGTTGCGAATATCTAACTGTTAGA
Organism: Lymantria monacha; assembly: GCA_905163515.2. Lineage (NCBI taxonomy): Eukaryota > Metazoa > Arthropoda > Insecta > Lepidoptera > Erebidae > Lymantria > Lymantria monacha. The sequence continues at coordinate 8,504,787 of LR991092.1, read as the reverse complement.
AATGATTTTATACCTTTTAACATATACATAGAGTTGAATATGCTTTATATAACATCTATATTACAGTACAGGCCACATTTCATTACTAAGAGCCGAACTTTACTTATTATAACTTCGCCACATTCAATAAAGTGAATTCACGTAATCATTTATGATATTAAAGCAAGTCAAATATTCTAACATCTATTCTAATCGTATAATATCGTTGTCTCCCTACACTAATCCTATTTTCTAAGCCTTTCTTTTTATACTCGATATGAAATTCGATAATATGGACATATAGGCATTTATTAGGCATGCGTCCGATATATCAAAACGAATCTGAAATCGGTTTTCAGTCAGAAATCGTATCGTATCGATATTCAACACTGTACAAACTGATTTTAGAAAACGTATCTCGACAGAAACTAAATCAACACGCGCAATCGTTTTCTATTGCTAGTTTTGCAAACCAAACCAATATTTAAAAACTTACTAACTCTTTCACTCCGCCAATCGATCGCCTAGTTAGAATGAGAGAAAGCGAATTTCATTAAAATTCGCCCCCTTTCATTCTAACTAAGCGATCGTTAAGTGCAGTGAAAGAGATGAAGCGAATTGTCATCAGTTTTGGATTTTAACGGTTTCTAAGAAACTATGAATGGCAGATTGAAACGAAACAGAATTACAAGGGGCAGGGAATAAGATATATATTATATCAGAATGCAACTACTTCCATGATAATATTACACAATACATATGATATATATATATATATATATATATATATATATATATATATATATATATATATATATATATATATATATATATATATATATATATATATATATATGATAGTTTAAGTTTTGTGTTTGTAAAATAGATTTTTTGAATTATTGGAGAGTTTTAATGCACGCTTGACCTTGGTGACACGTACGGTGTGCGTGTAATGTTATTTTTGTGTTCTCGTGAACTATATAATAAGATAGGTATTTTATGATTCAATACTATACTAACGTATGTTAGTATCATACATACGATTTGATGATAAATAAGAAATAACTATTAAATGTAAAATGGCAAGAAAAAAACGATACAAAAAAATGTACATTATATAAATATACCTAATCATGAAATCATTGTAAATATGACGATTTTTAAATACGCCAGAAAGTTTTGTATCATATCCAAAACAAAACATTTTTGCTAGTCTAGTACTCTAGTTAAGCCTAGATAAAGCATGAAGGAAAATCGTACACCTAAATCCAATCAACAAAGAAATTAAAGAAAAATATTTTGAATGCGTTCGTTCGTTTGCGTTTTTCGTTTGCTACGCTAAAATAACTAAAACCATCGAATATCGATCGAAACTAAGGTAAATCCGCTCCGCCAATCGCTCTGCCATTTATCCGTGTGGACGACGGAGTAAGAATACAATTAACCACCCCCTATCTTAGCCGTGGGTGATCGTACGAGACGACTAAGAGATATACAACGCATATAACATCTATGCAAGAGAAGAAAAGCTCGAAACAAAACCCTATACCAAAATGTCTGATCAGCGCGGTATAGTAGGTTAATTTCCCTCCCATTACGGAGGAGGCCCGAACCTAACAGTGGGACATATATGGGCTGTGATGGTGATGATGTTATGAGACATTGAAATTCATTGGTTTGTGTAAACAAACCATAAAAGTAACTTTATATCTATTATTTGAAAATTAGGTATAATATGTTTATATAGGGTAAACCGACCGCATTCGCAACGACGACGTAAGAGAGCGAGTAGGTATGAAAGAGAGTATTGGTGTAAAGATGCGAAAGGGAATGCTCCGATAGTTCGAACATGTGGAAAGAATGCCGAACGAACGTCTGGTTAAGAAGATATACAATGCGAAAGTGGAAGGATGTAGGTACCGGGAGAGACCGAGACTCACCTATCTAGACCAGATTGGTCAAGGTGGAGTCAACAGTCTCCGAAACCGGCGAGCGTGTATGAAGAGAATTATGAATGTTGAGGAAGCAAATGAAGTATGCAAGGATAGAGTTCTCTGGCACTCTGTTCTCTCTGCCTACCCTGCAAGGGATATGGCGTGATGATATGTATGTATGTATATTTATGTTGTAATAAGATTTTTCCCATTTAGGTATTCTTTGAGTAGACGTCAGTTGTAAATTAATATGCATGCTATGCATTTAATTACGAAATTCTTTCTAAATCGAAAGTAAACAGTAACAAACAGTATAAATGGTTTTCCGCCCGATTAGAGATAGTCGTTTATGTGATAAACATTTTGAAACAATTTTTACTTTTATTATAGTAATATAGATATTAGTGGATATGCGATTAAAACTTCATTTATCCACACATCGTTCACATCTAAATAACTCGAGAATTCCATAAATAATTAATTAAATACACATAATAAAATGTATCCAAGCATCCCGCTGCCGTCAATATTAATGTAGTTAATTCATTAATTAACAATTTTATCAGATTCCCAATTAAAAATATGTACGTTATAGAATTGTTACAAGATTTAATGATTAAATTTTAAGCTTGTAAAAGTAAGATTAGATGCCTTTATTAATGTTTATGTTATTGAAATATGAACATTAATGTATTTTTCGTGACTTCCGTAAAGTAATAAAAGTTTAATGTAACCTGTTTGGGCATTCATTGCTTTATTTCTACGGGGTATTAATTAATACTGATGAGATTCTTTTGTGAATGACTTAATTTTAATGATGTATCAAAAGTATAAATATTATTGTTTAGTAATTGTTAATGTAGACTCTAAAAATTAACGTTTCCCAAGCGCGATAACTTCTCTAACAACTCATGAATAAACAAGAAGTTCGTGAAATATATTTTCAAAATGTAAAATTAGTCCAGCAATACTATTGTAATTAGTAGTGATAACTCATAAATGATAAAATTAACTGTACCACACATATTAACCATTCATATTTTTAGTGGTAGGACGTTGTTGACAGTTTTCTATACATAACCGCGGTCCGGTCCTTCGACGAAGCTCGACGTCTGAGCAATGGTAATGTGCTGTTGCGCTTCGTTCGGTCGAAAGAACCGGAACCCCAACTGGGTGGTTTGGGGTTTGTATTGGTAATCAGCGACCTAGCTATATCTATGGTATTGCATTCCATGGTTGGCAGTAAACCTTATCATCGGGTGTGCTGCTCGATCATTTGCCACCATAAGGAATAAAAAAAAAATTAAATAATTCCATTAGTTTAGCATGACCGAAAAAGAGAAAAATAACGTCATGCTTAAGTATCTTCTTCAAACCATATACATTCTCCTATTGGAAACAGCTCTCTTCCATAATAAAAGAGAAATTTACCTACTAGGTACGTGGTATACCCGCTAGTTAGACGGTAAGCTCTTCTGTCGAGTATTTCTTCTCTTTATGTATATACATAGTATATGCTCTATATCCTTGTATAAGAGAGAGAGAGAGGATTAGAGAGAGTGAGTTTTAGGCACCTAGCATGCAACAATTATAAAGCAAATACTCAAAAGGAATACATTTTCCCCATTTTTGCAACATTTGTCATTGCTGCATCGCTCCAATGAGCCTGAAATCACGGTCAAGTCAGTCACAAGAACACTGAGTCCAACGTGACATTATATAGACTATAGCGTTCCTCCATAAATAGGCTATCCACCATCGAAATATTTTTTTAAATCTTTTTTTTTTTTGGTTCTGTTCGTCCATTCGGACAGGCAAAGGGATCAAAGCCCATACAGCCAAGTCTTATTTAATTATTTTTCATATATTGTTCATCATTTCTTCATATTATGTAGCCTTAATAGTCATTGTCTGTCAGTAAGTCAAGTCGTTACCATTAATCGGGCGCTGATAACCTAATCAATGGTTTTCTTTGTCAATTTTGGGCAAATATGAAAATATATGTAAACCACAATTATATACCATATTCACTACACTTCAGCACTTTAGCTGTACTATATTGCATAAAATACCAGCAAAATTATTAAATATAACACCACAAAACACTAAAGAAATGAATATAATACAAGAGCGTGACATGACATTTCCACATTCGCGCCAAAACTTCTATTTATTTTTTTTATTTTTTTTAAATCTTTGTTTTAATTTTTTTTTTTTTTTTTTTAAGGAAGACCACTTAGCACTACGGAAATAAACCTTGTATTGCGGGGGACTTTACAAACATGCAATTAACGCAGACATATTCCACCCAGACTCAGACGCTATGTACATCTTCACGACGTGTGAATGGGCCACCGGACCTTGGTCTTTGTCGTCGGTGACACAAAGAATTGTCCTGCATTAGAATCGAACCCACGGTGCTGCATGGAAGGTCAATTCAATTCAATTCAATTCAAATTCTTTATTGCATTCATGTGTACAAATTGGTGTTATAAACATAATACAGGTCAACATGAACCCTGATAGGGCACAGCAATTTTTAAAGTTAAGATTGTCATTATATTTTCTTTGTTATATTTAATAATTTATTGTACATAATGTTACTAAAATATAATGTCAATCAATTAATTAATACAATGTTATTAATATAATATGTCTATATAAATTTATTTCATTACCAAATTATAACTATATTATCCTTTATTAATTTAATATGTCAAAGTCAATTTAATAAATAATTATACTATTATACGTCGTTTTATTAAAATTATTGTTAATTTTTTTGTACAAACATTACATATACATTCATGGCATAATATATTAACGTATCTTGGTTTCATTCATGTCCTCAAAAAATTCTCTTAAATTATAGTAACACTTTTGATTAAGGTATCTAGTTAAATTATTTCTAAATATATTGAAATTTGTTGTATCTTTTAGTATTTTTGGTAATTTATTATATACTTTTATAGCCATAACATAAGGTCCTGAATGAAATAATGACAAACTAGATGTAGGCATAGCAAGTCTATTTTTATTTCTTAAGTTACGGTCCTGTTTATGGTGGTCCTTAGTAAGGGGAAACAACTCTGGGCGTTTTCTTACAAACAGGCATACTTCAAGAATGTATAAACATGTCAAAGTTAATATATTTAAATTTTTGAAGTGCTGTCTACAGCTTGCCATTCTATCAGCATTTATTAATATTCTGATGCATTTCTTTTGGATAACAAATAAAACGTCTGCTTGTGTACTATTCCCCCATAGTAATATGCCATATCGAAGCCAGGAGTGTGCATAGGCATAGTAAGCGTTAATAGCTGATTTTAAATCTGTTGTTTTTTTCAACTCATTTAGGGCATACGTAAAACTGGATAATTTCCCACTTATGATTTCAATGTGGGACTTCCAGTTTAGATGACTGTCTATATTCAGACCTAAGAGTTTAAATTTGTTAATCCATTCCAAATTTATATTATTAAATGTGCAAGCAGTATTTAATGGACGTTTTTGGTATGGATGAAATTGCATAACTTTAGTTTTGTTAAAATTTAACTTAAGATTATGGGCCTCTAACCAATCTATAATATCAGCAAGTATTTTACTTACATCTCTATTTAGAGTAAGCTCATTTTCACATGGTAAGACCACAGATACATCATCAGCAAAAAGTACGCTAACGGAATTTACTATTTTAGGTAAATCATTTATGTATATCAGAAATAACAAGCACCCAAGCACGCTTCCTTGGGGAATAGAATTATTTATAGTAATTTCTTCTGATCTTATATTACTTATGTGACCAGTTTCAGAATTATGGTATTCTATTTCCACAAATTGCGTGCGATTTTTGAGGTAAGACTCAAACCATTTATGAGAAATTCCTCGTACTCCAATACCATCTAGTTTATTTAATAGAATATTGGATGATACTCTATCGTACGCCTTACTCATGTCAAGGAGTATACCTATGGCATATTTTCTTTTATTTAATATATTTAAAATTTCTTGTATGTATTGATAAACCGCGTAAATAGTCGATCGATTCTTTCTAAATCCGTTTTGTCTTTCGTCAAAAATGTTATATTTTTCACAAAACGAATAGAGACGCTTTGACATAGCTGTTTCCAGGATTTTAGAGAAGGTAGGCAAAAGAGATATGGGGCGATAATTTGTACATTCTGTACGATCGCCATTTTTGTGCACAGGTTTTATAATCGAACATTTTAGTAAGTTCGGGACTAAACCCTCTGAGAAGGATTGATTTATTAGAAACGTTAAAGGTTGTACTAGTTCCATACCACATTTTTTTATCAGACTCGGTGGTAGTTCATCATGTCCGAAACTATTTTTATTTTTCAATTTAGTAATAATGTTATAAACTTCAAGAGAGTTTACTGGTGAAATAAATATGGAGTTCTCACCTTGTTTTATAACAGGATAACCATAATGTGTGCCAGGTACCCCTCCCACTTCAACAAAGAAATTATTAAATATTTTTGCAATGCGGTTAGGGTTGTCAATGATTTTAAGTTCTGATTTTAATTTTATGTTTTGCCTACTTTTAGTTGTAATTTTCTTAGTACGCTCTTTTATAATATGCCACATAGTTTTAGTTAAGTTATTACTTTTTTTGATTTTCCGGATGTAATCTAACTTCTTAGATTGTATAACTACCCTTTTTAAAATTTTTTCATATTTTTTATAATATATGTCTAAAATCGGGGCGTGGTTAATGGAGAGAAAACTTTTTAATTGCCGCTTATGTTTGCAAGATTTTCTGAGTCCTTTTGTTAACCACGTCTTTTTGTTTATATTTTTTATTTTAAGCCGTACTTTTGGAATGCATCTATTTAATATATTATTTATAGTAGAGTGAAATAAATTATAGTTTATATTTACATTATTTTTTATTGTCGATGTCTTAAACGCCATTTGTGCAGTCAAATCCATAGTAGTAGTTAATGAGATTAGCGCGTTCAAATATTCAAAATCTCCAGCTCTATACTGATTGGTATACTGATCGATTGCTCCATACTGATTGATCGTATCTTTGTCTTGTACTTATATATTAGACGTATTCATTGCTACTTGATTAAACTTTTAATATTCATATTTCGCGTGCCAGTAATTGAAGCCATAACTTTTAACCAAAAGAAGCCGAGACAGGACATAAAATAATATTTATGTTAAAGTTAACTGTTAAAATATTACCATTTGGTCTTTACCTGCTGTTTCATTGTCTTTGTTTTTACAAAATATCGAAGCTTATAATAACAACATGTGCAGAAATAACTAAACGACCTTTCATGGAGACTGTGATGAGTGTTAATATAGGGCGAGAAATATGTCAACATCTTAGCAAGCGTAATGTTTGCTTACCACACTAGGATAATTTCTGCTTAACTTTCTGGATAACAGCCGTGATTCTATGTATGTATTGATGCAAGAATATCATTACTCTCCTGCCATTATTGCAATATATGTATATAGTAATAAAGAAAAGATTTTTCTCGAATTGCAGACTTTTGCCGGCAAATTCTTAGCAATTAATTTGTATATCAATAAGTATCACCAATAGTAATAACTTGAATTTCTTAAAAAAAATGAAACAACAAGTCTGGTTATAGATTTCCTTTCGTTAATTTGATATTACGATAAAATATTTGAAAACCTGCGTTGCGTAATTTCTTTCATAACTGGAAATATTTTCAAACAAAAACACACCCTATTAAAATTGGCCAACATTGGCAATTAACAACGATAGATGTTTACTAAAGGAAAACGTCTCGAACAGCCGACGTTATTATTGAAGCGACAAATTAATTATAAAAAAGTCGGATAAATTCGCCAAGGTATTTTTACTTGTCAGTGGTTGCTATCGCAATTAATTTTATGTCGATTTTTGCCGCCTATTAGCGGTGTCGATCCGCCTCGAGCAATTAGCTCGCCGATCCGACTTGGGACGTTTGATCGAGATGATTCGTATATGATTAATGACGGTGCTGCCTCATTACTAAAGCTATCCCAGTTTATGATCTTAAACGTAACAGGATAATAGATAGAGATTTGGATGCGTTAAGCCATATACCTTTTTATTTTCTTCTCTATATGACTATACCTATCAAATAAACTTGTTCCTATGTAACTGTGCTGGTTTGTAAAAACCATAAGTTTGGCAAAAATACCGATAATTTCTCAAGCATGCAAATCCATGGGCTGGCCATGGATGTCAAGAAAGCGGTACCAGTGGCCGGCCCTATGGCGATGGGGAGGGCATACGGTGCCTTATGGGACCAAGTACCGGCCTTCCGTCGCCCCGGACGGAATAGACGGCGTGTGTTCAGATGATGACCTGCCAAAAAAAGCATGCAAACCCTTTACATCCAGTCCAGGCTTTATGCTGGACTATTGGTGCAAGGCATTATTTATCTCTTAAAAAAGCGGTGTTTCTTCTAACTAACTAGATTTTTAGAAATGATATACTTTTGCCTTTCATTCATTCTTCCCTATTTGGCCTCGACTGACATTTTCGCAGCAGGGATCAATTATTTGCTCTTTGTGCATACTGCCATCTTGGTCTTCTAGTTCAATAGCGAACTGCTCTAGATTCGTCACCCTCAGTACAACGCAATGAAAATGTGATTTCATTTACTACATTCATTTCTTATTATTATTTGACATCAAATCTAACTTGGCTGATTCAAAATAATTCGATTAAATCATGATTTATAGCAAATAGAGATTTGTAAGAAATTATTGATCATTTGAAAAATATATTGCAAACTTGAAATTTGCCCCGAGCAATTAACTAGTCGATCTAATCCGAGACGTCCGTTCGTTGAAACGTGTCAAACATGATTGATGACATTTCCAACTTATTACAGTTATTAACAAAGTTATCCCCTCACCAGTTTATACAAACGAAGAGGATTCAAGTTTTATACAAGACTATGGTTTCCTTTGTAAATTAAGATAACTATTTCTACTCTTTGTAGAGTCCAATTTATTTGGTTCAGGTACATCCTTTTGAGATCCTTTGCGTAGTAATCATATTAGGGTTAAAGGGTTTCAAAATGGATCTTTTGTTCCGTTAATGGGATTGCATTATGTTTAAACATTGTGAGGAGTAAGACAAACAGTTTGAATTCCCGAGTGATTTAATAGTTTTTGACAAGTTTCGTTTGAGAAAATAAATTAATTCAGATGGCAGGGCATGATATCTTTCATTAGTTAGTCAAATAAGATTCTCATTAAAATAATTCTAAATGTCTAAATCGCGAGAATAGATAAAGAAGAGATTAACGGACATATACTCTGAATAAAAAAGTACATTTTCGAGGCATCGTCATAATTAACTTCCTGTGATATAGCGCAATAGGCATATGATTGGTAATCCTAAGCTTTTGTATTCAAATAAAGGGTTATTTTTTTTTTTTTAGGAATTATGTGGCATTTAAAACGCGCTGTTGTAAAACGCGTTGGCTGCTGTGTGGTGGTGGTTACGAAAACGCAGTAGTGTTAGTAACACTTTCGTTGCTCGTGGGTTTCGTAAAAGACGACTTAGAACTTTACATTGACTTGGACCAACTCCATCTAATACTGTTTGGTCAACAATTACATTCACAATGCGTTGACTTCAGACAGGCGGCCGGTCATAAAACAACGATGGAAACAGCGTACATATTGCGTCGACCCAAAATAATTAGGTTAAAAACAGGATGGTGATTGTGTGGTATCTAAAAAGTACACAAATGCATGTACATAGGTCTTCTTATATATAAATTTCCTACTCTTTCAGTTATAGAAAATATTTTTAATCACAGGTTTCTTTCTAATCTATGTACATGGGTACTCAATATTTCTAGCGGGTGTGGGTTGATGATATCCACGGTTACATTTCATTGTGACATGGAATTCTTAGGTGTACATTTTATGTGATAGCGTTATTCTAATCAATCATTTGTTATCTTTCCAGTGGGCGGTATGTCGCGCGGCGGCAGCGGAGCCGGTAAGACGGCGACCGCGAAGCGCGTCCCGCCGCCAGCCGTGCCGGGCGATGCCTTCGGTACACCACAGCACCGGCATTCCGGTTCCAGTTTTGGTTCACAAGGATACGCGTCTTGTGAAGAACAGCCGTATCCGCAACCGCCGGATACGCCATCACATACTAGAGGTAGCTAAATGTTATTGAATTAGCCAAAACATAACATAGCATAATAAATATATAGCATTACAATGATTTTTTGGCGGGCCATGATCTGCTTACAAATATCTCTTTTTTGCTCCCCACCATATTGGCCTATCCGCCTATTGAGCGGGCCACCACAACCGAAGTATTCACTTCGATTACTTTGTAAATTAAGACTATTTTAGGCGTTTAATGCGTTCGTATTTGTAACTTTTGCGACGTTTCGAACAGCATTTATGAGATGAAAGAAGGACTGCGATAACTTTTTAGAATAAACGTGTGAACATATAAAAAAAAGAAATATGTAAATTTTTGAAACCCAAGATTTTCTGTTTTATCATACTCATTGTTTAATAAGATCTTATGAAAGATATATTTACTAATAGCCAATTTTGAAAGAATACAATGAAATATAGTAGTACAAATATTGAAATGACCATTTGCAGACAACAATATCGATTGATATGATTTGATACGAGAGGTGGTATATCATGAATTTTGTGTGGTGACGGAACATGAATACAATTGACTATCTCCTTTACCTCCATTTACTTCTTTACCCGTTCATGATCGTAAAAAACATACTCAGAGATGCAAGCAGCCAGCAGCAACCATTGCAAGATAAAGAAAACTGGAAATAAAACCCTTTACTAAATAAACCCTATGACCAGCGTGGTGTAATGGGGTTATTCCTTTCTCACCGTGGAGGAAGATTGAGCCAGCAGTGGCAAATATATGAGCTGAGATGAATGAGTGAATAAATATTACAAATTCATAGGAATTCAGTAGTGGTAGGACCACGCTTTTTCTCCGTGTGGTGACGGAGGAAGAATACAATTCGCCACCCCTATCTTACCCGTGGGTGATCGTACGAGACGACTAAGGGATATAAAATGCATATAACATCTATGCAAGAGAAGGAAAACTCGAAACAAAACCTATATATATATATACCAATACGTTTGACCGGCGCGGTAAAGTAGGTTAATTTCCCTCCCATTATAGAGGAGGCCCGAGCCACAGTGGGACATATAGAGGCTGTGATGATGATGATGATGATGAGAACCATGCTTTCGACAGTTCTTTGTCTACAGTCGCGGGCCGATCCGCCCGGGGTAGTACCACACTCTCGCAGAAGATGGACGTCTGAGTTGAGTAATGGCAATGTGCTATTGCGCTTCGTTTGGTGAGCGAAAGAGCCGGAAGCCCAACTGGGTGGGTTTGGGGATTGTTCTGGTAGGCAGCGGCCTAGCTATGCTCTTGGTATGGCACAGGTCCATGGGCGGCAGTAACATTTACCATCAGGTGTACTGCTTGCTCGTTTGCCGCCGTAAGCATCGATCGTGGCTAATGACCAAAGGACAAAGCAATTCCTACAGTATTTCTCTATATTCCTCTTTCGATGTCTTTGTCAAATTTTGATTTCTATTACAGATGACCACTCGGACTATGGTAGCACAGTGTCGGGAGTGTCGGGGGCAAGCGGTAGCCTCGGCAAAAGTCCAGCCAGTGGGGGCACATTCACATTCCCGCCACCTGCACAGCCTCTCACTCACAAGGCAGCCGTCTACTACCATCACCAGTTAGCGCTGTCCGATGATCAAGGGATAGATATGACACAGGTACATTTTATATTAATATATTACTGGATCTTTATAGCTGGGGTAGTTAAGAATTTATAGTAAAATAAACCTGGCAAATGGTTTTATCGTACTCTAAAAGTGTGAGTTATCACTGACAATTTACAAGCGTATACCGGGTGTAAAAGAGAATGGAGCAGCTGGTTACAAGGGTGGTAGGTAATGATGGTAGGAACTCATAACACATTAAACAAAATTTTAAGAGAAAATGTCGATTCGTTAATGGATTAGAGGCATATAAAGTTTTCAATTTTTTCGTCGCCTTTTGTTTGAAACTGAATAAAATGTACCAAGTAAGTGATAAATAATCTGCTACATACTCATACTTTCTTAAATATTCATTAGAACCTATATAAGTCAATGATTACGTTTGCTACAGTATGACAAGTGACGCATTTACAGACAGCTGATGAGTCAATGACCTTGACATTTGCCGTTCAATTTTTTATTATGTGTTCCTACCATCATTACTTACCACCCATCTGACCAGCTGCTTCATTCTCTGTTACACCCAGTACAATTTATGTTATTAGGTCAAATAAGCGATTGACTAAAAGTTAACCAAATTTTATTCCGATCGTTTTTCCTTGTGGTAACCGAATAAGAATACAGTTCACCACATCCTTTCTTACCCGTGAGTGTCGGATAAGCTAAAGGATATAAATGTTTTATACATTATTAGGAAAATTCGAAATAAAGTCCTAGAAATAATACCAATCCGTTTGACCAGCGTAGTATAGTAGGTTTCGCTCTTACTATGGAGGAGGCCCGAGCCCAGCAATGGGACTTATATGAAGTGAGATAATTAGAGAAAGTGAAAACCGATTTATATAAGGATAAATACAAGAAAACAATGACTATCTGATCCGCGTGGTGGCCAGCGCTTTAGCTGTGCCTTCATATTGCACAGTCTATCAGTATTAATTACCACTGACTATTAAGCGCTTTATAGAATTCGTTTTTAATTATAATGCAGCTGGTTTAATCTGTAGGATGTCGATCTGTAGGACGTCATCACAAAACTCGCAGGAAACAGTTGAACGCAAGTGGCATTATACCGTTCTGAGTAGCATTCTCATGTGGCGGCTTTTTGTGAACGTCTATGTACTGATGAATGGATGGGGTTTTAATCCGAGCAATGCACAGAAGTCCACCGATTACGTAAATAATATTTTTTATGATTCTCTCTTCCATTTATCTTTCATTTATCTACCTTCAAACCATCGACGTCCACTGTTGGACAGAGTCCTCCCCAAAGGGAAAAAGGTCAAAATAGACAGTCGAGAATCCAGTTCGTATTATAAGTTTTTCAAGAGAACGCTGATGCCTATTTCATTGGCGGATTGTTAATAAGACTTCTACTGGAACTGATTAACCTGATATCTATTGATCAGAAATTCTTCTCTTTTACAGAGTCCCGGTCGCGATAGCCCCGGCTCATCATCAGGTTCTGCGGGCTCAGGGTCGCGGCACTCTTCAGCGTCACTGGACAGCGGCCGTGCGTCCGGTCGTATGCCCCATCATCACCATGCCGCCTGTCACTGCGGAGACCTCGCCGATAGAGTCAGAGCTATGATCGCTCAGGGTCTTCCTGTGAGTACCTACTGCATACTTTTTTTATTGTCAACGATAACAGAAGAAGCAATCGTCCAATGATGGAGTGACTGCTACCATCACTTACAGGATAATCAAGAAAAGAGTCAAGACGTTGTCTGTGTAGTGATCCATCAGTAAGAATACAAAGAAAATAGGTCTAAGTGATATAAATAGATAACATTATCAGTAAGTGAAGGAAAACTCGTAATAGATTCATATATCAACACGTCTCACCAGCACATGTCAATTTCTCTGGGACTTCAACGTGAGATAGCACCTGAAAAGCACTGGACGGGTCACCGAAGAGGGCTTTGGTGCCGATGATTCGTCCATAATACGGCAGGTTATTCAAGTGCTATCTCTTCCGTCTATCAACCTTTCAATGTCAATTGTATATAAGCATCTTTATGTAAGGGGATAATACTTTTGCCACATTTAACTGACGAGTTGGCAATAGCTGCTGTTGGTGCTATGATAGATCCAAGATAGTGCGACTGCCCATTTTTGTAATGATCCTTCAGCCGTTTTTATGAAACATACGGAAGAGTACGAGATAGTAAGACATTGGGCAGAAGATAGTGCCCGTAACTTTAATAAATCAGAGATTGACCCTGGTTTCAAACTAACAACATGACTAAATTGTTGGTGATTTTTTTATTTATAAATGTCTTTATTTTATTCCAGGATACAGATATCATCCACGCTTGCTTAGCAGACCTTCAAATGGAGGAATACGCGAGATTGTTCATAGAAGCCGGTTATGACTTGCCGACTGTTACTAGAATGACGCCAGAGGATCTCACAGCCGTCGGAATTAAGAAGCCCAATCATCGCAAGAGGTTAAAGGCTGAACTTGCCAATTTAAATGTGCCGGATAACTTGCCTGATTATATACCGGTATGTTATTATATAATAGTTTATTATATCTGCTGTATGGTGGCGGCTATGAATACCACCAACCCTAAGATTATTCGTGGGTGTCGTAAAAGACGACTAAGGGATTTATATCGCGCGAGCCAACTATCTAATGCCGTCTCGTCAACAGTTACATTTAGGTGGCTGATCATAAAACTACAGCCAAAACGTTTGCAAATATGGACGATAGTAGAAGAGCAAATATTGCACCTACCCCAAGTAATTGAGATATAGAGCAGGATGATTTTAAGTTTCATGATCATTTAGTAAGTATCATCATCATCATTTTAGCCTATCCCCGTCCACTGCTAGACGTAGGCCTCCCTCATGGTACACCACACGATTTTAAGTTTATTAGATTTATATTTGTTCGTGTTGTGATTGGAATACTCTATTACTTTCCTGTGATTGTGATGAAAAGTGGCTAAAGGATTATTAAGGGAATGAAGAATCAGGAGATTAGCCTGCCAAGCGTGGCGGCTTAAGCATTATATACCTTCTCATAGGTAGTCCTATATCTAATAGGGCACATGAATAACTGAATGGATATATTATAGATGGATGGATATTGGATAGATGGATACACGGCTTGTCTGAAAACTAAGGTTTATAACCAGTGTGTGTTACCAGTGATGATATACGGCACTGAAACATGGTCTCTAAATGTTGGCCTCATCAAAAGCGTCAAAGTCGCTCAGCGTGCTATGGAAAGGGCTATGCTCGGTATTTCTCTACGTGATAGAATTCGGATTACGGAAATCCATAAAGAACGGGTGTAACTGACATAGGCCGAAGAATTAGAACGTTGAACTGGTAATGGCCAGGCTACATCGTTCGAAGAAACGACAACCATTGGGGAATAAAGGTTCTCGAGTGGCGACCACGAATAGGACGGCGCAGCGTAGGACGACCCCCCATTAGGTGGACTGGCGACATTATCAAAGTCGCAGGCAACCGCTGGATGCAGGTGGCGCGGGACCGTATTGAATGGCATTCTCGTGGGGAGGCCTATGTCCAACAGTGGACGTTTACGGGCTGATGGATGGATGGATGGATCGATGGATATATTATGCTAAATTCCTTGTATTTCTACATGTATGTAAGAATATACCTAATTTGTCAGCATCTCTTCTACTACCATATTTTCCTTATAACATCTCTGAAAATAGACACTGATTTAAAATGTATGTCTAACGTAGATTTAAAGTTGACAAGCTTTCTCTCATTATGGAGGATGCTGAATTCCTGGAGTGAATTATATTTGGAGAGCAAAGAAGGAAGAAGATATTATTAAATGAGATGCTTGCAGTTATTACTGTTATTTACTATTATTATGTTATTTACTTAATTATATGCTTAATTAAGTTTCCGTGTGGTGACGGAGATAGAATTCACCAGCCGTAGCTTATCCGCACCAGCAGCATATCTTGCCCGCGAGTGTCGTGAATGAGGGATAAGGATTAAATATTAAAAATAAGAAAAAAACTGGAAGTAAAGCCAACTTGAATAAAACCAACCCGACTGACCGTAGTATAGTTCAAATTCGCTCTTGTGTTGGAGGCTTCAGTCCAACAGTGGGACGTATAAAAACTGAGATGATGATAATAATATTTAAGTAGTAATTTACCCATTTTCACCAATGAATCTAAATTTTAGGTAAGACATCGTCTACTAATGATTGATGTAAGGTGTCGTACAGCTGTTTTAGGTTGTGTTATTTATAAAGTCTTTCGTAAAAGCGGAGCACTATCATATTTTTAAAATTAAGATTTTATTGTGGGTGGATTGGTGGACCACGCTGTTGACAGTTCTCTGTCTGCAGCCGCGGGCCGGTCCGTCCGGGGTAGTACCACACTCTCGCAAAAGATCAACGTCTGATTAATGGCAATGTGCTATTGCGCTTCGTTCGGTGAGCGAGAGAGCCGGAAGCCCAATTGGGTTTTGGGGTTTATATTGATAACAGCGGCCTAGTTATTGGTATTGCAAAGGTCTATGGGCGGGCAGTGACAATTACCATCAGGTGTGCTGCTTGCTCGTTTGCCACCATTAGAAATTAAAATAAAATATATTATAATAAGTATTATAACTAAATAAAAATTCAAATTTTTCCATTATGAATGTTTAAAAGTATCAAGTATTTTCTCAAATTACAGGGTTCCTTAGAGGAGTGGCTTCGTCTCCTGAGGCTCGAAGAATATGGACCAGCACTGGTTGCTCAAGGATATCGTACAGTACATGACGTAACACAACTCGCCTGGGAGGTAAGAACTCACTTTTATCGCCCTTTATAGAACCAATAATAAATTTCTAAGAACAATGAAGAGGCATTGAAGGCCTTAATTTTATTGCTTTGTTCCGTATTTGATAATAGGTTTGGGTTTATAAAGGCATGTATTTACTAGATTTCTCTTTTATAATTTTAAATACAGGGTTATTAAATGATCTAATTATTTGATGAAACGATGATGTTTTCGTCATTATATTACTTATTTCCTGTATAAGTTGATAGTAATAGATAGAAAACACAAAATTTATATAAGAGCCAATAAAAATATTCAAAATAATGTTATAGAAACAATTTTAGTAAATAAAAATAGAAATTTTATGGAAGCGAGAGTTGGGTATGCAGAAAAGAGAGAGCATGAAAGTAAAATTAATGTGGCTCTACGGAAAATCTGTGGAGTTAGGCTGACCGATCGCATTTGCAACGACGACGTAAGAGAGCGAGTAGGTATGAAAGAGAATATTGGTGTAAAGATGCGAAAGGGAATGCTCCGATGATTCGGACATGTAGAAAGAATGCCGAACGAACGTCTGGTTAAGAAGATATAAAATGCGAAAGTGGAAGGATGTAGGTACCGGGGGAGACCGAGACTCACCTACCTAGACCAGATCGGTCATGTACTAAAGGAAGGTGGAGTCAAGAGTCTCCGAAACCGGCGAGCGTGTATGAAGAGAATTATGAATGTTGAGGAAGCGAGTGAAGTATGCAGAGATAGAGTTCTCTGGCACTCTGTTCTCTCTGCCTACCCTGCAAGGGATATGGCGTGATGATATGTATGTATGTAAAAATAGAAATGCTCGATGAAATATGTATTAAAATAATTATCCGTGTAGTGACGTAGTATGAATACAATTTACCCCCTTATCTTACCCGTGGGTGATCGTGAGAGACGAGTAAGGGGGATATTAAATACATATAACATCTTTGCAAGAAAAGGAAAACTCGATACAATACCGTGTACCAACACGTCTGACCAGCATGGTATAGTAGGTCAATTTCCCTTTCATTATGGAGAAGGCTCGAGCCCAACAGTGGGACATTTATGAACTGAGATGAGAAGATGATCTATTAAAAATTTTGCATTAACTAAGACAATCTTCTTTAGTGGCTGTGAAGATTATTTGCTGCTATTATCTAAAATGACAATTGCTGTTTTATCGATTCCAGGACTTAGAGGACATGGGCATAGTTCGCTTAGGTCACCAAAAGAAAATACTTCTTGCCATCAAGCGAGTAAAAGATATAAGGGCAGGCAAAAGAAGCATCAGTAACCAAGGTTCCCTGGACTTCACTAGAATACAGCCCGGCCAGGTCAGTATTATACACTAAAATATCATCTTGTAACGATGTTTGTAGTGATGTTTTAGAATTTAGAGTCTTGATAGATTTCCAAAATCGACCGGTTCTCTAGAACCTTCGATCTATGAATGAACTTTTGTGTCGTACAAATTCTGTTGTAGATTGCACATTTAAACAGCAATTGTATCTTTTGCGCTTTAATATTTTCATTTTGCCAATTACAAAAGTTTATACGGAATTTGTACGTCTGCAGCTAAAGTTTGTAGATCCTAGTTAATGAGAGCAGTCTTCAATTTTCTGATAGCGAATCTTCTTTTAACTAAAAAAGTAAATATATTGTTTATCGGCTTTCTTAATAAAGTACTTAAAACATTATGTTCAAAGCATCACTTCAAATCATTCTTCAAAATCTTGTTTTATTTTTTATTCTCACACTTCATTTTCATAACATTTATCAGCCATATTGAATTTTGCCGATATAACTTTTAACAAAGTTGAAGCTATATTGAAATTATATATCTGTTTCCATACTAACAGCGTTATTTTAACAATAGTTTGGCTTCAATAGTTTAACTCAATAAAAAAAATTGTTAAATTTAATTGAGTGTTCTCTTAGATCGATAATATTCAGACTCAGAGTCAACAATTATATAAAAAAAATATTATTAATATTAAATTCGATGTTAATTTTTAACCTTTCCCCCTTTAAGTAATGTGACCATCTTTTCGCTTAGATTAGACGTCCATGATCATCACACTCGCTGGGTGGATAAACAAACAGTTCTGCGATAAAATTTGCGATCACTGAATCAATAATTTATTTTGCTATATTTATAATTATTTTAAGCTTAAACTTAACTAACAGCTTATTTAACGCAACGTTTATTTTCTAATATAATTATATATGCTGAATTTTAGATATTATCTAAAAAAAGATAATAATTAAACGAAATAAACAATACCTTCTTGCCTTTAGGCATTTTTCTCTGCTATTGGTTACCTAAGTACCATAGACAATATAAATCGCAGGGTTGTGATCCGCCAGCAACCACGCCCATTCGCTGCATCCACCTCATACACTAGCCCGAAGCAGCATGTGAATGTTTTGTTTTGTTTTCTTTTTCCAAACACAAACCGCACCTTGGACATAATCGGCTAAAGGATTTATATCCGAGGGAGCAACATTACCAGCCATGGGAGAGACATGCGAGGAGTTACCATAAACCCCCAGATCTAAACTTTGACGCCATACCAACGCCCCTATGTGGCACTGATTTGGTCCCTATTCAGGTATGAAATAACCTCCTTTGGCACAGGTCTTGTCAGTTTGTTCTCGATGCACCGAGCACCAGCTTTTATGTGCACAATTTTATCGTTATAGAGAACTCTGTTATTTGTTATGTGTGTATGTATACCTTTTGTACGTTTTAAATGCATTGTCATCGTGTACTGACCCGCTATGACTGATTCTTCCTGCACGGTAGTTAGTTATTTCACTCGAATATAATTATTTTATAATATTATACTAATGCGCATGGTTTAAAAAAAAATGCTAACATTTAATTAATTTGTTAATAAACAAACTTTCGGACAGATAGCATGAAACGAAAGGAAGATAATACAATTAGTAAAATAAATGCTGTAATTTTTCGCAAGTGTTTTTTTTTTCTTGAAAATAATACTCATTATTACTTGAATTTAGTTTGGATACCATTAGATCGAGTGTATAATCGCATAAAATGTCTGCAGATACGTCATCCACGTGGAAAATCCCTGGAGAGCTTAGAGGATCCTTCAGAACGGGGTTCTCATACGACGTTCTCCCCTGAAGCCGGCTTTTACTACGGTGGGGGACAATGGCGACGTTCATACGATGATGGGGATATTACACCGACGAATGACAGCTCTTATGAAGGCGGAGGGACTTTACCTCGTCCAAGAGGTTTAGTTAGACCACGGCCGGTAGCGAAAATTCAGGCGACACCGGCTTACAGAGACAAATCACCGGACTACACGTATGATGAACTTGCGTACTCTGCTCGCTTACAGCGTGTAGCTTACGGTGCAAGTCCACACGTAGCTCGCAAACCACCACCCGAGCCACCCAAACGCCAGAGTTCACAATACACTCCATTCTCCCGTTTCGGGCAAACCACAGTTGAAATACATCCCGAGAAAAGTCTGCCTTTGAGTCTGCCGGCGTATCCGAGTTCAGACTCACTGTCTGTATCGCTAGACAGTACGGGTTTGCTTCCTCCACCTCCAGCACCCTCCTCGCCACCAAGGCGATACGATGATGATAAACTTCGTACTGGTTCGGATGCTAGTTTCAAGGTGAGACAACCAACTAACTTTTAATAAAATTGTTAAAGAGATTTAAAAATATAAAATTAGGTAATATTGAATAAAACAAAAAATCTATTCCTAATGACAGGCATACATCTAATATTTCACAGAAACACTTATTAGGTATATCTATTCAGCTTAGAATTTTCAAAAGTTAAACAAATGTTGAAAAACAGAACATAAGTACTATAGGGTAGGCATATTTAAAAAAATGTTTAATTTCATTTTTCTTTCACAGTCAAGCTCTAGCACCGAATCGGACAGCATTCCTTTTGCAAACGAAAATGCTGGGACTATTAAGCAAAATCGGGGGCAGATCGGGGGAAGACCACATACGGTGGACTATGGCCGAGCTGGAATACCCTTAGCAACTCTGCCACCGAGAACAGCGGATATAAAGCCAACCACACCACATTCGCACCCAGAACACAAAGACGAAAAAAGTACAGAACCGGTCGACGTTCTCAATGACATAGGGAACATGCTTGCCAACCTAACCGACGAACTCGACGCCATGTTAGAAGAAGAAAAGCGCCAAGGTCTCACAGATTCCTAAAACAAACTCCTTAGATTAAAATAGAACTACTCGAATACGTTATAAAACTTGTTTTAAAAAAATCCAAAGAATTGGACATCGGTAAAGACTTCCACTATATTAATGAATGCAATTTTTTTTAACGCAAGCACCTTTTTTATGACGTCGTTATTGTGATTTTCGTTATTTTAGGCAGCTTTGGCGATTTAAATATATTGAAACGGTAGAAATGTTCTATGAATTCTGAGTACGATGCTCAGTATCTGGTTTCTTCATTCTCCTAAAATAATACAAATTTTGTATATAATTGTATGATTTCCTTAAAATAATCTAACCTTTAGTTCATTGTGAGAATTTGTTAGCCACTTTATAAAGTTGGTCAATTTAAGCATTTATATATTTTATTATATTATAAAATTCAGTGATAGATACTTATTAAAATAAGCTGTATTTGTCATTTATATTTATTTTATTTAAGTATTAATATTAATTCAATGAAATGTTGATACAATACTATGACAGTCTGTTGGCAGTATAAAGAACACTCCTTTTTCATTTGTGTTATATAAAAAAAATACAATTAAATTATAATTTGTCAGATTTTATATAAAATATACACAATTCCTTCCATTTACAAAGACAACTTTATATAAATAACATAAAACAGACTGAAAATTTACAGCTTTGAATTTCATTAAACTATACTTAATTGTTTTATTCTCCGCTTTCATCAAGTTACAAGTAGAATATTTACAAGGGCAGCTGCTGTAAGTTAGACTTTTTTTCATGACACTAGTAAATTCACTGCGAGATATTTTGGAACTCCTAAAAATAAATTCACTGCAGAGATATTTTGGAACTCCGTAAAAATTAATTCACTGCAGAGATATTTTGGAACTCCTCAAAATGACAGCCTGTTAGACCAGAGACATCTTGCAATTCAGTTATTTTGTCTTCAAAAGCAGAATTGCCAAATCTTGCGTTATCTAAATGAGAATTATAAAAATAAATAATATAATTCATATGGTAAAAAATCTTATTTGAGTTTATTATTACGTTTAATTGTGTATTTCGTTGAAATGGTCATTAAATTAGATATTAATTTTTGACCAACACTTCGAAACGTCTGATAAATCAAATTTAAAATCCTCACATATCTTAAACGAGGTAAGCAATAAAAAAATCATGATGGCGTAATGCATTTTCTTTATTTTAATTTATTAATCAGGACAGCTTACTACGCCAATTGTAAATGTGCTTTGTACCGATTAATTACATATTTGGAAGTACTGAGATACTGGGATTTATTTTCTAGTATGATTTATTTAATTGATAATGAGAATCTTTCATCTCCAAGTTACTAACACATGTATGATATCCGTCTGTAATAATGAAGATGTAATGAATATAGGTACTCAAATATATCCTAGGGTTTGTAGCTGTTTAAGATACTTGCCATTTATATATTTTTACACACACAATAAAACAGATATTGGATATAAAAATACTTTTGTAGATTTTATACCGGCGTAGTACCTACATTTATAATAAAACCTACATGATGTAATTAATTTATAAACATAGTTTCCTGAATATCATCTGTTATTAATATTTATTAATGCTGTATTTTTGTTGTTATAAATAATTAGTTCCTTGTAATATTAAAATTTTAGTGTTTTGTTGGTATAGAATGATGTTAGATGTTAGTTGGATCCAAAAAGAAAACAGACAAAAATGGCTATTTTTGTAAATATTGTTTTACTTAAATTATGTCATAGATTAAATATATCCCAGTAGTTAGTTTTTCATGTACAATAATTGTAGAGTATTTGATTATGTAGTTGAAACTAATGTAGCTAGAATTTATACAAAAACCTAGTTTAGTGTGAAAAATTAGGGTTTACATATTAAATGTACTATAGACAATTATAAATTTTAGGTATAGACTTGCATTCTCGTAACATGACATGCCGTTTATATTTAAAAAGATGCTTCCATAATAAAAGAAATAAAATATGTCTACATTTTATTAATGCTTTTCCATACTGCTTACCGCGGTAATACGCATACCCGGCCTGAAATCTAAAATAATATCATCACTTTAATTGCTTTTTTTAATCTACTATCGGTTTCGCATGTCCGTATACAACGTGATATCTAGCGGCCATAACACATAATAAATGGGAAATGTTAGGGAAAACAAAGCTTTCCATAGAGTATCATATAAATACATAAACCCATTCTGTTATAACAATAATGAGTTAATAAGGTAAGACCTGAATAAAATAATATGATGAAATGTTTTAAGGTTAATCTAAGTACCTAGAACTAGAACTAACATTACCTATTAGGTATTTATCTATTTATTATATTGAATTTCGAACTTCTATTGCCACCTGGAGAAATATTATCTATGGTGTAAACTTAGTTTTTTCTAACATTGTCTATCAATTAGTGTGCCCTTATTTAAAAAAAAGAAATATAGATCCGGTAACGTCGCCGAATGTTAAATTTATACCTAGTAGAAAAGTAAGCTTCCTTTGTAAATATCATGTTTCTAAACAGTCTTTAAATAATTACTCTCAAATATAACGATTTGTATACCTTTATTAAAGTTTAAACACATTTTAAACCGCCACTTGTATTTTGTAAGGTGCTAGATAAATATTCAGAGCAATTTTGCCTATAAAATTTTTAATCTTTTTTTTTTTTATTGTGTGTCGTTCTATGAACTAGTCAAAAATTATATTTTCAAGTGGCGGTAAGTGAACATTTTTATGTAATCAGATTTTTTTTTAATGTAATTTAAATATTATTGATGTGCAGCTATGATCTTCATTTAGTTCGTTTCTTATTTCATTAAATATATTTGTAATATCAAAATTTGAGTATTATTTTTATACCTATTTCTTTTTTTGATTAATCCTGCATTGAATATGATAGAACTAGAGCAATGATTATTTTGTTACTGTGAATCTTAGCATATAACACCGAGATCTGATGGTATGTGGTGGCAGTCCCTCATGGACCTTAGTATTATCAGAGATACAGTCTATTCACTAACTAACATGATCATAGTTGTATTTTTTCTGTTTTTCAAAGACAAAGATTATTTGAAAGCGCTCGGGCTACAGCAGTTGCGAAATACTTAATCAGAAAATTTATTTCAAGCGACGCGACGAGTAAAATATACTTTCTGGATACATACATTTCATGAATATTAAATCAAGGCTACAAGCTTTTATTTCAAGGTCACACTAATATAAGTTATAAAAAATAATATCCACTACGTATGCGAGTTCTTTGCCATTTACACATTATAAAGCACACAGGATTTATGGTTCTGTGATATATCTTCTACTACTACATTCATCTTGGTCTGGACGAGGAGATTTTAAAAATTTAAGTTTTAAATTCTGCTATTACAACGCTATAATAAATAACTCTGCCCGAATTATAACACTATAGGGTAAAGCGGCCAACACTTTTGTTTTTTTTTTTTTTTTTTTTCGGTGGGTCATGGACGTCGCACCCCGCCAAGTCGGTCCGGGGTGACGGAAGAGGCGGCGCGCAACCCCATTGACCCACCCTCCAAGCACCTCTTCTTCGCCGTGCGAGCGGGCCACCGGTACCCGATTTTTGTCTTCGGTGAAAGCGGCCAACCCTAAACCATACGGAGTTTGGAACGATCTGTCAAATAACCTATAAAATTGGTTTAATCTATCAAACGGTATAAAAAATATAGCAATATTTAAACAAATCTGTCTAAATACTATATTACGCTGTATTTTTCATATAGAATGTATGATTTAACTAAAATCGAAGTAGCTTTAACGGTTAGCTTGACAATTTACTCTGAAGTTCATTGCTAACTCGATAATCCACCAACTATCGTACTATGATGCAACCACCATTAGCACAAGTCATGGTAGTGTTAATGGTGGTTGCATCATAGTACGATAGTTAAGGACTACAGTACCGGACGGTGAGCAAAACATAACCAGTATAAGAATGTCTACTATGACCAGGGGCGCCTCTAGCACATGTAGCGCCCGGTTGAGATTAATATCCTGGTGCCCTCTTGTATCAAAACGCGTGAACAAAATGGAATAGGTTGATAGTTACAACACGTTCGACTAAACTCTGAACCTCGCTGGAATGCGTTGTCGCATGCTTAGTCCCGGTGTTTTGTAACGAAAACAGGTAAACGCGATCCGATTATGAAGTTACAGTGAGCATGACGACAAAGCAACCTACTCAAACCTGTCCAATAACGCACCCACTACGTTTATAAATGGTTACGCACTCTACACTCTCACTCACATATTTAGATGTTCCTGTGGCCGCAATTTGTACTATAATGTGTATATACATTTCCAAAGGACCAACGAAAACATTTGAAAAATGAGAATTTAAGTAAGGAAACCCCTCCTCACTTAGATTCTTTCTTCGTTATTATATAAGACAATTTAGAGAGGAGCGAGGTAGACCATGGTTTATTTTTTATTACACAGGAGTGAGTTTTAAGACCTTTTACGTATACCTAGTCAATTTTTTTCGTACATAGAGATGGGAAGGGGTCAAAATTTGCAAAAACATTGTTTAACGTAATAAATGTTCGGCTCCGAATCAGTGTCTAAGGCAAGAGGTAGGAAAGTGCTTGGTACCCACATTTTGGTTTATACCTATACATTTTTCTTTATTTTGAAAAGTAGGTACGCTATACGATTCTAAATTGTATTTATTGATTATCCAAGAACTATCCAATTCACTTAAGTAATTCAAAAATGCAGCATAATTGCAGGCCTTTTTAGTATTTCGATAAATATGACAGCAAACATGTTGCTTGCATTAGAGCATGACCTTATTGTTATAAATTCTTAACGGCTCAGTTATATTCTGCTCCTTGTGCTGCTAATTGCGCTACTCCCGGTGTTGCTGCCCTCTCTGCCCACACATTGCTCTAGTTGCGTAATAAATTGCTACACTCTACACTATGTCGGTGGCAGCACAATGAATGTCGAAACTGTGCCAGTATTCACACTATCCATATTTCGTCCTCGCGCCCAACAAAACAGGAAGTGTTCAGTATGACTAAAAGGACATTGTGCGGCGTGAGAAGTAATGTTGCCACACTATGGTTTGCCTCCTTTCCCGCCTCGCTGCTCCCCATGTTATTCGCTCGCTACTCCCCATTAGGCGAATATATTGCAGGGGTATAATAGGTACCAAGCAGAGAAGGCCTATGTTTGGATAGTGTTATATAAACTGATGATGACGGTAAATTAATATTTAATTAGTACAAAAACAGATAATTTTAGCAACAATCTATTTGGTTTGCTTGGTATGGAATGCACTCATGGGGCAAAAGAATACCAACATGGAGTGAAAAATCATAATAAATGAAAGCAGTAAAACATAACACAATACAAAGCGAATATAGTTTTAATATGTAATTTAGTGACAGTAGGTGCCATAAGCCTTATTATTTCATTTTCCCTTGAACAGGCTAATAACTATTCTCTATCTACGCATTTTCCGGAAAATAGCTGTTCTGAATTTCATTGGTAACTTTATCCATGCCCAAATCGTTTCAACCAATCACAGAGCGTTTCAGTGAAATCGATGTTGTGTTTAACATGTGATAAAGTGAAAGAGAACGAAGAAATGTCACATTTTTCTGTTGTCATCTGTGGATTTGGCCTGCGCGATCGATAACGCGACGAATTGCATTTTCGGACTAAATAGGTTGAGTTTTATGAGATTGATGATCAGTTAGTCGCCTCCAGTAGTGCTAAGTACAGGCAAAATATCATTTTAAAGTGAAAAAATGGATAGTACGGGTGCATACGGTGGCGGTAAAGCCGGGGGCGCATTTGATCCTCAGGCATTCATTCAAAGGCCCCCTGTAATTGTCAGGGCGGTCTGCTGGGTAAGATATTTATGGTTTCGTTCATGTAATGCACAAAATTCAATTTTAAGCATCATTTAAAATATAATTACATTATTGTTTTTATTCTAAAGGTCTAAATTACAAATAGTACCTAGCCTATAATTAATTAAGTACACTCGTAATTATTTTTAGTGTAATAATGCGTTCTTTTTTTAAATCGCTATAGAAAAGTTCTATCTTAATTGGATTTGCCAGCAAAATTATTCTATTATAATTAAGACTCATTTTATTTAGCAGTAAACTTTTGTTGATCATATGTAACTGACCTTGTCTCCACCACAGTTAGCTATTTGTATGTATTTAAATAGATACTGTTGTAATAGTTCAAACATGTACATGCAAGACCTTTTAAATGCTGACAAGAAATTCAATATGTCCATTAGTGTCTTGTTAGCTGAAGTTTTATATTACCTAATAGTCTTATGAAGTATAGACTATTTAATAAAACATAATTTATTGTTTAAAGTTCTATTTAAAATATTAGTTAAGAGTTATTAAAAGAATTATACCATAGACAAATATATAAGCAAATAGAGTATTTGTAATAAGTAGTTAGGTAACACATTTTAGTCCATGACCTCAATATTTATCAGTCCTTGAACTAATTTAACATCACTTGGAAAATAGTCAGTTGTATATATAAAAATAATCAATAAAGTGAAAATGCCTTACAATTGTCCATTAAAAATAACAGTTCTATAAACTATACATCTTCTTAAACTATATACAACAGGGGGACCTGTTGGTTATGGATCTACTCCTCATGAGGACAATTTGTCTACTACACCACATTGGTTAAATGGGTTGGGTTAAGGTTTTATTTTGAGTTACCACCGAAGACAGTACATACATACATCACGCCATATCCTTTGCAGGGTAGGCAGAGAGAACAGAGTGCCAGAAAACCCTATCCTTGCATACTTCACTCGCTTCCTCAACATTCATAATTCTCTTCATACACGCTTGCCGGTTTCGGAGATTCTTGACCCCACCTTCCTACGGTACATGACCAATCTGGTCTAGGTAGGTTAGTCTCGGTCTCCCCCGGTACCTACATCCTTCCACTTTCGCATTGTGAAGACGACACTGACACATTGATATTGGTAGTCCATCTTTCAAGATAGAGTGAAGGTGTATGGCAGTTTGTTTAGTGGATGTGAGACACACTATCCTATTACTGCAAGGAAAAGTGGGGTATGCGGTAGCTGCACTATTTCTGGCAAAACAGATAAATGGAGGTTCATTTTGAGTTCTCCTATATCTTTTAATAATGCTTGTATATATTACAATGTCATTAAGAATATGGCAATACTAATTTTCGTGTCATGGGAGTTAAAAATCCACTGTGTCACCACCCCTTCCTTTCCCATTGGTATCATAAAAGACTAATAAGGAATGTCAATAGATTATAATGATTGCAAAAGAAGAAAACTATAGAAATTCAACTTTTCATCTGATTATAGATGGCTATTTCATTCTCCACCATAGGAGCTATTTGAAGATGTTTGTCAGGTTAGGGAACGATGAGGCTGACATGCTATATGAGCCAAAAGCCTCCATAAAAAAAAAAGAATAAAAAAAAAATTATTATAGATGAGATTTGTGTTGAGATGTCTATAAGGTATAATGTGCCACAGTCTTAACAGTAATTGGTAAAAAAATGGTTATCTATAAAAAAATACCTCTATGGATTTTAATAGGGAGTTGTTACAAACATTATTTTTTTATAAGGTTTATTAGTGACCAAGTTTAGTCCAAAAACATAAAAACCTTGACTTACTACCCATAGCTTAAAAATTGTTATTCTAAATCTAAAGTCAATACTAATCATAGCCTACTTTAAAATAGTGTTGCATATCGATAGTCTACTATCGATAGACAATCAATTGTCTATCGATAGTTTACGTATAAGCAATAGTATCAATAGTATATCGATTGTATTGTAATACGTCAATACTAGCGATACTATCGATAGTATCGATAGCTCTCTACGAGCAATACTATCAATAACAACGATACTATCGATAGTGATTCATTCGATAGTATCAATACTATCGATAGTATCGCTAATACCATTAGTTTTAACTCAAAACTATCGATACTATCGATAGTATCGACTATTTTGGACTATCGATAGCAAGCAACTATTCGATAGTATTGTTGTCTAAAGTTATGTTATGTGGTAAGCCAAGTACTGACATTATTATTAAAGAAATTTATTTAAATTTGCGTCATCATAGAGTAGTACAAGACGACTTTTGACGGGAATTTGAAAACGTCATGTGGTGCTCTTGTATTATATTCGATATCGTAGTGTTTTAACGTGTTATATTAGATAATTTTGATGGCATTTTATGTAATGTGATGTGCGGCGATACTAGGATGTAGTGAATATCATATAAAAGTGCTTTACAACGTTTTCATTTTCCATCAAAATTCCCACAAGATACCATTAACAGTGTGGCCATTGCACTGTTAATTGTTTGACTTAGACAACGACTGACTTGAAAGACTAAAAACGTGAAAATATTTATAACTTGACACTGGCACCAATAGCTCGTAAATGTAGCTGATTGCCAATACATAAGAAGAAGAAGAAGAGTAGAACAAATTTTAGTCAGGTGAATAACATTAAATTTGTGATACTAACAAAGTGAAACAATTATAATAGCAATACTTGCTGCTATTTCTTGAGTTTCGGTGGGAATGTGGAAGTATTATGTCATATTCTTGGATTATTTCATTTATTTATTTTCTTTTTGAAGTAAAACTTCTTTAGGCGCGACTAGGGAGTAACTCAGATTTTTTTAAATAGGATCATAATTTATTACTAGATGGCGCTGTAACAAAGATAATGGATTCTAAGAGGACATGCATTAGAGTCTAAATCGCGCTATAGAAATTTTTGCAAATATTAACTATATATATTAAAATTTATAATGACCTACTGTACTTGCTTCAATTACCTGTTTCGAATGAACAATATTAATATAACATTTGAATAATCATTGTAAAGCACATGAATAAAAATATAATTATAATATAATTTGTATATATATTTATTTATTTAAGTTAATATTTAATCATTTCAGTGATATATGTCGTCAACGCCAAAGAAGTTTTACTTCAATCGCGCGTAAAGGTTACACGCACACATTTTTTTTTCTTTTTGTTAAAATGGGTCAATCCTATGAAGAAATTCGACATATTTTAAAACTTTATTACAAAAAAGATACATGCAACGCAAGCTGTGAACAAATTGTGACGTTTATGGACCTAATGTGGTGTCAGAGAGAGTAACACAATGGTTTAAATGTTTTCAATTCGGGAATTTTGATGTCAACGTTGCATCTCGCTCATTTCATTTTCAATTGTATATAATATACAATTAAAAAATTATTCTGGATTCAGTTAGATATATATTTCTATATCCCTATAATGTGAAGTTACATATATGTAAGCATATTTTTAATAGAGCCTTCTAGATGGATCACATTGCAATCGAGCATACAGAGAACTTATGTTTTTCGGACCCTGTTAAATTTACTTCACTAGATTAATATCGCTAAAAATACAACAAATCTAATGACTAATTACGGCCATAATTCTGTGTAGAATTGTAACTCAGAATTCTTGATTATGTTTTTCAAAATTTTGTTTAACCGAAACTTTCAAAGCTAATAATTACACTAAAATTTTATAGTAATAGACATTCTGAGTTTCATTAGTATACTGGAACAAACCATTTTTTTTCATTTTATTGCTTATGGTGGCGAACGAGCAAGCAGCACACCTGATGGTAAGTGTCACAGTCGCCCATGGAGCTTGGCAATACTAAGGTTATAGCTTAGGCCACTGCCTACTAATAAAATCCCCAAACCCACCCAGTTGAACTGCCAGCTTTTTCGCTCACCGAACGAAGCGCAATAGCACATTGCCATTACTCAGACGCCGATCTTCTGCGAAAGTGTGGTACTACCCCGGAACCACCGGCCCGCGGCTGTAGACAGAAAACTGTCAACAGGGTGGTACAAGTACAAGGTACCATTTACATTCATTCACACATTCCGACCCAATTGTCCAGAAGTCTCGCAGCATTATAATTTTACTCAACTTTCAATGGCTATTGAACTTAACCATTATTAGCTAACTTGGGCTTCAAAGTAAGAACGCAAATGCACGTTACTGCTAGAAAAGTCACCACAAAATTCACTGAAAACAAGCAACAGGGACACAACTACGGTATTTATATTTTTAAGCAATACTATTGAAAATTTTCTGGCAATCGATAGCCCGAAATAGTCGATACTATCGATAGTATCGATAGTTTTACGCTAAAACTAATGGTATTAACGATACTATCGATAGTATTGATACTATCGAATGAATCACTATCGATAGTATCGATAGTATCGCCGTTATTAATAGTATTGCTCGTGGAGAGCTATCGATACTATCGATAGTCTCGATAGTATTGATATGTACGATACTATCGATAGTCCTATCGATAGTATGAATACTTTTTGAGGTTAACTATCGATAGTCAAACTATCGATTTTTATGCAACACTGCTTTAAAATACACAGAATTTAATACAATATGTTTATTGTCCAAACATTCACCCAACCATGGTCTATTGAGGTATTAGTGAGAAAATAACCATGGTCTAACAATGTGTAAGTGTACATACTAAAGGTTACTCTTGTTTATGGGTCAGTAAGCTATGAACTCTCTTCATTAACATACATATTGATAATAATATTTTCTTAATGGTGAACCTTGACTAATATACAGAAAGAATAATAAACAGGAGGTGACTTTCGTTAATCACGCGATTCTGTAACCTTGAATTACGACTCCTTGCAGCCAAGGAAATTAAGTTTATAAATGCATATATTCATAATAGACTCACGAAAATATTATGGAATCATGCCGCTAACCAGCCTTACATCCCTCGTTTTGTGTGAATGAACAAAGAAAATAAGTGAGAACTTATAAATGTATTTTGACTTCATGAATGTTCTTTAGCTATGGGTGCTTTTAATCTAGTCTTTCAACAACACTTCACTAGTTTCAAGCAGGCGACCCCTCATTAAACTTTATATCCTGTCCCATTTCCAACTCTTTCAAGTGTAGGAGCTATGGCCACCGAAGACAAAGATCGGGTACCGGTGGCCCGCTCGTACGCCGAAGAGAGGAAATGCTTGCAGGGTGGGTCTATGGGGTTGCGCGCCACTTCTTCCGTCGCCCCGGACCGATTTGGCGGGGCGCGACAACATCCATAGTCCACCGCAAGGAAAAAAAAAACATGTTGAGCCGTTCCCATATAAATTGGGATTAGTACAGGATATTTATGGTTCCTTTCATTATGAAATATGCTTTATATGCTTCCCAGCTGTTCAGCGTGATCGTGATGGGATGTATATCAGCGAAAGGTTGGCACACTGATAAAGATGGAAAGGAACATTGCGTCTACAATGATGACACCAACGCTTGCAACTACGGTGTTGGAATCTCTGTTATAGCCTTCATAGCTTCTATTGGTTTCATCGTGGGCGAGTACCTCTTCGAGCAAATGTCCTCTGTGAAAACTAGGAAGCACTACGTTTTGGCTGATATGGGATTCTCTAGTAAGTATTTTTTTGTTGTCGTAATTAATTAAGTATAAGCTTTTTACGTACAATAATTCTGTTGAAACACTGCCTATAGTCACACAATGATCTAGATTTTGACGTCCAAAGCTTTCACTTACCTAATTCTAAGTACTGACAGCCAGTGGCATGTTTCATGGCTAAAATGACACCCAGGAAAATGTTGTATGCCATTCGCAAATGTTGTTCATAATCATCATCATCCTCAGATATAAATCCTATTTTGGGCATGAGCCTACTTCAAAACAAGAAAGACTGGTCAGAGAGGTTGGTATAAGTTTATATTTCGAGTTTGCCTTACGAGTAAGCTATGCAAGCATAGCTGTGTAATATACATATTATATGCCTTAGTCGTCTTTTACAACAACCACGGGTAATAATAATCATCATCATCACAGCCCATATATGTCCCACTGTTGGGCTCGGGCCTCCTCCGTAATGAGAGGGAAATTAACCTACTATACCACGCTTGTCAGACGTGTTGGTATAGGGTTTTGTTTCGTGTTTTCCTTCTCTTGCTAGATGTTATATGCGTTTTTTATCCCTTAGTCGGTTCTCACGATCACCCACGGGCAATAAAGCGATTGGTGAATTTTATTTTTACACCTTTACCATAGAGAAAAATATTTATTATTCCTGGGCGTAATTTACATCTATTAATTATAAGTATGTTTATAAAGGCCATGATATAAGGATCTTTTCTTTAGTGCGTTATTATCGTTAATATAAAAATATCCATGTGATTCCATTCGTTCATTCATTAGCTTATCGACTTTCACGTTAGACACAGACCTTCGCAAGGGAGGATATCATTATACTTGTCACGCTGGACTGGTAGGTTAGCGATCGAGAGTTATTCTGTCTATCTCACACCGCTCCCTCAGCGGGTTCTTTATACTCTCACGGAAAGTAAGAGATGGGGAAAAAATTCTTTCAAAACACGCCACACCATGGTTGCGAGCTTCACAAGCAATTACGTTTTTAATGTACAAAAACTTGTCAGCCAATGTTTTAAAAATGAAATGAGATATATCCGTAATGGTGGTTACGAATACTATCAACCATTACGTTGTTCGTGGGTGTTGGAAAACACTGCTGAGAACTTTACATCAACTTGGACCAACTACATCTACTCATAATGCCATCTGTTCAATAATTACATGACAAGGGAGAGTTAATCTCAGGCAGGCAGCCGGTCAGGTTACCGTGTGGTGACGGAGTAAGAATACAATGCATCACACTATTTTGTCTGTGGATGTCGTAAAGGACGAATAAGGGATATCATCACATCATCACAGCACATATATGTCCCACTGTTGGGCTCGGGCCTCCTCCGTAATGGGAGAGAAATTAACCTACTATACCACGCTGGTCAGACGTATAGATATAGGGTTTTGTTTCGAGTTTTCCTGCTCTTGCATAGATGTTATATGCGTTTTATATCCCTTACTCGTCTCTTACGATCACCCATGGGTAAGATAGGGGGTGGTGAATTGTATTCTTACTCCGTCACCACACGGAAAAGAATAAGGGATATAATATACATATAACATTTATACAAGTTAAGGAAAACTCGGCAAAAGACCTTATATTATTAGCCCGTCTGCCCAACGTGGTATAGTAGGCCAATTTCTCTCCTATCGGGGCAGATGCAGAATGATGGTGATGAACATCATTGCAAAAAAGGAAAGCTCAAAATGAAATATTATACGTACCAAGCTGTGTGGTAGCGGCTACGAATACTACCAACCCTTACTTTGCTCGTGGATGTCGTTAAATTTTTTTTTTTGTTTGTTTTTTTTTTTTTTTTTTTTTTGTGTCTTAGTTGTTAGCCTCAAGTGGCTATGACAACTTTACCCGGACTGTGGGTGAGCGCTGAGGGCTCTCAACCCGTGATGTCTTTAAAGACGACTAAGGGCCTTATAACGGTCTGGGTCAACTCCATCTAATGCCGTTTGGTCAACAATTACATTCCCAAGGAGGGTTGACGTCAGGCAGGCGGCCAGTCATAAACAATATGTACCTACTATTAAAAAAGAGTACATATTGTATTGACCCCAAGTAATTGGGATAAGAGTAGGAGAATGATGACGTACCAACCACCTGGATACCATGTTATAGTAATCAATATTCCTCTCATTGCATAGGGGACTCGTACTCAATTTTGATACGTATATTGTCATCTGATTTGAGGGTATATATATAACATAATTTTCCATGGGGAAAGCCTATTTACTCTATACGGATCTCCAATAATATTGCGTTCTTTTCTACAAGACCGATGTAGATTGCTATGCCGATTCATAACTACAGTGTACTTTGACACCAGCTTGAATTCTGTCTTTTAGAAATTACACAACTAAGTTTCACTCATCATCATCATCATCTCAGCTCATATATGTCCCGCTGTTGGGCTCGAGCCACCTCCGTAATAGGAGGGAAATTGACCTACTATACCACGCGTCATCAGACGTGTTGGTATAGGTTTTTGTTTCGAGTTTTCCTTCTTTGCGTAGATGCTATATGCGTTTTATATCCCTCTTACGATCACCCACGGGTAAGACAGGGTGTGGTGAATTGTATTCTTACTCCGTCCACCACACGGAATAAGTTCCACTAAAAAAAAGTAAAATAGAAATAGACTATTCAAATTAGTCTATTTCTATTTTACTTTTTTTTTCATTAGTCTATTTCTATTTTACTCAAAAGAATTTTTTTATAACATGTAAAGGATATCAATCTATCAGACATTCGCCCTCCAACCTCGACATTAACCAAGTCATCAGTCTAAGTGAAGAATATTTGATTCGGAAACGATATGTGGTCGAAACGTGGTTCCGAACCTTTATTCCCTAATGGTGATCGATTCGTCGTATTTCGAATTTATTGCGTTAAGAAATCCAAAGCGGCTTAGTCATGGCATGTAGATACATGGTCGTAGAACATATATTTTCATTTTATTCCTACAACTAACTTCTGCCCACGGCTTCGCCCGCGTAAAAGGTTACTTTCCTAGTTTTTCATCCCCTATTTTTATATTATCCCTTAAGGGTAGCTTTTTTACGAAATTTTAATGTCATATTTATTTATATCTAATCAGTAGCCTAAAAATAAGTTTCAAGCTTCTGGCTTTAATAATGACGACAATTCCTTACAACTTTTCATCCCCCTTTACCTATGTCCTTTATCAGGCTTTAGACTATCTGTATACTAAATTTCATATAGGTCGGTTCAGTAGTTTTGGCGTGAAAGAGCGACCGACAGACAGAGTTACTTTCGCATTTATAATATTAGTAAGGATTTAGAATATTTTTACAGAAGCACCCCACTAGAAAAAAAGTATGGTTCAACCAGATCATGTATCTGGACCCCATCAGGATAGAATGAGGCATGCCGGATCCGGCAAACCCTATCAGGACCAGGTCTGGTCCTGACCAGGATAGCCTGATGTGAAATAACATCAAGTATGGTAAGGCATACCGGATCAGGACCAAATAAGGATAGCCTGATGTGAAATATCATTAAGTATGGTAAGGCATACCGGATCAGGACCAAATAAGGATAGCCTGATCTGAAATATCATCAAGTATGGTAAGGCATACCGGATCAGGACCCGATCAGGATAGAATGAGGCATGCCGGATCCGGCAAACCCTATCAGGACCAGGTCTGGTCCTGATCAGGATAGCCTGATGTGATATATAACATCAAGTAGAGGAAACTTATTTTTAAAAATTCACATATTGTAGTTTCACAAATGTCTCTTTTTCTATTCCGCAATATAATCTAATTAGGACTCTCTTTTAGAGCTTGAAATGAGAAAAAAATATCAATATACTTAGAGGCTTGGTTATCTCAATCGATTGTAATTGACTTTGGGGTCGAATTATTTGGGTTGACTATAGAACAGATTTATTTTGAGAATTGTATGTATGAGTCATATAGTTCAAAATTTGTGCAATATGTATATAAGAATACAAGTATTATGTAAACTACTAGTAACTGTTACAATATAAACCATCATAAATGTATAATATCATAGCCACTTCAAGAAAAATTGAATTATATAACTTCAACTTCAACATAATGACTGAAATATACAACATAAATAATTAAAAAAATCAAGAAACCCGACTGCGTAAAAAGTCACCAAAACTACGTACATAATAAAAAAAGTGAAAAGAAAAAAACAAGCACTCAGTTGTCCGGTGGTCTAGAATTCCATATTATATTATTGAATAAATACTATTGCAGAAAATGAAATATATTTTAATAATAGAACATGACAACTGAACAGTCGGGATCCATTGAAAAATTAGATTTGCTGTCGAATAAAGGATCCCGACTGTTCAGTTGTCATGTTCTATTATTAAAATATATTTCATTTTCTGCAATAGTATTTATTCAATAATATAATATGGAATTCTAGACCACCGGACAACTGAGTGCTTGTTTTTTTCTTTTCACTTTTTTTATTATGTACGTAGTTTTGGTGACTTTTTACGCAGTCGGGTTTCTTGATTTTTTTAATTATTTTTTTTATTTCATACTTTTTAGTTATAAATACTAGAGCTATAGTTATCTTATTATTAATAAGTAGGTAAGTACCTAACTATATATAGTTTTTCGACTGAAATTGAGTACTAAATCGTTTGAAGTTGGAGATGGGCGACCGCGTCAGCCATTAGATACTTTAGGTAGGACTACCTATGGTATATTGGACAATATACCTACTAGATACTTCAGTATATGTCCATCCACATCCAGTTATATGAATTTTTCGTCTTTTCATCGTAAATTTCAACTGTCTAAAAAACGTATATGTGAGAAAGGTTGTTACGAAACTTTAAATCGATATAGATCCTAAACGGCCAGTCAAATCGAAAAATATTGAAAGAAAACTAATAATGATTTTTAAATACCTATTTAACGATACCCCACTCGATATAGTTGGTTGACTTTAATTTTTTTAATTTTGACAATATGGCGTCCAGTAGTCGCCATATTGAATTTTCAATTACGTCATATCTTTAGTGACACTCGCCGGATTAAGAGGAATCGATTGACGTGCGAATCATAAAAATCGGCCCAGGCGTTTGGTATATATAGTTCTTCAAAGGAACATACAAACATACATACATACATACATAGACTGTTAAACACAATACCACTCCTTTGCAGTCGGGTAATAAAGGATCCCGACTGTTCAGTTGTCATGTTCTATTATTAAAATATATTTCATTTTCTGCAATAGGATTTATTCAATAATATATTATGGAATTCTAGACCACCGGACATGTAAGTGCTTGTTTTTTTCTTTTTAGTTTTTTTTATTATGTACGTAGTTTTGGTAACTTTTTACGCAGTCGGGTTTTTTGATTTTTTTATTTTATACTTTTTAGTTATAAATACCTAGGTAGCTATAGTTATCTTATTTATTAATAAGTAGGTAAGTACCTAACTATATATAGTTTTTCGATTGAAGTTGAGTACTAAATCGTTAGAAATCGGAGATGGGCGACCGCGTCAGACATTAGATACTTCAGGTAGGACTACCTATGGTATATTGGACAATATACCTACTAGATACTTCAGTATATGTTCATCCACATCCAGTTACATTAATTTTTCGTCTTTTCATCGTAAATTTCAACTGTCTAAAAAACCTATTTGTGAGAAAGGTTGTTACGAAACTTTAAATCGATATAGATCCTAAACGGCCAGTCAAATCGAAAAATGTTGAGAGAAAACTAAAAATGATTTTTAAATACCTATTTAACGATACCCCACTCGATATAGTTGGTTGACTTTAATTTTTTTAATTTTGACAATATGGCGTCCAGTAGTCGCCATATTGAATTTTCAATAACGGCATATCTTTAGTGACACTCGCCGGATTAAGAGGAATCGATTGACGTGCGAATCATAAAAATCGGCCCAGGCGTTTGGTATATATAGTGCTTCAAAGGAACATACAAACATACATACATACATACATAGACTGTTAAACACAATACCACTCCTTTGCAGTCGGGTAAAAAGGCACGGACAAAAGTCTGTGGACCAACAATTTATCTAAAAAAAAAAAAAACTATTACAATATTTAGAATAACTATTGCACTAATTATAGAATAACTACGAACGAATTGGGAAATCGAAATTAAATATATTGAGTTATAATACGGATATTTATATTATATTTATGTATCGTCTTCAACATCTCATCTCGTATGACCTACCTTTTTTTTTTTTGGAACGAAGTTCCTTATCGCGCGTTGTGAAAGGGGGCTAGACGGAAAAAATTCTTACGAAAAGTTGTCACTACACTTTTTGCTATAGTAAGCTATTGTAAGCTGTGCGGCGTCGCTCGTCGGCTCTCTTATAGAAAGCAAGCCAGATATTTTCATTTCTATTTCGCATTGAACAGTGTGGTGTCGCGACGATTTTTTTTATAGATAGAGTGATTCAAGAGGAAGGTTTATATGTATAATATATGCATAATGTACTAGAGAAACACTGATAATTTTAGAGGTTTCTAATGTGATGTCGTAAATAAACACATTATTTTGCGCTTACATTGCAAACGCTGGCTGAACCCTACGAAATAGATCAAAATAAAGTACTACAGTATTATACAGCTTAAAAAGGCCTACAAAAAAGTCCGCGATGGTATATATCTATCTCTTAAGGATAACATACTATATCCATTTTAATACTTTAAAAAATGTTCTATTATAAAACGGTAATTGAAAAGCTATTTACTCAAATACTGTATTAATCCTTATCATTTTAAATACATTAGTTGGCTTGAGCATTTCATGAAGATATTTTTTTTCCTTCAGACCATGCAAATTAAATCAATACCTTAAGAGATATAGCAAAATCAAAATATTGCGCAACGAAATTATTTTCGCCCGTGACCGGGCCGCGTGGCCGGCTCGCGTTCGAGCTCGGGGCCGAAAAGTTTTGGTAGTCTAGTGGAATTGTATATTCTATTATTAATATTATAAACGTGAAATTTTGTAATAATGTATGGATGTGAACATGTTTGTTGCTCTTTCACGTAAAAACTACTGAATGGATTTTGATGAAATTTATAGTAATATAGCTTGCACATCAGAATAACACATAGGCTATAATTTATAAAGATATTTTGCAAATTGGCTAAAATATAACGATAAAAATCGCTTAAGGCAGAAAAAAATTATATAATTAAAATAGAACTTCGTTCCATCCGGGTGTCCCTTGACACCTTCGGTTTTTTCTTTTTCACGCTGTGGAAACGCATTTACGCGCTTTCCCCGCATGTGACAGACGGGGGGCGTGTGGGCCTCGCCGGCCAGATGACCGTCCGGAATACCCACTAAAACCACAGCGGCCCCTGCCGCGCTTTTACGGGGTGCCGGCGAGATCGTCTACTGACATTCTATCCCCGACACCCCAACGATCTCGTATGACCTACTGCTTAGCTCGAGCGTAATCCAAAACAGAAAGGAAATTGACTTACTATACCACACTTATTGACTGACAATCGTTAGCTGTGTGGTAGCGGCTATGAATACTACCAACCCTTACTTTGCTCGTGGATGTCGTAAAAGACGACTAAGAGCCTTATAATGACCTGGGCCAACTCTATCTGATACCGTTTGGTCAACAATTACATTCCCAAGGAGGTTTGACGTCTGGCAGGCGGCCGGTCATAAAACTATTGCCAATAACTTTTACAATATGTACTATGAAAGAAGAGTACAAATTGTATGGAAGTAATTGGGATAAGAGTAGAAGAATGATGATGACTTGTTGACTGACTAGTCAGTTTTGCTGCCTGTATTGCCTAGGAGGGAAGTGGAGTCACTCTTTTCCAGCTACTCTTTAACATATCTGATTAAAACAACGGGTTCCAAGACAATTAAAATTATCTCCTGGGACTGCCTGACGGTCAAATTTCGGTGTCATTTATGGGGACCATTGTGGATCCTGGCTTATAGGAGTTAGAATGGTGGAAATATGTGGTGTGATTAGTGCCATATAAAAATTACTATAGCACACTAGACGGATTGAGTTGATATGGCGTTTTATTTCGAGTGCTATTTTTTTTGCATCGATCTTATATGTATATAATATTCCTCACTCGTATTTTAAAACACCTATGAGTAAGGAAGGTACTGGTGATTTGCATTCTCACTCAGGCCGGTCCGTCCGGGGTAGTACCACACTCTCGCAGAAGATCGACGTCTGAATAATGGCAATGTGCTATTGCGCTACGTTCGGTGAGCGAGAGAGCCGGAAGCCCAACTGAGGTGGGTTTGGGGTTTGTATTTGTAGGTAGCGGCCTGGCTATACCCTTGGTATTGCAAATGTCCATGAGCGGCAGTAACGCTTACCATCAGGTGTGCTGCTTGCTCGTTTGCCACCATAAACGATAAAAAAAATCGTAGTATCTTAGTTCTTACTAATTAACTTATAAATTGCATTGTATATTCCTATAATTCTCTGCCGATTTTTACGTCTGCCATGCAGTACCAAATTTATATTGTCGGGACCGCGAAACATGCTGCACTTTTTTTAGTTGATAGGTATAGAAATAAATTTTTAGGTTTGTAAAGTCCTTGATTTTCATATATCGAGAGTAGAGAAAGACCTCAACGTTTCGCTTATGAGGCGTGCAAAATATATTATAATGTCATTACATACATACTCGTATATAACGCCCATATAGGAGCGTTCTAAGCAGTGATAGTGAGGAATGAAATTAAATACACATCTTTTTAGATTTTGATATCTTCTATAATGAAGCTAGACCGCGATTTATCACCCGCGAAACCTCCTGCATACTAAATTTCAGGAAAAACGATGGTGCCAAGATTATAAAAATATGGCAATATACAATTATAGAAATAAATATAGAAAAGTAGAATTACTCGTTTAAAGATTTTAGATATAATATTTATTACCAGAAAAGTCATTACTATAAATAAAATTACATTTTATAGTACCCAAATTAGGCGAGGATATGAATATATAAGATACTAGCTTTCGCCCGCGACTTCGTCCGCGTGGAATGGTTACTTTGGGCTAACGTTAACTTCAACTCGCGAATTCGTTTACGTAAAAGAGGCAATATTTTTAAATAATACATACGTTAAAGCTGTTTTAGGTACCTACATGACCCTTTTATTAGTAAGAGTAGAACATTAAACCTTAAGTAAAAGTATTGGGTCTTATCTATACTTTCTATAGATATACCATATACAATGTATGTATATTATACATATATACATACATACACTTACGCCTATTTACGATTACACATACTTTTAATGTGTATGAAATCGCTGTGTGGTAGCGGCTACGAATACTACCAATCCTCACTTTGCTTGTGGATGTCGTAAAAGACGACTAAGAGCCTTATAACGACTTGGGCCAACTCCATTTGATGCCATTTGGTCAACAATTACATTCCCATGGAGGGTTGACGTCTGGCAGGCGGCCGGTAATAAAACTATTGCCAATAACTGTTATAATATGTACTATGAATGAAGAGTACTTATTGTATCGACGCCAAGTAATTGGGATAACAGTAGGCGAATGATGATGATACCACGCTAGTCTGATAGGTTTTTTCGTTTAAGTCTTCTTTCTCTTACATAGATGTTAACAGAATATTATATTCTTTTCATCTTTTGAGACACCTACGGGTAAAATAGGGAGTGGTGAATTGTATTCTTATTCCACTACAATATGGAAAGAATCTAGCGTAGTAGTATATAAGAGTAGGAGAATGATGATGATGATGACCTCTCGTGAACAAATCTCCAATTTAGTCCAGAAAAGTATGACGTGGTCTTCCCCTTGTATTCGTCCCATTCACGATTGCTTTATATGTTTGCTTCGTCAACCTCTGCCCACTCATTATTTCTTCCACTTCGTGTCCAACCCACCTCAGCATACCAGCGCTCTTTTATAACATTATACCTAATTTTATCTTTCAGACTTACATCACACACGTTACGAAGAGCTGTCAGATCTACAGCATTTATT
The DNA here is from genome assembly GCA_905163515.2 of Lymantria monacha. NCBI lineage: Eukaryota > Metazoa > Arthropoda > Insecta > Lepidoptera > Erebidae > Lymantria > Lymantria monacha. The sequence goes on along the minus strand of LR991092.1, from coordinate 8,462,424 downwards.
CTATTTTCATGTCTTCTCCGCCAAATCTAACTTTCACTGCCATACATGAGGGCAGGCACTAATACTTCCTATACTTATTATTATTATTTAGGATGTGTAAAGCCGATGGAAGGTCATGAGAAGAAAACAAAACTAAAAATGTAGTGTGTGCAGAAGTACTTTGAAATAACATTAGTTTGAGTTTTTTTTTAATATAAGATTATAAGACCCAGTATTTTTATCGTAAATGCGCGCCCAGTACTTGATCATTATTTTGCTGCGATGTTATTTTTAAACTGCGATATTTCCTAAGATATTTATTGAAATCAAATAATGTAAAGAGCAATTTTGTTTTAAATTAAATACTTGTGATGAATAACTCATTTATTTGGATAAGGATTAATATTATGTTTATAAAAACACCTTCGAAAATATCATATTGTTTTAAAACAAATTTGATTAGCATAAAAAAGGTTATAGTGAGCCAATCTTAAAAGATAGACATATGCTGTCGCAGACTTTTATTTAGAACTTTGAAAGGGGAACAATTATATAGTACATAATTTTTGCGCAACTTTAACCGTTTACGCAGCGGAAGCTCTCAAAAGGAAACAAAAACCCGATTTTTACACATTCATCATTGTTGCTCTGCTCCTATTGGTCGCAGCGTAATGTTGTATAGCCTAAAGCCTTCCTCTATAAATGGACTATCCAACAAAAAAAGAATTTTTCAAATCGAACCAGTAGTTCCTGAGATTAGCGTGTTTAAACAAACAAACAAACAAACAAACAAACAAACAAACAAACAAACTCTTCCGCTTTATAATATTAGTATAGATTTAAACGTATGTTATTTACTATAGTTTTACGTTTGAGGGCGGAGCTCCTCCAAATACGGCCAATTACCATACTAAACCAAGTTGCCAGACAATTTTAATATAGGCTTTAATTAGTTTTATTTGTCTTACAGTTATGTTTTTATGGTCTTATAATTAATCCTTACAATATCTACGAGAAGAATTCTTCACCAATATCTTGACCATGTCATAGTAAACGTTGTACTTACGAATAATTGAGACAATATTAGTGTTATATTTCTACTGTTTCTTCTTTAATTACGTTATTTACTTACGTATTTTATCTATGCCTCAGCTCTTAACATCAACCATTATACATAGGCTATAGGAGAATATTGTAATAACTACGCTTGGTAAGCGGGATGGTGATTGCAATTAGAGTTATATGTTCCCCATGACTACTACTATTTATTCCACTGGCTGTTTATTAGTCGGCTTTTACAACACCTATAAGAAAGTAACACATATTCAGTTACCGCACGACCATTAATTAGAACACTGTTTACATCTAGAGGACTCTTTTTAACTGCTTGTAACGAAATACGATTCACCTTAACAATACTCGGCTATTACAGACTTTATTAGATCGTAAATTCAGCACTAATTTGTTGCTTATCGCATGAAAACGGATCCGAGTCTTATTTTACGACTTAAAACCTTCACTTTACAAAGAATAGCACTTTATTTCGTCTGGCAATGTACTAATAAAAGTAACAATATATCATCAGTCTTATTCATTACTGCGTGTCTGTGAGGCAAAGGGAAAGGCTCCTCACACGTACATGTGTATATCATAACAGGCTGCGCAGATAGTGTATTGGTTAAGGGGGCGTTCAAGTATTACGTAACGCAATTTTTGAAGATTTTTGATCCTCCCTCCCCCACATGTAACGCGCCGTAACGTATGTCCGTACACCCCCCCCCCCCCTGCCCCTCTCTGAACTTTACGTAACACCCAAGGGACCGTTTTTAAACGTGTTTGGAAATTTTAATTCCCTAGTTTCTTATTTAATAAAAAAAACAATGCTAAGTAACGCATTGTTTGAGCCCCCCTCCCGGCTATGTAACGCATTGTAACATTTAACAAGACCCCCCCTTCTCCCCAAATTGCGTTACGTAATACTTGAACGGCCCCTAAGATACCGACCTAACGAGCCAATAATAGGTTCGTTTCCCATGCAGGACAATACATTGTGCTATCTGAAAAGTATTGTTCTGACTCTGGGTGTAATTTGTGTGCACTAATTAGATGTTTGTAAAGTCTCATGCAATACAATTACATATATCGTTAATACTATTATATCCTTAGTGCAGGATGTTGTCTTTAATTGAAAAAAAAAAAGAAAAAAACCTCACAACAATCCAATAGAGCTCGCGAATGGCTTATATCCGCTTAATATAACCATACCACTAAATAAATATTAAATTAATAAATATAGTATTTCAGTATGTCATTTTGGAGAGATATTAGATAAATTTTCCGTGTGGTGACGAGGTAAGAATACAATTCCCCATCCTTTATATTAACTTTTTTTTTGCGGCGGGCTACAGTACGTCGCGCCCCGCTAATCTGTCCGGGCCGACAGAGAAGCGGCGCACCACCCCGTAGACCCGCCATACATCCTTTATATTACCTGTGGGTATCATAAGAGACTACTAAAGTATGTAATTATATAATATAACATCTATGTAAAAGAAGGCAATCTCGAAATATTACCTTATACTTACATATATGACCAGCATATGTGAGTAACATAGATGAAGCTGTGTGGTAGCGCCTAAGAATACTACCAACCCTTACTTTGCTCGTGGATGTCGTAAAAGACGACAATTTTTACAAAATTAACAAAAACTATTCATATTAAAAACAGTTGTATTTCCGGCAATACTCACGCGTTAGAGTCGATTATGTCGACCCGGGTTTCGAGCATGTCCGATGCTCATCATCAGGGCGAGTGCGCAGCTGCGTCTGCGAGCCCCCGACGCGCAGTGCGCGTCGGGGCTCGATGAGCATCGGACATGCTCGAAACCCGGGTCGACATAATCGACTCTAACGCGTGAGTATTGCCGGAAATACAACTGTTTTTAATATGTGTCAAACTCACGATAATTTTAATACTAAAAAACTATTCAGCTACTACCGCATCGGAACGCGCGAAATACTAGTAACGCGAAATATTAGTATCATGCCTCCCGAGTTTTCTCGCCAGATCTTTCTTAGTGTGGCCGCGTTCCGATCCGGTAGCAGCTGAATAGTTTTTGTTAGTTTTGTAAAAATTGTAAAATTGCCACAATAATAATTATCATAAATTAAATACCTTAATAATAACAAATCATAAACAACATAAATTTTATATATAGAATCATTCTCTTTTTTGTACTGGCAATGAATTTGTATTAATTTTGTATAAAAATGTGGGTCAAAATTTAATATCTTATAGGGTAGATATAAATAAATTTCTGTAATAACAATGACATATTGGACGTAAGACACCTCAGTCCTCCCGTGACCATGATCACTGTAAAGTGTTCGAAACGTCGGGAAATTATAAATCAAATACAAACGCGATAGAATCCGTAAAAGTAGTTTTATTTCAAATATTGCCAATAACTTTTACAATATGTACTATGAAATAAGAGTACATATTGTATCGACCCCAAGTAATTGGGATTAGAGTAGGAGAATGATGACTTATAATATGACCAGCATGGTATAGTAGATATTTTTTTCTTGAATTTTGAAGGAGGCTCGATCTCAGCAGTGGGACTCATATAAGCTGAGATGATAAGATAAAACCGACCAAATACGCTTCAGATTTGCTGCCGAAGCCTCTCATGTCATTATATAATAACACTGACTGTTCATTCATCAGTTTATTGACGCATACTTCCCAGGGTAATAATCTACTGTGCGGTAGCGGTTACAAATACTACCAACCTTTACTTTGCTCATGGATGTCGTAAAAGAAGATTAAGAGCTTTATATCGACCTGGGCAAACTCCGCCTGATGCCGTTTGATCGACAATCTGAAAGGAAGAAAGGGTTGACATTCCACCGAAGACAAAAATCGGGTACCGGTGGCCCGCTCGCACGGCGAAGAGAGGAGTTTTACATGGTGGGTCTATGGGGTCACGCGCCGCCTCTTCCGTCACGCCGAATCGATTTGGCGGGGCGAGACCGCGTCCATAGTCCACCGCAAAAAAAAAACAAAAAAAAAGGGTTGACATCAGCCAGGCGGTCATAAAACTATTGCCAATAACTTTTTAGTTTGTACGAGTACATATTGTGTCGACCCCAAGTAATACGGATAAGAGCAGGAGAATGATGATGATGAACGATAACTTCTCAAGGTAATCGCGACGCTTAACAAACGAGATTTACGATACGGGGTGGCGACATATTGAAGATTTAAACCATGATATTAACTCAAGCCAAACCAGGCATTTTTATATATGTTTGCTAATTTGTTCGCAAATCACACAGAAACTAAAGGGCCACAAAATCTTAAAATTTAGTATGATAATAGATTAATATACTGTTTAATCATAAAATATTCCAAAAAAAATGTCACCTTGAACAAAATCGCAGGCACAACTATTAGGGAGCAATAATCAAACATCGACTTACGTAAAATAAAAGACCGACTTTGTTAATGAACATACTTGGCATTATTAAGAATCAATACACTGATCACGTACCTATTCTTATATATCTCGAAGCAAGATCAAACCGAGAGCTTTTCACATCGAAGGAAGGAAATTCTATGTCTATATATGTGGGGGAAGTTATGCCACACATATGCCATAGTATGTTCAACTTTTGTATAAGGGCTGTATGCGTTGTTCCCTTTGCCTTTTTCCTTTATGAATAAAGTTCCCGTAAGATAAAAAGAGTGCTTAATGATAGTTCAAACTTTACATAGTCTTGATAGTATTTCTTTTCCGAGTTTTATATAGTTTCTTTCGTAACAGGAAAGTCGTTATTAGTTGATTTTATGAACGCGTCTAAAGATATGATGAATGGAGAGATGACTGCATTTAGCAGTGCGACGAATATTAAGATAGATTTATAAAGTGACAATCAATAAAATTAGGAAGCATGAAATGAGTATCTTTGAGGCAGTATGATTGTAGTGCCATTGCGGACAAGTCCGTGGTACTTATGTCAGCAATGTCATGAACTAACATATCTTTTGCTGCAATTCTATAGGGATATTTTCGGAAAATTTTGTATTTGATAAAATATTATTTACATCCTGTAAAGAGATGGGTAGAGTTCGATGTTACTTTTAATCTTAGACCTGTGGGTTAGCTGCTTGCTCGCCTGTTAACGAAAACAGTAAAAAAGAGTAGCCATCTTTATTTACATGACAGAATCGACTGCGTCCAGTGACAGCTTACACTGATAACTATTATTATTATTGAATATTGTATTCAAAGATGAATATTAATTTTTTAAATATAACATTTTATTTTCAAAAATTTTTTCTTTGTTGAACATATAACGTTTAGGCTCGCAATAGTCACACTGCATATCGGTGCTCAATACTTTTACTGTTCGGCGGTGATCGGCATATATCGGGCACTTTCGGTCGTCGACTGCTCACACGACATGACGACGCGAGTAAAAGAGCCGATTGAGCCGTTGAACTATTAACTGAGCTACTGAGCTAATAGTGAGCTAGATTGAAATCAAAGAGCTAGTTCATTTGTATCTCTCATTCAGGAGCTACCCAAGTCTAACACAAATAGCATAATAGATTTTATGTCCACGAAGGATTATTTAATTAATTTATTCACAAATGATTGTCACGAGTCTGGATTCCATCAACATCATCTCAGCTCATATGTTCCAATGTTGGGCTCGAGCCTCCTCTATAACGGGAGGAAATTGACCTACTATACTACGCTGGTCAGACGTGTTGACGTAGAGTATGCTTGCATAGTTTCGAGATTTCCTTATATTGCAAGATGTTATATACCTACGTTTTATATTTCTTAGTCGTCTCTTACGATCACCCACGGGTAAGATAGAGGGTGGTGAATTGTATTCTTACTCCGTTACCACACGGAAAAAAGTCTGGATTTTATTTATTTTTAATGATTAGTAAAGATTTTCCGCTTTTATACATAATATATTGATCAGCGGATTTTCCGTCTCTCTTAATACCCGTGAGGAATGAACCTTCATTCCTTGGTTAAGAGATGTAAACAGATATCATAACTACAATTAATAGGTTACTCGAAAAGGTATATGCTGAGTGGGCTCCGAATACAAAATCTGTACAACTGGCTCCGTCTAGTTGTAAACCAAAAACTTCCTTAAGAGTATGAACTTATTTGTGATACAAATTTTATTTATTACTTCTTTTGTGCCCATCACTTTAATTGATGAAGATTCAGGCGATATTATGTTGCAACATACCAATTCCTTCATCTATTCTATTTTGTCGACCTATATCAATATATTTTAAGCTCCATATAAACTAAATGTATTGTTAATGAAATAATAAATCAAATACAAACTTTGCTTCCTTCAAGAAGGAAGTGCAGGTGAATAATGCGACATTTCACGACACGTTCCATGGGCGTCGTACAAGACGTTTAAGAGATGTTAACAGATAAGGTGTTTAGTAACAATTTCCTTTCATTGAAAGAGGTTTGTGACCAAAAAAGGAATTAATAGGGACTCTAATGAAACAAAAGATATATACAAATTACTGAAATTTTTAGCATTTAATATGCTTAATTATTTATAAATACCCGATACGAAACGAAAAATGATGTCACAAGCGGGGTTCGAACCCGCACCTATTGGGAATCCGGCCCAACCGTGCTGCCACTTACACCATCGTGAACTATTTTAGGACATGCAAATTTCGAATCATATTATATCTTACGTCTTCAAGGTGACGTATGCCATCTATCGGACAATTTTTACACATTGTATAGACTTAATACTTCAAACTTTACAGTTAGAATTGTATTAAACGATGACACAACCTTGTTATTCAAATTACTGAAATTTTTAGCATTTAATATGCTTAATTATTTATAAATACCCGATACGAAACGAAAAATGATGTCACAAGCGGGGTTCGAACCCGCACCTATTGGGAATCCGGCCCAACCGTGCTGCCACTTACACCATCGTGAACTATTTTAGGACATGCAAATTTCGAATCATATTATATCTTACGTCTTCAAGGTGACGTATGCCATCTATCGGACAATGTTTACACATTGTATAGACTTAATACTTCAAACTTTACAGTTAGAATTGTATTAAACGATGACACAACCTTGTTATTCAAATTACTGAAATTTTTAGCATTTAATATAGAGGAGATAAGGGATCAATATTAGCTTCATGATTCTAACTTGGCGTCCACTGCTGGATATAAGCCTTCTTTCATAGATCGCTATAAAGCGCGTTCCTATGCAGACTCCTAGCCACTTTCACCAAGTCATTTGTCCTTCTAAGCTCATATTCCCCATATGAGCTTAGAAAAGACTATGCTATAATTTTAAAGAAGATAAGAATTTTTTATCGAATATACAATATTTTATGAATTTTTATGATAATTTACAGCGTTCTGGGGATTCCTATACTTTGTGGGATTCTGCTACCTGTCTAACGCGTGGGGGAAGACCGATAACCCGCCCATGGGCACCGCCAACAACATGCAGGGCGCTATAGCTTTCTGCTTCTTTTCAACTGTTGCTTGGGTCAGTATATGTTTTATTTACTTTTAAAATTTTCTAGCACATTATTCATAATTAACTTTTGCTGCTGGACTCCAGGCTCCTCTACAATAGGAGAGAAATTACTGTACCACGCTGTAGGGTTATATTTGGGGGTATTTCTTTTCTTCCATAGATCTGGATTTTATTTGAATTTTTCCTTCTCTTGCGTAGATATTATTTGCACATTATAAAACTTAGTTGTCATTTACGACACTCAGGAGGAAGAAAGGGGGTGGTGAAATATATTCATACTCCATCACCACAAAGGTAATCTTAGTATTTTAGTTATTACTAATTAACTTATAAATTCCATTGTCCATTATCTTTATTATTCTCTACATTTTTTTACGGCTGCCTTGTAGTAACAATTTATGTTGTCGGTCTAAGAAATACGAGAAATGCCGCACTTTTTAATCTTTTTATCACTCCTAGAATTTCGGGATTTTGAACATTTTGCCACTCCTAAAAATAGGTCATGCTAAACTCTGGCCTCACGGGCCAAAGCGTAAATCTTTCGCTCCCTTGGAAAAGTAAAAGATGGAGACCCGCCTCCATATAAAGATCAAAAATATAAATATTCTTAATTTTTACATAGCTTTTTGCCAATTGCAGGTCGTGTGTGGTTTCATCGCATTCCAACGGTTCCGTATGGGCGCTGATGCGGCTTTCGCACCGGCTTATGAAGTGGAAGGTGCAGTTGGTAGCCCCGGTACCTTCCCTTCTTACCCTGCCGCACCGGACCCGCAACCCACTTACAGCGAGCCACCCTTCTCCCACCACGCCACAGGTAACTAACATCTCATCATAACTAACATCACATCATCATCGGCAGACAATTATTTTATAATATGGATAATTTCTAGGGTTGGCCACAGATGTCAAGGAAACAGTACCAGTGGCTGGCCCAATGGTGATGGGGAAGGAATACGGTGGGTTATGGGGTCACGCGCCGCCCTTCCGTCGTCCCTGACGAAATGGACGGCGTGTGTCCAAAATATAGCCTACCAAAAGGAAAAAAGAGTTTTTCTCTTACAGTGTTATTATTTGCTTACGCTCTTTTACCATAGCTGTGGTTACTATTGTATTTTAATCCGTAACCACCCTTTCAATGGTACATATGGTATGTAAATCTTGCAGTTTTAGTATAAGTACAGACCGAAAGATTGACACGAATGGGTCTCGTATTCGAATCTTCGACATCAATAGATTTATATTTTTAGAGGATATTAACATATATACATTTTGTTTATTGGATATTTAGTTATTATTTTAGCTACTATCATACTTTCATATTAACTCCTATCTAATTTAGTGGAAAATATACTCTTAGATATTGCTTATAGGTGCTAAAACTTAGTAATAACCTTATGGTTATTTGTGTGTTTTTTAAAACGGTTTTTTATTATTTCTTTTAATAATTTAAAAAGAAAACTTTATTAGTATTTCTGCTGTTAATTACTAAATAATAACGTATATATCTATTTTTTTCAGGAAACATCGATTACACGGCCCCCACTTACTAAACCGGTTAACTTGCGGTTAAATTTTATTTGCAATTTCACCTCACTACTGGCTGTAAGTAATACCAAAAACTATACATACTCCATGGAATAAATTATAAAAAAATATGAACTGATTTGAAAATCGAATATTTGTGTGCTTAAATCATTATCGCCATTGATTTTCAAAATTGATTCCAAACCAAAGACAAAATGTACATAGTTATAATTGTGTGAAAAAAAAATATTATTCAATTATAGTAAATCGTGTCTATGATTTATTAGATTGATGCTTATTTTTGTATTAATTTATTAAAAGTAGTTGTAATCAAGTCATTAACATTAAACCAAGAATTATGTATATATTTATTTACGAATCGTGTATCGCTTCTCAGTACCTGCTTAGGTATTGATAACTTGACAATATCCAAGAAATATATAATATAAATTAATATTATATTGGTTGTAAATAACATATTATAATAACTTATGAAACTATATAACTTATAAAATATGAAATATTGATTATCCACCAGTGCTACCATCTATGTTTAAAATTTTGTGTTACCGATTGGGCTATAATAGTCTGCCATTGATTCCCGTTATTCTAGAGCGATCTTAATTTATCTATTGTTATAATTCGAATGAAAGGATTTTCAGACAAATTAACAATACGTTTCCTTATGTATATATAAATGTAATTGTATCGTATATTTATTATGCGCTTTATTAATCAGTGAATCATTACATGCCATATAATCGTACGCCATTATAACTATTGTTATATCTAAAATAAGAAATAATACAAATATCAAATATAAGAAATTTAATAAGAAAAATATTTATCGCTTAAAAAAAATTTATAAAATGTAAAACAAGGTATTGCATCGTATAAAACTATAAATTTGTTGCCAAAGTAAAAAAAAAAAGTGAATCTAGCAATGTCATGATATTTTGAAATACCTACTCTTAGAGTATAATAAAATGATTATTAATAAAAAAAATATAGCCGTACGTACTTTTTAAAGCTTGTGTAGTACAAGTAGGCAATATTGTATAAAATATAATGGATCTGAATTATTTATCCTCATATATATTAGGACGGGAAAAAACCACTTATTAATTATTTACTATTTCCAAATAAACATGATCTAAGTCATTGAAATTTAGCATTTGAAATGCTATATTAATTATAAAAAAATATTTGTGAACGAAAAGTTATTACCACACCTGAAGCTTGGAATACATCTATTGAAAATCCGTTCCAACCGCCTTACGGATTTTTAGGGGTTTTATGAACACACAACCGCTTAATTTTTTTCTTTTATAAAAAATGTCGTCAACTCAGTGTGAAGGCTGGTTTAGGCAGTACCTGGAGGCTTAATCTTGCATTCCATGGTTAGCTATGAAAACTTAAATTTAAAAAAAAAAAACAAAAAATAAAGAGTAATAATGACAGTTGATTCGGCTTATTTAGAGTTTTTGAATATCGTTGAGTTCTGAAGCTCTGTTAGATGTCGCTGTGTTTAAAAAGTACATTCTCCCAAATCTTGTTAAACTGGCAAGACAATTCAAATACAAATGAGAAAATATTGTCTAATGCAGTAATTAAAGGTGGAAATATGAAATCATTGTATACTGAGTTTTCACTCCAATAGATTCATTCTTTTCATTTGCATATCTTTATTTCACCACCAATATTTTTTTTGTCACTGATTAATTTACCACTTGTAGGAATGCGCAATTCATGACCAAATAAAAGATCTCTAGAAATCTGTAATCAAATGACTTAAAAAAATGCTATTATGGAGAGCCTTGTAAATTTTGATAAAGAAAACGGGTGTAAACGTGGTTGAATTTAAACATCTTTGTAAAAAATATTATCTCAATGTTAACTTTGGAAAACAACCGAAGCAACAGAATCAATTTTATGTTAATGATTTTTCAAAATTCAATCTTGCTCTAATGTTGGGATAACAAAAACCAAACAATGTATTCGCAGTATCATCGTTAAAGTAAAAAAAAATATTAAAATGCAATGAAAGCCGTGAATTACTTTTATTTCGTAAGCTTAAAATAAATTATACTTTCTTCCTATCAATAAACTATGTAATTTTTTATGTAAACCACTTTGTAAATTATATTATAACTTATACTTAGGTCAAATATTATTAATATACATTTATAAACATCATATCTCTAATAATATAAACATTAATATATGCAGTATATTTTTTCTCATATTGGGTTATACAATGATCCAAAGCGTTAACTAAGTAGGATTCAGATGTTCACCGTCTAATTCTCTTAAATAAATAACATTTTGAAATTGTCTGATCACTGAGGCAAGTTAAGGCAAATAAAAGGCCTTTGAGTGATTTGAATAAGTTTCGCTAAAAATAAATAGAATCTCTCTCTCAATGATAAAATTATTATACGCTTTTAAACTATTACAAAGATGTCGCAGGACAGTTTAATCCTTCTGTTGATATTTTTGAATCTCATCGTATATGAAAAACATGGCTATGTTACTTTGTCAGGGGATTTGTAATCCTATTTAAAAAAAATTGTTAAAATATATTTTTATCTAGCAATTATAAACATCACAAAAGTATTAAATAAAGCCGTTTTAAAACATAGTTTTAAAAATACTATTTAAATTGCAAGTATGGTGAATAAGTGGATAATGAAAAATACCTATACATTAACTATTTATTTTCGATTAAATGTAGTAGGTATATTCTACCTATGTAGCGATTGTGTGGTATTAATTAGAAAGTGGGTTTACTTGCATTTTCAATATTAAAACGGACAAAAAATCATATAATAGAATTAACGTTGGAGAAACATTTTAGAGTATAGTGGAATCTCGATAAGTCAAATATCAAAGGAGATGCAATAAATATCGAGATACAAAGGATTTATATGCTAAACTTTCGTCTAAGAAAGGCGCGATTTTTAAATTGCTTAGAAAGTTTAATAAATGCACCGAACATTCCTTTTATATTTTGTTGTTATAGGTTTAAAAAGTTTCAAGTAAGGCGTCATTATATGCTGTTTGTTTTTAATTTGAGTTTATAGGTACATATACATACCTATATATGTAGGTATTATCAATAACTCGCATTTTATTTGAGTTATAAAGTCTAAATAATTAGAGATGACGTATTTGATCAAGTATGGAAGGGAATGGAATTTATTTTCGACTTACTGAGTATTACGATTTCATGACGATTGAGTTATAGAGATTCCACTGTGTTAAGTTTTATAAAAAATGGTAGTACTTGCAAAAAGAAGTTATTGATTTATTACTAATGTTGATTTAACCTTATAAATCCCTTCTATCCACATAATATTATAATGGTACTATGTACGATTTACGTTCAGTATTAATTTAAAGAAACTAAGCGCTTTGTTCAAGAGTATAGTATTTTTCTATGATATGAATATTCTAACATACTATCTTATAGATTATAATATAATTTATCTTAGGACACATTTTTAATGATACTCGTACATATATTTTTGAATACTGTCTATGTAATTGAAACTTTATATGCACGCTATCAAAGTTTAAAATTAATAGAACATTATTTTGAGTTGGTCAATAAAAATGTGTCTCGTAGAACTTATGAAATTGGCTTGATAGATTGATGTTAAAAATAAATAATCGTATATGTGGGATTGTTCTCTTTAGATATAGGAAAGTACTTATATATTATATATCCTGTCTATAAAGATTATATATCTGCGTAATTATGTAATAAAATTATCATATTCTGTTTTAATTTAGTATGTATTTATGTAAATTACTGATATTTAGCATTTAACATGCTAGATAATTTATAAAAAAATATTTGCGAGCAAAAAATTATTACCAAACGTGAGATTTGAACCCATATTGATGAAAAAGCCATTCCAAACGACTTAGCAATTAGGCTAGTGTGGGTAGATAAGTAGAATTTTCTCTCGTGAATAAGTTTTTATCATACATGCATTGATATAAAAAGAACGTGTGCAGTAACTATATTAAAATTTACTAATTTATATACCTACTTATATATGTGTAGGCATAATAAGTGTGTATGTGTGAGTGAAATTCGATAAACATTTAAGGCAACTAAAAAGGCAATTTTTCTACTTCATATCTTAATGTTCTTATGAAAAGTAATGTTGGACACGTTTACAGTTGAGAGCCTAATCAATATAAATAAAATATTCTAATATTTAATGCAATACTCATGTTTTTGTATAAAATGTATCTGTTTGAAATGTAAAAAATATATGTAATCTCTACATGCTGTCATTAGTCTTAAAAAGTCGCCGTTGATATTTAAAAATACAATTAGTAAGTATAAGTCAAAAATATTATATTTTCGTGCTTGTAAAATGTCAGTGTAATTCACACTTGCCTAAATTATTCTTAGTTATTACCTAAAAAATAACGCAAGTCGTGTTCTAGTGTGACATATAGGTGAAACCCAAAACTTTTAATTATTGCGATGTAACCACCTATACTAGGGTATGGTTCGCATGTTGTCATGCTGTATTGTTCAGATGAAAATACTTACAAAACATAGATTAACTACAAATGTTTTCAATGTTTATGAAATGTCTACAATCTCATTAATTACTTTTAAATGAGTTTGAAATCAGCAAATTAGTTCGAATCAGTAAAATATGAATGAGAATGAATGACTATGATATTTCATAGTTTGAGTGAGTGTAGTCTGTGGTCACACATAAACTTATAAAAAAATATATACATCATTTATAGTATATCTGACAGGTTGTCTGACAGGTGACTGTTCACATGTATTTCTTTCAAAAATAATTTATTTTAATAATATATCGCCTGATATGTATATGATAATAATGAAAATATTTGCGAAAATGTATAATTAATATTTAAAAAAGTATTATATATATACATATATTTAATGGGGCGGGCTGTACGGCCTTTAGTCTTCACTTCCATAGCTTGCACTATTATTTGTAAAGAATTTTAGTAATAAGCGTTCAGGTATATTTTTCATCATGAATATTTTTAATAATCGATGTTGGCAATATTTATTATTTACTGCTTGCAATATTCAATGGTGAAAACAATATCTGAATTTGAATGTGAAATTCATATCAGTCGTATGTGTTAAGGGCACCGTTATTCTTTTAAAACTAAGTGTCATATATTATTTGATTGATAAATACCAAATAGAAAAAAAGTGAGTCATTTTTAACTTCGCTATAAATTTACTGAAATTTCTACATACACTTTAAAAAAAATCATAGAAATCTGAAAAATTATAAGAACAGTTGAGTAAGTCATTATTAAGGTTAAATAAAACTAAATTAAAATCAATCATTAATTTCGGGTTGAAAGCCTTCTAAGCTCACCAAAGTCTGACTCAAGTTGTTACAGCCAAAATATAGTTACACACAAAAAAAAACAGCAATGCCTCTAGACACAGACAAAACACGTTAATCTTAAAACGTTCCTCTTGTATCGGGAGATAAAAAGTAAATAATGATGCAAACACAGTATGTATCAAAATAGTATAAAATGCCCTTCAACGCATGATTGGTAGAAACTTTAAAAAAAAATGGTTAAAATAGTGAAAATTATTTGAAATGTAAACATTAAATATGTACACCAAAATATTGTAGAAGAACATTTATAGCTGTAGATATTTGTGACACCTACGTTGTTTAGTCTGTTCTAATGATAATAAAAATTATTAAATAATTGAAAAAAAAAAAGATATATATTGTAATAAGTGTTGAATATTTTAATGCTTAAGTCGTTCAGTGTTCGATAAATAACTTAAATGTTAATACGGGTGCATGAAGAGTATTATTTATTTTGTTTATGGTTTATATTTTATCTGTGTACTTATTTTTTTTTTTATATTATACATGTGACGAGCCAGTAGAAAATATAAGCTAGCATTTCGCGGCAAAATATTTGAAAATTTTATCACACTTGAATAATATATTCAAGTTTACGTATTTAATCAGGCATGTGCTTAGGTGTGTTCACGAACATACAAACTGACAAAAAAAATTGTTTTGCTTACTGTTTCTCTAATAAAGACCCCATATTATTTTTTCTTCAATACCTGTACTCTACAGACATTGGCATCAGGGAAATTTAACACGTTCTTGTGCCAGTACAAATCGTTCATCCAGTTAAGAATATCTTAAGTCAGCTAGCTAATTATCGTTACCGTCTAATTGATTAACCCCCATCGATCCTCTAAATTTCAAATAAGATAATGGTACTAAGATGACTTTTTTAATAGTCCATAATTCGTTGCCACAGTTAAAAACTAACGTTTAAATTATGTACCGATAATCCTTAAATAAATCAGTAAAAAAGACTTACTATAATAAATATAATTATCATGACAATAAGCTACAATCCTTTAAAATCATTCAGATTAGTTGAGATCTAATATCGCTAATAAATAGCAAGTTTCTGTTCGTCACATGCTATAATTAATGTATCTATATTTCAATAATCTCACAAAAATGGATATTATTTAAGAATCTGTATTTTAACGTTTTATATTTAGTTATTGGAAACTATCTGATTTTATTGCTTATCAATTAAAGAAAATGTTATAGTTTATTTTTTTTCGAAGTCGATTGGTTGTAGTGCGTTTTAAGTATTATTATCGATATGGTGAAATATAGAACTTGAGAAATATACTTATTTATTAACGTTACCTACCTAATACATATTTTCGAAAATAATCACTAGTATTTCTCCATCCCTAAAAGAGATTAAATGCAAAATTTAATTATATAATGTAAAAAAAAAAACATCCTTTTCCTGTAAAGCAGTACAACCGTAAATTTAAAACATTCTCGAAGATGTAAAATATGTAGTCTGGATATCTATATCCATGTTCTCTATAACATATTCTGAGTTGAGAATTACGCTTCCATGTAAAAAAAACAAAGGCCAATAGTTAGGCTAAATGTTTTATTTTTACATGTAAGCGTAATTCTGTTTCGGTAATATAAATAAATTAAGTTACTCATTATATAACAGCTATCTTCCAGGCAAAGTGTTTACAAATTAGACTAGCCGTTTTGGACGGCAGCTGGAACAGAGAATGTTTTTTTTTTTTGAGTATGTATATGTATATACAAAAAATATTATTTCAATATAACAAATTTCAATTGTACCTATATATACATATTTTTATGTAGATCATATCATAAAAGATAATAAATTCTATTAAACGCGGAAATGGGATTACGTAGCCTCAATAATCTTATACAATGACCTCATTTTCGTTGATATCGTTCTTTAGCGTTACGAAAAAATGACTCATTCTCATTTTATATTCATTTAAATAAATGCAAAAATAACAAGTCACATTACCACATACATACCTATTGCGCAGCTATTTTATGTAATCAAAGTAATAATATCAATAAAAGATGTACATGATAAATACATAATTGAAAAAGCGACACAATATAGATACGGGCGTAGTTCTTGAGGGACAAACTTTTGTGCGAGCCTCAATGTTTTCTCAGTCTGGGTGTGCAATTAAAGGAGTGTCCTTTGATTTCATGATTGATAATTGCGGTAGACTTTACTACCGCAATTATAATCTTAGTGTAGGATATCGTCTTTTAACAAAAGAGACATTACTGCTGCTTTCAGTTACATATACTTGGAATTCATCTGTGCCAAATAGTTGGCGGCAAATTCTTTTTTTTTTTTCACAGCTCTACTATGCCCGGCTCTTCCGTGTGGTGACGGAGTAAGAATACATTTCACCACCTCCTATCTTACCCCTGGGTGATCGTAAGAGACGACTAAGGGCTATAAAAGGCATGTAACATCTATGCGAGAGAAGGAAAACTCGAAACAAAACCCTATACCAACACGTCTGACCAGCGTGGTATAGTATCTCAATTTCCCTCCCATTATGAAGGGGGCTCGAGCCCAACAGTGGGACATATGTAAGCTGAGATGAAATTATAACGAATTATATATTTACAACTCTTATCTTATGCTTAAAACATTCGCCGGCAAGAAAAGACTAGCAATAACGTATTGTACGCTTAAACAGTTTATTTAAATGGATATACCTACATATTATGTAATTATACATATACAATTATTCCATGATTGGGGCTATTAAATTTACGCTACATGGAATTTTCCAATTAGCTATTAAGTTATATTTATCTAATATAAATTAAAATTAACCAAACTTAAAATCAGAATTACTGCTAAAAAGATATTATGACAATATTTTGTAACAAGCTTATTATTAAAATTTTCCTTGACAGCCTTTCATGCTTCACGCACTATGCAAACACTCGACGATTTATTACTATAATTTATCAGCAGGTTATCAAAGTTAATTATACCTATTTAATGAGCCTTAGGTACATAATTATAATTGTATACTTTATATTTCAATTAAATATAATAATAGATATGTTCTTTGTGTATAGTCAAGCTACTTGGGAAAGAGTCAACTGGTCTTATTAATCACTATCATGTTATTATAAATACTATGTATAGTATATAATAAACCAAGTATGAGATTATTAAAGCAATTAAATGCAAGCAGAAAATCTTATAGAAAGGAAAAGAAAACTCTAAATAAAACCTTATGTTTACCCCAACGCCTAATATCTGCCTAAAATTCAGCATATAGAGGAGGCTCGTGGTTAGTAGTGGAATATATCTTATAAAGAATATTTCTTAGTACATATATTATCAAAATAAGTGAATTGTTAAATAAATTAATACGCTGTTTTTTTTTTATTATCTTTAATTTAAAAGATTAAAAGTCACTTTTACTATATTCAATCCGTATTTAAAAATCATTGCAGTATTGTTTATGAAATATATGAATTTGTCACTTAGTTACAGACGCACAAGTAAAAAAGAACCGTATCGATAATTATATTTAGTGTCATGTGTAAATGTATTGGTAAATAAAGATTATTGGTCTAATAGATAAATTAATTGTTTCATTTTATTTTCCAAACCTAGGCCCTAACATACCTATCCCAATTCCAAACTTTAAAAAAAAATAACACGAATATTTATTTAATAGCTAAGTTCTTTATAAATAACCCTTTACTACTATGAAATAAATTCTTTAGCGTGGGTGACTATACAAACGGAGAAACGTCGGACACAAATAAACAGAGATACTACATACCAAATCCTAAGGTGGAAGTTTCGGTTTGAAATAAAACGTATGGAGTGTTTTGTTTCGAATCATACTTGGACGTTAGTCCTATTTTTTGATAGGATATGATCTAGACACGAATTTATCGAGGCGGGCGCAAATCAAACGAAAGGGCGGCGTTGTAATCCCATAATCTACCCTATTACTTCCCTAACGCCAATTGGACTACTGGAATCGATTTTGGTGGCTCGTCCGGCGGTTATCCTTCTCGTGTCCCATCCTACAGTTAGTTGTTACCACGTAGTACCATCCCACAGTTACCTACACATTCACCCTGCGCTTTTTAAATTGTGCGGACGATCAATTCCATTTAACCACATAGAAACTGGATCGAGCAATCTATTCTTCAGTTTGTGTATCATTGTTGGCCAGAGTGGTTCCATATTATTTAGTAGTGAAGCGTAAGTTGCGTGGTCTATTAAGGTAGCATTCCGATCTTAGAGACCGCGACCAGGGACCGCAACCAGGTTGCGCGACGTAGTGCTTAGTATTAATTTATTTGGAGCATTAAACCGGTGGGCGTGGCTAGAGTCGGGAGGCGACCGTGACCCGGTCGCGCCAGAGGCTGTGCGACGCAGTCGAAAAATTCATAAAAATATTGGTATTTCGTGAATGTTTGAATGCAACTCACGTATTCAAGCGATGTGAACATTGAGTGGATCTTCTTCCTTGCGAAGGAATAGACACAAACATTTTTTTTTATTGCTTATGGTGGCAAATGAGCAGGCAGCACACCTGATGGTAAGTGTCATTGCTGCCCATGGACCTTTGTAATACCAAGGGTATAGCTTAGGCCGCTGCCTACCATTACAAACCCCAAACCTGGGTGGGTTTGGGGTTTGTAATGGTAGTTGGGCTTCCGGCTCTCGTTCACCGAACGAAGCGCAAAAGCATATTGTCATTACTCAAACTTCGATCTTCTGCTAGAGTGTGGTACTACCCCGGAGGGACCGGTCTGCGGCTGTAGACAGAAAACTGTCAACAGGGTGGTCCTAACATTATATATCTTCATATCATATTAACATATCATCAACTTCCTATAGCTGCTCAATAACTCTATTTTCTAGCTGCGTAGAATTTGTCTGATACATCGCTACAATAGAACACAATCGTCACCCATAAAACTATGAAGAGTGGCAGGTTGCGGTCGCGTCGCTGACATCAGAACGCTAGCAGTCGCTCCGCGACGGGCAACCACAGCTGCGTAGTCGAATGGTCGCAGTCTCTTAGATCTGAATGCTACCTTTACACTACTTTACTGAAATTAGATGCCATAGGGTTTTACGTAGTTGCTAGCGCTGGCAGTGTTAACATTATGTTGTAACTAGTTGACTCGACAGACGCTGTTCTGCACAAATCTAAAAAATATTCCTAAAAATCTTTTACAGCACTTGCTACAGTCCTAATTGATAATTTAAGCCGTTCTGGAATCCACCAGAACCACCCTTTAAGAGTTCGGTCACGTACAGAACAAAAAATATATATGTACATATCAAAGGGCGCAAACATTAGCCCATGTACATAGGACCCATCGATATAAAGATAATGCAGTTTCAGACCAATTCAACGAGGCGGGTCCAAATTACTTATTTTCTTTTAAAATTAGCATTGAAATAGGCAGGCAAGCAATGTCATTTCTGTTCAATTTACTAAATAATACGAAAAATACTTGTAGAATCCTTTTTATTTGACACTTTTACTTAAAAAATAAATTATCACAAATAAACAGTGAAAAATTACTGGCGATTCACAGAATCTAATAAAAAAACGGCAATGGATCGATCTACCTGGTTCTTACACAACTTGACACAGAATTAAGTTGCCAACTCATGACAGCGAAAGATACATTAAAGAATTACAATAGATTATCTATTACTAAGAGTAAACCTATTACACAATTATGTAATATTGTCCATTACGGTTGAAGTAAATTTCAAATTTATTTATACTTTTATTGTAAATATTTTATCTAAGTAATGCTTGGCAGTGATTTATATAAAAAATTGCCACAAAAATAAAATAACACTATAGTTGCAAATAAAACAGATTATGTGAATTAAAATATTTTAGTTATTATTATATGTTTTTTAATAAACAGATTACCGATAAGCAAGTAAACATTTAATTAAAACATAAAAACATATTTTGTACATTCAGGCAGTTAAAATGTTTGATAAATTCCATAATGAATTGATATAGAATAATAACTTATATATAGGACAATATTACTATTATATTAACTAATATTAAAATCATATAACAAGTTATTTCCTCGTTAGTTGAGAGCTAATCTTGTGACTGCCAATTATGGGTTTTTAGATTCGAACCCTGGGTTGGTCAAAAAAAAAGTTAATCTAATTTTTTGAACAAGCAAGTAATTTTTCAACTAACAGTTATGTGAGATACCCAAATCACGTCATTGAAGTCTTGAAACCCAGGATTTATATGTAGGGTACTCCATGAGAAGTATGTAATTTTAGACCTATCATCTGAATTGTTTTACCTTTTATTTCAGACAGATTACTCTTAAATATAACATAAAGTACAACATAAACAAATTGAATAGTACATTTATGTGTATAAAACAATTCACTTGTCCCATAAGTGAAAGGACAAATTCTCTTTGAAAAATCAAACCTTAATTTCACAATTATTTCAGATTACTCATCTGACGTACATTAAAATTATACTTAAAACTAAACACTGTTAGACAGTTACATTTGTCACTAAAACACCTAAAATATACTTAAATCATAATATCACTGTTACCAGTACATAAAGGAACTGAATGGATGAATAATACACAGATCTAGTAAACAGATAAAACTTTGGGATACAAAGAATACAAGACACTAAAAAAAAACAACTGAAACTGCTATAATGAATGCACAGATGGAATATTGGTTACGACAATGACCTATAGTGCCAATTGACATGGGTTTGATTTCTGTGTAAGACAACATTTTTCACAAAATGTTGTAGCGCGTCAGGTTGTAATATGTTAATTGTATGTTTGTAAAGAGCTTCGCAGTACAAGGATTAGTCCCATAGCACAGAATGTTGTCTTTAAAAAAATATTTTAACAAACTCCTTTACAAAGTATGAAATTAAATATTTACTTCACACTTTATTTACATGAACTCATAACATTTTAATAAGTAGGCTCCGATTTACAGACTTAATATAGATTTTGATCATTAATGAACTTACATAAAAAAAATTGAATTACTAATGGAATTCATTTAAATAAATTGAGATATGCTTGTATCTAGGTCCATCAAATACACAAAGCTACAATTTTTTCCTTATTGTCTATGGCGGCATTCAAGAGAGGTGGTCAACTTGGTGATGGTGAGGTGCCACCTGTGGACTATAAGTAGAGACACAGCCAAACCTCAGGCTATTATATCATAGAAATAATACTTATATAAAACTTAGACATCCTACTCTATTAAAATGTGGTAAGATAAGTATTATGACATTCAATTTTGCATCATATTATAAATGTGGTGTTCTAAGTGCAATTATCAAGAATTAATTTGAGGCTGCTATAACCAGGGCGGCCTAACTACAAGAACCATGTTTTACAATATGGAGGGAATTAAAATTAAATTTAATAAATTTGAACATAAGCCAAAAATGTACTTGTACTGCCATCTATTGTTAAGAGCTTGTAAACAATTTTAGGCCGCTGTGGTTTTGTAGATAAACATTTTTAGATTACGAAATTGCAATAAGGGTAAAAGTTCCAAAATTACAGTTAGGCCATTCTGTTTCTAGCAGCCTCATTTGTAGGTATGAGACTTAATGATAAGTCATACTAGCAAATATTGATAAATTACTAATATAATGTTAGCAATTACCTTTTTAGAAACATCACTTTATTAAATTTTCTTAATAATCACCATTGCCGTAAATAAAACAATAATAACAGCAAAAATGGACTAGTCCTACAATTACCACTTTATTGTGGTTACAATACAAGATGCACTCATTAAGTGCAATTAAGAATTAAAATAACTGTAAAAAAAAGTTACATGAAATTTTTGCTTGTGTGTTTTCGTCATGAATGACCTTCAATTAAGTTCTTAGTTACACTATCACTAAGACTTACATACATACTATAATTATAATAATATGTTCACTAAAGTAATAATAATTTATTACTAAAGTTAATTTCTTTAGTATTTTCTGTCTTATCGGTATTTGCAAATGCTATTTATTATTCACTGGTTCAATTAAGTTTAGATTTATCAACAAATGTAAAACATCTAACTTAAATCAAAATCTAATTAGTTTAACCGTTAATACTCTAGCAATAATCTATCATACACTGCAGGAATATCAAACAATGTATTTCTAACATCACTGCACTAATATTACATCCATATTTTGTAACCTTTTGATGCAGATGACGACCAACTGTAAATACTTAGCTGCCCAGTCAGTTGAGGGCTTTACGTTGTGCAGCAAAACAACGTCAATACTAAGACTGCTATGTTCCGCAGCAGATTTAATATAAAGGCATGATAATTATACCTTGAACTTTTTGAGCAGAATATTAATATAATACAAACCTACAGTGCTCTCAATCATTATGTGATGTTAATCAATACATGTTGATTATATTATTAAATATATTATTATACAAACAGGCCAGCAACTAGAGAAAGTCCTTTGGTATGATATAACTTTTTCTCTAAGCTGTGCCTGTTAGCCTGTACTACTTTTTAGCTTTATTTGAGTTCCCTTGCTTATTTGGTGGTGACCATTTCAACGCAGCTGGATCAATAGCTAAACGAGGCTTCTTAAAATGTGAACTTGCTAACTGTTCGGCAACAATTTTTGGTGTAACACAAATAACATGCTGTCCTTTCCAATATTTAACCATGTTCATCGATTGTAATGTTGATATTATATCTGTTTGAGATATACCAGTCATTGAACTCAGATCTTTTATACTTAAAGTCCCTCTGCTAACACTTAAAACTTCCAATAAAACATATGACCAATAAGATCTATAACTAAGTTTCCCAAGGTCTGATAATGGTTTTTCAGGACTCCCTACAACATGCTCTAACCTTGATAATTCATAACTAAATGCTATCAACAGTTTACCATAACCTTGTCTTTGAAATGGAGGTAGTGTGAGAATACAGGCAACATTGTTGCCTTCAGGGGAGTCTTTCTCTTTAGAGAAATAGCCTACAAGATGTGCTCCTTGCTTATCAACTTCACATAATATATAAAATAAGAACTGCTCTATATCAAAATAAAGGGTTTTGTGATCTAAGAATAATTTAGCAAGTAAACATAGATTTTGACAATATATTTTATGTTCCTTCCCGTCTGCTTCGAATATAGCTATTGTACCTTTTCTGTATATCTCTGCACCTTGAGGTTGTCTCGCTGTACACTCGCTCAAATGATATCTATACGTTTTTTCCATTCTCATATATTTCAAACAATATTCACATATCCAAAGTTTAGATTGTTTACCATATTCATCAGGATAAGGACTGAAGTACCATGTATCTATTTCATATTTGCCAAATTGAATCCGATCTATATATTTAACCTTTGTAATGGCTTCGTGTTCTTTTTCAAGCGCCGCTGTTGTTGGATCCATCTCGGCATATGACTTTTGTACATGATTGATTTCATCGTGTTTACGTTTTTGATTTCTTGTTATTTTTCGGCCAGATTTATCGGTGAGTAGGTGATCACAGTTTATGTTGTTATTAGACTGTTCGCACATGTCGAATCTATCTGACATAACCCTGTGGCGGGACACCCATTCATCGAGTCTTCTATCATAACCGACATAATGTACGTAGTACTCGTAGCAACCTTCAGCGGCATTGTAACGTGTTTGTATTATCTCAGCCGGGTGCCATGACTCATCCGAGCGCCGTACCAAATAATGCTCTCCAATATCAAGTGGCTGCTCCGGAACGGATTCAGAGTCTTCATGGTCTGTACTCCTACACTCAGCAGTTGGTAGTTCATTATTCACTATTGGTTTTTCTAAGTCTTTATCACCTTTTGCCATATTATATCGAAAATCAACAATCGTATCACGCAATACCGCGCAATGCGCTCTATCGAAGTCGCCATAATAACATAGATTATAGAAGAATTGAGTACGCAAAACGTGCTATTATAGAGAGGAGCAATATAAAAATAAATCGTTTAAAAAGTAAAGTTCTGTTTTTTTTTATTCTTTCTTATATGAAGTGATATTTTTCACCCATATGATCAGAAAACCGACATTTGTTTAAATAAAAAGTTTTGGTATAGAATGATATAATATAACCGATTAAAGCTAATCTCACTGGTAGCGATTTAGACAGTTCACTATTAAGTTCGTTGTTTAGTACTTACAAATAAGCCCTCAAATCACGAAGTATAGGTAAAATACTTCGTGCCTCAAGTTTAAAAGAAATTAGCATTTTTTTTTGTAAATGCAGATCCAAAAATAAAGATTAGAAACATAGAAATAAGTAGATAATTAGATTTTCCTAGGTACATTTGTAGCAAAAAATGCAAATGTGGGTTAAGATTTAATAACTAATATTGTGGCAGATGGTAAGTGTTAGAAACGTCGGAAAAATAACAATAAATACCAATGCATTAAAACAATACTTTCATTTCTTTTGGAGATGGATTAAGATAAGGATAATACCAACAATTTCTTCGAGCAAACTTATAATGTTAACTGCTTTATACCTACCAATCTGTTTGCCAAAGTTGGCGTTTTGATTTTACCCCTTCTATGGAAGATGCTCATTGTCTATAAAACTACCGTTATTTTATTTTTCACTTAAAACTTTGGATATAAACCTACTAATCATCATCATCATCTTGCTCTTATCCCAATTACATGGGGTCGACGCAATATGTCATCCTCCTCCATACAGCCCTATCAGACGTCATCGCAGTCAGTCCCTGTCCATCCATGTCATGCCTCACGCAGTCCATCCATTTTTTCTTTGGTCTTCCTTTACCCCTAAATCCTTTAACATTCATATTTAAAACTTTCCTCACGACATTACTTTCATCCCATCTCATCACATGTCCATACCATGTCAACCTTTCACTCCTTAACTTTTCCGTCACGGGCGCAACTTTCAAATTTCTCTTGTTGTTCATTCTTTATGTTCATTCCTTATTTTATCCAATCTCGTCACACCACAGATCCATCTCAACATTCGCATCTCCGCCACATGCAGTCGTCTCTCATCCGTCACTTTTGTCGCCCAACATGCTGATCCATACAATACAGCAGGTCTTATTAGGCTTTTATATATTTTGACCTTTAATTTAAGAGGTACTTTGGGGTCGCATGTTGTAACCGTGACCTGCCGCCATTTCATCCATCTCGCATCAATTCTGTGCTTCACCGCACGATCCAGGTCGCCATCGCTTTGGATAAGAGAACCGAGGTATCGAAAATCCGAGTATACTAGTATAGGTACTCCACCTAGGGATATGGGTGTAAAATTGGAGAAACCGCCGAAATCGCAGAACATGTACTCTATTTTAGGTCTGCTGATTTTCAAGCCAACATTCTCCAATTTACAGCGCCACTTCTCCAGCATGTTCTGTACCTCAAATTCTTCTTCTCCGACGCCGACGAGAACAATGTCATCAGCGAATAGCATGCAAACATGGAAGTAATAAGCACTACGTACAACTAGTACTTATTACTTCCATGCATGCACCAGGGTTAGGTTTGCCACCTGTACTTTATTATAAAGTATTATACGTTATTTCGGATAAATGTACTCTATACTTTATGAGAACAATAAAGTATACAAAAATACTTTATTTCGTATGATATGAATTCTTTAGGATTTTGTAATGTTACGTCGTAGGTATATTTTCATTAACGAAATTAAACGCCACTCGCCAGCGCCAGATCACTTAAGCACTCGTTTTGAATAATTTCTGAATGCAATTTAACCTCAAATGTCAATTTCTTGATGTTTTTGTGCGAAACGGTTTGAGTGCACTAAGAATACAATTTAAAGTTTCATACATTTATGCCATGTTAAATCATGGACAAGAATAATCTTCATACACCTTCAAACACAACTTCGATAGTGAAACAAAGCAAGCAATAGATAGTGAATATGTTACACCGAAAAAATGTTTAAAAAAGTGAAACAAAATAGAAAAGTAAACTATTGCAGAAGTATACAAATCAGTGGGAAATCGAACATTGTGATTGGTTAATTAAAGATCCACACAACAAATATAACAGCAAGCTGCAAAAAGCAATAAAAAATATGATTTTAAGCATAATAATAAATATAAATAAATTGTACTTTATTTTGATACTGTGTACTTTTTTTTTTCTTATCCATAATAACCAATGTACTTTATTTGCAAAGAAAAAAGGTGGCAACACTAACCAGGGTGCTTCTTCCTGTATCTCCGATGTTAACGTATCCATTATAAACAGGAAGAGGTAAGGACTTAACGCCGACCCCTGAGTTCAATATGTTTTTATTTTGGTATCTAGTATTAAAAGCCTGTGTTGTGATACTAGAGCCTCACCTGGCAGCACCTTATAATCCTTTACAGAACTAAATTTACATCTTTTAACAAGAAAGTAGTCAATTTGCGTACAGCGGTTACTACTTTTGTAGGTAATAAGGTGCTTCTCGTTTTTCTGGAACTAGGTGTTTGCGATGGCCAGGTGAAACGATGAGACTACTTGAAGAAGCGTCTCACCACCAACATTCCACTTTCATACCCCCATCCTCCATGCACTCTTTCATAACTATCATTTGCCGCTCCAACGTGTCCATTTAAATATCCTCCTGTACATATCTCCTCACTTTCTGGAATAACAATCATAACTTCATCGAAATCTTGCCAAAACCTTTCTTTCACTTCATCCTTACATCCGGCACATACGCGCTAATAACATTCAGAATCACATTTTCCAAAACTACTTTCACCACTATTAACTGATCATTCATCCTTGTTACGGTCGTCACACATTCCTTCAAACATCTATCTAACACTATTCTACACCATTCCTTTTACCATCACTGCCACTATAATAAAACTTGTATCCTTCACCAATTTCTCTAGCCCTCTTCTCTTCTCTAGTTCCCTTCCATTTCATTTCTTGCAGACAACTCCCTCTTCCAGTCATCGTTCCAACATTCCATTCACTCATTCTTATCTCTTTCATACAAAGGGCTCGCTTCTTACCTCGCACTCGCTCGTGATGTAACAACCCTTGTCCATTTTCCACAGAGACCGGGTGCTGCCCCTGCGCGTCGCCTGCGGGGTACGCCATAGCCCTGTCCTCATTCACTCTATTTTTCCACATATTGCAATAGTTTTGGCAATGGTTTTTATGACCGGCCACCTGCCTGACGTCAACCCTCCTTGAGAATGTAATCGTTGACCAAACGTCATCAGATGGTGTTGGCCCAGGTCGATGTAGGGCTGGGGTACGATGCCAGAAACCTCCATGTGGTGTACCCTGGGTGCGAGCAGTCCCCCAGATCCTTCTGAAGAATTGTCGCTCGCAGCGAATTTCTGGCGCGAGGGGAGGTTCCCCAGCAATGGGTTGAGCCCCAATTCGCTCCTGACCTTCTAGTTGTAGAGGGTACAGGAGGCGAAATTTCGGACGGGCCCGGTCACTCATTAATTTGAGGACTGGGCAGGCTTATGCCATCGCCGACATATCGTAAACCTGATATCTTGCTTCAAGACATAAATAATGTCGTGAGGCGTAGTTTCAGGGGCGAGGGTCTTGGCTTAACCACCCGGACCGCGAGGAAGACAACCTCTATAAAGAATTCGACCATCGAATTCGGAAATCACCCAGAATCTTTAGTTCTGGCGTACGGCGAGAAGATGCATGGCAGATGGGCTGTTCTGTTCTTAGCACTACTACCTACCCAAGTCTACTACCCTAGGTCCGGGCAGATTCCCGTGACCCGGGCCACCGTCAGCGGCCGGGGCGGCGCATGCGCGAATATCTGCGCCTGATGCCGCCCTAACCGAGGCTTTGGGTGATCGGACGCGGGGAATTATCCGGTCACCCGACGTGAGGCCACCGCCTGAGGGCGACGTCCCGACGGCGAAAGCTGTCGGGGCGTCAACCGGTTGGCCGGCCGGTCTTCGGTGTCCGATCTTTGTATTCGGTGGCCCGCCCGGCGAAAACCGCCGGGCGGGCCACCGAATACAAAGATCGGGTACCGGTGGCCCGCTCGCACGGTGAAGAGAGGTGCTTGCAGGGTGGGTCTATGGGGTTGCGCGCCGCCTCTTTCATCGTCCCGGACCGATTTGGCGAGGCGCGACCACGTCCATAGTCCACCGCAAAAAAAAAAGGTCGGTGTAGGGCTCTTAGTCGTCTTTTACGACACCCACGAGCAAGTAAGGGTTGGTAGTATTCTTAGCCGCTACCACACAACTACCACAGCCGATATAAACCTACTGAAATGGGTTAATACTTCCTTATTGTGGGTGTAATTTGTCTGCGTTAATTACATGTTTGTAAAGTCCCCCGAGATACAAGGATTATTTCCTTAGTGCAGGGTGGTGTATTTAAAAAAAAAAAAACATTGCCAATGTTTAAAAAATTTAAATTAAATTTATTATACAAACATTTATCTTATAAAATGTATCAGCTTCATCTTAACACGATAGATATCTCTAAATAGATATAGAGTGAAATAGAGCTGCTGAAAATAATTTAGATATATGCTGCGCTGTTTCTGGTTTATGTTCGGTTTTACCTCCCGTCCCTTTTCTTCTTTTTGACAATCTATGGTCTGGGTCTGGTTATTCGCAGCCCATTCCATCAGAAGGGTGGCGTGCGATCCTATAATCCACCGTGTTCATTCCCAATCGCCATTAGGTCGATTAGCGGTACTAATTTCTTGATATCCGTGGCCAGCCTCCACTTTTTTTTTTGTTTTAGTTGTCATCGCCATTTACACCCAGGTAACAAACAAAAGAGCTGCGTGGTTTGCCTCTCTGTGGTTGGTGGACTAATTGTTGGGGTGTCGGGGATAGAATGTCAATAGACGATCTCTAAAGCACCCTGTAAAAGCGCGGAAGGGACCGCTGTGATTTTAGTGGGTATTCCGATTGAATTGGCTGGCCAGCAAGTTCCACACACCCTCCCTTTCACCGGCGGGGGCTGGTATGTAAATGCATTTCCATAGTGTTATAAAATAACACGTAAACAAAAAAAAAAGGCGGTGGACTAATCGCCGGTCCATCTACCCACGATCTAGCTAGGGCAGCATTAAGCATAAGTACTTGAGCCTCCGCCATCCTATGCGCTGGTAGCGGAGCGTGTCAGCGTGGATACTATTGAATGCCACTACAATCTAAATCAATTATATAAAATTGCAGATATTTCATTATCAGTTTACTTTCACCCTTATTATTATATATTATTCTTAAGTTTCACAATTCATGGATATCATCAATGTTCTTTTTTTGGACTTGCAAAATTGCAGGCGCAATTTTAACAATGTTCAAGTGATATTGCTTTAAAATATCTCAGAATTTTGCTATATTTTATCATCAATTTTATTAAAAATAGTATTATTTTATTTTAAATTTTTAGGCATTTTATTTTTAAATTACCTCTGTGTGGGCAGACCAAGGGAATAAAAACCATACAGCCAAATCTTATGCTATTTTCCATAAAAGTTCTATTTAAATTTTCTCATATTACATAGCTTGATTAAAACACTATCCGTTAGTGAGTTGTGTGTGTGTTCTTGCTTTTATTTGTGTGCTGCTAGTGACCCTAATAAGATTTCTCTCAGAACTTGGGTCGAAAATAAAAATATAGGTACGTAGACCTTGTTAAATTATATTCAATGCAGTTTTTATATTTCAATAAATACTATATATTTTTTGTTATATAACTAATACATTCTCGCGTTCCCACCGGAACTCCTTTTGACGTTTGGAATTGAGTTTACAATTTAGTAGGTACTTGCTTTATCTATCTGTGTGTATACTCTGTGTGATACGTAAAAAAAAATAATCGGCAAAACGTTTTCAACGAGAACGAATGGAGGATTTTGTTTGCGGAGCGGAACTACTCTTATCGCTTTTGAAAAGATATGAAAATAATATTTTTATCTAAAAACTGTGCCGTTACTTCGTCCAAGTGTTAATGTGATGCACATGTGTATTAATTGTATATAGACGTGGTTATAAGTGTAGTGATCGTAATTTCGAGATATACAAAGCCACCCTGTAAAGTGCTCCATAAGTTGCAACGGTTGAATAAAAGAACATAAAAATGCAGGCGATCAAGTGCGTAGTGGTCGGTGACGGGTAAGTTTCTTTTCTGTACACTATCTCTATAAGTATTCTGTATCATAAAAATAAATTAATGTAAACTGACGTCATATTTTAAATTGATCTTCATGTGAATTATGTTGGTACCATTCTCATCGCGTTTGATATTAGCACTGATTATACAATACTTCGCTTTATTCATTGTATCATTGACCTATTGTATTTCTCAATTATCGTCGGTATGGCAAAAATTAGGATTATCAATTTAAAGCAAATTCGATGTTTACCTATAGGTTATTGTTCTTGGACTATGCCTGTGTGTAACATATGCTGGCCATTGGAGTTATGACTATAACTTAGCGTCATTTTCTGGAAATTTATATTATTTATCTATCAAGTAAAGTTAAAGTATGTCATACTTTCAGTATTAACATTAAGCAAAATAATTGTGCTCAAGCACTAAACCAATAAGAAAATATATTAGGCAATACTAAATAAATAACGGAATAATTCCTCACCCCAGTAATTAATTTTGGAAACACCATTTGTATGCTTGATTTGTTATTCAACAAGCCTAGTTCTAGTATTTGAATAAATTTAATAGCATGAACATAGTACTGCTCTTTTTCTATTTTTGTTTCTATAATTTCTTATATCTTCTACGCTAATATCAATTCTTTTAGCACTGTTCATATTATTTGATTAGTGGTAGGACCATGCTGTTGACAATTTCCTGTCTACAGTCGCAGGCCAGTCCATTCGGGGTAGTACTAAACTCTCGCTGAAGATTGACTTCTGAGAAATGGCAATATGCTATTGCGCTTCGTTCGGTGAGCGAGAGAGCCGGTAGCCCAACTGGGTGGGTTTGGCGATTGTAATGGTAGGCAGCGGCTTAGCTATACCCTTGGTATAACAAAGGTCCATGGGTAGCAGTGACACTTACCATCAGGTGTGCTGCTTGCTCATTTGTCACTATAAGCAATAAAATAAAATGAACACAATCCTTTTACTTAATGCAAAATTTTTCTCATTTTATTAAATTATGCATTTCATAAATAACCATCTCCTTTCCCTTATATTATTAAGTAACATCCTTGTGACTAGATTAAGAATATAATTTGCCATATATATCATATGAGCTAACCAAAGCACATTTAAATAATGTCTCAAAAAGAGATATTGAAAATAAATTTAGTGGCTATCTGTCTGGCCAAGCATTTATTATGCCAATACAACGTAATAAATACGGGGTGAGGAAATAAAGAAAGAATATTAATATTAAATCATATTCCAATTCATATTTTTAATATGATGTATTTTAAATTCCGGATACGGTTGATAAACGGAGACCCAAATACCTCCTTCCTGTTCTCAATCCATTTCTTGTAATCTTGGATTCAACCCTGATGATCGGCAGCGAGTAGCTCTGTCCCTACCTGAAGACCATCAGATGTAATGTTTGATCATTTCGTCCTGAAGGTATTAAACAAAAAAAAAATACATTTGAATAATGACCTCATATTGTCACTATAACTTTCTGCTATCAATGTGATATCTACTAACATAGTATAGGTAAATGATAATATCCTGATAATATTTGATAAAATAAAATGGCAGTAACTATTGTTATCTGTATTCTAAAAATTGTATAATCAAATACTTATCTAAATATATCATGGTATTAAAATGTTATCTTTCACATCTGTTTGGTGTTAGAGTATGAATACTTAATGTCACCATCTGTTCTTTTCTGCTGAATGTCAGTCGGTTCTGTGTTTTAAAAGATTTAGACTTGAAGGACAATAAGCAAATAATATCATTGAAAAATAAGAAAAGTAATAGGGATTATAGCATTTATTTCTCTTGATTTTTAAAATTTTAAAATATTTTATTTATTGCTTCTTTCCAAATGGAAACTATCAAATGATGAACATTTAAGTACCTAAACAGTATTTATTATATTTGTTGATCTATTTAGGCTCTCATCGAAAACCCAAATTTGTTGTAGTTATAAACTTCTTAGGCTTAGAATACTACCAATCCTTACTTTGCTCATTAATGTCGTAAAAAACGACTAAGACACTTATTACGACCTAGGCCAACTCCATCTGATGCTGTTTAGTCAACAATTGCATTCCTAAGGAGGGTTGACATCTGGCAGGCGGCCGGTCATAAAACTATTTCCAATAACTTTTACAATATGTGCTATATAAGAAGAGTATTGTATCGAGTCCAAGTAATTAGGATAAGAGTAGAAGAATGATGGTAAATTTCATTCTAAGACGTGGGTATATTAAACAACAGTATTCAGTGACATAAATATTTCAATCTACTGTTCTAACAATGTATTGAAGCTTATAAATTTAATTCTGATAGCAAGTATTTGAGATAATCAAGTTGCCAATATTTTTGTGTTGTAACTCATATTTATGCAAACTATATACTTTGACCTAAGTAGTCAATCTCAAGTTGCAGTCACAATGATATGTGTAATATGATATAGTACTCTGTGCAATATGCTATATTTTAATCTTTCAAGGGTATATTATTTTTATATTGCAGCTATATATGCTAAGATATAGGCAATATGGACTTTCAGCTCTTTGTGTGTACATATGTTTAAAGAAACACAGACTGCACAGATGGCGTAGTGGTTAAGATACCAACCTTCCGTGCCAGTGCCGTGGGTTCGATTCCCACGCAGGACATTACTTTGTGTGATCCACAAAGTGTTGTTCTGAGTCTGGGTGTAATTTGTCTGCGTTAATTGCATGTTTGTAAAGTCCCCCGCAATACAAGGTTTATTTACTTAGTGCAGGGTGGTGTCTTTTTAAAAAAAAAAAAAAAAAAAAAAGTGCCTAAAGGAAATATGTATGCCTGAGGGATCTTCCTAATGTCTTATAAAGTCCAGCACTTGTGAGATTATGAAAAATTATGGTCTGCAGCTTTATTTTCAAAGAAGGTTCAAGCATAGTACATTTACCAATACTGCATGAGATGCCATAGTGACATAAGTACCAATGTTTATTCCCTTAATATTATGGGTTTGATTTACATGCAGGACAGTACATTGTGTTACTCACAAATAGTTAAAGTCTGAGTGTAATATATTTTGTGATAGGTATAACATATTACACTACATACATATTTACACACTACATATTATATTTCTTTATATTGGACGCATCTATACTAAAAAAAACTGACTTGATATAAAACTCTGCCAAGGGAATAGAATAAGGTCTTTCTAATTTACTAAGCTTAGTTCTAGTCTGTCTACCTGCACATTGTACAAGGCATGGCTACAAATACTATAAAACCTTATATTGTCATGGGTTTTGTCAAACATGATTAAGAGCTTTAAATTGACCTTGGCCAACTCCATTGGTGCCGTCTTGTCAACAATTACATTCCCCAATGAAGGTTGATGTCAGGTCAGTAAACCTTCTGCAATATTTATAGTAGAAGAAAAGTAGGTATATATTGTTTCAAATCCAAATAATTGGGATAAGACCAGGATAATGATATGCTAGTAGATATTGGTAAATTTGTTGAGGTTAACTTCATTATATGTATTAATATAAGTTATTTATCAAAGTACCTGTCATTGAGCTGTGTCAACAATTTTTATTAAGTAAAACATCATCATTCTCCTACTTTTATCTCAATGACCTGGGGTCGATACAATATGTACTCTTCTTTCATAGTATATATTGTAAAAGTTATTGGCAATAGTGTTATGACTGGCCACCTGCCATACGTTAACCCCCCTTGGGAATGTAATTGTTGACCAAACGGCATCAGATGGAATTGGCCTAGGCCATTATAAAGCTATTAGTCGTCTTTTACGACATTCACAAGCAAAGTAAGGGTTGTAGAGTAGCCGCTACCACACAGCTTTAATTAATTTTTATTAAGTAAAACATTACTGAAATAATGTATAACTTTACTATTTACTTGGCATTGCATTGTGACTTTGAAATTAATAACATCAATGCCAACATCGTTAATTGTGAATTAATTATTTTATTAGTAATAATTTGCCCATTTAGTGCTTTAAAATGGGTCTTTGTTTAATTACTGATTCATAGGAATGACAAAACTATCATTTATTAAACCTATATTATTAACTTTGTTTTATAATTATAAATGACTGACTCCACAAATGATATAGTATTTAGCTAGCAACGTAGTAGTTTAGCTAGGTAGTGACCTTCTCTGTGAACTATTGGATATCATTTCCACATAAGACAAGTCTTTATATGTTCTGTGAATGATTGCTTTAATGATATTTGTGTCTATTAATTGCCTATTTGTAAAGACCCCTATGAACCAAACATTTAATCCCTAGTGTATGTGCAGAGTATATTTGTTTAAAAAAAAAGAAGAATGTGTTGATTGGATATATGACGGGATTTATTTCTCTTTCCTATAATATAGTATACTAATGATTTAGGCAGTAGTATATCAGCAAATATAGCATTAGTAATTGTAATTTTTGGGTTTGCAATATAATATATATTATAAAGATATGGCATTTGACATGCTAGGCTATTATTAAAAAAATATTTGGGAGCAAATAGTGACAGGTAAGACTTAAACCCACGTCTTTTGAAAATTCGCTCCAACTGTCTTACCAATTAGACCAGCGTGGGTAGTATTTATGATAACCGAATTGTAATCAAGTGTTTTGTGCATATGATAGTTTGAAAAAATACTTTTCTAAGTCTATTATTACTTACTCTTATGTAGTATGCTACCCTAATACCTACTATTGACCAATATATAGACCCTTTAGAAGCGGTTTGCCGCCTTTCAGCAAGTTATGACACTGTTAACCAGTTGTCAGGAATTCAAAAACTAAAGGCATATCACTGAACTAAATCTATTATTTTCACTAATTAACGCTCAATATCGAAACAAAATGCGTGAAAATTAGTAGTAATAGTATTTTAATAATAACCATGTATGTTATTTTAATAATAACCATAAATTGTTTGGTGTTTTCACCCACATAATACTTGTGTGTGAAGGTCGTTAATAATACCGAATTTACGCCAGAAATTTTAGTAAATGAAAAGCTTTAAATTTCAACCTTCCATAAAGAATTATTGTGTGGGTGGAATATTTGCTTCGCAATTCATACATATTTGTGATTTAGTTTTAATTATTTTGATAAAATCTGATCCCTTTGTCTAGCAAAGGGTAGGTTAAGGTTGGAAACACTCATACATGTGTACCGAAGTAACGTTTATAGTTAAATAAAAATTATACTAGCTTGATTGTTGCGGCCTATGTCATTGTCAGTGTTGCAACTGGATATTTTCTGTCTAATAGAGTAGTCATAATGTTCACATGTCAAAGCGATTTGTTACTATGGCAGATAATTATATTATATATTTACTTAATTTTATAGGTCTCGTCCATCAGAAATTGACAATATTTCATCGGTTTATATATATTCCGCTGCGCCATGAGCGTCTTCCACAATAGAAAGATTTTTGGTTCTTTTTATTGCCTATGGTGGCAAACGAGCAAGCAGCACACCTGATGTAAGTGATATTGCTGTACATGGACCTTAGCATCACCATGGGCACAGCCAGGCCGTTGCCTACCTTGAACAAAGTGCTCGTAAACCTCGTTACAGACTGTTAAGCAAATCTACATTTTTATTTCTAATTTGCCTTGTCGTCTAGTAACTTGTATTACCTATTTGCTTAGTCCATTAGCTGTTTAATACGATAATCGCGGGAATAGTGCTTCATTTTATTCTTAAATCGTCATCACAAAAATGAAGAATTTTATTCTGTAAACGAAAATAATCCTAAAAGTTAACTTGAACAGTTTTAATTAAACTTCGAATAGCTTGCTGCTAAAGAGCGTAATCGAAAAAGCTGACGAGCTCAGTTTATATAATGTCAACAGGATAATCAATCATGGTTATCTTCCATAGAAAGTTGTATGACTCGCTGACATTCTATCTATAGTATCCTGCTAACGTATAGTAACTATCAACAAGGGCAGCGTTGATAAGCTGTTTTTTACTTTTTTACCCTATGCTTTCATCGCATTCGTGGAATGTACGTACGTATTAAAGGTGTAGCAATAAATATTCTATTGACTATGGTTTTCTGTAAAGGTCAATGTTTAGATCAAAGAGTATGGACAATTTCGTAGGCGTAGAATAGACTAAGTTGTCTGGCTTGTTAACTTGTGCAAATGACTGCATCCAAGGCAAATACGGTTGCTTCATTAGCAGCTCTGTATTTAATTGAGCAATGTTGCTAACATTTAGTTTTTTAATTTACTTTTTTTATTTATTATATTTTTATTTTAACAGAAAATTCTGAACTTGCAAAGTTCAGAATTTTCTGTTAAAATAGTGGAGTTGCTGATATACGAAGTAGTTTTAGATTTTCTGTTTTTATTTTGGAGACTAATACGATATAAGTTGGTGCGGTGTTTTCCTTCGCTATGAAAATGGAATGGTTTAGTTCAAACCACCTCTCCATTATCAACCCTTCTGCACGCATGTACGCATATAAACTAGAAAAAATCTTGTACAGTTCTTTTTTTATCCCTTAACACATTTGTCGGTTTTAATTATTGGTGGCATACCGTGCGACCAAGTTCCAAGACATTGTAAACAGAATTACGTCTAAACGGTATTTAATCAATGTAGTAGAAATACAAATCTAAAATAAAAATAAACGCAATGTTGAAAATGCTATATTTCCTTTGTATATATTTATTTGTGCAAATATGTGGTTGTTTAATACAAAAAAGTACTTCCTTTTTGAAGATAAACACTGATTATTTGTTTTGTTGTTGAAGACAATTTTGAATGTATCACTGTAGTTTAAATTACCACCGAAAAATAGGATAATGTTGAGAATGCCGATTGATTTTCCTATCCGTTAATGCAAATACGAAAATTACATAATGAATTTTTGGAGTGTCATTATGACTTTGTCTAAAACTTCGAAGATAAACGATTACGATTATAAAAAAATCATACGCGTACAAACAACATAATACCATCCATTAGATTCGTAAATGATTTTAATTTGGCCCTTACTTTCGTTTCTATTGTGTAATGCATTAAATTTTAGACATTGCTGCGGGGGCCTATTGCGAACACTCAACGGAATGTGGCCTCAAACAATACTTACACCCGCATTCGAAACAGTTTGTAATCAAATTAGTGTACACTATACAGAGATACAACCGTCGTAATCCCTCGGCTTTTCACTTGGGCTTACAGCATGACAAGCCGGTTGGTTTTATTAAGTGATTTATACTTGTGGATAAGTAGACCGATGTTTGATTGTGTTATCCGCTTTTGTAAAACTTTTGTGGTTTTATACAAGAGTTTCTATGTCGGATTTCTTTTTATTCTCATTTCCATCATCTGTGTGATGACGGAGTGAGAATACAATTCATCACTTCCTTTGTGGCCGTCGTAAGGGACGAGTAAGGGATGTAATATACAAACAACGTATATGCAAGAGATAGAAAACTCGAAATAAGACCTAATACTAACCACAGTATGACCAGACCAGTGTGATATAGAAGAACAAAATCCCTCCTATTGTGAAGGAGGCTCGAGCCCAGCAGTGGGCTTCCATGAGCTGAGATGATGATGACAGTAATTACCATTTGTAATATTATTTTTTTTGGGTTCATAGATTAGAGTTCAAAGAAACTAAAATATATAGTGGGCGGGTTGGATGGTTATAGCTTTTTGGTGCCTTGCACTGTCTCGTTGTTTTCACAAACGACCTGGTGAAAAGCGATCGGTGTACAGCCCGTCAACAAAATAAGTCTTCTAGACGGTCTTATCACCTAAATATCGTTGAAAGCATATATAAACATTTGAAGCGTAAGAGTTATCAATGCCCAAGTAGTTTCGTTATAAAGTAGGTACATATAAGTTTTGATTAAGTAAATAATGTAATTAAAAGCAGTCGCTTTGAAATAGATACATACATATCATCACGCCATATCCCTTGCAGGGTGGGCAGAGAGAACAGAGTGCCAGAGAACTCTATCTCTGCATACTTCACTCGCTTCCTCAACATTCATAATTCTCTTCATACACGCTCGCCGGTAATACTTAATAATATATTAGTTCGATCATTTTAATTGTGGTAGGTGGTAAGTTGTGGTACGGTATTTTGTGTTGTATTTTCTTAATATTAAAAACTGTC
This sequence comes from Lymantria monacha, assembly GCA_905163515.2. Classification (NCBI taxonomy): domain Eukaryota; kingdom Metazoa; phylum Arthropoda; class Insecta; order Lepidoptera; family Erebidae; genus Lymantria; species Lymantria monacha. Next base: position 8,423,605 of record LR991092.1, on the reverse strand, counting down.
GAAGAAATATTTAATATATCGAAGCAATATCGCTTAGAATGTATAAATTGTATTCAAAATTTATTCAATTCCATAGACAATTCTTGATGCATCAAATATGCGTTAAAAGAAATTGCTTAAAGCCAAAGTGTTTATTTGATAATGTAAAATGGCTAGTAATATAGTAGTATCCGCTTGGATAAACCAAAACCACAACAAGAATAAAGGTTTAAAATAGTTAAGTAAGTATAATACGTTAATATAAATCGCCATGTAATTCCTTGTTTAGAAATCAGTAATGTTAATTTTAATTTCGATCTTTAGATGTGTGGTTCTTTCTATTAAAACACAAGTATAAGATATGTATTCCTCTTATGAAGTTTGAAAGTAGCGTCAGTGACGGAAAAGTTAAGGAGTGAAAGGTTAACATGGTATGGACATGTGATGAGACGGGATGAAAGTAATGTTGTGAGGAAAGTTTTAAATATGAATTTAACATTCATATTTAAAACTTTCCTCAGGCAGGCTTTAGGGGTAAAGGAAGACCAAAGAAAAGATGGATGGACTGCGTGAGGTATGACATGGATAGACAGGGAGTGACTGCAGAGATGACGTCTGATAGGACTGTATGGAGGAAGATGACATATTGCGTCGATCCCAAATAATTGGGATAAGAGCTAGATGATGATGAAGATATGTATTCCAAATTACAGTGGCGTGGCTTGAGAAATCTCATTAATTTATGTCGTAACTCGCATTTGGATATTATAAAATACGGACAATTGAATATATCGAGAAAAACAATTTTCATACATTTTTTTATTACTTATGGTGGCAAACGAGCTAGCAGCACAGTTGAGTAGTCACATAAGGTAGTGTCACTGCCGCCCATGGACCTTTGCTATAACCAAAGCTATACCTAGGTCGCTGCCTACCATTACAATCCCCAAACCCACCCAGTTGGGTTGCCGGCTCTCGCGCTCACCGAACGAAGCGCAATAGCACATTGCTATTACTCAGACGCCGATCTTCTGCGAGAGTGTGGTAATACCACGGACGGACCGGCCCGCGGCTGTAGACAGAGAACTGTCAAGAGCGTGGTCCTACCACTATTGACTTTACTAGTACGATTTGTCCCGCTCGTGTATACAAAGTAAATATAATAAAACTTTGATAAGTTATTTGATAATAAAATTAATATTTATTGACTAATTAAGTTTATATGTAAACAATATGGGTCGGAAAATCGTGTATGTACCTATATAGGAGCTAAGGTAAATCTCAACGGTCCCTCTTATTTCTGAATGCTAGCTAATTGCATTTTTTAGGATATTACGAAACATTAAAATTATTTCATAGCAGTGCATCAAACAATATAATCGCTTATTATTGAAAGGATATTCAATTTACGTAATTTATAATGCAATAAACTTAGAAGGATTTCACTAAAAATATTGCATTTAAATTTCAAATATTTTAAACTGGTATATAGTACTCTACTTCTTTTATTTGGTACTGTTTAATTAAATATAGACGATGGTGGCGGTGCACTTTTCTCCTATCTGTACCCGCCGAGAGGCTTCATAATTTTAAAAACATTCTCGAAACTTTCCAAACTCGTATATGTTATAAGATTTGCCCTAGACTGCAGCTGGACACCCTTGCTGCTGGTCATAGACGGCTTTACGTCGCTCACAGGAAGATAAAGGATGGCGATACATATTTTTAACTCGTCATTATAGATAAATAACTTCCATTTAATAACCATTTAATTTTACTTATAAATTAGAACCACCATATATCATAACAGCATTAAAAATGTACCTACTTGAAAAAGTTTAGGCCGACCAAAAATTGTCTACGTCCGTTTGGTTATAATTTCTACCAGAAGTTTCCCGCCATACGTCACACCGACAAATTTATGGTTTCATAGCGTTACTTCTTTTGTTTTATGACAATCATTTTCAATCAGTTAATCATAAAAGTCGTAAATGTCTTGAGATTTTTGTTCATCGGTTTACTCTTTCGATTCAGGCACATTGAACTCTGTCCCGAGTACATTTTTCAAAGGCTTTTTACTCCATTCATTTTGAGTTCCATAATTGCATCATATTTCGAGTTCTCGCACGACGGCACTGTTATTGAATTTACAACAGGAGGAAATGTAATTTGAACCCACTTTTCGTTCCTTTCGTATTGCTCTTATAAGATCAAGACCTATCCTCGTCTTCGAGTGCTTTTACAATTTTAGAGAACAGGTAATTTGATATTATGAATGACAGTTATTATAGAATTTCTTAAATAATTTTGTTTTAGAAAGCTACTAATCTTATTTTAGCGCCTTAAGAATTAGCAATGGTAAAATCTTGTGCCGTTTCATTAATAACTACATCAATTTGATCTACACTTCCTGTTATCCATTCAGAGTTAATGTCAAGTGCTTAATATAAATTTTAATATAATAGATTAGTTTCTAGTTTTACGTTAGAAATCAAAACTGCTTTGTAAGTATTAATATATTCATAAAACACAGATGCATGTTCTAACCATCAGTTTATGAACTTCCACTTTTGGGCACTGTTGGCGTAGTCACCATGCTTGGCGAGCGTTTTGGTGGTCGTAGTTGGTATTATGTTTATGGTCCACTCTCTTGGTCACACCGATAATGCATGCATCTTCTGATTAATTGCCCCCTATTAGTATATAATACAGTTCTTCCAATCATGACTTATACAGGATGTCCCAAAATTCAACGATAAGCCGGCACCAGCAGGTGGACCTACATATGACTACTCGAGAACAAAAAAGAAAAAAATTCTACCTTGATTTTTTTTTTCATTACGACAAAAAAACCGATTTCTTTAAAAATCGACATCTTTTATTATATTATTAAGTGCCATTGCTACAATTTTACAAGTAATTCTGTGATTTTTTTTGTATTGGTAAGGTAAGTAGCACTACTATCGATCACAATCATTAAAAATTCCAGAATATCTATAGTTTTTACACAAAATTCAACCAAAACTATGTTTTTTTTCATAAATTATGTAAGATTTTAACTTTCAGCTCACTTTCACTCATCACAGTGAAAAAAAAAAGTATGGACACTACTGTGGCAAATAGTATTAAAAATTGGCGCAACTAACTACAATTCTAAAATGGTATAACATTCTAGGCAAACTAGCCACCAAAATATACTTAGGTGTACTATTTCAAAATTACAACCATATTTCGAAAATTGTTAGTGTTGATAGTAATCACTTTTACTATGTAGCCCAAATGATTTTGTTGCAAGTTCTCAGAATTTGAATGAGACATGTGCGTAGTCCATAAGATAACATAAGTTAGACAGAGATAGAGAGATTATACGTTAGAGGGAGATAAATAGATGCTAATTGTTTAGTAACATTAATGCAGGTAGAGAAGTAATTAATGTCCTCAGCAGCACAGCAAGTCAGTACGCTCTACTTCTTTGTTTACTGCACACCGTTCTGTTTTAATTAAAGTGGCTCTGGTACTAACGACCTTGGATTGAATTATGTGACTTGGAAATTGACCTGACTTGGCATTATTTTAGACTGTGATTTTGTGTTTTTTTAAAGAAGTTTTGCCTTATTTTCAAGTGCTTAGCATTCATTATTCCGCTACCATATACAGCGTTAGAATACGCTAATATGCACCTAATTTATGGAGAATGCCGATGCAATGCCAACGCTGCTAGCAGATTATATCGAGCAAGGTACCCTACTCTTCAAAGGTATCCGGATTATCGCGTATTTATTAACGTGCATCAAGCATTTTCGGAGGGTCGTATACCATCTGACAGGAGAAACGCTGGAAGACCTAGATCGGAACACGATGAAGAAGTTCTCAATGAAATAGAAAGCGATACAACTACCTCTGTACGTGCCATACAAGTAGCAACGGGAATTCCAAAAAGTACTGCACATAGAATTTTAAAACGTCACCAGTTTCATCCATATCATTACAGGCGCGTGCAGGCGTTATTACCGCGGGACTATCCACTGCGGGTCGCATTTTGCCGTGTAATGCTGCAAAAACACAGGGAAGATCCCCAATTCTTAGACAAAGTTTTATGGTCGGATGAAACAACCTGCAAGAAAGATGGCTATTTAAATCTTCACAATCTTCATAGCTGGAACAATGAAAATCCGCACCTGGTGAGAGAAGACAAATCCCAATATCAATTTAAGGTTAACCTATGGACGGGCATAATAAATGGAAAAGTGATAGGGCCCTTTGAGTTACAAGGAAACATAGATGGCAATAGCTATTTGAACTTCTTACAAAATGAGTTACCAGGATTATTAGAAGACGTGCCCTTAAGTGATTTGCAAAACATGTGGTTTCAAAACGTTGGTTGCCCAGCTCACTATGCCCGCCCTGTGCGAGAGTACTTAGACCAAGAGTACCCAGGGCGTTGGATCGGGCGACTTGGTCCTATCTTATGGCCACCCCGTTCACCCGATCTAAATCCCCTGGACTTTTTCTATTGGGGTTGTCTAAAGGACAGAGTCTACTCAAAACCCATTGCAACCTTGGACGAGCTTCGCCAAAAAATAATTCAGGCTGTGGATCACATGAACAGAATCAGATATGCAAGAAAAATAAAACGTTCATTTTTAAGGCGATGTCGTGCCTGCATTACTGCCAATGGCAAACAATTCGAACATTTATTGTAATTTTAATAATATAGTAAATTCTAATCTCTCTATATCTATCTCTGTCTAACTTATGTTATCTTATGGACTACGCACATGTCTCATTCAAATTCTGAGAACTTGCAACAAAAACATTTTGGCTACATAGTAGAAGTGATTACTATCAACACTAACAATTTTCGAAATATGGTTGTTATTTTGAAATAGTACACCTAAGTATATTTTTGTGGCTAGTTTGCCTAGAATGTTATACCATTTTAGAATTGTAGTTAGTTGCGCCAATTTTTAATACTATTTGCCACAGTAGTGTCCATACTTTTTTTTTTCACTGTGATGAGTGAAAGTGAGCTGAAAGTCAAAATCTTACATAATTTATGAGAAAAACATAGTTTTGGTTGATTTTTGTGTAAAAACTATAGATATTCTGGAATTTTTAATGGTTGTAATCGATAGTAGTGCTACTTACCTTGCCAATACAAAAAAATCACAGAATTACTTGTAAAATTGTAGCAATGGCACTTAATAATATAATAAAAGATGACGATTTTTAAAGAAATCGGTTTTTTTGTCGTAATGAAAAAAAAAATCAAGGTAGAATTTTTTTCTTTTTTGTTCTCGAGTAGTCATATGTAGGTCCACCTGCTGGTGCCGGCTTATCGTTGAATTTTGGGACACCCTGTATATTGTTACTTACTTAGGTTTTTGAATAAAAAATGTTTGAGTGAATTATGAAAGTGGTCTAATCACTAGGTTCGAGTTTATATTGAATCGCACGTGCGCATTAAATAACGCATAACCTTGCGCTCCCCTCGTCCTGCAGGAACCGGTCGATCCGGCGTATACAGGCATTTCGCTCGGAGACAATAGTTGATCCAGTCGACTGAGATCTTCCAATGCCCTTTAAATTCACGCTATATTTGCTCACCGACAGGAATATAAATAATGGCTAGGGATCAAGAAAACTGGTTACGTTTTCCAGAGCTTGTTCTCGTTACAAATCTCCTGCAGTAGATTTATTTAAACGTGCTAAAAGTTCACTTGCCTTATTTATATATGGGCATGTTACAAAATTTGTAGTCTGGGAAATTATGGTTTCTGTTGCGCAATGTCTGTAGTAAAGTAGATTGCGAATCACCACACGTAATCCGATTGTTTTTTTTTAGAAACCTGAAACACGTCTGCGTAGGTTTTGTCAAGGTTAATCTATAGATATGTAATCAAGTAAGCTACTTAGGTATTGTCCGATTAAAATACACAAGAACCTTTGGTTGTTTAAATTATATTGTGATATCGTTCAATAGTCGCTTAATATTGCAAAACAAATAAGTGCAGAATTATAATTACTTTCTACGAAAATGAACACTAACAAGGGGAGGGCACGACCTTGGGATTTTATTTTTGGATGAGACTCAGTGTAATGATTGTACTCTATTAGAGTATCCACCCCTTAAAGTAGTAACGCGCAACGCTCAATCGACTTGGAGAAATTTACGGTTGAACATTCAAACTCAGCTTATATACTTACTAGTAAGATTCGTCCACTGCCAGCGGCAAAATAGCCTATACTCGTTCCAACCATTTATTTTACTTTTGACACATGCTTTAGGACGTAACTGTTTCATTATACGCAATTATTAACTTTGAAACGAGTGAACAGAGAAATATATAAACTGCCCAATAATATTTATATCTCTTAATTATTACCCACTAAATACATTAATATGCCGTAAATAGCTCTATTCATAAAATTTAAGTGATAATTCATTTCCGTTATAAAAAAAGTTACGTTCTATCGCATCTAGTGACAGGATCAAAAGTATTCGGTGCAAACTAATGAATCGCAAATAATCGATTACACTTATTTGCAGTTAAGTCAGCTGACAACTGAGTTTTGAATTGTTGTAATAGACAACACGTTAAAATTGTATCAGGGAGATATAAAAATCTTCTCATCATACCTATAACATGAAATAAAACAACCAAAATATTTTAATATTATTTTATTATAACGAATCGTCGGATTCTTCATACGAACTCGAATCGTCGCTTGAATCATCTGCAGTGTTTATTATTAACTCTTGTGTAGGTATGTTGTCAAATTCAATTTCCCGATCCCAATCAGAGAATATTATATTTTTTGTCTTGTTGACGACACTCGACCAGTTTTCAGGCGTCTCACTAGCACATGCGTTTTTTAAAAGTTCAAGCATTTTATTTGCTGTGAAAGGAGGAGTTGTATTGTTTCTTGCGGCGTGTCCTTTGACTAGTGCCCAGATCATTTCAATTGGATTATATTGACAGTGGTACGGAGGAATTCTGATTACAACATGACCATATTCTGCTGCCATTTCGTCGATGACATATCGTTTTGGCTGTTTTTTACTTTTTAATATTTTAAGTAATTCTACTTTTAGTAGGGATTCGTCCACATCTTCCCCATTATCACGAAGCCAGTTTATAATCTCGTGTTTTTTGTTGGCCTGTGTTGGCATTTTATTAATTTGGCGAGAGTGATAGGGTGCATTATCAATAAATATTGTTGATGGCTCTTCAAGTGATGTAAGCATTTCTCTGAACCACTTTTCATACACGTCCGCATTCATCTCCTCATGATAGTCTCCTGTTTTTTTTTGATTTGAACGCTAACAGAGCGTCTGGTACAAATCCCTTTGTAGTTCCCGCATGGCAAATGATGAGGCGTTCACCTTTCCCCATTGGCACTGCAGAAGTAGAAGCAGCAGTATCGTCAGTCCAACCTTTTGGTATGGAATGATTGGCATTGAGCCAAGTTTCATCTGTGAAAACGACATTCGACCAGTCTTCTATTTTCTTCGCTTGTCTTAAAAATTCACAGCGAGACAAGGCGATATATATCACGACATTCCATTAAAATTTTTCTTTTGTCGGATTTCTTATACAAGAACCCGATTTGGTGCAGCACCTTTGACAAAGAAGATTTTTGACCACGAAACAAGCCACAATTTCGTAGAGACGCTACTAATTTTTTCAAAGTAGGAATCTCTTTGCTTGTGTAATAATTGTATATATGACGACGAATAGCATCAGTATCAAAACTGTCAATTGCTGTCACTTTACGGGGCTGACGTTTTTTCTTAGGCGTAGATAGCTTGTTCTGTTCAATACCTAGTGGTATTGAACAGAACAACTACCATAGGCTTCTTTAGTGATTTTCGACACCGTTGGAGCACTAATACCTAATGCTGCTGCAACACGGTCTCTAACTTGGGTTACTGGTATAAGGAATCCGCCATTGCGGCTTTCCTTTTCAAAAAAATTACGAAGCCGCAGCACTAACTCTCTGGATTGTCCTTTAAGCACCATACCTTTCGGCATTTTGCAAGTAAAATATTACTGGGAGGAACGATACGCTCAACTTAATCAAAGTAAGAACAATGAAATCAATACGGTGGAATATAAATACTCAACACAGCGTATGAAAAATATGAAAGAGCACTCAGCGAACAGAAATGTGACTAGCACGGGAGTCTTGTTGCGAGTGACAGACAACACAACAAAATGGCGTCGCCGGCGCGCCTTTCAGTGTTGCCAATTCGGCTTAAAAAAAAAGGGGTAGGCTGGATGAGAAAATTAGTAATTTACTACCGCAGACGAGGGCGCCATTGTCTCTAAGTAAAGTTTGGAGCAGCGGACCCCGCTTAATGGAAAAATGCTTCATAAAGTAGTTATTTTTTATTTTGCAAAGTATGGGTATGCAAAAATTAATGTGCCCAAATAACAAATATATTTACAGAAGTGAAGTTTTTAAATAATATGAAATATGTATTTAAGCAAAAATAAAATATCCGTGTTAAATCGATTAAAAGTTCTTCCTGACTAAAATCGATTATTACAAAACATAGTATCCGTAATACATTGGTACAACACTAATTGATCAGAATTCGACCTGCCAAAAGTAAAATAAATGGTTGGAACGAGTATATTCGTCAACGACTTGGCTTTTTGCGTGAGTGATCAGGGTTCGAATCCTGCCGACAACTTTTTTTTTTTTCCATTTATCTTATTATTTCTACAATTAAATCAATTCATTAATTAATAATATCTACTATTTTAATAACAAATTATTTTATTTTGCGAGCAAAAGACTTAAAATTTTTAATTATAAAAATTATTCTACTATTCAAAATGCTATATAAAATTAATTGCTATAATGTTTAACAATAAATAAAGTTTCATTTGGGTTATTTGCTTTTATTTGATACACATTTTTTATTATAAACATGAGCCTGAATGGTAATCATCATAAAAACATTTAAAACAAAAAATTTTTTGACATCTAGCACAATTAATAAAAGCGGAATTTTTACAAGAACAATGATTTTGGATTTTGGATTTGGAAGGATTCGAACCCTGATCACTCACGCAAAAATCTAAGTCGTTGCCGACTAGACTATTTTGCCGCTGGCAGTGAATGAATCTTACTAGTATATAAGCTGAGTTTGAATGTTCAACCGTAAATTTCTCCAAGTTGATTGAGCGTTGCGCGTTACTACTTTAAGGGTGGATACTCTAATAGAGTACAATCATTACACAGAACCTCATCCAAAAATAAAATCCCAAGGTCGTGCCCTCCCCTTGTAAGTACAATAAGCGGCGATAAGTATTGCACATCGGTCTTTTGAACGAAGCAATCGATTAATTTCGATGTCATAGAGGATTGTCTCCGTCGCATGCTACTAACGTTTGTCAGTTGTGGTACAAGTGTGAGAGAGTATAGTTGCCCCAAGTTAAAAAAATAATACATACACACATATCATCACGCTATATCCCTTTGCAGGGTAGGCAGAGAGAACAGTGCCAGAGAACTCTATCCTTGCATACTTCACTCGCTTCTTCAACATTCATAGTTCTCTTCATACATGCTCGCCGGTTTCGGAGACTTTTGACTCCACCTTCTTTCAGTACGTGACCAATCTGGTCTAGGTAGGTGAGTCTCGGTCTCCCCCGGTACCTACATCCTTCCACTTTCGCATTGGATATCTTCTTAACCAGACGTTCGTTCGTTCGTTTAAAAAAATAATATTTATAAAATAGTAAAAACCCGAATAATTTATAGGAAAAAGCTTGTAAAATAGATGTATTTTATTTAATAACACTTTATTTTTTAATAACACACAAGAAATCATAATTAAGCTCCTAATAGATAGCAGAGTGTAAATGAACCTCACATGGTTAATGTTCGTGAGAGACAATGAAACCGAAGATAATCGTTTGTCTCTTTCCTAGGTTCGATGTACAATATTTATCGCCAAATATTGTAATTATCTACTACATTTGAATTGGTAATATACAACGAGATACTAATTGATTTTATCTTCCGATAGTGTAAGTCAAAGGGCAAGACCGATACGCTCGCTTTACAATTAAAAGATAATTACAGAGAGAATGTTATTTTTAAGATAATCTACTTCCTCCTTTTCCGAAATAGCCGTAATATCTTAATACGATTAACAAGGCGTAACAAGAGACTATCTCCCTCACAAAGCCTTTCAGCTCTGACGGGTCCGACCCTAGGCCGCTGAGCGTGTAAGTAATTACGGCTCCGCCCTAATTCCTAGTAGTTCTCTGATCCCGGCTACTGATTCGCTAATGATATGCTAATCAAAAAGGTAAAATAAGTTTTATAAAAAGTTTTGCTACGCGATAGAATGGCCGTTGCTTAACGTCTCTCACTTACGATATCCACGGGTTAAGGTAAATGATAAATATCATTCGCTTGACTCGATCACACGGGGTGTTATACTAAAAATATCATAGTTACCAAAAATATATTTGTTATTTTTATTTAATTTTAATTTTTAAATATTGATGTGATTAATTGTATAGATAATTTATTTAGTACTAGTTTCTGGCCGCGGTTTCGCACGCGTAAAAAGTGATTTACAATATAAAATTTATTCACTTAATTATTATTCACGAAGGGGAACACATTATTGGGATAAAATATACTACCTGTTAATCCAATAAAAGGGTCTATTTGTTTAACAATTTTCGTCCTGATTTGTTCAATTGTTTGCGCGTGATTGAGTAGCAAACATCAAAATATTTATACATCCAAAAATCTTAACAAATTTTCACTTTTATAATATTAGTAGGATGATATAAACGAGACTAAATTCCAGTGTTACGGTGACGGATACTAAATATTGTATCGTATTACGTTTTGTATCTGAACAATAGGGTCAAAATAATTACGCTATCAACGCTACAAACGGTTACGAATAAGAAACAGCATCGTGAGTTCAAATAATAAAGTTATTGTTGCTTGCACGTTACTGCGTTGCGTCATAATGCATGCCTTATGTTCAACAGAACCTGGTTATTTATAAAAAAGCGATTATAGAAGCAACCTAAAGGAGTTGCTAAACCCACTCGCGCTTCTTCTAATTAATTTTAAAAAAACTGAAGCGTGTAACGGAAACTCATCTTTTAATTCTTAGGGAAAAAAATTACGTTGATAGAATTATGCAATTAGTTCCGCGAAAGATTCCTTTTGAGTCTCATCAAAATTCGCTGTTATATAAAATGCTATTGTGGAAATTTATGGTCCAGAACTGACTGTGAACACTTTTAATGAGCATGACATTTAACGAGAGGCGGTATCTACCATTCGGAAACCTGTTTATTTCTTTGAATGTAAATACTGTTTTGGACATTGGCGGCCATTAAAAGAGACCACGGCATTGAAGTAGGCCTTGGTGACTGCAGTTAAACTGGTTTTACAATTAAATAGAATAAATTAACTTTTATCTTTCTCTAAACTTTTCTCGGGTTAGATGCGTTCCATTGTTGGACACAAGGCTATTTCGAATTAAAAGGGAAATTAACCTAATTTTATACCACGTTGGTCAGTTTAATTTATCTTGCAGAAATGTTACCTCTTTGTATCGCAGGCTAGCAGTGTTGAATTACATTCTTACTCAGTTACCACACGGAAAAGAGATACCATATTTAATTAGTCTTACATTGTAATACAATAAAGATTAGATGGTCTGAATTGTCCATATATTATAGCTAAGTGTACTTACATAATAACTATTTTGCAATAGAATTTTTATGCTATCCACGATAATGCCAGGATATTTGTATATATATGACTATTATAAAGTTAATTTCGTTTATTTACATACATACATATCATCACGCCATATCCCTTGCAGGGTAGGCAGAGAGAACAGAGTGCCAGAGAACTGTATCCTTGCATACTTCATTCGCTTCTTCAACATTCATAATTCTCTTCATACACGATCGCCGGTTTCGGAGACTCTTGACTCCACCTTCTTTCAGCACGTGACCAATCTGGTCTAGGTAGGTGAGGCTCGGTCTCCATTTCGTTTATTTGATATCATTAAGCTCAGGTGCGTATTATGTCTAGCAGCTATCTGTTAAATACCAGTTTGATTTGAAAATATGCAATATTAGTTATGCTTCTATGCGATGGCCAATATGAGAAATGTTTAATCCAGTTTTATTATAACTTAATTAGCTTATAGTATAGATTTAAATAACCAGTTTTGAAATTTTAGAAAATCTGTTTTGAATACTCCATTTTAATTCTGAGATTATTATTATCTTCTTTCTTTAACACTGTTGCACACGTCAATTATTGTCCAAAAACCTATAATGCTACAGAGAAAGATCAATTCATATTGTAGGTAGGTACTACATTGGCCTGGCGTTTTGATATTCGATTTTATTACGAATGTTCCTTTCCTTGCAGTGATGTTATCCGTTTGGATTTCTCAGCGATGGCGCCATTTTGTATTAGGGTTTTCGTATGTTATGAAAGATATATTACGTCAACCAATGTAAAATGTCCTAATGTCGGATTAGTTTTTATACTTACGGCATAGGCAGCCCTAATAACGATTTTACATGATTCTGCATCTCATTTTCTGCGTCCATGCTTACCACTTGAACTCATATATTAAAGCATGTCCGTATAACTGTTACAGGCCGTTATGCGTCCATTGACATTTTAAGTTAGCACGTATTACGTTGCTCATTACTTAGAATTCATACCCGATAAAGAACAGTTGAGTTTGTACGAATTGATTGGCGTATGGCGTCGGTTTTAGTCATACCTAGATATAAGCCAATGAGTTAGCCAAGTTCAAATAAGAGAAGACCAGTGTGAATATGAAATATTATTAATGGCTTTTGGTTTCCCGTTAGCAAAAATCTATTAATTCTAGATTTTGAATGCTTAATATTACTACATTTAATTAATATACTTAGAGTGATGAATTATTAAGATCTGAAATGTATCGATTTTTACCCATCACATTACGTTTTCTTTTTTTTTTGCTTATGGAGGCAAGCGAGCAAGCAGTATACCTGATAGTGTTACTGCCGCTCAAGGATCTTTGCAATATCAACGGTACCAAACCAAACTCACCTAGAAAGTTTGGCTTTCAGCTCTCTCGCTCACTACACGAAGCGCAATAGCACATTGCCATTGTTCATTCGTTGCATGTCGATTTTCTGCGAGAGTGTGGTACTACCCCAAACGCGCCGGCTTGCGGCTGGAGACAGAAAACTGTCAGCAGTGTAGCCCTACCATTACGCGTAAAAAAGCGGCTTCCCTGCTGCAGCGTCTGCGGACCAGCCGCAATGGCATCCTGAAAACCATTGCTGACAAACCGGATTATCCTATCCAAAGACATTGGATAGAGTTAGTAATAGGATTATAGTATAAATTGTATTTAATTATAGTACTAACAATACTAACATAATATATAAGCACATTATGTTACTAATACACTAACAAACTATGGATGTATGTCCGAAATAAATTTTTATTATTATTATTATTACGCAGTTTACACATCATGCCGCTGCGACAGCGTTTTTCCGCCGCCACGGGGTCGTATGTAAGGCTCCATACAAATCCAAGGGGAACCAGCGCTGCGCGGCGGGGCGGCGGCTGTGCCGCTGCCGCTGCGGCATAATGTCATAATGTGTAAACCGCCTTATTTGGAATTACTATTTTCATGTTAATATAATCAATATATATATTTTATTTTCCAATTTAGTGATCTATTGTATCCAAATCGGTATAATACTGTAATTATCCTCATATATATAATAATAATACGTTGTGATTATTAATATTACAATTAAATCGTCACTCTGATACTATAGCAACCAAAATATTCAACACACTAAAGCCAATATATTAAAAACAATTGCGACAGTGATTTTGTATGCCATATTTGCAGACTTGAAATAAACTTTCATAGAAAATCAATTCTATTTTGTATAACAGGTAATTTTAGAATACGCTGAGATAATAAAATAGTTGCGGGTACAACTAGTTTTTACTATACGAGTTGATTAGTTGTGCCAGCAACTTCACATGCGTCGACCTTGTACTTATAACTTAAAACCTTTAGGAATCGTACCCCTACTACGTTGGCTATTTTTTGTAATCAGTGACCAACCCTAGTATACGCCAAGTAGTTAAACAGGGTATTAAATGCTAAAAGAGGTTTTTTAAAATAAACTTCTAAGATTAACACGTTCAAACCTCTTTTTAGTGATTACCTTTCAGTTTTATAAAAGTAATATTGATAAAGTATTTCGAACGCTTTTATGTGAAGACTTCATATAGCCGCGGTCCCATGTAATGTGCAAATAATAATTCTGAAATGTCCACAAAACGAGCAATGAAACGAGGGAAAGTTACAATACCACCTGCGTTATTACGCGTATTCCCTTTCCGTACGCAATATCTGCGCGACACATTTTGAAAATACGACGAAATTTTGGAAGTGTATTTATCTAATATTATGTATGTAATATTATATTGACAGAAAATGTGCTAGCAATACTAACGAGTGAACCTCTTCTGCAATAGGATTTGACCTACTATGCTATGCTAGTCAGACGGGTTGTTGCAGGTTTTTATTTTGAGCTTTCCTTTTCTTGTACAGATTTTATATGCATATAAAGACGATTAAGGGATATACCTTTAGTCGTTTTTTATGACACCCACGTGTAGGATATCGGGTGGTGATTTTTATTCTTACACCGTCACCTCATGTTAGTAGCTGCTAATAGAATGCAGGAATACGCATAAATTTTTCAATCAACTTTATAAATAGTTCATTAGGTAGATTTATTGCAAACCTAATATTGCAAAGATTTAACAACTTCGAAATAATAGATGAAAGTATTTTTACCTTTCCACAACTATGTAGGTCCTATATCGTAAACTGTGCCGTCGTAGGTGTGGTTTTTATCTGTGCTGCACGCGATCCATTGTATGGTGTACGAGCAATAAATTTTATATCAATATTTCCAAGTTCAGCGTAATCAGGGGAGTGACGCATCGCGCAAAGTTCTTAATGAATAGTCATTATACAAATAGTTGTATAACAATATTTTATAGCATTTTTATATGCATAGCAATTTAGAGATGTTTAAAAAAGAGGCATCGTACTTAAATTGTTAAATTCGGTATTGATTATTCTTGGCAGCTTATTCTTTTCACGATATCATATTTTCTTCAGATATACCGCAGATCCCTCTTTCTTTTTACCCACAGGCAAGATAGGAGGTGGTGAATTGTATTCTTACTCCGCCACCAAACAGAAAGCACGAAACATGCAATTAACGGACACAAATTATATCCAAACAACAATGTGGGGTTCGCAAAAATTACTTTCCTGGAACCGAAATAACTGGCACTTTACATGGTAGTTCGGTATTTTAATCACTACGCTGTTTTTGGAGCCGTATTACAACTTAGTTAAATATGCATAAAATATAGTTTTCATAACGAATATATTTAATATGAGTACAGTGAACTTAAAACGGTAATAAGACTTACACATTTGAAATGAAATAAAACAAGAGGCACTAGAGGAATTGTTTTCATTACGGGTAACTGTTTGTATAAGGAACGCTGTTATAACGTTTAATGTATTAAAATCACGTGGAGAATGCTTACCCAGTTTACGTTTGTACGTTACCTGAAATCTCTATGACGGAATACTTTAAATATTTATCCTTGTTGGTGGGGGTACATGGAGAAAACTGAGTAATATAAAAAGTAATTTGGTAAGGTTTAAATGGGTTTTTCTTTCTTTTTTTTTAAAGATGCACTTAGAAAGTAAGCCTTGTATTGCGGGGGACTTTTCAAATGTACGATTAACGCAGATAAATTACACCCAGACTCGGAACAACAGTTTAGAATCGAACAAAGTATTATCCTGCGTGGGAATCGAATCTTTATTACTACGCCTTCTGTGTAAACCAGCAATTCAATTGATTGCTGTTTACAAAATATATACTGATTTTATAGTATTGCATTCTGCTGATATTAACTGATTAGGCGTGAGTAATCGACGTTATGGTATTCTTTGATGGCTCTTAAGGATGGACGACAAGCCAGCTCCGAGACAGAGGGCACGGAATTCTGCAATATTATTTTCTCCGTCGCTTCCTATCGTAAATTTGTTAAAGTGGTTTGGACCTATGGCGTTCTCGCTCACCAACTGAAGCGCAGCAGTAAATTGTTACTACCCAGACGTCTATATGGTCTAATCCGGGCGAACAGACCCATTTATGGCTGTAGCGAGAAAATTATCAAACGCGTAAACCTGTTCACTGCTGGCAATGCAAGATGTAGATATATACAAACCAAATAAACAATGTATTAATATAAATATATACATATAATCCAGTAGGTAATATATCGCTGACCCACAAGAAAAGTGAAACAACTCTTAAAAATTTTAATTTTTATCATATTTCAATTTTTGGTAGTGGTGGGGAGGATTAATATTATAAGTCCTCTCTATCAACTCTTCGTCATCAATTTTAAGGAAATTATACAGACGTTCGTGTATTTTGAATAATATTTTGAGGAAGCTCAAAAAACAAAGTACTTATTTAGACCTTTCTGAAAATTTTCTTTTTCGCGTTACGCCACTTTTCTTGCGGGACAGCGATATATTGTAAATTTCTGTCCATGCATATGTCAGCTAATGGACATCTATTTCTGGATATAGGCCTCCTTGCGAATGGCATAATAGCCAGGCTTGGCAATTCGATACGCGATCACAGTTTCAGTTGCCCAGGAGACCACAGCTGCCCACGTCTTTAGCCGGTTTTTATGGCGGTGTACGATTCATACAGAAAGTGGTCGGTGAACGATTCTATTGTGAATGTATCACCTTTGGGGACTTATAGATTTACGTTTATACGTTTTAGTCACCTTTCTCTATATCGTCATAGTATGAGAGAGAAACAATTTGATATTTAATATGCCTTCAGTTTCTCTTCGTGATATTTTAACCATCAGTCCACCTGGTCGTAGAGTTATACTGTCTTGTACAATTTGATAGTTTATATATTGTATCCTAAACTATTCCTATGGCGCCTCACGGGATAAGTCTTCAACTGCCGCGCTCCCCCCTAAGTCGTATAAAAATTGCTAAGGGTCTAACCAGGGCAGTGGACAACATCTCTCTACTGGGAAACTTTTAACTACTCGCTGTTATCGCTAACCCACCTGCCGGACGTGGCGATTGCGCCACTATCTCTACCTATTTGTGGGTGAAACCTACATCTATCAGTGGACAGCGTAAAGCTGAATGATGATAATCCTAAACTATTAGCTATTACTAATTCCGTGTGGTGACGGACTAAAAATACAATTCATCACTTCCTATCTTGTCCGTGGCTGTCGTAAAGAAATAATATTATTGTAACATAATATGCAAGAGAAGGAAAACTCTAAATGAAACCCTATATCAACTAGTATTGCCCAATTGCAAGACCAGAACTCGCAGCAAGAGTCTCCGCAGTGCTCCCTTTGACAGCATTTTGCGATTCCTTTGGCGAAGAAACGATTGTCATTTAACATTTTGTATTCTTAATACCAGTACACGAGGAAATAGTTTGATGTTATTTTAATCAGTCTTATAATAAATACCCGATTACGAAACGAAAAATGATGTCACAAACGGGGTTCGAACCCGCACCTATTGGGAATCCGGCCCCATGCTAAAAAAAATTCAGTAATTTGAATAACAAGGTTGTGTTATCGTTTAATACAGTTCTAACTGTAAGGTTTGAAGTATTAAGCCTATACAATGTGTAAACATTGTTGTCCGATAGATGGCATACGTCACCTTGAAGACGTAAGATATAATATGAAGCGAGATTTGCATGTCCTAAAATAGTTCACGATGGTGTAAGTGGCAACACGATTGGGCCGGATTCCCAATAGGTGCGGGTTCGAACCCCGCTTGTGACATCATTTTTCGTTTCGTAATCGGGTATTTATAAATAATTAAGCACATTAAATGCTAAAAAAAATTCAGTAGTCTTATAATAGATAGGTGTGATTATAGCCTCACTCCCGTTAAGTGGTATGTACCTAATTATTGATAGTTGTACAGTTAGTACCACTAAATAAATGAAATTTCATTAATTTAGTTGGATTTTTTTATTTCTATGTGGATTTTTCATTTCTATCAAAACAAGTGACTCTGTGTTATTCTAACAGCGAGAGTTGCAAGACTTGCGAGACTCGCAAGAGTCTTGCATTTGGCCAACATTAATACCAACCCGCCTGACCAGCATCAGTAAGTCAGTTTCCCCTCCTACTGTGCAGGAATGAGCTGAATAATGGGACGTATATGAGCTCAAGATCACAACATTTGACTATCTGTTTAGCAGTTATTCTGCACGTAAATTGGTGTCACGTGAAAAAAAAAAAATTTAAAACGACGATTCTATTCCAACATGTGTAAGTTAATTAGCAACGTGCCACTCGAAATTTCAGTGCCACGGAATCAATTTAAACCAATAACTGGTGCTATTAAACGAGCCGGTCGAACACGCTCCGAGTGGCCGTCTAATGAAATTAGCATGGCTCTTATGCATTACGCTTGGGATAGACCAGACGTGGTGCCGTGGCCCACTTGAAATCTACCTAATATTCATCAGGTTATATTTAGTTATATAATGAATCAGCTTATACACTTAAATATTGACTTGTTTAAACTTTGACTACTATATTGCAGTACGATACTTCAATATCGTATTCGTTAGAATTACGTAATGGTTTCTGGTTTTTACGCGAATTTATTATTACGGGTTTTGTATCGTTTGATTTTGCCTTAATATGTATATAGGTAAAACGGAATTAAAAACTATAAATGTGCGAAAAGTATGTCGATTTTTTTTTTGTAATATATTATCGTCTTTCCCTTTGCCACCTATCCTGCCCGTGGTTGTCGTAAAATATGATTAAGATAATTAATATACACACAAACATTTATATAACATTTTTATGTAAAAGAAAGCAATCTCGAATTAACCTACTACACTATCTACACTGTTCCGTCCGATCAGCTTGGTATGGTAGATCAATTTTTCCCCTTATTGTGGAGGAGGCTCAAGCCTAGCAGTGGGGCATATACAAGATAAAATTATGATGTTATTATAAGCGTCTAAAATTATTTTAAAATAAAATAGCACATTAAAAAAATAATTTAAAGACAAATTGCACAAAAATAAATTAAAAATATATATGAAATAAAACTATAGCGTTCATGGTCACCGGGTTGAGAGACCTCAGCGCTCACCCATAGTCCGGGTTAAGCTGTGACAGCCATCCGCGGCTAACAGCTAAAAGACAGACACAAAAAAAAAGCGTTCATGGTCACGAGAGGTCAGTCCTGCCGTGACCATGAACGTGTTAGAAGCGCCGGGAAATTAAAAATCAAATACTCAAAAATCAAAAAATAAACACAAAAATCGGTAAAAATTGTTTTATTTCAAATGTGTAAATTTCAATGGAGCTTTGCTTGACACTTTTTCCACATTTTTGTTAGGTATGTAACGTTGTTTATTTGGTAGGCAAGTAACGTTGTTTGTGTCGGTTTAGTTGAGATCTGAGGTACCAATATGTTTAAACAAATGAAACAATGCAATTACCTCACACAATGATATGACGTTGTAATGACGTTTGTTTTTAATAAAATTGCGTTTATGTAGTAAAGAGGCCGTCCATTAATCATGTGAGGTTTGAAATGGTTGTAGTAAGATATCACGAGTATTTATTTTTTTGTCAAAATGTAGATGATCTGTGTAAAGACCTTTTTGCGAAGTATAAAAAAGCAAAAAACCGAGAAGATAATGAGCTGTGGGCTACTTCTTTATAGGTGCTAAAAATTCACGTGATGTTGATGGGGGTCATAGTCTTAAACCTCACCACGTATCACCAATTTTGGGTTATAAAATGCTAAAAAAAAGATCACGTGATTAATGGACGTCCCAAAGATTAAATGTTTATATAAAAAAAAATTGAACCAATTCGTTGCTTGCTTCCGAGAGGCCCAGATACATGAAGTAAATGTTTTACATATCCAAGAAATGCTAGTTTATGTAATGATATTTAAAACAGTCACAATATTGTTCATATAGCTGTTTTTAATGTACTTTTGAGTCACTGATGTCTCATATTATACGATTTCGAAAGTGGACGCCATCACCATTGAGTTATGTTATGATTAAAGACAGTGAGTCATGTCTTCATTACTCACTAATATTAACGCAGGTCGCGAACTCGTAGTAGCACACAACGATACTAAATTACTAATAGCGAGTTTAGTGTGAACTATAAATGTTTATATTTATTCATAATAATTGTATATATATACATATATAACGCGGCGTCTAAACTATGGTCTATTACGTTTATAGAATAAACGAAGTAACTTGTATAATTTTAAAAGTATTTATTGTTAGGATTTTCAATTTCTTTTTTTAAATATGATGCATTATGGAATAAATACGTCTGTCATGGCGGACTTTGCAAACATATAATTGACAGATACAAATAATACAGACTCGAACAGTGTTCGGTCGAGTTGTGAATAATGCAAAGAATAGTACTGTGTGGGATTGATACCCATGACCCACGACGGGGTTGGACGAGGTGGGTATTTAGAATAATACTGCACCATCTATGCATTATATTTAAAATTCTTTTTTTTCTTCTTCTACTCTTATCCCAATTACTTGGGGTCGATACAATATGCACTCTTCTTTCATAGTACATATTGTAAAAGTTATTGGCTGGCAGGCAGCCGGTCTTATGACCGGCTGCCTGCCAGACGTCAACCCTACTTGGGAATGTAATTGTTGATCCTACGGTATGAGATGGAGTTAGCCTAGGTCGTCAATTTGAAAACAATATAACAATAATTATTATAAGCAATCTCATAGTCGGCTATAAATGGTTAGTCGCCCAATAGAAATGATATAAAATGCTTAATAGCTTAGTAAAAAGCTATTAAATCTTGCTTTAAAGACACGCGTTTTATAATTTCATAGCAATACCAAAGTTGAGAACTAATTCATTTTAGTACCGTGGCCATTAAAAAGATGACAGGAAAGTTCTGGTTGAACATTAGATTTCTATATTTATTTAAGCTCATCGGATTATCTAAAACGGATCTAAATCTATGGAGTCATTATAAAAATATAAGAACTTGCCGTAAATTTCTGAGTAGTCTATGGTTGTGTTAGCGTATGAAGATTGATTTAAAATGGTGATATCGTACCATTTTAAATATGCTTTGCCATTGAATCTAAAACCGGCCACATGAAATTTGGCAGTCAGTCCAAATAGGACACCAAGCCATTACACACTATCTGATCTATATCTTATGCATTGTTAAAGACGGTGCTGGATATTGGTATCCAGTGCCTTAAGTGTATAATGCAGTGACGTGCGATAAGCCATAGCCATGAATCGCAACTACACGACAATGTCAAATATCCGAAGAATATTGGAAAAAAAAAAAGGATCTTTTAAGAAAGTAATTTATAATGTTTGGACTCATTCTGATTTTTTTGATAATATTATATTAACTTATTTCAACTCCTATTATATTAATTTTTGTGATGTTTACGTGTATTACATTTGAAACAATTGTATACACGAATTCTATCGCCTTTGTATTTGATTTTTAATTTCCCGACGTCTCGAACATTTACAGTGTTCATAGTCATGGGGCGACTGTCCTCTCGTGACCATGATCGCTGTACTACCAAGGATCTTATAGTAGTTTACTAAGAAGTCTGCCATGCTAGACTTTTATTGTAAATACAAATGTATATTTTATTTCTCTTTTCTGAAATTATTAAAAACAATAAGATAGCGTGTGTCGTTGTTTCGTCATCAGGTTGACAAACTCATTAGGTAATGTTTGAGCGTTTTACAACTTTAATACATTTACTGTTTGCTCTAATTTCCTTGTCGTTAAGATAATAACATATTATTACATTTTGAAAACACACAATGTTTGGTTATAGCTTTCAAACCAAGTCGTTTATATAATTTTATGATCCCACCTGGAATATATGAACATATAATTTTATGATCTGGGGGGTTGCATTTTATAATTTTTTGAATGTTTTATTATAAAATCGTCAGGATATAATAATGGGCAAACTACACCCCCTTCTATTCCAGCCGGTATTGTACCAAACGATTAAGGGATGTAATCAAATAGTATCTCGAAAACTCGAAATAAAAGTCACGTCCACGTCTAGTTAGACTGTTGTAGTTGTTTTTTTTTGTAGGCCATGGTCGACGGAATAGCGGCGCGTGGCCCATAACGCTGAGCCAATGCAACGAGTCACTGGAGTACGTGATTTAGGAGTTCAGGTTACCTCGGATCTTTCGTTTCGCGCCCACATAACGAATGTCTGTAAAAAAGCATATAGAAACTTGGGATTTGTATTAAGACAGACGCGTGAGTTTACCAACATTTCTGCAGTGCGAGCACTGTATGATGCACTAGTCAGGAGTCATCTGGAACATAGTGCAATCATATGGGCCCCGCATGAACTTAAGTACTCGGCGATGTTAGAACGAGTACAGAACAAGTTCACGCGGTACTTATATCAGAAATTGTACGGTGTATACCCATTTTACCCGTTGATGTACCCGACCTTATTCGTATTAGGAATGGCAGGATATAACGAGTTGAGAGTACGACGGGAGTTCACGATAGTGTTGTACTTGGTAAAGGTACTCAGAGGTCTACAACATAATCCGGGAGTGTTACAAAACTTATGTTTATACATACCGGATCGTTATATATGGAGGCGACGCCGCCCACCACTGCTAGCCCTGCCAACGTCCAGGACAAACCTGCTCGCCAGAGCGCCTATGACGCGAGCGCTTAGTATTATTAACGAGGTTCATATCAAAATCGATATTTTCACGTGTTCTTTAAGTGAATTCACTAAGGTATTGTTATTCACAATAAGTTATGGAGTAAATTAAAATATAGAATAAACTACATATGTTATATTATAGAAGTAAGTTATATAAAATAATGTTTGCACTATCGCATTAGGTATTTCTCCTGTAAAGATAGATGTATAATTGAAATAAATAAATAAATAAAAATAAATAAATAAATAAATAAAAACTTCCATAAGCTACCGTATTCGCTCCCCATAGCCACTGGACCGGCCACTGGGACCGCTTCCTTGACATCCGTGGCCAGCCCGGCGGTTCACCCTTCCGGGGACGGGGGTGCTGTCGTCCTCACGCGGTAGACTGTTGTATACAAATTTCCTTTATTTGGAAGAGGCCCGTGTTCAATAGTGGGATACTTACGGACTAAAAAAAAGATGAGCAAAATAAGAAGCTGATGTCTCCACTCGCTTCCCTTGGTTGGCAGAATACTTTATTTTCGGCTAATTTCCTGTATTTCATTACTTTCAAGCCTCAAAAACAAAATTATAATATAACGCAAACCTTAAACAGATTTAGCAATTAATAATTACTAACAGGTAAAGGCTTTTAACGCGTTTTATTTTCATTTTATTTAATTATTTTCTTCCTTTTATGTGTAATATTTCAATAGTAAAAACTAAAGGCGGGTGAAGTAGTCGTGAAGTGCGCATCATTTTTGAATTATGATAGGGTCGTTAACACCAAAGAACTTTATATTTATTTAATAAAATTATTATTACGGCAGTCGTTTCTTCTAAAGCCTACATACATGTTATCATAAACAGATATACCTATGATAAAATTTTATCCGAGTAAACTAAATGTACGGTATAGTGCGATGACCGCAATGCATATGAACGCACATTTCGTTCCAAATGTATGTAATCAAAACACATACGAGATGACGATTTGTAATATCAAAACTTTGTCTAAAATTATAAATAATATTTTAATTATATTGTCTTATGATGTATAAAAATAATAAAACAATCTATGGTTTTTACTTTTAAATAATATTCTTGTACGTATATTTTAATTGCAATTGGTATAAAAGGATATTACTTGCGCACTTTATTTTCGAACGGGTCATATGAATGCACGCGTTCCCGTACGTACACTTGTAAAAATATTAATAATAAAATAGTTATGTGATAATGTATGCAGCTATACGGTTCATTGACATACAAAAATGCTTTGAGATGTAAAAGGAATTGTTGACGGTAGACTTTTTATTCTATGCCTATGACCGGATGTGGTTTTAAATTTTGAAACTATATTTAATTTTGTTACAATATGAAAAGCTATAGTAAAATAAATTTAATCTACAATATTTTTATATACCGCGGATGAGAATACAAATTGTTACCAACCCTTACTTGTCCGTGGGAATATAAATCGACTAAGGCTATATATACTAGGAGAGTGGGCAGCGGTCCTTTTAGCGAAATCACGTGCACTATTCCCACATTTGTAGAGTTCTACGTCTAACTGTGGATGGCGAATAATGATGACGATGTTTTATATTATTTATAGCTTGCCTTTATCGCCGAAGACGTAAACCCAAAGCAGACCCATGTCATACAAAATTTTGAAATTCGATCTTTTGCTGAGAAATTTCCGTGAAGATACTTAAATATCGATAAATTTGTAGAAAACAACAAAAACAGTTTTCACGTTGTCAAGACTCGAACACACGACCACACGATTGCATTAGCATACTTTTGCCACCAAACTAATGAGGCTGAAAATATGATAGTCTTTTTTTAAGCACTGATAATATTTTTAATTGTAAACCCACAATAACTAATATTGAGTTATGGAGTTTGATCAGCAAAGAAATATATGATTTCAAATTCATCTCCGACAATACACACGTTCGAATTTTACAAATATTAAAATTTAAATCGTATTATTTCAATAGGTATGCATATACAACAAGCCTTGTACAGTACCTAGCAATAAATATTATACATCGACCTCTGAAAAGAGACATTCGACTAATTTCGGCTTCGTAGAGCGCTATCTCTGTCGCACACTGCCTCTGTGACGTTGAACGTGGCACTGACAGTGTGATATCTGTTAGAAGCTATTAAAACAATAATGACTTGCTATGAAATAAAATACACCTACAATCTTTGTTTCCTAAATTGTTGCGGTTTTATCAACTCTATATTTTTGACTTGACGCAGGTTTTATCAACTCTATATTTTTGACTTGACGCAACTGTACTCTCTCGCATTTGTACAACGACTGACAAATCACAAATGTCACATAGTTAGTGTGCGATATAGACCACATTCTACGCCACGGAGCAAATACAAAGAGGAGACGGCCTAAGTAACTGTGCACTGTGATTCTCAAGTAGGCCCTGACGTCATCACTTTAACATCAATAGTAGGCGTGGCCTATTAGTCTTCTGTCGTCGCTGACGGTGTTCGTACGGTGCATAAAATTATATTTTTGGTGTATTTTTATGTTATTACGAAGAAAACCATGAAGTGTTGTGTTTTATCATGTAAAAACTACTCCAATAAACGTACAGATGCTATGGAAAGAATCACATTCCATTTGTAAGTATATTTATTCATAATTTATCAAAATAATTTCTAGAAAGTTCTTTTGACGGTATCATGTTCAGAAATAATTTTACTCAACGTTAGATGGCACCACTTTTCGTAATAGGACCTAGAACAATAAAAGCACATACAGTTCAAACTATTAAGATTATTGTAATAACTAATAACCATGAGTATTAAAATTTATACCCAAAGCCTTTTACCGCAACAAAAATATGAGTTTTATATGTAGTTAATAATTATTTTGTAAGCAATACGCCAGCTGTCGTTAACTATGAAGAACTATAAAAGTGTCAAAAATCCAGGGTCGTAATTAGAATATAATTATAACATTCGGATTTTTCATCAAAGAAAAATATTTTTACACTGCTTTAATTGAACCTATTATAATTAAACTGTAAATTTTGTATGTTTTAGAATACCGTCCAATGACGATGTTAGAAGCAATGGATTTCAAAAATTAATAGAAAAACTGGACTCCTACGAAATATAAAAAGATTTGTTCTTCTCATTTTAACAATGAAGATTTAAAGGACTATAGAAACCACTTCGAACAAGCTTTTTATATTTTAAATTGTTTTATATTTATGTATTAAACTAACACTGTAAAAGTCATAAATATTTTTTGCAATAGAAAAAGGTTTTTCTTTGTTACAGTATTTAGGGCAAGACTAGGTATAGCTCAAGAAATATATGATACAAAAGAGTATTTCATTTTTATTATTGGAACCAATGTCACCCTTTCTCCTTTATTTATTAATAATGTAATTGCACTCGATGCAATTTCTTGATAAGATTAACGAGGTTGAGCACGTCACCAAAATATTCAAAATGGTGGTGGCGTCGATGACCGGGTCTTCAAGTTACCTTTGGCATGGCTAAGTTTTAGATGGCCCGTGCGTCAATCAAACGGTTGCTACCAGGGGGGGCTGGTCTGCTCGTTTGAAATACTCTTTTACATGTCTTGGTCATTGACACCATTGTTGCATTATCAATTGTATAAAGCATTATTTTAATAGAGTGGTTTGATTCTTTTTTATATGGAAAAGACAAAAAGGAAGGAAATAATACCGTGTAACTAACATATTTACTAAAAGTCCAACGTACTTTCATTCGACAATTTGTTAGAAACCCAAACAAATAATTGTATTATTTGGTCGTATGAAAAGGACACAAATATGAAGAAAAAAAGGTTTCTAAACTTCTGAGTTTATCAGAATGACAGTAAAGAAAAGATGGATTTTTCATAAAATATTAACATTATGAACAATGCTGACAAGCCTTATAAAGAAATTTTCGGTTAAAAACAGTAGTCATACACCTATGATATAGGTAAATTCTGAGTACGTCCCTGTTATACCATACACTTACTGACATCTAATGCAAGATAGCTCAACTGCATACAATATACGAAATTAGTAGTTGTGCTAATAGCCGGTAGATGGACATAAAGGAGGGAGTGAGACAAGTACTATTACTTGTCTCACTTTCTCCATTAGCAGCGTTCCCCTCACCCCTGTAAATGACACGCATTGTTTCATAGAAAATTTTCATTACAACAGCTCCTCTTTGTATTTGCTCCGTGTTCTACGCACCCGAAATGAATTGATCGCCTCTTTTCAAGTATCCGTATGCAATATTTATTAGCGGGTACTTTGGTGGGAATGCGAGACGAAGCGATAAATCAGTCACGTTTGCATCAAGCTACACTGGTCGTACTGACTAGTATTCTCGTCTCATTTGAATGGTTCTTATTGTATTTTCGTTTAGATATACATATAATTCCTAGGAATTGACGAATCATAAACGTATTTCATCTTATAACTACTGTTTTGTAATTCGTTGGCTACAATTTTGTGATGTTCTGAATATTTATCCGTATAGTAACGGAGGTAAGTATAAGTTACCATTTTTCCTTTCCGGTACGTATTAATTAAGTCGAGTACGTAAGTAGATATATTGTAAAGGAAGGAAAACTTGAAACAAAATCCCATATTCAATTGTGTGATTGATTTGGTGTATTAGGCATTTTCCCTCTTATTCAGGTAGGAGCCCATCTTTAATTGTAGGGAATATGCGGCCCCTAAAGAAAGAAGCACAATCTTTTTGTCTGTAAAATACAAATAGATACGAGGAATAAATATTCTATGAGTCACATAACACTAGGATAAAGAGCAAAGATCGTATGTGAGCTCGTACCTTCTGCAAGATAGCTGGCAGCAGTCATGAGTCATTTTATTTCTTTGTGTCATTAAGAAATAAAATAGTAATAGGTGTATATTACAATAACTTCAAAACGTGTGTGAATGACGTAGGTATTATTCCAATACGTGGATAAATTGTATTATATAAACTTATCCTGACATATAATAAATAAATACTACGTCTTTGCAATGTTACGTCAATATTACGACCCTATTGCAAAGTTATCCTGATCAGCTAATGATTTATAAATTATTATTAAAATAAGGATGAACGGTAATTTCCTCTTACCGCCTTGAGAGCCCTCAGCGCTCATCCATAGTCCGGCCTGAGCTGTGATAGCTATCTGCGGGTAACAGTTAAAAGACACGACAAAAAACTACCTCAAAATATTGTTTGATTTAGTATTGAAGCATATTTATTTATTCATTCATATAAACAATATAAGCTTACAGTATAACCAAAACGCTTATAATGCTATGCTACTTAGTTCTACTTATATAACTATAAAAAATAAGAAAACGTAAAAAAACAGTAATAAATCAAACATACATTCTAACACAAAAACAAAACAATAACTATAAATTATATAACATAGGATACAACAATTCTAATTAAGCACTATTCAAATACGATAGGATTCTATTAGCCATTTTATCCATGTTATCAATGAATATATCAGCATCAGGATCAGTCTGCAGCAAACTGTTTATAAGATCGCGCATGACGGTTTTCAACTATTGCTCCTTCACAATTTGTGCTAATATTTCTAGCAACAATGCTGGTTTCTATAAAGATTTACGAGATGCAATTATAGTTTCCTATTGTTCTAATTAGCGTTTATTTTACATGAAATACTTGTATGTGAACAAGAAAACCTTGCTTAAAAATATTATCCAAATCATTGAGCAATTTTCTATTTACATTAAATGTAGCACGAATATATAAGTATTTATTATTTAAAGTTATTTCAGTCAGGTATTGTGACTGACAAAAGTGCAATTCTCTGTTTTTACATTTTTTTTTTTAATGAACAATTCAAATATCCTGTTACTAAGAAATCTTATTTAGTAATCATTCAGTGCACACTAAGAAAAAGTAAAACGCTAGAGAATTCGAAGCGGCAAGGCGTTAGTTTAGTCAAAACACGAAACTGATGCTATCAAAATATCTGGGAATTGTATAAAACTCGTCTCGAATACTAGGAAAGCTTCGGTAATTGCATAAAACAGTGCACCTTATTTAAACATACATCGTAATAAAACAAATGGTTTTTATGTTTTCCTTATAAATATCTAGAAATTTGACCACAGCTCAATATGGGTTGTTTATCCATCCCCGTGATAATAGACTACCCGCTACATCCAAACATAGAAATTTTACCTCTTGACAATAAATTAATCGCATTTGCTAGCGTATGCATAATGTTGCATACTGGGAAACTGGGTTTAAAACGTTATTGAATTTGCCGTCAGGAAATAGTATTATCAGGAATTTTGGAACGATATTGTGTATTCTTTTCTATTTGAAGGTATTTCAAAGTTACATAGGCAATCCTATGACTTACCTCGACTAAAGGAATAAAGGCTATATGGCAAAGGACTAAATTAGACTAATGACAAAGGACTAAATATAATATTACAAGAAATGGCTTCTTTCTTCTTGAGCTTAATTACGTCTCAATATTCGCCTTCCTTTATACTGGGAGAAAAAATGACCTGATGTCCTGCAGTGGATAGACGACAAATTTTCAGCAGCATTAAGATAACGTTAGACTCTTAGACATAAATCTCTCTACGAGCGAATTGTGCCGCTGAGCAGGTAGGTTAGTAGTTGCAGTTGGTGTTATAATTGCAAATGTACGAAAATACTTTGGAAATAGATTTCCCCTCATTTTTATCTTCTAATATATTATTAAAGACTCGGTAAGTAATAGTTATATTGATATGCTAATTATTGTGAATAATTTTCAATGCCATTTTTGAAGTCTCACACCTTTATACCTAAAGGATTAGCTATATATGTCTCTTAAATTTCGTATTCAGTTCCACGTAAATAAATATGCTTTTAAAAAATTACTAAAAACGAAAACTCTAAGTTTTTACTGGGCTTAGTATAGAGCACGATCAGTAGATCACATATTTATTCTACTGAAATAACGAGGTAAGTATCTTCATATGTATAGTACGTATATCACGCTTATATCTTAAAATATTTTGTATGATTTGTGTTCTTATAATTAATGACGTCATACTTTATTTATATAGTAATAACTTCTGTCAGCTATATCCTCGGTATGAAGTTCCAGCAACTCTCCCGCGTTGTTTTGATTTCGCGACAGCCCTACGCTAGTACTTCTGTAACTCACACATTTGTCATACCATTATCTTTTTTTCTTTTTCACATTTCCGCTGTGGATTTTAAAAAGAAAATCTTTACGACCGAATGAATTATAATTAATTAAAATGATGTACGGTCTTTAGAACATTATTATTTTAGATGAGTGTCAATAGAATAATCTGTATATCCAATGTTATTATTTAACTATTGTTCACTTCTTAGAACGAGAGTGATAACGAACGTAGGATAAGCGTAGGACGAGTATATACATTTTTTGCATTGTAAGGGTAATGTTAAAACGAGGTTTAAGAAAAATACTTTCCTCACAATAACTTGCTACGTGACTGTGCACCTGGTGGTATTGCTAAGTTGTATAAGCGCGGTTTATTGTTTACGATTAGATGGGCCCTAGCACGTAATAGGTATGGCGATTAATAGGCCATACCATAAGTAAACAATTAAACTATGTAGTCTTTGTAGCACAGCATTATAGTAGCATCTAAACCCCCAGAGACTAATATATATAAAATTTCGTTGGATACCATATAACGTAATGGATTTAAATTTCGCGAGCGTGTTGTGTGTGCTAACTAGAAGAGCTGGCAGAGATAACAAGAAGGCAGCAATAAAGTGAAGAAGAAGTACTAAATTTATATGTTAGAACTTCATATAACCTTTTTAGACAACTGTCACGGTAGACAATGAACATGCTTTAATCGGCAGTGCATTATCTCATAATTAGATATAACAACTATTGAAAGTCCGCATAAGTCTTAACAGGTGACCCTGCAAAATGCTGGAATTATTACACACGTAATGTAAACCTTACTTACCTAGACCAGATCGGTCATGTACTGAAGGAAGGTGGAGTCAAGAGTCTCCGAAACCGGCGAGCGTGTATGAAGAGAATTATGAATGTTGAGGAAGCGAGTAAAGTAAGCAAGGATAGAGTTCTCTGGCACTCTCTGCCTACCCTGCAAGGAATATGGCGTGATGATATGTATGTATGTAATGTAAACCCTGTATTTTCACGCGATAATTAAGCGAGTTACACACGTGGTAGGCGTGTCACCAGTTATAATGAAACACATGTTTTAAACGATTAATAACGTTATCTGTGTACCAACGACTCCTCTGAGAAATATGAACAGGCAGAAGTGTGGGACAGCGTCAATGTATTCATGAACAGTAGCGATCATTTGTATGTTCTATACAATGTAATGTATCATACTTAATAGTCACAGACTAAGGACGCTATTTACGTTTGTCTATAGCCAATCATGCGGTACAAGTTTTTGTTAAATTACGCCAAGACTAGCTAAAGAAAATTGGAATAGGTAAACAAAACATTGGCTAAATATAGTTTGGTTGGATTTCATATTTGCTTTGGCGACCTTGGGGACCGGAAAGATTAACAATTCGCCGACTTTGTTGCGAGCAATGCTAAATTCTAGGTCGTTTGTACTAGTTGAGAGAAGTTCGAAGTATGGTGCGAGACTAATCATGTAGATACATCCTTTTTGCTTGTTTTGTAAATAATTTTTACATTTTAAATATGAACGTGTCGTTTTGGTTCATTGTTGCTTATGATCGTAGTAATACAAAATTGTTTTAATTTTGTGCAAACATTTCTTAAAATATTATAACGACAACTGAAAACTGGAACTGATATATTGAAAAATTTCATGATTATCATTATTTTTTCAATAACTCTTACTAATATTATAAATGCGAAAGTAACTCTGTCTGTTTGTCGCTCTTTCACGCCAAAACTATTGAACCGATCTAAATGAAATTTGTTACACAGATAGTCTAGAGCCTGATAAAGGACATAAGCTACTTTTTAATGCAAAAAAGGGTTGTAAAGAGGGTCGAAAAGTTGTAAAGAATTATCGTCATTTTTAAAACCAGAAGCTTGAGCTTGATTATATATAAATAAATATGACATTAACATGTTGTAAAAATTTACCCTTAAGGGGTAAAATAAAAATAGGGGATGAAAAACTTTAGGCAAGTAACCTTTTACGCGGGCAGAAGCTAGTATTGATATAAAATAGCGTTACCGAGCGATGAGAGCATTCGGCAGCCATTTCTTTGGGCAGAGGCATTGTGCTTCTAAACAAAATCCCAAAAATGATTTTAGAGTTGCCCATTTCGTAGAAGTAGTTTTGCATTAAATTTCAGTCTTACCTATTTTATTTTATCATTGTATTTTATATGCGTTCCACCGTTGGACTTGAGCCTCCACAATAAGAGGTAAATTGACCTACTATTCCACGCTGGTCAGACGGGTTGATACATACATACTATCACGCCATGTCCTTTGCAGGGTTGGCAGAGTGCCAGAGAACTCTATCCTTGCATACTTCACTCGCTTCCTCAACATTCATAAATCTCTTCATACACGCTCGCCGGTTTCGGAGACTCTTGACTCCACCTTCCTTCAGTACATGACCGATCTGGTCTAGGTAGGTTTGTTTCGGTCTCCCCCGGTACCTACATCCTTCCACTTTTGCATTGTATATCTTCTTAACCAGACGTTCGTTTGGCATTCTTTCCACATGTCCGAACCATCGGAGCATTCCCTTTCGCATCTTTACACCAATACTCTCTTTCATACCTACTCACTCTGTTACGTCGATATATGTTTTATATCGAGTATTCCTTCTCTAAATCATTTTATTCAATAATCTATAAATAAAAGTACACATGTACTTTTATTTATTATTTAATGGTAATTATTTTTTTTTCTTCTCAGCTTGTTTGCGTCTTATTACTGGGCATAGGACTCCTCTGTTGAAGGTATTAGCTAGCCGCGTTCGCTCAAGCGAGTTAGCATACGATTTGCTTTTAGTTATTTCGTTTATTTGTCTAAGCGGCAATATCATTACCATCTACGTACCTATGCCATTAATATAATAAAAAAATCAGACGTTAAATAGTTATTAACTAAATAAGGCTATATAGGTATGCCTTGACCTCAGTTGTTTTGAGTCATGGCCCAATGATGCGTCATTCTCGTACTGATATAAAAGCTGATACAAGGTATCAGATTGATATAACTATTTGATGTCGAAGCGGTCGATAATATTGATTGATTCCAGTTGATTTCAATTAACAAATTTATAAAGAAGACGCTTCGCATTTGGTTAAATATATTTTGTTCGATAGCAATTTTATTTATTAACACTCGCTGTCATATTGTTGGACGTTGATGCCAAATAGTTTAGACATTAGTATAATGGAATTTCTTGAATAATTTAATAGTTATGGAATGGAAGCTAAAATAAAATTAGTTGTTTTGTGCTTCCTCATTGAACAGATTTTCATATATTTTTAAATTCAGTTTATAAACCAAACTCCATTTTTTTCTATGTTATTCTATACTCATATTGTATAAAGCTGATTAGATGTTTTTTTTTTATCTTAAACGCCCAATCAATTTTCCGGGTAGTGACGGAGTAAAAATACAATTCACCACTCGTGGCAGATCGTAAGAGGCGACTTAAGAGATATAAAACGCATACAATATAAACACCTATGTAAGAAAAGCAAAACTCGAAACAAAACCTCCCCAACCCAACACGTCTGACCAGCGTGGTATGGACAATACTTTGTGCAATCCACAAAGTGTTGTTCTGAATTTGGGTGTAATTTGTCTGCGTTAATTGCATGTTTGTAAAGTCCCCCGCAATACAAGGATTATGTCTATAGTGCAGGGTGGTGTCTCTTTATCGAGTACCGGTGGTCCGCTTGCACGGCGAAGAGAGAGGAATTTTACGGTGGGTCTATGGGGTCACGCGCCGCCTTTCCGTCACCCCGGACCGATTCGGCGGGGCGAGACGCATCCATAGCCCACCAATAAAAAAAAAAAAAAGGGTGTCTCTTTTATTTAAAACAAACAAAAAAAAAACAATCACAATTTATGAATATATTTTAATATGTTTATCAAATAAATTCATTATACTGGTAGAGTAGTATTTCTGTTCAGTTATACCTATGTTTTCCTGGTAATTATTTTCGGGTATATCAGTAATTTGGAGCGTCGGGGATGGAATGTCATCAGACGATCTCACCGGCATACCATAAAAGCGCTGAAGGGGCCGTTGTGGTTTTAATCGGTATTCCGGTCGTCCAATGGCCGGTGAGTCCCAAAGAAATTCTCCCCGACTAGTCTTACCGGTGGGTGATAGTGCGTAAATGCATTTCAACAGCGTGCCCAAAAAAGAAATAAGTATATCAGTAATACTGTTGTATATTTTTTTCATAAACCCAGTATTTAACACAATTAAATCATAAGCTCGTTGACATTGAATACAATCGATTCATAACAGCGTCTCGATGTTCTATAATTTAGAATATAAATTGAGGAATTATATTCAATAACTTTCAACTATAAATTACTAGGAAATTGTTTAATTGAATTTTAAACTCCAAAGTCATTGGTAACCTCGTCAGTAATTTGTTCTATTAAACTTGTTAAGAACATAGATTGTATTTTATTGAATTACCTTCACAAATATAAGAACATTTGTATATTCATTCTAGTGAATCAAGGTTTGGTTTAGTTGCAACTGCAATAACGATGGTATATAAATATACCGGTTGTCCTTCCACCATTGAGTAATTGTAACCAGGAATTAAAACTCATCATTCGTCTGCTCTTATCCTAATTATTTGTGTCGACGCTTATGTACTTGTACATATGACAAAAGTTATTGGCAATAGTTTTGATGACCGGCAGCCTGCCTGAAATCAACCCTCATTGGGAAGGTAATTGTTAACCAAACGGCATCAAGTGGAGTTAGCCCAGATCGATATAAAGGCCGTCGTTGGTCGTCTTTTACGATATCCACGAGCATGAACTCACAACTTATAAGTCGAAATAAAATTCTATGCCAGGTTCTTTCAAGGAGCACTAACACAAAGGATCTCTTTAGTACACAGGCTTATGAAAAATTGAAAAATCACGTTGCTCTTATCTAGAATAATTAATGAGTAGATTATAGAATAAATAATCTTAACTTTAAGATTCCGTGATCAAACCTAATATGTCCAATATTCTAGTAACTGGTTGAGTAAAGTTGTTTAATTTAATACATAGATGTACCACCATAATTCCTCTGTACCCTTGTCAGAGTCATCGTCATTTTTTACGCTAATATATTAGAAATGATAGCAGAACATAAGAGTTAGATTTTTAATTAAGTTTGAAGACTAGACAACAACCTATTAAGTGTTTTGTGTGGGAATTGATAGTTGAACAAACATTATGAGTGGTGGCATTAGCTTAAATGCATATTGAGTTCTCAGCTGGATTTTTGCGCACACGAAGTGTTTGCATTGGTACTATTCGTGACCATACAGCATACCTATATAGGTATACTAGTATAAAAGTAATAATACTTTGTCAAAGCCTTGTATTTATTTCTCTCAATAAGTAGTTAGGTCCATATAATATATCTGTCAGAGACGAGCAGATATAATCTGAGATGTTTATCGAGTGTTTCCTTTGAGTTATTATGTAATATGATTCATTTGTGGAATGAAGAGTGATCGCCAGAGATGCGTACGCACCGGGTGACGGACGGTCAGTCGATGATCTTTTCGTCATTGCAATCGACAGGGCTACTGCTTAACTGTAATTTGAAGAATAATAATAAACTGAAGATATAATAAAAGAAAATGTTATACTTATGAAGTGTCAACTTCATAAGTATGGGATTTTATTTTATTAAAAAAATTAACATTTCAACTGTGACTCATGTGAGACTTTCGACTTTGACCCACATAAAATTTATATAATGTGCACTATAACAACATTAATATTATATTAGTATTACTAATATTATTTATTAAAATCAGGAAGCATTTTTTTTTTACGAAATGAATGAATTTTATATATGTATATATTTTTTTTTACATAGACTTGTGAAATACGTTAATTGATTTATTAATTAAAAAAATACTTCTAACTCGTGGTTAAAGATTGCAATAATATAGAGTGGTGAAATTGATTGATTCTAGAAATACTTTATCGATACAAAACGAAAAAAAAACGGGTTACAGTTTTATGGTTTATGATATAATAATGTAGAAATAGCACATGTTAAAAAACCACTTTGTCATATAAATATGATTAAATGGAGCTTTGTTACACTATTCAGCTGTTTTATAATCCTCTTAAACACATTACAGCCTTATTACAAAACGTAGACTAACTAAAGTACCGGTAATAAACCAGGTATCAAGAAGAATTGTTATTACAAAACGAGATTTAACGCTAAATCGTGGATCATCTATGGTACTAAAAATAAACCACAGCCGAGCCTAGTTTAACTATGGTACTGGTGTGATTGACACTTGTTTGTTTGCCAGTTTGGGGTTAACTTATTCGTTCTTTGATTTGATTATAATCTTTACTTACTTTTAATTAACGTACCCGCCCGATTTTTGGTTTATTGTAAAATCAATTAAAATGGATATAGATTCTGTCGATTTAATGGACATTGAAGATTTAGAATTACTAGATACAGTCCGCCGGCCGAATAAACATCGTGTAAGGGTGGAACCATCGTCTATCCGTGTGGTGACGGAGTAAGAATACAATTCACCACCCCCGATCTTACCCGTGGGTGATCGTAAGAGTCGACTAAGGGATATAAAACGCATATAACATCAATGCAAGAGAAGGCAAACTCGAAACAAAACCCTATATCAACACGTCTGACCAGCGTGGTATAGTAGGTTAATTTCCCTCCTGTTACGGAGGAGGCCCGAGCCCTGCAGTGGGACATATATGGGCTGTGATGATGATGATGAAGGGTGGATCCATTTGAACTCGATGATGAAGATTTTAGAAATAAATATAGGTTTATATAAATACATTTATAAATAATAAAGTTATAAATAAATATATTATTAATGATAGGTCATTATTAGGTCCGAATTACAGCACACTAGGCACTTGTACTAAGACGTTGACTTGACTGAGAGTTTATTTAACTAATGTGCTGAATGTGCAGTTTTAAACAAGTTGAAGTACCGACACGTGTATAATTTGAGTATTTTTAGACATCAAACTAATAGCACAGATTAATAACTAATAGGTAGTTTATTGTTTGTAGAATCTCAAATTAGGCGCCTAAAATTACACATTTTAACGTGCCGATCCTCGCAGTTACGTGTTGTAGCTTATAAAAATATTGATTATAAAGTTGAGTAAAATATAATTTTTGTTTATAAATTATGTAATATTCCTTAATAATTCATCAAATATAACGGTTTTTAAAGTAATAACGTTTTATTTTTGATCGGAAATACAATTGTAAATAATTATTGCAATGAAAAGGAACGACATCGTCAAAATGAACTAATAATTTTGTCAATCAAGATTCTATATCTGTGGAAATTATTTGATCCAGGGACTATCTTTGGTATCAGTTGATCCTGGATTAGTCTTTGATTTCTAATAAAGTCAAGACTAACTGCTTGTATAAACTTTAATACCGTAACAAACCTAGACTTTTTAGTCTAGGTTTAAACCATAACTTAGACCACGTTTTGTAATAAGGCAGATAGACATCTGACTATGCCAAGAATATTAACCTTAATAATATTGGACATAAAGAATACTATAGAAATGTAGCACTATTTCACGAATAACACTAAAATTATAATAATTAATTAGGTATAATTACATCCTGTAGGTTGGTTATTTTGTCGCTTCTTTATTTCGCTATTGTTCTTATGCCCGTTTTCACCAACGACCCCTAAATTCTAGGTGATACCTAAGGCAATATAAATAATACATAACATTTATGTTATATGCCATTTATATCGCCTGGTTTTTGGTATATAAAATTTTAATTTCCATAACATCAAAATAAAAAAAAAATAAAAGATTTTTAAGTTTATAATAAGCAAATATTAAAGCCCTATACCAACTCCTCTGATAAGCGTATTAGGGCGAAGAGATGCCTAAACCTATTTAGGCATCTCTTTTGAATAAAAAATATGTGAATGTCATGAAATATCAGTATTTGAAAAGTCCAGAGCGATCAACTAAATAACTCAATATTGAAGAAATACCCATTAATAGTAGGTCATTTTCACTGCGATTTTGGAGAAGGCGATGATGATGATGAAGGTGATAAAAAAATGTAATCATCACGACAAGCTTTTTAACATATAAATTACTTTATGTTAATGCTATCTAGGCATTACTCACAGAACCTTGCTTAAACGATTTATAGCAAACGGACATTCATCAACGTTTCTTCGCGTAGAACAAAGAGAAAAGTAATCAGAATTAGCATTCCCTAGACGGGAATATCTGACAGGATGTCATACCGACGCAATACGAGGGCGGAATATTAGTGAAGCGACCGCGCGGTCGGGTAACACCCGAACAATCTGTATTGTGCACTTGTGACCTCTAGACGTGGCCCAGAATAGAGGATAACGTCGGCTTGTTATATAAACCTAGGTTTATATTATCTAGCTTATTTTGAGATGGGTATTTTTGTAAGCAGCGTAAATAGAAGATCTATTTTTATGATACGGTTTATAGCGAGTGCATTTTCTTACCGACATCAATATTGTTATTATTTTTAAAGATGAATAATTTGAACATTATTTTATATATTTTTTTATGATACTCAGCTAGGAATGGCTCACTTTTTAACATAGATTTTATTACCTAACAGATTTCGATCGTCAGCTCGAGTGGCTTGTGCCTTTTTTATATGAAAATGAATGTTTTTTTTTTAGAATGGATTGTAAAACATTTATTCAAAATTATTAAATAAATCTAAAGTGGAAGAATGTAGGTACCGGGGAGACCGAGACTAACCTACCTAGACCAGATTGGTCATATACTGAAGGAAGGTGGAGTCAAGAGTCTCCGAAACCGGCGAGCGTGTATGAAGAGAATTATGAATGTTGAGGAAGCGAGTGAAGTATGCAAGGATAGAGTTCTCTGGCACTCTGTTCTCTCTGCCTACCCTGCAAGGGATATGGCGTGATGATATGTATGTATGTATTAAATAAATCAGACGACCGGAAATACAATTATTATTATGAAATGAGAAATATGAAAGATAAGCAAACACACATTATTATCGACCGTGGGAATCACCGGTCGACAATAATTTACATTTCAAAATCAATCACATTGCCTTAGAATAATAACATATGTTATTATTCTAAGCATATTGCGTACTCATGCCTCATCATTGAAAGAAAGATTTTTGTCCATCTTGTACTTCCGTGACCTCTGCTACATTCACCCCGTTTTGTTCAAAGGTTTGTCAAAGGCATTTTTAAATTTATTGTCAACCTAAGAAAAATAATGAATTTTCTTTCCTAACTCTAATTTCCAAATTTTATAATCACTTGATTTAAATAAAACTTTTATTTACATTCAACTCAAATAAAGCACCAAATATTTTGCCTAAATATCAAAAAATACTATAAAAACAATATACGCTTATAAATTACGTTTCAAGACTGTATGCGAAGATTTTTTTTTTCATTTTCTTGTAGAATAACGAGCGTGCGCTGTCCGTTCGACTTATCGCATCCTTTATCCCTTACACGCAAGGAAACGTGCTCAAGTGTGGTTTTTCCCCACTTTAAGCTGTTCGGTCAACAATGTACCCACCTAGCTTGTATATCTTTTATAAATACAAATGTGTAAATATATTTGTATTGTACTAGTAGTAAATTAAGTTTATCATTGTCATCACCATCGATCGTTTACGACGACGAGTATGATGCACTAAGCTATTTTAGGATATGTGTCTCGATTAGGCCATAAAATATCGCTCTCATTTAAGACAGCGTAAATATTTTACAGTATTTATTTGCCTTTGCTTTGGACTACTACCTAATTTTTAATAATTACGTACGTTATTTATTGTTATAAATATAAAATTCGTCGAAAATTTGTGTAATGCCGTATTAAAATATATTTACAATTGGGTCACAGCTTCTTGTTCTTCGAATGTCTTGCTTATATATATATATTTTTATATTATATTATCCGTGTGGTGACGGAGTAAGAGTAAAATTCACCACCCCCTGTCTTACCCGTGGGTGATCGTAAGAGACGACTAAGGGATATAAAACGCATATAACATCTATGCAAGAGAAGGAGAACTCGAAACTAAACCCTATACCAATACGTCTGACCAGCGTGGTATATTAGGTTAATTTCCTTCCCATTACGGAGGAGGCCCGAGCCCAGCAGTGGGACATATATGGGCTGTGATGATGATGATAATTATGTTATATTTGTTGATAACATCGCTGCAAAAGGAGGACAACTTGATCTAAATATATGTTAATCTGTTATTCCCATATGGTCATGAGTTGAGAGTACAATCAACACGCTCTCTTTGTAAGTGTTTTTAAAAATGTCTCAGGTAATCAATATAAGAAAGGGCGACAGCAGACTGTTGGGTCAGGTTAGGTAATGTAATAAAAACTGTGATTCCCATGTAGGAAATGACGACGGGCCCAGCATTGGTCCAAGCCTGCGCCAATCCTGTTGAAGCTTGGCCCAACGTTGCATGCCAGCACTGGGCCAACCTTGGCTGACGTCTGGGATGATAACTAAGGCCCAGGCTTGGTTTACAGCGTTGGGCCAAGGCTGGCAATTCACGTTGGCCCGAGCATGGCAAACAACGCTGGGCCAGCCTAGGTTAAAGACTGGGATGATAACTAAGGCCCAGGCTTGGTATACAGCATTGGGCCAAGGCTTGCAATGAACGTTGGGCCAAGGCTGGCAGGTGACGTTGGGCCAACGCTGGCAATTAACGTTGGCCCGAGCGTGGCATACAACGCTGGTCCAACCTTGGTTAAAGACTGGGATGATAACTAAGGCCCAGGCTTGGTTTACAGCTTTGGGCCAAGGCTGGCCTGGAACATCGGCCCGAGCGTGGCATACAACGCTGGGCCGACCTTGGCTAAACTTTGGGATGATAACTAAGGCCCAGGCTTGGTTTACAGCATTGGGCCAAGGCTGGCAGTTTATGTTGGCCCGAGCATGGCATGCAACGCTGGGCCAACCTTGGTTTAAAGGCTGGGATGATAACTAAGGCCCAGGCTTGGTTTACAGCATTGGGCCAAGGCTGGCAATTAACGTTGGCCCGAGCATGGCATACAACGCTGGGCCAACCTTGGCTAAACTTTGGGATGATAACTAAGGCCCAGGCTAGGTTTACAGCATTGGGCCAAGGCTGGCAGTTTATGTTGGCCCGAGCATGGCATACAACGCTGGGCCAACCTTGGTTAAATAATGGGTTGATAACTAAGGCCCAGGCTTGGTTTACAGCATTGGGCCAAGGCTGGCAGTTAACGTTGGCCCGAGCATGGCATACAACGCTGGGCCAACCTTGGTAAAAGTCTGGGATGATAACTAAGACCTAGCTTTGATTTACAGCATTGGGCCCAGGTTAGCAATGAATGTTGACCCCCGTACTTGGTAAACAGCACTGAGCCATGGCTGGTAATTAATGTTGGCAGAATCCTGAACTATTGGCAGCCCTAAAAATAGAAAATGACATATATATTATGTTATGATGAAATTCATAAAAAAGAAAACACTGTATAACTAAATAATGTATTATTATTACATTTATTATTATGAGTATTAATATAATAGTAATTACACTCATTACATAGTTCAAACATAAGTCATATTCATAATAAATACATGTAAATTATTAATGAAAGTAACATTTTATCTTTTTTTGATCATTGGTATCAGCTGCCCTCTCTATCCTTTGTAGAAATTTGCTGGGAATTTACTCATCATATGGATAACTTTCACTTTCCTTTGATTAACTATACTTTGACAGTATAAAATCTGAAATGTTTATTATTGATTAATTAAAATATAATTACATGCATAATTTGTATAAACATTTAATTAACTATTCATTTTATACTTTTTTCAACTGCGTTGACCATTCTGCCACATCCACTGTACAGTAACTGAATATTGTTTCCTTTTACTTTTATTAATGTTTGTAACATCTGTTTTATAATTAGTGGAACCAATAGCTTCTAATCAAAAAAAATGTTTCTGTAAATCAAACAAAAAATATATAGTTATAATCCTGGATGGATTCATCGATCAGCACATATAGACTCCACTGTTAGACATTCATTCATTATTAGCTTCACCAACACATTATAGTCTCAACTGTCACCACACAGCCAAAAAGTAATACATAATTATATAATATATACAATTTAAACATTAGTTTAATTAAATATATAATTATTTTAGTGTATAATTATTTAAAGTATATATATTTATTTATATATGTAATGATTGTTATGTTTATTTTATGGTGGTGTATAAGACAACAAGTACATCAATCTTGTTCTTATTATAATCTACTTCTATATATTAATAATATAGACTCAATAAATACTAAAACAGTTTACCTACTGTTTTGAGTTGGTACATACTAACATACCAGATGCTCAGAATTCCATGATGTTTTTTTTCTAAGGGCTATTAGACACATGGTGTACGACTATATTTTTATTATGGCCAAATTTTCCTGACTAAACATTGATCAATCTCTATTCTTGGCATAGTATAAAGCAAAGATAGTTTTAATACGTAGGTATTCTTAGCATAATCTTCCAAGCTGAACTAGCGTGAATTCAATGAAGTATTTTATACGATATCTTAAAATATTGTTACAGAATATTATTATATAAGTAAAAATCTGTCAGGGATACATAAATAAGGATGGTTAATTTCACATTACTTGCATACACACTACATTAATAATGACTAATGTAAAACAAATTTACCTGTATTTCCAAGACCCATTAAGGAACGAAGAAGAACCAATATATCTTAATATTGGAGATCCATCGATAATGATGATATTAAATATTGTCTTATGCGAGCAATATTTACATATTCTTTTATTTATTGTATATATTTGTATAACGTATTGAAACAACAAAACTAAACCTAAGGTCTCAAACAAGAGACATACACACACAGTAGGTACACTAAATATAGTAAATATCGATGAATCGAGTCCATTCGATATTTATTTAACAGACAATTTACATCAGCGTTCGGTATGGCAAATATATTATCGAATCGATGTATCGATAATTTTTTTTAAAATATAATATCAATGGAAAATTCACTAAATAATAAAAATAATAAACTTTTCTAAAAGGCTTGCATTATTTCATGTTGATCTATGCATAGGTACTATTTTATGTTGATCTATGCATATGCATCGTTAATACCTAGTAGAATAAAAGTTTATCATTTTTTTTGTAGGTACCTACTTAGCAGTTTTATTGTTATAAAGTTATAATTTACACGCTTATCGTTTAATTTTTCTAAGGCGACTTAGAAGAGGTTCGAGTCCAGCATTGAGATATATATGAGATACGTATGAGATTTTAATAATGATTCATCATTTCAGCTCATATATTTCACATTGATGGGCTCGAGTCTCCTCCATAATGGGAGGTTTATTAACCTACTATACCACGATGGTCAGACGTGTTGGTATAGGGTTTTGTTTCGAGTTTTACTTCTCTTGCATAGATGTTATATGCGTTTTGTATCCCTTAGTCGTCTCTTACGATCACCCACGGGTAAGATATGAGATGGTGAATTGTATTCTTACCCTGTCACCACACGGAAGATGATGATGATGATAATTACGATGATGAATATAGCCTAATACT
Organism: Lymantria monacha; assembly: GCA_905163515.2. Classification (NCBI taxonomy): domain Eukaryota; kingdom Metazoa; phylum Arthropoda; class Insecta; order Lepidoptera; family Erebidae; genus Lymantria; species Lymantria monacha. The sequence goes on along the minus strand of LR991092.1, from coordinate 8,379,767 downwards.
AGCTATCCAGTTGTAAGTACTCTAGATCGATTGTAATTGTAATTTGAGATTTTCTGTTTTTGTGAGCTTAAATTACTTTTTTAACATAAATATCTCTAGCCTGAATATAAAAATAATTAAGCTAAGTTAATATAACCAATGCACTCATTAAATACAAAACATTAACAATACGTTCTGGTATCGCAATCTTCATAATTGTATTTTTGAATCGACAGAAGCATAATCGATACATATGTCAATCTCTATTATTTTATAACCACAACAACAACAATCTGAACAATATGGCGTTGAAACTAAAATGACTATTATTTTTTTATTGCAAGAATAGTACCTACGAATTCAACTGAAAAATTAAATATGTTTAACTAGGAACTTAGGAAATTCAGATTATGTTTTTATAAAGATAAGTGGAATCTAAACACGTTTTAATTCTTTTCTTAGATATTTTCGGACATCCGGCCACCTCCTATTCTATTGAAACATTTAATGTTATTTAAATTCTATATTTAAACAAAATAAAATTTGTATAAACATTAAATTTAAAAAAAAATATATTTAAGTTTTTAATATAAATCCTTATTTGCCGTCGCTAATCAACTTAAATAATTATGAACCTAGAAAGTCAATTATAGTGACACTTGTTTAGGTAAATTAAAATGAAATACATTTTTGATGTACCTACGTATTGAATTTCGAACAGTATTTTATCCTTTTTCACAAGAACTAATTTCATAACACCAACATCTATTGACGGAGTGGGGAATTCAAAGATTTCTTTTCTTAGATTTTCTATAGTACCATAAACAGTAGATGATGAATATAGTCTTGAAAAGGCTCGGACCAGCATCGAATAACCGAGGCTCGGCTGTTCAAGACTGGCCCAAGCTCGTATTAGCATCGAATAGCCGAGGCTTGGCGGTTCAAGGACTGGCCCAAGTTCGGCCCAGCATCGAATAGCCGAGCCTCGGCTGTTAAAGGCTGGCCCAAGCTCGGGCTAGCATCGAATAGCCGAGCCTCGGCTGTTCAAGACTGGCCCAAGCTTGGACCAGCATCGAATAGCCGAACCTCGGCTGTTCAAGACTGGCCCAAGCTCGGACCAGCACCGAATAGCCGACTCCCGGCTAATCAAGGTCTGGCCCAAGCTCGGTTCAGCACCGTGTAGCCGAGGCTTGGTAGTTCAAGACTGGCCCAAGCTCGGGCCAGCATCGAAAAGCCGATCCTCGGCTGTTCAAGACTGGCCCAAACTCGGGCCAGCATCGATAAACCGATCCTCGGCTGTTCAAGACTGGCCCAAGCTCGGGCCAGCATCGAAAAGCCGAGCCTCGGCTGTTCAAGACTGGCCCAAACTCGGGCTAGCATCGAATAGCCGACGCTCGGCTGATTAAGGACTGGCCCAAATTTGGATTAGCACCGAGTAGTCGAGGCTTGGTAGTTCAAGACTGGACCAAGTTCGGGCCAGCATCGAACAGCCGAGCCTCGGCTGTTCAAGACTGGCCCAAGCTCGGACCAGCATCGAATAGCCGAGCCTCGGCTGTTCAAGATTGGCCCAAGCTCGGACCAGCACCGAATAGCCGACGCCTGGCTAATCAAGGTCTGGCCCAAGCTCGGTTCAGCACCGTGTAGCCGAGGCTTGGTAGTTCAAGACTGGCCCAAGCTCGGGCCAGCATCGATAAGCCGATCCTCGGCTGTTCAAGACTGGCCCAAGCTCGGGCCAGCATCGAATAGCCGACGTTCGGCTGATTAAGGACTGGCCCGAGTTCGGATTAGCACCGAATAGCCGAGGCTTGGCTGTTCAAGACTGGCCCAAGCTTGAGCCAGCATCGAAAAGCCGATCCTCGGCTGTTCAAGACTGGCCCAAGCTCGGATCAGCATCGAATAGCCGAGCCTCAGCCGTTCAAGTCTGGCCCAAGCTCGGACCAGCATCGAATAGCCGAGCCTCGGCTGTTCAAGACTGGCCCAAGCTCGGGCTAGCATCGAATAACCGACGCTCGGCTGATTAAGGACTGGCCGAAGTACGGATTAGCACCGAATAGCCGAGGCTTGGCTGTTCAGGACTGGCCCAAGCTCGGGCCAGCATCGAAAAGCCGATCCTGGGCTGTTCAAGACTGGCCCAAGCTCGGGCCAGCATCGAAAAGCCGATCCTCGGCTGTTCAAGACTGGCCCAAGCTCGGATCAGCATCGAATAGCCGAGCCTCGGCCGTTCAAGGCTGGCCCAAGCTCGGACCAGCATCGAATAGCCGAGCCTCGGCTGTTCAAGACTGGCCCAAGCTCGGGCCAGCATCGAAAAGCCGAACCTCGGCTGTTCAAGACTGGCCCAAACTCGGGCCAGCATCGAATAGCCGAGGCTTGGTTGCTCGTGACTGGCCCGAGCTTGAGCCAAGATAAAAAAAAGTTACGGCTCAATTGCACAAGGTCGGTCCAGGCTTGGGCCAGCATTGGACAGCCGAGGCTTGTTGCCCGGCATTGGCCCAAGCTTGACCCCATCGTTGAAGACTGGCAGTTCCTACATGGGTTGTCAACCCATTTGACAAGGATGGGCGATTACAGTATTCTGACTTACGGAGGATTATGTCTAAAAATAGACGTTAACAGGGTGATGGATGGATGGAATCCGTTTCGCAGGTTAATTTTTCAAATATAAAAAATAAAATGTAATAAAAATAAAACCCGTAGAAAAGTTTTATTACACCAGAAAAAAGCTTTAAATTAATTAACGTTAAACTATTGTTGTTTATGTTTTACCATTAGTCCAGACTCCAGACTTATAATGAATACAATACAATTTATTTTGTACAATATATGTACGTACTTTTGTGAAACTGCAGGTGATGTTTATTAATTGGTATGCTTTGTTTCTTTCCACAGAGCCGTCGGTAAAACATGTTTACTCATCAGTTACACGACAAACGCATTCCCAGGAGAATACATACCAACAGTGTAAGTAAAACTTTTAATTATATTGTAAAATTCTTAAAGAATTACTTAAAACTAAGGTATATATATAATATGTTGATAACATCATAGCAAGTGAAGGAGTACTCGAAATAAAATATTGTATCAATCTATCTGACCAGCGAGTTTGTTTTTATTGCTTATCGTAGCAAATGAGCAAGCAGCACACTTGATGGGAAGTGTCACCGCCGCCCATGGACCTTTGCAATATCAAGGATCTAGCTAGGCTGCTGCCTACCAATACAAACCCCACACCCACCCAGTTGGGCTTCCGGCTCTCTAGCTCACCGAACGAAGCGCAATAGCACATTGCCATTACTCAGACGTCAATCTTCTGCGAGAGTGTGGGACTACACCGGACGGACCGGCCCACGGCTGCAGACAGAGAACTGTCAACAGTGTGATCCTTTTTTTTTTTTTTTTATTGGTGGGCTATGGGTGCGTCTCGCCCCGCCAAATCGGTCCGGGGTGACGGAGAAGGCGGCGCGTGATCCCATAGACCCACCGTAAAATCCTCTCTCTTCGCCGTGCGAGCGGACCACCGGTACCCGATCTTTGTCTTCGGTGGTCCGCTCGGCCAACAGTGTGATCCTACCACTAAGGAGTGTACTAAGTTAATTTTTCTCCTATTATAGACACACACATACATATCATCACGCCATATCCCTTGCAGGGTAGGCAGAGAGAACAGAGTGCCAGAGAACTCTATCTCTGCATACTTCACTCGCTTCCTCAACATTCATAATTCTCTTCATACACGCTCGCCGGTTTCGGAGACTCTTGACTCCACCTTCCTTCAGTACATGACCGATCTGGTCTAGGTAGGTTAGTCTCGGTCTCCCTCGGTACCTACATCCTTCCACTTTCGCATTGTATATCTTCTTAACCAGACGTTTATAGAGGAGTCAGTCCTATTATAGAGGAGACTCAAATTCAGCAGTGGGTCATAACTCGTACCTGAGCTGATATGATGGTAATATATGTGGATTTAGTGTGGTCTGTTTTGTTTTGGGTTGAAGGAATCAAGGATGTTAACGATAACTTGTAGAAAAAAAATATTTTTTCAAAGACGACTACTGTTCTTACTATTGTAGAAAAGGTTCGTTTTCAAAAGTCATTATCATCAGCTCATTTCAGCTTATATACGTCCCACTGCTGGGCTCAAGTCTTCTCACAATATGAGGGTAGTTTATCTACCTACGCTGGTTAGACGGGTTGGTATAGGATTTTATTAGGAGTTGTCCTTACGATAATATCCCCATTCGTGGGATAGCCTATGTACAATAGTGGACGGTAATGGTTGAAGAATGAATATCTACAATAAAACCACTTGCCCCTTAATGTGTACGGGATCGGCACAAGTTATATTATTTCTAGAGGCGCTCACGAAGCGAGACCAAACTACAAAGCGAAATATTAGATTTTATATATTTTTAAAGACTCAGTTCTGAGGGGTAAACCTTCATATAATAATAATAATAATAATAAAGCTTCATTTATTCCATGCAAAATTTAAATAATAATGAACATAAATCTATATATAACATAATTTAAAAAGATTGGCTTAACGTAATATTATAATTCAATTAAAATAGTAATTTATCAATAATTTAACATAATTGTAATTAAATTGTAATTAATAACTATGATTATGATTTTTGCATGGACCCCCTCCGGGTAAAAGCCTCCTCCAAGATATACCACTTCTCTCTGTCTTTGGCAGTATTTAGCCAGTCTCGGCCTGCTATTGTTGCTATTTCATCCGCCCATCTGGCATGCGGGCGGCCTCTAGCTCTACTTCCTCGTGGTCCTGACCATGCGACTGACCTCCGGGTCCATCTGTTGTCGTTGTACCTGGCTACATGACCTGCCCATTTCCATTTCCTTTGTAGCGAGAAAGATAGAGCATCTGTTACTCTGGTTTTCTTGCGGATGTCCGAATTCCTCACCTTATCTTTTAGTTTTAAACCCATAATGCTTCTCTCCATTCGTCTTTGAGTTGTTTCGATTTTATTTTTAATTTTTGTATCGAACGTCCAAGGCTGGCACCCATATGTTAAGCATGGTAGTATAGCCGTGTCCATAGCTATTTTTTTAGTGGGTAGTGGGAGTTGTGATTTGAAAAATTCAAATCACAAACCTTCATATAGGACTTTATAAATATATAACTAACAAACACAAATAACCCAAGAACAAACCATCGATATTCAAAACAATCATCTGTAGAAATGCCCTGCTCGTAAGTCAAATAGTTGCTAGGTTTCTACTTAGACCGCTAAGGCAATCAATTAACATATTTATCTACAAATTTTTATCAACAAAATTAACTACCTATCTCTTTACATTTGTTGACCTATTAAATCCAAATGTTTTCATACCATTAGCTTGTAGCCTAGAACAATTTTAAGGAAAATTTTATATTAATGTACGGTATTTCCTCATTGTTTATCAGCCGCAATTGTAGTTTGTGATTTAGGAAACAAGAATTATTTAGTTAAACTCTTAAATAGATTAAAGTGATTTTTTTAAATTATATCCTATACTAGGACATATTTCCAAATATTATTAAAGGTTAAAGGGAAAATATACAGATTATTATTCAAATTACTGAAATTTAGCATTTAATATGCATGATTATTTATAAAAACCCGATTACGAGCGAAAAATGATCAAACATATTAAATGCTAAATTACAGTAATTTGAATAACAGGGTTGTGTCATCGTTTAATACAATTCTAACTGTAAAGTTGGAGTATTAAGTCTGTACAATGTGTAAACAAAGTAGGGTAGATGGCACACGTCTCTTTAAAAGACGAAAATATAATACGATGCGAGAATTGAATATCCTACAATAGTTCACGGTGGTGTAAGTGGCAGCACGATTGGAACGGATTTCCAATAGGTGTGGGTTCGAATCCCACTTGTGACAGATTATTATTATTATTTAATAATTATCACTGCTGGCTTTTCCACAATGGTAGGGAAGTTGGTCTTCAATGCCACGCTTGGAATATAGATGCGTTGGTATAAGATTTTATTTAGAGTTCTATTTCTCTTGCTGTGATTTTATCTGCTTACTTTCGTTTTGTCGTCTTTTACGATCACTCACAGGCAATGAAGGAATGGTGATTATTGAAATAAAACTACTTTTACGGATTCTATCGCGTTTTTATTTGATTTTTAATTTCCCGACGTTATATTGTACGTCTTTATGCGTCCAATATTGGCTTAATACACCTTAGTCCTTCCCGTGACCATGATCACTGTAAAGTGTTCGAAAGCGATAGAATCCATAAAAATAGTTTTATATCAAATATGTAATAATACTCGCGTAAACATTAGAAATCATTATGGTGATTATTGTCACTACGCGGGTAGATATTTTTTGCCTACTATTCTGTCATTATCATTTATGGTAATATAAAAAAATTATAATAGCCTATTTGAGAATTGAATCCAAAACTTGTGCGTAGTTATATAAATATTGATACTGTTCAATCAAATGGCACAAATTAGCAGCAGGCAGCTATCAGTTCCAGGTTTTGAATCCTCGAGTCAGATAAAGAGTGTTATTGGGTTTTTACCAAGTTTTCTGCTAAACGCTATTTACGGGCAATTACGTATGTGTACTCACTTCTCCTTTTTGGGTAAATGCATATAATAACTGTATATTAATAACTATTTTGCTAATTCAAATTACTGATTTTTTTAGCATTTAATATGCTTAATTATTTATAAATACCCGATTACGAAGCGAAAAATGATGTCACAAGCGGGAGTCCAACCTGCGCCTATTGGGATTCCGGCCCAATCGTAATTGGGTATTTATAAATAATTAAGCATATTAAATGCTAAAAAATTTCAGTAATTTGAATAACAAGGTTGTGTCATCGTTTAATACAATTCTAACTGCAAAGTTTGTAGTATTAAGCCTATAACAATGTGTAAACATTGTCGGGTAGATGCCATACGTCACCTTAAGACGTAAGTATGATACGAAGCGAGATTTGCATGCCCTACAATAGTTCACGGTGGTGTAGCGGCAGCACGATTGGGCCGAAATCCTAATAGGCGCGGGTTCGAATCCCGCTTGTGACATCATTTTTCGCTTCGTAATTGGGTATTTATAAATATTTTGTTAATTGTTATATATAAAAATGGGTATTAAAATGTGCTATAGGTACGAACTCGAAATCTTAGTGAGAAACATTAAACTTGACTGCATAGGTTTTTTTTTCTAATCCAACAGGTAGTTTTCGATATTAGCGCGTTCAAATAAACAAACTAACTTTTCAGCTGTGTAATAGTAATGCAGAATACAATAATGTTTTCAGATTCGATAACTACTCTGCGAATGTTATGGTTGATGGTAAACCGATCAATCTGGGACTGTGGGATACGGCGGGTCAAGAGGACTACGACCGGCTGCGACCGCTCTCCTACCCACAGACCGACGTGTTTCTCATATGCTTCTCACTCGTCAATCCAGCCTCATTTGAGAACGTGCGAGCTAAGGTTAGATAACTGATCACACACTACAGTAGTAATCAATTTTCAAGTGGTGGTGGACTAGGAATACAATTTATTACTGCCTTTCTCCTCTGTGGGTGTCGTCGTACAAGGCAAACAAGGGATATAATTTGCATATAACATTTATGCAAAAAAAAAGGAAAATTTGAAAATAAAACCTTATCCCGCCTGACTAGCGTGGTGTAGTAGTACTGCTTCTATTGTGATAGCGGCTTCGGCCCAATAGTGGGACGTAGGTATATGAGTTGCAATGATGATGATGATGGAGTAAGAGTAAGAATACAATTCACCACTCCCTTACTAATGTAGGTGGTGAATTATATTTTTACTCTTACTCAATCTTAGTTTACTGCTATAGAGTACTGCTGCTCCATCATAGTTTTTGCCACTCCAAAAAATTGTACCATAACTAAGATGAACTTGCTTGCAAAGCATAGCGTTTATAACATTATTTTTATACTTGAAAAAAACCAATGGATATAAATAGCATGTAAATTACAGATTTAGTAAGAAGTGAGGGCTTCCTATTTTTTATTACTTATATACTAACGACTTTGTGGAGCCAGCTACTAAGACTATCAACCCTTGTATTGCTCGTGGGCGTTGTAAAAAATTACTAAGTCTGTCAACAACTGTATTTGTAAGGAGGGATGACGCTAAACAGACAGTGTCTCATAAACTATTGCCAAAATTTTGCAATATGTACAGAGGGAGAGTACATATTGCATCGACCTGCAAAAATTAGGATAAAAGTTGGATGATTATGAATACTAATCAGCAAGCTCATACAACTCAGCAGTACCAGCAACATTAGTAGGCTGACACTAGGTATGCGTCCGATATATCAAAACGAATCTGAAATCGGATTTCAGTCAGAAATCGTATCGTATCGATATTCAACACTATACAAACTGATTTTAGAAAACGTATTTCGGCAGAAACTAAATCAACACATATCAAAACAAAACGACGAAAACGCAAACTAATAATAAATCTAATCATCGCGCAATCGTTTTCTATTGCTAGTTTTGCAAACCAAACCAATATTTGAAAACTTACTAACTATCTCTTTCACTCCGCTAAGCGATCGCTTAGTCAGAATGAGAAAAAGCGAATTTCATTAAAATTCGCCTCCTTTCATTCTAACTAAGCGATCGTTTAGTGCATTGAAAGAGATGAAGCGAATTGTCATCTGTTTTGGAATTTGGCGGTTTCTAAGAAACTCAGAATGGCAGATGGAAACGAAACAGAATTACAAGAGTCAGGGAATAAGATCTATATTAGAATGCAACTACTTCCATGATAATATTACACAATACTTAATGATGGTAGTTTAAGTTTTGTGTTTGTTAAATAGATTTTTGAATTATGGGAGAGTTTTTGCACACTTGACCTTGGTGACACGTGCGGTGTGCGCGTAATGTTATTTTTGTGATCTCGTGAACTATATAATTAGATAGGTATTTTACGATTCAATACTATACGAACGTATGTTAGTATCATACATACGATTTGATGATAAATAAGAAATAACTATTTAATGTAAAAAGGTAAGATTTTCGCTTCGTAATCGGGATTAATAAAAAAAAAAAACCATACAAAAAAATGTACATTATATAATCTAATCATGAAATCATTGTAAATATGACGATTTTTAAATACGCAAGAAAGTTTTGTATCATATCCAAAACAAAACATTTTTGCTAGTCTAGTACTCTAGTTAAGCCTAGATAAAGCATGAAGGAAAATCGTACACCTAAATCCAATCAACAAAGAAATTATAGAAAAATTATTTGAATGCGTTCGTTCGATTGCGTTTTTCGTTTGCTACGCTAAAATAACTAAAAACATCGAATATCGATCGAAACTAAAGTAAACCCGCTCCGTCAACCGCTCTGGAAATCGATTTCTGAAATCGGTTTTTAAAATCGATTTAAATATCAGAAATCGAATTTGTATCGGTTTGCGTAAAAATCTGAAAACGCCCATCTCTAGCTGACACCTATCTTGAGAAAAATGCTCTTTTTAAACCTCGTTTAAAGAAAAATGTGGCTTATTATTGTTCTCACATATGTTGAGTACTAATCAGCTAGTTATACCAGGGGCATTACCAGCCTGCACATAAAACATGAGGAAGATGCTATTTTTAATCCTCGTTCAGAGAAGATCAATTAAGGTTCATTATTGGTTTCATGTTTCGAGTATCTAATATTAAGTACGGATAATATCACATCTAAGCTTAATTAAAATAAAAATGTTTAATTTTCAGTGGTTCCCCGAAGTCCGGCATCATTGTCCGTCGACGCCCATCATCCTGGTCGGCACGAAGCTCGACCTCCGCGAAGACAAGGACACCATTGAGAAGCTGAAGGACAAGAAACTTGCGCCTATCACTTATACACAGGTACATTCGTATTGATTAAACAATTAAATGATATATTAGGGTTTCTGTGTGGGGACTAGACATGTGCGAAACAGTACTTCCCGAAGTGATGTGGCATTGAAGTGATATGGCATTACATTTCGTGCCGAGTAATATTACATTTAACCATCACTTCAAACATCACACATGACATGAAATGTCATGTGTGATGCGTAATGCGATAGCGCTCTATACATACGGCAGGCGGCGTCAAGAAATATAAGCCTTAACCTTCTGAAAATAAAGCTCAAAATAAATATTGAATTGCCAGACACCGAACATTGCAGAAATGCAGAACAGTACACGGGTGTTCGCGTCATGTTTAATGTGATGTGTAATGTTTAACGTGATGTAATGTTTAGTCGCGTACTGTGTAATATGACAGTACGCGGTCGGGTAATATTACGTGTGATACATCACTCGCATTACTTACACATGTCTAGTGGAGATGCAGTAAGAATGCAATTCACCACCATAATTGTAAAAGAGTAGCACTGAGCTGTGCACGGATAACTTGAAATAACTCTTTATATCAGCCCCCTGACCAGAGTGATATAATTGGTCAATTTTCCTCCAAATGCTCATACAACTCAGCAAGGAAACTCGTGGACCCCACGTGGGACGTATATGAGTTGAGGTGAGGTGATAGATGCCAAGCTGGTCAGACGGTTTGGTATATGGTTTTCTGTCGATTTTGCCTCCTATTGCTGTAATGTTAGCTGCTTCTGTTCCTTAGTTGTCTTTTCTAATTGTCCATGGGTAAATGTAGTGACCATTGTATTCTTATTCCATAATCAAACGTATAGCTGACCTGTCTCTATTACCGTACCTAAGTTACATGAGTGACAGCCAGGCACCCAGCGTAGACTTTTTAATAGGTCTACTCTAAGAGATTTTTTTTTTTATTCTCTAAAGACCGCTCAAGGAAAATAATCCTTGTATTGCGAGTGACTCTACAAATATATAATTGAAGGGTACAAATGACACCCAGACTTAGAACAATAATTTGTGAATCAAATCAAATCATTTATTATGCATAAGCCCCATAGGGGCACTTACATATTGTCAATTTTACATTATGGTTTATTAAATTAAATTTAATTAATCTACCACCGGATCGGGAGAAGATCCGGCAAGAAACTCAGTGGGCTCGTTATTTTTTTTTTAATTATATATTTTATGAATGACACAACGTATCGACTGGCGTGGGAATCGAATCCGCGATACTTGATAGGTCGTTATCTTAAACCGCTACGCCTACTGTGCAGTCGTAATGTTTAATAAAAGAACATACCGCCTCTTTGCTTTAATAATGAGTTATCTTGAAGGATGAAATTTTAGAGGAGGTTTTCAAGTCGCATAAAATAATTGATATAGGTATAAATCTATGATTTTAATTATTTATTATTCTATAATTAAATCATCTATGAGTAAAATCAGATTTACGGTAAAAAAATATTCGTTGCGACACAATTATTTTTTGAAACTTGAAAATCATTCCTCTAAAATTTCATTTTTCAAGACAACATATTATTGAAGCAAAGAGGCGATACGTTCAGTACTTATGTAATTATATTTACGTTATATCGTGTAATGGATAAAATTATGGGAAATTCCATTATAATAATAAATGTTTACCACTATATATAAAATATGATAACAACTTTGTTTAAATTAATATAGTTATGTATAAGAATTTAATTTATTTGTTTACTTTCCTATGTTTTGTTACCGGCTTTATATGTTGACATCGGCTAAACCTCAACGATTTATTTTAATTAAATGGGGGATGACCCCATTATACTTTATATAGCATATATTGCAGCCGACATAGCCCAAATATAGACTTATAATTATATATTAAAAAAAACAACACTGCAATTAAATGCTTGTGTTGTTATTTAGAGAATTAAAAAGATGTATATAAGATCTAAGGGAGGTCGCGAGAAATGTCATGATCATTCCTCTACGCCAAGCGCCTGCTTAATTTAGCAGGTACATTTTCGTAACTATATGGTAACAATAAAAAAAAATGAACAGGAAAATCTGTTTGAATTCAGTGGGGAATTATGAATGTCATGACCAATCCCTAGATCTGGTTCTGCTTCCTATTAAAACAATACTTTAGGTCAAAATAATATTTGATCTTTTATTACGTGTGGTGAAGAAATGGGAATACAATTTACCACCCCTAATCTTGACCGTGGATGTCGTAAAAGACGACTAAGTGATATAATGCGTATACAACTTTTATGCAAGAGAAGAAAAACTCGATATAAATCCCTATACCAACCCGTCTGACCAGCGTGGTGAAGTAAGTCATTTTCCCCGGGAGGAATATGAGCTGTGATGATGAATGTCTTTATAAGCGCTGTCAAATCGCCATAAGTTAAAAACTGACCCATTTACTTAAAAAGTAATGTATAATATAATAGTCTTCTTTCTTCTATAGTGTAGTGGTTTCGGGTAACTAGGCCCCGTAGTCCCGACCTACAATATACCTCTCGACGGCGTACGGATGAGTTCTTTTCTTCAGTGACCCATTCGGGTGACTAGGCCGGGGAATAGTCCGTCACCCGCGACCGGGTTGACGCTTCGGCGGCAAGCCGGTGCGTCGACAAAAGATCTAACGAAGGATAATCCGCTGGGCTGGCCACGGATGTTAAAGATTAGGTACCAGCGGCCGGCTCAGTGGCAATAGGGAGGGAATACGACGCCCTTTCGTCGCCACGGACGGCGTGTGCCCAGACCATAGCATGCAAAAAAAAAATGTGTTTATAAAAAGTTTCATCAAATCCATCGATATATATGTACTACGTACTAGATTTCGCGTTCCGATCACTTGCTTTGTTCGACTAAGCTGTACTGCAATCCGTACACCTTACTTTAGTGTGACTGCGATCATCATGGACTGTGGGTGTATACAGAGCTGCGTTGTTAATACGATAATTCGAATAATACCAATCAAAACTTGCACATGTGGATATGAATAAAAATTCTTTATTTAACTAAGTAAAATGTTTTGTTGTTAAAGTGTACAAATAGGTAATAATATCGAATTAGCACAATAAAAAAAAATATTCTACATTTAAATGTCACACCATCTTTAATAATAGACTAATGCCCGCAGATGTTCAATTACACTGGTTGTAGGTAAAATTGTGTGATTATACACAGACTTGACGTAGTGTCTAGAAAGTATTTTGATTATTTATATTCTTTTTTACTTTAGTTTATGTTATCAATTAATACTTATTTGTCAAAGATCAAACAGGTTGGTATAGGGTTTTGTTTCGAGTTTTCCTTCTCTTGATAGATGTTATATGCATATTATATCGTTTAGTCGCCTTTTACGATATCCGCGACCAAGACAGGGAGTGATGAATTGTATTCTTATTCCGTCATCACACGGATATTCAAAACTATTGTCGTATGTTAAAGCAAAGTTTATATAAACATATAATAGTTTATTTTCTTTTATAATTTACTATTATTTTTATTTATTTAACTACTTAATAATATACTTTTGAAATAGAGTATGCTGTATGAGTTCTAATGAATCTTTGTAGGTACAAAAACTGTGTCACTTCTGTGGTGTAAAGTCTATAGTACTACACTTTGTTACATAACGTTGAACGAAACGCGTAAGTGCGCATGAAATGCCTACATCTTACGACGTTTTGGTCGCGAGAAAATTACAACTATAAAGCGATCTAGCGCTGTGTGCTTCAATGTTCGCGTTAGATTACCTATTTATTCTTTTAGCGCTGCAGCGGACTTTAGTTTAACTGTTACCAAAATGGAACAAAATATTTATTCGGGATAGCTTCTCTATACATATAACTCTATGATCAAATACGACAGACTGAATTTAAATTAAAATCGTTCATACACATAAGATAATTTATTGTTTGTTTGCTTATAGCTAGTTTGCTCTGTACTTTGTCATTGAGGATGTTTGTAAAAAGTCCTAGTTATCCAAATTACTGAAATTTAGTATTAAACATGCTAAGTTATTTATAAAAAAAATGTTTTACATACATACATACATATCATCACGCCATATCCCTTGCAGGGTAGGCAGAGAGAATGAATGATGAGAGAATGATCTGGCACTCTGCCAGAGAACTCTATCTCTGCATACTTCACTCGCTTCCTCAACATTCATAATTCTCTTCATACACGCTCGCCGGTTTCGGAGACTCTTGACTCCACCTTCCTTTAGTACATGACCGATCTGGTCTAGGTAGGTTAGTCTCGGTCTCCCTCGGTACCTACATCCTTCTACTTTCGCATTGTATATCTTCTTAACCAGACGTTCGTTCGGCATTCTTTCCACATGTCCGAACCATCGGAGCATGCCCTTTCGCATCTTTACACCAATACTCTCTTTCATACCTACCCGCTCTCTTACGTCGTCGTTACGAATGCGATCGTATGCGAATTTTACGAGTAAAAAATGATTGTCGTAGTGGAATTTGAATCCGGATCAATGAATGACGATTGCGTCTTACAAATTGGACGAGCGTTGGTTTGTGTCTAACAACCAAATTTTCTCCCGTATTGCGTCTCTTCGAGAGACGTTTCAGACGCCATCTATTGGAGAATGAACACAGAGGGCGTGTGACAATGATTTGCCAAAGGAAGCGAAGAAACGTATATTATTATGATATGTTTGTTTATTGCAGGGTCTCGGTATGTCCAAAGAGATCAATGCAGTGAAGTACCTGGAGTGCTCTGCGCTTACGCAGAAGGGGCTGAAGACCGTGTTCGACGAGGCCATCCGCGCGGTGCTCTGCCCCGTGCTGCCCATCAAGCAGAGGCGGAAGTGTCTCTTGCTTTAATTGCACCGCACAACCAGATAAGGTACAATTTAACCTACAAAAAAAAAAATGGTTGTGATATTTTTTTCAGTATTAGGCTTTTTTGAACAGGCCATAGTATTCAATCGCGTTTGTATTTGATTTTTAATTTCCCGACGTTTCGAACACTTAATAGCGTTCATGGTTACGGGAGGACTGTCTTCCGTTCCGTTGTGTGTGCGTGTGTGTGTGTGCGTGCGCGTGTATGTGTGTGTGTGTGTATGTTTATAGTACAATGTATCAAAATACTTTATAAATGTTTGATATCCAAGTTATTGAAAGCAATATTATATCATATCCATACCTATCTTCACATTACGTTATATAAAATGCCTGCAAAATTATAACACCTTAAAACACTAAAATATTGAATATAATTCAAGAAGGCTACATTTTCACGTTCCCGCCAACACTTTGCCCAAAGACAATAAAATGAGTGATTTTTTTTTAATTTGTTTCAGATAGCGTAGTACAGACGTCGACGCCAGTGTATACAGCATAGCTTACAATAGAGCGCACCAACAACAAATTTAAATGTGCAAACACGAGCGCTATTAATGAATGGACTGCAACAAATGCATACATAGATGTTAATTTTTAATGTTAAAAAAATACGCGTTAATAATAATTATGTAATGTGGGTCGGTGTGAGTGAACTATGTAATGTATAATGCTTTATATCGAAGGGATTTTATATACAACCATTACGGATAGCCCGAGTTGTTAATTTCGTCTCAAATTATAGTTTTATTTGAATATTCGTTCAGTGCTTCTCTAGAGGCGGTTAACACGATCGTTTCATTGCCACAAAAATGTGTCGCTTTATATCCGGCGGCAATTCGTGAGTATTAGTGTCCAGATTGAGCGTCAATAGAAAATTCATTATACTTCAAAAAAAAGGAAAGCAATAAAATTAATTAAAATATCTATAATAAATGTGTTATATGTCAGGTAACCATATCCATTTCATTCAAGAATAATGAAGAACTTAAAATTAAATAACCACATCATGCTTGAGCATTATTAATGCAAGTTAAATAAATAAAAATATTAATTATCTTTAGTTCATATGTAAAAATTAATAAACAACACGGAAAGAGAATATAATATTTAAAAATAACCGGAGTACTAGTTTTCTTTGGTGCCTAAAGTTCTGCTAATACGCGATTCATTCGAACTACAAGTCGGCGAGATATGTCGTTTGCCATTTAGCACATCGTGCTAACCGCACAAATATTCTGCTAACTCGTCAGCATCATAGACAATATTCTTTTTTTTATATTACATGATTTCTGTATATTCAGTGTTTAATAACGCCTCTAAAGTTTACATGTATTATTCACTGTGGTATAATAATAAGTCACATTCTATCAATAGTTTCGCCAAGTATAACAACTCAAATTTAAACATAATTTTTGAGCGGTATTAGCGGCGTTGTCGTTAATAGAATTTGTACTAGAACGCAAGCAATTGCAAATTCTCAGTGCGCCGGTTTCCATAGATTAAAAAAAATATATACGAAAAGGATTACCACATGACAGGTATATTGTCAGACAAAAATAGCAATATTAAACCGTGAAATGCGTTTGAAAAAGCACAATTTGTGTAATAAAAATTATATAACGAAACATTTATGTATTTAGGAAACACTTCATATATATAATAACAATTAAAAAAAAATTAAGTCATTGTGTTTTCCAATTTATGAATAAGACACCAATGTAATAATATCGGGCGTTTATATCGCACATGTTTACTAAACCACCGCAATAACTAAACGTAATACATTCCTAATTCAAATCAATCCGGGTATAAATTTCTTAAACGTTATCACCGTTTCTTACTGCGGCGAGATGAATTTAAAAATGGAATTGTTAAAAATTTATGTTTGACAGAGATTTTATTTTTCGATTTATTACTTTTTTATTGTTTTCAGCATATCTGTTTAATAATTTTGTTGCAATTAATCCAGCCAGTATTGAATCATTTGTTTAACAAATATTGATTGCATTAAGGCTATTTAGAATCTTAGCTTAGTCTAAATGAAAATAATTACGTTATAAGTACATCATTCGTTTTAATAAAATGGTAACTATTATTACTTTTCCTTTCCATATTTAATTAATTAAAAAATTGTCTATAAAATTATTTATACTTAATGTTTTCTAACTTCCTACATTGATTATACCTAGGAGATCTGTATGTATATATTCTAGTATGTATTCGCATACAAGTTGGATTTGAATATTGCGACTTAAAAAAATTTTTGTACATGTACCAAAAATAATTTATCAAATTAATGTGGTTTGGTACAATTAAGAGGTATAGTATAGACGTCATTTTTATAGCGACTTTATTACCACAGAGTTCCACATGTCAAATATGGTATTATAATTTATTTAGTTTGAAGTCTTTGGGTGTAAAATTATCTTAACACACCGTCAGGTGACATTTGTGACTATTGTAAAAACCGTCTCGATTTTTTAACTTTGGAGTATTTGATTTTTTTTATATCAATGAATTTGTTTTCCCGAACTGTTCCATGATTTTACTAGCCTAGTTGCACATGATAAAAATTTGTACGATGCAGTTCTCGCAATTACTCCAATCGTTCGCCTTCGATAGAGATGTACCCGCAATGCAAATATTCTATTAACAACAAATCTTATAGGATAAATACGCATTTCAATTAATATTGCATCAGATCAACTAAATATACAAGGGAAAAAAATATTTTTATGGTTATTTTAATTTGCTATCCTGACGTTTCGAAGACTTCACAACATCCATAGCCTGGGAAGGGCTAATATGTTTAAATCCGTAAAATATGTCATATGCGCATTAGTAAATACAATAAACAACTGAAAATTTTACCTAAACAATTTCTGAAAATTGACCATTACTTACTGATAACGATCATCTGACCGATCTTCTCCATTGTCGAAGATTATTATTTCATGCTTTAAAAGCAACAAAAAATATAATTAATCTTTTGTACTAAGAATGATTCATGTATAGGTAGAATATAAAAGTCATAATGGCGTCATCATATCTCCATATTAACATTACATTAATTTAATAGACCTAACCGTAAGCCTTTTTATTTAGGGAGCCTGCTCTTGTCTCAATACACGTTTCAATAGACACATTTTTGATAGTCTATATGGTCTAAACAATTGAGGTACAATTGAACAGAAGGCGCAAAACTTATTTTATTATGCCTTTTTACCAATTAAGAGCGCAACTGCTATCAAGGTCTTGACGTAGGTGATGGGTACAATTAGTTATTTGATTCTTCGTAACTTACCCTTCCTCGACAACTTATGTCTGTCTGTTTGGTCGCCCACAAAATAATCGTGACATTTAATTCCATTCAACCAAGTCGTGCAATATCAAAATGTGAGGCTTGTCTTGAAAATGGACAATTTCTCGACGTTTACGTGCTACGGTATCACGATAAAGATGAGTTTTTAATGCACCTACATTTTGCATTACGTGTGGTAATAGTGAAAAGGTCTTTAAATTAGTGTAATCAAATAATATTGTATATTAAAATCACCTTTATTGTTTTTCATTAATTTGTAATGGTATATTCAAGTTAATTTTAGTAAGCAGAATAAAAAGTGATTGCTTTATCGTCTAACGGCGGTTCTCAATAATCTATCAAAACGTATATTTACCAATAAAAAAGAGTAACTTATTTTATCTCTATTCTCGTTTAATAACTCATAAAAATGGGGATAAATAAAAAAAATAAACGTCGTCGATTAAAAATATGTACGGTACTTCATCTTTTGCATTCTAGTAATCGCCTGCTAATATGACACATTATTGCTGACAACACCAGCGTTGAATGAGTTCTTTATTCCAAATCGGTTTTGCTGCCAAGTTTAATCTCATTCTCTTTCAGTAAGCTGTTGCATTTAGTAGGGCGATGGCTACGCTATTAATTTGTCTGAGAATTTGGACAGAATTTTAAAACATATTGCAGAGACTTGTGTTTCAGTCCCTGCATCTTAGTGCTTCAACTATTACATTGCACAAAATGTAGTCAAAATTATTTAATTTAATAAATTTAAAATACTAAATTATAATTAACATTGAATGTTATATTAAACGTTCTGAAAAAACCTCCAAGATGGCGGCTGCAAAACTCTAGTTATGAATATATTTTCTTTACATTTTTAATTTTCTTTTACATATTAAAGTATCTGAGAGATACCGTCTTAAGTTGTGTATTTTCAATTCACCGGCTGTATCTTTAGTTTGAGATAGATTATTGAAAATATCCGTAAATGAGTCTGAGTGAATGGTCAAATACATAATTAGATACATATCGTTGATAAAGTGTAGATGTGCTATTGTGACGTCCTTCAACTGCTAGATTGGCGATAATTTTATCATTTTAATAAAATGGATGTCAATTTCTGTGTATTATATATAAATCAAGAATATTATTAATTTCCTTTTTTTAAATGATTACCTGTCATGTATCTACGGGGGTTTAAATCCTTACAGTTTTGATATTGAAACTTGGTTTGGTTACATGTACTGTGTCTACTTTACTTCTAAAAATGTATTCCTGGCGATGACAACATAGCAAAGGGTTACGTTCAAATGGCAAAATGATCGTCATGAAAATAGAAATAAAATATGCAATAGACTATTCAGTGTTTTATAGCTAATGTGAAAACCGCACAATTACCTTTAGCATTAACCGACCGAATCGCGATGGTCCTGCAATATGTTCAATCAATTTTTCATCAACCATTACGATTCGGTCGCATTACCATCAAAGAGGAGGCATTTTTCGCTAAAAATGTGATGAAACGGGTTTAGGCGCTAATTGACTGTCTAAACATTTATAACTCGGCCTCTTGAATAATGCTTTTTTTTTACTCTTTATGCCTAATGAACTTCATGATCGTGTCAAGGGGGTAAAGACGCTTCTTAAATATTTAAAATGGCACTAAGTTAATTACTGTCTAAATCCTCTCCTAAAATATGAATGTTTATAAAATAAGATAACAAGTAAGTTTGTGTATAAGTGTGCAATTGTTGTTGCTTTGCATTCGAATACGACAATCCTTTCGTGTCATATTCTTGTTCCGTTTAAAAAAAAAAGTTATTACGTTAATCAATTTAAATATTTGAAATTTAAAAAAAGAAGCTCTAACAATTGCACAGAACATTCTAGCATTAAGATTCTAATGTATGTATTGTTCAGATGCAAATATTTAGAAGAATCAACATGTAAATAATGGTAATTTAGTGTTTAAATACAATAAATACATGTGTACATCAATTTTGGTGTATCGTTTTTTATACTATATCCACTATTCCACAATGTAAGTGCGTTTAAACTTTTAAATACTTATTCTAAATTAATACTTTTCAATGTGTAGTTTTTTATGTATTCATGCGATTTAATATGTTATAATTAAATGGACTAACTGTATTATGTCTACTTTAAAATATTTAGTTATAAAAACATATAGCTATTATTACGCAAAATGCATTTTGATTGGATTACTTAGATTACATTAATTTTTAATAACATTACATACGCCATGAGGTAACAAATTAAGTATAAAAATATTTTTATGTGTAAAAAAATGGCTTTTAAATTAATATTATTTGTATTTAATGAACATGATGTCACTAAATACAGCAATAAAATTTTAAGTAACCATTTTTGATTTTTTATTTTGTTTGTGGCAACATTTACAGTGGAACTATTTTAAAATATTTTAATATGAAATGTTAACTCATTTTTATGCTATTTAACATAATATTTACGTTTGAAACTAGTTCCACTAATTTGATTGCCTGAAAGACTTGTTGACGGTCGAAAAAAAAGTTAAAAAAAGTATTATGTTTGCTAATTTAGTTGATTAGTCGAAATTTCCATGTATTTTAGTGTACAATTAGTGTCATTTGTATTGGTGTTATGTTGTCTGTTATGTATTGTTGGAATTGTAGTCTCACTTTATGCCATGTATTGCATTTTGCTTTCATTCAAAATTATAAGTGCTTGTATAATATTATTTTTATACAAAATTGTATATTATTATGCGCTATGTATAATTCGATTGGAAACGCTGTCATAATTCTTCCAAATATTGTAAAGCCTCTGAATAATTCAAAATATATTTATATTAACTGTTCAAAGTATTTGTTTCATTGCGTATATTATTTTAGTGTCCTTGTATACTTCATTATTTGGCACGAGCCTCTCCTACAAAGGAAAGATAATGAAATCATCCTAATATGTGGCTAATTAAATGGGTTTGATACTGAATTTTTATTACATTGTTAGTGATGAACTGTTTATGTCTCTTACCTACAATGGAATATGATGACTAATATTCATAAAGCGTGTGTCATCTATCATCCATCTATCAGCCCATAGACGTTTACTGCTGGTGGCATTCATCCCCGCGAGAATGCCACTCAGAACAGTCCTGTGTGCTGTTAACTAGCAATAGAAAACGATTGCGCGATGATTAGATTTATTATTAGTTTGCGTTTTCGTCGTTTTGTTTTGATATGTGTTGATTTAGTTTCTGCCGAAATACGTTTTCTAAAATCAGTTTGTATAGTGTTGAATATCGATACGATACGATTTCTGACTGAAATCCGATTTCAGATTCGTTTTGATAGATCGGACCCATACCTACTTCTTGGTAGTCTTTTGCTGCGTCATCCGATTCATAGTCGCCACTGGAAAATCTTTCTCACCGAACGGTTGACGCAAAGAGTAAAGTTATTAAATTGAAAAAGAGTGGCAACTCGATGATAAAATATGCATGTATGGAAAGTGCTGCCACCCAGAGTTTAGGCGGTGAACTAAAGTTGAAGTAATATATATACATATCTACATGTGTATGTGTAATTACATAGAATTTTCTTTTACTATGAAACCTACCCTGAAATATAAAAAAAACATATCAGCTGATAATTAAACAATAATAATATCAACCTAACATTGAAACTTGAGATAATTTTCAGAAAAATATCAATAACCGAAAATAGATCGATGACAATAAGTACCTACGTTAGGAACAAAAAATAACAATTCTCAGTTGTCAAACGTTTGACAGGCAGGGCAAAATGGCAGCAGTTAAGTTTGTACAACCAATGTGTAGGCGGCGCGACGGTCAGAAAAAATAAGTAATGTTTTAAGTGTGCCCCCCCAGGGTTGACGATTGCGATAATCGATAAGCGATAGTGTGAAATGTTGCTTCAACGTGCTAATTCTTCGGCTATATAATCAAAATTATTAATAATAATATTAATAATTTTGCAAAATTAATAATTTAATATTAAAAATTATTAATAATAATATTAAATATTTTAACAATTAATATAATATAAAACACTACGCCACAACGATGTCGTATAAGATGAGCCAACAGCCTTTTTCTCTCGTTAAAATTAGATTATTTTACGTCGAATATTGCGTCGACCATGATGATATTATGTTATACAAGTATAGCCAGAGTTAAACAATTTGGCCACCGAAGACAAAGATCGGGTTCCGAGACCCGCTCGCTCGGTCAAAAAAAAAAGAAAAATAGTTGAACAATTGACGTGTCGAGAAGAGATTGGTCGCTGTTTTGGCGCTGGGCGTGTGGACTTGAGGTCCGAGAATGAGATAGCCCCACAGCTCTGACGCGAGCGCTTCTGTTGCAACACATCAGAAGCCAACAATATTGGTCTAAAATTTACTATACTAAATGCATGACACCGATATCACTCAATGCGACACGTTTTTATTTTAGCTTCTGTTGTAACTACCAGTAGCAATTTCGCCAATGTCCAAGTAAATATTCAATCCACAGAGAAGTTTTCAGTTGTCTATGGTTTCCCTTTATAAATTATATTTATCACGATAATCGGTAGGTTTGCTTTTCGATGTTTCAAATGCTTATCAGCCAATATGGTCAATGGTACAATTTTAAAGGTCATATGACAATTTCAACACATGATCAATTGAGAATGGTAAAATACTACACGTTAGACATATCACTTGTACGGAAGAAAATTATTGGAAGAAGATTATATTGATTGGTATTAATTAGGACCAGGCTGTTGACAGTTATCTGTCTACAGCCGCGGGCCGGTCCGTCCGGGTTAGTACCACACTCTCGCAGAAGATCGACGCGCGACGTCTGAGTAATGGCAATGTGCTTTTGCGCTTCGTTCGGTGAGCGAGAGAGCCGGAAGCCCAACTGGGTGGGTTTGGGGATTATATTAGTATTGCAAAGGTCCATGGGTGGCAGTGACACTTACCATCAGGTGTGCTGCTTGCTCGTTTGCCATCATAAACAATAAAAAAAAGAATAGTGACAATTCAAAAAAAGAAAATTTTTGAGGAGGATCAAAATAAGTATTTCCTTTTTTTTCAGATCGTTTCAGCAGTAATTTCAAATGCACGAACATCAGCATAATTTCCTTAAGAATGACGACGAAGAGTTAATAGGGAGAATTTATAGTATACAACATCCCTCCACCACCAAAAATTGAAATATAATGAAAATTATAATTTTTAGAGTTGTCTCACTGTTCTTCCGGACAACCGATATATAAAACTCGCTTTTAATCCATCACCATTTACAGATACATTCTATTACATTGTTTAATATTATCACTTAAAGTTATTATTTGTAAAAGCTTACATAATATATGATTAGCTTTATCTTTCTTGTCAATATCATTTACTTTTATGTCAATTTCGGATTGAGGTATTTTCCCCGAAATGTATTTTGATAAAAAGACTGTTATCTAATATACCTTGATCTAAGACATTAAAGATTGATTATACCTAAAGTGGTGTTATTATTATAATTGATCGATTTAAGCGATACATACAGCGGTTATCCATTATTATTTTAAAATAGCGTAGCCGACCTATACAACACCGCTTCCACACGGCAAAATACTCTGAACTTGAAATGTGAACTTTTTAACGTCCTCTGCAGACATATTTTACATTGACAATTGAAATTAGCAGACAGTTTGCCGTAAGCGAGCTTACCGCCATCGAGTCACCCAATAGTGGACGTCTCGCTTATCGCATGCTTGCTACGAGCTTCAAGCAGGCGGTTCGCGCTATGTACGCACGGAGACTGTTCGCTTGAAGCACTTTGCTAGTTTGTAAGCTGTTGCTATTCTGTATTTTCCTTAGTTAAGTCATTTTGAACAAACGACGATATGTAGTCAAATCAGTGTTGATCCATATGAAAATATATAAATATTTATCTTAAAAAATACGAGATATTTTAATGGGGACTGAACACAAACATGTTTGGTGGGGAAAGCGCTAAACGACTGTTAGTTCTAAGCGCGGGGCTGACCCCTATTTAGGTGCCAACAGTTGTAAACGCGTGAACAGCTGGTGGCATGTCGGCGCGTGAACAGCTGGTGGCATGTCGGCGCATGAACAGCGAGTAGTTATCTCCGTGTAAGTGAGCTATGACCCTAACCGTCCTGAGAATCTCGTTGGAGGCGACAAACGTGTTGAATAAATTTTCGAAGTTTTGCGAAAAATTGCAAACTTGAACTGCCGGAGACTTTTTTGCCATATTTACTATATCACATAGGAGTAAGAAGATTTCCTTATTTACTATTCCACATTGACCCTATCCCTTATTCCTGCCTTTCTTGAGGTGTACGGTATCAATTATCAATCCTCCTTGGCAGGCGCGGCTCAAGCACATGTAGCGCCCGGGTGCAATCAATAACCTGGCGCCCTCTTGTACCAAAGTGGGTGAACAAAATGGAATAGGTTGATGGTTACAAGCGGCTCTCGGCGCCCCCTAACACCCGGCGCCCGGTTGCACCGCACCCTCTGCACTATAGGTAAAGTCGGCCCTGCTCCTTGGGAATGTTAATTGTTGACCAGACGGCATGTCATGGAGTTAGGCAAGGTCGATGTAAAGCGCTCAATCGGCTTATGCGAGATCCACTTCAGTGTCACGGGAGTCCTTCCGTAACGATAAAATCCGTAAAAACAGTTTTGTTTCAGTTGTGTAATATTCATGTAACATTATAAATCATTAATATATTAATTAAATACTAATGGCATGCCACGACGTAGATATTTAAACAAAATAATAGCGTTTTATATGCTTAACTTATTCACGCAAACAAAACGGCTAGAATAGTTAATTTTATGATAAAAATGATGTAATCTTGTTGACAGATAATAAACATTATAATAGTATTAATTGTACGTATAGTGATGAATAAAACCTAGCCCAATTGATATGGCCGTGGCTTACAGGTCAAAAGGTTTTAATGTCACAACACAACACACAAGCTCTTCAATTCTTATCAAATGCGACGTAAAATATCGAAGATCACGTGTTAAATTGTAAGACTACACAACTTAGATAATATTTTGCAGTTGATAATTACTATATATTGGTTTCATAATGGAAGGCTGTTTAGAAAACTGGCAATTAAGTCGAGAAGATATAGTTTGGCATTGTACGAGTAGCATACATACAACACATACATATATTATTTACTTAATAGTTAAGGGGCCGTTCAAGTATTACGTAACGTTACATGTGGGGGAGGGAGGATCAAAAATCTTCAAAAATTGCGTTACGTAATACTTGAACGCCCCCTAATAGTACAGTATCTATATTAATGTATAATGCGCCATTTTCAAGATGTTTACGCGGGTATTTACGCATTTGAAACAAAACTGTTTTTACAGATTTTCATGCGTTTGTATTTCATTTTTAATTTCTCGATGTTTCGAAAACATTTTAAACGTTCATAATAGACCTGACGGTCACCATCGGGACTAACGTGCCTTCTGTGGTGAATACGTCGGACAATTAAAATACAAATCCAATAAAATTTGTAAAAATAGTTTTATTTCGAATAAGTAAATTGTTGTGATTTTTAAGTGTTTTAACAATAAAAAACCGGTGCGTATTACCTGCACAGATCCACCTAGTCTAACTTACAATTATATGTTTTATTTAATGGTCTATCTTTTGATTATAGTACCTACATATGTACTATAAGAAAATTTTTATCAAAGAAGTCGATACTTAAAGGCTGACGAGATACACATCACACATGACGGAGACGAGAGCGTCGCTATTACGTCCGGGTTCTTACGAGTACCTATAGCATAGCAACAAGGCGTCCATACTCACTTTGTTTAAATGTTATCTCATACATTTCAATCATTTTTTCTTTTATATAAATACTAGCTTCTGCCCGCGGCTTCGCCCGCGTAAAAGGTTACTTTCCTAAAGTTTTTGATCCCCTATTTTTATTTTTGACCGTCGGTAATACAGTGCAACGGTATTACGATACTCAGGGTTGGAACTTCATTACTGAACTGCTAGATGGCGTCGAAGAAGCTAGATTTTGAGATTTTTTGACAAACAATTTTTTATTTTTCATATAAAAATTTTGTTTTTTTTTTAATAAAAAGTATCCTATGTTACTTTTAATATCTCCAAGAGTATGTGTACAATGTTTCATGATGATCGGTTGAGTAGTTTTAGCGTGAAAGCGTAACAAACAAACTTACATTCACATTTATATATTAGTAGGGCTTAGTAGGGATTTATACGTCTTACTGTCGGACACGGCCTTTTTTCAGATGAGAGAAATTAGCTTATTATATGATATATCATGCTGGTTAGTTTACGACATGATCATAGTGTTGATTGGGTCAAAGCAGATTCATCGTCCTGCTTCTATTCCAATGATTTGAGGTCGACACAATATGTATTATTCTTCAATCGTACATACTGCAATAGTTTTATGACCAGCCGATTGCCAGCTGACGTCAACTATACTTGAGTAGGTACATACGTAATTGTTGACTACAAGACATTAGTTTCATTTCAGGTATATGTTAAGCTTTCTGTCGTCTCTTATGACATCAATGAGCCATGTAAGTGTTGGTAGTATTCGTAGCCGCTATCCCACAGTAGAAAAGTAGCAATCGTACATTCGCGGGAAAAAAAAAGAGATATAATTTTTCAGTCGTTGAGCACATTTTATCTTTAATCACCTTGTCATTTTATCAAAGAGGAATGTATAACACAAATATAGCTAGGACTAACTTATACAAACACAATTGAATCAAGTTTGTTCTATCAGCGATTATTTCTTTTACATCTATAGTGATAGTTGTTATCAAAATATGATCTCAAATCGCGTGACAATTGCATCAAATAGGTATAATATATAAAGCAAAAAAAAATATTTTTTTGTGCGAACTAATCTCCAGCAGAGAGATTTGTATTTCCAGAAAACTATTCTTTATTCTATTAACTATTATATATAGGTACTCTATTCTCTATTACGAGTATATTAACTATTCTCTATCGAGAAAGACTAAACGAACGAACGAAACGATGACGAACGAAAAGATAAAACAGCGCTGTGATAAATAAGAAAGGTGTCTCTACAAATGTTAACAGAACGGGCAAAATATAGACCAGACATGAGTATATAATGCGTTGCTTGGTAATAATTTATATATACAATTATATATACATACATATACACACACTCACACAAACACGCACACAGCATACATAAATATACACACATATAATATTTATTTTTTCTTATTTTATCTTTCTTTTAACTTATTATTGTAAGTCAATTAAATCTCGTATGTAATTGAAAATTTTGTTACGTGTATTTCTCAATGTGATCCAGGTGGGGCCTGGTAATCTGTATGACAGGGCAACCTAGTTCAGATACCAGTCTCCCACAAAGGATGGTTCTATTAAATTTGTAACATTGTTAATGAGATACCTTTGTGGAAAAAAACAAAAAAAAAATTAAAAAATAAAAAATTGTTGGCAAGAAAACAATCGATAAAAACGCTGCTCTTATCTCAATTACTTGGGGTCGAAGTAATAGATACAATAATTTAAAGACGTGGGTGCTCAAAATAACGATACATATCGTCGGTTAGAAAAGTGACATTACTCACAAAGACCAAATTTTACAGTAAGTAGGTACGCGCGTTTAGTTATTTTTAATAATAAAAATGGTGGTTTAACATTGAATATAAAAAAAAACTAGATACGAATTTGATACGCTACTTTTTTCCTAACTTTGCGTATCTTTAATATATTGTAGGTCTATCTATTTCTATGATTTTAAATTTGAATGTAATAATCTAATTTACTTAATCTAATTAACAATACTCTAATCTTTGGAATATATAATAAGTATTTTACTAATAGGAAACTACATTATATCTGTAACGGAGTAGGTATATATTTCCGTGTGATGACGGAA
This sequence comes from Lymantria monacha, assembly GCA_905163515.2. NCBI lineage: Eukaryota > Metazoa > Arthropoda > Insecta > Lepidoptera > Erebidae > Lymantria > Lymantria monacha. The sequence goes on along the minus strand of LR991092.1, from coordinate 8,351,701 downwards.
TTATAGGTAACGCAAGGGTCACGATTTCTTTCTTCTATGTCAATACGGTAAAATTTGATCATGTACTGTAAACTGTACATAATCAGTGAAAAGGGAAATTTCATTGAGACCTGGGGGGGCACACTTAAAACATTACTTATTTTTACTGACCGTCGCGCCGCCTACAGATTGTTCGTACAAACTTAACTGCTGCCATTTTGTCCTGTATGTCAAACGTTTGACAACTGTGAATTATTATTGTTTGTTCCTAGCGTAGGTACTTATTGTCATCAATCTATTTACGGTTATTGATGTACTTTCTGAAAATTATCTCAATTTTCATTGGTAAGCTGATATTATTATTGCTTCGTTATCAGCTGATATGTTTTTTTTATATTTCAGGGTAGCTTTCATAGTAAAAGAAAATTCTATATAATTACATATACACATAGACATGTAGACATGTAGATATGTATATATATCACTTCAACTTTAGTTCACCGCGTAAACTCTGGGTGGCAGCACCTTCCATACATGCATATTTTATCATGGAGTTGCCACTCTTTTTCAGTTTAATAACTTTACTCTTTGATTGAGACTCAAGCTCAATAGTATACGTAGCTGAACAGAGATACTGGCTAAGAACTAAAATGAAGACGAAATATGATTCCCATCAATAAACAGAAATAATATGAGCGCAGAAACGATAGAGATGGGCGTTTTCAGATTTTTACGCAAACCGATACAGATTCGATTTCTGATATTTAAATCGATTTTAAAAACCGATTTCAGAAATCGATTTCCAGAGCGGTTGACTGAGCGGGTTTACTTTAGTTTCGATCGATATTCGATGTTCTTAGTTATTTTAGCGTAGCAAACGAAAAACGCAATCGAACGAACGCATTCAAAATATTTTTCTATAATTTCTTTGTTGATTGGATTTAGGTGTACGATTTTCCTTCATGCTTTATCTAGGCTTAACTAGAGTACTAGACTAGCAAAAATGTTTTGTTTTGGATATGATACAAAACTTTCTTGCGTATTTAAAAATCGTCATATTTACAATGATTTCATGATTATATTATATAATGTACATTTTTTTTGTATGGTTTTTTTTTATTAATCCCGATTACGAAGCGAAAATCTTACCTTTTTACATAAAATAGTTATTTCTTATTTATCATCAAATCGTATGTATGATACTAACATACGTTAGTATAGTATTGAATCGTAAAATACCTATCTAATTATATAGTTCACGAGATCACAAAAATAACATTACACGCACACCGCACGTGTCACCAAGGTAAAGTGTGCAAAAACTCTCCCATAATTCAAAAATCTATTTAACAAACACAAAACTTAAACTACTATCATTAAGTATTGTGTAATATTATCATGGAAGTAGTTGCATTCTAATATAGATCTTATTCCTTGACTTTTGTAATTCTGTTTCGTTTCCATCTGCCATTCTGAGTTTCTTAGAAACCGCCAAATTCCAAAACAGATGACAATTCGCTTCATCTCTCAATGCACTAAACGATCGCTTAGTTAGAATGAAAGGAGGCGAATTTTAATGAAATTCGCTTTCTCTCATTCTGACTAAGCGATCGCTTAGCGGAGTGAAAGAGATAGTTAGTAAGTTTTCAAATATTGGTTTGGTTTGCAAAACTAGCAATAGAAAACGATTGCGCGATGATTAGATTTATTATTAGTTTGCGTTTTCGTCGTTTTGTTTTGATATGTGTTGATTTAGTTTCTGCCGAAATACGTTTTCTAAAATCAGTTTTTTTAGTGTTGAATATCGATACGATACGATTTCTGACTGAAATCCGATTTCAGATTCGTTTTGATATATCGGACGCATACCTAAGAAACGAGCTAAATGCAGTTATAAATATATAAATAATACACTAATATACAAAATATTGATCTGTGCGGTACGAAAATACACTTTATTCCAATAATAAAAGGAGCTATATTTTGAACATGTTACAATGGCATCTAGTGACTGAATAGTGAATGTAATGTAAAGCTGATATCAGACGGTTCATTTTTTATTCATTTTGCATCTTTCACTCGAAGTGACGCATCTGAACACAAAATGAAACATTAGTGCCGAATGAATTCATTAGTGAAACGATCCAACAGTGTTGGATATTGGCATTCGGCATCTTTCACTCGCACTCCGAGTGAACAAGAAATGAACAGTCTGAACACTGAGAGAACTTTCATTCGGGTCCGGTCATTTTGTTTCAAGTTCTGTAGCCGAAGCCGTGTTGATAATTTTCTGTGCTGCTTTGCACTGGTCGCACGCGGCAAATGTGTGTGTATGTGTGTGTGTTGATCGATTGAGTGGATCGATCAAAATACATTACATTTTTTGGAGAACTTTAAAAAGATTATTACAACGTGAATCAGGATCTTCAACTGCTAGTTCTCTCAACAATGTATTTGATGCTGCTAATATTTTTTTCTTTCAATCCATGGTATCACCCATCACCGTCGACGTTTTTTTTACTTCTTTTTTGTCAACTCTTTGATTTTTTTTAGTGCTCTGGTGGCAAACGAGTAAGCAGCACACCTGTTGTTAAGTGTTACTGCCGTCCATTGATCTTTACCACACTAGAGGTATAACTAGGCCGCTGCCGGCCAATAATTCCAAACCCACCCAGAAAGATGGGCTTCCGGCTCTCTCGCACACGGAACGAAGCACAGCAGCATATTGCCACTGCTCAAGCGACGATTTTCTGCGAGAGTGTGGTAATACCCCGGATGAACCGGCCCACGGCTTTAGACATAAAACTGTCAACAGCGTGGTCCTACCACTAAAAAAAATATCAGTAAAAATTGATTAAATGATCATAAATTAAAGTAATTCCAAGACGCACGACTTCATTCGATGATATATTGAAAGAAATAAATAGTGAATGTTCATTTTTAAATCATTCCCTCGTAGCCGTGTGAACATAAAATGAAAGATAAAATGAACCATCACTCGAGTGAACAATCACTCGAGTGAACCGTCTGATATCAGCTTAAGCGATTTATTGTAAATAATTTTAAACGCAATCACTCAGTCGCTGTTTTGGCGCTGCCAGTGCGCAGTCCTCAGCGTTAGTTTTGTGAAACGTAAAAACAACTTTAAAAAATACGTTCGAGTGTCTTTTTCACGGTCGAAATTGGTTTTATTATTTTTAAAAATGGCGAAAGTGCTTTTGAGTAAGGAACTACCTGATATAGAGGTTTGTTATTTTGGTTTAAAAATTAGTGGCATTATTTTCTTACGATAGATCCTACTAATTAAAAATGCATGCAATAGTTTTATCTCTTTTTAGCTACATATGTATTATGTTTCTTTAAAAACTTAGAATACAAATCATCACTTACTTTTTTGCATAAAGGACAACTAAAAGATGTAAGCAGGTAACATCGCCGTATTTAATTGAAGGAAAACTTGAAATAAAACCATATACCAACCCGTCTGGTCAACATGGAATAGTAAGCCAATATCTAACACTTTTTGGAGAAGGTCTTTGTCCAATAGCGGGACTAAAACAGCAGACTTCGTTCATGGTAGGGATTCGATTCCGACACAGGACAATTCTTTGTGCGATCCACTAACAATGACTCCAGGTCTAGGTGTAACTTGTGTCCATTACATTGTATTTTTGTGAAGACCCCATAAAGAGTTATTCCTTAGCGCGAGGTGATGTTTAAAAAAAAAAATAAATGTACTTAATGAAATAGTGTATCAAAGAATGGTACCTATTTGCTGTCACTAAGTTAAATATAATTAAAGATATATATCTACTAAGTCAATATTGATATTGATAACCTAGTCAATGTATTACGTACTTGGGTTTAATTACCTACAAGAGTTCAAGTACGAACGATAAATGTTATCTAACAATAGCTTTCATAATTCCCTAGTGGTCCACACTGTTGACAGTTCTCTGTCTACAGTCGCGGGCTGGTCCGTCCGTGGTAGTACCACAGTCGTGTGCTGTTGTGCAGTAGCACACTGAACGAATTCAGTGAACGAGAGAGCCGGAAGTCCATCTTTCTGAATGGGTTTGGGATTATTGTTAGACAGCGGCCTAGCTGTACTCCTGTATTGCAAAGGTCCAAGGGCGGCAGTAACACTTACCAACAGGTGTGCTGCTAAATTGGCGTAATGGTTCAAGTAGCTCCCTCCTTGTATATATGAGATCCACAAATAATTGTCCATAAAGTCTGGCTATAATTGTCCATTATCCATGAATATTATTAAGGCAGGTTCTAATTAGAGTATTCTCTTAACTGCCAAAACAATTTCTTGTTTTAGGTAGGTATATACGCGTAATGTTGGGTAATTTTGTTTCTATGTTTTAATAAAGTTTGCCACCATGATACAAATACTATATAAACAAAAATTATATTAAAATATATATTATATAAATGTGAATTTTAAATTAAAATTCTAATAAAATATTTTAATTCCGTCAATTCAATGGTTAATCATAATATGTAATTTAATACATATTAATGACGAATCCATTAAAATAATAAATGAATTAAAATGACGTTATTTAAATTCAATATATTTTTTTTACTTTTTGTCAGTAGGTACATAGCATTTAAAATAGTAATTTTTCAATTAATTACATTGTCAATTATTATAAGGCGTATTAACGTACGTGTTTGACTACTTAGTGACGCACGCGTGCTAAACGTAGTCACAGTTTCATGGTCAGCAATTTATAATTTCCGCAACAAAATAGTTTTGCCTTCAAGATCATTAAGATAGTGTTCGTATTGTTCAATATATATTATATTGTGTTTACAATGATCGACTATTTACGTATTACTTATTGACGTCTAACAGATTCGACCTCGATCCCTGTGCCATATTATTTTTTTTTCTTTTTAGTAAAATATTTTGCGTAATTTAGTAAGAAAAAAAATTATAAAACTAATGATATTGTAAAGATTGGCGATAATTGTTGCAAATTGGTTCCAGTAATCTTTTTTTATTTTTCTTATCGGCCCATATACAATGTTGGGTTGGTTGGTTGGTTAATGGTTTCTTCCAGGTGAACTAAATTATATAGCTAAATGCGCATAATTTTCACAATTCCCGTGCAGAAAAATACTTTGTGCTATACACAAATCGATGTCCTGAATGTGGATGTAATTCGTGTTCATTAATAATATAGGTATTTGTAGTTGTTCGCAATAAACGGATTGCTTCTTTAGTGCAGGTTGTTTTTTGAAAAATCTACTACTCTATACTGACTGATTAGGACAAGTTTTACTTCGCATTCTTGTATGTTATTGCTAATAGTGTTATTCGTGATTTCTATAATAAACCCGGTACAGAAAAGGCTAGGCAAAAAAAAAATATGTATAATTATTTCGTCACCACACGGAAATGTGTGTTCCAGTGATAAATAGACAGGATAAAATACACAAGCTAGAAAGAAAGAAGGAAATGTAATATTTATTTAACGATAGAAACCAGGAAACACATGGTACAAATGAATGATACAGATTGAAATTTTAAAAATAAATACAAGAATAGATACGATACATTTAAACAAAAAAAAAGAAGAAACAAAAGTTAATCTTTTTGTTTATTCTCTAATAAAAGATAAAATAAATTAAGTAAATTATTACATAATATAAAACTTCGTGTTTCGTAGCTGACCTAAGAAGCACAGACTCACAGACTAAGAAGATCTCGCTCAGCATTTGCGAGACAGAACATTGGCTATGGCTTGTGTGTGTGTCAATGTGAAACAAATGAGTTTGTCTTTTATAAAGTGTGAGTAGAGGGTTCGATCTCGGTCGATTTTTCTAATCCCGGGATTTCGGGATTATCTACAGTTAATCCCGGGATCCCGGGATAGTCCCGGGATTGTATTGGTAATGGAAAATGGTAACAAAAAGTCAGTAAACATATCAATATCAATTTTTGAGGACATAGAATATTTAGTTTAGAAGATGAAACCAGAACAGATGTAAGAGTCATCAACATCATCATCATCACAGCCCATAAATGTCCCACTGTTGGGCTCGGGCCTCCTCCGTAATAGAAGGGAAATTAACCTACTATACCGCGCTGGTCAGACGTGTTGGTATAGGGTTTTGTTTCGAGTTTCTCTTCTCTCGCGCTCTGTTATGCGCGTTTTATATCCCTTAGTCGTCTCGTACGATCACCCACGGGCAAGATATGGGGTGGTGAATAGTATTCTTACTCCGTCACCATACGGAAAATGGATGTAAGAGTAACAATAGGTAATAATGTACTAGAACAAGTGGATGAATTTGTATATCTTGGATGTGGATTTAGCCGAGATGGAAGGTACACCACTGATATAGAGCGAAGAGTGAATGTGGGAAATAGAGTGAACGAAATGTTGGGGCAACTTCTCGGTAGCCACCACCTAACGCAGTGCAGCAATACATAACGCAGTGCTTGTCCCAACATTACTGTATGGAAGCGAGAGTTGGGTATGCAGAAAAGAGTATGTAAGTAAAATTAATTCGGTTGAAATGTGATCTCTACGGAAAATCTGTGGAGTTAGGCTGACCGACCGCATTCGTAACGACGACGTAAGAGAGCGAGTAGGTATGAAAGAGAGTATTGGTGTAAAGATGCGAAAGGGAATGCTGCGATGGTTCGGACATGTGGAAAGAATGTCGAACGAACGTCTGGTTCAGAAGATATACAATGCGAAAGTGAAAGGATGTAGGTACCGGGGGAGACCGAGACTAACCTACCTAGACCAGATCGGTCATGTACTGAAGGAAGGTGGAGTCAAGAGTCTCCGAAACCGGCGAGCGTGTATGAAGAGAATTATGAATGTTGAGGTAGCGAGTGAAGTATGCAAGGATAGAGTTCTCTGGCACTCTATTCTCTGCCTACTCTGCAAGGGACATGGCGTGATGGTACGTACGTATGTATGTATGTATGTAGAATGTTTAAGTTTTAAATCTCCAATAAGGCGGTTAAACAAAATTATACATTTTTTTTTATAAATTTTCTTCTTATAAAATAAACAAACTAGGCACTTCTGTAAATAATTTATGAAACCAACAATAAACTTCAAAAAATCATCTTCTTTCCGCTTATGTTTATGGATACTTACATTTTAAATTAAATTGGCCAGAAACTTTATAGATTACTTATTTAAACCACGAAAATTAAATCATTAATGCATTTTTGCTTTTTAATATTTTTTTTTATTGCTAATGGTGGCAAACGAGCAAGCAGCACACCTGATCGTAAGTGTCACTGCCACTCATAGACCTTTGCAATACCAAGTGTATAACTAGGGCGCTGCCTACCAATATAAACTCCAAACCCACTCAATTGGGCTTCCGGCGCTCTTGCTCACCGAACGAAGTGCAATAGCACATTGCTATTACTCTACGTCGATCTTCTGCGAGAGTGCGGTACTACCCCGGACGGACCGGCCCGCGGCTGCAGACAGAGAACTGTCAACAGCGTGGTCCTACCACTATGAAATGATGATTATCACTAATTAACAGAAAAATATCAATACTTACACGAAGTGAAGCGGAAATTTTTACACACTTTTACGCATAATCCGGTCGTTAACAAAAACAAATGAAATTACTTAGTTTTAATCAATTAATAATATGTGTATTCTAAGTAAAATCAGCCGTGTAAACAAGGTGGCTGTTAAAACGTTATATCAAGGTAAGTGCGTTTCGTCTCACGCACATTTTTATTGACTAATTTAAAAAAATCATCAATCCCGGGATTCATTAAATTTGATCCCGAAAATTTCGGGACTAAAATATGACCGGGATCCCGGGATCCAGGATCCCGGGATCGAATCCTCTAAGTGTGAGCTATATTACCACAGATCAGATGGAATGTTGTCAAGTATTAGTTGTCTTAGAAAAAAATAGTATAAGTTTCATTCTCGTCCTGTGGCGACGAAAGTAAGAAACCAATTCATCTATGCAAGTGAAAGAAAACTCAAAAACCTTATACTAACACATCTGACTAGCTTAGTACAGTAGGTCAAAGTTCTTCCTATTTTGGAACACGCTAGAGCCCAGCTGTGGTGTGGTGTATGAGCTGGGATGATGATGATGAATATTAGCATAATCTGTGAATCTACACTAATAAATGGAGAACCGGTTTTTTGTTCGGTTATACTGCGAGAACTATTGAACTGATCGGAATAATAATTATACTATAAGATGCAGCGTGTTTCGGAGAAGGTTTTAGTACCTATATGAAGGATATGTGATTAGGTACCTACTTGTTCCGGAAAGGAGGGAAGCGGGCGAAGGACTGCTCGTATTATATGTTAAAAGAATTAAAATTGCATTGAGGCCGATCGTTATTATCATTTACGGAAACAATGAAACAAAATTGACCTCCTCTATTCCAATTAAAACAAATACATAATTACCTAATCTCTACTAAAACTTTTGAATTGAAATAGTAAATATTCTTTCTTTGGTTTTTATTTCCGAAAGAGAAGGCAAAGGAACGCACGCGATTATTATGCCTAATTCCTTAATCATTTTTAATTTTGTTGATTTATCAAGGCATGACTAATTACTAATTTAATTGCATATGGTCTAAAAGTCGTAGTACCAATTAGAAAAATTCTACACCGACTTGAGTTAATTCTATAAACACGTATAAGATAAACCGCTGTGAACCATAGCCAGTCTTAGCAGCTTTTCTCTCAGACGAGCTGACGCATAGAAGAAGCAATCATGTTATATCCATATTAGGTATATGAAGTCTAATAATAACAGCAGACTAATAATATGATACAGGACTGTATTGGTTACCTTTTCTGTCAGACTTTAAACGCGAAACCACAGATTTGCCAAAACAGTGAGTTTATACGAATGAGTTATTCACGAATTAACCATAGATACTATAAATTATCTCTATACATTATTACTCAAAGGTGTATTTATCATTGTGTACAAAACATCTCTCATAATTCTGTATCAATTTTGATGATTGGTTCGACATTTTGAACATTATTTTCTGCTCGAACATCGAAAAATAAGTATATATTTGGTTTACTATTCCAGTGACCGAATAAGAATATGATTTTCCTTCTACTATCTTATCCATCAGTGTCTTAAAAAAAACGAGTAAAAGATGTAATATGCACATAACATATATGTGAGAGAAGATAAAAGAAATATAACCCTATATCTATCCGTCTAGCCGGCGTGGCCAATTGCTTTCCTATTTGGGACGATTCAATCCCTGCTGTGGGCCCTATATTCCGGGCGGGCCACCGAAGACAAAGATCGGGTATCGGTGGCCCGCTCGCACGGCGAAAAGAGGAGTTTGCATGATGGGTCTATGAGGTCGCGCGCCGTCTCTTCAGTCACCCCGGACCGATTTGGCGGGGCGAGACGCATCCATAGTCCACCGCAAAAAAAAAAGCTGTGGGCCATATATGAACTGAGATGATGAGGAGAAATGTTTTTATATAAAACAGTAGTTGATCATTTGAGGTATCTCAATTCAGTGGCGATTCATGTTCTATGACGTCCTAGGCACCGCAAGACAAAGGATTTTTAAGCTTTCTACCGTTCTTAAAAGTTTAGAATTCTGAACATTTTTAATATTATGCCGTCCTAGGTCCATGCCTCACGAATCTAGCCTAGCCTATATTTCGCACAGGCTTTTTATTTAAATTTATTTTATTTTACAGAACTTACTGCGGTTAAATCCAACGGTGAAGCCGTACACCAACTCGGTGCCGTCTGCTCAAACAAAGAAAAACAAGCAACATTGGAAAAGAAATACTGATAGAAAATGTACTGTAAGTATCAGATATAGTGTATAAACCAAACTGTGAAAATATACACTGATCCTATGTTGCCGTTTAAACAAATTAATTATTCGCGCTATAACAATTATATATTTATTATTATGCCTATTCTTTTACATATCTCTTCTATGTTTACTTCTATGAATCTTAATTATAAATCTCTCCATATACAAAGTAGTGATTTTGAGTTATGTATGCGATCATTTAGACATTGGTAATATTTGTATATTGCTTTTAGGCACTGCAGCTTATTTAAGATATGCAATTGCTAGAAAATTCAAATATTAGAGACATTGGTAGTATTTACTTTTAGGCACTGAAGCTTCATTTTGCTATAACCGAGTTGATATCGTTAGTTGTCTCATTGACTGTTTATCAAAATTTAATTTTACTTAATTACTTCATAACCAATAGGTATAATAAACCATTTCATAATTGAGTTGAAACCAGCGGCGACTCCAGCACATGTAGCGCCCGGGTGTAATCAATCACCTAGCACCCTCTTTTATCAAAATGCGTGAAGAAAATGGTATAGGTTGATAGTTACAACACTTACAACACGTTCGACTAAACGCCGAATCTCGCTGGAATACGTTTTCGCATGCTTAGTCTCGTTGTTTTGACACGAAACCAAGTAAACGCGATCGAATTATGAAGTTACAGTGAGCATTGCGACAAATGAACCTACCCAAACCTGTCAAATAACGTACCCACTACGTTTGTAAATGGTTAGGCACTCGCTGCGTATGGTGCGCTCGCTCCTTGCGCAGCGTTACAGTACAGGCTCTATGTGTCTCGAACGGGTCTCGGCGCCCCCTAACGCTCGACGCCCGGGTGAACCGCACCATCTGCACTATAGGTAAAGCCGCCCCTGGTTGAAACCATTGATAAATCAGTGAAAGCATTTCCATACTCTATTAATCTATATACTATATGTAGTGATGGAGTAATAATACAAATCACCATTCCTCCATCTTGTCCATGGTTGTCGGCAAAGACGACTAAGAAATATAATATATAGATGTTATGTGCAACATCTATAGGAAAGAAGGAAAGCTCATAATAACACCCTGTGCAACCACGTCGTACTAGTGTGGTATGGTAGATCAAATATCCTCCCATAGTGGGGAAGGTTCGAGTCCAGCAGTGGGACGTATCTGAGCTGAAATGATAAGATCGACGGCGTAGTGGTTAAGATACCGACCTTCTGTGCCACAATACAATGGATACAATACGATAACTTGTGCGATCCTCAAAGTGTTGTTCTGAGTCTGGGTGTAATTTGTCTGCGTTAATTGCGTGTTTGTAATGTCCACAATAGAAGAATTATTTCCTTAGCGTAGGAGGGTGTATTTAAAAAAAAATGTGTACGTATGGTCTGGATACTTCTCGCCCACTCCGTTTGGGGGCTACGTGTGGCCCCATAACCCACTGTGTCCCCTCTCTATCGCCATCGGACCCACCACTGGTACCACTTCCTTGAAATCCGTTGCTGAAATGATGAGATGATATTTATTTCATAACTAAAAATGAAACTGTAAATCCAAGATTTTTTATACGTATACAATGTTAGTGAACAAGGAGAATGGACAAGGCCACTCGCTTGCAATAATTATAAAGAGCTCACATAAGTTTATATAGACAGATTTGACCAAAATAACTTTAGAGACAAGGATTTTATATATACTTTGGGAATGTATGCAAGGATTTTATGTATTGGAAATGCTTGTATTTAAAACAATAAACGTTATCAGCATTGTGACTGTGTGCTGCCGTGGAATCTAGTACAGCCATGATCTTTTACATTGTATGTCAGAATTATCTATTCTTTTCTTTATTATGTATCTCTATACCAGTGGTTCTTAACCTTTTTAGGTCTCTTACCCTTATGACCTAACTAGCGTCACTGATATTACCCCTCCTCCCAACGATGATCTCAAACAATACGTGTTAATACAAATACTTAGACTCTGCCTACCCTGCAAGGGATATGGCGTGATGATATGTATGTATACCATATAACTGTATGAAAATGATTATCTGTTATATTGCGTTTAATATCACTCACACGTGCAAATACTTATAACCTTAAGTATATATTTATATCCATCATGACCTATATGTTGAGGATAAGTTATCTGTATTTAATTCAGATAAGATTTGAAATGTTAAATAACACTACAAATACTTTATTCATAAAGTATAGCAATATTTATTGAAAATAAATTCACAATTGTGATAATATGTGAATATTACTTTAGTGATTTCTGATATTTACGCGAGTATAACACATTTGAAATAAAATCACTTTTACGGATTCTATCGCGTTTGTATTTGATTTTTAATTTCGCGTCGTTTCGAACACTTTACAGTATTCAGTCTTCCCGTGATCATGAACGCTGAAAAGTGTTCGAAAGTCGCGAAATTAAAAATCCAATACAAATGCGATAGAATCCGTAATAGTAGTTTTATTACTTTAGTGTTTATTCCGTGTGGTGACGGAGTAAAAATACAATTCACCACCCCCTATCTTAACTGTAAGTGAACGTAAGATACAACTATGGGATATAACATGTATGCGATATATGGAAAACTTCAAATAAAATCCGGTACCAACACGTCTGACCAGCGTGGTATAATAGTTAAAAACAAGGGTTCACGTTATGACTGCGCAAATTACAGAGCCATAAGCTTGACCAGTTTGGCAGCAAAAGTGTATGATAAAATTATTGAAAGGAGAATGAGGATGGTGTCCGATGGTTTACTGTGTGAGACACAAGGAGGTTTCAGGAGTGGAAGGGGATGCATGGATCAAGTGTTCTCTCTGCGCAACATTGTGGAGAAGCATCTGGCTCTAGGTCAGAGGGTATTCTGCAGTTTTGTGGATCTGGAGAGAGCATTTGACACGGTTGTACGAAAGGAACTTTGGGACATTTTACCGGAGTATGGTATTAACGGTAAACTGCTACAGGCTGTGCAGTCCAGTTACATGGGCTGTAGAGCCTGTGTGCGGCTGGATGATGGAATGTCGCCTTGGTTTGACGTCAATATCGGCGTTAAGCAGGGGTGCGTTCTGTCAGCCAGGCTGTTTATCATATATCTGGATAAATGTCTCCAAAGGTTGAACGATATGAATGTGGGAGTCCAGATGGGCGACTCAGTGGTCACTGCTCTGCTTTATGCAGATGATGCAGTCCTGCTGGCACAGTCAGCGACTGACCTGCAGACCCTAGTCGACACAATGACAGAAGATTGTAAGAAAAGGGGTCTACGCGTGAATGTGAGCAAAACCAAAATAATGGTCTTTGAAAGAGACGAAGCCAGAACAGATGTAAGAGTAACAATAGGTAATGATATACTAGAGCAAGTGGATAAATTTGTATATCTTGGATGTGGATTTAGCCGAGATGGAAGGTACACCACTGATATAGAGCGAAGAGTGAATGCGGGAAATAGAGTGAACGGAGCGTTGGGGCAACTTCTCGGCAGCCACCACCTCAGCCAGAAGGCACGTGTAGCAATACATAACGCAGTGCTTGTCCCAACATTACTGTATGGAAGCGAGAGTTGGGTATGCAGAAAAGAGTATGAAAGTAAAATTAATGCGGTCGAAATGCGATCAATGCGGAAATTTGTGGAGTTAGGCTGACCGACCGCATTCGTAACGACGACGTAAGAGAGCGAGTAGGTATGAAAGAGAGTATTGGTGTAAAGATGCGAAAGGGCATGCTCCGATGGTTCGGACATGTGGAAAGAATGCCGAACGAACGTCTGGTTAAGAAGATATACAATGCGAAAGTGGAAGGATGTAGGTACCGAGGGAGACCGAGACTAACCTACCTGGACCAGATCGGTCATGTACTAAAGGAAGGTGGAGTCAAGAGTCTCCGAAACCGGCGAGCGTGTATGAAGAGAATTATGAATGTTGAGGAAGCGAGTGAAGTATGCAGAGATAGAGTTCTCTGGCACTCTGTTCTCTCTGCCTACCCTGCAAGGGATATGGCGTGATGATATGTATGTATGTAAGTATTAATGTAAGCTTAATAGAGTATATTGCTAACCTCTGTTGAGGATAAGAAAGAGAAAATTTTGTTCTCGGCTCAAGAATATCTCAATTTTGGGCAAAAGTCTACTACACAATGGGATTTTCGATTGTCGAGTAAGTTTTGCTGAAATTGGGTTTAATACACAGAGTATGCAAGTAGGTTTAAACAAGTTGTGATAGATAAAATGATTGAAATGAATGATATGAAGGATAAATCTGTGAATGAATGTTGGAATGAAATGGCTAGCTGTATTAGAAATACAGCTAAAGGAATACTAGGTGAAACAAAAGGAAAAGGTATAATTGATAGGGATACATGGTGGTGGAATGATGATGTGCAATAGATCTTGAAAGAAAAGAAGAATGTATTTAAGGAATGGCAGAAAGAAAACAATGAAAGATTGAAGAAGCAAAAAAGATTGAATACAAGGAGTGCAAGAGAAAAGCTAAGCGGGCGATAGCTACTGCGAGAGCTCAGGCCGAAGACAAAATTTATAAGGCGTTAGATGGGCCTCAAGGACAAAAAGCACTGTACCGCATAACTGAAGCCCGAGAAGAAAGAGCGAGAGATATTAGGCATATCAGGTGTATAAAAGATGAAACAGGTCAAGTTTTGATAAAAGAAGATAAAATAAAAGAACGTTGGAAGAGATATTTTGAAAGGTTAATGAACGAAGAGAATTTATGGAGTGTAGTGCTAGATGATGTGCCAGAGAACGTCGGCTTGGTAGGATCAATTACAATAGATGAGGTAAGAGAAGCAGTGAGAAGCATGAAAAATGGAAAGTCTGCAGGGCCTGACGGTATACCAGTTGAAGTATGCAAAATTTTGGAAGAGGATGGATATATGTGGCTGACTTTGTTTTTCGATAAGCTGCTGCATTAGGAAGTAATCCCCAGTGAATGGTGCAATAGTACACTAGTGCACATTTTTAAAAATAAGGGTGATGTCCAGGACTGCGACAGTTATCGAGGAATAAAGCTCTTGTCGCACAGTATGAAAGTGTGGGAAAAAGTCATTGAGAAGCGATTGCGAGAAGAAAGTGAGATAACCCAAAACCAATTCGGATTTATGTCGGGCCGAGGGGCAACGGATGCCATATTTGCACTGCGCCAATTATGCGAAAAATATCGGGGTGCACATAGGAACTTGCACATGGTATTCGTTGACCTCGAGAAGTCTTATGACAGAATCCCGAGAGCGGTTTTGTGGTGGGCTCTAAAAGAGAAAAGTGTGCCTGTGAAGTATATTAGGTTAATCTGTGCAATGTACTGGCGATCCAGGTCGTATGTAAGATCTGCTGTTGGAGACTCCGACGGGTTCAACGTTGAGGTGGGCCTGCACCAAGGGTCGGCGCAAAGCCCCTACCTCTTCCTGTTGATAATGGATGCTTTAACATCGGAGATACAGGAAGAGGCACCCTGGTGCATGCTATTCGCTGATGACGTTGTTCTCGTCGGAGAAGATGGGCTTGAGGTCCAGAGCATGCTGGAAAAGTGGCGCTGTAAGTTGGAGAATGTTGGCTTGAAAATCAGCAGACCTAAAACAGAATACATGTTCTGCGATTTCGGCGGTTTCTCCAATGTTACACCCATAGCTCTAGATGGAGTACTTATACCAGTATGTTCGAACTTTCGATACCTCGGTTCGCTTATCCAAAGCAGCGGCGACCTGGATCGTGCGGTGAAGCACAGAGTTGATGCGGGAAATGGCGGGTTGATGGGTTGATGCGTGAAATGGCGGCAGGTCACGGGTACAATATGTAATCCCAGAGTACCCCTTAAATTAAAGGGAAAATTTACAAAACTTTAATAAGACCTGCTGTATTGTATGGATCAGCATGTTGGGCGACAAAAGCGATGGATGAGAGACGATTACATGTAGCGGAGATGCGAATGTTGAGATGGATGTACGGCGTGACGAGAATGGATAAGATAAGGAATGAGAGTATAAGAGAATGTTTGAAAGTAGCGCCAGTGACGGATAAGTTAAGGAGTGAATGTTTGAGCTGGTATGGACATGTGATGAGACGGTATGAAAGTAATGTTGCGAGGAAGGTTTTGAGTATGAATGTTGAAGGCTTTAGGGGTAAAGGGAGACCAAAGAAAAGATGGATGGACTGCGTGAAGCATGATATGTATAAACAGGGAGTGACTACAGAGATGACGTCTGATACGGATGTATGGAAAAAGAGGACATATTGCGTTGACGAAGTAGTTGGGATAAGAGCAAGAGAATGATGATGATGATGACACAACGTTGGTTTGTGTTGATGTTATTTCAAGTTTTTTTACCCTTCCAGTAAAGTGCTTTCATCCCTTGTTATAATTTATAACATTCGCGGAAGGGAGTGATCGTAAATTATTACAGCATTCCCATATGGTACAAAGCAGATTAGTGCCTTTTTTAAATAAAATATTAATACCTAATGTTCCGCTCTGTTGTCTATGAATGTTCCGCTGCAGTATATCACATAAAATATCTCAGGCATGCAAACCGTTATATTTTATTACACGAGACAGGATTATTTAGATACCACCTGGTGATAATTGCTAATCAAGAATGTACCTACTATGTAATACTAACTAGCGCTTTTTTGGGGAGTGTATACCTAGTTGTTAGCTGCAGATGGCTTTGACAAATTGGCTTGAAATATGGGTGAGCGTTGAGGGCTCTCAGTCCGGTGAAAGTAAACTAAGCGAATGCCCAAAGGCATCCCCTTGGCGTATGAATCTCAGATTGGGACGATGCTGGAGGCAAATTGGATGTTCATATACAATATTAGCATATTGCTACTGCTCAGACGTCGATTTTCTGCGAAGGTGCGGTACTACCCCGGATGGACGGGCCCGCGAACGTAGACAGAATAGTATCAAAAGTGTAGCCCTGCCACTATTAAATCGTTTTATCATTTTTGAAGAGACATTCATCAACACAGTGATAGGCGATCGAGCATATTGATAATTTTATTTTACAATGCCATTGTAATTACATAATATTTTTGTCATGCTCAGAAATTTGAAAATAAATTTAATTACCGCCATTCTTGCTATACATCCATCGGCACCATTCCTGCTGTACAAGGACTATAGGTATAAAAGACGTTGTCAATCTTCTCCTAAATCAATCCGGGTTGAGAGCCCTCAGCGCTCACCCATAGTCCAGTTAAGCTGTCAAAGCCATCTCGGCTAACAGCGATCGCAGTGGACGTTTTAGTGGGTATTCTAGCCCGGAGGCTAGCGACTCCCACACTCCCCGTGCGGGAGTGGTGCGTAAATGCATTTAGACCACTGCGTTACCAATATAAAAAAAAATCACCTAAATCAAGTCCAAAATATTTATTTGACCTTGTGATTTGTTGATGGCGTTTGCCGTCTATTCCTAGCATGTGAGTCACGTAGGTCAATTTATTCATATCTTGTGATTTGGAGTTTATTAGCTAAGCTTTGTAATAGTGAAATAAAATAATGTCTACAATGTTTCCGAAGTTTACATTCCATGTAGAAACGAACGAACAATAATCTGCTCTCTCTCTTTCTATAATATTATGAATACGTATGCAAAATGAAATATGAGATGTAACATGATTCGGTGTTTTAGTATTTTGTTAATTAATACTAAAACTATTCATTATATGTCTATTTAGTGTATATATTATGTCTATTTAGTTTGTATTTAATTACAGAGTTATATATATTCCGTGTGGTGGCGGAGTAAGAATACAATTCACCACCTCCTATCTACCCGTGGGTGATCGTACGAGACGACTAAGGGATATAAAACGCATAATAAACATCTATGCGAGAGAAGGTAAACTCGAAACAAAACCCTATACCAACACGTCTGACCAGCGTGGTATAGTAGGTCTATTACTCTTCCATTATGGAGAAGGCCCAAGCCCAACAGTGGGACATATATGGGCTGAGATGATGATGACAGAGTTATATGTTAGATCTCTTTCATTTTATTACTAATTAGCTGTGGCCATGGTTTCATCCCTCCCTCCATTCCTCTTGGGTGTAGCGTGATGTTTAAAGGCTCGAAAAATGAGCTATTTATCCCGCTCTCGCCGTCCGCGGCACGTTCGTCCAATAGTGGGCACGTCCACTTTGCCATCAGCGACGACCCAAGCTGAGGTTCAATTCCCACAAGGGACAATGGGGAGTTCTTGCGATGTCTCTTAAAGCTTTTTCCGGGTTGAGAGCTCTCAGTGCTAAAGTGCTAACCCATTATTCGGGCTAGGCTGTGAAAGCCATCTGTTTTCTGAGTCTGTATGTAATTTGTGTCCGTTAATTATATGTTTGTAAAGTCCCCCGCAATATAAGCACTAGTTTCATAGTGTTGACTTGTAAAATAAAAATAAAAATCAAATGTATTGATTGTTAAAATGTACTCAGAGGTTGAAATATTTTGTTACAGGCATGCCCAACCCTTACAAAGAACTTCGATGACATTAAACACACGACGCTATCAGAGCGGGGTGCATTGAGGGAGGCAGCGAGATGTTTGAAATGTGCGGATGCTCCTTGTCAAAAATCATGTCCTACACAAATAGATGTCAAGAGTTTCATCACCAGCATCGCT
Organism: Lymantria monacha; assembly: GCA_905163515.2. NCBI lineage: Eukaryota > Metazoa > Arthropoda > Insecta > Lepidoptera > Erebidae > Lymantria > Lymantria monacha. The sequence goes on along the minus strand of LR991092.1, from coordinate 8,333,259 downwards.
AACAAGGTTAGTTAAATAATTATTTCTGATGCTTTACTCGAGTATTACACATGTAATATAAATCAATTTTTGCAGATTTTATAACGTTTTTTTTTTCGTATGGTGACGAAGTAAGTATACATTTCTCCCTTTCTTGCCTTTTTTTTATTGGTGGGCTACGGATGCGTCTCGCCCCGCCGAATCGGTCCGGGGTGACGGAAAGGCGGCGCGTGACCCCATAGACCCACCGTAAAATCCTCTCTCTTCGCCGTGCGAGCGGGCCACCGGTACCCGATTTTTGACTTCGGTGGCCTCCCTTTCTTGCCTGTGATTGTCGTAAAACGAGCCTAAGTGATATAATACGCTATAAAACCTATGCAAGAGAAAGAAAATTTGAAATAAAACCCTATACCAATACGCCTGACCAGCGTAGTATAGTAGGTTAATTTTCTTCCTTTCTATTATGAAGGACGTTTTTGCCCAGGAATTAGACGTATATGTTATCAGCTGAAATGATGGTGATGATTTGATTTTTTTCTTAGCTGGCGTTACGAGCACTATTGAGCAAATCACGGGTGGGAGACCTCCATAATATCCATAAAATAATTTTATTTTACAAGGTTAATTATTATACTCCCGAATAATTGGTGCTTCAAACGACGACGCTGGCTTACCATTCTCCTGCTCTTTTGTCTTCCTCTCTTTTATCCCAATTAGGTACTTGGGGTCGACGCAATATGTGCTCCTCTTCTAATATATTGCAAAAGTTATTGGCAATAGTTATATGACCGGCCTGCCAGACGTCAACCCTCCTTAGGAATGTAATTGTTGACCAAACGGCATCAGTTGGTGTTGGCCCAGGTCGCAATATGAAGTTAGCTGTAATGTGTTAATTATACATGGAATTTTTGTGACATATACATTTTAAATTTGCATTTCAGTCTTTATATGAATTGTTTTACGTGAATTAAAATGTTTTAATCGCCGAAACATTCCGTTTATTCAAGTTTATCGCATTTGAATCTAAAGTCCATTAAAGCCCTACGATTCATAACCACTGGTATGATAAGTTTTACCCATATAGTGATAGCTTATGAATAGAGTGTGTCACTATTTCTTATTTTTCCATAGAAGTCGTAAAAAATGGCTAACCAGAAGAATGAGCGTCCTCCCGTTGCTCAGTATGGTTCGGGCAGGATGTGTCCAGACTAAAAAAAGCATTCTCATGGGAAACTTGAAACATCAGCTGTAATTGCCAATCTGCTCGCCAAGCATGACGTGCGTTATGTTGCTGTCCTCTCGGCAGCTTGTGTCTAATAGGGGACGTCGATAAGCTAATGGAGGGTTGAATGGATGATAAGTGAAAACTTCATAATATTTACGAGTACATTTTTGTTTAGAACTACTATGGAGCAGCCAAGGCAATTCTATCAGACAACCCTCTTGGACTTACGTGTGGTATGGTGTGTCCCACTAGCGACCTCTGTGTGGGGGGATGTAATCTACATGCCAGTGAGGAGGGAGCTATCAACATTGGTGGACTACAGCACTTTGCTGTTGAGGTAAAACGTTATTATTGTATTAATTAAAATTTATATTATCTGTTTATTCCCAGATCAAAATAAGTCTTTTTTCCAAATTTATTTCACTGTAGAAGATGAATGTGTTTATAAATTTATATACATCCCACTACTGAGCTCAAACCTCCTCCGCGACAGGAGGGATATTAATCTAATATGTCATGCTGCAATGCTTCCAATAAGGAATCAAGTTATAAGAGAAAGTTTAAAAGTTGCGCCAGTGACGAATAAGCCAAGGAGTGAACGTTTGACGTGGTATGGACATGTGATGAGACGGGATGAAAGTAATGTTGTGAGGAAAGTTTCAAGTATGAATGCTGAAGGATTTAGGGATAAGCGGGCGTCCATTAATTACGTGAGGCATTTTTTGAGGATTTTGATCCTTCCTCCCCCCTTGGTGAGATGTCGTAAGATTTTTGCCGATCGACTACCCTCCTCCCCCCATACTCCAATCTCACGTGAGATTTTTCAAAACTTGTATCTACTTGGGTTTAAGTGTTTTTTACTTTCATTTAACTTTAATTTAACTTCACGCAGTTTTACACCACTTTCTGCTATAAAAATTACGCGATATTTGCCAAGACCCCCCAAGTGAGATTTATTTAGTAAGATTCGGCTCAATTTACGATTCGCGATTTTCTTCTCATCGCATCCGATATATATCTGGTACGATTAGTTGAAAAATAGATGAATAATGTATTTCTTAAATTTTAGGTGTTCATGAAGATGGGTATACCTCAAACATTGGATCCCAACACTAAACCACTGCCCGAGGGTGGTAATCAGAAGATAGCTCTACTTGGTGGTGGTCCAGCTAGCATCAGTTGCGCTTGTTTTCTCGCTAGGCTTGGATATAAGAATATCACTGTTTATGAAAAGGAGAAATATTTAGGTGGACTAAGGTATGCTTATTGAATTTTTGATTCTTTTGGACTTGAACTACTATGGGACGTGGTCGCCACATTTCTTGAGATCGTAATCTCATTGAAGATGGCAGAGTAGGTCAGTCTAAGACCCTGTACGGTGGTCTTAGTTGCCGTCATCGATTAGGACAGTACACTTCACCCAGGGCCGGCTTTACCGGCCGGCATAGTGCAGAGTGTGCGGTGCACCCGGACGCCGAGAGCCGCTTGTAACCATCAACTTATTCCATTTTGTTCACCCACTTTGGTACAAGAGGGCGCCAGGTTATTGATTGCACCCGGGCGCTACTTGTGCTTGAGCCGCGCCTAACTTCACCATATCTTCCTGATCCCACCCTATCTTAAGTTCTAAGTAGGCAGACCGAGTTTGCTAACAACAGAAACTCATCTTAAGGCTTGTGCTGCGATGTGAATTGCGAAGTACGTCAGGACATTGAAGTCGTCACGAATTTGGTATGCGAAGAGTTAAACCTAAGACTAAATGTCAGTCATTATTAGCATCTCAGCTCATAATCGTCCACCGCTGGGATCCACCTACACAATGGGAGTTGAATGATAAAATGTTACCACATTTTGCTGATTTAGTTAAATCATCATCATCATTTTGACAGTGTCCATGATCGTCGGAAGACCGAGAGTAACGTCGGCAAATTAAAAATCAAATACAGACGCGATAAAATATATAAACTTATTTTATTTCAAATACTCGCGTGAATATCAGAAATTATCAGACAAAAAATTTGATTTGACTTAAATCCATGCAATAGTTAATTTGATGAAATTTGATTGAATTGACTTAAATCCATGCAATAGCTAAAAGCGATGCATATTTCATCATACGAATGTTCAAGGTTACTTAGACATGTTTACATTGTGGCAAAATCCGACAAATGTGTATTAGTAATGTTCGTTATATCGTCGCGTCGCGAATGAACTGCGACGACAGTTTATTTATTATAAAAATGCACAGATGGCGTTAGTAATCATTAAAAATCAAATCAATTTATTATAAAAATACACAGATGGCGTTTGTAGTCATTAAAAATCAATGTTAAGATACTTTATAATCAAATGCCTTTGTGTCGTGGGTTTGAATCCTACGTAGGAAAAAAAATTATACAACCAACAAATGGTTGTTCTGAGTCTGGGTGTAATTTGTCTCCATTAATTATATGTTTGTAAAGTACCCCGCAATACAAGGATTATTTCCTTAATGCAGACAGTTTGTATTTTATAGAAAAATAAATATAAAGATAATATTTTTTTATGATACGAAATCTAGACATACTTATATTTTGTGCAAATATCTCTTTGTATAACATTAGTACCTCTCTGGATCTCAATATTTTTTTTAAGCATATAACTAATTGAAAATATAATTAATTAACGTCTAACACACTATTATTACACTTCGAATTAGTGTTGCCCAAATGCAAAACTCTTGCCAGTCTTGCAACTCTCGCCGCTAACGGCTTTCTTTGCGTTATTCTAAAATAACGCAAAGAAATGAAAAATCCACAAAGAAATGAAAAAACCAACTAAATTAATGAAATGCCATTCATCTAGTGACACTAACTTTACAACTATCAATAATTAGGTACATACCACTTAACGGGAGTGGGGATATAAACACATCTATCACGAGACTGTTTAAAATAACATCAAACTATTTCCCCGTGTAGTGGTATTAAGAATACAAAACGCTGTCTAAGGTAGCACCACATGAGTAAATAAACGTACAGAGACAAAGATTCAAACAACCGCGCCACGGTAGGTACATCACTACAAGTATGATGCGCGTGTGTGCGTGAGCACTGGCGACTCGTCACGTATGGAACGAAACCTGTTTAGGCTGGTTTGGCCAGTACTCAAACAAAGGGCTCACTCACCGCTCGCTGTGCATCGCGTCGTGCGTGTTTGTTTAAATTTGTAATTTGAATTATTAATGTAATTAATAATAATAATTAGCGAAAGCAGTATACAATTGGGATTTTTAATAATACCTCCTGACAACTTCATCGCATTTGTTGAATTGCTTGAGAAGAAATTTCGAGAATATTTCGATCTAGAAATAAATATTGTTAATATTGGTAGTGATATACTAAAACGTATACAAGATTGTAAATTTGATATGCCATGCAAGTGCTTTCCCATTGATTATTTAAAAAACTTTATATTAGATTTAGAATTTATCATTCGATTAAGAGATATAAGAAATTATTAAAAAGCAAAAATTACAAAAAAAAAACTATTTAGAGTAAGCAATTTGTAAAAAATACATAAAAAAGCTGACAAACGTTTCGTGTATTTATTTTCATCCTCATGTGCCAACCCTATCAGAATAGGTAACAATTTTGCTCGCTCCTTAGAAGCTTGGTCTCTGTACGTTTATTTACTCATGTGGTAGCACTGCGAGACTCTTGCAGCGAGTCTTGGTCTTGTATTTGGGCAACACTACTTCAAATTGAAATATTATTAATTATTATTACAGTTCAAGTGAAATACCTCAGTATCGTCTCCCGTATGACGTAGTACAATTCGAGGTGGATCTCGTCAAAAACCTTGGTGTCAAATTCGAAACTGGCAGGCAACTCTCTACCGATGACATCACTATCACTGTAAGTACTAACCATAGTATAATTAAGTGTTTATTTAGGTACTTCACACCAATTACGTGATGATAGTAAAAGGGTGGGTTTAATTCTCACTAAAGTAAATCTATAAATCCTTTAATAGTGGTAGGACCACTTTGTTGACAGTTTTCTGTCGACATTCGCGGGCCGGTCTGTCCGAGATAGTACCACACTCTCGCAGAAAATCGAGTTCTGAGCAGCGCCAATGTGCTGCTGCGCTTCGTTTGGTGAGCGAGAGCGCTGGGTGACAAACTTTCTGGGTGGGTTTGGGGTTTTCATTGGTAGGCAGCGGCCGAGCTATACCCTGGTATTGCAACGGTCCATCAGGGGTGCTGCTTGCTCATTTGCCATCAAGATCAATAAAAAAAATAAAAATATGTCTTAACTGTCCAAAAATATAATCAAATCAAATCAAATCTTTATTTTAAAAAGTAAAAATAAGTACAAAATATCAGTTAGTACACTGTCTATTGTGTTAGTTAAAAACTGTGTTACAAAAGACAGGCATCTTCCTAATTACATTAGAGCTATCTCTTAATATAAGGATTAATAATTAATGAAAAGTTAATAATATTACAAGTGCAAGTTTCAAATATAATCTAGATTACAAACTACACTGTGTGTGTGTTTGCACGCGTGCATGTAAGCATTTGTGCGAGTGTGTGTGTGCGTGTGTACGCGTGTGTGTGTGTATGTGCGCGTGCATGTATGCATTTGTGCGGGTCTGTGTGTCTGTACGCGTGTGTGTGTTTGTGTATACGTGTGTGTGTGTGTTTGTGTGCTTTGTGTATTGTCTTTATGATATGTGTGTTTTTTATTTTTAGTGATTAGAGAAAATGATGAGTATGAGTGAATTTTTGTGTTTAGTGTAAATAGTGTATGTGAGTTGGTACCAATGATAATTATAACAATGCATTTGTATTTATTATTTTTTGAATTAGGAGAAAGTGTTGAGTGTGAGAGGAATTGTGTGTATAGTGTAAATAGTGTATATAAGTTGCTAATGTTAATTATAACAATATACTTATAATTATTATTTTTTGAGTTTAGAGAGAGTGTTGAGTGTGAGAGGGTTTCTGTATTTACTGTAAATAGTGTAAGTGATTTTGTACTAATGTAAATAAAACTAATTTTAACAATATACTCGATTATTAACTAGAACAATTCAGATATGTGGGGAGATGAAATTATATAAAATACCTTATATAACAGCAGCAAAAAGTAGACAACAGCATGACATGACAGAGGCTCATAACTCAGTCATTTAAGTCTTAACCTTTCTATGTCATTTTCATTGGAAATTCTAATAGATTGCTCACCTTCAACTTTTTTCACATATATTTTGCCATGCGCGACCCAACAAAATGCGTAATTATTTGTTTTTGTGAATTCACGTGCTAAATAAAAAAGCCTCCTGTCTTTCTGTGTCAAATTTTCAGATATGTAAATACTTCTGTTTGTGCCTGCAATACCAATCTTAGCAGACCCCAGCTTCTCCGAATGATGCTCTTTATTATATTTTTTGTAGGCGCCAATGATTTTTTCTTTAGTTCCAACTGTAGTAAAGTCCACAATAATGGGTTTTATTGTGGATTTTGTATTGATACGGTAAAAGTCTTTTATTTCAGAATCCTGTAGTGGAACCTTTAGAGTCAGCGCCGAGTTTTTCACGATATTTTTTAGATCCTCTTTAGATTCTTTTGGCACCTGGGGTACATTTCTTATTTCAATACTGGAACACCTCGCATTCCGATCCAGGACCTCATTACGGCTCTCTAGGAGATGAAGACGTTTCTGGAGATTTTTGTTCTCTTCCTCAAGTGTTTGCAGCTGAAGCACCATATCATCATATTTAATTGACACATATTCCATTGCAGCTTTAATTTCGTTATTTGATTGTATGAGTGCTGTAAATTTAGAATCTTAGTCTTCTCGCAATTTACTAAACATGTCCAGCACGTCAGCTTTACTAATATCGTCAGTCTCCATACGCTTCCGCTTCACAACCCTTTCCTTCCTAGTTTTATTATATGCTAGTGACGCCGGTGCGCTCACAGTGCTTTCAAGTTCAGTCGGTTCAGATGTGTTTGAGTCAGAGGCGTATTGGAGAGGTGTTTTGAAACAAGTGGGTGAATTAGAAGGCGGTGGAGGTGTTCGGTTTAACGGCATTGTTATTAGTATAGTGTGAATAAAATTTGAAATACAAAAGAAATATCCTTTCTTCTATGTAATAAAAATACAGTAGTAAACAACTTGTGCCTGACTAAATCGTTGTATATTCAATACACCAGGCGCACATCATTTGTAATTATGAATGGCACAAAATATACAACTTCACCGAACGATATTAAACTTGATCGTACACGATCGGTGCGTAAAGTCAATGAATAGGGGCGGAGCTTATTAACGCAACCAAAGATCGTAACTATTCGTTAACCACTCGTTTGTTGTTCGGTATATTTAAATGTATATTGATGTATGTTGTATAGTTATCCGCTTCGAAGTGTAATTGCTTATAGCGTACCTGCATTTGTGTGCAGCACACAGCTGAAATTGACTTCGCCGCTATCTCCTCAATCTGTATGCACTCCTATTATTTTACTACAATACTTTTTTGAAATTCAATTTATATTTAATTTGTTTTATTAAATTAATGTCTTGTACACGTCTATTCTTTGTCGCGATCCAAAGGAAGAGTAATGGGCCTAATATTTCTGATTTGTTTTGTTGAATTAATTTAAACAATATTTATTTATTATATTGTCGTATATGATATTTTTTTCAGGATCTCTTAGAAAATGGGCACGCTGCTGTCTTTCTAGGCATAGGTCTACCCGAACCAAAGAGTGTTCCAATTTTTAAAGGCCTCAATCAAGAAATGGGCTTTTATACAAGCAAGGACTTTTTACCGCTAGTATCTAAGGGAAGCAAGAAAGGTAGGCTTTATATTACACATTATGGATTGCATAAAAGGCTCTATGATTGATAATCAAACCCACTATACTGTACTAGGAATTCGCTACTTATAACATATAGCGTCAGCCAGTTAAAATAATTGAAAATGTCGGCATGTGGGATGCAGACACGGTAACCATTTTACCAATAGCCATTTCCATCAATGATCTAATAGCGAAGAGGCTCGCGTTAGGATTAGGGGTCTGATACTGAAGGCAGTGTTATTGGACACAATGAGAAAGCTCTTTGCTTGGAACCTCTAATCACTGGTAAACTTGGTCCATGTATTCGCTGACAGTGTGTTATCGTATTATATTTAGTTTATAGAATCTATAAATATAATAAATGAGTGGAAACCGCGTGTCTGTACATTTGATAAATTTATTTAAAAATGATTATAGGCATTAAGAAAAGCCCAACAAAACACAAAATACATTTTTTGGATTTTTTTTGTCTCTCTGTCTGTATGTACACACTAATCTCTAAAATTACTGAACGGATTGTTCCGCAGGTTTCACAAATAGCTTAAGCTTAGATCAGAGCAACATTTAGTCTATGTTTCATAAAAATCTGAAGTCGCAAAAAAAAGTTATAGTCATTTATATTTTTAAAATCATCGCTCACATTTTATGTCACTAGAAGTGTCAATTTAAGGACACTACGCGTACGAAGTAGTGGGCATCAGCTAGTTTTAAATAAAGAAAATAGTGATGTGTTTTAATAAGCTAACTAAATTGTCCAGGTCTCTGCGCCTGTAAGTCGCCGCTTCCAGAGCTACACGGTAACGTTATAGTGTTAGGAGCTGGTGATACAGCGTTCGACTGTGCCACTTCTGCGTTGAGATGCGGTGCAAAGCGAGTCTTCGTGGTGTTCCGGAAAGGAGTCACCAACATAAGAGCTGTTCCCGAAGAGGTAAGCAAGTGGAAAATATATCCATAATCGTTACGCTTTCCTTGTGGTGATGGAGTATGAATACAATTCACCACTCCATTTCTTGCCTGTGTTTAGTAAAAATCGACTAAGAGGTTGATATCATCTCATCACCTCAGCTTATATATGTCACACTGTTGGTTTTGAGCTTCCTCCACGATAAGAGGGCAATTGACCTACTATACCACGCTAGTCAGACGTATTGGTATAGGGTTTTGTTTCGAGTTTTCTTTCTCTTACATAGATGTTATATGTATGATTTATGTCCCTTAGTCGTCTCTTACGATCACCCACGGGTAAGATAGGGCGTGGTAAAATGTATTCTTACTCCGTCACTACACGGAAAAGGGGTTGATATACAATTATACATACATATAACATCTATGCAAGATAAAGATAATTTAAAATAAATTCTTTTACTAGTAAGATTAGTTAGCGTGGTATTTTTTTTTTCTTTTTTTTTTTGTGTGTCTTAGTTGTTAGCCTCAGATGGCTATGACAACTTTTACCCGGACTGTGGGTGAGCGCTGAGGGCTCTCAACCCGTAATTGGTATATTAGTTCAATTTCCTCTCACGGTAGGCTCGAGCTCGGTAGTGACTTATAGGTATATGAGCTGATATGATGAATCGTCACACTTAGTGGGCTAGTTGGCGTTCGCAGATGGTGTTTATTATGTTACTTATTTTTAATGCTAGTGGTGCAAGCAAACGTGCAAGCAGCACACCCAATGATAAGTGTCACTACCGCCCATGCCCTTTGCAATACCAGAGGTACAGCGAGGCCGCTGCCTACCATTATAAACCCCAAACCCACCCATTTGGGCTTCCGGCTCTCTAGCAAAAATTAGCGGGTGTTACTGACCAATCTACTTTGTTATGCCTTAATTAGTTCTTCGATTAGCACACGATAGAAAAAGGCGCTGGTGTATTCATAATAGGTCAACCATCGTGCGTCTACGCTAGGTATTTTTTGTATTTTTAAAGTGAAGACACCTCTCTAAGGGTAAATAAAGTTTCTAAGCTTAGTCTAAGATATATTTGGGTTCAAATATATTACACATTGTCTCTATGTGGTGACGGTGTAAGAATTCAATTTACCACCCGTCTTACCTGTGGGTGATCGTAAGAGACGACTAAAGGATATAAAATACATATAACACCCATGCAAGAGAAGAAAAACTCTAAACAAAACCTTATACCAACACGTCAGACCAGCGTGGTAGTAGGTCAATGTACCCTGTCATCATGGAGGAGGCTTGAGGGTTGAGGCCAACAGTGGGACATATATAAGCTGCGATGATGATACTGCACATTGGGCAATACATTTCAACTTAAATATACCTCTAACATAATTATTCACGGTACTTATATATATATATACAGGTGCCGATTTTATTAGTAGAATAACTTAAACTAGGTGTAGGAATGACGCCATAAAAAACATTAAAGTTAGTTGCAGACTCTTAGCTCTGCCCAATCCCGAGATAAAGTGATTTGTTTCTTATCAAAACAGTAGGTTTGTCAGCGAACATTGACCTGTAGGTACATTTCGACCCAGCTGTGCGGCGGTGAGCGCAGCGCGAGCGGGGTCTATTTGCCTACTAGTTCAGTGTTACACGCATGAGTATATGCCTACATGACATTTTTATAGTACAAGTGTATTGACCGCTTATCAGTATGGCAATTTAATCAAAACTTAGGTACTATTTTTGGAACGAAGTTCCTTATCGCGCGTTGTGAAAGGGGGCTAGACGGAAAAAATTCTTACGAAAAGTTGTCACGACACTTTTTGCTATAGTAAGCTATTGTAAGCTGTGCGGCGTCGCTCGTCGGCTCTCTTATAGAAAGCAAGCCAGATATTTTCATTTCTATTTCGCATTGAACAGTGTGGTGTCGCGACGATTTTTTTTATAGATAGAGTGATTCAACAGGAAGGTTTATATGTATAATATATGCATAATGTACTAGAGAAACACTGATAATTTTAGAGGTTTCTAATGTGATGTCGTAAATAAACACATTATTTTGCGCTTACATTGCAAACGCTGGCTGAACCCTACGAAATAGATCAAAATAAAGTACTACAGTATTATACAGCTTAAAAAGGCCTACAAAAAAGTCCGCGATGGTATATATCTATCTCTTAAGGATAACATACTATATCCATTTTAATACTTTAAAAAATGTTCTATTATAAAACGGTAATTGAAAAGCTATTTACACAAATACTGTATTAATCCTTATCATTTTAAATACATTAGTTGGCTTGAGCATTTCATGAAGATATTTTTTTTCCTTCAGACCATGCAAATTAAATCAATACCTTAAGAGATATAGCAAAATCAAAATAATGCGCAACGAAATTATTTTCGCCCGTGACCGGGCCGCGTGGCCGACTCGCGTTCGAGCTCGGGGCCGAAAAGTTTTGGTAGTCTAGTGGAATTGTATATCCTATTATTAATATTATAAACGTGAAATTTTGTAATAATGTATGGATGTGAACATGTTTGTTGCTCTTTCACGTAAAAACTACTGAATGGATTTTGATGAAATTTATAGTAATATAGCTTGCACATCAGAATAACACATAGGCTATAATTTATAAAGATATTTTGCAAATTGGCTAAAATATAACGATAAAAATCGCTTAAGGCAGAAAAACATTATATAATTAAAATAGAACTTCGTTCCATCCGGGTGTCCCTTGACACCTGCGGTTTTTTTTTTAGTGATTTGGATAGTGTATCATGGTCTGATACACCCCCTTCAAGGATTCTACTAATTTAAATCGGCACCCTGTATATATATATATAATGAAAGTAGAATTTCAGGAATACGATCGCAGCGACACCTTGTGTTGCCTGCAATTGTTAATCTAAACTATACCTAAAACTATCTAAACATATAAAAAAACATCAAAATCGGTCCAGCTGGAGGAATCGTTTATTTTGAAGATTAGGAAGATCTCATAACACACACGCATTCATAATAATTACATATATAAAGTAGTAAAATTCTATGTTTTCTTTTGCAGGTGGATTTAGCTAAAGAAGAGAAATGCGAGTTTGTTCCTTTCATGTCACCTAGAGAAGTAATTGTAAAAAATGGCAAGGTAAGCGTTCTTTTTTTTTTTAAAAGACACTACCTGCAAGGCCTGCGCTAAGGAAATGATCCTTGTATTGCGAGGAACTTTACAAACATATATGTACAATGTACATACTTAACGCAGACAAATTACACCCAGACTCAGAACAACACTTTGTCGATTGCACAGAGTTGTCCCCGATGTTTTTATGTAAATTGTGATTTTTGGCAACTATCATTAGATGTTAAAAATTATTGATGAAATAATGAAAAAAATATATAAAAAATATGAAAAAAGGGAATATTAAGGATCGAACCAGGGCTGTCTGGATTAGACTGCTTGATTTCCAAACTTTTTTATTCTTGATGACAGCAGTCTTTATCTTCATATTCTACTTATATTTTTTCAATGCCTGAAAACACTGGGAAAACATTATTTTCTATAGATGACACCTAATTAGATCGATTTATTCCCCCGAAACCTACTGTATACTAAGGTTCATAGAAATGGCTGCAGCCATTTTCAAGTATCTGAATATATAGAAATATATATTTCTATATATTCGTTATTACATACATACATACATATTATCACGCCATATCAGAGACTCCACCTTCCTTCAGTACATGACCGATCTGGCCTAGATAGGTTAGTCTCGGTCTCCCCCGGTACCTACATCCTTCCACTTTCGCATTGTATATCTTCTTTTTGTTTTCAAACTCGTTTTTTTAAACCACAATTCGTGTGACCTATTGAATGAAAAGACTCTACAGAACTATTACCCAACCCTAAACTTCTAGAACAATAGATAAAACAATAAATTATATTTTATGCAAGATCGCTGCTTTGAAAATGTGCCGAACGGAACAACTGGACAATGATGAATGGATCGAAGATGAAGACCAGGTGATGCAGCTTAAAGCCAACTTCATAATATCAGCTTTCGGTTCAGGACTTTATGATACTGATGGTAAGTTCTTAATAATCCGGTCTGTTCGTTACGATTATATTCTTTAATAATAAAAGCTGGTGTAATAATAAGAATACAAGTAGAATCACTCGTCTTTTCCCACAGGTGTTTTATTGATTTTTGTTGTCGAGGAGTGGACAAGTGGGCTACCTGATGGTAAGTAGTAAGTGATAATTACCCATAAAGGACTTCTGCAATACTAGAGGAATTGGCCTACCGTAGGCATGGTAGGTTTCCGATAGTTTCACTCAATGAACGAATTGCAGTAGCAAATTGCTATAATATGCATATAACTTCAAAAAGAAAAACTGGAAAACCTTATAGAAACCCGTCTGACCAGCCTGGTATAAGTAGGTCTTTTTCTTTCCTATTGAGTACGAGGCTCAGCCCAGTAGTGGGACATATATGAGCTACCTATGATGATGATGATGATAAAGTGGGTTAAGAAAAAGACAGATACATCTACATTGAGTACGGACTTCCTGTACCTAGCTAGAGTTTTTTTTTTAATTTATTTAAAGAAGGCTTTGTCGAAGGCTGGAGTTTTATATCGAGTCTTTCTTCTACCGGTGAACTATTTGCTTATGTTCCTTTTTTGGGTCCTGTCCGGACCCTCTCCGACCAAACCACGTAGGGCGATAGAAGTAAGTAAGTAAGTAAGTAAGATATTTATTTGCCAAAATCATGGTACAGGTTAAGGTGTTACAGTTATATTAGGAAGCAGTTACATGATTCGCCAGAAACTGGCATGCAAATTATATTAAATATTTTATAAATACATGCGTGACACAATTAGACATTTTAAAATTACAACATATAAGTTACATAATAGATTGTTAGATTTAAGAAAATTTTTATTACGAAGGCAGTGAACATTGGTTATAATACACTCATTTGCAAAAAAAACGGGCACCTAAGCAATGAACCATTTCAAATGTTAATATTTCTTTGTTTGATAATTATAGGTAGTTTTATCCACACAATTTGGTAAATTAATAAGAAAATAATCGTTTTCATCAGTATTTCATAAAATTTAGATACAATTTATGGGAAATAATGCTAAACCTCGCTAGTAGTGTATATTCGCTAGTAGTGCATATGCTCATGAAGTAAAAATAAAAAAGTTTTTTTGTTTGTTTTTCTTTAATAAAGTAAAAGCAGATAAATGTTTAGTATCGAGTGTGACCCCCTCTAGCTAAAATCACAGCTTGAATTCGTCTGGGCATGCTAGCGAGTATATCCCGGATACTTGCTTGCGGAATACGTTCCCACTCCGCAGTAATCACATTCTTCAGCTCTCTGATGGTCTGCGGAGCCGGGTGTACTGATCTCACACGCCGTTTCAGAACGTCCCAGACATGCTCTATGGGATTGAGGTCGGGACTTCGAGCTGGCCAATCCAAACGACGAATGCCGACCTCTTGCACATACGCATTAACATCGCGGGATCGGTGGGCGCGAGCATTGTCGTCCATAAAAATCGAGTCTTCACCTAGAGCGGCCAATGCGGGTTGTGCATGAGAAATTAGAACTTCCGTTATGTATCGATGCCCAGTCAGTGAGCCGTTTTCAATGAAGACTAACTCTGTACGATCCATTGAATTTATTCCTGCCCAAAACATAACAGAGCCCCCACCATAAGGTGTGATTTCTTCGAAACATGCCTCTGCAAAGCGTTCTCCTTGTCTTCTTAGCACTCGCCGACGTCGATCTTCACCGAACAGAGATATCCTGGCTTCATCAGAGAACAAAACCCTATTCCAATCGTCTTGAGTCCATGATTCACAATTTCTAGCGAACCTAAGCCTGTGAACTCTGTGCTCACGGAGTAATTTGGGGCCGCGGGCCGGGCGGTGACTGCGTATATTGGCAGCGAGAAGCCTCCTCCTGACCGTCCATAGACTAATATGCACATTTCTTACTTCTTGGAGGTTGTTCTTAAGATCCACATACGAAGATTTGCGATTTCTCAATGCGCGACTCACAAGAAAACGATCATCCCGTGGTTGGGTACATGGTTTTCTTCCAGAACCAGGCCTTCTCTCGACGGAACCAGTCTCCTGATATCGCTGCCAGGTCCTTTGGACTGTCGAGCGACTAACATTTAGCCTCCTAGCCACGAAACATTGGCTGCAACCCTCTTCAAGCAGCGCGATAATTTTGGTAGCTTTTACCACTTTATCTACCATTTTTGATACAGCCAAACAGCATTAAATAACGCTTTGACAGTCAAGGATATGAAATTAATCGATAAAAATTGAATAAAAGTTATGAAAGTCGATGTTAACTTCTGGAACTTCGCGCCACAAATGTAGGATAAAAAGGGGTTTTCTGTAAAAATGAACATCAAATGAAAAATTGAATTTAGAACGTACTTTTTTAAATACCACAGCATTTTTAAAACCGGCCAGTAACGTGTACAAACGATTGAAACCTTTTTGGTATTGTATCTTTTTAAATATGAATGAAAATCAAAACCGCCCGTTTTTTTTGCAAATGAGTTTAGATTATAATAGAGAAAAACAGTATAAGAAAATGTCATATTTTAAATTTGAATTAAATAATGTCAATTTCAATAATAAATGTAAGTCAATAAAAAAGAAAAAATGTCAAATCATAGTTATATATATACTGTGTAATGTCAACGTTTTAATTTTTTTAATAAAATATGTCATTTAAAAAATCATTTATTGTATAATAGCATTTTTCTAGAAGTAATGATGTCAATGACTTTTGAAATTATTTTTTGTGTCCTCTTTAATATTATACGGTATTTTATTGTATATAATGATAGCTATACCGAAAATATTTTTTCTTAACAGAGCAGTATTATACACTTTATTATAAATGTTATATTTATACTGACTTCTAACAGGTCCATTTCTCTTTTCGGCAACTGACGTAAAAAGATTTCTGTTGTTATTTACGAATAAAGCTACTTCCAATATATACAAGGAAGGAAATGTTAAAACTTTTAGGGTTTTAAATTTAGGCACACAGCTGTCAGTGCATTTCATTCCGCACATTGCTCGTATACATCGTTTTTGAGCCTTAAACACCTGATCCCTTAAGCTAGAATTGCCCCAAAAAATAACACCATATCTCAGAACCGAGGCCACTAAGCTATGGTATGCAACTAATACGGTTTCGAGGTTTAACCTTTTAGATAAAGTATGTAAAATATATGCTGATGAGCTTAGTCTATTACATACTACTTCGACATGTGAATTCCACTTTAGGTTATTGTTAATCATGATTCCTAAAAATTTTGTCACCTGTGTCTGTTCTATAATGTGTTCATGGTATTGCACAGTTATATTCTGAATCGGTAAACGTTGATGGAAATGCATGACATTGGTTTTTTTTAAATTAATAACAAGTTTGTTCTTATCAAGCCAACAAATTATGTCATTTAATGTAAGATTAATGTCAAGTTTGTAGTTTTTTGGATCAGAACATTTTATTAGAGCAGTACTATCATCAGCGAATAGGACCATCGGGTGATTAATTTGTTTGGGTAGGTCATTTATATAGAGGAGAAATAATAATGGACCAAGAATGCTACCTTGTGGTACACCAAATTCAACAATTTTACCATCAGAAAGGTACTTTACTTCACGTTTAGTTCTTTGACATATTCTAGACACTTCCGTAAACTGTATACGATTCGTAAGATATGATTTTATTAGGTTAAATGCGTTTCCTCTGATACCATAAGTGTTCAACTTGCTAAGAAGTATTTCGTGTTTGACACAGTCGAACGCCTTTGTCATATCTGTGTATATAGCGCATATAGGTATTTTTTTATCAACATTATTCATCACAACATCTAAAAAATTGAAAATAGCTAAATTTATATTTTTATTCTTCCTAAAGCCTTGCTGTTCTTCGCACAATATATTAAATTTAGATAAAAAACTACTAATAGCTGCACAAAGAATCTTTTCTATAATTTTTGAGAAAACCGGAATTAAAGCTATTGGTCTATAGTTAGCTATATCTTCCTCACTCTCCTTTTTGTGTAGTGGTTTAATTATGATAGTTTTTAAGCCATTAGGAAACACCCCAGAGCTAATACTCAGATTTATAATTTGACTAAAGTGTCGAGAAATTATATCAGATGCGGATTTCACTATTTTAATGCCGTCATAGCCGCAACAATTCGTATTTTTTAAAGAATGAATCGCTCTAGATATATCTTGGGGGAGTACCGGATGCAGAAATATAGAGTGAGTGTTAGTTAAAATTCTTGTGGATCTAGAATTTGTCGCGTTGTTTACCTGCACCTGATTAATAAAATAGCTGTTAAAAATATTAGCAATTTCTTTAGGATCCTTTATGACTTTATTTTGAACTTTAAGGACTGATATGGTTTTCGGCGTACGTAAGTTATTATTGATAATTTGCCACGCTGCTTTTGATTTATTTTCGGATTGATTAATATGATAATTATTTTGCGCCTTTTGTGTTAAGCGTATAATTTTTCTAAATCTATGTGTGTAGTCTTTAAATCTATTTTTATTCTCGTTTGTTGGCAATCGTCGATACTGTCGTAATAAATGACGTCGTTTTCTACTACATACGCGTATTCCGCGTGATACCCATTTGATTTTTTTATTAGGTTTTATGATGACAGTCTTGTATGGAAAACAAAGATCGTATAATAAACGGAAGTGTTCTAAAAAGTAGTCATATGCGTCATTCGCATTTTCAGTTTCATATATATATATGAAAATGCAAAACTTTTGAGATGATTATTAAATAGTTTCATGTTTTCAATAGATAAGTCACGCCTTTTTAGACGCCAATAGGTAATATTAGTATATATTTTTTTTACTTTGATAGATAATATCTGTGCAGTGTGATCGGATAACGCAAGATCTATAATTTCACATTCACATTTTAATCGTGGACCAAGTGACAGTATACAACCTCATAACCTATCATACAGCATATATCTTTCTTTATTTGGACGATCTATCGTGTCTTCTCTTCGATGAGTCTGCTTATGGCCCATGAGTATCTGAACAATATATGCCTGCCGAATATCAGTTTTTGATCTTCAGTATTGATATACTGAAGATCAAAAACTCTGCAAATTCAAGGAATATATAAACAAGTATAATGCTAAAAATTCCAGTTAAAGCCGCTATGTCAGGGGTGAAATTGAATAGATGGGGGTTGCCTGAAGTAGATGAAACTACAATGCAGTCCAGGAGTAACCCCCGCGTCTTTGTTGGAGGTGACTTAGCAGGGGTAGCGGAGACCACAGTGGAGTCCGTTAACGATGGCAAGACCGCCGCTTGGTATATGCATTGTTATTTACAAGTAAGAATTTCATTGGTTTCAAAATTAAGTCTTTTGTGGTCATCTTCCTGCTCTCATCCCAATTACTTGGGATCGTTGCAATATTTACTGTCTTCCATTATACATATTGCAAATTTTGGTAATAGTTTAATGACCGGTCCTGCCTGATATCAAACTATTTTGTAATATAATTGTTAATCTGACGGCATCAGATGGAGGTCGCCCAGGTGTCACGTAAGGCTCTTAATTGTCCTACGATATCCATAATGTATTGGTTGGTAGTACTTTTAACAGCCACCATACACCAGAGTTAAGATTTTCATGTTTAACATAATATGAAATATATGTAGTTTCGTGTAATACATTCGTTTCATTGCTTTTTTAAAAGGCCGACGTGTGAACAAATAATCGTATTAATAATTACTAATTAATTTACTTCAACTGATTATAAATCGTTCGCTGAACGAAATCTTGTTTTTTTTATTGGTTATGGTGGCAAAGGAACAAGCAGCCCACCTGATGGTAAGTGATACTGCCGCCCATGCACCTTTGCAATGCCAAGGGTATAGCTAGGCCGCTGCCTACCAATTATTTTTTGTAAGTAAATAGTTTTTGTAAGTTCCTATTCACAGATTCAGGAGTAATATCGAAACAACATGTAGGCATTTATTAAAATGTTTCTATTCCAGGACATCCCATTCAATGCTCCTATTGAGCTTCCAAAGTTCCATTGTCCGATTGACGATGTTGATTTATCGGTGGATGTTTGCGGGATTAAGTTTGAGAATCCCTTTGGTTTGGCGAGTGCTCCACCTACAACCAGCACTGCGATGATCCGTCGCGCGTTCCAGCAAGGTTGGGGTTACGCTGTCACCAAGACCTTTGGACTAGATAAGGTTTGAAACATTACAATTTTCTTTTTTCTTATATTTACCTTATAAACCTTATTACAATAAGTGCACTACAGTGCTATGTCTAGCTTATAACTTATTTATATTACACATTAGGAATTTTTCGGAATCCAGTGTGTAGTTCCTGTGCATAGCACGTTCAAATTAAAAAAAAAACTATAGCTTTGAAATTTTACCATAGATTAATTCTTCCAGGATCTAGTAACGAATGTATCTCCTCGTATAGTGAGAGGTGTGACGTCAGGAGAAACTTACGGCCCAGGACAGGGCAGCTTTCTCAATATAGAGCTGATCTCTGAGAAATGTGCTGACTACTGGTGTCAGAGTATCATGGAACTGAAGAGAGACTTCCCCACTAAGGTATTACAGAGACTATAATTTTAAAATTCATTAGCAACTATAGGAGGGCGGGGGGATGTACTGAGATATTAGGTCTTTTTAATATGTCGTTGAATGCTGTAGGTACTTCCTAACAACGGAAAGGCGGCGTGCGAGCTTGAATCGCTGTGGCCACGCAGCGATTCCCTTGCCCGTCGCAACTACCACTCAACTTGGCTTGCCAATCGCCAGTTATAAATTAAGCAGAGAGATAATTATGCAGAGCATACCAACAGCTGACTTGTGAGAGTCTTGCTAATATGTGGTTCAATATGCATGTTATTATAATATGCATATAACATCTCTGCAAGAGAAGGAAAACTCGAAATAAAACCCTCTACTAAATCGTCTAACCAGCGTGGTATATTAGATCAATTCTCCTCCTCTTGTGGAGGAGGCTCGAACTTTGCAGTACGACGTTTAGGAGCTAAGATTACGATGATTTTGTAAATGTTAAATTCATATTTGATTTTTCAATAGACCGTCTATCGGACCAGCTACTTTTTTAAAAGACAACATTCTTAGGGACCACGAAAGGGCGGCGTGCGATCCTATTATAATGGATGGATTACACAAAGGATTGTCCTGCCTGGGAATCGAACTTCGATACTTGGCACTTTACCACTTATGCCTGTGCTTCTGTGCAGTTGAAATAATAAATCATTGTCATGTGTGCAGTTGAAATAATAAATCATATGTTAATACTCGGAATAAGGACAAATTAGTTGTACACACGACTCGTCTCGAAAGAATTAATAGGTCATTCATGGGGCAATGTATACGCTTCAATAATATATTACCAAAAGATATCCGTGACATGCTTGTGAATAAATTTAAAAGGGCTCCTCATTCAGCAATTACCTTGTCTTTGTAAACTGTTTTTTTTTTAATAATGATTTTACATACCTATAAAGCGTAGCATGTTTTGCCTAACGAATTTTGACTTTGGTTAGCGTTAGTAGTACATGGTATTGGTCATGCTCACTGAAAGGTCTACTTGCGGTAGCTGCGTGGAGCGGGTCCTCTCCCTTCCCTCCAAGGTGGTTGAGGGGAGTAATGGCTGCTCTAGTAGTTAACTCGTGATCGGGTGTCGCTTGTGAGATCTGGTCTAGCCATTGGCTATTTTACATTGTATTTGAACTATTAGGTTCGAAGGGCATCACACTGGAGCTATTTCTTTCATGTATCATTATTTTTATATATATATATAATATAAAAAAAAATAACAATAATAGACAAACCCGCTTAGTTTCTTGCCGGATCTTCTCAGTAGAGTGGTCTAGTTCCGATCCGGTGGTAGTTTATTAGATTAAATTAAAATGTTAATACTGACAATATGTAAGTGCCCTCACAGGATTTATACATAATAAATGAATTTTAATTAGATTGGTTATGATTGCAGATAATAATAGCGTCAATAATGTGTTCGTACAACAAACAAGATTGGACAGAATTAGCACAGAAGGCCGAAGCAACAGGAGCAGACGCCCTTGAACTCAACCTGTCGTGTCCACATGGTATGGGCGAATCGGGCATGGGTCTTGCTTGTGGACAGGTAAAATCAATATGAATGCCAAGAAATCATTATCATATACATAATATCAATATAATAATATATTTTTCGGATCTGTTCGTCCGTTCGGACAGTCAAAGGGAATAAGCCCATACAGCCAAGTATTATATTTTGTTTACAAATTATTTACCACTTCTTTATATTGAGTAGCATATTCCTTGTCAATGTCCGTTAGTAAGTGATATGCTTGCCATAAGTTGGTTGCTGAAAACCAAATTAAAGCTTTCTTTGAGAATTTTGGCAGAACATGAAAATACTTTTAAAATAATATTAAATCATGTATAAACATTGTCGGGTAGATGGCACACGTCTCCTTTAAATATTAAAATATAATGCGAGCCGGAAATTGAATGTCATACGACAGCTCAAGCTGGTGTACCTAAGTGGTAGCACAATTTTATTGGAACGGATTGCCAATATAATGGATGGTTCGAGTCCCATGTATGAGATTCATTTTTCGCTCGTAATTTACTCTTTATAAATAATTAAGCATCTTAAATGCTAAATTTTAGTAATTTGATTATTAAATCACTTCAACGTTTTCTCTGTATTTAATTTTATTGTAATGGATCCGGACAGCACGTACAGTCTAGTGATGAGTCAATTTATTAACAAAATAATGTAAAAAGTGTCTTTCTAGGATCCCGTATTGGTGAAAGGTATATCAGAATGGGTGAGAAAGGCAATCAAAATACCATTCTTTGTGAAGTTAACGCCCAATATTACTGATATTGTCACCATAGCCACGGCCGCATATGAAGGTACATTTAAATTTATTATATAAAGCAACACACCAAATTAATTAATAAACACTCGTGTTAATCCAACCAAATTAATTAATAAATATTCGTAAAAATCTACAAGATTTTTACGAATATGCAATTGCGTCAGTCAATCAGCCTGTCCATGTTTTCTGCTGGACATAGACTATCCCAATGAGGGATAATTACAAAAACGCCACTCTTGGTTTGGCTCACAGGCGGGTTGGCGATTGTAGTTCATAAATTTCAGAGAAGTCTCAATATATTAATATAGGGCGGTGACACATTGTATTCTTAATTAGTTACCACACAGGAACATACAATTAACGGCAAAAAAAACATGTTTGTATGTATGCATGCATTACCGAACATAGATAATTATAATAATCAGAACAACCACATGTGAATCGCACAATGAATAATGAATAACACATTGCAATAAAAGACTATACCATTACTAGTTAAAAAACAATGTATGTTATAAAAACAGCTGCAGTACTCGGCAATAAATATTGCACATTGCACATCGATTCTTGGATAGAGGCGATCGATTAATTTCGGTTTCGTAGAACGTTGTCTCTGTCGCATACTATCTATGTGACATTTGTCAGTCGTTATATAAATGCGGGCAAGTACAGTTGCGTCCACTCACAAATATATGTACCTATAGAGTTGTTAAAACCGCAAAAATTAAAATAAAACTAGTAGTGTGTTACTTAGAAATAAAAAGTCATAATTGTTTTAACAGCTCCTAAGGGCAGACTGTCAGTGTTGCGTGTCGTCATAAAGGTAGTGAGCGAGAGGAACAATGCTCTACAAAGCTGAAATTCTTCGATTGTCTCTTTCCAAGGATCGATGTGTAATATTTGTCGCCGGATACTGTCAGTGGACTTACTGTGGCTGCTACCTGCTACAGCAGCGATCTTCTGAGAAACTAGTTAAGATCACTAAATTGCTTTCCTGGCCTGGCAATTGTGGAAATATACAGTCCTGACTCGCGTCTTAAAGAGGCTTTGAGATGGACTTTGGTAGGCTGATGAGTAGTTACTCCTTTACTTAAACGGATCAGCAGTAGTTCAGAATATCCCCAAAGATTATACGAAATTTTTATGCGTTCATAGGTGGCGCTAGTGGTGTATCAGCTATTAACACTGTCTCTGGCTTGATGTCGGTCAAATCTGATGCTACACCATGGCCAGCAGTCGGTAAGTTTAATTCAATGATACCTAGTTTCGCGAGAAAGTATCCTTTATATCTTACTTATGGAATAAAACTATTTTTAAGGATTTTATGCGAATTCCCGTGACTGTTATGCTAAAACGTATTCAAAACGTTAGATTATTTCAAAAAGAAAATATATACATACATACCATCACGCCATGTCCCTTGCAGGGTAGGCAGAGAGAACAGAGTGCTAGAGAACTCTATCCTTGCATACTTCACTCGCTTCCTCAACATTCATAATTCTCTTCAAACACGCTCGCCGGTTTCGGAGACTCTTGACTCCACCTTCCTTCAGTACGTGACCGATCTGGTCTAGGTAGGTTAGTCTCGGTCTCCCCTGGTACCTACATCCTTCCACTTTCGCATTGTATATCTTCTTAACCAGACGTTCGTTCGGCATTCTTTCCACATGTCCGAACCATCGGAGCATTCCCTTTCGCATCTTTACACCAATACTTTCTTTCATTCTTCTTCATTTTTTCATTCTCTCATTCACATAATCCAGTAATCCCTCTTTGTGTCTCCCACGATTTACATTGTTAATCATTCATATTGATAATCTTCGTAATAATATGTCTTTCATTTCTTCTTATCGTAATCTAGCGCTTTGTGCGCTGTTTTATCTATAGTGGTACTTTCAGACTAATATACTCATTCCTCATTTTTAATTTGTAGATAGATTTATTCATTATTGAAAAAAGTCATCCACGATAATAACTTTCTCCAGGTGTTGAAAAGTACACTACATACGGCGGCGTTTCCGGTAATGCGACCCGGCCCATGGGTCTACGCGCCGTATCCGCTATCGGGAACAAATTACCCGGTTTTCCTATATTGGGCATCGGCGGAATCGATTCAGCAGAATCAGCGCTGCAATTCATTATGTGCGGAGCTCCTATTGTCCAGGTATGTCCCTAATAGCTAATAGTAGTAAAGACAAAAAGTCTACTTAAAAGTGATTCATTATCGCCCTTTGTTTTCTTCAACTGATGTACATCCAACTACGCGATACTGGCTTCCACTACTATATGAAGGCAATAGATTTCTATACCACGCTGGTCAAGATAGGCGGCAGCAAGCGTTAATATATGACTTTATTTGGAGATAGAGGATATCCTTCAGTAATGTTTCCTTAGATTTCTACGACATCCATAGTTGAATTGCTTATCATTACTGCCTATAATAACTTCAATATCAAAAGTAAAGTTATTTTTAGAAAGACAATATCCCGCACTAAAGAATAAGTTCGTATATCACAAGACTGCACAGATATACAGTTAATGAACACAAGTTATATCTAGAATTCTGACCAACCATTTGAGCATCTCAGAAAGGATTGTACGGTGTAGGGGTTAAACATATGATAGATTAGGCACGAGAGTTCGGTACTTTGACCGATCCGGCTTCTAAAAGCAAGCCACATGCTGTCAAAGTAAAAGCAAGCCATATTTGTTTGCTTAATATTCAAATATTAGAAATACCTTTATTGGTATATTTGCCAAACATCTACTTCAGTTTTGTAATAAACTTATGACAGATATAAAACGGATTTTTCGTTAGTAAATAAGTAGTAATGAATAACCTAGAATGTAAATAATTCTAACGGAAATATTAAAGTATTAAATCAGAACAATGTGTTAACGTTTTCTAATAGATGGCGCGAGGAACGTTTGATGTATACGTGTTACAATTTGGTTATTAATGTGTCTAATAAGTGTAGGAACTCGGATATAATTGGTAAAGCGGTTCGAATGGATTACCAACAGATTTCAAGTCCCACGTGTGGTAATTAATTGCCTATAGTGGCAATCGAGAAAGCAGCACCCTTGTTGGTATGTGTTACCGCTGCGCATGGACCTTTGCAATACTAGGGACGCACCTAGACCGCTGCCTACCAACTAAAACCCCTCCACAGAAAGTTAGGCTGCCGTCTCGCTCGGTGCTCGAACGAAGTGTAAGAGCACCTTGCCACTGCTAACATCGATTTTCTGCAAGATTGTAGAACTACCCCGGACAGTCCGGCTTGCGGCTATAGACAGCAAACTGTCAACAGAGTGGCCCTACCACTATAAAAGATTTTCGCTCGCAAATAACTTTTATACTCTAGTATGTCAAATGCTAAATCTCAATTTCATTTATGTTAGATATGTAGCGCGGTCCAAAATCAAGACTTCACAGTTGTAGAAGATTATATTACGGGACTCAAGGCGCTGCTTTACTTAAGATCGGTAGGACTCGACGGCTGGATGGGACAATCACCGCCTACAATCAAGCATCAGAAAGGAAAACCCGTTCAATCCCTCTATGATGAAAATGGCAAGGTAAAATCTAACTTAATATGTGGTCGTTCTTAAAGTCTGTGACGCTACGTCGTCATGTATATCCCACTGCTGGGCTCAAGTCTCCTCCATATTAAGAGCGAAATTGACGTAAAAACGAAATGCCTGATAGACCAGCATTTCTTTCCAGTCCTTGCATGGAATCTAGAATAGGAGGACTGTTATTCCTTGTATCAAACTAGCGAGATGACCTAATATAAAATTTATTTTGGAAGGTTTCCTTGTTGCGTAAGGAAATAGTGATGTATCTAAGTGAATAATATCACTACATTACTTGTAGACATCACTAATTTCGTTTGTTACGGTACTCATGGAAAAGATATAACTGAGGCATTATATTTTTAGTCTTTCATCACATGATTATGGACAGTCCAAGTTAAAAAAACTTCTCTTCATTTACAGGTCCTGGCACATTTCGGTGCATATGGTAGAAAACGTGAAGAACTCATCCACAAAGACAGATTAAAATTAGATTTATTAGCGGATAATAAAACTGAAACTTATTTGACTAACGGCAAACACAACGGTTATAACAATCACCATACTGAAGTGCCACAGATCAAGGATGTATTAGGAGAAGCGTTACCAAGAGTTGGCACTTACAAACATTTGGATAATACAAAGCAAGTTGTCGCGCTTATAGATGATGTAAGTTCGCTGATAGACCACTAAATTACTGATACAGTATTAATGTTGCTCGAATAAGGTTTTAACATTTTAAATTAGTTTTACGATTGAACGCTAAGTTCACTTCCACAGGATTCCATAGTTATTTAGCAATTAGGCAATGTCGGCTTTAGTGGGCAGTGTCTAGGCCAGCTGGCCGTAACGTTAGGTTTTATAAGGCTTCAGTGTTCTCAACAACTTAATTTGCATAGCATTTTCCAACGATCTTATAGATACAATCAAATAAATATATCTAAAAGGCGTTAAATTAATCAACGCCCAGATTGTCTATAGCTACTCCTGGCATTAGGAAAACAAAACATTGTTTTGAAGGAAACTAGGCTAAGTGTATATATAAATATACACTTTGCCTTAATTGGATTATTGGATAATACAGCAAGTCATTCATCATTCTACTACTCTTATACCAATTACTTGGAGTCGATACAATGTGTACTCCTCTTTTGTAGTACATATTGTAAAAGTTATTGGCAATAGTTTTATGACCGGCCGCCTGCCAGACGTCAACCCTCCTTGGGAATAGATAATACAACAGGTATAGTAGTTAAATGTCGATGTGGTGAGAAATATGGTAAAGCTCTTACTCCTATGCGATGAGCAGCTTCTTTAAATAGATCTTGAAATCTGCCACATGTTTTTGCACTGAACATTTTTAAAGCATGGCAAAGTCGTAAGGTACCTAATCCTTACTGTCTCCTTCATTTAAATATGTAGTACCATGCTCTACACTTCTTTGATATTTGTTTCGTAATATCAATGGTTATTTCAGGACATGTGTATAAATTGCGGCAAATGCTACATGGCCTGCGCAGACTCAGGGTATCAAGCTATTGAGTAAGTATTATCCTCGTATCATCGGTGATATCTTGGATCAGTCCATATAACTATAGTACATAAAGCAATCTCTACAAAGTAAATTTTCGGATTACTAGTACCTACTACTTATCTTAATAGTACCTATTGTATATCTTACTAGTACCTAGCTACTGTATACATATGGTGATGGGTTAAAATCCAGTATAGTCCAGGGTATTAACCTTAAAAAATGGTAAATAGTGGAAGAAAATTATAGTAGAATGAAACCAATTGGAAACGCAAGAAAATATGATAAAAATTAAAGGAAATATAAATTACGGGTGATCTGAGTTCAGGAAGTAGGAGGGGGTGAGTGTTTAAGGGTAAAATTCGGTTATCTGAATTGCCGGCAAAACTACAAGTCCTATGGAAAAAGCTTAAATGGCAAAGTTATAGGTAATAAAAAAAAAACAACTTTTGTATTCATACTTTTTTCACATAAACTCAAAACTTAAGTGAAAAATTCAAATTACTAAGCTTTTCTTTTTCAAAAATTACCTTTCAAATTATCTACCCTGGACTATTAGAAGAATTAGCACGTTGAAGTGGCAATAGGTAGGCCACATTGCTCGTTGAACCGACAGTTATTGGGGAAAAATGATTCTCTAGTGGCGACCATGAATCAGACGAGCGTGGTACGACCCAAATAGGTTGGGCTGACGACATCAAGAATGTCCAACAGTGGACCATACAGCAGCTACCATACGTCCTACTTTGGCGTACAAAGTCTATTATACCATGGCGGTCGGACAAGTTGGCATAGGACTTTCTTTTGATTGTTTTTCTTTAACTGATGACACATTGAATCACCACTTCAAGATGTAGCATTACACTATCGCCTAAGTTATACTTATCTTTTTATTTTATTCACTCTACCATATTTCGTATTTTTATTCATGTGGTGACGCAATATGAATACAATTCACTACCCCCTTTCTTAAGCGTGGGTGAGCTTAAGAGACGACTAGTTATATAAACGCATATAACATCTATGCAAGAGAAGGAAAACTTTTAACAAAACTCTATACCAACACGTCTGAATAGCGTGGTATAGTAGGTAAATTTCCCTCCCATTACGGAGGAGGCTCGAACCCAATAGTGGGACATATATGAGCTGAGATGATGAACATGCTTCTCTTCGGAGAGTAAAGGCGTAACTGGTACGTTTCACGTATCCCAAAATTAAGGTCTATTTAAATCAATCGTTCATATTACTGAAATTTAGCATTTAACATATAATAATAGCCGAAAAATTGAATGTCATCGATGTCGACAGCTCACGCTGGTGCAAGTGGTAGCACAATTGGAATGGATTTCCAATAGGTGTGGGTTCGAGTCCCATGTGTAATATTGTTATTCGTGTGGTGACGGAGTAGGAATACAATTCACCACCCCCTATCTTAACCGTGGGTGATCGTACGAGACGACGAAGGGATATAACATAACATATAGACGTTATGTATGTTTATGCAAGAGAAGGAAAACTCGAAACAAAACCCTGTACCAACACGTTTGACCAGAGCGGTATAGTAGGTTAATTTACCTCCCATTATGAAGGAGGCCCGAGCCCAACAGTGGGACATATATGTGCTGTGATGATGTGTAACATTAGTTTTTCGCTCGTAATCAAGTTTTTATCAATCGTTCAAATTTCGTTTGCAAATTAGACTTTATAAATAACCCATTTTAATTTAATAAGACTTATTTAAAATAAATCGTCATTGCTTTATTGATATTATTTATTTATTATTTTATTCCGTTTTATGAAATGTTATTTCACAGCTTCGACCCGGAGACCCATATTCCTCTTGTAACAGATGACTGTACAGGATGCACATTGTGTCTATCAGTATGTCCAATCATCGATTGCATTTCGTAAGTCGATTAAAATTGTTGAGATAATATATTTTTTTTATAACTTCACTCATTTTAAGCTATAAATAAAAAATTACTCGAGGAGTTTGACTAATAGATAAATAATAATTTGTGGCAAATTAGTTATTTTCCATTGGGTTTTGCATTCAAAACCCAATTAACCTCGAGTGTATATTGCATATTTACCCGGACTGGTGACAGCAGATGACTCAACCGAAAACATTTAAGCAACCTATGTCCTCTGTGAAATATGAATCTCAGCTTGAGGATTGCCGAGGGCAATTTTTAACTAAAATTCAAAAGCAGCTAGACCGATTTCAATTTTTTTTCGTTCATTGTAATATAGAGGTGGTTTAGAAACAAAAAGAAATAGTTTGTGTATTGGTAAGGCAAAAGAGCAAGCAGCACACCCGATACTAAGTGTTACTTCCGCCCATGGACCTTTGAAAAAAAAAACAGGGGTAGAGCTGGGCCATAAAACTCCACAAATTCACCCAAAGGATAGGCTGCCGGCTCTCTCATTCATCGAAAAAAGCACAGCGGCACTTTGCCACTGCTCAGACGATAATTTTCTTCGAGAGTGTGGTACTAATCCGGACGGACCGGCCCGTGGCTGTAGTCAGAAAACTGTGGTCCTACCACAAAAAAGGTCAAAGTCCCAAAAAGGCAGCTCGAGTTTCCCATCTTTAAATTGATAATTTTGTAGTAATATATGATCTACTAACGGTGCTAAATATTAGCACGGCGGGTCTTTTAATAGTGAATAAAATTGCTTAAATATCTGCTTACACATTTACGTTTTAGTTATCCAGATTCTTTTGTAATTCGTGTCCTAATTATATTCTAATTGTATACCTATGTGATAACTTAGTAATAATACAATACATCACCCCCTCTCCTATTTGTGAGTGTCGTAAAAGACGATTAAGGAACTCTGTATATAAAATCGATACAAGAGAAGGAAAACTCGGCATAAAACCTCATACGTCTGGCCAGCGTGGGTATAGTAGGTTCAATGTCTTTCCATTTTTTTTGTGTGACTTACCCTCAGATGGCTACGACGACTTTACCCGGACTGTGGGTGAGCGCTGAGGGCTCTCAACCCGAAGTCTTTCCATTGTGAGAAGGTCGTATTTATTTTCGTTCAATACTGGGACTTATATGGGTTGAGATGATAATGAATTCTAGTTGTATAGTCCCTTCACAAGGATTTATTTCTTACGGATAAGTGTCTTTAAAATGAAGAATCAACATATAGTATTTAAATGTACTGATAGAATGACCTATAAAATAATATTATTTATTTTACAGAATGGTACCGAAGAAAATACCGCACGTGATCAAAAGGGGCATGCGTTACGATGTCATTCCCGTTTCACCTTTGGATGCGATTTGCCAATGAAAAACAACATTATTAACAATATTGTATCAAATATAAAAAAATAATATGTATAAATAATTATAATATATTAATTTCTATTCAAAATCTCATTGTATATTTTTTGCGCATTAATCTCGGCATTTTCCCAAGAATAAATCCAACTGTTCTCGGGATTAACTTCAAAAGTTAAAGCCGAAATTGGCTTTGGGCAATCGTAATGACTTTTGTTTACTATACTATTTATAATCTCACCTTCTAATTTCTTATGTAATCTCTCACAAATAAAACATTCAAATGTCTCTATAGTTTTTATGCCATCAAGTTGATACGGTCTTTTTCTGTATTCATTAACGAGTTTCTGGTTGGTTATAGTTTCTTTTGTCTTATGTTCTAAATAACTTTCATACAAACTGTCGTTTTCTAATAGCTCCTTTATATGGTCATATAAACTTTTTACTGTTCTATAATCTTCTATAATTATAGCAGATTTATTATTAGGAAACCAATCTCTAATTAACGGTGATCCAAAATAAATAGGAACAGTGCCTACTTTTATTGCGCGCCAAAATTTCTCTGTAACGTAATCATTGCAGACACCGTTTTCAATAGCTATTGCAAATTTATATCTTGCGACAAATTGCAAAAATTTGTCTTCATTTAAATTATTTAGATAATCTTTTGTAAATTGCTGTGGAAGTTCTTTGTTTTTCAAGCATGCACCATAAGAGTCCACCGATATATGTTTCATAAGTTCTTTAACATATTCGTCTCTTTCTGTAGAAGTTTCACAGTCACTTTGTATATAGATAATGGGCGATATCTCTTTTAGCAATTCATTTTTCCTTGACGTTTTAATAAAATATTCTTTGTTTGTTATATCACTGAATGAATTTAGGTGTTGCAATGGAAAAGGTATGTTACTGAACCTACTAAAGGTGGATGAGAAATTAAATAAGCTTAACGCTTTTTCATGTGATAACTCTTCTACGTTTCTCGGTGATTCTTCATGATATAAGGCCCAAATAATTTTGTTACTTTGCCTTGGCAACGGAAGATTTTTAAAATCAAGATTACTTGCGTAAAACATATAAGCATCAACATTATAATCTTGAGAATCATCCTTGTTGTACACATAACACTTGATATTTTCAGGACAATGTCGAATATTTGAAGTCATTGGAAACTCCATGTTCCACCATAGTATTGTAGGATATCGTGCTATTGTTTTAACTTCCTCAGATTTATACATATAGAAATTTATCCAGAGCACAAAGAAACAAGAACAGGCCATAAAAAACCATATTAATTCACACAGAGTTATATTTAAAAGCCTTTTTGTAATGCTCTTCCACATGGTTAAAACAAATTCTACTTTAGCTCTGATACAATGTTTGAACCGTTTACACATTGTCACACATAAATACGAATTTATCAATGAATACACAGGAAATCACTGACAGGATATGTCTACACTCTTACAAAAATAATATATTTATTTTATAACAATTTAATTCACAGCTTATATTGTCCAGCCTCGTTCTTGATGCATGTAGTATAGATCCAAGCATAGTGCAATAGCTAAATCAGCATAAAATAATCCATATATAGCCCCCACCAATTTACCCAAGATAAAGAGATTTACTATGGCGCCTACTGTGAACATCAGCTGTATGACAACGTAATATAATTCTGCCTGGAATTGTACTTGATCCACAACATAAAGCACCATCATATGCATTGAAAGCATTAGAGTGGGGGCAGACACCAGGCATTGTAAGATATCCAGCGGCTCGACAACATGAGGCAGTATATTTAGCAGCAGTGCCACTACCTAAAAGAGACCACCCACTTTTACACTTGTAAATTACACAGATATTAAATATTGATATTACTAATTGATTGAATATAGATATACGGTAATAGTCTAAGCATCAATATCTTATTCCCGGTGTTTTGGATTCTATTCCCATGCCAAACCATTTTTAAGATCCACAGAGATTTGCTCAAAGTTTTTACTCTTCTCTCTAAATTTGTAATCATTTGTTAATTGTAAGTTTGCAAAGCTAGATGTAACACGTTTTTCTTTACTTATTTTTTTTTACAAGACTTCATTATTAAATGTAATATATTAAAAATGTATTTCTCTGGCACTCTGTTCTCTCTGCCTACCCTGCAAGGGATATGGCGTGATGATATGTATGTATGTAGTTGTTAGCCTCAGATGGCTATGACAACTTTACCCAGACTGTGAGTGAGCGCTGAGGGCTCTCAACCCGAATAGTAATGGTAGTCAATTCACTTCTTATTATGAATTCTCATACCCAGCAGTGGGCCATATGTATATAAGCCAACATGAGAATGATGATTAATTGTATGCATTTACTCGACACATGCCTTTAAAATTCATATCATAAATAGATCTATATACCATAAATATGTTACTACAATGCAAGCCCGCAGTTGTAAAGACTCAGGTTCAAATATTAGATAGACAAATATGATTGTTTTTTCATAAGAGATTCTCAATAGCATGATTGGTTAAATGGCAAAATATAGCTGTTTTACCTAAATAATTCTCTGAGAATAAAGTAAACATATATTTATGATAGATTTTTTAAAGATTTATGAAATTATGAAAAATCATAATTAAACATACCTATATAGCATTGTAATAAAGAGACAATAATGTCATAAAACAATTAAAAAAACAATTTAACCAATAAGTTTTATATAAAAATTATAAACTCTTAATATAGGTTTTAGAGCAGGTTCTTTCAAAATCAAATTCATCTATTATGAATAAACCCTAAAAGGGCACTTGCATATTGGCAGTTTTAACATTTTAAATTAAACCAATAAACTACCAACGGATTGGAACAATACCGCTACTGAGAAGATCCGGCAAAAACTCAGTGGTTTTGACTATTATTATTTCTTTACTGATTTTTTAATAAAAAGAAATAAAAAAAAATTTAGTACAATATGCTTAGTAAGAATTAGCTCCCTTCAAACCCAATAGTTCAAATACAATGTAATAGACCATGGGTGGACCAGATCCCACAAGTTCTATAGCGTATTATCTCAAAACTACTATGAATATGGTAATGAATAATAGCAATGCATGTTTTCCTAGAGCATTTTATTAATTTTTAATTACCTAGTGCAAATCCTCTTTCGTTGATAATGTAGAACATACCTATACTCAGCCCTAATATCAGGTGACAGTAAAAAAGGCCATACAAAGCACCAGATTTGCTAGGGTACATATATATGAAACTAAATGCAACAATATTCAATGTTATTTGTATAACTATGTATACTTGTTCTGCCAAATCATGAACTTGGTCCACTAAATATAACACGATGAATATAACTGACAGAACCAGGGTCGGAGCGCTGGCCAGGCAGTGAATAACTTCGGGCTCCTTCAATAGAAATGGGAACGTCATGAGAAGTATGGCTATGACCTAAATATGAATAATTCTTTTGACATTTATGCATTCAATGATAACGTTTGCGCTTACCGAGCGTGAATGTGCATTTTGAGGTAGCTAAAACGATATTTTAGAGATTTCTCTTTAGATACATTTTATTGTAATCTCGCTGAATTTAGTTTAAGATATGTAAGCTGATTTTATAAGTTAATTATAATTTATTACATCACGTTGTTAAAACGCACTTGCAATTTGCCAGTGCATTTTGCAATAACTACAAAACAAAGTAAAAACGGAATTTTTTTTTTTGGTTCTGTTCGTCCATTCGGACAGGCAAAGGGATCAAAGCCCATACAGCCAAGTCTTATTTAATTATTTTTTCATATACATATGTTCATCATTTCTTCATATTATGTAGCTTTAATAGTCATTGTCTGTCAGTAAGTCAAGTCGTTACCATTAATCGGGTGCTGATAACCTAATCAATGGTTTTCTTTGAGAATTTTGGCAAAATATGAAAATACACGTAAACCACTATTATACCATAATCACTACACTTCAGCACTTTAACTGTACCATATTGCATAAAATACCAGCAAAATTATTCAATATAACACTACAAAACACTAAAAAAATGAATATAATACAAGAGCGTGACATGACATTTCCACATTCGCGCCAAAAACTCGTAAATACGGAATAAAAACCAGTGTTTCCACTATCAGATTTTAGTTTTACCCTAGATGTTTCTAATAAATGCCCTAAATACCTTAATTATTCTCTGAAAATCCTTGATTTAGGGCGCAAAGTTTAAATGAGTTCAAAATAAAGCAAAACTTGATGGTTTGAATATTTATTTTAATTTTCATCTATTAATCAGAGGTAGTAAATAATTAATCATAAGAAGAATTAATTTTAATATGTGAAAGAAGTAGATGGTGAACAATGTGATGCTGAAGCTAAAGCACTGGACTTAAGTTTTTGAGCTGCATTCAATATTTGTCTGTTAGGTTCTAAAATCAAGCTTATCATACCTAGTTTGGTATGCAACAAATCGTTGAGGGTTTCATTGTGAAGCTTGTTTCTTTTATAAGTTTTACATTTTTTTTAGTACACTGAGTAATCTTTCTACCTCAGTATTCGAAGATGGCAGTGCTAATAGAAGTGAAATCACA
The DNA here is from genome assembly GCA_905163515.2 of Lymantria monacha. NCBI lineage: Eukaryota > Metazoa > Arthropoda > Insecta > Lepidoptera > Erebidae > Lymantria > Lymantria monacha. Next base: position 8,298,303 of record LR991092.1, on the reverse strand, counting down.
ACTTCAAGGTTTTGGTATTTGTAAGTTCCAAAATGATCTTTCAAGCTCAACACTTTATTACAATATACTTCCGTTAGTAGTTTTGTGACCTCTTCTTCACTTTTTACCTTAAAATAATTCGCTTCAATAAGCGCTTGTTGACGCCATTTATTATCCGCTTTATGTATATTATATTACATTTATTACCTAAAAAACTGAAATGGCTGAACACATGATGTGTTATAGAACGATTTTCCAACTGTCATACAATTTGTGGATCTACATATTTTATAAAATAGAAAACATTTTCAAAGTCAAATCTGAATTCATCATCATTTCAGCGTATCGCCGCCCAGCGATTTTCACCAGGTCATTTTACCCCAAATTACCCTAAATCCCTAAAAATATTAAATGACCCTAAGCCATATTTTAAATTAGCAGTTTCGCCCTGAAATAGGGCGAAATCCCTAAAAGTGGAAACACTGATAAAGACCACCCGATTCGAATCGATGAATTTCGATTCATACCTACTAAAAAAATATCCACTGGTAATATTTTATGCTATTGGCATGGTTGCAAAGACCTTTACGCCAAGAAGTTTATCAATAATCACTAATTCAGTTAAAATCACTATCCGATATTAAATCAAACCATCGCTTTCAACATCAGCAACCCTTGCGCACTGGCTGGCACTTTCAAAATTGTTTAGCCATTGTAATGCTAGGGCCGCACCTGCGTGTATTGTTACGAAGCTTCGTGCAATTAGACGATACACGCAGATGTGACCGGAAATTAATTATCGGCTATCGTCGCGAACATTCGGCCTTCGTGTGCGTTATCGCTTGGTTGGCGATAAGTCAAAGGTTTTAGCGCGCTAATACATCGCGCTCTGTGGTCACACTAGCGTTGTTTATAATGTTCATTTCGGCAGAAATTTTCGGTGGTTGCTTTCCATTTACAACACAGAGGGACTCTGCGATACATTGTGAAACACTGCCACACACTGTGTAAAAGAAACAGCTAGCTGTTTCATTTAAACTTTTACACAGTGTTTGGCAGTGTTTCACAATGTACCGCAGAGTCCCTCTGCGTTAACTAAATGGAAAGCAACCGATGTGTTTAGACGCGTTCGAGGGTTACCAGTTAATCAATAAATATGGAATGGAGCGGTGAAATGGTGTTGCAATTTTTATACCATTATGAAGCTGAACCCGTGATGAAATCCAAAAAAATCATTATGTAATTATTAGCATATTATAGGTGTAAAAGTAAAGCAACTCGTCATCCATAGTTAAACGCATTGAAATGATTTCGGCCATCTTTAATTATTGCACGATACTTCGTGTAAAATACCGAAGTCGCTAATATGACCACAGTATTATCGCGATAACTTTCTAGTGTGCAAAACGAAGCTTCGCCACATATTACTTCGGGACGTAACATGCAGGTGCAGCCCTAGCATTATAATAATAAATAAGTTTAATTTAGTCACTCGTGAGATGAATTCATTTGCAACTACTATTAAGTTCGTTCATGTATTTTTGTATCATCCACTCTTCAACACGTAGACATCCACTGATTAACATAGGCCTCACGGAAATGCCACTCAGAACGATCCTTGGGTCACTTGCATCCAACGGTTGCACGCGACTTTTAAAATGTCGCCAACCTCTTTAGTCTGAGGTCGTGCTTCGTGATTTTAATTATTATTATTAATATTACCATTCATAAATATTATAAATGTATTGAAAGTGTTAAAAGTAAGGTGTAAAAGGTAGTATCACGAACTGATAAGATGTTATTTCCCAATGCAAAATGATGTCCTTGGAGCGTAATAAAAAGACAAAAAAATTAAAAAATATTTATTTTTCACATATTCAAATAACCCATTCGCGAACTAAGGGTGATAACCGAGTAGATCACCACATGGGTACTTAGAAATGTGCGTAATAATGAAAGAATGATTTTGCTACGTTGATATATTATTTGATTATAATTAAACATATAATCGAAGGATAATCGAGAAGGCAATAAATTAGAAATAAATCCTATGCTAACTCATGTGGTCAGTGTGGTATAAATACTAGGCTATATTCCTTTATGTTAAAGTAAGGGCCGAGAACGATAGAAGGACTATAATGGGCTAATATACGGTCATCTAGCGTGTAACACTTGACTTGGCTGCATGGATTGCGATGATGGGTTACTTATTATATTATATGTTTAACCTTATTTAAATATTTATTCTTCATCTGTAATATAACTCTTTTTGTACATTCGTCGTCTTCAAAGCTCATGCAAGCAGCTCTAATTAACAGGGCAGATTTTTTTGAACGATTTTGATATATCTGACTGGGTCCCTAGATAGTTTAAATCCGCAACGGATCTCTGTAGGTGCCACTGCATGTGATTTCTAAGTATTTTATTTAATTTTTTATACTTTTGGATTTGTACAGAACGACATATGTTATTCATAGCAGCTAGTTTCAATTATTTGCCTCAATAATACCTATTTTAAATCAGTTAGTAGAATTATAAATGAAAGCTTTAATCAAAAGGCAGTTACTTGTTCGACTTTACATATATTATAATACTATCTATTTCTATTACACATAAAACCGATCGTGATATATTTAACTATTATCACGCACAACTAAAGGTACATCCCCTTTCATTAGCAATTAGAACTAAATCAAGTATTAATGCTGTTAACAAGGCAAAGTAAAATACTCCATAGACTAACCACAACCAAACATGAACTAAGTTTAATAAGAAACATTGCATGAGAGCACCAAATGTAAATAAAATTTGAAAAAATAAGTACATTTTTTCCATAAATAGCGGTACTTTTCTTCGTAAGTACAGAATTATAAACATGAATGATATCACCAACGTGGGACCGCTTGATATACAGTACATATGTCCTTTAATTTTTGGAACTCCAAGTGGTATTAAAGTAATACCGAGTGAGATCCCCTACAATAAATAAAACAGTCACTAACACTTAAAAAAATTCATAAATATCGCTCAAATGATGTAAAATACTTACAAATTCGATAAGCTTCATAACAAAAATATTGTATTTGATAAGTTCGTTCCATTTTTTATCAACTGGAACGGAATCTGAAAATGGATTTCTTGTGTCACTTCCTAAATTATGATTCGGTATGACATAAAGTATTTATTACACTACTCAGAAAAGAAATTATTTTTTACAAAGTTTTAGGATCTATCGTGGATAGTAGTCAAACCATAAATTCACCGCTTAATAGTACTTCGCTTTTACATTCTTAAGTTGATCTTTGTGATAATAGGTCTTTATAAACCTATACAAGCAGGCCAGATTTGCCGAGTAACCGGCACTACCAATTGTTGGTCTTAGATAATTACTGTTCAGGGTGGCCTAGATGACTACATAACTAGCTTCGTCTTAGTTTGCTTACACATGCATTAACTTAGTCTCTGCTAACATGATTAGCAGCAGTGTTTTTTTTATTCACATACCATTTATAATCATATCCGACATTATGAATTATTTCGTTTAATAGCTTTTAATTCAAATATAGGTATGTTCGTTATTAATAAACTTTCAGTGGACCAATAGTAAAATTATTCACTCTTATTAATAAAACAATTTTTATAAAAATAGATCTCCAAAAATAAGAACAGTAATATATACAGAATGAAAGATATCATTAAATGAATTTGTCATTTTTTATTTTTTTTATTATTTGCCAGAAGTATAGTAGAAAAGGATGTTGGGCTTTCTCAATCTTGTTGTAACACTTAAGACCTGTGTGATTGTGTTTCATATTAACAGGAGGCAACAGAAAGATATTGATTCTTTGTTAGAAACTTTGTTTAAGAAGAATCCCATAGGTAGGTACTCTTATTTTTAGTTCTCTTCGTCCATTCGGACAGGTCCAATCGTAGCCTATATTGTGATTAATAATTTAAGCGATACAAATAAAGATTCTCAGGTTCCTTTTACTTTTAAGTTTGAAAATTTCGAGTCTTCTTTCTTTTTTTTGGTATTGGCAATCAGTTACATTATGAGCCATTTTTGTCAGTATCGAGTTACAAATTTCTTCACGGCTTTAATATTTTTTTTTGGACCTTGATAGGAAATTAAGAAACGTGAAAGATGCTGTTACTAAATATATTTATAACATTTTGTCCTATTCATATCATTAAATTACATATTTTAATTTGAAGGCTTGACTGTATGAATTGCAAATTCTTTGTCTACCCGAAAGAATAAATCACATTATACCTAAAAACTCCGTGGCTGATCTTTTTCAGTGTTGTCAAGTTAATGAATTTCCTTTAATTTATGAGAAAATCTAAATGCTCGCGTAATGTTCTGACGACTAATGAATTTTCACGGTATCTGTAATTTACATTTTTTTAATTGCATTCGATATCAATTATCCAAACAGTCTCCCTAATCGTAACTGATAACTGCCACTCATAGATCTCAATAATACCTGGAGCATATCCAAGTCACAGCCCATAACACCTGTAGGATGGCAGAGATGAAATGAGGACAGCAAGGCAGATGGAGAGTGTTTCGGCGCCCAGCTCTCTCATTTACTGAAAAAAGTACAATAGCAAATTGCTACTATATAGACGTCAAATTTCTCCACAACTGACAGGCTAGATTATTTTGGCTCACAATTGCAACATAATAAACAAATATTAGATAATTTTGATGGCATTTCATGTAATATGATGTGCGGAAATACTGGGATGTAGTGAATATCATATAAAAGTGCTTTACAACGTTTTCGTTTTCCATCAAAATTCCCACAAGATACCATTAACAGTGTGGCCATTGCACTGTTAATGGTGACAATTTGACTTAGACAACGACTGACTTGAAAGACTAAAAACGTGAAAATATTTATAACTTGACACTGGCACCAATAGCTCATATATGTAGCTGATTGCCAATACATAAGAAGAAGAAAACAAATATTTCTTAGTGAATTTAATTTACAATAATTGTTTAAATTAATAAAATGTAAATAGTAATTTGTCGCAGATGTAAAGAGTAATTTATGATTTAATTAAAATTAAGAAATTAAAATATAAATTTTGATTGTATTGAAATAGCGTTATGAAAGATAAATATCTGCCATGTGAATGTTATTGTTATCAAAGGGGATTTTAATGATGTCGCAATACACACTTATCGTTTTATCCATTTAGATAATCGGAACATGCGTAATGATGGATTTTTATTAGTAAATTAGTTGAGTTTAGAAAATTTCAGTTGGCAGCACTAGTCTCCATTTGTCATCATACGGTTTGATGGATTTGTATGTGGCTCGCTGTGCCTTTTGTATTTTTGTTATAACAGTTTCTGTTATGTTATAGCTTTTATTGTAGATATCCATTAACGTACGATGGAGGAAGACGATCCTGTTGTGCAAGAGGTAAAAACGTCTTTAAAATGAAATTACAACGTGTGATCACAAAAGGTTATGTTATTGAATTTAAAAAAAGTAATTAAGCTATAAAATTATCATTAAATTTTTCCAGATACCTGTGTACTTATCGCAGGCGCTTTCTGAGAATCTCTACATATATCAATATCCTGTTAGACCGGCAAATAGAGATTGGAAAGAGGTCAAAGTTGTAAATGCATGTGTGAAACCTAAGAACAAGATGGTTAAGCTAGAAGTTGGTTTAGATACGTATAGCGACAAGTATTGTCCATCTAAAGGCGAGCAAATTGCTCTTAACACTGATGGGCAGCAGGTAACATAAAAATAAATGTATACTTAAAGCACTAGACATACTAATTTTAAATGAATGTGAACTTGTTATTATAATCTTCAAAAGTCAAGATTATGTGTAATTAATGCATAATCTTGACTTTTGAAGTTTTTTTAAAAATATTTATAACTAGCTTCTGCCCGCGGCTTCGCCTGTGTAAAAGGTTACTATCCTAAAGTTTTTCATCTCCTATTTTTATTTTACCTCTTAAGGGAAATATTTTTATGAAATTTTAATGTCATATTTATTTATATCTAATCAATACCCTAAAAATAAGTTACAAGCTTCTGGCTTTAAAAATGACGATAATTTCTTACAACTTTTCATCCCCCTTTACAACCCTTTTTTGCATTAAAAAGGAGCCTATGTTCTTTTGTACCAAATGTGTGATCATCTGTATACCAAATTTCCTTTAGATTGGTTTAGTAGCTTTGGCGTGAAAGAGTGACATACAGAGTTACTTTTGCATTTATAATAATAGTAAGGATTAATGTTGGGCATAATTTAGTTTTTACACTGTAATGAAAGGATTATTTCATTTGTACCCTTGTATCATCATTCTTCTGCTCTTATCCCAATTACTTGGGGTCGATGCAATATATACCCCTCTTCCTACATATTGCAAAGGTTATTGGCAATAGTTTTATGACCGGCTGCCTGCCTGACATCAACCCTCCTTGGGAATGCAATTGCTGACCAAATGGCATCAGGTAGCGTTGGCTCAGGTTGATATATTTGCAATAATTTGTTGATCACACAAAGTATTTTCCTGTGGTAATCAAACCTGCTATACTTGTTAGACTGTAGGTTAGTATTTTAACCATTGTAACAATTGTGAAATTACCAAAATACATTTTTGGTTTTAGTCACATATTAAAATTTGTAGTTTATTATATTTCACTTAGTGCTCTGTGCGGCTATGAATACCAGCAATCCTTACTTTGCTTGTGGATGTCGTAAAAGACAACTAAGAGCCTTATAACAACCTGGGCCAACACCATCTGATGCCGTTTGGTCAACAATTACATTCCCAAGGAGGGTTGTCGTCTGGCAGGCGGCGGGTTATAAAACTATTGCCTATAATTTTTACAATATGTACTATGAAAGAAGAGTACATATAAAGCAATTGGGATTAGAGTAGGAGAATGATGTTTTCACTTAGTGTTCAGATGTTTTTTTATATTTTACCTTATAAAATTCCATTATCAATGTGATCTTTGTAAACATAGTTTCAATATGTGGGGTTGAATTTTTTTAAAGATTATCATATTCACCATGCCATGAACTAAAAATTATTGTGCAGCCTAAAAATAGTATCTCTATAAATATAATGGGTATAAATCACACCCAGACACAGAATATTAAATGTTGCTACTTAGACCTTTATGCTATTTGCTAATCTTGTAAAATGGAGTATTTTTTTTATATAAAATAACCAGTCCTTACTAATATTATTAATGCGAAAGTAACTCTGTCTGTCGCTCTTTCACCCCAAAACTACTGAACCAATCTAAATGAAATTTGGTACACAGATGGTCTAGAGTATGACAAAGGACATAGGCTACTTTTTAATGCAAAAAAAGGGTTGTAAAGGGGGATGAAAAGTTGTCATTTTTAAAGCCAGAAGCTTGAAACTTATTTTTAGGCTATTGATTAAATATAAATAAATATGATATTAAAAAAATTGCCCTTAAGGGGTAAAATAAAAATAGGGCATGAAAAACTTTAGGAAAGTAATCTTTTACGCGGGCGAAGCCGCGGGCAGAAGCTAGTATTTAATATAAACAGAAGCTATCATAAAAAGTACTACAGAATTGAAGAATTATAATCATCATCCTGCATTTATTCCAATTACTTGGGGTTGATGCAATATGTACATTTCTTTCATCATACATATGGCAAAAGTTTTGACAATAGTTTTATGACTGGCTGCCCGATGTCAATATTCTGTGGGAATGTAATTGTTGACTGCATGGCATCAGATGGAGTTGGCTCATGTCTCTCCTAGTTATCTTTAAAACTCACATGAGCAATTTAAGGATTAGACAGAACTGCACAATTATAATGTTAATATCAGTCTCACATACTAAAACTTTGCCTTTTGCTCATGGTGGTAAATGGGCAAATAGTACACCTAATGGTTAGTGTTACTGCCTCTCGTGGACCTTTTCAATACTAGGACTATAGCTAGGTCGATTCCTACCATCCAAAACATACTCAGAAAGCTTCTCGCTATCTTGCTCACTCAGCAAATTGTAGCAGAACATTTTTATTTCTTTTTTTTAGACAACAATACCCTGCACTAAGGAAATAATCCTTGTATTGCGGGGGAATTTACAAACATGTAATTAAATGGACACAAATTACATCCAGACTCAGATCAATAATTTGTAGATTGCATAAAGTATTGTCCCGCATGGGAATCGAACCCATGGTACTGGTACGGTAGGTTGGTACCTTAACCACTATGCCATCTGTGCAGCCATATTGATGACAGCGGTTACATTGTCACTGCTCTGTTATCAAATTTCATAACATTATAGTTCATCTAATCTGAGAAGTTCATTTTGACGTTTCACATTTTTTAATACACAATAACCTTGGTCAAACGTATACACATGATTGCAAACAATAAATCTGAAATTTTAAAGAAATATTAAGTTATTTACATAATTAACGTTGCGGGTGAGTTTCTTGTACAATAATGTAATGTTGAAACTCGTAAAACTAATTTAAAATTAAAATAACATTGTAAATAGTAATTATTATGGACGATCTTACAATATCACGTTATAACGTTCTAAACAGTAGTGCTTGACAACTTCCAATTCACGAATATCGAAATAATCGATAAAAATATTAGATTAATATATTTAATCGAATATAGATTTTGACAGAGATGTACGTTTCGACAATTTTATTGTTATGGATATAATTATTAATGTTCACGACGGTGATAATTCAAGTAATACTAATGATTCTGAACAAATAGCTGTTTTCAAATCCAGTTTTTGTTTTTACTTAACCTAATCCTACTAAATTTGATGAATAGATTTTATGATGAAATAATTAAATTTGTTTAGTGTTAATTTAGCACTTAATATTACATGTCCTTTTTGAAAAATAAAAAATAAACCCATTATTAATTACAAAGAATTAATATCGATTTCTCATCAAAATCGGATATTTTCGATAGCGATTATTTGGTTCACATACCTAGACAACTTACTCTGACAGCTGTCAAAGTGCACTTCTTAGATTAGATAGACTATAAATACTTTTGTTGTCAGGAATCATCATGGCATGTTAAAGAAAAAGACAAATCTCAGTACTTCAAGACTGGAATCATGGATAAAATTGTCTATGAGAGTAGTACACCGTGTACGGAAACGCAGCATTATGCTGTTGCCATTTTGCAGGATAAAGAGTTACATTGTACACCTATACAAGGTAATTTTTTTTTTAATTATCTATAATTTTCAATTATAATGGATTAACATTCTTATCTATTATCAGCATTTTCCTTTCTTGTGTATTTTAAGTTATGTAAGACATATAAACATCATTATAACAGATGGAAGTTTTTTTTATTGCTTATGTGTTGGTGGCAAATGAGCAGACGGCACGATGGTAAGTGTCACTGCCACCTATGGATCTTTGCAATACCAAGGGTATAGCTAGGCTGCTGCCTACCAACCCAAATCTACCCCTTTTTTTTTTTTCGCAAGGTGGGACCATGGATGTGGTCGCGCCCACAATTCGCCGTGCGAGCGGGCCACCGGTACCCGATCTTTGTCTTCGGTGAACCCAAATCTACCCAGAAAGATGGGTGTCCGTCTGTTTTGTTTACTGAACGAAGCGCGATAGCCTATTGCCACTGCTCAGACGTTGATTTTCTGCGAGAGTGTGGTACTATCTTAGACAGACCGGCCCGTGGCTGTAAACAGATAACTGTCAATAGTGTAGTCCTACCATCTATAAAATATTATTAATTATCTCGCTTATTATTATTTAATTGTGGTAGGACCACGCTGTTGACAGTTTTCTGTCTACAGCTGCGGGCCGGTCCGTACGGGGTAGTACCACACTCTCGTAGAAGATCGACGTCTGAGTATTGGCAATGTGCTATTGCGCTTCGTTCGGTGAGCGATAGAGCCGGAAGCCCAACTGGGTGGGTTTGGGTATTTTATTGGTAGGCAGCAGCCTAAGCTGTACCCTTGTTATTGAAAAGGTCCATGGGCGGCAGTGACACTTACCATCAGGTGTGCTGCTTCCTCGTTTGCCACCATAAGCAATAAAAAAAAAAATTGGAGATTAATAAACATGTTTGAACTGCTAGTCTGTTAAAAATTTTTTAGAAAGCATCATTAGTACATATAATGGCTTCCAAAACGTGTATTCTCATAATTTCTGTCAAAATATTGCACAATGAAATATGATAACCGAAGCAACATATTGTATTAATTATTTGCATAAAGTCTCTCCTAGGTTTTTAAAAAAGGCTCTGAATGAATTTTTATATGGTACTGTTTATATTTGCTTCTTTTGAATGACGAGTTCGCTTTGTATTAAGTCAACCTATCTATATGGTTGTTTGTAGTAGTTAACTAGACTGAAGACAGAAACTGTGTGGTAGCGGTTGAGAATACTGCAAACCCTTGCTTTGCTCGTTATATATTTTACGAAATACGATTAAGAGCCCTACAACAACCTGGACCAACTCCATCTGGTGCCATTTCTTCAACAATTTCATTCCCAAGGAGGGTTAACGTCAGGCAGTCGGCCGGTCGTAAAACTCATTGCTGAAACTATTGCAATATGTCAAAGAATGAGATGAATGAGGACAGGGCTAGGGCGTACCCCGCAGGCGACGCGCAGGGGCAGCACCCGGTCTCTGTGGAAAATGGACAAGGGTTGTTGAATCATGGGCGGGTGCGACGTAAGAAGCGAGCCCTAAAGGTATGGCCAAACCTGCGCGACCAAAGCGACTGGGAAACGGGAGCGTCAGACCCGCGACAGACGCTACCTGTGATATCTTATGGTGCCATGCACATCTAAGCGACGACGGTGCAGGACTTATTGTACGCGTTTTTAGACGCTCGCGTTTCGCGTCCCGCGTGTTAGACGCGCAGGTTTAGCTGTACCTTTAGTGTGAAAGAAGTAAGACTGAGGTATGCAAGTTGGAATGTCGGTACGATGACTGCAAGAGAAAGACAGTTAGCAGATGTGTTGAAAAAAAGAAGAAATGTTGCATTCCTTCAAGAAACGAAATGGCCCTTCCATTTTGAAGGAAGAAAGAAAAAGAAGAAAAAAAGGAGAAATTGGTGAAGGATATATGTTTTATTATAGTAGTAGTGATGGTAAAAAGAATGGTGTAAGAATAGTGTTAGATGGACATCTGAAAGAATGTGTGACAAACGTGACAAGGATGAATGATAGGTTAATAGTGGTGAAAAATTGTTTGGGAAAGTGTGATTATGAATGTCATTAGTGCGTATGCACCCCAAGCCGGATGTAAGGATGAAATGAAAGAAAGGTTTTGGCAGGATTTTGATGAAGTTACGATTGGTATTCCAGACAGTGAAGACATATGTATAGGAGGTGATTTTGGACATATTGGAGCAGCAAATGATAGTTATGAAAGAGTGCATGGAGGGTTCACCACCATCATTCCGCTTTCCATACGGGGTTATGGAAAGCGGAATGATGGTGGTGAGGCACTGCTTCAAGCAGCCTCATCGTTTCACCTGGCCATCGTTACACACACGTTACACGTGGTTCTAGAAAAGCAAGGAGCACCTTATTACCTACAAAAGTAGTAACCACTACGCAAAGTGACTACTTTCTAGTCAAAAGAAGTTAGGTTCTGTAAGGGATTGTAAAGTGCTGCCAGGTGAGGCTCTAGTATCACAACACAGGCTTCTAATACTAAATACCAAAGTAAGGATATGCTGCATTAAGTGCAAAAACCGTCCCCCTCCTAAGGTAAGATGGACTATGCTTGATAGAAAAAAGTATGCAAGTCGATTTCAACAAAATATGATAGGTAAAGTAATTTAAATGAATGATATGAAGGATAAATCTGTGAATGATAGTTGGGATGAAATAGCTTGTATTATTAAGAGTACGGCTAAAATAATACTAGGAACAACGAAAGACAAAGGCATAATTGATAGGGATACATGGTGGTGGAATAAAGATGTGCGAAAGATTTTGAAAGAAAAGAAGAATAAATTTAAAGAGAAAGGGAGAAGAAAGAGAAAGAGAGAAGAGAAGATTTAAAGAAAGAGAAAGAAGATAATAAATGGTTGAAGAAAACGAAAAAGATTGAATACAAGGAATGTAACAAAAAAGCTACACGGGCAATAGCTACAGTGAGAGCCCAGGTCCCAGACAGAATTTATAATTCGTTAGATGGGCCTAGAGGGCCTAAGGCGCTGTACCGTATTACTAAAGCCCGTGAGGATCAAGCGTGAGATATTGGGCATGTCAAGTGCATGAAAGATGGAGCTGGTAAGGTTTTAATAAAGGACGAGGCAATAAGACAGCGCTAGAAGGAATATTTTGAAAGATTAATTAATGAAGAGAATTTATGGAGTGGAGAGTTAAAGTAGAGTTAGAGTCGAGTAGGTATGAAAGAGAGTATTGGTGTAAAGATGCGAAAGGGAATGCTCCGATGGTTCGGACATGTGGAAAGAATGCCGAACGAACGCCTGGTTAAGAAGATATACAATGCGAAAGTGGAAGGATGTAGGTACCGAGGGAGACCGAGACTAACCTACCTAGACCAGATCGGTCATGTACTGAAGGAAGGCGGAGTCAAGAGTCTCCGAAACCGGCGAGCGTGTATGAAGAGAATTATGAAGGTTGAGGAAGCGAGTGAAGTATGCAGAGATAGAGTTCTCTGGCACTCTGTTCTCTCTGCCTACCCTGCAAGGGATATGGCGTGATGATATGTATGTATGTATGAGAGTTAAAAGATGTGCCTGAGAACGTCGGTCTAGTAAGAGAAATTACAATAGATGAGGTAAGAAAGGCAGTGACAAGTATGAACAATGGCAAGTCTGTAGGGCCGGATGGTATACCAGTAGAAGTATGGCAAATCTTGGGTAAGGACGGATAAATGTGGCGGACTTTGTTCTTCAATAAGATGCTGCAGGATGAAGTAATCCCCAGTGAACGGTGCCTATTTTTTTAAATAAGGGTGATGTTCAAAACGGCGGCAGTTATCGGGTAATAAAGCTCATATCACATAGTATGAAAGTGTGGGAAAAACTGATTGAGAAGCGATTGTGAGAAGAAAGCGAGATCACCCGAAACCAGTTCGATTTTGTGTCTGGCCGCGGGACAACGGATGCCATATTTGCACTGCACGCTAACTGTGCGAAAAATATCGTGGTGCACATAAAAACTTGCACGTGGTATTAACGTTAACCTCGAGAAGGCCTACGATAGGATACCGAGAACAGTTTTGTGGTGGGTACTGAAAGAGATAGGCGTGCCTGTGAAGTATATTAGGTTAATCTGTGCCATGTACCTACAATCTAGGTCGTTCGTAAAATCAGCGGCTGGAGACTCCGACGAGTACAGTGTGCCAGAGAATATTGTGTCAGAGAATGTTGGCTTGAAAATCAGCAGACCTAAAACGGAATACATGTTTTGCGATTTCGGCGGTCTCTCTAATTATACACCCATGTCCTTAGAGTACCTTTACCAGTATTAGAGGAAATTTGAAAGTTGCGCCAGTGACGGAAAAGTTAAGGAGTGAACGGCTGACATGGTATGGACATGTGAAGAGGCGGGATGAAAGTAATGTTGTGAGAAAAGTTTTAACTATGAATGTTGAAGGCTTTAGGGGTGAAGGAAGACCAAAGAAAAGATGAATGGATTGCGTGAGGCATGACATGGATATTCTGGGAGTGACTGCAGAGATGACGTCTGATAGGATCGTATGGAAAAAGAAGACATATTGCGTCGGCCCCAAGTAATTGGGATAAGAGCAAAATGATGATGACATTAATTAACTAGACCTTTCTTACAATATTTGAAATACAATTGTATTTTTCCCTGTAGTGACGGACTAAGAATACAATTCACTACCCCCTGTCTTACCCGTGGGTGATCATATAAGATGACTAAGGGATATAAAACGCATATAACATCTATGGGAGAGAAGGAAAATCGAAACAAAACCCTATACCAACATATCTGACGAGCTTGATATAGTAGGTCAATTTCCAGACCCGTTTTGGAAGAGACTCGAGCCCAGTGTCGAACAGTGTAACATATGATCTGAGATGATGATGATGAATTGTATTTTGATTATTATTTCATAGGTATTATTCAATTGAGACCAAGCTGTTCGTATTACGATAGGCAGGATAAACGCAAACAGGACAAAAGCAAATCAGAAAACTCAGATGAAGAGGGCAATGAGCCTGAAGCCAAACAAGTGAGTTTAAATTTTATACACTGTTATTTGTTTTAAATTATAACTTCAGAATGATGCAATTGGATTTGCCTAAACAAAATTATGAAATATGAAAAGTATACATCAATTAAAATAAGGTACAAAAGTAATAATACTAATAAATACAATTGCATTTGCCTGGTCTTAAAACTAATTTTATGAGCATCTTAATATCATATATAGTTATTAATAGTGCTAATTTTGGTCCCAGTGGCAAACTGGCGAAAAATAACTTCATTGCTTAAGGTAATAAAACTACTAAGACAATCCTAAGGGGTCGTTCAAGTATTACGTAACGCAATTTTTGAAGATTTTTGATCCTCCCTCCCCCACATGTAACGCGCCGTAACGTATGTCTGTACTCCCCCCTCCCCCTCCCTGAACGTTACGTAACACCCAAGTGACAGTTTTTAAACGTATTTGGAAATTTTAATACCCTAGTTTTTTATTTAATAAAAAAACAATCCCCCCCTCCCGGCTATGTAGCACATTGTAACATTTAACAAGACCCCCCCTCCCCCCAAATTGCGTTACGTAATACTTGAACGGCCCCTAACTGATTCACTTAGGATATTGCTGTGGCCACCTAAGGCCATAAGTGTTTAAGATAGCTGCAAGAATTATTTCTCTTCAAAGTACTGGCCACACTGTTAATGACATCTTCTGGATAGAAAACGAAAATAAGTGTAAAACTCTGTGTTATATCATATTCACTACACTCTAGCACTTCTTACGCATCACATTACATAAAAAGACATCAAAGTTATTTTAATCTAACGTTAAAAGACTATGATATTAAATATAAGACAAGACCACCATGTGACACTTTCACGTTCACTATAAACTCTCTTCGGAAGTCATCTTGGTCGTTCGTTGTAAAAAGGATATTTTACCGAAATTCTTTTCGAGTTACCTACTGGACTAAGAAGCGCTAGAAAAGTATGATTAAACATAATAAAGGTTAAATATAATGTGTAATGATGAAATATTTATTGCAGGTAACTGTGAAGTTCGCACGACAAGAAACAGAAGTGTCTAAAAAGGCGAAAGAGAAATCTTTCGAGACGGTATCGAAGCGGATAGCGGACGAGTACTGGTATGATGCCCTGTGGAAATCTTCTGAAACTGATCATGCTGAGGTGATTTTTTTATCAGTCTCATTTTTGGCAGGCGACGAAGTCGTAAAAAATACTCAGGTTCTCAACAGGACTGCGGGCAACAACTCTCTTTTGGCAACTCTAATTGCTGTCGTCTATCTGCCTGCCAAGCGTGGCAATATTGGACAAGATAAAGGTAGAATATCTCATCTCAGGATAACTATATCTATCAGGATGTAAGGCAGTCTTTTTACTCTTATGGGATGAGTGGCCTCCAGACCTACAACTTGCAATTTTAAGAACTTCGAATATAGATTTGACACTTGTTCCGCCTCTAAACGAGGCGTTTTTAGGATGATTCGGCATCGAATGAGTATTTTTCTTTCTTCCATTTTGAAATAATAATATATTGTTCAGCCATCGCCTATTCAATCAATTCTAATAGTTTCATTTAAATTCTAACATTTTTTTTTAGCTGGAACGTCTCAAGCTGTTTAGTGGAACTACTTCTGACGGGTCTGCGTTAACAGTCCGAGCGCGGCAGTATATCCGTGAACTGGTACCCCCACCGCCTATCGACGAAGCCGATACAGCACCCACCAAACTACCACCACCCGTGGAACAAATCAAAGATATACTTATTAGAGGTATGATCAATAAAAATGATTAACACACGTCTTCTTTTTTACTGTGAATAAAAAGAAGATATTTTTCATGTGATGACGAAGTAACAACCCATTCTTTATCTGCTCATGGCTGTCGTAAAATGTCTGGAGATATCTAATACGAATATATAATACGAAGGAAATCTTGAAATAAAAAGCTATACCAAAATGACTGACCAGTGTGATATAGTAGGTCAATTGCCCTCCTATTGTTGGAAGATTCGAAGCTCAACAGCGGGACCGAAATGAAGAAATTTAATAAAATCGTTATAAATCGTTATACCTATTATTACGAAGAAAGTTCGTATCCAACAATGAAACATGTATGGGATTGATATTTACTGGGATATAAGAACATGAAAGTAAAATTAATGCGGTTGAAATACGATCTCTACGGAAAATCTGTGGAGTTAGGCTGACCGATCGCATTCGTAATGACGACGTAAGAGAAGCGAGTAGGTATGAAAGAGAGTATTGGTGTAAAGATGCGAAAGGTAATGCTCCGATGGTTCGGACATGTGAAAAGAATGCCGAACGAACGTCTGGTTAAGAAGATATACAATGCGAAAATGGAAGGATGTAGGTACCGGGGGAGGACCGAGTCTAACCTACCTAGACCAGATTGGTCACGTACTAGAGGAAGGTGGAGTCAAGAGTCTTCGAAACCGGCGAGCCTGTATGAAGAGAATTATGAATGTTGAATGAAGCGAGTGAAGTATGCAAGGATAGGCATGCATAGGATAGTTCTCTGGCACTCTGTTCTCTCTGCCTACTCTGCAAGGGATAAGGCGTGATGATATGTATGTATGTACGAATATAAGATATCTCCCACGCGTTATGTGTCTTAGTGATTACTAAGAGAATGGGGAGCACCACATTACTAGGATTTATTATGGTATTAACTTTTATTGAAGCGTTCCATGTATAACGATGGACATGGATAAGCTGATGAATATATGGCAGATTGTCCATGTGGTGACGGAGTATGAATATAATTCACCACCCCCTATCTTGTCTGAGGATATCGTTAAGGACGACTAAGGGATGAAATGTGGGTATAAAATCTATAAGGTAGAAGGAAAACTCAATATATCCATAACAACACAACTGAACCACGGGGTTATAGTGGTTTAATTTTCTCTCGGTGTGGAGAAGGCTCGATCTCTTTAGTAGGAGTTATATGAGCTGTGGTGTGGTGACGGAGTAAGAATACAATTTCCTACCCTCCATTTTACCCGTGGGTATCGTAAAAGACAAGGGATATGCATATGGCATATGTGCAAGAGAAGGAAAACTCGAAATAAAACCTTATACTAACACGTTTGACCAGCGTGGTATAGTTACTATAGTAGGTCAATTTCCCTCCTAATGTGGAGGACAGAGATGAGGATATGAAAGATGTACATTTAGTTTTGTTTATTAAAGAATCTTTATCTATTTCAGCCAAACTAATGACATTCAATGACCTTCGTTCTTTAATTAGAACGGAGGAGGGTCCAATGTCGGAGTCAGGATTGCTCTCTGCGTTGAGCGGGGCAGCATGCTGCGTTCGAGGTTTATGGGTGGCTCGTTCCACCGACTTGTACACCAAGGCTGCCCCAGTACCACCGGGTCTTATGTGCGCTGCGAGAGACCATGTTGTAAGTATAGTTTTCTTTAATAACCTGCGTGAGGAATATATCCTTTGGTACTGTGTTGATAAGCTTGTATGAAGTTAGGGAACCCATTCCCCGTATTCAACTGGACGACACACGGCAAATCAATTTATCCATCAACCTGTAGATATCCACTGTTGGATATGCTCTCCTTCAAGAAATGTTCTCGAGTGGCGACCACGTATCTGGTTGCCATTTTTTTGCCAACTGCTGAATGTTTGAGGAGCGATTTGGCCTGCCCATTGCCACTTCAGCGTGCTAATTGGAATTAGCTAAAGGGAGTATGTGGAATGTCACCTCGTCTGCGTTTAAGTGGACTTTAACGCAGACAAATAGGTGACATTCCACATACTCCCTTTTCGTCATTACCTAGAGACCTTATCGTTCGCATATGTCAAGAAATTATCGTTATTGATTACCCTGTCGTGTGAGGCTGACATTGGCGGTTTACCAAAGTTAAGATGATTACTTAGTGAGTTTCAGTAACCCAATGTATTATAGACGAATGAGAATGAACACGGTAGAGACCTTTTTTTTTCCCTGCAACGTGGACCATAGATGTGGTCGCGCCCCGACAAATCGGTCCGGGGCGACAGAAGAGGCGGCGCGCAACCCCATGGACCCACCCTGCAAACACCTCTCTTCGCCGTGCGAGCGGGCCACCGGTACCCGATCTTTGTCTTCGGTGGCCAACACGGTAGAGACCTCATGCCATCTCTCCGTGGAATTTCATAATATCTGCTGTGGTCGAGCCTTCTTCATAATGCGAGAGAATATGACGTGCCATGCTGTTTAGATGGGTTGGTATAGGATTTTGTTTAGAGTTTTCCTTCTTTTGCATAAATGTTGTATGCACATTGTATTCTTTGGTCATCTTTACGACCCCACGCATAAGATAATTGTATGTTTACTCTGTTAACACCTGGATGAAATGGATATCTAATAAATAATGTTATTTTTCAGTTGTATCTCTTCACGCAGCATCCGTACGTTGACCGACGGAAGATAGCTGCGGCCGTTCGTTTGCCGCCACAAGAAGTATTAGAAATAATGCGTTCAGTTGCCAATTTCAATCCAAGAGTGGGTTGGGAACTTCTCGTACCACCTGATACTTCATTCGAATCTAAGTATCCAGAAGTTATACAACGTCAAAATCTATATTGGGAAGCTAGACAGAGATTGTTTAACGAAATGTTGATTAGTGAAAGTGTGCCTAAACGTCAGAGAAAGAAATCTCAAAGGGACTCTGTGAGTTCGGATATATTGTTGAGTCCGAAGCAGAGATGTAATAGTGTAAGTGAAGAAGATGGAGAGAGAAAGAGATATAAGAATAAATCCGCTACCGGTAGTGGTAAAAGGACTAGAAATGTGAGTTCAAGTAGTATGCATGATGCAACGTGATCCTTGCTGCGGTTAGGTTATCAAATTGTAGTGTATCTAGAATATATTATATTATTTCAGTGCTTAAATAATAATCAATGGCATGTTTACACGTATTAAATTATCATTTTTATCATCAGCTCGGATTATATGTCCCAATGCTGGGCTCGATCCTCCTCCATAATAGGATCAAAATGGACATACGCTGGGCAGTTGGGTTGTTATTATATTTTATTTCGAGTTTGCCTTCTCTTTCATAGATTTTATATACATTTTATATCCCTTAGTCGTCTTTTACGTCACCCATTGTTAAGATAGGTGTGATGAATTGTATTCTTATGTTTCCTACTTTTTTATAAGAGTGACTGAGAAGAATATGATTCATCACTGCGTTTTTTGCCCGTGGGTGACATAAAGGTCAACTATGGTGTATAATATGCATAATAACATCTTTGCAAGCGGTGGAAAGTCTTTCAGAGTTATCCACCGCTTGCAAAGATGAGATGGACTTGTATAGGGTTTTATAAATAAACCTATCTATTACTAAACAGTATATTCATTGCCCTTTTATTTAGGAGGAGGGACAAACCACAGCAGGTAAACGTATATATGAGTTGAGGTGATGATAATGATGTTTTTATCAAAGCATTTATTTGTTGTTACGTGAAATATAAAACTATTGTTATACATTATGGGCGCTTAGATTTAGACAAGTAGTATTCTTTTAATAATATATCAATTTTAATTAAAAATGTTAATGGCTGATAAATAGATTTCAATGTAATTTGTTATTTATTATACTGATTAATTGAGGCTGCTAGAACCAGAGCGGCCTACTACAACTACAAGAACCAAGTTTTACAATATGGAGGAAAACGACTGCACAGATGGCGTAGTGGTTAAGATACCGACCTTCCGTGCCAGTGCCGTGGGTTCGATTCCCACGCAGGACATTACTTTGTGCGATCCACAAAGTGTTGTTCTGAGTCTGCGTTAATTGCATGTTTGTAAAGTCCCCCGCAATACAAGGTTTATTTCCTTAGTGCAGGGTGGTGAAAAAAAAAAAAAAAATAATAAAATTAAATTAAATTCAATTTAATTGATTTCAACATAAACCGAAAATGTACTTGAACCGCCATCTATTGTTAAGAGCTTGTAAACAATTAAACACCGCTGCGGTTTTGTAGATTAACATTTTTAGATTACGAAATTGCAAGTAGATTAAGAGTTGCCAAAATGCAATTACGCCATTTTGGTTCTAGCAGCCTCAATTATGATTACATGCAGTAATATTTTTTTTAATGGAACTGTAGTGAACCTCGCAGAATATATTTTGTGGAATGTTTTGCTTAACATTCCATTGTCTAAGCAATCTCCCCCGGGGCTGGCCACGGATGACAAGGACGCGGTACCAGTGGCCGGCCGGCTGGCGATGGGGAGAGTATATGGTGGGTTATGGAGCCATGCGCCGCCTTTCCGTCGCTCCGGATGGAATGACGGCGTATGTCCAGACCATAGCCTGACAAAAAAGTGTAAGTATTAGCCAACGAGATGAGATACTAACTATAAAGAAACTTAATACAAGATCAGTCGCTAACGTTTTTGTAACAAATCGTGAAAATTATGTAATTGAACAATATTGGTTAAGCATTCTAATTTATGAAAATTAAAAAGTTTGAATTCAAGGTTTTCATGTCTAACCAATGAAGCTACAAAGAATGTCAATGAATTTCTCATTTTCAAGAGTTTTACTATAATAATAAGTATCAGAAACGTTTCCTTATTATTCTGATTCCGTCTTTGTACAGCTAATTTCATAATAAACAATAACACAATTGAATGTTTTAATTTTTTTTTGTTGAAAATAAAACTGTTTGTACGGATCTTATCGCGTTTTAATTGTTGTTTTTTTTTTAAATATTTTAGCTTCTTGAACCTCAATATGTGAAGTATTTACACATTTACGTAACAAAATCCGCAAAAAAAATAGTTCATGTGTAATCAGCTCTTTTAATGGTAGAACGTTGTATACTTGAAATTATTCTGCATTTTTTATACTGTTATATTATTAAATCTGTACCGTATACTTATTGCGGATTATAATTGATTATTATTATCATACATACGTACAGTGGAAACTCGATTATCCGGCCCTTGGTTATACGGATTCGATTCGATTATCCGGATTACCAATCGCGATCTTGCAATATAATTTGTTTTTGCAACAAGTTATATCAGTGTAAGGGAACGTGTCGGAACTGGCATTACCCGCCCGTGCTTCTCGTGATCTTCATGCTCCACGCGATTCGTAATTGTTATGTTATGCAATATGTACAAAAATAGCTTTACTGCGTACATTCTATTATCCAGATTTTCGATTATCCGAATGCCTCCGAGTTTTCCCTGTATTTATACATTTATTTTTGTTTTGACTGTTGAGACGTTAATATACATATAATTTTAACACATACCTAATAAATATGAAATCACCGTAATCAACTATTATGTACGTTAATCCTATAAAAATATAAGTCAATGTTTAAAATTGAAATCTAGTAAATTGGATTTGAGTAACTTATAATAAGTAGTCTGATTATTACATAGTTCTTTTAATAGATGATTGAGTTGAAGATATAAGTAGGAATATATTTATATATAAAATATTAAATTTATATATTATAAAGGTTGATTTTCATTGTTATTTATCTGGTACATTTAACATATGACTATACTCTGTGCCACTATCTGCAATTTTCTACTATTAGAAAATAAACGCTTTTCTATCCTTGGAATAAAAAATTAAAACGGTTCAGTCGCATTTTATACCAATAGAAGATTAGTAGATCAATGAATTGGTAAAACAAATACAGTGAAAGTGCTTTTTTTATATTTAATTAATTAATAAAATGTATTGTATGCTGTTCAGTTCATAGAATGCAATATAAGAAACTAATGATGAGTTCGATATATCAAAACGTAACTTATGTCGGATATGTGTTAGATATCATACCATATCGATATCTATATCAATGTAGCCGATATCACAAAAACTGTATCGAGTCAAAACTTCTACTAACATGCGATAACTATTAAGTCAAAACTTAAAACTATAACGATGTGAACACGTACGAACAAAACGCAAACTTCACAAAAGATATTGAGATATGAACCATATTCGCTACCTCTCGTTCTAAGTGTATGTTCTTTTATTAGTATAAAAAAGATGAAGAGAATATGAAATAACTTTAGCCATGTTTGCGTGGTTAATATATCTTACTGTACTAGCAATAAGGTTTAGTTTCCATTGTATAGTTAAAGTTATGATAACGTTTCTGGCGGCTACGGTTACTCGATATTAGTGAGACACTTACTCTACAAAATAGAACTAAATTTCGAAGAGCTAAGGTTGAATTTGAGTTGTTACAACTGATATCGATATCAGAAAACTGTTTTCGATATCGATATGCTAAATGTATATCGGATACATAACCGTTTGTGGCACAAACAGAAAACGCCAATATCTATAAGAAACGCTAAATGAACAACTAACTATTACATAGGTACTATGGTATATAAAATATATTTTATAGGTTATACGCATATTATTATCTGTGGTCGTTGAGCGTATCTTTAACAAGTGGTCGAATTAGCAATCATTTAGAATAGGTAATATGTTTAAATAATCATACGGACAAACATTTGATTGATTGAATAATTATTTATTAGTAGGTTGATTGTTGAAAATTTGCAAATTGGATTTGTCATTCGTGTACTATATAATCTGTAGTTAATAAATATTTTGGCATTTCATGGTGTAATGGAGTAATAATATATTCATTTGAAGACATTCACAATTTACGATATGACATAAGATTCTCTACAAGCTAAATTAAAAAAAAATATATATTCGTTCATTCAATTTTGAATGATGACGTTATTTTTCAATCTGAACTGAAGTTTCTATCAAAGTCAATAAAAAAATATTAATTAAATAGCAATAATGTTATCGATTCTATTGCATTCTAATTTTATATTCCCATAACTTATTTAAATATTGCGCTGCTAAATCTTCATAATTCGCCATATTTAACATACTTACAAGGATTGAATATGATTTATAAGTCAAACTGTATAATTGAATATGTTCGTTGATGATTATTTTTAGCATTAATTAATTGATATCTTAGCACATTTTTTTATTGTATATAAAATTAATTTTAATACAATCCTATATTAGTAGGTATATTTATATACCAAAAAAAATCGAGGTAAACATAGTTTCTGATTATGCCACGTTCTAATATTGTATTAACATACATGTAAATACAGAAACTCTTGCTTTCTTTCTCTCTCTTCTAAGGACGTTATTTGAATAGAACTAAGTTACTCCCTGCAGTACCTACGTTTATGTAACTTAGCATCGATTTTCCGAAGGATTAGGCATTTTAATCTCACTTGCTCATTGTGTTTTACAATTCAAAGTAAGTCAAATGTTTAAGTTGTGTTAAATATTTAAGAATAATAATGAAATATTTAAGAATAATATTTAAAACTTGAGTCATGACATTATGTCAAAAAAAAAATCTTGACCCATGATATTATATCAAAAAAATAAATCTTGACCCATGACATTATGTCATAGATCAAGATTTTTTTATATACAATATTAATATTTTAGCTCACTCCCAGTAAAGTACAATCATCCATCACTGTTATGATCGTCTTCATATTTATGTCCACTGCTGGAGAAGTGCCTCCTTATGTTAATGGCCAGGCTATCCACTCTTGATCGCATTTCATATAATTACTATCATAAATATTAACTGCTGTTTTATTATATAGTTTCTATCGATATGGCTTTTAGGTCGTGAGTTGAGCCTGATTCTGTATATAATTTAGCTAAAATAACTTGTGTAAGTTTTCAGTAGCTATAATCATTTATTTATGTAGTTATATTTTAAATTTAAGGCGAGTGTGGCAATTCTTATTCATAGAAATGGATCACGAAATCCAGAAAAAAAATTGAACTGCTTAAAAGGTTAAATCATAGGGTAATCATGTATACGGAGACATAATATCTAATTAGAGTTCTGTTCCAAATTCATATTTTTATTTAGTATACACTTGATAAAATAAAACTTCAAAAAGTGAAAATTAAGACTCAAAATTACTAGATAGAAATATAAGTTCGATGTGAGAAATCTAATTAAAAAAAACTCTAGTCCCGAAAAACGAGAATTGGGCACTGTATATTTTGATTTAAGACTGAAAAGTTTAAATGCGATTCTTCTCGATTTTTTATTTCTATGAGTGAGAATATTATTGCCCCCTGTTTTCTTGTTTGTAAAAGTGAAAATGTTATTAAAATATCACATTTGTACATAACTACATTTATGTATATAAAACGATTTTATGCTATCGTGAAATTATGAAGAGTTGTGTGTTATGAGCAATTTGTGATTTTATCAGTAAGTTGTTAATTTTTGTAAACAAAATAAAACAATTTTATTTATTTTTGTTGTTTTAATTTAATATTGTAATAGAAAACCGATAAGTTATTTTGTTACTGACATTAATGATGATAAATATAAGTACTTAGGGGCCGTTCAAGTATTACGTAAGCACTATAGTGGGATGGGGGGTTCAGTAATTTGCTTATTTTTGATGTCAAGGTATTCTAGATGGTGATTACGCCAGCAGTAGTTATTTACTTTTTACACATGTGGACCCACACATTGTCTATGCTTTAAAACCAAACGCATTTTCGGGGATTACCACAAATATTGAATACATTTAGCTACTCGGTTAGAACCGAATAGGGGATTTACCGAGCGCTATTCACTTGTCTAAATCAGTGTTGCATAAAAATCGATAGTTTGACTATCGATAGTTAACCTCAAAAAGTATCCATACTATCGATAGTATCGTCACATATCAATACTATCGATAGCTCTCCACGAGCAATACTATTAATAACGGCGATACTATGGATAGTGATTCATTCGATAATATCAATACTATCGATAGTATTGTTAATATCATTAGTTTTAACCTAAAACTATCGATAGAATCGATTATTTCGGGCTATCGATTGCCAGAAAATTTTCAATAGTATTGCTTAAAAATATAAATACCGTAGTTGTGTCTCTGTTGCTTGTTTTCAGTGAATTTTGTGGTTACTTTTCTAGCAGTAACGTGCATTTGCGTTCTTAATTTGAAGCCCAAGTTAGCTAATAATGGTTATGATCAATAGACATTGGAAGTTGAGTTAAATTATAATGCTCCGAGACTTCTGGACAATTGGGTCAGAATGTGAGTGTGAATGAATGTAAGTGGTACCTTGTACTTGTACCACACTGTTGACAGTTTTCTGTCTACAGCCACGGGCCGTTGCGTCCGGGGTAGTACCACACTCTCGCAGAAGATCGACGTCTGAGTAATGGCAATGTGCTATTGCGCTTCGTTCGGTGAGCGAGAAAGCCGGCAGCCCAACTGGGTGGTTTTGGGGATTTTATTAGTAGGCAGCGGCCTAAGCTTTACCCTTGGTATTGCCAAGCTCTATGGGCGGCAGTAACACTTACCATCAGGTGTGCTGCTGCTTGCTCGTTCGCCACTATAAGCAATAAAATAAAAAAAATGGTTTGTTTCAGTATACTAATGAAACTCAGAATGTCTATTACTGTAAAATTTTATTGTAGTTATTAGTTTTGAAAGTTTCGGTTAAACAAAATTAAGAAAAACAATCAGGAATTTTGAGTTACAATTCTACACAGAATTATGGGCGCGATTAGTCATTAGATTTGTTGTATTTTTAGCAATATTAACCTAGTGAAATAAATTTAACAAGGTCCGAAAAACATAAGTTCTCTGTACGCTCGATTGCAATGTAATCCATCCAGAAGGCTCTATTAAAAATAGGCTTACATATATGTAACTTCACATTATAGGGATATAGAAATATGTATCTAACTGAATCCAGAATCAATTTTCAATTGTATACGACGCGCAATACTATTAATAACGGCGATACTATGGATAGTGATTCATTCGATAATATCAATACTATCGATAGTATTGTTAATATCATTAGTTTTAACCTAAAACTATCGATAGTATCGATTATTTCGGGCTATCGATTGCCAGAAAATTTTCAATAGTATTGCTTAAAAATATAAATACCGTAGTTGTGTCTCTGTTGCTTGTTTTCAGTGAATTTTGTGGTGACTTTTCTAGCAGTAACGTGCATTTGCGTTCTTGATTTGAAGCCCAAGTTAGCTAATAATGGTTAAGATCAATAGCCATTGAAGGTTGAGTAAAATTATAATGCTACGAGACTTCTGGACAATTGGGTCAGAATGTGAGTGTGAATGAATGTAAGTGGTACCTTGTACTTGTACCACACTGTTGACAGTTTTCAGTCTACAGCCACGGGCCGTTGCGTCCGGGGTAGTACCACACTCTCGCAGAAGATCGACGTCTGAGTAATGGCAATGTGCTATTGCGCTTCGTTCGGTGGGCGAGAAAGCCGGCAGCCCAACTGGGTGGTTTTGGGGATTTTATTAGTAGGCAGCGGCCTAAGCTTTACCCTTGGTATTTGCCAAGCTCTATGGGCGGCAGTAACACTTACCATCAGGTGTGCTGCTGCTTGCTCGTTCGCCACTATAAGCAATAAAATAAAAAAAATGGTTTGTTTCAGTATACTAATGAAACTCAGAATGTCTATTACTGTAAAATTTTATTGTAGTTATTAGTTTTGAAAGTTTCGGTTAAACAAAATTAAGAAAAACAATCAGGAATTTTGAGTTACAATTCTACACAGAATTATGGCCGCGATTAGTCATTAGATTTGTTGTATTTTTAGCAATATTGTGAAATAAATTTAACAGGGTCCGAAAAACATAAGTTCTCTGTACGCTCGATTGCAATGTAATCCATTTAGAAGGCTCTATTAAAAATATGCTTACATATATGTAACTTCACATTATAGGGATATAGAAATATGTATCTAACTGAATCCAGAATCAATTTTCAATTGTATATTATATACAATTGAAAATGAAATGAGCGAGATACAACGTTGACATCAAAATTCCCGAATTGAAAACATTTAAACCAACTTTGTGCTACTCTCTCTGACTCCACATTAGGTCCATAAACGTCACAATTTTTTCACAGTTTGCGTTGCATGTATTTTTTTTGTAATAAAGTTTTAAAATATGTCGAATTTCTTCATAGAATTGACTCATTTTAACAAAAAGAAAATAAAATGAAAGGCTACGGAAAATAACATTTTACTAAATTGTTTCTTTATTTAAATGATACTTTTAATTTGTTATCAATACCAGCCAGATATAACTAGTACAGCCAAAGAAATTGTATTAAAAGTTTATACAGACTATTTACGAAAAGACTTTTTCTCTGTCTTAGTATATACCAATGAATGTAATATAACACTGTGTGATAGTGATAAACACACCAGAAAAATGAAATAATCCAAGAATGTGACATAATACTTCCACATTCCCACCGAAACTCAAGAAATATTTTTTTTTTTATTATGAGTATGTTATTCCACAGACTTTTTGTCCGTGCTCTTTTTATATTTAATTTAATTGTTATGGTGGTTTGTTTATAAAATTAATGTTCTTGAAGTGGCTTTATTACAATTGGATAAAGCTTGAAGAGCGCAATTAATGTGTCATAGATATTGAGCGACAACATGTCTTTTAGGGTTTCTTCTTGGCGCTGGTGGTCTTGTTGTTGGTGAAACCCTTCTATTTGTAGATGTTTCTGTCCTCTGTGATGTTGTGATGATGATAATAATGTCTGTGACGTTTTATTTAATGATTTGTTTAATTTGGAAGTCTATGTCTAGGTTGATGGTAATTGACTCCACGCTTGTGTTGACTTTAGTTTAATGGGGTAGTAGACCAAGCTCTTTCCTTTCTTTTCTTTCGTCTACCTACTGCTTTACCCTTTCGTCTCTTTGTTTTACCGCCATCTTCTTGACGTATTCCAGTATAGTACCAGAATCCTGATCTATGGACTGCCTCATGAGTTTCCAGATGGCATCTTCACGGGTGTCTGTGTAGTAAGTGCAGGATCTGGTATGCCTGGAGATGGCGACCACGGCGTGTTGTATGCTGTTATGTAACTTTTGCACCGAGTCTCTAGTCTGAATTATGATGACGTTAGGTGCGCCGAGTCCCTGTGCCTCGTGGATGGTTCGCAGTTCGGAGCCCTCACCGGTGCCGTATCCCTTTTCCTTGAAGCTTTCTTTCTCTGCCTGGGTGTGTGACAGGTATAGAGTCTCGGGAAGGTCGGGTGGTATGACGGCGTCGGTGTATTTGTATATGTTCAGGGATTTTATGATCTTATTTGACGAGTATATGCCATTGTAGTTGTTCTGGAGGGCATATGCTACGTCCATGGGGCACCGATGCGTACACAGCAGTTCTTGTGTTGCCGATGGTGTGGTCAGAGGCTTGTCATGTCTCATTTCGAATAGGTTGTCCCGATCTATGAATGGGATTTGGTTTGTATCTCCAATGAGGAGGAGTTCTTTGGCCTTGACAGTTCGCATTAATAAGACTACGGAGCCGAAGTGATTTATGAGCGCTTCATCTATGATTAGCCGGTGAAGCGCTTGGTTTTTGTTCGTTCTGACTCCCTTTGTCAGAGCTGATGCTACTGTGTAGACGTTCTTGGCCGCCTTTTCCCCCATCCTTTGGGTAATCCTATTCTTTAGATCGTCTTTTGCTTTGAGCAGTGATGTTAAAACGACGTCGTGTGCGGGGTTGAAGCTTTCCACAATCCAGGTTGATTTGCCGCATCCGGGCACTCCGTTTACCAGGGTGATCTTGTCTGGTAAGTCCCATGTACTCGCTTCCAGATCTCTGGCTCGTTTTAGAATTTTCTCTGTGAGCCAGATTTCAGTGAATTTCGCAGTGACTACAATGGGGTCGTGTTCCGGGGTGTGGAATGTTATTCTACCGTTTTCCTTTGTGGCTTCTTCATCAATGTCTATGAAGCCTCCGGTGGCACTAAACGCTGCCATGTGGGTTGAGATGGGTTTACCCACCATGACCTCGCCTGTTTGGTTGTTGTAAACGTTGGCCTCTTCTTCCTCGAGTCTGACTTTCAGCAACCCTTCGCTTTGATAGTGGTAGGCTTCGAGTATCTTGCTGGCGGTCAGGGCTTTGATAACTATTGTCTTCTAAAATGGCCTTGTATTCGAGGAAGGCATTCATATATAGGTCCAACGTTGTGTTCACCGGTCGGTAGTTTGGTGGTTTCACTATTCCTTTGTCGGCGTTTGTGCTTAGTTGTGGTTCTTTTTCTTTATCGATTGGGCGTTCTTTTCTAGTAAAAGCCTCGAGTGCAGATGCCAGTCGCTTACTGCTTTTTTCTTCGCCGTGTTTTTTGTTGATGGCGGAAAGAAGCGGGTTTAATAGTGCTTTTACTGTGCTGAATGGTGTTTTTATTTCTGTTTTGGTGTTTTCCCCGTTGTCGTTCTGTTCGTCTTGGCGCTGAGGCGTAGCTAGTTCGGGCTGATTAGGGTTTAATTGGCTCGGTATAGAGGCTTCGTTTTGGACGTTGGCCGCAGGGCGTAGTGTGATTTTAGAGGGGGGAGCGAGTAAGAAGCTCAGATCTTGGCCTGTATTCTTGTAGGTTATAACCTTGTGGTGTTTAGAGGCCATGATACACCCCATATAATCCGCAGCTTCTCCTTTATCGAAGCCAACTGTCATTGCATCCACACTGATGGTTTTGGGGATGGAGTCGGTGTTTTCTTCACTGTTCTTTGCTATGTTTTGAAGGAGGACACTAGCTTGCGCAAACTGGGTCTCGTTGGCTTTCCTGTTGAATACGAGCAGCATTTTATTGCGTGCTCGTATTAGCCGACACTCCATGTTTCCTACTTGTATAGTACTGTAGGTATTGTATACTGATGATTTCAATTTCGTTCGGCTAGTGCTTCCTTTTAATAGAACAGCTAGTCCTGGTGATATGGACACCCTATTTTTTTCTGTCCACGTAACAGAAGGCGATGCCCAGTCTTTCGTGACATGAACAGGGCCACCGGGCGAGTTCTTAATCCTGGTGTTCCTGTTTCGCCATTTGCTAGCAATTGGTGTTCAGTGAGTATTTGTATTTGCCTTCGCGCTGTTATAGTTGTTTGATCGGGTTGTGTTGGAGCTGATGTTTGGGTAATGGTGTTTGACCTTGGTCTTTGGTCTTCATTGAGCGTACTATTCCTTCGTGCTGCTCTACGTATAGTATTTTCAACGTAGGTGAGGAATGTTGGTCTTATGTCTTCGTCTCCCATTAAGATGTTCAGTTGTGTATCTTTGACCTGTACTCCTGTTGTTATTTCGAGTGCACTTCGTTCGACTAGAAAGCGAGGGCAGTCGTATAGTAGGTGCCATATGGTTTCTTCGGTGTGGTCGTCGCATTCGCAGCTTGGGTTATTTTTGAGCTTAAATCGATACAGGTAAGCTGCAATGCCTCCGTGACCTGTGAACGCCTGCACTAAGGTTGGTGTCAATTTGATGGATCTCACCAGACGGTAGTTGTTGGTGACGTCTGGGAGGAATTTTTTAGTGACTTCCCCTGTTGTGGAGGCGTTGTACCGGTCCTGCCATATTTTGATTGTTTCCTCTCGGATGGTTCTCTTTACATATGACAGGGGCACTTTGTCGTAGGATGTGGCGGGTGTAGTTGCTAGTGCACTCAAGAAATATTAACAGCAGCAAGTATTGCTATTATAATTGTTTCACTTTGTTAGTATCACAAATTTAATGTTATTCACCTGACTAAAATTTGTTCTACTCTATGATGACGCAAATTTAAATAAATTTCTTTAATAATAATGTCAGTACTTGGCTTACTACATAACATAACTTTAGACAACAATACTATCGAATAGTTGCTTGCTATCGATAGTCCAAAATAGTCGATAGTATCGATAGTTTTAATTTAAAACTAATGGTATTAGCGATACTATCGATAGTATTGATACTATCGAATGAATCACTATCGATAGTATCGTTGTTATTAATAGTATTGCTCGTGGAGAGCTATCGATACTATCGATAGCATCGATAGTATTTACGTATTACAATAAAATCGATATACTATTGATACTATTGCTTATACGTAAACTATCGATAGACAATTGATTATCTATCGATAGTAGACTATCGATATGCAACACTAGTTTAAATTTCTTTCGTTAAACTATTGTTTCGTGTTAGTACGATTGACGATTTGACATGCTGTAAGTAAAGCAAATGAAGTTAACATTTGTGTTACCCTTTAAGTTTGTTTTGTTCGTGATATTATTTAAGATTATAATACAGTAATACCCCGCTTTATAAAATAATGACTATGCTTTGTTGTGGCGACTACGAATATTATCAACTTGTGGGTGTTGGAAGAGACAAATAATAGCGACTTGGATCGACTATACGATGCTCTCTGATCAACAATTACATTCCCAATGAGGCTTGACGTCAGTCAACTTTTGCAATATAAACGGTGCATGGAGAATAGAGTAAGTATAATAGTAACATCTCAGTGTATTAAGAAGTGTCCAATGAACGGGAGCAAATTAAGGTGGCAAGGTGGCGCTATAGTAGCAAGTGGAAGCATTTTAAAAAGAGCGCCACAAATTTCATAGGTTCATAGGTTATTATTTATCAAATCACAGTTGACTACGTATCTCAGCACACTTCACTCTGCTTATTACTGCTACATTCATATCATTGCCACTTGCTACACTAGCGCTATTTCGGTGAGTGTTCGAACAATAATTTGCTGTTTACAAGTGGACACATTTTTGACTAATCCCCCATACAAGATGATATTCCTTAGTTTCTACCAAAGAGTAAAGTTATTAAATTGAAAAAGAGTGGCAACTCAATGATAAAATATGCATGTATGGAAAGTGCTGCCACCCAGAGTTTAGGCGGTGAACTAAAGTTGAAGTAATATATATACATATCTACATGTGTATGTGTAATTACATAGAATTTTCTTTTACTATGAAAGCTACCCTGAAATATAAAAAAAAACATATCAGCTGATAATTAAACAATAATAATATCAGCCTATCATTGAAACTTGAGATAATTTTCAGAAAAATATCAATAACCGAAAATAGATCGATGACAATAAGTATCTACGCTAGGAACAAAAAATAACAATTCTCAGTTGTCAAACGTTTGACAGGCAGGACAAAATGGCAGCAGTTAAGTTTGTACAACCAATCTGTAGGCGGCGCGACGGTCAGTAAAAATAAGTAATGTTTTAAGTGTGCCCCCCCCAGGTTTCTACCTTCCATAAAACGGTGGAAGAAGAGTATGTATAGTGCCACAAACTTATCTGACCTGCCACAAACTTATGTGACAAATTAATGAACTAATGACGCCAGAGTTTTGGCGCGAATGTGGAAATGTCATGTCACGCTCTTGTATTATATTCATTTCTTTAGTGTTTTGTGGTGTTATATTGAATAATTTTGCTGGTATTTTATGCAATATGGTACAGTTAAAGTGCTGAAGTGTAGTGAATATGGTATAATAGTGGTTTACGTGTATTTGCATATTTGCCCAAAATTCCCAAAGAAAATCATTGATGAGGTTATCAGCGCCCGATTAATGGTAACGACTTGACTTACTGACAGACAATGACTATTAAGGCTACATATTATGAAGAAATGAGGAACAATATATGAAAAATAATTAAATAAGACTTGGCTGTATGGGCTTTGATCCCTTTGCCTGTCCGAATGGACGAACAGAACCAAAAAAAAAAAACTAATGACGCCATTTTGAAATATCATCAAACGTCAATCGTCCTCCCAATATGCTAATATTTTAGTTGTTGGTTGTTTACTCCGTGTTTATTTATTTTTTGAGGTTTTAAAATGCGAAAAGCGATGCAATAAATGTTCTATTACAAGTTTTAAGTTATATGAAGGAATAAAAACGTCTTAAGGGATCATTAAATCCTTTTGAAAAATTGTATAAGTAGCCAGAGTTTAGTGTTGTTAGTTTTTGAAAGAAAAATAACACTATTAATAAACATTAAATGTAGTTTATGTGTTAAATATAATGAATTGATTTGTTCTTAGAGTGTCATTATATTTTGAATAGAATTATTATATATTTATATAAATAATACAATAATATTCTATTTATGTAAATTTAATTGTAATGAATGTGCTTGATTGTTTTTAACTGCAACATTCTTATCTTGTTAGTACCTAGTGAGATATGCATCTCTGTGTATATCTTTTTGTTGATGATCAGAAAATAAATATTGTATTTAATGTAAAATATAAATTGTAGGGGTTGCAGAAGGATTTATAAGAAAAATTGTAAAGAATAAAAAGCAGGCCGATGAGAGTGGAGTGAAAGTTTGCACCAGGAAAAAGACGGAAGAGGATGAAACGTAAAACAAATCTGCATCAGCCAACATTAGTTATAATAGATTATTACAATATTTGTGTGAATAAAATACCTAATTCAAATCACAAAATAGCAGAATTACAAAATTGGTTGACAAATGATCACATTACATTTAATGAACAGCTTACAAAGCCGCAGTTTTATGAAATAATTAAAAAACATAAGTCTAAGCCAATTTATGAAATTGACGAAATCCTTAAACACTATGGGCATAGCGTATTAAGATTACAAACATACCATTGCGGTTTAAATTCCATTGAAATGATTTGTAGCTGAATGAAACGAAACATAGCAGAGCAGAATATTAAAAACTCTAACTCCAAAATGCCTAATTAATTGCAGAGACTAATAATAGAATAACTATAGGTGAATGGAAAATCACTGTAATCACGTGAAAAAAATTAAAACGAATACAGAAAAAAGGATACATATTTAGATGAGCCTTTCATTGTCTTTATACGGTGACAGTGAGACTGAATGTGATGATTCATATGATGAAGTGACTGATGACTTGGGCATACTTGGAATATGTCCATTATAAAAAAAGTTCCCTACACTTTTAGATCATAATCATTGTGTTAAAATATAAGTATTTATAAAAACTATATTTTGTTTCTTCTCTATTAAGCATAATAAAATGTGTTCATAAGCATTGATGCTTGTATCACACTTACCTTTCCTTTCCCATCCATAAGTCCACGGATGAAAATGCTATAATTCCATTTTTTATAACTCCACAGAAAGTTCTGTAAAGGAGTGTTGAATATTGTTTTCTAAACCCGTTACCACATGGGAAAGCATTTACCGAATTTCTTGCAAATAGAATCTACTGGCAACACTAAATGCGATAACAGCGACGCTGTCACCGGGTCTATATAGTATAGTTTGTGGCACTATATATTGCATCGATTTCAAATAATTGGGATAAGGCGATTCATGTTGGTTCTTAGCATTTCCTCCCCTTCCGTTGTGAATGAATTAAGCTAAAGGGACACTAACCACGCTTGCCATTATGGTAGATTACTTTTCTTAACGCGAGGAATATTATAGCCAGTTTATTGTAATTAATTGGCGTAGAGGGTAATAAAAACAAAAAGGTGGACAATAAAACATTTTATTTCAACATATCATACATTATTTGGTGCAAATTACAACAATATATAGAAACATCAACAGTAAAATATATTTCTCATTTATTTAGCAAAAGCGATGTGGGTAAATATGTGCTTAATTAAGTACCTACTCAAATAGTTATATTTCTTAATAACACCAAGAATACTGAATTTGGTTAGTTATGTAATAACGTGATCTAAAATAGAAATATCACGAAGTCACTATTTTGCCATAAGATTTATATTCGAGACTTGATAGTCTGTGCAAATGCTGTGAGTTTGATTTAAATTTTTACTTGATTTTTGTAAATAAAATCTTCAAAGTTTAGTTTTAAATGAATTTATATTCACATAACAGTTTTGTAATGCATTTTTCATACACAATTAACTATTCATAAACTCATAAATATATAAACGCTACCATCATTTAAATAAATAAATATTTAAAAAAACTTCATTAAAAGATTTATAACATAAATGATAACAAATTTTCAAAAGAAACTTTATTAAGACAATAGAAGACACGCATTTTTTACTACTTGTAGGAATACTACGTATAATTAGTTGAAGGTTAATTGATTACCATAGAAATGACATGTTTACACATAGATTTGAGAAATATAGGTTGAGTAATTGACTAATTTTTGAACGAAAAGATTTTTAATGTTTAACTTTTGGCATTAGAGGGCCAAATAATCCTCAAAGTTGCGTCGCAAATACTAAAATTTATGTATTATTACGGAAAATATTTTGTAATAAAAAACACAGAAATAATAATATACATATTTATGTATATTCTATAATTAGATGTTGTGATGTCAATATTTGTTGTATCACTTTGAAATCATCTGAAGAAAAAACGGTGTTTATCCTACTTGATATAAAATGAGTTCAGCAGAAAAAATATCTTTTAGTTTGCCTTTAAATTTAGAATTATTTTATTTATATTATTCTTCCTATACTCACTCACACTATGTGTCCAAAGATGGACGGATGTAATGGGAGAGAAACATCACAAGTAAATTAAAAGACAATATACAAATCATTTAATAACAAGAACATCAAAACATTTTTATTTTAGTAAAATACAACCTGTGATAAAATGCCTTTGGTGTAACAAAAATAATAATTAACAGTTATCAAGCTTAGTATCTAGTCACTTATTAATAAGTAATATAAGACTCTTTAATTTAATATTTAAAACTTACTATTATACACCTATATCGGCTAATGACAAGTTTATTAGTGACAATTAAATAAGTTCTAAGAATTTCTAATAAATTAAAATTATCTATACGCACACAGTTGAAATTTTCAAGTAAAAACTTCATTAGGCATGCTATGCAGTTTACTTTATAGTATTGAATGAGATTGAGTCGTCACGCTGGGTTACGTAACGCTCTTTAGAGTAAAGTCGGCTCTTGTAGCCTAAGGGAGCATTTTTAGATTATACGGTCATTTATAGCAAAGTTTACTAGGCTTATTTATACACAATTACAATTATAAATATTGTAAATGTTATTATTTTATGAATATAGACATAAATTGTTGTATTTCTTATTATTAAGCTTGTCTAGATGAAGTTTTGGAGTTTACTCCTTAAGAATCGATTTTCATATAAGGCGCCCGGTAAGAGAAAAATTTGAGAGTAAAATCTAGTGATCGAATGACCTCATTACGTTTTTGGTGCGCAACCTATTCTGCGCACCTTTCACTTTCTGACGTGAGATAATACTTCACTGAACAGTTTTAATAAATGTAAATAAAAATATATTATTTTTGGTCAAATGAGCTTTTTTGCGCCTGTTTTGATAATCGTACTTAATGAGTAAACGCCAGTCGTGCGTCGGAGCTGACACACACACTTTTTTACTTCTACCGTGTGATCTTTAACACACACACCAGTTTTTGTTTTTCTTTTTTATTATTTAGGTATTGGGTAATTGGTATTGTGTGCCTTTGCGACAATTTAAAATTTTGTTTAACGACTCGTTTTTAGTATTTTTTTTTATATGCCAAGCGTATATTCGGACGGCTTATTTGTAAAATTATGATTAACTGTTTCTTTTTTAAATTTCGTACTCAATTATTATATAATTATTTGTTTATGTCGGGTTATTATTATATAATTATTTATTATTTATATTATGACTATAAGTTTATTCTTTTTTATTTTTACAAGCAACGTATATTGTTTGTAGACTAGTCATACTTGAAGCCTTATTCTTTATGTGGACTCTGCGAGAGTTTGCCGAAGCTTGATGTAATCTTATTTATTTGATTTGGGGGTGCCGCAAAATGTTTTTTTTTTGTGGTAAATGAATCGTAAATAAGAATTTGATGTTCGCTGATTTAAACTATTGCCGGTCTAACGCTACTTCTTTGCTGCTAAAGGCGTATGCATTGAATTCTACAAACGCGAATGTGTAGTCACTAGGTATTTGGTAACTACTAATCTTTATTTTTGTGCTGGGATTGACAGTTAGACACGTCTTTTTCCTTTTAAATGCCCATAATTCGAGCTGAATTTTTCTATATAAGCATACTTCTAAAACTTATATCCTGGCGACAATATAATTAACAACAAAAGCAATAATAGCGAAACTAATTCCTATAACACCATTTAAGTTTGCAGCGCCATTACAGTATTCTAAATCACATTTGTCCGCTAATTCTTGGTAACTCTTTTTGATGAGTGACCAGCTGCATAATCCGACTTTGCAACCATCCAGTTGTAGAGGACGTTCATTCTCTAATAAAAGTACCTGGTTAGGTTCGTTAACTTGGAAATTGCCGTTTTCGGTGCATCTGGAGGAAAAGATCATATATATTTAATAGTGGTAGCGGCTGCGAGCCGGTCCGTCCAGGGTAGTACCATATTATCGCTAAAAATTGACGTCTGAGCAGTGGTATTGTGCTGCTTTGGTTCGGCCGGTGGGCGAGAGAGCCGGAAGCCCAACTTTGGGAATTGGATTTAGGGCTTTCATTGGTAGGCAGAAGCCTAGCCGTAAACTTATCATCGGGTGTTTACTGGTTTGCCACCAAGAGCAA
Source organism: Lymantria monacha (assembly GCA_905163515.2). Taxonomy (NCBI): domain Eukaryota; kingdom Metazoa; phylum Arthropoda; class Insecta; order Lepidoptera; family Erebidae; genus Lymantria; species Lymantria monacha. Next base: position 8,260,639 of record LR991092.1, on the reverse strand, counting down.
TGAAAAAAAAGATTTGAAATATTATATTATGTTGCTTTTCCTGTGTGGTGACGATATATATATATATATATATATATATATATATATATATATATATATATATATATATGAAAAGATATGTATATAATGCGTAAATTGCGTACTCGAAATGCGTACCGCAATGCGGGTTAGGGCGTCCCCCGGAGGCGACGCGTACCGACCCGCCCCCGTCGGTACGAACATCGGCAGTTGCGGCGATGGGGGCCGCCACCCATCACGCCTTGCCCAGTTAGGCGAGTCGAGGAGAACGGAGTGCCGGGTGGGCACGTGGAATGTAAGAGGTTGTGTGGAAGGTAAGTTGCACGAGCTGATATCCGTCATGGCGGACAAACAGCTAGACGTGCTCTGTGTAACAGAGACCAAGCGAAGGGGCAGCGACGCCTGCGATCTTCCTGGTGGCGGGATGGCTCTGTGGTCTGGTGTACCACAGAGCGATCGAGCCAGCATGGGGGTAGGAGTGCTGTTGTCCTCTCGCTTGGCCTCAGGTGTGAAGGATTACGGAATGTATGATCCCAGACTTCTCTGGGTCCGTATAAAACTAGGTGTCACCAAGGTATTCATGGTTGTAGCATATTCTCCCGTAGGATCCTCGGTGGCATCAGACCTAGAGAAGTTTTGGGACAATGTTAGGGAAGTTCTGGATATGGCAGAAACCAGTGAACGCGTGATTGTATGCGGAGATTTGAACGGATGGGTGGGGACCAAGCGTCCCGACTATGAGGACGTACTTGGTCCATTTGGTGATAAGAGAGTGAACGACGCAGGTAGGCTCATAGCGGATATATGCATGGAGAGAAACCTTATTGTGTCAAACACATTTTTCCAACATAAGGACATCCATATGTATACATGGAGAAGGAATGAACAGAAAAGCATAATAGATTTAATTTTGGTAGACAGTCGCCTCCGAAGCAAAATATTGGACGCAAGAGCCTACAGGGGCCCCACAGTCGACACGGACCACTATCTCGTTATTGCGAGATTTAGTGGTCTGTTCAGAAAGTGGAGGCACTGGCGAGAGCGTGTCCACTTCGGAGGGCTTGAAAGAATAAAGGTTGAAAGGTTGCAAGAAGAGTGTGTAAGAGAAAAGTATGCAGAGGGTGTCCGAGAACGGCTGACGATGGCAAGCCAGCCGCAATCGGACATTGAAGAATGCTGGAGAGTATTGAAAGAGAGTATGGTAGATACAGCGAAAGAAGTATGTGGAAGTTCAAAGAAGCATAGAAAAACAAATGGTGATGCATGGTGGGATGCGGAAGTGGCAGCTTCCGTAGAGCAAAAGAAGAAAGCGTGGCTGGACTATGTCTCTTCTTTGAATCTGAATGACAGTATGACTGAACAGAAGAAAGAAATATATCGGCAATGTAAGAATGACACCAAGGCCTCAGTGAAAGAGAAACGTGATAGAGCAAGTATGAGTGCAGAAGATAGGCTGACTAAAAACTTCGAGGGTAACACCAAACTCTTTTGGAGGGAGGTGAAGAAGTCTCGGGGTGGTTGGTCAGCCTTCAGAATGAATAAAATAAGGTCTAAAGGTGGAGACATTCTTACACAAACACAAGACGTGTTAAGCCGATGGAGTGAATATTTTGGCGATATGTATGCGGATGCTACGGTTGGCGCCGGTGTTGGATGTGGTTTAGTAGATCTACATTCGACAACGGCGTCCTCCGATGGCATCAGTATGGATGAAGTTGAATGGGCGATAAGAAGTTTGAAAAATGGTAAGGCAGCGGGCATTGATATGGTGTCTGCCGAGATGATCAAGCTTGGTGGCTCTTGTGTCTGGGAGGCGTTCCTGTTGCTCCTCAATTTATGTTGGAGCTCGGGAATGGTTCCCAGGGACTGGAATAGCGCAGTCATCGTGCCTTTGTTTAAAAACAAGGGTTCACGTTATGACTGCGCAAATTACAGAGCCATAAGCTTGACCAGTTTGGCAGCAAAAGTGTATGGAAAAATTATTGAAAGGAGAATGAGGATGGTGTCCGATGGTTTACTGTGTGAGACACAAGGAGGTTTCAGGAGTGGAAGGGGATGCATGGATCAAGTGTTTTCTCTGCGCAACATTGTGGAGAAGCATCTGGCTCTAGGTCAGAGGGTTTTCTGCAGTTTTGTGGATCTGGAGAGAGCATTTGACACGGTTGTACGAAAGGAACTTTGGGACATTTTACCGGAGTATGGTATTAACGGTAAACTGCTACAGGCTGTGCAGTCCAGTTACATGGGCTGTAGAGCCTGTGTGCGGCTGGATGATGGAATGTCGCCTTGGTTTGACGTCAATATCGGCGTTAAGCAGGGGTGCATTCTGTCAGCCAGGCTGTTTATCATATATCTGGATAAATGTCTCCAAAGGTTGAACGATATGAATGTGGGAGTCCAGATGGGCGACTCAGTGGTCACTGCTCTGCTTTATGCAGATGATGCAGTCCTGCTGGCACAGTCAGCGATTGACCTGCAGACCCTAGTCGACACAATGACAGAAGATTGTAAGAAAAGGGGTCTACGCGTGAATGTGAGCAAAACCAAAATAATGGTCTTTGAAAGAGATAAAACCAGAACAGATGTAAGAGTAACAATAGGTAATGATGTACTAGAGCAAGTGGATGAATTTGTATATCTTGGATGTGGATTTAGCCGAGATGGAAGGTACACCACTGATATAGAGCGAAGAGTGAATGCGGGAAATAGAGTGAACGGAGCGTTGGGGCAACTTCTCGGCAGCCACCACCTCAGCCAGAAGGCACGTGTAGCAATACATAACGCAGTGCTTGTCCCAACATTACTGTATGGAAGCGAGAGTTGGGTATGCAGAAAAGAGTATGATAGTAAAATTAATGCGGTCGAAATGCGATCTCTGCGGAAAATCTGTGGAGTTAGGCTGACCGACCGCATTCGTAACGACGACGTAAGAGAGCGAGTAGGTATGAAAGAGAGTATTGGTGTAAAGATGCGAAAGGGAATGCTCCGATGGTTCGGACATGTGGAAAGAATGCCGAACGAACGCCTGGTTAAGAAGATATACAATGCGAAAGTGGAAGGATGTAGGTACCGAGGGAGACCGAGACTAACCTACCTAGACCAGATCGGTCATGTACTGAAGGAAGGTGGAGTCAAGAGTCTCCGAAACCGGCGAGCGTGTATGAAGAGAATTATGAATGTTGAGGAAGCGAGTGAAGTATGCAGAGATAGAGTTCTCTGGCACTCTGTTCTCTCTGCCTACCCTGCAAGGGATATGGCGTGATGATATGTATGTATGTATATGTATATAACATCTATGCAAGAGAATGAAAACTTGAGGTAAAACCAACCAATCGGACGAGCGTGATGAAGTTAGCAAATTACCTTCCTATTGCAGAGGCAAATTACCCTTCTATACTTGTACTATTAATTGGCAATACGTAAATTAATTAGTGCAGACTATGTCTTAAAAAAAAATATTAGAAAACTTGCCTGTATAGCACAGCAGCCAAATTAGCATCGTAAGGTGACATCGCCGAAGTACTCCAAACTCTGTTCTGAATTTGTGGCGTGTGGTAATTGTCACCGGTTAGAGGCACTAATCCTTTATGCGCCCCTAAGGCTGTAAGGGTCAGTAGAAGCATTGCCGCTGAGCTGAAGTGAATCAATGCTCGAGGCTGTTGAGGAGTGACTCCTGGAGTATAAAATAAATATATCTCAGTTGAAGTGCATCACCTTGAAGCTAATATTGCTTTTCTATTACAGGTTTTTGATTGTTTTCGATTGGATTCTACCGTACGGTGATGAAATAATACCCCTTGTCTTGTTCGTAGGATCCTCAAAAACAACTCAAAGATATGATTGCACTAGTGTTGCCCAAATGCAGGACCAAATCTCGCTGCAAGAGCCTCGTAGTGCTCCCTTTGACAGCATTTTACGATTCCTTTGGTAAAGAAAGGATTGTCAACATTTTGTATTGTTAATACCAGTACACGGGGTAATAATTTGATTTTATTTTAAACATTCTCATGATAGATAGGTGTGATTATAGACCCACTCCCGTTAAGCGGTATGTACCTAATTATTGATAGTTGTACAGTTAGTGGTGCTAGATGAATGGACCTTAATTCATTTAGTTGAATTTTTCATTTCTATGTAGATTTTTCACTTCTATCAAAACAAGTGACTCTGCATTATTCTAAACAGCGATAAGTTGTAAGTCTTGCCGGATCTTCTTAGTAGTGGTCTAGTTCCGATCCGATGGTAGTTTATTAGATTAAATTAAAATGTTAATACTGACAATATGTAATTGCCCTCGCAGGGTTTATGCATAATAAATGAATTTTTGAATCTTGCGAGACTCGCAAGAGTCTTGCATTTGGGCAACACTAGATTGCACGTTCCATCAATGTAGGTGAAGAAAACCTCGTAATAAAACCCTATCCCAACCCGTCTGATTAGCGTGGTATATTAAGTCAATTTTCTAATTAACTACACAGATGACTTAGTTGTTAAGATATCGACCTTCTGTGCCAATGTAGAGGGTTCGATTCCCATAAAGGACAATACTTTGTGCGATCCACAAAGTGTTGTTCCGAATCTGTGTGTAATTTGTCTCCGTTATCTGCATGTTTGTAAAGTCGCCCGCAATACAGGGATTATTTCCTTAGTTCGGGGTGGTGTCTTTTAAAAAAGAATCCATTCTATTGTCGAGGAAGTTGCCGTTTGGTCATTAATTTGAACCCAAGGTTGACGTCAAGCAGACGATCGGTCGTCAACCTATTGCTAATAACTTTTGTAATAATTGGGTAAGCTTATGTCTACGAGTATTTCTGGATGTGGATGGATGGTTTTTTAACGCTTTTTCTTGGTAGGCTATGGTCCGGACACAAACCGTCCATTCCATCAGGGTCGACGAGAGTGCAGCGCGTGGCCGTCTAAACCGCCGTATTTCCTCCAAATTGCCACTGCGCAGGTCAATGATGTCGAATCCTTGACGTCCGTGGTATGTTAAATAAACTCACCGTCATCGAGATGTTTTTCGAAGAATTGCAGCATTTCCTTGACTAATGTGCAGCCAATTTTCTTGTTGAAATCGGAGCCGTGTCCATACTTGTAATAGGTTTCTAGGTCTTCCGCATACTCCAAACGTTGCAGATCTTCGCGAGAGAATGCCTAAAATTATACAAAATGAAGTTGCGATTATCTTTATGTACCTATGTAATACAGATACTGTCCGAGAACGGCTGACGATGGCAAGCCAGCCGCAAATGGACATTCAAGAATGCTGGAGAGTATTGAAAAAGAGTATGGTAGATACAGCGAAAGAAGTATGTGGAAGTTCAAAGAAGCATAGAAAAACAAATGGTGATGCATGCTGGGATGCGGAAGTGGCAGCTTCCGTAGAGCAAAAGAAGAAAGCGTGGCTGGACTATGTCTCTTCTTTGAATCTGAATGACAGTATGACTGAACAGAAGAAAGAAATATATCGGCAATGTAAGAATGACGCCAAGGCCTTAGTGAAAGAGAAACGTGATAGAGCAAGTATAAGTGCAGAAGATAGGCTGACTAAAAACTTCGAGGGTAACACCAAACTCTTTTGGAGGGAGGTGAAGAAGTCTCGGTGTGGTTGGTCAGCCTTCAGAATGAATAAAATAAGGTCTAAAGGTGGAGACATTCTTACACAAACACAAGACGTGTTAAGCCGATGGAGTGAATATTTTGGCGATATGTATGCGGATGCTACGGTTGACGCCGGTGTCGCATGTGGTTTAGTAGAACAAGATTCGACAGCGGCGTCCTCCGATGACATCAGTTTGGATGAAGTTGAAACTTCTTATCGCCCGATAAGAAGTTTGAAAAATGGTAAGGCAGCGGGCATTGATATGGTGTCTGCCGAGATGATCAAGCTTGGTGGCTCCTGTGTCTGGGAGGCATTCCTGTTGCTCCCCAATTTATGTTGGAGCTCGGGAATGGTTCCCGGGGACTGGAATAGCGCAGTCATCGTGCCTTTGTTTAAAAACAAGGGTTCACGTTAGGATTGCGCAAATTACAGAGCCGTTAGCTTGACCAGTTTGGCAGCAAAAGTGTACGGTAAAATTATTGAAAGGAGAATGAGGATGGTGTCCGATGGTTTACTGTGTGAAACACAAGGAGGTTTCAGGAATGAAAAGGGATGCATGGATCAAGTGTTCTCTCTGCGCAACATTGTGGAGAAGCATCTGGCTCTAGGTCAGAGGGTTTTCTGCAGTTTTGTGGATCTGGAGAGAGCATTTGACACGGTTGTACGAAAGGAACTTTGGGACATTTTACCGGAGTATGGTATTAACGGTAAACTGCTACAGGCTGTGCAGTCCAGTTACATGAGCTGTAGAGCCTGTGTGCGGCTGTATGATGGACGATGGCAGTCAGCGACTGACCTGCAGACCCTAGTCGACACAATAACAGAAGATTGTAAGAAAAGGGGTCTACGCGTGAATGTGAACAAAACCAAAATAATGTTCTTTGAAAGAGATGAAGCCAGAACAGATGTAAGAGTAACAATAGGTAATGATGTACTAGAGCAAGTGGATGAATTTGTATATCTTGGATGTGGATTTAGCCGAGATGGAAGGTACACCACTGATATAGAGCGAAGAGTGAATGCGGGAAATAGAGTGAACGGAGCGTTGGGGCAACTTCTCGGTAGCCACCACCTCAGTCAGAAGGCACGTGTAGCAATACATAATGCAGTGCTTGTCCCAACATTACTGTATGGAAGCGAGAGTTGGGTATGCAGAAAAGAGTATTAAAGTAAAATTAATGCGGTCGAAATGCGATCTCTACGGAAAATCTGTGGAGTAAGGCTGACCGACCGCATTCGTAACGACGACGTAAGAGAGCGAGTAGGTATGAAGGAGAGTATTGGTGTAAAGATGCGAAAGGGAATGCTCCGATGGCTCGGACATGTGGAAAGAATGCCGAACGAACGTCTGGTTAAGAAGATATACAATGCGAAAGTGGAAGGATGTAGGTACCGGGGGAGACCGAGACTAACCTACCTAGACCAGATCGGTCATGTACTGAAGGAAGGTGGAGTCAAGAGTCTCCGAAACCGGCGAGCGTGTATGAAGAGAATTATGAATGTTGAGGAAGCGAGTGAAGTATGCAAAGATAGAGTTCTCTGGCACTCTGTTCTCTCTGCCTACGATATGGCGTGATGATATGTATGTATGTGTATGTATATAATACAGAAGAATTATGTAGGTAGGTATGTGTATAGGATTAAACTCTTAAATGGATTTACACTCCCATAAAAAGTTGTCACTTCAAAACAGCAAAAATAATATTAAAAATGATTTTCAAATACCTATTCAAAAATAACCCAAATGACATAGTTCGCAAATTTACATTTTTTATTTTACACAATATGGCGGCTGGTAGTCGATATATTGTATTTAAATTAATGTCACGTAATCTCACGCAGGGTTATTACAAATTAATAGACGTAAGTACCACCAAAACCGGTACAAGCGTTTCTAAAGTACCACATGCATACATACATAATACTGATAAATAGGTACATTACGCTCTCTAATATCATTATTACCCCCTGCGTCGCGCAATAATAATATATTACCATACTTTATGTAGACGAATAAGCCACGTAAGTAAACGGTATCACTGTTAGAGGAGGACAGCTTTAAAGATGGAAATCATCTTTCCTAGAAATACATTATAGTTTTCTTTGAAACGTTGGTATAAGATTTTAGCCTCGAACTAAAACCTTATACCAACGATTTCTGATTTCAATAACTGTAAGGCATACTTATATAGGAGAGAAAAAGAAAGAAAAAGCAGAAAAAAAGATTGAAACGTACTTACAGCACACCATGGCGATATTTCGGTGATTCGCCACGCTTTATTATAACGACACATCTGATAAATATTTAAAATTGTATTTTTCTGCAAGTCATAATTGAAGCCAAGTCGAAGCGAAATGTTGTTGAGCATCTGTTTACAAAAAAAAATAATTAAGTGGGTAATATGTATCATCATAATCTTGGTGTTATCTCAATTGGGGTTTATATTTCACTTCTATCGTACATATTGCAAAAGTTATTGGCAATAGTTTTATGATCTGCTGTCTGACTGATGTCGATCTTTCTTGGAAATGTAATTGTTGACCAGGCAGCGTGGCAGCGTTACACGGAGTTGGCTCAGGTCCATGTAAAACTCTTAGTCGTTTTTTAGGACATCTATGAGAAAAGTAAGGGTTGGTTGTATTGCTGTTTGTTAACGGCTACATAAGCCGTTAACAAACAGCGATTTAAGTAAAAGAAATAGCAAATTTAAGAAAATGTATATCAATTTGGATTGTTATCAACCCTTCCTTTGCCCGGGAGTGGCGTGAGACAATACTTTTGCTATTTAAAGACGGCGCACCGCGCTAAAGTAAAATCTTCGCGGATGGACGAAATTTACAAATATACATTAACGGACACAAATAATAGCCAAACTCGGTACAATAACTTGTAGTTCGCACTATAAACTGATCGGAAAAATTAAAACCGTCAGGGTTAACCAGTATTTTTTTTTGGAGGTAGGTTATGGTGTGTTTTCGCCCCGCTAATCGCCCTACATGTACCTCTCCACGCCGAGCGAGCGGGCCACCGGAACCCGATCTTTGTCTTCGGTGGCCAGGTTTAACCAGTGTAAGTAAATCTCATTCTTAAAGAAACTGGTGAATCATATTCAAATCAAATATGAAAACAAAATTAAATATTAAAATATAATATTTATAAATGTCGGTTATTCAGTTACGTAAAAACGATTGAAGCGAAATATAGCACGAACATTATTTATAACGTAAATAGTTTAAAAAAAAATTGATAATTTAGGACAGTTTACCAAATCATGTTAGAATTTAAAACTAGTGAATCATCGTCGTCATCGTCCTACTCATATTCGAATTACTTGGGATCGACGTAATATACATATACTCTTTTTTAGTCAAACATATTTCAAAAGATAGTTTTATGTTCAGCTGCCTGTTTGATGTCAACCATCCTTGAGAATGTAACATTGATCATCTTCATAATTATAGCCCATATATGACCTACTGTTAGGCTCGGGCCTCCTATGGGAGGCAAATTAACCTACTATACCCACGCTGGTCAGACATGTTGGTATAGGGTTTTGTTTCAAGGTTTACTTCTCTTGCATAGATGTTATATGCGTTTTATATCCCTTAGTCGTCTCTTACGATCACCCACGGGTAAGATACGGGGTGGGGAATTGTATTCTTACTCCGTCACCACACGGATATAATATTGACTAGTCGATATCAGAAGGAGTTGGTCCAAGTCGATGTAAAGCTGTTTCTTAGTCATCTTTTATGACAACTACGATCATTGTTACGTATGGTAGTATTCGTAGCCACATTCATAATTTAACTCTATTTATTATAAATTAGCTTAATGGCAGATTCACACGTCTAATAGCTTTCTGCCTGCAGCTATAAATAGCTAGGCTCATCCGTGTACCATACTTTTGCAGAAAGTCGGAGTTTAAGTAGTAGCAAAACTCGTCCTAATCATCATCATTCATCATCATCATTCATCATCATCATCATTATCCTACTCCTATCCCCAATTACTTGGGGTCGATACAATATGTAGATACTCTTCTTTTATAGTACATATTGTAAAAGTTATTGGCAATAGTTTTATGGGCGGCCGCCTGCCAGACGTCAACCCTCCTTAGGAATATAATTGTTGACCAAACGGCATCAGATGGAGTAGGCCCAGGTCGTTATAAGGCTTATTTATTATCGGTGCCGACCTGACGCTGCCGGCTGTCGCGAGGGCGATGGTCGACAGCGTCAGGAATTGGGACGCGGTCGCCGCCTTCTGCGAGGCTGTCATCTCGCAGAAGGAGGCGGCGGAACGGGCCCGGGAGGATTCCCGTGACCCGGGCCGCCGCCCGCGGCCGGGGCGGCGCAGGCGTGAATACCTGCGCCTGATGCCGCCCTAACCGAGGCTTCGGGTGATCGGACCGGGGAATTGTCCGGTCACCCGACGCGAGGCCACCGCGTGAGGACGACGCCTCGACGGCGAAATCTGTCGGGGCGTCGACAGGAGAGGAGCCCGAGAGGGCATACCGCCGGGCGGGCTACCGAAGACAAAGATCGGGTACCGGTGGCCCGCTCGCACGGCGAAGAAGAGGTGCTTGCAGGGTGGGTCAATGGGGTTGCGCGCCGCCTCTTCCGTCACCCCGGACCGATTTGGCGGGGTGCGACGTCCATGGCCCACCACAAAAAAAAAAAAAAAAAAAAGGTCGTTATAAGGCTCTTAGTCGTCATTTACGACACCCACAAGCAAAGTAAGGGTTGGTAGTATTCGTAGCCGCTACCACACAGCAGCAGTTACTAATTACCAGCGAATAAGCTGCTCACTTGTTTGCCATAAGAGGTAATAAAAAAAAAACGAGGGTAGTTGGCAACATTTGCGCAACTGTCCTTTAGTCGATCTACGTAGACTGGTTAATGTTTACAATTTTTATAACTCACCTCTTGGTATTCCCTCTTGGACTCGAATATATTTAGCTGTGATATCGTATCGTTATTTTCTTCAACTTCCTTCGTCCAAGCCGGACAGAATTTATAAGGCTAAAAAGATAATTATAACTGTTAATGTAAGACAAGATTAATTTTTTGAACACCCGAAAGAGTTAAGAATAGTGAAAAAGGCAGCCAAATAATTTAGCTAAAGCCAAATAATTTAGCTAAAGCCTAATAATTTAGCCAAGGCAAATAACAAGGCATTAATAGCTACTGATGTTTCAATTCGTAGAGGGTCTCCTAGTTTCAGCGTCTATATTTTGGCCCAGTCCTATTATTACTGAAGAAATTCTACATTATAACTTCTTTTTTAGGCGCTGGAGCTGTGTATTGTCCTCGGTAGGTATTCTAAAGTACATTTTAGATTAATAATTTCAAAGGCCTGTATTGAACCCGCATTATTGTCATTCTATCACATCATCATCATCATCATTCCCCTACTCTTATCCCAATTACTTGGGGTCGATACAATCTGTACCTACTCTTTTTTCATAGTACATATTATTGTAAAAGTTATTGGCAATACTTTTATGATCGGCCGCCTGCCAGACATCAGCCCTCCTTGGGAATGCAATTGTTGACCAAACGGCATCAGAAAGAGTTGACTCAGGTCGTTATAAAGCTTGCCGACACGAAGGCACGGCAACCTGTCCTTCAGGCTGACGCAGGTACTTACCGGACACGGGGTTTTCGGTAAGTACCTGCACCGAATTGGACGTGAAGAGGCCCCTGGATGCCATGAGTGTGGCGCGCAAATCGATGACGCGCGTCACACCCTGGAGGTATGTCCCGCCTGGGGGCCTCAGCGCCACGACCTGTCGGCGGTCATAGGAGCGGACCTGTCGTTGTCGACCGTCATCAACAAGGTGCTTGACAGCGACAGGCACTGGACGTCGATGGCCTCCTTTTGCGAGGAAGTCATCTCTGCAAAGGAGGCGAACTCAGCGAACTCGCTCCGCCGGCGGCGACCAGGGAGAGGGAGGTGCCGCTACGCGCACCTCCTCCCACCGCCTTGACGGCTGACTGGTCGTAGCCAGATGGCGTAGGGGTGTCGGGGATAGAATGTCATTAGACGATCTCCCCGGCATTCCGTAAAAGCGCGGAAGGGACCACTGCTGGTTTTAGTGGGTATTCCGGCCGCCAACATCTATGGCCGGTGAGTCCCACACACCCCCGCCTGTCACTGGCGGGGGATAGTGCGTAAAAGCATTTCCACAGCGCAAACAAAAAGAAAAGGTCGTTATAAAGCTCTTAGTCGTCTTTTACGACATCTACGAGCAAAGTAAGGGTTGGTAGTATTCGTAGCCGCTACCACACAGCAGTGTCATTCTATCACATATCCATCCATTTACTATATATAGCAGTTGTTTTAATAAATTTTCAAGGAGAGCACTGCTCATTCTTCTCGTCCTTAGTTAATTTTCTCGACTTCCATAGGAAAATTGAATGGGGGTTCATGTACACATTGTATTCTTAATCTGTTACTTCGTGAAGAACCACATGTAATGGAGATGCGTTAAGACCATAATATGTAGCAAATTTTCTTCATCAATGTCAAGGAAGCGTTGCCAGTGGTATACCCCAATGGTGATGGAGAGGTAATACGACTGGTTATGGAGTCGCACGCCGCCCTTCCGCTGTCTCGTACGGGGCGGGCGGTGGTTTGAGCAGCGTGTCAAAAAAAAGTGCATCTTCTATAGTTCTAAGCAATTTTCATGTTTACATAAAAGATGCTCCGTGTAGAAAACAGATATGTAGATGAGGATGAGGGATTAGATAGTAGGCAAGTGATTACAAATATTGAAGTCATCATTTCAGCTCATATATGTCTCACCGTTGGGCACGAGCCTCCTCCACAACGGGAGGGAAATCAACCTACTATACCACGCTGGTCAGACGTGTTGGTATTGGGTTTTCTTTCGAGTTTTCCTTCTCTTGCATAGCTGTTATATGCGTCTCTTACGATCACCCACGGGTAAGATAGGGGGTGGCAAATTATATTCTTACTCCGTCACTAAACGGCAATATTGAAGTACATTTTCTAAAATATTATTAGTCAATTTTTCAACGCCTTCCTGTTTTTCTTATTGTGTATTATCACCAACCGAATAAGCATTCTAATTCGTGAAGTATTTCATTTGAAATACTAATTTAACTAAATTAACATTGTTAATTATCGCTTCTTTTGCAACTTTCCATCAATAGATATACAAGTTTGTATAATAAAATAAAACATAGGGGTGCCTAGGCGAGTATATCTAGATGTACCGTTACTAGAGCCATAAATACAATAGTCATTTGTGACCTGGTTGTAACGGTAACTTTTGGTTATTGACTCTAGAAATATTTACCATGAGTACGACATAGCCGTAATCTACATGTACTCGTAATATTCAAGTGGTAAGGAAGAACATACACCACGAATAATGTCCCCAGATGAAATTTAATTTATTACATATGTTAACCCTAACCCTTTCCTGTGGTAAAAGATTAACAAAACAATTCATAACCGCTATTTTACGCGTGGGTGTTGTAAAGGACGACTAAGAGATAATACGCATTTATGCAAAAGAAGGAAAACTCTAAATGAAACCTTATATTAACTCGTCTTCATCATCACAGCCCATATATGTCCCACTGTTGGGCTCGGGCCTCCTACGTAATGGGGGGGAAATTAACCTACTATACCGCGCTCGTCAGACCTGTTGGTAGGTATAGGATTTTGTTTCAAGTTTTCCTTCTCTTGCATAGATGTTATATGCGTTTCACACCCCTTTGTCGTCTCTTACGATCACCCCCGGGTAAGATGGAAGGGTGGTGAATTGTATTCTTACTCCGTCACCACACGGATAGTCGTCGTCTTACCAGCGTGATATAGTAAGTAATTTTTTCTGCCATTATGACTCCTATGAAGGCTCGAGTCCAGTAATAGGACGTATCTTAGCTGAATTGAATGACGAATTACCTGATCGTTTATTCTCCTATTGCTCTGTGAACACTCCTTAATTTTTTGTGGGACCGCCTAATTGATCACTATGGGAGTGGGCAGCAGCGTTCGCTTGGAAAACTCAGTAGCAAATGCGATGTCAAGTTTGTCGATTACGGGGATATATTCCTCCATGGAGAGGCCTACGTTTTTGACGCTCGTTAACTTTTAGTTTGTTTAATCCGTATCTTGTCGTCATTCAGACTAACTACCGAAACCGATTCCTTGATATCCGTGGCCCGTCAAATCGGAGTGGCTTAGATCTAAGAGTAAACGTCAATAGCCTGATGCATGGATTTACAGTAAGATTCCAGTGTTCAATAACGTCCAGTAAGTAGCAATTTCGCATTTGAATTATGAAAGATATCTGTACTCGTATATCTTGATGTAAACTGGTTGATAATATAGAAATCTTACCCTGAGTAGCTTTTCATCATTTTCCTTAGGGATGTTGAGCGTATCCGCTTGGTCACCGAAAATACCTTCAGTAAATGCTTTGAATGTATTGCTCGAACGAGGATCATCCACGAATTTGAACTGCAAAATATTTAATACAATTAAACATGAATATAGTTATGTAGATATAATAATTATAAAAACCCGATTACGTGTGAAAAATGATTGTCACAAGTAGGATTCGAACCCACACCTATGTGATAGGTGGCACCACGTCTCCTTAAAGACGAAAATATAATACGATGCGAGAATTGAATGTCCTGCAATAGTTCACGGTGGTGTAAGTGGCAGCACGATTGGAACGGATTTCCAATAGGTGTGGGGTGGAATCCCACTTGTGACAATCATTTTTCGCTCCTAATCGAGTTTTTATAGATTTATATAATTAAAAATTAGTTTCTCTCTGCCTACCCTGCAAGGGATATGGCGTGATGATATGTATGAATATAAAAATTAGTTTTCAAACTATTTTAAATTTTGAATGAAAGCGAATTTCAGAGGAAGCGCCTCTCTTCGCCGTGAGAGCGGGCCACCGATAACCGATCTTTGTCTTCGTTGGGCCGAAATTTAAAAGTCTATCGTGGATTCTATTCTCATGCAGCTCATAATGAGTCTTTTTGTGTTCTATAAATAGTTGTTTTTTTAAAGTCAATACACTAAGGAAATCGTCCTTGTATTGTGGGGGACTTTACAAGCACATAATTAACGTGGACAAATTATACCCCGATTCAGAACAGCAATATGCATATCGCACAAAGTTTTGTTCGGCGTGGCATTGAAGCTGTGACACTGGCACGATAGATCGGAGATCTTAGTCACTAAGCCGCCATCTCTGCAATGAAGTTGTTCTGAACCTAAATGTAAATTGCTGTTGTTGATTATGGTTGGAAAGTGCGCGTAATATACGTGAGGTATTCCTAAGTACAAGCCGTAACAAAACAATGAAAAATTAATAAAGTACCGTTATGTAGGCTCTCTGATTCAATGGCGTAAGCTATAGTAACTTATTCACACGTACAGACATTTTATGACGAATATTGGAATGGGTCTCATCATTATCATCATCATCATTTCAGCTTAGGTATGTCCCACTGTTGGGCTCGAGCCTCATGCGTAATGGGAGGGAAACTGACCTTACTATACCACGCTGGTCAAACATGTTGGTATAGAGTTTTGTTTCGAGTTTTCTTTCTCTCACATAGATGTTATATGCGTTTTACATCCCTTAGTTGTTGCTTACGATCACCCACGAGTAAGATAGGGGTATTGTATTCTTACTTCGTCACCACGATAATATCATCAGAAAATATTAAAGTAAAAAAAAATCTTCCGTGTGGTGACGGAGTAAGAATACAATTCACTACCCCCGGTATCTTCCTCCCAGTATCTTACTCGTGGGTGATCGTACGGGACCACTAAGGGATATAAAACGCATATAACATCTGCGCGAGAGAGGGAAAACTCGAAACAAAACCCTATACCAACACGTCTGACCAGAGTGGATCAGTTACCCTTCCATTGGGGATCAGGCCCGAGCCCAGCAATGGGAAATATATGGGCTGAGATGAATGATGATTAATGAAAAAAAAAATAGAAAGAAAATTATTAAACAAATTTATCAGTCGTGAAAATAAAGATTGTATTCGTAGTAGATACGTAACAAAACATAATTAAATACGTTCACTAATGTCTAGTGACGTAATTCTCGGCAGTATGACTCACTAATGAATAATGAATGACACTGAAATTACAGCGCGGTAGGAGTGAATGAAACGGGGCCGACACGCGAGAACTGCGAAGCATCCCATTTTATCTACAATTATGATTGTGTGCTTGAGTAAGTATATACGAGTAGATTTTTTTAGTCTCCTTGGTGCCCTATCTAATTTAAACATTCATCCTCATTCCCCTGCTCTTATTCCAGTTATTAGGAGTTGGCGCAATATGTAATCGAACATATTGCAAAAGTTATTGGCAATAGTATTATGACCGGCCGCCTGCCTGACGTCAACCCTCCTTGGGTATGTAATTGTAGATCAAACGACATTAGGTGGAGTAGGCTCCTTTAACTTGTCTTTTAGGATATCCACGAACAAAATAAAGGATTGGTAGTATTCATAACTACCACATAGCATATTTAATTTACATATTGTTCCTATTTAATACTCTAACTATTTAGTATTATTTTAGGTTAGAGTATTAAATGGGTACAACGTGTAAATATTTTTCTGATAAATAATATGTGGAATGCCTCCCGTAAAGACGACTTCGAGAGCCAAAATCGGTTATCATAACATTACTCAACAGGTTAAGAAGATTGGAATGGTTTCAATATAAGTGGGTTCACGTGTAGTGAATAATAAATAACTTTTTTAAATAGCCTAGCATTTTAAATAATAATAAAAATAAATCTCACTAATTGATATATTTTATTTGTGTTTTTATAATTGTCTGTCTTCCGTGTGGTGACGGAGTAAGAATACTATTAACCACCATATATCTTACCCGTGGGTGATCGTATGAGACGACTAAGGGATATAAAACGCATATACCATCTATGCGAGAGAAGGAATACTCGAAACAAAACCCTATGCCAATACGTCTGACCAGCGCGGTATAGTAGGTTAATCTCCCTCCCATTATGGAGGAGGCCCGAGCCCAACAGTGGGACATTTATAGGCTGTGATGGTGATGATTATCTTCTCCTAGCACTAAGGTCAATGGTATGGAAACGTTTCTTCAAAAAATAAATTCGTAATAAAATGAGTAGGTCGCTCGACGAATCAACATGTGTTCCTGAAGAAAGGTTTACCCGATTATTTTCTTCTTCTCGGCTCATATATGCATGTATGTTCTGCTGAGCTTGAGTATTCTCCACAGTAGGAAAAAGATTGAATTAATATTCTACGTTGGTTGGAAGTGTAGGTATAAGATTTTATTTCGAATATGCCTTTTCTTGCTGTCATATTTCACTATTTCGGCGCCATATGGAAAACTTTCAAGTATATAATCACCGGGTGATTGGACTGGGGGATAGTCCGTCTCCCGTAGAGAGGCTGACCGCGTGAGAGCGATGCCCCGGCTCACGGACGGGAGATGATACCCAAAAGAGTAACCCGCCGGGCCGGCCGTGGTTGTCAAGGAAATGGTACCAGTGACCGGCTCAATAGGATTGGGAGAGCATAGGTTATGGGGCCACGCGCCGTCGTTCAGTCCCCCAGACAGAACGAAAGGCGTGTGTCCAGAGACCATAGTATAATAATCACGAATCGATAGACGTATTGCATTATTTGCATGAATGTGGGTCAGTGTAATAGCATTCTGGCTTCACCTGCATCAGATGAAGCCAGGATTCTCATGGATATTTATTTAGATATCTTAGGTTAAATTAAAATCTTAGGTTAAGTTAAGTTTGAGGACGACGCCTCGACGGCGAAAGCTGTCGCGGCGTCGACAGGAGAGGAGCCCGAGAGGGCATACCGCTGAGCGGGCCACCGAAGGCAAAGATCGGGTACCGGTGGTCCGCTCGCACGGCGAAGAAGAGGTGCTTGCAGGGTGGGTCAATGGGTTTGCGCGCCGCCTCTTCCGTCACTCCGGACCAATTTGGCGGGGTGCGACATACATAGCCCACCGCAAAAAAAAAAAGAACAAAAAAAAGGTTAAGTTAGTATAATAAGATAATTTTACTATGGGAGTGGCATGGTCGGTTACCGACAAAACTCCTAATAAATAAAATAGAAAAAAAATATAAAAAAAAATATAGACGTATTAGGTACGTGTTGACGTTGTCAAAAGATAGGTAGTTAAAGATAATATGAGGCTGCTAGAACCAGAGCGGCCTAACTACAAGAACCATGTTTTACAATATGGAGGGAATTAAAATTAAATTCAATTGAATTTAATCGATTTGACCATAAGCCGAAAATGTATTTGAACTGCCATCTATTGTTCGGAGCTTGTAAACAATTTTAGGGCGCTGTAGTTTTGTAGATAAACACTTTTAGATTACGAAATTGCAATTAGGTTAAAAGTAAAAAAAATGCATTAAGGCCACTCCGGTTCTAGCAGCCTCATATATAGCTGCGGTAGGTCCGAAGAGATGCGATTTATTCGTACACCGCAAAAATGTTATCACTCATATATTTTACTGTTCTTCGAAATGAAAGATAAATTGATCTTACTAGGCCACGTTGGTCAGATGGGGATAAAGATCAAGTTCAAGTTTGTCATCTCTTCCTCCAATGTTTATTACATCATGATTAACTCAGCTCATATTTGTCCCATTATTGGGCTCGAGCCTCATCCGTAATGGGAATTAAATTGACCTACTGTACCAAGCTGATCAGACGTGTTGGTAGAGTAGAGTTTTGTGTTGAGTTTTCCCTCTCATGCATGGATGTTATATGTTTTATATCACCCACGAGTAAGATAAGGGGTGGTGAATTGTATTCTTTCTCCGTGACCACACGGAAATTCCCTTAGTGCTTCTTTAACCAATTTTTACAACTCGGTGATAGATTATCTCATGCATATATGCGTTGTATATCCTTTTGTCGTCTCTTACAATCACCCACAGGTAAGATAGGGTGATAGTAAATTGTATTTTTACTCCGTTATTACACAGATATATAAAAAACTTTAAACATAATCAGAACAGTTCCATGAATGAGTTTAACATTTTAATAAATAACTATCTCACGGTCGCCTTTATATCTTCATTTATTTTTATTTATGTCGTTAGCCGCATTTCATTAATTAAATAGAGTCCAAGCGGGAAGTTTATAATTAAGAGGAGGTCATATAGATTATACTCTATTTAATTGTCCATTGTCGGCTTAGGATCAACAGTGACCCATGAAAATTATTTATACTTATCCGAAATCTAATCTACATGGGTTTATTAGCAAGTTTAATATGCAAGAAATACATATGTGAACAAGACGATTAACAACGCTACGTTTTTTGTAAAGGTTTACGAATGGCAGCTTGTAGGTATACAGTCAGCATACAAATCTCTTAGGTGATAGCAATACAAAAGGGAGCATGAATTCTTTAAGCAACCCCTGGTGCGTGGGTGGGCGCGTGGGACCCCGGCCTAATTTAGGGCGTCATGCATGAAGCACCTGCACCCTTTTAGCGATTATGACCCCTTTTAGTGCTACTTCAAACGCATACTTTGTGCTTAATTCAATGACACCGTTTTTGTGACCGGTACATCCAACTCATATATTGAGTAGCACAATATTATAATATTGTGCTACTCAATATATGAGTTGGATGTACCATTATGAATGAGTTATTTATAAAAAAAATACGAGTATTTATTAACTTTGTTTTATTTTTTATATATTATATAGCAGCAGCGGTGGTTTAGACTCTAAAATTTAGAGGGTAGAATGTTAAACATAGGTTTCTCAAACTCTTCCGTCACCCCGGACCGATTTGGCGGGGCGAGACGCATCCATAGTCCATCGCAAAAAAACGTATGTAGAAGTGAATACATTTAGGTTTAGGTACATTTAGGTATATCGTATTTTTATATCGTAATTACATTGTTTTAACTGTGAAAAATAATGTAAGGCAATCTTCATATCTGTAAATAGAAAAGTGAGATTACAAATTACTAATCGCATTCGTAACGACGACGTAAGAGAGCGAGTAGGTATGAAAGAGAGTATTGGTGTAAAGATGCGAAAGGGAATGCTCCGATGGTGGACATGTGGAAAGAACGCCGAACGAACGCCTGGTTAAAAAGATATACAATGCGGAAGTGGAAGGATATAGGTACCGGGGGAGACCGAGACTAACCTACCTAGACCAGATTGGTCACGTACTGAAGGAAGGTGGAGTCAAGAGTATTCGAAACCGGCGAGCGTATATGAAGAGAATTATGAATGTTGAGGAAGCGAGTGAAGTATGCAAGAATAGAGTTCTCTGGCACTCTGTTCTCTCTGCCTACCCTGCAAGGGATATGGCGTGATGATATGTATGTATGTATGTACAAATTACCAATATGAAGAAACTAATGAGGTAAAAAAAAATCGAGAATTTGTGAAAAATATTGTAACTAGTCACTGGGAGCAATCATCTTCTAGCCGATTCATCATCATCATCATTCTCCTACTCTTATCCCAATTACTTGGGGTCGATACAATATGTAATCTTCTTTCATAGTACATATTTTATAAGTTGCCGCCTACCAGACGTCAACCCTCCTTGGGAATGTGATTGCTGACCAAACGGCATCGGATGGAGTTGGCCCAGGTCGTTATAAGTCGTCTTTTACGACATCCACGACCAAAGTAAGGATTGGTATTATTCGTAGCAGCTATCACACAACTGTCTACTAGCCGATTGCCAATACAAAAAGAAGAAAAGGAAAAGAGAATGATCTCTTTTTTATTTTATAGATAATAATAAGTAACTCACCAAATAATCATGCTGGTTCTTCGTCAAAAGTCCGGGGAACCTCTGTTGCCAAATTCGTGCTTGTTGTTGAGTGTTCATATAGCCGTCCGTGGTGAGGTGTCCTGCGAAGGTCGCGTTGATGCGATTATTCCACTCCCATCGTTCCAACAGGTTAACATCCGCATTGCAGATACGTTGCTGTGAAGATAAACATATCATTTTATAGTAACTTTAAGCTTGTTATTGTAAATTTTCTTAGAATTATTGCATTTAAAACAGCGTTTGGTTAGAAAAAAAATCGATTCGGATGGAATTTTTTTTTTTCCACAACGAATTTTAAGTTTTTTTCAGATTCTATCGTATTAGGATAGTGCCATGTAACGATAATTCCATAAAAAAAACGTAACTTTACTCAGATGAGAAAAGACGCAATCTATTCAAAACTCACGATCATATGTTCAAGAGTTCAACGACCTCGCGTGGTGAAAAAAAATTTTTTTTTCATCCGAATCCATTTTCCTTCTAGCCTACCATTACATGTAGGACTAGTAGGGTTACCTGTCTTTGTTTTCGGGAGCGGTCCCTTTCTACCCTGTATATAAGAGATTTCCACCTATGTATTGACTCATTACGATATCTTTGGAACCATAAGGCCTACAGACTTTAAATTTAGTAGGAATATTCCTTTTACTGAGTAGAGGTCAGCTAAGAACAAATTTTACGACATTTCACCTGCAAGGGGGGTTGCTCGGGTGTAAGAATCACATTTTTCAAATAAGCTACTACAGACTTGAAATTTAGTATGAACATTTTTTCTGCCCTGTAAAGATCAGATGAAGTAGGATTTTAACAAATTCCTTCTCTAAAAGGAATTCTATGTGAAAGTAAACTACACAACTAAACTGATGTAACCGAAGCGAAGAGAGGGCGGGTCGCTAGTATATAATATATGTAAAGTCTAGGTTGTTCAATTCTTTCACTACTCATTTATTTTGTACGGAAATGACTTTCGGTTCAAAATAAATCTGCCGTAAGGTAGATAGCGAGCTGGCTGTGCCCCTGGTACTGTGAAGCTCTATCTCCCGCAGTTACCACTTACCATCAAGTGGAATGATTGTACACCAACGTGTTCTTTAAATGTCAGCGTCATAAAAAGGCTCAAAGAGTTGGAATAGCAGTCCACGTGGACTTCGTAGCTGTGATTGGCTAACGTAATTATGTTAGCCAATCATTATCATGCGGAATGCCGTATGATTTCTTTTGTTTAAAATGTAAACATTATAAACAGAGTGTTACAAAATATTAACTTTCATTTATTTTATTTTGTTATTTTTTATCACTACCTCTATCGAACAATTAAATATGTTAGATATGTTTCTTTTGTCGGATACTTTTATGGCACCTTCTTTTATAAGATGATATAAATGTCACCGTGTATCATCATCAACCTGCTCTTATCCCAATTTATTTGGGGTCGACGCAATATGTCTTCTCCTTCTATACAACTCTATCAGACGTCATCTCTGTGGTCACTCCTTGTCTATCCATGTCATGTTTCACGCAGTTCATCCATCTTTTCTTCGGTCTTCCCTTACCCCTTAAGCCTTCAACATTCATGCTTAAAGCTTTCCTCACAACATTACTTTCATCCCTTCTCATCACATGTCCATACCATGTCAATCTTTCACTCCTTAATTTTTCCGTCACTGGCGCAACTTTCAAACTTCCTCTTATATGTTCATTCCTTATTTTATCCATTCTTGTCACACCACACATCCATCTCAATATTCGCATCTCCGCTACATGCAGTCGTCTCTCATCCGTCGCTTTTATCGCCCAACATGCTGATCCATACAGTACAGCAGGTCTTATTAGGCTTTTATATATTTGACCCTTTAATTTAAGGGGTTCTTTGGGGTCGCATGTTGTACCCGTGACCTGCCGCCATTTCATCCATCCAACATCAATTCTGTGCTTCACCGCACGATCCAGGTCGCCATCGCTTTGGATAAGAGAACCGAGGTATCGAAAGTTCGAGCATACTGGGATAGGTACTCCATCTAGAATTATGGGTGTAAAATTGGAGAGACCGCCGAAATCGCAGAACATGTATTCTGTTTTTGGTCTGCTGATTTTCAAGCCTACATTCTCCAATTTACAGCGCCACTTTTCCAGCATGCTCTGTACCTCAAGGCCCTCTTTCCCGACGAGAACAATGTCATCAGCTAATAGCATGCACCAGGGTGCCTCTTCCTGTATCTCCGATGTTAATGCATCCATCATCAGTGAAGGCTTTAGAATTAGTGATACGAGAACTTAATAGTACTGTGAGTGACCTGGTGACAAAAGTGGGCTTTTTAGAAGCTCAGATAAACAAGCAAAATGAAATAATTTCGAAGTTAAAATTATCAAGTAATAATGTAACACAAACTGAGGAAGTAATTAAATCGCCGAATACCCTACATCCATCGAATAATATTCCGGCTCCATCGCAGCGCTCTAAGCGCTTAGCGCAGATAAACGCCTTTACGAATATTAAGTCGGGCGCAAAGAAACGCAGCGCTACCCGGACGATTGATACAGTAGCGGAACCAGCCGAAACTTCACGAACAACTACGACCTCCACTGCAACTGAGTGTGTGGCTATGAAACCTGCGTCGGTGACTCGAAATAATAACAATAATATAAACACTGGCTTAATCAAGAATGACAGTGAAAACTTATTATCGACCATAACTATGTCACCAAACGAAACCGAAGGGATTATAATGAAAAATGAGTCCACGAATGAAGGGTGGAACGTAGTAAGATCGAGAAAAAATAAAAAGCCACGACTAGTGACTATAGGGACAGGGAAAGAGGATAATGAGCTTCAAACTATTGAGCGAACAAAATATATCCAAGCTTGGTCATTTAAACCAGACACAACAGAAGATAATATTCGCAATTTTTTGAACAGAGTAACTCCTTCTGACGATTACATCATTAAAAAACGTGACATTAAATCAAACAAACACGCGTCATTTATAATAGGCATACCAGAAACCTTGTATGAGACGATCTGCACGCCAACTGCGTGGCCACCGCGTGTTAAGTTTAGTGAGTGGTTTCTCGCAAAACCCCGCAAAATGCGGGGATAGTGTTCGTGTAAATGACAATAAAATTAATACCTCGCCAGAAATTTTCAAAACTTTATGTATTTGTCAACAAAATATCGCGTCCTTAGATAGAAAAACACATCAGTTAGAAGTTTTGCTACAAAATGAACTAAAGTGCGATGTACTTGCAATAACAGAGCATTGGTTAAACGAATCGAAATTAAAATGTGTAAATATCGATGGGTATATACTCGTCGCTTGTTTTTGTAGAAAAGCCCAATCGCGTGGTGGCTCTTGCTTGTTTGTGCGAAGTGACATAAAGTGTGTAGAAAATTTCGACTTTAACGACTTTTCTATAGAGCAATACTGTGAGATGTCAGCTATTGAATTACCACATCAGAACCTTGTGATTTTATGTATATATCGGACTAATTTAGTAAGTGTATCGAGTTTTTTACCACTTCTTGAAGGTATTCTTGAGCGAGCCAGTAGTGGTGAAAAATATTGTATTATTGTGGGCGACTTTAATATTAACAGTATTTCATCAAGTAAAGCTGAGAGCAAACAGTTGAATGATATACTGATGGCTTATAATTTTGTGAATGCAGTGGACTTCCCCACCCGCGTAACGTTAGCATCCTCAACTTGTTTAGATCATGTGTATCATAACTATCCTTGTAAATGGATCACAAGTTCACCGGTCGACACTAACATAAGTGACCACCGTGCGGTGCGCGTACAAGTGCAGTGGCAGGTACACGCATCTAATCCAAGGACTCGCCTCGTCAGGGATTACTCTCAGGTAAGTTATATGAACTTTCGTTCTGCTATTATGAGCGTAGACTGGAAAGAAATTGTGACGACACATGCGGAATCTATTGAAGAGCTAGCCTCAGTGATCGTAAATATAATTTCCAATAAGTTTAAAAATTCTTTTCCATTTAAACGAAAACACATCAAAAAATCTACATGGGTAACTAATAGCATAGTAGCTTCAAAAACAATATTATTTCAATCTATAAAATTACAACAAATATGTCCTAACCATCAACCGCTCAGTAATTTAATCTGTCAACTTAAGTCTAATTATGAGAAGAGTGTCACATCTCAAAAGGCTAATTATTACTCCAAAATGATATCTAGTAGTGTGAACAAAAAAAAGTCCATGTGGCGAATAGTTAACACTGAGAGAGGTAAAAATATACAACATAGCGTTGGTTTTACAGAATTAATTCGTGACTCGACAGGTTTAAAATTTAATTCAAAAAAGGCAGTAACGAACGCCATGAATTCGAGATATATTCATGCGGCGGCAGCATGTGGTGCTGCTCATGCAAACCTGGGTAGTGTAATGCATTTGCTGAATACTGCTCGGCCAACCGCGGATTGCTCACTTCTGCTTCAACGCTTCACCGTCTCAGAAGTACACAGAATTATCACAACAATCATTCCACATAAAAATACTAAGGACATTTATAGCATTTCTATGGAATTACTGTATAATGTAGTGGAACAATTATCACCCTGTCTTGCCCTCTTATTTAATCGATGTATCGAAACGGGTATATATCCGCGCGCCTTGAAGGTCAGTAAAATATCTCCCATTTTCAAAGGTAAGGGAAAAAGAGAGGACATTGACAACTACAGGCCCGTGGCGATCATTCCTGCAATTGCAAAAATCTTTGAAAATGGCCTGAGTGTTCGTCTTACAAATTTTTTAAAAACGACAAAAGCGCTATCTGAGAAGCAATATGCGTATCGCGCAGGACGCTCCACCACCTCGCTCGCTCGGGAGATAGTTCGACGCGTACTCGAGGTCAGTGAAAAACGACAATGTGTTGCGGTTTTATGCTGTGATTTGTCCAAGGCCTTCGATGTGGCTGACCACAGTGTGCTGGCTCTTAAGTTGGCACACTATGGAATATCAGGCACTGCTCATGCTCTCCTAAGAGATATTTTAAGCCATAGGTGTCAAATTGTCGTCGCGGATGGTGGAGAACATAAGTCCGATCCGTTAACTGCTGTCATGGGTGTGGCCCAAGGATCTTCTGTGTCCAATATACTATTCACACTTTTAATGAATGATCTACCTAACTGTGTCTTATCAGGTGAGGTATTCATGTACGCCGACGATGTCGCAATTATTGTAAATGCAATTGACCTAGATGGCCTCGAACAACGCCTAAATATGGCTGCGTTTGAAGTATCAAACTGGTTTAATGTAAATGGCCTAGCGCTAAATATCAAAAAAACCCATTTTATACATTTTTCTTTATCAGGGCGCCAAACCAGAAACTTACGCGTAATGATAAACGGATTGGAAATAGAACAAGTTGAAAGTACTAGATTTCTAGGCTTTGAGGTAGACAAGGGTCTAACCTGGAGTTCGCATATTGATAAGTTGTGCTCCAGGCTTGGCAGCGCTTGCTACGCGCTTTGCCGTCTGTCGCGTGTAGTATCTGCTGATGTCGTGCGGACCTGTTATTTCGCGACTGTGCACTCGGTCCTACAGTATGGAGCTGAGTTGTGGGGTCAAGCTGCTGACAGACTACGTGTTTTCAGAATGCAAAAACGGGCTGTTCGAGCCATTGTAAAAGTCACACAAAAAACTTCAGTTAGACCGTTCTTTGTTTCACTGGAAATATTAACTTTCCCATGTATAGTAATATTTCAGATATGTGTGTACATGTGGGACAACTTAAGTAGTTATGAAAGGCGAGGAGACAGACATGACTATACCACTCGTCAGGCTGACAAGCTCGCGTCACTGCCACATCGTCTGTCAAAGTCTAGCAAATTGACACATATTATGGGCCCTCAAATATATAACAGATTGCCAGCAACTGTTACTTCGGCTGTTACGCGAACAGCTTTTAAAACTAAACTCAGGCGCTGGCTCGCTCAAAATGCCTTTTATACGGTTGACGAATTAATGGATAGGTCAATAACCGATTGTGAATGACTTTTTTACCTATTTATTTTTTATTTTGTATTTTATAAAATATTAAATTATTGTAATGACATTAAGTTATAACGAAATGACAATTATGTAATCAAAACAGCTTTGACTTGTAATGTTATATATTACCAATAAAAATGTTTATCCTGTTTATCCTGTTTATCAACAGGAAGAGGTAAGGACTTAACGCCGACCCTTGGTGCAGACATACTTCGACACTGAATTCGTCGGAGTTTCCAGCCGCTGATTTCACGTACGACCTAGATTGTCGGTACATGGCACAGATTAACCTAACATACTTCACAGGCACACCTTTCTCTTTCAGTACCCACCACAAAACTGTTTTCGGTATTCTGTCATAGGCCTTCTCGAGGTCAACGAATACCATGTGCAAGTTTTTATGTGCACCACGATATTTTTCGCACAGTTGGCGCAGTGCAAACATGGCATCCGTTGTGTGTGTATAAATGTCACCGTGTATATTGAACAATATAGCTATACTTAATTTATGAAACATTAATTCATGAAACATATATACACACTTAAAGAGACGACTAAGGGATGTAAAACTCATATAATATTTATGCTAGAGAAGGCAAACTCAAAACAAAACCTTATACAAACACACCTGACCAGCTTGATATAGTAGGTCAATTTCTCTCCCATTATGGAGGAGGCACAAGCCCAACAGTGGGACATATATGAGCAGAGATGATTGTTACAAAAATTGTAACATCAATCCTTCTTTTCGTAACGCAGCTAATAAGTTTTTCGTCAAAAATCTATGGTTTACCTTCGTGTTCTTGAAGTTTTCGTTCTTATAATTGGTAAGTATGTTATTCTTCAGGTCAACAAGTTTCTGCAGCTCGACAATCTCGTTAGCTTCAGGGTTATGAGTTCCATGACGATTTAGCATCCAGAAGGCAGTGGGCTGACAACCTGACAATTATAAATTAATATTTCAGAAAATGAATATTAGAAATGATTCGATTTGATAAGGATAGAAGTATATGATTCGTTTAAAGGAGAATATTTCATATATAAGCATTTGAATTACTAAGGCAATAATCTTTCCTTGTGGTGACGGAGTATTAATACAATTCACCACCCCGCCTCCTATCTTACCCGTGGGTGATAGTAAAAGAAGATTAAGGGATAAGATATCCATATAACATCTCATTATCATCGCAAGATAAGGAAATCTTGAAATAACACCTGTGTCAACACGTCTGACTAGCGTGGTGTAGTAGGTCTGAGAGCCCAGCAGAGAAACATATATGAGTTGAGATGGTGATGATGAAGGAAAATAATATTGAAGTTAAATTTACTATATATAAAGTGTATTTAGTAGTTCTTCAAGCGGTTCAGTTAGTTATGTTAATAACTTGAAAGGAAGAAAATATTTTGCTTATTTTTAAAAATTAAAAGTCAATTGTAATATTCCTTGCCGCACGACCTAGTCTTACAAATACAGTAGGGTACTGATGGAGACTACAGCAAATTGTGTGTTAAAGGACTATAATATTAGAAACGTGTACATAAAATCCCAGTGCGGTGAGGACGAGGACACGGCACAGCATACGCTCGAGGTCTGCATGACCTGGGCACAGCAGTGCCGTAGACTCGCCACCACTATCAATGCCGACCTGACGCTTCCGGCCATCATGAGATTGATGGTCGACCGCGTCAGGAACTGGGACGCGGTCATCACAGAAATAGGCAGTGAAGCTAGTCCGGGGATTACTCCGTCACCCGAGGAGAAGCCAACCGCGTGAGTGCCACTAGCCACTACAGACGGCCCGCCCGCATGGCGTAGAAGGAGTACGTGCAACGCAGGTAATGGGGTCGCTCGCCAAACCCTCCGTCGCTCCGAACGGATTAGGTGGGGTGTGATTATATCATAGCGTGCTACAAAAAAAAAGATACAAAAGATCCCGAAAGGACAACTTAACCGAAAAAACAAACTCCCGATAGGCCACCGACGATAAATATCGGGTTCCTATGGCCCACCCACGTAGAGAGGAGGTTATGAGGTCGCAGGGCCACACCACTCGGCCAATTATTCACGGACGCATTGGCCGGGTGGTAATGTAACCTATCCCTCCCAAAAAAAAATACATAAAATGACCTCTTATAGTATAGAATAATCAAAATGCCATTCATATTGCTATAACTCTGAAATAGCGGCGTTGTTATACATTTATTATTACAATTTTGTAAAACGTTTTCTATGAAACAAATCAACACAAAGTCTACACGTATATTTTATGTCCCTTTGCCATCAAATGTCAGATTCTTAGAACAGTGTAATAATTTTCTACGAGCGGAAATATGCTAGTCATAATATTATAAATATTACAACAGTTCACACATAAATATATTGTGTCCCTGTTATATTTATGTAATAGATATAATGGATGATCTTTTTTTTTTTTTTGGGGTGAGCTACGGTCGACGCACTCCTCGCACCACTCAGTCCGGGGCGACAGAGGAGCGTAAGCGCGAACACCCGTAACCCACCCGTGAACCTCGCCTTCGTCGTTGGACCGGCCACCGGAGCAGCGTGAACTTGTCAGTGGCCGGCCCGACGGATAATGGATGGGCGAAGAGTCCTAAAATATCAATAGAACATCTAGACATATGGTAGCGTGCTCACTGTCCAGTCAAGGTTTTTTTTTTATTGTTATTGGTGGCAAACGAGCAAGCAGCGCACCTGATGCTAAGTGCCACCTACGGCCTTTTGCAATAACAAGGGTATAGATAAGCTGCTGTTTACCAATACAGACCCCAAACCTACCCAGTTGGGCTTCCGGCTCTCTCGCTCATCAAACGAAGCGCAACAACACATAGCCATTGCTCAGACGTTGATCTTCTGCAACAGTGTGGTACTGCCTCGGACGGACCGGCTCGCAACTGTAAACAGAAAACTGTCAACAGCTACAACTACCAATTTATCGTACCATGTGTACATTTACACGAACCATTTCGAGCCACTTTTGACCCCTTCATAACTCAAAATTATCATAACACACTTCATAAGAATTATTTTATTATTAAGATTTCTATTTATATTGTATACATAAAATGTAATTGAATTCAATTATCGTAAATAAGTTTAAGTTAAATTAAATATTAAAATTGTTAGATCACTGTGAATTAGTATTTAAGTAATGACTTGTAACTTTGTTATCAATAAAGAATACAATACAATACATAACCCTATTTTTCAGTGGTAGGATAACGCTGTTGATAGTTTTGTCTATAGTATCTACCAAACTTTCGCAGAAGATTGAACATCTGAGCAGTGGCAATGTCTTATTTTGTATTGGTCAATATTAACCGACTTCTCCTCTCCGTCTTATTAACCGACTTCAAAAAGGAGGAGGTTCTATGTTTCATCTTGTTTGTATTGGTAGGCAGCAGCCTAGCCTACCTACCCTTGGTAGGTATCAGGTGTGCTGCTTGTTAGTTTGCCATCATAAGCAATAAAAAAAACATAAATGCTATCAACATACATGTGTATATTGAGATTCACTAAATAAGGAAAATAAAATCTATCTAATGGAAGCCTGTAGACGTCCACTGTGGAAAATACGCAGCTCTAAGAGAATGCTTATGCATCAGTGGTAGGACCACATTGAATGCATTAGTGGTATGACAATGCTGTTGATAACTCTCTGTCTACAGCCGCGGGCCGGTCCTTTCGGGGTGGTACCACACTCTCGCAGAAGATCGACGCCTGAGCAGTGGCAATATGCTGCTGTGCTTCGTTCGGTGAGCGAGAGAGCCGGAAGCCCAACTTTCTGGGTGGGTTTAGGATTATTGGTAGGCAGCGGCCTAGCTATACGTCTGGAATTGCAAAGGTCCATAGGCGGCAGTAACACTTACCATCAGGTATGCTGCTTGCTCGTTAGCTTTTAGCCGCGGCTTCGCTCGCGTTGAAGACATTAAATAAATATCAAAGGTTAAAAAAAATATTTTGGAAGACATGATTGTTTGTCAAAAAATTTAAAAAATCTGGCAACTTCAACGCTAATACAGTAATAGGCGCTGTATTACCGACGGTCAAGTTAATATATTATTGACTATCATGCCTGCTGACTGCATTCAGCTGTTATACCTGACAAAATATATTTTTTTCCTCCGTACTTTTTTTTAATAATAAGTATCCTATGTTCTTTCTAATACCTCGAAGACTATGTGTACAAAGATGCATGATAATCGGTTAAGTAGTTTTGGCATGAAAATGTAACAAACAAATTTACATTTCAATTTTTTTAGTCACCACTCTGCACTAAGGAAATAATCTTTGTATTGCGGAGGACTTTACAAACATGCAATTAAATTACACCCAGACTCAAAACAACACTTTGTATCGACAAAGTATTGTCCATTTATAATATTAGTATAGATTCGATTATTGGAATTTAAAAACTTTTGCAATAAACGAAGAGGTGTACATATTACGTCCACCTCAAATAAAAGGGATAAGAGCAGGAGAATGATAATGTAATGATATGCATCTCCTAGTATTGTGGCTTGTTTCCCCTACAATGTATAACATTCCTTACATTTTATATAAGACCATGACCTTATTACCTACATCGATTCTCATAAAACGCAATAAATAGGAAACTCCGAGCTATGGCCCCCATAAATTTATCGTTGGACCATTTGTCAATCCGGACGCGCCTCTTGTTAGTTTGTGCAAATATATATTTGACGTAATATAAAATAATAGCGTAATAATTGCCGGAGGTTTACGCAAATGTTGGCACATATATATGACAATATAAACTATTTTTACGAATTTTAATGCATTATTAGTTTTTTTTACTATTAAGATATTTTGGACACTTTCCAGTATTCAGCCTTTCTTTGACCATGAATGTAATATGTTTGCATTTTAGCGACGAAAGTTTTTTTTGGCATGCTATGATTTGGACACACGCTGTTCCTTTGGTCCGGGGCGACGAAATGGTGGCGTGCGGCTCTATAACCCATCGTATTTCCTCCTCATTGGCATTGGGCTGATCACTGATACTGAATCCTTAAAGTTGGTGGCCGTCCGTGTCCAACCCAGTCAGTTATCCCTTTGGTAAACATTTCCTATCGACATCCTGGTAGTAATCAATAGTATTGACGGAGCGTGGTACGATCAACCTCTGCGAGTGATGGATTTCTCCCCGGTTCAGTCACCTGCGGCCTCGGCATCAAGCGCAGGTATTCCCACCTATGCATCTCGAGAAGCCAGAGGCAGAGTATGTCAGCGTGGCTCGTCTGGGCTCAGAACCACTTCGCTGCCACCTTCTACGAGACTACTGCCTCGTAGTAGGCGGTGACTGCGTCCCGGTTGCTGTCAAGCACCGGCTAGAAGGTCTCAACAGTCCGAACATGAAACCGAGACTTTGCCAGCCAGTCTGGCAACAGGCAATGACGTCACGGCATGCGTCGCCCCGCCAAGTAACCATCATGTTGGACGAGACAGTGCTATTCCCCGCTAGTATCACTGATACTCACTGGTAGAGTCCGGCGAGGATCGCCGCCAGGAGGGGTTTTGGTCAATAGGCACGTTGCCAGCGTCGCTATCGTGCGGAATCGGCGTATGGCTTTGACCGCCCCTGTTTGTCCATTGTGATCGCCACAAGAGAGCTCTAAGATGGACGCTCAGAGACTCCACCGGCGGAATAGCGATTATAATTGAAATTAAAAAAATAATATTGATTATTTATCGGCAATGACACTGTTTTATTTTTGTTGTGGGTGTTTATTTTTATCCATTAAATATGTGAATATATATATATATATATCCCAGCCCGGAAACTGGCAACCGTACAATGTACACAGCTTTAATTTTTTTTATCTGGTCAACTGATCTTTTACGTCTTGCTGTAGGTACATTTTACGATGTATTAATTTCTAAATACTTGTTGCCTAACGAAGGTATATTACGCTGTTGGATAATCTCCAAAAAGTATGGTAACTAGAGATAAAATTAAAATAGGTCATCGCGTCATAGACAATGATACTCTATGGAACTGTAGCAAAAGCTCAACGCATAAATACGCGATATAAATCTATAATCGATGGTTACAGATTTATATCAGATTACGTAATCACTTTTAAATTCACTTTTTATTGCACAAATGGCGTTACCGCGTTATGATCTAAGATTGGCCGTGTGTCATGGGTTTCATTCCCACTCAAGACAGTTCTTTGTGTGAACTACAAAATATATAAGTTCTAAGTCTGGATCTTATTTTGTTCACTAATTATATATTTGTAAAGTCACACGCAAAACAAGGATTTTTTTCGTAGTTATAAAAAAACACGTATGTATTTGAATTAAGTTTAGTTTTCAGATTTGAAATTAGTCAGTCAGTATTATTTTAAAAATTTTTGAAGTAGGCGGCTGCATAAATATAAATATTGCGTTTATTTTGTTTAAGTGGCCGTCCATTAATCACGCGAGGCTTAAAAAGGAGGCTCTTGTAGTTGTTTGACAAAAATCACGAAATATCACAAGGTTGTAGTTAGATATCACGTGTATTTACTTTTTTTCGTCAAACGCTTTGATTTTCTTTATAGGTACTAAAAATTCATGTGATGTTGGTGGGGTAAGGGTGGTCATAAACTTAAACCTCACCACGTATCACCAAGGTTGGTTTAAAAAAAATGCTAAAAAAAAGATCACGTGATTAATGGACGTTCTCTAAGTTTCACCGCCCACGGGCCACACGCGACAGCCACAAACGCCTCCACGAGAAGCTAGAAGTGGCTACAAATGCGCGCGATAGCTACTTGTGGCCGGTGGTTGACACTTACCGTCGGTGGCTGCTACTTTTCTTAACACATGCGCCCTGTACTTTTGCGCCCTTATTACTATAACTATCACTTTTTGAATCCCAAATCGCAGAACCGTATTGAATCTCTGATATAAATAATTCTATATCCATATTTATTTCAATCAACAACAGACTACGTACGTGCGGCAGCGTTTTGTATCAGTGAATCAGTGGCCGGTGCGGGCTACAAGGCTAGTGATGTAGTCGAATGATGTCAAACCTCGTCCGGGGCGATCGAAGGGTGGCTGTTGTACACGTTCCCCTCAACGCCATATGGACGGGCTTTTTTTTTGTGGCGGCGGGCTACGGAACGATCAATAACTACGGAACGGTCAATGGACGGGCTACCGGTGCTTTCCATCGGTGGCCCGTCGGACGGTTTCCAACTTTCCAGTACTATCTCCAGTTGATGAAAGCTGCCGGGGCGTCGACGGCTTTCCTGCAGGCTAGTGGGACCCTGCGGCATGGGCGGCAGCAGCTTTAGGTGCTCGCACTGCCCGACGCGCTGGTGGCAGATTGGGTCAGCGTGTAGAATTTTCTCTCTGACACGCTCCGTCAGCTCCTTCTGCGAGATGACTGTCTCACAGAAGGCGGCGACTGCAACACAGTTCCTGACGCTGTCGAGCATTGTCTTAGCGATGGTCGGCATCGTCAGGTCGATGATTGGAACGAGTTTACGGCGCTGCTCTGTCCAGGCAACGAAGACTTCAACTATCTGCCGTGCCACGTCCTCGTCGCAATAGCAATGATAGCAGGACGGTGTCCTCACCTTCTTTGCGAACGTGTGTAGGGACTTGCTGAAGTAACCGATTCAGCTCCATACTGAAGGAGGTTTGCTTATAGAGAGAACCCAGTCGGCAGAAAACAATAGGTGACAATCAATTTATTTCTCTGTCAAATAGTAAAGCTAATATTATGAATAGCTAGAATATAAAACTCTAGCACAATATTTTTTTTCAAAGCTTTAATCAAAGGCGATCTTGATGATCACAATAGATATATACTTATTACATTTCGTAATAAGTCCGCTTATCTGCGTATATTTTATATAAAGTTTAAAATAAATAAAATAAATAATATAAAAATATGTAGGTAAGCAATATCTAAAATATTGATTTTGTGTCGTCAAATAAAACGAATGTGAAAGAGACACGTTATGCTAGACACAGGTGTATATTCGACAAATGCAGGTGAACGTACCGTGTTTTTATTCAATGCTATACAATAAAGAATAGTTAGCAACACTAGTGTGAGAACAAAATTATATGTTATTATTCGTCTGCCAATTGAATAGAAACGGATGTAAAAAATGCGCTTATTTAATAACAATTCGAGATTAAAAAATGAGTTTTGCAAAAAATATTAATTTATCCACCAGAATTTCGTTATTACAAGGACTTTCCAATTAGGGAATGCTACAATTGCAACGCGTAACAATTGAATATCAAATGACTTCTAGATCATAGTTAGCGTTACAAGTTTCTCAAGAATAAATAAGTTCTGCTGCTCCTTCTCTTAGTGATCTCTCTGTGATATGAATGTATTCTTAAATCTATGCGGAGATGATATGATTAGTTAAAAGGGGTTAACTGCTGGCTTCGAGTGTCCAAATTGAACTGTCTGATGTATCATTAAGTACTTATGTTTTTAATGTCCCTCGTGGAGTACGGACAATTTACAAGCACTATGGTCGTCTAGAAATGTCAGCATTTCAGCTCATGTATGTCCCACTGCTGGGCTCAAGCCTCCTCCACACTAAGAGGGCAATTTACTACAACATGCTGCCCAGACGTATTGGTATAGGGTTTTATTTCGAATTTTTCTTCTCTTGCCTATGCAGATCTATATCTTATAGGCACATTTTATCTCTTAGTCGTTTTTTACGATCACCCTTTTTTTTGCAGTGTACTATAGCTGTGTCTCGCTCCGCCAAATCGGTCCGGGGTGGCGGAAGGGGCGGCGCTTGACCCCATAGACCCACTGTGCAACTCCTCTCTTCGCCGTGCGAACGGGCCACCGGTACCCGATCTTTGTCTTCGGTGGCCCGCCCGGCGGTTTACCCTCGCGGGTTCCTCTCGTCGACGTCGTCCTCACGCGGTGGCCTCACGTCGGGTGGCCGGACTATTCCCTAGTCCGATCACCCGAGGCCTCGGTTTTACGATCGTCCTCGGGTAAGATAGGGAGTGGTAATTTGTATTCTTACTCCTTCACCACACGGAATAGACATATATTTCTAAACATGTTTTCAAGTCTTATTAGTTGCACTACATATTAATCGTAAAACGAATCAATAACTATCTGATCCCCATTCAAGTATTTAAGGTCATTATAGAAAATATTTCTAGGTACAATCTGTTCTACCCGCGAGGGTAGATCACCGGGCGGGCCACCGAAGACAAAGACTGGGTTCCGATGGCCCGCTCGCTCGGCGTAGAGAGGTACATGTAGGGCGGGTCTATGGGGTCGCGCGCCGCTTCAACTGTCGCCCCGGACGGATTTAGCGGGGTGTGAGAACTGCATAGCCCGCTGCCAAAAAAAAAAAAATTAAAAAGGTACAATGTTCTACCCAATGTTACACGCGGGAAAATCTTCTTTTGTTACTACATCAACTATTACACAGACTGCATAACAAACACAATTAGCGAGCCATTATAATTTTAGACTGATGTTAAAACTAGATTCAATTAGCTTTGTGTTTTAATGTAGTTGTTGTTTGATTTTCTCATTTCTCGCAGTAATTGTAACATATAATCTACCTAATTTCTGCGCAGAATATATTGAAAAATCGTATTTTAATCTAATAATAAATCGATGCTGTGTGGTAACGGCTCCGAATACTACCAACCCTTACTTTATTCGTGGATGTCGTAAAAGATGACTAAGAGCCTTATAACGACTTGACCCAAGGATGGTTGACGTCTGGCAGGCGGCCGGTCATAAAACTATTGCCAAATAACTTTTACAATATGTACTATGAAAGAAGAGTACCTACATATTGTATCGACCCCAAGTAATTGGGATAAGAGTAGGAGACTGATGTTTATATATAGAATGATGATTAACAACTAAATTGAGTGTATGGATAGACTTTAGATCCATCTCAGGTAAACCTGTTTTTGACATGTTATGGTTTGGCCGTATTCCACACAAAATACCAGGGGCGATGGAAGCCCGATGCTGAGGCCACAAAATCTGCTCTTCTTTATTCGTTGGATCAACGGAACCGATTCATCATTATCATCATCATTTCATATATGTCCCACTGTTGGGCTCGAGCCTCCCCCATATTAAGAGAGAAATTGACCTACTATACCACGCTGGCCAGACGTATTGGTAGAGAATTTTGTTTCAAATTTTCTTCCTCTTTCATATATGTTATATGCGTTATATATCCCTTAGTCATCTCACCCACGGGTAAGATAAGGGGTGATGAGTTTTATTCTTATTCCGTCACCACACGCAATCAATTAAATGATTTCAATGCTTCCATATAACGGGGTTACCGGTTACATCTATCGACTATCCATTATCTTAGTCCATTTGTACAATACAGTATCTACGAGAAAAGTTTGTTTAAAAAAAAGGCGGGATGGAATCTTAGTCAATATCACACGGAGGGAATGCTCTCTTTTGCTCTATTTAAATGCGTTTAAGTTTAGGATGATACAAGATCTGATGGATGATAATTAGATATGATAATGAATAAAAGAACAAATGTATTTTCTCAAACATGCATGGAAATTTGAGCATTATTTTAACAACCTTCTTCGAGATAAATCAAAATTGCTGTAGGTACTGATCAAATACTTGCGGCAAAAAATGTATGAAAATCCATATCTGTCGTGTTTTAGCAGTCAAATAAATATATATAAAAAATATATATAAATATATATATATATAAATAAATATATATAAATATATATATATAAATAAATATATATAAATATTTTTTTTTTATGTAAATTCATATCTATCGTATATTTTATAAATGGAACGATTTGTTACTTCAAATTCTATTAACCATATAGGCAACTTATAAGAGTTTTATTTAAATTTCGAACTGGCTTGAAAAAGAAAGCTGTTTAATAATGAAAAAAAAAACAAATGAACCCTTTAGCACGTGAAAAATGTTGTTCGTTGTTCGTCGTGTATACAGTTCTACTTAATACTACTTAGTTTTAATTTCCGTGCATTATTTAAGAAAAGTACTATACAAGCCTTGGCCACAGCTAGGAATTGATGGACTTATTTACACGTTCGTCCATCAATACCTCTCTTGCTGGCCATTGCAGTAATGTACTATTTGCTTCCTACTTTATTATTATGCTTAAAGCAATGTTGGAATACATTGGTATTGCAAGTTAAATACATTAAGATAAATATAATGATATGTACCTACGTACATATCGACGTAATATATTCGCTGTACCGGGGTTTTCTTTTATTTTTTTTATAGACAGGCTATGGTGTGAACACACCTCACTCCAACCGTCCGGGCCGATTGAAGGGCGGCATGCGCTCTATATCTTGGCGTGTTATTTTCCCATCACCCTACCTAACCTTAACACGTTAACTGCCATAGTCTATATCTATTATAACAAACCGTAAAAAAATGCTTTGCAAATTTTGCAGATACGTTGAATTTAGGTATGTTTTGTCGGTCATAAGGCCTGAATGATACACTCATTTGTCTGACATAT
The DNA here is from genome assembly GCA_905163515.2 of Lymantria monacha. Lineage (NCBI taxonomy): Eukaryota > Metazoa > Arthropoda > Insecta > Lepidoptera > Erebidae > Lymantria > Lymantria monacha. Next base: position 8,222,590 of record LR991092.1, on the reverse strand, counting down.
AGCCCGACATAGCAGCTAACGTGTTTAATACCCAATGCATTTAAAGTGTGTGACGAATATGTATAGGTATACGATACAGTAACCGCTTAAGCGCTTTTTTTACTTTAAACGATTTAAAAAAAGAAGGAGGTTCTGAATTTATATATTTTTTTAATGTTTGTGGTGGCAAACGAGAAAGCGGCACACCTGATGTTAAGTGTCACTGCCGCCCATGAAACTTTGCAATACCAAGGGCATAGCTAGGCCGCTGCCTACCAATATAAACCCCGAGCCCACTCAGTTGGGCATAACGGGTTGAGAGCCATCAGCGCTCACCCACAGTCCGGGTAAAGTTGTCATAGCCATCTGAGGCTAACAACTAAGTCACACAAAAAAAAAAAAAAAAACAGTTGAGCTTCCGGCTCTCTTGTATTATATATTTATTTTATGTGTCCTCAGAACTTTTTTCTAGATGAACTGATTTCAATTATTCTTTTTATTTCAATGATGGTAATTCTGATGTGGTATCATTTGATCTCGATCTGACTTGTATCTTTTGAGTTATCAACAATAGTGCGTGTTTATTTCAACCTCCGGCAGCCCAAGTGGGTGGGTTTGGGATTGTAATGGTAGGCAGCTGTCTAGCTATTATACCCTTGGTATAGCAAAGGTCCATGGGCAGCAGTGACACTTAACATCAGTTGTGCTGCGGTATTACGTCAACCTTCCTTGGGAATGTGATTATTGACCAGATGGCATCAGATGGAATTGGCCCAAGTCGATGTAAACGAAATCCACGAGCAAAGTAAGGGTTGGTCTTGTCCTAATTACTTGGGTCGACGCAATGTTTCATTTTCTTCCACTCAATCCTATCCAATGTTATTTCTAGGTTTACACCTTTTCAATCCGACACGCAATCCATATATCTTTTATACGGTCTTCCCTTACCCCTAAAGACTTCATCATTCATACTTAAAACTTTTCTTACAACACTATATTTTCTTTCATCCCTTCCCCGCTTCTTCTTAGCCTCTACCACACAATACCCTCAATATAGGAAATTTTTCCACCAAACGAGCTTCTCATAGATATTGAAATGTTTGAACTTCACACATTTGCATGCAAAAACATCCGTTGAACAAATATCTACCAACTTTCACTCAAGTTTTACGAGTTTGCTAAAGAAATAAGCACGTTCATTGTTACTTTATTATAGGCCATTATTTAACTGACGACAAGAAGTATTCAGACACTTATGTACTTATTTCTACTTTCTAATTATAACGGATAATTACTGAATGTAACTGACCAGCATTTTTTTTTATTGTTTATGGTGGCAAACGTGCAAACAGCACATCTGATAAGTAGTCCTCATCATCATCATCACAGCCCATAAATGTCCCACTATTGGGCTCGGGCTTCCTCCGTATGGGAGGGAAATTAACCTACTATACCACGCTGGTCAGACGTGTAGGTATTAATCTGTGGTGTAGGTATAGGGTTATGTTCCGAGTTTTCCTTCTCTCGCATAGATGTTATATGCGTTTCATATCCCTTAGTCGTCTCGTACGATCACCCACGGGTAAGATATAGGGTGGTGAATAGTATTCTTAAATAGATAAGTAGTAGTGGTGAACGAAGCCACAGCAGCACACTGCCAATACTCAGGCAACGTTTGCCTTCAAGAGTGTGGTACCACCCCGGACGGACCGACCCGCGGCTGTAGACAGAGAACTGTCAACAGTGTGATCCTGCCACTATTCTCTCTTCTTTTGATCTCCATTCCTTTACTCCGTTTTAGAATAATCAAAATATATCAAGCAATAAATACTCCTACTATAAATATACTCGAGGAAACGGGTTTTGGCATCCCGAGAACCTTTGTGATTAATAAGTTGATTCATACTTTAATCGATGCTCTTGGCTGCACATTCTTCTGGAATCCTCAACCGGATTCTAAAAGGTCCACTGGCAAGTCAGGGATTATCACATGTTGTATTCTTATCTCGAGTCTGAAGTCAGTATGTAACGATCAAAAATGATTACAAATATTTACTGACCTGGTGGTGCGTATACGGTTGATCCTGGCACATCTTTCTTGGTGAAAGCATAAGCAGTCTTCGTGCCAAATAGAAGATAGGGAAAGTCCTGTACTGAGAGGCATGTCTCTTGCGCGTTGACCACTCCGATCGCCAAGAAAGTTATCCACCAATTCATTTTCTATAAGAAAAGGTAATATTTGTTGTCTGAATCTATTATATGTATGAATATCTATTATATTTTATACAAATTATTTGTTTGCTTGCATTAGAACTTCATATTTTTTATAGTAAATTATCGCTTTAATATAGAAACAAGGCCGACTCGTATACCGAGATGGAAAATGCCATGATGTTCTATTATGACGTCATATCGTCCCCTATAGTAAATATTTTTACGATTATGTATCTAATACCCCTTGCCACACACTCGCCGAGCAGCATGGGAATTAAAAAGGAAAGGAGACAGATATAATGTGTCAGCACTGCTTTTCGCACTGTTGATTGCTCCCTGTCACACCGAACACTCCTTGTGTTTGTCAGTTATTCTGACGCAAATCAAAGGGTTGACAGTATGAGTACGAAATATGCATAGCCGGCATACTGGCACAGTTTCGACATCTATTGTGCTGTAAACATTAACGACATAGTGCGAGGCGTAGCAATTTATAGCGCGAATAGTGTGGGCAGGGAGGATAGCATCGCGGCAACGCGAAGAATAGGACGATGTGCAATCACTGAACCATTAGATGTACCTAGGTACTATTTAGTAGATATATTTAATTATTACATCAATATTTCAATAATTTAACATATATTACCATGTTTAATAGTTGCCGTTAGGTACCATGGAAAATCCTGTATTGATATTGCGCTGTATATCAATTAGTTTGCATAATGTCTGGCTTTATGCGCAAGCGCATCTTATTATTGTATTCATAGGTGGTAGTATAATAGCTATAGTTACGTAGGTATGTACCTAAATCACCCATTTATGTTTATACATGTGGCGTTTTAAATTATTGTCACAAATAAACGTTTATATAAGAAAAAGAAACCTACGCAGTCTTCTTTTCTCCCTACTAATACTATAAACTATTTTCTTCTGTGACCGTATAAGTCATTGCTGATCCTAATACTCCTTTACAACTTGAGGGAAAATTGAACTAATATACCACGTTGGTCACATGGGCTGACACAGGATATTGTTTCAAGTTTGCATTCTTTGGTGATGTTATCTGATCACAAATAAAACAACCGCTAGATGAATGGGTGATGAAATTGTAATCTAAGTAACTAAAATTTTAAAGCAAAGTCCTATATTTTTTAGTAACTACAAATTTTTATTTTATTGATAAAAAAATGCAAATGTTTTTAACCTTTGCATTTATATTTAACTTTATTTTAAAAGAAGATTTTTAAACTTCGAAATTAACTACTAACTACGAAACCACTATTCAAATTTTTAGTATTAACAAACAAAAATTAATAAACTATGTCTAAAATTAACTTAATTTTCACTTTCCTTTTTTAAAATTGATAAGAAAGATGTTATAATTAAGTACGCACTACGAGGGCGTATTTTAGTGTAACCACAGACGAAAAAAAAATGATAGCTATTTCTAAAAACTTGATTAACTTGTTAGTTTAAAGAATATATATAGTAGTATACCAGGTTAACGAATTTATGAATGATACTCTCTCTGTTTCTTTAATAGATATATTCAAATTTGATTTCCATTAAATATAATATAGAGAAATGTAACTTACTTCAAATAAGTTTGAACTAGACCTGCCAACTTAACAAAAACTCAAATTACTCATATCTGGTAAGTTAGTTTCAAGAATAAATCCAACTGTTTTCAAATAATATTAAGTTCTTAAATTATTGTATTAATTTTATTCCGTAGGTAACTTATGTAAATAATTACCTGAATACTAGAACCGATATGTACTTAGTTTTATTTCCTAATAAAAATAACGGACAGACCAAAACGAAGGTACCGGCAGAAGTTACAACTCAAGCAAACAAGTAAGAATAACAATTAATGATAAACACAAAACTAACCTACACAGTTATACACTTAAATAACACCTATATAAATACATAAGAAGGATTAAACTCTGAATAATTTAGCGGTAAATGGTTACCTTCGCGGGAATAATCGGGATAAATTATGGTGTCTGTGGTTAGAGCGCGGGAAACGCGGCGAACCGCGAACACGATAGCGGAGGTACTGAGTACGTGAGGACAGGGCACTCTGGCACTCTCGGAGTTTCTGAGCCACGAGAGACACACACACACGTGCAAGCATTGGGGCTTGGTACTCTTAGTCGAATAAAACTCGCGCATTATGCCGTAACTAGCCTTAGCCCACTTAGCCTCACCCAAAGTTAAAAGTTTAAAACTAAAGATTTTCCACGCGTGGAATCATAATAGGTAGATTTAGCAATTTTGACACTTTCTCAATAACTATTTGAATTATTGTTTAGGTTTATTGATAATCTTTATTTTTATCCAAGCGTTCCAAAGTCGTCTTTTAATCGGAATTGTTTTTGCAATTTTTTTTGTTTGTCTTAGTTGTTAGCCTCAGATGGCTATGACAACTTTATCCGGACTGTGGGTGAGCACTGAGGGCTCTCAACCCGACTTATGCAATTATTAAAGTTTTTTTTTTCATATTTATTACCCGAATGCCAAGGAAAGCTGTTCTTTCCCTTTAGTCGTTTTTTTACGATAATTACGGACAAGATAAGGAGTAATAAATTATATACTTACTCTGCCATTACACGGAAAATAATGCAGTACCTGTGTGTGAGGTCAATCACTTAGAGATTTCAAGGTTGAACACATGGCGAATCTATATTTGCTAAGTAGTAATTGTTATTATTACTTGCTGAAATAGTGAAGAAAAGTTTATAACGAAATATCCATTTCTGGAAAGCTATGGTCGTGGTTTTGGGTTCTATAACTCACTGTGCCACGTTTCTCAGTCTTTAGAACATCCTAAGTAGTGTTACATAACACTAGCTAACTAGAGATGGAAGAAAACTTATAAAAAAAACCCATTCTACCCTTGTACCCCATTCTATCTGTGTAGTAGGCCTTTTTCCTTCGTTCCCTTATTTCCTTCGTCTAACAAAGACCCGTGTACTTTAATAGTGCTTATATGCGTAAGATGAGAGAAGAGATGAGACATATCGAGGGTAGAATTTAGTGGGAATTTAATGGATAGACTAAGTATTCCTTTTTCCCCTGCTGTGATTGCATTTTCTTATTAATTTAAGTAGTAGCTATAACTCGAAGATCACGTCGTACATTTCTGGATCAAAAAGGAGATGTATTGACGAGAGGTCATATTAAGAGAAGGTATGCGTAATCGTAGAGCACTCATGCAGAGTAATGAAGACTGTTATGACTGTTGTGATAGAGGTATGCCAGGATAGTGATCGATCCGTAGTCTCCACTTACCCATCTGGGAAACAGGCGTGAAGTTATGTATGTATGTAGTAGTTAAGATTGCCTGTATTGCGTCGGAAAGAGAATACAATCATCACCATTTTTCCAAAAGACGAGGGACTTCGCCGAGCGAATTATAGAAATCGGCTAAAGAGAGTAGGCGGCAGCTCTTTCTTGGAGACATTTAACACTTTTCTATGATCGTCAACATCTTGGACAAACGTAGGCATTAATTATACCCAGACTCTTGCATCACAGCACAAAAGTATTTTTAATTCTTTTCGTGTGGAATCACCATTCGTATAGATTTCGTATAAAGTAAGACATTTAGTCCACAACTTGCTTCTTCGCATATAAGATAAGCGTTTAAAAAAGATTTAAGAAAACGCAACAATTATTAGGCATATTATTTAAGTCACACTTATTTTGAATAAAGTATTGTCCCTTTTGTAAACTTTATCTTTTCATTAAGTAGACAGTTTTTTTTAATTGTCTTTGGTGCCAAACGAGCAAGCAGCAGACCTGATGGTAAGTGTTACTGCCACCCATGGACCTTTGCTATACCTTTGCTAGGAGTATAGCTAGGCTGCTGCCTACCAATATAAACCCCAAACCCACCCAGTTGGGCTTCCGGCTCTCTCGCTCACCGAACGAAGCGCAATCGATCGAACCGAAGAAGCGATTGAGTAATGGCAATGTGCCATTGCACATTGCCATTACTCGATCTTCTGCGAGAGTGTGGCACTACCCCGGACGGACCGGCCCGCGGCTGTAGAAAACTGTCAACAGCCTGGTCCTACCACTATTTGTTGCATCTTCTCCTTGCAAAAAACCCGATAGGCATAATTCATTTATTTAACGACGTTCCAAAAATTAAAAGGTAGTTTTAACTTTTAGGAATCTAGTAAGCGTCATCTAGTAAGTACCTAATTTAAGTGTCGATGAGTCATGCTAGGGTCACTCATACGGTGTATGGTAACATTCCAAGGTCTATTATTTATGTTAATACTGTTATAAGATATAAATAGATAAATGTACCTCTACTAGAAGAATGCTTTATAATTTCAAACAAAAAAAAATGTTTTTTTATTACATACATACATATCATCACGCCATATCCCTTGCAGGGTAGGCAGAGAGAACAGAGTGCCAGAGAACTCAATTCTTGCATACTTCACTCGCTTCCTCAACATTCATAATTCTCTTCATACACGCTCGCCGGTTTCGGAGACTCTCGAATCCACCTTCCTTCAGTACATGACCGATCTGGTCTAGGTAGGTTAGTCTCGGTCTCCCCCGGTACCTACATCCTTCCACTTTCGCATTGTATATCTTCTTAACCAGACGTTCGTTCGGCATTCTTTCCACATGTCCGAACCATCGGAGCATTCCCTTTCGCATCTTTACACCAATACCCTCTTTCACACCTACTCGCTCTCTTACGTCGTCGTTACGAATGCGGTCGGTCAGCCTTACTCCACAGATTTTTCAGAGATCGCATTTCGACCGCATTAATTTTACTTTCATACTCTTTTCTGCATACACAACAAAAAGAGTTTTATGTTTTTTTATTAATTTCACATATTCTAATTTTAAACTATGTTAATTTTTTTTAATACTGCCTCTTACTGCGCAATGGCTCTCATATTTTTAAGTTTACATATGCTATGTTGTAAGCATGTTTTTCCTAAAGATATTTTTGCATGTTCTATGTAGTTAAGTCAGCACTTTTTTCTTTATTGCGAGTACCCTAAAAGACGATTAAAGGATGTAAGCACATGCAAGACAGGTAAATTTTCAAATGCAACCCTGAATTGCGTGTTATAGTGGCTCAATTTCTCTTGGATTTGGTGGAGGCTTATACTCAATAACGATACGTGTATGGTTTGAGAAGATTAATTATCATCAAGTAAAGCTACACGCTATTTTCTGTTTATTAATAAATTTATATGGGTATCATCTCGTTAAACGCTTACGATGAAACAGTAAATTAAGTTTTTAATGTAACGTATTCTTAATGTTTATCTTCAAAGTAGGACATCAAAAAGACGCAGTTCAGACAAAATTAAATAACTAAACATTAAATAAAGGTAAGCACACATTAACCTGTAATTAGAGACAGCAGCGGTCAGTGGCATCTGTGACGAAAGACTTAATGAGTCTATATATCAAAACTTGCACGTGGTACTGTTTCGACCTCATTGAAGCTAAGTAGTAGAAAGTGCCAAGCTTACGTACTCTTGCTTCGAGATAAGAGTTATGAAATTATTTGATAAGGGCATTAGAAATCTGGGCTTGCTGTGATGGTTATTTATAGAGCTCTTATGATATTACAATTATTTTTAATATATTATTTTTATAGCTTTATAATATTGATTGTAAGTATATATGGGGTAGAGGTCAGATTATCGACTACGTCCGACTAGCTGGATTATGACACGGTTCAATTTTTTACACGATTCACGGTTATGTTGATTAATTAAATGTTTGTAAAGTCCCCTGATACAAAGTTTTATTAATTGGTAAGTATCTATTGAAAACAATCCGTGTGATGGTGGAGTGAGAATGACCTAGGTCCTTTCCAAGGTTAACTTATGCTAAAGCTAATAACCATATAGGTACAGCAGATATCAGTAGATAGAAACTTGAAATAAGTTTCGAAGACAATTTTCTGTTCACCATATACAAGGACAAGGATAGTGTTCAACAATGGGTCATGTATCTTAAAAACTATTTTTATAAATTTGCTTTATCAGCAATAAAAAAGTATTTAATTCAGAAAAATGTATTAGATTATTCTTTAATATTATGTATGTAATAAAGGTTTTAAAATATATTACGACCGTGAAATAGCCATGCATGAAAAATGTCGAGATAACTGCTGTTCGAGCAATCAATTTCTTAATAGCCCAGTTCATTTAAGAGCAGGAGTAAGGCGTTATTGACAGGCCTAAATAATTTGGCTGGTAAATAAACTTTGTATATAAACCAAAGTAATTAAAGCTCTAATAATGTGTAAAAACATATATTCTTGATATTTCAGTAGGTATATCTCAATAATGTAGGTGGATATGTTTTAAGAATTTATTAAGAGTAATATTACAATATATTTCTTATAACAAAATATATTTTTCGGTGTAGGTATAGACAAGAATTATTGCCAAATGCGTACATACAAGATAGTCCATGTTTTGTTTATTTCTCAATTGACTTAAGTTAGTAGTAATGAGTCAAAGTAAAAAATGTTTACATAACATTGCAAACCTAAAAAAATAATCAGTAAATAATTAATCGCGTCCAACACGTGTAAATCAGTTTAACTTTTTGTTTTAATAACGTTATATAATCCGATGCATGAATAGCTACATACCTATGCATGTGCCACGATGTGACCTCAATTTTTATGTGTGCTGACCCGTCAGCTGGCCATAAATGCCACCTCACTCTATATGTAGATGTAGGTACTGGCTGCAACATGAACGCGTGCACGCGATCGTAGATAATTAAAAAAAAAATCTAAAGCAAGGGCTCGAAAATAAATTTCTTACTTTCTTTTTCATAGATATATGTCTATTTTATTATAGACAATATGTAGTTATAAAATGCCGTATAATATAATAACATTTATCCGATACATGATTTGAAGCCAGAAAGTAAGCGATAGTAAGCGTAAGCGGTGGTAAGGGTTATATCTGCGAAGGTATGAAGAATACGATTGAGGTAAATTTCTTTATACATAAAATATTATGTACTGCATTTAAGACTTTTTTGCGTCAATGTATGGTCTGGTAACACCCCGCTATATGTATAATAGTGCATAAGAATACCTTTGGACTATTGATAGGCATGTCTATAGCTGTGTGGTAGCGGTTACCAATATCTATTACCAACCCTTACTTTGCTCGTGGATGTCGTAAAAGATGACTAAGAGCCTTATAACGATATTTTTTTTTTGACTATGGATGCGTCTCGCCCCGCCGAATCGGTCTGGGGTGACGGAAAGGCGGCGCGTGACCCCTTAGACCCACCGTAAAACTCCTCCCTCTTCGCCGTGCGAGCGGACCACCGGTACTCGATTTTTGACTTCGGTGGCCAGCCTTATAACGACCTGGGCCAACTCCATCTTATGCCGTTTGATCAACAATTACACCAAGGAGGGTTGTCGTCTGGCAGGCGGCCGGTCATAAAACTATTGCCAATAACTTTTATAATATGTGCTATGAAAGAAGAGTACATATTGTATCGACCCCAAGTAATTGGAATAAGAGTAGGAGAATGATGATGGATAGGCATGTATTTAGTAAAATTGAGATAAGCGAATACAACGGGTTTTCGAGGCCCTGGTTACAGCTCCTTAACGATCTATAAAATTACTTTAACCTATATGATGGCAATAAATATTAAGCAAATAAGTGTATCTATATGTTATTTTATTTTATTATTATATTTTAAGTTACTCTGTATTTATATAGGTACTATACAAGGGTAAAATATTTGACTCTTTACAGATGATATTACTGGTAGCTAGACAGTTCATTCTGAACTTTTTTGGTTATACCTAATACGGCAAGCTCTCTGGGCACAACCCCGCGTATTTCTTAATGAAGTAACATTGAAATGTTACTTGTGAACTACTACAGAGATGTGACTTATACATACATACATGTATACATACATATCACGCCATATCCCTTGCAGGGTAGGCAGAGAGTGATGTGACTTATAATGTGTTGACTTATATTACTAATAATAGCATGTGACTTATCTAAGATACAAGTATCTGAAATACAGATACAAGATACAAAATACGTATTTCCATCTTGTATCTAAGATACTTTTAAAAAAATCATCTTGTATCTTATATTTAGATACATTTTGTTTGGTATCTTAGTATTTTATAAATACTTTTTCTGACAAAATAATTTTAGTAATATGTTAGCAGACATAAAATTATTAGTCCAACATCTCATTGATATAGTATACAGTTTTACAAGCCACGTGTTTCAAATGCTATTATTGGTCAATTTAATTTTAGGGGACTCTGAAAATAATTATATTTATTTTAGCGGCGTTTGCAACTATCATTATTTTTAGATTGAATACATACATACCATCACGCCATGTACCTTGCAGGGTAGGCAGAGAGAACAGAGTGCCAGAGAACTCTATCCTTGCATACTTCACTCGCTTCCTCAACATTCATAATTCTCTTCATACACGCTCGCCGGTTACGGAGACTCCTGACTCCACCTTCCTTCAGTACTTACATGACCGATCTAGTCTAGGTAGGTTAGTCTCGGTCTCCCCCGGTACCTACATCCTTTCACTTTCGCATTGTATATCTTCTTAACCAAACGTTTGTTCGGCATTCTTTCCACATGTCCGAACCATCGGAGCATTCCCTTTCGCGTCTTTACACCAATACTCTCTTTCATACCTACTCGCTCTCTTACGTCATCGTTACGAATGCGATCGATCAGCCGAACTCCACAGATTTCCGTAGAGATCGCATTTCGACCGCATTAATTTTACTTTCATACTCTTTTCTGCATACCCAACTCTCGCTTCCATACAGTAATGTTGGGACAAGCACTGCATTATGTATTGCTACACGTGCCTTCTGGCTGAGGTGGTGGCTACCGAGAAGTTGCCCCAACGCTCCGTTCACTCTATTTCCCGCATTCACTCTTCGCTCTATATCAGTGGTGTACCTTCCATCTCGGCTAAATCCACATCCATGATATACAAATTCATCCACTTACTCTAGTATATCATTACCTATTGTTACTCTTACATTTGTTCTGGCTTCGTCTCTTTCAAAGACCATTATTTTGGTTTTGCTTACATTCACGCGTAGACCCCTTTTCTTACAATCTTCTGTCATTGTGTTTTAAATTGAAGTTATGGCAAATTTTAGTGAGTTACATTAATAAGCATTGGCTTATAGCAAATAAAATTTAAAACTTTTGCCTATGGTACAAAAATGTAAAAATGTATCAAAAATCACTTTAGAGGGTTTTGAAACTTTACCTTTCATTTCAGCGATTAACACGATTTATTCGTAAATAACATTAATGTCAATTATAAAAAATAAACATTCATATTCATTAAAATAAAATATTTTTTCTTACAAAAGTATTTTCATCTTAAGAAGTATTTTGAAGATACCTATTTTGTATCTAGTATTTCAGATACTATTTTCAAATGTATTTTGTATCTGGTATCTGAAATACTTAATTTAAAAGTATCTTGCATTTTGTATTACAGATAATTTGTACAGGGTATTTTGTACATCTCTGCATTTCAATAACTACGCGTTTGCGAGGCATTTATATAGTATATATTAGACTTGTGTAACTGTGTAAGTAATGCGAGTGATGTATCACACGTAATATTACCCGACCGCGTACTGTCATATTACACATTACGCGACTAAACATCACATCACATTAAACATGACGCGAACACCCGTGTACTGTTCTGCATTTCTGCAATGTTCGGTGTCTGGCAATTCAATATTTATTTTGAGCTTTATATTCAGAACTTTAAGGCTTATATTTCTTGACGCCGCCTGCCGTATATATAGAGCGCTATCGCATTACGCATCACACATGACTTGAAATGTCATGTGTGATGTTTGAAGTGATGGTAAAATGTAATATTATTCGGCACGAAATGTAATACCATATCACATCACTTCGCGAAGTACTGTTTCGCGCATGTCTAGTATATATATTAAACAGTGACAGTATTTTAAACCTTTTTTTTATTTGGACTTCAGACCTAAGCCCCAGACTCTTTGTTTGTTACAATTTACATAGGTACTTATGCGAACTAATGCTGCGAGCAAGAGAAGAAATAGAATTCTTATAAAGAATTATCGAGCAATTTCTTCCCTAATGTGTTGTTAATTGGCAATAGTTTATGACTGGCTGCCTGCTTAACGTCAATCCTCTTTAGGAATGTAATTGTTGACCAAACAGCATCAGGTGGAATTGGTCCAGTCCGATATAAACCTCTCAGTTGTGTTTTACGACATCCATGAGCCGGTAAGGATTGTATTCGCAGCCGCTACTGCCAGAAAAAAAAAATAAGTAAACATTTCCATTGAGAGCTGTAGTGAAGTAGTGATTTTAAATAAATTAATAAAAAGCTTTTTTTCCGTGACGGAGTAAGAATACTATTCACCAACCCACATCTTACCCGTGGGTGATCGTACGAGACGACTAAGAGATATAAAACGCATATAACATCTATGCGAGAGAAGGAAAACTCGAAACAAAACCAACGGTACCAACATGTCTGACCAGCGCGGTATAGTAGGTTAATTTCCCTCCCATTACGGAGGAGGCCTGAGCCCAACAATGGGACATTTATGGGCTGTGATGATGATGATGAATAAAACGTGAAATATATTCTAGAAGCTGAATCACAGAGATATTAATTACCTACCTTAATTTTATATTAGATAGTTTTTATGTTTATGTAGCTCCATCTATTGGGAAGTAATTTAAGATAAATGTATTTTTTTTTTTTGGTTCGGTTCGTCCATACGGACAGGCAAAGGGATCAAAGCCCATACAGCCAAGTCTTATTCAATTATTATTCATACATTGTTTATCATTTCTTCATATTATGTAGCCTTAATAGTCATTGTCTGTCAGTAAGTCAAGTCGTTACCATTAATCGGGTGCTGATAACCTAATCAATGATTTTCTTTGGGAATTTTGGACAAATATGAAAATACACGTAAACCACTATTATACCATATTCACTACACTTCAGCACTTTAACTGTACCATATTGCATAAAATACCAGCAAAATTATTCAATATAACACCACAAAACACTAAAGAAATGAATATAATACAAGAGCGTGACATGGCATTTCCACATTCGCGCCAAAAACCCCCTAAGATAAATGTAATTAAAACGCTTATAATACATGCAACTCATATTGTGTGTTGCTATCATATACTACAAATAAACTATTAGTATTTTTTAGACTTACTCGAACTATTATGACGAAACAATTACCTTAGAGCATGTAATTCATTTAATTTTTAAACCTTATTCAAATAATTTTGTGTTTACATGTAATATTTAAATTTATTTATTTTTACTAAGCATAAATATATTTATAACGCTTGGATTTTTTTCCAGATTATAGTAGGCCATTGGCAACCCTGATTGGCGGTCAGTCACTCATGGCGTGTCTTCCGGTTACACACGTTAAATCGTCAAAATGGCTAAGAAAAAAGGCGACGAGAAAGTAAACCCGACTCCTCAGAGTGACAATGAAGAGCAGAATTATGATGAAGAGCCCGATTTTGATGATCCAGAGGGTTTCGTTGACGATATTCCAGAAGAAGGTGGGCCATTATCTATGCGAAGTTTGCCCGGGCCATATGCGTCGCCCTAGCTTTTTACATCTTTCTTTGATGTTGTTTTTACTATTAATGTCTTTGTGAGTCTTAGTGCATGTTAAAAAGTACAGTTTTACCCAAGTTTAAAGTTTCTCAGTGGCTTTCTAGGTGCTTAATGTGAGTCAGTTAACCTAACCTAACTTTGACGTTGCAGAGTTGTTGGCCGACCTTTTAGAACAGAAACCTAAAGAATCTGATAGTTACGAGAATGTGGTTCTCGTCGATGGATGCCCACAGGTTGGGCCAGAGCGCTTAGAAAAGTTGCAAAGTGTAATTAATAAGATTTTTAGTAAATTTGGGAAAATCGTCAATGAATATTACCCAACTCAAGAAAGTGGTGTTACAACAGGCTACATATTCTTGGAGTACAGCAATCCTCAAAACGCCGCGGAGGCTGTAAAAGCAACCAACAACTGTAAATTAGATAAGCAGCATACATTCTTAGTGAATTTATTCACTGATTTTAAAAAGTACGTATACCATTATTTTACAACTATATTAACTTTTATAATATTCTTGAGAAGTTTATTGAACTTTAGGCTAAGTCAAGTTACATACGTTGACTAACTCAATAATATGTAGCTTATTCTATAACTCACTAATAGTCATGAATAAAGTTATTTTAATAAATATTAATAGCATTGGTTAACTAACCCTCAGATTTGTGGAATATGTTCCTATTATTATCTCACAGGTGTTACCATATCTTTATATGGTCAAAAGTTATATATTTGGCATGTAGATATAATCTATTTTTACACTGAATTACATTCAGATCTATTAAGTCATTTCAGTATGAAAATACAAACATCATCACAGCCCATAAATGTGCCACAGTTGGGCTCGGGCCTCCTCCATAGTGGGAGTGAAATTAACTTATTATACCATGCTGGTCAGACGCATTGGTATAGGGTTTTGTTTCGAAATTTCCTCCTCTTGCATAGATGTTATATGCGTTTTATATCCCTTAGTCGTCTCATATGATCACCCACGGGTAAGATATGGAGTGGTTAATAGTATTCTTACTCTGTCACCACACGGAAAATACAAACAAATTTTTGCATATGTAATATTACTGGGATTGATATATACCTCTACAGTTATAGCATGTCAGCTATCTATGAAATAAATATATTCAGCTATTAACAAATTAATTTGATATTTTATTATAAAATGAATTAAGAATAGGTACTTCATATAGTAAATTAATACTTTTCAGCATCTTGGTTTATATACATCCCACTGCTGGGCCTCCTCCACAATGGAAGGGAAACTAACTTACTGTACCATGCTGGTCAGAGGAATGTGTAAGGGATGTTTTTTTGAGTTTGACATTTCTTGCAGTGATGTTA
The DNA here is from genome assembly GCA_905163515.2 of Lymantria monacha. NCBI lineage: Eukaryota > Metazoa > Arthropoda > Insecta > Lepidoptera > Erebidae > Lymantria > Lymantria monacha. The sequence goes on along the minus strand of LR991092.1, from coordinate 8,207,334 downwards.
TCAAAATATTATATCCCTTTCATCTTTTACAAAACTTACAGATAAGAAAGGGAAAGTGATTAATTGTATTCTCCTAGAACAGGGGTCGGCAACCTGCAGCTCGCGAGACACATGCAGCTCTTTGGATGTGAAATTGTGGCTCTTTAGTTCTATATGCAAAAAAAATATTTTATAAAGAAAACATTTAAAAATAGTTTAGGCACAAATTATTGTTGATAAAAAAAAATTGTGGTTCTTTAAAAACTTTAAACCTTTATAAATTCTAATTTTTGGCTCTTCCGACTCAAAAGGTTGCCGATCCCTGTTCTAGAAGGAGATATGATATTAATACTTTTATTTGCCTTTAACCCTTTTAGTGCCATTGATTTTTACTCATATCTACTTAAAAATGCCAAAGAAATATTTTGTTTTTTATGTCATTTACCCTTGTCTCGAAAAAAAACTATCTCTTCCAAAAATTATTCAATTTTAATAATTTTTGCGGTGGTTAAAAAGTATAATAATATTATAATTTGAACTTTATGTAACACGTAGAAAAATAAAAAATTAGCGATGCGTGCGAGCTACCTCTCCTACAGCGATCTAAACAGCAACTGATTTCACGAGCGCGTTGGCGCTCGTGGCATTTTTGGATAGAATGCGCACGCGCGCGATGGCGCTCGTCGCCACTCTAACGGTTAATTAAACTGGAGCATGCAATTTTAATATGTTATTTTTTATTGTGTTATTAATACAGATATTCAGATATTCCTAAAGAATGGGAACCACCAGCACCTCAACCATTCAAAGTTCAGTCAGATCTACAATGGTATCTCATGGATCCAGATGCATATGACCAATTCTTAATTGGTATTGGTACTGGTGTTGCCCTTCAAATCTGGCAGAACACTTTACCTGAACCAGTACTACTGCAGGAAAGACCGGTAAGACATTATAAAACAACTTTTGGATTTAAATACTCTTGTATCAATCTTTTCCCTCTAGAATAAGTTAAGACACAGGGATTTGTATTATGTTGTTCATTTTTCTACAGAACTGGACTGAAACATATGCAGCATGGTCGCCTCTTGGTACTTATCTTGCAACGTTCCACTGGAGAGGTGTGGCATTATGGGCAGGCCCCAAGTTCTCACAGTTTCAGAAATTCTTTCATCCTGAGGCACGCTTCATAGCATTTTCACCTTGTGAAAACTATGTTGTTACTTTCTCACCGACTGGCGATAGAGGTGAAGATAAGAAGCTTATCATTTGGGATATCAGGTTTGTGTCTAAAGTTTAATTCTATAAATTTGTTACGATAATTATATTTCTTCCCTAATGTGTTGATAATTTTGATTGTAATTATATATTTAGTTGAATTCCAAATATTTGTCTAGAAAATATTCTTGTAGATTAGTGATACTGTCCTAATGTTCATTGTGTGTTACTCATCATTCTCCTACTCTTATCCCAATTACTTGAGGTGTATACAATATGTACTCTTCTTTCAAAGTACATATTGTAAAAGTTATTGGCAATAGTTTTATGACCGGCAGCCTGCCAGACATCAATCCTCCTTGGGAATCCAATTGCTGACCAAACAGCATCAGATGGAGTTGGCCCAGGTCATTAAGACTCTTAGTTGTCTTTTACAACACCCACGAGCAAAGCAAGGGGTGGTTGCGGTATTCGAAGCCGTTACCACACAGCATATTATATACACAGTTCATGGTGTATTATTCTGGTTCAAATATATAGTGATATACTATTCATAAACCATGGAGTAATAAGTGTTAAATTAATTCTCAAGGTAATTGTGAGCTCTTTCAAGTTCAAACAATACATAATTAAGACCTTTATAATTTGAGGCGATTAACTATAATTTTGGTCCATATATGTAACACTATTTGGTTATAAGCTTACTCTTCAGTGGGAGAGATATTGACCTACTCTTATCAGATTTCTTGGTTTTACTTCAAGCTGTCTCTCTTTAACCCATCACTATATAGTTACTATCTAACATTGTATTTTACTGTAGTCATTAAGATTATAAATAAAAATACAGACATAAAATATCCAACTCAATGTGAATGTCTAAGAACTTTTAAAATATGTAAATAGTATTTGGAGCAAACATTCACTCATTTGCTATACCGAGTGTACCACTTCCAGTTTAAAATTGTTATTCTAAAGATGTCTTGCTAGAGTTGGAATACAGACAATGCTAAATATTTACATAAATTGTAAAGTCTCTATGAGATGTATTTTAATGACATCTTTAGTGTTATTTGTTTTATTAAACATATGGTATCAGTATAATTATGTTAATTATGTTTGCATATGTCATAACTGTTTGTGAAAGTGAGTTTAAACTAAATAATTTTGGCCATTAGTAATTACAGTGGATTTCATTTATAACGATCTCAGTTGTAACTACTTTTCGGTTATAGCGACGTTGAGCTCAGGTCCCTAGAATTTAAAGCATACTTTCGTAGGTAATTCATTCGGCAATAGCAACTTCGGATATAACGCCTAATTCGGGTATACCGACTTGTTTTTAAGAACTATTTGGGACAGATTCCTAGAAATTCTTTTCGGATATTGAGATCGAGTCTGCAAAGACATAAAGACTCATTCATAACCTTTTACTATTAAGCTTTCGTATCCTTTGTTTACATTCGCAGATAGTCAAATGCTTTGTTTGTGTGTAGCGTTACTTAGCATGTGCACAAAGTTAAAAATTATGAATCAGTTACTTAGCAATTTCAAATACATTTATTGTTAAAGAAAAAGTGGACATCATTTCGAGATGCATTATGTGTTATTATAACGCTCAAAAAGTATTGTTTATTTGGTGAAGGCAAAAATAATTTAGATGTAGAAGGAATTATGAAAATAAAATATATGTACCTTAAAGCGTGCACAAACATCTAAACTTAGCAGTCCAATATAACACATTTTTTTAGTAACTTTTTCACTAACACCCTTGTATAACATAAATAAGCGATAAGTAAATTAATATAAATATATGTATATATGTGATTTTTTATTATTTCGGATATAGAGACCTCCGGATACAGCGACGATATTAAAGTGGTCCCTCCGCCATCGTTATAACCGAAATCCACTGTACTTTGTAATTGTAAAAACAAAGAAAACTGCAGTAGACCTGAGACACAATCCCAAATAATGTTGGTAATATGAATATGGCGTGGTTTTGTTTGTTTGTTATGTTTTCACACTCTAACTAGTCAATCAATTACCTTGAAATTTCACATACACCTTGTCTAAAGATCAAGATATAGGGCTTTCATCCAGTCAAAAGTAGTACCTAAGAGATAAAATTGATTTGAGGAACAGGTTTTCTATAATCAAAGCAATTAGTTTGAGTATTCTAATTAATATTTCACTTTTAACATTACTACTTAACTCTTAATTTTCTACAGTCAGGACTATAGCATTAGCAAAGGGAGTATATCCTTTTCTAAGTACCTTTCAGCTAGTAGTGTTAAATATTCATTTTGAAAAACGAATTATGCATTTTGAAACATGAATTATACTTTCATTGTGTGAATGTTTTTAAAGACATTTTGATTTTGACAATTGACATTTTTTACTGTGTTCCTATCAATATATTATAATGTATTTTACAGAACGGGTCAAGAAAAACGTAGTTTCCCACCCCCAGATGAATATGTAACATGGCCTGTATTCCGCTGGAGTAAGGATGACAAGTACTTTGCTCGGCTGGGGCTTGACATGCTATCTGTCTATGAAACACCTAGCTTTGGTCTACTCGACAAGAAGTCCATCAAAATTCCTGGCATCAGGTACATTTTTTACAATTAACTTTACAATTACCATGTTTATAACTAGCCTGCATTAAAAATATCTATTAAGTTCTGTCTTTGTAAAACAAGTACTACATCCAATATGTATATATTTAAAAATGTATAAAATTCAGGCATTAGTTTATAAGTTGAAGAAAAATGTTGTTTATTTTTTAATTTGTTATATGGTGACATAATAAAGTACAATTAATCATCATACTATGTACCCTTTGAAGTTAGTTCCCTTTGGGAGGCAGGTTTCCAACAGTGGACTGCAAACCATCAGTCTGGTTTGACCTATCTTGATATATATGTACACAATACAATAATATTTCATATAATCAATGTGTGAATTCTGAACCTAGGAGAGTGTGTTAAGATGACACTGTACCAAGTTGGCAGTGGTATCAATGACAGTCAATGAAGGAAGTCTGTACCGCAAATAGCATCCAAACCAAATATTGTAAACTCTTTGGAAAGGTTTTGGTGCGGTGCATTTGGAAATGTCATGTCACACTCTTGTATTATATTCATTTCTTTTGTGTTTTGTAGTGTTATATTGAATAATTTTGCTGGTATTTTATGGAATATGATAGAGTTAAAATGCTGAAGTGTAGTGAATTAGCCCGATTAATGGAAATGACTTGACTTACTGATGGACAATGACTGTTAAGATTATACAATATGAAAAAGTATTGAATAATATGTGAAAATAAATTAAATAAGACTTGGCTGTATGGGCTTTGATCCCTTTGCCTGTCCAAACGGACGAACTAAACAAAAAATACCCCTTTGGATAGCATAGATTTTTTTATTGATGTGCAATCTACTCATCTCATCAATATCTAATTTTATTTGGATATTCATCACATATTTTTGATATTTACAGAGACTTTAGTTGGTCACCTACAGACAATACTTTAGCATACTGGGTGGCAGAAGACAAGGATGTACCAGCAAGAGTAACTCTTCTCGAATTGCCCAACCGTACAGAAGTACGTTCAAAGAATTTGTTCTCAGTAGCTGACTGCAAAATACATTGGCAGAAGAGTGGTGACTATCTGTGTGTCAAAGTAGACAGATATTCTAAAGTGAAAAAAGACAAAAATGAAATTAAGTATTCAGGAATGTATTATAATTTTGAAATATTCCACATGAGGGAAAAGGAGATTCCCGTTGACTCAGTCGAGATTAAGGAACCAATTCAAGCATTTGCATGGGAGCCTGTTGGATCTAAATTTTCCATTATTCATGGCGATGCTGCTAATATGTGTATTAGTTTCTACCAAGTAAATACAGGTCAAGCACCTACACTTATGAAGAAGTTTGAGAGGCAGCCATTCAATCATTTGTTCTGGTCACCATCTGGGCAATTCATTGTGCTGGCCAATCTTGGGCTAACTGGTGGTGCACTAGAATTCTTGGATACAAATGATTTTACAATCATGAATGTCGCAGACCACTATCAGATGTCTGGTATTGAATGGGATCCAACTGGTCGCTTTGTGGTAACTGGTGTGTCTTCGCTCAAGAGCAAGATTGATACTGGTTACTATATTTGGTCTTTCCAAGGCAAGATATTGAGAAGGTTAGTATAGCCATTACTACCAACTATATTTTATACAATAAATATTGTTTTAATGTACAATGATGTATTTGTTAGCTTTAGAAATAGGGCAGAGTCGAATTCGTCTGTGGATTCTGAAGACTAGAGAGCAGACAATGTTTATCTATAAATTTCATTTCATGGGTTTTGTAAAAATTACAAATTGAAAGAAACTCTTCTCCTACTGGCTAGCCAGTGCAGATAATAGGCTCTTTATCCTCCCTTTGTGGAGGAGGTGTATATTGGACAGTGATACATAGACCTAATAGAATAGTCACAAGAGTAGGATGAACAGTCAGCACTAAATTAGTTAGATGGGGGAGTATATTGTGTTATAGCAGGCATACTTATTTACTCCAGGATCATGGTGTAAACACTCTTGGCTGGTGAAGGAGAGCCATAAAATTTAAGAAACTTTATACTCTTAGAGTGAAATATGGAATTCTACAGAATTCATCTGATGGACTAAAGGACTTCTTCTAAATTTTATTTTCTTAATAAAATAAAAACTACACTAGTTATTACACATATTTTTTTTTAAATTTTATGGCAATTTCTCTTGATGTTAAATCTTAACTCTCGTACTTAATAAGTTTATAATATTTCAGAGTAATGAAGGAAGGCTTTGCGCAGTTCAACTGGCGTCCAAGGCCCCCAACATTGCTTTCAGAAAAGCAACAGAAGGATATTAAGAAGAATTTGAAGAAATACTACTCGCAGTTCGAGTCTAAGGATCGTATGCGCAGTAGCAAGGCTAGCAAGGTAATGTATTAACTATATTGTTCATAATTAGGCTTACAGGGGTGATGGTATTTTAAGAATACAAGAGTACTATGTGTTATCACTGACAATCCCTCTTCTACTTTTCGGTGGTATTAGTAAAATTCTCATGTAAGGTGCAGGGGCTAAGTCAGAAAATAATATAAATAATGCTTCGAATGTGGGGTGACAGTTGACAAAGATATGACCAGCAGCACTTGCCTGGTACACTTATAAGACTAACTGCGATTGTTAAAGGCCTACCAAGAGATTACGGCATTACCTCCCCTTTTTAGGAAGCTTATATGTCCAATATTGGACTTACACAAGATGATGATGGCTACAAGGTTTTTAACAGTAATGGTTGCTTGGTATAACTAAACTTACATAGATAAATAACAATTGTTTTTTTTTTTTGAAAGGAAAAAAAATATTATTTTACCTTTGGTTCCTTATGTAAAATTAATGTTAATTTAAAAACTTGCTTCCTTAATTAAAAAAATAATATTTATTTGACGGTCATTATTATTAGGATTATAGGGTATGTATTATGAACTCTTGGCTAACGTGACTATCTTAGCAATTTTTTTTATTGCTTTTGTTTGCAGATGGGCAAGTAGTCCATTTCATAGCCCAGGATCAGCCAGGTCGCTGCCGACCATATAGTAGAGTTTGTGGTTATGGTTCTCTTGCAAATTATATTGGTTTATATTACATATAATATTGGTTAACAGGAATTAGTGGCGAAGCGTACCGACCAAATGAAGAAGTACATCGAATATCGTGAGATGAAACAGCAGGAGTGGAACGAGCAAAAGCCGCGCAGGCTCGAGCTCAGAAATTGTAAGTATAGCGCTCACAATGATTTCTGGTATTTACGCGAATATTATAAATTTGAAATAAAATCGTTTTTACGGATTTTATTGCGGTTGATAATATATTTCATATTTATTGGAGGACTCCAGTGATTTATGGTCTGGAAGTCCATCGCTAGTGTTCGAGACGAAGAGTAATTAAAAATCGCAATGAAATCTCTAAAAAAAGTTTTACTTTAAAAAACTATACAGCTAATTTTTGTTTTCTTGTGGAAAGTATCCAACATATATAGAGGCTGTAGAGAAAGAACATGCCTATTATCCATGTAGCGATAAATTAAGAATATACATTGTATTTTAAACATTATATTTCCTCATGTGGTGACGGGCTAAGAAGACTTGTCACCAATCAACAATATGTGTCGCCATCGTTTATTTTCTGCGTGAGTCGTAAAAATAGAGTGAGGAATCACCAAGAGTATTTGGTGATCACTGCGATCGCAAATTCGCCTGCTCAAATGTGGCAGTTATGATATTGTCCCTCTTCGTTATTGTCCTCTTCTTTCGATGATGTCCAACAATAGACTTGGATAGTCTTCTGGATGGACTGTATTCCCAACCACCCTTTACTGCCGCTTTTCTTTGAGTATTCCCTCTTCAGGAACGTCATCGTTAGCTACACGGCAGTGCCGTTGTAATTGAGGCACGTCGGTATTCAGTTCTTAGCACGATTTTATGACAGCCACAAGCTGTTTTAAGTAGCATTCGCGACCATACATTATTGAATATTTTTCAATTACTACCATCTCTAAGTACTCCTATCTTTGTGCCGCGTGGATCTACAAACATAAAAGTAATGGACCCAAAGAGCACTCGGGCTAGGAACAATATTTTGTGAAACACATTAGGTTGTTCTCTGTGGGGATAGAGCTCATGACATTCGGCAAGGGAGATATCTATTTTGGTCAATACCCCACTCATGCTGTAATGTACTATCATTAATTTCTAATTTATGTTTACAGATGTAGATACAGATGGTCTCGACACCGATTCTGTGAACTCAGTAGAAGAAGTAGTAGAATTTTTCGTGAAAGAAGAACAAACGGTCATCGAGTAGTCGCCATTTTGTTGATACGTTTGAGGTCGGCGTAATAACACCCGACCTCTTTGTTGATAGCCCGATTTAACGGATAATACACCGTACATTTTATAATAAAACAGACAATTGATCATAAAGTTCTTTTTTTATACATTTATCCTGATAAAGTCACAAAATAATTAAAAAAAAAAATTAATAAAAATAAACAGTTTTATACGCGGTAATTACCAATATGTTCAGTGTAAGATTTTGGTTTTTAAATTATACAATAGATGATGTTTATAGTAATCATATTAAATTTAAATGTTACAAATGGAAAAGTGCTTTTTAATTTGTATGTTGTTACATTTATAATATAGGATGGTGTAAAATAAAATTTTAATAAAACAACACAAAAGTATGATTTTTAATATAACAAATCATATTTGTTTTTAAGCTATTGCATAGCTTTTATCGCGGGCTTTGAGCGCGGCGACCGAATCAAGAAATTCCGTAACGAAAATAAAACCTAAGATTGTATGGTTGAAAAGCAGCAGTTAATTTTGCACTGAGTATACGCAGTCAGCGTGACCGAGTGGTCTAAGGCGCTGGTTTTAGGCACCGTAGGCGTGGGTTCGAATCTCACCGCCGTTAAACTCTTTTTGCAAAATTTGTTTATAACTGTGATGCTGTGTTTTGACTTTGGAAGTTTATGTATGGAATTGATATTCAAATATTTATTGAATGTTATGACTACTCGTCGTATAAATATAGGTAATTTATAGATGGATTTAGATTTATGGTTGTGTGAATATGTGGATGTGGTGAAGCAATATTGGTTTATTGATCGCAAAATAATAATATTATCAGGAAGGTTGACGTCTCACACACAGCTGTTCGTAAGATTTTATCTAATCTCATCTTGGCTCATATATTTCCCACTTCTGGGCTGGAGCCTCCCCATAAAGGGAGAAAAATTTAACTACTATACCGCGCTGGTCAGACGTGTTGGTATAGGGTTTTGTGATTGTGATTTTTAAAGATTTTGTGGTTGTTACCGATTTTTTTACACAAATTTGCGATTTAATTGATATATTGAGGATATTGATACAATGCCTCTGAAACGCACTCCACCTAAGTCGTTATCGCAATATGAATCGGAGCCTGAATTGTCGAGTCAGCAAATGGAGAAAGAAGTTTTGCTTACCTACCGCAAACGCAAACACGACCAGGTAGATGATTTTAATATGTTTACAACTGAAATTAAAGATTTATTCTTAAACCTTGAAAAAAAATTGAATCTTAAATACGCCAATTTACAAACAGTGGTTAATGAAATAAAAGACTTGCATTCCTCTATGAAAAGTACAATCGATTATGTTTCTGATAAATATGACGACCTTATGAAAGAATTTCAGAAATTTTCTACTGAACGTAAAGAAACCTAAGCTTACATACAGGTGCTGGAGGACAAGGTAGAAAACTTAGAAAACCTTCAAAGGGCTTCCTGTGTAGAACTGAGAAACTTACCATAGGTACAAATCCCACGAAACAAAAGAGCAATTATCAAGTATTATCATAAACACTGGTAAAACTGTAAGACTGTCAATACAATCATCAGATATACGAGATGTGTATCGCTTAAAATCGAAGTCAGTGACAAGTACGCCCATTGTAAATTTTTGCACAATTATTATGAAAGAAAAATTACTGGAATCTGTAAAAACTTATAATAGAATCAATAAGGGTGAAAAATTGTCTTCTTCAAAACTGAACTTCGAAGGTCCAAACCAAATAATCTATATATCTGAAAGCTTAACTTACAAAACAAAGCGTTTATATTACCTGGCTCGTGACTTTTGCAAATCGAATAACTATCATTTCTGCTGGACATCGCACAGCAAAATTTACATACGTAAAAAGGAAGGTACAACGGGCTACCCAAAGAGTAAAGTTATTAAACTGAAAAAGAGTGGCAACTCGATGATAAAATATGCATGTATGGAAAGTGCTGCTACCCAGAGTTTAAGCGGTGAACTAAAGTTGAAGTGATATATATATACATATCTACATGTGTATGTGTAATTATACAGAATATTCTTTTACTATGAGATCTACCCTGAAATATAAAAAAAAAATATCAGCTGATATCGAAACAATAATAATATAAGTTTAACAATGAAAATTGATATAATTTTCAGAAAGTACATCAATAATCGAAAATAGATCGATGACAATAACTATCTACACTATGAACAAAAAATAACAATTCTCAGTTGTCAAACGTTTGACAGACAAGACAAAATGGCAGCAGCTAAGTTTGTACAACCAGTCTGTAGGCAGCGCGACGGTCAGTAAAAAAAAGTAATGTTTTAAGTGTGCCCCCCCAGGGGCTACCGTATTAATAGCGAGGCTGACATAAAAAAATTGCCAACTGAAGAATGACTATATTCTGCTATTCAGTCTGTTAATTTTATACATATTTTTTTAAATAAGTTTATAATAAAAAAATGTTCATTCTCTAAATTTGTTAATTGTATTCTATTATGCATGCCTATTATTATATTCTGGTTTGCAATGAAATTATACATATACTCTTCACAAAATTTATATGTTATTTTACACGTACAGACACTTTACACAAATCTACTCTTCAGTATTATTATCATTCATATATATATATACATAAACACATATTCAGTCACAAACCGCGACTACAGTTTTTCTTATACGAGGATTTATTTTATTACATACATAGTTCGAAATACATCTACTTAGTAATACGTTGTCGTTATAGTGCTTTTGGAGACCAGCTAAATATTTCTTGTGTTCCCTTGAAGGCTTCTTTTGGTGACCATGGCTGAATTTCGAAGATATATGGATTCCATTGAATCGTTAAATATATCTAAATCATTTGTGTGTTCACCAAATCAATGCTTTCATCATTTGCACGTGACGAAGGGAACATTGAATATACTTCACGTTAATATACGGAGTATCAATTGTAATTTTGATGCCCTTACTGTATTTATGGGTTCTCTGGATGTTATATGTGACATAATTATTCTTTCGGAATGTTGGTTAAGCAAAGTACCACGTGTGCCTGTTTTAAGTGGCTACACTCCAGAAAAGTCTGTATATACGAATCAAAATGATGGTATTATAATATATATCCGATCCGAATTAAAATACACTATTACCGAGCCAATATTTCATGACGCTAACTGTTTAATCTTAAACATTATGCCAGATATTGTTATAGTAGCAATTTATCGATCGCCCTCATGTAGAACCGTTGAAAAATTTCTCAGTTCACTAAATTATATTTTATCCTCTCTCTCAGCCACAAATACTGTTGCCCTTATTGGTGACATAAATATAAACATCGTGCCCGATAACAGGGATATTAATTCTGAAGATTATTTAGCAATCACATCCTTTCATGGTTTACTTCCAGCGCATAATTTTGCTACACGAAATGATAGTTATCTGGATCACGTGTTGCTACGAACGATGAAACGATCCACAACTTTTGTTTTTGATTCTTACTTTACCGATCATGCCCCAACGCTACTTTGTATTGATATGTTGACTTTGTGCGAGAAGCGTACAAACACATACAGACATATCAATTTACCTAATGTTATTAGTTGTTTAGAGTCATATGATTTTACGCCAATACTCAGTTGCAACGAACCCAATGAATGCACTAATCTCTTTATTGCCGCTATATCAACCATTATTATTAATAATTCTACTGTAAAAAAGCATCCACATCGTAAAAGAATTATCAAACCCTGGATCACTCCGGGGCTTTTGAGATGCATCCGTAACAGAGATAAATTGCACATAAAATCAAAATGTGCTCCCGACAATATATCCTATAAAATTACTTATAACAGGTATCGTAATTTTTGTAATAACCTTTTAAAAAATATAAAACGACAACATGGTAAAAATGAGCTCGAAAAGGCCAGCGGCAACCCCAAAGCTACATGGGAAGTTATTAAATCAATAAGTTATAGCAATGATGAAAGAAAATCCGAACCCTCGTGCCTTTTGAATATTTCTGACGATCCACATGACTCTGTAAATCTCATAAATAATTATTTTGCGAATGTTGGTCTGAATTTGGCTAACTTAAGGGCTGTTGAACATACAAATAGAGCATCAAATTTTCGAAATACTAGTCTCATTAATCCTCAAGGTAATTCTTTGGCCATGTTAAATGCAGACAGTTCGGAAATAAATGCTATTATAAATGGACTAAAAAACAACTGTGCGGTAGGTTTTGACGGTATACCTGTATCTATTCTCAAGTTGGCTAGACATATCTTAGTTCCACCTATCGTACATATATGTAACCTCTGTCTCACTAGCGGTTCTTTTCCGGACTCTTTTAAGAAGGCTCTGATCACTCCAGTTTTTAAGGCTGGGGATAAAAGCAATATGACAGACTATAGGCCAATATCGGTATTAACGGTACTGTCCAAAATATTAGAAAAAGTCCTCAATAAAAGACTCATTACCTTCTTAGAACATAATAATGTGTTTTCATCCAATCAGTATGGTTTTAGGAAAGGTAAGTCCACCGAAGATGCTGTTGTTGAGCTGACACATCACATTGTTCAAAAAATTGACAGCAAAGAGTAAAGTTATTAAATTGAAAAAGAGTGGCAACTCGATGATAAAATATGCATGTATGGAAAGTGCTGCCACCCAGAGTTTAGGCGGTGAACTAAAGTTGAAGTAATATATATATACATATCTACATGTGTATGTGTAATTACATAGAATTTTCTTTTACTATGAAAGCAACCCTGAAATATAAAAAAAAACATATCAGCTGATAATTAAACAATAATAATATCAGCCTAACATTGAAACTTGAGATAATTTTCAGAAAAATATCAATAACCGAAAATAGATCGATGACAATAAGTACCTACGCTAGGAATAAAAAATAACAATTCTCAGTTGTCAAACGTTTGACAGGCAGGACAAAATGGCAGCACTTAAGTTTGTACAACCAATCTGTAGGCGGCGCGACGGTCAGTAAAAATAAGTAATGTTTTAAGTGTGCCACCCCAGATTGACAGTAAGAAGAAAATTACAACTATTTTCTTACACCTGACCAAGGCCTTTGACACCGTCTCAGTGCCCATTTTATTAAAAATTATGGAAGAGCTTGGTGTCAGAGGTATTGCTTTAAAATTATTCCAGGACTATCTCACAAATCGAACCCAAAGAGTCAAAATAGATTCTTTCATTAGCGATGATGAAACTCTTCATTTCGGTGTCCCCCAGGGCAGTGTACTCGGTCCTACGCTTTTTCTTATATATGTGAATGGATTGTGCCAGCTTTCAATACCTGACTGCAAGATTCTTCTATACGCAGATGATACAGCGCTTGTAATAAGCGGTGGTACTTGGGACTCGGCACATCGTTCTGCTGAAACTGCTATTGCTATGGTTGAGGAATGGTTAAGTGCCAAATTGTTAAGTCTTAATATTAAAAAAACTCACTATGTCACTTTTACTGCAAACCATAATTCTCAACCCATAGTAAGTGATATTAAAGTCCACACTTGTCCCTCTCCCGATCGACGTGAATGTACTTGTCCATCTATCGAAAGAGTGTCATGCGTCAGATACCTGGGTGTGCACATTGATTGTACACTGAGTTGGCGGAAACATATTGATATACTGGTGTCTCGTGTTCGTAAGTTAATTTTTCCCATGAAGAAGCTAAGATCTGTTGCAGGTATACCGCTGCTAAGAACAATATATTTAGCACTGGTGCAATCACTACTTACGTATTGCATCGTAGTGTGGGGGGGTACCTTTAAGATTTCACTATTACGCTTGGAGAGAGCACAGAGAGCTGTCCTAAAAGCGATGCTTAGCAAACCTTATCGTTACCCCAGTACACTGCTATATAGAGAACTGAAAGTTCTTACGGTGAGGCAATTTTCCCCTTATGAACCCGGGTTACTAATAGGAAAACGTCGAAAAGATCGAGTATGTCCAATCGTACGAGTGAGAACTGCTCTTGCTAGTCGCCACTACCGTTGCCTCAGTAGTCATCTTTATAATACTGTGAATAGAGCATGTAATTTATACCCCCTACCAACTTTAAGGTGTAAAAATATTCTTAGAGATTATCGCCGAACCAAATCATACGAGGAGATTGAGAGCATGTTTGTGATTGATAAATAATAATACAAACTTTTATTACATTAACGCAATATGTACCTATTCACATAACACAAATACAGTCACACACATGCGCGCGCACACACACACGCGCGCACGCACGCACGCACACACACACATACATATACACACACACACATACATATACACACACACACATACATATATACACACACACACGCATACATACACACACACACCCATATTTGCATACATACAGAAATACAATAGCACACTATCACGGATTGACTAGCGATAATTGCCAATATGAAATTAACGGGACTTAGAATCAATCGTATATCCAGACAATTTAAATAAGCGGAAGGTAACTAGTTAGAATATAACTTTAAAACAGTTAAATTTTTTTACTGAATTTAATTATTGAACAAATGGAACACTAAAAAGTTTTTGAATAAGTATTTAAAGTATATCAAGTTGTAATTTTATAGCTTTTCGAAGTCTGAATGAAAATCATGAACTAAGCGTTAAAAAACTCTGGATACCCCAGCTTCAATATCGTATTCAGTAAATAAACTTCAGTCGGTAACTGTGCTGTAGTAGGTATGCACCGTGAGTACTAGTGACAGCTAGATACCCAGTTAGCACAAGAATAGGACATGACGTAAATCTATGGCCGGAGTAAGACGTCAAGTTGACGGCAAAAGTAGAACAACAGTTGTACTTGGCATGGGTTAGCGTCAACTTATTGTCAACTTGAACAACAACTAGTTGATGGTCAACACGTACTAACTGGGTTGCTATGGAGACTATACACCGTATGGGTAGCCATTGCATCATCTGTCATACGTCTACCAACATCAACATCACTCAAACACACTCAGTAGTTAGCGACACTAATTTGTAGATGGCGCTTTGTAAAACCTTCGTTTAGTCGAGTTGTTTTTAGTTTCTCACTCGCTCTATAATATGAACACGCGTAGAGCGCTCGGCGCCCAGCGTAATACTGATGAAATTCAGCATGAACTCATATCACGTGATAACGACCATGTGGACGTGACTTTGACCAATACCTACTGGAAGCAGTCCTTCGGAAAAACCGGTCCCAATTAACTTGTACTACGAAGTTAGCTGATAATACCTACTATCAGTGCCAATTAGCTATTTAAAAACAAACTATTGAAAAACATGTTTATGGTCAAATAGGCCACTAGTAACAGATTGTGGGAAAAGCCCTCATGATAAAACTACAATAATATTTTTTGTATTATATGCCTAATTGAAGGTGACGTAGATTCACCCGTTGCGTTCCAAGTTCTGGTAGCGTATAAAAGCCGCCGCAAGCCGTGTGGTTTATTCAGTGTGTGCTTGGCCATCAAACAGTATAGGAGTTTCTCGCTCCCAGTGAATTTTCAATAGTTTATTTTATATAGTGACATAAGTTCGTCAGAAATTTTTCTGCGTAACCTTTAACGTGCGGTGAAGTTTGTTCATCACTGCGTGCTCGTGTGCCGTCGACAAACATACCTTGGAGTAAGATACACTGCCATCCGTAACGCAGAATCAGTGTTCATCGGTCTTCAACAGACACTACAGTGCCGTACTTCAAAAGAGGTAAAGCTGATCAACCACAAAAATGCGTGATTACTGCGTTTACTTACGCATGGGATGTTTCTTCCTCAATTTCAAAATCGGAGAATTACGACTCCAGAAGATTGGATACTATGGTAGAATTCTTTAAGGACATAAGAAGAATCAGAGAGCGATTGGTTGCCGGAGAGCCTTCAAACAAAATACTAACTGTTTTCCTCCACCGGGACAAAGATTCAAGTGGAGCTCTTAGAGATACGACGAAATCAGAATACCTTCATCAAAATAAAAAATGTGGAGAAAAAAAGCTAGATTGGATAATACAATGCTTGAAAGACAAGTATCTCGTTGATAAAAATAATAAAATCAAGTTGCTGTACATCATTACGGATGGTGCGATCTGTAATCGAAAAAAGAAAGAAAGTGTCGAAAAATGTATTAAATCGGACGAGGAAATGAAGTACGCAACGATTGTTTTCCGTGTATTGAATCAAGATCCGAAAACACTCGGCCTTCCTGCAGCTGCTTCATTTTTCACGAGCCGTCACATCGCTTCTTGCAAGAGCGAACTTTGTTCTAGCGCTGATATTTCCAAGAATATTGACTATGACAAAATCAACGCTGATAACTTTTTAGCTGAAAAAGATCAGTTAAAATCTTATATCGAGTTGAAGTTTATCAACACATTGATACTAGACTATGGTGTTTTCCAAGAAATCATAAAATTGTTTAAGCTCAAAGATCGACTGCGTCTAGAGTTGTTATTGAAACTCGTTGAATACACATGCCAACCTGCTAACTTGGAAGCAACTGGGACAAATTCGCCAACGACCAAAACTGACTTTTTTGTCGTCAGGAAGCATTATGATGCGACCATTGCGAAACAGAGCCACGTTGAGGAAACTTTTGCACCTATGCATGAATACTTGAAGAACGCGAAAAATTCCTATCCACTTCGAGATTTGAAGTTCGACACGAAGGTTGATAAGCCCGTCGCAGAAGAGCCAATAGACGATGCGGATTTTGCAGATGAAGATGTTTATTCTATAGACTATGATGCTAAATCTTTAGATGATGGTGCTGATTTCAAACACGATGATGCTGATTCTATGGACGACGATGCTGTATATTTGGTTGATGATGCTGAACCTTTGGATGATGATGCTGATTGTATGGACGATGATGCTGATTCTATGGACGATGATGCTGATTCTATGGACGATGATGCTGATTCTATGGACGATGATGCTGATTCTATGGACGATGATGCTGATGATAAAGAGCATAAAGAGGTGAAATTTTTTAAGATTATTCTATACGTCCCAAGCCTCTTTAATAATATACGTCCCAAGCTCTGGTAGCGTATAAAAGCCGCCGCAAGCCGTGTGGTTTATTCAGTGTGTGCTTGACCATCAAACAGTATAGAAGTCTCTCGCTCCCAGTGGATTTTCAATAGTTTATTTTAAATAGTGACATAAGTTCGTCAGAAATTTTTCTGCGGAACTTTTAACGGGTGGCGAAGTTTGTTCGTCACTGCGTGCTCGTGTGCCGTCGACAAACATACCTTGGAGTAAGATACACTGCCATCCGTAACGCAGAATCAGTGTTCATCGGTCTTCAACAGATACTACAGTGCCGCACTTCAAAAGAGGTAAAGCTGATCAACCACAAAAATGGTTGATTACTGCGTTTACGCATGGGATGGTTTTCCCCAATTTTAGAACTGAAGAATGGCAACTCCAAAAAATTGGATACTATTGGAGAATTTCTTGAGGACGTAGAAAAAGTCAAGGAGCGATTGGTTGCCGGAGAGCCTCCAAACAAAATACTAGCTGTTTTCCTTCACCGGGACGAAGATTCAAGTGGAGCTCTTGGAGATACGACGAAATCAGAATACCTTCATCAAAATAAAAAATGTGGAGAAAAAAAGCTAGATTGGATAATCCAATGCTTGAAAGACAAGTTTAGTTCACTTTCGCCACTTGAAAGTTATTCGACGAAAAAACCCTGGGAACATCGTTTCTGTATTTCATATGGAGATTAACCTACCTAAAATTGCTGAACAATTATCATGAAGTACAAGCTTAGAAGGTTACATCAGAAAGCATGTTACAGCTTTAACACAATATTTTTTATCACAATTCTTTAGGTTTCATTATGAGTGGAAATGTTTGATGACTATGACTTATAAATCGACTAAATTCCATGAGAAGTTGATAAAAATAATAAAATCAAGTTGCTGTAGATCATTACGGATGGTGCGATCTGTGATGAAAGTGTCGAAAAATGTATTGAATCGGACGAGCAAAAAGTGTGTGTGTGTGTGCGTGCGTGCGTGAGTGCGTGCGTGCGTGCGTATGTGTGGTGTGTGTGTGTGTGTGTGTGTGTGTGTGTGTGTGTGGGTGGGTGTGTGTGTGTGCAGGGATGGCCTTTAGGGTCAACCGTTTTCCTAATTTTTTTTACCAGGTTATTGGCCCGGAAGTTTTAATTAACTGGTACTTATTATCATAAGGCTACAACCTTCACAACAACAAAAAACATAGTACATTTCGTAAATTGTAACCCATCATCAATCTAATTAATCGATTAATGAGTCGTAGTCATTAAACACTTCCATTTATGGTCATAAATTACAACCAACAGCTCTGGAAATTTCCACTCATTATGAAACCACAACAACATGTTCTTGTACTGTACTTATCGTTTTAGTTTGTTGATTCACCCGTTGCGTGCCACGTTCTGAAACCGTATACATAGCGTCGCACGCCGTTCATTTTATTCAGTCTGGGAAAAACCGCCGTCTTGTACAGACGTATCTTGTGTCTTGTGAATTTCGTTGAAAAAGGGAAAGCTGATCCACTGCGAAAATGGTTAATTACTTCGTGTACGCAAAAGATTTTTCAGCCTCAACGTGTGGAGTCGAACATTATCACAGCAACGGCTTGAAAACTCTTGAAGAGTTTAAAAAGGATGTAGAGAAAATCAAAGAGGAACTATTAAATGCCGGAGAGCCTCCAACAGAATCAAGAATTGTTTACTTGCACTGGAACGATTGTTGTTATGAAGTTGATGAGGACGAGATCGAAACAACATACGTAGAAAAGATATCTGATTGGAATAATAGAGACCCAAAATCGCTTATCCGATTCCTGAAGAACGAGTATATTTTCGATGCAAATGGTAAAATTAAATTGCTGTACATCATCACGGATGGTGCGATCAGTAATGAAAGTGCCGAGAAATGTTTTGAATTGAACGACAAAATGCATTACGAAACGGTTGTATTCCATGCGTTCAATGAAGACACAAAAAAAATCGACCTCTCAGTGGTTGCGTCTTTTTTCAAGAGCCGTTGCATCGTTTATCGCAATTACGAACTTTGTGACGTCACGGATATCTCGAAGGAGTTCGACTATGACAAAATCAACGGTGACAACTTTGCAGCTGAAAAAGATCAGTTGATATCTTACATCAAGTTAAAGTTTATCAATAAATTCGAACGAGGCGTAGTTGCTGGACAAGAAGTCGGATATCTAAGGAATCTCAGAGATCGACTGGCTCACGAGTTGTTATTGAAAACACCGAAATGTCCATTCTTTGACTCTGGCTTCGAACCAAAGAAGAGAAGATTAGCAATGCTCACATTTAACCCAGAAAGATTCACAAAACTTTTCATTGAGGTCTGTAAGATGAAGGACGACGCTGAGTTATCTGTTGGAACTTTGATGAGGTACCTCATAGATATGGAGAAATCCTATTCGTTTGATGCCTTGAAAGTCGACACGAAAGTTGACCAGTCCGTTGGAAAGAAGCAGATCGATGATGATTATACAGATGACTTGGACGAAATTGAAGTTCAAGATCTTGTTCTGAAAAACGGAGAGCGAATCCCCGATTTGTCTAACGTCTGACGCAACGAGTGAATTGACAGCTCATTACTGTAAATATGGTGCAAAATAAATGAAATTGCGTGGTATTACATTTTCAGTCGAGCTCATCCGAGCTAGTTATTGTGGTTTATGATTTAACAATTATGATTATGTTTAAATAGAACTGACTCATCAATTTCCTACATGAGATTGATGATGGGTTACAAGTTACTTAACCTATTACATAAATATTGATGTAAACAAAAAAGTGCCATCTACAAAGTAGTCATCAAGTGAGCACGTGCAAGTGACGTCACACAGTAAAAAATATTGTGTAAATTCAACACAATTTTTGTATTAAATACGTTCGATACAAAATTTGTGTTTGAATTGTCTAACAAAGTAACAAAAACTTTGTGTTATTTTAACCCAAAAAATTTTTAACAGACCGTATTCGACACTAATACCTACACAATATTTTTTACTATGCATAGTTGTTGACATAAAATGTTATGCAATAGCTTCGCGGCTCTTATCAGTGCTAACGGCCCCCGTAGTATAGTAACCGGTTGAATCGGCGCTTGTTTTAAATAAGTGATACAATTCTTTTTGTTTTTCTGAAATCCAATTTCAAGTTTTGAAATTTTATGAGTCAGTACTATTTAAATAAAAACATGTTAATTGAATTGTGGGTTATATTGAGTTGCTCGGGTGGATTCCACAGATAAGGAAGCCACAAGGAATATTATTTGTTTGCACCATATTTACAATAACGAGCTAAGTCGTATCGTCCATTGCGTCAGACGTTCGAGATGCCGTATAAATTCCTATGGCAATCATTCGGTACATTCAGTGCACAGTCGACCATCATACAATAAAGAACTTTCTCGCTCCCAGTGAAGTTTCGATAATTAATTGTAAACAGTGACATAAGTTCGTCAGAAACGTGATTATTTACAATTCCTTAATTCGATAGGTAAGTTCAAATGTAAAGGCTATGTAGGTTTTGAATAGGTATACTGTGTACTATTGTCAATATTCCGTTGCGTAAACTTGTTTAGTTAAATCTAGTGCAAACAACTAAGTTGCGAATTCAAACCCCGGGTCAAGCTTTATAACAAAGACTATCCAACTTATTTTGTTATGTTAGTTTTTCAAGGTTATAATTCAGTCTTTGCTTGGTCCTTGAAGTCGGTTGTGCGTTTCTCAATTGCAAACGTATTTCAAAAAATGATGTCACTGTGTTTTGATCTTCAGTCATTCTTGGGTTGAAAATATTTTTTTTCCATGATTTTAACACGTGTTTTTGTTCCAGGAACTCTCAACCGGCGTCGAAGCTTGTTAATCCACACGCGCCATTACGTCATCTAACTGGGAGTTATTGTACGTCGGTCGTCAAGGGATGCAATATTGCTTTACTTTAAAAGAAGAAATACTTACTTACCAATCGACTCACGTGCAAGCTTGATGACTTCCAGCCGCCCGAACAAGCTGGCTTCCGAAAAGGCTATAGCACCATAGACCATATCCTCACGCTTCGGCAGATTATCCAGAAGACCGAGGAGTACAATCGGCCTCTGTGTATAGCGTTTGTGGACTATGAGAAAGCCTTTGATTCAGTCGAAACTTGGGCGGTGCTGCAGTCCCTTCAGCGGTGCCAAATCGACCATCGTTATATCGAAGTGCTGAAGTGTTTGTATAGGAACGCCACAATGTCAGTCCGTATTCGGGATAAGAGTACGAAACCGATCCAGTTGCAGAAAGGCGTGAGACAGGGAGACGTCATCTCTCCGAAACTGTTCACCACTGCACTGGAAGATGTCTTCAAGCTTTTAGACTGGACCGGACTCGGCATCAACATCAATGGCGAATACATCACTCACCTTCGATTCGCAGACGATATTGTCGTCATGGCAGAATCCATGGAGGACCTGGGCACCATGCTCAACGATCTCAGCAGGGTATCCCAACTAGTGGGTTTACGAATGAACATGGACAAGACGAAAGTCATGTCAAATGCCCATGTCATTCCTGTACCGGTCCTAGTTGGCAATGCGATTCTCGAAATTGTCGATCATTATGTTTACCTTGGACAAACAGTCCAGTTAGGTAGATCCAATTTCGAGAAAGAGGTCAGCCGACGAATCCAACTCGGCTGGGCAGCGTTCGGGAAACTTAAGAAGATCTTCTCATCCAACATACCTCAGTGCTTGAAAACACAGGTCTATGACCAGTGTGTGTTACCAGTGATGACTTACGGCACGGAAACGTGGTCCCTAAATGTAGGCCTCATAACCAGGCTCAAAGTCGCTCAGCGTGCTATGGAGCGGGCTATGCTCGGGATCTCTCTGCGAGATAGAATCCGAAATACGGAAATCCGCAGACGAACGGGTGTAACCGACATAGCACGAAGAATTAGCACGCTGAAGTGGCAATGGGCAGGCCACATCGCTCGAAGAACCGACAACCGCTGGGGAAGAAAGGTTCTAGAGTGGCGACCACGTACCGGACGACGCAGTGTGGGACGCCCCCCCACTAGATGGACAGACGACCTAGTGAAGGTTGCTGGGCGTCGTTGGCTACAGGCGGCACAGGACCGCACTCTGTGGCGTAAAATGAGGGAGGCCTACGTTCAGCAGTGGACGGCAATAGGCTGAAATGATGATGAATGATGATGATGAAAAGAAGAAAAGTTGTCACACAGCAAAAATGGTTAATAATAATAATAATAATTACTTCATTTACGCAAAAGATTTCTCGGGCTCAACGGAAGGAGTCGAGCATTATCACAACAACGGCTTGAAAACTATGGACCAGTTCAAAGAGAATGTATAGAAAATCAAAGAAGAACTATTAATTGCAGAAGAGCCTCCAACAGAAACGAAAACTGTTTACTTGCACTGGGGTGAAACTTGTTGGGAAGTTGAGGAGGATGAGGCCAGAAAAGCGTACGAGGAATTGGATTTTGATTGGATGGGTACACAGCCAGAGTGCATCATCAATTACCTGAAAGAAAAGTATATTCTTAATAAAGGTGATAACATCAAGTTGATGTATATCATTACAGATGGGATGATTGACAAGGATAGTACAGACGAATGTTTCGAATCAAACAAAGACATGCATTACGAAACGGTTGTTTTCCATGCATTTAATTGTACGGAGGAAGGCATTGGTGTCTGTCGCACAGTTTATACTAGTTCAGACACCGTCGTTTACTCCATCTTAATTATGTACCTAAATTATTATAGTGTTATATTAAACTAAGATGGAATTATTGTATGCACTTACTGTGGAATTAAATAAAAATTATTAAATTATAATTATTGTTTCGTGCTTTCTTCTCTTGCGTAGATGTTATATGCGTTTTATATCCTTTAGTTGTCTTTTAGGATCACCTACGGCTAAAATAGGAGGTGGGAAACCCTGTTCATTTTTGTCTTTCTTTCATTTGTGTTAGAGGAAAACGTTTTATTTTTTTATTAACCGACTTCTAAAAGGAGGAGGTTCTCAATTCGATTGGTATTTTTTTATGTATGTACACCGATTACACTCAGATTTATAATCCGATTTACGTGATTCTTCTTTAGTTTGATGCGGAGTAGCTGCCATTTGGTCCCATAAATATTTAACACAGTTTGGCTCAGCAGTTTCATTTTATGAACCTTTTTTATTTATGGTGTCGAAAGCGCCTATGTAAATGTACATAGCAAGATGTCGCAAGTGGGATTCGCCACGCTACTAATTATAATGCTATATCGTGTACTTTTTTAATGTAACCTTCAATTCATTAAACTTACTACAATAGCGTATACCTTTCGTAGGCCTACCCATAGCTACTTAAAAAAATACTAAGTATATAATATATGACAATAAAAAGCAATAAAATGTTACAGTTACCTGATGTAATCTAGAAAAGTACAGAGTACCTATTACAGACACTAAAAAGTAAAAATAAAAAAAAACTACGTTTCAAAAAACTGACTTTAAACCTAAAAAATACAAAATAACAGTATATATTGATAGGTTCGAAGTCATTGCCGGTGTCGGTATCTTTAGTGTAGGAATTTCATTACAATAAGTAAGCTGTTTATAATTTTGTTTGAGGCTTAGAAGCGATTTTAAAACCTATCAATAGATAGAGATAGAATCAATAGACATGTGGAAAGAATGCCGAACGAACGTCTGGTTAAGAAGATATACAATGCGAAAGTGGAAGGATGTAGGTACCGAGGGAGACCGAGACTAACCTACCTAGACCAGATCGGTCATGTACTGAAGGAAGGTGGAGTCAAGAGTCTCCGAAACCGGCGAGCGTGTATGAAGAGAATTATGAATGTTGAGGAAGCGAGTGAAGTATGCAGAGATAGAGTTCTCTGGCACTCTGTTCTCTCTGCCTACCCTGCAAGGGATATGGCGTGATGATATGTATGTATGTATCAATAGATATATTAAGTTATTTTATATTTTTTAGTTTTTGAAGTCTTTTTTTTAGATCTAAATTACGATATACCTTTTCATATCTCGCTGCTATCTAAGAGATCTAATAAACCAGACATAGCTATAAGAGAAGGAAAACTACATGAAAATTTCAACCACTAGCCAATGTAGCTTGACTCGGCTAATTACATTCCTAATATGGAGGAGGCTTATTTTTTGTGTCATATTTTTTAGCTGTTAGCCGCAGATGGCTTTCAGTGCTTAACCCGGGCTATGGGTGAGCGCTGAGGGCTCTCAACCCGGAAATAGCTTTAAGTGACAAGAAGGCGTATATAAACCAATGTGATACTTATATGCAGAGAAGAGGGAGTAGATACAATAATATTTACATAATAAAATTTCAATAGGACCCTTTTTGTGTTGTACAATAATTTGAATGTTTAGGGATCTGTAACTTTTAAATTAGATTATAATTTTCAATGTTGCCTCTCCACAACATAATATGGATGTTGTATTTAAAACTTAAGCGTAATAAACAATAAAGTTCCCAGAAATTTGTTTGATGAGCCTTAAGAATTTTATTTGAATTTTTTTTTTCATTTAGTTTTACTTTCCCGCCATACATTAGTGGACTATTAACTACTCGTATATATTATAATTTAAGACGATATTTGAGATATGTACTGCTAATTAAACTGCTTATAGTAAATACTAAATGTCGAATATACTTTTTCTTTTAAGACTTCATTCATACGACATTTTGTTAGATTCAGATAAGAGCAGGAGCTGTCATCCCAATTACTTGGGGTCAACACAATATGTACTCTTCTTTCATCGTACATATTACAAACAAATTCACAATAGTTTTATGACCGGTCGCCTGTATGGCATTAACTCATCTTGGAAAAGTAATTGTTGATCTGACGGTTTCAGATGGAGCAGGTCCCAATCAATGTAAACTCTTTTAGCTGAGTGGCCTGCTTAGTGGGTTTGGGATTTTCATTGGTAGGCAGCGGTCTAGCTGTACCCTTGGTATTGCAAAAGTCCATGGGTGGCAGTAACGCTTGCCATCAGGTGTGCTGTCTGCTCGTTTGCCACCATAAGCAATAAAAAATGGCTTCATGCTACAAGGAAAAGTCTACTATTATTTATATTACGTACTCAATTTACATGAAAAGCCTAAGAAAAAACCACGCTTTGTCACAATGATAGGGGAGGGTATTAGCTTTTCTTCACGTAGCCAAGCTAAATTCATTCATCGCAGAGCAGCACATTGCCATTGCTCAGGCGTCAATTTTCTGCGAGAATGTGGTACTACCCCGGATGGACCGGCCTGCTGTAGAAATCAAAACTATATACAGTGTGGGCTTGCTACTATTAAAAATATAGGTATACCAGGACAGTTAATCAAGAGTCAAGTTAATCACGACAGTTAATCAGTCAAGAGTCTCCGAAACCGGCGAGCGTGTATGAAGAGAATTATGAATGTTGAGGAAGCGAGTGAAGTATGCAAGGATAGAGTTCTCTGGCACTCTGTTCTCTCTGCCTACCCTGCAAGGGATATGGCGTGATGATATGTATGTATATATTTAGGACAGTTAATTTTAAACTGATTTTATTTTTTATATCTATACAAATTATTGAGATTTTGCATTCTATATACCTACTAGGTTATTCATAAAACTTGCTTTTACAGGTGGAAGGTTGAATCCCACACGTGAGATTTGAACCTACATCTACTGGAAATCTGTTCCAATCGTTTACCAATTTAGACAAAAATTCCATATGTGGAAGTCATTTTTCGCTTGTTAAAACATGGTTTGATTGTAACGATAGATATACATAATTATACTTTTATCAAGACGCGGTAAATGCCATAAAGACACACGAAATAGTTCTCTTTTAAGTTACTGTACTTGAAAAAAATGTTGTAAAATATTAATGCAAAATAAAGGTTTGAAATTGGGTCTTGGCGTATCCTACAGCTGGTCACTGAAGGGAGGAGAGGGTAAAAATTAGTAAAAAAATGATCACATGGTATAAGTACTTACTTACGTTCCCTTAATACAAGGAATAGGTTAAGCAAACTAAAACTAAACTAAAACTCAACGCTGATTTGATATTGTATGGCAGTTGACTTTCTGAATATTAAATGCGAGGCATTTGCTTTGAATGATAAAGTTTTGTTAGTGAAGGAAAATGGACTTTTTATATAATTATATAAAAGATTTGCTAAAGTTGTATAGGTATTATTAAAATTATATCACTAGAGTGACATTTACTAGTTAATTATTCTTGTTCAAACGTTTATTGTGAATTTCATTCATCAAAGAAAATCAGATGACTATTTTCTTTCACACCCGGTTCCTTCACATAATGACCAGTATTTTTCTTAATTTGGACTTTGGATGATAGTATGGGGTGGCTATTACACCCTTACACGGACTAGTAGTACCTAAGCGCTTTCAATAAAAGAAAAGCATTCAGCAAAGATGCCCAAAGGCACCCTCTGTAAGCCCCAAACCTCTGCTTAGTGTGTCGTTGAGGAGAATGTGTGATTGGGGTGTCAGGAATCGAATGTCAGTAGACGATTTCTCTAGCACCCCGTAAAACCGCGGATGGGGTCGCTGTGGATTTAGTGGGTATTCCGGTCAGGCAGCCGGCCGGCGAGTCCCACACGCCCCCTCGTCTGTTACCGGCGGGGGATAGCGCGTAAATACGTTTCCACAGCGTGAAAAATTTTTAACACCCTCAATTCACGCCGTACGATAGATTACGAAATCGAAATAAAAATTGAAATCTGACCTTTACGCAAGCGGGATTGTTCCGTTCTCGAAGACTCATCAAGAATGGATGACTCCCGCTTGAGAAAAGTTTGAATAATGAAATGGAGATAAAATTCGAATGACGAGAATTGACCTCCTTTTTTTCTTGGTACGCTATGGTCTGGACACACGCCATCCATTCCTTCCGGGGCAACGGAAGGGCGGCCCATAACTCACCGTATTCTCTCCCCATCGCCACTGGGCTGGCCACTGGTACCAGTTCCTTAACCTCCGTGGTCAGCCCGGTGGGTTAGTTAGTTAGGTTAGTTAAGCCGGGGCATCGTCGTCACGCAGTCAGCCTCTCTGCGGGTGACAGACTATTACCCGGTCCAGTCATCCGCGGCCTCGGCTAGAGTGCCATCAGGCGCAGGTACTCGCGCCTGTGCCGCCTTAGGCGTCGGCGGCGGATCACCGAAGAGGTTTTCATCTCGGTGCAGTTCTGCCGCGCCGCCTCCTTCCACGAGACTGTCTCGTAGAAGGCGCCGACCGCGTACCAGTTCCTGATGCTGTCGTGTATCACCTTAGCGATGTCGGCAGCGCCAGATCGGCACCGATGACTGCGACGAGTTCACGGCGCTGCTCTGCACACAGAAATCTAGCATGTGCTGCGCCGTGTCTTTATCGCAATCGCAGTGGTGGCAGGACATTGTCGTTTCCCTCCTCACGACTGTGTGCAGGTGTACTTGCCGAAGCAACTATGCCTCGTCAAGACCTGCACCAGTCGGAAGGAAAGGACCCATTGTTGTCGATCCAACCCCTCCATCAGCACCAGCTGGAAGGCCTCGAAGGTCCGAACACCGAACCCAGGCCTCTTTAGCCGGATAGCCCAACGTGCAATGAAGTCACAGCGCGCATCGCTCCGCCCGGCGGCCATTTCCCTGGGCGAGACGGTACCGCCCTATGCCCGCGTCGTCGACAATAGCCGGTAAAATCCGGCGAGCATCTCCGCTACCAAGTCCCACGAGGGAGTACCGGCCAGCAGGCACGCTGCTACCGTCGCCACGGTGCGGTATCCGCGTATGGTCCTGACCGCCATGGCCTGTGGTCGCCACAGGAGAGCCCTGAGTCAGACGGTCAAGGACCCCGCCCACACGGGTACGCCGTACAGGGCTATAGACCGGTCCACCCCCGCAAGAATTGACCCCCGAATGTAATTTACACATGTTCTATAAGATTTTAATGTCTTAGTCGGCTAGAACAATCACAGTTGAAGACTTTTAATCGTAAAACTGCATATGTGTGAGAAAATGTACGAAAATTGGGTAAATATAAATTCTAAGAAGGTACCTAAAAGTTTCGTTAAAGGATTAAGGAAAACGTTTCATCAACTCTTCAGGTTGCCGCAGGTGTCGGGAAAGCTTCGAAAAAGAACCTTTGTTTTGGTCTAATGAATATTATTTAGAGAGATTTTCCTCTAATTCTGGAGGAGGCCTTTGTCCTTTAAGATGTATATGAGCTAAGAAAAAGGAAAAATATTACGCACATTCATTTACAAATGTCTGCATAATGGAAGAAGCATTTTGGTAAAACATGCACCTAATTTACGACATTTACATACACGTGTTCGTATAACATTAATGCTGATAATTAATTTTGTTTTCATCGGAGCAAATAATTTGACGCCATTAGAATTTGGCTCATGACCTAAGCCGTTCATAAATTACGTAAGGGATTTTGAAGAATGATTTGACTCCCTCCCCCTTACCGTAAGACATCATAAGATTGCACCTACTCCCCCTTGCCCCTTAATAAGAATTTTTGTAAGAACAGGCCCTATTGATCAAATATAAGTCTGTTTATTCTGAAAATATCTTTTATTACAATCTTCTTACTACAAGAATCATTAACTCACTGCAATAGCATTCATCTTATTAATAATCTATCACAGTTTTAATCAAAATTACTAATTTTCAATTTAATAACTCACGTAATGTCAGGTTCACTGCCACCCCTCCCTACCTATAGTAAGAAGTTATAATATTCTGTCAACAGCCACTTACATAATTTATGAATGGCCCCTAAATCTATTACATAATTTTATTAAACAATACTATTTACTCAATGAAATACTTAAAGTCTCATTCTTTTTCGTCGTCCACTGCTGGAGTTAAATCACCTCAAGAGGAACAATACCATAATTACTAACCTTGATAGGCGGATTGGCGCAATGCAGGTAACGTAATGACTGGTGACAAATTAAATTGTTGATAACCCATTACCACAAAGGTAGTGTAACACTCAGGAGCGGCTCTAGCACATGCAGCGCCCGGGTGCAATCAATTACCTGGCGCCCTCTTGTATCAAAATTCGTGTAAAAAATGGAATAGGTTGAAAGTTTTTGACACAAAATCAGGTAAACGCGATCGTATTATGAAGTAACAGTGAGCATGGCGACAAAGTAACCTACCCAAACCTGTCAAATAACGCACCCACTACGACTATAGATGGTTAGGCACCCGATGTGGCGCCCCCTAACACCCGGCGCCCGGGTGCACCGCACCCTCTGCACTATAGCTAAAGCCGGCTCTGGTAACACTTATCTATCGCCTCAAAGGGATAGCCAATTTTGTAGGATGCACATACCGCGGTTTTTTCTAGTTTTTAACATTAAAAAGTCTCATCTAACTTTTCAATGAAAGATTCGATAAAAGTTTGAGAAAAGAAAGAAAGAAAATATTTATACCGCTCTCATTTTTATTTATTTTTGTATCTTTTAGCTGTTAGCCGCAGATGGTTTCCACAGCTTAACCCGGACTATGGGTGAGCGCTGAGGGCTGTCAACCAGGTATCCGCTCTCTTTTTGCAATTTTATTATTTAAACCTAGCTATGTAAAAAAGGTAATTAAAATTAAACACGCTTAAATAACAGAATTGCCTACAACAAAAAAATTATTTAAGTTCAATGAGAGACAATAACCGTTTTTGTCTCATCTTGTTACTTTGCTTAATTAAAAATATCTGGATGACCGAGCTTTGCTCGGTATTTTCTTGTTAGTGTGTCTTGGAAGATATATTTAGATATAATAAATATAATGAAAAAATAATTAAAAAGGCAAAAAGTAAAAATAAAAACTAAAAAAAAATATCGAAGAAAAAGGAGCCAAAATTACATTTGTTGTATGGGAGCACCTTAAATTTTTATTTTGTTTTAAAGTATTTGTCGTTATAGCGGCAACAGAAATATATCATCTATGAAAATTTCTGTCTGATTGCTATCTATCATGGTTCATGAGATACAGCGTGATGATAGACAGATGGACCGACGGACGGACAGCGAAGTCTTAGTTTTACGCTTTGGGTATGAAACCCTGAAAAGTTTGAACTTTTGAATAAAAGCTTGGTACAATGGAAATACTTTTTAAAATTGGAATGTCTCGAAAGTCATAATACTGTATTAATATGGCATTTTAAAGTTTCTAAGCTATGAAGAGGTCATACACTTTTAGGACACGGCGTCAAAGGTGCGTAGAGTTTGAAATTTTAAATTGTTGGTCAGCAATTTTCTAAGCCGAATATTGTAATTGATTGTGAGAGCCATCAGAGCCATGATAACACATTGCACCGAATAACTGAAATCCATCGCTCATAAGATGTATTACCCGTTTTAATTTTACTCTGGCGAGGGTATTTTTACCGCATCCTAATGATTAGGAAAGAGTCGTTTGCTATATTTTTGATCGCTGTTTAGCCAACGTTTAATTAACATATTTGTAAAAATCGAGACGGAAATACTTAGTTATGTTATGAACAATCGGTAAGATATGATAGGGAGCCAGGATGTTAATGCTGATCAGATTGGTCGCAAGACGCTATGACCTACCTATGTGCGCTACTACGGTCGTTTCGATTTCTTTATACCATTGATTAAAATATTGATTTAAAATATTTGCAAGTAGCAAATATTTTAAATCATTTGAAGGGGTCAAATATTAAAATAAATCCTTCGAATAAGTGATAAACCCTGAGTCCGACAACCGGTCGAGTTTCTGAATACTCTGAAGGCACCCGGTCTCTCAACTCACATCCTAAAATTGAGAGCTGGCGCGCCAAAATTATACAATGCCATCAGTTTGCAAGAAAAAACATTCACTTCAACTATACTGACCGGTTGTTCTCGAGCAGAGTCTGTATTTATTCCTAGGATTCTCCAAATACCATCAAATTACTCCTTTGAATTTCAAAGAGTGCAGTTTGCTATTAAAGTCTGCTTCGCAATAACCATAAACAAAGCTCGCTCATAATCAAATCACATCCTGTAATGGCATGAAATCAAGGTAAGCTCTGAAAAATTAAACTCTGCATGTACTTTGGTTAGGTCCACAAATCTCAAATTCTTGCCAGTACCGCGCAGCGGACTCAATGTATCTGACAAGATGTAAAAACTATTAAAACTGTCCGGCTATTGAGGTTAAATTTTTTTATAGGTCCCTATGTAACATATATAAAATTTTGCTTTTATACTATAACGAAACTACTATTATTAAAGTTTTGGGGTGTCTAGCAGGAATAGTCCGGTCACCCGACGTGAGGCCACCGCGTGAAGGCGACGCCCCGACGGCGAAAGCTGTCGGGGCGTCGATACGAGAGGAACCCGCGAGGGTAAACCGCCGGGCGGGCTACCGAAGACAAAGATCGGGTACCGGTGGCCCGCTCGCACGGCGAAGAGAGGTGTTTGCAGGGTGGGTCTGTGGGGTTGCACGCCGCCTCTTCCGTCGCCCCGAAACGATTTGGCGGGGCGCGACCACGTCCATAGCCCAAAGCAAAAGAAAGGGGTGTCTAGCAGGTGGTAGCTACTGTCATAAGTGTCCGGCAATGGAAGACGATATTTCTAAAGTTATCCCGAAGAAAATATAAAAAAAATGAGCTTTATACTTTAACGAACTTAAGGTACTATTTTATACACCTTTACTACTTGTTCCTGCCCAGGTAACCATAACCCAAACTCCATAGTCGCTGGTCGTTCTTACCTTTATAGAGGACATACACAGAAAATCTTTCAGCTTTTATAAAATAATGAAGGTCTGGCCGTCGTGGGCTCTTGGGCTAATAGTCAAAGACACGCACATGACGGACGTCATCTTCAGCTCATATATGTCTCTGTTGTGCTCTAGCCTCCTCCATAATGGAAGGGAAAAATCTTAAACAGTAGGTGGCGTACCTACTGTCCCACATCTGTGTAGTCAAAGTATTATAGTATATTAGCTTCTTCCAGTGATCCACCCGCACGGCGTCGAGACGTACATTGTAGGGCGGGTCTATGGGGTCGTGCGCCGCTTCTCTGTCGTCCCGGAAGGATTAGCGGGGCGTGACGAAATGTAGCCCGCCGCCAAAAAAAAGTATATTAGCTTCTGCACAAAGTTTCACCCACGTAGAGAGTAACTTTCTCAAAGTTGATTTATTATCACAAGGGCATTACCGGCATAAAAAGTTTCCTATGTGTTAATCCAACAATTGATCTATCTATGTATCAATTTTCATCAAAATCTGTTCAGCAGTTAACGTGTGATTTAGTAAACAACATATTTACAAACTTTCACATTTATAATATTAGTAGGACTAGTATCTATATTATAATTTCGCAGCATAAATAAATGGACAGCGAATAAAGGTCACAGCCGACCCGAAGATCGCAAAAAGTTAGCTTATTTTCATTGCTCATTCAGAATGACATGGAAAAGAGAATCCCTGTGAATCTGTGACTGATGTAGGTCAGAGTGTACCTAATCACTTTCTAGAAAAAAAAAACTTAATTGCATGTCTTAACCCAAAAACGATTTATCTTAACGTCCTTCAAAGAATAATTAGGCGCAACGGTTTTTGTAGGATTTCTAATGTAGGCTCCTCGGGTTCATGTAAGATATTATATTGTAATATGATCATAGCCATGTATTTTATAATAAGGACTAGTGATTTGTTTAATCATATTTTCAAATTTCAAGACATATATCTAGCTATCTATTCATCAGCCCTTCATGATCGTCTCCTACTGAAATCAAGCCACATATACTAATTTGAAATGAAAATAAATTATCGCGCTCATTGGCTAGTATTATTTTTTGTGCTCTATGGATTTATACAGAGTATCTACTGTTTGTCCTATACATGATGCCTTATATTTCAATAACACTTTTGACGGGAATTTGAAAACGTCATGTGGTGCTCTTGTATTATATTCGACATCTTAGTATTTTAACGTGTTATATTAGATAATTTTGATGGTATTTTATGTAATATGAAGCGGCGGAACTACTGGGATGAAGTGAATATCATATAAAAGTGTTTTACAACGTTTTCGTTTTCCATCAAAATTCCCACAGGATACCATTAACAGTGTGGCCATTGCACTGTTAATGGTGACAATTTGACTTAGACAATGACTAACTTGAAAGACTATAAACGTGAAAACATTCATAACTTGACACTGGCACCAATAGCTCGTATAAGTAGCTGATTGACAATATATAAGAAGAAGAAGAAGGTATTTCCATAAAAGTTGTGACATGTTTATTAATTATTTTTATTTATAGTAACGATAGAATTGTCAGTAAACTAATAATCTTCTTCTTTAATATATATAAATTACGTGTCACGTTGTTTGTCCGCGATGGACTCCTAAAGTACTTTACCGATTTTAATCAAATTTACACAGCACGTGTAGTTTGATCCAACTTAAAAGATAGGATAGCTTCCATTTCAATTTATAGTCGCAATATTATTTGTCTATTATTTGACAGTCACAATTATCTGTTATCTCCAAGTGATTCTAGCAGATGGCGATATCTGTTGACTAGATTGAGTAAGTATTTAATAGATGGCGCTATATTAAACGTACAAACGTTTCATATAAGCTACTATTTATTAGCATAACCACCACGTGTTACTGAGGCTACCTTAGCCACAGCAACGCGTGGCTGCGTCTGCTAGTAGACTATAAGATTGTTTAGATTTTGAATCTAAGAAGAGCCACTCTCAACCTTTGATTTATTTTATTAAGTGTGTGATACATTTGTATTTTATTACGTGTGATAGATTAGTTATATGCTGCATTACAGTGCAATAAAACCACAAATCTAAGTGTTTCGTGATAAAAAAGATTTTTCATGAATATAGTGAAATATGTTTCTCCAGGAACATATTAAGATATCAGTACCACTTGTCATGTATGTCAATAACAGGCAATAAAGTTAGGTTCAATTGTTCGTTTTAAATATGCTTAAATATCTTAACCCGATTAAGAGATATGAACTGATCACATTGATCTATAAAATCATTAATCAACAAAGATGGTATGTATATATTATTTTTTTTATTATTTATAACTTTTGCACAAAATTAGTACAAGGCGGACTTAATGCCCTAGGCATTTTCTATCAGTCGACCTAGGGTGGAGCAGAAATAATGCGAGGTAGGTGCAATTTAAAGAAGAGAATAATATAAAAGATACTAAAAAGAAACCAAGTTATTAGGTGTATATATATTATATAACAAATATTCATACCAATACATAGCTCTAAATGCAAATAAATACATATATAACTATTTACAGATATATATACATATATAAAAATAATATAAACTATAGATGAGAATTATCACAGATGAGTTGACTCCGCCAGATAGTCTAAAAATAATCGTTTGACCCTGGCTTTGAATGTGTCACGTTTAGGGACCTTTTTGACGTCAAGAGGCAACGAGTTCCAGAGAAGAACAGCCTGGATACCGAAGGAAGAGTGTACCAGACTGGAGGAGTGAGAGGGACAGTGAAGAAGGAGATTATTGGAGGAGCGAAGATTACGGTCATGAGTGGTGCTAAGAAATTGAAAGTGATGTTTTAAATAGGGGGGGCATTGGGAGAGAGTAAAATAGAATACAGAAAAGTAAGAGTTCGCAAGTTTCGTCTTTGCCTGATCGGTAAACAATTGAGCCGAGAGCGTAATTTGGATACGTGGTCGAATTTGCGAAGGTTAAAAAGGAATCGAATGCAATTGTTGAGAAGTCGGTTCAGTTTATTGAGCAGATCTGCATTCAGTTCGAGGTAGCACACATACATACATATCATCACGCTATATCCCTTGCAGGGTAGGCAGAGAGAACAGAGTGCCAGAGAACTCTATCTTTGCATACTTCACTCGCTTCCTCAACATTCATAATTCTCTTTATACACGCTCGCTGGTTTCGGAGACTCTTGACTCCACCTTCCTTCAGTACACGACCGATCTGGTAGTGGGGTGGTAGGTAGGTTAGACTGGGTCTCCCCCGGTGCCTACGAGGTAGCACACATCAGCATAATCGATGGTAGGAAGGACTAAGGATTGAACCAGCACTGTCTTGGTCTCGACTGGAAGAAAGTTCTTTAAGCGATATAGTGCGCGAAGTGACCCTGTAACTTTCTTTGAGATGTAAGTAATTTGTTTGCCACTCCATCGTCGAATCTAGAAAAAGGCCGAGATTTTTTACATGACTACTATTAAGGTGGAGTCAAGAGTCTCCGAAACCGGCGAGCGTGTATGAAGAGAATTATGAATGTTGAGGAAGCGAGTGAAGTATGCAAAGATAGAGTTCTCTGGCACTCTGTTCTCTCTGCCTACCCTGCAAGGGATATGGCGTGATGATATGTATGTATGTATGTACTACTATAGGGTATGACTATACCGTTGTATATAACTGATGGCAAAGTGTGAGTATCAACTCTGCCGATAATGTGGAGGACTACCGACCAAGATGCATTGACACTTATCGGCGTTCATTTCCAGGCCAAACCTTGCGGCCCAGACGTTTATTGTTGTTAGATTATGATTGATGCTGTCAATTGCCAACTGCAGGTCATCCAGCTTAGCGTGGAAGTAAAGCTGTAAGTCGTATATATATAACATTCATACAAAATATATGCAGTCGAATTAAGAGACGTTTTATTAAAGGTAATAGATGTAATTAACTTTAATTAATTTAATTTTTGGAAGGCTTGAACTAGTGGGACATACATACATATATGAGCCGAAAAGACCATGCTGACTTATAAGTACATCAAATGGGTGTGGGCACTCCCTATGTGGTGATGGGATAAGAATACAATTGTCGTCACCCCTTACTTACTTGTAGGAGTCATAAAAATGGTTAAGAGTCTCACCAGGAGAGCGGACAGTAAGTCTCTTCGGCAAAGTTTAATGTCAAGCGTGGCGATTATGGTACTACTCCCTTATTTGTGAGAGATGCCTATCTCCGACAGTGGTTAGCGTCAGGTTAAGCAATGATAAAGCAAACCAAACTAGTAGGATAAAAAATACGCCAAGTGCGAGTTGTACTTGCGCGCGAAGGGTTCCGTACCATTATATATAAAAAAACCTCTTTTATTGTACATGAGCCCCCTTAATTATTTATTTTATTTTATTTTAATTAATTATATTTAAAGGGAACATAAAGCTAAATATTCTGTGAATAGTTAAAGCGTCTACTTGTCACCGTTATTAGTATCGAGCAAGAAACTGTAAAAAATCAAGTTTGTTGTATGGGAGCCCCTCTTAAATATTTATTTTACTTTATTTTTAGTTTATAGCGGCAATAGAAATACATCATCTGTGAAAATTTCAACTGTCTAGCTATCACCGTTCTTGAGATACAGCCTGGTGACAGACGGACGGACGGACAGCGAAGTCTCAGTAATAGGGTCCCGTTTTTACCCTTTGGGTACGGAGCTCTAAAAAATACAACACAGGTATGAAAATATAAGAGAAGCAATTGTTAATTTGTATTTATTTATTTTTCCTTATTCATGTGGTGACGGGGTAAGAATACAATTCACCACCGTGGGTGATCGTAAGAGACGACTAAGGTATATAAAACGTATATAACATCTATGCAAGAGAAGGAAAACTCGAAACAAAACCCTATAGCAACACGTCTGACCAGCGTGGTATAGTAGGTCAATTTCCCTTCCATTACTGAGAAGGCTCGAGCTCAACAGTGGGACATATATGAGCTGAGATGAGATGAGATTTATTTTCGTACAATATCTACATTTTTCTTCTTTTTTTTCTTTACTAACTATATACATGTTAATATTGAGTTTAGGAGTGTCTAATGCTCAACGTCTTCAATGCCCACGCTGTTACTATGTATATTAAATCATAAATTGTTAATTGAGGCGTGTATGATTTATCACATGCTGGGGACGTGTGAAAGTGGGCGTCCATTTATGTGAGAGGATAACGGGAAAGGGAGTTGTTCAAGCCGAATCTCACTAAATCTCACGCGGGAGAGAAAGAGAGATGCAAATATCGCATAATTATTTTTTTTTCAGTTTAAAAGTAATGTAACTTTGTCAGATATTCAAATTAATTTAGTTTCCATGGTTTGAAATATAATGAACATTTCCTACTAATTTTAACAGTTCTCATTTACCCATATTAGATTACGCTTTAATTAATCTCAGATTTTTTTATTTATTAGTCTTTATAAAAATAATAAAATAAGTAGTATTTTTTTTTATTAATACTAACGATATCGTACTCAAAATAGAAATTTAAACAGACCTCACATGAGGAGAAATAGAGGAGAAGAGACAAATCTTGCAAAATCTCGCCGGATGTTTTAAAAAAATCCTCAAAATCTCTTGGCGTAATTAATAGACCACCCGCAAAATAGGTGCTTTGAGAGAACGTTACGAGTAAGTCCTCGCTTCTAATTATCGTACATCTATAATGTTCGAAGATCTATTATAGTTGATATGACGAACCAAGTCTTATAAGTAATATGTAACTATTATATGCCCTCAAGAAATAAAATCATCATCATCATCATAGCCCGTAAATGTCCCACTGTTGGGCTCGGGCCTCCTCCGTAATTGGAGGGAAATTAACCTACTGTACCAACCACGCTGTGACGTGTTGGTATAGGGTTTTGTTTCGAGTTTTCCTTCTCTCGCATAGATGTTATATGCGTTTTATATCCCTTAGTCGTCTCTTACGATCACCCAGGGGTAAGATACACACCGCTTTCCGTGTGGTGACGGAGTAAGAATACAATTCTTACTCCGTCACCAAACGGAAAAGAAAGAAAATAAAATGAATAAAATATACTAATATCAGATCATCTAAATCTGATAGAAGGGCGGAGTGACTTCATAACCTAGTGTATTATCCTTCTTCAACAAATAAATGTAGGTACCATTGGGAACAATTACTTAACTTTGGTAGTCTTGCTGATGAGTTAACCTTTCTGATATATATCTCTATTAACCAAAAAAAGCGCCCGGATTTTTAACCGTCTTCAAAAAATGAGGAGGTTCTCAATTCGTCTGTATATTTTTTTTTATGTTTGTTACCTCATAACTTTCGATTGGGCAAAGCGATTTCAATGATTCTTATTTTATTTGAAAGCTGGTGCTTCCCGTGTGGTTCCATTTTAATTTGGTCTAGTTCTGACAATGGCATCCATGAGAAAACCATAAAAGTCTAAAATTAGCATTAAGTACGAGTGCGACAAATGAACGAGTAGCTCAAGCCCCGCTACTAATAGAACAACCTATGTGTGTCTGTAACACTAAAAAGTAAAAAATACAAATAAAAACTAAGTTTAAAAAAACCGACTTTAAAAACTGAAAAGTACAAAATAACTTAAAATACTATCATTTGTATGTGCTATCTATTGATAGGTTTGAAGTCGGTGCCGGTATCGGTATCTTTAGTGTAGGAATTTCATTACAGTAAGTACCTAAGTTGTTTATAATTTTGTTTAGGGCTTGGCACCGATTTCAAACCTATCAATAGATAGCACATACAATTGATAGTATTTTAAGTTATTTTGTACTTTTCAGTTTTTGAAGTCGGTTTTTTTAAACGTAGTTTTTATTTTGTTATATGGGCTTATCTTAGAAAATTAATTTTGGAAAATTAATGCTGTGAGAGCTTGGTCGAGGGAGTCGTCTTGGAGCTCGGGAATGGTTCCCAGGGACTGGAATAGCGCAGTCATCGTGCCTTTGTTTAAAAACAAGGGTTCACGTTATGACTGCGCAAATTACAGAGCCATAAGCTTGACCAGTTTGGCAGCAAAAGTGTATGGAAAAATTATTGAAAGGAGAATGAGGATGGTGTCCGATGGTTTACTGTGTGAGACACAAGGAGGTTTCAGGAGTGGAAGGGGATGCATGGATCAAGTGTTCTCTCTGCGCAACATTGTGGAGAAGCATCTGGCTCTAGGTCAGAGGGTTTTCTGCAGTTTTGTGGATCTGGAGAGAGCATTTGACACGGTTGTACGAAAGGAACTTTGGGACATTTTACCGGAGTATGGTATTAACGGTAAACTGCTACAGGCTGTGCAGTCCAGTTACATGGGCTGTAGAGCCTGTGTGCGGCTGGATGATGGAATGTCGCCTTGGTTTGACGTCAATATTGGCGTTAAGCAGGGGTGCGTTCTGTCAGCTAGGCTGTTTATCATATATCTGGATAAATGTCTCCAAAGGTTGAACGATATGAATGTGGGAGTCCAGATGGGCGACTCAGTGGTCACTGCTCTGCTTTATGCAGATGATGCAGTCCTGCTGGCACAGTCAGCGACTGACCTGCAGACCCTAGTCGACACAATGACAGAAGATTGTAAGAAAAAGGGTCTACGCGTGAATGTGAGCAAAACCAAAATAATGGTCTTTGAAAGAGATAAAACCAGAACAGATGTAAGAGTAACAATAGGTAATGATGTACTAGAGCAAGTGGATGAATTTGTATATCTTGGATGTGGATTTAGTCGAGATGGAAGGTACACCACTGATATAGAGCGAAGAGCGAATGCGGGAAATAGAGTGAACGGACCGTTGGGGCAACTTCTCGGCAGCCACCACCTCAGCCAGAAGGCACGTGTAGCAATACATAACGCAGTGCTTGTCCCAACATTACTGTATGGAAGCGAGAGTTGGGTATGCAGAAAAGAGTATGATAGTAAAATTAATGCGGTCGAAATGCGATCTCTTTTTTTTTTTTTTTTTTTTTTTTTTTGGTAGGCTATGACCCGGTCACACGTCGCCCGTACCGTCCGGGGCGACGGAAGGGCAGCGCGTGACCCCATAACCCACCGTATTCCCTCCCCATCGCCATTGGGCCGGCCACTGGTACCGCTTCCTTGCCTTCCGTGGCCAGCCCGGCGGGTTACCCTTTCGGGTACCATCCCCCGTCAACGCCCCAGCTAACTGCCGGGGCGTCGCCCTCACGCGGTCAGCCTCTCTGCGGGTGAAGGACTATTCCCCGGTCCAGTCACCCGCGGCCTCGGCTAGGGCGGCATTAGGCGCAGATACTCGCGCCTCCGCCGCCCCAGGCGCCGGCGACGGAGCGTCTCACCGAAGAGGATTTCCTCTCGGAGTCGCCCCGCCGCCTCCTTCCGCGAGACAACTGTCTCGCAGAAGGCGGCGACCGCGTCCCAGTTCCTGACGCTGTCGAGCATCGCCTTAGCGATGGTCGGCAGCGCCAGGTCAGCACCGATGATCGCGACGAGTTCACGGCGCTGCTCTGCCCAGGCCACACAGACCTCGAGCGTGTGCTGCGCCGTGTCCTCGTCGCAATCGCAGTGGTGGCAGGACGGTGTACTCTCCCTCCTCACGACCGTGTGCAGGTACTTGCCGAAGCAACCATGCCCCGTCAAGACCTGCACCAGTCGGAAGGAAAGGACCCCGTGCTGTCGACCCAACCACTCCATCAGCACTGGCCGGAAGGCCTCGATGGTCCGAACACCGAACCGAGGCCTTTCCAGCCGGATTGCCCAACGAGCAATAACGTCACGGCGGGCGTCGCCCCGCCAAGCGGCCATCTCACTAAGCGAGACGGTGCCGCCCCCTGCCCGCGTCGCTGACACCCGCCGGTACAGTCCGGCGAGCATCTCCGCCTCCAAGTCCCACGGAGGTGTTCCGGCCAACAGGCATGCTGCCTCCGTCGCCACCGTGCGGTATCCGCGTATGGCCCTGACCGCCATGGCCCGCTGTGGGGAAATGCGATCTCTGCGGAAAATCTGTGGAGTTAGGCTGACCGACCGCATTCGTAACGACGACGTAAGAGAGCGAGTAGGTATGAAAGAGAGTATTGGTGCAAAGATGCGAAAGGGAATGCTCCGATGGTTCGGACATGTGGAAAGAATGCCGAACGAACGTCTGGTTAAGAAGATATACAATGCGAAAGTGGAAGGATGTAGGTACCGAGGGAGACCGAGACTAACCTACCTAGACCAGATCGGTCATGTACTGAAGGAAGGTGGAGTCAAGAGTCTCCGAAACCGGCGAGCGTGTATGAAGAGAATTATGAATGTTGAGGAAGCGAGTGAAGTATGCAGAGATAGAGTTCTCTGGCACTCTGTTCTCTCTGCCTACCCTGCAAGGGATATGGCGTGATGATATGTATGTATGTATGTATGTAATGCTGTGACCAGCTGAAAAACCGAACGATGCTTTATTACGTACTGCTTTTTTATTTTTATTAGAAAGTTGTGGTCCACAGACTTTTGTCCGTGTCTTTTATGTTTTGTATTTTAATTATTATATTGATGTTATAATTCAAGGTTTCTTGAAGTGGCTTTAATACATTTATGATGGTTTATATGTGTATTGGCGCGTGCGTATGTGTCCTTGATGTTGTGTGACTGCATGTTCCTTTGAGGTTTTCTTCTTTGCGCAGTTGCTTGATGTTGATGGTGAAAACCTCTCTGTATGTTGGTCTTCTAACGTTAGCTGAAGTGAACTAATGTTTTATATCTGGTGAAATTTACTTGCATCTGTTAAAGTTATGGGAAATATAATTTTGTTGAAAGCCTCTTATGATAAATATATAATTTTCTCAGTTCATAACGACATTAATTTCCATCACTTCTTAGCTCTAAAGTCTTAAAAGATGACAAGAAATCAATCAGCATCAACTTAAGAGAACGTTTCATAAGCAGTTAACGTCACGATAAGAAAAAAATTACATAAATCCCTAATGCTAATCCATTTGACCCGCATGGCATGGTAGACTAATTTCTCTATGATTGTGGAGGAGATTCTTTGTTCTACTGAGTAACTTATATTGATTGAGAAGACCGCCTGGTATGGGATATAGGTTTTGTTTTATAAACAAGTCTTGTCTTTTCTCTTGAAAATGGATGTAGGTTTTTTTTATAAACAAGTCTTATCTCACACGACTTTTCTCTTGAAAATGGATATAGGTTTATTTTTTTATAAACAAGTCTTATTTCTTCCGTCTTTTCTCTAGAAAATGTTTTTTTTTTTAAACAAGTTTTATCTCTCCCGTCTTTTCTCCTGAAAATGGATATAGGTTTTTTTTTATAAACAAGTCTTATTTCTTCCGTCTTTTCTCTGGAAAATGGATATAGGTTTTTTTTATAAACAAGTCTTATCTCTACCGTCTTTTCTCTTAAAAATGGATATAAGTTTCTTTTTATAAACAAGTTTTATCTCTCCCGTCTTTTCTCTCAAAAATAGATATAGATTTTTTTTTATAAACAAGTCTTATCACTCCTACCTTTTCTCTTGAAAATGGATATAGGTTTATTTTATAAACAAGTCTTGTCTCTCCCGTCTTTTCTCTTGAAAATGGATATTGGTTTTTCTTTATAAACAAGTCTTGTCTCTCCCGTCTTTTCTCTTGGGAATGAAAGTGAGTGGTGAGATGTAATACATTAGTCCGCTATCCTAAGAATAACATTTTATATTTTACATTAAACATGTCTAAAAATATCATCATAAATGTATGCCTCACAAAAGCAAAAATATTTTCCTTAAGGAAAGTTTGCATGGAACAGGAAAATACACAATAAAATTGCATTTTCTCGTATAAGAATTCTGTAACATGCTCTCAAAGAATATAAAAAGTAGGTGTAGGTAGGTAATAACAACTACGATTTATAAGTTTCCTTTTATATCCTTTGCTGTCACAACGTCAAAAACGTAGCAATTCCTACCGCTTTTAAAACAAACTCACCGGCTCCCGTACACTTAAAGACGAAAATATATTTTCTAGCGTGAAAAAGATTCAAGTCTGTTGGAAAAACATTCGTTGTGACTACGATAGAGCGCATGAGCGTATTCGCAGCGCGTCCATTCAAGCGCCGCCCTTTCAGTTCGACTACAATTTTCTTCTGAACGCACGCCCGGGGACCGTTTCCCGCGCCTTTCGGATTTCGTACTAATTTAAATTTAAATTGTTAAGTTTTCGCGTCTATGTGGCCAGAATTGTGACGAAAGTGACATTTGTGTAAAAAAAGTTTGATTTCGAATGAGTTGCTTTTAGTTAACTAAGTGATTGTAAGTTATTTTATAAAGTTTTTATTTTAGTTTATGGATTTATTTATGAGTTTTAAGGACATAATACATTACTAGGTAAGTGACTGTATTAATTAATATTAATAAATAATTAAATTATATTATAAAAAAATGTTCTATTTAGTATACATATTTAATAATGCGCTAAAATTATGCTCACTTTAAGCAATCTGTTTTAGAAACTATAATTATTATCTTTGGCACATTAAATTTTAGTATGCGTGGAAAGATGTTTCAGTCAGCTACAAGACTTAATTAAAAAGAAACCATTAGTTAGTCTGTCCATCACACGCCAAGCGCAGTGCGCTGTCAAATCAATTTAATTCACACTCTGTTCCATAAAATATGTAGTCTTATTTTGTACGGCATATGTTTATTAATAAAATTTGAAAACATAATACTTTTAAATTTATTATATATTTTTCAACTGCACATATGGCTTAGTGATACAAGTACTAAGTGGGAGTACATACAAGCTGTAAA
This sequence comes from Lymantria monacha, assembly GCA_905163515.2. Classification (NCBI taxonomy): domain Eukaryota; kingdom Metazoa; phylum Arthropoda; class Insecta; order Lepidoptera; family Erebidae; genus Lymantria; species Lymantria monacha. The sequence goes on along the minus strand of LR991092.1, from coordinate 8,163,595 downwards.
TAAAAAAGGAAGAAGAATTATAATGAAAAAAAAAAGAATTAAAACCCCTTTTTAACATCATTTTGTGGATTCCGCAAAAGATTGTCCTGTGTAGTAATCCAACATGATTGCTATGCTGTCATAGGACAGTCAGCAAAGGATGTTGCTACTCAAACCACTATAACTGAGTCATGAGAAACATTTAAAAAATCCTTTTCTAATGGAAGCTATCGACATTCACTGCAACTTTTACAATGGGTTGAATTGCAATAATTGCCATACTTGGTGGTAAATTTTGTCAAGTTACAAAAAAAAGTAAGGGATTACTAATTAAAATAAAGGCTGAGCGTCATTATGGCCTTAAATTTATAACATTTCGTCAATATTCGATATACAGAAACTGATTTAAATTTCTTCAAATATTTTTTTTGCTTTCAACCGTCCTACAGTTAGAGCCTTTTTCCACAATGCGCAAGTAGTTTTTTTATATTTACTTCACTAATCACCTGGATTAGAATATGTATTTCTTTTTCAAAGACAAGCTCTACTAGGAAATAATCTTTGTATTGCCAGGCACTTTAAAAACATACAATCGAAGGAAAAATATTACACTTAAACTCAGAACAAAAATTTGCGGTTCGCAAAAATAATCAATAGTGGTCACGTTCCGATCCGATGGTAGTTTATTGGAATAATTTAAAATATTAAAATTGACAATGTGTAAGGACAGAGTTTATAAATAATTAATGAATTTGAATTGTTCTGAGTGAGAATCCAATCCACGACACAGAAGTGTAAGTCATATATCTTAGCCACTATCATACGTGCGGCATAAATATTTCGAGTCGTCGTCCATCTTTTTTATACACTGATCAATCAGTATATTGATAACTATTGGAATGTATTTAAGTTGATGAGAAGAAGTATAATACCACAGATAAAACTGAGCTTTATGGGGTCTTGTGAGTTTTAAATATGATGTATTCTGGGTGTAAATCTCAGAGCCAAGTACAAGTTTGAGTCTATGTTGTACCACTAATTGAAGTTGAAAATAGCCAGGATTTTGTGATCTTTTTCTTCTTGACAGTCCTAGATACAACTACATCAGATAAAAGTAAAGAGCTTGCAACGTTGTTTAGAGAATTGGTTTTGGGTTTTAATTTGATTTTTTTCCTTTTATATAGTAAACTAGCTTCTGCTCGCGACTTCGTCCTCGTGGAATAGTCGTATGTTAGCGTTAATCTAAAGTAACTATTCCTCCTACAATATTTCATCCCCCTTTTCAATCCTTTACAACGTTTTTTCCCAATTAAAAAGTAAGCCTATGTCCTTTCTCAGGCTTTAGACTATCTGTATACCAAATTTCATTTAAATCGGTTGAGTAATTTTGCCGTGAAAGCGAGACAGACAGACAGAGTTACTTTCGCATTTATAATATTAGTCAGGATGTTGCTATGTAGTGGATGCTACGAATTAAACCCTTAAATTATTCGTGAGTGTTATAAAAGATGATTAAGAGCTTAACGTACACCTGAGCCCACTTCGTCTAATGCTACCTAGTCAATAATTACATTTCCAATGAGAGTTGACATCAGGTAGAGGCCGGTCATAAAACTATTGCCAATAGCTTTTGCGATATGTACGATGGAATAATTGATAGAGTATTTGGGGTAGAGCAGGTTAATGATGGTGATAGTAATTTTTTCTGCATGAATTTTCTAATAAATTTCTAAGAAACCTAGAAAAAAATTAAGTGATTATGATCATGGTAATTTTGCTACATGACCACAAAAATAATTTATATAGTGAACACATGTATAATGGTATCACTGAACTACTCTGATAATGGACCTTGAAGGTAGGAAACGAAATCCTGGATTGCCACACATTAAGTCGGATCTCAATGGTATCATCTTAAATATTGCCGTCTATTAAAGTGTTTTTTTTTTTAATTTCGTTAGTTACTTAATTTTTTTCATTTTATATATCCAAGTAATAAAGTATATAAATAATTTGATATCTTCTATTAAACTAAGGTTAAATCTTAATTGATTTTCTATGTTTTTTAAGACAACTCACTGCACTCGGAAATTAATCCTTGTACCGCTGGGGATTTTACAAACATATAATTAACGGACAAGAATTACAACCAGACTCAGAACAACAATTTATGGACCACACAAAATCCTGCGTGGTAATTGAACCCACAGAACTGGAACGGTAAATCGGTATCTTAACCACGCCGACATATGTGCAGTAAGATTATAATTTGATCAATCCATATTTATTGTTAAAATTATTTGAAGGCTATCTATCGCCTTTTAAATTTCTATGCTCCATATTTAAGTAGGTAATTAATTCTAAACTCTTTTAACATTCTGTGAATCTATTTCCGATGGGTACGCAGGCTATGGTTTTCCTTTTACTAAAATCCGGCGATAATTCAGACTCAATGATGCTTGTCAGATTAGGTAGCAACTTTACGTCAGACCGTCATCAATTCATTCAGAAAATGTTCTCTATTTTATATCACATATGTTTTACATAATTCATATTTGGTTTTTAAACGTAGTTTATAAAAGACACAATAATGACTAATAATCCTTACTAATATTATAAATTCGAATGTAACTCTGTCTGTCTGTCGCTCTTTCACGCCAAAACTACTGAACCGATCTAAATGAAATTTGGTACACTGATAGTCTAGAACCTGACAAAGGATATAGGCTGCTTTTTAATTCAAAAAAAGGTCGTAAAGGGGGATGAAACGTTGTAAGAAATTATCGTTATTTTTTAAGCCAGAAGCCTGATACTTATTTTTAGGTTATTGATTAGATATAAATAAATATGACATTAAAATTTCGTAAAAATATTATCCTTAAGGGGTAAAATAAAAATAGGGGATGAAAAGCTTTAGGATAGTAACCTTTTACGCGGGCGAAGCCGCGGGAAGAAGCTAGTGTTTATATATTACCGTGTTGTGACGGAGTAAGAATACAATTCACCACCCCCTATCTTACCCGTGGATGATCGTAGGAGACGACTAAGGGATTAAATATGCATATAAAATCTATGCAAGAGAAGAAAGACTCGGAATATAACTCTATATCAACACGTCTCGTGGTCTCTAAATGTCGGCCTCATAAAAAGGATCAAAGTCGCTCAGCGTGCTATGGAGAGGGCTATGCTCGGTATAGAAATACCGTAATCACGTATAGTTCATCTAATCTAAGAAGTGCATTTTGACGTTTTGCAATTTTTAATACACAATAACCTCGGTCAAACGTATGCACATAATTGTAAACACTAAATCTGAAATTTTAAACAACTATTAAGTTATTTACATAATTAACATTGCGGGTGACTTTCTTGTACAATAATCTAATGTTGAAACTCGTAAAACTAATTTAAATTAGAAATAACATGGTAAATAGTAATTGTTAGTGACGCCCTAACAATGTCACGTCATCACGTTCTATACAGTAGTGCTTGACAACTTCCAATTCACGATTATCCAAATAATCGGTAAAAATATTAGAATAATACAATTAATCGAATAGAGATTTTGACACAGATGTACATTTCGACACTTTGATTGATGAGGAAATAATTATTATTAATGTTCGCGAAGCTGATAATTCAAGTAATTCTTAATAAATAGCCATTTTCAAATCCAGTTTTTGTTTTTAATTAACCTAAACCTACTAAATATGATGAATAGATTCTATGCTGAAATAATTAAATTTATTTAGTACTAATTTAGCACTTAATTTATTCATCACCTTTTTGAAAAATAAAAAATAAACCGATTATTAATTATAAAGAATCAATATCGATTTCTCAGTAAAATCGGATATTTTCGATTGCGATTATTTGGTTCACATACCTAGACAACTTACTCAGACAGCTGTCAAAGTGCACTTCTTAGATTAGACAGACTATAGATATTATATGATAATTTAATCACGTAGAGAACTACGTCATTAAATCCAGAATACGAAAATTCGTAGAAGAACGGGTGTAACCGACATAACCCGAAGAATTAGCACGTTGAAGTGGCAATGGGCAGGCCACATCGTTTGACGAACCGGCAACCGTTGGGGAAGAAAAGGTCTTGAGTGGCGACCACGAATCGGACGACGCAGCGTAGGACGAACCCCCACTCGGTGAACTGATGACATTGTCAAGGTCGTAGGAAACCGTTGGATGCAGGTGGCACAGGACCGTTGCGAATGGCATTCTCATGGGGAGGCTTATGTCCAACTGTGGACGTTTATGGGCTGATGGATGGATGGATACCAACACGTCTGACCAGCTTGGTATAGTAGATCATTTTCTCTCCTAGTGTGGAGGAGGCTCGAGCCCAGCAGTGGGACATATATGAGCTGAGACGAAATGTTTATATGTTAAAAATTTTAAGCTTTGTAGTTTGAAGTAAAACATTTGTATTGAAAAAAAATGAGAACCAAATGGTTTATTGTTTTTACAGATCGCCTCTTTCCTTCAATAATTGTAATCTTGAAAAATAAAAGTTTAAAGAAGAGGGTTTTCAATTTTCAAAAAGTAATTGATATATAAATCTATGATTTTAATTTATTTAATTATTCTATAATTACATCATCTATGATTTAAAATGGATTTACGGTAAAAGAATTATTCGTTGCGACACTATTATTATTTGAAATTTTAAAACATTGCTCTATTATTTCATTTTTCAAAATAACTCATTATTGAAGCAAAAAGCCGAATTATATCTATAATACTATGTGTTTATTACGCGTAACTGAAATACTAAACGGCAAGATGGATTTTGAAAAACTTTTGTGTTTTATTGAATCCATGGATGATTTAGACACTGTTGGATGTGATTAGATAACTCTAAGGTTAGGTACTAGATTTTTTTTTTATGAAAATCATCTCATTTTTACGTAAAAACGTTAAATAAATGAGTTAATAATTAATAACATATTATTAATTCTACGCTGTACCTACTAAATAAAATGTATTTTTTTTTAATAAGACACCATCCAGCGCTAATGCGATAATCCTTGTATTGCGGCGGACTTTACAAACAAATAATTAAGGCAGATAAATTATACTCGAACTCATAACAATACTTTGCGGGTCGCACAAAGTATTGTCCTGCATAGGAATCGAACCCACGATACTGGCACGAATGTCGATATCTTAACCACTACGCCATCTATGCAGTCTAAGTCCTTATAGTATTTTCATTAGTGCCATAAATCCACGTTAGAATATTATGATACTGTTTTAATGAAACTATTTATAGTTTACTTAACGTTATTTGTCATTAATTAAGCCAAAATGAACCGACATTTTTATAAGTGAAGTTTATAAAGTATTTATATTAAAATCTTGAATATTTATAATAATTAAATGATTTATAAGCACAATAATACTTTTTACGTTTAGGTATTAAGTTTTTACTGTTAGAACTTTTATTACATAATTTTAATTTTCGTTTCGAGTATTAGACATGCTTCAAAACAGGGTTGATATTTTTTAGGGACAATCTATTGTATAGTCGCACCCCGCCTGAAACAGGGTTAACTTAAGACAAGCAATTGACTTTAATAGTTATCCAAAAGAGGATTCGGAGGTTAGAGTAAAGACAACACGCTTTGCTGACTCCTGAAAATTGGCATAATACGAGAAAAATAATGACCTCGAATATTTCACTATAAATATGTCTGTAAGAGATTTATTAGTCACGCATCTCCCTCCATCGTCGACCTGGACGGATCGGGCGGGGTGAGACTCCATCATAGCCTAACCGCAAAAAAAAAAAAACACAAAGCAGCCATGAGGACTGCCGACAGAAGTGAAAACTTAAAACTATAAAAAAAACAAACACAAAAAAATAATAAAACCTGCCCCAGGGAGCTATGTATGGGTGTGACCATACCATAGCCAGCCATAAAAAATTACTATTAAAATAATAGCAATAATTATTACATATAAATTGAATGTAGTAAACAGCGCCATAGCAGTGAAGAGCAGCTGACTGTATCTTTCTCACTCGGATACTCTCGGTGGTCCCGAGTTTACCTGATCCAGCATTTCACCTCAGAACGTAACGATTCAGCCTCGGTACGATTCAGCCTCGGTGTGCGGTGCGCCAAAAGAAGTTTTCACTTCAAAAAAATAGTGATTCTATATGCTGAATTTTGCCAATACTTAACATCCTGGACTCGATACTCGTATTACAGTATTTCATGTGTACAAAAATGATTAATTGTACTGTGAATATTTCTGTAATTTATGTGTCTTATTGTGTTTTTATGAAGTAAATCGCGGTACAATTATATTTTACAACTTAGTGTGGTATTGTATTTGAAAAAAAAACAGCGATTTTGCTTATGGTGGCAAATGAGCAAGCATCACTTCTGATAGTAAGAGTTACTGCCGCGTATGAATCATTCCATACCAGGACTACAGCTAGGCCGTTACCTACCTGCTAAGATTGGGTACCGGTGGCCTGTTCGCACGGCGAAGAGAGGTGTTTGCAGGTTGAGTCTATGGGTTTGCTCACCGCCTCTTCCGTCGCCCCGCATCGATTTGGCGAGGCGCGACCACGTCCATAATCCACCGCAAAAAAATAAAATTAAAAAAAAAGGAAAAAAAAGGCCGCTGCCTATCTATGAAAAACCTCAAACTCAACTAGAAGAAGTTGGGCTGCCGGCTCTTTCGTTCACTAAATGAAGCGCAAAAAACCTCAAACTCAACTAGAACGTTGGGCTGCCGGCTCTTTCGTTCACCAATTGAAGTGCAAAAAACCTCAAACTCATCTAGAAAGTTGGGCTGCCGGCTCTTTCGTTCACCAATTGAAGCGCAAAAAACCTCAAACTCAACTAGAAAGTTGGGCTGCCGGCTCTTTCGTTCACTAAATGAAGCGCAAAAAACCTCAAACTCAACTAGAACGTTGGACTGCCGGCTCTTTCGTTCACCAATTGAAGCGCAAAAAACCTTAAACTCAACTAGAAAGTTGGGCTGCCGGCTCTTTCGTTCACTAAATGAAGCGCAAAAAACCTCAAACTCAACTAGAAAGTTGGGCTGCCGGCTCTTTCGTTCACCAATTGAAGTGCAAAAAACCTCAAACTCATCTAGAAAGTTGGACTGCCGGCTCTTTCGTTCACCAATTGAAGCGCAAAAAACCTCAAACTCAACTAGAAAGTTGGGCTGCCGGCTCTTTCGTTCACTAATTGAAGCGCAAAAAACTTCAAACTCAACTAGAAAGTTGGGCTGCCGGCTCTTTCGTTCACCAAATGAAGCGCAGCAGCACATTGTAACAGCTCAGACATCGATTTTTTGCGAGAATGTGGTACTAAAACGGACGGACTGACCCGCTGCAGATACAAAACTGTGTGGCTTTAGCACTATTGAGTATGTCGTAAAGACACACTATTGGATTGAAATTTTTGTATTATATTCAAACATTTCAATTATTCATCATTCACTATTAAATAGCATATATTGTGTTATTCATTTGTTTAGATAAAATTATGATGGCCAGAAGATCGTATGTTTGACTCTTCTGAAGTTGGCGAAAAATAGAGCTTAGGGGACTATTATTAAAATGAGTTTTCTCGCAAAATTTCAACACACAAAAAGATTGCCGCTCATAATATCAAAGCCCTCCCATAAAAATGGCGGATGCAGTTAAGATATCAATTTATCGTGCCAGTGTTATGAGTTTGATTCTCACGCTGGGCGATCTAATAATTATTGTTCTGTGTCTAACTGTAATTTGTGTTCATTAATTATATGTTTGTAAAGTCCTCCGCAATAGATGGACTAGTTCCTTAGTGCTGGGTATTTAAAAAAACAACAAAAAAAAGACTGAAAGCATTTAACGTGCTTGATTATATATATATGTATATAAAAAATATTATGAGCGAAAAATAATTGTCACACATGGGATACAAACCCATACCTATTGGAAATCCATTCCAATCGTGCTACCTTACTTCGTGCTACTTACACTAACGTGAGCCGTCGTATGGCATTCAATTTTCGGCTCGTATTATATTTTCGTCTTTAAAGGAGACATGTGCCATCTACCCGACAATGTTTACTCATTATACAGATCCCGTGTGTGACAATTATTTTTCGCTGGTATTCATGTTTCTTTTGAAAAAAAAAGGTTTAATTTTGAGTAATGAATCTTACATATCGCTTATCCGGAAGAATAGTGACACAACTCTAAAAATTACAATTTTCACTATATTTAAATTTTTGGTGGTGAAGGCGTGTTTTATTATAAGTTCCCCCTATCGACTCTTTGTCGTCATTCTTAAGGAAATTAAGCTAACTTTCGTGCATTTGGAATCGCTACTGAACCGACCTGAACAAAGGTAAATACTTATTATGACCCTCTTGAAAAATTTAGCTTTTTTAATTGTGTCACTATTCTTCTGGGCAAGCGATATTTTAATGGTGATACATTGTATTATCACCACACTGAGAATAAAAGCATAGGACTTTAAAAATATTCTACCATATCGCTATATTTGCAGATATTAACATACTTAGTACGTGTTTATCGACAATATTATTATAATAACAAATCAGAGTGTCAAACAGGCGTTCCAAAACGTAAATATTTGCAGCACTTCAAAGCTGTAACGTTGGAACAATAATATTTAGTGATTTATATAAAACAATACATGTGTTAAATACTTTATTTACGTATAATAGTTTTATACCAGTTTCATGTAAAATTAGGATAGAATAGAGTCCCCCCGTGACCATGAATGTTGTAAAGTATTCGAAACGTCAGGAAATTAAAAAATCAAATACAAACGCGATAGAATAATTGAAAATAGTTTTATTTCAAATGCAGTATAATACTATGTAGAAGTAATACTATAAAAGAAGAGAAAGAAGAGAAAGGAATCCTCAGATGAGGACACTAAGTCTTATTAGACTTATGCAAATTTATTACATCTTCTTTTCCTAAGTGGTAACTATTGTAGTAAGTCGTGGTAAGTGGTTATGTTTTATTTATATCTTACACATTTTTTTAATATGACAAATACATAGGTATTAATGAAATAGTCCTTGTATTGTGGGGGACTTTACAATCATTCAATTTAATGAACGTAAATTCCATCCATATTTATAACAAAAATATGTGGATCGCATAAAGTATTATCCTATCCCCATATTTGACAGTTTTGTTGTGGCTGGTGACAAACGCGTAGATGATAGGTAAATAAAGTTACGCAATAAAGTATTATATATCTCCCTTTTGAAAACTTCTCTATTTTTCCTTTTGAAATGTTCGAATGTTGTATAGAACAAATGTGTTATTAGGGTTTCTGCATGTTTCTCAGAAGACACTCAATTGTTATACACGAACGCTGAAAATACTTTCAAATATATATATATATATATAGATATATATATATATATATATATATATATATATATATATATATATATATATAGAGAGATATATATATATATATATATATATACATATATATATATATATATCTATATCTATATATATATATTTGAAAGTATTTTCAGCGTTCGTGTATAACAATTGAGTGTCTTCTGAGAAACTACATACAGATATATACATATATATATATATATATATATATATATATACATATATATATATATATATATATATATATATATATATATATATATATATATAATATATATATATATATGTACTATACATACAGATATATACATATATATATATATACATAGTTTAAATGGTACAGAACAATTATTAGGCTTTGGAGAAACCAGAGTCTATAAAACTAATAGTTTGTAGTTATTTAAAATTAAATTTATTCCTCAAAATTTTATCATTTAAAAATCCTAACCAAATTCGCTTGCGTATAAAATGGCACGTCCAAAAATATGTAAAACTTACAATCTTTATTCATTTAATATTTTATTCTCGTTTTATTTCTGAATTTATCACAAAGTGGATTATTCATTTTCAATTTTGTCTACAGTATTTGGATAAAAAAAAAGCAATTCGGGCTTGATTTGACTTAATCAATTTAAATGGTATTTATAAATTTATTATATTTTTATCATTTAGCAACGTAATAAAAATACAATAATAATTTAACGTCCTTGCATTTGTATTGGTTATCGTAATTCATTGCTACTAGAGAAGGAAGACTAGTAAAACTCTTTGCTAATTTTATTTACTATTTTCCATATTCGTTTTATAATATAATATCCACAGGGAAGGAAAGAAACGTTGACACATTGTATCCGTTAACGTAAGGATGAAAGCAAGCGACGACCAAAAGCTTTAGTGTAAACTGCAATGAGGTACTCCAAATTAAGAAGAATTTTTTTTTGCGGAATGAAGTGATCTATAGATTGGAATTTTAAAGTATAAATATATATTATTTTATTGTGAAACTTTATATTCCAAGAAGAGACAAAAGGGGCTTAGATATATATTACTTTTGAAGAGATTTCTGCGTGTGGGTACTAAACCAAACTTGTGGAAATTTTTAATACATTTGATCTGTTATATGAGTCAAATTATTATCAGATGGACATATTTTTTAGTCTTGAATTTACTTATTATACGACGCTAATGCTGCACTGCTACATAAATATGAAAATGAATTATATACAAAGATAGTCAGGTTAGGTGGGATTTCATTTAGAGTTTAATGTTTCGTGTTGTGATTTTATTATTTTCTAAGGAATAGGTGGTGAATAGTATACTTATTCCGTCATTATAGGGCCTGTCCCTATAATGACGTTGAGTTAGATTAGTCTAATTATCTCACCTCGTGTGAATCACCACAGTTTGTCTATCCCCATCAGGTCCAACCCATCAGGGTAGGGTGATGGTAGGGGTAGGTGGGGATTGTTCAAATTGGCCAAAGCAGCAGGGAGCGGGACTGTAGCATTTTATTGAGAAACTCATAACAGCAACTCCGATTGGAACCTGCTATAATCACCTATCAAATGGAGTAATAACGGTACTATCCCTTTTAGGGCGGCATATGTCCAAGCCGGGTAATTAAATTCGTTTTTTAAAGATATTGGAGTTGTTGAAAATTCTTTAGAAAGTCAGATTCTACACGTGCCCCTTCGATGGCTATACCTAGGTATAGCCAACGAAGGGACGCGTGTAGAATCTGATTAATAATAAATAACTATTAATTTAACTATGAAACTGTTTTATTAAAAGGTTATTTATTAATCAATAGTTAGAATAGTTTATATCCTTACTATATGTAGATTTGTTATCGAGACAGCGTCGTTCAATCTGAATGCGGTTTCTAGCAACATGGCGCCGCGCCCGATGAAATGTAATGATTAAAGTTTTTATTTGAGAAATTGTAATATAGATTTTTAATTTAGAAATATATATGTATTTTCAAGATTGCTGTGTGGTACTTTGCTCGTGGATGTCGTAAAAGACGACTAAGAGCCTTATAACGACCTAGACCAACTCAATCTGATGCCGTTTGGTCCACAATTACAGTCCCAATGAGGGTTGACATCCGGCCGCTCATAAAACTATTGCCAATAACTTTTACAATATGTACTATGAAAGAAGAGAACATATTGACCGACCCCAAGTAATTGGGATAAGAGTAGGAGAATGATGATGTATTTTCAAGATTAAAATCTAGTTTTAAAGAAAAGGCTTTACATCAAACTGGATCAACTCTATCTGACGCCGTATAGTCAACAATTACATTCCCAAGGAGGGTTGACGTCTGGCAGGCGGCTGGTCATAAAACTATTGCCATAACTTTTACAATGTTGTACTATGAAAGAATATATATTGTATCGACCCCAAGTAATTGGGATAAGAGTAGAAGAATGATGATGACCTAAAGAGGGGTCAGGACCACTTTATTGTTACGCCGTTATCACATAAAAAATGATATACAAATAAAAACAATTAATATTATATAATATAGGCAAATACTTAGTTTTTCAATGGATTAAATTATTTTAATTTTCAAATTAATATTTTTTATACGTAAGAAATATTCCTTCATTTCTTGGACTGCATGTTATGTTGTCTGACCTTCATGAACATTTATGATACTCGATATGGCGCGTCAAGACTCTTAAATTTCTATATATCACCTTATTTTTCAAGCAGAATAAATTTATTTATCTTTCAGAATAAATATAAATCTATCTTCGCAGCCCGCTGTTTGATGAGATAACGGGAAAGTGGAGGTCTTCGTTCACAGCAAAAATATTATCAAATTGCTCTTGAGAATTTAAAATTACGCTTGAAATTCAAATTCAAAATAATGTATTATGTATAAACCTTGCGGGGCCACTTACAAACTGTAGATTTTACATTTTTACCTTACAATAATCGATCACCAGATTGGAATACAGCAATCACTGAACAGATCCAGCAATAAACTCCTTCGTCTTATCTTCTTTTATTTTCGTTCGGTGTTATATTTTTATAATAAAAAATATATAAGTAAATATTGATTCTGTTTTATGAACCAGTATATAATATTCTCAAATTATAATGTAATATATAATGACGAGGTCAGATCCCACAAGTGGTACCCAATTACGAGTTAACTATTGAAGTAGCTATTACTCTTGCCTCAATGAACTTTGAGGTAAGACAGACTCGGCCCACGTAGCTATAGTAAGCGGAAATCTGTCAGTGAGCATGACAATACCACAAGCAAAAAACTTAAACAATACATTATTACTTCAATGATTTATATCTACCCACTACAATATTCATTATTAAATTTTGACTCACAATTTGGTATAAAATAATAGCCGGTACAAAAAAAAATATTTTATAAAAAATATTTTGATTTTGCTCAGTTATTATTAAACACAAAATGTATGATAATTAATTATATTATGACACTTTAGTAATTTAAACCTAACAAAATTGAATAAGCTACCAATCAGAGAACATGATATTATTTATCGGGAAAAGGCCCGCCCAGTAGGTTACTCTTTTGGGTGTTATTCCCTGTCATTCGCCGAGATTCAGCTTGCCATTTGGAGAAAAAGTTAAAGACTACAAAAAAAAAAAAAGAAAAAAAATAACTTCAAGTAGATACTACTCAAGAGCAACTTAAACTCGGTCGGAGGCAGTTGAAAGAATTGGGTCACTACAGTTTGTGGTTTGTAGACGAAGGTTATTATACTGTGTCATTTAGCGCTATGTAATTACTGCAGGCAGCGCTACTCTATTTGTGTGTTGTAATTATATGGTGAGCGACTAATTGCTATTAGGGGAATCAGGATAATCCATTCTTATTTATTAAATTCCCCTTTTATTATACCGCGGGAGATATCTTTGTGGGATTAAGTATTCCTTATCAATCAGAACGTATGCAAATAATGCTACTACAAGGATATGAAAGTATGAAATATGAAAACGAACCCTTTTGGCTAATGTAGTATGATCATCTTATGACCTATTGCTAAGCTCGAGTCTCCTCTATAATAGGACGTAAATTGACCTAATAGTCGCTGGTCAGACGTGTTAATGAAGAGTTGACTATAAAAAAAAATTACGTCAAATAGATACTACTGGTTGTATTGAGTTGTTGTCTAGTTGTGTTGAGGAAGCGAGTGAGGTATGCAAGGATAGAGTTCTCTGGCACTCTGTTCTCTCTGCCTACCCTGCAAGGGATATGGCGTGATGATATGTATGTACGTATGTATGTATTTATTTCTAATATTTACTCTCTTTTTTTATTTTTTTTATTTATTGAGTAATTTTATTTTACAACAATATGTACATTTAAAGCTAAGTTTTAAATTAAATTATTAATAAATAGGGAAAGGTTAAATATTTTGGTATTTCGTACCTGTTATATTTAACTGGCATTTTGTCTAATGTATATCTATATATATATATATATATATATATATATATATATATACCGACCCCATTCGTAACGACGACGTAAGAGAGCGAGTAGGTATGAAAGAGAGTATTGGTGTAAAGATGCGAAAGGGAATGCTCCGATGGTTCGGACATGTGGAAAGAATGCCGAACGAACGTCTGGTTAAGAAGATATACAATGCGAAAGTGGAAGGATGTAGGTACCGAGGGAGACCGAGACTAACCTACCTAGACCAGATCGGTCAGGTACTGAAGGAAGGTGGAGTCAAGAGTCTCCGAAACCGGCGAGCGTGTATGAAGAGAATTATGAATGTTGAGGAAGCGAGTGAAGTATGCAGAGATAGAGTTCCCTGGCACTCTGTTCTCTCTGCCCATATATATACATATATATATATATATATATATATATATATATATATATATATATATATATATATATATATATATATATATACATACATATATATATATATATTTATACTACTAATGTGTAGAGGATATTGGATAACAGTCTATTATTTGTATGGTCAATATTTTTATAACACTGCTAAAATATACGACATCCATCACTCTGCTATAACATGACAGCTAGATTGATAGACAGGTAGTGACTTTACATGTATTTGGCGTCTGATTTATGTAAATGCGGCCAAAATAATACAAATTAATTATTTTTACACAAAATAATTAATTAACTGGCTGTCTTAATCAGACGAAGGATTAAAATAAAAAAAAAAATAAAGTATTAATTATTATAAAAGCTTCAAACATATCATTTTAAATTTGGAACACTAATCTGGTAAACTGTAATTTTAAAATTTCATCTTATTAATAAATCAGATCTTTCAAATTTATTTTGTAATTAAATATAAATTTAGCCAATACGTTATAATTTAAATCTTATTAATTTATAATTTATATAATTTATACAGTGATACAATGATCGCGATACTTCGAATTAAGTTTAGTTGTCGTAGTAGAGAGAGCCCTAGTGACGTCATAGTTTTATTCTCCCTATTTTTCCTTGTCTTTTGTTTTCTTTTAGTGACAATTTGCCGCCATATCTATCTTCATTAGACGTGTTAAGAGGCTTTCATTATTTTGTGACGCCATAACGTTACTACATAAGAATTTACTTAGCTATGTTGGCTTCAGAATTTTTCTTCACGGTGTTTTAAACTTGGCAATAGGTAAGCGAAAGGGATAATTGGGTCTTTATACAACGTATACAGTGCTCTATAGAAAATTTCGACGCAAATCTTTCGTTCACTTAGTAGATAGATACTCATATTCACTTAGTGTTACCGCAAATATGATTTGGGTTAGGAAATTTTGATTTTAAAACAAGATCAACGTCCTCTAGCAGTATAATAAGCTAGATAGTTGATTAAATTTAAATTCAATTATTTTCTTACCTTACAATAAACTTAGTTGGTCTAGTCTTGCATATATATATATATATATATATATATATATATATATATATATATATATATATATATATATATATATATTTATATATATATATATATAATACTAGCGGACTCAACAAACTTCGTTCCGACTAACAGTCATTGTATGAAAAGTAAAAATTCCTACAATTCGATCGCAGCGCTACCTACCGATGATGTTGAAACGGTCCAATTAAATATTTTTTTAGTTATGTTAACTGAAATATGAGTCTAAAGACAGGTACAACACAACATTAGTATGTTATATAATGCGCTTGAATTTTGGAGCGTAATTTGCTGTGCTTCGGGTACCAACCGTAATCAACTATTTAAAATGTATTAGATCACTGACGTCTTTGCGTGCAAATACAATGTCAGAAGTTTTGGAGTGTTACTGATAGTAATTTACCTGTCTTAGTTAATTTAAAAACCCTACATCAAAGAAAAGCTCGAGATACTTAAGTGTCTTTTTACGCACCCGACAAAGATTTTCAAAGGAAGAAACAAAGGTCCAAAAAGAAAACTCGACTATCTTGAGTGTTTCAACAGTAAAAAAGTCAAATTTCTTTCGAGTTAGTCTTAGTTTGCTTTTTACTTAGAATCGAGAATTGCGACGTGAAATCGATGATAGGTAAATGCTCAGGTAATTATTTTAATATCTGGATGACCGAGCTTTCGCTCGGTAGTTTCTTTTTAGTGTATTTTAAAGATATATTTAAATATAATAAAAATAATGAATTAAATAATAATAATAAATAATTGAAGAATGCTGGAGAGTATTGAAAGAGAGTATGGTAGATACAGTGAAAGAAGTATGTGGAAGTTCAAAGAAGCATAGAAAAACAAATGGTGATGCATGGTGGGATGCGGAAGTGGCAGCTTCCGTAGAGTAAAAGAAGAAAGCGTGGCTGGACTATGTTTCTTCTTTGAATCTGAATGACAGTTTATCTTACAGACAGACATTCTTACACAAACACAAGACGTGTTAAGCCGCTGGAGTGAATATTTTGGCGATATGTATGCGGATGCTACGGTTGGCGCCGGTGTTGGATGTGGTTTAGTAGATCAACATTCGACAACGGCGTCCTCCGATGGCATCAGTATGGATGAAGTTGAATGGGCGATAAGAAGTTTGAAAAATGGTAAGGCAGCGGGCACTGATATGGTGTCTGCCGAGATGATCAAGCTTGGTGGCTCTTATGTCTGGGAGGCGTTCCTGTTGCTCCTCAATTTATGTTGGAGCTCGGGAATGGTTCCCAGGGACTGGAATAGCGCAGTCATCGTGCCTTTGTTTAAAAACAAGGCTTCACGTTATGACTGCGCAAATTACAGAGCCATAAGCTTGACCAGTTTGACAGCAAAAGTGTATGGTAAAATTATTGAAAGGAGAATGAGGATGGTGTCCGATGGTTTACTGTGTGAGACACAAGGAGGTTTCAGGAGTGGAAGGGGATACATGGATCAAGTGTTCTCTCTGCGCAACATTGTGGAGAAGCATCTGGCTCTAGATCAGAGGGTTTTCTGCAGTTTTGTGGATCTGGAGAGAGCATTTGACACGGTTGTACGAAAGGAACTTTGGGACATTTTACCGGAGTATGGTATTAGCGGTAAACTGCTACAGGCTGTGCAGTCCCGTTACATGGGCTGTAGAGCCTGTGTGCGGCTGGATGATGGCATGTCGCATTGGTTTGACGTCAATATCGGCGTTAAGCCGGGGTGCGTTCTGTCAGCCAGGCTGTTTATCATATATCTGGATAAATGTCTCCAAAGGTTGAACGATATGAATGTGGGAGTCCAGATGGGCGACTCAGTGGTCACTGCTCTGCTTTATGCAGATGATGCAGTCCTGCTGGCACAGTCAGCGACTGACCTGCAGACCCTAGTCGACACAATGACAGAAGATTGTAAGAAAAGGGGTCTACGCGTGAATGTGAGCAAAACCAAAATAATGGTCTTTGAAAGAGATAAAACCAGAACAGATGTAAGAGTAACAATAGGTAATGATGTACTAGAGCAAGTGGATGAATTTGTATATCTTGGATGTGGATTTAGCCGAGATGGAAGGTACACCACTGATATAGAGCGAAGCGTGAATGTGGGGTGGGTGTAGCAATACATAATGCAGTGCTTGTCCCAACATTACTGTATGGAAGCGAGAGTTGGGTATGCAGAAAAGAGTATGATAGTAAAATTAATGCGGTCGAAATGCGATCTCTGCGGAAAATCTGTGGAGTTAGGCAGACCGACCGCATTCGTAACGACGACGTAAGAGAGCGAGTAGGTATGAAAGAGAGTATTGGTGTAAAGATGCGAAAGGGAATGCTCCGATGGTTCGGACATGTGGAAAGAATGCCGAACGAACGCCTGGTTAAGAAGATATACAATGCGAAAGTGCAAGGATGTAGGTACCGAGGGAGACCGAGACTAACCTACCTAGACCAGATCGGTCATGTACTGAAGGAAGGTGGAGTCAAGAGTCTCCGAAACCGGCGAGCGTGTATGAAGAGAATTATGAATGTTGAGGAAGCAAGTGAAGTATGCAGAGATAGAGTTCTCTGGCACTCTGTTCTCTCTGCCTACCCTGCAAGAGATATGGCGTGATGATATGTATGTATGTAAATAATAATAAAAAAATTAAAACGTCAAAAGTAATAAAACAGAGAAACAGTATCAGAACCAGCCTCGATTAGACTGCTCGATTATCCAATTGAGGTGTCTTAATAACAGCATCAAATTGTGCCTTCATATTTTAATAGTTGACAGCCAACGCAAAATTATATTTTTTCATTGACTGAAAATATTATATTAATATTTTCTATAAACGAAACTTAGCTAGATCGATTAGTCGTCTTGGGTAATGGGTACCTCACCTCTGGAACAGCTGATCTGAGTTTTGAATACATTGCGTATTATTTGAAATTATCGTTATAAGGCACTATCCTAATACGATGGTGTGTGGAAAACGTCCAAAAATTGTTGTAAATTTTTTTTATTAAAAAAATTATAATATCTTTAACAACTCCATTTTATTATTTGTAAAATCAATACCCGGTGGAAAAACCTTTGTCAGTAATTATCGCTTGACACCGATGTGGCTTAGACATCAGTTTCTGACATGTTTCGACAGGCATGCTTGCCCATGCCTCACAAAAAGCTTCACTAAGTTCATCTATAGTTGTAGTACGATAAGTGGCAACTTTTTTCTTGATTTCGTGCCAAAGGTGCTCAATTGGGTTGAGGTCCGGGCTATTTGCTGGCCAATCTAGCACCGATACTGACTGGTAAGAAACGACTTGACTGAACGGGCGGTATGTTTCCGGTCGTTATTCTGCTGAAACGTCCATATAATAGGGAGATGCTCCTCAGCATACGGAAGCATAGTTTCTTGCAATGTTGCCTTGTATTGATGTTGGTCTAAGTTACCCTGATCTTTCCTCACAGGTCCCGCTCCACGTCCAGAAAATGAACCCCACATTTTAATGTTTCCATCGCCATGTTTCACCTGTTTTTTTGTGAATCTTGGATTCATTTACGCTTTTACAGGACGCCGTACATATTGCCTTCCATGTTAAGAAATCAAATTAACCTTGGTCTCGTCAGAGAATAATACATGTTGCCATTGGACGTAGGTCCAATGTCAACGTACGACAATGTCGACGTAGGTCCAGTGTGCAAACACCAATTTCTATTTTATGTTCTTCTCGAATAACACACATTTCGATAATGAACATTTCTATGTTCTTTCTTCAACAACGGTACTTTGCGAGCCACTCTTCCGAACAACCCTGCTTCTACCAGACGTCGTCGAACGGTCCTCGCTGATACACCGACTCTTTCGTCTGCCCCAAACACTTCCTGTTTTATTAAAATAGAGCCCAGAAACGGATCTTTCTTAGCTAACCTGGTTATCATTCTATCTTCTTGCGGAGTTGTTTTTCTCGATATTTTTGTTCTGGACACATTTAAAACTGTGTTATAGCGCCTAAAATGTTGCACTGCATTGCATACCATAGTTTTTGAATAATTTAAATGTTGTGATATCGTTCGGTATGACCAACGACAAACTTCATGATAATTTTTCGTAGTGTTGGATCGCAACTTTTATTTTTGCCCATTTTTCTTCAAAATTATTCTCAAAACTTAAATTCAAAATATGGATTGCCGCCAAAACTACCACAATATAATAAGAGAAGAAATAAAAAAATATTAAGATTCAAATTTTGAAATTAGAACGCAATACCTCAGTGTCCTTAATTAAATGGCCAGCCAGCATTCTTTGAACAAATAGCACTATGATGATCTATCAGCTATACTGTAAAGAGTTTTAATATTTAAGAAGTTGTTATTGTTTGTATAATCGGGCACATCAATGACTAATTATACTTACATGTAAAAGATATGGAATATTGTTAAGACTCGTTGGAAAATAAAAAATTAATTCACAATTCGGCTCAACTAGAGATTGTCCCTAATAAGTTGACCACGACTATATATATATATATATATATATATATATATATATATATATATATATATATATATATATATATATATATATATATATACCAGAATTGCTCGTTTAAAGATATTAGATATAGATAGATAATCGTAATCAAAAATGTGACAACATTTCGGTTCAATCAATTCAAAAATTAAGTAAAAAAAAATTTTTACAGCGTACATGGTCACGGGAGGACTAAGGTGACTCGCACCCAATAAGTCATCATTGTTACGTTGTTACAGAGATTTATATCTACCGGCTACAGTATCAGTAATTAAATTTTGACCCACGTTTCATAATAATATTATGCCTAATGAATTTTATTGCCGGATTTTTCTCAGTATGGACGCGTTCCGATCCGATGGTAGCTGAATAGATTTGTTGTTTTTAAGCTAGTAAATTGCCACAATATAACAATTATCATATTTGATAATAACTGATCATAAACAATACAATTTTTTATATATGGAATCATTTTCTTTTTGTATTGGCTATGAATTTGTATTAAAAAAAAAGTGTCAAAATTTAATAACTGATACTACACTCATTTGCAAAAAAAACGGGCGGTTTTGATTTTCATTCATATTTAAAAAGATACAATACCAAAAAGGTTTCAATCGTTTGTACACGTTACTGGCCGGTTTTAAAAATGCTGTGGTATTTAAAAAAGTACGTTCTAAATTCAATTTTTCATTTGATGTTCATTTTTACAGAAAACCCCTTTTTATCCTACATTTTTGGCGCGAAGTTCCAGAAGTTAACATCGACTTTCATAACTTTTATTCAATTTTTATCGATTAATTTCATATCCTTGACTGTCAAAGCTTTATTTAATGCTGTTTGGCTGTATCAAAAAAGGTAGATAAAGTGGTAAAAGCTACCAAAATTATCGCGCTGCTTGAAGAGGGTTGCAGCCAATGTTTCGTGGCTAGGAGGCTAAATGTTAGTCGCTCGACAGTCCAAAGGACCTGGCAGCGATATCAGGAGACCGGTTCCGTCGAGAGAAGGCCTGGTTCTGGAAGAAAACCATGTACCCAACCACGGGATGATCGTTTTCTTGTGAGTCGCGCATTGAGAAATCGCAAATCTTCGTATGTGGATCTTAAGAACAACCTCCAAGAAGTAAGAAATGTGCATATTAGTCTATGGACGGTCAGGAGGAGGCTTCTCGCTGCCAATATACGCAGTCACCGCCCGGCCCGCGGCCCCAAATTACTCCGTGAGCACAGAGTTCACAGGCTTAGGTTCGCTAGAAATTGTGAATCATGGACTCAAGACGATTGGAATAGGGTTTTGTTCTCTGATGAAGCCAGGATATCTCTGTTCGGTGAAGATCGACGTCGGCGAGTGCTAAGAAGACAAGGAGAACGCTTTGCAGAGGCATGTTTCGAAGAAATCACACCTTATGGTGGGGGCTCTGTTATGTTTTGGGCAGGAATAAATTCAATGGATCGTACAGAGCTTCATTGAAAACGGCTCACTGACTGGGCATCGATACATAACGGAAGTTCTAATTTCTCATGCACAACCCGCATTGGCCGCTCTAGGTGAAGACTCGATTTTTATGGACGACAATGCTCGCGCCCACCGATCCCGCGATGTTAATGCGTATGTGCAAGAGGTCGGCATTCGTCGTTTGGATTGGCCAGCTCGAAGTCCCGACCTCAATCCCATAGAGCATGTCTGGAACGTTCTGAAACGGCGTGTGAGATCAGTACACCCGGCTCCGCAGACCATCAGAGAGCTGAAGAATGTGATTACTGCGGAGTGGGAACGTATTCCGCAAGCAAGTATCCGGGATATACTCGCTAGCATGCCCAGACGAATTCAAGCTGTGATTTTAGCTAGATGGGGTCACACACATTTATCTGCTTTTACTTTATTAAAGAAAAACAAACAAAAAAACTTTTTTATTTTTACTTCATGAGCATATGCACTACTAGCGAATATACACTACTAGCGAGGTTTAGCATTATTTCCCATAAATTGTATCTAAATTTTATGAAATACTGATGAAAACGATTATTTTCTTATTAATTTACCAAATTGTGTGGATAAAACTACCTATAATTATCAAACAAAGAAATATTAACATTTGAAATGGTTCATTGCTTAGGTGCCCGTTTTTTTTGCAAATGAGTGTATAACGAGTAGATATAAATCTTTGTAATAGCGACAACATTTTGTATGTAATACACCTTAGTCCTTCCGTGACCATAAACACTATAGATTGTTCGAAACGTCGGACAATTCATAAACAAATAAAAAAGTGTGTGTGTCAGCTCCGACGCACGACTGGAGTTTACTCCTTAAGTACGACTATCAAAACAGGCGCAAAAAAAGCTCATTTGACTAAAAATAATATATATATATTTTTATTTACATTTATTAAAACTGTTCAGTGAAGTATTATCTCACGTCAGAAAGTGAAAGGTGCGCAGAATAGGTTGCGCAACAAAAACGTAACGAGGTCATTCGATCACTAGATTATACTCCTCAAATTTTTCTGGCGGGCGCCTTATATGAAAATCGATTCTTAAGGAGTATACTCCAAAAACGCAATAGAATCCATAAAATAGTTTTATTTTAAATATGTAAAACTCGCATAAATATCAGAAATTATTAATTTGTATTGTTTGTTAAACTGTAATTATTTGAATTCCAGTTTTAACGTTACGGTCGTTTTATTGCGGTGTGAGGGTTGACTAGTGGAGGAAATGCAAATTTTATTTATGTATTTAGGAATTCTATGTGTTGACGAATTAGGGATACAATATGGCCGACTATATATAAGTTAAATTAGGAATTAATTACAAAAATATTATATGTGCGTTGATAGATTAGGAATTGTAATATGACTACAGCTAGCGGTAATTTGGTCGTACACTGAATACGCCAAATTTGCTTGAACATATAATAACATCAGTAGCTTATAAATTTAAAAAGGAAGTTGTGTATACAATCGTGTATTGGTTTACGAGTTCGGCCTCAATGAGACATAGTACGGCTCGTTCACCTAACAGTTTGTTCCAAATATCGTACGAAAAACTAATTTCAATTATGACGTTTGTGTATTAGTCTCTTATGTATGCGAGACACGTCAACCTAGACCATAGGATACGCTAACGGTTACGTAATATTTTTATGATTACACTTGTGTGTGGTCTGGATAATTATAGGTTAAGAGACAAATTATTATTTGGGTGATGACTGCTCGATTAATCGTTGTTTCAACTAACTAGGTCAAATATCAGGTAAGAACGTAAGTTTATTACTAAATACAGATAACTTACTTAAGGTGAGGTTATTTTGTCGCAGAGAAATATCATTCTTAATTCGTATCATTTTTCTGTACGTGTATAGTATCCATTTGTAAAATTTCTGTGGGCTGTGAAGGAGAAGAAGGATTACTCTATGGATTGTCTTGTTAGTGTATTTGATCAAATTGAATGGATTTTATCTTTTAAATACCGTGAAAACAATTGGTTGTATCTACAAGATAGCAAGCTTCTATTTCAGCTCTTATACGTCCTATTGCCGGGCTCGAGCCGCCTACACAATGAGAGGGTAATTAACCTACACCACGCTGGTCAGACGTGTTGGTAATAGGTTTTGTTTCGAGTCTTCCTTTTCTTGTATAGATGTTATATGCGTTTTATATCTCTTAGTCGTCTCTTACGATCACCCACGGGTAAAATAGGAGGTGGTGAACTATATATCTATTCCGCCACCACACGCAAAGCAATAAAGAATTATTGGGTATTAATTTTGATACTGAATTTATTAATTGATATATAAATAAAAATCAAGGCTAAAATTTATTAATATTTTATATTCTTATTTGAAATATTATACTGTTGTTTGTTCATCTTAGAGGTTTTTCAAGAAAGATTTAGTAAGAAGTTGAAGAAATGTATGGTTTCCTTTGCATGATGCACTTTAAGCCTTTACGTTAAAGATTTATGATTCATATCCATCCACCATTGGCCATAGGCCGCAGTCTGTACATTAAAATATACTGAAATTTGAAGTAATAAGGCTGTAGAGATGGCGTAGTGATTAAGATACCGACCTACCAGGCCAGTGCTGCAGGTTCGATTCCTACGGAGGATAATACTTTGCGCAATCCACAAACTGTTGTTCTGAGTGTGGTTGTAGTTTGATGAATTAATTATATGCTGCGGGGAACTTTCCCCCTTAAAACAAAGATTATTTCCTTAGCAGGATGCCTTTAAAAAAAAACCAGAATATTTTTATCAGCCGGTATTTAAACGAAAAATAATATCTTGTCAGAATAGAAAACTGACCACATCACGATTCATAATAAGTTCTTGAATGATGTGGAAATATAGGAATAAAAATCAATATGAATAATACATAATTTATTGATAGGTAATTCTGTTCTTGCAATAGTCCATCTTTATTATTCAACATATCTTGACGTCAATACATAAATACACATTATCCAAACCCAGTATTCGAATTTTATACCTTATGATAATGACTCTGATGATTATTCTACTAGGTAAACAAACGAGTCTCAGTAAATACTTTATTACTATCTATCTACTAATTAAAAGATAAAATTTCTTAGAGCCTATAAAAAACTTAATCGGTAAGAAAATGTTAAAATTTTCTCTCAAGAAAATATAGCATTTACTGGAGACTACGTGCGGAAAATCTCTTTCATAGAATATTTATTGCTGTTACTTTTTAAAAAAAAAAGCTGTTATATCATTTGTTTTGCAAAAATAACTGAAACGGCGGTCGTCAGACTAATGAGCGTATTACACGCGATTTAGTAGATAATACAAAGTACAAGGTATTATAATCAGCGATATAGTATGTGTAGTAGCGGTTACAAATACTACCTACTCTTACTTTGCTCGTGGATATCGTAAAATACGACTAAGAGCCTTATAACGACCTGTCCCAATTCCATCTGATGCCGTTTGTTCAACGATTACATTCTCAAGGAGAGTTGACATCTGGCAGGCGGCCGGTCATAAAACTATTGGTAATAACTTAAAATATGTACTATGAAGGAAGAGTATATATTGTATCGACCCCAAGTAATTGGGGTAAGAGTAGTAAAATGATGATGAGAGTAAATAGATATCTTCCCTGAGGGTTAGTGTTGGTGCTTCTAGTGACCGCAGCACGTAATGCTGACAGTCATCTTTAAGATACCGTACAATTTGAATCGATGCGTTTTATTTTTAGTTACGATTTCTTTTTCGTAGACAGAATTAATATCAAATAAAAGTTCACTTATTCACGTTCTTTTCTGATAAGCTGTGTTTCGATGACATCACTTTCGAACTACCCCGGGACAAAGAAAGGACGGTGAGCAACTACAGGATTGCAGGTTATAAACTTGAATGCACAGAGTCTGGGTGTAATTTATCTGCGTTATTTGCATGTTTGTACAATCCCCCGCAATACAAGGATTATTTCCTTAGTGCAGGGTGGTGTTAAAAAAAAAACCTGCCGTACTGTTCTTTCGTACTATTAAAGCGGATTTACACTGGTCCTAAGTTCTTGTGTTCTATGACCTACGTATATACCTGCTTATTAATTAATATTATGACAAGCCCAAGAAGATCTGCCACATTCTACAATTCTCATCCCTATGTCTAATGTCAAATAAAATGTATATAAAAACGCTATTATGTTGTAGAGATGCTGAAAATTTTATCAATCCTGCCACCTCCAATTGTTATAAAAAATTAAAACCTGCCACCTCAAATTGTTATAAAAAATTAAAATATTGTCAATTTTGCAACTGACAAGAACTGAAGACGTAATATTATTAGTTGTTATTATGACAGAGTCGCATTTTTTTAAATCTGACAATGATTATAAAAATGCTTATTTTATTTAAAAAAACTCTAATGATAGGGCCGCACCTGCGTGTATCATCCCGAAGCAATGTGTGCCGAAGCTTCGTACGTTTTGTACGCTAGAATGTTATCGCGATAAAACTGTGGTCATATTAGCGACTTCGGTATTTTACACGAAGTATCGTGCAATAATTAAAGATGGCCGAAATTATTTTCATGTGTTTAATATGGATGACGAGATGCTTTACTTTTACAGCTATATTATGCTAATAATTACATAATGATTTTTTTGGATCCCTTCATGGGTTCTGCTTCATAATGGTGTAAACATTCTAACACCATTTCATCGCTTCACTCCATATTTATTGATTAACTGGAGATCCTCGAACGCGTCTGAACACATCGAAAATTTCCGCTGAAATGGAAAACGCTAGTCTGACCACAGAGCGTGATGTATTGGCGCGCTAAAACCCTTTGACTTATCGCCACCCAAGCGATAATGCACACGAAGCCCGAATGTTCGCGTCGATAATCAATAATGACCGGTCACATCTGCATATATCGTCTCATTGCACGAAGCTTCGTGACGATACAGGCAGGTGCGGCCCTAGCATAATGCAATGACGATTAGGTATAATATTTTTCTATAGTGTTTGCTAGTATATCTCAACGATGTTTTAAAAAAAGTGAGGGCTATAGACTGTGACTGTCAGTTTTCAATTAATTACTCTATGCTTATTTTTCATTACGTTTTACGAGCAGCCCTCTTGTATACAAAGTCAGATTCGTAATTAAATATGAACATTTTAGTAGCTTTTCTGACGGATAAGAATACAATTGTTGCTTTCCATTTAGTTAACACAGAGGGACTCTGCGGTACATTGTGAAATACTGCCAAACACTGTGTAAAAGTTTAAATGAAACAGCTAGTTGTCTCAAAATAACACTAGAGTGCATCAATATCGCAAAATTCTGGGCGTCGTATACCTAAATGCAAGTTCCTTGACAAAGTCTTGGCTCAATAATTTATAAACATAACCACATTATCAGGGCTCACTTCAATAATGCAATATTTACATTCTACATTTTTATTAAATTTTAATTAGCAGGAAGAGACAAGCTCAATTTAATAATCTCAAATAATACTACTAGAATATGCCGTAAATAAATTGCGAGGTTAAGTAATGATACTTAATTCAAGCAAAATAGTACCTATATATTTAAAGTACTCTATGAAAGTAGGTATGCATCTGTCAAACATCACTTTTTCGAGTGTCGAACAGTGTACGGCTGTGTTCAACAGTGTCGTTGATGGAAAGCGCTTTATCGAACACTGCGTTACACTGCGTCACTTTTTGTATTAAATGGAAAGCAGACAGTGTCTTCACTTCTTGCTTTCCTGTGGGAGTTATAAAAACTGCCTGAGAGATGACCAGTAGAATTGGCATCTGCATTCTCCTGGAAACTGGTAATACCAATTCATTAACCCCATTTATGAGGAGGCCTATGTCTAACAGTGTACGTTTATAAACTGAAGATAATGATGATTTTATAGTGAGACATTTTATAGTGTTTCAATTTAAGTTTTTATAATGATTATTTGAAAATCTAACTGTAAATATTCTTGTGGCGAAGGCGTAAAAATATAACGGTTACCACCCTTTCTTGCACACGTAGAAAAAGAAGGGATGCAGAAAACAACACTGCAAGAGGGTATAAAACAGAGAAAGAAAATTCGAAAAGCGAAGGGCTTGCCTTAAACCATTTGAGCAGTGTGATATACAATTCTCATTTCTCTGCCTTTGTGAAACATGGTCGTGCCGTACAATTGAACGTATATTGGCTGAGAAGAAAAAAATTAAAACCTTATTTTAATTAAAAAAGTATGCTATTGAGAAAGAAAATATTTGTATACTCTTCGTAAAAGTTATGAATGAACGGAGCCATGACGTTTCGAACGTTAATTTTGTTGACCATTTCTTATATGAAAACTGCATATAAGTTTTTAACCAAAAGTGTTAAGAGTTCCCTGTGTAAATAAGGTTTATTATTGTTCGTGTCGTGACAGGCTAAGTATACAACCACTCATTTCTTCACAGCAGGTGTTGTACGAGATAATAATAACTCAAAATAATACCTACATGGTTATTATTATCTCGTATTTTGAGTTATTACTATATAATGGTATTATTTTGAGTTATTACTATTAGATACTGTTTTTGGGTTAATTTAATGGAATGGCAGTATATTTTTAATTATGTAGTGCTTTTTTTAAATCTAATTATGTGGGACCATAGGCAGTAACGTCTTTTTTACACAAGGGAACGAGGGCCCCGTGCCTAGAACCCCCACTCAGATAAGTGCCCCGAAAATCAGTGGCTTCGCTTATCTGCAATTTTAACGTTTTTTCATATAATACGAATTAATGGTAAAAACAAACAAACACAAACAAACTGACAGCATAGGTAATTAAAAAAATATTTTTTAAATACCCGATTACGAAACGATTATTATATATTAATTGTAATATATAAATCTTTTATTATATTTAAATTCTTATTATTTTCTACGGAGCCAAAATTAGGGCTTCGTGTGCCCAAGGATCTAAGATTTAACTGAATATAGCTGAATAAAAAAAAAGGAAGTCATGGACATGTATATCTTAAACGCTATTTTTATTATTATCCCTGCACTTTAATTCAGTTTATACTACATAGATAGTAATCAAATCTATTTCAAATAACACCACAAATCATTAAAAAAAAAATGGAAAAATAGACGACCTATATGTAATTTTCAACTTGGCGCCAAAATTCTGTTTGTGATTTATGCTACCGGTGTTGTCGTGTAACATTCCCAATGGTATTCTGAATAAACGAATTCTGAATTCGGGTAATTTATACGGAAGCGAATAATATTTTCTGATAACACATTCACGAATCAGATAGTCTACACTGAGGGTTTCTTAACAATAACAACAAACAATTACAAACAAACAAAAACAATTATAATTAAAAACACGAATGAAAGCATAATTATATATTTAGGTATTAATTGTACTCGCTGCTTTATTTATTTTGATTACTTACATATTTATTACTATGATTTTTTTAAGCGAAAACTTCTTTTGGCACTGCACACAGATTTTTTCATAGGCTGTAAATCAGACCGATCCGTCACGTTCTGAGGTAAGGCTCGGGTGAACTCGGGACCGCCGAGTACACTCGAGCTAGAAAGACACAGTCAGCTACTTTTCACTGCTGTGTCGATGTGTTTACTATATTCAATTTATGTGGAATAATATTTATCAAAATATAATAATTATTATCAATTATTTAATAGTTTTTAATAGCTTTTTTTGACGGCTCAATATGGTTTGGTCACACCCATACATACTCCCCGAGACTCGCTTTATTTTTTTGTAATTGTTTTTTTTCATAGGTTTAAGTTTTCTCTTCTGTCGTCATTCCTCATGACTTCTTTGTGATTTTATATTTTTCAATCGAGATGACATCACATCTAAAGACAAATCTACAGCATTAAATCGGTGCGAACTGCATTGAATTACATGCAGTAGTTTTTGCGTGATGCGTGTACAAACATATAGACAGATATGCAGACAAAAATCTAAAATTCGTTATTTTCTGTTATTTTTATAAAGACCTTTTATATTAGATTTTCTTCAATAACTATAGTTTACGGACATAGGCCTGTTAAAAATATTATTATATGTATAGGTATGCTGATGCTTTGCTAGGTGCTAGCGTGACGCAACTTCATAAATTATTACGTTAGTAATCTATAATGGCCATTGTATTATTATAAACGAGTTTGTTTTCATGGAATATTCAATCATGTTTATCATTTCGAGCTTCGGTCGAATATCTATGTGCGATTGGGCTACCAAAATCATAATTGTATAAGGTAAACTTTGATACACACATCCGTGTGGTGACGGAGTAAGAATACTAATCACCACCCCATATCTTACCCGTGGATGACGTACGAGTCGGTACGAGACGACTAAGGGATATAAAACGTATACAACATCTATGCGAGAGAAGGAAAACTCGGAACAAAACCCTATAGCAACACGTCTGACCAGCGTAGTATAGTAGGTTAATTGCCCTCCCATTACGGATGGGGCCCGAGCCCAACAGTGGGACATTTATGGGCTGTGGTGATGATGATGATGAAACTTTGATATCATTATCATTAACATCCTGTTCTTATACCAATTACTTGGGGTCGACGCAATATGTCCACATATAATGCAAATAGCTGCTGTGTGGTAGCGGCTACGAATACTACCAATCATTACTTTACTCGTGGATGTCGTAAAAGACGACTGAGAGCCTTATAACGACTTAGGCAAACTCCATCTGATGCTGTTTGGTCAACGATTACATACCCAAGAAGGGTTGACGTCTGGCCGGCGGCCGGTCATAAAACTGTTGCCAATAAATTTTAATATATGTTAATGTACCCACTATGAAAGAAGAGTACATATTGTATCGACCCCAAGTAATTGGGATAAGGGTAGGAGAATGATGATTATGATAATGCAAATAGTTTGGCAATAGTTTTATGACCGGCCACCTGATGTTTGTTGCCTAAATGACATCAGATGGAGTTGGCCCAGGTATATATATATATTTTATTATCTATTAATTTATGGGGGTTTTTGTCCACACGGACACGTCAACCCCATTGTATCAATTCACATTTATTTCATATAAACTAATAATAATAATAAACTAAAGGCTTTGTAATATTCGTAGCCGCAACCATACAGCAAAAAACAAATTTAATATAAACCTTAAAATTCAAGCGAAAACAAATTTTCAATAACATTCCACTATTAGCTAATGACGTTTATTATAAGATAGGTATCCCCAAAAGTATATAATGTCGTATTTGCCCTCTTGGCGGATGGATTGGTAATTGCAGTTGTGTTATGATTTCCTCTAAGAAAGTGATACTAGCTATACTCCTAGGGATCTCTCAATATGGGGCGGAGGCTCGTAAGCGGGCCGACGACGAGGCGGCCGCCGCGAGGGTGCTGGAGGTATTGTCCGGCATCCCTCCCACAGAAGTGGCGACCGCTGGCGCCCGCGCGAGCGGTGACGCCCTGGACATGGAGGCCCTGCAGGCCGAAAACGCCCGCCTAGGTGGCGAGGTGTCAGGCCTGCGGGCCCAGAACCGCCGCCTAGAATCGGAGCTGGGCGCGGTGAGGAGGGAAAACCGGATCCTCACCAAGGACGTGGCCGACCTAAAGGCGCAAATGGCGCGGCTTATGCCGCCTGCGCCACCTGCGTCGTCGGCCAATGCCGGCCGCCGAGACGTCGCCACAGCCAAGCCGCCCCGAGGAGCTGGCAGGCCAGTGGTTCCCACCGCGCCGAAGAAGCCTCCGACCGCGGAGCGTGCGCCGCCGACCAACATCAGTGCCAGCACGCCAAATGTCGCCGTCGTGGAGCAGGCCCCGGCAGAGGTCCAGCCGGCAACACCGATCCCACTGCCTGCGGTGGGGGGCGTGTCGGACGAGGCCTTGCGCGCCATTATCGACACCGTCGGTAATATGGTCAATGCGCGCTTGGCCGTTCTGGAGGCAAGGCTGCCTCCGGAACCACGTGTTCGGCCGCCTCTCGCCGCGGACAAGCGGCCATATGCGGCACCAACCCCCGCCCCGCTACCCTGTCAGGGTGGCCGCGTGGGGGGGAGCTACGCCGCAGCCGCGGCTGGGCCCAAGCCCAAGGGGCCCGCTCCAAAGAGAAAGACGGCACCGGCTCCTGCCGGACCGCAGTCGTCGCCCGCACCGACACCGCCGGCGACGACCCGCGCACCCGCGACTGCGCCTTCCGCGCCTGGCACGCCCGCTGCGCCCGAACAGGGTTGGCAGGTGGCCGAGCGCAGCAGAAAGAGTCGCGGGCAGAGGAGGAGAGCGGCGGCCAAGCGCGCCGCTGAGGTCGTCGCCCCCCAGGCAGGAGCCGGAGGAGGCAGCAGCAGGTCGAAGAGGAAGAGGCCGCGCAAGGGGCTCCGGCCGCCGAAGACAGCCGCAGTGGTGATCACTGTGCTGCCTGAGGCGGCAGAAAGGGGCCTCAGCTATGAGGCCGTTCTGAGGAAAGCCCGGCAGGAGCTCGACGTCTCCGACATAGGAGGCGTCGAAGCCCGGACCCGCAAGGCCCGGACAGGGGCTCGGATTTTGGAGTTCCCTGGGGCCGAGGGCACCAGAACGGCCGATAGCGTGGCGTCGAAGCTACGAGGTCTGTTCGCCGAGGAGGGTGGCGTCAAAATCGCCAGACCCGTAAAGTGCGCCGAAATGCGCATCGCGGGTTTGGATGACTCCGTGACGGTGGAAGACATCCGGGAGGCCATTGCCTCGAAAACCGGGTGTCCCATGGACACCGTCCGGGTTGGCGCCATCCGGCCCGGTCCGGGCGGCGTAGGTGCCGCCTGGGTGCAGTGCCCAGTGGAGTCGGTCAGGCAACTGGCCGACTCAGGCAGGCTCCTCGTGGGCTGGAGCTCAGCGCGAGTCACCGTGCTGGAGCACCGGCCTGCGAGGTGTTTCAAGTGCATGGCGGTCGGGCACACCCGGCCAACATGCACTAATTGCTTTGACTGCGGCGGACTCTGTTTCCGCTGCGGTCAGACTGGGCATATGGTGGCATCTTGCGCCGCCCCGCCCCACTGCCCCGCGTGTGCGGCGGGCAATAAGCCTGCCAAGCACCGCATGGGCTCTGGGGCGTGCAGACCTCCGGCTTCGGCTCCAAAGGGGTGGAGCGGCCCTTCGACTCCGGCCGCTCCCGCTCCTAGCGCGGCCCGATCGCCCGCCGCAAGCCAGGAGGTGATAATGGACACAGCCCATTAATGGCTGCCCAGTCCACTCACCTCCTGCAGGCCAACACCAACCACTCCGCCGGTGCGCAGGATCTCCTCCTGCAATCCATGGTGGAGTGGTCGATCGGTGCAGCCGTAGTCGCGGAACCGTACGTCGTGCCTGATCGCCCCAATTGGGTGGTCAGCCGGAACGGAACCACGGCAATCGTCACCTCCACGCAGCGGCACTTCCCGTCCTTATCCCTCTTGGATAGGGGCGAGGAATTTGTCGCGGCGGATTGGGGAGGGGTCACACTGTACAGCGTTTACCTCTCCCCTAACAGGAGAATGGACGATTTCGGGGCCTCCCTCACCACCTTGGAGGCTTCGATACGGCGACTGGCACCGGGCCTCGTCCTGGTCCTGGGGGACTTCAACGCCA
This sequence comes from Lymantria monacha, assembly GCA_905163515.2. Taxonomy (NCBI): domain Eukaryota; kingdom Metazoa; phylum Arthropoda; class Insecta; order Lepidoptera; family Erebidae; genus Lymantria; species Lymantria monacha. Next base: position 8,130,675 of record LR991092.1, on the reverse strand, counting down.
AATCCACGGCGTGGGGGTCCCCGATGACGGACGATCGCGGGCGGGCGATCGTGGAGTGGGCGGCGTCACTGGGCCTCTGTGTCCTAAACAGAGGCTCAGTGAACACGTGTGTGCGACAGCAGGGTGGGTCGATAGTGGACTTGTCGTTCGCTAGCCCCGCTGTCGCACCACGAGTGAGGAACTGGCGTGTCCTGGAGGAGGTGGAGACCCTGTCGGATCACCGTTACATCCGGATGGAGGTCTCCCCTCTCCGGGACCCCAGCAGGGGTCACAGGGCGGACCGAGCTCCCGCATTTCCGCGGTGGGCTGTGGGGCGGCTGGATAGGGACCTACTGGCGGAGGCGGCCATCGTGAACACGTGGCTGTCCTCACCACCCCTAGCGGACGGAGTGGACGTTGAGGCTGTCCGCATCCGCAGTGCGTTAACGCAGGTCTGCGATGCGGCCATGCCCAGGGTGCGGCGTCTACCTCCGAGGCAGGGGGTCTACTGGTGGTCCCCAAGACTGGCGGACCTTCGTGCGGCGTGCATTAGTGCCCGAAGGTCCTACACCCGGAGTCGGCGGCGTCGCCGCGATGTTGAGCGGGAGGGCCAGCTGTACGAGGCGTACCGCAGTGCGCGTACCGCCTTTCGGCTGGCCATCCGGTCCGCCAAGGACGCGAGTTGGCAGGAGATGCTGGACGGTCTTGACCGTGACCCCTGGGGTCGCCCGTATCGCGCGTCGCTGAATAAGCTTCGCGCGCAGGGCCCCCCCCCTCACCGAGACCCTCCAGCCCGACCTCCTTCGTAGAGTGGTCGAGGAGCTGTTCCCGCGGCAGTCGGAGCACACGCCCCCGGTCATGGCTTCGCCAGATCACGACCGGGAGGCCGTCGAGAGTGTTCCGCCCGTGACGGAGTCGGAAGTGGGGGCAGCCGTGGCGAAGATTCGTTCCGCCACCACGGCCCCCGGCCCGGACGGAATCCCAGTCCGGGTGTTGACGTTGCTCCTCGAGCATCTCGAACCTCGCCTCAGGCGACTGTTCAACGCCTGTCTGACGTCTGGACAGTTCCCTGAGTGCTGGAAGGAAGGGAGGTTGGTTCTCCTGCCAAAGCCGGGACGGCCCTCGGATTCGCCGTCGGCCTACAGGCCCATTGTGCTTCTGGACGATGTGGGTAAGCTGCTGGAGCGTGTCCTCGCTGCCCGCATCGTCCAGCACCTGGAAGAGGTGGGGCCCGATCTGTCGGACGCTCAATTTGGGTTTCGAAGGGGGCGTTCGACCATCGGGGCCCTGCTACGCCTGAGGCAGACGGCCGCGGAGGCTGTCGCCGGCAAAGGAGTGCTGTTGGCGGTGTCGTTGGACATCGCCAACGCCTTCAATAGTCTGCCATTCAGCTGCATCAGGGAGGCGCTCCGGTTCCACGGAGTGCCCCTGTACCTCAGGCGGCTGGTGGCAGACTATTTGGAGGGGCGCAGTGTTCTCTACGCGAGCCCCGCAGGGGACATTGTGCGGACGCCCATGTCGTGCGGTGTTCCGCAGGGGTCGGTTCTGGGGCCGACTCTGTGGGACATCGGTTACGACTGGGCGTTGAGAGGGAGTCTCCCCCCCGGGCTGAGCGTTATTTGCTATGCTGACGACACGCTCGTCACAGCCCGGGGCAGGACATTCGAAGAGGCGGCGAGCCTGGCCACTCTCGGCACCGAGGAGATGGTCAGGCGAATCGAGGCGCTGGGGCTCAGGGTGGCCCTAAACAAGACGGAGGCCCTTTTATTCCATGGGCCCCGTGTGAGGCTGCCCATCGGCGCCTCGTTAGTCGTCAACTCCATCCACATCAGTATCCAGGCCCATATGAGGTACTTGGGTCTGGTGCTCGACGGGCGATGGTGGTTCCGGGAGCATTTTCGTCAAATTGCTCCCCGGCTGGTCGGCGCGGCGTCCGCCCTTTCTCGGCTCATGCCGAACGTGGGCGGACCCAGTTTTCAGGGCCGACGGCTGTATGCGGGGGTGATCCGCTCAATGGCCATGTACGGCGCACCCGTGTGGGCGAGGGCTCTGAACGCCCAACTCAGGGCGGTTCTGTGGAGGCCACAGAGAGTCATGGCGGTCAGAGCCATTCGCGGGTACCGCACGGTGTCGACGGAGGCGGCGTGCCTACTGGCCGGGACACCCCCGTGGGACCTAGAGGCGGAGATGCTCTCCGACCTCTACCGGCGGGTTACCTCAATGCGCGAAGAGGGTGGCTCCCCATCGTTCAACGAGATAGCCACCTGGCGCGAGGATGCCCGCCGAGAAGTCATCGCCCGTTGGGCTACGCGGCTGGAGAGGCCTAGATACGGTGTTATTACTGTTGAGGCCCTCCGGCCCGTACTGATGGAGTGGATGGAGCGGCAGCACGGAGTCCTCTCTTTCCGGTTGGTGCAGGTCTTGTCGGGGCATGGTTGCTTCGGCAAGTACCTGCACACGGTCGTGCGGAGGGAGTGGACTCCGTCCTGCCACCATTGCAGTAGCGACGAGGACACGGCGCAACTTACGCTCGAGGTATGTTCGGGCTGGGACGGGCAGCGCCGTGACCTCGTCGCTGTCATCGGTGCCGACCTGACGCTGCCGGCTGTTACGCGAGCGATGGTCGACAGCGTCAGGAATTGGGACGCGGTCGCCGCCTTCTGCGAGGCTGTCATCTCGCAGAAGGAGGCGGCGGAACGGGCCCGGGAGGATTCCCGTGACCCGGACCGCCGCCCGCGGCCGGGACGGCGCAGGCGCGAGTACCTGCGCCTGATGCCGCCCTAACCGAGGCTTCGGGTGATCGGACCGGGGAATTGTCCGGTTACCCGACGTGAGGCCACCGCGTGAGGACGACGCCTCGACGGCGAAAGCTGTCGGGGCGTCGACAGGAGAGGAGCCCAAGAGGGCATACCGCCGAGCGGGCCACCGAAGACAAAGATCGGGTACCGGTGGCCCGCTCGTACGGCGTTGAAGAGGTGCTTGCAGGGTGGGTCAATGGGGTTGCGCGCCGCCTCTTCCGTCGCCCCGGACCGATTTGGCGGGGTGCGACGTCCATAGCCCACCGCAAAAAAAGGGATCTCTCAATATAACGTATGAGAAATCCTTAGGAGATCCCCTCCTAAGGATTTCTCACACGTTATATTCATAAACCACACCATTTATATATTGGTATGACAACTATTATCTAGCGTTCAGAAAATAACGCAGACAAAATGGTGAATATGTATGAATATAAAATAATATATGGGGCATCGCAAGAAATTGCAGCTAAAATTTAATGCGTGTGCTTGTAGTGAATAGCTAATCATATTATCATCACCATCTCAGCCCATATATGTCCCACTGTTGGGCTCGGGCTTCCTTCACAGTAGGAGAGAAATTAAACCAACCACACTCATCAGACGTTCGCATAGGATTTTATGTCGAGTATTTCTTCTCTTGTATAGATGTTATACGCATATCATATACCTTAGGCTTCTTTTACGTCGCGCATGGACAAGAAATGGTGTGATGAATTGTATTCTTACTCCGTCATGGCACGGAATATTAATATTATAATTATGCTATATACTATGTAGTATCTATGATATAATGAATTGATTTATAATTTATGGCATACGCATACTAATGATTGACAGTGCCTTGGCTTAGTGTTGCCAACTATTATTTTATAATCTCCTCCGTTTTATTAAAAAAAAGTTCATTCGAAATTTAATAAAACATTACCGTTGATTAATTAGATTTCGACTTTTAATTTTAGTATAATTCAGCTATGGTTTGGCTTCATTCCGTGAGATCATCTAAAGCCATATAAGGGCGGCGGGGACCTCTTTGACCAGCCGTTTTATTCCTCTCCGTTATATTCATAAGCCACACCATTTATATATTGGTATAACAACTATTATCTAGCGTTAAGAAAATAACGCAGACAAAATGGAGAATATGTATGAATATAAAATAATATATGGGGGAATCGCAAGAAATTGCAGCTAAAATTTAATGCGTGTGCTTGTAGTAAATAGCTAATCATATTATCATCACCATCTCAGCCCATATATGTCCCACTGTTGGGCTCGGGCTTCCTTCACAGTAGGAGAGAAATTAAACCAACCACACTCATCAGACGTTCGCATAGGATTTTATGTCGAGTATTTCTTCTCTTGTATAGATGTTATACGCATATCATATACCTTAGGCTTCTTTTACGTCGCGCATGGACAAGAAATGGTGTGATGAATTGTATTCTTACTCCGTCATGGCACGGAATATTAATATTATAATTATGCTATATACTATGTAGTATCTATGATATAATGAATTGATTTATAATTTATGGCATACGCATACTAATGATTGACAGTGCCTTGGCTTAGTGTTGCCAACTATTATTTTATAATCTCCTCCGTTTTATTAAAAAAAAGTTCATTCGAAATTTAATAAAACATTACCGTTGATTAATTAGATTTCGACTTTTAATTTTAGTATAATTCAGCTATGGTTTGGCTTCATTCCGTGAGATCATCTAAAGCCATATAAGGGCGGCGGGGACCTCTTTGACCAGCCGTTTTATTCCTCTCCGTTATATTCATAAGCCACACCATTTATATATTGGTATAACAACTATTATCTAGCGTTAAGAAAATAACGCAGACAAAATGGAGAATATGTATGAATATAAAATAATATATGGGGGAATCGCAAGAAATTGCAGCTAAAATTTAATGCGTGTGCTTGTAGTAAATAGCTAATCATATTATCATCACCATCTCAGCCCATATATGTCCCACTGTTGGGCTCGGGCTTCCTTCACAGTAGGAGAGAAATTAAACCAACCACACTCATCAGACGTTCGCATAGGATTTTATGTCGAGTATTTCTTCTCTTGTATAGATGTTATACGCATATCATATACCTTAGGCTTCTTTTACGTCGCGCATGGACAAGATATGGTGTGATGAATTGTATTCTTACTCCGTCATGGCACGGAATATTAATATTATAATTATGCTATATACTATGTAGTATCTATGATATAATGAATTGATTTATAATTTATGGCATACGCATACTAATGATTGACAGTGCCTTGGCTTAGTGTTGCCAACTATTATTTTATAATCTCCTCCGTTTTATTAAAAAAAAGTTCATTCGAAATTTAATAAAACATTACCGTTGATTAATTAGATTTCGACTTTTAATTTTAGTATAATTCAGCTATGGTTTGGCTTCATTCCGTGAGATCATCTAAAGCCATATAAGGGCGGCGGGGACCTCTTTGACCAGCCGTTTTATTCCTCTCCGACTATTAAGATGGTCATCAGAATCAAAGTCTTGAATTTGATGAAATAAGTTTCTAAGTTTAGTTTTGTTTCTAGTTTCTTTCAGATTAAAATGAAATTATTGTTTTGCTCTTAATGAAATTGTACACAAAGTTTGAATGAAATGAAATGAAACCATTAAAAAAAAATCTAATGCTCGTGTGATGACTTAATAGGAATGTTACCTAGTTTCGGAGATTATGTAAGGTGAGAATGAATTTTCGATGCTATGTTGTGCCAATTTAGATGTTACTTACTGTTCGACTTCGATAACATTAGCTGAGGATATGCTTCGATATCATTACCATATTGCTCCTTCTTTTTTGGTTTTGAAAATTAGCTACTAAAAAGAGCTCTTATTGGCAGGTTAGAATTAAAATTTTCTTCACAAATTATCAGATTCTTTACTTCTTTAGTTTTTTAAATTAGTCATTAAGTCAAAGTCAAATCGTTGCTTTCAATAATTCAATGACCACATACCACGGCAGAAGTTAGCATTATATTTTCTGGTCATATAGGAGATAAATGAAAACATATGTAAAGCACTTGTATATCATATTTACTACATTTCATCAGTTCCTCCGCATCGCATGACATAAAATGTCCCATATGCTACTTAATATCAATGAAATTGTTTTACGGATTAGTTCTAAAAAGACAAAAATAAATTGTTCGAAATTTTAAATTAACCAACATTTGGATAAATATTACTGAGTATTTTACATGAAAGTTCGAAATTTTGAAGACAGCAATATTATTTAAGATTCTTAGTACATTTCACTGCGCCGTTTTTGTCATTCAATTAAATTTGATTATTTATTTAATGTTGGCTCATTAGAGTGAAGTGAACAGGAGTAAATTGTATTTGCTCCTTAAATTTAATGTACTCAATGGAAGTACGTATCTATAAGGACGATGAAACTAACATTTACTTAGTACAGAGGCGAACTTGACACTACTGAATATTATTATATTGAATAGTTTAATTTGTGTATACATAATTAGAGTAGGTTAATCTTAGCTGAATATAAAATATGTATATGTTCTATAATAAGTTTATGTTCATGTTAAATAAAGTGTTTCACTAAAAGTGAATTTCTTAAAAATATCTTTTCTAGAAAAAGAGCTTGATAAAATAAAACCAACGCGATAATAATATTATAATCATCTTGCTTGCTAGGTGTATTAGCAATTATAGTCGACATTACGAGTATAAGTTTTTAGGACAGTACGGTTGCCCATTTTCCTTTGTGATCTCCTAATAAATTTTTACACGAAAAAAAAGAGGATGGTAAGAAATTATGTACCTAACTTGTCACCATATGAGGTATTGAGAAGAACGTTAGAGAAATAAATAAAGAAATTATTTGAACTCACAAAAAGAAAGTGGTACTAATAAAGAAAGCTTGGAAAGGCCAGTCTCAATTTGCTTCAAAGATCTTCCACTTGGTTATCTATGCAGTCGGAGCTTATTATCAGTCAACTACTTGTCTGGATTATTGTAATAATAGCGCTTCGTTATATCTTACGTAGTGGACCAAGAGCTTTGTTGATATCGGTTAAAAAAGGTTGAAATAACAAATGCCAAATCAGATGTCTACATTTCTAAAGTGTGACATTTTTATAGCAGTCTTCAATTTTAAGCGTAGGGCGTTGAAAGTCTGTTGATAATTGTTGATAAAACTTTCATTCAAATGAAAGAATGAAAGAGAAATATAAGGCACTTAGAATTTGTTGATCAGCTAGCTTGTTCCTTGCCATCATACCTTACTCTTATCAAATGTGATGGTATATGGTTTTATTTCGCGTTGCCTTCTTTTGCATAGATATTAGCTGCATATTGTAAACCCTTAGTCGTATTTTATGAGATCCATGGACAAGAGAAGAGGTGGTGAATTGTATTCTTATTCCTTCACAGTACTACACAAAAAATGCAATTAAAGGACGCAATTTAATCATTTAAATACACAGAAAGTTTTTACTTATTTGCCTTAAAATTAATAAGTTTCTAAAATATTTTACATATAAATTAATAAATTTATCATCATTTTACTAACCTAAGTACGTCCCTTGGACCCATATATTGTGGTCCCTACGTTACATCTACGATATAATTTCTGGCCGTGACAGGTACCCTAACCATCGGCACACACGTGTATTATTGTGTACGGTTCTATGTACTTGTGTACTTTTATACCGTACACTCAATTGATGAAGGGTTACAAAAAAAACCTTAATGGGCTCACCGAACGAACCGCTTTTGTCTTTGAAAGAATATTTATTATTTATCGTATGCAACGTGGATTCGTTTTTATTTTTATTTAAGAGTTTCGGATTCGTTTATGTGAATTTAGTAATCAGTATGGATTTGATATACCTATTATTTAATGATTACTTGGCTCAATTATTAATGCGCTAACCATTTATGTTTCTTTCATGATAATCTTGCGTGTGGATCTGGCATCTCAGTCATCTGCTACCAAATTCAAAGTGTTTACACAAAGTGTTTTTTTTTTGGGAGTTGCAGAGTTCGCAGCAGAAGCTTGCAAATGTACCTGCTAAATGCCAGTTTTGTCAGTCCAGCCTTCGACCCTGTGTTGTTAGATCTTAAGTTATATTGCGAAATGCGAGTGGCTAGTTACCTAGAGTTTACCACTTTCAGAGGTAAATGTCTGAAAATAACGATTACGGTCTAGTTTAATGTATTTTGGTATATCATATGCGCCATTATTTGCCGAGTCTTTGATTTTCAAGTAAAAATATTATTATATGGAGACTAAACAACAAAAGTCTGCATAGAAATCTGTCTCTTATGGTAGGATACACTTAACAGTTTTCTGTCTACAACCGCGGGCCGGTTCATCCGGGGTAGTACTACACTCTCGAAGAAAATCTACGTCCGAAAAATGGCAACGTGCTGTTGTGCTTCGTTCGGTGAGCGAGAGAGCCGGCAACCCAATTTTGGGTTTGGGGTTTTTATTGGTAGGCAGTGGCCTAGTAAAGTCCATGGGCGGCAGTAACACTTACTATTGGGTGTGATGCTTGCTCGTGTGCCACCATCAGTAATAAAAAAAGGAAAACATTGAAGCCTCTTGTTTAAATATTTTAATAAACGAGTGTTGCATTTTATGAAAATATGGTTTTACTTAATAAAAAATGTGGCTTATTTTAACGTTGAAGGCGAACATCAAAAAGTCATATTTGTTTGAGCGTATAATATTTTTATAGTCGTGTGATGCCGGAGAAAGAAAATAATTTTTCACCCGCTATTTTGTCCATGGCCGTAAAAGACGACTAAGAGACTATATAATATGCATATAACATCTAAAATAAAACTACTGTTACGGATTCTATCAAATGTGATAAAACAAGGAAGACCACCACAAGACTGCAAGATACTGTGAGCACATATTGTATAGATTTGACCCACAATAATAATTAAATAATTTGGAAAAACCAAAAGTGCACGCCTCATAATTTTTATATTGATGCACGCCTCATAAGCGAAGCGTTGAGGTCTTGCTCTACTCTCGATATATGAAAATCAAGCACTTTTCAACCCTAAAAATGATTGTATTTTTCTCACATTGCATTTATAGAATAATATTATTATACATATGTCAAGAAAAAACATTCGTCTAAACGTATTTAATATTTTTAAAAAGCAATTATTTTATTTAAAGTAAGAAAATAGTTGATTAAAAAAAATATTCGAGGACGTCGGATAATTTTTATTTGTATCTGGCATGTAAAATTTATATCTGGCATCTAAAAAAAATACAATTTTTTTATGATACTGAAGTTAACAGACATGTGACAATTTATTATTATTTTATTTATCATTTACTATTAGTCAATACTATAAATGAAAATGAATGGAAAATTTCGTGCCATTATCGACGTAGTATTAAACATAGCTGTTCGTTTACGATATGCTGTATGCGATTCTTTTGCCTGTCCGAATGGACGAACAAAAAAATGAAACGAAGTCAATTTTCATAAGGTATACATACACTAAAGACTAAGCAGTTTTATTAATTGCAATTAAACGACAAAGAATTACCAAGCCATTTTCGAAAGGAAATAGCGCGTTCCGTTTACGAAGCTTTTAGTAAAAGAAACACTTCGATAGATTAATTTTTACGGTCGTGATAGTGTCATATCTTTACGGAAACATACGGACGTCCTCGAATATTTTTTTATCAACTTTTTTTTTACTTTAAACAAAATAATTGCTTTTTAAAAATATCAAATACGTTTACACAAATGTTTTTTGTTGATATACATATGTATAGTAATATTATCCTATAAGTGCAATGTGAGAAAAATACAGTCATTTTTAGTTTTGAAAACTCATTGACTTTCATATATCGAGAGTAGAGCATCACCTCAACGCTTCGCTTATGAGGCGTGCAATATAAATTAATCAATTTTAGTAACATAAAGTAAGTTGCCTCTAAAATCAATAAGAAAATTAGTATTATGTCTTCTAAGTTTTCTTGCCCGATCTTTCTCAGAGTGGCCACGTTTCGATCCAGTGGTTGCTTAATAGTTTTTCTTAGACATTTGAAATAAAACTACATACTTTTACGGATTCTATCGTGTTTGTCAATAAACAAATCAAATATTTTTAATTTCCCGACGTTTCGTCAAATACAAACGCGATAGAATCCGTAAAAGTAGTTTTATTTCAAATGTGAATAATACTCGCTTAAACATCAGAGTTTTTGTAAGATTTTTAAACTAGTAAATTACTACAATATAATATTTATCATAAATTAAATGTCTAATAATAACTAATCATAAACAATATATTTTTTTTTATATACAGAATCATTTTATTTTTGTACTGGCAATGATTTTGTATTAAAATGTGGGTCAAACTTTAAAAACAGATAGTGTAGCGGGTAGATATACATTTCTGTAATAACGATGACTTATTGTACGTGAGACACCTTAGTCCTCCGAAGATCGCTGTAAAGAGTTCGAAACGTCGAGAAATTAAAAATCAAATACAAACGGGATAGAATCCGTAAAAGTAGTTTTCTTTCAAATGTGTAATACTCGCGTAAACATCAAAAACCATTATACAGAGTGGAAGTGCACCGCTCTCGAAAACAAAGACAGGTGACCCTACTAGTCCTACTTGTAATGATAGGCTAGATTCGGATGAAAAAAATATTAGACAGTGCCATGTAACGATAATTCCATAAAAAATACGTCACTTTACTCAGATGAGTCAAGTCAGTTCAAAACTCACGATCATATGTTCAAGAGTTCAACGACCTCGCGTGGTGAAAAATTTTTTTTTATCACGCTGTCTATCCCTGTCTTTTCCACCTTGTATACAGAGTGGAGACGTCAATACGACAATAAATGAAAACACCGTCAATACTAGTGTATAGGAGTATTTTGAAACTATTAAAAAAGTCCTCGCATGCATATTTAAAAAACAATTTTTTCAAACAAACTTTTTATCATAAATATTGAAACAAAATAGAACACCGTTTGTAAATATTAGTTCACTAACCTGTGGTCGGCAAGCGGCGAGTGACCTTGTGGTATCATATGTTACAACTTCGAAACGTAGGTAAATACATTGGGCGCTATACTATTCATTCTCACTTGATTATTTTATTAAAATAATCACGATAACTTTAATAATTCACTTGGTTGTTAAACTTAAATTTTCGATATGTGCGCCATGGACCCGAACGCACAAATTATATCATCTTAAAATATTATTTCGAACTCTTGTTAACAGGTCGCCATTGACGGCGATGTATTTTAACTTGTCGAAAGATCGTACAATTCCTTTTTTTAAGTTCTCTACATTATCAACCTGTGTCAAATTTGCGAGAAAAATAATTTAAAATTTGTTCATCTAGGGTGACTCTTACACGCGAAGGAGCACTATCCATATGAGGCAGTAAGGATTGATTATCCCGTAACCTCTGGACAGCTTGCACAATAGTCCGGCCATTGGTAGTACAAACACGTGTGTTTCCATATCTCTTTCGGTACGTACGTATGGTTAAAGCTGCATTTCCGTGATATTCTCCATAAATTAAAATCATATCTGTATACCCGAAGCTGTGTAATTATAACGAGGCATTGTAAATGAGAAAGAAATACTATTCTAACACAAAGTAAGCGTCTAATTACGCACATTCACGTCACAGGATCACGATGGCACACTGACCTACAGACCTATTATAATAGTTTTGAACATGAGACCGAGGTCTTCTTTCATTAAGCCGCATTAGGTAGTTTTAAATTTCTCATCTAAGTCTGATGACACGGTTTATATGTATGGATCTTAAGATTTAGGAATAAGGTATAATATGCATTGATTTGTATTACGTTTGGGGAAGACTTGAACTGGTAAACATGGCGATATGTAGGTACTAGTTTCATATTGGTTTATACCGATGCGGCGCGGGAGCTCATTGATAGGCGAATAATTTTAATTTTTATACAGAGTGTGGAAATTGTTAATAATACAAAGTAATGTGCTGCGGCTAAACTATACGACATATTGTATTCAAAGTTTGTGTACAGGCTGGGCAAGTCATCAGATACACTAGATTAAAATTATTGTCGTATGGTCGTCTCCACCTTGTATAACATCTATGTAAGAAAATAAAACCTTGAAATAAAATTTTACACCAACATAAGTCAATTTCCCTCCTACTGTGACTCCTCGTCTTGAGTCCAGTAGTGGAATGTATATGAGCTAAGATGGTGATAAAATTTTAAAGTAGTAGGACAACACCGTGGTGTTTCTTGTCCACAGGCGTGGGCTGGTCCGTCCGGCCGGGGTAATGACACACTCTCGCAGAAAATAGACGTCTGAGCAGTGATAATGCACTGTTGTTTTTAGTTTGCCAAGCAAGAGAGTCCGCAGCCTAACTTACCGTGCATGTTTTAGTTGGTCGGCAATTGCCTAGCTGTGCTCCTAGTATTGCAAAAGTTCATGAGCGCCAAGTAACACTTAACATCAAGTATGCTGTTTGCTTGTTTGCCATCATAAGCTATAAACAACAGCTGTCACGCGACGGCTGGCAGATGTGAAACATCAAAATTAAAGTAAAATAAACAAAATTAAATTAGTTACATAATAAATAATATAAAGTAATAAATAAAATATAATTATATATTAATAATATTATTATTATGAATGAAAAATAAATTTTCGTCACGTTAAGTTTATTATTTTACCGCATTCGTAACGACGACGTAAGAGAGCGAGTAGGTATGAAAGAGAGTATTGGTGTAAAGATGCGAAAGGGAATGCTCCGATGGTTCGGTCATGTGGAAAGAATGCCGAACGAACGTCTGGTTAAGAAGATATACAATGCGAAAGTGGAAGGATGTAGGTACCGAGGGAGACCGAGACTAACCTACCTAGACCAGATCGGTCATGTACTGAAGGAAGGTGGAGTCAAGAGTCTCCGAAACCGGCGAGCGTGTATGAAGAGAATTATGAATGTTGAGGAAGCGAGTGAAGTATGCAGAGATAGAGTTCTCTGGCACTTTGTGCTCTCTGCCTACCCTGCAAGGGATATGGCGTGATGATATGTATGTATGTAAGTTTATTTATCATCAAGCACAATGTTAGTGATAGCCGTTGAGTTAAAAATAAACACGAAATAATATATATATATACATATATATGTATACATATATATATATAAATAATAATAATATTATGATATATTATAACACTGTGTATACTATAGTTGCGCAAGTATAGGCATAAAAGTACAGATTATGTCAGAAACTAAATATGGCATTATGAAAAAATACAATATTACACATCACTACGATCATAATATATAGAAAAATAAAATATTTAAATTTAAAAAATAATGAAGTACATGTATACTATAATTATTATGCGAGCTCGAGAGATTGCGCACAGTCGCTTGCGCACGACATCGCGTCGCTACGTCTCACACACTATTACGTATAATACATAATTATAGTCTACCATATAGCACACTATTGCCATAGCAATGCGTCGCCACGGCTTATATCGGGACGCCAACAATTAGGGTTACCAGTTGTCCTCGCCTATTTACACATAAAAAAAGAAAGATTTTTTACAGTAGTGGTAGTATTCATAATTGTCACCATATGGTCAAAGAGTAAAGTTATTAAATTGAAAAAGAGTGGCAACTCGATGATAAAATATGCATGTTTGGAAAGTGCTGCCACCCAGAGTTTAGGCGGTGAACTAAAGTTGAAGTAATATATATACATATCTACATGTGTATGTGTAATTACATAGAATTTTCTTTTACTATGAAAGCTACCCTGAAATATAAAAAAAAACATATCAGCTGATAATTAAACAATAATAATATCAGCCTAACATTGAAACTTGAGATAATTTTCAGCAAAATATCAATAACCGAAAATAGATCGATGACAATAAGTACCTACGCTAGGAACAAAAAATAACAATTCTTAGTTGCCAAACGTTTGAGAGGCAGGACAAAATGGCAGCAGTTAAGTTTGTACAACCAATCTGTAGGCGGCGCGACGGTCAGTAAAAATAAGTAATGTTTTAAGTGTGCCCCCCCAGCATATGGTTTAATAATTTTAATTAATTCATTCTACTTATAATTGTACCCCAAAAATGGGGACAAAATTTATATTCTAATAACTTTTCATTCTATTTCACTTAATGAAACTATGTATTAATATGAAGTACGATCGCTTTTAACTCAAGCACGTAGTCAAGGACGTGCTTGAGTAAAACAAATAAAGAAAAGTGTCGTCGTAAACTACACAAATAAAACCTTTAATAAAATTATATAGGCTCAAAACGTTTGGTAACTTAAGGCTGGCTAAATACAGAACGCTTTGGTCACTGAGTCAGTGACTGCACATATATCGTAATGGTCAAAGTAGCGATTTTCCATGCTGTGTTCCGAGTTTGATTCCCATAGAAGCCATACGATTCATAAATGATTATACGATTCATAAATGATCATGTTATAAGGGGACGTAGAAAACTATGTGCTCTGTACAGGAAGAGTAGCGCTTTCAGTAATACTACATCTGTTCACAAGGATCGGGGAGGGGATTAGGCTTTTCCAGTGACCCATTCGCTCAGCGTCGAAAGGTACATTGTGGGTCTATGGGGTCACGCACCGCTTCATTTGTCGACCCAGATGGATTTAGCGGGTTGTGACCAGACCATAGCTCGCCGCAAGAAAAAAGGGGATTAGGCTTTCGTCACCACGTTAAATTCATTCATCATCAAACTCAATTTGCATAGCGTTAGCGATTTTTAAACTGTCAGGTGGCAACTTGAGGCATATTCAGCGAGACTTCAGCTGATTTAAAAGTGATTTATTTATAATTATAGGTATACATGCACTCTTGGCGTCACGTGGCAAATATCATATTAATAAATAAAATATTGAGCCAATTTAATTATTTTTTAATCTTGTTTGCAACTATGAATCAAAATCCATATTTATAACTTACTATTTGAAACTGAAGGCAGTGGGATCTTAGCGTATACTACGGGTGGTAAAAAAATTAGGAATGGGTTACGCAATATAGGTACGTTCCTCAATTCATTTTTTTGCGAAAGTCCCACGTGATACAAAGAGTTATTCTATTTATTATAATCGGGACGGGGACGGATTTATTCTATTTATTCTAATCGGGACGGGGGAATAATACGGGACGTTATCTTTAAAGAAAATCAAGGAAAACATCAGCGCATATCTTTAATCTAAGGTTGACTTGAAATAAGTAGATAAAAATAACTTAAGGAGACACAAAATGCCAGCAGAAATCGTTATCGAACTGCAAACTGAATAAATAGACTAAAATCAAAAAGTAGTGAACAATTAACTGTGTTTTTCTCTTTAAGTGATGGTTTAGAAACGTAATACATCATCACACTCTTATTTTTCTTGGGAATCGTAAAAACTGGTTGAGGGATTGTATTTTTGGTACCATAGATACCTGGGCTCACCCCGTTTGCTCTGCCCGTGGCGATGAAAGGGCGGTGTGCAGCTCCATAACCTACTGAATTCCCTCCCCATCGCCATTGGGTTGATCACTAGTACTGTTTTTTTAATATAGTAGCCTCACGCCCTACAGGAATCTCTCAAATACGCAAGATATAACGTGTGAGACTCTATTTAGCAGTTAGTCATATTTATGAACAAGATAAATAGTATTGAAATATCGACCTGCAGCGCTAAGTATACGATTCTCACACAGGACAAAACTTTGTGCGATCCATAAATTGTTGTTCTAATTCTGGATATAATTTGTATCCGTTAATTGGATGTTTGTAAAGTACGCAATACAATGATTATTATTTCTTTGGTGGACCAAAGGGTGTCTTTTTTATACATATAAATATAATTGAAGCGTCTGTTTGTTATTTCAAATTAATACAGCTTTTCACTAAATGCACATGAAAATATTTATGGTACTTACACATAAAATAATCTATTTATATTTTTTTTATCCATCTGTCTTTCTGTCGGTCTGTCTGTTCCGGCTAATCTCTGAAACGGCTAGACCGATTTCAGTGGGACTTTCAATAGCAGACAGTTGATGTTATAAGGTCTTAGGCTAATTTTATTTTAGAACAAAAAATTAAGTTTCGCGAAAATAAAATAAAAACTAATGAAATAGTGAATGATATCCCTTTTTATCAACAAACCATGCGAAAAAAGATGCAGGCGGAAGCTAGTTAAAAGTAAATTGCGTTAAGTTTCTCGTGTATAGCCAGCCTAAGAAAAGGTTAACGGCTCTTTATATTGATGTGTTGATAAATGCGAGTGTTACATGAAATTTTCTTACAAAACTAGTGTTTTGGCCTGTCAGTATAAAATATGGGTAACATTTTGTTTCTTATGAAGACATTTTTTATTCTAATCATGTACTCAAGACAGTAAGTGGAAAATGTTGTTTATGAACTCAATTTACCAACCATCTATCCTTCAAGTCATCTGTACTTCCTGCTAAATATAGGTCACAGTGCCACCATTTTTTTATTAAACTAAGAAATACAACTTATTGTCGTGGGAATTTTATAAATAATTAATGATTATAAAGTACAGTCAGACTCACAATAATAATTTGTAAGTAGGACAAAACTGTAAAGATTGAGCATACAGCACTGAACAAGGGAGGTCACTACCAACCACTATGCCATATATGCAATTAATGGCTTTAACATATATGTCCATTGCCATTTTTTTTGGCTGGCCATGGTTTGGACAAGCCCCGCCCATTCCTTCCGGAGTAACGAAAGGACGGCGAACTGTCCTATAAACCAACTTGTTTCTTTTCCATCACGATTAGGCCCAACATTGATTCAGTAGACGATCTCTCCGCTGGACCGCTGTGGTTTTAGTGGGTATTCCGGTCGGGCAGCTAGCAGTCCCACACGCCCCCCCGTCTATCATTAGCGGTGAAAAGTGCATTTCCATAGCGTAAAAATAAAAGGCCCAGCATTGATACTGATTCCTTCACAACTGCGACCAGACCGGTTTGTTTAAAGATACCAGCACAGATGTACAGAACTCTTGTAACCAACAAGAGGTCAATATTCTTAAAAGAATAATAATCTTAGTAATAACCAAGCAATTTAAAACTGTGGATATATTGATAATGGATAAGATAGCCTGAAAATAAAATATTATACTGTAAGATCAACGTGGTATCATCATTCTGCACTTGTCGACTACAGCTGGACGTAGGTCTCACAAATAGACGTCACAAGACATGATTGTATGCTCCCTGTGACTCTTACTCTTATTTGAGTGCATTGTGCCGAAATTGTTATTCTTTGAAGGCCAACCCATGGCGTCTAAGATAGAAGAGTACTATATCACAATCGACGAATTGTGTTTCTCTTCAATAGAAGACACTAATAAGTGGTTCGAGCCCTAAAAGGCACATAGAGCTAAGATTATACATACATACATATCATCATGCCATTTCCCTTGCAGGGTAGGCAGAGAGAACAGAGTGCCAGAGAACTCTATCTTTGCATACTTCACTCGCTTCCTCAACATTCATAATTCTCTTCATACACGCTCGCCGGTTTCGGAGACTCTTGACTCCACTTTCCTTCAGTACGTGACCAATCTAGTCTAGGTAGGTGAGTCTCGGTTTCCCCCGGTACCTACATCCTTCCACTTTCGCATTGTATATCTTCTTAACCAAACGTTCGTTCGGCATTCTTTCCACATGTCCGAACCATCGGAGCATTCCCTTTCGCATCTTTACACCAATACTCTATTTCATACATACTCGCTCTCTTACGTCGTCGTTACGAATGCGATCGGTCAGCCTTACTCCACAGATTTGCCGCAGAGATCGCATTTCGACCGCATTTACCGTTAATACCATACTCCGGTAAAATGTCCCAAAGTTCCTTTCGTACAACCGTGTCAAATGCTCTCTCCAGATCCACAAAACTGCAGAAAACCCTCTGACCTAGAGCCAGATGCTTCTCCACAATGTTGCGCAGAGAGAACACTTGATCCATGCATCCCCTTCCACTCCTGAAACCTCCTTGTGTCTCACACAGTAAACCATCGGACACCATCCTCATTCTCCTTTCAATAATTTTACCGTACACTTTTGCTGCCAAACTGGTCAAGCTTATGGCTCTGTAATTTGCGCAGTCATAACGTGAACCCTTGTTTTTAGACAAAGGCACGATGACTGCGCTATTCCAGTCCCCGGGAACCATTCCCGAGCGCCAACATAAATGGAGGAGCAACAGGAACGCCTCCCAGACACAGGAGCCACCAAGCTTGATCATCTCGGCAGACACCATATCAGAATGCCTAAATGTTATAATGATAGCGAACCGCCTGATCGTGGCGCCGACGTATTTCGTTTGAGTCAGTTAACACCTCGCTCACCACCAGCCGGTAACAGCAGACGTGCCCTTTACAATGAGCCGTCTCCGGCATACGTTACACCCGAGACGAAATCCATACCGGTACCTATTGCGAATAACTTGTCTCCACTTAGTGTTAGTGACACGGGAAAAGCCGATTATTGCGAGCTGGTTTCCGAGGCGTCAACTTTTTTTGTCAAAAATAAATGAGCTCGTAAATGATCAGGGTTCACGTATGAATAACGCAAATAAAACTGCCATTATGGATTACACCCAACGCATTACGGCCATTGTATCGATTTTAGCATTAAAATCATCTTGTAATGAGACTAAACTGGCCAACGTCGAACGAGAATTAAGCCAAGTTCAAACTAAACTCCCTATAAACGATATTAAAAAACCATCTTACGCCGAAAAATTAAAACTGTCAAATGTGGTGCCACAGTTCGAGGTTCGCTCGTCGCGCGCTCCCTGTGTAATTGCATATCCCACGGCCGAACGTACAGCTGATTACGCGTCATCTTCAGCTACCAAACAAGCGTTACTGAAGGCAATCAAACCTATCGATGATGGTTTCCAAATAGTAGGCGTCAAAAAAGCCGCGAAATCGGGTGTCGTCCTTCGCGTTACTAATGAGAGACAGATTAAAAAACTGGAATCAGTCGACGCTATAAAGGCCGCTGGCCTACGTTTAGAAAAACCGAAAGGTAGACGTCCTCGTTTAATAATTAAAGACGTGCCGATTTCTATGGAAGACGAGGCGTTCCTTGTCGCACTGTACCGTCAAAATATTAAAGACGAAATGTCACTTAAAGAGGACGAATTTATTAAATCTACGAAAATTATCCGTAATAGAAAATTACAGAATGGGCGGAAGTGGATCGGCATCGAACTTGATCGCGAAGTGCGCGTCCATCTGTTAACCACAAAAGAAAAACTATTTATAGACTGGGCCAACTGCCGCTTCTACGATGATTTAGAAGTAGTACGTTGCTCAAACTGCCAGGTTCACGGTCATGTCGCGAAGTACTGTACAGAAAAAACACCTACGTGTGGTCACTGTACCGAAGGACATATCACGAAGTCCTGCCCAAATAAAGACAAATCAGATTTTAAACCAAAATGTGCGTCGTGTAAACGTTTTAAAAAACCTTATGATCATCTATGTGGCGCATCGGACTGCCCCACCTACAAGTTAAAGTTAGAACAATTAGTACTCAATACAAATTATTAAAAATAAAAATGGATAGTTTAAATATAGGGCAATTAAATCTCCATAATGATAGGGTAGCGACATCAGAGCTAGACCGTCTAGTTATGGAATATAATCTAGATATCGTACTTATACAAGAACAATACCATAGTACTCGCTTACGTAATAGGGTTGTACAATTGGACAACAAAGCACGAGCCGGCATCTATGTTGCAAGTGCCAAATTTACGGTTACGTCACTACAAAATCTTATGACGTCACACTGTGCTGTCGCTGAGATTACATCCTCATCCTGTAGGGTTTACGTTGTGAGCTATTATTTTCAATATTCAGACCCCGTAAATCCACATTTACACCATCTTCGCCATGTTTTGCGGTCTCTCACGGGCCGTAAAATTATAATAGGTGCTGACGTGAATGCGTCATCTACTCTCTGGTATGGCAAGTTTAGATACACCGACACTGATCGACGGTGTGCGATAGAAGATTTCATCGCTGAGATGAATCTGTCCATCCACAATACACCTGATGCACCACCAACATTTTGCAGCCCTATGGGTGAATCTTCTATTGACGTCACGCTTTCAAGCGCAGTCGTCCGCTTAAATAGATGGCGCGTTCTCCCTGACGCGTCGTGTAGTGATCACCGTCTGATCGTGTACGAATTTGGATCGAGTCTGTCGCAGGATCCTACTAGACAGAGCTACAATTTTAGATATAAATCTAAAGGAGCTAACTGGGATTTTTTCAGCTCGCTCTTTTCCTCATGTGCTAGGGATTTCACTCGCAGTCAATTAACCGCAGAAGAAAGTGCTGAAATAATGTCAAACTCTCTAATATACTGTGCTGATATAGCTTTGGGTCGAACACCCCTGCCTAATACTAAGAGGTGTGATTGGTGGAATAATCACTTAGTAGAGCTCCGCAAACGCTTCCGAAAGGCGCGCAGGAAACATAATAAACTCAAAAAGACATGCAGGATGGGAGCGGCCTTTGATGAATCTCTATCTTTACTGAAGGCTGCCCGGTCTTGCTACCGAACTGCGGTGGAAAAGTCGAAAGACGCTTTATTAAATAGGATTGTTGAAAAATTAGAAAGTGAAGGTCCGTGGTCTCCACTATATCATGAGTTTAAAGCAAATCGCTCAATCGACCTAGCTTACGTACAAAATATCAAAGTAAATGATAAACACACTACGGGTATTGAGGAGACCACGGAAGTTTTATTAAATACGTTAATTCCAGACGATAACATATCAGTCGACAGCGAACACCATAAACAAATACGCGCGTGGGCCGCTGACCCACCTCTCTCGCCTATGTCTGACCTTCCGTCTTTTGCCGAGTTTATGAATACCGTTAGAGCTCTTCCCCTCAACAAAGCTGCTGGTGAAGACAAAATATCAAATAAAATGATCAAAGAAGCTAGTCGAGCATCGGGCAGCTCAATGTTAATGGTTTTTAATCGTTGTATATCTGAAGGTATTTTTCCTCGGTCATGGCGTCGCGGATATATACGGATAATTCCTAAAGGCGGTGATAAGCCACCAGATGACCCGAAATCATATCGACCAATCACCTTATTGCCCTCACTAGGCAAACTCTTAGAACGGCTAATTGTTCCTCGTTTATTGCCGGGTGGACCAACATTCAACCATAAGCAATTCGGCTTCACTCGCGGTAAATCAACTATCGACGCAGCCATTGCGGTGAGAAAAGTTATTAATACATCCGCTTTTAAATACGTGCTAGGCGTTTTCCTGGATATCTCAGGTGCCTTCGACAACGCCTGGTGGCCAATGCTACTTCTTAAATTAAAGACTCGTGGGTGCTATAGGAACATCTACTTAATTATACAGTCATACTTTTCACAAGGCTCGACTAAACTGAAACTTGGTCACCATGCTGTGTCGAAGCCACTGACGATGGGCTGCCCCCAAGGTTCGGTGCTAAGTCCATATCTATGGAATTTAGGTTTTGACGATTTCCTCGAATTACCTCTACCGAAACACTGTCAATTGATCGGCTATGCCGACGACGGTCTTCTACTCGTAGAATCCAACACTAGAGACGGTTTAGAGAAATTAGCAGAAATTTGTCTCAATAATATATTCGAATGGGGCACACGAAATCGGCTTACATTTGCCCCACAAAAAACGTACCACCTTTTATTAAAAGGAAATTTACAATCGTTGCCGCGTATAAAATTCAATAATATGACAATCAAAAAGAAAGATTCAGTTTGCTATCTTGGACTACTCTTAGAAAAAAATTTTTCATTTGTCGAGCATATTAAAACTGTGGGTGAAAAAGCGAAACGAAATTTCTATGCGCTTACTAGAATATCAACGTCTACCTGGGGCCTTCGTTTTAATACACTGAAAACTATATATATGGCCACATATTTGGGGTGTATTTGTTACGCTGCACCCGTTTGGGCTGATAGGGCTACCATAGGGGCAGCTCGCCTTAAATTATTACAAAGCCAACGATTGGCCTTAATATTCTTGTGTAAAGCCTACAGGACGGTCAGTACCGAGGCTTTGCCGGTACTCGCGGGTGTACTTCCGGTTGACTTGGAGATTCAGAGACGGGCATCAATGTATTACACGACAAGGGAAAATATGAACACAGATTTCCTTCTACCGCGCGACCGTAATAAAATCGGTCGATTGTTTGCACCGCAGTCCGTTGTCTATGAAAAACTTTTAATTGAATGGCAAGAAAGATGGGATTCATCATCGAAGGGCCGTCACCTCTATCTATTTTTCCCATGCGTCCGCGAGCGCCTAGAGAGAGTGTGGCTGGAGGTTGACCATTTTGTAGCTCAATTTCTAACTGGACATGGCAACTTTAAAAGTAAATTATTTTCTTTTAAACTCGTACCTTCACCACTATGTCAATGTTCTACAAATAACCGCGAGTATGAACAATCAGCACATCACATTCTCTGGGAGTGCGATCTCTGGCGTAACGAGCGCGACCTTATGTTAGACAGTTTGCAAGTAACATCTGGAGTAGTATACTACACGGATCTTGTAGCAACTCGAGAAAATTTCCGTGCGTTTAGGCGTTTCTGCCATACCTACTACTGCAACCAATCTTAAGGCTCACATATAGGCCCCGTTAAGTTATCCCGTATCCGTGGTGCCGTACTGCTGCGCTTATCGTAGCTGTACAACCCTTTACTTATTGGCTGACTAGTCAATATTGCTTTCTGTCTCCCGCTTTGCCTGGGAGGGAAGTGGAATCACTCTTTTCCAACTCCTCCTCTTTAACTTTTCTAATTAAATTTGTTGCGGGTTCCAAGACAATTAAAATCATTTCCCGGGACTGCCTGAGGGTCAAACCTCGGTGTCATTTATAGTGACCATTGTGGATCCTGGCTTACAGGAGTTACAATGGTGGGAATGTGTGGTGGGATTAGTCCCAAAAAAAAAAAAAAAAAAAAGACACCATATCAATGATAAGATAACACCATAGCTAACATTATGATGCTGAGAATTTCGTCTATTATATTAAAGTTCGTCAGCTCGTATATTCTCTTGTAAAAAAGAGTGGAAGGACCACATTGTTGACAGTTTTCTGTTTACAGCCGTGGACCGGTCCGTCCGGGGTAGTACCGCACTCTTGTAGAAGATTGACGTCTGAGTAATGGCAATGTGCTATTGCACTTTGTTTGGTGATCGAGCTGGAAGCCCAACTGGGTGGGTTTGGGGCTTGCATTGTTAGGCAGCGGTCTAGCTATACCTTTGGTATTACAAAGGTGCATGGGCGGCCAGTAACACTTACCATCAGGTGAGCTGCTTGCTCTTTTGCCCATAAGCAATAAAAATAAAAAAAAAGACAGGGATATATTCCATAGTAAGACTGTTTGTCTCTTCCTCTGTAAAAAAAAAAAATTATAATAAAAAAGCAATTATCTACGCGTAAAAGAAATAAGCGTTCAAAATGATTGATATTCCGATAGCATTGGACGTACATAAATCCCTACTAATATATAAATGTGAATGTAAGTTTGTTTGTTACGCTTTCACGCTAAAACTACTCAACCGATCATCATGAAACATTGTACACATATTCTTGGAGGTATTAAAAGTAACATAGGATACTTTTTATTAAATAAAATCAAAATTTTTATATGAAAAATAAAAAAATTGTTTGTCAAAAAATCTCAAAATCTAGATTCTTCAACGCCATCTAGCAGTCCAGTAATGAAGTTCCAACCCTGAGTATTGTAATACCGTTGCACTGTATTACCGACGGCCAAAAATAAAAATAGGGGATCAAAAACTTTAGGAAAGTAACCTTTTACGCGGGCGAAGCCGCGGGCAGAAGCTAGTTGATAATAAATACGTAATCGAAGTATTTTATTGTGTCTGCAGACTCCTTATGTGTTAAATTAATTTCCTTCGTACCATTAAACATTCCTTATTACGTAATAATTATAGACTATTATAGACGTATACTCAGATTGAAATTGTCTTTAGATTTGTTTAACTGTCTTTAATTCTTTTTTTCTGTATAGTGACCTAGTAAGAATACTTACTAGGTCACCACATTACAACTTTAGAGATATGATTTTCAAATTTGTACTTAGTTAATAGCTTTTTGGGGATGCCGTAAAGCGTGTCAATGACTCTGTACTATTTGTAGGTGAACTACCTCCACTCAAAAAGCAAAAAATGGGATTACCAACACTAGGATAGTTAAAGCAACCGACAGTGGTCTACAATATTTCTATGGTATAGCGCTAGGATGATTTCATATATACAGGGCTACTAGTCCTACTTGTAATGATAGGCTAGAAAAAATTGTATACATTTCAAAAGTTATTAACAATAATTATTGCCCATAACTTTTGGAATACGTACATACAATGGAATAGGAATATATATCGTGTTAAAACTGGCTTTCTGCTCGACGTGGGTACATACCTATTGACTAGACGGCATCATCATCTTCATCATCATATCACCTCATATATGTCCCACTGTTGGGCTCTAGCCTCCTTCATTATACTTTATGACTAACAACATAATACTTTTTGACTAGTAAATTATGTAGTAATCATAAAAGTTTGAGTGGGAAATTCCTAAAATTTTCGTACTTATAGAAGTTTCTCACAATATCTTTTAGAACAGAATTTATCTCAGATTAATTCGACCCACTACGTATTGATATTATATGAATATTATATCCCCTACTCTAATTTGAAACACCCACAGGCTAGATGGGACATACAGCTAGGATGGGAATCGTATTCTTAAAACAGAATTATAGTTCGTTTTTATGCTAATGTGTCAACATTTTTATAACGTATTAAATAAAATGGGCCAAAAGGCTTTGTGCTTGAGTAATCAAAGGTGGGGTTTCATTGAATGACTGAATGAGGTTACGATTGTTGTCAATCTAAAGGCGATTACCATCTACCTTCGTTATTTTTTTTATAGATATATATTGAACGGACAGTTCAATAGGATATATATAATATAATAAGATCACTCAGTTGGCTAAACTATGAGAGTAATAGATTTGAAATAATTGTATTTAAGACGTTTTCTTTCAAATAGATATGTGTTATTATAGGGCACAGGGCTTTTCAACAGTTGGAGGGAATTGCACTTATCACATTGGTGAAATGGGCTGCTACAGGGTTTTATTTTCGTTTTTCTTCTTTTGCAATGATGTTTTCTATTTACTTAACTTACTCGCCTTTTAAGGTAAAGTGGGAAAGGAAAGTTTGTGAAGCGTTTTCTTACTGGTTTCATCATTCTCCTGCTCTTATTCCAATTGTTTGGGGTCGACACAAATGTGTACAAGTATGTACATAACTCATACATTTTGCAAAAGTTATTGGTAATACTTTTATGACCGGCCGCCTGCTCGACGTCAACACTCCTTGGGAATGTAATTGTTGACCAAACGGCATCAGATGGATTTGGTCTAGGTGGTTATAAAGCTCTTAGTCGTCTTTTACGACATCCACGAGCAAAGTAAGGGTTGGTAGTATTCGTAACCGCTACCACACAGCTAATTTCTTACTAGTTTATGATACGATAAATGTTCAAGATAAGTATTTGAATCAGCAGACATGTCAGTAAGCTTATTATTTTCACATATACCAAGGAAACATATTACATTCTTTGTATCGTTGGATAACATTTAATGCCTAACCAAAATATTTCATTTGGAATCAAAATCATCATTATTCGCCTACTCAACTTTATTCTCCAAGAATGTATAAATAATCTATAATTATATCTCACTGTTTTCTGTCGACATCATAGAATATTATATCGTTTGGAAAAAATTGCGTAATATTCTGTAAATCCACAACGGATTTTTTTGCGCTGTAATTTTAATTAGGTATTTGCAGATATTGCAAATTAATCTCGACTTGGTTTAAGATTACTATACTTAGGTACGAGATTTTGATTTTTAATTTTGATCTGAAATGGTTAAAATAAGTTAGATAATGTCAGCCTACTTTTATCGTAATTTATGTGGGATTGACGCACTCTGTGTATTTTTTAACCGACTTCAAAAAGGAGGAGGTTCTTCACCCTATGTGTATATCATTAGACTTATTGTTTTTTGTTAATTTAAGCTTGGCACCGACTTCAAATCGTGTTAGTGGATTTTGAGCATAAATTGTAATTATATTTTATAAAAAATAATACATAATTAGAATTAGACAAGAATTAAATGGTTCATCTTATTTTTCGGTTTTTAGTGTTTTAAATAAGTATGGTTTTTGGCTGATCCTATTTTGAAGTCGGTTTACATTTTTTTATTACAATACAGGTGGAAGTACAGAATCTATTGTACAGAATTATAGAATTTTGGTTAAGTATTTTTTTTTGCAAGCTACGGTTGGACACACAGGGGGCGACGGTAAGTTTTGGCTTACTGTTATAGAGGAGGCCCCAGTTGAATATTTGGACGTATACGAACTGAAATGATGATGACGATTTATCTTACCTGAATGGTAATGGTAATGGTATATTACATTTTTTTTTCTATTTTCCGTGTAGCCTACAAATAACTATGTACTAGATAGACTTAATGATTCTTGATGTTTACGCCAGTATTACACATTTGAAATAAAACTATTTTTAAGGTATCTATCGCGTTTATATTTAATTTTTAGTTTGCCAACATTTGGAATACTTCCCAGCGTTCATGGTGACGGGAATTAAATTTTTCTGTGACCGCGATTTTATTTCAAATACTGGATGGATTCATCAGCCCATTTCGAAAGTCGAAGGAAGCTGTTGGATATTGGTGGTACAGAACCGTTTTGTGTGGCACAAACTATTCTTGTAGCGAGGTTTATATCCAACGAACCTTTACAAACTAGAGGATGGATGAATGAACTACAAGACTTGACTGCACAGATGGCGTAGTGGTTAAGATACCGAGCTTTCGTGCTAGTACCGTGGGTTAGATTCCCACATAGGACAACACTTTGTGCGATCCACAAAATGTTGTTGCGTGTCTGGGTGTCTTTTGTCTGCGTTAATTGCATGTTTGTAAAGTCCCCCGCAATACAAGGATCCTTAGTGCAGGGTGGTGTCTTTTTAGGGTTCCGTACCCAAAGGGTAAAAACGGGGCCCTATTACTGAGACTTCGCTGTCCGTCCGTCCGTCTGTCACCAGGCTGTATCTCAAGAACGGATCACCGTTTTAGCTATCAAGCTAGACAGTTGAAATTTTCACAGATGATATATTTCTATTGCCGCTATAACAACAAATACTAAAAATAAAATAAAATAAATATTTAAGGGGGGCTCTCATACAACAAACATGATTTTTTTTATCGTTATTATATATAATGGTATGGAACCCTTCGTGCAGGAGTCTGACTCGTACTTGGTCGATTTTTTTAATTAACAGTGGGACATATTTAGGCCACAGAGAAAGGAAAGGAATATTTTTCTTAAACACAATTCATTTCCTTATATACGAACTTAATACATCTCGCCTTCAATTCTATCACTAAACTAACACTATTCATATCACGAAAGGCGGTTAAACACATGAAATACGCCATTAAAAGAGAAACAGGAAAACAACAACTGTAAAAACATTGAAAGTGCTTCTGTAGAACAAGATAATAATAACTTTTTTTTTTTACTGTAATTCATCTATTTACGAGTACTCCAAGTTTTATTATTTCACTATACAACTATAAAAATAGACGTAAGATATATATGGATTCACCGAATCATATTGAGTACAGATAAAAATAGGTGTTAAACTTATAAAACAAAATAGCTATTGTGCTAGTATCGTAAACTTATGGTACCGTAGTGTATCCCAAATGTTTATAGAATACAATATGTCCCCCCTCATTTACTTTCCGTTATTATAATTATCTCGCTCATATATACGTTCTATTGCTTCACTGCATAGATGGCGTCATGGTTAAGATACCGACCTTCTGTGCCAGTGCCGTGGGTTCGATTCCCAGGTAGGCCAATACTTTGTTCGATCCACAAAGTGTTGTTATGAGTCTGGGTGTATATTGTTTGCGTTAATTATATGTTTGTAAAATCCCACCACCACGCAATACAAGGATTATTTCCAATTAAATAAAAAACAAAAATTGCTTGACACAGGGTGAACAAGGCTTACCTTGTTCACCCTGCGCAGTCAAAGTCAACTTCTTATTTACTATCGATATAAAATGCTGTGTGGTAGCGGCTTTTCTTTTTGTGGTTGGCTACGGTCGGCCCACTCCTCGCACCACTCCGTCCGGGGCGACAGAGGGGCGTAAGCACGCACACTCGTAACCCACCCGTGAACCTCGCCGTCGTCGTTGGACCGGCCACTGGAGCAGCGTGAACTTGTCGTCAGTGGCCGGCCCGACGGAATACCCCCTGAGGGGTACCCTCTCCTTGAGCGACCTGAACGACCCCACCCCTCTCGGGGAGGACGTCAGTGTGTGGTAGCGGCTACGAATACTACCAACACTAACATTGTTCGTGGTTGTCGTAAAAGACGACTAAGAGTTTTAAATCGATCTCGATCGACTCCATCTGATGTCGTCTGGTAAAAAATTGCAACGCCGAGGAGGGTTGACGTCAGGCAGCCGAACATAAAGCTATTATTAACAGGTAACTTTTACAATCAATCTCAATCAATCGTTCTCACTCCGATGGTTCGGACATGTGGAAAGAATGCCGAACGAACGTCTGGTTAAGAAGATATACAATGCGAAAGTGGAAGGATGTAGGTACCGAGGGAGACCGAGACTAACCTACCTAGACCAGATCGGTCAGGTACTGAAGGAAGGTGGCGTCAAGAGTCTCCGAAACCGGCGAGCGTGTATGAAGAGAATTATGAATGTTGAGGAAGCGAGTGAAGTATGCAGAGATAGAGTTCTCTGGCACTCTGTTCTCTCTGCCTACCCTGCAAGGGATATGGCGTGATGATATTTATGTATGTAACTTTTACAATATGTACTCGTATTTTGGAGAAGGAGTACATATTGCATCGACCTTAAGTAATTAGGGTAACAGTGGGATGATGATGATGGCGATGATATGTACTAATAAAAACTGGCTAACGGACCTTTTATAAAATGGTTAGTAGCTTTCTTCTATGAAACAATTGAAATCACCAGCTTACTTGACAAGTATGGTGATCATAGCATTATTCCGTAGATAGGTTTATGTCCAAGAGTGGTCGTCGATGGATGAATTGATGATATATTCTGATGAGCGGTCCATCTGTTTCTTATTTACAAATACATACAGGTCATCACGCCATATCCATTGCAGGGTAGGCAGAGAGTACAGAGTGCCAGAGAACTCTATCCTTGCATACTTCACTCGCTTCTTCAACATTCATAATTCTCTTCAGACACGTTCGCCGATTTCGGAGAATATTTCTTATTTATTGTCGACATGTGAACATCCGGTATTGTGTAAGGAGTCTTTTCAGTCACCGAGATTAAAGAATCAGCACCAGTAGTCAAGTCAATGATGACATGGTGATACGGTAGATAGGATCACACGCTGCTCTTCCATCGGCCCACATGGACCGATCCACGTGAATCTAGTTCAGTTATTTTTTTGAGGTATTTTTGAGGTATTGAGGTATTTGAGGCTTGGGTTTCATCAGGTGAAGAAAAGGGATGTCGGTAGACGTTATGTTTTCACCATCTTACCGCATCGAAAGGCTACAACTATTTAGCGGTAAGCTTTACACATTTATTTTATAAATCTCAGTAAAAGAGATTGAAATAAAGTATGCAAATGAGAGACGCCTTTAAAACCTCTAAAATACGTATATATAAATCAAGAGGAAATACCAAATTAGGCTTCGATCACGTATAAAATCTCGAAGGAAATCAATATATTATTACGTTCCCTTTGCGTATTATAAAGGAAAAGTAAGGCAGTGAAAATATCTATTCAATAACAAATAAACTTTTGAAGTAAATTGACTGTACGTATTACGTGGTTATCTAAGTATTGGTCATTCATATCGAATATAATATGTTCATTTCTTATTCAGGAGCATTTAGTGAGATACAAAGTTGATTTTTTCTGAGTTTGAGTATAGTTTTTTTTTCTTTAGATGTATGTTTGTAAAGTTCGCTAGGATTTATATTCTATAATTCTAAATTCGTATGAATTTATTTCTAAATGCGAGTTTTTTTTTATTACCGATATTGGCTAACGAACAAGCAGTACACCTGATGGTAATCGAGCCTATCACTCATGAAATTTGGCAATAGCAGAGTATAACTAGGCCGCTGCCTTCTCTGAAGGAAGTGCCTAAACCTCGTTTAAAAAGGACATGTCATAGAGTTTGGAAAACACAGAAAACACAACAGACAGTTCATTTCAAATTCTGCACGTACGTAGGAGAAATGATCGCTAAAAACGTACAGTCGAAGACCGAATCTGGTCATGCTCACTAAAAAGGTGTCTGCCTGCGGTAGCTACGTGAGCGGGTCTCTCCCTTCCCTCAAATGTGGTTGAGGGGCGTGATGGATGGCTAGTAGTTAACTCGTGATCGGGTGCCGCTTGTGGAATCTGGTCGAACCATTTCTATTCTTTTTTTTGTTAATCTTGTATTTAACTTTTAATAAATGAATCTTTACTCGAAGGGCATCTCACTGGAGCTAATATGGACTAAACATGTATCCAATAATAAAAAAAAAAAAAAATGACGAGCCCGCTGAGTTTCTTGCTGGATCTTCTCAGTTTGTGGCGGCTTTCCGATCCGGTGGTAGATAAATTTGAAAAAAATATGTAAAATTGACAATATGTAACTGCACTTATAGGGCTTATGCATAATAAATGATTTGATTTGAATCGTTTCCAGGTGAAATGGATGAACCCTGCTACGATGTCAAAAAGTACAGTGATAACACGGTAACGGTGGCACCAAGGCAAATAGTTCCTCAGAGCACTTTTCATGAAAGAGCCTGTAGAGTACACAGAGTTTTTTATATTGTGTTTTTTATCGCAGATATTGTAGGTCTATATCTATATAACTCGATATAGGTATATATCTCGATGCTGTTTTATGGTTTTACCTAACATCACCATCCTACTCTTTTCCCACCTACGTGAGATCAAAACAACATGTACTCTCATTCCATGGTACATACGAGTATTGCAAATATTTTCTGTTTATGCCTCTCTATCTCAGCTCATATATATCCCACTCTTGAGCTCGAGCCTTTGCCATAATGGGAAGAAAATTGACTTCTTATAACATGCTGGTCAGACGTGTTGGTATAGGGTTTTGTTTCGAGTTTTCTATCTACTTACTAGCCGTAGACTTTCTATATGGTGCGATTACATGGTATGATCATGTGCCGCGAGACATGCCTGAGACGGAAGGTACACCACTGATATAGAGTGAAGAGTGAATGCGGGAAATAGAGTGAACGGAGCGTTGGGGCAACTTCTCGGCAGCCACCACCTTAGCCAGAAGGCACGTGTAGCAATACATAACGCAGTGCTTGTCCCAACATTGCTGTATGGAAGCGAGAGTTGGGTATGCAGAAAAGAGTATGAAAGTAAAATTAATGCGGTCGAAATGCGATCTCTGCGGAAAATCTGTGGAGTTAGGCTGACCGACCACATTCGTAACGACAGCGTAAGAGAGCGAGTAGGTATGAAAGAGAGTATTGGTGTAAAGATGCGAAAGGGAATGCTCCGATGGTTCGGACATGTGGAAAGAATGCCGAACGACCGTCTGGTTAAGAAGATATACAATGTGAAAGTGGAAGGATGTAGGTACCGATGGAGACCGAGACTAACCTATCTAGACCAGATCGGTCATGTACTGAAGGAAGGTGGAGTCAAGAGTCTCCGAAACCGGCGAGCGTGTATGAAGAGAATTATGAATGTTGAGGAAGTGAGTGAAGTATGCAGAGATAGAGTTCTCTGGCACTCTGTTCTCTCTGCTTACCCTGCAAGGGATATGGCGTGATGATATGTATGTGCGTGCAGTGCAGAGGGTCTGCATACTTTTCTCTTACACACTCTTCTTGCAACCTTTCAACCTTTATTCTTTCAAGCCCTCCGAAGTGGACACGCTCTCGCCAGTGCCTCCAACTTCTGAACAGACCACTAAATCTCGCAATAACGAGATAGTGGTCCGTATCGACTGTGGGGCCCTTGTAGGCTCTTGCGTCCAATATTTTGCTTCGGAGGCGACTGTCTACCAAAATGAAATCTATTATACTTTTCTGTTCATTCCTTCTCCATGTATACATATGGATGTCCTTATGCTGGAAAAATGTGTTTGACACAATAAGGTTTCTCTCCATGCATACATCAGCTATGAGCCTACCTGAGTCGTTCACTCTCTTATCACCAAATGGACCAAGTACGTCCTCATAGTCGGGACGCTTGGTCCCCACCCATCCGTTCAAATCTCCGCATACAATCACGCGTTCACTGGTTTCTGCCATATCCAGAACTTCCCTAACATTATCCCAAAACTTCTCTAGGTCTGATGCCACCGAGGATCCTACGGGAGCATATGCTACAACCATGAATACCTTGGTGACACCTAGT
Organism: Lymantria monacha; assembly: GCA_905163515.2. NCBI lineage: Eukaryota > Metazoa > Arthropoda > Insecta > Lepidoptera > Erebidae > Lymantria > Lymantria monacha. The sequence goes on along the minus strand of LR991092.1, from coordinate 8,098,216 downwards.
TTTATACGGACCCAAAGAAGTCTGGGATCATATATTCCGTAATCCTTCACACCTGAGGCCAAGCGAGAGGACAACAGCACTCCTACTCCCATGCTGGCTCGATCGCTCTGTGGTACACCAGACCACAGAGCCATCCCGCCACCAGGAAGATCGCAGGCGTCGCTGTCCCTTCGCTTGGTCTCTGTTACACAGAGCACGTCTAGCTGTTTGTCCACCATGACGGATATCAGCTCGTGCAACTTTCCTTCCACACAACCTCTTACATTCCACGTGCCCACCCGGCACTCTGCTCTCCTCGACTCGCCTGACTGGGCAAGGCGTGATGGGTGGCGGCACCCATCGCCGCAACTGCCGAAGTTCGTACCGACGGGGGCGGGTCGGTACGCGTCGCCTCCGGGGGACGCCCTAACCCGCATTGCGGTGCGCATATCGAGTCGGATTAGCAGTCTAATTAGACTGGCAGGGGACGCGAATGAGCACGCTCCGGACTATGCCCCCTCTTTTATTGTACAGTTAATAAAAGCACTTGAATAAAATAGTATTGCTTATATTTTTAATGTTTCAAATATTTTGGACCAAACTTTGTGTGATTAGGAAGAAAAAAAAAAGGAGAACACGGCAGGTACACGAGAATTTTTCTAATCTTAAAATATTATTATCTTTTGTTGCGGAGATCAAATTTATTTTCAAAAGAGCGACGGTGCTTTGATAAATTAATTTTCTGCCAAACCTATTTGCATTTAAAAGTCTACAATTAAATAGAAATAATGACTAAAACGAAGATGTTTTTAAAATAGCGCCAAATTATGTTCAGCTATTTTCGTATCTGTACATCATTTATTAATAAAAAAATGACCCATTATTATTCAGTTAGCCTAAATCTACGTTATGAAGCGGCTTTTTTTATCTGTGCCATATTATCCGTTTAGGTAAACGTGTTTGGCATACAGCCAGAACATTCTGTTGTAAAGACATATTCAAGCTACTAGTTACATTAATAATATACAATGCGAAATTTGCTTAGACCAGATTGGTCAAGCACTGAAGGAAGGTGGAGTCAAGAGTCTCCGAAACCGGCGAGCGTGTATAAAGAGAATTATGAATGTTGAGGAAGCGAGTGAAGTATGCAAGGATAGAGTTCTCTGGCACTCTGTTCTCTCTGCCTACCCTGCAAGGGATATGGCGTGATGATATGTAGTGACATTAATGCTGTAAGTTGGATATATCAAAAAATGATCCTATAGTTAAATAATTGTGTTTTTTGCAAAACAATTAACACATAAATAATAACTAGTGACATTGCTGTGTGGTCGCGGTTACGAATATTACCGATCTTTATATTTGCTCGTAGATGTCGTACAAGACAAATAAAAACTTTACATCGATATGGATCAACTCTAAGTAATTGTACATAATCACGTAAGAGAGCGGGTAGGTATAAAAAAGAGTATTGGTGTAAAGATGTGAAAGGGAATGCTCCGATGGTTCGGACATGTGGAAAGAATGCCGAACGAACGTCTGGTTAAGAAGATATACAATGCGAAAGTGGAAGGATGTAGGTACCGGGGGAGACCGAGACTAACCTACTTAGACCAGATTGGTCACGTACTGAAGGTAGGTGGAGTCAAGAGTCTCCGAAACCGGCGAGCGTGTGTGAAAAGAATTATGAATGTTGAAGAAGCGAGTGAAGTATGCAAGGATAGAGTTCTCTGGCACTCTGTTCTATCTGCCTACCCTGCAAGGGATATGGCGTTATGATATGTATGTATGTATCAGTTCTACGTCTAATGCCACCGGGTTAACAATTATATTCCCAAGGAAGGTTGACTTTAGACAGGTTGGTGATAAAACTACTGCGAACGTTTTTTTAAAGTGTGTGATGGAGTAGGAATTCAAATTGTGTTGACTTCAAGTGATTGTGATAAGAATAGGATGATGATGATGTTGAATGTCATAAAGACGATTCAATTTATATTATACTAGTAAACCCAGCCCGTTGGTGTTTTTGTGGAAGTCGATACATCGTAGCGCCATCTGGTGGAGACTTACATCAATGGGGATAATGAAAACTTTTATATCGGTTTCGGTTTCGGAGTTCCATAAACATCTCTACTGAAAAGCCACATTATATCTCATCATTCTCCTGCTTTTATCCCAATTACTTGGAGTCCACGCAATATGTACTGCTCTTCCTACATATTACAAAAGTTATTGGCAATAGTTTTATGACCAGCCGCCTGCCTGTCATCAACCCTCCTTGGAAATGTAATTATTGACCAAACTGCATAAGGTGGTGACGATACCAACAAGGAAAGTAAGGGTTGGTAGTATTCGTAGCCACACCCAAAGGGCGCGTTATATCTAAAAAAAATATATTATGTATACTCCTCAGTCGTTCTTTCGAGAAAAGGTTTTTTGATTGCATAGTAGTGGTAGTGGTTAAAATACCGATTTACCACGTCAAGTGGTTCGATTCCCATGTAAGATAATACTTTATGCGATCCAAAAATTGTTGTACCAAGTCTGGCTGTAATTGGTATTTCATTTTTTTGAATGTTTGTTTTTATTATAATGTAGTGGCGATTATGCATTATCACCTCTTGGGATGCTTATATCCGAAGTGAACCTTGATGGGTTCATGGTTGGTTGAATACCACAGTGATTAGTTGGTCAGAGTGGTATAGCAGGCCAATTTCTCTATAATTGCGATGAAGTACATACCCATTTTTTTTTTGGGGTGGGCTACGGTCGGCGCACTTCTCGTACCACTCCGTCCGGGGTGGCAGAGGGGCGTAAGAAACCCACCCGTGACACCTCGCCTTCGTCGTTGGAATGACTACTGGAGCAGCGTGAACTTGACGTCAGTGGCCAGCCCGACTAAATACATACCCATAACTGAAAGTACACGTGCCATAATAAAAGAGGTATTTTTTTAAAGACATCACCTTACTCTAAAGAAATAATCCTTATATTGCAGGGGACATTACAAACATATAATTAACGCAGACAAATTACACACAGACTCAGAACGACACTTTGTGGATTGCAGAAAGTATTGTCCTGTGTAGGAATCGAACGATTAGCACTGGCACGAAAGGTCGGTATTTTAATCACTATGCCATCTGTGTAGGTATTGTATATATTATGTAATAAAACAATGATTTATCATGTTTATGCGAGTACTTCACACGTAAAATAAAATGATATTTATGACTTTTCGACGTTGAAAAGTCACCCAAAACAACGGACAAGTAAAAATAAAATACGAACGAGATTAAAATCCATCCAATCCAATAAATTTCATATGTTGCAATAATTGTTTGGGCTTTTATTGTTAAATTACACTCCTATTTCTCTTTCGGGAATAAAATCGTGAGACAACAAAAAAATATTCGAAGTTTTACAAGAATAGTTCGGAACACGGCTTTTTGCTCTCGAACATGTACTTCCCATGGGATGTTTACAAATGCTACGCATGACCCAAAATAATCTTTTACCCGACTGTCGTTTTATATGACAGACGTGGGTATCGACCCACGAGTTACTTATAGTTGCTTTATAGATAACTATACTACTACGACAAATAATAATATTTGTCATATTTTAAGATTTTTTTATTCATCCGACCCTATAAGTCTATAGTATAACTTCAAAATGGTCATCTAGGATAAAAAATAACAATAAATCTCAAGCTTAATTAATGAAGCTTAATCAATAAATATCAAGATTATTAATCAAGCTATTATGCTTGTATTTATTAAGCTTGTATAAATTACTGATTACAATAAATCTCAAGCTTAATTAGGCTATCATCGTAAGCAAAGCAGCTAAAGCTAATACTAGTAATAAATAATATTATTCATCTCGTCATCTCAGTCCACATACGTCCCACTGTTGGACTCGGGCCTCCTTCGCAATGGGAGGGAAATTGATCTACTATACCACGCTCGTCAGACGTGTTAATATATGGTTTTATTACGAGTTTTCCTTCTCTCGCATATATGTTATATGCGTTTTATATCCCTTAGTCGTCGCTCGCACGGCGAAGAGAGGAATTCTTGCAGGGTGGGTCTATGGGGTTGCGCGCCGTCTCCTCCGTTGCCCCGGACCGATTTGGCGGGGCGCGACCACATCCATAGTCTATCACAAAGAAAAAAAAATAAAAAATGGGACTGCAATTAAAGACGTTCATAACTAGCGAAATGCCGTTTATTACTTGTCCACATATTAAGGTGTCAACAATATTTATAGGTACTAGGGACTTAGAACTATACCGTTTACACACACTTACGAGACTTAACTTAGATATTCCATCAGTCCGAAAATAATTCTAACAGTTTCATTATTGAACTGGGACTTCTTAAGGACGGTTAATCCATAATTGACTACTCATATGACGTATTAGTTCAGACATCAATCTAGTGCCAAGTATCGCGGATTCTGTCCTGGACTAATGTTATTCTTTTTGTGGCCGGGCTTTGGAGTAGTCACACACTGCTAAATCCGTCCGGGGCGACAGAAGAAGCGGCGCGCGACACCATAGACCCGCCCTACATGTACTTATCTTCGGCAAGGGAGTGGGCCACCGGAACCCGGTCTTTTTCTTCGGTGGCTGGACTAATATTACCTTACTTTATTTCTAAGAGATTAATTATACTATAATATATTTTTTTCCTTTAAAAAACACTCAATGGAATAAAATAGTTTGCGATCGTCAGCAATCCTATTGCAATGCGGATGCTTTTAAAGAGTGAATAAATATTTATGGAGTCAGTGCACTTTTGGCGTTCTTCATACGTCATATTCTCGTATTCTTACATAGTCACTTCAAACTGTATACGAATATGACTCAACATCTCATTATTATCACTACTGTGATATGCAGATAACATTCAATAGAAGAGAAATGATATAAAAAAAAATCTAAATTCTCCTGCTTGACCAGCGTGGTATAGTAGGCTAGGCTCTCTCCCATTGTAAAGGAGGAGTAGTCCTAACAGTTTTTCCTCCTCCTTGCGACCGTATGCAGGTACTTGCCGAAGCAACCGTGCCACGACAAGACCTGTACTAGTCGCAAAGAGAGGACTCCGTATCGCCGCTCCATCCATTTTATCAGTACGGGCTGGAGGGCCTGAACAGTGCGAACACCGTATCGAGGCATCTCCAGCCGCGTAACCCAACGGGCAATGACGTTCCGGCGGGTGGCGTATCGGCCTTTGCAAGCAAATATACTTGCCTATAAATAAAAAAAATGATTAAAAAATCAAAAAACCCGACTGCGTAAAAAGTCACCAAAACTACGTACCTACATAATAAATAAAAAAACTGAAAAGAAAAAAACAAGCACTTAGATGTCCGGTGGTCTAGAATTCCATAATATATTATTGAATAAATACTATTGCAGAAAATGAAATATATTTTAATAATAGAACATGACAACTGAACAGTCGGGATCCATTGAAAAATTAGATTAACTGTCGAATAAAGGATCCCGACTGTTCAGTTGTCATGTTCTATTATTAAAATATATTTCATTTTCTGCAATAGTATTTATTCAATAATATATTATGGAATTCTAGACCACCGGACATCTAAGTGCTTGTTTTTTTCTTTTCAGTTTTTTTATTTATTATGTAGGTACGTAGTTTTGGTGACTTTTTACGCAGTCGGGTTTTTTGATTTTTTAATCATTTTTTTTATTTTATACTTTTTAATTATAAATACCTAGGTAGATATAGTTATCTTATTTATTAATAATTAGGTAAGTACATAACTATATATAGTTTTTCGCCCGAAGTTGAGTACTAAATCGTTAGAAATTGGAGATGGGCGACCGCGTCAGATATTAGATACTTTAGGTAGGACTACCTATGGTATATTGGACAATATACCTACTAGATACTTCAGTATATGTCCATCCACATCCAGTTATATGAATTTTTCGTCTTTTCATCGTAAATTTCTACTGTCTAAAAAATCTATATGTGAGAAAGGTTGTTACGAAACTTTAAATCGATATAGATCCTAAACGGCCAGTCAAATCGAAAAATGTTGAGAGAAAACTAATAATGATTTTTAAATACCTATTTAACAATACCCCACTCGATATAGTTTGTTGACTTTAATTTTTTTAATTTTCACAATATGGCGTCCAGTAGTCGCCATATTGAATTTTCAATAACGTCATATCTTTAGTGACACTCGCCGGATTAAGAGGAATCGATTGACGTGCGTATCATAAAAATCGGCCCAGGCGTTTGGAATATATAGTGCTTCAAAGGAACATACAAACATACATACATACATACATACATACATACATAGACTGTTAAACACAATACCACTCCTTTGCAGTCGGGTAAAAAGCGTGTCAGCGTTTAGAATCTCCTTTCTGACACGCTCTTCTGCCTCATTGTGTCGTATGTATATATATACTCGTACAATTACAACCCTTACTTACTTTTGCTCGTCGATGTGGTAAAAGACGACTGAGAGCTTTATATCGGCTTTGGCTAAATCCACCTGATACCATTTGGTCAACAATTACATTCTTAAGGCGGGTTGATATCAAGCCGGCGCGCGGCGGCTGGTCATAAAACTATTGCCAATAACTTTTGCTATAATTTAATTAATTAAAATGAGATTTAAGATAGCTTGACAGTTCACTCTGAAGTTCATTGTTCTCTCGATAAGCCATTTACAAATAATTTTCGATCTTGTTACGGTTTGTTCAATAAATTTAAACCGTTAATAATAATGAAAACAAATACAGTGTTTTGATGCGTGTATAAGCGGCCTACAATGTTCTGAGATATTTAATACAATAACCGCAGTCTGAAATAAGGGCATTGCTCTTCTCGATTTATTGGTTATTATTGGGTTTCATTCGGTGGTTTTGTGACGTCATACCTTTTGATACATTCGTTATACAAACTTGCAACTTTTTGTTGACAGCTAAAATGCATAACGCTAACAGCGTAGCGGTTAAGTAACCGACTTCTCGTACAGAGTGTTGTGATTTTGTTTTCTGTATTGAGCAATACTTTGCGCAATACGTAATTTTTTTTTCGTGTATGTATTTCGTATGTGTGTGTCTGAAAACACAGATCTACGACCAGTGTGTGTTACTAGTGATGACTTACGGCACGGAAACGTGGTCTCTAAATATAGGCCTCATAACCAAGCTCAAAGTCACTCAGCGTACTATGGAGCGAGCTATGCTCGGGATTTCTCTGACTCCAATAACCGCTGAGGAAGAAAGGTTCTAGAGTCGTGACCACGTACCGGACGACGCAGTATAGGACGCCCCCCATTAGGTGGACAGACGACCTAGTGAAAGTTGCTGGGTGTCGTTGGATGCAAGCGGTACAGAACCGCACTCTGTGGCGTAACATGAGGGAGATCTACGTCCAGCAATGGACGGCGATAGGCTCAGATGATTATGTGGTTGTAATTTGTATCCGTTGATCGTATGTTTGTAAAGTTCCCCGCAATGTAAGGGTTAGTTACTTAGCGAAGAGAAACAATTTGAAATTCGTTAGTCCGTTTCAAACAAATATATATCCTAATTACAGAGATCACCATTAGATATTAATAGATTTTAGGAAAAATAGAGCAGCCAATTTTACAGTAGGTACACGTTTTCGTAAGCGCTAATAATATAATATTAAAATAGAAAAAAGTGTGTGTGTCAGCTCCGACGCACGACTGGTGTTTACTCCTTAAGTACGATTATCAAAACAGGCGCGATAAAAAGCTAATTTGACTAAAAATAACATATATATATTTTTATTTACATTTATTAAAACTGTTCAGTAAAGTATTATCTCACGTCAGAAAGTGAAAGGTGCGCAGAATAGGTTGCGCACCAAAAACGTAACGAGGTCATTCGATCACTAGATTTTACTCCTCAAATTTTTCTCATACCGGGCGCCTTATAAGTATGAAAATCGATTTATAAGAAGTAAACTCCAATAAATAAATATTATTTAGTTTTGATTTTTTGCTTTATGGTAGCTACTTCGAGTACTAGCAACCTTTACTCTGCTCATTAATGTTATATTTTGCTCATTAATGTTATATTTAAAAGACGACTAAGAGTTTAATATTCCCAGAATAGTCAGCTGTCCATGGTTGCAGATAAAAGACAGTAAGCAAAATGGCTGATTAGAACTCACAAATGACTTTCTTATTAAAGACATCCTGTGCTTAGGACTCAATTATTGTATTGTAGAGAACTTTACAAATATGCAATTATATTATTCATAAAAAACTGAGTTAATATCATCTTTCTCCTACTCTTATCGCAATTACTTGGCGTCCATACAATATGTACTCTTCTTTCATAGTATATATTGTAAAAGTTATTAGCAATAGTTTTATGACTTACCGCCTTTTTTTTTTTTTTTTTTTTTTTTGGTGGACTATGGGTTAGTCTCGCCCCGCCAAATCGGTCCGGGGTGACGGAGAAGGCGGCGCGTGACCCCATAGACCCACCGTAACAACTCCTCTCTCTTCGCCGTGCGAGCGGGTCACCGGGACCCGATTTTTAACTTCGGTGACCCGCCCATGACTTACCGCCTGCCAGACGTCAACCCTCCTTGGGAATGCAGCTGTTGACTAAACGCCCATATCGTTATAAAGCTTTTAGTCGTCTTTTACGACATCCACGAGAAAAATAAGGGTTGGTAGTATTCTTAGCCGCTATCACATAGCTAAAAAAAAGAATTAATATGAAAAAATAAAAAAATAGATAGCGTAGTGTTTAATCCAGTGCCGTGGGTACAATTCCTAAGCAGGATAAAACTTTGTGTGATGTACAAAGTATTGTTCTGGTTCTGGGTGTAATTTATCTGCGTATAATTATGTTTGTAAGCCTCCGCAATACAAGGTTAATGCCTTAGTGCAAGGTTGTGTCTTTAAAAAAAATATTGAACCCAAATAACATCCAGACTCAGAATAACAATTTGTAGATGGAAATCGAATCTTAACCAGTGCACCCTCTGTATTTTGTTTCTAAATTAAGAGGTTATATGTCAGTCCGTTATGTATTTTAACAATTTCCACAAACGAGCAACATTTAGTTGCTCAACTACAAATATGCAAACACGGTACGTTTAAAACGAAAATAGACCTAATATTTCATTTTCTACTGTTTATTTTCATAATATTGATGTGTACTATTTGTTTAAAATTAGTAGCTTTCCCTCTATAGCGTGTTGAATGCTAATAAACAATATATATACACATGTGAATTTGTTTGTTTGTTAAATTTTCACATCTTAACTTAGTTACTTAAATTACTTTCTTAAAGTACTGTTGACAGTTCTCTGTCTACAGTCCCGGGTAAGTACCACATTCTCGCAGAAAATCGACGTCTTCATTCGGTGGGTGAGAAAACAGGTAACCCAACTTTCTGGATGGTTAATAAGCGAGAATTAGAATGCTATCCGCGGTAGCACTGGTCATTTAGAGGTTCTTTTTAGTATTGAAATGAAGAATATGGTTTGGTAAATAAGTGGCGGCATACGGTGTGAGACTTCATAACTCCTCTCCAGTTAGGGAATATCAACTCGTAATGACGGTTGGACGGGCTGTGGCTAGACAGTCACTGTCGGCAACTGAAGAAAAGAACGTGACCCACCCGCATGGCGTCGAAAGGTATGTTGTAGGGCGGGTCTGCGGGGTTATGCGTCGCTTCTCCCGTCGCCCCGGACGGATTAGCGGGGCGTGACCGCACCGTAGCCCGCCGCCAAAATAAAAAAGTCAGTCACCGTAAAAGAAAAACAAAAATATACGGGTTGAGAGCCCTCAGTGCTCACCCACAGTCCGGGTAAAGTTGTCATAGCCATCTGAGGCTAACAACTAAGACACGAAATAACAAAAAAAAACGTCAAAATACAAACCGTAATCATTTTAATATTAAATCTTCTAATAGAATAAATATCCAAAGCACATAAAATTTAAATTGAAAGTTAAATTTGCAGTATTTAAAAATTAAAATATTCACAAGAAACAATTATTTAAGCGGTAAAGAATTAAAACAATAACTTTAATTTATTATAAAAAAAAACTGAATTTATTGCAGAACTTTCGTAATAAATATTAAAAGAGTGACAAACTATAAATAAAATTATTACGGTCATATTGACTTGTTGATAGATTTATTAGTTTCTGTAAAAACCTAACACTGTATTTGAATATTGTTTATTTAGTATTTATTCATCCATTCTCCGTATAGTAATGAGATAAGAATATAATAAAGAAATATGGAATAAAAAAGTTATTATTGTCTTTATTAAAATTTACAACTACTTAATAAATTTCTAAATAAAATATAAAAAAGAAATATACGTCTTTGGCGTAAGAAGATAAATATCTTTTCAAAAATTTTATCTTTCACCTTGTTCTACGTTTGTAGAAAAAACGACACTAACAATAGAAAAAAAGTATTTAATACTCAATGTACTCAATGTAAGTTTTATTATAACGCATTATCTAGTTAAATAAAGTTTATTTAAATATCACAAAAAAAAAACTAAAATGTTGACTATAGCTAACTTCAGGGTGTCAGTTTTCGTGACGGTGTGCGCGCGCATCGTATAAATTTACTGTCATCATTTTTCCCTAACGCGCCAAAAGAAGTACAACTTCAATATATATTTAAAAATATAAGAAGCGTATTGACCCACCGACAGTGTATACAGGAACCTAGCCATTGGAGGTTAGAGCTTCAAAGAGAAGAACATTATTATTATTTTTACAATTATTGCTACCCTAATACATACATACATATCATCACGCCATATCCCTTGCAGGGTAGGCAGAGAGAACAGAGTGCCAGAGAACTCTATCTTTGCATACTTCACTCGCTTCCTCAACATTCATAATTCTCTTCATACACGCTCGCCGGTTTCGGAGACTCTTGATTCCACCTTCCTTCAGTACCTGACCGATCTGGTCTAGGTAGCTTAGTCTCGGTCTCCCTCGGTACCTACATCCTTCCACTTTCGCATTGTATATCTTCTTAACCAGACGTTCGTTCGGCATTCTTTCCACATGTCCGAGCAACTCGCTCTCTTACGTCGTCGTTACGAATGCGGTCGGTCAGCCTAACTCCACAGATTTTCCGAAGAGATCGCATTTCGACCGCATTAATTCTACTTTCATACTCTTTTCTGCATACCCAACTCTCGCTTCCATACAGTCTAATGGGTGGCGATAATTGTAAAGACCGGTATAGAAATGACAAAAGATAATGGCAAGTAATCTTGCTAGTGGAAATTATAGAAATCAAAATGTTTACCTAAAGGGAATGCAGTTTTTGTTCTCTAGGGAAATAACAAATACAATTACGATTACCAAATCTATATCTACCGATTTGGTAATCGTTATGGCACTATCTCTTCATGTAAAAAATATTAGAGCGTCTTACATCCAGGAGTAGGCGGTAAAGCACTGAATTATTTCATTCATTCAACCGTAGGTTTAGTAAAGGATTTCCTTAACCTTCATGGTTCGTATATGATAGATGAGATATTATATTAAAAGTTATTATAATTTTCATCGAACTATTTTCTTGCGTACTAAATAACTTCTCCACCTTCATTACTCTATGTGATAACACAGAGTAGGAGAAATAGATATATTTGTAGTTATAATTTGGGAAATAAATATTTGAAATAGACCAATATCAATATAAGTCTTTAACTTAACTCGAAGATACTTATGTTTCCTTTACATGGGTATAATTTGTTACTAGAAGCAAATATTAGGGTAACAAAAATGAAATACGTCAGGTCAAATATATATAAGGTATGAAGGTAAAGGGTTATAAATTTGTCACTTACCTTTTGGGTGAAACATATAATAACGTAAAAGCTACTAAGAGCTAAAGGATGTTCAAGCCGTCACAACATAAGCATAATATTTTTTAACATACATATACGAGTATATGCGTTATCAGAATGGTTTTTATGATTTATTTTAGACGAGTTTATAGATTTATAAAAACCCGATTACGAAGCGAAAAATGATGTCACAAGCGAGATTCAAACCCGCGCCTATTGGGAGTCCGGCCCAATCGTGCTGCCACTACACCACCGTGAACTATTGTAGGACGTTCAATTCTCGCCTCGTATCATATTTACGTCTTTAAGGTAACGTGCGCCATCTACCCGAAAACGTTTACACATTGTAGGCTTAATACTTCAAACTTTGCAGTTAGAATTGTATTAAACGATGACACAACCTTGTTATTCAAATTACTGAAATTTAGCATTTAATATGCTTAATTATAGTTCACGGTGGTGTAGTGGCAGTTCGAATCCCGCTTGTGACATCATTTTTCGCTTCCTCATCGGGTTTTTATAAATAATTAAGCATATTAAATGCTAAATTTCAGTAATTTCAGTTTATAGATATTTAAAAAAATAATACAGTAATGTGTGAATATTTATGTTATCATTATTTTCTAGTAGGTGGCGTTACCACTGTAAGGCCACCTACTGTCTACAGCCACAAGCCGGTCTATCCGGGGTAGTACTCTTGCAGGAAATCGATGCCTGAGCAGTGGCAATATGCTGCTTTGTTCAGTGAGCGATAGACCCTGTAGTTCAAATTTATGGTTGGGTTTTGATCGGTAGAGTTTTGAGTGGCCTAGCTGTACTCCAAGTATTGCAAATGTCTAAGAGCGGCAGTGACACTTACCATCAGGTGTTGCTTGCTCGTATGCCATTTCCACTATCAACAAAAAAAAAAAAAACAGAACATACGAGGGATTAATAGAGAGTTTTTGGCGGGAATCTTAAACGTTATGTGGTGCTCTTGTATTATATTAGATATCTTAGTGTTTTAACGTGTTATATTAGATAATTTTGATGGCATTTTATGTAATGTGATGTGAAGACGATACATATCATCACGCCATATCCCTTGCAGGGTAGGCAGAGAGAACAGAGTCCCAGAGAACTCTATCTTTGCATACTTCACTCGCTTCCTCAACATTCATAATACTCTTCATACACGCTCGCCGGTTTCGGAGACTCTTGACTCCACCTTCCTTCAGTACATGACCGATCTGGTCTAGGTAAGTTAGTCTCGGTCTCCCCCGATACCTACATCCTTCCACTTTCGCATTGTATATCTTCTTAATCAGACGTTCGTTCGGCATTCTTTCCACATGTCCGAACCATCGGAGCATTCCCTTTCGCATCTTTACAACAATACTCTCTTTCATACCTACTCGCTCTCTTACGTCGTCGTTCCGAATGCGGTCGGTCAGCCTTACTCCACAGATTTTCCGCAGAGATCGCATTTCGACCGCATTAATTTTACTTTCATAATCTTTTCTGCATACCCAACTCTCGCTTCCATACAGTAATGTTGGGACAAGCACTGCTTTATGTATTGCTACACGTGCCTTCTGGCTGAGGTGGTGGCTACTGAGAAGTTGCCCCAACGCTCCGTTCACTCTATTTCCCGCATTCACTCTTCGCTCTATATCAGTGGTGTACCTTCCATCTCGACTAAATATAGTTCTATTCGGCTCTATATAGTTACACTTGTTAATAAAATTGATTAAACAGGCCAATGTTATATGTACAATTTTTTTACAAAACATTATGCCTGTCATTAAAACGATATTTCTTTATAATAAACTAATATGTTAACAGATATTTAATTTTCTAACCACAATATTACAAATGGTCGTGCAATTCCGTGACGATTTATGTGATTTGAATAGAAATAGTGAAATATTTTACGAGCTGAAATACTCAATTGATATTTAAATAGCTTGACTTATATTTAGTGTGATTGAACATTCTGGGCTCTGCTCCAATATTTACCGGTTTCTATTATAGCGTATATACATATATCGATGTATATATTGCACTGGGTCAACACCACCTGATGCCGTTTGGTCAATAATTATATTCCCAAGTAGGGTTGCAGTCAGGCAGGCGGCTGGTCAGAAGACTATTGCCAATAACTTTTGCAATATGTAGGAAAAGGAGTATATATTGCGAACCTCAAGTAATTGAGATAAGAGCAGGCGAATGATGTTGAATAATGATTATAGCGTAATATCAAGTATAGGTAGTTGTGTGGTAGCGGAATACTACCAATCCTTACTTTGCTCGTGGATGTCGTAAAGGACGACTAAGAGCCTTATAACGACCTGGGCCAACTACATCTGATGGCGTTTGGTCAACTATTACGTTCCCAAGGAGGGTTGACGTCTGGCAGGCGGCCGGTCATAAAACTATAGTCAATAACTTTTACAATATGTACTATGAAACAAGAGCACATATTGTATCGACCCGAAGGAAATGAGATAAGAGTAGGAGAATGATGATGATGATGATGATCACGTATAGGTATACTATATAGGTCTTATGTTTAGGATTTCTTATTTCGTATTGCGAAAGTCGTTTTTATAAAATTATGCTTTCGCTATCCATCCGTGGCGATTAAAAGATATGATAACATCTACATAAGAGAAGAAAAGCTTAAAATGTATCAGCGTAGATCAATTGCTCTCTCCTTGTGGAGGTTTGTGCTCTGGTAATACTTAATCGATGCATATAAATCATTACCAATAATTAAATCATTTCAGCTTATATATCTACATGTCGGACTGGTCAATAGTATGGGAGCTGCGTTGACGAGGCGGAAGCGTTCGGGCAGCCGCGCTTCGGCAGAGTCTAAGCCTTGCGTCCGCAAGAGCGGTATAAAAGGGGAGTGCACACGTAGTTGAGCATCTGCCATGACTCACCCCAACCAACTAGTGGTTGAGGCGGCTAACTACACCCCATCAAAAATATCCGCGAGCCGACGTCCTCGACATGCACTGACCGACGCTGACGATGAAATCACAATCGCTCAAGAAAGAGCCAACGCGGCCCGCGCGGCCATAACACATAAATACTCGCGCTTTTGCCTCCGCCGCCGGGGAAGGAAGACGCGACGCGATAAAATCAATACCTCAAACGTGGGCACACCCACTTTGCCACCAGCGACGCCCCGAGCCGAGGTCCGTTCTCCACAGGGAGAGCCCTCGGGCGTAGTCGATTAAAAGTTATACCGGGTTGAGAGCCCTCAGCGCTCACCCATAGTCCGGTTAAGCTGTCAAAGCCCTCTCGGCTAACAGCGTTCGCAGTGGAAAGAGTTTAGTGGGTATTCTAGCCACGGGCCTAGCGAGTCCCACACTCCTCGTCTGTTTTGCCGACAGACGGGGGTTAGTGCGGAAATTGCATTCTTGAACCACGGCATTACCAAAAAAAAAAAAAAAAAATAGTTGAGCATTCATAATTCGTCGAGACTCAGAGCGGACAACATAGGCCTAGGAACTGCCTACGACTCGTAGTGTGTGTTGTGACGTATTGTGTTAGCCAGATTGTCAATATATCAAGTGTGATAGTGTACGTACATTGTTCAATTGCTCGTTACCCGCGCTGCGCCCACAAGCCATGAACTCTGGAGGAGATGCTAATTCGAATTTGTCACCTCATCCGATATACATATTTATGAAGGAGGCTCGAGCTGAACATTGGGACATCCACCTTCATAAAGGGAGAAAAATTAACCAACAATAAAAGGTATATAAGATGTATGCTAGAGAAGAAAAACTCGAAACAAAACCCTATACTAATACGTCTGACCAGCGTGGTATAGTAGGTCAATTTCCCTTCCTATTATGGAGGGGGCTCGACCAACAGTGGGACATATATAGGCTGTGCTGATGATGATGATGATGAAGGTAAAGTATAGGCCGCAGCCTTTAGGTTAGGTTAGCCAAACCCACGGGTAAGATGGGGTGGTAAATCGTATTCATACTCCGTCACCACACGAAACAATTAAATACCGTTTTACAATTTCATTTTCTCAATTTCAATATATTTTGATCACTTTACATAGATTACTTAGTGTATATATATGTAATTCGGATATATAAGTGACATTAAAACAGAATTTTATCAAAATGTATTCAGTAGTTTGCCAATATACTGAAACAATTTTTTTTTTTTTGGCGGCTGGCTACGGTACGTCAAACCCCGCTATTCCGTCCGGGGCGACAGGAAAAGCGGCGCAAGACCCCGTAGACCCGCCTTGCAATATGCCTCTCGACACCGTGCGGGTGGGTCACTGGTACGCGGTCTTTTTCTTCAGTGGCCCACCCGGCGGTTTACCCTCATGGGTATCCTCGCTAATGTCGACGCCCGGACAGTTTGCACCGTCGGGGCGTCGTCCTCACGCGGTGGCCTCGCTCCCAAGGCGACCAGACTAATCCCCGGTCCGGTCACCCGCTGCCTCGGCTAGGGCGGCATGAGGCGGAGGTATTCACGCCTCCGCCGCCCGTGGCATACTGAAACAGTAAACAATCATTGCAAAGATAATGATTAAGATACTAGCCTATCATGCCAGTTGCCACTGATGATGACAGTTGATGACCCTTTTTCTCATGAACGCGTAAAAGTATTAAATTGAAATTCATATCAAATACTCAAGATCTATAGTACCTTTAAGCTATAATAAAATCAACCGTCTATGTCAACGCAATAAAAAAAAAGCAATTTAACCCGCATATTTTCAAACACGCAACTACTCGCAAGGGAATCAAAACCTAAAGGGTACCAGTCGACCTAGAATCTTGAAATTTGGCATGAAGCAATGTTTTATAGTATATATAAAGGAAAAAATCAGAAGACCTTAAATTTTTTGTTACATACATACATCATATATTTTATAAACAATCGAAACCACCGGATCGGAACGCAACCCCTACCGAGAAGGTCCGGCAAGAAATTCAGCGGATTTGTCGATTAATATTTATTTCTATACTAATTTTTTATAAAAAATAGTACAGCTGTAGTGAGAATTAGTTCCAGTGTGATGCCCTAACCCTGATTTAATGTAATATTCAAATACAATGTAAAAGATTATGACTGGACCAGATCCCACATCAAGATCAATCACGAGTTACTACTAGAAGAATATACTAAGGATTGATAACTAGCTTCTGCGCGGCTGCCTCGGCTTCGCCCGCGTAAAAGGTTACTATCCTAATGTTTTACATTCCCTATTTTTATTTTACCCCTTAAGGGTAATATTTTTACGAAATTTTAATATCATATTTATTTGAAATAAAACTACTTTTACGGATTCTATTCTATCTACGGGAGGACTCCTCCCGTGACCATGATCACTGTAAAGTGTTCGAAACGTCGGGAAATTATAAATCAAATACAAACGCGATAGAATCCGTAAAAGTAGTTTTATTTCAAATGTGTAATACTCGCGTAAACATTAGAAGTCATTATATCATATTTATTTATATCTAATCCATAGCCTTAAAATAAGTTTCAAGCTTCTGGCTTTAAAAGTGACGATAATGCCTTACAACGTTTGATCCCCTTTACAACCCTTTTTTGTAATAAAAAGTAATCTATGTCCTTTATCAGGCTCTAGAGTATCTGTGTAGCAAATTTCATTTAGATCGGTTCAGTAGTTTTGGCGTGAAAGAGCAACAGACAGACAGAGTTACTTTCGCATTTATAATATTAGTAAGGATATATATAATTATCATGACCAGTTTATAATAAATTGTATAGTAAATAAATAAACAGTCTATTTGTGACCATAGACGTTATAAAGTTTTCAAAAGTGGTAGAACCACACTGTTGAGTTCTCTGTCTGCAGCCGCGGGCCGATCCGTCCGGGGTAGTAGGTACCACACTCTCGCAGAAGATCGACATCTGAGTAATTGCAATGTGCTATTGAGCTGCGGTCATTGAGAGAGCCGGAAGCCCAACTGGGTGGGTTTGATATTTGAATTAGTTGACAGTGGCCGTAAAGGTCCATAGGCGGTAGTAACATTTATCATCACGTGTGCTACTTGCTCGTTTGCCTCCAAAAACACAAAAAAAATGAGATGGGAATTTAAAAATCAAATACAAACGCGATAGAATCCATAAAACTAGTTTTATTTCAAACTAGCTGATGCCCGCGACTTCGTCCGCGTGACATTCAATTATACTACGCACCCCTATTTGAAACTTAAAAATTCTAAGTCGACCAAGTATTTGCGGCAGCCACTTGAGCATTTTCATCAATTAGGACGCTTTCTCCAATTTTCTTTAAAACATCGGCAAGTTCTTAAGCATGTGATATAGTGTTGCCCAAATGCAAGACTCTTGCGAGGCTCGCGAATCTTGCAACTTTTGCTTTTAGAATAACATAATGTCACTTGTTTTGATAGAAATAAAAAATCCCCATGACATTAAAAATCCAACTAAATTAATGAAATTCTATTCATCTAGTGGCAGTAACTGTACAACTATCAATAATTAAGTACATAGCACTAAACCGAAGTAGGGCTATTATCCTTCCGTGTACTGGTATTACTCGTAAGAATACGAAATGTTGACAATCCTTTCTGTGCTAAGAAAATCGTAAAATCATGTCTAAGGGAGCACTGCGAAACTCTTGCAGCAAGTCTTGGTCTTGCATTTGGTCAACACTAATGTAAATGGTGACCTTGGGTTTGCTTGCATGTTGATGGTTAGGGTCAGCTTTCCTACTTGGGGGCCACAGATAAGAACACTTCAGTGAAGCATTGATCTCATCAGTTCTATTTCCCCGAGTTTTACCAGGAAGGATTTGCCAAAAATCTCCAAAGAAAAGCACCATTGACTTTTCATTACGATCTCGTAGTGCTCGATCTACGGCCTCTACGCAAACGATTAGACAGCAATCCTTAATAAAAACACTAATAGTGGTAAAGCCACAGTTGATAGTATTCTTCCTACAGCCACGGGCCGGTACGACCCCCAGTCGGACCTAGTACCCCACTCTTGCAGAAAAGCAACGTCTGAACAGTGGCAATGTGTTATTTCCGCTTCATTTGTAAGAGGCGGCAGGTGGCGCAGGCGCGATTACCTGCGTCTACTTGCCTTAGCCGAAGTCGCGGGTAACTGGAATGGGGAATAGTCCGTCACCCGCGGAGAGGCTGACCACGTGAGTGTGAAGCCCGATGACCCGGGGCGTCATCGGGGATGGTACTCGAAAGGCCCAATGGTGATGGGGAGGGAAAACGGTGAGTTATGGGTCCACGCGGACGGAATGCAAGGCGTGTGTCCAAAAAAATAAGTGCATGCTGCTTGCTCGTTTACCACCGTACACAATAAAACAAAAAACACTTTGAATGTGTCGCAGTTTCGTGTTATTGAACATCTCGGTGTTTCATTACTTTATAAATCTATCGGGTTTTTAAACAAAGCTCTTTTACCACGAAGAAATAATGTAGCTGCAGTTTCTGATGTAGTTACTTCAAAGTTATTTTACGCTGTCTCCTCATTTTAGTTAGATTGCTCTGCTCAGATAAGTCTTTTCAGGGCTACGTGGGGACATGGACATCTATTATCTTAGCTTATATACGTTCCACTATTGGGCTTAAGCCTCGTCCGTAATGGAAGGGAAATTGACCAACTATATCACGCTGGTCAGATGTGTTGGTATAGGGTTTTGTTTCGAGTTTTTCTTTTCTTCCATAGATGTATGATATGTATGATATCCTTTAGTCATCTCGTGGGTGATCGACCCACGGGTAAGAAAGCGGTGGGTGAATTTTATTCTAACTGCACAACCGCACGGATTAATATATAATAAATGGCTTTCATTACGAAAGAATTAATAAAATGAAATTCTTGGTTCATGTCGCGTTTTAGTAGCGTAGAATATCTTCAGATGGATATCTTTTATACTTTATAATAATGTCAAAGGATTTGAAAGACTGTAAAACAATAACATCGTTAAAAGCAAAAGACTCAAACGAATGGGGTTATGACTGTTACAGGCCTACTCAAGGGTGTCATCTCAGCGCTGATCACCTTCAAGTGCTCTGCAAGCTGCTTGAAACGTACTCTATGCTATCAACAGTGTATAAAAATGTAAAAAAGTAGGCCCTCGCACAATATGCAGCAACAGGCGGCAGTAACAGCACTATTGCTAAAGTGACTGGTGTAGTGATGGGACATGGTTGCTTCGGCGTGTACCTGCTCACGGTCGCAAGGAGGGAGAGCACACCGTCTAACCACTACTGCGATTGCGAGGTGGACACGGCGCTGCAGACGCTTAAAGTTTGCGTGGCTTGGGCAAAGCAGTGCCGTCCACTCATCGCAATCATCGGGGTCAAACTGGGACTGTCGACTATCGCAAAGACGATGCTCGATAGCTGGACCATGGGAATTAATCTACCACCCGCAGAGACACCGATCGCGTAAAGGCGATACAACACTGTTGTTTGTCGGGGTGTAGATGGAGACGATACCTGGAAGGGTAAACTCCCGGACCGGCTACGGATGTCAAGTAAGCGGTACCAGAGGCCAGCCTGATGGTTTGGGCAGAGAACACGATGAGTTATGGGGCCACACGACGCTCTACTGTTACCACGGAAGGAATGGCTGTGTCCAGACCATAGCCTAACAAACAAAAACAAAAAAGAGTGCACTTTGCATACTCGCCCCTAAGTAGCATCTTAACTAAGAATCTACGTTTTGTACGCTCTATGATGTGGACTTTACTTTTCTTTTTCGTATTTGACTTAGTTGTTAGTCGCAGATGGCTATGACAACTTTACTCGGACTGTTAGGTGAGTGCTGAGAGCTTTCTACCCAAAGTACCTTTACTAAGTTCAAGAAGTTAATGTAGTAGCTTTTGAAAATATAACGAAAAAATGATTTAAAGTTTTAAACTAAATTATAGCGCCATCTATTGCTCATTTAACAAACTAAATAAATCATGCAGTTTATTAATTTATAGCTAAATTATATATTATTAACTAATTAAAACATTCTTTTTTTTATCACAAATAGTTTTAATAGTTATTTTGACTACCTGACTAATGTTATGTATTATGTCAACTGCCCTTCAACTTTGAAGAAGGTTTGAGCCCAGCAGTGGGAGGTATATGAGCTGAATTGATGAAACTATTATATATTAAGTAATACAAATACTTTCCTTACACTATAGATAAATTAAATAGTTATTTTGAATTGAACCTTCTAGTGACATAAAAGGCGAGCGGTGATTTTAAAAACTTAAATGACCATAACTTTTTTTACAGACATCAGATTTCAATGAAACAAAGACTAAATGTTGCTCTGAATTGGGCTTAATCTTTTTATCGAAACTTCGAAACAATCCGTTCAGTAACTTCGGAGATTAGCGATTACAGACATACAGACAGACAAGAAATTCCAAAAAATGTTTTTTGTTTTCTGTTAGTATTTTCTTACTGCCTAGGTTCATTTTTTTATAAATTTATCAAATGTACAGACACGGGATTTCTACTCATTTATTATATGTATAGATATAGATAGATAGATATATATAGATAAATAGACATTAAAAACATTATGTATTAATTAAATACAAAACACTGCAGCGAAGTAATCAAGTATGACGGGTACATGAAGATTACACATACGCATTCATGTGAAAATTCTTCATGACGAGTTGCTCTAACCTCAAACTATTCAGGTTGATAAGTTGTTTGCATAATGTGTTACAATATATTTGAACTCCTTTAAAGTAAATTGGATTATGTTGAAAATGACGTCTTAGATGAATATTGTATACACGTAAACCATAAAAGCACTCAACGAATTTATTTGCAAGGTATTTTTGCGCGTGTAAGCTTGCTAAGACCGCATGAATAATAATCGACTCATATACGTATATATAGAATGGAAATTAATGGATATTTTGGAATAAATATTGCACTTTTTTTTCTTTTTGAAAATATATAAGGATCGGCTTTTCTTAGTGACGAATATTTACCGACAGGACCGGTCAGATGGGTTGGTTTTATTTCTCTCGACGCCGCGCGCCGTGCCC
Source organism: Lymantria monacha (assembly GCA_905163515.2). Classification (NCBI taxonomy): domain Eukaryota; kingdom Metazoa; phylum Arthropoda; class Insecta; order Lepidoptera; family Erebidae; genus Lymantria; species Lymantria monacha. The sequence continues at coordinate 8,076,319 of LR991092.1, read as the reverse complement.
GGCCACCGGAACCCGGTAATTTTTTTCTTTTTTAATACTCACCAACCTTTTTTTTTTTTTTTTTTTTTCCGCACGGTGGACCATGGATGTGGTCGCGCCCCGACAAATCCATCCGGGGCAACAAAAAAGGCGGCGCGCAACCCTATGGACTCACCCTGCAAACACCTCTCTTCGCCGTACTAGCGGACCACCGGTAATACTCACCACCCTGTACCAAGAAAATAATCCTTGTATTGCGGGGGGCTTTACAAATACGCAATTAACGCAGACAGATTACACTCAGATTTGAGAGAGAACAACACTTTTTAGATCGATTGTAATATGTACGATTATATATTGCGTCGACTTCAAGTAATTGAGATAAGAGGAGCAGAATAATGATAATGTTAGAAAGGAGTCTTTTAGTAGTTGATTTGAGTCTTTTATATTTCATAAACAAAATTTATTTTCCATCATCACAGCCTACAATTGGCAGCCCACTGTTGGGCTCGGGCCTCCTCTGCAATGGGAGAGAAATTAACCCACTATACCGCGCGGGTCAGACAGGGTTTTGTTTCGAGTGTTCCTTTTCTTGCATAAATGTTATATGCATTTTATATCCCTTTGTCGTCTCTTACGATCACCCACGGGCAAGATTGTGGTGGCGAATTGTATTCTTACTCTGTCACTGCACGGATATTTAAAAATAATATTTATAATTAATTTTGCGTTTACTTAAAACTCTTCTAATAGCCGTTCATTGTATCTTTAATATATAGATTATTGTGTAATCATGTTACTACAAGCGCTTAAATGATTACAAGCGCTTAAACGATGAAGTTTTTAAATTAAATACTTGATGAAAACAGAGCGGTGGTTAAGTGGTAAAATTTGTAGCAACACAGCCTCGCAATTTAATATCACTTTTAATGTGCAATTTAAGATTTCAAAGGTTACCAAGATTAATGAAACGTTAGCATCACGTGCAATACGTTTACTTATTATAATGTTATAGCTACAGTCAGATGGAGAATTGAAGTTAATTGAGACACTGTTTACGGCTGATCAGCTTATTATATCATAGCCCGTCTCCGACATCGATAAAAGGTGTCATTAGAGATCCAGGTCGGTCATGGATGTCAAATAATTGGTGCCAGTGATAGGTGCAATGGCGATAAACGTGGTTAGGCAGCTACATGCTTCTGTTTCATCGCCCTAGACGGTACAGACAGAGTGTGTTCAAAACATAGGCTGTCAAAAAATATATTTAAGGATGGTTTAATTAGAATATTAGCAGATAACATCACAACAATTACACCATTGCTTATTTCTTTCCTGTTTTTCATGAAACCCGTATCCATAAAAGACTATGGACTAAGAAGATGATCAAGAATATTTTAATTTGCTTTTTCACAAGTCATTCGCACGATCCAGGCTTTGTAGCTTTATATTCTTAAGTTTATATACAGCCATTTCTCTACAATGGAAAAAAATAGAGAGAAATTTACTAAATATTCTGGTCAGTCGGTTTATTATATAATTTTACTAGCAGACCGGGCCACGCATTGCTGTAGCTTAGGTTAGCTTCAGTAACACTTTTTCTTTATTCTAATAAATTTTAGCTTATATGAAGCGTTTGTACATTTAACATAGCGCCATCTATTAAATACTTACTGAATCCAGTCAACAGATTCCGCCATCTTTTAAATATTTATTTATTTCCTTTTGATATAACATATGATTTTGACTGTCAAATATTAAACATATAATTTGCAATAAAATAATATTACTATAAATTGAGATTTAAGCTATCCTATCTTTTAAGTTGCATCAAATTACACTTGCTGTGCAAATTTGGTTAAAATCAGTTAAGTACTTTATGAGTCCATCGCGGACAAACAACGTGACACGTAATTTATATATACATATTAAGATAATTAATTTTATTTTCCTTCTCTTGCATTGATGTTATTTGCTTAGATTATTTTATTGTTATTTACGATCATCATTCTCCTACTTTTATCCCAATTACTTGAGATCGACACAATATTCACCGAAGACAAAGATCGGGTACCGGTGGCCCGATCGCACGGCGAAAAGAGGTGTTTGCAGGATGGGTCCATGGCGTTACGTGCCGCCTCTTCTGTCGTCCCGGACCGATTTGTCGGGGCGTGACCACATCCATGGTCCACAATGCAAACGAAAAAAAAAAGGTCGACACAAAATGTACAAGTACATATTGCAAATGTTATTGACAATAGTATTATGACCGGCCGCCTACATGACGCCAATACTCCTTGGGAATCTAATTGTTGACAAAACGGCATCAAGTGGAATTTGCCCAGGTTGATATAAAGCTCTTAGTCGTCTTTTATGTTATTTACCAGCAAAGTAAGGGGTGTTAGTATGCGTAGCTGCTACCACACAACAACAATTATTATGGTTATTTAATATATCTGCTAAAAAATAAGAGGGAGTGAACTATGTTCATTCATCTCAGCTCATATATGTCCCACATATTGGGATCGAGCCTACTCCATAATGGAAAAGAAGTTGACCTAATTACCATGCTGATCAGACGTATTGATATAGGGTTTTGTTTCGAGTTTTTATTTTCTTGCATAGATGTTATATGCGTTTTATATCCTCTTACGATCATCCACGGGTAAGATAGGGGGTGGTGATTTGTATTCTTACTCCGTCACCACATGGAAACTATTACGGTATTATGTTTATGGTCCATCATCATCAACATCTCAGCTCATAATATGTCCCACTGTTGGGCTCCAGCCGTTATGGGAGGGAAATTGACCTACTATACCACGCTGGTCAAACGGGTTTTGTTTCGAGTTTTCCTTCTTTTACATAGATGTTATATGATTTTTGCATCCTTTAGTGGTCTCTCACGATCACCCACGGGTAAGATATAGTGATTTGTATTCTTACTCCGTCACCACACGGTATTACTATGTTCATGCTCCATCACAATGATAAAGTAGATTTCAATCTTTTGACCAAGTGATATCAATGCGAGTTATTTGAGAGTTTGTATCGGCGATCGCATCATAACCGTGTACAATTTGTTGGCTCGTACACCCGTAATATGTATTCATAGGATTTATTCACCTATAATACACGTGTGACTATATTATACGTCTGAATAAATATAACTGGTCTCGCGTGATTTTTGATGCTATTTCAAACTCATATGATTTTATATGTGTAAATCTTTTGAGGGTATTTTATATTACACATACATACACACATACATACATATCGTCATGCCATATCCCTTGCAGGGTAGGCAGAGAGAACAGAGACTCTATCCTTGCATACTTCACTCGCTTCCTCAACATTCATAATTCTCTTCATACACGCTCGCCGGTTTCGGAGACTCTTGATCCACCTTCCTTAAGTACGTGACCAATCTGGTCTAGGTAGGTTAGTCTCAAAGATCGGGTACCGGTGGCCCGCTCGCACGGCGAAGAAGAGGTGCTTGCAGGGTGGGTCAATGGGGTTGCGCGCCGCCTCTTCCGTCACCCCGGACCGATTAGGCGGGGTGCGACGTCCATGGCATACCACAAAAAAAAATAAAAAAGGTAGGTTAGTCTCGGTCTCTCCTGGTATCCACATCCTACATCCATCCTAATTTTATATTATCAATTTTATTATTATAACAAGGGTTTAATTGTCTTTAAAGTGGATAATGTTCGGCAGTGCGGGGTTACGTCTTTGGAATTGATGCAGGTCTTGACAGTGCATGGTTGTTTCATCAAGTACCTGCACTTAAATCTTAAGAGGGAGATGATATCGTCCTGCCTCTACTATATTTGGATTGGAAGACACGGCGTATTGCAATAACACTGTTATTTTTTAGCGTGGCTATGAGAGAGATCGTATCCGAAAGGGTAATCGGCTGGCCTTAGCACCTAAGTCAAGGAATCATTACAAATAGCCAGCCCAATAGCAATGGATTCATCATCATTATCATCATCATCACAGCCCATAAATGTCCCACTGTTGGGCACGGGGCTCCTCCGTAATGGGAGGGAAATTAACCTACTATACTGTGCTGGTCAGAAGTGTTCGTATAGGGTTTTGTTTCGAGATTTTCTTCTCTTGTATAGATGTTATATGCGTTTTATATCCTTTACGCCGTTTACACATTATGCCGTTGTGGCAGCGTTTTTCACCGCTGCGGTACATAAACTTGCCGCCGCCGCCGCCACTGGGTCATATGTAAGGCTTCATACAAATCCAAGCGGGACCAGCGCTGCAGCGCCGTGGCGGCGGCGGTGCTGCTGCCGCTCCGGCATAATGTGTAAACCACCTTAGTCGTCTCGTACGATCACCCACGGGCAAAATTGAATAGTATTCTTACTGACGGAGTAACACACGGACAATGGATTGGATGGCGATAAATTGACATTTAAAAACTCAACTCTGAGTTGTTTGCCAGGTTATGTTTGGAATTTATTTATAATATAAAATCCAGAAAACGGTAATGTACAAGAATGGATATAACTGATACAATCAGTAGAATTAGAGCGATGAAATAATAACAAGCAGGACATATCGTTCATTGAACTATAATCGTTGTAAAAGTAAGGTTCTCGAGTGGCGATCATGAATCGGGTGACGCATATGTATTGATGAAATTATAAAAATAGTAAGAAATCGTTGGAGGTACAAGACTAAATTGAGTGATATTTTAGAGGGCAAGCCCATGCTCAGCAGTGTACGTCGACGGGTTGATGAAGAGATTATTGTTGCCATATTCATTGTATCTGAGGCAAAATAAAAAGAAAACTTTTCAATGCTTTGTGTTGAAAAAATACTTTGAAATGAATCAGAAACTTACGAAGTTCATTTAAAAAACTAAATCATTCAGAAATCTATATAAAACTTAAAAAAATCTAAAATTTGTTTGGTGACGGTAATATAATTCATCATGATCATCATCTCAGCTCATATATCTTCCAATACTAGACTCGAGCCTCCTCCATACTAGGAGGTAAATTGAACTACGACACCACGCTAGTCAGGCGTGTTGATATAGGGTTTTATTTTGAGATTTCCTTCTCTTTCATAGATGTTATATGCGTTTTATATCCATTAGTCGTCTCCTACGATCACCAACGTGTAAGGTAGGGGGGTGGTGAATTGTATTCTTACTCCGTCACCACACGGTAAGTTCATTCAATTAATTTGTAATATTGTAGATTTGTTATTTGAAAAAGTTTTTTTTTAAGTTTTATCCAAACCAATTAAAAATAATGAGGGGAGGTATAATTAAAATTTAAGTACGCTTTTACCTATATATAACATTTAAAAAGAAAATACTCTTATCAAGCAATAAATTTTTAAGCATAATGTAACTTTTTTTTAATTGTATTTTGTATTTAAAATTCACGTTCCGAGTTTATTTAGCAGTACCTAGTGAAGCGGCGCCTCGCAGTCAGATTTATTGAAATTCTTTCGGTCCCGACCCGATTTTGTCATAATGAAAATTTATGACAGTGTAAGCATAAAATAAATGTAGAAAATCCTTAGTCACCCCTTTTCTAACATATCCAATGTTTCCACAAAAATATGTGCGAATAAATTTTCATTTTCCAAAGGAACAATGGGAGATACTTTATAAGCCCTTTGAGTTATAGCGTACCAGGGACCCGTAAATAACTTATCAGCAACCAAAAGTGAAGTTAATATTAAGATTATCTTAAACAATCTATAAAACATCCAACATCTAAGAAAGGCTATGGTGATGATTATTTCTTATGCCAAAGTACCAATATCATGGTATTATTAAGTGCCCACTTAATCTGGATTTCAGTTTGTAATTCAAGTGTAAAAGAGTAAAAAAATGGCTGATCTTAAATATATGCAAAATAGTGCAGTTACTGCGGCAAACTTGTTTTATTTACATGCCCGGTAAGACTAGATAGTACCTTGATATACTGCAGAATTGTAATGTCCTTTTATATGTCTGTAACTAAACTGTATTTTACTTGCGAATATTTTTTATAAGAACTTATATTTTATGACAATATTTGAAAACGATGAACAATAAGGCATGTTTTTTATGACTTCAAGATAAATTTACATTTAATTTTAGGTAACAAAAATTGGTCTTAACCGTCTTTGTTTTATTATACAGGCTTATATTATCTGTAATACAAAAGAATTTATTAATAATTACATACATACATATCATCACGCCATATTCTTCGCAGGGTAGGCAGAGCGAACAGAGTGCCAGAGAACTCTATCCTTGCATACTTCACTCGCTTCCCCAACATTCATAATTCTCTTCATACACGCTCGCCAGTTTCGGAGACTCTTGACTCCACTTTCCTTCAGTACATGACCAATCTGGTCTAGGTAGGTGAGTCTCAGTCTCCCCCGGTACCTACATACTTCCACTTTTGCATTGTACATCTTCTTTACCAGACATTCATTCGGCATTCTTTCTACATGTCCGAATCATTAATAATTCTAAGTGAAAAATATCATATTTTCAAATAAACACATCACCATTTTCATGTTCTTATCCCAATTATTTGGAGTGGATGCAATATGTAAATATACTTATTGTTAAAGTTATTGGCAATAGTTTTATAACCGGTCACTTGCCTGACGTCAAATTTCTTTGGGAATATCATTGTTGATCAAACGGCATCAGGTGAAATTAACCTACGTTAATATAAAGCCACCCAAACTACCCCGTTATAACTGAAGTACTCGGTTCTAACTACTTTTGAAGAGGTAAAGAGTTTCAAAATGTACCGGATATTCGTCTATTGGGCTACTGGTACCGCTTGCTTAACATTGGAAACAAGCCCGTTATGTTACTATTTTGAGTATAATCCTCTGCACATTAGTATATTTTGCACAAAAAAATTAGCATTTCCATCCAACGTAGCAAAACTGTCAGCCTGCTGTTATTCTTGGACATAGATGCGGCGCTATTTTAGATGATCCTTACTTATACCTCCCTTTTTTAACACGCTTACCTGTTTGAACTTATTTTAAATGTAACAGAATTTTTGAATGTGAATTTCATATCCTTCTAAACGTCAGATTAATTTGAATTTGTACATATATCAAGGACCGATGACAATTCAGTAATTTAAATAGTGTAAATTAGAGATTTCTTTTTATCTATGGCTGAGATTTTGTCGTGACTCGATAGATTATATTTACTGCATCAACCGCATGAACAAAATCGATTATCTGTGTTGGATTTACTGTAACAACCACATGAGCAAAATCGATTATCTGTGTTGGTTTTTTGCTTATATAATGATTCAATAGATGGCATTAATCTCTTTTATGAATTGTGTTATAATTTTACTGCAGGTTATATGCATATAATTATTCGATGTAAATCGGAGTTATTTTATTTAACTAATGTGGGAACTCCCATCTTGGCCTCAGCAACGCTCTAAGTCGAGATTCGGTCCCTAATAGTTAACTTAAGTCTCGTTCCTTAAATGTTTGTTTTGAGAGCCTTTTGCGCTCATCACTAGTCCACGTAAAGATGTAATGGCCATCTGAAGTTAACAGCCCTAGTCCAAACGAAAAAGTCCAAGTTTATTTATAGTCCCGGCCAAGCTGTCAAAGCCATACGCGGCTAACAGCTAAGCAATACTACAAAAAGAAATTTGTTTTTATTAGTGATGAGTAGGACAAACACTGATCTGACTACTAACTAAAGAAAAACGATGATTTTAAATAAATTTAAATCTATATATATAAAAGAAAGTTGTGTCAGCTAGTTAAGAATAGATTAATTATCAAAAATATATTTTATTGTAAAAAAATATTTATGAAACAAAATATTTTTTTAGAAAGGTTTTATCTAATAAAACGTAATTATTAGAACATAGATACATACATATCATCACGCCATATCCCTTGCAAGTTAGGCAGAGAGAACAGAGTGCCAGAGAACTCTATCCTTGCATACTTCACTCGCTTCCTCAACATTCATAATTCTCTTTGTACACGCTCGCCGGTTTCGGAGACTCTTGACTTCACCTTCCTTCAGTACGTGATCAATTTGATCTAGGTAGGTTAGTCTCGGTCTTCCCCGGTACCTACATCCTTCCACTTTCGCATTGTATATCTTCTTAACCAGACGTTCGTTCGGCATTCTTTCCACATGTCCGAACCATCGGAGCATTCCCTTTCGCATCTTTACACCAATGATTATTAGTTTTCTTCTAAAATATTATTTATTATTTGCTACATCTTAAATGTGGTAATTAATTCATGTCAAAACATAAATACAATAAACTATATAAAATAAGAATCAAATTTATATAAAGAAAAATCTCTTAACACAAATGTCGGCTCAGTCAGCGTTGTCTTGAAATTCTAAATTTCTATCTTAACACTATTCGCAATTCAGCGATAATAATTTTACTTTTTCGTTTCTGTGTACATTTCAGAAAATTGAAAGAATTGTTAAAACTTTTGGGGACTTATGTCATCTTCATGTTTTACAGTTTCTTTGTATTTAAGATATCAAAGGATTTTTTTAGACTTTAAGAATTATTAACAAAGTAAATTGTTTTTTTTTTCTTAAGCTATTATAAGTCATTGGGCCAGTTATTACCTGAACTCTGAAGGTTTTTCGAAAGAGGATTGTACGTTCCTTAGAATTGTTCAACTTTAATACGCAGCGTGGAAGTGAATTATTGCCGTAATTTATTATAAACCAAGTAAAAAATACAGTTTTGAAATTTCATTATAATTTTGATTATTGAATTGTATCGTTTTAAATTTTTATATAATAGCAAGTTTTGTACAAATTTAACCGGTTAAAAATAAAATGTATCGCCACCTCTAGTATAGGAGTTGTAAAACCGCCATACAGTGTATGTCAAGCATGACGATTATGGCATTTTCCTTCCTCTTGAGCATGATCAGACGGCACAAGGTGAAGTTGGCAAAATCTTGTTATAAAGCTCTTAGTCGTCATTTATGATATCCACGAGTAAAGTAAGAGTTGGTAGTATTCGTAGCCGTTACCACATTGGGTGACTGTACTGGGGAATAGTCCGTCACCCGCAGGGAGGCTGATCGTGTTAGGGCCCTGGCAGTTAGCTGGGGTGCCGACGGGGGATCGTACCCAAAAGCAAAGCGGTATCAGTGGCCGGCCCAATGGCGATGGGGAGGAGATAGGGTGGGTTATGGGGCCGCGCGTTGTCCTTCCGTCGCCCCAGACGGAACGGGCGGGGCGTGTCCGGACCATAGTATACAAAAAAAGAGCCGTTACCACACATATTTTTTTTATTAATGGTGAAATAAAAAAATAATTGTAGTTCGCTTTCTAATATAATTAGTAGCTGAATATCACAATGTATGCTCTGTGGTCACAATAGAGGGATTTAACTATGTAAGTAAAGGACTGCGGTGTAAACTATCAGTCTTAATAAAATTCTATAAAAATGATCAAAATGGTCTCAATAATAAAAATATTAAAACAGTAATACCATTTTATAGAAACATATTTACGTGCAAAAAATGAATGTCACACGTGGGACTCGAACCGACACCTATTTGCAAATCGTTCCAATCACCCTACCACTTAGACAAGTGTGAGCATTCAATGTGCAACTCGTATTATTTTATCGTCTCTATGACAGAATATAATGAAAGTATAATGTGTAAACATTGTTGGGTTTATGGCACACGCTTCCCATAGGCCGCGGGTGACTGGACCGGGGAATTAGTCCGTCACCCGCCGAGAGGCTGACCGCGCGAGGAGGGAACGACGTCCGCCCCGGGGGGGGGGACGTCGCTCAAGGGGAGGGTACCTCTCAGGGGGTATGCCATCGGGCCGGCCACTGACGACAAGTTCACGCTGCTCCTGTGGCCGGTCCAACGACGTAGGCGAGGTTCGTGGGTGGGTTATGGGTATGCGTGCTTACGCCCCTCTGTCGCCCCGGACGGAGTGGTGCGAAGAGGGCGCCGACCATAACCCAACCCTAAAAAAAAAAAAAAAAAAAAAAACAAAACACGCTTCCCATAACACAGGTATGGGTTCGAGTTCTATATGTGACATTCATTATTCGCTCGTAAACAAGTTTTCATAAATTATTTAGCATTAAGCTCTTTGTTTTTTTTTCTTAATTTTATTTTCCTGTCTCCCACTTTGCTTAGAAGTGAAGTGGAATGATTCTTTCCAACTTCACCTCTTTAACCTTTTCTAATTAAATTTGTTGCGGGTCCCAAGATAATTAAAATCATCTCCCGTGCATTGTGAATGTGATTTCACCATTGTGAATCTTGGTTTTTAGGAGTTACAATGGTGAGAATGTGTGGTGGGATTAGTTCCAAAAAAAAAAATACTATGTTCAATGTTAAATTTCAGTAATCCTTACTAATATTATAAATGCGAAAGTAACTCTGTCTGTCTGTCGCTCTTTCACGCCAAAACTACTGAACTAATCTAAATGAAATTTGGTACACAGATAGTCTAGAGCCTGATAAAGGACATAGGCTACATTTTTAATGCAAAAAAGGGTTGTAAAGGGAGATGAAAAGTTGCAAGGAAGTATCGTCATTTTTAAAGCCAGAAGCTTAAATCTTATTTTTAGGCTATTGATTAGATATAAATAAATATGACATTAAAAGTTTGTAAAAGATTACCCTTAAGGGGTAAAATAAAAATAAGTGGTGAATATTTTTAGAAAAGTAACCTTTTACGCCGGCGAAGCCGCGGGCAGAAGCTAGTACCATTATAAACATATGTACACAAATTTATTAAACTAGTTCATTTCACGGATTAAAGCTTTTTCATAGTTACTTTGGCAGATAATTATCAAGCTCATTTACATACACAATAAGGGGGCCGATCCTGAGTATTTGAGTATAATAACACCCTATATAAACTGTAAATTTTCTGGAAAATGTCCAGGTCTTAATGCGATCGCTAAATTTTGGATTTCACACGTTAAGAAAGATTTTAAGGATTATGTGTTCACTAAGTCCGTATATTTGAAATAAAACATTTTTTACAGATTCTATAGCATTTGTATTTGATTATTGCTTATTTTTAGTGGTAGGACCATGCTGTTGACAGTTTTCTGTCTGCAGTTGCGGGCCGGTCCATCCGGGTTAGTACCACACTCTAAATAAAGATCGACGTCTGAGTAATGGCGTGATAAGCAATAATAAAAAAAAAGATTGCCCGACGTTTTGAACACTTTACAGCATTCATGATCACGAGAGGACTGTCCTTCCGTGACCATGAAGTATGATTCATAGCACGGAAACATGGTTCCTAAATGTACATAGATCTCATTAATAAGCTCAAAGTAGCTCAGCGTGCCATCGAACGGCCTATTCTCGGGATTTCTTTGCAAAATGGGATCCGAAATATGGAAATCTGCAGAATAATGATTGGAATCGACATAGCACGAAGAATTAGTATTCTGAAGCGGCAATGACCAACCCACATCGCTCGTCGAACCAATAACTGTTGGGGAAGAAAGGTTTTCGAGTGGCGACCACATATCGGACAACGCAGTGTATAACACCTCCCAACCAGGTGTACCGAAGACCTGTTCCTAGTTGCTGGGAAACATTGGATGTTGGCGACAAAAGAATGTACTTTGTGGTAAAATATCTTGCGGCGTTTACGTCCAGCAGTAGTCGAAAAGCTGAATGATGATGATGATATCTAGCTTTCTCTTTAACGATAAAAATAAATATATATTTAAAAACAAATATAAATGAGCAGTCACTTGACTGCTGGCAGATGTGAAACATCCAAGTTATTTTGTACAAGTAATAAGTATACAGTACAGACTATGACAGGAACTAAACATAGGATGATGAAAAAATACAATATTACGAATTTTCTCCAGAAAATGATGACAGTTTATTTACACATTTATTTTCTTTAATAAAAAAAATAAAAAAAAAAACCTTTAAAATCGCGATAACTCAATTATTTCATCAGTGACTTCGGATTATCGAGGTTACTGATGAAAATAATTGAATAATATAATTATTAAGTTATATTCGATGTTGCCTCTGACGGTATTACTGTGACAATTGGTCGATGATAACTGAAGTATGTTACAAAAGTATTAGACAACAGATTAATTAATTAAAATTAATATAAATGATGTCATTAAGATAAAATAAATCTAAATTATTATTATTAAGACAATTAATAAATAATTACATTATTTTAATACAAAAATAATAATTTATTTCTATATTAATTATAATATTAAATATTTCTTGTTGATTTCATGAGCAAGACAAAAACGAGTAACAAAACGTATAATATAATGATATAGTTAAAAAAAAAAGAAACATAAAACATATAAAAGAGTAAAATATACGTATTATTAAGTAAACCCGGCAATGTACAATTATAACATAATGTATAATAGATTAAATTAGTATATAATAAATAACATATAGATATATAGAATTATTTACTTAATTAAAATGTATAATACTCAGAGAGCACACACTACTACGTAATACTTAGTACGTATAGTAGGTACATATTTTGTATCATATGGCGTGGCAATACGTCGCTCGCCACGGTCTGTATCGCCAACAATCAGTTTACTCTTCGCCTATAGATGTTTCACATCAATAAATTGCGGTTGAATGCTGAGATCCAGTTGTATGCTGGGGGTCTCAGCTGACTAATAAAAGACAGCCTTCGATGTAAAAATTATATTAAATCCATAAGTAGCTGGATATCATCGCATGCGTGCGCGCGTGGTACCGATGTGCGAGTCAAAGTTGGGGGCTGCGCTCAGCCAACGCGAAGCCGATGTCAGCGAAGGAGGGCCGCGGCTCGTTGTGACGTAAAGTGGTTATAAGACACACATTTTTCTGTCTGTAACGAAAATATTTAAGTTCAGTGGTTTAGTCTTACATTTTTCTGCTATAGGGGACTTTATAAATAACTTTATAAGAGGAAGCTTGAAAGTAGTGTCAGTGACGGAAAAGTTAAGGAGTGAAAGGTTAACATGGTATGGACATGTGATGAGACGGGATGAAAGTAATGTTGCGAGGAAAGTTTTAAATATGAATGTTGAAGGCTTTAGGGGTAAAAGAAGACCAAAGAAAAGATGGATGGACTGCGTGAGGTATGACATGGATAGACAGGGAGTGACTGCAGAGATGACGTCTGATAGGACTGTATAGAGGAAGATGATGTTGCATCGACCCCAAATAATTGGGATAAGAGCAAGATGATGACGAGGGGACTTTATAAATAAAAAAATAACAGATACAAATAACACTCCAAATTGTAACAAATAACACTTCAAATTGAACCAAATAATACTTCAAATTGAAACAAATATAAAAGACTATCCTAACCCGCTTTGTAGCGGCTAAGAATACTACCAAGCCTTACTTTACTCCAAAGAGTAAAGTTATTAAATTGAAAAAGAGTGGCAACTCGATGATAAAATATGCATGTATGGAAAGTGCTGCCACCCAGAGTTTAGGCGGTGAACTAAAATTGAAGTAATATATATACATATCTACGTGTGTATGTGTAATTACATAGAATTTTCTTTTACTATGAAAGCTACCCTGAAATATAAAAAAAAAACATAGCTGATAATTAAACAATAATAATATCAGCCTAACATTGAAACTTGAGATAATTTTCAGAAAAATATCAATAACCGAAAATAGATCGATGACAATAAGTACCTACGCTAGGAACAAAAAATAACAATTCTCAGTTGTCAAACGTTTGACAGGTAGGACAAAATGGCAGCAGTTAAGTTTGTACAACCAATCTGTAGGCGGCGCGACGGTCAGTAAAAATAAGTAATGTTTTAAGTGTGCCCCCCCAGCTTTACTCGTAGGTGTCGTAAAAGACGACTAAGAACTTTATATCGAACTGGGTCAACTCCATCTTATGCCGTTTGGTCCACAATTACATTCCCAAGGAGGGTTAACGTCTGGCAGGCGGCTGGTCATAAAACTATTGCCAATAACTTTTACAATATGTACTGTGAAAGAAGAATACATTTTGTATCGACCCCGAGTAATTGGGATAAGAGTAGGAGAATGATGATAAAGGGCTATCCTGCGATGAAATTTGTAACGTTTGCTCTAGGAGTTGACCATTTAGACCATTGTTATATGTGGAGTTAGTTTTATATGATAGGAATTTCTACTAGAAAACAGTTATGTTTGGCAACTCCCCAGCAGCAGGCAGGGGCGTCAACGGAGGATGGTACAAATGGCCGATCCAATGGCGATGGGGAGGGAATACGATGGGTTAAAAGGTCACGTGCCGTCCTTCAGCAGCCTCGGACGTTAGGTATAATATGTATTTATAAAAAGCTTGTACTGTAACAAAAGACTTTGTAATACAAATTTGCTAGTGATAAAATAATATTGATGACACTTCTTGAGATGTTCAGTTTTATTGTTCTTGAGTAGTTTAGTTTCACGATCGGTTACAATGTAATTTAACGGTATTTATTACAATACGAGTAAATACATTGTGAATGAAGTATTGCTTCCTCGTGTGGTGATGGGTTAAGAATATGATGGGTTAAGAATACATTGTGGCGTGGTAAAAACCGGCTATTTCCATGTGGTGTCGGTGTAAACATACAATATATTATTCCCTTTCTTACCCGTAAATATTGTAAATACAATTAAGGGATATTATATGCAAATAACATCTATTTATGAGAAAATTAACTAGTAATCAAATTTTATGTCACCACGTATGGACCAGTGCAGTATAGTAAGTCAATTTGTCTTTTATTGTGGTGGTTTGAGCCCATCAATGGAACGCGTAAGAGCTGAAGTTATAACGACGATGAAAAGCCTGATGAAAGATTATTAAGAAAAGGACAGTAGCACTCTTTTTATATACTTCAATAATTTACATTTGTAGGCTGATAGGTACTGTTGTAACGGTAAAGAAAAATACAATAATGTTATATCTAAAAATTAATGTGTTCTTATACGGTATTAGAGTCGGAATTTAACACCGCTTATTCACTGGCGGATATCGTAAATAACGATTAAGGGGCGCGTTCCTAAGAAACATATTAAATTTATCTAAGAACTTACTGCATTGAATGTTACTAAAAAAATGTCTCAAATGCTTAACAAATGAGTCTATTAAACACCGCGTTACAATTTTAAGATAATTCTCAACTTTCGAGTAAAAAATTCGTCAACATTGATCGAAAATATCGAAATCGACCTTTGCTATTATGATATTATATTCCGTTGATATACCTATTTGTATATATTTTTAATTGAATCGTGAGACGAAAGTAAAGATAATACATTCACCATTCAAGCTTTTTACTAATTTAAAACAAAAAAATATAAAATAATCCTAAACACCGTTGATTTTTTTAGCCGAAATCGTCCATAGTTGTCCATATATTTTACTATGAAACAAAAACGTCCTGCAATCAGCATTATAATAAAGCACACCCAAAGAAAAATAATCAGTGCATTTTTCATTTCGTAATCGGATTTTATAAATAATGAAGCATATTAAATGCTAAATTTCAGTAATTTAAAATAATCAGTGCCGTTTCAGTATCCAAGATGAGAGCACGTCCACGTCGTTAGTTGTTCGGGTCGAGCACGGTACGCAAGCTGATAAAATCGCTACTGGAGAAAGTAATAAGAAATATATCTATTTATTTTTTATTTATGAGTATATAAGAGACTTCCAGCTATGTATTGACCCATCACGATATCTCTGGAATCATAAGGCCTAAAGACTTTAATTTTGGTAGGAATATTCCTTTCGCCGAGTAGAGGTCAGCTATGAACGGATTTTATGAAATTCCACGGGCAATGGGGGTTGTTAGGATATAAAAGTTCCATTTTTTAAATACCTATAGCGCCTACAGACTTGAATTTGGGTAGACATATTTGTGTTACGATGTAGAGGTGAACAAAGAATGACTTTTTTAAAGAAAATCCACCTCTTAAGGAGATTGCGTAGGTGTAAACAAAAAAAGCTACACACACTGATATAGAGCGAAGAGTGAATGCGGGAAATAGAGTGAACGGAGCGTTGGGGCAACTTCTCGGCAGCCACCACCTCAGCCAGAAGGTACGTGTAGCAATACATAACGCAGTGCTTGTCCCAACATTACTGTATGGAAGCGAGAGTTGGGTATGCAGAAAAGAGTATGAAAGTAAAATTAATGCGGTCGAAATGCGATCTCTGCGGAAAATCTGTGGAGTTAGGCTGACCGACCGCATTCGTAACGACGACGTAAGAGAGCGAGTAGGTATGAAAGAGAGTATTGGTGTAAAGATGCGAAAGGGAATGCTCCGATGGTTCGGACATGTGGCAAGAATGCCGAACGAACGTCTGGTTAAGAAGATATACAATGCGAAAGTGGAAGAATGTAGGTACCGAGGGAGACCGAGACTAACCTACCTAGACCAGATCGGTCATGTACTGAAGGAAGGTGGAGTCAAGAGTCTCCGAAACCGGCGAGTGTGTATGAAGAGAATTATGAATGTTGAGGAAGCGAGTGAAGTATGCAGAGATAGAGTTCTCTGGAACTCTGTTCTCTCTACCCTGCAAGGGATATGGCGTGATGATATGTATGTATGTAAACAAAAAAAAAACTTTTTCAAATACTACCCCTACTGATTTGGAATTTGGTGTGGAGTTTCTTTCTGCCCTGTAAAGATCAGATGAAGTGGGATTTTAAGAAATTCCTTTCTTTTAAAAGGAATTCTATGTAGTGAAAGTAAACTACACAACTGAACTGACGTAACCGAAGCGAAGCGAGGGCGGGCCGCTAGTAAAATATAAAGCGTTAGACAAACAATGAAAGAGGCGGTATGCCAAGAAAATGTCAAACAATGCCGTCTCGCTACGTCATGTCTGTGTCATTTTCAATACTAATTATTATCTAACAATTATACAATTTTATTAGTGGTAGGGCTGAGTTGCTGCCGAGCTGGCCACGGATGGCAAGGAAGCGGTACTAGTGGCCGGCTCAATGGCGATGAGGAGGGAATGCGGTGGGTTATGGGGCCACGCGCAGCCCTTCCGTCGCCCCGAACGAAACGGGCGACGTGTGTCAAGGCCATAGCCTACCCAAAAAAAGGGCTGCGTTGCTGACAGTTTTTTGCTTGTAATTATAAATAGCTCTGGTCGACCAGGATAGTATATACACTTTCACAGAAAATACGACGTCTGAGCTGTAGTAATTTGAGAGGAGCGAGTGTGCTGGAGGCTCAAATCATATATTTACAATAGGCAACGACCTGGCAATGCACCTAATACTGCAGGGTCTATTAACTACTCACCATCAGGGCTATTTGCTCTATCATCAATGAAAATAAAAAAATGGCTCATATTGATCATTACTCACCGTCCGCTGCTCGATCAAACCTTTATAGTAATTTGAGCAGTGCTGCCAACGTGAAAACTGAATGAACGACACGTATCATGCCATCCATCAGCCCGGACTCGTTCACTGTCATAGACCATCGCCTCATAGGCCATTCAAAACTTTACTTGCTTACTATGTGGTAATCAGTTTCTGTCTGAAACCTTTTTTATAGATTGTACAACTGAAAATGGCTTGCAATAAAAGTGGTTATACAATATATTCTTAGAGCCTACAAAGTTAATTTTCGTTCTAATAACGATTGTAATCTTAAATCAAATAACTTGTAATACCTAGAAGAAATAAATAGTTTTACAAACTCAAAAACATTATAAGCGTGTTATAAAAATAATTACGTTATTAAACTCTATAATGCAGAACCAAAATAGTTATGATTTATTAAGATTAGGCATATTCAAGTATATATCAATTTAATGAAATGTCTAAATAACACAATTTATATTTTTATGTTTCAATGTTAAGTATAATAAATCTCCACTGTGACAAGTTTAAGTAAAATATATTTTATAATATTTATTGTATTACATTTTTTTCAACGATGTTGATTCAGAAATTATGATTTTGAGGACAGCTCTTTTAAAGTTTTATTCGAAATAACTTATTTGTTTATATAATAGAGTTTTAATTGAGTTTTTTTTGTGATATAATGGAGTAACACCCCCTTACTTGCTTGTGAGTCACGCAAAACATCACTAAAGATTATAATATGCATATTATATTTATGCAAATAATATTTATGCAAGAAATTTAAAACTTATAAATAAAACCAAATACCAACCCGTCTGAGAACGCGGTATAGTAGGTCAAAATTTTTGTTTATTGTTCTGGCTGGCAAACGAGCAAGCAGCACATCTGATGGTAAGTGTTACTACCGCCCATTGGCCTTTGCCATACCACGGTTAGATCGTTGTCTACAAATGAAAATCCCAAACCCACCCAAAAAGTTGGGTTGCCAGCTCTCTCGCTCACCGAAAGAAGCACTTTTTTTTCGCTTATTCCTCGATTTTAATTTCGCTTTTACTACATAATCTAGTATTCTAAAGCATACATATTCTAAAAGTAACTATTTTTATAAAAAATCTATTTTAGAATAAATAGGTTTAATATTACAATATTGTTTGATCAAAAACATTTTCTTTGTATGAGAGCAGGAAATGGGGATAAAATGTTATTTCGTAAATAATTAGATATACGAGTATTCGCATTCGTCAATGTAATTAATTGTATTTAATTAACACTTTAATTAACATTAACACTTAGTTGAATGAGATTCCAATGGCGTCAAATTATTTGCTTTTCATTAACAATAAAATGAATTAACGTTGATATTGTACAAACATAAAAAATTATAAAGACTTAAATATATAAAGACTTAAAAAAACTTATATAGACCTGGGCTAACTCGATCTGATGCCGTTTGGTCAACAATAACATTCACAAGGAGGGTTGACGTCTGGCAGGCGGCCGGTCATAAAATAACTTTTACAATATATAGATACTATGAAAGAGGAGTACATATTGTATCGACCCTTTTTTTTTTTTTTTTTTTTTTGCGGTGGGCTATGGACGTCGCACCCCGCCAAATCGGTCCAGGGTGATGGAAGACGCGGCGCGCAACCCCATTGACCCACCCTGCAAGCACCTCTTCTTCGCCGTGCGAGCGGGCTACCGGTACCCGATCTTTGTCTTCGGTGGCCCGGTCAGCGGTATGCCCTCTCGGGCTCCTCTCATATTGTATCGACCCTAACTAATTGGGATAAGAGTAGGAGAACGATGATTATACAAACATAAAAATAAAGTAATTCTGCTCTCGAGGTATCAATATTGTAATGATGATATGGTAATCCGCTAACGAACTTATTGTGTGGTAACGGAGTAAGGTTTTAAATACGCACCCCTTTTTTACCCGTGGGTGCCGTAAAAGACGACTTAGGGATGTGAAATATAGGCAATAGCGATGCGTAGTAGGTCATTTTCTTCCCAATATGGAGGAGGCTTGAGCCCAGCAGTGGAACATATATACTTGACTGTAGAAGTCGTAAAAACCGCTTGAGTGATTACCAAGAGAATGAGCATTAACACTCCCGTGAGCTATTTTCAACACATTTATTTATTAAATCCGTTTCCGTGTGGTGACGGAGTAAGAATACAATTCACCACCCCATATCTTACCCGTGGGTGATCGTACGAGACGACTAAAGGATATAAAACGCAAATAACATCTATACGAGAAAAGGAAAACTCGAATCAAAACTTTATACCAACACGTCTGACCAGCACGGTATAGTACTTCTCTTCCATTACGGAGGAGGCACGAGCCCAACAGTGGGACATATATGGGCTGTGATGATGATGATGATTTATTAAATTATGATATTAATATGCCTTTGGGGAGGCGCATGTCAAAAAAAACGGTAGTGATAGCTGATAGATTAGAAAATCAATCTGCTTTACGACGCTGATCAGACAAGTAGCAATGAGGTTTTATTTAGAATTTTCTCTCTTGCAATCTTTATGCATATTAAGATATGCGATAAAAAATAGGATAATGTCATCATTGATTATTCGCAATTACGTAAATTAATTAAACTTCATCATCATCATCACAGTTTATATATGTCCCACTGTTGAGCTCGGCCCTCCTCCGTAATGGGAGGGAAATTCACCTTCTATACTGCGCTGGTCAGACGTGTTAGTATAGGGTTTGTTTCGAGTTTTTTTCTCTTGCATAGATGTTATATGCGTTTCGTATTCCTTAGTCGTCTCGTACGATCATCCACGGGTAGGATATGGGGTGGTGAATAGTATTCTTACTCCGTCACCACACAGAAAATTAATTATACTTAATAAATAAAAATAAATGTTTGTCCTTTATTCTTATTCGTGTTCCTAAATTGCTCAACTTATTACGATGAAATTACAAAACTACAAGTTAAAATTAGGTTTATATAAAAAAAATCAAAGGAGAAATGAGCTTAAAAAAACGTCATCCAACTATTGTGTAGCTCGCAACCGTGGTGATTTGGTGAGTGGTAACTAGTGAACAAAAGAAAATTAAGAGTATTTCCACTGTGATTATGTCTACTCGAATAACCTTTTTTTTCATTATCGTAAAGTTTGATTACACTAACGAGGTAAATAAATACTGTTGATACAAACTTGTTATCATGTCTCACCACTACAAGTTTTCTTTCTTATTCTGTGTTTTTAGGTATGTTAAAATTTAAACTTACTTTCTTCAAAGTTAGTTTTAATATCAAATTTAACTTTGTGAAGTCTTTAGTTAAAAAAATATATAAAATGTAGTAAAATAAAACTTGTTTCATGCAAAAATTTTAAATACGTTTAAGTCATCGGTTTTAATTTTTTTTCTAATCATAGAATTTATTTTTAGACACCTAAAGGCTAATCAACATCACAGCCCATATATGTCCCACTGTTGGGCTCGGGCCTCCTCTGTAATCAGAAGGAAATTAATCTACTAAACCACGCTGGTCAGACGTGTTGGTATAGGGTTTGTTTCTAGTTTCCCTTCTCTTGTTATTTGCATTTTATATCCCTTAGTCGTCTCTTACGATCACCCACGCTTAGTGATATTTATCAACTAAAAATAACGCTACATTATTATTTATAATAATTACTTTTAGCACATCGTATTCTAAGAAACAATATTATAAAAAATATATATATAAGAACCAAAATAAAAGTCTCGTTAAATACTAAGACATAGGATTTGAGATAAGTCCATACAATTATTTTAATATAAAAAATGGCTTGAGGGTCTGTTGTTCTAATCGCAAAGCTATCGCCGTTAGTGTATATTTCAATCATTTTGTTTAAAATGTGCGTAAGATTATTTATAAAAGAAGTTTACAAACACCATTTTCATAGTGGTAGAACCAAGCTGTTGACAGTTCTCTGTCCACAGCCGCGAGCCGGTCCGTCCGGAGTAGTACCACACTCTCGCAGAAGATTGACGTCTGAGTAATGGCAATGTGTCGTTGCGCTTCGCTCGGTGAGCGAGAGAGCCGGAAGCCCAACTGGGTGGGTTTGGGGATTGTAATGGTAGGCAGCGGCCTTGCTATAGCCTTGGTTATAGCAAAGGACCATGGGTGGCAGTGACACTTACCATCAGGTGTGCTGCTTGCTCGTTTGCCACCAAAAGCAAAATAAAAAAAATCCTGAGCGATCTCAAAAAAAAAAAGAAAATTACAAAAAATTCAAGTAAATACCGATATATTTTTAACTTTAAAAGAGATAATTATAGCTATATATGAGTTTTATAGCCTAAATTAAATTTAGAGTAAAATAAAATTTAAAAAATTAAAATCTCTTCCTCTTCTTCTTTTTAGGTATTGGCAATCAGCTACTTATACGAGCCATTATTACCAGTGTCGAGTTATAATTTTCTTCACGTCTCTAGTTTCTTCAGGTTAGTCATTGTCCGTCAGTAATTTAAATCGTCGATATTAACAATGCTATGGTCACACCGTTAACCTTATCTTCTGGAAATTTTCATGTAAAATGAAAACGTTGTAAAGCACTTTTATATCACCCCAGCAGTAATGTAGCTTTACATTACATAAAATGCCATCAACATTATCAAATATAATATCGCACCCCCGGCAGCCTGGCAGGCTTACAAATTACACAATTAGCACAGCTAATAAATATATATATTTATAGATAGACAATTGAATTCGATGATGAAATGTCATGGTTAAAGTTACATAATTATAAAGTTATCTGAGCTCAAATGTGCACCGCTGCTGGGCTCAACCTCTTCCACAATAGAACTGTCATTAACCTATTATTATCACGCTGGTGAGACGTATTGAAATAGAGTTTTATTTTAAGTTTTCCTTCACTTGGATAGATGTTATCATCATCTTTCTCCTGCTCTTATAGCTATTAGGGGTCAATGGAATATGTAAACACACTTATGGCAAAAGTTATTAACAATAGTTTTATGACCAGCCACCTACCTGACGTCAACCCTCCTTGGGAAATGAGAGGGTAATGAAAGAGCTTGGTCTATTATCCCAATAAACTGAAGTAAACACAAGCATGGAGCTAATCACCAACAACCTAATAGACATTCAAATTAAACCCATCGCAAAATATAACACCACAAACTCAGAGAAAGCAGGAAAAGACAAAACAAGAAATAAATCACACCATTATCATCATAACTACATCACAGAGGACAACAACATCTACAAGTAGAAGGGTTTCACTAATAATAAGACCACCAGCACCAAGAAGAAACCTCAAAAAGACATGTAGTCACTTAACATCTATGACACATGAATTGCGCTCTTAAAGCTTTAACCAACTGTTATAAAACAAGCCACTTCAAGAAAATTAATTTTGTAAACAAAACACCATAAAAATTAAATTGAGCATAAAAGAGCACGGACAAAAAGTCTTTGGAATAGTAAAAAAAAAATAAAAACTCTCCTTGGGAATGTAATCGTTGACCAAGGTCGGTGTAGGGCTTTTAGTTGTCTTTTACGACATCCACGAGCAAAGTAAAGATTAGTAGTAGCCGCTACCATATAGCATTTGCTGTTATCACACTTATATAGATGTTATATGAATATTATATTCCTTAGTCGTCATTTACGACACCTCGAATAGTAATATAGAGTGTGGTGAATTGTATTCTTACTCTAACACTACAAGATTTATACCATTATACAAAAGTTAAAATATTGTAAACAAAAACATATATATCAGAGTTACGTTAACCTTATATTATTGTGCATTGACTGCGAAGGGTAATCGTCAGTTAAAGTTCATTGAACTGTAAGACACCTACCGTTACACATTTGTGTGTACGAAAAAGAAAATCACGGTATTAAAAAATCCATTCGAATAACCATGAATATTTTACGTAAAAAAAAAATGGATGCGTGTTATTATGTACGCGCTTGAGAAGTTATACTTTTTTGGCATCGTTAAAAAAGGTTTTTTTTTTTTGTAATTTCATGCAAATAATTAATTACAATAAATTAATAAACTGGACTGGAAAAGGTTAGGATAATTTTTTTCACTAATATCTATGAATAGTAAATAATATTAATCGAAATATTCAATTTAAATCACTACTGAATATAATGTATTAGTAGGTACATATATAATTCGCACTTGTATGAAACACGTGTTGTGAATGTAGAAACTAGAAAGGGGTTTTATTTCTATTTTGTTGGTAGCTTTTTATGAGACTTAATGAGCAGTTTTGAGGCCAAATTCAACGTGTTTTAGTTTTGTGTTACAGTAATGCGCGTGTATTTTATTTGCGGCCAACTTCAATCTGTTACTTTTGTGTTACAGTGATTCGCGCGCATCTTAAAATTTCACTTTCATCATTTTTTCATAACGCGCCTAAAGAAGTATAATTAAACTGTTGTTTTTCATCACCAGTTGGTGTTATACATTGCCTAGGAGAGTGCTACTAAGAAATCTGTTGGTGATGGGTCAACTTTTAATATTCTCACGAGAATATAAGTGTGTAATGTCATATAGTATTCTTAACTCGTCACTACACGGGAAGAATGGATTAGTGATCATAAATATCAAGAAAAGCAGTATAATATCAAATAACTACAAAGCAAGAGGTATTCTCCGTGTGGTAAGGAAGTAAGAATGTAATTAATCACTCCATTTCTAGCCCGCGAGTGCTGTAAAAAAAACTAAGGTATATGAATACGCCGGGCTGGCCATGAGTGTCAAGGTAGCGGTACCAGTGGTCGGCCTAATGACAATGGGAAAGGAATACGGTGGGTTATGGAGCCCATGCCGCCCTTCTGTTGTCCCAGACGGAATGGGCGGCGCACGTCCAAACCATAGTCTTCCAAAAAAAAAGGGTGTATATATACAAAATAATTATATGAAAGACAAGGAAACAAAACACTACATCAACTCTTCTAATCAGTGTGTTGTAATAGGTCAGATTCTCTTCTATTGTGAGGGAGGCCAGGGAGGTTGGTTATCGCCCCCGAAACCTGCATAATAAATTTCATGCAAATCACTGGTACCCGTTGTCGAGATGTTAAAAATATAGAAATATGCAAATATAGAATACTGGTCATTACAATGCACTCCTCATTATTTTTTAATCTTAAGAGTATTATCTACATCATGATTACCTTCTATTTGCTGTGTGGTAGCGGCTACGAATACTACAAACCCTTACTTTGGTTGTCGATGTCATAAAAGACGACTAAGAGCCTTATAAAGACCTGGTCCAACTCCATCTCATGATGTTTGGTAGACAATTACATTTCCAAGGAGGGTTGACGTCTGGCAGGCGGCCGGTCGTAAAACTATTACCAATAACTTTTACAATATGTACTATGAAAGAAGAGTACATATTGTATCGACCCCAAGTAATTGGGATATGAGTAGGGGAATGATGAATGATGACTACCTTCTATTCTTTCCAATAAAACCGTTTAGTTAAGTTACCCAAGTACTAGCTTGCTGTGAATAATGTTTTTTTTATTGCTTATGGTGGCAAATGAGCAATCAGCACAGTCGTGAGTGTTACTGCGGCTCATGGATTTTTGAAATACCAGGGGTACAAGCTAGGCCCCCCGTGGGACCTAGAGGCGGAGATGCTCTCCGACCTCTACCGGCGGGTTACCTCAATGCGCGAAGAGGGTGGCTCCCCATCGTTCAACGAGATAGCCACCTGGCGCAAGGACGCCCGCCGAGAAGTCATCGCCCGTTGGGCTACGCGGCTGGAGAGGCATAGACACGGTGTTTTTACCGTTGAGGCCCTCCGGCCCGTACTGATGGAGTGGATGGAGCGGCGGCACGGAGTCCTCTCTTTCCGGTTGGTGCAGGTCTTGTCGCGGCATGGTTGCTTCGGCAAGTACCTGCACACGGTCGTGCGGAGGGAGTGGACTCCGTCCTGCCACCATTGCAGTAGCGACGAGGATACGGCGCAACATACGCTCGAGGTATGTTCGGGCTGGGACGGGCAGCGCCGTGACCTCGTCGCTGTCATCGGTGCCGACCTGACGCTGCCGACTGTTGCGCGAGCAATGGTCGACAGCGTCAGGAATTGGGACGCGGTCGCCGCCTTCTGCGAGGCTGTCATCTCGCAGAAGGAGGCGGCGGAACGGGCCCGGGAGGATTCCCGTGACCCGGGCCGCCGCCCGCGGCCGGGGCGGCGCAGGCGCGAGTACCTGCGCCTGATGCCGCCCTAACCGAGGCTTCGGGTGATCGGACCGGGGAATTGTCCGATCACCCGACGTGAGGCCACCGCGTGAGGACGACGCCTCGACGGCGAAAGCTGTCGGGGCGTCGACAAGAGAGGAGCCCGAGAGGGCATACCGCCGAGCGGGCCACCGAAGACAAAGATCGGGTACCGGTGGCCCGCTCGCACGGCGAAGAAGAGGTGCTTGCAGGGTGGGTCAATGGGGTTGCGCGCCGCCTCTGTCGCTGCATATCAACCAAAATCCATCCAGAAAGTTGGGTCTCCGGCAGTCCCCATCTTCAAACGAAACGCAACAATATATTACCATTGTGCAGACGTCGATTTTCTGCGATAGTGAAGTGACCCCGGACAGATTGGCCCGTGGCTGTAAAAAACCCATCCAGAAAGTTGGGCCTCTAAAGGCCCAACTTTCAGAATTAGCTTTCTTTTAGAATGCCGAAGCATTCTCAGTCTCCAAACGAAACGCAACAGCATATTGCGACTGTTCAGATATGGATTTTCTGCGAAAGTAAGGCACTACCCCGGATGGTTAGTCCGTAACTGTCTACAATTTGACTCTAACACTGTAAGTTATACCAGAATCGAGATTCGAACACAGGACATTCATGGGATATACTACTGGTTCATATTGATAGCGAGACAGTCAAAAAGTAAGTCATCAATATTATAACAATATATCATTGTTGTTTGAGTCAGTGTTTTCTGTATAAATATTTAAAGTAGAGACTAGACGTAGCACAAGCCTGTTTTAATTAATTACATTCAATTTACCCATATATTACTGCGTCACTATTAGCTACGAGAGTCTACGACACGCCTTCCTAGCGTAGCCGTTAGCGTGCTTAGTATCAACACGAGGCTACGAAGTAGACATTATGTATTTTACATATTAGGGCATTTTCATAAAAATGTGCAAGGGCGTTTTCAGGCTTGTCTCTCTAAAACATTATTTTTTTTAAACAATTAATTCTATTTGAAACTAGAACAAAATTTTACATTGGGTTAATTATACATTTAACTAATATTTTATAATATTACTAAAGCCAATCGTAGTATAACTTTTTGATTAAAAAATAATAAAACAACAGAATGCTATCATTTTACCGTGTCCATTTGCAACCAGACAATATTTATGACCGATCTGGTCTAGGTAGGTTAGTCTCGGTCTCCCCCGGTACCTACATCTTTCACTTTCGCATTGTATATCTTCTTAACCAGACGTTCGTTCGGCATTCTTTCCACATCTCCGAACCATCGGAGCATTCCCTTTCGCATCTTTAAACCAATACTCTCTTTTATACCTACTCGCTCTCTTACGTCGTCGTTACGAATGCGATCGGTCCGCCTAACTCCACAGATTTTCCGGAGAGATCGCATTTCGACCGCATTAATTTTACTTTCATACTCTTTTCTGAATACCCAACTCTCGCTTCCATACAGTAATGTTGGGACAAGCACTGCGTTATGTATTGCTACACGTGCCTTCTGGCTGAGGTGGTGGCTACCGAGAAGTTGCCCCAACGCTCTGTTCACTCTATTTCTCGCATTCACTCTTCGCTCTATATCAGTGGTGTACCTTCCATCTCGGCTAAATCCACATCCAAGATATACAAATTCATCCACTTGCTCTAGTACATCATTACCTATTGTTACTCTTACATCTGTCCTGGCTTCATCCCGATCGGGTCATCATCATCGGGTGAAGCCTGATGACGCCCCGGGCCATCGGGCTTCACCCTCACGTGGTCAGCCTGTCCGCGGGTGACGGACTATTCCCCGTTGCAGTTACCCGCGGTTTCGGCTAAGGCAAGTAGACGCAGGTAATCGCGCCTACGCCTACCCGCCGCCTCTTACAAATAAAGCGGAAATAACACATTGCCACTGTTCAGACGTTGTTTTTCTACAAGAGTGGTCCTAGGTCCGACTGGGGGTCGGACCGGCCCGTGGCTGTAGAAGGAATACTATCAACTGTGGCTTTACAACTATTAGTGTTTTTATTAAGGATTGCTGTCTAATCGTTTGCGTTGATTGGACAATAATAAATAAAAAAAAATCGTAGAGGCCGTAGATCGAGCATTACGAGATCGTAATGAAAAGTCAATGGTGCTTTTCTTTGGAGATTTGCGGCAAATCCTTCCTGTTAAAACTCGAGGAAATAGAACTGATGAGAACAATGCTTCACTGAAGTATTCTTATCTGTGGCCCCAGTAGGAAAGCTGACCCTAACTATCAACATGCAAGCAGAGCCAAAGTCACCATTCACATTCATCACATTACACAAGACTTACTGCAAGAGTTTCGCAGCGCTCCCTTAGACATTATTTTACGATTTTCTTAGCACAGAAAGGATTGTCAACCTTTCGTATTCTTACGAGTAATACCAGTACACGGAAGAATAATAGCCCCACTTTCGTTTAGTGGTATGTACCTAATTATTGATAGTTGTACAGTTACTGCCACTAGATGAATAGAATTTCATTAATTTAGTTGGATTTTTATTGTCTATGGGAATTTTATATTTCTATCAAAATAAGTGACTTTGTGTTATTCTAAAAGCAAAAGTTGCCAGATTTGCAAACCTCGCTGCATGCGTCATGCGTCGCTGCATGCGTCTGCATTTGGGCAACACTAATTCACATGCTTAAGAAATTGCCGATGTTTTAAAGAAAATTGGAGAATGCGACCTCCTTGATGAAAATGGTCAAGTGGCTGCCGGAAATACTTGGTCGAGTTTGAATTTTTAAGTTTCAAATAGGGGTGCGTAGTAAAACTGAATGTCACGCGGACGAAGTCGCGGGCATGAGCTAGTAACTAATATATGTATCACTACTGAATTTGGTTCTGACCACTTTATAATTTAAATTGTGAAATAAGAAAGACGATTACCGCAAATGGTTCGCCGAGATTTTGTGGCAATGTCACTTTCTATCAGATGTGCTGCTGGTTCGTTTACCACCACCAGCAATAAAAAAAATAGAACGAAATCGATTTTTCGTTGTTTATCAACTTCATAGAAGAAGTGTCCCACGTGTCGTATATATTGGCACATTACTCATATAAGATTATGTTTAATGTACAATGATATTAAACAACTACTGAGTAGTTAACATTTTAAGGTTTCTACACAGTTTTTGTAAAAGTGAGAAGTGAACGAAATATTGTTATTTTACCAGTTATTTTTCTCCTACTCTTATCCCAATTACTTGGGGGCCGATACAATATATGCTCTTCTTTCATAGTACATACTGTAAAAGTTATTGACAATAGTTTTATGACCGGCCGCCTGCCAGACGTCAACCCTCCTTGGGAATGTAATTGTTGACTTAACGACATCAGATAGAGTTGGCCCAGGTCCTTATAAGGCTCTTAGTCGTCTTTTACGACATCCACGAGCATAGTAAGGGTTGGTAGTATTCGTAGCCGCTACCGCTACTTTGCTTCGTGGATGTCGTAAAAGACGACTAATAGATAATGACCTGGGCCAACTCCATCTGATGCCGTTTGGTCAACAATTATATTCCCAAGGAGGGTTGATGTCTGGGCAGGCGACCGGTCATAAAACTATTGCTAATAACTCCTACAATATGTATCTACTATGAAAGTAGAGTACATATTGTATCGACCCCAAGTAATTGGCATAAGAGTAGAAGAATGATGATGAGATAAAAAAATATCTGAAGTGAAGGTACAGATATCTTGCCGTTTAATTTACTTGTTTCGATCGGTCACTGAGAGCTATCCACAGGCGTTCATTTAAAAAGGACCGACACGAAGCGTCAGACATTTGGTTAGTGCCCTTAAGTTGTAACCCGACAAGTGAATCGACGTTGATGGGTCATTAATTAGAAATAAAAAATGGTTTGTCTCAACATCTGATATCTATCCTTTCTTTACTATATTTCGAAAAGGATCACGTTTAACCCTTTTTGATAATCTATCTATCCATCTTTTTTTCAATGGAAGACATTAAAATTTAGTTTTTCTCGCTTATTTTTCTATAATTTCTTATCCAATTTAAAAAAAAATGGAGGAAAATCTCGAAACCCTATAATAACGCGTCTGAAAGCGTGGTATAATTAGTCGATTTCTTTCCTATCGTGGTGAAGGCTCCAACCCAGAACTTGGGGCTTGGGACTTATATGAACTGAGTGGTAATGAATTTTTTTTGTAATTGACTTGACAATATAAAACTCTTAGTTATCTTTTAAGGCATCCACAAGCAATGTAAGGATTGTTAGAATTACTATCCGCTACCGCACAGCCCCTGTTTTTGTACTTTATCTTATAGATTTATAATAAAACTACTTAAACTACCTTTTATGATTCTTGAATAACGAAATACATTTTATAAATGAATTTAGCACAAATAAATACTCTCCAGTTTTAATACGATTTTTTTTTGGCGGCGGGCTACGGTACGTCAAACCCCGCTATTCCGTCCGGGGCGACAGGAAAAGCGGCGCAAGACCCCGTAGACCCGCCCTATAATATACCTCTCGACGCCGTGCGGGTGGGTCACTGGTACGCGGTCTTTTTCTTCAGTGGCCCCCCCGGCGGTCTACCCTCACGGGTATCCTCGCTGATGTCGACGCCTGGACAGTTTGCACCGTCGGGGCGTCGTCCTCACGCGGTGGCCTCGCTCCCAGGGCGACCAGACTAATCCTCGTTCCGGTCACCCGCTGCCTCGGCTAGGGCGACATGAGGCGGAGGTATTCACGCCTCCGCCGACCCAGTCGCCGGTGGCAGTGCGAATCCTCGAAGAGAAGTTCCTCTCGGATTCGCTCCGCCGCTACCTTCTGCGAGATGACGTCCTCGCAGAAGGAGGCGACCGCGTCCCAATTCCTCTCGCTGTCGACCATCGCTTTCACGACAGCCGGCAGCGAGAGTTCGGCACAGATAGCAGCGACAAGGGCACGACGCTGCTGAGCCCAGGTCACGCAGACCTCGAGCGTATGCTGCGCCGTGTCCCGGTGCTGTCGCACTGTTGGCAGGACGGAGTCGTCTCCACCCTTACGACTGTGTACAGGTACTTGACGAAGCAACCGTGCCCCGTCAAGACCTGCACCAGCCGGAAAGAGAGGACTCCGTGCCGCCTCTCCAGCCATTCCATCAGTACGCGCCGGACGGCCTCGATGACTCGTAATCCGTATCGAGGCCGTTCCAGCCGCGTTGCCCAACGGGAAAGAACCTCCCGGCGAGCGTCCTCACGCCAGGTGGCCAATTCGCTAGGCGAAACATCGCCACCTTCTTCGCGAGTTGATGACACCCGCCTATATATTTCGGCGAGCATTTCCACCTCCAAGTCCCAAGGGGGCGTTCCGGCCAATACGCATGCAGACTCGGTCGCAACCGTGCGGTATCCACGGATAGCCCTGACCGCCATGGCTCTCTGCGGTCTCCGCAGAATAGCCCTAAGGCGGACGGTCAGAGCCCTCGCCCACATGGAAGCGCCGTACAATGCCATTGAACGGATCACCCCCGCATATAGCCATCGACTCTCGAAGCTCGGTCCGCCCCAGTTCGGCATCAGCCGAGATAGGGCGAACGTCGAGCCGACTAGCCGGGGAACAAGTCTAAGGAAATGCTCCCGAAACCACCAGTTCCCGTAGAGCACCAGCCCCAAATACTTCATATGGGCCTGGATACTGATGGGGACGATAAGGTTTACCTTATTATAACTTTGTTTTCAAAAAATATATTCAAAAATTAACTGTAGCTTTAATTTAAAATTAAAGCCTTATTTAAAGTAACCGTTTTCTTACACTTAAAAAGTGTTTTGTTAATTAATAAAAGGGGAATTTCTACCGCTACATTATTAATTACTTTAAGAATACCTGAATTTTTATTTAATGAAAATTTGCCATATCTTTTAAGAAAATATTAGTGCTGATATTAATTATGCTTTAGAATGGTGTACTTGAAACTGTGTGATAACTTACTTACTAACTTATCCCAATTATTTGGGGTCGACGCAATATGTTTACTTATGGTAAATAGTTTTGCCAATAATTTCATGGTCGGGCGCTTGCTTACCGTCAACTTTCGTTGGAAGTGTAATTGTTGATCAGACGGCATCATCAGAAGTTGGTCCAGTTCGGCCTAGAGCTCTTAGTTGCCTTTTACGATATATGCTCGTGGAGTAATGTAAGTTTTGGTAGTATTCGTAGTCATCACTACCTACATAGTCAAAATTATGTAATTAATATAATGTTTTAAATAAACTTTTAATTTTTAAATTACATTTATTTTAGTACAGTAGTAGAAACTAGTAAGACGAAAATAAAAACATTGGGTAGTTGTTAAACTGTGTGGTAGCGGCTACGAATACTACCAACCCTTACTTTGCGTGTAAATGGTACCCGATCTTTGTCTTCGGTGGCCCACTCGGTGGTATGCCCTCTCGGGCTCCTCTCCTGTCGACGCCCCGACAGCTTTCGCCGTCGAGGCGTCGTCCTCACGCGGTGGCCTCACGTCGGGTGACCGGACAATTCCCCGGTCCGATCACCCGAAGCCTCGGTTAGGGCGGCATCAGGCGCAGGTACTCGCACCTGCGCTGTCCCGGTCGCGGGCGGCGGCCCGGGTCACGGGAATCCTCCCGGGCCCGTTCCGCCGCCTCCTTCTGCGAGATGACAGCCTCGCAGAAGGCGGCGACCGCGTCCCAATTCCTGACGCTGTCGACCATCGCTCGCGCAACAGCCGGCAGCGTCAGGTCGGCACCGATGACAGCGGCGAGGTCACGGCGCTGCCCATCCCAGCCCGAACATACCTCGAGCGTATGTTGCGCCGTGGCCTCGTCGCTACTGCAATAAAAACACCGTGTCTAGGCCTCTCCAGCCGCGTAGCCCAACGGGCGATGATTTCTCGGCGGGCGTCCTCGCGCCAGGTGGCTATCTCGTTGAACGATGGAGAGCCACCCTCTTCGCGCATTGAGGTAACCCGCCGGTAGAGGTCAGAGAGCATCTCCGCCTCTAGGTCCCACGGGGGTGTCCCGGCCAATAGGCATGCCGCCTCGGTAGACACCGTGCTGTACCCGCAAATGGCTCTGACCGCCATGGCTCGCTGTGGCCTCCACAGCACCGCCCTGAGCTGGGCGTTCAGAGCCCTCGCCCACACGGGTGCGCCGTACATGGCCATTGAGCGGATCACCCCCGCATACAGCCGTCGGCCCTCGAAACTGGGTCCGCCCACGTTCGGCATGAGCCGAGAAAGGGCGAACGCCGCGCCGATCAGCCGGGGAGCAATTTGACGACAATGCTCCCGGAACCACCATCGCCCGTCGAGCACCAGACCCAAGTACCTCATATGGTCCTGGATACTAGTGTGGATGGAGTTGATGACTAACGAGGCGCCGATGCAGCCTCACACGGGGCCCATGGAATAGTAGGGCCTCCGTCTTGTTTAGGGCCACCCTGAGCCCCAGCGCCTCAATTCGCCTGACCATCTGCTCGGTGCCGAAAGTAGCCAGGCTCGCCGCCTCTTCCAGTGTCCTGCCCCGGGCTGTGACGAGCGTGTCGTCAGCATAGCTTAATATAGACCTAGGCTAGACCTAACTCCAACTGATGCCGTTTGGTCGTCCAAAATTACATTCCCAGAGATTGGACTCGGTTAATATTCCGCAGCCGGGTATAAAACTATTGCCAATAAAAAATTAAAAGTGCGTGCGTAGAAAGTATACATGTCATAAGTGAAACTTTTATGGCAAACTATTTTTAAAATATCGTTTATATACATCAATCAATAGCGTGTATTTTTTCTCGATCTCCCTTTCTCTCGCTCTCTCTTATTCACTCGCTCCCTCCTCTCGCTCGCTCCCGCCTCTCGCTCCTTGGTTATGTGCGTTATGCGACCTTCGCCCCATCTGACTCTCTCTCAATCTTTCTCACTAGCTCTCTCCCACCTTTCGCTCTATGGCACTGTGCGTGATGCGACGTTCGCTCTATCTCACTCTCTCTCTCTCGATCTTTCTAACTCACTTGCTCCCTACTCTCGCTCTATGGCTATGTGCTTCATGCTACGTTCACCCTTTCTCACTCTCTCTCAATCGGTCTCAATCGCTCTCTCCCTCTTCTTGGACAAAAATGTCCCACAGTTTTGTGTCAGGTTTTATCTGTAAAAATTTTACTCTCATGCGCGCAAAGATGTTTCACTTCAACAATTTGCAATATATATGAGTACATATTATGTTGACCTAAATAATTGGGATTAGAGCAGGAACGATGAATGAGGGTGGTAGTTGTAAGACCTAATTCATTTTAATTAGTAGTTCTATGTTATTGTCTCAAATCAAAACTACTTTTTATTGATTTTAATATATTAATTAAATGTATTGGATAAAATGTAAAATATGCTTTATGGTCTTTTATTAACAGATTTTTTTAATGAATATGTCCAAATGTATTATTTTTTTATTACAAAGAAATTTTCCATATGGTGGTGTAGTATAAAGGGTTTTCTTCCTTTTCTTTCGCGGGCAATCGAAAAAGACGACTAAGGGATACAAATAACATCACAAAAAACAAGTATAATTCAAAATGAAACTTTATATCAGTCCCTCTAATCAGCGTAGCAGAGGTCAATAACCAATTAATCAATCCTATTATGGAGGAGGCTCGAGTTCAGCAGTTAGACGTTAATGAGCTGAGATGACAAAGATTGTTGAGGAATTTTCTTAGAAAATCTTCGTTAGTTAAATTCTCTTTAACTTCGTGTCGTAGATTATGTTGATAGTATTTAGATCTTAGCGAGCACCAATTAGATAAACTTGAAAACACTTGCTTTAATCTTCATATATATTATAGTTCTTATGTACGTGTGTATGTCAATGAACTCCTCCTAAACGGCTGGACAGATTTTGTTGAAATTTGTTGTGTGTGTTCAAGTGAATTTAAGAATGGTTTAGATTTGCAATTGCACCCGGTAGGTGGCGCTGCGATCAAGTTGTAGGATTTCTACTTTTCATTAACTGTTAGGTGGAACCGCTACTTTGCCGGTTCGGCTTGTACAATTATATATTTGAATTTTCTCCAAGTTAAAAAAAATATCTGTGATTCTATACGATTTGTGCGTAGTACTTATTCACTTTTTCTATGTTACATCTCATTTACTTTGCTTATTAGGGTGTTTTCTTAGAATATTGGCTATTGACGGCCCAGACGGAGTAGCAGTTAATATACTGATACTGACCTACCGTGCTAAGTGGCACGGGTTCGATTCCCACGCAGGACTTTGTTTGATCCATATATTGTGGTCTTGATTGGGTGTAATTTTTGTTCATTAAATATATATTTGTAAAGTCCGCTGCAGTACATAAATTATTTCCTTAGTGCAGGTGACTGACTGATTATTTTTACAATATTAAAATGAAATAATCGGCATAAAAATATGAAGTACTGTAGAATCGCTAAAAATATTTTTTACAAAATATTGAAAGAAAACTATTTAAAATTAATATTAAACATAAACTAACTAACTATATACAACAAGAAATATTAACAAAAAAAAAGTTATTAATACATGCATAAAAAACTTCGTGGTGACACTGCACACATAAATACTGTATTTTTTTTAATTGGGACTAATTCTACCACAGATTCTACCACTGTAAGACAGAATCCACAATGCTCTCCATAAATAACAACGAGGTTTGACCCTCAAGTAATCCCGCGAGATGATTTTAATTGTCTTGGGAACTGCAACAAATTTAATGAGAAAAGGTTAAAGAGGAGGAGTTGGAAAAGTGATTCCACTAAATTCTGTATACCAAAATTCTAAATGTATACTATTACCATCATTCACCTGCTCTGATCCCAATTACCTGGGCTCAACGCAATATGTACTCCTCGTCCTATAGTATACTGGAAAATTGATTGGCAATAGTTTTATGACCGGCCGCCTGCCTGACGTCAACCTTACTTGGGAATATAATTGTTGACCAAACGGCACCGAGTGGTGTCGATATGAAGCTCTTAGTCGTCTTTTATGACATCCACGAGCAAAGTAAGGGTTGGTAGTATTCGTAGCCGCTACCAAACAGCCGTTCTAAATGTATCATCATCATCATCACCACAGCCCATATATGTCCCACTGTTGGGCTCGGGCCTCCTCCACAATGGGAGGGGAAATTAACCTATTATACCATGCTAGTCATACGTCTTGGTATAGGGTTTTGTTTCGAGTTTACCTTCTCTTGCATTGATGTTATATGCGTTTTATATCCCTTAGTCGACTCTTACGATCACCTACGGGTAAGACAGGGGTGGTGAATTGTATTCTTACTCCGTCACCACACGAAAAATATATACCAAACTTTTAAATATATTGTGAACTACCATAAATTAAAAATATATATATTAATTTCATATACCAACGTTTTGCGATTACAAGTTTCTTTTATCTCTGTAATGTTATTTCTTTACTTATCTTTACGGCACTCGTGGGAAGATGTCGTGATTTACTATATTCTTAATCTAATATATACGCGGAAAATCATGTTGAAATATTAGGTACTCTTTGTTAGTTATTGTAACGGAAGTTACTCTAGCATCTTGGTTATTATTTAATTATTACATGAAATGAAATTATAGATAGAAATTATACATTAGAGTTAATTTGCAAATTATTAGTTACTAGCTATGTATATTAGCTTCGTTTATTTATTTAGTTAATGTGTTTATTTACTTTACGTGGTGGTATGTATCAGTCCTGCAACATCCATAATATATCGATCTACAGTTTTCGTATCTTAACAGTTGACATGATAACGGTCATTTCGTAGAATGACTTATGCGTGATGTCTTATTGTTAACTAATTTTGACCGATTTACTGATGTTAATCGATACTGCTTCGCTTCTATTTGTCATAGCCACACTCCGTTCTTCCGTCGCCTCAGACGGAATGGGTGAGGCGTGTCCAGAACATAGAATCTCAAAAAAAGTGTCAAGCTTGGTACGGTCCTCATGGTGATAGAACGGTACATGTATGGCAGGTTATGGAGTCGCCCAGCATCCTCTCCGCCACCCTGAGCGGTTTGGTCGAGATGTGAACTGATCATAGCTTGCCCGAAAAAAGTATTTGGTACTTTGCCACATGGTTTAAAAATAGAAGATGTAGAAACTTTGAGAGAGAGATTGTTAGAACTATATAGCTTCTAGTTTATCTTTATTTTTTTGTTATATTAAACAGCTATTAATACAAGGCCATTTTTGCCAATTCTATCTCATAAAAATTTTCCTTAAATAATTTTAGTTTGACACGAAAATAATTGGTACAAAATCGTTATGAATTTCTATTCTTGTGTATTGATCTAAACAATTTGAATAACTTGTTTTATCGAATTACTTATATTTTCACGTAATTTTTTTTTGTGAATATCTTTATTGTTGCCGTATTTTTCTTAGATTAAATCTGTACAAAAAAGAAAAATAGGACAACACTATATTACCTAAGTTGTACTGCCTAAACTACGTGAGCCAATTAAATTGAAACAGGTGTGATTAATCCCTTGGAAATAGAAGCCGCTAGGGATTTTCTTGAATCTCTAGTTTCCTAATAAGCAAAATGAAGCGAATAATTAATGTTGTCCGGTGCTAGGATATTATAGGAAATACAGTTACACGACTTTTAGACTGCTCTTATTAGGAATCTGCACGAAATGGGGAGGCCCAAGGAACCCTATTACACAGCCCCCACTTCGTTCATCTATACGTCCAAACCCGTTTGTTGTAGCTGTATGCTGTTATAACAAGCAATGACGAAATACAACATATTATCTGATTTCATCTGAAAGTGGTAGGACCATGCTGTTGACAGTTCTCTGTCTACAGCCTCGGGCCGTTCATCCGGGGTAGTACCACACTCTAGCAGAAGATCGACGTATGAGTAATGGCAATGTGCTATTGCGCTTCGTTCAGTGAGCGAGAGAGCCGGAAGCCCATTTGAGTGCGTTTGGGGTTGATATTGCTAGGCAGCGGCCTAGTTATAGCCTCGATCCATGGGCGGCAGTGACACTTACCATCCTGTGCGCTGCTAGCTTGCTTATCACCACTATCAATAAAAAAAATAGTACATTTAAAAATTATTATAATAAAATATACTTTATTTTATTTTTTATACCTCGGTTTTATGTAGGCATAGATAGGTACGAAATAATAATCGTGTTAGTTGGATTCAGTTAAATCAAGATTAAAATTTGTTCTGATGTTTAAAAAAAATAATTATTAAGTAGAAATGTTAAATAAAATATTAAATAATAAAATAAATTGAAACATTATGAATAAAATAAAAGTGAATTAAGTAACTTTGATGTAGAAAAACTTCATTTATTATACTAATTTCATTTACACACAAAATTTCTATAAAGGACGGCAAATAACTTTAATTTGAAGTTCATTTACGATTAAAATTAAATAAATCAAATGAATATTTTTTTTATTATTTCTAATGAAATAATAATTAAACAACAACTGCGTATGTAAAACAATTGCCCGAGAAATACCGCCGAACTACTCGTAAATGGAACACTCACTGAGCGGATGTGGAGATATGAGGCACTTAAAGAAAAGCTGCGTATCTCAGATTTGAGATTAGATGTAAAACGGATTAATGTAAGTTACTGCTTAACTATACAGTTTAATTTATAAGTAGATATTGATTGCGAGGCACTATAATCAATCAGTAATATAATTAACATTCTCCGTGTTGTGACGGTATCAGAATACAATTCATTATTTCTTTTCTTAACTGATGCATTGTATTCTGAACACAGAGTCTGTCAGTATATATGTCCAGGGAGTCAAGCAGTATAATTAAGGTCATTGCTTTGTTCATTTTACATTTTTTTCAATGAAGTATTTTTCTTTTGCGGTATACTATGGAAATGGTCACGCCCCGCCATATCGGTCCGGGGCGACGAAAGAGGCAGCGCGCGACTCCATAGATCCACTCTGCAAAGCGCCTCTCTACGCCGTGCGAGCCGACCACCGGTGTCATAAATGTCACCTTAGATGTTGTTATCTAAAACCTATTTATATAACTTAAATTAACATCCAAAAAGAAACATCAATGTTATGCGTCACCTAAAATCTAGGGGTAGTTTGTGAAATCAGGCGTAATAATTGTAATTATTTAGGGTTAGAAGGCGTGACATATAGAAAAACATTTGTCTATATTATGTCATGACATTTGATAAGGTTCAAGAGGAGTCAAGGCCAAAATGAACGTACATATAACGATGATAATAATTATCGCAAGAACGGATAAATTGATACAATTAATTACACGCTCTGAGAATAAAAGGCATTTGTTGTTGGGGAAGTTATAACGCCGCCATATTGTTTGTGGCTTTATATAGTTATGCAAGAAGTTTATTTTTTGAATATCCAAAGTGTGAAGTAAGTTGTGAAGGATAATAATAATAATTTCTTTTCTCACTAAAGTACATACGTTAAAAATTAAGTCAATGATTTGCATAATTAGGAATATTAACAAAATATAAATATTCTGAAAGATTTGGCCTAAACTAGGTCTGGAACCTAGCCTAGCCAGCCTAGCCCAGCGAGCGATGACGTCTCGGTGGGTATCCTCGCGCCAGGTGGCTATCTCGCTAAGCGATGGGGAGCCACCTGCGTTGCGCACTGAGGTTACCCGCCGGTAGAGGTCGGAGAGCATCTCCGCCTCTATGTCCCGCGGTGGTGTCCCGGCCAACACGCCTGCGCCTCGGTCGACACCGTGCGGTATCCGCGAATGGCTCTGACCGTCATGATTCTCTGAGGGCGCCACAGAAAAGCCCTCAGCCGGAGGGTCAGGGACCTCGCCCATACGGGTGCGCTGTACATGGCCATCGAGCAGATCACCCCCGCATACAGCCGTCGGCCCTCAAAGCTGGGTCCGCCCTGGATCGGCATGAGCCGTGATAGGGCGGACGCCGCGCCGACCAGCTGGGGAGCAATTCGGTGGCAATGCTCCCAGAACGCCCACCGCCCGTCCAGCACCAGGCCCAAGTACTTCATATGGGCCTGGATACTGATGTGGATGGAGTTGACGACTATCGAGGCGCCGATAGCTTATATATTATATAGCTATATATTAGATATCTATATATTTTTCGCTACGCTGTCGGCCGCTTGGCGCCCTCGGCTCCAGGGAACTCGAGGATTCGAGGCCCTGTCCGGGCCTTGCGGGTCCTGGCTTCGACGCCTCCAATATCGGAGACGTCTAGCTCCCGCCGGTCCTTCCTCAAGACGGCCTCGTAGCTGAGGCCCTTCTCGGCTACCTAAGGCAGCACGGTGATCACCACTGCGGCTGTCTTCGGCGGCTTGATCCCCTTGCGCGGCCTCTTTTTCTTGCTCTCGCCAGCTCCTGCCTTGGGAGCAGAGACCTCAGCGGCGCGCTTGGCCTCCGCTCTCCTTCTTTGGCCGCGACTCCTCCGGTCGCGCTAGGCTACCTGCCAACCCTGTTAGGGTGCAGCAGTTGTGCCAGACGCGGAAGGCCTAGTCGCAGCCTCGCTAGTCGTCACCGGTGGTGTCGTTGCGGGCGACGCCTGCGCTCCGGCAGGATATCCCGTCATCGATATCCCTTAATTTTTGTCTATTGCATCACTACTAAAAACACTTTTTAGTGTCGTTCAGATCGATATCGGCCTGCCACTTTTTCTGGTTTATTTCTCATTTCCTGTTTGGTAGATCCCGGAGCAAATCGAACCTAACCTAGTTGATTTCAAGGTTATTCTAACAGTCCGAAAAAAAATAGTGTGGACCATGTTTTCGCAAAGTTATAGCATTTTAATCTAACTTACTGCTGGTGGGTCGAAAAATGCCTACCACGCACCGGTGGAAATATTGTGGGGGGCATATTTCGACATGCCGCCGCACCAGATGAAGGTTAATGATTTTACATGCCAAGGTGTTAACAGCAAAAGCTGCAGTGGATAGATAATATCCTTTGTTCGACCTTAACTATGAATTTTCAAAACTAATTAATTAAAATGCTAGGAAATCCTGGTATTTGGTATGAAATAATCATCATTCTCTTAATCTTATCCCAACTATTTGGGGTCGATGCAATATGCTCTTTTTTGTTTCTTTTTGCCATGCAACTTTACCAGACGTCATCTCTTTATTTTTGTTAATTTTTATAACGGCGAGCTATGGAGTGGTCAAGAAGAAGCGGTGCGGGACCCCATAGACTCACCCTACATGTACCTCTTTTCACCGAGCGAGCGGGCCACCGTAACCCGGTATTTGTCTTCGGTGGCCCGCCCGGCTGTTTACCCTCACGTGTATCCTCTCGAATTAGACGTCATCTCTGTAGTCACTCCCTGCCTATCCATGTCATGCTTCACGCAGTCCGTCCATCTTTTCTTTGGCCATCCTTTACCTTTAAAGCCTTTAACATTTATAATTAAAACCATCCTCACAACATTATTTTCATCCCGTCTCATCACATGTCCATATCAGGTCAAGCGATGATTGATGATAATTGATATGAAGTAATTATTTAAATCTCTCCCTATCATACCCATGGGTGATCGTAAGTGACGATTAAGGGATACAAAATGCATATAACATCTATGCAAGAGAAGGAAAATTCGAAACAAAACCCTATATCAACACGTCTTATCAGCGCGGTATAGTAGTTAATTTCCCTCCCATTACGGAGAAGGCTCGAGCCCAGCAGTGGGACATATATGGGCTGTGATGATGATGATGATGATGCTGAATCATTTAAAAAAATATATAAAGCATATAGCTACTTTTTTATTATAGATTTTTTGTTTGTATTTTAATATCATAAATCTAATGGCTCATTAATTTAAATGTGATAGTCTACATAATGAAAACAATAGTCCATTAAAAATCTATTGATTACTAATTTATTTATTCAATAAGGAATTTGGTACGCTGCTACTGTGTGAGGCCGTTTAGGTGCTAATAACTGCGATAACTGCGTTGT
The DNA here is from genome assembly GCA_905163515.2 of Lymantria monacha. Classification (NCBI taxonomy): domain Eukaryota; kingdom Metazoa; phylum Arthropoda; class Insecta; order Lepidoptera; family Erebidae; genus Lymantria; species Lymantria monacha. Next base: position 8,034,738 of record LR991092.1, on the reverse strand, counting down.
TGTGACGGAATCGTTGCTTCCATGATCAGATAACTAAAAGCTTTTACTCCACCGCGTAGTCGACGTACCTTTTTTTTTTTTTTTTTTTATTGGTAGGCTATGGGTGCGTCTCGCCCCGCCGAATCGGTCCGGGGTGACGGAGAAGGCGGCGCGTGACCCCATAGACCCACCGTAAAATCCTCTCTCTTCGCCGTGCGAGCGGACCACCGGTACCCGATCTTTGTCTTCGGTGGTCCGCTCGGCGGTTTACCCTCGCGGGTTCCTCTCGTCGGCGCCCCGACAGATTTCGCCGTTGGGGCGTCGCCCTCACGCGGTGGCCTCGCGTCGGGTGACCGGACAATTCCCCGGTCCGATCACCCGAGGCCTGGGTTAGGGCGGCATCAGGCGCAGGTATTCGCGCCTGCGCCCCGGCCGCTGGCGGCGGCCCGGGTCGCGGGAGTCCTCCCTGACTCGTTCCGCCGCCTCCTTCCGCGAGATGACAGCCTCGCAGAAGGCGGCGACCGCGTCCCAATTCCTGACGCTGTCGACCATCGCCCTCGCGACAGCCGGCAGCGCCAGGTCGGCACCGATAATAGCGACGAGGTCACGGCGCTGCCCGTCCCAGCCCGAGCATTCCTCGAGCGTATGTTGCGCCGTGTCCTCGCCACTACTGCAATGATGGCAGCCCGGAGTCCACTCTCTGTACACGACCGTGTGCAGGTATTTCCCGAAGCACCCGTGCCCCGTCAACACCTGCACCAGTCGGAAGGTGAGGACCCCGTGCCGCCGCTCCATCCATTTCATCAATACGGGCCGAAAGGCCTCGACGGTCACGATACCGTGTCTAGGCCTCTCCAGCCGCGTAACCCAACGGGCGATGACGTCTCGGCGGGCGTCCTCGCGCCAGGTGGCTATCTCGCTCAACGATGGGGAGCCACCCTCCTCGCGCACTGAGGTAACCCGCCGGTAAAGGTCGGAGAGCATCTCCGCCTCTAGGTCCCACGGGGGCGTCCCGGCCAATAGGCACGCCGCCTCTGTCGACACCGTGCGGTACCCGCGAATGGCTCTGACCGCCATGGCTCTCTGTGGCCTCCACAGAACCGCCCTGAGCTGGGCGTTCAGAGCCCTCGCCCACACGGGTGCGCCGTACATGGCCATCGAGCGGATGACCCCCGCATACAGCCGTCGGCCCTCGAAACTGGGTCCGCCCACATTCGGCATGAGCCGAGAAAGGGCGGACGCCGCGCCGACCAGCCGGGGAGCAATCTGTCGGAAATGCTCCCGGAACCACCATCGCCCGTCGAGCACCAGACCCAAGTACTTCATATGGGCCTGGATGTTGATCTGGATGGAGTTGACGACTAACGAGGCGCCGGTTGGCAGCCTTACGCGTGGCCCATGGAATAATAGGGCCTCCGTCTTATTTAAGGCCACCCTGAGCCCCAGCGCCTCGATTCGCCTGACCATCTCCTCGGTGCCGAGAGTGGCCAGGCTCGCCGCCTCTTCGAGTGTCCTGCCTCGGGCTGTGACGAGCGTGTCGTCAGCATAGCACACCAAGCTCAGCCCGGGGGGGAGACTCCCTCTCAACGCCCAGTCGTACCCGATGTCCCACAGAGTCGGCCCCAGAACCGACCCCTGTGGAACACCGCACGACATGGGCGTCCGCACAATGTCCCCTGCGGGACCCGCGCAGAGGATACTGCGCCCCTCCAAATAGTCTGCCACCAGCCGCCTGAGGTACAGGGGCACTCCATGGAACCGGAGCGCCTCCCTGATGCAGCTGAATGGCAGACTATTGAATGCGTTGGCGATGTCCAACGACACCGCCAACAGCACTCCCTTGCCGGCGACAGCCTCCGCGGCCGTTTGCCTCAGGCGTAGCAGGGCCCCGATGGTCGAACGCCCCCTCCTAAACCCATATTGAGCGTCCGACAGATCGGGCCCCACCTCCTCCAAGTGTCGGACGATGCGGGCAGCGAGGACACGCTCCAGCAGCTTACCCACATCGTCGAGAAGCACGATGGGCCTGTAGGCCGACGGCAAATCCGGGGGCCGTCCCGGCTTTGGCAGGAGAACCAACCTCCCCTCCTTCCAGCACTCAGGGAACCGTCCAGACGTCAGACAGGCGTTGAACAGTTGCCTGAGGCGAGGCTCGAAGTGCTCGAGGAGCGACGTCAAGACCCGGACTGGTATTCCGTCCGGGCCGGGGGCCGTGGTGGCGGAGCGAATCCGCGCCACTGCCGCCCCCACTTCTGACTCGGTCACGGGTGGAACACTCTCGTCGTCGGCCTCCCGGTCTTGATCTGGCGAAGCCATGACCGGGGGCGTGTGTCCCGACTGCCGTGGAAATAGCTCCTCGATCACCCTACAGAGGAAGTCGGGCTGGAGGGTCTCGGTGAGGGGGGGGCCCTGCGCGCGAAGCTTGTTCAGCGACGCGCGATACGGGCGACCCCAGGGGTCACGGTCGAGACCGTCCAACATCTCCTGCCAACTCGCATCCTTGGCGGCTCGGATGGCCAGCCGAAAGGCAGTCCGCGCACTGCGGTACGCCTCGTACAGCTGGCCCTCCCGCTCAGCGTCGCGGTGACGCCGCCGGCTGCGGGTGTAGGACCTTCGGGCACTGATACACGCCGCGCGAAGGTCAGCCAGTCTTGGGGACCACCAGTAGACCCCCTGCCTCGGAGGTAGACGCCGCACCCTGGGCATGGCCGCATCGCAGATCTGCGTTAACGCACTGCGGATGCGGACAGCCTCAGCATCCACTCCGTCCGCTGGGGGCGGTGAGGACAGCCACGTGTGAACGATGGCCGCCTCCGCCAGTAGGTCCCTATCAAGACGACCCACAGCCCACCGCGGAAACGCGGGAGCTCCGTCCGCCCTGTGACCCCTACCGGGTTCCCGGGGGGAGACCTCCATCCGGATGTACCGGTGGTCCGACAGGGTCTCCGCCTCCTCCAGGACACTCCAGTTCCTCACCCGTGGCGCAACAGTGGGGCTAGCGAACGACAAGTCCACTATCGATCCGCCCTGCTGCCGCACACACGTGTTCACTGAGCCCCTGTTAACAACACAGAGGCCCAGTGAAGCCGCCCACTCAACGACCGCCCGCCCGCGGTCGTCCGTCATAGGGGACCCCCACGCCGTGGATTTGGCGTTGAAGTCCCCCAGGACCAGGACGAGGCCCGGTGCCAGTCGCCGTATCGAAGCCTCCAAGGTGGTGAGGGAGGCCCTGAAATCGTCCATTCTCCTGTTAGGGGAGAGGTAAACGCTGTAGAGTGTGACCCCTCCCCATTCCGCAGCGACAAATTCCTCGCCCCTATCCAAAAGGGATAAGGACGGGAAGTGCCGCTGCGTTGAGACGACGATTGCCGCAGTTCCGTTTCGGCTGACCACCCAATTGGGGCGATCAGGCACGACGTACGGTTCCGCGACTACGGCTGCACCAATCGACCACTCCGCCATGGATTGCAGGAGGAGATCCTGCGCTCCGGCGGAGTGGTTGGTGTTGGCCTGCAGGAGGTGAATGGATTCTGCAGCCATTAGTGGGCCGTATCCATCACCTCCACCTCGCCAGTGGGCGATCGGGCCGCGCTAGGAGCGGGAGCGGCCGTGGTCGAAAGGCCGCCCCGACCCTTTGGGGCCGAAGCAGGAGGTCTGCACGCCCCAGAAGCCATGCGGTGCTTGGCGGGCTTATTGCCCGCCGCACACGCGGGGCAGTGGGGCGGGGCGGCGCAAGATGCCGCCACGTGCCCGGTCTGACCGCAGCGGAAACACAATCCGCCGCAGTCGAAGCAATTGGTGCATGTCGGTCGAGTGTGTCCGACCGCCATGCACTTATAGCACCTCGCAGGCCGGTGCTCAAGCACGGTTACCCGCGCCGAGCTCCAGCCCACAAGGAGCCTGCCTGAGCCGGCCAGTTGCCTGACCGACTCCACCGGGCACTGCGCCCAGGCAGCACCTACGCCACCCGGACCGGGACGAATGGCACCGACCCGGACGGTGTCTATGGGACACCCGGTTTTCGAGGCAATAGCCTCCCGGATGTCTTCCACCGTCACGGAGTCGTCCAGACCCGAAATGCGCATTTCGGCGCACTTGACAGGCCTGGCGATCCTGATGCCACCCTCCTCGGCGAACAGACCTCGCAGCTTCTCAGCTACGCTGTCAGCCGTCTTGGCCCCCTCGGCCCCTGGGAACTCGAGGATTCGAGCCCCCGTCCGGGCCTTGCGGGTCCTGGCTTCGACGCCTCCAATATCGGAGACGTCTAGCTCCCGCCGGGCCTTCCTCAAGACGGCCTCGTAGTTGAGGCCCTTCTCGGCCGCCTCAGGCAGCACAGTGATCACCACTGCGGCTGTCTTTGGCGGCTTGAGCCCCTTGCGCGACCTCTTCTTCTTATCGCCAGCTCCTGCCTTGGGAGTGGAGACCTCAGCGGCGCGCTTGGCCTCCACTCTCCTTCTTTGGCCGCGACTCCTTCTATCGCGCTCGGCCACCTGCCAACCCTCTTCGGGTACGGCAGTCGTGCCAGACGCGGAAGGCCTCGTCGCAGCCTCGCTGGTCGTCGCCGGCGGTTTCGTTGCGGGCGGCTTCAGCGGTCCGGCAGGAGCCGGCGCCGTCTTCCTCCTCAGGGCAGGTCCCTTCGGAGCGGGGCCGGGGCCTTTGGGCTTAGGCCCGGCCGCGGCCGCGGCGTAGCTCCCCACGCGGCCACCCTGACAAGGCAGCGGGGCGGGGGCTGGTGCCGTATGTGGCCGCTTATCTGCGGCAAGCGGCGGCCGGACACGTGGTTCTGGAGGCAGCCTTGCCTCCAGAACGGCGAAGCGTGCATCGACAATTTTGCCCACTGCGTCGATTATCGCGCGCAGGGACTCATCCGGCAATCCTCCCGCCGCAGGGGTTGGCATCGGGGTCGGCAGCGGGGTCGGCGCCTCCAGTTGAGCCTCCACCGGGGCCCGCTCCGAGACGCTTGGCGACTTCGTCGCCGTGGCGCGAGTCGTCCTCCTCGCTACCGGGACAGGTGTCGGCTCGGTGGCCGTGACGGCTTCAGCCGGTGGCGTGCCCTCCGCAGCGGGGGGCGTCCTCCTCGCCGCAGGGACAGGTTTCACCGCGGCAGCTGTTTTGCGCGCCTTGGCCGACGGCTTTGGCGCAGGCGGTAGGAACTGCGCCATCTGGGCCCGCAGGTCGGCCATGTCTTTGGCCAACATGCGGTTTACCCGACGCACCGACTCCAGCTCGGACTCCAACTGGCGGTTCAGGTCCCGCAGGCCTGAGACCTCGCCACTAAGGCGGGCATTTTCAGCCTGCAAGTCCAGGGGGCCGTCGCTCGCAGCAGGCGCCACCTCACGCCGAGGGGTGGCCGACCTTCTTCCTGCTACTGCGGCCCCTCGCCCCCTGCGAGAAGCCGGCACCTTCGGTGGAGGCATGATGGTCCCGCTCCCCTCGGAGTCGGCGCCCGAGCTGCCTCCCTTGCTTAGGGGGCGCTTTCGCACCTGCGAGGGGAGGGCCTCCTCCCTGGTCTTCTCAGCCGTCGCCACAGGACGCGGCGACGACTTAGCGGGGGCTTTAGCGTCCGACCCGCTTTCTCCTCTGGACGGCCCTGCGGATACACCGCCCTCGTCCATCTTAGCGGCAGATCTGCTGCCCTCATCCACGGACGGCTCTGCGACGTCACTGTCGCCCTCGTCCGTAGACGGCTCTGCAGCATTTCTGCCACCATCCTCCTTTTCAGCGGCGGCAGCCTCTCTCCGCGCACGCCGCTCCTCCATCCTCCTCTTGTAGCTGGAAGCCTGCCCCCGGCTCTTCCTGGGCGACTTCCGCTTCACTTTTTGGGCCTCCACGATTTGTGCCGGGCCCTCGGCGGACGCCTCAAGTCCTGAGGACGAGGCGTCGTTTAGGTCAGTTTTTGATCGGCTTAACCGGGCCTTGGGGTGAAGATCGCTACGATCCCCGTCGTTATTTATTTTTAATTTTTGCGTATCCATTATTGATCCCACGATTATGGGAGATACAATACGTCGACCCGGGCAGAGATCCCTTTACCCGGGCAAGCCTACATTTACCAACCAGGGGGGCAGCCGGTACCCTGGCTGGAGCGTGCTAAGAACAGAACAACCCATCTGCCATGCATCTTCTCGCCGCACGCCAGAACTTAAGATTCTGGGTGATTTCCGAGTCCGAATGTTACTTCGGACTCTTTATAGAGGTTGTCTTCCTCGCGGTCCGGGCGGTTAAGCCAAGACCCTCGCTCCTGAAGCTAAGACAAGCAAAGAATCAGGTTTACGATGTGTGGGCGGTGGCAAGTGCCTGCCCAGCCCTCAAATGAATGAGTGACTGAGCCCGTCCCGATATTTCGCGTCCTATAACCTCTACTACGACTGTAGTAGAGTAAGGAGCGAAATCGCGCAGATATTCGCTACGGACGACAGTACAACAGAAGAACTGGGGACCGCCGCCCGCACCCAGGGTACACCGCGTGGAGGTTTCTGGGATAGTACCCCTAGACGACGTACCTAAGATGTGAGAACTTGCACAGTAGGTTATGCAATCCCTTGTCGTTTTCCATTGTCCTCGCCTTTTTACTTTAAGTCTAAGGTCCAATACTAATAAGTTATTTCCATCCATCTATAAAAAAATAATAATGTTCTTATATCTTCACATTATCATTTATTATTTAATGCCCATTGTTGGACGTAGGTCTCCCCACGAAGTGAGCAATGTTAATTATATCATTATGATGACTACACCTTACTTGAAAGTTGGATTGACAATCGCATTTGATATAAGTCCTGTGCTTATCTTAGTCAGTTTTCAGTTACGACAGAAACATAGTATTCCAGTTAGAAGTTCGTAAATAGTAAAACACATCAAATCGGTTTGATCTAAAGTATTATTAGATTCACACAACAACTGTATAAATTTTGATAAAAATATTTTTGTGCGTATTTTGGTTTAGTCACAGTTGAATTGGATAAGTGCGATAGAGTTAAACGAATGTAGTTTTATTTTCTTTAAATCTGTATAGCGCCTCTATTAGCTAAATAGCATATAAAGCTTCAGTTCATAGCGTACAAGATTTTTTAATTCACATAGTATTTATAATATATATATATATATATATATATATATATATATATATATATATATATATATATATATATATATAATATACACATATATATTAAAAATATTATTATTATATAAAGTGATTATATAATTTTAAGAATATTAATCAGAGTAATGTTAAAATTATAAGGAATATACAGCTATAAAATGGGCATCACATTTTTTCTTAATGTTATATTTAACGATGCCTGCTATTAAAATATAACTAGCACATCTATAAAAAAATAATATAAGATGTAGAACGGAACTATATCGCCGTGTTTATACATCAGCTTGTCGCCACGGCTGTTAGCGGCAGTTTAAAAATGAAATTTAAAAGACGTATGAATATTTTTATATTCGATGAAGGATGCGGTTGAAAATTTAACGTTTTTTTATTGTGATAGGCGAATTAATAATTCTGAATTGGCCTTTTAGCTTTTACGTAATTCCGAGAATGTCTTGAGATCTCTCCAAATTGCCTTTGCGTTATGTATTGTATTGACGCAAAAACAAATTTTATGCTGTATCTTTTTGCTTCTTTCCTATATATCTTCTTCTTAATATATATAAATTACGCGTCACGTTGTTCGTCCACGATGGACTCCTAAAGTACTTAACCGATTTTAATCAAATATGCCCAGCATGTGTAGTTTGGTCCAACTTAAAAGATAGGATAGCTTCCGTCTCAATTTATAGTCAATATTATTTTATTGCTAATTATTTGTCTACTATTTGACAGTCACAATTATCTGTTATCACCACTACTACTTACTATTATACTACTATTTGACAGTCACAATTATCTGTTATCTCCAAACGATTGTAACAGATGGCGGTATCTGTTGACTGGATTGAGTAAGTATTTAATAGATGGTGCTATGTTAAACGTACAAAAGTTTTATATATATACATATATATATATATATATATATATATATATATATATATATATATATATATATATATATATATATATATATATATATATATATACTTTATATATATATATATAACAAAAATTGCTCATTTAATGGTGAGCTACATAAATGTGTTTGATCATTTTTAAATATGGTCCATCCTAAATATTATTGACATAAAATTAAGCAAAGTAATAAAATATATAAAGTATTTGTGCTTATACTTTCTCGAAATAAGAATAAATAGTTTTATCAGTTAACCTTGTATGTTATAATTTAAAAATGTAGTGTCAAGTAAAACAGTGACTCAAAAACGACAATAGTATGATTTAACTCGATTAGAGACAGAAAAAATCGTAGCCATCTTTCCATTTCCAGGAATTTGCTGTTAACGCAAATTGATTCAATTTTCAAGGCGGTGGATTTAAGAAACCGGTATTGTGATTTTCACTTCGTTGAATACAAAGTTTTTTATGCTGTTGTGATAAGTTGGATGCTAATGCGTTGAGTGGCGTTGAATAACACAGATTTGTTTAATTATATTAAATATCATAAAATCACGTTTTTAATTTTCTTATGTTGATTTCTTACTTCAGATCTTGCTTCTATTGTCTCGAATTTTCTGCATTTATATATTTATTTTTAAATAAACAGGAGAGCTTGGCTAAAGAAGAATTGACAATACACTTTCTTTGATAATAAATACTATTGTGCTCTTGTTTTGGATACAAGCACCTTAAAATCTAAAAGAATGTAATGCTTTGTATGTCAAAAGAAATCGCTTATTTATTGACATAAAATGTAAAAATATAAAAGAAAGCATACACAGCTTTATAAATTTATAAATGGTTTGGTTTGAAATGATGAAGTAGAATAGACTTTTGCAACACCAGGAGGCCTAGACTAGGCCGTTGCCTAGTATACAAGACTCACCAAGAAAATTAGGTTTCCGGCTCTCTCGCTCACCGAACGAAGCGTAACAGTACATTGCCATTGATAAGACATTAATTTTCTATGACAGTGTGGTACTATATGGATGTGTGGTATACTGGATGAATCGACCCGCGGCTGTAGATAGAAAACAGTGCCAACAGTGTGGTGGGCGGGTTTAGCGATTAAATCGGGTGATACACGTTAGAACTTTTTAAATTTTAAAATGTAGGATAGTAAGCAAATCCCTCCGTTTTTTATAGTTAATCAATTTATCGAACAGCTCAAGAAAGAGAGTGTGCCTGTATTGTTTTACTTCTGAAATATTAAGTATATTGATTAATTTAATTTCATAAATTAGTATATAATAATTATTTTTTTACTGTGTGGCTACACTTAAATAGTTCGTGGGTTGTCGTAAAAGATGATTAAGAGCTTCACATTGACCTGATCCAACTCCAACTGATACTGGTCAACGAATGTATTTCTATAGAGGATTGATCATCAGATAAGCGGCCGGTCGTAAAACTATTGTCAATAACTTTTGCAATATGTAGTTGACAGCACAACTGTTTGCGTGTTTACAGCTGCTTTGCAATAGTTTAATAGTTGGTAGTATCGCTCATGTGTGTATAGTTGTGGGCTGGTCCGGCTGGAGTAATACCGCACACTCGTAAAAAATTGTCGTCTGAGCAGTTGTAGTGGGATGTTGCGGTTAGATCGGTGAGTGAGAGAGCCGGCTGTGCACATTCTGAGTAGGTTTGACGTTTCCTATGTTAGACAGCCTAGCTGTACAAATAATATAGTAAACGTACATTGGTGGAATCATCTAGTGTGCTGCTTGTTCGCTTGCCACCATAAGCAATAAAAAAAAACTCAATTCTTTGCCTCTATTTTTATAGTGCTACCAAAAAAAAAAAAAATTGTATAAGTAATATTAGCAAATAACACTTTCGGTAACAAGATTACTTGTAATTCCCAGGATATTACGAATTGTGTTTTGGACCGACCAACATCGACAAATTCAATATTGATACTACAGTTATCGGGTTATTGGATTCCGTACGACCAAAATATGTGTGTGTGTGTGTGCAGTATTATTTTTGTTTTGTGTGGTTTTAGAAGTTATTGAATTTTGACTTTAATTAGTGTACAATAGCACTTTAAGTAGGACCACGCTGTTGACAGTTCTCTGTCTACAGCCGCGGGCCGGTCCGTCCGGGGTAGTACCACACTCTCGCAGAAGATCAAGGTCTGAATAACGGCATAGTTCTATTGCGCTTCGTTCGGTGAGCGAGAGAGCCGCAAGCCCAACTGGGTGGGTTTGGGGATTGTAATGGTAAAGCGGCCTAGCTATACCCTTGGTATTGCAAAGGTTCATAGGTGGCAGTGACACTTACCATCAGGTGTACTGCTTGCTCGTTGGCCACCATAGGCAATACAAAAAAAAGAAAAACTTAGAAATTTTCTTTTTCTAACTTTATTTACCATAGAAAACCATATAGCGCGCTTTTATGCTGGCTGCGTGCATCTGCTATCTGCGAATTTTATCAAATCGTCAGTTCAACCGGTTGGTTTTCTACATTGGATCATTCAGTATATGATTGCCAGTCGAGAACCCTTCTCCTGCAGCGATTATCGATAATTTGAGCAATATCGCTTATTGTCTTATCCTTCATGCGACTGAAAATGACAACGCTGGACGGATGGGATGCCATTTTAGTTTCCAGATTTTTTTTTTATTAAGTTTTATATACCATAAAATTTTATATAATATAAATTTTATTATCTCATGACTTCTAATTACTGATGCTAATTTGATAATTAAGATGTCTTTAGAAGCGTCTTGAGTATCGCTTTTGTATAGGTTACATTACGTTATACTAAATTCAACATGGCGTCCTGAATTTAAACAGAGAACATTTAAACAGTGTTATGCTTCGCTATCAAGTCGTCATTATTCGCCTGCTCTTCTAATCATTTGGGGTCGACGCAATATGTACGCGTACATATTGCAAAAGTTATTGGCAATAGTTTTATGCCTTGCCACCTGCCTGACGTCAACTCACCTTGAGAATTTAATTATTAACCAAACAACATAAACGATGTTAGTCACTTTTTGAATATAAAATAAAAAAATATAAAATAAATAAAAATAATATAATATAAAATAAAAATCGTTTTGAATATAGGTATATATTATTTGGTATTCCTCATTTCTATGTTGGTATTTGATAGATAATTACGAATAGTGCTATAAGTCAACTTTTCTTCTACAGAAGAACGTCGAGAAATAACTGTTTATATTATAAAAAAAAATACTGCAGTATTTTTTTTATAATATAAACAGTTATTTGCTATTTATTACAGCAAACTCTATTGACATTATAAAAAACATCTACCGATAATATCTTGAAAGTAAATCAATGTTGAGTGCTACAGTTATAAAGCACAGCGAGACATTATTAGTTTGTAACACTATTGCATTCACAGAAACTCACTTAAGAGCGTACTCGTACGCAAACAGTTTGAGCGAATGCCCAGTGGACTGTACTACTTTGACATTGTATGTAATCCATCACTCAATACACGATTCAATTTTGTATTCAAGTTGTGATATACGCTTGAGGATTTACTTTGATACATGACATGTTAATATCGTCAAAGCCCATTTTGCATAATAAATTATTTCAATTTGAAAAACGTACTCATTTACAAATTCCTGAATGACAACAGGGTATTATGGAGCTGTATTTTTGGACGTTTCGAACATTTTACAGCGTTCATAGTCACAGGAGGATTGGGAGAGAAAGTCGAGAAATTAAAAATCAAATACAAATGCGATAGAATCCGTAAAAATAGTTTTATTTCAAATAGTCGCGTAAATATCTGAAATCATGATGTATTTTTATTATTAATTATGGTGGCAAACGAGCAAGCAGCACACCTGATGGTAAGTGTAACTGCCACTTATAAACATTTGCAATACCAGAGGTACAGCTAGGCCGCTGCCTACCAATCAAAATCCATCTAATAGGCTGGGTTTCTGTGTGGTAACGGAGTAAGAATACAATTCAACACCCCATATCTTACCCGTGGGTGATCGTACGAGACGACTAAGGGATATAAAATGCATATAACATCTATGCGAGAGAAGGGAACCTCGAAACAAAACCCTATACCAATACGTCTGACCAGCGTGGTATAGTAGTTCAATTAGCCTCCCATTGTGGAGGAGGCTCGAGCCCAACAGTGGGACATATATGAGCCCAGATGAAGTTGGGTTTCTAGCTGTCTTGTTCACTGAACGAAGCGCAATTACAAATTGCTACTGCTCAACCGGCCTGCGGCTGTAGAAAACTGTCAACAGTGTAGACCTACCACTACTAAATATATATATATATATATATATATATATATATATATATATATATATATATATATATATATGTATATAAGAGATTTCCACCTATGTATTGACTCATCACGATATCTCTGGAACCACAAGACCTACAGACTTTAAATTTGGTAGGAATACTCCTTTCACCGAGTAAAGGTCAGCTAAGAATGGAATTTACGAAATTCCACCCGCAAGGGGTCTGGGGTATATAAATCACATTTTTTAAATACAGCTCCTACAGACTTTCGGTCGGCATATTTGTGTTACGATATAGAAGTAAAATGAGAAGGCTTTTTAAAAATTCCACCCCTAAAAGGGATTGCGTTAACCCAAAAGGAGGATTAGAGTTTGGTGTAGACTTTTTGTCTGTCCTGTAAAGGTCAGATGAAGTAGGATTTTAAGAAATTCATTCTCCGAAAGTAATTCTATGTCGCGAAAGTAAACTATACAATGAACTGACATAACCGAAGCGATGGGAGGGCGGGTCGCTAGTGAAATATATGTGAACTGGGTAATCCCTACTTAATATATAAATGTGAATGTAAGTTTGTTTGTTACGCTTTCACGCTAAAACTACACAACCGATCATCATGAAACATTGTACACATATTCTTGGAGGTATTAAAAGTAACATAGGATACTTTTTATTAAAAAAAAAATCAAAATTTTTATATGAAAAATAAAAAAATTGTTTGTCAAAAAATCTCAAAATCTAGCTTCTTCAACGCCATCTAGCAGTCCAGTAATAAAGTTCCAACCCTGAGTATTGTAATACCGTTGCACTGTATTACCGACGGTCAAAAATTAAAATAGGGGATCAAAAACTTTAGGAAAGTAACCTTTTACGCGGGCGAAGCCGCGGGCAGAAGCTAGTATAACCATAATTGTGTATCACCAGCCTCATGATATATACCGTCTAGTTTCGTCTATTTTTTCATATGGTGCGTAAGAACATAATTCACCAACACCTATCCTTGCCCGTGGGTTTTTTAATTTATTTTTATTGCTTATGGTAGCAAACGAGCAAGCAGCGCATCTGATGGTAAGTGTTACTGCCGCCCATGGACCTTTACAATACCAAGGGTATAGCTACGCCACTGCTTAGTAATATAAACCTCAAACTCACCCAGTTCGGTTTCCGGCTCTTTCGCTCACCGAACAAAGTGAAACAACACATTGCCATTGCTCAGACGTTTATCTTCTGCGAGAGTGTGGTACTATCTCGGACGGACCGGCGCGCGGCTGTAGACAAATTACTGTCAACAGCGTGGTCTTACCACATAAAAAAAAATTATCTTCAAAAACGGCTAAGGGATGTAATAGGTATATAAAAGTTACTAAAATTACGAAACATAACTCCATACCAATCTATCTGACCAGCATAGAATAGTAGGTTAAATGGCCTTCTATTGTAGAGAACGCCCTGAACCCAGTGACACATATATGAGTTGAGATGATTATGACCATGAGGCCATGATACCGTCGGACGAAAGAACTTTATTCATGTATCCAGTGTTCACAATATTCACATTTCAAAGGGAAAAAATATACTATGAGTATTGTAACCTAAATAGTCTGCCTGGCAAATATTAATTCTTCATTTTCTATTTTTTTAGACAGACTATTGGTGTGGGTAGATTCAGACGGTTCTACAGCCTACCACGTAGTGTTACCGCTCAATTACCATTTGATCAGATTTTTTGTCAGGCTATATTTTAGACACACGTCCATTCCGTCCGGGGCGACGGAAGAGTGACATGTGGCTTCATAGTCCACCGTATTCCCTCCCCATCGCCATTGGGCCTGGTACCGCTTCCTTGATATCTGTAGCCAGCCCGGCGGGATTTGATTACTGGTGCCGATTCCTTGACATCCATTTTGACAACTCTCCTTTGTTTTGAAAGGTCTGCACGAGCCTCGCTCAATCCGTGCGGTGCGATGGCAGAGCCGCGTGAGATCCTTTAGCCTATCGTATTTTTTTTTTTTGGGTGGTTTACGGTCGGCGCACTCCTCGAACCACTCCGTCCGGGTCGACAGAGGGGCGTAAGCACGTACACCCGTAACCCACCCATGACGTCGCCTTCGTCGTTGGGCCGACCACCGGAGGAAAGTGACTTGACGTCAGTGGTCGGCCCGACGGAATACCCCTGAGGAGTAACCCTCTCCTCGACCGACATCCCCCCCTCGGGTAGGATGTCGGTCTTTCCTCACGCGGTCGGCCTCTCGGCGGGTGACGGACTAATTCCCCGATCCAGTCACCCGCGGCCTCGGCTATGGCGGCATTAGGCGCAGGTAATCGCGCCTGCGCCGCCCCAGTCGCCGGCGGTGGCTCGCGTCATCGAGGAGACGCTCCTCGCGCACGCGCTCCGCCGCTTACTTCCGCGAGACTACTGCCTCGCAGAAGGATGCGACCGCGTCCCAGTTCCTGACGCTGTCGAGCATCGCCCTGGCGATGGTCAGCAGCCAGCGTCAGGTCAGCACCGATGATTGTGACGAGTTCACGTAGCCTATTGTATGCCATGTCGCTATTGGACTGACAATTGTCAGTTAAGTACCGATTCCTTGATATTGATGGTTAACCCGATAAGTGTTACTGCCGCCCATGGATCTTTACAATACCAAGGGTATAGATACGCCGCTGCCTGCTAATAAAAACTTGCCACCGCTGCCTACTAATATAAGTCTTACGAGAGTAAGACGTGCTTATTAAGTATGCCTTCGGTGTTATTGACATGCTATCATTCTATAATGAAACTAACCTCTTCAAATTCTAACATATCACAACTTTTATCGTAATATGTATTAAATTGTTTGAGTTAAGCATTTTATCTTGTTAATCAATAGATAAAATTGATGAAATTAAGAAACCCGCAAATAAATTGCTCGTGTAACTGGATAACGTACGATAATAACGTACGTTGCCCTTGGCTTTCGAATATATATATTTTTTTGTCAATTCTGCAATGTCACGATCGTCTGTTTATGATAAGAAATTTTCTCATTTTGTTATTTCGTATCGGATAAAAACTAAGCAAAGAAATATATGATATATTTTATAGAACTTTCAAACCATTGGGATAGTAAATGTTCATCAATGAAGAATTATTTTAAAGAGAAATAAAGGATAAAGTTTACTAATAATTTATAAAATTTATTTCTAATAGTGGTGGGACCACGCTGTTGACAGTTTTCTGTTTACAGCCGCGGACCTTTCCGTCCGAGGTAGTCCACCCACACTCGCAGATCGACGTCTGAGTAATGGCAATGTGCTATTGCACTTTGTTCGGTGAGTGAGAGAGCCGGAAGACCAATTGGGTGGGTTTGGGGATTTTATTGGTAGGCAGCGGCCTAAGATAATAACCCTTGGTATTGCTAAGGTCCATGGGCGGCAGTGACACTTACCATCAGGTGTGTTGCTTGCTCGTTTGCCACTATAAGCAATAAAAAACAAAACTTTAAATATACGAATATTTGAAAGCGGATAGGATATAATATCTAGCGAAATTTACTTATGTAATGTTATTTATTGTTATATCTGATTAAAAAAATGACACCAAAATGACACTTTAATACAATTCTAACTGTAAAGTTTTAAGTATTAAGCCTATAACAATGTGTAAACATTGTTGGGTAGATAGCACACCGTCACCTTAAGACGTAAATATGATACGAAGTGAAATTTGCATGTCCTACAATTAGTCACGGTGGTGTAGTGGCAGCACGATTGGGCCGGAATCCCAATAGGCGCGGGTTCGAATCCCGCTTGTGACATAATTTTTCATTTCGTAATCGGGTTTTATAAATGACACCTAAAGTTACGATTAATTTAAGAAACGAATTTTAGATAAATTATATTTAATTATCATCACTCTCTTGCTCTTATCCCAATTCCTTAAGTATGATGTAGATAATATGTATTTCTATTCCATTGTACATATTGCAAAAGTTATTAACAATAATTTGCCGACCTTGGGTACCTGCCTGACGTTAACCCTCCTTGGGAATGTAATTATTGACCAGACGGTTTCAGGCGCAGTCGGTCCAGGTCGAAAAATTAACGATGCTCTTACCCGTCTTTTACGATTATCACGAGCAAAATAAGAGTTAGTAGTATTCATAACCATTTATTATCATTTATAAGTTCAAATCTTAATATATATAAATTACGTGTCACAGTGTTTGTCCGCGATAGACTCCTAAAACCGATTTTAATCAAATTTGCACAGCATGTATAGTTTGATCCAACTTAAAAGATAGGATAGCTCCCATCTCAATTTATAGTCGCATTATTTTTTTTTGCAAATTATTTGTAAATTATTTGTCTATTATTTGACAGTCACAATCTGTCATCAATCTGTGTCATCAATCTGTTATCTCCAAACGATTTTAACAGATGGAGGAATCAGTTGACTGGATTGAGTAAGTATTTAATAGATGGCGTTATGTTAAACGTACAAACGTTTCAGATAAGCTACAATTTATTAGCATAACCACCACGTGTTACTGAGGCTACCTTAGCCACAGCAACGCGTGGCCGGATCGGCTACTATAATATAAATTATACAATGAAATATACTGAGATGCTTAAAGCTCGTTAACTCTCTTTGAAATATAATGCAAGTTAGTGTTACAAACGTGTTAAGAGTTACGAGTTCACGGCTCGGATATTATGTTCCTTCCCACTTTGAGTGTGCAAAAGTTGTTGTAAAACTATGCTTGTGCTACATAGTAGCACTTGAATTGACAAGTTTCGGATTCATTTGCCAAGTAGCTACCCGAGGGTTCGTTAATTTATTTAAACTTTTGTAGAGATAGTTTGTTTAATTAAATAAATCGTGTAATAATATAAGCAGTGAGTGTTTCGTTTCCGTGTGGTAACGGAGTAAGAATACAATTCACTACCACCTATCTTACCCATGGGTGATCGTAAGAGACGACTATAGGATATAGAAAGCGTGTAACATCTATGCAAGAGAAGGGAAACTCGAAACAAAACCCTATACCAACATATCTGACCAGCATGGTATAGTAGGTCAATTTCACTCCCACTATAGATGAGGCTCGAGCCCAACAGAGGGACGTATATGAGCTTAGGTGATACGCAGTGAGCCTTGTAGAAGTATTGTTATTTGATTCCCCCGCAATACAATTAAAATCTCAAAAAAAAAACAATAAATTGTAGAACTGAGTTTAATTTGTGTCTGATCGTAATATGTTTATAAAGTTCTTGCGATGAGGATTTGTATATGCAGTTATTATTTTAAAAGACCCAGTAAATTAAAATTATATTAAAGTCAAGTTTGTTTAGTTAAATAAAACATACAGGGTGGAAGTGGACCGCTCCCAAAAACAAAGACAGAGGACCCTACTAGTAAAAAAATCGATTGAGATGAAAGAATAATTTTTTTTCACCACGCGAGGTCGTTGAACTATTAAACATACGATCGTGAGTTTTGAATAGATTGCGTCTTTTTCTCAGTAAAGTGACGTATTTTTTATGGAATTATCATTATATGACACTGTTCTAATATGATGGAATATGAAAAAAACTTAAAATTCGTAGTGAAAAAAATATTTTTTTTTTTCATCTGAATCGATTTTTTTCTAGCCTATCGTTACAAGTAGGACTAGTGGGACCTGTCTTTGTTTTCGGGAGTGGTCCACTTTCACCCTAAATATGTAATTGATTAATATGTAATAAATTATATAATTAATTGATTGCACAGATAGCATAATGGTTAAGCTATCGATCTACTGTGCTTATTGTAGCGGGTTGGATTCGCACACAGGCGAATATTTCGTATGATCTATAGATTCATCTGCCAAATTTAGTTGCAATTTGTATTTGTTAATTATTTGTAAGTTCACTGCATCAAATAAAGATTAATTCTTTAGTGAAGTTCAAATAAAAATATAAAGTAATCTACACTAACGAAGCTGTATGGTCAGCTGGTGACTATATGAAAATGTTCTTACGTTTTAGAAAACTATATACACTTTTGAATTTAGAATTGTCCGACGTTACGAAGAAAGAATTCATGAACGTTGGAAAGTATTCGACATGTTAAATATCAAATAACCAAACACAATAAAATCTGAAAAAAAAATAGAACTACTCGTGTTTTTAGTTACTTATTATTAGTATTAGTTAAAAATATAAAGTTATCTATGTTAGCGAAGCTGTAGTGTCAGTTGGTGACTGTATGAAAACGTTTTACACAACTGTATACACTTTTGAATTTAGAATTGTCCGACGTTACGAAGATAAATTGTATGAACGTTGGAAAGCGTTCAACACGTTAAAAATCAAAAACAAACACAATAAAATCTGATAAAAAAAAATAGTACTACTCGTGTTTCGAGTAACTTATTATTAGTATTAGTTAAAAATATAAAGTTATCTACGCTAGCGAAGCTGGTGACTGTATGAAAACGTTCCTATGTTTTACAAAACTATATACACTTTTGAATTTAGATTTGGCCGACGTTACGAAGAAAGAATTCATAAACGTTGGATTTGCTTGTTTATTATCATTAATAGTTAACATTTGGTAATTATGTTTAGTTGCTTACCTTAATTATATAAGTAAAGCAACGATTTACCGGTAATAAATTTATTATACATAAAACAATGATATACAATGACGCCTGATTGTTGAACACGTATACGTATGCTCGCTACGGTGATAAGCTTAAGTGTAAAGTGTTCGATGCATTGATGTCGCTGGTGTCGAGCTTCGTGCTGCGGATGTATACGCGGAGCTTGTTGTCACGCAAACAAGTTACGATAGTTATTATGATAATATAAGGTCTAATTTTGATGTAATGATAATAAATATATTTTATTGTTTCAGGTAATTATCAACATACTGAATTATAATCCACTGCTACCAAGACCACATTGTCTTCAGACAGCGTGAGTGATTGTGAATTACTAAATTGAGTATAATTTTCATCATTAAGAGTGTCACTCTTAATTGTACGGTGCAGTTGTATCTTCTTTTTATTGGGGTAGATAAGCCAGGTATCCATCAAAATATAAGTGATATCTGCGGCTAGATGTGCCGCTTCTTTGTGACTTTCACGTTATCGTCAGTCCCACTGTTGGGCTAAAGAGAAATAAAGGATAAAATAAGATAATACGAATATTTGGAAGCTCTTATAGGATATAATATGCATATAATATCCAGCGAAATAAATTGATGGTAATGTTATTTATTGTTCATCTCATCATTTCAACTCATAATATGTCCCACTGTTGGGCTCGAGTCTCCTCCGTAACGGAGGAGGAAATTGACCTACTATACCAAGCTGGTCAGACGTGTTGGTATAGGGTTTTGTTTCGAGTTTTCTTTCTCTTGCATAGATGTTATGTGTTTTATATCCCTTGGTCGTCTCTTACGATTACCCACGGGTAAGATATGGGGTGGTGAATTGTATTCTCACTCCGTCACCACACGGATATATATAATTATTCCTAAGTTATTCTTAAGTTTGCTGAATTATATGGCTATATTAGGATGGCTCCTATAACAACATACGTGTATACTACTTATATGAAATACTAGCTTCTGTTCGTCACTTTGCCAATACAAAAAGTGACTTTCAAATTATAAAATTTTATCACTAAATTATTACAAGGGAACAAACATTACCGTGATAAAAGATATATGTATTAATCCAGAAAATGGTCTGCCTATATGTCGTCTACTTATTTTTCATCCTAATCTGTTCAATGATTTACACATGATTAGGTAACAAACATCTAAAAACCTTCATAATCTTTCACATTAATAAAGTTGAATTATTTTCTTAAGGAAATACATTAACGGGATAGAAAGTATCCTATGTAATAATCTAGGAAATGGTCTATTTATCTGGCAATTTTCATCTAAATCTGTTCAATAGTTTACACGTGATCGAGTAACAAACATTCAAATATCTTCACGAGCTTTCACATTTATAATATTACTAGGAAATGGGATATGTAATATATAATAATAATAAGGATATCAACACGTAAAACCCTTATAATGGAATAATATATTTCAGTCATGACCTACATCATATGATAAATGTTAGAATAATGTACATATTTATAATTTATTTTGTTTTAAAAGGCAACTCTTGTACAATAGAATTACATCCCATATCATAACAGACATTAAACCTTATAAATGACGCATACAAAGTCCCGAGACACCAATTTGTAGATTAGCGAGGAATATAGTAGTTCATTTTTAGCATATATATTCTACATAGTACTCTGAAGACATGTCCATCATTTTACATTGTGAATAAGTTACGACATTAGGAACTTACACATTTTCCCTTATTCATAGAATTTCATTCATTCATGCATAAAATGTTTATTCTATATTTAAAATATTATATTTTTAAAATACTATTATAAAATTATTTATAAGGATTTTATCGCGTTTGTATCTATCTATCTATCTAATCTCACTATATCTTTAAACGAGCAATTCTTGTATAATGACTTCTAATGTTTACGCGAGTATTACACATTTGAAATAAAACTACTTTTACGGATTCTATCGCGTTTGTATTTGATTTATAATTTCTCGACGTTTCGAACACTTTACAGTGATCATGGTCACGGGAGGACTCGGAGTCCTCCCGTGACCACACGTCGGGCAATTATAAATCAAATGCAAACGCGATAGAATCCGTAAAAGTAGTTTTATTTCAAATTCTTGTATATATATATATATAATCTGAATCTCGGAAACGGCTCTAAAGATTTTCTTGAAATTTAGCATACAAGGGGTTCCGAGGGTGATTAATCGATCTAGCTAGGTTTCATTTATAGAAAATATTGTTTTGTCTGTATTTTTCGTCAACAAACATATAATTTTTCGTTGTATTAAAACTATTAGAATATGGAAGTTTTCAAATTTTGACGCTGTCATTAAGAATAGACATTTAGCTCAGTTGGTGTAGTGTGAGTAGTTGTGTGTCAGTGGTATCGTGTAGTCTAATCCAAACCAACCGGCGTTCAGTTCGGATCCTTACTTTCCCTTATTTACTTTTTGGCTTTTTTTTATTATTTTATTAATTATTATCATTTGCCCGCATTTTTGTCTGCGTAGAAGTCGAAAATGGTTCTAATAGGACTTTTTGTTTTTTACGTTATTAATTTTATTGTTATTTATAAATTATTATATATAAATGTTTGTATACTTATATATTTATTTATTTATATATTTTTGGCTTTTTTTTCTTAGCAGTCTATGTTTTGAACACACTGCGCCCATTCCGACCAAGGCGACGGAAGGGTAGTGTGTACGGCTACATACATAACCCACCGTCTTTTCCATCGAAATTAGGCCGACCACTGATATCGCTTCTTTGACATCCACCCGCGATACTACACCTATTACAGTATTTCTTTGTAAACAATATCTTTTGTTTTTCTTTCGGATGCTAGAATTACCAGGCTACTCTGTGAGCATACTCTGAAGCATGTTACATACAACTGCCCATGGGAGAAACAGCTTTCTCTCAAGTCTACTCCCGCTACCTTAAGAATTTGACCTCGAGCTTTGTTCATGGTTATTGCGAAGCAGACTTTAAAGGCAAACTGCACTCTCTGAAATTCGAAGGAGTAATTTGATGGTATTTGGAGAATCCTAGGAATAAATACAGACTCTGCTCGAGAACATCCGGCCAGTATAGTTGACCCGATTACATTGGCATTATATAATTTTGGCCCGTTAGCTCTCAATTTTAAGATGTGAGTTGAAAGACCGGGGGCCTTCTAAGTATTCAGAAACTCGACCGGTTGTTTGGACTCGGGATTTATCACTTTTGATTGAATGATTTAAAATATTTGCAAGTAAATGGTATAAAGAAATTGAAATGACTGGAGTAGCCCACATAGGTAGGTCATAACGTCTTGCGACCAATCTGATCAGCATTAACACACTGTCTCCCTATCGTATCTTACTGATTGTTTCTAATATAACTCAGCCTCTTCGCCTCGATTTTTACAAATATGTTGATTAAACGCTGGCTAAACAGCGAACAAAAATATAGGAAATGACTATCTCTCTATCATTATGCGGTAAAAATACCCTCGCCAGAGTAAAATAGAAACGGGTAATACATCTTATAAGCGATGGATTTCAGTTATTCGGTGCAATGTGTTATAATGGCTTTCAATTACAAGATTCGGCTTATAAAATTGCTGTCCAACAATTTAAAATTTCAAACTCTACGTTGACGCCGTGGTGGACGCCGTGTCTTAAAAGTGTATGACCTCTTTATAGCTTAGAAATTTTCAAATACGGTATTAATACAGTATTGTGAGTTTCGAGACATTCCAATTTTAAAAAGTAGTTCCATTGTACCAAACTTTGATGTGAGTTCAACCTTTTCAGGGTTCCGTACTCAAAGCGTAAAATGGGACCCTATAACTAAGACTTCGCTGTCCGTTCGTCCGTACATATTTCTATCACCAGGCTGTATCTCAAGAAATATGGTAGTTAGACAGCAGTCAAGACAGAAATTTTCACAGAT
Organism: Lymantria monacha; assembly: GCA_905163515.2. Classification (NCBI taxonomy): domain Eukaryota; kingdom Metazoa; phylum Arthropoda; class Insecta; order Lepidoptera; family Erebidae; genus Lymantria; species Lymantria monacha. The sequence continues at coordinate 8,011,872 of LR991092.1, read as the reverse complement.
GATGTATTTCTGTTACCGCTATAACAACAAATACTAAAAAAAAACAAAATACAATAAATATTTAAGCGGTGCTTCCATACAACAACCGTGATTTTGGCTTTTTTGCTCGATATAATTTTTTGTTTCTATTTTTACTTTTTGATTTTTTAATTAATTTTTTATTATTATTATTATTATATTTAAATAAATCTTCCAAAACGCACTAACAAGAAAATACCGAGCAAGGCTCGGTCATCCAGATATTATCTTTAAACGAGAAATTCTTAATAATATATATATATATGTATATTCTGAATCTCGGAAACGGTACCAACAATTTTCTTGAAATTTAGTATGCAGGGAGTTCCGAGAACGACTAATCGATCTAGCTGAGTTTAATTTGTAAAAAATATTGCTTTTTCAATATTTTCGGGCAATGAAAAAATATAATTTGTCTTCTCTTTAATAGTTGTCAGCCAACGCGGCTGACAACTATTAAAATATGAAGGCAAATTTTGAAGCTGTCATTAAGACACCTCAACTGGATGATCGAGCAGTCTGTTTCTCTTTTATATCTTGACTTTTAATTTTTTTTATTATTATTTAATTAATTATTTTTATTATATTTAAATATATCTTCAAAACACACTAAAAAGAAAATACCGAGCGAAAGCTCGGTCATCCAGATATTTTGATTTTTATTTAAGACATACGTATGTGAAGAGAGACGAATATGAAATAGACAAAAACAATATAAGAATGGTACCCCAGAGATGAGAAAAGTAGCAATGGGTGACAACCAAAACGCTAGGCAGAAGACTTAAAGAGAACTGCTGGATGAGAATTGCGAGGGACAGGGATAAGTGGCAATCTTTATTGGAGGGCTCTGTCGAAGGACAAACTGGGAAAAAAAGTACCGAACCATAGAAATATTCAAGAATTCATTATTGTAAACCCAGCAATAAAGACTTATGTTATTTTATTTATTTATTTTATTTGATTTTTAAGTGCTTGATGCCTCAACGCTATTAAAAGTGATTGTTATGACTATTTAGATGTTAGATAATTTGTCCTCCCGTGGCCATGGACTCGGTAAAGTATTCAAAAACTCGGGCAACTCAAAATCAAATGTAAACACGATAACATCCGTAAAAATAGTTTTATTTCAAATGTGTGTGTTAAAAAGCGGCGCAGGATTGGAATTGTATTCGATAACGGCGGTTAGGGCTCCAAAAAGAGAAGTTTCCTCACAATACGCGCTGTATCCATAGGTTCCACCTTCTGCATTAGACCCCAAATGAACTATAATGCGAGCCTTGTAAGGCTTTGGTTGAAACTCTTGGCGATTAGAACATTAGTCGAAATCTTATGATTAGTTCTTGTGATTTCGAGGTTTGATATTTTGTTTATTTTTCTCAGCTTTGAGATTGCCATCATGAGGCTTAGTAAAATCGACAATCATTACAACCATGTAATGTAGTAACCGTGTAATGAAGAGTGCCAACTCTAGCCGATCTAGGACCATGGTTTCTGATATATTAGCCACGATATTGCTACGAGTGGTGATAAAACGATCCTAGTACAATAAATATATCATGGCCATTTTAGAGAATCGGCTAGGCGTATATATTTGTCTATTTATTGAAACTTTTTGATATGCGTATGTCCACCCAGCCCGCTCGCACGGCGTGGAGAGGTACTTGTAGGGCGGGTCTATGGGGTCGTGCGGCGCTTCGTCTGTCGCCCCGGATAGATTAGCGGGGCATGACCATAACATAACCGGCCGTTAAAAAAAAATGTGTTATGTCCATATATACACACATGTTTCGCGTATCTTCAGAACGGCAAATACAGTTTCAATAATATTTCAAGATAACCTTTTATGTTTATTTATACGGAGGTTTTACCTGAAATACTGCAAATATTTCTTTTTGTAACCTAATCTCGTAAATTTTCTAGATGTATCTCATCATCTCAGCTCATATATGTTTCACTGCTGGGCTCGAGCCTCCTCCATAATGGGAGGGTAATTGACCTACTATACCACGCTGGTCAGACGTGTTGGTATAGGGCTTTGTTTCGAGTTTTCATTCTCTCGCATAGATGTTATATGCGTTTTATATCCCTTAGTCGTCTCGTAAAATCACCCATGGGTAAGATAGGGGTAGTGAATTGTATTCTTACTCCGTGATCACACGGAAAATGATGTATCTCATACATTGGTATAAATAATTTTATTTTTCCACTCACTATTAAATATTTGCAAAAGTAACGTCGTTTAGTCGCCAAAGGTATGTTATGTCCCAACATAGAATATTAATTCCCTCGGATTACATCACGTTTAGGCGGTTTATTACAAACGATGTAGGGCTCAGAAAAAGTAATTAACGACTATTTAATGACTAAGCTTTTGATTAATACGACGGCTTAAACGCAGTTCCTTTTAACGTTTCAAGCTTGAAAATTTTCTTCGTAGTTTTACGTGATGTTATTTCTTTATGATTCAATATGCAGACTACATAGATGGCGTGGTAAGTAAGATACCAACCTTCCGTGCCAGTGTCGTGGATTCAATTCCCACACAGGACAATATTTTGTGCGATCTACTGAGTCTGGGTGTAATTTGTTTGCGTTTATTGCATGTTTGTAAAGTCCCCCGCAATATAAGGATCATTACCTTAGTGAAATGTGTCATTTAAAAAAAATTTAAATATAAATATGGGTAGATTTCAAGTTATTGAAATTTAGCATTTAACATGCTTGATTATTTATAAAAACTTGATTACGAGCGAATAATGATCATGGGGTCCCATGTGTGACAATCGTTTTTCGCTCGTAATCAAGATTTTATAAATGGGTAGATTTTACGGCGTGGTAATTATATTAATGTTATGTCATATATACATACATATCATCACGTCATATCCCTTGCAGGGTAGGCAGAGAGAACAGAGTGCCAGAGAACTCTATCCTTGCATACTTCACTCGCTTCCACAACATTCATAATTCGGTTTCGGAGACTCTTGACTCCACCTTCCTTCAGTATATGACCGATCTGGTCTAGGTAGGTTAGTCTCGGTCTCCCTCGGTACCTACATCCTTCCACTTTCGCATTGTATATCTTCTTAACCAGACGTTCGTTCGGCATGTTATGTCAACACCTTATTATTAATAGCAAGTATATATATATATATATATAAGGCTATATTATAAGGCTTACTATCTTATCTCTGAAATGTTTAAGAATATAGCATCATAATCATCAATTATCGTCTTAGTCTTATACCTATTACTTGGGGTCGATACAATATGTATTCTTCTTCCATAGTACATATTGCAAAAGTTATTGGGAAGACCCCAAATATACAAATTTCAGTTGTACAGTGTGTTGCATAGTATTCAGAGTCTAGGTGCTTTTAAAAAAATACTTTGGGCACTCATAGTTCATAGTTTCAAATTATAATATTAAAAATTAAAAATAATATCTATATCATTTGAAATAGTAGACTGCTAATATTCTCATCCACTACAGGGTACAAGGTTAGGTTAGCCTTCCTCCAAATGAGAATAATAGCTTACTTCGTGGGAATTCCCATCGGAATTTAAGGGGCGATGACAACTATTACCATTATGAATTATTATTAATATGGCAATAAATTTCAAACTAATTATTAATTGGCGTGATATTAATATATTTTACGTGATGGATGAAAAAACATTATTATATCAACAGCCATTAAGTTAATTATAATCGCGTGTGAGATTACACTGATATGAAAACTTTTGACACTGGCTAGTAATTCTATTATTTGTTATTATAAACTAACATGCAAAACAAAGTTTAACATAACATATATGAAACATTACAGCTGATGAAGCTTAATGAGTTTTAATTTTTTTTTATTGCTAATGGTGGCAAACGAGCAAGCTGCACACCTGATTGTAAGTGTCAGTGCTACTCATGCACCTTTGTTATATAGGGTATATATCTAGGCCGCTGTCTACCATTACTATACCCAAACCCAGCCAGTTGGGCTTCCGGCTCTCTCGCTCACCGAACGAAGCGCAATAGCACATTGCTTTTATACGGACGTCAATCTTCTGCGAGAGTATGGTACTACCCCGGACGGATCGGCCCGCGGCTGTAGACAGAGAACTGTCAACAACGTGGTCCTACCACTAATAAATAATAATAAAAGAAGTATTAAAGTAAATTTAATAAAGATAAACGAAAAAAAAAAAACATTTTAGTTATATATTTTGAGCTCCACAGTATACTTTTTTACTATGTCTCTCTCTAAATATATATAAATCCCAATTTTGGGCTTAAGCCTCCTCCATACTAGGAGGCTAATTAACCTACTATACTACGCTAGTAATACGTGTTGGTAAAGGGTTTTATTTCGAGTTTTCCTCGTCTTATATAGATGTTACATGCTTATTTTATCCCTTAGTCGTATTTTACGTACAAATAGGGGGCGGTGAATTGTATTCTGAGTCCGTTACCACACTGAAATAAACGGTACGATTATATATAAAATACGGAACCCTAAAAAGGTTTCAAATATCATTTTCTTATGTATTCAATTATATTTTCTATAATATATAGCTTCGAAATAATAATACAAAGCTTTGATTCGAGATAATAAATATTTCATCATAGGTTTCAATAATCACAGATAATTTGATACTTTGCAATTAAAATGTTTCGTCTTATTTTGAATAGTATGAAATTAAAAGAAAGATAATTTTTTCTTTATTTTTTTTTATAATATTCAGTGATTTATCAGGTACAATTGTGATAATATTTGTGGTCTCCAGTTAACAATGAGGCGGAAATCTATTGTTGAAATAATGATCGAAAATCTTCAAGAACCTTATGGATGGTGCTTAGATTTGAATCGACTTCTGCCGTTGATGATTGTAATATGTCATTGAATCAAAGTTAACAAATAATTTCAATTTGTTATAAGTATTAAAAACTAATTAGATATTTTGTAATGTTTTCATTAAATTTCAAAATCTTTAATCTTAACTTCGTTTCCCTTTTTTTAAGCAAAATACGTCAAACATCCAATACACATAAATTACGCCCAGAATTTAAAAATCATTTATCGAATACACTAAAAATATTCTGGGTGGTAGTCAAACCAACAACACTCATCACGAAAAGTCTATACTTAGACCACTCTACCATCTGTGCAGTGAACTATGTTACTATTGAACACAGTAAAAGTGATTTTGACTTTTATACGATAACTTTAGGAAATTTACTTTTTATGAGGGCGACGCCGTGAGGAAAAACTAGTCTTAATATATCATACCAATAAATACATAATTTTATATCTCATAAAACATTATTAGGGTTAGCAAAGAAAACAATTTAATATATTTTCTTTGAAACAGTAATTTTTATACATTTATTTTTAATTGTAATATGTGTTATATCTATAAACTATCAACAAGAAAATATCTGAGAGATAGTTAAAACCGCATCAAAATTCGTTGTGTAGTTTAGAAGATCTAACAGTACATATGGACATACAACAGAAAACAACTTTATTTTATACTATGCAAACAGAACTCTACATTTTGTATCAATTATTATTTACTGTCAATAACGTTGGATTTAGTGTTGCATCAGAATATTTTGAGACGAACTAAAACTAAAATCGCCGATACAGTACTCGAATTTACTATAGTCCGAAGTCTTATACTCATGCCACTAGACTGAGGAAGTAGATAAAAAAGAAATGAAAAGTTAATGTACACCATTAACTTTCTCTTTTCTTTACTCGAAATGACCTTAATCAGAAAATCTTATACTTATGCCACTAAACTGACGGAGTAGATAAAAAAGAAATGAAAAGTTAATGTAAACCATTAACCTTCTCTTTTCTTCTTTTTCTGGAACATACGAAATTCTATTTTTCACTATTAAATACCATTTAACGTTTGTAGTAACAGTTGCATAGAGGTTAAATGTGGATGAAATATAGCTACAACACAGGTGAAAGCTTCCGGGCAGGCCATTAACGAGTGTAGGAGCAATAACTCACGGCAAATTGCTCGGTATGGAAGCAAAGAACTTTGACCTTATGTAGAGCTACTGTTTGTATTAATATTTTTACTTAGACATATATTTCTATTATAAGAATATTTTAATTTCAGGTTATTGTATAGAAAATTTCTGTCATTCTTTGACTAATCCCACCATACATTCCCACCACTGTAACTCGTGTAAGCCAGGATCCACAATGGTCTAAATTTAAACTACTGTCATTCTATCAAATATACCTAATGTCTTCTAGAAAATTTATAAAAATTATAATTCATCATCTCATCATCATCATCATCAAGTTCATATATGTCCTACTTTTGGGCTCGAGTTTCCTCCATAATGGGAAGGAAATTGACCTACTATACCACGCTGGTCAGATGTGTAGCCGCTACCACACAGCTACAAGTATAATAACAGCAGTAAAGAAGTAATCTACACAAGCTAAGCTACTGACATGGCTAATATTTTATAAATTGAATAGAATTAAGAAGATGAATTCGAAGAAATTCCTATTTGTCAATTTACTGAATAACATTAATTATAGATTATATATTGCTTACTAAGGGACTAGTGAGTTGTCATTTTGCTAGAGGGCCCCAATAGTTAATCCTAATTTATATAGGTTTGTTAGGCGGACGCTTAGTTCTAATTAGTTCAATTTTGTTACTCATGATACCATATTAGTAGACAGTATATTCATATGAAATAATATATACTTCATTCTATTTAGGTTAGGTTGTTTTTTAGGAGTAGGCTGCGAATTTGTATAAGCTATTTTACATATGTCACTTAATCCCAATCTTTTTGCTCTGCAGTGGTGATTGACGGTTGACCGTATGCTTAATCGGGCTCTAGGAATTATATGACTATTTTTTTATAGGGACTAATCCCACCACACATTCCCACCACTGTAACTCCTGTAAGCCAGGATCCACAATGGTCTCCGTATGAGACACTGAGGTTTGACCCTCGGGAAGTCCCGGGAGATATGAAGCAAAAATTGGCTAATAGGCCAATAGATAAGAGTATGTACTGATACGTGAAGTGCATCAGTAAAGCACCATGGATATGGCAAAGCTTATGGGGCTTATATGTGAGCCTTAATATTGATTGCAACAGTAGGTATGGCAGAAACGCCTGAACGCACGGAAATTTTCTCGAGTTGCTACAAGGTATAATATACTACCCCAGATGTGACTTTCAGACTGACTTTTTTCTTTCTTTAAATTACCGAAATTTTAGCATTTAATATGCTTAATTATTTATAACACCCGATTACGAAGCGAAAAATGATGTCACAAGCGGGATTTGAACCCGCGCCTATTGGGATTCCGGCCCAATTGTGCATCATAATGTCAATGTCATCGTTTAATACAATTCTAACTGCAAAGTTTGAAGTATTAAGTCTATAACAATGTGTAAACATTGTCGGGTAGATGACATACCGTCACCTTAAGACGTAAATATGATACGAAGCAAAATTTGCATGTCCTACATTAAGTCACGGTGGTGTAGTGGCAGCACAATTGGGCCGGAATCCCAATAGGCGCGGGTTCAAATCCCGCTTGTGACATCATTTTTCGCTTCGTAATCGGGTGTTTTTTCTTTCTTTTTGATATAACTAATTTACTAATGACTTTATTTGACTAATTTACTTATAATATTTTTTTAAGAATTTCTAGATTAATACATATTCAATTTTTAGTGTATACGTATCATCATCTAGGACCTTATACGTTCCCTTGCTGGGATCGGGTTTCTTCCTGTCCTATCCTTTGTGAAACTCCTATGACTTCGCTGTAACTGGGAGGTAGAAATCGCGTGTGGTTTTTAGCAGGTACTGGTGCTACACATACACGTTGAGACCAGTATAACCTATCTTCTCGTTCCTCTCCTGAGAGTTTGGCATGCGTAGACACAGCATTTGGTCACGGAAGGAAAAAACTTTATTTCAAATTTTCCTTTTCGTTCACAGATGTTATAGGCAGTTGTCCTTTATGACAGCTACGGGTAAAACGGGATGGATAATTGTGTTTTTACTTCATCACTGTACAAAATTACGGATACACATTCTTCTTCAATTTCACACCTTTATCTTTTTATTTCCGCTAAATAGAAGGATTACATTGTAGTCTACTGGGAACAGTCTGATAATTTGAGCTTGCTGTTCAGAATCTCTTGAAAAACTAATGATTAAAATATAATTATTAAACTATAATATATTTGGGTATTTTTTTTTTATCATTGTAGAATTAAATAATCTTCAAAATGGCGTATCGAACATTAATTATTCACAGCTTTTCTCCTTTGTTGGGCTTCTGCCTCCTCCATAAAGAACCTCCACCAAAAGACATGAATAATTGACCTACAATGGCATGCTAGTCAGATGGATTTTTATAAGTTTCTATGACGCAATTTCCTTTTCTTGTATCGTTATCAGCATATCATAAGTTTTAATTTTTTTTTAAATACACCACTCCGCACTAAAGAAATAATCCGAGTATTGCAGGGGACTTAACAAACATGCAATTAACGCAAACAAATTAAACCCAGACTCAGAATAAAGTCCAATGTTAGTTAATTTATTCACGACACACACGGGCACGAAAGAAGAGAGAGTTTCGGGTTTATGGAATTGTAATCTAACCACATAATCACACCAAAAAATATATCGATACATCTATTTTTAACATTTCAATAAACAATTGGAGCAAATACACAAAAGGGTTGAAATCGTACGATCACACAAAGAGAAGGTAAAAATGAAAATTGTACCGCCGGTCATCGGAATTCTTAACCCATCGGAAGCAATATCGGCTATCTTGGGTCTAAGTGGTTCTTCAAGGGTTTTCGCTGAGAGCAATTGCTTTTCGTCGGTCAAAATATCTTAGAGTTATTTATGGTTAGGGATTCTGTGAGTGAAACAGGGTGTATCATGATTTGTGTGTTTTATTCAGTTTTTTATTGAGACATTACTCTTTAATTGACTGTGGCATGAAGTTTCATTTTAGACACTATTATCGAAGATGATGAATCATCATCATCTCAGCCCATATATGTCCCACTGTTGAGCTCGGGCCTCCTCCACAATGGGAGGGAAATTGACCTACTATACCACGCTGGTTCGACGTGTTGGTATAGGGTTTTATTTCGAGTTTTTCTTCTCTTGCACAAATGTCATATGCATATTATATCCCTTAATCGACTTTTACGATACCCACGGGTAAGATATGGGGTGGTGAATTGTATTCTTACTCCGTCACCACACGGAAACATATCGAAGATTAAAATAATGGTTTCATCCCATTAGTTCATCGATCTTGTCTTTTGGACGTAGGCCTTCATATGAAGGCTGGGATTGTTCCATAATTGATTGGGATCGAACCCACTGTACCTACTCAGAGTGAGCCTATAAAACCACTACGCCATCTATGCAGTCTTATATTGCAAATGGGTTAAGAGAGAAAATCTTGAAAGAACTTTTACATATGGTACATAAAAAATAGATTACATACATTACATATATTTATGTACTATATAGTTCCTACCTCGTAAAAACTTGACCGTGCACGCTGCCTAGTTTAGCATCATTAGTGAGAAAAAACACGCGTAACTACACATGCTAACGACTTCATTTGGATCTTTTAATTAAGAATAATGAATACACTATAAAATAGCTTACATATAAATAAAAGTGTCTGTTTGTAATTCTATATTAACAGCTTTTCACTAAATGCATATGAAAGTATATATGGTACCAACATAAAAAAAAAACAATTTTCTCTATCTGTCTGTCTCTTTATTCCGACTAATCTTTGAAACGGCTGAACCGATTTTAACTAGATTCCACTAACAGGTAGCTGATGTTATAAGCAGCAACTTAGACCGATTTTATTTTAGAAAAAAAGAAATAGAGTAACGCAAAAATAAAATTAAAACTATTAAAAGACACCAAGTGCACAACTGAAGCCTTTTTTTTTGTGGGGTGGGCTACGGTCATCGCGCTCCTCGCACCACTCCGTCTGGGGCGACAGAGAGGGGCGTAAACACGCACACCCGTAACCCACCCGTGAACCTCGCCTTCGTCGTTGGACCGGCACCGGAGCAGCGTGAAGTTGTCGTCAGTGGCCGGCCCGACGGAATACCCCCTGAGGGGTACCCTCTTCTTGAGCGACATCCCCCCTCTCGGGGAGGACGTCGATCTTTTCTTCGCGGTCAGCCTCTCAGCGGGTGACGGACTAATTCCCCGGTCCAGGCACAACTGAAGCCTGGGAAAGAACACAAGCTACCTTTTTAATAAATAGACGACGAAGCCCCGGAGGAAAACTACTTTATAATAAGAATAATCAATTTTTAAACATATATACACAATAGTGGTAGGACCACGCTGTTGACAGTTTTCTGTCTACAGCCGCAGGCCGGTCCGTCCGTGGTAGTACCACACTCTCGCAGAAGATCGACGTCTAAGTAATGGCTATGTGATATTGCGCTTCGTTCGGTGAGCGAGAGAGCCGGACGCCCAACTGGGTTTTAGGTTTATATTGGTAGGCAGCGCCCTAGTTATACTCCTGATATAGCAAATGTCCATGAGCGGCAGTAACACTTACTATCAGCTGTGCTGCTTGCTCGTGTGCCATCAAAAGCAATAAAAAAAAACATATGTGTAAATAATTTAAACTTACATTTCGTATTAGAACACAAGACGAGTCCTTGAATTAATGAAGGCTATCATAGAATTATTGAATGAGCGCTAAAATATAAGCTAATCTATATCTATTTGTACATAGCATAAAGTTGCTTCCTCCGTCTGTACATTATTATCTATTCAACTACGGAACGGATTTAATGAGATTTCTAGCGATAGACAGAATGTTTCAAGGGGAAGGTAATACATGCAGATTATAATAGAGAAAGAATTAAAGAAGTTGTAAAGTGAGTCTTTATTAAATATATCAAAATTATATAGTAAGTTGTATATCTTTTTCCGTGTGGTGACGGAGCAAGAATACTATTTACCACCCCATATCTTACTCGTGGGTGATCGTACGAGACGACTAAAGGATATACAACGCATATGACATCTATGCGAGATAAGGAAAACTCGAAACAAAACCTTATACCAACACGTCTGACCAGCGCGATATAGTAGGTTAATTTCACTCCCATTACGGAATAGGCCCGAGCCCAACGTGGGACATTTATGGGTTGTGATGATGATGATGATGATGAATATCTTAAAGGTCGGGAATGATATATATCTATCTCCTAATGATAACCTACAGCAACCCATGTTTATTTTTACAAATGACTAAAAAATAATGCTTTATTTTGGAAACTATTTTTAACCATATATTAATATTCCTTATTTAATTAAATAAATTAGAGACGTGGTACATTTAATGCACATTAACATTGCCATTTAAATCATATCATTAAAATGAATATCCTAGAACTTATAAGACTTTTAAAGAGCGGGGATAGAGCGACCGATTACCGTATAGAACGGTGCAGCTGAAGTACTATCTATTATGCGATGGCTGCTAAGAATACTACCAATATTGTTCATGGGTGTAATAAAAGATGTCTAAGAGCTTTACGTAAATCTCGGCTATATAAATTTGATATTGTTTAGTATATTTTTTTATTGCTTTATGGTGGCAAACGAGCAAGCAACACACCTGATGGTAAGTATCACTGCCGCCTATTGACCTTTGCAATACCAAGGGTATAAGCTAGGCCGCTATCTACCAATACAAATTCCAAACTCCATCTAAAAGGGCTTCCGTCCCTCTCACTCACCGTACGAAATACTATTGCATATGACCATTACTCAGACGTCGATCTTCTGGGAGAGTGTGGTACTACCTCGGACGGACCAGACCGTGGCTGTATACAGAGAACCGTTAACCGTGGTTCTACCGCTAATAAAAAGCATTATTTCTTAGTTATGTATAAAAAAAAAAAAAATTTCAAATCCCTTTTTTCGGAATGATGTCAGTTCATCCATAACACTGCATTAATTTTAGTTTGCCATAATATGACATTTTCAAGATTATTTTCCTTTTTAATGACGAATAATAAAATATTTTAAAATTTCTATTTTCATTGAAAAATTAAGTTGATTCTTTCAACGTCCCGACTAGAAAAAAAGTATGGTTCAACCAGATCATGTATCTGGACCGGATCAGGACAGAATGAGGCATGCCGGATCCGGCAAACCCTATCAGGACCAGGTCTGGTCCTGATCAGGATAGCCTAATGTGAAATAACATCAAGTATGGTAAGGCATACCGGATCAGGACCAGATTAGGACCAAATAGGGATAGCCTGATCTGAAATATCATCAAGTATGGTAAGGCATACCGGATCAGGACCAGGTCTGGACCAAATAAGGACAGCCTGATGTAAAATATAATCAAATAAATGGTAAGGCATGTAGTATATCAGGACCAGAAACAGTTTTCGTAACACAAAAAAAAATATCAATCAAAATTCAAAAAAAGTCATGATTGTCATATTTATGCCACGGTGTAAATTGTATTTGCATCAGAGGAGATTAATCTGAAATACTTAATTAACCATATGTATTTAATAATAATAATGTTTAATTAATAATATAAAAATAATTTATATTTTAAGTAAAAACAAAAATAAATAATAGGTACATTTGAAAACATAGATAGAAATAAATATAATAATATTGTAACAACCATTCTAACATTTAATGTTATGGGTCATAATAAATTGTTGATGGCGTTAGTAAAATGACGTCATTATCTGAATCGCGGTGTTAAGATTCTCTGAAGCGTAATGACATCGCCTAATATTAAATTAATTGTTATCGAATCAGATCAAAACAGATCGATCAGGTCATGAATGAGAAATTCAGGCGACAGTAGAAGTCGTTAGCATCTGGTGGTTGCGCCCTAATTGGAACAGCTCACTGGGACTCTCTACAGTCTCTACTCTCTATGATAAGAATATAGCACTGCATTCGCTGCCTACGTCATATATTAATTTATATTTTTATCTATTAAACATGTTTTTTAAGATATTCATGTTTTTTAAAAGGACTGGACTGGGCATACTCGTTTTGGATCAGGCAAGATATATAACGCAGATGATTGATTTGGATCCGATCAGTAAAATTTCATCCGGACCCGATCAGGAATGCCTAATCTGGACCCGATAAGGTTTTCATGATCGGGTCCAGATCTATCTTCTGCGTTACATACCTTATCTGGTCCAGATCGGGCATGCCCGGTCCGATCCTGCTAAGGAAGACAAAAAAATTCTAGTCGGGGTAAAACTTGTATTCGAATACTTCATACCATTAAATCAATATAACAGTCAGGTTTTTATATTATTTTTCTTTTCTTTTTCGCTAATACAATATCCATTATTGAGCACGTGCCTCTGCTATAATGGAAGGGAAACTACTAAAAAATAATTTAGCACGCTGGCCACATTTTAGTTTAGAGTTATGTGCTGAGCTTTTCTTTTTTTTTACATTGAGTTAAATTTTTTACGTCCCCTAGTGATTTCTTACAACATCTACTGGAAAGTAAGAAATAGTGACTGTATTTTATTTCATCATTCCATAGAAAATATTGAACAAATTAATTAATTTGCAAACTATTGCGCCAGTTTTAGCAAAGGTTTGGCTGAAACCTGAAATCAATATAACCATTCAAATTATCAAATACATTTATTTTTGATTCAAAAGACGCTGTTCTGCACAAATCTTTATATATATATATATATATATATATATATATATATACTCCTCCTAAACGGCTGGATAGATTTGAACGCTTTTTTTATGTGTGTTCGAGAGGATTCGAGAATGGTTTAGATTCATAATTGGACCTGATAGATGGCGCCGTTGTCGATATTTTAAACGGCTGGACCGATTGGGATGAAATTTTCTATGTATATTCCAATGGGTCCCCGGATGATTTCAAAATACAATAAATAATATGTATTATATAATTCCACAGTTTATTTTTTCAAAACATTGATCATTTAAGTATTTGAAAACTACAATAAAAAAAAACATCTATGAAGAAAAAAGTTATTTTAAAAAAGGCCACTTTAAGGAGAACAATAAGCTTAGGGCAACTGTATTTTGTGTCAAGTTGATAATAGCGTTACTCCATTAAGTACAAAATGTTGAAATGTCGAGAAAATTGTTTTACTTTGTCATCATGAAAATAGTCATAAGATTATAAAAAGGCCTTGGAGTATTTGGTTTCTATATAAAACTATCTACGCTCGTAGTTTCTCTCGCGTGGTGTTAGATTTTAGTTAATCCTATTTTCTATGCCTCGGTAACCGTATTTCTTTTTTCTGCATGAAAAGTATTCTATAGTTTTATTCTATTGACAGGGGATTTTTTGTGGAATATTAAACCTAAATTTTAAAAGCATTCATTAAAGTTTTCATTTGATTACTTAAAAAGTTATTTAAAAATATAATATTCTATAAATATTTTTTAATTGCGATTAGTCTATCGAAATAGTTAATACCCGATCCATCCAGCCGAGATTTTAGCTAGGGCGACATCAGGTGCAGGTACTTGCTTCTGCGCTGTCCGCACACTCATGGCGGAGCGTGTCAGCGTGAAGAATCTCTTCTCTGATGTGCCCCGCCACCTCACAGAAGGCGACGACCGCGTTCTAAATAATAAAAATTAAAATTTCATTCAAATATCTCTAACAGTTTTACTGTAAACAATTGTTTAATTTAAAGTCTACAAAAATTGTTATATAAAAATAGTTATTAATTAAAATTAAAAAATAAAAATGTTTCTAGGGTTTTATTACTGATGATAACCACTTTCTTTTAAAATATATATATAACTTTGAATTCCACAATCAAATGGATAAAGGGGGGTCCACTTGAAGTAATGTTACCCATTTGCGAAAGAATTAAATTGCATAGAATTCGTGTATTTATATTTTAATTTAGAGTTTTATGTAATATAATAAAAAATAATGTTAAAAACTTGAATATATTTTATAAATATTTAATATGGTGTACAATATTGATATTTGAAATAAAACTACTTTTACTCATTCTAACGCATTTGTATTTGATTTTTAATTACCCGCAGTTTCGAATACTTTACAGTGATTATGGTCACGGGAGGACAAATATTGGTTGTAATGGTAGGACAAAAAATACAAATTTTTGAAGGAACACAATTTAGTAGGGTATTTACATGAAAAAGGAAAAGATACAAGCAGTTACTTTTCATTATCATCTTTCTTTAAACTCAATTTACTCTCTAAAGCATAAGAAATGATTGCTTAAGAAACAAAAGAAGATATAAAAAGCACTTTAAAAAGAATACATGAAAGTCCTTACGTTTTTCAGAATTTTGCAAAAGTTATTATATTTCTATCAGTAAAACTCGTAACTACGAGTTTTACTGATAGAAATATAATAACTTTTAATTTTAATACCTTACTTTTAATGAAAGTGATCTAGTTCCAGAAAATATTTTTTTATATAACATGGCTATAAAAGTGGCGCAATGAATTGCAATCTCAAAATTGCCAAAAAAAAGCAGGATATATTGGAAAAATTATTAATAAAATTTGAAGCAGAACTGATCGCTTGTGATTAGTTAACTTTTAAAGTTATGCTCTCAACCCTTAATTAATTTATTATTTTATAGTAATTTATACCTTTTAAAATGGACGAGCTATTTGACTATAGATTTTGCTGACTCATCATCATCATTCTCCTACTCTTATCCCAATTACTTGGGTCGATACAATATGTACTCTTGTTTCATAGTACATATTGTAAAAGTTATTGGCAATAGTTTTATGACCGGCCGCCTGCCAGACGTCAAGCCTTGTTGGGAATGTAATTGTTGACCAAACGGCATCAGATGAAGTTGGCACTGGCCATCATAAGGCTCCCAGTCGACTTTTACGACGTCCACGAGCAAAGTAAGGGTTGGTTGTATTCGTAGCCGCTACCACAAAGCTTTGCCACGTTTTTTTGCTGACTGTAAAATTGTGCTGTACTGTAAAGTATAATTTCGTAATGTCTTATGGGTTGAAAATTTCATATACCATTGAAACATTGTTAAACAACAATACACATAACTTTGAGAAGTCAGGCAAGTGAAGGAATACGTATTTTAAATTTAAACATCCATCTATGGTGATTTTTACATACAATGGTGGAGCAAAGAGGGCAATTGAACGGGCTCCTTTGACTGAAGTAGTTCTTGCATGTGGTATGGTTGCTTCAAAAGTACTGTACTTTTACATGTATACTTATCCGACTGTGTATTCAGGAGGATGTAATTGTTTCAGCCTACCAATGCTAAGATTTAATGGTTTCTGATTTTTTCGAGAGTATTACGCATTTGAAATAAACGAGACGAGACACATTTGAAATAAAATTACTTTTAGAGATTCTATCGCGTTTGTATTTGATTTTTAATTTTCCGACGTTTCAAACACTTTACAGTAATCATGGCCATCATGATCATCATGACCATGATCACTGTAAAGTGTATAGATAGAATCCGTAAAATCCGCGATTCAAAATTAAATTATTAAAAATGACTACTAGACAAATGCTTCTATTCGGTTGGTGAATTTTTAAATGGGCGGTGTGGTCTCATTAAGGGAGCTCACCGCCTGGCGCGTCGCCGCCCGTCGAGACGTTATTGCCCGTTGGGCAGTCCGGCTGGAGAGGCCTCGGTTCGATGTGCGGACCGTGGAGGCCTTCCGGCCGGTGCTGATGCAATGGTTCGAACGGCGGCACGGGGTACTCTCCTTACGACTGGTGCAGGTTTTGACGGGGCATGGATGCTTCGACCAGTACCTGCACACGGTCGTCAGGAGGGAGAGTACACCTTTCTACCACCACTGCGATTGCGACGAGGATACGGCGCAGCATACGGTCGAGGCTTGTGCCGCCTGGGCAGAGCAGCGCCGTGAACTCGTCGTAATCATCGGTCGCAGCCTTCTGCGAGGCAGTAGTCTCGCGGAAGAAGGCGGCGGAGCGCGTGCGTGAGGAGCGTCTCCTCGACGACGCGAGCCGCCGCCAGCAACTGGGGCACACGTCGCTCAAGGAGAGGGTACCTCTCAGGGGGTACTCCGTCAGGCCGGCCACTGACGACAAGTTTACGCTGCTCCGGTGGCCGGTTCAACGACGAAGACGAGGTTCACGGGTGGGTTACAGGTGTGCGTGCTTACGCCCCTCGGTCGCCCCGGACGGAGTGGCGCGAGGAGTGCGCCGACCGTAGAAAAAAAATGATAAATAATAATAATATTTAATTCAAATTCAAATTAAATACAAACGCGATAGAATCTGAAATTAAAAATCAAATACAAACGCGATAGAATCCGTAAAAGTAGTTTTATTTCAAATGCTATGATTATAACGAGAATATGGCGCAACGAACCTACACTCAAAATTTTCCTGGCCTGTCTGGGGTAGCGTCGTGAATTTGCTATTGTTAATGCTTGAAACTTGTTGCCACAGCATTAGAGCGATGTAAACATCGCTCTAATGCTGTTGTGGCGTTTGAAAATCAGAAACGAATGGAGAGGTAGCCGTAGGGTCTATTGAATACTTGTTTGCGTAGAACCATTCGTTGTAGAGTATGGAGTCCTGCTTAATATCTAGACTGACAAAAGACGGTGGATTTTGGAGTTTCACTTACTTACCATCCTTAGCCTTAGTCGGACGAGCGATGTGAGGCCAAATCAGAGCCAGTCAAAAAAAGGCAACCCAAAAGCAGCATGCAAAAGTAGTGTATTAGTTTCTCTTGATACATTAATATTAGCTATTTAATTTACATTAACAAAAAATAATGCATAACAATTTTTAGAAAAAAATATGTATTGCGGTAAAAAGTATATTTATTGTAAGCTGTTTAGATTTGATAGGATGCATTTGCATCGCTAACGAAGCGTAAAGGGCCTGGTTAGTGGAGCCGGCAGAACATTTTGCAGCCGACAGCTCGACAAAGAGAAATGAACCGTGTATTTCTATAAAACTTTCCTATAATATTTCTTTTAAATATTCAGAGCTAGCTTATTTACCGTCGCGGAAAATTGCCTTTAACAATGCATACAATAATATATTTACAATAAGATTATGTAGACATCAAGTTTAATAAAGTGGTTACATTAATTGATGAGATTTTGTCGCATTTGTTGACATTTATCGCTACTGAACTATTTTCTTAGGCATAATTGTTATAATTGATTATCTATAAATTATAATATTGATTTTTTTTCTATTAATAGGCTATCTGATAGTTTCTTTTTTATATCTTCTTCTAATACGGTGTATATGTATACTCGTGTTCACGTATTGTCGTCATCGCCATAAGTCTTTTTCTTTCTCCAGAGGTGATGAACCAATGAGCTTGATGCTTGATAATTGAGTATTATACTATATACTACTTACAGTAGTATAGATACTAATTAAATAACATCATAAAGCGTTAAATAAAACTTTTTTTTTAAATTACTGAAATTTAGCATTTAATATGCTTAATTATTTATAAAATCCGATTACGAAATGAAAATACTTTTTTTTTTACTTTTGCGGTTTCGATTTGTATTTGTTATTTCATTAAATATTATTATTTAAGAATTCATTAAGCGAATACATGCATTTGTCTCAGGGCCGGCTTTACCTATAGTGCAGAGGGTGCGGAGCACCCGGGCGCCGGGTGTTAGGGGGTGCTTTTTTTTTTTTTTGTGGGGTGGGCTACGGTCGTCGCGCTCCTCGCACCACTCTGTCCGGGGCGACAGAGGGGCGTAAGCACGCACACCTATAACCCACCCGTTAACCTCGCCTTCGTCGTTGGACCGGGCACCGGAGCAGCGTGAACTTGTCGTCAGTGGCCGGCCCGACGGAATACCCCCCGATACCTTCTTCTTGAGCGACATCCCCTCCTCGCGGTCAGCCGCTTGGCAGGTGACGGACTAATTCCCCGGCCCAGTCACCCGCGGCCTCAGCTAGGGCGGGGTGCTGAGCTCTCAGCACCCCCCCCGGGTGGTGAATTGTATTCTTACTCCGTCACCACACGGAAATTCATTGAAATATGTGCAAAATATTTTTTTAAATAAACAAAAGTAGCATTTGATATATATTTATTTCACTGATGATAAATTGTACTCACGTAGGAATGTCAAACGGAGCATGAACAGATAGAATGGCAAGGGTAACGTGATTTTGAACACGCTAATTTAAATGCAGTATGTGTGATCTCTGTGATTATTTGCCTGAATTTATGCTCAAACAATCTACAATATTAATATAGACGCAATTTCATCTTACACGTTTAATTGGCTTCTCGGCCTGCATAGTGTACCTATATAGTGACTAATCTTCTCTATGTCTGTTAAAAAGGATGTTTGTATATATGACATCGCTAAACTCAGAAACTATTTGACCGAACTTTAGGAAAGTTGGTATTTATTATATAATTGGTATTTTTTTACGGAGAAGGTTTATATGCCGAAAGCCCATTACTGAAACTTGCCACAAGACAGCGCTGCGATATATCGACTTCTATAAATAAACCAACAGGCTGAGTTTGTTAATAGTTAATAAAGTATTATAAAATGTTGTATACTCAGTCGATCATCATATAACAGAACTTTATTTTTATTAAATTAAGTAAGTAAAATTATATATAGATCTAATATGCATAAAAATCTGTACTCGATAACTCGAAATAAAACCCTATATGAACACTTAAGATCAGAGTCGTGTAGCAGATTAATTCACCTCCGATTGTAGAGACTTGAGCCTTAGCAGTGGAAAATATATGAGCTGAAATAGTGAGATGAGATAATATTAACATAAGCGTAGCTGTGATCATATTTTGTTGTCATATTATACCTTATATAACCTATCTTTATTGCCTTGTACTTACAAACGTTAAAGATATCTAATAACCAGCTCATACCGAATGTGTATTTGTTGGCAGCCTTCCGAATATTATAAGATTCGCGTCTGAATAGGATATTCCGTGAATGGCTTTGAGTATTACGTTTCGAGATGGAGATATCAATCAAAGTAACAAAATGTACGACAGTATAAAGGAATTTTCTACTCTTTTGAACAAAATCTTATATTTATTACAATACTTATATGTATTAGGACTTTTTGTTTACAAAAATCGCCATTTTATATGAAATAAAGTTTCTTTTTTATTTCTATCAATCAAAGTCATCACACGTGCAATACATTCATCTTTGTGAATATAGTGGCAGTTTATTGATGCTCGTCTTGAACAAATCAGGTGGATAGTAGGTAATTAACTCTTTCAGGGTATTTTGTACTGCGTCTTGAGTATAAAATTTCAACCAAAATCTAGACAAAATAGAAGTCTCCAGGTACAAATTCTGATTTGTAGGACGGATGAATCCTATAGCTTGAAGACGGTCTTTAGAATTCCCAGCCGATTTAGATTAGTTTGAATATATTTTTTACTGTTAATTGAATATTTGAAGTCCCATGTGACTTAAGCATTTACTCTTTAACGCAAGATACTATCTTTTCAAAATAAAATCGTTAGTAGTAGGACCATGTTGTTGATAATTCACTGTCTGCAGCCGTGGGTCGGTCCGTCAGGGGTAGTACCACACTCTCGCAAGATCGACGTCTGAGTAATGGCAATGTGTATTTCGTTAGGTGAGCGAGAGAACCGGAAGACGGGTTTGGGGTTTGTATTTTGGTTATAGCAAAGGTCTATGAGCATCAGTGACACTTACCATCAAGCTGCTTGATTCGTTGCCACCATAAGCAATTAAAAAAAATAATAAAAAAGAAAGAAAAGCCATGTATGGAACATCGTAGAGTTCCTTCATATCGGTATCATATCGTAATATTCCTTAAAGATTGCATTGCCGTGTTAATGGTAATTTCCTATTTTGTAGGTTGCTAAAATATAAGCACTCTGGTGACGTGAATAATCGAGGACTTTTTTCTTACACTCATTCATCAGATATTTCCATTTTTTAATTTATTAATTTGTCAACAGCCACTTTTGGATCTTGGCCTACCCGATGAGGCATAATGAAATAATCTTGATTTGGTGAACACATTTAATATGTTCCATAACAGTATTCAATTTTCAATTTTTGAAATTACCACGGGCTAATAAATAATTAAGACATATTACTTTATCATCATCTCAGCTCATATACGTCCCACTGTTGGTCTCAAGCCTCCTTCATAATGGGAGGGAAATTGACCTACTACACCAATCTGGTCAGACGTGTTGGCGTAGAATTTTGTTTCGAGTTTTCCTTCTTTTACATAGATGTTATATGCGTTTTATACCCCTTAGACGTCTCTTACAATCACCCTCGGGTAAGATAGGGGTATGGTGAATTGTATTATTACTTCGTCACCACACGGAAAGGACACATTACTTACTCATAATCAATGGCGGATATATATTGTAATATTATATTGGTCCTATTAAGCTGTGTGATAGCTGCTACGAATACAACTAACCCTTACTATGCTCGTGGTAAAAGACGACTAAGAGCCTTATAGCGACCTGGGCCAACTCCATCTGATGCCGTTTGGTCAACAATTACATTTCCAAGGAGGGTTGATGTCTGGCAGGTGGCCGGTCATAAAACTATTGCCAATAACTTTTACAATATGTACTATGAAAGAAGAGTACATATTGTATTGATCCCAAGTAATTGGGATAAGAGTAGGAGAATGATGAAATAATTATATTGGTCCTATTGGGCACTATTGGACATCCTTCACAATAAGAGAAATGCTGGCCTAGCATACCAAGCTGGTGGAACGTGTTAGTGTAGAGTTTTATTGCCAGACTTTCTATGTTTTTAAATGATTTTATGAACATTTAATATCCATTTGAAATAAAACTACTTTTACGGATTCTATCGCGTTTATATTTGATTTTTAATTTCCCGACGTTTCAAACACTTTTCAGTGATCATGCTCACAGGAGAACTGAGATGTCTTACGTCCAATATGTCATTGTTATTACAGATATATATCTCTACCCTATAAGATATTAAATTTTGACCCACATTTTTAATACAAAATTAATACAAATTCATTGCCAGTACAAAAAGTTTACGTACGTTTTATTTCAAATGTGTAATACTCGCGTAAACATTAGAAGTAATTATGTTAGACAGTTAATATCCCTTAAATGTCTTCTATTGTTCCAATTTAAAAAAAAATACTGCCATTATTTACGCTGAGCTTTTCACCTTAAAGTATTTTTTTTTCTATTTGCAAATCACCTTTCTAAATCAGTGCCTATTTTATTTTTCCAATTCATAATATGCAAATATAAATAATTATATGGTGTAGTGACGGAATAATAATACAATACAACATTTATTTTCAAGCGGGTGTTGAAAAAGGCGGCTAAGTTACGTATAAGCGTATAATATTAGTGTAAGAGGGGGAAAGTACGAAATAAAACCTGAGAATTGTGGGGAAGTAATTTATCATTTTATGAGCATAGACATATCGAATAGTCAGGTGTATATGGATTGATTTATCCGTGTGGTGACGGAGTAAGAATACAATTCACCACCCCCTATTTTATCCGCGGGTGATCGTAAGATACGACTAAGGGATATACAATGCATATAAGATCTATGCAAGAGAAGGAAAACTTGAAACAAAACCTTATATCAACACGTCTGACCAGCGTGATATAATAGGTTATTTTCCCTCCTATTACGGAGGAGGCTCGAGCTCAACAGTGAATAAGAAGAAAAATATAAGCTGAGATGATGATGATGATATGGGTTGAAGAAGAAATAATTTTGCCGATTAAGTTGTCCAAATATAAAACAAGACAAGCTAATTTAAAGCCAAGCCTTCGCGACTCGTTCTTTTGGATATACTGTTATCCTATAAAACCTTTACATTTTTCGCTATCACACAGGTTAAAAAAAAAACAAACGTGTAATGCCCCTAAAAGCTTTTCAAGGTCGCGAAATAAATGTCCCTCGGTGTCGATTTTGGACCTTCGTTAAGTTGTTCAGTAATGCTCTGTATCTATATTTCAAAAGCACGCCCGAAGCAAAAATTATCATGTAAAATAAATTTGTGCTTGTTAAAATCTGATACAGGACCTTTGAGATCTGACCTATCAATAAAGCTAAAATAAAAAAAAAGTTGTACAGAATTGTATAAGCCGTGTTTCGGGTTTTTGTAAAGCCGTTGTTATTTTGACGTTTCAGAAAATTTAATAACACCTCATTTGTTTGAATTTGTGATGTAAATTTTCGTCGCGTGGAGAGAATTCGCAAATTTATTTTGCGAGATGGTGACGGAGTAAGAATACAATTCACCACCCCCTATCTTATCCGCGGGTGATCGTAAGAGACGACTAAGGGATATACAATGCATATAAGATCTATGCAAGAGAAGGAAAACTTGAAACAAAACCCTATATCAACACGTCTGACCAGCGTGGTATAAGGCTAGGCTAGGCTTTGGTATTGATGATATATTAATAACTAAGCGTACGTGTAACATACATACATACATATCATCACGCCATATCCGTTGCAGGGTAGGCAGAGAGAACAAAGTGCCAGAGAACTCTATCCTTGCATACTTCACTCGCTTCCTCAACATTCATAATTCTCTTCATACACACTCGCCGGTTTCGGAGACTCTTGATTCTACCTTCCTACGTGTACTATTTTCTTATAAATTAAAGATATTTTATTACTCTATACTTATGTTACAATTAT
Source organism: Lymantria monacha (assembly GCA_905163515.2). NCBI lineage: Eukaryota > Metazoa > Arthropoda > Insecta > Lepidoptera > Erebidae > Lymantria > Lymantria monacha. The sequence goes on along the minus strand of LR991092.1, from coordinate 7,988,067 downwards.
TATTCTTTTTATTATTCTATACTTGGACTTTTTTTTTAAAAACATTATAATATATATATATATATATATATATTTATAAATATGTCTCTATACTGAGAACCAGACTTAGAAAAGTACTTGTGGATCTCAAAAAGTATTATTCTGCGCAGGAATCGAAACTGCGATACTTGGTACGGCAGGTCAGTATCATAACTCCGACAATCTGCGCGGCCAAATTAAATGCAAACATTTCATTTAAACATTATTCAATTAATGTAGTTTTGTATAAAATGTATTTATTCTCTTTGAATAAAATATGAATTTAACTTTTGATAATTTGACATAGGTATTATTTTATTGGATTACGTATTCTAAATTAATAATATATTTTATCGTATTATACAATTGTATTATCCATGTAGTGAGAGGTTATAAAACGTAATACTTTCTTTCTCGTGGGAGTCGTGAAAACCGACTGAACGATCACTATGAGAATAGCCAGAAGTTTATGAAATTTATAACTTATAGCGACTAAAAACGTGATGATTGTTGAATATATATATAATATAAATAATTTTATAGATATACAATGCGAAAGTGGAAGGATGTAGGTACCGGGGAAGACCGAGATTAATCTACCTAGACCAGATTGGTCACGTTCTGGAGGAAGGTGGAGTCAAGAGTCTCCGAAACCGGCGAGCGTGTATGAAGAGAATTATGAATGTTGAGGAAGTGAGTGAAGTATGCAAGGATAGAGTTCTCTGGCACTCTCTTCTCTCTGCCTACCTTGTAAGGGATATGTCGTTATGATATGTATGTATAAATAATTTTCTTCGTGATGAAACTATTGTAGGACATTCAAATCCCGCTTCGTATCATATTTACGTCTTTAAGGTGACGCGCGCCATCTACCCGATAATGTTTACACATTGTGTAGGCTTAATACTTCACCACCGAAGACAAAGATCGGGTACCGGTGGTCCGCTCGCACGGCGAAGAGAGAGGATTTTACGGTGGGTCTATGGGGTCACGCGCCGCCTTCTCCGTCACCCCGGACCGATTTGGCGGGGCGAGACGCACCCATAGCCCACCAATAAAAAAAAAAAAAGAAAAAAAAAGGCTTAATACTTCAAACTTTGCAGTTAGAAATGTATTAAATGATGACACAACCTAGTTATTCAAATTACTGAAATTTAGCATTTAATATGCTTAATTATTAAGCGTGATTTGAATGTCCCACAATAGTTCACGGTGGTGTAAGTGGTAGCACGATTGGGCCGGACTCCCAATAGGTACGGGTTCGAATCCCGCTTGTGACATAATTTTTCGCTTTGTAATCGGGTTTTTATAAATAATTAAGCATATTAAATGCTAAATTTCAGTAATTTGAATCTTTTATCACTTTTAGATTAGAATCCAGAACCTCAAATTTGGTAATCGGTAAAACCCTTGAACCAATGAGGGATTCACAGTCGAACAAAATGTGAAACTAATACCGTTAATTTTGTTAATACTAGCAAGAGTAGAGGTGCAGAAATAAGAAACAACGAGTTTAGTGAATTTATAGTGTGCAATAAATTTGTGGAACTTGTCCGGGATTAAGCGCTTCCATTGCCTGTTTTATATCGTCGACGCAATATCCTCTAGTATTATGTACGTAATTCAATTAAGTGTTTGAGCGTTTTATTTTTTTAGGCATTATATACCTTTTTCATTAGTAATAAAGTAAACCAGAGCGGTCAGGTACTGAAGGAAGGTGGAGTCAAGAGTCTCCGAAACCGGCGAGCGTGTATGAAGAGAATTATGAATGTTGAGGAAGCGAGTGAAGTATGCAGAAATAGAGTTCTCTGGCACTCTGTTCTCTCTGCCTACCCTGCAAGGGATATGGCGTGATGATATGTATGTATGTATGTATGTTCATTAGTAATGCTTTGAAAACGTATAGGCTATGAAAATATTGCAAAAAATAATACATTATCATGCTCTTTTTGACCATCAAGGGTGGCAGTAGTTGCTTATATTGATTAGTTGTATTTAAAAGCAATTCATGAAAATTAACTCAATTATCTGCCAATTTTAGGGAATCTAAATAATTTACTGACTTCCAATATTTAGGCGAGTAATACGCATCGCGGGTGACCGGATCGGGGAATAGTCCCTCACCCACAGAAAGGCTGACCGCGAATGGCGATAGGGAGAGAATAAGGTGGGCTAGCGAGCCACGTGCCACCGTTGCGTTGCCCCTGAGTGTTGCCGCTGCAGTTGCCAGTTATGCTAGGTCAGAGGCGGGTTTCTAATATAACCGGTTTTGACAGAGCTAACCTAAAGGAATAGGTAAGATTTTATTTTGGTTGGCACTGTGAAAATGCATTCATGTATCTCAAATAAAAACCCCTCTATTTATAAGTTTCTCGGTCAGCTTTATTAAATTTAAGCTTTTTCCAAATTATATAACCTCCCCGTATATGTTATACTTATCACGCTTGTTACAATTTCCTTAAAAACTACTATTGCTTTTATATTTTTTTTACGATTCCTGGCAAAATAAAAGAGTAATTGTTACATTGTATTTTTAACCCATGTAGTAGTAACTTTATTCATTATGAAGTAATTAACATTTACGTTAAAAAAAAACACTTGGTAAAGTTATTCAAATTCTTTTGATATGATAAATAGTTGAATATAATACTAAAGCATTTGATTATTTAATTTATTTCAAAGTAGATTGTAGTGAATACTGTGAGAAAATTAATAGATCTTGTACTCTTAGAATAATAAAATAGCTTATGAATGTTTAAAATTAAAAATCTGCAGTGCTAGCTATAATTTGTATTTTAATTTTTAAATTAATGTATTCTCAAACTTAATACGTATTATTACTATTTAAAGTAATGTTCATATAATTGTGAATTCTATTGTTGTAATTACAATATTATTGTGATTAAATTACTTTTTTATTTAGCGGTAACTACTAGCATAAAGAGAAGAAGTGATAAAGTCCTCTATCAAAGTTGACTTAATAAATGTAAAAGAATAAAATTTATAATATGAAAAAATAGCATATTTATACAAAATCCAAAAAAAATACTTTAATGAAGATTTTTTTTTAAAAGATAACACCTAGCATTAAAATAAATTCTTGTATCAAGATAGACTTTATAAGTATATAAAAAAATATAATATAAACAACACAGATTATTAAACTATCATTAGAAAAAATTCAATAGTTTACCGTTTGTGCAGTCTTTCAATATCTTTAATGAAAATATGTAAAATATTGCTAGGGACTAAAGAACGTAAAAAGAGATCTTAGCTGAATTGATATTGTGGTGATTTTATAGAGGGTTTCTTATCTGAGATTCTTGGAATCGGGCTTGGAATCGGGGCCGGTGGTCAGCCGATCTTTATGGGATCACATGATCCGCCGCCCTGAAAGGATCGAAAGTAGTGTGATAGACAGACCATAAACGGCAAAAAAATATTCTGAGTAAAAGCTATATCTTCTTTTTATACTAGACTTATAATGATAATATATATTAGCTGTTTTAGTTCTAAAGTATAGTATGTTCTAAAGTATACTATATAGTATGTACTAGAGCAAGTGGATGAATTTGTATATCTTGGATGTGGATTTAGCCGAGATGGAAGGTACACCACTGATATAGAGCGAAGAGTGAATGCGGGAAATAGAGTGAACGGAGCGTTGGGGCAACTTCTCGGCAGCCACCACCTCAGCCAGAAGGCACGTGTAGCAATACATAACGCAGTGCTTGTCCCAACATTACTGTATGGAAGCGAGAGTTGGGTATGCAGAAAAGAGTATGATAGTAAAATTAATGCGGTCGAAATGCGATCTCTGCGAAAAATCTGTGGAGTTAGGCTGACCGACCGCATTCGTAATGACGACGTAAGAGAGCGAGTAGGTATGAAAGAGAGTATTGGTGTAAAGATGCGAAAGGGAATGCTCCGATGGTTCGGACATGTGGAAAGAATGCCGAACGAACGCCTGGTTAAGAAGATATACAATGCGAAAGTGGAAGGATGTAGGTACCGAGGGAGACCGAGACTAACCTACCTAGACCAGATCGGTCATGTACTGAAGGAAGGTGGAGTCAAGAGTCTCCGAAACCGGCGAGCGTGTATGAAGAGAATTATGAATGTTGAGGAAGCGAGTGAAGTATGCAGAGATAGAGTTCTCTGGCACTCTGTTCTCTCTGTCTACCCTGCAAGGGATATGGCGTGATGATATGTATGTATGTGTGTATGTAGTTCTAAAGTAATTTATGTAATTTTTATGCATTATCCTTTTAGTACTGCTAAGTTTATACACTATATATTTTAATATGTTTTTATATATATTAATTTGCGGAATTTGTGGGTAGCCCACGTTTACTTAGTTTTAAGAATAGACATTGTTAATAAATGTGTATCTGTTTTTTTATCTCAATAAACTAAAATATAATATAATTATTTAAGCATTATTTTTATGTTAAATCGGAGTGCAAGAAAATAAGCAGCAAAACTTATAAGAGATTTATAAATTTATTGCAAAAGCAGATATAGATAATAATTTGAAATGACACTTTATAGCGTTGCAAGCCGTTAAGTTTTGATTTTATTACCTAGCCAGGCGTTCTCATGCATTCGTTCTTATAATGGATCTCATTTTTCAGTCTAGCCGATAAAATAGCTATATAAAATTTAAAGATATGCATATGAACATTAAAACAATATCACACTTCGCACGTTTGATAAAAATTGAACTATGATTAATTATTTTAACTATATATTATGAAAATATGTATGTAATTAGTATCTGTAATATTATGTAGCGTCGACAACCTTAGACCTTCTCGATTTCTAAAGATTTTCTCAGAGAATTCTCTATAGTTACCTCAAAATTTGCCACTTAAGTAGTAAATACGATGAATTTGTAGTTATTAACATACTCGTCCACGTGTTAAAAATATTTAGTACATCTCTACCTAGTCTTATTACTAGTGGTACAGCCACACTGTTTCCTATCTACAGCTGTGGACCGGTCAGTCCGTAGTAGTTACCACACTTACGCAGGAAATTGACGTCGCAGCTGTGGTAATGTGCTATTGGACTTCATTCGGTGAGCGAGAGATCTGGAAGTCCTAATTTCTGAGTGAGTCTTGGTTGGTAGGAAGCGGCCTAGTTGAATCTCTGGTATTGCAAAGGTCCATAAGCAACACTTACGGTGAACACTATCGGTGTTCAGCTTGTTCGTTTGTTTAATAAAGAAAATCTCTCTGGACAGTAAGAACAAGAACAAATAAGGGGTTGGAAGTAAATAAACTTTAATACTATAATACTTTCTAAGATATTCATGTAAATTAGGCACTATGAATAATTATTGTAGTTTAAATTGAATACTTAAGATGACAATCATACCTATTAAGATAACAGAAATTATTAATTTGGTACCATCTTTGTTTATTTTAATTTAAATTAAAATCTTCCTTATATTATGGAATTACAACTTATTTAATGCAAAAACGGTTATTTTATATCAACTTTAAGTACGGGGGTATATATCATGTGTGTCTTTTTCAGACGCTTTGAGAGAAATGAGCATGTTCTTGTAAATTTGATGCAGTGTACGTTCTAGAAGCCCTCAAGAGGTTGCTATATTTGCCGACATAACTCACACATAATGTATTAAATATAAGTGCTTTTAGAAAAATATTATTGTCAAATTATATATATATATATATATATATATATATATATATATATATATATATATATATATATATACATTGTAATAGGAATATAAATAAGGAAGAAATTATACGTATATAAAACTGTTAAAAGATTCCAATTCTAAATATAACTTTCTAAAATATCACACCGTCAGTACAATGTATGGTAAATAAAGGTGCTCTGCCTTTGTTATGATCTGACTCTTAAGAGCCTGTGACACTTAATTAAGCCAAAAGTTCCATTGTGACATCACGCACAAGGTTATATAATCCTTTGTTCCATGCGTTTCCCTTTATTAGAAGGGATAATTTCCCCAGTTTCTAATAAATATTTATATACTTTATTGAATGTGTTTTAGATATATTTTTAAAGAAGCTATTGTTTCTTCATAAGGAGTAATGCAGTTTTGAAATACATACTTTAACATACATACATATATACATATCATCACGCCATATCCCTTTCAGGGTAGGCAAAGAGGACAGAGTGCCAGAGAACTCTATCCTTGCATACTTCACTCGCTTCTTCAACATTCATAATTCTCTCCATACACGCTCGCCGGTTTCGGAGACTCTTGACTCCACCTTCTTTCAGTACGTGACCAATATGGTCTAGGTAGTTGAGTCTCGGTCTCTCCCGGTACCTACATCCTTCCACTTTCGCATTGTATATCTTCTTAACCAGACTTTCGTTCGGCACTTTAACGACAAACAAAATAATAACATTGAATAGCTAAATTACTGATTTAGCATTTAAAATACTAAGCTATTTATATAAACTTGTTATTTTGCGAATGAAAAATGATTACCACTCGGGAGACTTGAACCCATATCTATTGTAATTCCCACGTGTGGTATAATTTTTCACTCGCAAACAAAAGTTTTTACGAAATACCTTGATACTCTCTGTAAGCGATTACCGTATATAAGTAGCGGAGCTAGCACAGTTATTTTAAACATAAAAAGAATGTTTTAATATATATATATATATATATATGTGTAATGGCAATTTGATAATTCTCCTTCTAAGATATAACACCTTTAAAGGCTGAGTGAGCAATCCAAAAATGTTGGTACATACGATATATATATATATATATTGGAATGATTCAGAGCAATATTTTAAAGTGCTTTCAGTTATAAAATTTCTGTAACAAATGGCGAGTCAATTCTATATTGTTTTTAACGATTTTGTGTCTCTTACAATGTAACTTGATGGTAATGAACTATTATGCACAAGGTTTATACTATGTAAGTAACCGTTTAAACATGACTGCATTTTAATTTTTTGCTTGACTAAAATCTACTTAGTACCAGACCAAATAAACCTCACAAGTTCAAAGGTGGCATCGTGTAGAACTTAATATAACAACATAATTTTTATTATTTGTTTAATTATAGTAGCAATAGGCATTCTTTGATATTGAAATTTTCATCTGTCTACCTGTTAATATTCATAAGATATTTCAAACCGTCTTCGTGACGGGGGTGAGAAACTTGCAGCTTGTTTGCACGTAGAACCTACATAACATGCTGTATGCTCCTCAACCAGATATTCACTGTTACAGATTACTAGTAATTTCTGAAACAAAGATTTCAGTTCAGTTAACTTTAAGTAACGTTAATTGTTTTAATTTAATATGTCACTTGGTACTTAATAGTGCGTAAGTAATTTTACGTCATCTCAACCCATATATTTGCCACTGCTAAGCTAGAGCCTCCTCCACACTATGAGGGAAATTGACCTACTACACCACGCTGGTCACACGTATTTGTATAGGGTTTTATTTCAAGTTTTCCGTCTTTTGCATAGATGTTATATGCATATTTTATCTCTTAGTCGTCTTTTACAATCACCCACGAGTAATATAGGGATTGGTGAGTTGTCTTCGTACTCCATCACCATACGAAAAGTATTTTTTTTTGTAATTGTAAAAAAATATGCTTGTTATAAGAGATCTCATCTAACGAGTCTTTAAGTAACTTGGTTTTTAGTTAGTTCTTGAATTCTTTTATTGGCAAACCGTTTGCGAGTTTGCATTTTTTAAAATTTTATGTTTCGATGACTCATTATTTTTTGTTAGATATTTATTTGAAGTATTTGGTTCTTTTATTAACATAAAAATATGATACCTGTTAAATCACATTATAGATATATTCAATAATTCTTATACGATTTTGCCTGTCATTTGCGTAGTATTTGTTTTTAGTTGTATTCCCGATTTTGCAGGTGGTCCAATAACCCGGTTCCTGCACGAGCAAATAAATATATTAAAAAAAACAGGTCTAAATGTACTGCCCGTTTTCAGATTTCCTTATATATGCACACATTTATCCAACTGGATGGCAAATATCAACCTTCCAGATTACCTTTTTTTTTTTGCGGTGGACTATAGACGTAGTCGCACCTTCCAGATTACCTGGAAATAGTTAAACATTATGATTTTGATGAGATAATCAATCAGTGGTAAAAAACTTTAATAGGGAATATGCACGTGACTCCAAAATGAACAAAATATTTTTATTTGTTATCTTTATTGCTTAAAAAACATACCTATACAATTATTTTTGAAATTCATCATTATTTAATAGTGAAATTTAATTATCAAAAATAGGCTTTCTTGAAATACGCTCGCAAATTTCTAAAACACGACGCGATTGGTTGTTCAAAACGAGACGTCATCGTACACTCGAGTCTTCTGGTATCAAGGTGTTTCTAGTGATTATTTTGTATCGTTACCCAGTTATTTCATGAGTTATTAGTTTTCTGTGTTCAAGTATTAATCCTTGTGAATGAGAGACTTAACAAACGTCACTTTTTGTTCCTGTTCTAATGCCATTATTTTGTATTGCATATAATTCTCTGTATCTAAAACCCAATAGAAAGATAAATAATAAATAATTTCGAACTTTTCTCTTACTCTAATAAGTTACATGTTTTCATTCATAAGTATCATAGATGACTAAACATATATTACTTTTATGGATAAAGACCCATGTACCTATTAGATATTGAGAATATATCTTTAAGAACTTTACATAAACTAGGTAGGTATGTGTACGTCGAAGTTTGTTAACAAAACAAGTATGTGCATGTAATTAAGGAAAAATGATTCTTTTATGTACTTCATCACTTCTCTAATGTGTTTACTTAAGTTAAAATGATCTTCACAACAGTATAAACTGCTCAAACACGACACATTGTCTCTTTTCATCGCCTTGCACCATTTTCTTCTTATTTATTACATTTCTCGGCATAAGAAAATATACTTTGTTGGGTGCAGTTTTGATAATATTTTGGCACATAGGAACGACACAATATTTATAATACGGTTTTCTGTTCTTTTAATGATGAGATGAGATGAATGATATATCTTGTAAGTATATTTATTAAAATCACAACACTTCAAAGGCTGAAATAGATCGGTGTTGAAGTAAACCAAATTCGTTGAACAGAATTGCAAACGTGACTAGAATTTCTAGTAAAGAACAAGTGCAACTAAATGCAATATCCCTTGCAAACGAGATTTGGTACAAGCCAAAGATATCCTCTTTGAATAGTTCAGACGCAAACTCGACGAATCGTATTGAATATTAAACGATGTTTCTTGACTCTGTTATATGAATAGATCAAAGTGAAAAAAAAATCGGTTAGTTTTCTATCAGTAGTATAAGGTATAATAGTAGAGAAAGGAAAACAAAATGAACAATTTATAGGATCGGCTTCTATCTATATAATTATTTTATTGACAATGATCTAATGGTGGTAATCTGTCTATATTATAAAGACAAGCTATATTGGTCCTCTCCGTGTGGTGACGGAGTAAGAATACAATTCACCGCTCCCTATCTTACCTGTGGGTATCGTAAAAGACGATTAAATACTGCATATGGCATCTGTCCAAGAGAAGGAAAACTCAAAATAAGACCTTATACCAATAAGTCTGACCAGCACGGTTTAGTAGGTTAATTGCCCTCCTATTATGGAGGAGGCTTCAGCCCAACAGTGAGAAGTGTGGGGGCTGAGATGATGATGATCATATTGGTCCTTCTAAATATTTCCATGTTCTGAATTTTTTAGCTTACTTCAAAGCTTCATTATCATCGAATTGACACACCTCATATATATATATATGTACTACTGCTGAGTGCAAACTTTCTCTTTCGTTATCCCATCTCATACGTGTCCCACTGTTGGGCTCGAGTCTTCTCGATAATGGGAGGGAACTTGGCCTACTCTACCACGTTGGTCAGACGTATTAATATAGGATTTTGTTTGGAGTTATCCTTCTCTCTATGTTATATGTGTTTTATATCCCTTAGTCGTCTCTTACGATCACCTACGGGTAAGATAGATGGTGAATTGTATTCTTACTCCATCACCTCCACACGGACTTTCTTTTTAGTAGAACTCCCGCATAAACCCATCTAGGGTTGGATAGCTATAGGTAGATACGGTTTTATTTTGAGTTTTGTTTTTCTTGAATAAATTCTTATGTCTATTATATTGATTTTGCCTTTTAAAACAGTCACAAAGAAAATAGATGAGGAGTTGTATTTTTGTTCCGTTACTACTTGGAAACAATTTTTAGTTAATTCTATAGTTTTTTTTTTTTTTTTTTTCACTTCAGTAGAATACTGAAGTGACGATGTTATATTTGAATCAAAGGCTTTCTTATAGACCATAAATACGAGGCGTAGAGTGTGCCAGTATCCTCACTTCTTTTTTTGAATAATCGAGCGCAGTATTTTTGTTCATTCTGTGGTAGTATAGACCTTTAAAATATAAGCTCATTTGGACAACTGCCCGTTTATTTAATCGTTTTTTTACAGCAAATATTATTGACAAATGAGTGCAAAATGCCAACGAGATGTCATCGTTTCAATTTAAGCAAATGCTTTCGCCGTAGTCTTATGTCTGGATATCCAGCTGATATCCTCAAGCAGGCTGCATTTTTCTACTGATTCTTGTGAAATTTTCTAAGCAGATTCGATAATTATACGAAATTTTTGTAAAATTAAATAAAAAAATCAAATTATTTAGATTTTAAGTTAACTATTATTTTTATACCTTTTCATTTAATTTTGCTTTCCCAATGATTCGTATAATTTCGTGGCCATGGATGCTGCAAAGTATAAAATCTGTAAAAATATATTATGTAACGTTTTTAATAAAGGCTGCATTGAGTCTCTCGGTATTGTGGGCAATAAATTGCACGCATACCGTAGCTTGTCGCTCCATGGTCCGTGTTGAATGTCGGCAGCTGTACAATCAGAACGACAACAAAAGCAACGTGCAAGCTTTTATGTCGGACAGAGATTGATAGAAGTCAGAAGTTAAATTTAGCTGGAATATATACCAAAATGCGATGTCTTTTTAAAAATTCTCTAAATTGTTATGAATATAAAAATGCTATGACATATCGTCATACAAATAAGTTAAAAATTTTTTGCTGTTTAAATAAAAAGCCAAATTAAAATAATTCCAATGCGTAAAAAAAATTCTATCGTTAGAAAAAGCGTGCGAATTTAGAACACACATACACCGGTTAATTGATAAACTCACAAAACCATGGCGTCAAAAAAAAAGACACAAAATTTACGTATGTTGACAAAATAAATATGTGATGGTTAACAAAATTTTTTTTCGCGTGATCATGGGAATCATATAAAGCTGTTGTTCAGAGTTTGCGTGTAATTTGTGTGTGTTAATTAAAGGTTTGTAAAAGTTCCCCTCAATATAAGGATTACTTCCTTAGAGCAGAGTATTTTCTCTTTATAAATAAAACATTGGCACTTAAATGGATTAAGAAAAAGATAAAATACGATTTTCGTTTAGTGAGGGAGAGGAATATAGTAGTGGTTTACTCGAAAGGTAATACACCGCTTTACTGGGAGTTTAATTATAAAGCAAGTGTAACAGCACGGCAACAGAAGGAAAACTAAAAAAAATCTTACAGTAGCCTAGTCATTGTGCTATTACTCTCACATTGAAGACGATATATTTCTATAACAGTGGGACGTTATATAGTGGTAGTAAATTATTTTTGTTTATTGTTTTTTTCTTAGATTTTGCAGTTAGATATTAAGACCAGCTTTTTTGCTTTATTTTATGAGCATACCAATTATTGGGATCAAATAAAAAATCATCAAGAAAGCAATAGATTTTAATCTTAGATAGTATAATTATCATAAACATCAACTTTCTAGTTGTACGTGTTTATATGTCTGAATTAATAAATTACGCGACCAATTTTGATAAAAAAAAAATGTGTGTTCAGTTAGATTAAAGCATGAGGATTACATGAGTATTTTATAGCATTCATGGTCACGGAAGGACTAACTGTCGAGAGCACTCACTATGAATACTGTAGTGATCGAAACGTCTGGAAATTAAAAATCAAATACAAACGCCATAGAAGCCGTAAAATAGTTTTATTTTTAATGGATCCAAGCATGGTTTATATTAATTGGATCCGATAAATGGTGCTACGATCGATTTCAAGGATTTCTATTTATGATATTCTCTATAGATATATAAAATAGGTATCATCATCATCATCTTTGTTCATATATACGTCCCCTGTCGAGCTTTAGTCTCCTGCGCTATATGGGGCAAAGTGACTTACAACGCTGTTCAGGCAGTTAGCTTTTATCGAGATTTCCTTTTCTTGTTGTGATGTTATCTGCATATCAGATTTCTTATTCATCTAGTGTGGTTAGTTATATTCTTACTCTGTCATCAAACAAAAATATGAAATAACTATACTTACAATGGTAAGTATAACTATTTCATATTTTTGATAATGATCAATGAAACTATTAGATCACTATTTTTAAATAAAAATATAACAAATTATCATATATATTATCATCATTATTCTTCTACTCTTATCGTAATTACTTGGGGTCGATACAATATGTACTTGTACTCTTCTTTTATAGTACATATTGTAAAATTTATTGGACACAGTTTTATGACACAGATTTCTTATTCATCTAGTGTGGTTAATTATATTCTTACTCTGTCATCAAACAAAAATATGAAATAACTATACTTACAATGGTAAGTATAACTATTTCATATTTTTGATAATGATCAATGAAACTATTAGATCACTATTTTTAAATAAAAATATAACAAATTATCATATATATTATCATCATTATTCTTCTACTCTTATCGTAATTACTTGGGGTCGATACAATATGTACTTGTACTCTTCTTTTATAGTACATATTGTAAAAGTTATTGGACACAGTTTTATGACACAGATTTCTTATTCATCTAGTGTGGTTAATTATATTCTTACTCTATCATCAAACAAAAATATGAAATAACTATACTTACAATGGTAAGTATAACTATTTCATATTTTTGATAATGATCAATGAAACTATTAGATCACTATTTTTAAATAAAAATATAACAAATTATCATATATATTATCATCATTATTCTTCTACTCTTATCGTAATTACTTAGGGTCGATACAATATGTACTTGTACTCTTCTTTTATAGTACATACTGTAAAAGTTATTGGACACAGTTTTATGACCGGCCACCTGCCAGACGTCAACTCTCCTTGGGAATGTAATTGTTGACCAAACGGCATCAGATAGAGTTGGCCCAGGTCGTTATATAGCTCTTAGTCGTCATATACGATATCCACGAGCAAAGTAAGGGTTGGTAATATTCGTAGCCGCTACCACACAGCTAAAATTATCATATATATTAAAGAAAAAACTACTAAACAAAATAATTAAAAGCTGATCATATAATAGCTATTTCACGAGGCAGTTTCACGAAAATTCCACTCATCATAAAAAAAATTTGATAACCGACCTAATATAAGAGGCATTCCCAACACATTTTAATGGAGAAGTAAAAGGGCACTCAAATTTATATGGTTCATAAGTCGGATACCTCTCTCAATTATCAGGGTTACCTTGCTTTTATTATGATCAGTTTTATTAGTTTCAGAGAACATTGTTGCCTTCGTATAAATTGTGGAATGGTATTCTACTTTTGTTTATTGTCGATTCTGAAATTGGCCTATCGATTTTTCAAATATTTAGTCTTTTATTTCTATTTAGTTTATTTTTTTATTGAGATACCACTTCATGCCTTTATCCAGGAAGGCGTAAGCAGAGACAAAGATAAATTTTGCTACATATTCTTTAGTTGCTCGTAATACTGTCCAAACTTGTAGACATAGTTATATACTTCTAGTTTGATGCTGAAAGTATAACGAAAATATTCATTGAGGAATTCTAGAGAAAACCAAAATAACACATTGTTTTTTTTTATTGCTTATGGTGACAATCGAGCAAGCAGCGCACCTGATGGTAAGCGTTACTGGCGCTCATGGACCTTTGCAATACCAAGGTTATAGCTAGGCCGCTGCCACCAATACAGATGCTACCAATCCCAAACCCACTCAGTTGGGCTTCCGGCTCTCTCGCTCACCGAACAAAGCGCAATAGACCATTGCCATTACTCAGACGTCGATGTTCTGCGAGAGTATGGTACTACCCCGGACGGACCGGCCCGCGGCTCAAGACAGAAAACTGTTAACAGCGTGGTCCTACCACTAATCTCATTCATTCTATCTTTATACTCTATTTAAATAATATATTTCCTTCTTTAAAGTAATAAGTTTTGTATTAGCTTTGTAAGGTATCGTGCTCCAAAAACTATTGTGTCATATCTTGACGCTATCGCCAATCGAAGTAGGACTAAAACACTAAAACAAAAATATTTTTCGTTTGCGTTAAAAAAAGGCAAGGATTCGTTAGATTTAATTTCGAGTATTCTTATTCTATGTATTAGTTATTTTTCTATATTTTATTTTTACAATATTGCAAATATGTCCATTATTATCGATTTATTTCCAGCAGACAAAATACCAGTAATGCCATGTAACATTCACTTCTAATTCTAAATCTGGCGAGCGAAAATACACTTCACCCTAAGCTTTCAAAGTAAATTCTCGAACAGAATTGGTTGCAGAATTTGTCAGGTCGATTTCTATACGACATGGCAGCAAAGTTTTTATAAGAAAAGACAAGCCGATCCTCGTTTTACTGAACGAAACTTTGAGGGTCGACTGTGCTATTAGAAAAAGCAATACACTAATCAAAAGTGAAGTGAACTAAAATGTCGTTCTTTTTATTACACCTAAAGCTATTTGTAATAAATGAAATTACGATATAAAGCTTCATCGTTTCAAAGTTTAAAATGTTTTCTAAATATACTTTGCGATGTCTAGAAAATAGTTAACTATTGCTAGAGGACACCTTTTTTAAGTATAATAGATTAGAGTTGAAATGTAGGCCTCATAAAAAGGCTCAAAGTCGCTCAGCATGCTATGGAGAGGGCTATGCTCTGTATTTCTCTACGTAATAAAATCCGGAATACGGAAATCCGTAGAAGAACGGGTGTAACCGACATAGCCTGAAGAATTAGCACGTTGAAGTGGCAATGGGCAGGCCACATCGCTCGACGAACCAACAACCGTTGGGGAAGAAAGGTTCTCTAGTGGTGACCACGAATCGGACGACGCAGCGTAGGACGACCTCCCACTCGGTGGACTGGTTACATTGTCAAGGTCGCAGGAAACCGTTGGATGCAGGTGGCACAGGACCGTTGGGAATGGCATTCTTGTGGGGAGGCCTATGTCCACCAGTGGACGTTTATGGTCTGATGGATGGAGCTTAGAACTTCATTATTTTCCACTTGGTATATAAACATGTAAGTATATATAAAATAGTCAATGAAACAATCATCATCACTATCATCTTAGCTGATATATTTCCCACTATGGGCTCGAGCCTCCTCCATAATTGAATTGACGTACTACGTGACGTAGTAGGTCAATTTCCCTGTGTTGGTATAAGGTTTTGTTTCGAGTTTTTCTTTTCTTTCATAGATGTTATATGCGTTTTATATCCCTTGGTCGTCTCTTATGATCACCCACGGGTAAAATAAAGAGTAGTGAATTGTATTTCTACTCCATCAACATACAGAAAGTAGGTAGCAATACGCGACTAAAAGTGATTCGAATCTATAAATCAAACAAATTATTTATGAAAATTAGTAACTAATTTGAAAATCATTCGATTGATTGGAGCGAATAACGAATGGTGTTCATTCGAATATGATTTGAGTCGAATCAATTGACCATTTGTATTTGAACGTGCCATTCGATTCAAATAATCAAAATTTAAACGTGTTTATCGTAGCTTATTTTACTGGACAATGTTTGTCTATAAATGAAAGGAATCAAGTGAAATTTTAACAGCGACAAATACATGTACTTGCTACATATATCTTATTATTATCATATTACTCGCTGGCCCAACAAATGCTGTTTTGTACAAATCTCAAATTATAGATTTTGTGTAACCCGAACATGAAAAAAATAAGATGTCTTTTTAAAGAAAAAAAAAGCTAATAATTAACTTTCTTTCATCATTGTAGAATGAAAGAGCTTCTTTCCATTCATGATAATAATGAATACAATTCACCATCCCCTATCTTGCCCGTGGATGATCGTATGAGACGACTAAGGGATATAAAACCCATATAACATCTATGCAAGAGAAAGAAAACTTGAAACAAAATCCTATATCAACACGTCTGACCAGCACGGTATAGTAGGTTAATTTCCCTCCCATTATGGAAGAGGCCCGAGCCCAACAGTGGGACATATATGGGCTGTGATGAGGATGATAATGATTGATGAATGCCCTAATCGTCACAACTGACGAGTAAGCTATTATAGTTACATACATATCATCACGCCATATCCCTTGCAGAGTAGGCAGAGAGAACAGAGGGCCAGAGAACTGTATCCTTGCATACTTCACTCGCTTCTTCAACATTCATAATTCTCTTCATACACGCTCGCCGGTTTCGGAGACTCTTGACTCCACCTTCTTTCAGCACGTGACCAATCTGGTCTAGGTAGGTGAGATATTATAGTTGGTGTTATAAATTGCCTATGAGAGTATTGTTACTGTCTTGGTAATACCTAATCCCGATTTTTTTTCTATTCCGATGAATAATACATCTTTTTTTCTTAAACCGTCACCACATAGGATGGATGAAGTTTGTAGTGGGTGCAATATTATGCAAACTTAAATATGATTTACGTAATAAAAAGACACTTATATTTTTTTTTAGTGTAAAACTAATAAACATGAAAATCTATCCATATTCATAAGACGCATTCATTTTTTTATTTGATTCAATGCGAGTTATTTTTTTCAACCAATCGTAATATAAGCCACAATCGATATAAAAGCCAATGCTTTTATATGGAATGTTGTTTCTATAACTATGTTTCTACACGTTTTTATTTTCATAATTTTTTTAGATAAATATTATTCACATTTCTTTTACATTGATTAGCTGTGTGATAGCGGCTACAAATACTATCAACCCTTACTTTGCTCGTGGATGTCGTAAAAGACGACTATTATGATTACCTGGGCCAACTCCATCTGATGCTGTTTGATCAACAATTACATTCCCAAGGAGGGTTGACGTCTGGCAGGCGGCCGGTCACAAAACTATTGCCAATAATTTTTACAATATGTACTATGAAACAAGAGTACATATTGTATCGACCCCAAGTAATTAGGATAAAAGTAGGAAAATGATGATTTCTATTACATTGATTAGGTAATTTTAAAAAACAACAAATAGAATCTTTATAAATGTCAGTCAATAACGTTCCAATTGCAATCTATATTGAAAAAAAAGCTACTTTTTCTGCGTCAATAAGGTAAGAACAAATTTTAAAAATAAATTCAGTATAAGGATAGCTCTTAAAATAAAAAAGAATTAGAATGGAAGAAAGAATAAAACGGAGAAATTAGAAATTAGAATTTTCAGTCACTATAGCTCGCGACTTCGAAATTTTAAATTAATGATTTCATCCACGTATTAACGTCCTCTATTGTGCATAGACTTCATCGCAATAAGTGGATAACGTCATAATTGCTTTGCTTGACAGGTAATGGATCATAGTTGCTGTTACATATTTCTCAAAAATCTTTCGGTGCTACTTTAGTCGATTTTTTTTAAGCTCACGAGAACGTAAGATACATGGCTTTTCTAATATTATATTATTAATGTGTTAATGCATAGAAATTAATGCTACGTGCATTTAAGATTTTAATTAGCACATGCTTTAAACGATGAAGAGAAAGATATGAGGAACCTAGCACCGGTCTGAGACATCAAGAATAATGTATACCTATCTATAAAAACATATTAATACAGGCTGGTAATTTTCTTAAATTAAGAACAAATGTATATATGATAACAAAAAAATAATAATAGTATGAAACTTCTTACCATCCATTGTCCGTTTTTATAAACAGCTTACTTAGTATCTTAAATGCTAAAACTCAATAATTTAGATTATTGGTTTGTATCATCGCTTAATACAATTCAAATAGAAATATTAGAGTATTTAATCGAAGGAGTAAACATTTTCTGACATATGGCGTATAAAACGTCTCCCGTGTAGACTTTCTATTGCTTTAAACATTTTACTACATTTTAGTCATACCACATGATACTCATGAAAATAATGGAGTTATGAAATCATCCGTTTGTTTTGTATCCTCAATATATTATCACATAGAAAATCAGATATGTATTTACTCTATCTCTATTATATTGTCAGTTCTAGTGGAAAATTCGACTAATCATAGATTAATAATACTACGAATACACACACACCAATTTTCCTGTTTATGTGGGAATTAGTGTTGAGATAATCCGATAGGTCGATTAGATAGAGGCAGCGGATAAATGAATGGTCCCAATCCATATAATGATTGTTATCCAATATATAGATTAAATATAAATAATATACGATAACGTATATCGTTTAAATAAGCGAGTGAAATTTATGAATAATTCACTTTTTATAAGACTTTTCAATTCTATTAGAAAATACAAGAAGACGTTTTATAAAAAAAGAAGAGTTTGATATCAATAAGTAATTTGATCGAAATTTGTATCAATATTATGATTATAGAACATGGACTAGTCTATTTTACAAAAAGATAATAAAATATACATTCAAATAAACATTCGTCTAAAATACCTATAATAAATATAATTTAAATACTTATACATTTATATTTTTTTCGTTTAAATATCAATTATTTACTTAAGCTACCATTGTATATTTTGTTGCGTATCCAATTTAAGTTTTTGGATAATAATTATATATTAAAAAACTAAAATGTTTTTGATAATAATAAAGTGGGTTTTCTAGCTATCTATTGAACATAAACAGTTTATGAAAGGGGCTCGTATACTAGTAGTAATTTAAGAATTGAATATGGCGTCTCATAAGGCAGGATCTTTGGTCCCTCTCTTTTCTCCATTTACATGATATTGTCAATTTCTCTTTGTTCAACGTTGATATAAATAGTTGTGCCGACGACACTATGTTTTTCATGACAATAGGTGGGTATACGGCCTTGCCGAGAAAGGCGTGATTGTCATTTGTCGGTTGCTCAACGAAAACTTGCTAACACTAAACACTAAGCAAAATAATAGATCACCTTTTCTAAAACTAGTGTTAGCGCGGAAGAATGTATGCTGAAATTACATTCTTATGGAGTTTTGAAGTCTTCAAATTATAGTTCATGTACATGCACCTAAACAGAATGCATAAAATCTTTAAATTAACTAACCGAAATAATCGAAGAACAAATTAACTTCAAAAACCACATCTCATCTTTTTCTATTTGAGCAAGAAAATTGATATTTTTAATGAAGAAACTCAGTGACTGCATGGAAACTGAAATTATCAGACAAATTTATTTTGCATTATGTCATTGTATTCTATAGTATTGGAATTCCCTATAAGGCGTAGCCTGCAAAACTGCATAGAAACTGAAATTATCAGACAAGTTTATTCTGCATTATATCAGTCTACTCTATAGTATTGCAATTCGATTTGGAGAAGTGCCTGCAAACTCAAATGATAAGAGCAAAGATAGCCCAAAATGAATCAAAGTAAACGAAAACGACCATTCAAATACTCCACACAACGCGTATACGACGAATTTAAAGTATTCCATATATTATGCGACAATTTTATATTTTAACGCTACGTTCAAAACAAACAGGGATACGTTTGAACCGCAATAAATTCCAGGCTTTTATAGCACGTCGATTATTTAAAATGCCAAATCTAAAATGGTCTTCTTCACTTGTTCCCAGAAGGGCGCATTTTTTTCTTCTTTCTTCTGTAACGTAAAAACACTTAAAAGTATAGTAAAAAAATAGTTAATTTTAACTTATGAAGCTATAGAAAATCTTCTAGAACACAAATCACCTTTCCTGTGATATTGAATGTAATAATAAATGTCATCAATAGCAACAAACGAAAATCTACGCACACATAAGCGCAAACATACACACGCTAAAACGCACACATATAGATTTACACGCACACGCTTATGTTCTAATCAACCCAATGATATATTACAAAGCTGTGTTATTGTACTTATAGATTAACTGAACCATATAAATTACTGAAATTTAGCATTTAATATGCTTAATTTATAAAATCCGATTACGAAATGAAAAATTGATGTCGCAAGCGGGATTCGAACCCGCGCCTATTGGGATTCCGGCCCAATCGTGCTGCCACTACACTACCGCGACTGATTGTAGGACATGCAAATTTTCATTTCGTATTGTATTTACGTCTTAAGGTGACGGTGTGCTATCTACCCGACAATGTTTACACAATGTTATAGGCTTAATACTTCAAACTTTACAGTTAGAATTGTATTAAACGATGACACAACCTTGTTATTTAAATTACTGAAATTTAGCATTTAATATGCTTAATTTATAAAATCCGATTACGAAATGAAAAATTGATGTCGCAAGCGGGATTCGAACCCGCGCCTATTGGGATTCCGGCCCAATCGTGCTGCCACTACACTACCGCGACTGATTGTAGGACATGCAAATTTTCATTTCGTATTGTATTTACGTCTTAAGGTGACGGTGTGCTATCTACCCGACAATGTTTACACAATGTTATAGGCTTAATACTTCAAACTTTACAGTTAGAATTGTATTAAACGATGACACAACCTTGTTATTTAAATTACTGAAATTTAGCATTTAATATGCTTAATTTATAAAATCCGATTACGAAATGAAAAATTGATGTCGCAAGCGGGATTCGAACCCGCGCCTATTGGGATTCCGGCCCAATCGTGCTGCCACTACACTACCGCGACTGATTGTAGGACATGCAAATTTTCATTTCGTATTGTATTTACGTCTTAAGGTGACGGTGTGCTATCTACCCGACAATGTTTACACAATGTTATAGGCTTAATACTTCAAACTTTACAGTTAGAATTGTATTAAACGATGACACAACCTTGTTATTTAAATTACTGAAATTTAGCATTTAATATGCTTAATTTATAAAATTTATAAAAGTCGCGGTAGTGTAGTGGCAGCACGATTGGGCCGGAATCCCAATAGGCGCGGGTTCGAATCCCGCTTGCGACATCAATTTTTCATTTCGTAATCGGATTTTATAAATTAAGCATATTAAATGCTAAATTTCAGTAATTTAAATAACAAGGTTGTGTCATCGTTTAATACAATTCTAACTGTAAAGTTTGAAGTATTAAGCCTATAACATTGTGTAAACATTGTCGGGTAGATAGCACACCGTCACCTTAAGACGTAAATACAATACGAAATGAAAATTTGCATGTCCTACAATCAGTCGCGGTAGTGTAGTGGCAGCACGATTGGGCCGGAATCCCAATAGGCGCGGGTTCGAATCCCGCTTGCGACATCAATTTTTCATTTCGTAATCGGATTTTATAAATTAAGCATATTAAATGCTAAATTTCAGTAATTTAAATAACAAGGTTGTGTCATCGTTTAATACAATTCTAACTGTAAAGTTTGAAGTATTAAGCCTATAACATTGTGTAAACATTGTCGGGTAGATAGCACACCGTCACCTTAAGACGTAAATACAATACGAAATGAAAATTTGCATGTCCTACAATCAGTCGCGGTAGTGTAGTGGCAGCACGATTGGGCCGGAATCCCAATAGGCGCGGGTTCGAATCCCGCTTGCGACATCAATTTTTCATTTCGTAATCGGATTTTATAAATTAAGCATATTAAATGCTAAATTTCAGTAATTTAAATAACAAGGTTGTGTCATCGTTTAATACAATTCTAACTGTAAAGTTTGAAGTATTAAGCCTATAACATTGTGTAAACATTGTCGGGTAGATAGCACACCGTCACCTTAAGACGTAAATACAATACGAAATGAAAATTTGCATGTCCTACAATCAGTCGCGGTAGTGTAGTGGCAGCACGATTGGGCCGGAATCCCAATAGGCGCGGGTTCGAATCCCGCTTGCGACATCAATTTTTCATTTCGTAATCGGATTTTATGAACCATATAACCTGAATGTCGACATATCGAATACTATTTACAGTTAAACTTTTTTAATAGTGCATACATATCATCACGCCATATCTCTTGCAGGGTAGGCAGAGAGAACAGAGTGCCAGAGAACTCTATCTTTGCATACTTCACTCGCTTCCTCAACATTCATAATTCTCTTCATACACGCTCGCCGATTTCGGATACTCTTGACTCCACCTTCCTTCAGTACATGACCGATCTGGTCTAGGTAGGTTAGTCTCGGTCTCCCCCGGTACCTACATCCTTCCACTTTCGCATTGTATATCTTCTTAACCAGACGTTCGTTCGGCATTCTTTCCACATGTCCGAACCATCGAAGCATTCTCTTTCGCATGTTTACAACTTTTTTTTTATATGTCTAAAATATATGATGATAATAAACAAGAAACTAACATTAATCTTACGTATTTATTTGATTAATTAACTTGTGCTTCGAATTCCAAGATATAAATAAGCCTTCTTACGTAGTTTAGAGGTCACGGTTTAAAGTAAATTTATATGTAATGCCTTCTTTTGGTAATAAACATTATTATTATAATTTTGTACATAATTTATCTATATAATTTATATAATTCTTTATCCTGAAGGATGGAACAACGTAGAGACCTGAAACTTCGAGGTTGTGTTCTTTGTGAGACATAGGCATCCGATAAAAAGGACTTTTTGAAATTCTACCCCTAAGGATCAAAAAGTGGGGTAAAGTTTGTATGGGATGATGTTATCTACAATAATTTACTTGTTTCATTGCTTTGCAATTTTGCAAATGCTAAAAATTTCAGTAATTTGAATAACAAGGTTGTGTCATCGTTTAATACAATTCTAACTGTAAAGTTTGAAGTATTAAGTCTATACGATGTGTAAACATTATCCGATAGATGGCATACGTCATCTTGAAGACGTAAGATATAATATGAAGCGAAAATTTGCATGTCCTACAATAGTTCACGATGGTGTAAGTGGCAGCACGGTTGGGCCGGATTCCCAATAGGTGCAGGTTTGAACCCCGCTTGTGACATCATTTTTCGTTTCGTAATCGGGTATTTATAAATAATTAAGCATATTAAATGCTAAAAATTTCAGTAATTTGAATAACAAGGTTGTGTCATCGTTTAATACAATTCTAACTGTAAAGTTTGAAGTATTAAGTCTATACAATGTGTAAACATTGTCCGATAGATGGCATACGTCACCTTGAAGACGTAAGATATAATATGAAGCGAAAATTTGCATGTCCTAAAATAGTTCACGATGGTGTAAGTGGCAGCACGGTTGGGCCGGATTCCCAATAGGTGCGGGTTCGAACCCCGCTTGTGACATCATTTTTCGTTTCGTAATCGGGTAAGCATATTAAATGCTAAAAATTTCAGTAATTTGAAGATGACTTCAAATAAATTAAATATGAATTGTAAATTTGAAATTATTATCAGTATCTAATATTCTATTAAACATTAATAACTCGTAGGTGTGTTTACAAATAGGAATGTCTTGAGATAGACAGAATAAACACCCTGCTAATATTATTGTAGATACGAGTTTACACGAGGGAATATTCAACAATTCATATGAATGGATTTCCTCGGGAATAGAGAATGTAATGATATTAGTAATGATGTGGGAATATACGAAGTTGATTTTGGATTCGTGTATTTGCATTTGATTACTTAGTATCAATCTATCTGTTGTGTATTAAGTTAATAGTATTCAACATCATTTTATTTTAAATAAAACTATTTTTATGGATTCTATCGCGTTTGTATTTGATTTTTAATTGCCCAACATTTCGGAAACTTTAGAGCATTCACCGAAGGTATGACCTAAGGACCTCATTGTTTAATATTATTAAATAATATTAAAAAAAAAGAGAAGGAAATCTTGAAACAAAACCCTATACCAACACTTTTGACCAGCGCGGTATAGTAGGTTAATTTCCCTCCCATTACAGAGGAGGCCCGAGCTCAACAATGGGACATTTATGAGCTGTGATGATGATGATGAAAAATCAAATACATAACCCTCAAATATATCACCCTAATAAGACCTGCTGTATTGTACGAATCAGCAATTTGGGCGACAAAAACGACTCCTGGATTTGAAATCCATTACAGAGAGAGGGAAAATACCCTATTATACTACTCTGGTCAGACTGTATGCTATAAAGATTTATTTCGCGTTTTAGATTACTCACGAGTAAGCAGGGGCGTGGTTAATTATTTCTTATCCTGTCAGTACCCACGTTAGCCATATATGTACATACTGCTGGACAATAGTTTTCTTCAAAAAAATTATACGTGTGTACAAAGTACACATATCAGAAGTGAAACTTTGGCAAACTATTTTTTTAAATCTATTTTACATACATCACCAATAGCGTGTACTCTCTCTTTCTCTCTCTCTCTCTCTCTATCTTTCTCTATATATCTCTCTCTCTCTATCTCTCTCTCTCTCTCTCTCTTTCTCTCTCTCTCTCTCTCTCTATATATATATATATATATATATATATATATATATATCTCTCTATCTCTCTCTTTCTCTCTCTATCTCTATCTCTTTAGTGGGGGAGTCAGATAGTGGGGATGCTACGAAGAGTCGCACAAAGAGGAGACCGAGAACGTCTAATGTGTTCTATCTCATTCTCTCGCCGGCTGAATCCTATACATTTATGTGTTTGTGTCTCTATGGACTTATTTTTTCGTTTCATCGAGTTTGAAATCACAACGATTCTAAAGAAGTTTCACTTCAAAAGATGTTATTTAACTAATTTTATTATGCTAGTAGATAGCTGCAAGTATATTGCAGTGTTCCATCTCATGGAGTGATTATATTTCTTTATATCCCTTAGTCTTATCTTTTATGATATTTCATCATCATCATTACAGCCCATAAATGTCCCACTGTTGGGCTCGGTGGGCTCGGTCGCCTTCGAAATGGGAGGGAAATTAACCTACTATACTGCGCTAGTCAGTCGTGTTGGTATAGGGTTTTGTTTCGAGTTATCATTCTGTCGCATAGATGTTATATACGTTTTATATCCCTTAGCCGTCTCGTAACATCACCCCCAGGTAAGATATGAGGGGGTGAATAGTATTCTTACTCCGTCACCAGACGAAAAATGATATGACACAGATTATGATATTTACAAATACATAATCCAGTCGTTTTGTATTTTTACTTGAAGCCTCGTGCAACCATGCTTTTTAATTGCAGGATATGGGCTGGATACACACCGTACATTTCTTCCGGGGTGACACAAGCGCGGCAGGTGGTCCCATGATCCACCGTGTTCCCTTCTTATCGCTATTGGTCCGCTGCCTTGACATCCGTGTCCAGCCCGGCGGGTAACCCTTTCGGGTACCAGCCCCCGCCAACGCCCCATCCTGCTGCTGGGACATCGTCCTCACGCGGCTAGCCTCTCTGCGGATGACGGAGTATTCCCCGGTCCAGTCACCTACAATGCAACCATGCTTGTGTGGGAATGGCATTTTTCTATTTTTTTATAATATCTCAAAAAAGTAGAAAAGATGTTTTTATTAGAAAGCTGTCTTAGGCGTTGTTATTGGCGCAAGCGGTAAAGATACGATGTAGCAAAGTTGAAGTTGAAATTGATTGAGTTACATTTCTAGAAAGAGCACCTTAAAATATGAAAATTCCAATTTTTAAAGTTTTAATAATTGGTAATTTTTAAGATTTAAATACTTTCGTGTAGTGACGGAGTAAGAATACTATTCACCACGCCATATCTTACCCGTGGGTGATCGTACGAGACGACTAAGAGATATAAAACGCATATAACATATATGCGAGAAAAGGCAAACTCGAAACAAAACCCTGTACCAACACATCTGACCAGCGCGGTGTAGTAGGTTAATTTCCCTCCTATTACGGAGGGGATCCTAGCCCAACAGTGGGACATTTATGGGCTATGATGAAGGTTTAAAAACAATAGGTTAACTGAAAAAGTTCTGGTAACTCCCAGAACTTAAACAATTTTTTTTGCGCCTAATAAGTGTAGTAATACGCAGTCTGTTGAAGAAGTATTGTTACATTTCTAGAAAACGTAAATTAATATCGATATCAATTAATGATCATTATAAAATTCAATATTAGTAGACAAAATTAATAACCGCTAATGTTTCACTAAAATCAATATGTAATTTAGGACTGAATAGGTATTAAAATCTAGTAAAAGCCATTTATAATAGTTAACTAGCCAACCCGGCACACTTCGTTCCGCATAACAGTTAATGAATGAGCAGATTTCAATTAATTCAAAATTATTAAGTTATTTATTTCATTATGATAATAAATATGAAAATTATATAAATCAAAAAAAAATCAAGTATTGTAATAACGTGCTACCAAGACGAAGAAGTACCTTATGTTATACGACATTTTTCTTCATGCGCATTGAAAATTATCTAATTGTTGTTCTCTGAGATTTGCTAGACGATTTCACATTCTCAATCGAGCCGTTTCACGGGCTGACTTGCTTTGCTCTTGTGATTAAGAAGCACGAAGTTGGGCCATATTAACGCAGTGGTCCCGTAAAATATCTTGTTGTTCTGACGTGGTTATATTCGTGATGTTTCGAATTCTAACTGCATTACGGCTTTGTCGGGAAAGATTTGATCTTATTGGTCGCGGCATTGTTAATGACAATATAGACACAATATGATTTATTATAACAATATTCGTAAAAATTCGTAACACTCGCACAAAACGAACACTGGTCAGTCAAAAAAAAAATTTTAACTTTTTGCGGTATTTTCCAAACAAGCTATTAGATCACGTAATGACGTGAGCTGTCAGTTGCGTTTTGTTACATCATCAACAAATAAACGTTAAGAACTGATGTTTTCTTAATGATATTTTTTTTTGTTTATTAATATCATATTTTGATATCCTATATCCTTTTCTCAAGAACAACAAACTCAAAAACATAAAAATTGGTCCAGCTGTTCTCGAATTATAAGTGTTGTAACTAACACAACTTTCTTTTATATACATATACTAGCGGATCCGGCACACTTCGTTCCACCTAACAGTTAATGAATAAGATTTTTTTTTTTTTTTTTTTGGGGGTGGGCTACGGTCGGCGCACTCCTCGCACCACTCCATCCGGGGTGAAAGAGAGGCGTAAGCGCGCACACCCGTAACCCACCCGTGACGTCGCCTTCGTCGTTGGTCCGACCACCGGAGCAGAGTGACTTGACGTCAGTGGTCGGCCCGACGGAATACCCCTAAGCAGTACCCTCTCCTCGACCGACATCCCCCCCTCGGGTAGGATGTCGGTCTTTCCTCACGCGGTCGGCCTCTCAGCGGGTGACGGACTAATTCCCCGATCCAGTCACCCGCGCCCTTGGCTAGGGCGGCATCAGGCGCAGGTAATCGCGCCTGCGCCGCCCCAGTCGCCGGCGGCGGCTCGCGCCGTCGAGGAGATACTCCTCGCGCACGCGCTCCGCCGCCTCCTTCCGCGAGACTACTGCCTCGCAGAAGGTTGCGACCGGGTCCCAGTTCCTGACGCTGTCGAGCATCGCCCTGGCGATGGTCGGCAGCGTCAGGTCGGCACCGATGATTGCGACGAGTTCACGACGCTGCTCTGCCCAAGCGGCACAAACCTCGAGCGTATGCTGCGCCGTGTCTTCGTCGCAATCGCAGTGGTGGCAGGACGGTGTACTCTCCCTCCTGACGACCTTGTGCAGGTATTTGGCGAAGCATCCATGCCCCGTCAAAACCTGCACCAGTCGAAAGGAGAGCACCCCGTGCCGTCGTTCCAACCACTGCATCAGCACCGGCCGGAAGGCCTCTACGGTCCGCACACCGAACCGAGGCCTCTCCAGCCGGACTGCCCAACGGGCAATGACATCTAGGCGGGCGTCAACGCGCCAGGCGGTGAGTTCCCTCAAAGAGACCACACCGCCCTCCGCGCGCACCCTCGACACCCGCCGATACAAATCGGCGAGCATTTCCGCCTCCAGGTCCCACGGGGGACTCCCGGCCAACAGGCACGCTGCCTCCGTCGCCACCGTGCGGTACCCGTGTACAGCCCTGACCGCCATGGCCCTCTGTGGTCGCCACAGAAGAGCCCTGAGTCGGACGGTCAGGGACCCCGCCCACACTGGTGCGCCGTACAGGGCCATCGACCGGACGACCCCCGTGTACAGTTGTAGCCACAGTTGTAGCCATGAAAGGGCGGACGCTGCGCCGATGAGCCGCGGAGCGAGCCTGCGGAAATGCTCCCGAAACCACCAATGCCCGTTGAGCACCAGGCCCAAATACCTCATATGGGCCCGGATGCTGATGTCAACCGAATTGGCGGTGATCGAAACGCCGATGGGAGGGCCCATGCGGGGCCCATGGAACAAGAGGGCCTCCGTCTTGTCCAGGGCCACCCTCAACCCCAGCGCCTCGATCCGCCTGACGATCTCTTCGGTGCCGAGAGTCGCCAGGCCTGCCGCCTCCTCCAGCGTCCCACCGCGGGCTGTGACGAGCGTGTCGTCGGCGTAACAGATCACGCCCAGCCCGGGTGGGAGGCTCCCTCTCAACGCCCAGTCGTAGCCGATGTTCCTCAGGGTGGGTCCGAGGACCGACCCCTGTGGGACACCGCACGTCATGGGCGTTCGCACAACGTCCCCTACTCGGTTGGTGTAGAGGACGCTGCGCCCCTCCAGTAATGAATAAGATGAGCAGATTTCGATTACAATAGCGGCTATAAATACTACCAACCCTTACTTTGCTCGTCGATGTCGTAAAAGACGACTAAGAACCTTATAACGACCTCGGCCAACTCCATCTGATACCCAAGAGAATAGAAGAATATTACATTCCCAAGGAGGGTTGATAGATATCTTATTTACGGCTTATTAAGGGTGTACCTGTATGCTTTTAGCCGCCCTTATTATACGGATGACATAAAAGCTTAGAACAAAGTTCAAATCATCATTTTTTTAAAAGGGTCTACACCCTTCACTTAGGAAATAAGCCTTCTATTTCCAGGGACTTTACAAATATGAAATTAACGCAGACAAATTACACCCAGTCTGAGAACAACACTTTGTGGATCAAACAAAGTATTGTCCTGCGTGGAAATCGAACCCACGGACACTGGCACTTAAGGTCGGTCATCTTAACCACTGCGCCATCTGTGCAGTCAGATTTATCAATGATTTCTCGAATAGAAAATTGCATTGTTTGCCTATTCGTCTAGACTAAAGTATTTGTGTTTGTACAAGTCAGTATTTCAACGAAATTCAAGAATTTATTATTGGACGTAATGAAATTTAAGAGTAGTTGAGTAAAAATAAAAACTTTTGTCAAGATGTATGAATTGTTTTATCAAGAGTTCAATAGACTCTTGTCTATAATTTACAGAGGAATAAAATAAGAATTTTACTTGTTTTTTTTTATTGTTTATGGTGACAAACGAGCAAGCTACACACTTAATGATAAGTGTTATTATCACTTATGACCTTTTACAATACCAGGGTTACGCTTAGGTCGCTGCCTACCAACGAAAACCCATCTAGAATTTTTTTTTATTGTTTATGGTGGCAAATGAGCAAGCAGCACACCTGATGGTAAATGTCACTGCTGTCCATGGACCTTTGCTATACCAAGGATATAGCTAGGCCGCAGTTTACCATTATAATCCCCAAACCCACCCAGTTAGGCTGCCCGCTCTCTCGCTCACCAAACGAAGCGCAATAATAGATTGCCATTACTCAGACGTCGATCTTCTGCGTGAGTGTGGTACTACCCCGGACGGACCGACCCTTGGCTGTAGACAGAGAACTGTCAACAGCGTGGCTAGCTACCACTAATTGTGGGCTACCAGCTCTTTCACTTAGCGAACGAAACACATATAATAGGACGTTTATGAAAAACTAGCGGACCCGGCACACTTCGTTCCGGCTAGCAATTAATTAATGAAATGAACAGATTTTGATTAATTTAAAATAATTAAGTAATTTTTTTTTTTTTTTGAGCCTAATGCCGCCCTAACCGAGGCCGCGGGTGACTGGATCGGGGAATTAGTCCGTCACCCGCCGAGAGGCCGACCGCGTGAGGAAAGACCGACATCCTACCCGAGGGGGGGACGTTGGTCGAGGAGAGGGTACTCCTCAGGGGAATTCCGTCGCGCCGACCACTGACGTCAAGTCACTCTGCTCCGGTGGTCGGCCCAACGACGAAGGCGACGTCACGGGTGGGTTACGGGTGTGCGTGCTTACGTCCCTCTGTCGCCCCGCACGGAGTGGTGCGAGGAATGCGCCGACCGTAACCCACCCCAAAAAAAAAGGTTATTTTTTTTATTATGATAATAAATTTCTATGTATAAAAAAACATGCATTATATCAAGTATTTTATTAACGTGCCAGCAAGACGAAGAAGTACCGTGTGTTATACGACATATTTCTTCATGCGCGTTGAAAATTATCTAATTGTTGATCTCTGAGATTTGCTCGACGATTTCGCATTATCAACCGAGCCGTTTTACGGGCTGTCTCGAAAATGTGCAATATCTTGCTCTTCTGCCGTGGTTACATTCGTGATGTTTCGTATTCTAATTGCGTTACGGCTTTGTTGGGAACAATTTGATCTTATTGGTCGCGACATTGTAGATTACAATATAGACACAATATGATTTATTATAACAATATTCGTAAAAATTTGTAACACTCGCACAAAACGAACTCTGACCGGTCAAATTTAATTTCATCTTTTCGCGGTATTTTCCAAACAAACTATTAGACCACGTAATGACATGAGCTGTCAGTTGCGTTTTGCTACATCATAAACAAATGGACGTTTAGAACTGATGTTTTTTTAATGATTTTTTTGTTGTTTAGTAATATCATATTTTAATATCTTATTCCCGATGACAACAAACTCAAACACATAAAAATCATAAAAAATTGTAGAACCGTTCTCGAGTTATAAGTGTTGTAACTAACACAGCTTTTTTATGTAATATAGATATAGATTACATGAGCTGTCAGTTGCATTTTGTTATATCGTGAATAAATGAACGTTTAAAGTGATGTTTTGCCTGAGTCTTTTTACTGTTTTTTTTGTTGTTTAATATCATATTTTAATATCATATATCCTATTGCCAACGAAGAAAAACTGAAAAACATGAAAGTCATAAAAATTGGTCCAGCCGTTCTCGAGTAAGTGTTGCAACTAACTCAACTTTCTTTTATATATATATATATATATATATATATATATATATATATATATATATATATATATAGATGTGAATCATATAAAAATGCCATATATTTCCTATTGTGAAAATTAATTTAATGTTGTGAGAAGAGATTTAAGTATGAATGTTGAAGGCTTTAGGGGTAAGGGGAGACCGAAGAAAAGATGGATGGATTGCGTGAAGCATGATATGAATAGAAAGGGAGTGAATGCAGAGATGACATCGGATAAGATTGAGTGGAAGAAAAGGACATATTGCGTCGACCCCAAGTAATTGGGATAAGAGCAGGGTAATGATGATTTCCTATTGTGAAAACTAAATTCTTTGTAATCTTTGACTGTTTTGAAGTTTGCGTATAACTTCTAATACAGTCAAAGAAAATACAATTTGAGTATACCTAAAGTCTTTATAGCATAGCGTGATACTTTTCTTAGTGTAATAAAATTGCCATGGCAGGTGTTCCCTTTCCCAATCGTAAATAATTAATTAACATTCTTTATGACATTTATTTTATTATTTGCATTTTTTTTTTTTTTTTTTTTTTTTTGGGGGGCGGGTTACGGTCGGCACACTCCTCGCACCACTCCGTCCGGGGTGACAGAGGGGCGTAAGCATGCACACCCGTAACCCACCCGTGACGTCGCCTTCGTCGTTGGGCCAACCACCGGAGCAGAGTGACTTGACGTCAGTGGTTGGCCCGACGGAATACCCCTGAGGAGTACCCTCTCCTCGACCGACGTCCCCCCCTCGGGTAGGATGTCGGCCTTTCCTCACGCGGTCGGCCTCTCGGCGGGTGACGGACTAAATCCCCGATCCAGTCACCCGCGGCCTCGGCTAGGGCGGCATCAGGCGCAGGTAATCGCGCCTGCGCCGCCCCAGTCGCCGGCGGCGGCTCGCGTCGTCGAGGAGACGCTCCTCGCGCACGCGCTCCGCCGCCTCCTTCCGCGAGACTACTGCCTCGCAGAAGGATGCGACCGCGTCCCAGTTCCTGACGCTGTCGAGCATCGCCCTGGCGATGGTCGGCAGCGTCAGGTCAGCACCGATGATCGCGACGAGTTCACGACGCTGCTCTGCCCAAGCGGCACAAACCTCGAGCGTATGCTGCGCCGTGTCCTCGTCGCAATCGCAGTGGTGGCAGGACGGTGTACTCTCCCTCCTTACGACCGTGTGCAGGTATTTGGCGAAGCATCCATGCCCCGTCAAAACCTGCACCAGTCGGAAGGAGAGCACCCCGTGCCGCCGATTTAGCCACTGCATCAGCACCGGCCGGAAGGCCTCCACGGTCCGCACACCGAACCGAGGCCTCTCCAGCCGGACTGCCCAACGGGCAATGATGTCGCGGCGGGCGTCGACGCGCCAGGCGGTGTGCTCCCTCAACGAGACCACACCGCCCTCCGCTCGCACCCCCAACATCCGCCGATACAAACCGGCGAGCATTTCCGCTTCCAGGTCCCATGGAGGGGTCCCGGCCAATAGACACGCTGCCTCCGTCGACACCGTGCGGTACCCGCGTATGGCCCTGACCGCCATGGCCCTCTGTGGTCGCCACAGAAGAGCCCTGAGTCGGACGGTCAGGGATCCCGCCCACACCGGTGCGCCGTACAGGGCCATCGACCGGATGACCCCTGCGTACAGCTGTCGGCAGGTAGCGCTCGGTCCGCCCACATTCGGCATAAGCCATGATAGGGCGGACGCCGCGCCGACGAGCCGTGGAGCGAGTCTGCGGAAATGCTCCCGGAACCACCATCGCCCGTCGAGCACCAGGCCCAAATACCTCATATGGGCCCGGATGCTGATATCAACCGAATTGACGGTGATCGAGACGCCGATGGGAGGGCCCATGCGGGGCCCATGGAACAAGAGGGCCTCCGTCTTGTCCAGGGCCACCCTCAACCCCAGCGCCCCGATCCGCCTGACGATCTCCTCGGTGCCGAGAGTCGCCAGGCTTGCCGCCTCCTCCAGCGTCCCACCACGGGCTGTGACGAGCGTGTCGTCGGCGTAACATATCACGCCCAGCCCGGGCGGGAGGCTCCCCCTCAACGCCCAGTCGTAGCCGATGTTCCACAGGGTGGGTCCGAGGACCGACCCCTGCGGAACACCGCACGTCATGGGCGTTCGCACAACGTCCCCTACTCGGTTGGTGTAGAGGACGCTGCGCCCCTCCAAATAGTCTGCCACTAGCCGCCTCAGGTAAACTGGCACTCCGTGATATCGGAGCGCCTCCCTGACGCAGCTAAATGGCAGACTATTGAATGCGTTGGCGATGTCCAGGGACACCACCAACAGCACTCCCCCGCCGGTGACGGCCTCAGTCGCCACGTCCCTCAGGCGCAACAGAGCCGCGATCGTCGAACGACCCCTCCTAAACCCAAACTGGGCATCCGACAGATCGGGCCCCGTGCCGACGAGGTGCCGCTCGATGCGGGCAGCCAGCACCCTCTCCAATAGCTTGCCCGCATCGTCGAGCAGCACGATGGGCCTGTAGGCCGAGGCCGACTCTGGAGACCGTCCCGGCTTCGGCAGGAGCACCAGCCTCCCCTCCTTCCAACACCCAGGGAACCGCCCCGACGCTAAGCACGCGTCGAACAGCCCCCTGAGGCGGAGACCCAGGTGGTCGAGGACCAGGGCCAGCACGCGGTTGGGAACACCGTCGGGCCCGGGGGCGGTGGATTTTCCGCGCATGCGCGCCACCGCCGCCCCCATCTCGGGTTCCGTGATGGGCGGAACACTGTCATCGTCGGCCTCCCGGTCGGTGTCTGGCGGAGCCATGACCGGGGGCGTGTGTTCCGCCTGTCGCGGGAACAGATCCTCGACAACCCTGGTGAGGAGGCCGGGCTGGAGAGTCTCGGTGAGGGGAGGGCCCCGCGCGCGGAGCTTACTCAGCGCTGCGCGATAGGGGCGACCCCAGGGGTCACGATCGAGACCATTCAACATCTCCTGCCGACTGACGTCCTTGGCGGTACGGACGGCCAGCCTGAAGGCCGACCGCGCATTGCGGTAGCCCTCGTAAAGCCGGCTCTCCCGCTCCTCGTCGCGATGGTGCCGCCGGCTGCGGGTGTAGGCCCTTCGGGCGCGTATACACGCGACCCGAAGATCCGCCAGCTCCCGGGACCACCAGTGGACAGCCCTCTTCGGGGGCAGACACCGCACACGGGGCATGGCCGCATCGCAAATCTGCGTCAAAGCATTGCGGATGCGGCCAGCCTCGGCGTCCACCCCGTCCAACTGGTGGGCAGAGGACAGCCACGAGTGAACGATGGCTGCCTCCGCCAGCAGGTCCCGGTCCAAACGACCCACAGCCCATCGCGGGAACGCGGAACGTCCGTCCGCCCCGTGACCCCTGCTGGGCGTCGGGAGGGTCTGAGAGACCTCAATCCGGATATATCGGTGGTCCGATAGGGTCTCAACCTCCTCAGCGACGCGCCAGCTCCTCACGCGTGCGGCGACAATGGGGCTAGCGAACGACAAGTCCACTATCGACCCGCCCCGCTGACGCACGCACGTTTGCACCGAGCCCCTGTTCAACAAAGAGAGGCCCAATGCCGCCGCCCACAATTCGACCGCCCGTCCTCGGTCGTCCGTCGCGGGGGACCCCCACGCCATGGACTTGGCGTTGAAGTCCCCCAGAACGAAGACTTGGCGCGGTGCCAGTCGCCGTAACGAGGCCTCCAAGATGGTGAGGGAGGCCCCGAAATCAGTCACGCTCCTGTTAGGGGAGAGATAGACTCCGAAAAGCGTAATCTCTCCCCATTCCGCCGCGACGTATCCGACGCCCCTGTCCCTAAGGGTCAGAGACGGCGAAGGCCACAACGTGGAGGCGACGATTGCCACAGTGCCGTCGGTGCTACCCAGCCAGTTAGGTCGGTCGGGCACCACGTACGGCTCCGCGGCTACGGCTACTCCTATCAACCACTCCGCCATGGCTTGCAGGAAAACATCCTGCGCACCGGCGCAGTGGTTGAGATTGGCTTGGAGGAGACGGATGGATTCGTGGTCCATTAACAGACCGTATCCATCGTCTCCTCCTCCGTGCTAACGGGCGATCGGGTCGCACTCGGAGCGGGCGCAGGCCCGGTCGATGGGCCGCCCCGCCCCTTTGG
Source organism: Lymantria monacha (assembly GCA_905163515.2). Taxonomy (NCBI): domain Eukaryota; kingdom Metazoa; phylum Arthropoda; class Insecta; order Lepidoptera; family Erebidae; genus Lymantria; species Lymantria monacha. The sequence continues at coordinate 7,952,530 of LR991092.1, read as the reverse complement.
GGCCGATGCCGGGGGTCTGCAGTCCCCAGAGCCCATGCGGTGCTTGGCAGGCCTATTGCCTGCCGCACACGCGGGGCAGTGGGGCACCGCAGAGCACGATGCCGCCTGGTGTCCAGCCTGACCGCAGCGGAAGCATAACCCGCTGCAGTCGAAGCAGTTGCGACACGTCGGTCGGGTATGCCCGACCGCCATGCACTTATAACACCTCGCGGGCCGGGTTTCCAGCACGGTTACCCGCGCCGAACTCCAGCCCACGAGGAGCCTGCCTGAGTCGGCCAATTTCTTCACCGACTCCACAGGACATTGCACCCAGACAGCACCGACACCGCCCGGACCAGGGCGGATGGTGCCAATCCGGACAGTGTCCGAGGCACATCCAGTGCACGCCACAATGGCCTCCTGAACGTCCTCCACCGTCACGGAATCGTCCAAACCCGTGAGGCGCATCTCTGCGCACTTGACGGGCCTGGCGATTCGGACTCCATCCTCCGGCCCGAACAGCCCCCTCAGCTTCAAGGCCACACTATCGGCCACCTTGACGCCCTCGGCCCCAGGGAACTCGAGAATACGAGCCCCTGTCCGAGCCTTGCGGGTCCTCGCCTCAACGCCTCCGATGTCGGAGACGTCCAGCTCCCGCCGGGCGCGTCTTAGGACGGCCTCATAGTTGAGGCCCTTTCAGCCGCCTCAGGCAACACGGTAATGATGACCGCAGCTGTCTTCGGCGACTTGAGGCCCTTGCGCGACCTCTTTCCCCCTTTGCCGCCTCCCGCCTGGGGAGCGGCGGCCACAGCGGCACTCTTGGCCGCCGCTCTCCGCTTCTGGCCGCGCGCCTTCCTGCTGCGTTCAGCCACCTGCCAGCCCAGTTCGAGCCTGGCGGCAGCGCTGGGCGCAGCAGGCACAGTCGCGGGTGCGCCAGCCGGAGCCTGCAGTGTAGCCGCTGGCGCCGGCCACTGCCCGGCCATAGCGGGAGCCGGCACCGTGCCAGCCTTCCTCTTGGCCCCCTTGGGCCCGCCTACGGCCGCGGCGTAGGTCACCACGCGGCCACCCCGACATGGCAGCGAGGCGGGGGCTGGCGCCTGCGGGCGCTTCGCCTTGTCAGCGGCGAGCGGTGGTCGGAGGGGTGCCTCGGGCGGAAGACGATCCGCCACGGCCTGGATGTTTATTATTTGCATAAAACAACGAAAAAAATAACTTTAAATACATTTGCGATGATATGTTGAGATATATTTTTCGATATATTTTTTTTAGCGTGGCCCCATGACTCACCGTATTCCCTCCCCATCGCCATTGGGCCGGCCACTGGTACCGCTTCCTTGCCTTCCGTGGCCAGCCCGGCGGGTTACCCTTTCGGGTACCATCCCCCGTCAACGCCCCAGCTAACTGCCGGGGCGTCGCCCTCACGCGGTCAGCCTCTCTGCGGGTGAAGGACTATTCCCCGGTCCAGTCACCCGCGGCCTCGGCTAGGGCGGCATTAGGCGCAGATACTCGCGCCTCCGCCGTCCCAGGCGCCGGCGACGGAGCGTCTCACCGAAGAGGATTTCCTCTCGGAGTCGCCCCGCCGCCTCCTTCCACGAGACAACTGTCTCGCAGAAGGCGGCGACCGCGTCCCAGTTCCTGATGCTGTCGAGCATCGCCTTAGCGATGGTCGGCAGCGCCAGATCGGCACCGATGATCGCGACGAGTTCACGGCGCTGCTCTGCCCAGGCCACACAGACCTCGAGCGTGTGCTGCGCCGTGTCCTCGTCGCAATCGCAGTGGTGGCAGGGCGGTGTCCTCTCCCTCCTCACGACCGTGTGCAGGTACTTGCCGAAGCAACCATGCCCCGTCAAGACCTGCACCAGTCGGAAGGAAAGGACGTTCGCACAACATCCCCTACTCGGTTCTTATAGAGGACGCTGCGCCCCTCCAAATAGTCTGCCACCAGCCGCCTCAGGTATACAGGCACCCCGTGATACCAGAGTGCCTCCCTGATGCAGCTGAATGGCAGACTATTGAATGCGTTGGCGATGTCTAGAGACACCGCCAACAGCACCCCACCGCCAGTGACAGCCTCCGCGACTACGGCCCTCAGGCGCAGCAAGGTTGCGATCGTTGAACGCCCCTTTCGGAAACCAAATTGGGCGTCCGACAGATCGGGGCCAACCTCGCTAAGGTGCTGGCCGATACGGGCAGCCAGGATCCTCTCCAACAGCTTACTCGTATCGTCCAGCAGCACGATCGGCCTATAGACCGAGGCCGAGTCCGGAGACCGTCCCGGCTTCGGCAGGAGTACCAGCCTCCCCTTCTTCCAACACCCAGGGAACTGCCCAGACGATAAACACGCGTTGTACAGTCCCCCGAGGCGTGGACTCAGATGCTCGAGGACCAGGGCCAGCACCCGGTCGGGTACCCCGTCTGGCCCAGGAGCGATGGTCTTGGCACGCATTCGCACCACCGCCGCCCCCATTTCCGTCTCCGTGATACGATTATATTTAAAAGATGTACTATAATTAAAAAATGAGGCCTTTGAATTTTTTGCTGGATCTTATTCTGCTCGCAGTTGCGTTCCAATCTGGTGTTAGATTATTTATTTGATTAATTTAAAATAACATATAAAATTGAAAATATTTTTATAAAGTTTATATAATAAATAGTTTAGAGGTTAGTCCTTATGAATAATTTAATTATTACGTATAATTATATTACGTAATTGAATAAGTAAATTATCTCCTTGCTAACCATCATTATTTCAAATGTCTATTCGAAATTGGCCAATTATTGTCTTAAATGTATTATCATTAAATATTCAGAGAAACTCATGATACCTAAGCAAGAAATCGTAATATTTTTTTTTATTGTCCTTGGTGGCAAACGAACAAGTAGCAGACCTGATGGTAATTATTAGTATTAGTACCGCCCATGGAGCTTTCCCATACTAGAGTATAGCTAGGCCGCTGCCTACCAAATAAAACCCCAAACCCACCCAGAAATTTGGGCTTCTAGCTCTGTCGCTCATCGAACGAATCACAGCAGTACACTACAACTGCTCAGGCGTAGATTTTGTGCGAGAGTGTGGTACTACCCCGGACGGACCGGCCTATGGCTATAGACAGAAAACTGTCAACAGCATGGTCCTACCACTATTGAATTCATACATTGTATTCTTCACGCTCTGCCATAGTCAATCATGTTGCGCTTTGTTTTATGAGTTGTGATGCTGTGAGCGACTAAATTTAAAGAAAACTAATATTAGATAGGTACAAAAAGTTGTTGCCTAACGTAAGTAGACTATTGGGGGCAATGAAATGAAAACAAGGGAAGGCAGGGGATTTGGTTTTTCGGTTATTGCCTTGAGGAAGAGTGGATATTATCAAAGAAACCAGCACGTGCCTCATATGTATCATAATCAGGTGATGTTACGATAATTGTTGAAGTAATAGTCCATCTATCTATCCATCAGCCTATCAATATTCTTTGCTGGACTATATGTCTTCCCAAGGGATGATAGTGCTACCTGCGCCTGATGCCGCCCTAACCGAGGCTTCGGGTGATCGGACCGGGGAATTGTCCGGTCACCCGACGTGAGGCCACCGCGTGAGGACGACGCCTCGACGTCGAAAGCTGTCGGGGCGTCGACAGGTGAGGAGCCCGAGAGGGCATACCGCCGAGTGGGCCACCGAAGACAAAAATCCGGTACCGCTCGCACGGCGAAGAAGAGGTGCTTGCAGGGTGGGTCAATGGGGTTGCGCGCCGCCTCTTACATCACCCCGGACCGATTTGGCGCGGTGCGACGTCCATAGCCCAACGCATAAAAAAAAAAAAAAAAAAAAAAAAAAGGGATGATAGTGCTATAATCCTGACGTTCAGCAGGCAGGTTGGCAATCGCAGTTATGTTATAAGTTTTTCAAAAGAGTGCTCCCCACTTTCTAGATGATACATCAGCCGGTGTGTATGACCACCACGGGAACCCTTGGTCGTGTCATATTGAATTCTTAAACAGTTACTACGAGGTTATAAGAAATAATCATGAATCTGCTCTTATCCTAATTACTTGAGATCGACGCAATATATAGGCAGTCTTCTTCTGTCGTATATACTACAAAACTTTTAGGAATAGTTTTATGACCAGACTGTCTGCTTGACTTTAACCCTACTAAGAAATGCAATTGTTGACTAAAAAGTATTGGATGGAGTTTGATTTGGTTGTCATAAAACTCTTAGTCATTTTTACGATACCCACGTGCAATCTTATGGTTGGTATTATTCGTAGCAGCCACAACAAAGCTAATGGTGGCACCACACTTCGCTATGTGTTATTCGTTGTGCGGCTACTATTTATTTGCCCAAATATTTGACAAACACTTTATTACGAACATGCTACTCTACACTTCGTGCCATCATGCCATTATGCCAAATATTTGGCACGCCGATACATAAATAGAAAATGGACGTGTTGACTGTGGCAGCAGGTTATTTTTACTTCAATGCATCTGACCAATACCTGTTGTATAAGTACCAAGTTACAAAAAGACCGTGTAGACATGACCGCGCCGTAGCGAGTGAACATAACGAATGAATGAACGAAGTGTGGGCAGTCGACACACATATTCGGCTTATTTGTGTCCTTTGAAGTGTGCAAAAACCGACAAGTGGATGGATACGCGTATTTGCTATTCGTGCTTATGCGTTATGTGTGCGCGGAAGCAAATACAGACGAATGAGACCTCCACACTTCGTCGCATGCGGCCAATAAGGCGCATAACGAATAACACATAGCGAAGTGTGGTGCCACCATAACAATAAAGGGACAAATATTTGCATGATAACTTATCATTTTTTTGCATTGTTTCAGGTTATTTTGGTGGCGGAGATCTGTGTAAGCATTGTTGAGAAAGGCTGGCAGTCAAAGTGTCGTTATTATTTCCACGTTCAATAATATCTGAAGTGTTCTATTGACATTTTAATCGAGTGCATAAAACTTAGTGAGTGATATGATGATATAGACTATATTTAATCGACGTGTGTTGTCTTCGGCGTCAAAACGAGGAATACAGCTAAGCAGCGATGGCTCGGCCTGAGGTTGTGCGATGAGCCGTCGGAGGAGGAGGGGATGGACGAACCCGGCGCCGCCAAGCGGCCGTCTGTACTCACTATTGATAGAGCCGCCTTCTTACTATTGAGAGTCAAGAGAGCCTTCAAGAAGAAACGGCAACAGCGGAAAGATAAACAGTAAGTATTTTTATCTATAAAACAAAACTGCTAAATATTCCAGTCCAAAGACCTAACAAAAGAGGATACATACACACAGTTTTGTATCACACTCTATTTTAAAAATGTAATACTTTAAAATTGACGGACAGGATAAGCCTATTGGCGTTAATTTAGTTTTTTTTATTGCTTATGGTGGCAAACGAGCAGACATCACCATCAGATGATGGCAAGTGTCACTGCCGCCTATGGACCTTTGCTATAAGCAAGACTTTTCCTAGGCCACTGCCTACCATTGTAAACCCCAACTCCAGCCAGTTAGGCTTCCGGCTCTCTCGCTCACCGAACGAAGCGCAATGGTACATTCCACTACTCAGACGTTGATCTTCTGCGAGAGTATGGTACTACCCCGGATGGACCGGCCCGCGGCTGTAGACAGAGAACTGTCAACAGCATGGTCCTACCACTATTAAGGGGCACAGTCTCATATACTATGTTATTTTCAGAATTATTTGAAAGAACCGGATATCAATTTGTACAATTCTGGTATTAAGTCCGAACCTCAGGTTAACTAAAGTCATTTCTGCCACTTACTCTTCATCATATTAAACTTGGTGAACTTTTGAAGCGAAATAAATCATCATCATCCTGTAATTACCGAAATTACCTAGTATTTTGAGTAACTGTAGCAAAAGTTTTGGAAATAATTATGATCAGCCGCCTATCTGATGTAGTAATCTGGCCTTGGAAATGTATTGGTGATCAGATGGAGTTAGCTCAGGTAAAGTTCTTAAACGTCTTTTATAATACCCACAAACGACGTAAAGATTGGTAATATCCGTAGTCGTTACCACATAGCCTTTTTTTTTTTAAGTGGGCTATGGACGTGGTCGCGCCCCGCCAAATCGGTCCGGGGTGACGAAAGAGGCAGCGCACAACCCCATAGACCCACCCTGCAAGCACCTCTCTTCGCCGTGCGAGCGGGCCACCGGTACCCGATCTTTGTCTTCGGTGGCCCGCCCGGTTTACCACACATCCCTGAAGTAGAATAAACATTTGATAAGTAGTGCGAAAAATATAATATTTTTATGTGCCAGCTTTCTGTGTGGTGACGGAGTAAGAATGCAATTAACCCCTACCGTATCGTCGGTGCCACCGAAGACAAAGACCGAGTGCCGGTGGTCCGCTCGCTCGGCGAAGAGAGGTAAACACTGTTGGACATAAGCTTACTTGGTTATTACAACCTTCACAGGATAGTAACAGCTCTCTATATTTTTTTTTCTACACTACACGAGGACTTTTTAATTATATTTCATTTTAATGTTATCCTTTAATTTATTTAATACGAAAAGCGAGGGCCGGTCGTTAGACCGGCCCTCGCTTCTTTTCAGTAACGTCAGTTCAGTTGTGTTTAGTTTACTTTCGCTACATAGAATTCCTTTCGGGGAAGGAATTTCTTAAATCCTAAATCATCTGACTTTTACAGAGCAGAAAAAAAAATCATAACAAATTTGAACTCTGTAGGAGCTCTATTTAAAAAATCTGAGTTTTACACCCCAGATATCCCTCTCGCGGGTGGAATTATGTAAAATCCGTTCTTAGCTGACCTCTATTCGGCGAAAGAAATATTCCCACCAAATTTAAAGTCTATAGGCCTTATGGTTCCAGAGATATCGTGATGAGTCAATACACAGGTGGAAATCTCTTATATAGATTTTTTGTATTTATATTTTTTGCTTTATTAATTTTGCATTGTACGACTGCGACTATGAACACTATAAACTCTTACTTTGCTTGCGAATAACGTAAAAGGCGACTAAGGGCTTTATTTCAACCTAGGCCAAGTTCACCTGGTGCCATCAGGTCATAATTACATTTCCAAAGACGCTTGATATTAAGGGGCCAGGAATAAAACTGATGCCAATAACTTCTGCAATATGTATGGTGGAGGAAAATTACATATGGCGTCGACTCCGGGTTATTAGGATAAGAGTAGCATAATGATGACGCAGAAGAACGGGTGTAAACAACATAGCACGAAAAATTAGCACGCTGAAGTGGCAATGGGGGTTACATCGCTCGACGAACCGATAACCGTTGGGGAAGAAAGGTTCTCGAGTGACAACCACGTATCAGACGTCACAGTGTTGGTCAACCAGCTGGACCGATGACTTGGTGAAGGTTGCTGGGAGTCGTTGCATGCGGGTGGCTCAAGACCGCACTTTGTGGCGAAATATGAGGGAGGTCTACGTCCAGCAGTGGATGACAAAGGGCTGAAATGATGATGATGATGAAGATGATATAATATATTATTTAAATCTAACATTAATTCATTAAACTTTATAATTTACGGCATACAATTATTTTACACAAAATTTTTCCCTGGATTCCATACTAAAATGTCATATCTATTAAAATGCCGTATCTTAGAATAAAATATATAAAAGTAATCAAATTATGTAAATCATTTTTTTTCTCTTAAATACATTCCCCATTCATAATGAAACTCATGAAATTTCCGACCACTTAGCATACTGACATAAAAAAACCATTTAATTCCCTGGCCAGCCTATTTATATGTAAACAGAGCAACATAATTTTTCTGACCCCAATGAAGATTCCGCCTCATTACGCATTACCTGCAAATAATTTCCTTTACTCATACAAATTCAAATAAGGGTAGTTTGTATTAAAGGCACGTAGCGAGTTTACTGCTAGGACGATCTGACAACGTTAATCCTATACATCGCGAATATATTTCACGAGAATAAACATTGCTGCTTCTGAATCAAAGTCTCTTTAAGATTTTAACAGTTAGACAGCATTGGATTGAAAGAGCCAGCAAAGTATAATTAATGTAAGCCACTTGGTATTTACTTTTGTCAGTTGGTACAAATAGCTTCATTATAGGCCGTGAGTTTCAGGAGTGGGTGTGTTTATAATTTGATTTAGAGATATTGCCTTTTAATTTTGCTACAAAATTAACATTTAAAACTGTAAGAATTCTTCTTATCTCATATATATCATATTATTTAGCTGTGTGGTAGCGGCTATGAATACTACCAACCCTTACTTTGCTCGTGGATATCGTTAAAGACGACTAAGAGCCTTATAACGACCTGCGCCAACTCTAACTGATGCCGTTTGGTCTACAACTATATTCCTGAGGAAGGTTGACGTCTGACAGGCGGTCGGTCATAAAACTATTGCCAATAACTTTTACAATATGTACAATGAAAGAAGAGTAGGTACATATTGTATCGCTCCCAAGCAATTGGGATAAGAGTAGGAGAATGATGATGATGTTTTGCAATAAATTTTATCTACAATGGTAGTAAAATAGCTTATACTCTAACAGCTTAATACATTGATATGGAGTTTTATTCTAAGGTTTACTGCTCCAGTGATAATGAAGTATGGTTGGCTCTTACGACATCTGTGAAAAGTAATACATAGGTTGATACATTGTATCCTTAACTTGTTATACGGATAATATGGACTACAATATAGATGTCATGCTGTTTTATCTAATTCATATTGTCATGTTTCTATTAAAGTTAACTACTTTTTTGTATCTAATTAGAAGTGAAGTTCAAAATAGTCTAATATTCATCTGCTATTTTTTCTTCGTGATTTTTCAGTCTTATGTTTATTTATATAATTCTTTTGTATATTCTTCTCTGTGTATATGATTGAATTTCTATTAAATGTTTGTACCGCTTTTGATGTTTTTTTTTTAAGATTAACAATTGAATAAGGCTGGTTTTGTTGCAATCATTTTCAAGGAAATATATATAAATATATTTTTAGAGTTTTATACAATAGCGTCTGTGGGGTCAGATAGTACCTGTATAACACTGTTTTATGTATTAGTTAATCCACAGGTATATTCGGAATTAGAAGTTATTAGGTAGTTTCAATTATTTGTACATAAAGATTATACATTAGAGTAGAATACGTGCTCATTATTGCCTCACAAAATCAGCTTTACTTCAGGTTTCAATGATATTTAGAATTAATTATTCAAAATTACATTCTAATCTCTGTGGGTGACTTTTTCATAGGCTTTTATGAAGAAATTCTGAATGGTAAATGACAATGAAATAAAATTATTTGTACGAATTTTATCACCTTTTTCTAAAAGAAAATGTAAAAGGAAAGTGTCCGAAATAACGAAAATATTTCAAACAATTTCTATTTAGTGTCTGAAAAGAGATCAAAACATTAGGACACTAATAATATTATTTTACACTGTAAGCACAAAGTCTAGAATTGCATCGAGAAGATAGTAATGGCTTCACCTACTATTATGCGACACTAACAATTACAGGGTTAAATGTGGATGTCTTTCTACTGAGTTTTTCAAAGATAATTATGGTGATAGCAATAAAATAAATAGAAACAATATTTTAATTTGTTTATATTTTCAAATATTCTTTTTCAAATTTCATTCATTTGAACTCATTTGTTGTATTTTCAATGAGTCATTTTAAATCATATTGAATTAGGTTTACCTGCAGGTTCAATTATAATCTGATCACCCTCTTTCTCTTCCTGCTTTGCTATTTTTTTCTGTTCCTTTTCTTTTTCATTCTTTTCTTGCAGATTTAAATCTTTCTTTATAACTGGAAGTGCTGGTTTGAATAAATTAATATCATTTCTCAATTCTTTATCTCCAACAATTTGAATATTGTCTTTAGTAATCAAATCTTTTTTATTTGATATCAGTTTTTTAACTGTCGAATCTGCATCTTTTTTCTTTGGGAACAAAAATATTTCAATTGATTTTGTCTTCAAAGGCGAAAGTATAGATTTATTTGGTATTAAATTATCAAAGAGAAAAGGCATCAAATTAAAAGGCGTGCTGGCATTTGGTATAGGTAATGCACTACCCTGCACTGAAATGGTATTGCTTTGGCTACTAAGAGGTTTTATACTTTTTAATTTAGAAGGGAAATCAAAAATAGTACCATCTTGTACACTTTCGTGAGAATCACAACAAAATGTAGATGTAAGTGGTTCATTATTAAGGGAGAACAAGTTATTATTCGTTAAAATTTTGTTGAGGAGCCCAGTAGGGTTGCTTGAAAATGTATCTTTAATATTACGGAAATATGAAGAAGGGCATGGTACATCTGCTATGGATTCTGATTTAGGGTATTCTAAGAGAAATGGAGTATCTGATTGCGTAGTACGTACAGGTTGTTGTGTTAATAAATCTGGAAACAAAATATTGTATACTTAGATATTGAACATTGTAAATAAAATAAATATAAATATATTTTTGTAATATAGACAGAAATGTATTGAATAACCTCCCAAATGGGAACAGACGTCTTCAGTAATAGTATTCACAGTACTCAAATAAAATATTCAAAATACTATTCCGAAGAATAGGATACGTACAATTTCCAATTGACATATACTTTTGTGTTTTGGGATATCATCTTATTTATATAAAGTCTTACCACGACCGTTGCCGTTGAAATGAAACGAGATTTCCATTTTGCCGAGATTCACCAGGGAACTGGTTATTGTAGGTATAGTTCGAATAGTCTCTCGAGATGAGGCCAAGGATAGATAAGCCAGGATTGATATCAACAGACATGACAGCATATTCTGAAATAGCACATATTTTAATTTTCATGAGATTTATTTAACCAATCAAGAAAATATATTGATTTTAATAAACTTACGTAAATTATAAGTTGAGCGGCTTCAAGCTATAAAAAAATTCAACACTGTAGAATTTATAAATTTTGTTATAAACTATACTAGTAATTATAAATATTGGTATAACTTTAACATTGTAATAATAGCTTAAGTATTTTCATGTATTCATGGAGTTTTACTTTTTACCCGACTGTCCCCTCAGGAGAAAAGTATAGTTGTTGTTACGAAACCATAATTAGCTATGCAATTATTTACTATTATATTCTTTAATACGGTGGTAGTCTTCTGTTGCCGTAGCAATGGCAAAAAAATATTAAGGAGTGTAAGTGGATAACATCCATGTAAGAGAAGGCAAACTTAAAAGAATAACCTGTATAGTCAGACTGGTTACTCTATCACTTGAAATTTAAACCAATCGGTATGGTTAGACTCGTGCTCACTAGTTGCCTACTTAATAAAGTTCCATACTCCATGCTATCTGAACTGAGAAACTAATTCTATTGAAACAAAAATTGTTTGAAACACAAGTATGTCTCTAGTTTCAAAGAAATTCTGATAGCCAATTCCACCTACGACCTTTAAATTTTAGGTAGCACCTTGTGTTGTGGCGGCTACAAATATTACCAACTCTTATGTTGCTCGTTGGTGTCGTAAAAGACGACTAAGAACTTTATATAGACCTGGATCATCACTATCTGAAACCTTTGTGGTTAGCAATTGCATTCCTAAGAAGGGTTGACGTCAGGCAGGTGGCTGGTCATGCCGGGCGGGCCACCGATGACAAAGACCGGGTACCGGTGGTCCGCTCGCACGGCGAAAAGAGATGTTTGCAGGGTGGGTCTATGGGGTTGCGCGCCGCCTCTTCCGTCGCCCCGGATTTGGCGGGGCGCGACCACGTCCATAGCCCACCGCAAAAAGAGAAAAAAAAAGGTGGCTGGTCATAAAACTATTACCAATAACTATTTGCAATATGTACGATGAGAAAAGTGCAAATTTTGTCGACTCCAACTAATTGAGATAAGAACAAGATGATAATAATGAGATGATTATCATTATATACCCACTATACCCAGTAATATAAGTGTCAATTATGACGTAATTGACTAAATTTGGAGATAAAAACAAGTCTAAATTTATTTATTTTAATTTTATTTATATTGCTAAATATAATACATAATCTATAGTAATACAGTCAAATCATAAGAAGAGGTTTTTAATCGTTAAGAATAGAATAGCAATCAGAATTGGAAATGTTAAAAATGTATATTAAAGATAGAATTTGCTTACCGTTCTTACTCGATCTACGAGCAATAACGAATTGATTGAGATACTGTTCAAATCAAATTCTTTTTGTTTCGAAACTTCGATTTACGTTTTATTACTTTTTCTTTTTATCGGAGTAATTGAGAAATATTGCTGTTTTTGAAACTATGAGATGAATGATAGGCATTTAATGTTATCAAATAATTGAGGCTGATTGTTTAAAAAAAAATATTTTTATATGATTCAGATTATATTATTTTTTAAAAGAGAAAATGTTTTCTTGGATGTTTAGTAATGTCTTTGGTATTTTATTGTTTTGTTAAATTATATTATTTTATTATTATTTTATCGGCTTATATAGTCCAACTTCTGGGCGGGAACTTCTTTCAGAATAGAAAGGACGTTGACCTACTATACCACGTTGGTTAGACATATTCATATACGATTTATTTTGAATTTATACTCTCTAATAAAAACAACATCTATGCGATGTTGTTTTTATATTATTTTATTCCTTAGTCGTCTTTTACGACATCAAAGGCAAGACAGGGGGGAACAATTGTATGTAAATAATAGTTAATACAGAAATAAGTCTATAGTTCAGCCCGAAGCTTCTCTCTTAAGAACTACGTATGTGAGATTCCTCTCAGTCACAATCATTTACGAACTAATATTTAAGTTATACATCTATGTTATTTTTCATCTATCTAATAATTAATTCAACTTATTATATAATCCTGTGTAGTGATAGAATAACATGAAATTGTTGATAGCTCTTATTTGCCTGTAAAACTAGTTAAAATCAGCTGAGGTTTTTTTTAGAACAGTATGTTACAGCTCTTACAGCTCTTTCCTGGGGAATTTATGACGCCTCACTGCAGTCACCAACCTTCCTGCCAGGCGTAGTGACTAAGGCATTGTACTCAAGTTTGAGGACAGCGCTTTGCAGCAGTTGACGGCAAAATGCTGAATGATGATGATAATTAAAACTCATCTTAAACATAAGTGAAGACATTGATAGAAACAGTTGCATATTTCTCGTCGAGTGGATTTATTTATTCTCATTTCAATACGAATGCATTTCGGCAGACGATATGCAACCCATAAAATGCGTTGAAATTGTATTTATTTATAAACGTCGATTTCTGAAACCGATCGTAAAATATCAATGTTGTAAGCTTTGAGAATTACCCGGTATTATGGGGTAATTTTTGGCTCTTGTTACAATGTTAGTTTGTTATATAAATTATATGACGTAGTTATTATACATATGTACAAGTACTTGTATTTTCTTTAATATAATTTCAAGTTAATTTTCTAATACATTACAAATATCTTCTCACGGAATAATGCAATAAAATAATAGTTAGAATAGAGTGAATCACCTCCCAGTATGCACAATTATTTTTTTTTGACGTCAAAGATGTTTAGACATTAGGCTAGTAAAGATTTAAAAAATGGTAATGCCGTATAAAAGATGTAGTTCGTTTCTTCATGAAATGATCAGTCTTTTTATTAACTGTGAATATTTCTTACATCGACAGTTTTATTTTTTTATTTTCATAGTTTGATATACTGCTAACGGCTGCGAAGCAAAACTACATGCATCATCGAGGAAAGTTTTTGGTAAAGATGTTTAGTTACAATGTTCTACACCATTTAAAGCAAGTGATAATTAAAAATTTCCGTTTATATTTATATCATTTCGAAAAATTGATTTCTTGATTTTGTATTGGGGCTTTAACTTTGTATTCAATATGAATATTAACATGCAACGCTATTGATTTAGTTACTTGTTGGAATGAAGAGCAAAAATTCTTTTTGTCTCGATTTCTATAACTTGAATTTATCTTAAATCTTTTAATTTATATAAGTTATATAGTTCTATCAATTCATTAGTTATAGGGTGGTGACATATTGTATTTTTAAATCATCACCACATGGATAACAGGGAGGCCTATTCTAATTGAAGTTATACTTCTACAGGCGCGTTACAAAAAAATATGAGAGTAAAATTTTAAGATGCACGCGCGTGACTGTAACACAAAATTAACAGGTTGAAACAATTAACAGGCAAAACGGCTTATTAAATTTTGAAAAAAAGCTACCAAAAATGTTAATAACAAAATAGAACCTCTTTCTAGTTTCTACATTCACAACACGTGTTTTCTACAAGTGCGAATTATATGTGTGCTAATAAATTATATTCAGCAGTGACTTAAACTGAATATTTTGATTAATGTTATTGACTATTCGTAAATATTATTGAAGAAAAAGTAAACTATCATTTTCCAGTCCTTTTATTATTTTATTGTAATTAATTATTTGCATGCAATTAAAAACTATTTTTAATGGTAAATAACTTCTTATGCGCGTATATAAGTACACGCACACATTTCATTTCTCTCCGAAACTGGCGAGAGTGTATGACGAGAATTATGAATGTTGAGGAAGCGAGTGAAGTATGCAAGGATAGAGTTCTCGGGCACTCTGTTCTCTCTGCCTACTCTGCAAGGGATATGGCGTGATGATATGTATGTATGTATGTACCCATTTCTTTTTTAATATTTTCATATAGATAAAATACATTGTGGTAAACTTTGCCGTATTTACGTCATCCTGTTTTATAGTTGACTATAGTTGCAACACTTTAGCTTATTGGTTTGTTACACTTAAACAGTAAAACACAGAAATGGCACTCGCGCATTTGGCAATCCCATTATTGGTAAGTAGCAACACGTGCAGTGTTCAACCAATTTCATTTTACGTCAAAATTATGGTTCAATCCCTTTTGCTTTATATACATATATACCTAATAATCTAAATGTTGTTTTGGTATTGCTATTCTTTGTTAATTAATTAGTGCTTAAAATCATTTAATGATTTCTGATTTTTCGCAAGTACATATTAAACATTTGAAATAAAACTATTGTCATGATTTCTATCGAATTTGTATTTGACTTTTAATTTCCTGACGTTTCGACTAATTTACAGAATTCATGGTCACCGTTCCCTTTTGTCTATGAATGCTGTATAGTATTCGAATCGTCGAGAAATTATATTGATATAATTATAAACAGATATTTCCCACGGCCTATACCGAAGAAATAGCAAGGCTCCATATATGAGTGCTATGTTTAGACTTTAAAAAAAGTTATATCTTTTTTAAAAAGTAATAACAAATATTAAATAAATCATTAAAATATGTCTTAGAAAGTATTTCAGCCTTATAATCAATGAATAAGGGGCATTGAGGTATTATTATTAATAGTGGTAGGACCACACTTTGGACAGTTGTCTGTGTATAGACGCAGGCCGGTCCGTCCGGGGTAGTACCACACTCTCGCAGAAAATCGACATCTGAATAATGGCTGTTTATTATTGCCCTTCATTCGGTGGGCGAGAGAGCCGGAAGCCCAACTGGGTGGGGTTGGGGTTTGTAATGGTAGGCAGCGGCCTGGCTATAGTCTTGCTTATAGCAAAAGTCCATGTGCGACAGTAACATTTACCACCAGGTGTGTTGTCTGCTCGTTTGCCACCATAAGCAATAAAAAAAAATATTCATCTATCTGCTATCACATAGAAATTAAATTTTAGAATAAAAGGACACTAATGGTAATAAAACTTGATAGGTATGTGTCATCTCATTCCCCTACTCTTATTCCAATTAATTGGGATCGAAACAATATGTGCTCTTCTTTCATAGTACATATTGTAAAAGTTATTGGCAATAGTTTTATGACCGGCCGCCTGCCAGACTTCAAACCTCCTTGGGAATGTAATAGCTGACCAAACGGCATCAGATGGAGTTGGCCCAGGTCGTTATAAGACTCTTAATCGTCTTTTACGACATCCACGAGCAAAGTAAGGATTGGTAGTATTCGTGGCCGCTACCACACAACTATATATGTATATCTATCTATGTATACTAAAACTTATTTTAATATGAGCGAACGAACTGAAATATTTCAATAATTTAAACGTTATCGTAAATTTAATCTAATTTTGATTTAAATGTCGTACAATTTAAAGGTTAACTTATATTTGAACCTTTATAGTATCTTGAATAGTTCAGAAATATATAATATAAATACATGTTTTAGTAATTTTAGAATTATATTCATATCAAAAACAAAGTTGGAATTAATTTGTTAAAAATAACTTTACATTTTAATTAAATCTGTTCGCTTTAAAATATTCTAATTTAATTTATGCGAAGGCAGTGTATTTATACACAAAGAAGTTATTATGATGAATTCTGATGTGTATGCGAGTACACATATGAATTTAAATGCAATTATCATTCACGGCAGCACTGTCCACCTTCAAAGGAGAATGCTGATAAAAATCCTTCAAAAATAGTTTTATTTCAAGCTATTATGATTTTTTTTAACAACACCCTGCACAAACGAAACAATCATTGTATTGCGGGGGACTTTATAGACTCAGAAGACACTTTATGGATCGCACAAAATATTATCCTGCGTGGAAATCGAACTCACGGCATGGCACGGTAGGTCGGTATCTATACAGTCAATGATTAGTCAGTTTTGATCAGATTGTCGAGATTTGAGGAAGAAATTACTAGTCTGCAGCTAATCGTAAATGTTACACTACATATTATAGTTATCATCATCATTCTCTCAGCTCATATACATATGTCTCTCCACTGCTAGGCTGAAGCCTCCGCCATATTATCATTCTCCTACTCTTATCCCAATTACTTGGTCGATACAATATGTATTCTTCTTTCATAGTACATATAGTGAAAGTTATTGACAATAGTTTTATGACCAGCCGCCTGCCAGACGTCAACCCTCCTTGGGAATGTAATTGTTGACAAAGCGGCATCAGATGGAGTTGGCCCAGGTCGTTAAAAGGCTCTTATTCGTCTTTTACGACATCCACGACCAAAGTAAGAGTATTCGTAGCCGCTACCACATATCTAAGGCTTAAGAATCCGCCGTAATAGGAAGGAAATTCACTTACCACGCTTGTTAGACACGGGTTGTTCGTCATCATCATCTTATCTCATATATGCCCCACTATTATGCTTGAGCCTCCCCTATAATGGGAGAGAAATTGACCTACTATATCACGCCAGTCAGATGTGTTCGCATAAGGTTTTATTTTGAGATTTCCTTATCTTGCATAGATGTATATTTAAATGCATTTTATATCCCTTAGTACCTTACGATCACCCACGGGTAAGATAGGGGATGATGAATTATGTTCTTATTCCGTCACCATACGGAAAGCTCTTAGTCGTCTTTTACGACATCCACGATCAAAGTTACACTTGGTAGTATTCGTAGTCATTACCACATAGTAATATTATTATGTCTTTTAATTATATTATTTTAAAAGTCCACTACGATACAAAGTTTTACAGTCTTTAATAAAATATTAAGGATGAGGGTCAATATATAAGGCCACCGAAGACAAAGATCGGGTACCGGTGGCTCGCTCGCACGGCGAAGAGAGGAGCCCTTGCAGGGTGGGTCTATGGGGTTGCGCGCCGCCCCTTCCGTCGCCCCGGACCGATTTGGCAGGGCGCGACCACATCCATAGTCCACCGCAAGGAGGAAAAAAATGTTCAATATACATGGTTACATTTACGTCATCTTACAAAAGCAGTTCAGTTAACGTATCCAGTATCTACTATTGATTCGTACAATTAAAAGGTCAAAAAAAATATTTACTGGAATATTTTTTACTAAAAATTATTATAAGTAATTACTAATTAAAATAGTAAGAGAGCATCATGTAGCGAGTGGTAGGCTACCTACTCGACATAACCTACATACTATGTAGGTACAACATAGGGGTAGGTACGCTTTAGAATATTAGTCCACGTGGACTTCGTAGCTGTGATTGAATAACGTAATTACGTTAGGCAATCATTATCATACGGAATGCCGTATAATTTCTTTTGTTTAAAATGTAAACATTATAACCAGGTTGTTACAAAATATTAACTTTAATTTAATTTATTTTGTTATTTTTTTATTACTACCACTGTTGAAGAATTAAATATGTTAGATATGTTTCTTTGGTCGGATAATTTTATGGCACTTCTTTTGTAAGACGATATAAATGTCACCGTGTATAATATTAACTAAGTGATCCATAAACAATTAAGTGGTGTTTCCAATGGAAGTTGAAGTCAGGCAGACAGTATGATATAAAATTTCACCAAAACTTTACTACTATATACTATGTACCAGCTTTATTAATTGGTATAAGTTATGTATATATGTGTTATGAGAAAATCCCCTTAAAATCTGGTGTTTTGTCTAGGTTCGTGTCTTAATTGAGACCATGGCTTGTTAGGAGTAGAAGTATAAAATGTGAGACGGGGACGAATGAATGCAAACCCTTTGTTACGGATGTCTGTAGGTAGCTATAGGTGTAAGGAATATTGTGACATAAACCATTCACCTATGCAGTGGAGTGATGGAAAGACTCGTAAATATTTTCATCGCGAAAAAAATGGTTACAAAAATAACGTATGAGAAAAACCATAACGATACAAATGTTGAGTTGAATAGAAGTGTAGTATTATAAAACATTTAGAATAAGAAATAATAACATTAAAGTATGTTTGAAAGTTACTTCAATTACGGCAAAGTTGAAGGGACAGCATCTGCGCGGGATGAGAATAATGTTGTTATAAAAGTTATAAGTATAAAGGTCACAAGGCTTCATGGACAGGAAGATACGAGAAATGTATGAATTGTTTGAAATATAAACAAGAATTACCGTGTTGTTACGGAGTAAGAATACAATTCATCACCCCTACATTTTACCCGTGGTTGTTATAAAAGACGGCTAACGGATATATTATGTATCATCATCATCATTATCTCAACCTATAATATGTCCCACTACTGGGCTCGAGCCTTCTCCGTAATGGTAGGGAAGTTAACCTAATATACCACGCTGGTCAGACGTGTTGGTATAGGGTTTTGTTTCGAGTTTTCCTTCTCCTGCATAGATGTTATATGCCCTTTGTATCCCTTAATTGGCTCTTACAAGCACCCACGGGTAAGATGTTGGTGATTTGTATTCTTACTCCGTCACCACAAGGACCATATATAATATACATACGATGTCTCTAAAAAGAACTTAAAAAGAAATAAAAAGAACTTAAAACTCTGTACCAATGCATCATGACTAGCTTATTATAGGTCAATTTGCATTCTATTGTGGAGGAGACTAGCGCCCAATAGTGAGTATATAAGCTGAAATGATGATAGTGAAGATGAACCATATCACAAAATAAAAGTATCATTCATAACCCTTTAGTTTATGGTATCTGTGGTAAAGAGGAGGAAAGGCGACATTGCCACTCTTCAGACGTCGACTTTCTGCGAGAGTGTGGTACTAGTATTTCCCTGGATCGACCAGTCCGCGACTGTAGCCAGAGAACTGTCGATCGTATTTTAGTGAAGTTTTCTATAACACTTTTTTTTGCGGTGGGCTATAGATGCGACTCGCCCCGCCAAATCGGTCCGGGGTGACGGAAGACGCGGCGCGTGACGTCAATAGATCCACCATGCAAACTCCTCTCTTCGCCGTGCGAGCGGGCCACTGTTACCCGATCTTTGTCTTCGTTGGCCAAGTTTTCTATCACACTAGGAATTATTCTTTAGTATGGCTTTTATCTTAAAATATCAATCAAATAGTTTAATATTGTCTGAAAATACGTCATAGATAATGACGTATTGTAAGACAAGATCCACCAGATGGAGTGATGGCATTTGCAAGTCAAAGTGAGAACTATTAGGTGCATGTAGCACTAAATCATATTACATGGCATTTTCATGAAGAAAATTGTATCTAACGTAGAATTTTCATTGGCTTCATCATCAAATGAATCAGGATGGATAGAGGAAACCGAGAACAAATATTTGTTTCGATAGAATAGAACTTAAAAAAGAAAGTGTGTGTGTCAGCTCCGACGCACGACTGGAGTTTACCCTTTAAGTACGATTATCAAAACAGGCGCAAAAAAAGCTTATTTCACTAAACAAAATATATATATATTTCTATTTACATTTATTAAAACTGTTCAGTGAAGTCTCACGAATAGGCTGCGCACCAAAACGTAACGAGGTCATTCGATCACTAGATTTTACTCCTTAAATTTTTCTCATACCGGGCGCCTTATATGAAAATCGATCCTTAAAGAGTAAACTCCAAAAAAGATAGAAGAATTAATTTAAAAATATTTTACGATTTAGAATCCCAAGACAAGATATAAAATCCAAATAATAAATTGGCCTGATTCCTCCAATAATCTCTTTAGATTACGGCTGGATTTGCTCAGAATTTTTATCCAATCTAAATTAAAAAGAATGATCGACGTTGGTAATAACGGATATACTTCAATCATTATGTTAACAGTCTCTCTCCCCTTTAGATGTTGGCAATATACGAAGATTGTGAAGCTAATAAAACGGAACTAAATATACCAATATTAGACCAAAAACGGCGGGACAATATTGTAGATGAAACATTTTTAGAACAAAAGGACATTTTATTAGATATGGTACGTATTATATTGAGCCATAAAAAAGTAAATCTAAATAGATTAATATATTAAAAATATAAAATATTTTCTTCTACCATCAGCCTATTAAAGTCGACGATGCTGTTACGGTTCCCACAGGAAGATAAGAATTATTGACAGATTGTATTTTTAATTTTATCAAAGTCCCAGGAAACCGTTGGATACAGGTAACGCGGGAGCGTTTTGAATGGCATTCTCGTGGGGAGGCCTATGTCCAACACGACGTTTACGGGCTGATGGATGGATGGATGGATGCATTTTTAATTTTTTGATATAGTATAGTTTAGTAGATCTATTTTTCTCATCCAACTAATATTATAAATATAACATTTTAGTACATTTTATTATAAGTGTGAAATGTTATTAAAGATGTTTGAATGTTTGCTACTCAAGTAAGTGGAAAGCGTTGAACGGGATTTGGATGCAAATTGATAGACCATTTCCTAAATTAATACTATTTAGTAATGTGCCCCTCTTTCTTTTGGAAGGCTATGGTCTGAAGACACGCCGTTCGTTCTCTCCAATGCGACGGATCGGTAGCGCGTGGCCCCAAAACCCACGGTAATCCTTCCCCATCGGGCCGCTCACTGGTACCGTCTCTTTGACAACCGTGGTCAGCTCATAGTAATGTGCCTCTTGGGGTAATTTAGTGAATAAATTCTATATTGTGAAAGTCAGTTTTTATGCGGGTGAAGATGTAAGCTGAACCTAGTATCAAATAAGACCCAAAATGTGTCCAAAATGGGACATATAGGCTATTGGTCGAGAAGAAAAACATCATTTAACACAGAGAAATAAGTATATAGAAACAAATTCAAATATACGAGTATATGACCGATTAATTTATTCCTTTCAGTACCTATAAGTCAAAATATGAATGTAGTAACGAAATAAGAATACAATTCATTATCACCCACACCACCCTATCTCACCCGTGGATATGATATACAGATAACATCTATGCAAGAGAAGGAAAATTCCAAATAAAACTATATACCAACATGTCTGATCAGCGTGGTATAGTAGGTCAATTTTCTTCCTATTGTAGAGGAGGCTTATTATCAGCGGTGGACATATACGAGTTGAGATGATGATACTAAACTAATTGACTGTATAGATGGCGTAGTCGTAAGATACTGACCTACCATGCCAGTGTCGTGGATTCGATTTCCACATAGGACAATACTTTGTGCGATCCACAAACTTTTGATCTGAGTCTGGATGTAACTTGTGTTCATTAATTATATGGTTGTAAATTCCCCCGCAATACACAGGTTATTTCCTTAGTGCAGTTGAAAATTGTTCATGTAATCGATTATTGGTCAGAGCTTGTAGAACGAAATGCCAGCTATGGTGAAATTGATACGTTCAAAAGGAAACTTTCTCAATATGTTTCATTAGTAAGATTGATTAGAACTGCTGCCTGTTTCATTTTTGCTATGTACAATATTTATTTACTATTTTTATTTTTAATTACTTTCTCAATAATTTTGTTATTTATCTTCACACAAAAAATCAAAAGTGAAAACTGTATTAGCTATTTGAAATAAAACTATTTTTACGGATTCTATCGCGTTTGTATTTGTTTTTTAATTGACCTGACCGTTTTAACCTCCGTAGTGGCAGGACCACGCAGTTCTCTGTCTACAGCCACGGGCCAGCCCATCCGGGGTAGTACCACGCTCTCGCAGAAGATCAACATCTGAGTAATGGAATTGTGCTGTTGCGCTTCGTTCAGTGAGCGAGGGAGCCGGATGCCCGACTGGGGTGGATTTGGGGTTTGCATTGGTAGGCAGCAGCCTAGCTATATCCTTGATATTGCAAAGGTCCATGAGCGGCGGTGACACTTACCATCGGGTGTGTTGTCTGCTGGTTTGCCACCTTAAGCAATAAAAAAATCTAGTGATGGATAGATTGGAAAATTGAAACGCGATAGAATCCTTAAAAATAGTTTTAATTCGAAGGTTTTAGCTTAATTAATACTCGTGTATTAGTTAACGTTTTACGCGTTTGATTTTCTTACCTATATTATAGAAACTTTATGTTATCTAAGAAACAAATATACCGCGGTTAAGGAACCTCTTAACTCGCTGACCTGTACAGTAAATTACATTAATTTTCTCAGTACAAACTACGTTCTGAGAACTTGATATACTTGTAAGTACACATAAACTAGATTGATTTAGTTTAGTTACGAGGATCGTTTGATCTTATACTATATTACCCTTCTATGTGAACTTTGGTACAAATCAATTACCCAGGGATGCTTCAGAGCTTTCGGCGGCCTTATCTGCTAACACAAAAACTAGGGAAATGGCTTTGCAATAAAATTACTTTTACGAATTCTATCGCGTTTGTATTTGATTTTTAATTTGCCGACGTTTCGAACACTTTTCAGTGATCATGGTCATGGGAGGACTAAGGTGTCTTACGTCCAAAAGTCATTGTTATTACACAAATTTATATCTACCCGCTACAGTGTTCGAAACGTTGGGAAATTAAAAATCAAATACAAATACGATAGTATCCGTAAATGTAGTTTTATTTCAAATGTGTAATACTCGCGTAAATATTAGAAATCATTAGGGAAAGGGCTTTCTTTGCTGTGCTCTTTTAAAGCATTCTCATATCTAAGTTAAAGTAGTGACCAAAATATACGTTTGGCTTCTTCTTTTTAATACTTAAACTTAATTGCTATTCATTAGTCTCAATAAATTCGCGTGGACCGAATGATTCTTTATTTAGTTCGCTAAATTAAGGGGTACTTTATAAAATAAAATATGAAAACCCCAAAAGAAAAATTAGGAAATTCAAAATTAGCGATTTGGTGATGGGTTATTTTGATTAATAACTTAATTTTAGTATAAAAAAATGCTAGCTGTATGGTAGCGGCTAAGAATACTACCAACCCTTACTTTACTCGTGGATGTCATAAAAGATGACTAAGAGCTTTATAACAACCTAGGCCAACTCCATCTGATGCCGTTTGGTCAACAATTACATTCCCAAGGTGGGTTGACGTCTGGCAGGCGGCCAGTTATAAAATTATTGCCAATAACTTCTACAATATGTACTATGAAATAAGAGTACATATTATATAGACCCCAAGTCATTGGGATAAGAGTAGGAGAATTATCAACTTAATTTTTGTACACATTCAACCTAATATAACCAGTAAGATCAATAATCTTAATAAATTTAAGTTACCAGGCTGATTTGGATGGAATTGTTGGTCAAAGTTATAATTAAATGAATTATGAGTGGTACGAATTTCATCGGGTGATCCACTTCTTTATAAAAAGTCATCATCATCATCGCAACTCATAAATATTATGTCCCACTGTTGGGCTCGAGCTCCCTCCATAATGGAAGGGAAATTGACCTATTATACCACGCTGGTGAGACGTGTTGGTATAGAGTTTTGTTTCGAATTTTCCTTCTCTTGCATAGATTATATTATATACATTATATGTGTTTTTACATCCCTTAGTCTTCTCTTACGATCACCCATAGGTAAGAAAGGGGGTGGTGAATTGTATTCTAACTCCGTCACTAAACAGAATGTTATAAAAGGCAATCCTTGGTTATTTTGAATTTATTTATTCTCCACAAAGCGAAACTTTGCGAATTTATAGTATTTTTCTTTTTTTTGTGAAGCTGTACCGCTGTGCTTCTGATAACTATATATCTTATTTATTGGCTTATTAGTCAATTTGTTTCATGTCTCCCACTATGTAGGGGAGAGAAATTAAATCTTCCTGTTATTCATTTCTATTTAAATTAAGGCCATAAGATTACAATCACTTCCTGGTATTTTCCAAGGGTCAAATTTCGATGTTACTTATGGAGATCGCAATGGATCTACAATTACGAGAGTTATAGTCGTAGAAGTCCACCGAGTTAGTCCCATAAAAACACCTTTTCTTGTTTTCAATAATAGATTTGAATGGAACCAGTCACTATTTAAATTTTTGAATTTGTTTTGTTACAACCATAATTAATAAAAATACTACTCTATCTTTCAGCTTGAATCAAAACTAAAAGAAATTAAAGATAAAAAGATGAAGAAAGCAGATCGAGTTGTTCACAATAATATCGATACATTAGATAGCAATAGATGTGACAGTATGCTGCAAAACGTTGACGTCAAAGTCAAAATAAACGGCATCAGTGCAGTAGGCGATGCTGACGTTAGATTAAACTATGGCAATCTCGGTAATAACTATACAATTATGTAATATAACTACGGGACAAGGATACAATTTCTCCAACTCTTATAGGTGGTAGTTGCTCCAACTCTTATATAAGCTAAGGGTCTCACTATGTTGGCCACCGAAGACAAAGATCGGGTACCGGTGGCCCGCTCGCACGGCGAAGAGAGGAATTCCACGGTGGGTCTATGGGGTCACGCGCCGCCTCCTCTGTCAGTCCGGACCGATTTGGCGGGGCGAGATGCATTTATAGTCCACCGTAAAAAAGGGTCTTACTATGTTGGGGGACAATAGCTCTCTCTTAGGAAATGAATAATATCTCATCAACTTGTCTAGTAAGCATGGCATTTTTGCGTAAACAACGGTGTTATTTATTTATTTGTGGGTGAGACCTAGGGTCAGATGTAGATGGCGGAATGCTGAATCATAATCGTGATAAAATGTAATATTTTATCATAAAATGGTGTCTCTAAATCGTACAAACTTCTAATAAGCTTTTTGAAGCATCTAAACGTATTCCTTCCGGCAATTCGTGTCGAGAAATTGCCAAAATTTTGATTAATTTCCTATTAATGCATACAAACGCATCAACAGCGAAGTACAACCGTTATATTAAATTTTTGCCTCAAATTTTCGATTAAATGCGTTGCTTTATGAATTCTTCTCATTTTGCCGTGGCAGTAGTAAAAAATAGCTATTAGAATAATAGAAAATAAGTAGCCATAGTCCTGAATACCTCGTAACACCAACTGCGATTCCCAATACGTTTATTAAGCTGGATGATAATGGTATTATCCTATTTGGAAATGGCTATATTGACCAATGGATCTCAAATAGATTATGGATGGATGCTTTGTAAATTACAATAAACTGCACTAGTTTTATGTAAAGAAACCGGTTGCAAACTGGCATAGATATAATCATCAAATCAGCTCAGATACGTTTTAATGTTGGGCATTAACATCCTCTATTTTAGAAAGAACATTGACCTACTATATCACGCTGGTCAAGCGGGTTGGAATAGGGTCTTATTTGAATTTTATTTCTCTCGCATCACTGTTGTCTCTTAGTCGTGTTTTACGACATCTATGCGCAAGATAACGGATGGTGAATTGTATTCTTACTCATCACACGGAAATATATTTAGCATTAATTTGTCTATTATCATCATCATCATCTCAGCACATATATGTTTCCACTATTGGGCTCAAGCCTCCTTCATAGAGAAGAAAATTGACCTATAATAAATACCATGCTGGTTAAGCGTGTTGGTATAGGGTTTTGTTTCGAGTTTTCCTCCTTTTGTTATATGCGTTTTATATCCCTTATTCGTCTCTTACGATCACCCACGGATAAGATATGAGGTGGTGAATTGTATTCTTACTCTGTCACCACACGGAAAGTTTATACATATTCAAAATATGTATGTAGATTAACTATTAGAATATCTTTATACATTTCTCTTTTCTTTTAAACTGTTTGTGTTACGTGAGAGACTTTGCAAATGTTTTTCGGACATATTTTATACATACTCAGAGCAATTGTTTGCGTTTTGTCCAAGGAATTGTCCTACGTGCGATACGAAAGCTTGATACGAGAAGTCGGTACAGTACACCACTCCTCTATCCATATAATCATTTATCAGAACATTTGAAAGTTTAAACATTACTGTACAGATAACGTAATGAAGTCTCAGTAAAGAACATCTATACAGAGTATCAGAACTTTTATCTTCACTTACAGATCTTTCTGAAATCTACAAATGATTTTTTTGAGTCTGCGCTTTATTAATGTGCATTAATTGGATATTTTAAAGTTCTACGTTAGAAAAAGATTTAATCCTTAATATACCATGTTGTCTTTACAAAATGGTTCTCCGATGGTTCGGACATGTGGAAAGAATGCCGAAAGAACTGTTTAACAAGATATACAACGCGAAAGTGAAAGGATGTAGGTACCGGTGGAGACCGAGACTCACCTACCTAGACCAGATTGGTACACGTACTGAAGGAAGGTGGAGTCAAGAGTCTTTGAAACTGGCGAGCGTGTATGAAGAGAATTATGAATGTTGAGGAAGCAAGTGAAGTATGCAAGGATAGAGTTCTCCGGCACTCTGTTCTCTCTTCCTACCCTGTAAGGATTATGGCGTGATGATATGTGTGTGTCTTTACAAAAATAAGACAAGTGTGATTAAAAAAAAATATCCTAAAGTTGAAGGAATTAATATTATCTTTGAGTACTTGTTTCTAATTTTGGATGCTTCAGTGAAATATATATATCAAATACAACATTAATTGAACATATTCGAATGCATACTATGCATTAGAATATGGTCAATCGATTAGATATAACAATGTAGAGAGCGTGCTTTTGACGTCAAAGTATACATTCATATATTTCAAGAATATCTCACGATATATCTTGAGATAGGTTAATTGTTTGGCACGCACTATTCAACTTTGTATCGGAGAATAATTTGGAATTATACATAAGTATATTATATTATTATTATCTGCATATTATTGTTTCTGATTAGCTTTATTCTTAAAGCATTTATAATTTGATGCCATTATTTTTATTCAATATAAGATAGAGATGTATCGTGAGATATATCGTAAGATGTATACTTAATTGTTTAACCCAGAATTTGGATTGGGAGACCTTATCTTTTTATTTTGAAATAAGACCCTCCGGTCTTACATACTGAAGGTTAAGTTAGATAACTCTATGTATATTAATAAAAAAATTAACATACATACATATGTCATCACGCCATATCCCTTGCAGGGTAGGCAGAGAGAACATAGTGCCAGAGAACTCTATCTCTGCATACTTCCTCAACATTCATAATTCTCTTCATACACGCTCGCCGGTTTCGGAGACTCTTGACTCCACCTTCCTTCAGTACCTGACCGATCTGGTCTAGGTAGGTTAGTCTCTGTCTCCCTCGGTACCTACATCCTTCCACTTTCGCATTGTATATCTTCTTAACAATAATAATTATTTCTTAAAAAAATAATTAACAATAATAATTTCTTAAAAAAAACAATTTTTTATATAAATCGTTATTTCTGTAATATGATATGTGGTAGGCTACGAATACTACCTATCCTTACTTTTGTAGATGTCGTAAAAGACGGCTAATAACTTTATAGATCTGGGCCAACTCCATCTGATGCTATTTAGTCCGGAACTAAATTCTCAAGGAAGCTTGACGTCAGGGAGGTGGCCAGTCATAAAACTATTGCCAATAACTTTTGCAATATGTACTAGTGCATATTGCTTCGATACCAAGTAATTGAGGTAAGAGCAGGAGAGTGATTATGAGATTATTATCTTTTTAATATAGTATATCA
Organism: Lymantria monacha; assembly: GCA_905163515.2. Classification (NCBI taxonomy): domain Eukaryota; kingdom Metazoa; phylum Arthropoda; class Insecta; order Lepidoptera; family Erebidae; genus Lymantria; species Lymantria monacha. The sequence continues at coordinate 7,924,265 of LR991092.1, read as the reverse complement.
ATTTTATATATATATATATATATATATATATACATACATACATACATATCATCACGCCATATCCCTTGCAGGGTAGGCAGAGAGAACAGAGTGCCAGAGAACTCTATCTCTGCATACTTCACTCGCTTCCTCAACATTCATAATTCTCTTCATACACGCTCGCCGGTTTCGGAGACTCTTGACTCCACCTTCCTTCAGTACATGACCGATCTGGTCTAGGTAGGTTAGTCTCGGTCTCCCTCGGTACCTACATCCTTCCACTTTCGCATTGTATATCTTCTTAACCAGGCGTTCGTTCGGCATTCTTTCCACATGTCCGAACCATCGGAGCATTCCCTTTCGCATCTTTACACCAATACTCTCTTTCATACCTACTCGCTCTCTTACGTCGTCGTTACGAATGCGGTCGGTCAGCCTAACTCCACAGATTTTCCGCAGAGATCGCATTTCGACCGCATTAATTTTACTATCATACTCTTTTCTGCATACCCAACTCTCGCTTCCATACAGTAATGTTGGGACAAGCACTGCGTTATGTATTGCTACACGTGCCTTCTGGCTGAGGTGGTGGCTGCCGAAAAGTTGCCCCAACGCTCCGTTCACTCTATTTCCTGCATTCACTCTTCGCTCTATATCAGTGGTGTACCTTCCATCTCGGCTAAATCCACATCCAAGATATACAAATTCATCCACTTGCTCTAGTACATCATTACCTATTGTTACTCTTACATCTGTTCTGGTTATATCTCTTTCAAAGACCATTATTTTGGTTTTGCTCACATTCACGCGTAGACCCCTTTTCTTACAATCTTCTGTCATTGTGTCGACTAGGGTCTGCAGGTCAGTCGCTGACTGTGCCAGCAGGACTGCATCATCTGCATAAAGCAGAGCAGTGACCACTGAGTCGCCCATCTGGACTCCCACATTCATATCGTTCAACCTTTGGAGACATTTATCCAGATATATGATAAACAGCCTGGCTGACAGAACGCACCCTGTTTAACGCCGATATTGACGTCAAACCAAGGCGACATTCCATCATCCAGCCGCACACAGGCTCTACAGCCCATGTAACTGGACTGCACAGCCTGTAGCAGTTTACCGTTAATACCATACTCCGGTAAAATGTCCCAAAGTTCCTTTCGTACAACCGTGTCAAATGCTCTCTCCAGATCCACAAAACTGCAGAAAACCCTCTGACCTAGAGCCAGATGCTTCTCCACAATGTTGCGCAGAGAGAACACTTGATCCATGCATCCCCTTCCACTCCTGAAACCTCCTTGTGTCTCACACAGTAAACCATCGGACACCATCCTCATTCTCCTTTCAATAACTTTTCCATACACTTTTGCTGCCAAACTGGTCAAGCTTATGGCTCTGTAATTTGCGCAGTCATAACGTGAACCCTTGTTTTTAAACAAAGGCACGATGACTGCGCTATTCCAGTCCCTGGGAACCATTCCCGAGCTCCAACATAAATTGAGGAGCAACAGGAACGCCTCCCAGACACAAGAGCCACCGAGCTTGATCATCTCGGCAGACACCATATCAATGCCCGCTGCCTTACCATTTTTCAAACTTCTTATCGCCCATTCAACTTCATCCATACTGATGCCATCGGAGGACGCCGTTGTCGAATGTTGATCTACTAAACCACATCCAACACCGGCGCCAACCGTAGCATCCGCATACATATCGCCAAAATATTCACTCCATCGGCTTAACACGTCTTGTGTTTGTGTAAGAATGTCTCCACCTTTAGACCTTATTTTATTCATTCTGAAGGCTGACCAACCACCCCGAGACTTCTTCACCTCCCTCCAAAAGAGTTTGGTGTTACCCTCGAAGTTTTTAGTCAGCCTATCTTCTGCACTCATACTTGCTCTATCACGTTTCTTTTTCACTAAGGCCTTGGTGTCATTCTTACATTGCCGATATATTTCTTTCTTCTGTTCAGTCATACTGTCATTCAGATTCAAAGAAGAGACATAGTCTAGCCACGCTTTCTTCTTTTGCTCTACGGAAGCTGCCACTTCCGCATCCCACCATGCATCACCATTTGTTTTTCTATGCTTCTTTGAACTTCCACATACTTCTTTCGCTGTATCTACCATACTCTCTTTCAATACTCTCCAGCATTCTTCAATGTCCGATTGCGGCTGGCTTGCCATCGTCAGCCGTTCTCGGACACCCTCTGCATACTTTTCTCTTACACACTCTTCTTGCAACCTTTCAACCTTTATTCTTTCAAGCCCTCCGAAGTGGACACGCTCTCGCCAGTGCCTCCACTTTCTGAACAGACCACTAAATCTCGCAATAACGAGATAGTGGTCCGTGTCGACTGTGGGGCCCCTGTAGGCTCTTGCGTCCAATATTTTGCTTCGGAGGCGACTGTCTACCAAAATTAAATCTATTATGCTTTTCTGTTCATTCCTTCTCCATGTATACATATGGATGTCCTTATGTTGGAAAAATGTGTTTGACACAATAAGGTTTCTCTCCATGCATACATCCGCTATGAGCCTACCTGCGTCGTTCACTCTCTTATCACCAAATGGACCAAGTACGTCCTCATAGTCGGGACGCTTGGTCCCCACCCATCCGTTCAAATCTCCGCATACAATCACGCGTTCACTGGTTTCTGCCATATCCAGAACTTCCCTAACATTATCCCAAAACTTCTCTAGGTCTGATGCCACCGAGGATCCTACGGGAGCATATGCTACAACCATGAATACCTTGGTGACACCTAGTTTTATACGGACCCAGAGAAGTCTCGGATCATACATTCCGTAATCCATCACACCTGAGGCCAAGCGAGAGGACAACAGCACTCCTACCCCCATGCTGGCTCGATCGCTCTGTGGTACACCAGACCACAGAGCCATCCCGCCACCAGGAAGATCGCAGGCGTCGCTGCCCCTTCGCTTGGTCTCTGTTACACAGAGCACGTCTAGCTGTTTGTCCGCCATGACGGATATCAGCTCGTGCAACTTACCTTCCACACAACCTCTTACATTCCACGTGCCCACCCGGCACTCCGTTCTCCTCGACTCGCCTAACTGGGCAAGGCGTGATGGGTGGCGGCCCCCATCGCCGCAACTGCCGATGTTCGTACCGACGGGGGCGGGTCGGTACGCGTCGCCTCCGGGGGACGCCCTAACCCGCATTGCGGTACGCATTTCGAGCCGGATTAGCAGTCTAATTAGACTGGCAGGGGACGCGAACGAGCACGCTCCGGACTATGCCCCCCAATATATATATATATATATATATATATATATATATATATATATATATATATATATATATATATATATATATATATATTAATTAAATACATTTTAGAGAAAGGAAATGTTCGTATAAATGCAACTGGAATATCAAATATTGGCCATGCTAACGTGGAACTAGGAGTGGGCAACAATGCTGTTTTCGTACCAGGTTTAAGCAAACTTTTTATTGGTAAGAATAAATTAAAATATCTACTAAAACAAATACAGTCCAACGTTTATTGGGTGTTGAAAAATTTGATCATCATCATCATAATTTCGGCTCATATATGTCCCACTGTTGGACTCAAGCCTCCTCCATAACGAGAGGGAAACTGACCTACTATATCACGCTAGTCAGACGTGTTGGTATAGGGTTTTATTTCAAGTTTTCTTTCTCTTGCATAGATGTTATATACGTTTGATATCCCTTAGTCGTCTCTTACGATCACCCATGTGTAAGATAGGGGGTGGTGAATTGTATTCTTACTCCGTCACCACACTTAAAACTTTGGTGGCTTACCCATTGAAGAACCCATCCTCACGGCAACGATGGTTGGCTAAAAAGGAAAAGAACAGAATGATATTATATTACGGTATTCTTATCTAATAATCAAGATATATTTATAAAGAAATACCTCGTAGTTTTGTGAGTGAGAAACGACGCTTAGGAATAAAAAATAAAATGATTTTATTCTGATTAAGAAACATTCTAGGTGGTGACGGAATATGAAAATAATGCCCGTCATCCCTGTTTCCCCGTGGGTGATCGTAAAAGAAGGCTAAAGGGTGTGTTCAGATAACATCACTGCAAGAGGAAGAAAACCCGAAATAGAGGTCTATATGAGCTCGTCTCCACTGTTGAAAGGGCTTGGGCTTAGTAGTGGGACATATCTGAATCAAAACGATGACTAAGAACCTCGTAGAGTTTCTATAAAACTTTAAAAAAAGAAACAATGGACTAATTTTAATTTATGTCCTTTATGCATATTATTTCGTAGATCAAAACCATATTTCACCGCCACAGAAACTTTTAATTAAGAGGCAACTGGTATACCCGGCACTTAGGCAACATTGTTTTAAAATGCACGAAAAAAAATTCCCTTTAAACCACTCGCCTCAATTTTTATGTAAAGGTGGCTCGCAGATAATTTTATGCTGTATTTTAATATAATATTGTTGCATATTTTTACTTCATAAAAGTTAAATAACTGAGTAAAGCTGAGCAATGTTTTGATGTTATGTATTGTTTGATATTAACTAAAATTTACTGTTTAATATTAGACTTTTGGTCTTGATCGTAAGAATAATGAATAATATTGTATGAAATGAAAATATTCTTAGAAGTTTTTTGTTGTGACTTTGTTGTTTGCCTCAGATGGCTATGACAACTTTACCCGGACTGTGGGTGAGCGCTGAGGGCTCTCAACCCAAAAAGATTTTTTTAATTACGCTTTAATTTTTTCTCTATCCTGACATTTTAGAACATTCACAGATGCTGAAAAGCAATCCAAATATCGGGATATACAAATATTATATGTATTACTACCATTAAAGTTAGATTACATTAAATAATATTTTTGTTTTTTTATATCATAATTATAACTGATTTTACGTGTGGTGACGAAGTAAGAATACAATTCACCACCTTCTATGTTATCCGTGGGTAATTGTAAGAGATGACTAAGGGATTTACAATGCATGTTATGATGTATATGTAATTTACCTGCTGTAATTAAAGTAATAATTTACGTACAGTAATGGAATAACAATACAATGTCTCAATCACTTATCCTATTTTCGTATGGGACGAATAACGGCTGTAAACAAATAACTAAAAACGAAGAAAATTATAATAATATAAATAATGTCTCCCCACTTTATTTTTTGGGGTGGGCTACGGTCGGCGCACTCCTCGCACCACTCCGTCCGGGGCGACAGAGGTGCGTAAGCACGCACATCCGTAACTCACCCGTGACACCTCACCTTCGTCGTTGGACCGACCACCGGAGCAGAGTGAACTTCACGTCAGTGGCCGTCCCATCACCATTTTACCCATGAGTGATCGTACGAGACGACTAAGGGGTATAAAAAACTTTAATATCTACGTGAGAGAAGGAAAACTCGAAATAAAACCCTATACTAACACGTCTGACCAGCATGGTATAGTAGGTCAATTACCCTCTTATTATGTAAGAGGCTCGAGCCCAACAGTGGGACATATATGAGCTGAGATGATGAAATAATGACGGCAATGATGGTATCGAAAATGCTCAGAAAGAAAACCACGTAAAATATCTTGACTTAGCTCAAGAGATTGAGCTCAAGAGGCTGATGGACACGTAGAATGTGGACACGAGAATCATTGTACTGATAGTCATTTCGATCAACAGCCAAGAACCTCGAACTTTAGAGACTCTCGTTAGTTAATCTAATGTAGAATGGGCGATGTTACTGAACACGATGCGCATTGTAAAGAAGTTTCGCTCCCTCGAGCCTTAATCAGCGACAGCTTCGTTCTTAAAACAGCCAGTTGATTCATCTCATTTTTTTAATATGTTTTCTTATTTAATTTTTATACTATAATTTAGTTGGTAGAGTTTTATATTAAGTAAATTTAATTGTTTGTTTAAGATCGAAAATATTTAAACTGTGGCAAGAGCATTTTATTGGGGTCAAACCATGTTAATAAAGAAAGTGCTGATGGCGCTAGGAAGAAAGGTGGCAGCAATGAAACTGAAGCTTTAAATAATACTAGTACTATTATAGTACAATCAGAAACCCCACTTCGGGTGAACAATGAAATATCTTCTCAACCTACCAATCCTAATCCTACTGTTATGGAAGGACCTTTAGTTAATACATTTTCTACACCTACTCCCGTTTTGCCTAACACCAATTAACTTATAGATAAATCCTATTAATGGTTAATGTTTTTCATTAAAATATATTTATTAATATAAATAAAGAATATTATGGTATGATTATCTTAACTTTTTACGCTTTTATTTTTATCTCATAAAAATAAAATTATTTTTTTATTTAATTTATATGTCATTTTTTTTCCGTGTGGTGATGCAGTAAGAATACAATTCACCACCCCATATCTTACCCGTGAGTGATCGTACGAGACGACTAAGGGGTATAAAATGCATATGATGCAATACTTATGCGAGAGAAGGAAAACTTGAAACAAAACCCTATACCAACACGTCGGCACGGTATAGTTGGTTAATTTCCCTCCCATTGCGAAGGAGGCCCGAGCCTAACAGTGGGACGTTTGTGGGCTGTGATGATGATGATGATAATGATGATTTATATGTCATTAAGAAAGAAATCAATTTAGAACATATAATTATCATTTTATCAATTATTCTTGAAATGCTGGTAATCGCGTAAATTCTACATACAGCGTTCCTATACATTTTTCAGGGACTAGATGACCGGAACAGTGAGACACTGAGTTTTAATATCCACAATGCTAATACATACATACATATCATCACGCCATATCCCTTGCAGGGTAGGCAGAGAGAACAGACTGCTCCGGTGGTTGGCCCAACGACGAAGGCGACGTCACGGGTGGGTTACGGGTGTTCGTGCTAACGCCCCTCTATCACCCCGGACGGAGTGGTGCGAGGAGTGTGCCGACCGTAACCCGCCCTCAGACAAAAAAAAAAAAAAGGCAGAGAGAACAGAGTGCCAGAGAACTCTATCTTTGCATACTTCACTCGCTTCCTCAATATTCATAATTCTCTTCATACACGCTCGCCGGTTTCGGAGATTCTTAACTCCACCTTCCTTCAGTACATGACCGATCTGGTCTAGGTAGGTTAGTATCGGTCTCCCTCGGTACCTACATCCTTCCACTTTCGCATTGTATATCTTCTTAACCAGACGTTCGTTTGGCATTCTTTCCACATGTCCGAACCATCGGAGCATTCCCTTTCGCATCTTTACACAATGCTAATAATTCGGCATATTCAATGCATGTGCGATTCAGCGGCATGTTCCAACTTAAAGCTTTAATATTACAGATACAGTTAAATACCGTCATGTATACAGATTTTCAGCAGTGGCAGGGCCGCACTGATGGCAGTTTTCTGTCTAAAATGTGCTGTTTTGCTTCGTCCCATGAGCGAGAGAGCCGGCAGCCAACTGGTTGGGTTTGGTAGGCAGTGAACTATCTATACCACCAGGTAGAGGTCTATGAGTAACTTCCTATCAGGGATGCTGCTTGCTCGTTTGCATTTTTTTTAAGGAATAACAAAAAAAATATCAAGAACTTTTCTTTTTGGGGTTCCGTACCTCGAAAGGAAAAAACGGAACCCTTATAGGATCACTTTGATGTCCGTCCGTCCGTCTGTCTGTCTGTCAAGACTCTTTTTCTCAGGAACGCGTGGAGGTATCAAGCTGAAATTTATATCAAATACTCAGGTCTACTGTCCCTTAGAGCTGTGAAAAAAATCAAACTTTTAAGCTAACGCAATCAAAAGATACAGCTATTTATGTCGCAAATTTCTGCAAATTTTCGACACTCGCAAGGGAATCAAAACCTACAGGGTACTTCCCGTGAACTCAGAATCTTGAAATTTGGAACGAAGCAACGTCTTATAGCACAAATTAAGATAAAATTGTGAAAACTGTAAATTTTTGATTACATCATATAAAAAAAGTATTTTTAATCATTTTAAACTCACTACCCCTTTTCACCTGAACGTGTATGGTTAACAAGCAGCAGTTAATTTTGCAATGACAATGAACAGGCAGCGTGACCGAGTGGTCTAAGGCGCTGGTTTAAGACACCGTAGGCACGAGTTTGAATCTCACCGCCGCCGAGCTCTTTTTGCTATTTATTTTTGCAAAATTTATTTATAATAATTTAATAATATAATATTATAAATAAAATTGTTTAAAAACGTGTTCATTAAATGTTTTAAAAATTAGTAGTTTTAATATTTATTAAAACTACTAATTTTTATTTACTATTAATTTAGGTGTAACTTGAATTAATATCAAAGAAAAAAGAAACTTGAACTCATCGTCATCATTCTCCTACTCTTATCCCAATTACTTGGGATCGATACAGAATGTACTCTTCTTTCATAGTACATAATGTAAAAGTTATTGGCAATAGTTTTATGATCGGCCCCCTTTTTTTTTTTTTTTTTTTTTTTTTTATTGGTGGGCTATGGGTGCGTCTCGCCCCGCTGAATCGGTCCGGGGTGACGGAAAGGCGGCGCGTGACCCCATAGACCCACCGTAAAACCTTCTCTCTTCGCCGTGCGAGCGGACCACCGGTACTCGATTTTAACTTCGGTGGCCCGCCCGGCGGTTTACCCTCGCGGGTTCCTCTCGTCGACGCCCCGACAGATTTCGCCGTCGGGGCGTCGCCCTCACGCAGTGGCCTCACGTCGGGTGACCGGACAATTCCCCGGTCCGATCACCCGAGGCCTCGGTTAGGGCGGCATCAGGCGCAGGTATTCGCGCCTGCGCCGCCCCGGCCGCTGACGGCGGCCCGGGTCGCGGGATTCCTCCCGGACTCGTTCCGCCGCCTCCTTCTGCGAGATGACAGCCTCGCAGAAGGCGGCGACCGCGTCCCAGTTCCTGACGCTGTCGACCATCGCTCTCGCGACAGCAGGCAGCGTCAGGTCGGCACCGATAACAGCGACGAGGTCACGGCGCTGCCGGTCAAAGCCCGGACACGCCTCCAGCGTGTGTTGCGCCGTGTCCTCGTCACTGCTGCAATGGTGGCAGAACGAAGTCCACTCCCTACACGCGACCGTGTGCAGGTAAAAGCCGAAGCATCCATGCCCCGACAACACCTGCACCAGTCGAAAGGAGAGGACTCCGTGCCGCCGCTCCATCCACTCCATCAATACGGGCCGGAGAGCCTCGACGGTGACGACACCGTGTCTAGGCCTCTCCAGCCGCGTAGCCCAACGGGCGATGACGTCTCGGCGGGCGTCCTCGCGCCAGGTGGCTATCTCGCTCAGCGATGGGGAGCCACCTTCGTCGCGCAGTGAGGTCACCCGCCGGTAGAGGTCGGAGAGCATCTCCGCCTCTAGGTCCCACGGGGGTGTCCCGGCCAGTAGGCATGCCGCCTCGGTCGATACCGTGCGGTACCCGCGAATGGCTCTGACCGCCATGACTCTCTGGGGTCTCCACAGAACAGCCCTGAGCTGGACGTTCAGAGCCCTCGCCCACACGGGTGCGCCGTACATGGCCATAGAACGGATCACCCCCGCATACAGCCGTCGGCCCTCGAAGCTGGGTCCGCCCACGTTCGGCATGAGCCGCGAAAGGGCGGACGCCGCGCCGACCAGCCGGGGAGCAATTCGGCGAAAATGCTCCCGGAACCACCATCGCCCGTCGAGCACCAGACCCAAGTACTTCATATGGGCCTGGATGCTGATGTGGACGGAGTTGACGACTAGCGAGACGCCGATTGGCGGCCTTACGCGTGGCCCATGGAACAATAGGGCCTCCGTCTTATTTAGGGCCACCCTGAGCCCCAGCGCCTCGATTCGCCCGACCATCTCCTCGGTGCCGAGAGTGGCCAGGCTCGCCGCCTCTTCGAGTGTCCTGCCCCGGGCTGTGACGAGCGTATCGTCAGCGTAGCATATCACGCTCAGCCCGGGGGGGAGACTCCCTCTCAACGCCCAGTCGTACCCGATGTCCCACAGGGTCGGCCCCAGAACCGACCCCTGTGGAACGCCGCACGACATGGACGTCCGCACAATGTCCCCTGCGGGACTCGCGCAGAGGACACTGCGCCCCTCCAAATAGTCCGCCACCAGCCGCCTCAGGTACAAGGGCACCCCATGAAATCGGAGCGCCTCCCTGATGCAGCTGAATGGCAGACTATTGAATGCGTTGGCGATGTCCAGCGACACCGCCAACAGCACTCCCCCGCCGGTGCCAGCCTCCGCGGCCGTCTGCCTCAGTCGTAGCAGGGCCCCGATGGTCGAACGCCCCCTTCTAAAACCGAATTGAGCGTCCGACAGATCGGGTCCCACCTCCTCCAGGTGCTGGACGATGCGGGCAGCGAGGATGCGCTCCAGCAGCTTACCCACATCGTCGAGGAGCACGATGGGCCTGTAGGCCGACGGCGAATCCGGGGGCCGTCCCGGCTTTGGCAGGAGAACCAACCTCCCCTTCTTCCAGCACTCAGGGAACCGTCCAGACGCCAAACAGGCGTTGTACAGCTGCCTGAGGCGAGGCTCGAGGTGCTCGAGGAGCGACGTCAGCACCCGGACTGGTATTCCGTCCGGGCCGGGGGCCGTGGTCGCGGAACGAATCCGCGCCACAGCTGCTCCCACTTCCGTCTCCGTCACGGGCGGAACAATCTCGTCGTCAGCCTCCCGGTCTTGTTCTGGCGAGGCCATGACCGGGGGCGTGTGTTCCGACTGCCGTGGAAACAGCTCCTCGACCACCCTACAGAGGAAGTCGGGCTGGAGGGTCTCGGTGAGGGGGGGGCCCTGCGCGCGAAGCTTATTCAGCGACGCGCGATACGGGCGACCCCAGAGGTCACGGTCGAGACCGTCCAGCATCTCCTGCCAACTCGCACCTTTGGCGGCTCGGATGGCCAGCCGAAAGGCCGTCCGCGCATCGCGGTACGCCTCATACAGCTGGCCCTCCCGCTCAGCGTCGCGGTGACGCCGCCGGCTGCGGGTGTAGGACCTTCGGGCTCTGATACATGCCGCACGAAGGTCCGCCAATCTTGGGGACCACCAGTAGACCCCCTGCCTCGGAGGTAGACGCCGCCGCACTCTGGGCATGGCCGCATCGCAGATCTGCGTTAACGCACTGCGGATACGGACAGCCTCGGCGTCCACCCCGTCCGCTGGGGGCGGTGAGGACAGCCACGTGTGAACGATGGCCGCCTCCGCCAGTAGGTCCCTGTCAAGACGACCCACAGCCCACCGCGGAAACGCGGGAGCTCCGTCCGCCCTGTGACCCCTACCGGGGTCCCGGAGAGGGGAGACCTCCATCCGGATGTACCGGTGGTCCGATAGGGTCTCCGCCTCCTCCAGGACACTCCAGTTCCTCACCCGTGGTGCGACAGCGGGGCTAGCGAACGACAAGTCCACTATCGACCGGCCCTGCTGCCGCACACACGTGTTCACTGAGCCCCTGTTAAGAACACAGAGGCCCAGTGAAGCCGCCCACTCGATGACCGCCCGCCCGCGGTCGTCCGTCATAGGGGACCCCCACGCCGTGGATTTGGCGTTGAAGTCCCCCAGAACCAGGACGAGGCCCGGTGCCAGTCGACGTATCGAGGCCTCCAAGTTGGTGAGGGAGGCCCTGAAATCGTCCATTCTCCTGGTAGGGGAGAGGTATACGCTGTAGAGCGTGACCCCTCCCCACTCCGCCGCGACAAATTCCTCGCCCCTATCCAAAAGAGACAAGGACGGGAAGTGCCGCTGCGTAGAGACGACGATTGCCGCAGTACCGTTTCGGCTGACCACCCAATTGGGGCGATCAGGCACGCAGTACGGTTCCGCGACTACGGCTGCACCAATCGACCACTCCGCCATGGATTGCAGGAGTAAGTCCTGCTCACCGGCGGAGTGGTTGGTGTTGGCTTGCAAGAGGTGGTGCATGGATGGTGTAGCCATTAACGGGCTGTATCCATGACCTCCCCCTCGCCGGCGGGCGATCGGACCGCGCTAGGAGCGGGAGCGGCCGTGGTCGGAGGGCCGCCCCGCCCCTTTGGGGCCGAAGCTGGAGGTTTGCACGCCCCAGAGCCCATGCGGTGCTTGGCGGGCTTATTGCCCGCCGCACACGCGGGGCAGTGGGGCGGGGCGGCGCAAGATGCCGCCACGTGCCCGGTTTGACCGCAGCGGAAACACAGTCCGCCGCAGTCGAAGCAATTAGTGCACGTCGGTCGAGTATGTCCGACCGCCATGCACTTATAGCACCTCGCAGGCCGGTGCTCAAGCACGGTCACCCGCGCCGAGCTCCAGCCCACGAGGAGCCTGCCTGAGCCGGCCAGTTGCCTGACCGACTCCACCGGGCACTGCGCCCAGGCGGCACCTACGCCGCCCGGACCGGGGCGGATGACACCAACCCGGACGGTGTCTATGGGACACCCGGTTCTCGAGGCAATAGCCTCCCGGATGTCTTCCACCGTCACGGAGTCGTCCAGACCCGCGATGCGCATTTCGGCGCACTTGACGGGCCTGGCGATCCTGATGCCACCCTCCTCGGCAAACAAACCTCGCAGCTTGTCAGCTACGCTGTCGGCCGTCTTGGAGCCCTCGGCCCCGGGGAACTCGAGGATTCGAGCCCCTGTCCGGCCCTTGCGGGTCCTGGCTTCGACGCCTCCAATATCGGAGACGTCTAGCTCCCGCCGGGCCTTCCTCAAGACGGCCTCGTAGCTGAGGCCCTTCTCAGCCGCCTCAGGCAGCACAGTGATCACCACTGCGGCTGTCTTCGGCGACTTGAGCCCCTTGCGCGGCCTCTTCTTCTTACCGGCTCCTGCCTGTGGAGCGGGAGCGGGGACCTCAGCGGCGCGCTTGGCCTCCGCTCTCCTCCTCTGACCGCGACTCTTCCGGTCGCGCTCGACCACCTGCCAACCCTCAGGCGCAGCAGGCGCGACAGGCGCGGAAGGCGCAGTCGTTGACGCGCTGGTCGTCGCCGGCGGTGTTGTTGCCGACGATGACTGCGGTCCGGCAGGAGCCGGTACCGTCCTCTTCCTTGGCTTTGGCGCGGGCCCCTTGGGCTTGGGCGCCGCCGCGGCCGTGGCGTAGCTGCCCCCCACGCGGCCACCCTGACAAGGCAGCGGGGCGGGGGCTGATGCCACATGCGGCCGCTTGTCCGCGGCGAGAGGCGGCCGGACACGTGGTTCTGGAGGCAACCTTGCCTCCAGAACGGCCATGCGCGCATCGACGAGTTTTCCGACTGCGTCGATGATTTGGCGCAGGGCCTCGTCCGGTAGGCCTCCCACCGCAAGTATCGGGGTCGGCTGGGCCTCTTCGGGGGCCCGTTCCGCAGCGTCTGGCGGCTTTGGCGCCGCAGGGACGCTAGCCGGCGGCATGCCGGCCGCAGCGAGAGGCGTCATCCTCACCACGGGGACCAGTTTCGCCGCGGCGGCTGGGCCAGCGCCAGCCAGCGACGCGCGCTTCGCAGCGGCTGGCGTCTTTCTCGCCATGGGCACGGGTGTTACCGTCACACCAGTGCCCAACGTCGTCGGCACCGCGGCGCGAGGCGGCTTTGGCGCTGCAGCGGCCGCTGAGTGGCCGGCCTTGGCCGGTGGCGCAACTGGCGCAGGCGGCGCGAGCAGCGCCATTTGCGCCTTTAGGTCGGCCACGTCCTTTAATAACTGGCGGTTTGCCCGCCGCATCCCCGCCAGCATATCCCCCAACTGCCGGTTCCGGGTCCGAATGGCGGACATCTCGCCATTAAGGCGGGCATTTTCGGCCCGCAGGTCGGGGGGGTCGCCGTTGGCGCGGGCAGCAACCGCCGCCGCCCTTTCCTCTCCCGAGGCCCCTCGCCCTCTTCGGGAGGCGACCTTAGGTGGCGGCATGTTGGCCACGCTCCCTTCAGAGTCGGCACCCGAGCTGCCACCCTTACTCAGGCGGCGCTTCCTCTGCGAGGGGAGGGCCTTCTCCTTGGTCGTCAGCGTTGTCGCTGTCGGCGCCGGGCTCTTTGCCACAAGACGCGCTGACGACCTGGCAGGGGCTTCAACAGCCGGCCTGCTATCCTTCTTGGACGGCCCTGCGGGAATGTCACCGCCCTCGTCCATTTTGGCGGTAGAACCGCCACCCCCGTCTTCTCCGGACGGCTCTGCGACATCGCTGTCGCCCTCGTCCGTCGACGGCTCCGTTTCGGCTCTACCGCCGTCCTTCCTCGCTTCCGCGGCGGCAGCCTTTCTGCGCGCTCGCCGCTCCTCCAAACGCCGTTTGAAGCTGGAGGTCTTCCCCCGGCTCCTCCTGGGCGACCTCCGCTTCGATGTTGTTTGGGCCTCTGCGTGTTGTGCCGGACCCTCGGCGGACGCCTCGAGTCCCGAGGACGAGGCGTCGTTTCGGTCAGTTTTCCGTTGGCATGACCGGGCCTTGAGGTGGGAATCACTATGATCCACGTAGTTAATGAGTTTTAATTTTAGAGTATCCATAATGATCCCACGAGCATGGGAGATACTATTACGTCGACCCGGGCAGAGATCCCTGTACCCGGGCAAGCCTACATTTACCAACCAGGGGGGCAGCCGGTACCCTGGCTGGAGCGTGCTAAGAACAGAACAACCCATCTGCCATGCATCTTCTCGCCGCACGCCAAAACTTAAGATTGTGGGTGATTTCCGAATTCGAATGTACATTCGAAATTCTTTATAGAGGTTGTCTTCCTCGCGGTCCGGGCGGTTAAGCCAAGACCCTCGCTCCTGAAACTAAGACAAGCAAAGAATCAGGTTTACGATTTGACGACGGTGGCGGTGGCACATGCCTGCCCAGCCCTCAAATGAATGAGTGACTGAGCCCGTCGCGGATTCGCGTCCGGTCACCTTCTACGGATAGAAGGCTAGGAGCGAAGCGCCAGATATTCGCTACGGACGACAGTACAACAGAAGAACTGGGGACCGCCGTCCGCACCCAGGGTACACCGCGTGGAGGTTTCTGACATCGTACCCCATGATCGGCCCCCTGCCAGACGTCAACCCTCCTTGGGAATGTAATTGTTGACCAAACGAGATTTTTAGTTTTACGGAACCCTTCGTGCGCGAGTACAACTCGCATTTGGCCGATTTTTTACGTTACTCTTCCTTGTCTTTAACTCAGTTCATATACGTCCCACGACGTTTAAGCCTATCTCAAAATACAATCGAAGATGATCGACCACGCTGGTCAGAGCAGTTGGTATAGGGTTTTATATTGACTTTTACTTCTTTTGCCATCTGTATAATATATAACTTAGTCATCTTTTACGACACCCATAGGAAAGAAGATTTTCCGTGTGATGACGGAGTACGAAAATAATTGACCACCCCCTGTCTTACCCGTGGGTGATCGTAAGAGACGACTAAGGGATAAAAAATGCATATACCTAGCATCTATGCAAGAGAAGGAAAACTCGTAACAAAACCCTATATAAATATGTCTGACCAGCTTGGTATAGTAGGTTAATTTCCCTCCCATTATAAAGGAGGCTCGAGCTCAGCAGTGGGATGTATATGAGCTGAGATGATGATAGGAAAGAAAAGAAATTGCTAATTTTGTATTCTTACTCTTTCACCACAAGAATTATTTTATATTTACATTCTCAGCTTTTTCTTAATAAAAAACAAAATATAAGAGAAATCAGTTCACTATTCTATTTTTATATTACACGTGAAGTTTTCCTGTACTTTTTATTACTATAGTATATCATAAGCTTACGTATACGGTTTCATTTGTTCGTAGCTTTTGTCTGCACGTCAAATGAGAAGGTGCCATGTATTACGTAATATGGGGTGCTAATGTGTCAGCTTTCTTCAATCTGGGACATCCAAATGCAAGGCTTTAATAAACTTTATGTTTGTGATTCTCTTGTAGATATTTCTTATATCCTTGTATATATATTTAGTCATGGATTAAGAACACACATACATAATACATATCATCACGCCATATCCCTTGCAGGGTAGGCAGAGAGTATAGAGTGCCAGAGAACTCTATCCTTGCATACTTCACTCGCTTCCTCAACATTCATAATTCTCTTCATACACGTTCGCCAGTTTCGGAGACTCTTGACTCCACCTTCCTTCAGTACGTGACCAATCTGTCACGCTCGCCGATTTCGGAGACTATTGACTCCACCTTCTTTCAGCACGTGACCAATCTGGTCTAGGTAGGTGAGTCTCGGTCTCCCCCGGTACCCACATCCTTCCACTTTCGCATTAAGAACACAATTCGTCACTATTACTTTTCAGATATATATACTTTTAAGATATATATAGCTTGCCAACCATTAATGAGATCTAGTCCAGCTATATTTTTTATTATGTTTTAAAGAAAAGAAAGAAATATATTCTGGATCGAAAAGAATTAACACTGAAGCTAATACTTAAAGAACATGCATTATACAAATTACTGAAATTTTTAGCATTTAATATGCTTAATTATTTATAAATACCCGATTACGAAACGAAAAATGATGTCACAAGCGGGGTTCGAACCCGCACCTATTGAGAATCCGGCCCAATCGTGCTGCCACTTACACCATCGTGAACTATTTTAGGACATGAAAATTTCGCTTCATATTATATCTTACGTCTTCAAGCATTTTTAATATGCTTAAAATTTCAGTAATTTGAATAACAAGATTGTGTCATCGTTTAATACAATTCTAACTGTAAAGTTTGAAGTATTAAGCCTATTCAATGTGTAAGTGGCAGTAAACATTGTCCGCTAAATGGCATATATCACCTTGAAGACGTAAGATATAATATGAAGCGAAATTTGCATGTCCTAAAATAGTTCACGATGGTGTAAGTGGCAGCACGATTGGGCCGGATTCTCAATAGGTGCGGGTTCGAACCCCGCTTGTGACATCATTTTTCGTTTTGTAATCGGGTATTTATGCATTATACAGTTTAATTTAAAAGAAGTAACTTTAAAAAGTACGAGCCCGCAGAAATTTCGGCACTTTTTAGCTTACGGCCACATTTCGATTCGATTGTAGATTATTAGATATCAATCAAAATGTAAACTATATATAAGTGCCTTTACCTTAAAATTAATTATATGTAAGAGCCTTACATATTGTCAATTTTACATCTTTTCTAAAAATCTTATACCTATATATCATCATTCTTCTATTTTTAATTTGGAGGAAGACTTATCTATAACAAAATGATTATTTTCATGCTAATGAGGTGATAATAACGCCGAGTTAGAAATGCTTAGAATCAAAGTCCACCTTTAAGTAACCTTCCTCTGGCTCTACTTCTGATCAATCTCATAATTCGATAATAGCCTTGTCTAAAATAGAAAAAACCCCGCTTGTGACATCATTTTTCGTTTCGTATCGGGTATTTATAAATAGAAAAAAATGTTCAAAAAGAATGACTGGTGAGTTTCGAGCCTATATGGCGTAAGAGAGGTATATGTAAGGCAGGTTATGTGATCGCACTCTTCCATCGCCCCGGTCGGATCGGGCGGGTTGTGACCACACTCTGTCAAAAAACCCTGCTTGTCCCAAAAACGGCGGGCTTAGAGTTTCCTTTTCTTGTTTTTTTATTTATTCATTATTTATACAAAAAAAAACATTAATTAATTAATTAATTAATAATAGCAACTAAAAACCACTAAGGTTTAAATCCGTTCTATAATAATGGGCCTTGTAGTGATGGTATCTATTTACAGTTAATATCCATTCATTTTGGGTGTAATTTGTCTTCGTTAATTGCATGTTGGTAAAGTCCCCTGTAATACAAGGATTCATTGTTTAGAGCAGGGCAGTGTATTTTATAAAAAAAAAAAATAATGTACCTCACTAGAGAGAAGGGATGGTGACAGATTAAATCCATAATCACTGGGACGAATAGTATTTAAATGATATAACTATCTAAACTGCCCGATCTTTTTTAATATGTTTTTATTATTTTTATTTGTAAGTGTAATTAATAAAAAAAATGCCACTAAAAGAGGCAAATATTCGTTTATACTGTCTAGACAGCGATGTAACTGACTAACCGGCTGCTATTCCACCACCCGTATGATAAGTACTTAGTTTCACCACCCGATAGCACCACTTTCGCAAGAGTACTTTACTATCATATAGTACATTTTTGTAGACGGCTTCTGTCAAAATTTCAGCAGAATTGGACTGGTAACTTTGTTTTGATAGCGTGTTGAAGCGAGAGAATCGAAGGATTTTAGATAAATGGAAAAAGAGCAATATTTGTCGGTGATTCTATTCTTGTTTTTGGAAGGGAAATCGCGCAGTGAAATAAAAAAGCGCTTGGATGCTGTATACGGTGATTCGTCTCCTTCGATGGCAACCATCAAAAATTGGTATAACGAGTTTCAACGTGGTCGTACGTCGGTTTTTGATGAGCCACGCCCAGGTGCCCCGAGAACAGCTACCACGGAGGAAAACGTAACGAAAATCCATGATTTCGTATTGGCAGACCACCGGTTGAAAATGCGCGAGATAGCTGAGATAGTAAGCATCTCAAAAGATTGGGTGGGTCATATCTTGGATGAAATTTTGGACATGAGAAAACTGTCGGCGCGATGGGTGCCGCGCTCACTCCGGATAACAAGCGTAACCGCGAGACCACTGTGAGCAGAGAGAGCTGTGTTTGAAGCTGTTTAAGCGCAATCCGAAACAATTTTTGCGTCGTTTTGTGACCGTCGGTGAAACATGGATCCATTGGTACACACCAGAGACCAAAGAACAGTCGAAACAGTGGACTTCACCCGGTGAATGTGCTCCAAAGAAGGCGAAAACAGTCCTATCGGCCGGAAATGATGACGGTGATGGCCACTGTTTTCTGGGATTCGCAAGGTGTGATCTACATCGACTACCTAGAAAAGGGCAAAACGGTTACAGGGCTGTACTACGCCGAATTATTGGGCTGATTCGACACTGAATTGCAGAAAAAACGCCTTATTTGGCGAAGAAAAAGGTGCTATTCCATCACGACAACGCACCTGCTCACACCTCTGCTCTCGCCATGGCTAAATTGGTCGAATTGAATTACAAACTGCTGCCCCACCCACCGTATTCTCCAGATTTAGTCCCGTGTGACTTCTTTCTATTTCCAAATTTGAAAAAGTCACTCACCGGGCAGAAATTTCAATCGAATGAGGTCATCGCTGCTACAGAGGCCTATTTTGCAGACCTTGATAAAACCTATTTTTCGGACGGGTTGAAGAAGTTGGAGCATCGCTGGTGTATCGAGTGTATCGAGTTAAAAGGAGACTACGTTGAAAAATAAATCGCCATTGATTCAAAATTTTCGTTTTTCTTTTGTAGGCTAAGTACTTATCGGACCACTTTCGTATATTAAACTTTTTATTCTATTGGTTTATGTATTCCGATGTTTACGCGAGTATTACACATTTGAAACTATTTTACGGGGTCTGTTGCATTTGTATTTGGTTTTTAATTTCTCGACGTTTCGAACACTTTAGAGCATTCATGGTCACGGGAGGACTAAAGTGTTTCACGTCCATCAAGTCATCGTTATTACAGAGATTTATATCTTCACGCTACAGTGTCAGTTAATAAGTTTTGACTCACATTTTTATACAAATTTATTACCAGTACGAGAAGAAAATGATTCTATATAAATATATAATAATTTTCATCTTCTTTTTTTCTTAATATATAGAATGTATAAAATAGAGAGAGAGAAGAGAGAGAGCCTTACAACGACCTGGGCCAACTCTATCTGATGCTGTTTGGTCAACAATTACATTCCCAAGGAAGGTTGATGTCAGGCAGGCGGCCAGTCATAAAACTATTGCCATTAACTTTTACAATATGTAGGTACTATGAAAGAAGAGTACATATTGTATCGACCCCAAATAATTGGGATAAGAGTAGGAGAATGATGATGATAGAATGTATAAAATAGTTTGATGTCAAATATATATTGCTAAAGTGTTTTTCTTACATGTATGAGATGTTAAATTAATTTCTCTTTTTTCAGTGCCGCAGCGGCCGCAGCAGCAGCGGCCGAGGTGCTTGGAGGTGGTGGACGACGTATGCCACCACCCCTATTACGTTCACGTACATTGCCCGCTATTATCGCACCAGGCTTCTCTATACTGCATGCTCAAATCGATCCGCAACGAACCAATGGTAAGTATACTGAAGGAAAAAAAAACACATATATTACACACATTTAGATGGTGATCGCGATTTTCTAAGTATGAAATTAGTTTTATTACGCAACCTTGTTTGATAATTATTTTTAAATAATGATAACTTTTTTGTCGACATTTAATTTCAATTAGTAAAATCAAAATTTGGCCCAAGCTGGGTTTAATGTATTTCTAAAAATTATGAAAAAAATGTTAAGTAGATTTGGGGATTAGCTTTTATACATACAAACATAAAAATTAATAAACTTTTTATTTTATCTCTCTTTTTTAACGTCCGCTCATTTTTTAATGAATTCATTAAAATACATATATTAAATGTTAACTGAATTGATTACACAAATAGTGTCAAGTAATGGACTTCCATGCTGAGTGTGTGACTTTGATTTCTACGCAATTGTTTAAGATTTTCATAAATAAATAATGTTAGGCTTGTTATAACTATAGCTTTTTGAATGGGAGATAACTTAGTTCTCCCGTGAATACCTATAAAGTGTTCGAAATGATCCACAAAGTGTTGTTCTGAGTCTGGGTGTAATTTGTCTGCATTAATTATATGTTTGTAAAGTACCACGCAATACAAGGATTATTTCCTTAGTGCAGGATAGTGTCTAAAAAACAACTGAAAAATTAAAAATCAAATATAAAATCGATAATATGTCTAAAAATAGTTTTATCTTAAATAAGCGTAATTATACTATAAGAGGTATTGAACAAAACTTAAAACGATAAAACGGATCACAACACATAAACTACAAGAAAGACAAAAGTTTCTTATTGTTTGCGATTTACGAGCTTGCAAGATAGTTACTGGCTACATTCACGTTCAGTGTTGTCACTTTGTTTTGTTTACAATAGTCAGATAACAACTATTGCCAGACTTTGATGTTGAAATAAATAACATGCAGTGAGGTAGCGTACTTCACTGTAGTTTCTATAATTTTGAAGGTTGTTAAGCGGGGACCTTTTCCGTGTGGTGACGGAGTAAGAATACTATTCACCACCCACATCGTAACCGTTGGTGATCGCACGAGACGACTTAGGGATATAAAACGCATATAACATCTATGCGAGAGAAGGAAAACTCGAAACAAAACCCTATACCAACACGTCTGACCAGCGCGGTATAGTAGGTTAATTGCACTCCCATTACGGAGGAGGCCCAAGCCGAACAGTGGGACATTATGGGCTGTGATGATGATGATGATGATGTAGCGGGGACCTTCTAGTAGTTATTTTATGAATGGCCGCTTGTTGGATTTGGTTCAACCTTGTACTGGAATTTGCCTTTGGTGCTTAATTCGAAGAACATTATACCGGCACTAATACTACGACTACACTAATATTACGAAATGAAAAATGATGTCACAAGCGGGATTCAAACCCGCGCCTATTGGGATTCCGGCCCAATCGTGCTGCCACTACACCACCGTGACTAATTGTAGGACATGCAAATTTCACTTCGTATCATATTTACGTCTTAAGGTGACGGTATGCTATCTACCCGACAATGTTTACACATTGTTATAGGCTTAATACTTAAAACTTTACAGTTAGAATTGTATTAAACGATGACACAATCTTGTTATTTAAAATTAAGCATATTAAATGCTAAATTTCAGTAATTTAAACTGACTAAACATTTAGATAATTTCATATTTAAAGAAAATCAATAAAAAAAAGACAAGATCACTAAGTTTTGTGCCGTATTTACTCAGTCGAAGCGGCGTTTCGATTCGATGTTAGATTATTGAATTAATTTACTTAAGGTAAAGGTGTAATATTGATGACATGTAAGTCTCCGCAGGGTTTGTACTTATCCTGGACCGGAGATTAGTCCAGTTGTCTGAAGTGAGGCCAGGCATGAGGATGATGCCTCGACAGCAAAAGCTGCCGGGGCATCGACTCGAAAAGAATCTGCGAGGGTAAACCGCCGGGCGGGCCACCGAAGACAAAGACCGGATTCCGGTGGTCCGCTCGCTCGGCGAAGAGAGGAGCATTGTGAGGCGGGTCTATGGCGTCTCACACCGCCTGTTCTGTCGCCCCTGACGGATTTGGAGGGGTGTGACCAGACCATAAGTCGACGTGAAAAAAAAAAGATTTTGTACTTAAAAATGATTTTCAATTTTAAATGTTAATATTTTTCAAACATTAATTTAAACAGTAATTTAAATTAATGTTTAATCTATTTTAAATTATATTTATATTAATAAAACTTCTTATAAACTAAATAAAACTTTAAAAAAGTGTAAATGTCACTAATCCATTAACAGATAAAATATATTTATACTTGTCAATTTGTATAGAGTTCAAGAAATCTTATCCTTGAAGAATACTCCACTCAAGATGTTTACCTCGTTATCTAGATAAGCGAGGTCGACTCTGTAATAGGCTATCAACGGGATAAATGGAATAAATCACTTTTATACTTATAGATAAATCGCTATCTAAGTTATTTAAATACATACATACATATCATCACGCCATACACCTTGCAGGGTAAGCAAAGAGAACAGAAAAAGAACAATTATTTAAATAATTTTATAAAAAATCATCATTATTCTATATATAAGATTTATTATATAAGATTTATGTTATCATTATATATATATAAGATTTATGTGGGTTGATTATTCTAGGCCCTATGAAATTAAACCCACGACTTTATGAAATACTAGCTTCCGCTCGTGGCTTCGCCCGCGTAAAAGGTTACTTTCCTAAAGTCTTTCATCCCCTATTTTTATTTTAATCCTTAAGGGTAAATGTTTTACAAAATTTTAATGACAAATTTATATCTAATCAATAGCCTAAAAATAAGTTTCAAGCTTCTTGGTTTTAAAAATGACGATACTTCCTTACAACTTTTCATCCCACTTAACAACCCTTTTTTGCATTAAAAGTAACCTATGTCCTTTATAAGGCTCTATTCTATCTGTGTACCAAATTTCATTTAGATCGGTTCAGTAGTTTAGGCGTGAAAGAGCGACAGACAGACAGAGTTACTTTCGCATTTGTAATATTAGAGAGTATAGTGGCGGTTACGAATATTGTCAACCATTACGTTGGTCGTAGGTGTCATAAAAGACGACTAAGAACTTTACATAGGTCTGGGCCAATTATATATGATACCGCTTGTTCACCAAACTTATAAGATTCATCATCATCACTCTGCTCTTATTCCAATTGAGGTCGATGCAATATGCATTCTGGTTCCATCATATATATCGCAAAAGTTATTGGCAATAGTTTTATGACTGGCTGCCTGCCTGAAGTCAATCCTCCTTGGGAAATTAATTGTTAACGGCATCGGGTATAGTTGGTCCACATCTATATAAAGTCGTCTTTTACGACATCCACAAGCGAAGTAAGGGGTTGGTTGTATTCGTCACCGCTACCACATAGCACACTTCAGAAATAACTATCACACAGCAATATATTAAGCAAATTGTGAGATTGTGGTATAGTAATCCTTGAAATATTGAGTAAATGTTTCTTGAATACAATGCAATATCTTTAAACGAGCAATGCATCGAAAAATTATAATTTTTCGTCGGTTGTAATCTATTATTAGAAGGACTTTTGACGGGAATTTGAAAACGTCATATGGTGCTCTTGTATTATATTCGATATCTTAGTGTTTTAATGTGTTATACACTCATTTGCAAAAAAAACGGGCACCTAAGCAATGAACCATTTCAAATGTTAATATTTCTTTGTTTGATAATTATAGGTAGTTTTATCCACACAATTTGGTAAATTAATAAGAAAATAATCGTTTTCATCAGTATTTCATAAAATTTAGATACAATTTATGGGAAATAATGCTAAACCTCGCTAGTAGTGTATATTCGCTAGTAGTGCATATGCTCATGAAGTAAAAATAAAAAAGTTTTTTTGTTTGTTTTTCTTTAATAAAGTAAAAGCAGATAAATGTTTAGTATCGAGTGTGACCCCCTCTAGCTAAAATCACAGCTTGAATTCGTCTGGGCATGCTAGCGAGTATATCCCGGATACTTGCTTGCGGAATACGTTCCCACTCCGCAGTAATCACATTCTTCAGCTCTCTGATGGTCTGCGGAGCCGGGTGTACTGATCTCACACGCCGTTTCAGAACGTCCCAGACATGCTCTATGGGATTGAGGTCGGGACTTCGAGCTGGCCAATCCAAACGACGAATGCCGACCTCTTGCACATACGCATTAACATCGCGGGATCGGTGGGCGCGAGCATTGTCGTCCATAAAAATCGAGTCTTCACCTAGAGCGGCCAATGCGGGTTGTGCATGAGAAATTAGAACTTCCGTTATGTATCGATGCCCAGTCAGTGAGCTGTTTTCAATGAAGACTAACTCTGTACGATCCATTGAATTTATTCCTGCCCAAAACATAACAGAGCCCCCACCATAAGGTGTGATTTCTTCGAAACATGCCTCTGCAAAGCGTTCTCCTTGTCTTCTTAGCACTCGCCGACGTCGATCTTCACCGAACAGAGATATCCTGGCTTCATCAGAGAACAAAACCCTATTCCAATCGTCTTGAGTCCATGATTCACAATTTCTAGCGAACCTAAGCCTGTGAACTCTGTGCTCACGGAGTAATTTGGGGCCGCGGGCCGGGCGGTGACTGCGTATATTGGCAGCGAGAAGCCTCCTCCTGACCGTCCATAGACTAATATGCACATTTCTTACTTCTTGGAGGTTGTTCTTAAGATCCACATACGAAGATTTGCGATTTCTCAATGCGCGACTCACAAGAAAACGATCATCCCGTGGTTGGGTACATGGTTTTCTTCCAGAACCAGGCCTTCTCTCGACGGAACCAGTCTCCTGATATCGCTGCCAGGTCCTTTGGACTGTCGAGCGACTAACATTTAGCCTCCTAGCCACGAAACATTGGCTGCAACCCTCTTCAAGCAGCGCGATAATTTTGGTAGCTTTTACCACTTTATCTACCATTTTTGATACAGCCAAACAGCATTAAATAAAGCTTTGACAGTCAAGGATATGAAATTAATCGATAAAAATTGAATAAAAGTTATGAAAGTCGATGTTAACTTCTGGAACTTCGCGCCAAAAATGTAGGATAAAAAGGGGTTTTCTGTAAAAATGAACATCAAATGAAAAATTGAATTTAGAACGTACTTTTTTAAATACCACAGCATTTTTAAAACCGGCCAGTAACGTGTACAAACGATTGAAACCTTTTTGGTATTGTATCTTTTTAAATATGAATGAAAATCAAAACCGCCCGTTTTTTTTGCAAATGAGTTTATTAGATAATTTTAATGGCATTTTATGTAATATAAAGCGGCGGAACTACTGGGATGTAGTGAATATCATATAAAAGTGCTTTATAACGTTTTCGTTTTCCATCAAAATTCCCACAAGATACCATTAACAGTGTAGCCATTGCACTGTTAATGGCGAAAATATTTATAACTTGATACTGGCACCAATAGCTCGTATATGTAGCTGATTGCCAATATATAAGAAGAAGAAGAAGAATAGTATAGAATATGAAATTGTGAATTACTGAATTTTTGCATTTAACATGCTTGATTATTTATAAAAACTTGATTACGAGGGAAAAATGATTGTCATTCCATATGTGACAATCATTTTTCGCTCGTAATGATTCTTTCTTGTAAATGATTTCATGTTCATTATAAAAATACTGAGTTGTAATTAAAAATTCGAGCCAGGTGACCCGCGCGAAAAATCTTAAAAGACGTATTCTCGTAATTGTTTTGTGGTCTGTATTCACACCGCCCATTTCGTTCAGGTCGACGGAAGGGTGGTGTGCTGCCCATATAATCCACCGCATTTCCTTCCCATCACTATTGGAATAGCCACGGGTACTGATTCTTCAATCTTAGCGAACTTCTTCCCATACATACCAAATCACACCAAATCGATCGGGCTGTTTCGTACGAGTTCAGCAACAAACGGACCTGGTATGCACCACGAGATTTTTATATATAGAATGAAAGATATTAGTTTCAATTTATTTTTGCTGTGGTAATGTGTTGATGATGTAGATGTCGTAACGATGACGTAAGAGAGCGAGTAGGAATGAAAGAGAGTATTGGTGTAAAGATGCGAAAGGAAATGCTCCGATGGTTCGGACATGTGGAAAGAATGCCGAACGAAAGTCTGGTTAAGAAGATATACAATGCGAAAGTGGAAGGATGTAGGTACCGAGGGAGACCGAGACTAACCTACCTAGACCAGATCGGTCATATACTGAAGGAAGGTGGAGTCAAGAGTCTCCGAAACCGGCGAGCGTGTATGAAGAGAATTATGAATGTTGAGGAAGCGAGTGAAGTATGTAGAGATAGAGTTCTCTGGCACTCTGTTCTCTCTGCCTACCCTGCAAGGGATATGGCGTGATGATATGTATGTATGTATGTATGTAATGTGTTGATTCTATGAGTATGAGTATTGCCTATCTCTAAATGAATTGGAATTCATACATTAAAAGTATGGAATAACTTAAAAAGTAATGCACAAGTCTTACCTACAAGCTTGTCACTCGATTATTGAGATTTTACGCCAATTTCGTACAATTTGCTACATTTGAAGCATAATTAGAACCAATATCAATAGATTTTTTTAAATTAAAAAAAAAACTGCATAGATGACGTAGCGGATAAAACGCCGAACTACCGTGACAAGTGTTATAGGTTCGATTCCCACGCAGTACAATACTTTTTACAATCCACAAATTGTTATCCCAAATCTGAGTGTAATTTGTGTCTGTTAATTATGTTTGTAAAGTCGCATGAAAATAATCCTTTTAGGATCATTTTCTTAGTGCAGGTGTTTATAAAAAAAATAATAGTGATATCAAAAAATAAATATTAGTATAACAAAACATTATGAAATTTCCATCTCAATTTAACAGGTACCAAGAAAATTTCTTTAGATCTTGATTTAGAGGTAATCATGAATATTCTAATAGGAATATTCAAGACGCTTTTTCCCTCATAAAAAATCGTCTTGACACTTTTATTCTAGTCATTGTTATATACTGAAATAAATGCATCTAGACTGGAAAAGCCGTAAGCCTAACTGGGTGGGTTTGGGGTTCGTATTCGTAGGCAGCAGCCTAGCTATACCCTTGGTAAGGCAACGCTCCATGGGCGACATTTATCAGGTGTGTTCGTTTGCCACCACAAGCAATAAAACAAAATTAGGACAGAAATAATTGAAGATTAAGTGAAAAATAACGTCAAGTTTATTCATGAGACTTATCCCTAATATTTAATATAAGAACTTTCGGCTAAGCATTCCTCACCAAAAGGACCACGCAGAATCTTTAGCGTAAACTTGCACCAAGTTTCTTAATAGGGTAAAGTTATGCTTAGATTATTATTATTAAGAACTTAGCTTCTTTAAGAACTCAATTTTTATATATGTATTTGGTAACTAAGAATTTATAACTGATCCCGCAACTTCGCTAGCGCAAGTTTACTTACGTAAGTACTGTAGGTATTTCATCATCATTCGCCTGCTCTTATCCCAATTACTTGGGGTCGATACAATATGTACTGTTCTTTCATAGTACATATTGTAAAAGTTATTGGCAATAGTTTTATGACCGGCCGCCTGCCAGATTAACATTATATTATCTTGGGTATGTGATTGTCGACCAAACGGCTTCAGATGAAGTTGGTCCAGGTCGCCATAAGGCTCTTAGTCGTCTTTTACGACATCCACGAGCAAAGTAAGGGTTGGTAATATTCGTAGTCGCTACCACACAGCTCTTAGTACTTTAGGTATATATGTACGTATTTTTATTATAAATTATTCATTATCGTCATCCTAGCTCATATACGTTCCACTGTATAACACCTTATTGTGATCGACAACCTTTAACAAGCGTGGCAAATATGGCAATATCCCTTGATTAATGAGGCAGACCTATAGTCCAATAGTTAACGACGCAATGCAGAATAGTGATTCGTACATAATACTTCTGAAAATAATAGAAAAATAAAACGATGTTTTTTATTACAAATATTATTGTCATAACAGAAATATATCGACATCTATTATATAGTAATATACTGACCTATATAAATGACAATTATCATAGAAATAAATTCTTGCAACCACTGCAAGAGAAGGAAAACTGCATATAAAAACATATACATACCTTTTTGAGTATAGTCCGCGCAAAGCTGTCAAAGCCATCTGCGGCTAACAGCTAAACACACACAAGAAAAACCCTTTTTACGTAGTGGTATAGTAGAACTCTTTATTATTGTGCAGGAGGCCTAAATAAGCCCAATAGTTTTAAATATATGAGTTGTTCTTCCTGTGAAGACGGGATAAGAAGGCAGTTATCGTCACTCCTTACCGTGGGAGACATAAAAATCGCCTAAATGTCAAATCAAGAGAGTTGGAGACATTTCTTAAGGAAACGTATATACCTTACAATCACCAATCCAAATTTTAGAGGCAACTTACCTCCAACAGTGGATGACTAAAAGCTGAAATGATTATAATTAAAATCTACAATTAAACTCTTTACAATAAAAATCATAATGTATTTAAATAACTTTATAATTAACCAATTACCACAAAAAAAAAACACTCATAATTAGAATAAACTTCGCATTACTCTAAGATTATTGCTTCCAAAATAACTTCTATACGAGTTAAGTTAAAAATAAACATAGTACACAGCCATTTAATGGAGTTTGGAAAATTCCATTACGATTCGCGTGTTTAACAATAGTTCTTTCATAGACTGCCAGTGCATTTCCTTATCACGCAACCCTTCGGCTGTTATATGTACAGAGATCTATCAGTCAAACTTTTAGGTACGTAATATGTATGGTACTATTGTTAGATAGGGAATACGGAATGATTACTCAACCTTTGTAGTCACGATAACTAAATTATTAACGAAACTAGTTCGATTTGAGTTCTGGAGGGTTGAATATATATATTTTATGGACATATTAAATAAAGCTTTTCCGAGCACATGAAAATGTCATATTATATACAATATTTCCTTGTAATGGGGATAGAATATCAAATGTCACAGCTCATTTATTTAGGGGTGAAAATCATGAAAACCGTTTGTAATTACAGCATCGGTTTTTATGAAAAAAAAAGGGTTGATATTTTTTGTATAGATTGAAATACTTTTGCTAGCTGTGTGGTAGCGGCTACGGATATTACTACCGACCTTTACTTTGCTCGTGGACGTCGTAAAAGACGACTTAGAGCCTTCTAACGACCTGGGCTAACTCTATCTGATGCCCTTTGGTCAACAATTACATTCCCAAGAAGGGTTGACGTCTGGCAGGTGGCCGGTCATAAAACTATTGCCAATAACTTTTAAAATATGTAATATGAAAGAAGAGTACATATTTTATCGACTCCAAGTAATGGGGATAAGAGTAGAAGAATGAATAAAATAAACTGATTGTTATTTTTTGTGTAGATTGAAAAAAGTTTTTGTTGAACATGAAAGCCACTTTTTGTTAGCACTATTCATATACAGATGACGGTAACTAATTAATAATTTTCTATTGTTTATATCTGACGTGTCAAAAAAAGACGGAGCCCTTGTCATTCATTTTAGCCAATCATATTTAACCTCACTCAAAACTTTTTTTATTTAACTACAGAACGTTGATTAAAAATACATAGATTTTATCATAATTTCATTGTCTCTGAAAGTTTTCTCGTAGAATGTTCAACTTAAAAGGTCGACCTCTGTCCATGTAACAAGTTATTAATACTTAAGTATGCTTAAGAAATTTCGTTGAGTAAAAAGTTTTATTCTCTTTTTATTCTAGTTTTAATTTATTATATCATAAAGTTTTCTACACTGTTTTTTTTTCTTAATTGCTATGATATATTACGGTAAAGATAGAATGTATCTTGATCGTATTCCCGTGGGCACCATAAAAATCAACTGAAAAACTACCAAGGAATTGTAACTATTACTCTTCTAGTAAACTTTTAGCGATCGCCAATCCGCTTGCCAAGCTTGGAGACTGGCATTACGTATGTAACATTGGATAGAATGGATGGATAAACAATAATACATAATGGTTAATAAAAAACGCTAATTGTGGTAAGATATTGCTCAATTTATTTAAGGAATGGTTATTTAATACTTTTACTGACTAAGTACATTCCATTGTTTATTTAGAAACTCCTACATAATTGATTACTAGTGGTTATGTTTTAATTTTCCTTATCGTTTAATGAGGTTATTTCATCATCATCATTATCATCCTATTATCATCATCATTATTATCATAATTATTATCATTATCGACTAAGAGCCTTATAACGACCTGGGCCAACTCCATCTGATGCCATTTGGTCAACAATTACATTCCCAAGAGGGTTGACGTCAGACAGGCGGCCGGTCATAAAACTATTGCCAATAACTTTTACAATATGTATATATAATATATATATATCTATGAAAGAAGAGTACATATTGTATCGACCCCAAGCAATTGGGATAAGAGTAGGAGAATGATGATGATCATTATCATCCTATTCTTATCCCAATTTTTTGTTTCAACGCAATATGTACGTCTCTTCCATGTGCTTGATATCAACCCTCCTTAGAAATTCAATAGTTGACAAGACGACATAAAATGGTGTTGAGTCAGGTTGATATGAAGCTATTACATACATACATACATACATATCATCACGCCATATCCCTTGCAGGGTAGGCAGAGAGAACAGAGTGCCAGAGAACTCTATCTTTGCATACTTCACTCGCTTCCTCAACATTCATAATTCTCTTCATACACGCTCGCCGGTTTCGGAGACTCTTGACTCCACCTATGAAGCTATTAGCTTGCTGTCTTTAATAACACCCATGAACAATGTAATAGTTGTTGGTATTTAAAGCCACACATAATACTTTAGTAACATATTTTAATGTAGGTAAAAAAATAATAAAATGACTATCGCTGGTTTTTAGCGATAAAAAAATAAATAAAATGAATATCGCTATTTTGAAATAAAACTACTTTTACGGATTCTATCGCGTTTGTATTTGATTTATAATTTTTTTTTTTTTTTTTTTTTTTTTTTGTTAGTTCTGTAAAAATTGTAAAATTGCCACAATAATAATTATCATAAATTAAATACCTTAATAATAACAAAGCATAAACAACATAAATTTTATATATAGAATCATTCTCTTTTTGTACTGGCAATGAATTGTATTAATTTTGTATAAAAATGTGGGTCAAAATTTAATATCTTATAAGGTAGATATAAATAAATTTCTGTAATAACAATGACATATTGGACGTAAGACACCTCAGTCCTCCCGTGACCATGATCACTGTAAAGTGTTCGAAACGTCGGGAAATTATAAATCAAATACAAACGCGATAGAATCCGTAAAAGTAGTTTTATTTCAAATGTGTAATACTCGCGTAAACATTAGAAGTCATTATGAATATCGCTAGTTTTTAGCGAACACAATTGTTCAAGGCTTTTTTTATTCGCCTTTTTCATTATTAAAAAAAACGACCCAGCTTCTGTATTCGTGTCTAATTATTTTTCTATACACGAATACAATCGATGTATTAAATTGGAATCGGGGTATTTTATAAAAGTGCTGAAGCGGCTTTTAAGAAGAAAAATAAATCTTACGCCACTATGTTTAAAATTAGTAGCAAGAT